>JASUAD010000001.1:12828652-15328652 GCA_037013555.1 Sextonia rubra | reverse complement strand
CCACCTTGTTTTAGGGTCCATTTTGTTTACTACTGCTCTCTTTTTACTTCTAATGCAAATATCTAAAACTCCAAGCCTATGTTGCGTAGTCAAACTCTCTCCTGGGATAATCTCACAATCTTTACAAGCCAATCGGTCCTGTTTTCTAACTAGAAAAAAGTCTATCTGACTCCTATTACTCCCACTTTTATATGTAATTAAATGCTCATCTCTTTTTTTAAAGTAAGTATTTGCTACTATAAGATCAAATGCCATTGCAAAGTCCAATATAGTGTTTCCGAATTCATTCTTTCCTCCAAATCCATGCCCTCCATGCACTCTCTCATATCCTTTATTATCTCTTCCTATATGCCCGTTTAAATCCCCTCCAAGGAAAATTTTATCACTATTTGGGATTTCTCGCATTAAATCATCCATCTCCTCCCAAAATTGTCGTTTCACACTTTCTTCTAGTCCTACTTGGGGAGCATATGCATTAATGATATGAATTATGTCTTCCTCTAGTACTAGTTTAATTGTTATAATTCTATCACCAAACCTCTTTACCCCCACAATTTTCTCTTTTAAATCCTTATCTATAATTATACCCACTCCATTTCTTGTATTACTCTTTCCTGCATAGAAAAGCTTATACCCATCCATGAGCTCCTTAGCTTTATTCCCTTTCCACCTTGTCTCCTGTATACAAGCCACACTAATTCTTCTTCTTTTCATTACCTCAACCAACTCCATGCTCTTGCCTGTCAAGGTTCCTATATTCCAAGTAGCAAGTCTAATTTTCCTATTCCTCCTCTTCTTCTCATGGACTAACTTCTTTAACCGCATTAGCCCAAAGTCATGCGGTAGCCCTTGCACACTTTTCACTGCAGCCGGGCAATGCTGCAATGCGTCGCTTAAAGCGGGGAACGCCCTAGCCTTATCGTGAAATATCATTTGTTCAGAATTCATGTTTGGGTTGTGACAAAGTTTTACGCTGGCTGTCACCTACCTTGAACAACCCTCCTCCTTTACCCGGGCTTGGGACCGGCAACAAAACTGGCAGAGTTCCCTGTATTGATATATCAAGAATTTAATCATATGGTTTACTTAAGTAGTTTTAACAGCCTGTCCAGTAACAGTTAATGAAAATTATACTCGTATGCCTCTGCATGCAAATGGAGTATTTTATTTGGTATATCATTCTTGGGCACATTTCAAGCACAAAAACGACCAGGCTCTCACCATTTTATCTAGTTCCAAATCATGGTACAAGCATAACTGAACACAACCATACCTCAAGCTGATTAGTAGTCAAGAATGCATGGATCCCATGTAATGGTGCCCCAATTGGAAACCGAAAATCTAGTTCTGAGATGGAAATGGAGTCCTGTAAGTTTTTCATTAAATAATATGGGAAAAAAAGAAAATACACAAACATTAATTGCAAGGATATATATCATGTTATATATAAAATCATTAACCATACCACCAACTTGGCCGCCTTTGTTAACGAAAGTATGAGTGTGATCCTTCACAAGTAAATTTTCATTGGCCCCTACCTGGATTTAGTTAAAAGGTTAGGGAAACAACAATGAGAAAATACCGCAGAGGAAAGACTCTCTCCACACAACTGTTTTATAACATTCAGAACTGGATCATTAAATAATTATACAATGATCTTATCTGTAATAGTAATTATACATCAATCAGTTGACAGTCTCAAGCAGCATTTTGCTTAATATTAGAAGTTCAAATGGAGCATTTTACCACCACAGCCTGCCATAAAGTGACATATGGCAACTGAGACGTGATTCAGGTCCGCTGCATGCATTGTCTGAACATTCAGAATCTCAAGTTCAAGAATATTTGAAGAATCAACCAATATGTCGAGTCACTCAAATTGAAACTCAATATAAAAAAATAAAAGCGGATGAGTCTTCAATGACTCTTACTGGACGTTCTCCAAGTTTTGATTGATTCAACCATCTTGGCACAGTCTTGACAGTTTCGAAGTTTGTTTGAGTGACTAGGAATTGGTTGAGTTTAGTCAACTTGGTCAAGCCAAGCCAAAAACTTTTGAGTTTTTAAACAATGGTTGTACAGATTAATGCAAAATAGATCCCCCCTCGGGCCTTTTCTCCTTCTCATCATCACCATCATCACCGTCATCATCATTGAAGCATTATCCAATATGGTTTGAACTGCGTTAAACAGCTAGTTATGAAAATTTTAAAAAATCCATTTAGGCAGTGGAAACTTGTAGGAAAAACCAATCTCATTTCAACTATCAGTCATATTTCAGCATTTAGATCATAGAGCCATTCCATGACTTATTCAAGCAACATTTGTTGTTCGGCTTTATAGAAAAAACTTCAGGTGCAATTGTGCAAGATAAATATAAGGCTCAACTTGATGGAAATAATTGCCATATGTGCCGAGAGAAGTGATCCGAATACATTGAAAAGATAAGAATGAGGGTTTCACCTTTTTCATCAGACGAAAAAGGTTGCTGTAGCAACCAAAAAACACATGCAGTCCCATTTCGATGTGGTTTCCACTCTTATCCACAAATGAACCTACTTTGCCACCAATGAAAGACCGGGACTCGTATATATCAACCTGAAGATTAAAACCAGATGTCAACCATTTTCATAACTATATATCAAGCACATACATGTCAAAAAGAAGGCTCATCCAAAGGGAAGATAAACTGGAATGTCTCCAACAGAAATACATTCAAAGTGTTTAAAAGAATGAACCTCATGGCCCTGATCCAAAAGCTCCACTGCAGTTGACATTCCGGCAAGCCCAGCCCCAATTATGGCCACTTTAAGTTTAGGTCCTCTATAGTGCTCAGGTTCCGGAGGAAACAACCCTTTTGGAGCTGCAAGGTAAATAATGCATTTGACAACATCAGCACCACACCAAAATACTACACAATGTGATCGAGAGATCTTTGTAACTTCTCTTCCGCAATGATAATTGAAAAAAAGAAGATTAGCAAACCAAAACGTGCAGTTGAAGGAAAATTCAAATGTCTAGCATCTCGGATTCAATTCCAGTTTATTAGGAAGTTGAGAAGAGCTAAAACATCATCTGAGAGCTCAAAACTGATGAAATCAAGATCCAAGCAGGAATAGATAGACAGAGATAGATCACCATTGACACGCATGTCAGAGACTTTGCTGTCGAGCGACGAACGAATTTCCCATTTCGGAGTCCTCAACTGAAGCACATCGTTTCGGAAGAGAACGATCGGACGGTTGAGAGAGCATCCGTAAATCTCACTTCGATATCCGCTTCGGTTTCCAAAGGAAGTCGTAGCAGGAAAGCAGGTAGAAGAAGCCATATCTCCTCGTACCAACAAAGGAGAGTAGAGGAGAGGAGGACAGCAAAGGAAGCTAGGGCTTTTCTCTCTCTCTCTCTCTCTTTGAAAGGAGGAGAAGGAGAAGGAGAAAGGATCTAGTGAGGAAGAGAGACTTGAATTGGGGATTTTGTCATGACTTTGGCAGGAGATTCCTCTCCCTCCAAGTATGTCATTGCTGTCACTCAAAATAGTTCAGCATTGAATTATAATAATAATAATAATAATATTATTATTATTATTATTATTATATTTAAGAGAGGGGGAGCTGAATTGGAAATTTGGAGGATTTGCGGTGAGGACTTGATTGGAGCTTTGGATTATTCATTTTTTGGGTTTTTAGAAGGATATGTAACTGTTCATGCGATGCCGTCCTCCTTATCTTTTGTTGGTGGGTGCGCAGTGAACAGCTTGGAAATGGAAGCACCACGAACAGACAACACGCCACGGCTCTCTCCACCGAAGAAAGTGGGACTTTCATTCTTTTGCTTTTTCCTATATATCTATCTATAAATACAGGATTAGGGACGACCACCTGAGCTTAGTGGGGCCCGGTGTTTCTTTGGTGATTAGGCCTCCTATTATCTGATAGGTGACTTTGCGGGATGGACGGTTGCTGGAAAACTCTCAGCGGCATCAGACTCGAATCTTAGGGCAGAAGAATCGGAGTATGAGCATCCTTCTTCCCGGAGACGGTGATGTTTTCTTGAAGGTGGGACCAGGATTCCCTTTTCTGACTCTGGAGAGTACTAAGCTTGCGGATTCGAAGGAGCTCAGGTTTTTGTTTTTCCAACTAATACAATGGGCTCTCACTTTTACTTTTGGGCCCCATATCAGACCTAGAAAAGGCCCAAAAACCCTTATAAAAATCTTGCCCCCACCTCAGAAACCCAGATGAAATTTTGTGCTCTCAAAGCCTAAACTACTTATTTTGGTCCGCCCACCTCAGCTATAGTCTGCCACTTAAATGCTCCTCCTTTACAACTAAGTAGCGGTTTATGGATTACCTTTTACCTCTTCTAGATAGGAGTAATAGTAATTAATTATCCTAATCCGCATCTTCAACTAGAATAACCTCCATGGTCTTGCTATATTATTTTGCTCCTGTGCATTCTGATCACAATCTCAATTGATGCTCAATGCTATGTTATAAACAACTCCGATTGACTAAAATTTAAGGACATTATGCCTAGAAGAATGTTGTTAATATCGACTGGCTCATAATCAATAGGTCAACCTATTATGTAGTTCTGCTAATTTCGGTCGTAAGGAAGAATGAGGAAAACACTAGAAGGGCCTACTTGTTTACATGCGGGGAAGAGTAAGGGTCAAGTCATAAACAAAGTTAATGACAAGGAGGTTATTGTATTTTGGCCCCTTTACACATTTTTGGAAGCTCCCTCCAAGAGAAGAATTTGTGAATTCCATGAGGGTGAGGGACAACATTTGAAACTTTTCAAATTTTATACATATGAATTCTTGAAAATCTACTAAAGAAACATGAGGAGGGTGGAATTTGGGAATTCCAAATGTTAAATTTGACCTTTCTCGAGGTTGAAATCTGAAATCCTAGTATATAAACATAGCATTTGAAAATGCCGAGGGGGCAACTATCAAACCATTTCCAAAATCCCTAGCATCCCAAATTATTATTAGGAATTATCTTATTTGGGAGAATTCTCCATACATGATATCTATGGGCCCATTTCATTATAAGAATTTAGAAATTTCTTCACTGAAAATTTTTGAAATTCTCTAAATGTTGTCTCCAAAGGAATTCCAAAATTCTCTTGCCCCCACTAGCATTTTGAAATGCTAAAGAAATTGGAATTCTTAGAATTTCAAAGGCTTTTTTTGACTTTTCAAGTAGGTTGGAATTATGAGAACTTGTATTGAAGCAAAGGATTTTGAAATGTTAATGGGACAAGCTACTACATTATACAACTAGCAACACAGGCCCATGCTTATCCCTGGCCTCCATAAAAAAAATTAAATAGTTTATTAAAAAACTTATAAAAATAAAAAATTTCAGATATTTATAAAAGTTTAGGTACTACATGAATAAAATAAAAAATTAGAAAATGTTTGAAAATGTAATTAGCCCACTGAATGATTCACATGGTTTACATAAAAGAAAAAAATTCAAAAGTTCATTAAATTTTATAAACATCTGAACTTTTATTATTTTTATAAACTTTGTAATAAACTATTTAAATTTTTATATAGGTCCTGGCTAAACATGGTCCTACATTGCTAGTCCTTACTTAAGATAGATATTTTAAATGTTTTTGCTGCTTAAAAATAATACATCAAATATTATTGTATTCTTCAAAATATTATTTATAAAAATAAATTAAAAAAATAGATAAATATATTATCTATCAAGCTAATTTATTTGTTAGAATTAGATTGAAATACTAATGTTATTTGCTTTAAAATTGATAAAAAAAAAAGAATTACAATAAAGGAAATGATGATGATGATGATTGAGAATTTATCTCAATAAAATTAAAAAATAACATCTTCAAAGGAAAAAATTCTTGTAGTTTCAGTCTACTTAAATCCCAAAAATTTTTATTAAAAAAGCTCATTTCCTACTAATAAAAAAAAGGAGGAAAAATAAAGGATATTATACAAACATCATTCCACCAAGTTAAATGTCCATGAAAAAAATCATAAAATCCTCGTATCTAGAATCAATTAGAAAGAAGTAAGTAACAAAATACCAAATTTACTTAAGAAGCTTCATATTCATAATTTGACAAAATGCAATATTAACCTTTTTTTTTTGGAGTTGCTTGAATAAAGTTGATTTAACTTGAAAACCATTCAGAAAAATAAATAGATAAAACAACATCTCATATCAAATTGGAAAAGTAAGTATTACGGGCTTGGATCTATCCAAACCAAATTTCAAATGAGCATAAGTTGAGCCCATTATAACTATAAAAAAACTTGACATTTCATAATTTAATGGAAGCCCAGAGATATATCATCTGGAAATGATTTTGGTGAGGCCTACTTCCATATTTAGAAAGTAGTACAAAGTTTTTATAATTTGATGGTCCTATAAGAAATGGAACAATCTATTTTGATTAGTGTTAAATCTTTATAAATAAACCCTACAAAAAAATTAGCATTATAATTTGATCATGAGCCTAACTCCTATAAGAAATGAAGCCATCTATTTTGATTGGTGCCAAATCTTTATAAAGAGGCCCCACAAGAAAAATTATCATACTACCATTTAAGCAACAAATAGGATTAGGCAACAAAAAAAGGTTCAAGAAAGGTGGATGAGTGAGAGATTTTAGTGATAGTAGTAGATGGAGAGATTTTAGGAGAGTTATTGATTTCTTGGTGCCACATGTAATTTTTCAAAATGTTGACGTGACACTCTAGAAAAAAAGAAAAATAAGGGGTGCTTATGTGGCACCCTCCAGAGACCTCCATTCTTGTAATTTTAATATATATAATTAGAAATGCTTGTAAAGAAATAGGCGATCATATATTCTTCTAAATAATCGGGAGGGGGGGGGGGGGGGGGTGCGGGGGGGCTAGTTGGTGGATTTGAGAATGGCGAACTTACAATAGATAAAGTTTTGACAAAATGGTGATAATGATGGCGATGATTTTTCATTATTTTTCTAAAGCCAAGTCATTTTAAAGTATCAATAGATGATGGACCTGTGGATAATGTGGTGTCAGAATATTTCCAAACTAAGGGTCAATATATATGACTTTGGTTCTAATCTGAACAATACAAGAATATAACTAAATAATAAAAATAAATTATATCTCTAAAATTCAAAGCTTTTATCCATAGGATTTTCAACTTTTGATCACCATTTCTCTTCTATATAAGGTATAAGTGATGGCTTCCATGGTAAAGACTTCTTTCATTAACATTTGGAAATGTGCACAAACAAATTGAAGTATCTATGGTCCATTAAACCTTTGATGATTTTGTAAATAAAAAAATCTAAATTATGTGATAACTCTAAAAGGACTTATTCGATAACATATATGGTGTTATTGTATGTATGTGTATGTATATATATATTAATTGGAAGCCACATTTTTGAATTGACTTGGATGTCACCAACATGGCTGGTTATGATAAACTGTGAATTCACAAGATTGAACTAAATAAACTACCAATCAAATTGTGTGATAATTAAAAATAACACTAAATGACAATTTCATTTAGGAGATTGAAGATAAATCCAAATGTTTGATCCTCTTTAAATTACTTGAAACCAGAATAAGATGCTTTCAGCAAATGCATCACAGGTAAGTTTGTTCAATGCCCAAAGGTATGATCAACTAATTCGATACACATTTTATTAACATGATATCATACAGGAGTGATAATTCACATATTATTATTATTATTATTATTATTTGTGTGCCTTCTCATGTAACTTGATTTAAGGCTGATTATTGTTTTGGGAATTTGATGATAATGACAAGATGGATTATGGGCCACTGACGGTAAGCTTGCTTTTTTTTTTTTTTTTTTGTGAGCTTGAAATTTAGTATCGAGCTTTTTTAAAGATAATGATGTACCTTTCTGTACTTTGGAAGTAACACATGGTTTAGAGCCTCTTGAGCTAGGGTCACTGGGTAAATTTCATTGATAAGAGAACTTGAATAGCCATTACGAGGAATGCCCTTGAACATGGACATCGAATTTCTTGTCATTGCGAAGGCCTTGTCTTTAATATGTTGAGTATTCTATCATTTGTGGCAAACATCAAACGTGTTCGGTGGGTTGACTGTATCCTCGTTTGTAAACTTCAAGTTTGTTGAGTACACGACCCAAGTTTGTTGAGTCGTATCATTGTGCACTGCACACTTCCCATACCATGTTTTCCTACCAGCCAATTAATTAGTACTGCAGGTAGCTTCGCTCATCAGGGGCTCTGTATCTCACCTGAGGTCAACTCCCATCATCGGATGATTCTCCCATTATATCTGAGTGCTCTTTCAACATAGGTCTAAGGATCTCAGCCCGGGGGCCACTCACGTATAGCCATGTGGGTGCTGTTGCACCCATCAACCCGTAGTGCACTTTTAAAATTTTGATCAAAATTATAGATCCACCATTCAAAATCCAAATAAAAATTCTTAATATGCCCATACTACTAAACTACCTATTAGTGTCCGTACTCTTCAAACAAAAATCCCAAATTTGCCATTGATCGCAACCCCACTAAGTCGGGGTACCAAAAAAATGTCCTCAGTCTTGACTAGACCAAATTTCAGCCGGATGCACTGGAAGTACTTATGAGAATTATTTTCTAACTGAACAAGTCTAACCTAGCACTTGACTAGACAGTTTACTTCCCTGAGATTCTGTGAGTTTCAATTTTCTTCTAGCAATATTAACTGTCATAGGAGTTCGCCTAAAGCCATGGCCCATGAGGGGAGGCTGGGCTGGAAAGATTTGTGCTGCCGCATATTATTGACTCAAATTAACTAGTGGTGTAAAATGGGCTGTGATTGGGCCGGGCCGGGCTGGGCCCAACTTGACTGGAAGTTTGCCTAGCATGGCCCATGTCACAACTTATGTCGTGCCATGCTTGGCTGTGCCTCCCATGGGCCGGCCCACATTCCCCTTCTAATTTTTTAATACCCTTTATATAAATTGAAGGAGAGATTATGGATTTTTCAAGTTTCAAACTTGAAATAAAGGCTTTTTAGCATAGATATAGACACTAATTTACAAATGAAGATAAAAATTTTACTTAGTTTAAGTTTTATATTTGATTTATATAACAATTAATACATTTTTTTTAATATAAATGTAGTGTTGGGCAATTCCTGCCCACGGCCAGTGTTTTAGCGGGCTGGGCCTTGCCTGACCTTGGTGGCTCGCCCAAATTTAAAACCCTAATTTTAACCTCCATTTTTAATTCATGGATTTCAATTCAATAGTGTATATATGAGTGTCAATTTTGGTTTTGGTACAATTGGAAGGACAGCGTGCGTTTGTGCACTGTGGTTGGAGGGGTGGTGGCTGTTTCATCAATAGTATGCGAACCGGGAAGTTACCTAAATATGGGCTACAGTCCTATTGACCACTCACGGGAATCATGAGAAGCTTCTCATCTATGATACCCGGATACTTGTACAAGCCCAGCGTATCCATCTCGAACCGATACGATACTTGTACTGGTACCTAATACTACACCGATACTTCCAGGGCATAAGTTTAGCATATCATACTTAGCAATTCCATTATTTTAATTATTTCTTTAAGTTTTCTTACTTTTCAACATAGAAAATGTTAGAATTAAACATAAACAATAAAAATTTCATTAATTAAATTGTAATTTAAAGAAAAATTAAGGACACCCGTTTCCGTATCCGTATTCTACAATTTTTAAAATGCAGAGTCGTATCTCTAATTCCTGTCTCCATGTCCGTACCCATGTTCGTATCTGGGTATCATAGGTTCTCATCTAAATATGTGAAGTAATACAAATCAACACTTTAAAACTGCTAAAACATTGTTATAATGATTTGATCTACTTGAAGGATCAACTCTAGACATGGAACTTTCCCTGACGCTGGGCAGAACTTGAAGCTTTGCCGAGCTGGGGCTCAGGTTAGTTAGATTCGATTTCTTGATCCATGGCCTCAACTGGAGGAGCCAAATTAAGCTCAAACTCCATTTGTCCTCAATGTAGCTTGGGCTAGATCATAAATGTGCCTGGACCGAGTTTATGCTAAAGCTTGGATTTTCTTTCTCACATGTGTATTAATATAAAAGTTTTTGGAAGAAAGTGAGATATTATAAAATCTTTTTTAAGTTATTCAAACACCTCATTTTTAGGTGAATATATTATATTCTAAGCTAGTAATTGTATACGAAAATCTCTTGGAAGTATTTCGTTTCCAAATGCATATTAACAAGCCAAGCCTGGACTTGCAATCATATAGATGCTCATGTATATTAGTTTTATTGAGCTTGGCCCGACTCACGCCCTGAATCAAGTCAAGCAGAACAAAAGTCCTAGTTTGAAGTCAGGTTTGTTATCTCACAAGCTAAGCTCAATCCAGAGCCTAATTGGGCCAAGCTGAGAGTTTTGTTTTTTTTTTTTTTTTGTAGTTTATCATCATATTTCGGTCGTGATAATAATTTTACGTTGGCTGTTAATCTACCTAATATTCTTTTATCCGGAGCTTAGTTATGAACCTAATTTTCACATCTGAATCCAGCCCATGGGCTACTGTGCGATGAGGCATTGCTCGTTCTCATTGCCAAATATCTATGCCTTTTTTCCTACACATATTGTCCCTGTTTAGGCTGATGAGCGTATGTACGCTTAGGCCCAACTAGTTTAACTATCGGCCAGAAACTTAAGCCCCAGGTCTAACTCACAAACCTAAAAGATGCTCAATGTGGGCGACTTTGGTCAAGCGCCACGTTGGGCCGATTCATGAGCACTCCTAAATTATTGTGAGTTTGTAACCTGCTTTTGGGGAATCACATCTTCCTCTGCCCAAGATTTTGTGAAGTTACTTGAAACCTTGAGTCTTTCCTAGAGGACCCGCCCATGGATGGCCTCGTGGCGTTATTTAAATATTCAAACCGCTCAAAATTAATATTTCACCTCATTCCATCAGTAAGGAAAATTTTACCTTTTTTAAGGAAATTCTTACCTGAATGTGAGTTATGCCAATCATCTGGTAAAGACAGCGTCATATATATTTGATTTAGATTGTTTTTGCTTTTTAATTTTAATCATACATTTTAGACGGGGTCAATTTGACGAAAAAAGTAATTTTGGTTGAAGTAAAATCCTCCTTATAAACAAGGTGGAACATTAATCCAGTAGAGACCCACTTAAGGATTTAAAGCTACAGGCTGAGAGAATTCTCTGTCCTACCCACAAAGAATCAAGACTCAATTGAAAATTATTTTGGATGTTTGCTGTTAAGGATCAAAGTCAAAACTAAAAACGCATCATCATGCGTAGGTAATTTAACAAAAAGTTCTTATGTAATGCATGACTCACATATTACTTGAAAATTTATAAACTTGGAATATATCTATAATTTTATATTCCTGTATAAGAGAGAAGCGAGAGGAACATGAAGTTAAAACTCCAACGGCCACCAACTGCCGAAATGGACAATGCAACAAGCCCACCATAGAGAAATGAGAAAAATAGAAAAAGGGAAAATGGCAGCTAGTATGCCATGCGCATCAGTAACTGCCAGGCTCTCCACTGTAATTGGGTCCACCGATCATGGCTAGAACCGTTCATCCAATGGGCCCATTTGTCAATTCTTGTGGTGCAAAAAATTCCACATGTTGGGTCATCTGGACCATACCAAGGCCTTCTGACAAGGTGAAGCAAAACAAAGACAACAGCTCACTCTCTACAATGAAGTGCACATTTTCTGGAAGATCAACACCATCCAAACCGTGTGAAATTTCCGAAGTGGAGCCAACCTGACCTGATCAACGGTCTCAATTCATCTATTGGACAATGCACAGTGGAATACCAAATGCTGCAATCTAACACAGACAAGTAAAACATTGCAAGACAAAGAAGCGCAAATAAGAAAAACATTAAGCAAACACATTAAGAAGCACTCGCAAATTCTGTATGAGAACTGCGTCTGATGTATCTAGCTACAATGCCGATGGACCATCAACAGACTTAAAAAGGGCCTCTAGGTACATGAAGAAAAAGGCCTACGTGTATACATATCTATGTACATGGAAACATTCTTTTTTGGTTCGTAGGCAAGAGAACCCTTATCCTTTAATAGGCAACGTAGGTGTATTTGACTCCACTAAGATGGACCATAGCACGTGCACATCCTCGTATTGGCAAGACTTCACGTCCTCATAAAGAATGTAAATCCCTCTTCCTGCATCAAAGTTCAAACACGCACATATTAGAAAAACAAACCCCAAAGCCATGAAGAAAGATGGAAATTGGAAACGAACAATTTTGGGAAGCGGGTTTCAAGCAAAACCATGGAATGAAGAGATAAACCACACTTGGGAATGGATGATGAAGAAAAGTAGTGTCTCTAAATATGGGTTTCAAAACCATGAAAGAAAATGAGAAAGGATATGTAGCAGTAAAGCATTGAAGAAGTTGCATTAGTTAACATGAGTGTCAACTTACTCTTTTTGTGGGGTAAACTTAGGCGCTCCCACACCTTCTTCAATGGGGAGAAGATGGATTGCAACCACCCCATTGGGAGAAAATGTGGAGAAATGGGTGTGCGTCGTGACAGGTGAAGGGAAGAAATAGAGAGATCGAGGAGAGACTATGGCTTTGCTTAGAGGTGGGTGAAGTCTAGATCACTATTCCTACCACATTTTCATTCCCTTGCAGGCCAATCATCATGCATGACACATTTTCTTGGTGCCAAGTCATTGTCCACCATTGCCTCTTGTGGGACAAGGTGTCAAGAACCCGACTCCACACCCCAATCTAGTTTCCACCTATCATATCTTTCTTCACTTCCACACAGTATTTCTTGTGTTTCAAGACACATGCTTGATTTCTCCTTTCCAGTTTCCACACTACTCTGTCGTCTGTTTCCCCTTTTAGGTAGGTCCACCACCTGTTTCTCAAGTATTACACGTGTCCAAGAGTTTCTCACCAAATTTGTCAATTGGACCCAAGGTTTGATGATCAAGACTTATGATCCGATGTTCCCAAATTCAGTGGGAAGTGATATATTTCAGGGGTTTTGTCGTATCCAAATCTAGTGAAATCCATCAGAATGACGGTCAGTATCACCATTCCAACCCACGGGCCCTGCACAGAGAATTGGTGACCCAGAGACACATTTCTGCAGGGCCATTTACCCTGAAGTGGGAAGCTGAGAAGTTCCAATTTTAGGATAAAGGAAAGGGTGTGCTACAAGAAACATGTTCGTATGTGGTCGGGCTCTACGGTGCCCAATTGAACACACCTTCCATCACTCTACCCCTTCTCAATCAATACTCGTGTGAATTGGTGCCGGTTCTGCCGGACCCAAACTCGTCCGCATCCTCTATTCACACTTAAATGGAATGTTTAAAAGATGTATAGGTAACATCTTCTTCTAGATGTTTTGACCAAAAAAATAATTAAAACAAAAGATGTATAGGTAAATTAATGAAGTTACGATGATATGAAGGGGCTTTTTTTTCCCACCTCTAGCCATGGTGAGATCTTTCACATCTCCTCTTCCTACATTGATAGATATGTATCTAGGGGTGGACCTACATATATTACTCTGGGGGGTGGTCGCCCCTTTTAGATCTTTGCGAGGTTCAAAATTTATATGAAATTTATTAGTCTAGTTCCAAAATTATTTGAACATCTTGAATTTGCCCACAAAACCCAACTTCCTATCTAGGTCCCCCCCAACTAAAACAAAAATTCTGGCCTGCCACTGCATGCACTTGGGTAATGAGCCCTACAATCTAAACTTGCAAATGAATAGATGCAATTCTATTTGAAGGGAGTTTGCGTTTTTTAAAAAGTACACCCCATTTTTTATTGTGGACCACTTGGATGCTTGTCAATTAGAGTCTTTTAAAAGTATTGTGTTGTCAAATATTACTCTAACAGTTTCTTTTTAATGTAATCTTTTTATCTATGTTAAGATTTTTTTATGTTGGCAAATTCATGGGTTGGACAAAACATGAGTTAACTGAAGTTGTATTTTATATTACATATTTCTTATACTTTGGACTGAAGTTTGAGTCACCATAAAAGCTAAAGGGAATGTATTAGGAAAAAGCAGTAAAATTCAAATTTTGTAACTAGACAAAATAAGTACCCGATTGATTGGATAGCATATAAAAACTAATTCATTTTTTGCAGAATTATTTTCAAATTATGCAAAGATTAGTAAGTTGAATTATACAAGCGTCTTCTTAATGATGTACGACTTGTGGGTTATACAAAAGGTGTTTCTCTTACCTATATGACATCCATCTCTATAATCTGAGTTGAAATTTCATATTGGAGATTCCATATAAAGCTTTTATTGGAAAGTTGTGCTAAGTTTAAGTTCTAGATATGTGGCCTCTACATCTTCATATATAGTAGATTGTTGTCTTGCTGAAGAGATTCATTTGAAGTGGTGACTAAAGCACTAATAGCGGGGCACAAAAAAAATATGTGTCAAGGGAATCTAGCCAAGCCTTGTGTCAAAGGATTGACAGTAGAGTTGTGAGTATATTTTGTAACTACAGAAACTGGTATTTGATTTAATCTATTTTGAGTTAATATTTTTGTTATTTGGGTTTTCACAATAAATATTATGTCGCTTTTTTTTTTGTGTGTATGATTGATTGCTTTTATTTTTTACTGCATAAAAAAGTAATATTACTTGAATTATAATTTAAAATAATTTCCAACGCGAATCCTTCAATCTACCTCTAGGTTCAACAGCCTTATGCATTTTTATCGAGCTTTGATTCAACCCAACAGTGAATTACAAGAATAACTTCAAATTGGGATTTTGTGTTGATATATGTTCCCACATTAGGTGGGTTGAAGAATTCGACCCGTGCAGAAGGGTCTCGAACATGTTTCCTGTACGCATATGTTCTCACCTTTGGATTGAAGCGTAAGAGCACGGAAGCATACGCATAAAGTGATTAAAACCTTTTTCCTAACTCAAAAGACTGGACATATTTTCATTTTAACAAACGTGATATACTGCACTAATGGGCTTGGCACTCACGACTGGACATGTTTTCATTTTAACAAACGTGATCTATAGCACTAATAGGCTTGGCACTCGATGGGGTCATTACTGATCCAACAGTCCAACCACACCAAGTATGTTCTTAGAGAAGAAATCAATTAAATCTGAGTACATTAAATCGAGCAAAGGTGGCCCTCACCTGATTAAATGGTCTAGAAAGGTGGATGGGATGAAAGAAGGGAGGAAACTTGCATGTTAAAAAGAGATGACAATGGATCAAATTTGGTATCACTGGCTGTGAATAGGTATCTGATTATCGGATTATTCAAACTTCAAATTAAGACATGAGAGATCTGCAGAGCCAGAATCCAGATGTCCATGTGCTCAATCTGAAAGTTCTCGGATATAAGATCTTGGGCTTTTTATTTTTGGAAAGGAAGATCATGGGTCTTGAAATTAGAATTTTGAACCAATTTCACTTTGGTTTTAGGCAGGCTAAGTTTAGATGGTTATGGTGTTTTGGTTCTAATATGACCGGTTAATATCCCTAATATCCACACTTTGATGAGTATAGGTCAGGTCAGGCTCGATAAGATTACTCCAGATTCCCTTTGATGTACAAGAAATATAATCTTTTAAGTAGAAGCTTTGTTATAAATTGTTTTGTTTATTGATATGGGTAGGTGATGCAGTCTATCAAGCCAAAACCGTCTTGAACTCCCAACTCAACTTTTATTTATTTATTTATTTTAAATCCCAACTCAAGTTTAGTTCCGTATGCATACCTGCCCAAAACCTGTCAAGCCAATACCGAGCCCCTTAAAAGTGGGGCAGGTCTGGTCAGGGCACCCATTGCCATTTCTAGTTTAAGGTGCATTTGAATTTGGGTTCAGGCGAGCCTGAGGAGGAGATTAATTCCTCCTGCAAGGGCAGTGAAACGGGCTAAACACGCTGAATCTATCTGGTCAAGTATGAGGGTAATTACAGTTGTTAAGGCTTAAATCTAGGTTCAAGCCCAACATAGACCATTAACTACTCAGCTTTCATTCTCAATTGCTCACCTATTAAAAATCCAATAGCGATGGGAGAATAAATGATATTATTTATTTCTGCTTAGATGATCGCATCCCTTTCAAACGTTACCATCCATACGGTCTGCAATTTGCTTGTGTAGATCCCATGTACTGCAAAAGATTGTCTCATAGGACAAATTTTCTCCTAGGTAAACATCCATGTTAAGAATTTTTTGCATGCCATTAAAAGACTGGGAACCTCAAGTTTAGGGCACACACTTCGACTAATCTGCCGGAGAAAATTGTCCGTCGAGAATAGCTCACTATTATTATTTTTTGCTACAGTTTGGGAACTTGAACTCCTGCACAGTCCCGAAAAATAGGAAAGGGCTGGAGGGGGTCAGTATCTCTCTAAGAAATTATAACATGTAAGTTAATTTATCTATAAGGAAGCCCACCTTATATCTCACCTGATATGCGGGTGTCAAGGCATTTGTCCCTTTCTACAGCTTGATGGTCGTATTCATGATGTTACAAAAGTATTGTGATAAACACACGTTTTATGGCTGTAGAGTTAGCGCATATTAATACAATGGGAATGCACTACTACAATGTTGGGAATAGTGTGATTTAATGCCAAAATATGGTGGTATTTCTTCCTATTTTTCTTATAAAAATCTTTGTTGTATAAAATCTTTATTTTACTATTCTAAATATATATGATCAATTTTCTATTTTAGACTATTTTATTTTATTTTTATGAATCTTTTTTCCATGAATCACCCAAGGGAAAAAAATAATTTTTTTAGGCTTTGATATTTGTTTAGCGAGAGGATTTTGTGCTCTATAGGTTTCCATTGTGGAGGTGAGAAGAATTTTAAATTCCTATTCTTAAAGAAATCAAAGCTCACGATATTAAAAAAAAACATTTCATTTTTCATGTCAAAAAAGTGCTACACCTAGCAAAAAATATATATATGGCTATAGGGAAAGTCTTACACAAACTCCGCCAGTTTTTACTACTAGTCTCAAGCCTGTATAAAAGATGAGGGTTACATTAAGTATATTGATAGCCAGCGTAAAACTTTGTCACAACTCAAATATGAGTTCTGATGATGATGTTTATGTAGAGGGGGTTTCCGCAAAAAAAGAACCACAACATGGCGCAATGAAAACCAAATTCCTCTTTAAGATGTTTGGTGCAGTGGCGAAAATGCTCGGAAATCTATTTTCATCGCTTAGAGTGGATTTATGGTTCCCCTATCCCTACATCGGAAAGAGTTGCTGTGAAAAAGGAAACCTACGGCATCTTCCAAATACACCCTAAAATGTTATCTTCAACTTAGAATTTTGAAACCCTCATAGCCCATCAAACATTTGATAAGCTAGGAGGGTTGGAAGTTTGAGAATTTTAGAGGCTAAAAAATGGCTTTTCATGTGAGTTGACATTAAAAGATTTGGCAATGAAATATTGCATTTGAAAATTTCATGGGATAGCTTTTCCATAAGTGCCATGAATCTCTAAAATGAAAAAAATATAGTAAAAAATACCTCTAAAGAAATAGGTTGGACACGTTTGTGTGTTAGAATTTTTGTAATATAGAAAGAAGAATTATTCTAATTTTTTGTACAACCTACTATTTTATCATACAGTGCAAACTATTTTTCTTCTGAAAAAAGAAAATATCTATTACTTTCCTTTCATGAACAGGGTAATAATATAGTACAAATTCTCTCATTTGAGAAATTAAGGTTTTTATAAGTTAATTTTTACAATTAGTATTAGGATTGCAAAGTGAGCTTTGGTTAAAAAAAATTCTCTAATTTGACTATTAATGATATCATTATTAATTGGGAAGCTTGTATAGAAGTATGGCCAAATAATAGAGAAAAAATCTGTTATTTGGACTTCTCCCCCTCATGGTATGCTCAAGTTCAATGTTAATGGTACAGCTAAAAGTAAGCTACGCTCAGGAGGAGGAGGAGGAAGAGGCATTCTTCGAAATAGTAATGGGAAGGTTTTTTTTATGTTTTCTAAGCATATTATAGTATGTGATTTCAATGAAGCAGAGGCTCAAGCTATTCAAAAAGCTCTTTGGTGTTTTACGAGGCACTTCAAAGGCACTCTTATAGTGGAAAGTAACTCTTTTAATACAATTGCTTGGGTGTCTAATTGGAAAATCAATTCATGGAAATTTCATTTCCTCTTTAATGAAATCCAGGTGTTATCGACCTCAATTTCCGTTGTTTTCTATCATGAACTAAGATCGGCCAACTCTATGGCTAATGCTTTGGCTAAATAAGGGGTTGAAAAGGTGTATCATTGAGATGGTTTTATTATGTAAGGTAGGTGGGGTGAGTTAAGATACATTTCTCTTGTAACTCACTTTTTACTCCTTTTTGTGTAATATCCTTTTTCTTTAATAAAAGTCTTTATTACAATCTCTCAAAAAAAAAAAATTTTGAACACAATAATACCCATTAGGCATTAGTGGTCCTTAAGTCATTTGGTTACAGACATGAGTAGCCATTAATCGAATCCAAATCCCAGCTGCAGTAAAATAATAATAAGAGTTTTCTGTCAGAAAAAATTCCTTACACTTTATGATGAGAAAAAAGTCCTCAATTTTCTATATCGATAAAAAAAAAAAAGCCCATACAGGGATATCTCAATTTTTTTTTCTTTGCTCAATGACAATATTGCAGAGTGAGGATATCACTCTTCATTTCTTCTACTTGTATGTAACGAGCGGAGATATCTCTTTCAAAGCATTTTTATATATATATATATATTAAAGTTTGTTAACGTTTTAGGTGTCCCAAAGTCTAATGGTAGTAGTAGTTAGGAAGAAAAAAAATATATCATTACTGTGACATGGGTGATGTGACACGGCTTGTGACGTGAGCGGAAGTCAGCCTGGGGCCCTCCATGGGGACTTCCACGAGTCTCTTTATCTCTCTCCATGATTTGTAATTTTTGAAAATACAGGGGTGTTTTAGTAAACTATAAAAAATATGACAAAACCCTCCCTTCTCAGCTAAAACCCTAACCCCCTTCAGCCAGACAAAACCAAAACACTCTCTCACTCTCTCACTCCCTAATCTTCTGACACCAGATTCGTATTTTGGGACACTGCAACCGGTATGATTTTCAGCCGCTTCCCATTTTTTCCCAATTTTCAGCTTGCATTAGGTTCTTTTCATGAAGTGTTTATCTTCTCCTTCCTCTGATCATCTGTTTTCCTCTTGGACTTGTGATAGTACGTTGCATGCATTCGAGTCGCATTCACTTCGATGTCATTTCTGGTTTCCGAGTTGCCTCCGAATCCATAACAATCTTCTAATCGTCCAATACCAAACAGATTGAGCCATTTACAATACTGCCGTCAAGTCGGTCGCTCACATGTATGTACCGCCTAGGGATTAGTCCTTGAATGGGGTAACCCGGGCCGGAGGCTAAAGGTGCGAAGGATACCTAGGTCATAAAAAAAAAAAGTTTAGTGTATATGCAAATCTTATCTAACCTTATTTGAAAGATGTGTCATGCACTCAGAAACTAAAACACAGAAACTGAAACTAAAATGCATCCATTTTTTTTTTTTTTCATTTAGGTGAAAAACACTGATTTTGCTCTTTACCCAATGCTGCGATCAGCAAATTTTTTTCCATCTTGCGAGGAAATGGATTGAATATCAAGAAGACGTGCATCTTTTAGTCGGTTGAATCGCTTATGAAATCTCTGAAACAGTTGGAGGCATTTCAGCCACACATCCAAGTGGAATAGGAATGAATCACTATAAATATCAAGTAGAATGCTAAACAAACACAACCCACTGATTGTTTATTTGAAATAATAGCTATGAATGAAGGTCACATCCATCTTTCTCCTTCCTGTGTGGGCTTAGCATTCTCTCTCTCTCTCTCTCATATGATCTATTGGAGGCTGTGATACCTCGAATAGTTCAAAATAGGCAACATATCATGTGGTTTTGTATCGGATACTTCACTTTTTATTTACAAAATGTGTGTCCCTGGCTTATCCATACCGCGTCCCTCCCATAACTGTGCTATTTCAGGGCATCATAGATTGGAGGCACTAGCTTTTGAGTTCATTTCTTGACCCTTATCTTCAATGCAGTAATGCTAACAACCAAACATGCCAAGAGAAATTCGTTGGCATCCCTTATTTTATTACTACCTTCACATACTCCTTTGTGAAAGCAACAGTGTATGCAAAATTTGAGATGGTTATTTCCTAGACGACAAATTAAGAAGTGTGTGATTTTATTGTAAACATTTAAGAGTGTAACAAAGATTTCTAGTTTAGCCAAATGCATTTATTGTTCTCACAAGGAAATCATGATTGCCAGAGAAATCAAGGGTTTCTGTAATTTAATTATTTTTTTTAATTTTTTGAGAAGGCAAAATCTTCTCTCACTTGAAGAAGCACATGAACTTAGGATAAGGTGTCAAATGAATTGTTTGGTTAGATCTGAAGATTGCTCTCGAGTCTTAAGTAGGTCACGCTGACCAATTGACTGCTATCCATGATAAATTTTTTTCCCTCGATCGGTAATAGAAAATTTCATTAAAAAAAGAATATTGCAAAAAGGGAGAACAAATTAAAAATGAATATTGCAAAAAGGGAGAACAAAAGGAAATGAAAGACATAAAGAAAGACTGAATGAGTAGAGGTACAAGAGCAATGTACCTACTCACAACGAAATGCAAATGAACGCCCTCCCAAGGTACAATTCTCTCAACCCCTAATTGGCTAAAGCATTTGCCGTAGAGGTCATTGATCTAAGCTCGTGACGGAATAAAGCATTAATATTGGCGGAAAGAACCTGGATTTCATTAAAGAGGAATTGAAACTTCCAAGGTTTCGCCTTCTGATTAGACACCTAAACAATTACGTTAGAAGAATCACTCTCCACAATGAGGATACCATTAAAATTTATCGCAAAACATTGAAGAGCTTCCAAAATTGCCAATACCTCCGCTTCACTAGAATCACAAATGACCACATGCCGAGAGAACATAAAGAAAACCTCACCTTTATTATTCCATGATACTTAAATAATTTTTCCAGCTCGGCTAAGCTTTTTTAGATTGGTATCTATGCCTAGAGTGTAGTATATAATGGGGATACAATTTCTATTGATAGAAAATAGCAAGGATACAATCTATCCCCATCTTACTTCTTCTAAAGATATTCAATTTCAACCTATCTTTTAAAGTATTACATTTGTAATTTGTTATGTATCACATTATGTAATGAGCAACGGTCCTATTGCTGCCATCAGTACCCTACTGACAGCTGTGAACTTTGCTTTGCCTGCCCATATCACAAATGCTCCACAGCCATTTTCTCGAGAGGGCCATGTTGATGTGATTGGCCTAATGCCAGTGCAAGCAACAGAGACAGTTCCATTTTATCCTGACCGGCTGGCCTTCTGATCCCGAAACATTCACAAGTTGATGGCAACATTGACGAAGAACACAAAATTCACGGAGAATTTATTGAGCATTATGAGAGCTCTAAGAAGGCCTGCCAGGGCTTGGATTAAAACTTGAATGATTCAGATTGAAGACAGGCCCAGTGCAATCCCTAGGATCACGCTAAGACATTATTTGAAGGACTGACTGAATTCTAGAAAACTGTTGGGGTTTCTGCAAATTACATCAGAAACTTCGGCCCTGAATAAGGAGGGCCAGACTAAGCCCAAACGCATTGGGGACCTGTAAGCTCTGGGTCTCCTAATGGTTCTCATTAAGATGGTGGGGCCCTCATCACCCAATAGTGGGCCATGTAGGACCCACAGCAGAAAATGTGCAAGGTGTCCAGGACGTCGGGCAACTTTCAAAATTTTTCTTCTTTTTTCATTTTATGAAACTGTATGAAGGTTTGGATTCTTGTTAGACTTAGTAGGAAAGTATAGATGTACTAGGAGTCTTATGAAGTTTGTTCGGTTTAGTGGAGGTTTTGATAGCATTGTATAAGCAATGGAAGGGTCTACTGGTGTATACATTATAGACAGACTTCAGCAATACTCTGCGTGTGTGCATGCGTGTTTTGTGTGAGGCTCTTGGGGATTTAAAAGGCATCCCTAAGGTCAGTTCCGTGGTTGATTTTGGTTCCTCATTAATTTTATAGTTTCTTGATGGATTTAGGTTTTTGGTGGCTTGGTTGTAAGGGAATGTCTGTTGGATTAGGGACTGGTTGAAGGTTTTTTGACAGAGGCCTCGTGGTGAAGGGATTTGAGGCTCTGGAGGCCTCATGGTGAAGGGATTTGAGGCTTTGGCAGTGGATTTGGGGAGGAATGGAGTTCAGGAGGTTGGTTTAGGGCTGCTGGGTTTGGAACAATGAGATGGATTGTGCAGGGGTGTCGGTTTAGGGTTGGGATGGTGACAAGAGGGGTAAAATCAGGGAGAGATGACTATCTTCCCTACGATTTCCTGATTTCGGCTCTGATACCAAATCAGTGCAGCCCTGGATCCTCGATTGAAAATTAGACTAATCGATAATGGAATAAGTTGAATCCAAAGATGGATTCCAGCCCTAAGGCACACTAAAAATCATGGAACACACCATAAATGAATAAGCATAAGCAGCTACAATGGGGACTTAACTATATATAGAGTAGTAGAGTTGTTACTTTGCAGCCAAGACTTCCTAAATAAATTGGGAGACTGCCGACTCCTAATTAAACAATAATTGAAATTAGAAATAGGATAAAAATAGATGTTGCTACATTAGCTCTCAGTCAATTGGACCTGTGGACTGAGCCTAATGGACCTAGTTGACCTCTGGGTCAATGTGTGGGCCAAGTTTCTTTCTTGGGCGTGGTCCGTA
This sequence comes from Sextonia rubra, assembly GCA_037013555.1. Lineage (NCBI taxonomy): Eukaryota > Viridiplantae > Streptophyta > Magnoliopsida > Laurales > Lauraceae > Sextonia > Sextonia rubra. The sequence goes on along the minus strand of JASUAD010000001.1, from coordinate 15,305,755 downwards.
CTGCATCATTTCTGAATTTTCTACAAATCCCTGCAACTTTCTGGATTTTCTGGTTTTATCAGTTTTGGGCCCTTGACTGTACTATCTTTTGAATCGGGACTGTATTAAAAGTTTATCCTCTTTATTCTTTCTTAATTTAGGAGGAATTTTATTGCATGGAAGGTTTGGATTATAACATTGGGTTAACATGCATAGCTTTCATAGAAAAATTTTGTAACTTAAAGGGAATGTAGGAAGTGGGCCCTATTGTTAGTGGCTCATGGATAGTTGGACTTCCCAGTTCATTATTAAGCTCAGGCCGTCCTTAGCCAATCTAATTTATATTTATTGAGCAAAATATTCTTCCACAAACCACAACTGCCCTCTTCTACTTTCCCCAACCATTTCCCCAATAAAGCAAGATTAACCTTATCAATGGAATGAACAATCAGACCACCTTGAGCAGCAGCAAACAATGTCCCACCTCACCAGTTGATATTTCCTTTTCTCTATTGTGCCATTCCAAAGAACGTCATGTTGAAATTTCCCAATCTGATGCAAGACATTTTTAGGGCATCTGAGATAGGATAAAAAAAATAAATAGGAATACTTACCAAAACAGACTTGATGAGAGTAAGATGACCCTCCAAAGATAAATATCTACTCTGCCAATAGCTTAATCTTTGCTCTATGCTTTCCACAACCAGATCCTACAAGGATTTCTTTGGCATACCCAAACACAAAGGCAACTGCAAGGTTGAGTTTGGCTGCTTAATTATGGTATACGCTCTCTCTTGTGATGTGGCAATCATCGGCGTGGAATAGTCTGTAATCTGGATATCTGGTTCACATGAGTATATGTGACTATTGAACTTCATTTGAGATGTGATCATGCTTAGTCTTGGGTTTACCCTCTAGACCTGAGGCTTTGGAAGGATTTTTGGGATCTGATGCAATGTGTTCTGTTGATACATCAAAGACGCCACAGGACATCAAGTGCCTAGTGAGTAGTGACAATTGGGTGCATGCAGTTGGATATGAGGAGGCTTAGAAATAATTCAACATAGGATGCAATTTAGCTGGGAAACTCAATTTCATCTATGAATTTCCATTTCTCAATTGCAACAAAATCTATTTCTGAGAAGAGAAGCATGAAAGCAGGACATAGGGGCAGAATCAGCTATAAATGTTTCTGCCACAAAGGAATGTTAAAGAAAGCAAGGTTCTACAGCTTTGTGAGAACTGTACAAATATGATTGCAAAAAAAGAATAATGTTGTCCATGTTTATCCAACGCTTGGAGTTCGTTAACTCTTTATTTTTTTGCAAAACTTCGTTGGATGACATCTACGTGTCCAATCCAACACCATGCCCAGTGACTTTGGGAACTCTCAGAGATTATTTTGTTTGTTTCTTTGTATCTCACACAGGACAACTACAGGAATAGCCAATCATAGAATTTTGAACTTTGTGCTTTAGTTGTGATTAACCTCTAATTCATGCCCACCATTTTATTCATTAATGGAGACTGTTTATTTCTAGTACTTGTTTTAAATATCATTTTTATCATATGAACTTTGAACTGTTTGAAACAGCAAGCATAGCCTTTTATTTGTAACTTTATTTCCCTTTTTTTGTTCACTTATTGCCTAAGAAGAGATGTTGATACACCTGTCTGCTCGGGAGTTGGAACTCTATAGTGGGTCATTAATTTGAAAATTTTCGATGGTACTGGTTACTATCTTTGCATATATATTATATATATAAATAAATATATATAGCTTCATCTATCTTGACATCTGGCTTTGCATCTTTTCAGCTATAAGTGGAAATGAATTTCAACAATGTCCGAGGGATGCGAGGGGGTGGTGCAGCCACTGGTTTGGCAAAAGTGGCTGTTCTTGGTGGGCTAGGTCTATATACAGCTTTAAATAGTTTCTACAATGTTGAGGGTGGTCACCGGGCTATTGTCTTCAACCGTCTAGTTGGTATTAAAGATGAGGTACTTTTTTCTCCCTTTGCCTATTGGTTTCATGTTCACATTTTGGTAGGCAAGCAAGGAGTTTGAACCGCTGATTCAGAGTTCCCCACTTCATGTCATCACTACTAGGAAAAGGCTTTTGGCAGAATTTTATGCCACCTCATAGAAATATGTTCTGCGGATTTGACAGTATATATTAATTGGCTTTATTAAACAATATATTATATAGTTCTTGGTTGTATACTTATTTTGGCTTCTATCATTGGAACATTACATAATTTAATGTCTCATTCTTTTGGATAAAACATTTCCTTCGAACGGCTGAAAATTTTTTTTTTTATTAATATACAGTCGTTGTTGAAATTTATATACAGCTATTATTATAAAAAAAAAGGAACAGAAGGCAATGCAGATGCATTGCAGCAAAATTAGAAAGAGGCTATGTATCCCATTAAAAGAAATTGTCCAATTTCTGACATAACTGAAATCATATTCATCTGCTTTATTATTACTTTTGAATTTTTTTTTCACTGTCTGTTCGTTCAAGTTCTTTATAGTTTCTTCTGAGAGTTTGGCGTTGTACTTGGTGTATTTTATCTCATAACTTTTCTCTCTGTTCTTTATTTTGGAAATACTAAATTTCATAAAAACGAGAAAAGGTATTCCAACTTTCCAACAAAAAGGATAATCCATCTAAGAGCTGAATGGGAACGCGTACTACAAGGATGAAGTTAGAACAGAAGTAGAAAAGGGTACAATGGAGCAGATTATTGCAACATAGGACAAATAATACACCATTTTTTCTAACTCCTTGTTTAGTTAAAAATGTCTGCGAAGTCATTTGCTTGTCTGGTGTATGGAAAAATTCAGCCTTGAATGATTAGTCCTTTTTCTCATTCATGATAAGATGCAGCTTCCAACAGCTTTGACTTGTATTGACCCAAATGACACCATTACAGTAGTCACTCTCCATATACCTTCATATCTGGTTAATTTCATACTGTTCACATGTTAATTTGCAGGTTTATCCTGAAGGAACTCATTTGATGATTCCTTGGTTTGAAAGGCCAATTATCTATGATGTCCGTGCGCGTCCCCATCTGGTGGAGAGTACTTCTGGAAGTCGTGATCTCCAAATGGTATGTCTCTCAGTGCTATTGTACTCTCATAACAGGAACATTTATACTGCATATTTGCTCTTCCATATTTAATTAATTTCTTGATCATATTTATTTATGTCACATCATGTTTTGGTCGGCTGAAACCTTATAGGAAAATGTCAAGCTCTTGATTTGGGTTATGACATATCTTTCCCCTCAAGTTCATGGAAATCATGGTTTTTCTTGATCGATTTGCCAGTTATATGAAAAATTTCCCTACCAAAAGAACAATTTCCTAGATAGGTCTGGCATCTTATGCATTGGAAATATGCGGTTTCTAATGTGAACGTTAGATGGGTTTCATGAGTTCTTTGAGGGAAAGGCTGAGATTTTAGAAAGAAATAGATGAATATAAAAGTAAGGTTCGAAAACTTTCTAGACACTAGAATTTTGTTTTTTCCTCTTTTGCCTTTTCATGTGTCCGGACCCCAGGGATTGTGGAAGCTCAGATTTCTCAATGCGGTTTTTTCCCCTAAATTTCTATTATGACGTGAGGAATCCGACATTTTGAGAAGAATTCGTACCAAACACAAACCCCCCCAACCCCACCCAACCCCCCCCCCCCCCCCCCCCCCCCCCCCCACACCCACCCCCCCCTCCCACAACCCCCAAGGGTCTCTCCCTCCCTCCCTCCCTCCCTCCTCTTACATCAAACGTGGACAGAAAACCAATTTTTGTAGATATCTTCCCTTGGAAAGCCAAGTGATATGTGCAACAGATCACAGAATTGTGCATGGCTTGTACACGTGTTTTCCAAAATTAATATTTGCTTGTATTGTATGTTATTAACATCCACATCTTAATTAAAAGCTGACCCAACTCAAAAGCATTAATATCATCCAATGTATAACATCCTAAGCCCCGATTAAATTATCTGAAATGCACACTATCTAATGTACACAAGGTTTTACATTTTAAGTGTTTTTGAACAATCACTATTCTATTAGCATATGCTTGTATGCCATTAACATTCACATCTTATTTAAAAGCTAACCCAATTAAAAAGCATTAATATCATCCACTGTTTAACAGCTAAACCCAGATTAAAATATCTGAAACACACATAATCTACTGTGTAGAAGGGTATTGGATTTTATGGTAATGCCTAGAACTGGTTTGTTACTTTCAAAGCAGCAGATGTTATATTTATGCCTTTTTGAACAATCAGATATTATAAGTTTTTAGTATATCATGTTTGTGTATATTCTATTTTTTTTTCGATGTCTTTATTATTCTTCTTCTTTTTTGGTCCCTTTCTTTGGTGATGGTTTCTCATGTCATATTTTTTTGGAGTGACCTTGCTTATCATGTGGTTGCATTCTAGTGGTCCCTAGTGTTGGATGCCATACCTTTCTTTTAACTGAAATGGCTTTTGATTTCATGTGGGATTGCTTGTCCTATGAAATGTGTGTTGGACAGGTCAAGATAGGGCTTCGAGTTCTTACGCGTCCTGTGCCAGATCAGTTACCTACTATCTACCGAACTCTCGGAGTAACCTACAATGAGAGAGTCCTGCCTTCGATCATTCATGAGACTCTGAAAAGTGTGGTAGCACAGTACAATGCCAGCCAGCTAATCACTCAAAGAGAGGTAAAAATCATCCACCTTTTTTAAAATCAAACAACAGAGTCAAATTGCAGCTTAAACTGCATCAGATCAAAGAATTATTGCATCATTTCTAGGATCTTGCCCTTAAAAAATGAGAGAAGAAGCAAACAGTATTGATGGAGAATTTATCCCAAGAGGCCGGCCCACTTTCAAGCTCGAGATGTTCCACCATGTGGGTCCCACCTGATGCAAAGAGTTTTATGTGAACTAGGGGTGGTAAAAAATGGTCTTAAAACCATCCTAATTCTTGATTGAAGGGCCTAGCCTTTCACCAGTTCTAACCTTTGGAAAGTGCTTCCCCATGAGTGCCTAGGGGCTGATCAAGTTGGGTGCCTGAGGTCATACCCCTCCCTCTTAGGATTAAAAGAAGCCCGGCTGGTCTTCTCAGATAATTTGTGACATTGACATGAGATTATGTGGTACAATTATCAGGAAATCTGAAATTCACAGGTTGCTGGGTTAGGGGGATTGGTTATGGATCCTTGTCATGATTGATGTACGTGGATAGAGGGATGCCTTATAAGTCTTGCTGATTTCAGAATTACCTTCAATAATTGTCTACAAACATGCTACACTAGTCGTCCCTGTTCAATAGAGGCAAGCAAAAGTGTCAAACATTCCAAATCTGAGTGATTTTGGCACTGCAATCCTCAGTGGAGCCCATCAGAATATTAGATCAACCATGTGATTGCAGAAGGCGGTCATTGTTGGAAGGTGACAACAGCCTTTTTCACAGTTGAAAGTTGCTCTTTGTTGCAACTACAAGGTTCCAGGTTTGGGTCATGTACCCGTCAAGTTAAAAAAATTGATCGTAGAAATAAGTATGTTCCATGAGGGACTTAATAAACTGTGATAGATACCTCTTTGCTGAAGAATTTTTTTGTGTAGTCATTATCAGGCCATTCCCTAAGTATGGAGTGTCCCTGCCAGTGGGGCTCACTTAGAAGAGTGATATATATATATATATATGAGAAATGGTCCAGTAAAGATGGTCCTTATGGTCCTTACAGACCATTTCTCATCGTTTTAGATAGTGCAACCTACGTTGCAAGCTATCTAAATGGATCGCACACATTACCCCCTGTGAATTACACACGTTTACAAATTTTGGGTCCCATTTGAACAGATTGGACCGTTGGATCGACTGCACACTCATGTATATGTAGATAAATGCATATATAGATAAATATATATAAAGTCTATTTGGATGGTTTTGCAGTCAATCCAACGATCCAATCTATTTAGATGAGACTTAAAATTGATAGACATGTGTAATTTAGAGGGAGGGTCATGTATATGATCCATTTAGATAGCTCGCAATGTACGTTGAACTATATCCAAAATGGTCTGTTAGGAGCGTCCTTATAGGACCATTTCCCTATATATATATAAATATATAGGGACCCGCTCTCCTAAGCTCAAGCTTAGGAGAAAGTAAGATGAAGTGTGTGGTTCACGCCTTTGGAGCCCACCTGAGGACCCACATGGGGATGAGGATGGGGGGATTTGAAGGACTCCCTAGGACTCGCTCTGCAAAAAATAGCCCCAATCATGGTTTCTATCATCTCCATCTAGGCCCCAAAATTTTAATGGTCAACAGTCCATTCAGATCGGTGCACAGTCGATCAACGGTCTAGTAAATTCGAATTTGACCAAAAATAGGTGGACATGTGCAATTCAGGGGAGTCATGTATTTGGTCCATTTGGATGAACCAAAGGTGGGCCCCAAGGCTCGGGCTTACGGAATTTTTTATATAAGCTTGTGCTTAGGACTTAAGAGAGGTTTGCCCATATATATAAAAAATATATATATATATATATATATATCGTGAGCACAGGTGCTTGGTGGAGGTTTCTCCATATATATGTATATTTTGTGTGTGTTTTTTTGTGGGGGGGGGGGGGGGGGGGGGGGGGGGGGGGGGGGGGGGGAATGATATTTGTGGTAATGATGTGTGCTAGTTGTTTAGATTGATCAAGGAAACAATAGGGGAAGGGGAGGTGGGACCCAAAGCTGAGGCCGTTCTATGCTTGGGATGCTAGTTTCATATATATATATAATTGCTTTATTACATGAGAATACTTTTTCATATACTACTTATTAAGAACTGAAGAATGTGATTTTTTTTTCCCTTTTTCTTTCCCCACAGGCTGTCAGCAGGGAAATACGAAAAATATTAACGAGCAGGGCAGCGAATTTCAACATTGCACTGGACGATGTATCTATCACGAGCTTAACTTTTGGGAAGGAGTTTACTGCTGCAATTGAAGCTAAGCAAGTTGCTGCACAAGAAGCTGAACGAGCCAAGTTCGTGGTAGAAAAAGCGGAGCAAGACAAGAGAAGTGCTGTTATCAGAGCACAAGTGAGCAACTGTGATCCTTGGCTCTCTTCTATTTTCATTACTTATTGTGAGTCTTCTTGACTGCCTGTGGGAGTTGATATTTCTCTTTTTGTCATTGGTTACCAGGGTGAGGCCAAAAGTGCACAACTTATTGGTCAAGCCGTCTCTAACAATCCAGCATTTATCACATTAAGAAAAATTGAAGCTGCAAGGGAAATAGCACACACTCTTTCAAATGCGGCTAATCGAGTGTTTTTGAATTCGGATGAGCTGTTACTGAATCTTCAGGAGATGGATTTGGATAGCAAGGGCAACACTGCAAAGAAATGAAAGAGGGAAGTCAACACTGCAAAGAAATGGAAGAGGGAAGTCGTATCTTCTTTGGCCTCAGTGTTTTTTGACAAAACAATAGTTCATGTGGAAGCTAGGTCACATTCTCAAGTTTTACTGAGACAGATTGTTTTAGTTCCTTTCTTGACTAGAGAATTGATTAATTTCCTTTAGTTTTTTTTAAGCTTCTCATTCTCCCGTTGCTTCTCATAGGAACTTACATCAAGGAAAATCAATGGGCCGCTGCTGGGAAGCTGTGAACAGTGGATCTTGTTTCTCTTATGATTGAATTTCCTTTTGAATTTTGATTGCAATTCTTACTAAGTAATAGACTTTGTTCCCTTAAAGCTCATTATTGTATCTGTGAATCATAAACATTGGTGGGATTCTGCTGCATTTCCATCCGGGTGAATGTATGGATATCCTGCAGATTTGTGTCATGCTTGTTGGCTGAAAACAATGAGACCTACAAGGTTGTTAAATCAAGGGCTAGGATAAGTCTGGTGGGGCTGATTTCTTGGATCCCCCTTGTCCATGAGGAGACCTTTTGATCTGCCTTCGCCCATTGATTAACTTGCATCAAGTGGCTTCACGAGCTGGACTGCAGTCTGCTTGTAGGAGAACACAGCATTAAACAAGATTTGGACTTGTGAACCTTTCTTTTGTGAAGTTTAGATTGAAAGCACTTTTTATGGATTTAAAGGTGGGTCAAATAGTAGAGCTATCTGATGATTGCCACCACCCGACAGTGCGAAACTTTGGATAGTTACACTAGTGCCTATAGAGCCTATCAAGTTTAGTGATGCCCAAAATTGTTACAAATGTTGATTGGGTGGTGCCGGTTCTGTAGGCAGCTTAATGCGTGTTATATGCTTCGAATGGCCCTTTTTAGCAAGTTTGAAAAATAACAGAGCACAGCCAAATATTTTGTTATCAGACACTATACTTTTGATGGTCTTGAGAAAGGCTGGACTGCTGCAACTGTTACGTGAGCACGGGCAACAACTAGGTTTCTAAAGCAGGGTCAATATTCCTCTGGCAGCCCAGAGACGATGCTTAGATTAAAAAAAAAAAAAAGGTTCTTTTAGAACTTTTAAAACCATAACTGGACGACTGATACTATTAATAACCCAGTAATGGCCCCTGAAATTAATCATCTGATGAATGGCATGTCTGACGGTTAGGATTCTACATCATACAGAGGCAGATGTTTCCAATCAGTGATGGTTTTGGGCATTGACTGCAATGCTTTTTGTGTTGCTTTCTGTAAGACCAGTTTTTCTGCGGCTCATTGAACCAGTTCTCTCACAAACTCTGTTATACAACTTTTTAACAAGAACAAATCCTGTTTAGAATATCATTAATGGCAAACTAATTGATATGCATTTCCTATTGAACATGCTGACCATGCAGAACAATCGGTAACTGTCATCTGAAACCAAAAACCATTTAAGGATATATCTAATGAGGGCACATCAAAGTAAGCTCGGGAGTTTTTGACTTGCCTATCAGTCTGGTCCGGACAGTATAGCAGGTATTCACAGGATATAATCACTTCCATGCTGCCTTAGTTCAGTGAAAAAATCGTTTTATCCCTTATATTTCGCATCAAACTATTTTAGTTTTGCTTCTTTGCTCAACCGTATATGCAAGGGTTTTTTCAATAACTGCATTCGTTTTCTCACTACTTCATCCAAGGCCTTTTAATGGCCTCACTCTTTTCTTAGTTCCCTGTAGATGTAAACTTCCAATATCTCTTTTAGAGGCTGGCTGTTTCGAGTTTCTGATTACGTACTCAATGCTTACCATTTCAGCAGAGAAAATGGAGTGTGAAAAGGGGGAAAAAAGACAACGGTGCACACTTAAATCACAGGCGGCTTTTGTTAACAACCTCTAGATTGTTACAGGTGACTTCCATGAATAACTGGTGGCAATTGCAATGACAAGGAAGATGACAAATAGCATTAAGGAGGAAAAAAAAAAAACAACGACGAACACTTAATCACAGCAAGTAGTGTCAGGGAAGAAAAAACAAGGTGCAATTGAACATCCTATTTTTCATTTCTTAAAAAACCCAGCAAAGGTTTAAAATAGTCCGTTCAGTGAGCTGGCCTATCCATGGCAACTGCCACAGGCCTACAGGATGAACAGATAACAGATTGAATCCTAGCACACAAATCCATGCATACAGGAAAATAACTGCTATTTTATGCGAAAAAGGAAATAAATCTCAAACAGTCTCTAATAAAAAGCCTCAGAAGCTACAGTGATAGATGATCCCCTCCATGATCTTTCAAATGGACAACCATCAAAGGAAAATAAAAGACAAACAGATATATAAACACATGAAAGCATTGAATGAAAATGCCCAACATAGTATGCAAGTCACATAACATTTAGTCAAAGGGATAAGCAAGCAAATCTGTTCATGATTTCCCAAAGTGGATACCCATGGATCAGATAATATGGCATGCATTGTCCAATAACTCTAGGCATGCTTGCCTAAAAGTCCCCGCACTCATGGTTGAATTTTGCATTAGACTATATATATGAATTGAACTCCTATCCCTTTAGCCAGGACAATGATTTTACTACACAGATGTGTCAAGGTCCCCACATTTTAAGAATCCACAGCCACTCCTGCAGTGAAAAGGAAATAAAACCCAGGTAAATTTGACTAGGCACGACTAAATTGTCCAAACATTGTTTCCTTTATGTTTTTGTCTCTGACCCGGATAGAAAATATCCCATGGATTCTCCAGGAATAATGATGCATTTGGACAAACCCAACACTGCAATGTCTTGGGATATTTTAAATGAAAATATTTTGATAGGTAAATGATGTAAACACCTATATGTATCATAGAAACACCAAAGCCCTACCTATCCGAGGATTTGTCTGAGGATAGACTGGAATGAAGAAACAAAATTCATGTAGCTGGCCCCACATAGATGAGACCAGGCTTTGATGATGATTCCAGAAACACCCACCCTCTTCAGTGTCTCATTTGGGTATTGGAACAGGTGTACTACTATGTCCAATCCAAATGAAGAAAGATGGATGCTACTATCAGATCCCAGGGATGCACATATCCATTTCCTCTGGATAATTTGTTATCCATGAGTATCTTAACAACCAAGGAAGTGGAGACATTGTCAAGTTCGATGGTCATCCCTCCAAATATTGCAACATCGATATATTCAGCTCTGAGCTATGAATTCAATTTTTGGTGGAAAGAAAAAAAAATATGATGTTCTGCATTTGCTGAAACAGAGTTATTATAAAGAAACGGATAGATATAAGGAAAGGAAGAACTTACTGTGATGACTGGAAATAATTAGGTGTGCTTGTAATGTATGATCCTTGAACAAAGACAGACCCATTGGAGATTATACATGTCTATCTTCCAAACCATTCTCCAGACGACAGTCACAGTCTACCATAATGAAGTGATCTCTACACAAAGGATCTTACAGAAAAATCCAATCTTAAGTTATCTTTCTACTCGGCCTTTTTCTTTCCCCTTTATATTGGTAACAGTAAATTGACTAGATTAGTAAAAGGGATTACAAGCTTCATACAAAGACAGCGAAAAAAGAAAGAAGCCAAGGTAGAAGAGCATTATACCAAGGATAGAACACAATTACAAAGGAGGAGGAGCTAAAGTACTGGTCCTGGCAATCCCTTGCTTTGCTGCACATCCACTGTACAATTAGCTAAACTACTTATATGCATAAAAGCAATCTGTTTCGATAAGGATTAAAATTTTATCTTGTTGAGGTAAAATAATAATAATAATAATAAAAACATCAATGAACCCATTGAAATAAAGTTAGTATTAACCTGAAGCCGCCTTCCTTTTTTTATGTAACAAGCAGAGCATTAGAATCATAGATCAAGCATTACATTGAAGATGCTGCAGGATAGAGGAAAGCTTATAGAGAAGCAATTGGAGAGAGGCCATTTCAAGTCAACTCAAACCTAGATAGATTGATTATAGCATGTGATCTCTACACAAAGGATCTTACAGTAAAATCCAATCTTAAGTTATCTTTCTACTCAACCTTTTTCTTTTCCCTTTATATTGGTAACAGTAAATTGACTATATTAGTAAAAGGGACTACAAGCTTCATACAAAGACAGCGAAAAAAGAAAGAAGCCAAGGTAGAAGAGCATTACACCAAGGATAGAACACAATTACAAAAGAGGAGGAGCTAAAGTACTGGTCCTGGCAATCCCTTGCTTTGCTACACATCCACTGTACAATTAGCTAAACTACTTATATGCATAAAAGCAATCTGATTTGATAAGGATTAGAATTTTATCTTGTTGAGGTAAAATAATAATAATAATAATAATAATAATAATAAATAATAAGAACTTCAATGAACCCATTGAAATAAAATTAGTATTAACCTGAAGCTGCCTTCTTCTTTTTTATGTAACAAGCAGGGCATTAGAATCATAGATCAAGCATTACATTGAAGATGCTGCAGGATAGAGGAAAGCTTATAGAGAAGCAATTGGAGAGAGGCCATTTCAAGTCAACGCAACCCTATATAGATTGATTATAGCATGTGAGAGAAAATCAAATGGGAGCCACTTACAAATCAAATTTAATTCACGCACATAATCGGTAATGAAATCACTCTTCGAAAGTATTTGTTAGCAATAGAAAGAGACGATCAATGAAATTCCCTCCAGCACAAACCTACTCATTCTTCCACGCATACAATATCAATGAGAAACCAAGACCTTGTAATTGTGTTTCTCTGGTTATCTGTGAGGAGGACCAAGGCAACACATAAGGATCAGATATATGACTGCCGGACCACAATTTTTCTGCAGAAAGCCTAGTCTGGAACATAAACACTGCACTCCCCATGGTTGCGCTGAAAAGCCAATTATGGACATCCCAAAACACCTCCACAGGGAGTCCATCCACCAAGATGGTCTGATTACCCCGGAATTTCCATATCAGGTGCTTCACCTGCATGACCGGCTTCTTATCGATGCGGATCAACAGGCAGGGATCCATCAACAGGCAGGGGTCCTTCAAACCAGCCCCCTCACACTCGATTGAGATGTCGTGGACATGCCCATTGTCCCAGAACTGGGCCTTTGTGCTATACACCCTCTTACCAAAAATATGCTCTTTCTTGGATATGAAGGTGGCATTAGAAGGAGGAGGGCTAGCAGCTGTCTTCCTGTAGGCTTCTTTGCTCAAATCACCAAGCAACAGAGCCATCTCGTGATCGAAAACGACAGCCAGATAGAAACCCTCCAACGGCTCAGGCCCTGATCCGAATTTAGCCGCTGAGAAGTCCCAAAAAATGTCAATTTTGCTGCCATCTACCTCCAAATTTTTTGACCCTTTTCTCTTAGAGAACAACCACGGCTTTATCTCAACTTTACAGAGGCTTTGGTTGGAAGAATCATCTATCCCCACACTAAGACCCTGACCCATCAGATTCCTGCTCCATGTGATGGTAATCAGACATGGGTGGCCGCACAATCTACTCCTGTATACACATGTAACCAAATTCTGAGTAGTTCTGCCTGCCCCAGATGAAGAATCTGCAACTTGGACTCCATTCTCTCCAAAGCAGGAAGGGAAATCCCTCATACTGATAACAGAAGGATGCAAATCTATCCAATATCCTCTCTCTGTTTTCTACTCTCTCTGTTATATACTGGGTAAAAATCTAATCTTTCTTTCACTAACAGATCTGATATGCAGGAAACCAAACTAAAAATAGAAAGAAGACAACTCCCCTACCCTGGGTCACAATAAAAAAAACACAGAAGATAACTCCCCTACCTCATCCGAACAAGAACTCACTGACCCATCTTCCAAAACGCTCCAGGGAACTACTCCTGTGAGTTCTGAGAAGACTTGAACCTTCAGTGTCTTCGACACCCAGAAAACCGATAATACTTCTGGCAAGGGACAAATGCTCTAAAAAATCAGAGACAAATACGAGGAATCTGGACAGCAGTGAAAACGCAAAAACCATTACAGCAAGGCACTTAGTTTCACGCTCATTTGGGCCGTCGAAAGATGGCTCAAAAAACCCCAAAACCCAGATATAGGAAGGACAGGGAGAAAGATAGCTGAATCAACCAGAGAAGGATGGGTGGAAAATGGGCACTGAGAATTGCTCAAAAGGTGAGAAAAAAGAAAAGGCAGAGAGCATCTGCCCCTTCAGTAGAACATTTTCCTTTAATTGATGTATCTCCCTCTTACAAGTTACATGCATTTTGAGAGACGAAAAAACAAAGATACGGTTCAGAAAGGACTGCTGGAAACAGATTCTCTTTTTGACAGTTTTTGGAGGCCGTAAGGAAGAGAGAAGTCTCACTTATCCATACTGCATAATTGCAATTGACTGCTTCAATGAAAACGATTTTAGATTGGAATGAATGTGAAAACTGGATGAAGGCATCAGGTATCATTAAATTGGGACAGTTACTACCATTTATTTAGTGCCAATCCTGACATGGAATGTTATTAGAACTCACCAGCAATAATAGGATTGAAAATTTACAGTACCCATCATATTCTCTTCCTCTAACAATTTTTTTAATGTTCATTGATATATATTTTTTTTATTTGTTGTATCTCTTCCATTAAGAAGGAAGATTTTCACCTGCTCCTGCACTCCATCGCATCGGATCGGTGCCAGGGTCATGGTGGGCCCTGTAAAATTCAAGGGGTCCTGCAGTTTGGATGAGCGCTCCTATGGTGCACTTTGCGAAAGTGACCATTTCATCCTCTAAAAAAAACCAAAATATTGGAAAGAATATGTGTTAGCAAAACTATATACGAAAGGTAATTTTCTTGATATTAGATGGCCATCAATATAGATATTTGTCTTTCCTCATTTTCACAAGTAGTCATCTTCATTCCTTCATCGAATCGTTTCAATTAATTACTTTGACCAATTTTTTTGGGTATCCTAGTTAAAGGGGCAAAATTTGAGAGAGCCTCATATGCGAGAAGAGAATCCACACACACTAAAAGTGAAAACTCACACATTCAAGAAGGAGGGCCTGACAAATCAAGGTCGGTCCCTACTATTTGGTCATTTGAGGCGGGGTTGCCACCCAACTTTGATAAGTAGTTAAATACCATTTTTTGACCTACAGGTGAAATTTAACATATTTAATATAAGAGGATGAAAATACCCTTAGAAATAAGTTGATTTGGTCTTATTTCATGGCATAATATTAATTAAATTAAATTGATTTGATTTTGTTTCTTGTACCCCAGCCTCAAGGGAGTTGAGACTCCTAGCCCTTTGGTGAGGGAGAGAGCCCTCGAGTGAGGAGCTAAGAAGGTAACACGTCCTCACAATGGCACGTAAGAACAGGTACCTCTTGCCATTAGGATAAGAGTCCCTTGTTTAAATTGACTTGATTTTAATCATCATTTTATTTTAATGTCTTTGATGATGTCTTTTCATTCTTCTACTATAAGATATGCTTGATATCAACAACATTGATAAAAGAAAAACGAACTGGATTTTGACGGTATGCAAAATCAGTTGACTAAGACTGGCGGATTAATATATGCGTGCCTCTTGGTAAAATTTCCTGTATTACGTGTTATCAACCATTTGGCATTTTAGATTGCTTGATGGATCAATCAATCAAGACCTTCCAAATAACGAGGCACCATGTTGCTGCGCCGATGGTCAACAATAAATGGAGTCTAAACATCTCTTGACCAATTGAAAAACAAATGAGTTATAAAGGATTGTATCATTGTTACTTCCCATTCAGTTAATTAGTGACCCTTCACAGACAGATGGTCACTAATTGGGGGTCTGATCCATTGGATCCTGACCCCATAAATATATGACCACAATTGAGTATGGTTCTTTCACATAGGGGTGGTTCTGCTTTCTTTTGCTGAAAAATGGGTTGGTTCTGTTGTTTAGTTCAAGTTGAGCAAACCTTGTTACTAGTGGATGATATCTATTTATTTTATTATACTTATAAGCAGGGTGTTTTCTTTTACTTAGTCAAAAAGAGTGGTTGTAGAAGATAAGAAGATTGGGTTGCTTATGATTGGTTTATTTAATATAGGACTGGTTCGGAGGCAATGAAAAATTCGTAGTCCTTTGGTCTCCTACTGTGTGGGGTTGATATAGCTGTGGACCCCAGTAATGAGGTGACACTGTATTAAATCCTGTTTGGATCCACCAATGGGATTCACTGGGCTACTGTAATGACTTTCTTAATCTTTTGGTTGAAATTATAGGCTTTGGGAAGCTTTTATTTTAGAGTTTTTTAGATATACATCGCTAGAATTTATAGAATTTATAAATAGGCCCTTGTAGCTTTAATATTTTCACATGACTCCTTGACCTTTTTATTTTAATGTCTTTTATGTCTTCAATATCACTAGTCATAATGAGAAAAGGCAAACACCAAAAAATTTGTGTTGGTTTTTTTTTTATAAAAATGACAACTTTGGACTTAAATTCAAGAAGCAAAGATAAGCATGTCATTATTTATAAAAATATTAATATTTTATTCCATGTCCAAATAGTCTCTTAAACTCTTCCATTCCATCTCTTGAAAGTTGCTAAATGGTTGAAAAGATTAGAGTCCAAAATGTTCTACCATTCTGCCGCATCAGCAGATGGATCACTCATACCTCTCAAATTTAAACTTTAAAAACATAGACTTCCTCATGTCCATTGCTACTTCGTTTGTTCCTTTTCATCACAGGTTACTTCTTATCTTCCTCTTCCTTAAACCTCATAGCATCTCTCTCCTTTCTTCATCACTAACCCCTCTCATTTTGGATGCCCATTGTTCTTCCTCTCTACTCTTTCACAAGGAGACACGCTTCTTCAAAAACGACATTTAACTTTTTTGGAGTGGCACTCTTTCGTCAACATCTCTCTCACATAAGAATTGCTCATTTTCTCACACGCTTCGCTCCATCATGTTAGGTTTATGTCTTGTATTCCGGTTTAGCCGGATGAGTCCACTGGGTTAGCCAGGGACTGGTTTAAGGTCAAGGGTATTTTGGTAATTGTACCGGGGCTTTCTTGGTGGCCAAGAAAGCGGAGATTATATATTGTATAGTCTGTAACCCTAGACCTTGCGGCTTGTGGCATCAGTTGCCCGTGGTGCTCCCACACCACGTAGGAGAGATGAGGTGAGAGTGTGGGAATCTCTTGTATGCTTTACTTGTCATAGTGAAGATGTTCGTCCTCCTGTGCCCGTGGATGTAGCCCTATTTGGGTGAACCACGTAAATCTCGGTGTCTCTTCTTGTGTGGCTTGTTCGTGTTGATCTTGTGATTCCGTGGATGCGCACAACGGGTGATTATTCAGAAAATCACAACAATTGGTATTAGAGCCGAGGTTGGTGTTCCTCGGGTTTTCTGAGCGAGGTGGAGATCGCTCAGTGACTTGGTGGTTGTTGTGCATGAAGATCAACGGGTCGGATCTTCTTTGAGGATCCGGAGTTCTGCGATTCTAGTTGCAGACAAATCAGAGATCACGGGTGATCTTTGTAGAGCTACATATCAGGTTTGCCTGATCATCGGAGACGATGGGCCATATTTGTTAAAAGAACCCGTGCTGGTTCAGTTCAGATGGAAAAGGTGGATGCCCGAAGATCTGACGATGGGTTGAGTCAATCTTTTTGATCAAGTTATGAAAGATTCAGTGCCTGCACCATCCGAAGAACGTTGCTCTGATGTGGGCTATTTGGTGCTTCAGAAGAGTAGGAAGGCGCGATCTTCTTTTAAGCGGAAATCTTGTGTTGGGTTGTGGTTCGTCATGGAAACAGTGAATTTCTTGGTCCAGAGAAAAACCAGGAAGAAAACCTGCTCTTAGAACTCACCCAGATTGTCGCCGGGGTTTTCGCCGGATTTCCAGTCGACAACGTCGCAGTCGCCGCGGAAGAGGGGATCGTTTTCCCCGTTGCAGAGAAACAGAGAAGAAAAAAAAAAAAGTTTTTTACTCACCGGTCGCCGGTCGCCGCTGCCCGCCGCCGTCACCGCCCGGATCAGAAGAAGAAACGGCCGACGAGAGGTTGCCAGATCTGACCGAAGAGAGGGCTGCCTGACTGCGCAGAAGATCCGAAAATTGCGCGCCCCAAATCATCTCGGTCACCACCGAGATCCGCCGGGATTCTCGCCGCCTTTGTCGCCGGAGAGCCGTCGCCGTCGCCGCGCCTCGCCGCTAGTGGCCGGCGCAGCAGAAGACCACAGAGGAATCCTCGGTCTGCAACTGGGTTGCAGACCCGGTCGCTGTGCATGGGTTGTTGAAGACAACCCTGTCCTAGGTCCTGGGTCGGGTCGGGTTGCCTGACCCGCGGAGAAGTGCAGCCCAGGCAGCGTCAAGGAAGGTTCGGGTTTCGGGTTGGGTCCGACCCAACCCGGGGAGAGAAGCCCAGGCAGCACAGCAGGTTCCGGGCCGGGTCAGGTCAGGTTCGACCCGACCCGCTAGAATCAAAGCCCAGCAGTTCAAAGCAAGTTCTGGTCTGGGTCAGGTCAGGTCCGACCCGACCCATTATCAGAAGGTCCAGCCCAGTCTGCAGGTTCAGGCCGGGTCAGGTCAGGTTCGACCCGACCTGTCAGCAGACGGTCCAGCCCAGCGCAAAAAGGCAGTTCAGTTCCGGGTCAGGTGAACCCGACCCGGGTCCGCTCCAGAAGCCCAGCAGACAGCGCAGAGTGACGTCAGCAGTGACGTCAGCAACGGTCAACAGGCAGGTTTGACCAGATTTGCGGCTAAAATTGTTTCTGCGATATCTTGATCGTCCGATGTCCGATCGAAGATCCGTTTGCGCCTACGGACTCGTTTCGAGTAGATCTACGCAGTGGAAGAGGTTGATTGGCTGTTTGACAGTCAAGGAGGAGGTTTGATCAATTGGAGCGTAGAAACTTGTTTCTACGTTATCGGGGCCATCCTGAGTCGGATTTTAGATCCGTTTCTTCCAGCGTGCTCGTGGTGACGAGATCTATAGTTTGATGCAGAAATCTGGAGGAGATCTGAACAGATGTGGATTGAGGCTAGAATCAGGTCTATTGACCTGGTTGTTATTGCAAACCCAATAATAGGAGTCGCCGGCCTAGTTGCAAAGGGTTTGCTGATTCAAACGAAGTTGTTCGTTTGGGGTTCACATGATCGCATGTGATGATATTCATCTTGCCAGAGCCAAGCCGGAAAAGCAGCAAGGAGGAGCTGATGTATCAGCAGTTGATCGGAGGCCCGGTCAAATGGAGTTTTTTGACTGCTCGGAGGCAGAGGTTGTTCTGCAATGGAGTCATCTGGACTTGTATTCCCGATCTGTTTTACTTGCATGCTTGTGGTGATTGGATCTTCACAGTGATGTTGAAGATGGGGGCAGGATGGTGAGTGATTCAGATATCACTCAGATTCGTCAATGGTTTCGAGCTTTTAGTTCGAGGTGGAGTTTGACGAGGTGTGCTGGTTCAACATGTCAAAGTGTTGAAGAAGACTGCATCCCTGGTGCAGTGACGTGCCATTCAGCGGGGTACGTGAAGACATTGCCGGTTTTATCTCCTAGTAGCTCGAGTTGTACGGAGTTGTACGGAATTCAAGCCAAGGTGGAGATTGTTAGGTTTATGTCTTGTATTCCGGTTTAGCCGGATGAGTCACTGGGTTAGCCAGGGACTGGTTTAAGGTCAAGGGTATTTTGGTAATTGTACCGGGGCTTTCTTGGTGGCCAAGAAAGCGGAGATTATATATTGTATAGTCTGTAACCCTAGACCTTGCGGCTTGTGGCATCAGTTGCCCGTGGTGCTCCCACACCACATAGGAGAGATGAGGTGAGAGTGTGGGAATCTCTTGTATGCTTTACTTGTCATAGTGAAGATGTTCGTCCTCCTGTGCCCGTGGATGTAGCCCTATTTGGGTGAACCACGTAAATCTCGGTGTCTCTTCTTGTGTGGCTTGTTCGTGTTGATCTTGTGATTCCGTGGATGCGCACAACGGGTGATTGTTCAGAAAATCACAACACATCACTCTCTAATCTCCTTTGCCCGAGACTTCTTTCTCTCTTCGCACTAACATTCAAATTTTTGTTTCATTCCCTACTAAGGTTTCTCCTTCCTTTCTACAAGATTTTATAATTTTATACTTTTAAAATCTAATTTATAATTCAGATCTGCTGCTCCTTTGTTTTATGCCATAGAGCTGCATTCAATGAAATTAGAGATTTTTATGGGTGTAGTTCATGTTTCATAATATTCTTCACAACAAAAAATCCTAATATGCCCTAAGGTTATTGATACGACCATGTTCTTTTTAACTTTTTTGTGATCATCAAGATTGTGAGCATCTTTATGTAGGCTCATAGCCTCATACTATGTACATGGGTGCCATGGACACATGATCAAATAAAAACTCATGTTTGGCCCATTTCAAATACAAAAATTCAGGAATTTTGATGGATTTTATTTATTTTTTATGGCTGTATTTTCACCATCTCTGGATCATTATGATCAAATGCCAACCCTCTCAACCGCATAAAGCTAATGTTTATTGCTGAATATTCGAAATAGTTGTATTTGAAAATTTATCTCTTTATAGAGCATCCCAAGTTTTCCTCTTCACTTATTTGGTTTGTTCTTAGGCAATTTATGGTTTTTATCTATTGATTATGTGATCTTATTTGCTTGAGCCTAAGAAACTAAGAAATAAAGCCAATGTTTTTTAATGTTGAATTTAATATTTTTCCTTCTATCTTTTAGTGATAGAAGCTCAAAAAAAAAAGGTAGAAAAAAGTTGGCCACTCTTTCAGGGGCTATTACCTAATGCCACACATGCCATGCTAATGATCCTCTCTTGGACTAAGTTTAGAGTTATTGTTACAGATAAAAAATTCCAGCTTTAAACTTAAGACAGGAACAATTCGAGGAAAAGCCCCAAATTTTTTTGATAAACCTTTTTTTTTTCTTACTAAAAAATGATGGCCCCCTCTAGAAAAATAAATGGGTTTGCCATTGCTCATGTTGATATGCATTTGCATAGTTAACCATGCATTGCACGGCACTTTCCGCTAGTGTACACGAAGCGTAACTATGTGTTTGAAACTCCTATTAATCTAGTTAGAGGGTTGTGTATGAATTGTGTCAATTATAGCTAATTATAAGTGGTGATTGCTATTGTGATCGATTTAAATTTAATGAAATGGGCCCCATATTAATAAAAAAGGATTTATGTAGAGCTACTCTCTCCTATGGTCTCACTAACTGTATTATAGCAATTGTTAATGTTACAAGCTTTAAAGAAAACTAAATCCACGCTTTAAAATTGCGAATATGCGGATAAAAAGATGGACAAAAGTGTTATTTTGCTATAAAAACTTACGGTGGCTATAATGGAACTAAATTTAGGACAATGAAGGTATGAAAATTAAAGCTTTTTGTGCACACCTCCTTAATGTTTTTTAGATTCATAAATAGACCCATGTGGTTTTAGTATTTGTAAATAGGGCCCTGCTTTTTCATTTCAATAACTTTCAAACCAGCATAAACTTTTAGAATGAAATGACACTTCTGCCCATCATTTCTCTCTATATGCATAATTTAGACTTATTTTTCTCAAAAGCTTTACATTAGTAATTATATTTAGTGGCGTCGAATAACTTTACATAAATCAATTTTTCTTACTGTAGGGTCTATTTCACTAAATCAAAATTGATTATAATCACAATCATCAAATGTACTTATAATAAATATAATTGATCCAATCCAAGCACGACTGACCATTGGATTGATGAAAATTTTAAAATATATTATTAGACTTCATGTTTATGAGAGCATTATTCAAAGAGAGGCCGTTGGGACTTGAGATTCAATAATTATATTTTTGTAACAAATAATATACTCATTTTTGTTTAATGAATATAAGGGCAAAGTTATCATTTTTATAAAAATACAAAACATAGTAATACATTCTCCTTAGGTAGACTAATTTTGGCGGCATGATAGGTATTAAAATGAAAGATAAGGGCTTATATATAAATACTAAAACCAGAGGGGCCTATTTACAAATCTTTAAAATCTTAGGAGTATATGCAAAAAAAACTCTTAAAATTAAAAGGCGGGATGTTTATACAAATATTAGAATTATAGGGGCTTTGTGATGATGATGATGATGATATGGGCTTATTTACAAATCCTAAAAGTTGTGGGAGAGTTTATAAAAAAAACTCTTTATTTTATTAAGCTTTTTCTAATGATGGAATGGTGTTAGTGTCATATTTTATTTAGGGCTTTAATCCTATGAAAAGTGTTCTCATATACCTACCGTTAAAACTTTTTATGGAGTTTACTTGTGGGTCCTATTGAGAGATGAGACTATGAGAGATGGAAAGATCTATGTGGGGTCACCTTAAATATTAAGTTTGGTATTGATCACATGTCCTTTATCCGTGGCTCACACATCCATTCCATTCGGATTGGTGTACAGTCGATCCAATGGTTCAGTAAATTCGAATTTAACTGAAATTTGAGACGTGTGATTATTAAAGGGATCTATGTGTATTACAAGATTTGAATTTGGTGATAAACAGGCCCCGCCTAGACTAATTACATAAGTAAGAACTACTTCTCATAAAATTATTTAACTTTATTTAGCGGATATCGCTAGTTGGCAATTTCATGTTTGGACCTTTCGGTTCCCTCACATTTCGTCGAAGGCCGATGTCGTGGATTCGGTACAAGCATTAATGCAAGTCCGATGCCCATTGTGACATTGGCGAATGGATCATCAACTAAGATTAGCGGGACCAATTGAGATGGGTTCCTCATGTTGATGCCAAGTGGATCCACTCTGTCAGTTAAATGGGTCAGATATCTCCAACGTCACCTAACTATACCTAACCACCTAGCTGTTTGGGTGCGATTGCATCCGAGAGAAATCATTCTAACCATCTATTTTTACAAGGAGCTAAAAAGATATTTGTTAAGGATTTATATTATATTTTATTTTTGTAAAGGGGCTGTTAAGGAAAATTGATGCATGATGGGGTCAATAACAGCCAATGCACCAAAATATTTAATCTAATTAGTTTCAAAAGGTAAAATAGAGGGGGTAGAACAGTTGTTGGGTGGGTTATGTAGTGTGGGTCAAGTTCAGCTGGGCAATAGCCCCAACTTTTAATCACCAGCTGCAGAGATATTAAGGGTGTGTTTGGTATTATGCTATTCAGATGTTTCGATGTTTCCATAAGATAAATCTATAGAAAACATATATGGTATGTGTAAGTCACTATTTTGAATTTGATCTCGTTGGAAGAAATTTCAAAATCTTAACCCATTTATATAAGAAACTCAAAATAAAAAATTTTATTTTTTTTAAAAACAACTTGTTGGTACAGTTGTTTCCTATTTTATCTCAAGGTGATTACTATCTAATTTCTAAAGTAAATTATCTGGTAACAATCACAAAAGCTGGCCCATATTATGATTCTTAATTTCTTATAAAAGTGGAACCACATTATAAATCTTTTGAGTGTGGGCCCTATGTTCTAATTTTTAAATGTGGGTTATATAGTAAAAAAATATTATCTTTTAAAAAATTTAATCTCTCAAAAAAATATTAATCTTTCAAAAAAGAATCTAATATTTCAAAAAAATATTGAATCTTTCAAAAAGGAATTCAAAAGAATATCTAATCTTTCAAAAAAAATATATAATCTTTCAAAATATTTAATCTTTCAAAAAAAAATTTAATCTTTCATAAAAAGTTAATCTTTCAATAAAAATATTTAATCTTTCAAAAAAAATCTTTCAAGAAAATATTAATCTTTCAAAAAAACAGTTAATCTTTCTAAAAAATATTTAATCTTTCAAAAAAATAATAATCTTTCAAAAAATATTTGTTCTTTTAAAAAAAAACACAGAAGGTGGAGCCACATTATAATTCCTATGAATGTGGTCTCATGTTCTAATTTATAAAGATGGTACCACGTAATTTTAAAGTGAATCTCATGTTCACAATCAACAAATAGGATGGCTCGACATTATAATCTACAATAATTTCCAAAGGTTGGTACCACATTATAATTTTCAAATGTGGGTCATATGTAAAAACTCACAAAAAATGTCTTCACTTTGTAATTTAAGTGGGTTACGTAGTCACAATCACAAAAGGTGGACCTACGTTATAAATCATATGAATATGGGTCCATATTCTAATTTCTGATGGTGTGTATTATGCTTTAATTTATAAAGATAAATCTCATATTTACATTAAAAAAAGGTGGGCTCACATTATAATTTTTATAAGGATAGGCCCACCTTATAAATCCAATGAATATAGGCCCCATGTTTTAATTTTTAAAGGTGGATACTGCGTTGTAACTTTTATATGTGAGTCAAATGAACGCTAATAATAAAGTGCCACAAACATTAAAATGTGGGTCCCATATGTTAGATCCTATGATTTTTTTGCTTCTGTTCATTACAAAGTTTTTTTTATATAATTACGAAATAAGTTTCGTATGACATATTCTCAATAGAGTATTTTAATATAATGTTGCCAAACAAGTTCTGTAGAATTTAATCTCGGCACAACATGAATTGAGTACAAAATTGAGAACAAGAAAACAATTCCAAATAGACCTAATTCTTTCTTGTATGCAGTGTATTGTGTAAGCTTCTTACTTTCTTCCTGCGTGAGCAGCACCTCCTTTGTTAGGGTATCTCGTTAGTCCCAACTCCTCTAAGCCGTGTGCGTATATATAACTTACTAATCATAGAGTTAGCTAGCCCTTTCGTAGCCAACTACATTCTAGGGTGATATGGCACAGTTAGAAAAGGTATGACATTTTTTTTTATCCCGTTTATAGGGGGCTTGGGACCCTCTCGGAGAGGTTAATAGAGCTTGTAGAGGCAATGAAAACAACGGGCCAGGAAAATGGATAGACTTTATGGTGAGTGACAAATTCCTCTGGCAAGCAAAGGTGGCTACCAAGGATCGAACAATGGGCAACAGGTGAAAACTGAGGTAGTTCTCTAGAAAAGGTATGACTTGGTTTGGGAAATGTTAATCCATTTAAGATGGGCCTACAGCGGACATCATTGTTAAATATCAATGAGAGTTTGAAAATATCAGCATAATATCATAAGATTCATATAAACTACCTATAACATCATGACGTTTTCAAATTATTGCAAAAATTTGGAAAAAGTTATGAGAAAATCACGAGATATAATGATAATAAAAATGGGAAAAAATAGGAGAAACGTAAAGATTACTTTTTAACAGCGTTTAACACTCATTTAGTATTATCTACCGTTTTTATTATTTCAAAGTTAATTTATTTTCCATGACATTATCTCAATAATATCAAGAGAAAAGCCTTAAATTTTTTTAGAACAATATTAGTGGCATGTACCACACAAACACACACGGTTTATACACTCGATTTAAATAAATGACATAAAAAAATTGAATTTTGCACCATAGGAAACAGACCAAATCAGGGACCTGATGAACCCCAACTGTGTTTTTCTTTTTTGGTAGAATATTTTAAATTGTGTTGCTGAACTCTTGGATAAGTTTATATATATACCAGTCACTCTCTCTTTTCAAATTACAAGAACAACTACTTTCTACCAGTCCTCAAATCAACCTGAACTAACTCTCATCTCTTCCAACCACATTTTACATGAGGAATTTTAAATGGTCCCATGTAGGTCGGATCAGGTTCAACCCTAACCTGACTGAAATATTAATATGATTTCAGAATTGGGCAGCCTATATGTGCCACAACAGACCCAGAAATATGTTCACTTGGGACCCGCACATGTGACCTACTGCCGTTGGGTCACTGGGTTGACTTGACCCGTTGACATCTCTCTCCCTCACAGACCCAGAAATATATTCACTTGGGACCCGCACATGTGACCTGCCGTTGGGTCACTGGGTTGACTTGACCCGTTGACATCTCTCTCTCTCTCTCTCTCTCTCTCTCTCTCTCTCCAACCAGCCCCAACGATGTATATTTATTTCATATAATATAATGTGCCAATGGAATGCAAAAAAAGTGCAAAGCTACCATGCAATGGAGGCACTAGTGTAACTTTACTAACCTTTAGCCTGTTTTTTCCTTGCGCCCTTATGAGTACCACTCATTCCTCTTTGCAGTTTTCCTTCTGCCTCCAACCACATACCATCAACATATCCATTCCACGTCCCTTTTACAAGGAGGGGGTCGGGTAGGATGAGGGTTGAAAGAGATTCTCTTATTGAACCTCTCCATTCATAACCATGTTGGCAGGTTGAAAGTCATGGGGTCATGGTGCTCCTCGCTGCCACCATGTTCATATGCCATGAGCATATGCTGCCGTATGAGATTTATTTTTCACCATTAGCGCATGCCATGACCCTTTAATAAATTATCCATGGCAATGGCACCATATGTTACAACTGCACATTCATTTTTTTTCTTCATTTGATTTGCCTTCTTCTAGTTAAGTATTTCCGAGCACGTGGTAACTATGCTCATGCACTTTCTCTTTATCTCTCTCATTAGTATGATAATTAACAGGTGAGTCCCTCCTTAGATGGAGGTGCCCCCTAATAACCTTTCTGAGCCTTTAGCATTGTGGAAGCTCTTTTTTTTTTTTCGTTATTTTAGGCCATGGAGAGGTGGTGGAGCCCTGAGGAGAGAAAAGTGGATAAACCTCGAGCGAGGTGACAAGGTCCTCTAGCGAAAAAATGGTGATTTGCGAAGAAACAGTGATTGACAAGGGTCAAACTCTAGGAAACCAGGTGAGAAATGCCACCTCCTATCATTAGGTAAGAGGCTATTCTCACATTGTTGAAGCTATGAACCTAGTGTTGTGTTTATTGTAATTGGATGATGGACTTATATATGGTAAGATCAAGAGATAACAATTCTTAGTTCACTTCACATGATTCAAGAGATAAAAATGAACCCTTTGATCATAGAGCTAGACAATAGGTGGAAACTCCTTAATCTCAAATGGAAAATTTTCTTATATGGGACGTCCCAATCCAACGGTAGTTGGCTAGTTTTTAGGGATTCAATCTTAAATTTAAGAATTTAATTTCTAGACGAATAGGTAACCACGGTCAGATTAGGATGTTCGCATACAGACGTCTGCAGAGGAAAATTGTCCGAACCACTCTCTTTGAAATTTGTATAGGCCACATGTTGAGGTTGGAGAGGAGCGAGCATTCAACTCATCATATGTATTACAGGTACTTCCCTTCCCTAATTAAAGTTGCAAGAAGGATCTTTCTAATTTTACTAATTCTTATTTGTACAACATAAGAGAAAACAATAAGCAAGTAGAGAAAGTTAGCAAATGACCTTGAGGGCCCATTTGGAATACATAGAAATTTATGCCATAAGTGTTTAAAAATGAAGCCAAAGGTGAGCATACAAAAATGACAATCGAATAACCTTTTCTTTAATCAATAACGAATCACGAAAAGTCATTGCCCTAGTAATTTAAATTTTAGGAAAGTCAAGGTTCCATCAATAATACTAACTTATATACTTCACCCTCACCTTATATCATTCATACATCAACTTTTTAATTATCCTAAGGTGTATGTCATTTGCACATGATTTTGTATGTATTTAATTCATATGTAATTTAATGCAAACAAACTGGCCCTAATCAAAGCATGAGGAGCATCCCCATTGGAGATGAGGCTCTCCCATTGGGCAACACATCTGAGCCCTACGTCAATTTCTAAGACTTTGAGCACTAACCATTTTTATTATTATTTGTCCTATAGTTGGACCTTCAAAATAAGAAGAAAAGATTAGCACACCGCACTCATGGCAGCTAAAACCGTAATAAAATTAACTGAACTCGTTTTTTCTTGATCCAACCCACTTACTATTACATGGCTTCTTATGCATAAGTGCTAATCCGAATTTTTTTACTCACATTGAATTTGCATTTGTGAAATATGAATTATGTTTCCTATACGTGATGTATATTACTCAAATGGAGTAAAATTTGGGCCAAATCCTATGCAGATGGTGGCCAAACTTATGAGTAGGTATCAACTAGAGTAACCACCAAATAAGTTACATTGGATCTTATTTGACTTCTGCATGACAATTATAGCTTTTAAATCTAGTAAGCACCCCTTAAACTCAAAATCTCTCTCTCTCTCTCTCTCTCTCTCTCTCTAGAGCGTGAGCGCAAGTAGAGCTAGCAAGATCTACATTGACCCGCCAACCTGGCCCGACCCGACCTATTTAAAATTTAGGTCTGGTTAGGGTTGACCCGCCTAACCCATTTGACTCATTTAGATTTTACTAA
Source organism: Sextonia rubra (assembly GCA_037013555.1). Classification (NCBI taxonomy): domain Eukaryota; kingdom Viridiplantae; phylum Streptophyta; class Magnoliopsida; order Laurales; family Lauraceae; genus Sextonia; species Sextonia rubra. The sequence continues at coordinate 15,278,044 of JASUAD010000001.1, read as the reverse complement.
TTTACCATGACTTTTCAATTTTTATATAACTTTTCTTATTCATGTGAGCCATAAATAGTATACTCTTAATGTTATGTGGAGGAGTTATGCTAAATTTTGATACTTAGAATCTTTTTTTTTATTTGACAATATAATGTTTTTGTAATTGAAATATTGATATGTGTCTTCTATTTTTTTGTTAGCATAAAAATTTACCTATAAAATAAGGATATGAATGGAATACAATGTTGATGAGTGTTATACTCATGTTTAAATATGGAATTATAAAATTGAACAAAAATTGAAAATGGATTATCTCAATAAATGGGGTAGAAAATATTTATAGATTTTGGCTCCATTTTTTACACATTGAAAATTGATAATAAATTCGTGCTCAATGTAACATTTTAAATGAATTTAGATGTAATAAGAGCTTTACAATGAAATTGGGTCACACAAAATGAGTTAGATCATATACAAAATGAAAATTAAATAGGTTAGGTCAGGTCAACACGACCCAACTCGCATCAAATTCGGATTAGGTGGGTCGGGTCGGGTTGACCCACCATAGGTCCAGTTCGAAGGTTTCCAATCCATTTTAAAAACAGATTAGGTTAAGGTTAGAATCAACAAATTTGGATTCGAATTGATCTGACCCGAATTTGATCAACATAACCTGTTGACCACGAACCGCAAGACTACTCTAGTGAGCACCCCTATTTTTTTGGTGGGATTCATAGAATTCCTATATGGAGAATTTTAAAATTCTTCAGCAAGGTGAAATTTCAAAATTTTGTATTGTACTTGAACATCTAGAAATTTCAAAAAAAAAAAAAAAAAGCTAAGGATTCTTAAATTTCAAATGTCATTAAGACCTTTTAGGTAATTGAAAATTTGAAATGCTTGTGAAGAACCACGGCATTTGCAAACATCAAGAGACAAGATATCATATCCTGTCGAGAAAACCCTCACATATAGAATTTTTTGTAGAAATTCTTGTCAAAAAACAGGCCTAGATTCTCTAACTCATTGCTCTACTTCTATCAGTGGGGCTCACTTGGGTAATTCACACAGTTAAAACTCATTTTCCAACCTTAGAGCTATCATTAAGGACAATTACACTCTAATCACAGCTACACTAACCAATAGATTAATTGCATTTATATTTGATTCCCTTTCTTTCTCCTCTTTTTTTATAATGACATGTTTGATGCATCGTCAATTTGAGAGTGGCATAACTTTGGTTAGAGTAATTTCTTTTAATACTAAATCAAGATGGGCCAATGATTTTTAGTGGTTTGAATTTTAAAGGTAGACATAACAGATGGATTTACAGTATTTCTCGGTGAATCAACTTTCCCTCCCCCTGTTAATCTGTTATCATGTGGGAACAGCATGTGAAAGGGTGATCAATATGCCGGCAAAGGAGGCATACATATATGCAAACGCTTTAAATCCAAAAGAATCCAACGGATGCCATATCAAACACTTTACAGCAATTTGTCTTCCTAGTACAGAAGAGCTCATGATGGCCAACAAATATGTTCACATGACACTGCAACTGCTTCTCTATCAATCCTCCTTTTAACTTGGCCAATGGTATTTTTAGTCAAACAGACCATGGTGTATGGTTCTTGTCTGTGGGGCAATAAGATTTTATTTCTAGATATTCGTGGCACCATATCTTTTCTTTTGTCTCTCTCCCTCTCTAACAAAACTTCATTTTCTCAATAAAAGGTGGTTCAACACCAAGACCCACTTCTACCGCATGAAAACTACCAAATTGATTTTGGTGCACCCCAAAGTTGGGCTGTCTACAGGTTGGGTAGGGCCCAATGCTCCATTTTACCTACCAAAGAATAACCGGGTCTCCGGGTCTGAGGCACGAACTTGATGACCGGACTACTAGGACGATTGACCCAGTCCTGTAATCCATATTGCTTTCAAGTATGTGAGTTGGCCCTAGGAAATAATTAGTGGAGAATACCTGGCAACCCCTACCCCAGACAAATGTAAAAAGTTATTACTGATGACAGTGATTACGTTTTTAGTTATATATGACCCATGGACTGATCAACACCTAATCCAATCCCCAACCCGACCCCGACCCCGACCCCGACCCCGACCCGTTACTGTTCTACAACAGTAGGCCTCTTTCCACGTTTAACTGTGATTGGAACCCGATATTAGGACACCCATGTCAAGAGGACTTCGCACCAACCCCACTTTCATCATACTTCTACAAAGGCTCCATTTGGATGTACAATTGACTGGGATTTTGACAGTTGAGTTCGACAAAGTGAAATGTTCAAAGTTGGTTCAGTCCCACTACAGTTGGAGGGAATCAGCACTACCGAGTTGTGAACAACTTGTTTTGTTAACTTGCAACGAAAACATAATCGACATTAATCAGCGTAAGCCGAAATCATGATCTAAATTATTGAGGAATTTCTTGAATTAACTGAACAAGCAAAGGCATAGTTTTGATACCATGTGATCAGATTTTATTAACTTGTCCATACTCAACTAATTTTGATTAAGATGTTGCATCTAAAGTGACAAAACCCTTCTAAGCAATCTTCTTGCTAATCTTACTAATTTTGTTTATTGTTCATTGTCTCCCATTACTGTGGCTTATAGGGGTTGTAATCTTTTTTATCATGTCGGTTAGTTTCCTTTCACTTTCAGTTGCCTGAGTTGATTGCTTTGCCCCTAACATTTGCGCCAATCAGACCCATTTGGCATCTTTCTTTGTGAACATATTCCCCAAGCAAAAGTGAAGAATGCAATTCTAGTATCTCAAAATTTTCTCAAAGTTTGAATAGATAAACTTTTTGCATTCTCAAAGCATGTATGCATTAAAGATTCCATTTAGACGGAAGTGTTGGCTATTTTGAAAACTCAAAGAATTTTTTCTTCTCACAATTATCAAAACATATTGGTGGAAAGTGATTCTTTTAATGCAATTTCTTGGATGTCTTCTTTGCATTAGGGTTCTTGGAATTTTCAATTCATCTTCAATGAAATCAAAACTTTGTCTTTATATATGAATGTTGGGTTTTATCATGTAATTCGATCGGCAAATGAGATGGCAGATACTTTGGTAAAGTTGTGGGTCGATAAAAATATTCATTTGTTTGCTCATTTTTACCTTGTTTTTATGCATTGGTATTTAGGTCTTATATCTTTGCATTTTTTTATTTTTTTTGTGTTGTAATCCTTAATTTGTACTCATGTAAATCTTTAATTTAATTTACCTACCGTTAAAAATAAAAAAGATATACTTTTTGCAATTTTCAGAAGGGCTCCCAAAAGAGCCAGTCCCATTTGGACGGAGGAAGTGATTCTTCCGTGATATCCTATCTATAACATTGCTGTGACCATATCTTTGACAATGTTAGAAGCCAGAGTCCTATTTCCATCTCTTCTTATGCAGAATAACAGATATAATATTGGGCACGCAATAAACCTGCGATTGACGTGCAAACACAAGCACAAGGAGACCCAATCAAGCAATGGCACAATGAAAATACAATAAGATTTTACATGCAATCCACCTACATCCACATGAAAGAGAAACCTCTTGAACGTCCTATACAAATGACCGAAATATCTCATCTAGATTTGACCGACCAAAACGACCAATTTGGTGAACCCCAAAATACAAGATATAAACATATAGAATTTTGAAGAGCAGATGTATCAAACCTTACAAATGGGGTACATGTTTTTTTTTCTTTTTTTCCTTTTTTCTGTGTTTCTTTCCTGATTAGAGTTTATGGTTTGATAATCTAGTCACTGATCATATGTCTTGAAAACATTGTGAATGAGACACACCCAGAAACTGAACTGATTTTTAACTTCCACATCTTAAAATCTGTGCAATGGCCCACCTATGATAAATTTAGCCCTCACATACTACACGGCCGCCCCCCCCCCCCACCACACACACACACACACACACACACACACACAAGTGGATTGGAACACTTCCAAACTTCGCTACAATCTAGGTGCACTAAAATCATTGGTTTGATCAGCTGTAAAAAAGTAATTTATTTCATTACAATGAACTTCATTTTGTATGTGATGTATCGGACGGTTGCTCACACTAAACAAAATCGAAATCTTTACGATGTCTACTTACTAATTAATGGCTGAATCATGAACATGAATATTAACTCTAATATATGAGTTTTGATGAGGCAGAGGATACTCCACTAACCCTAGGAACTCTAATTCTTGAGGATTTTTTCTCGTATCAGTACTTTCGGATTGTATGAGTTGTTAAGATTTTGAGAAAGTAGATTACAGCATCGATTTACTTGGATTACCGAACTTTGCAATACATTGCAATGTAGGTCTGCCCACACTTTGGTGGCAGAAGGAAAAAAAGAAAAACCAAACCAAGAACCTAAAATTGGAATGGGAAGGCTTCAAGCTCACATTCACAGCTGTGCATCCCATTGATTCTTAGGTTGTGATGTGACATGACAAACTGTCCAGGAGTTAATAAAAGAAGCATATCTTGACTTGTAAGACTTAATCAAAATTCAAGTATCATTATCTATTAGCATTTTTGGCTTGAAGAAAAATTCAAAATACTTATCTAATAAAATATGTAGGATCTTTGATCCATTGAGCGGCCGATTATCTCAAAATTAATTGGTGATGGAAAACGACAGAACAATGGTTTTATGGTCTTCTAAGTTATTTTAAGAAGCATTCAAACATTATTCTACATGGGTGTCCGAGGGTTGTAGCGGGGACTTAACATTTTCCCCCTCACTGGTATTACCTGGCAGGAGACTCAAAACCTCAATCTCACCTGATACCACTTGTAGAATTCAGATTCTATTAATCTACCACTTATTCCAAAAACCAATTGGTGATGAGAAATGACAAAACAATGGTATTATGTTTTTTTTAATTGTGTTAAGAGACATTTGAGTATCACTCCACACGGGTGCCCAAGTTGTACCAAGCACCGAACAAAACAATAACCAGCTTTGATATTGTTGAATGTATTAATCCATGCTACATTATTGGATTTTTTTTTCTTCTTTTATGGTAGACAAGATAGATAAAATGTCTGTGAAGTTTGAATGATTCCACATTATTAAAAGAGGATGTAGTAGATTTGTCCCTGATAAAACAAATTAAATTCATTTGATCTCGTTGGCCCATTAATCAAAGATAATGATTGAGATGGGGCAGCTAAGAAAATAACCACCAAGATAATGTATGGATTATTTGTCTTTTTTATATTTTAATCACATGATCAGATTGATGGTGGTCCAAACAGCAATAGTTTTAAAATTTGGGCGGCAACAATACACAAAATGACAATGGTCTTAAGAGGTAGTTTGAGTTTCAAAAGATGGGCCGCACTGGTGAATTAATGGGGTTGATTTTAAGTAAATGTGTTCTAGAGATCAGGGATATTAAATCAGATTCAGGGATCAGACAACAGAACGTAGACTTTAATTAACTATAATGGTTAAAAATTATGATGGGTTTGGTGGCATTTTTTCACTTAAGTGCAATGAAGGCGCCATTCACGCATTCACAGAGCCATACTAGCATTCACAGAGCCATACTATTAAAAACTATTAATAAACCAAATCAAGGAGGCATCAACACAAGCACTTCGGTTAAGTGAAAAGATGAATCAACCAAAATGCCTATCAGTGCAGATGTCATATTTAATGTTGGAAATTGAAAAGAAAGGCAGGTGATACACTTTTGATCATATCACCAGGAGCTGTCAGACCGGTTGTTGATGAGGGTAGATTGAAAAACGGTAGGGAGATGGAATTGAGCGTTGAAATGGTGGTCCAGGCAATCAAATCAATGGATTAGTCACTTCGACAGCTGCCAAATGTAATAATGTAAGTTGGCGTACTTGCTCTACCCTGTTCAGCCGCGTCTTCCATTCTCCCAACAAATTGTTATTAAATTATCTTCCACTCTGTACTTGTAAGGAAAACTCAAATTCATTCACTCTGTACTTGTAAGGAAAACTCAAATTCATTCTTAATGAAAAGATCATTACTGTACAAGAGCCCATAAACAAGATAAATACTAAAGGATTGGCCAAAAAAAGTTATTTATCACATAATTATTGGTACAAGAAAGGACACTTAAAAAATATCAATTTTATCCATAAACTTGCAATATTTTAAAACAATAAAATATCGAACTGTGCGATATTCTAAATCAGTAGGATATTGGGAGGTTCGTATCATACTAAGTTAAGATATTGAACTATGCGATATACTAATGATGTAGAATGTCAAATAAATTTGAATTTGATCAATAAAAAATAGAAGTCATCTCTTTTCATGAATTGAGAATATGTATTAATCATAAAATATATTATACTATCAAATTCTATACAATGATATTTATAAAAACAATATGATACCACAAAATAGTATCTAACAAGACTAAAAGCTTTTTTAAAATAATTATCAGTTTCTTAGTTTTCAATATAAAACATATAAATTTAAAGTAAACTATATTTTACCAATGTACTATTTAAAAGGTTAAAACTGAAAAATATAGAGGCGATAAAATTAATATTTAAAGAACCAATATAAATGCCTAAATATTATCACATAAGTGGTGAGGAACCTTCTCTCCAAAATAACAATAGCGACCATTCTTTGATTATAGTGATGGTGGGGAACTACAACTTAGTATTTAAGCATAATAATTTATTTTATCTAATAATCAAGTAGAACAAAAAACTCTAATGGTGGGAAATTGTAAACCAAAAACACTAATGGTGGGAAATTGCAATACTATGAGGCTCTTTAGATTTGTGAAAGTGATATAATTTTTGCCCATACATAGTCATTAATAGCATGACATTCTCATCATCTTCCCTCCCATGAATTTCAAGAATTTTATTAGGTCGCATAGAATTTTAGGATTAGACCGTAAACATTTTGTGAAGTGGATATGGTCACACAAAGCTCCATAAAGAGATAGGAATATAGGCTGGATGGCTTACGCCTTGGTTCAAAGTTCATTCCGCTACACTCTACATTTGTAGAGGATAACTTATAATGGCCCAAGCTCAGTAGTAAGCCTAATCAGCTCATTTGAAAATCCGTCAATTTCATAATGAATAAAGAATCGTCATCCATCATATATGAGGAGGTAGTCTATTATAAGTTTCACATCATATGTAAGGATCTAAACCTTGTAAAGTGATTTTACAATTTCCATTAAAAAAATAAAAAAGGGGTTTTTACACCACATAAATTGATTTATTGCCTTAGAAAATAAGATAGAAGCCATATACCTCTTTTGATAATTGAAATAGATGATCTCTAAATAATAGAAAACGAAAAGCCCCAATTTAAGAATCTAAAAAATATAAAAACGACAAAAATGAAATATAGTTTCGTGGTAAAATGCACTTTGGGTTGGGAAAAGTAGTGAAAAACTTTTAAATTGATTCGATATCCTACAATGTTAGGGTATGGCAAAGTTCGATATCCTAACTTAGTAGGATATCAAAACCTACAATATCCTACTTTTTAGGATATTTTACAGTTTGACATCCTACCGCTTTAGGATATCACAAGTTTATAGGTAAAGTCGGCATTTTTGGGGCATCTTTTCCTTTACGAACAACTGTGTGGTTCATAACTTTTGGTGGACAATTTTTAGGTACTTATCAAGTTTAAGGACTTCCGTACAGTAATAATCCCTTTAATGAAATAGATATACAAAGTAGACTTGTGTGACACTGCAGTGGGTCTGACAAATTTTACTGATGCATAGTTGAGATTTGGATTGGAAGCTATGTTTCAGAATTAAAAATCTCAAAATATCCCAACAACTTTAACTATTAGAGGACTTAGGATATTATCTTTCTTACATTAGATGGGGCTAGTGAGGCCACCACTTATATTGTCTAAATCAGCCATGAACATAAACTGTAATGTCTCTAACCTGAATCAAGTACGATTAGTAGTTTCTTAACTTAGATTTATTTTAAATAATTGTGCTTAATGTTTGATTAAGTTAAGATTAGGTTTATTTAATTTGAGTCTAGTGGGTTGAGTTCAGATTGCGGATAGATAGTTTGGGTTGTGTTTGACCTCGATTAAGTAGATAAAGTCATTTTTCGTAATTTTAAATTTTATAGTTTTATGTTACATATGCATCGTATTGATATCATCAAATTTGTCTCGTTGAGCTTGTAAACTTTCGTGTTGGACCCAAACTCATTTGACCTCAATTGATTCATATGGACCCTTAGTTGATTCAAACTGGAAATAAATATTAGAAGTTGGATCTATTTTTAATTTCAAAAAACCTAAAGTATAAAACAACTCAAAACCCTTCAGTTCTTTCTCCTCTTCAAACTACAACAAAACATCTCCCACATCTTTTTATCCTCTTCTTCATTGAAAATAGGTTGAGATCTTCTTGCATGTGAAAGTAGAAGGCACTACATCCATCTTCTTCATTTCCTCTTTCTTCTCTTGTGTTGAATTGAGAGGAATTTCAAGTTCCCCTTCTCTACAAGTTGTTAAGGTGAGGGTCTTTCTCTTATTCTAGATTTTTAGGTTCTAAATAAGTTGAGGGATCTCTCTGCGTGCCATGCATCTCACCTCTTTGATTATTTGCATATTCTACATATTAGGGTTAAAGAATTTGGTGTCTTCTACTAATTGAGCCATAAGAAAGGAATTTGGTACAAATATCACGCTTGAATTAAGGTACGTATAAGCTGATTAATGTTAAATGCATGCTGATAATATATTAATTGTGAAATCTAATTTCAAGTTAATTGCATTTTAGCCTTATTCTCTTTATTAGCATATGAATGAGGAATGAGTTTGCTTTCATTTGTGAGATGAATGTCAAGATGATTATGGGAGAGGATTGGAGATGGTGTTTTGGTGCAATAAGGAGAATGGAATGGGGGGAACTAGAGGTTCCAATTGCAAGTTCAAAAGTAAGTTGAAACAAGTGTGCTACAGAATTCTAAGTTGGAATTCTGGAGCACACGTTTGAGAGAAGCTGAGCGTGCGCTCACTCGTATTCAGGGAATTGATAAAAAATTTGTCAATTAAAACTTTTGAACATAGAAGCATGGGCCCTCGAGCACGCCCTATAATTTTGAAGGATAAATGCTATTCCACTTCTAATTTATCCTAGGGGGTTCTATACTTGCCCCAATTGATCTCAAACACCTCATAATTAATCCTAAGGTTAATTGTAATATGAAAATTAAATTATAGGAAATTAACACACCAAAAGCCCTAATAGGGCCTTAGTTTAGAACCTTTAACCATGATAATTGGTTCAATGGTAATTAAACACACACAAAGAGTCTTGGGCTGTGATTCATTCATGTGACACCATTTGTATGTCTAGCACTTAACCATGAGCATTGGATTAGGGGACTTTGATATGCCTTTATGTGAAATGTAACACCAAATAAAGATAGCAGTGTATCAGATAGCAAAAAATTATATAGAAATGTACAGTTAGAGACTACGAGTGATTAGTTTAGGATTAGGTAGTAAGATACATCGATTCCTTTAGTTTAATTGCATTGCATATTGATAGCTTGATAATTGCCCTCTTTTATTGTATTTGAATCATTGTTTATAAATGATATTGTATTTGATTGTATATTCTTTGTTGTTCTATTGTTATTAATTAGAATTCAATTGTGTAAAAGTGATTGAACAGATTGTAATTGACACTAATTGATATAGATTGAATTCTTGCTTAATTTCTATTGATTGACTCAAATTAATTTCTATTGATTGACTCAAATTAGTTTGGCACTACTTAACTTCAACTTTATTAGACTCGAGAATTCGAATTTGGATTAAACTGCTTGTTACCACTGCAGTAGATATCTAGAACTTTGGATTTTAGAAAATAGGGACCTAGCTGTACCTAGGTCGGGGCATTGGTATTCTTAGCGACAGGATCCCTACCGGGAGGATTTAGTAAATGCAGTATCCACTAGACAGTGTGATATTTTAATTGATTCATATACCATGTTTTATTCACTGCTTAAATGCCTAATATACTTGATTGACCTCTCACAATCAATTGTCATTTAATTCTAAATATATATAGCTTGTATTACTTTAATTATGTTTATACTTTGCTGAATAGTCTTATCTACAGCTGTCTATATTGGTGTTAGAGGCTTAGATCCTAATACCAGTCTTGCCGAGGCGGAGACAGAGGAGCGGACCACAATGTTTAAACGCAGTATCCACTAGACAGTGTGATATTTTAATTGATCCGTATACCATGTTTTATTCACTGCTTAAATGCCTAATTTACTTGATTGACCTCTTATAATCAATTGTCATTTAATTCTAAATATATACAGCTTACATTACTTTAACTATGCTTATACTTTGCTGAATAGTCCTGTTCACAGTTGTCTATATTGGTATTAGAGGCCTAGATTCTGATACCAGTCTTACCGAGGCGAAGGAGATAGAGGAGGGGACCACAATGTTTCCTTCAGGTTTTGACGAATGGATATCAGAAGCCCTTTGGCTAATCCATGTATCAGAGAACAACACGATTATGATTTAGGATTGTGTATTTTTGGGGTTTGTATCATTGTGCACCAGTGACATACATGCATATTAGACAGTTCTTTTGTATAGCATGATACAGATGATGTATATCTTTTGTTTCATGTCCATAATGTTCATATTTCTTTTGTATAAACATGCTTATAGATGCCCATCCTTTTACATAGGTGCATACATGCACACAACTTTTAGTTGGGATGTACAAGTTATAGAATATAGAAATAATATATATATATATATCTTTTGTCTAGTTGAATGGTTTAGTATGGACTATTTCATGATTAGATTGATACTATTGAAATATTTATTAAAAGTGAAAATTTTATAGGTGATATTGATAGGCTTTCGTGTGTTAAATACTTGGACAGATGTTTGTTAAAAGTACCTTACACATTTTAAATGTGAATATCTCTTGTGAAATTCCGTCTAGACTTAGGTACAGGTGTGGATTTTACGGGAGTAAGTGTGTCACGTTTCGAAAATTACCCTAATCTACATATTCTCGGCCTGAGTCATGACATAAACTAAAAACATTCAAGGAGAATGATCTCGAACAAAGTAATGCTTTTACTTAAAATCAAACGCGTTTGAATGGTATTGAAAAATATGGAAATGATAGTGATCAAATAACCTACCAGGGATTGTCAAGATTAAAAAATAGGGGCCTGTTTAGCATTGTTCTCATATTGTTTTTAATTTTGAGCTCAAATCTGGTTGTGTTGAGACTGGTTTGTGCCGGAATTAAACTCTTCAGAACTTGTTTGGCAATCATATATTAAAATATTCTGCTGAGAATATGCCATATTTAACTTGTTTGGTAATTATGTAAAAAAATTTCTTCAACAAATGGAAGTAAGAAAATCATAAGATCTAAAATGTGGGACCTACCTCTTAATGTTTATGGCTCTTTATTATTAATGTACATGGGACTCACCTATAAGAGTTACAATATAGTACCCACCTTTAAAATTAGAATATGGAGCCATACCCACCTTTAAAAATTAGAATATAGAGCCCATATTCGGAGGACTTATGGGCTTACCTTTATAAGAATTATAATGTGGCTCCACCTTTTTAATGTAAATATGGGGCTCATCTTTATAAATTATAGCATGGTACACACCTTTAGAAATTAGAATATGAGCCCACATTCATAAGATTTATAATGTAAGTTAACCTTTTGTGATTGTAACTACATGACCCATATTTAAAAATTACAAAGTAGAGCCACATTTTTGTGATTTTGTACATAGGACCCACATTTAGAAATTACAATGTGGTGCCCACCTTTAAAAATTATAATAGAGTATAATGTGGAGCCATCATGTTTGTTAATTGTGAACACCAAAACTAATATAAATATTACGTGGCCACCTTTAGAAATTAGAATACGGGGCCACATTCATAAGAATTACAATGTGACTCCACCTTTTGTCATTTTTTTGAAAGATTAAATATTTTATTTTTGAAAAGTTAGTATTTTTTGAAAGATTATATTATATATATATATTTTAAAAGTTAAATATTTTTTGAAAGAATAAATATTATTTTTGAAAGACTAAATAGTTCTTTTGAAAGAATTTTTTTTCAAAAATTAGATATTTTTTGAAATATTAAATTTTTGTTGAAAGATTACATTTTTTTTTGAAAGATTTCATTTTTTTTTGAAAGATTAAATATTTTCTTGAAAGATTAAATATTTTTTAAAGATAAAAAATTTTTTTAAAGATTAAATATTTTTTTAAAAGATAATATTTTTTGACTATATAACCCACATTTAAAAATTATAACATAGGGCCTACATTTAAAGGATTTATAATGTGGTCCCACAATTATAAGAAATTAAAAATTAAAATATAGGGCCATCTTTTGTGATTATTACCTTGTGACCCACTTTATAAATTAGGTAGTAAAGTCACCAAGAAATAAATAGGAGACAATTTTATCAGCAAGTTATTTTTTAAAAAATAATATTTTTTTATTTCGAGTTTCATAAGCAAGTGGGTTAAGATTTTAAAATTCCTTTCGGCAAGATTAAAACTCGAAACACTGATTGGCACATACTAAATATGCTTTTAACAGGCTTATCTCGTAGGAATATGAAAACATTTAAATGACACGAGATCAAATGCACCCTAGATGTCTCTTTTGCAAGAAGTGGTTAATCTTCGACTGCTAATACTATGTGATAGTATAAATAACTATACTTTTGTTAAAATAAGCCATGTCAACATCGTATGCGGTTTTCAATTTCGGCAACGCCAGGTAGTTTGCTGTGGCTTGGTGGCACACTGGCACTTTGGTTTTTTTGGGTGTGGGTTTAGAGGTGTTTTTTCAGTATTGCTGCCTCTTATATTCCCTATTTATTTGCTGGTGTGTGTGTGTCTTGTTTTTTACCCCTCTTGAATGGAAGTATCTTTCTTACCAGGAAAAAAATGCCCTAGCTTGAGTCATGGTTCAAAAAATCTGTACATAAATGTATCAATCTTTTGCTATATATATATATATAACATAAAAATGATCCACCATACAGTCATTTTTCATGTTTCGGTGCACACTTTATACTGGGCCCACCTAATCACCAATTCGAATGAACCACACCTTTCCTCCTAAATTACACAGATCCCATTTTTGCACCCATTCAAATGGATTTTACATTGGATTGACCATAAATATTTTTAAGAGCTGAAAACCTTGTAGTCAATTAATCAAGGGCTTACAATAATCAGGTGAACACCAAACTTTATAGGAAGGTAGAGCCCATGCAAATATTTAAATCCCCAAACCCCATCCTTAGGTGGGCCCCATAGCAAGGTGTGCATGGTGATCGCCATGCATCCCGCACGTAGCGGGGTAAGCCCCACATGTGTACGGAGGCCAACAACGATGATATAACAATATTATTCTTGCATTACTAATATCAGTATAAATTAAGAAGGAAGTTTGACAATTATCCCAAGATTTAGCTTAGTTAATTAGGGACATGAGTGGGCGAGTGAGAGCCCATGACTTTGGATTTCCCAATGTAAGGAAAAAACAAAGGGAAGAAGTTTAATAACTAACATATAGTCAAAAAAATATAGAACCTCCAAATTATACATTATAGAGATTAACTACCGTATTTTGTCCCTTCCTGATTAGATTGTAGCTGAGCTGGTTAGGAATACCATAGCCCACATCTAAGGGGCTGGAGTATGGGAGCAAGATGGAAAATTCCTTGGGTATTCAGGTACTGAGGGACCAATTTTCATCCCTAGGAAGGATAAGATAAGGTCGAGTATAAGTGGGCTGACCAGTAGAGCAATGGGGGTGAACACAATCTAAACTAGACTCATATGTCAATGAATTGAAAGCTCTCATTCATGACCAAATCACAAGAACCAAACCTGCTTAACCTGCTCAAAATCAATAAAAAAATTGTGATTAAGTTGTAAATAAAATATCAAGCCAGCTCCGAAGGCTTGTTCTTATTTTTAGATTTTTTTTATACTTGGTTTCTACTCTCTTATCAAGTTCTCTTAATCCAATGACAACTTAAAATCTCTATTTTACTGAAAAAATCTCAAAATCTCTATGTGGCTCCACATGAATCCGAGATTTCCAAAAGGTTTTGGGTGGAGCCTAAGGTCAAAAGTCATGGAATGCAACATAAATGACAGAGCCAGCCCCAAAACGACGGGATTGCTGTGTCTAAAGTTGGAAAGCTAGCTCGAGAAGTGAGACAAACTCATGAGTAAATTTCTACTAGTTAAACTGGTTTGTAAGTTTTGATTAGCCTTCTCTACTTTGTGTATGCAAACTGAAAAAGAGTTGGTCAAAATCAGCTAGATTGCACCTTACAAGCAACAAATACGAGCTCAAGTTGTGCCCCAAATTTCTCAAAGACCCTATCGAGAAAAGCCCTCAATTTTAAATTTAAAATATTTTTCTTTTACTTCTTTTGAATAGTTTTATATGTGATGTTTTTTAACAAATATATAAATAGGTATAAACATAATCAAACCGGGGCAGTCAAACCCCAAATCTGCCTGGAACCCAGAACCCAACTTATCGATCGGACGCAGGCCCATTAAAACGCACCCCTCAATACCACCCCAAATGGCAGCAGATCACCCACTTCACTCGACCAATTGCCATCCATTAACCAAACGAATGATTGGGAAACGGTGGGGGAATCACTCTCAAATAATTGAAATGGTGGTGGCCCACCTAATAACGAGGAAATCATCTGGTGGTCATGATGCAGTGCAACGCATATAGGTCGATTAGGCTTCATTTTAATGTACAAGCAATATTCTCCAATAGAAGATTCATTGTGGCTTCCCTCAGTGCGGCACAGGAGACTTTTCCCATCTATTGGTTTACATGACCGTGGATTCTACGTATTAAGCTATTTTCTCCAACTTGTAAGGCATGAATTTAATATGCAAGCTTACTGCCATCTTCGTACTATTTATAACCTGTCATCTTAGGACCAGATTAATCTGAAAATGTTGGACCCTTCCATGCCATCATAGTAACAGAGAGGGAGTGTACTGTTGCATGAGTGTAATATTTCAGTATAGCTAAATTGCCGATCTCTTACCAATCCAAATTGAAAGACAGAAACATCCAGGTTTTTACAGGGAATAGCAAATTACTACTGCAAGCCAAATATTATAACCACTGCAATACTCAATTGAAGGTCCAAAACCTCACCATAAACTATTTTGCAACTGAAGGAAGAAGTTAATGATCATTTTAACTGAGAATGCCTGTATAAATCCGTCTGTATCATCATCGATAGAGCCTCATGTCATGGCCCACATCCCATCAACATGGGGTTGGTTAAAAGAATTCTACTCTGAAACAATTGACTTTAAAAGCTCCCAACTTTATCCTAAAGCCCACAAAATCTACCCACATGCCACGAACAAAAACATAGGTCTCTCATTCATTGCGTGTTGTAAACGCTGGACTAGCTAAGGAAACACCCCACACATCCTCGACGCAACAAAACCTTTTGTCAGTTCTGTTCTTCCCTTTGATCCTTTCATTCCCATAACTCTCAGTTACTTAACAGAATGTCAGTTCTGTCTTCCCATTAACCCTGTTCATTATCCTACTTTCAGTTACTTCACAAAATGACGTCCTATTTTCTCACAACAACTTCACCTCTCTTCAATGACGATGTCATCCTCATGTCAACCACCCTCTTCTCATGTCACTTTCAATAGAGTAATGACTATTTCATTGAAAGTTAAAAAGAGACAGAAAACTATCTACCAATAGCTACACTAAAACTCAAAACAAAGCTGCAACTAAAGCTGGAAGATTAATTTCTTTTCTCTTATATTTTTATAGAGAAATTTCACAGGAAGATGTAGCCTATACAATCTCCTTTAAATCTGTCCATTGACACTCTTTGACCACTATCGTCATACCATTGCCTTCACTTTCTTATGCTGATGTATGAAAACAACCACCCCGGCGTATGACTGCATTGCACACAACCTTAAAAAACTCATTCATGGAGAATTGCAACCCACAGTTCATTCTTTGATTCTTTCACCAAACCAAGCACATTCTTCAAATGACTCCCCACAATCAAAGGCCCATAAAATATTTACTTAAAGTTCACACAACTCATTAGCAAGGGTTTTACCCAAACATATGAAAAACTCATTAGCTACCAGGGGTGGCAGGTCAGGTTTAACAAGTGACATTATGGGGAGGGATAACCAGCATCAAAGACGTGTGAAAATTTAATTGCACATCATTAACTCATCACAGGACAAGCCAGCTAAGGTGTATGGAAAATATGAATCCAAGTGGGTTCAGGTTTACCTAATGATGCACAACTTGGATCAGATGAACCCAACCCACATGGCTCAACCCTACAAAAAGACACGCAAGGGGGAAGGGATAACCAGCATCATAAGACATGTAAAGAGGACATCATTAACTCATCACAGGTTAAGTCAGATTTGGTGTGCGGCAAATGTGTGTCCATGTGGGTTCGGTGTTACCTCATGATGCAACTTGGATCAGACTGACACAGCCCACATGCCACAACCCTACAAAAAACAGAAATTGGTTAGGCCAATTTCGGTTCAAATTCCCAACGAATTCATGGGGAAAAGACCTTGTGTACTTGAAATCGACCTGGGTGCCTCACTCCTGTGTAAACATTTTTACATGTAGTAATACATAGTGCATGCACTTTGATCTACATTTAAGTATATAGATGTTAAAAAAATGCCAACTTGAGTTGTGGGTTTATATGGGCTTTGGGACGGCTCAGGCTCAGATGTTTGAATCAGCATGGAATGCACGTCAGGTTGGGGCTTGGGCTTCAGGTCCAAAATTCAACAGGTACCCAACTTGTGTGCAAACAAATTCCTATGCATAGTAAATAAGACCAGTGGAGCCCTGCACGTGAACACAAAGTTACACCAAGGTTCTATTGAATTTTATAAGAACTCATAGTTCTCGTGAAATTCAGTAGAAGCTTCATTAGTAAAAGGGCAGAGGAAAGAAGGACAAGTTGCATGTAGGGAAAATGGCTGGAAAAAAGCTCCAGCCACGACTTTTTCCCTGGCCACAAATGATTAAGCAAAACAACTCACCAATTTCGATATAGAGCAACTCCCCAACCCTGT
The DNA here is from genome assembly GCA_037013555.1 of Sextonia rubra. NCBI lineage: Eukaryota > Viridiplantae > Streptophyta > Magnoliopsida > Laurales > Lauraceae > Sextonia > Sextonia rubra. The sequence goes on along the minus strand of JASUAD010000001.1, from coordinate 15,260,826 downwards.
TTTACTTGAAGATTTGTCTTAAGCTTAGCACCAAAGAAGTACCAAATTCATGTGGAGAAGCACACCAAATGGCAGTAATGCAAATACCAAGAATTCTGAACAGCAAGGAGGGGAGCAAGATTCATATCCTAACAAAATAGCACAAAACATACTAAAAGCCTGCCTTCATTTAGACTACTGATGTCCCAATACCTTACCTGAACGCCAGGTTTGTTTTCTTCACTATCTAAGCAAATCTGACTGTTCAGTTGCATATGATCATCTGGTCCAAACAAATGGAATCCATAAAAAAAAAAATTCAACAATTTGGTGATTATTATTTTCATTCATAATCCTTTATTGCTTTTGTGATTCCACAACATTTTCAAAGTTTTTTCTTTTGGGGTTTTTTTAAAGGTTGGATCTATAGGTCCATTTTTTCGTTTTCATTTTTTTTTTTTTTGCTAGTTTCCTTATTGCTAGTAGAGATTGTAGCTTTTTTAATTGAATTGTTATGTTTAAGGTAAAATGATCTTAATGTTTCCAGTGTTTTGTTTTTTTTTATAGAACTTTAAAAGCTAGTTCTTTTTGTTACTTCAAGTTTTGTTTGTTTTATTGGGATTCAAGAATCCATATTATTGACTTAGTGATCAGATGGTGGAAAAGAAGAAGCAGGTGTGAGATACAAACAAAAAAAAAAAAAAGACTTCTAATGTAATTACAGCAAAAGGAGACTGAACTCTTGGAACATGCTTGTATGCAACAGTTTTCTATAGTGTTTTATTTCCACAATTATTCAGTTTTCTACAGAAAATGGAATTGAAAATTTTGTTTTCTAGATTTCAGTGCTTATGGTTTATGGCAGCAAAATATTTTCCACGTTGAAATATTTTTTACCCTATCATACCAAGATACTTGTACAAGCCCAACGTATCTGTATCAGATTGATATGATACTTGTATTGGTATCCAATAATACACTGATACTTCTGAGGTATAAGTATAGTATATCCTACACAGCAAGTCCATTATTTCATTTAGTTCTTTAAGTTTTCTTACTTTTCAACATAGAAAATGGTAGAATTGAACAAAAACAATGATAATTTCATCAATTCAAACATGATTTAAAAGAAAATTTAGGATGCCCATCCATATCCATATCCGTGTCAAAATTTAGGATGCCCATCCATATCCATATCCGTGTCCAAGATTTTTCTAAGTGCAGAGTCATATCCCCTATCCCTGTATTTGTGTCCATACCCATGCTCATATCTACGCATTATAGGTTTTACCTCTTGTGTGTGACTTGCAAATAATGGTTCTCTATTCAACAAATGTGGGGAGTTGAATTATGGGATCGCAGTTTGGGTGGAATAGGGATTGTTGGTCACTGTTCATCACCAACCTCTCCTCTGAAGTGACAACTATGGGTCTTTTTGATGTTTTCCAGGAGGCAGGACCAATTTTGAAGTTTTTTTTGCCAAGAGATAGAACTTCAGGGAGTAGAGGATCCAGATTTGTTCGTTTCAAAACTGAGTGGGATGCGAATCAGGCTATTCAACTATAGGACGGGAGAATATTAGATGGAAGATTGGGGTACAGATGGCACGGTATCAGGACCATGGTAAAAAAAAAAGCCTGCCCAATCTTCTTTAGCTGCCACCATAAAAGAGGGTTTTAATCCTGTTAACCAAGGAGGTTCCTTGCTCAGAACTACAATACAAATAAAGGTCAACATGGGTAATGATCAGCATAATGAACAAGCTTGGATAGAATAAGAGGCGTTTTAAAGATAGTCAAGGTAGCGTCCTCTTTGCCTTCGTTTTTGAAGGAGAAGGTTTGTGAATCTTTTGTTGCTAGTTGCTACAGTTAGCCAACTTGACGTCTCCAGCGGCGAGATTCAAAATTGGTTCATTCCAGAAAAAGGTATACAAGTTCATGTGAAGAGGCTCAGTTCAAGATCATACCTTTTCTGGATTAAACCTTTAATGCAGGACTTTTCTCTTCTGAACCAGATGGAAACAATTCTTCTTGTTCATGGATCTCCTATTTGCAGGTTAGATCAAGTGTTAGGACCTGTTTTGCAGACAACATGGATTTGACTCGTAGGCATCATCGTCTTCTTCATTGTAGTTTTTGCTCACAGAGTTTGGTCAGTCATTTTTATTATGTTTGATATGCAATGGGTGATGTGAAGCAGCACAGGAAAGAAGATTAGCCAACAGGCTAATCTCCAAGCCAAAAGGCTTAAGGATAGACTGTCTTAGTGCCTCAACAAAGACAAACAAAACTTTCTCAACTGAGAACCAAACTCAAATTCTTATTCAATATCAATGTCTATATCCCATGAAGAGTTTACATCTTTATTTATAACTAAGATATTGTCTAATTAAGGAAATAACAAATTCAAATTAAATAAGTAGTCCTAAACCAAACATGATTGGACTTTCCAAATATTAAAGAATCCTAGATAATTAAGAAAGTAACTAAAGCAACTACTAATAATAGGATCTACTCTACTCTACTGGGCCTTATTAGTCTTAAGTCCAATGGGCTGGCCAATCATGGACCTGGCCTGAATCAATTCTCCTACACTTAGAAGAGAACTTATCCTCGAGTTCGGTAAATGTCCACCCGGGTCGAAAATCATTCAAACAAACTTTTGTCTTGTCGTCATATCTACATTTTCATGACATGGCTTGAAAGCTGTGTTTGCATTCTTTTCTTCCATGTAACAGGAGATCCGAATGTTCTCAACTGTTGGTCTCTGCATGGAGCTTGGATGTGTGAATGGACCAGTAGATGCTTCAAGTGTTGACTGTTAGATATCCATATGTGATCTCTGAAGATGAAGTGAATGTGGGGAACTTCAACAACTTGAACTGCTTGTGAGATAACTAGAACAATGTATTTCACTGTTAACGACCTAATTGGATTTTCTGGAAAAGGCGGAATAATCAATTCTCTTCGATGTTCAACGGTAACACCAAATTGATCAATGCCTTTAATATCTGCTTTTTCGTGTTCTTCTTTTGAAACTTTGTGATCAAAGTCATCAATGTGCACTTGTTGTTGTTCTTCCGCTACCGCTTGTGGCTCTTGATTATGACTATCTAGATCAAATTCTACATGTGTTGAATTTTCCATGAGATCAGCATTGCCTTGATTTGGTGTAGTTGTTCCATCGTGAATATCACCTGTTATGATTGGCATCTCCTTTGGTGTAATCATGAAGTGAATTGTTTCTTTTGGCTCTTCCTTTAATTCTTTGGTGGGAGGTGAGGAAGCAGAGGACAAAGGAGTTGATAACAATGGAATGAGCATAATCCGTCTTCCTTCCCACGGGATAGTATAGGTCTTCATCTCTTTATCATTGTACACTTTCCGATCAAAAAGCCATGGTTTGCCAAAAATAATATGAGCAATATTTATATAGATCACATCAAACCAAATTTTATCTTCATAATTGCCAATCTTTAATGATACCAAGTATCTATGGATTACTAGAATGAGATAACCATTAGACCATGTAACTTAGTAGGGCTTGTGAAGGGGCTCAATGGGCAACTGAGACTTTTCAATGACCTCTTGTACGACAAAATTGAATGTACTGCAATTGTCAACACTCAGATTAGTGACATTGTCTTTCACTCATACCCGCGTTTGAAACTTTTTGGACTATCTCCATTTTCTTTCTTCCATCTGATTTGTATTGACGCGGCGACAGATAACAATCGTGGGATTATCATCTCCGGCGAAAAGTCTTCCCAAAATATGAGTATGTGGCCATTGCCGAGATGCACATTGTCGCATGCAAGATTGTTTAAGCATACGCTCAACAAAAATAGCTTCTGAGTAGGCCTTATAAATGGTGTCACAAAACTTCACCTTTGCTCATATGTCTGGCCTTAAACCTCTGATATAACGTTCTCCATCATTCCTATCACAATCCCATAAGCCACACAAACTTTCCAACTCTTGATATCGGCGGGTATATTCATCAACAGTCAAATGAGATTGCGTGAAATTAATGTGCGGCTCAAAGTAGGACATTTTTGCAAAATACTGATTTCCATATCGAACTCATACATAAAACTTTTAATGTATCTCATATTGCATTGGAAGCGAGGATTGCAAAATTAAATTGCCTGAAAAGGATTTGGACCGTCGGATATTGGACAACAGCCTTTGAAACCTTTTTTTTTTTTTTTGCTCTGGGCCTGGTCTGGGGTCAGGTCAGACTCGGACTAAGCAGTTTCGGCCCAACTGCTTAATAAGGCTTTATCGGTTACAGTAATGCAAGGAAAAGAGAGAGAGAAAAAGGGGAGATGGGCTTATTTGCTGTGCAACAAGAGAATGAGGGAGAAGTGAAGGCCTGCTGGATGACGATGACCAGCCTGGGGAATGTGCTGCTATGCGACGGCGAAGGCAGTGGTGGTGCTTTGCAGCAACTACTCCGTCCCTTGGTGCCAAGTACGCCCTTCTTCTACTTCTCTTCTTCTGTTGTATCTTCTTTCTCTTCTGCTTTATTTTTCCTTTTTTTTCTTTTTTTTTCTTTTTTTTTCTTTTTTTTTTTTTTTTGTCTTCTGGGTTTGGGGATGTTTGACAGCAACTAATGGGTTGGTTCGGCTGGGATGTTTGGTCAGTTTGGGAAGCAAGATGACGGTCGAAAGGGGGTCGCAGGGATGGTTCGAGAGGTATGGGTTTGGGGTCTGTTGTGGTTGGGGTTTCGGCTGTCAGGATTAGGGTTCGGTAGAAGAGTCGGGGATGGAGTCAAGGGTTTTGAATCGTAGGGTTTTGGAAGTGGGTTGAGAACGTAAGATGGGTCGGTAAGGGATTAGGGATTTGGCGCTAGGAAAGGTTTTAGGGTTCTGGAATTTATATGGGTTTTGAGTTATGGAGTTGGGTTCGTTTGGGGCCGCAGGAAGTAGAGGAGAGGGGGGACTAGTTCTAGTAGGGTTCAGGAATATTGCTGGTGGTGTCGGGGAGTGGGGATTGGATGCATGATGGGGCTTTGGTTGGTCTGGGTTTTGAAGTTTGGGGTTTGGGATCGATTTGGTGGTGGCTGTGGGCTACAAGAGAGGAGTGGATCTTGATGGGGGTTTTGGTGGTCGTCTGGCGGAAAAGGGTTTCGACAGAAGTCTGGATAGGTTTCTGTAGTGGGATTTGGAGGGTGACAGTGAATTGGTGGGCTGTGACTAAGAGGATAAAGATGACGACCATGGGGATATAGTAATGATGAAAAAATCGGCGATTAAATAAACCAGCGATTCGAGATCGGATCTTCGCTCTGATACCAATTAAAGCAATGCAGAAAAGAAGATTAACCAACGAGCTAATCTACAGGCCAAAAGGCTTAAGGATAAACTGTCTTAATGCCTCACCAAAGACAAACAAAACTTTCTCAATTGAGAACCAAACTCAAATTCTTATTCAATATCAATGTCTATATCCCATGAAGGGTTTACATCTTTATTTATAATTAAGATATTATCTAATTAAGGAAACAACTAATTCAAATCAAATAAGAAGTCTTAAACTAAACATGATTGGACTTTCCAAATATTAAAGAATCCTAGATAATTAAGAAAGCAACTAAAGCAACTACTAATAATAGGATCTACTCTACTCTACTGGGTCTTATTGGTCTTAGGTCCAATGAGCTGGCCAATCATGGACTTGGCCTGTATCATGATGCCAATTCCGCCAATTTTTATTGTCGATCCCAAGCCCGGGTAAAGGGGGATTGCGTTAGGTAGGTTGACAATCAACATAAAACTTTGTCACAGTCTAAAGATAAATTCTAGGATAACAACATTTTGAGATCATGCTAGGGCATTCCCCACTTTATGCGATGCATTGCAGCATCACCCGCTTGTAGTGGAAAGTGGCCAAGGGCTACTGCACCACTCTACATGAGTGTGGCTAAATAAGTTAGTTGAAAAGAAAAGGAAGATTTGACTTACTACTTGGAATATGGAAATATTGACGGGCAATAGCATGGAGTTAGTTGAAGTAATGAAACGAAGACGAATTCATGTAGCCTGTATACAAGAGACAAGGTGGAAAAGAAATAAAACTAAAGAGCTCATTGATGGTTATTAGCTTTTTTATGCAAGAAAGAATAATACAAGAAAAGGAGTGGGTAGAGTTGTAGATAAGGATTTAAAAGAGAGAATTGTGGGAGTAAAGAGATAAGATGATAGATTTATAGCAATTAAACTAGTACTAAAGAAAGATATAATTCATATCATTAGTGCATATCTCCCCACGTAAGATTAGATAAAAGTGTGAAGAGACATTTTTGGAAAGAGATGGATGATTTACTGCAAGAAATTCCAAATAATGATAAGATTTTTCTAGAAGGGGATTTAAATGAGTATGTATGAAAGGATAATAGAGGATATAAGAGAGTGTATGGAGGACAAGGATTTGTAAAAAAGAATGGGTTAGGAAACACTATCTTGAATTTTGTATTAGCATTTGATCTTATAATAACAAACACCTACTTCAAAAAGAGATATGAGTCAGATAGACTTTTTTCTAGTTAGAAAACATGACTGATTGCCTTGTAAAGATTGTAAAGTTATTCACCACTTTTTTGCTTAGCATTTTTACGTTTGGACTTATTGGTATTGCTGTGATCACATTCTCTTGGCTTGACGACATAAATTTCCTTCATGAGAAAAGGAAACCCAAATGGAATCCAAGAGAATCACCTGCGCTACTCAATATAATAGCAACAAATAAACAGATGATGATAAGGAGGCGAGAGGACGATCATGATCATAGTAGTTTATTACACATTCGAACTATGAAAAAACAAATACCATGTAGTATGCAAAACAACTCATCACTCTTACAGATAATTAACGTAGTTGATTTAATTCTCACCACATATTCACATATTAAATCCTACTGATACTGCTTAGCAGCTAGAGCATACACACTTTTCAACCACATTCCTGGAGTACATCTAAAGCACATAAGGTTGGCATCACAAGCATCTAACCCTTTTTTTTTAAAACTTTCTACTGAATGTGCTTCTATCAATAAAGTTAAACAAGCAGATCCAATTCTTTATATTCAATATATTATATGCATTTCCCCAAGCTTGTCAACATATATTATCCCAGAAAACACAGAGGGAGAAATACAGTAAATTCTTAAAGAGAAAACAACATAAAGGACATTGCAAACACATACAGGAAGAATAAGGATTTTAAGCATCAGCAGCATCAGAGGCTTTTGGTGCAAATGGATCATGTGTAGGACCAACATCCTGTCCAATGTGACGTTGCACCAACCGCTGTAGATCAGCCATAACCTTGTGCTCCCTCTTCGCCTTCTCCTCATAGTTAAACATTGCTAATGCACGCTTATCCTCAGCACTATAAACCTGGTTTTCTTTCCTGATACGAATGGCATTCATCCTCTGATGCCTGCTGCCACTCATCACATATCCAAGACTCTCAAATTTCTGAATCTCTTCTGCTGACAGACCGACTTCTCCTCTTCGAGGGATACGCTTCCCTTGTTGCACGTATTGAGCAATAGCATCACCTTCACCAGGCCTCAGTGCACCTCCATAGCTAATATGCCCCTCAGCCCTCGGCAGAGGCACAGGCCCCACTAACGGCTCATTGTCCAGCGTGGGTTTCTTTTGCAATTCAAGCATTTCCTTAAACATGAGTGCTTCGCTATTGATCTCAGCTTTCTTCACTTCATCCGCTTTAGCGTTGCTTTTTGCATTGATGCCCGGGTCTGAAGAATTCTCACTCAAACTCTCGCTATCGGATTCAGCCCTTGCCTTCTTCTTACGTCGCTTCAAACTTGAAGCTCGGTTGAGTTGTCTCTTTTTCTTGGGTCTCGAATCAGAAGATTGACCGGAATCATCCTCCTCAGACCCACTCACTGTTTTCTCACTTTCATCAGATCTCTCACTACCACTCCTCTCTACCCTCCTCCCCGTTCTCCGTCTGTTCGTTTCTTGCCTTCGCCGGCTTTTTCCCAATCTCCTCCTCCCCCGCTTCTTGTCATCACCACTAGAAAGTTCTAAACTCTCAGATGCACTTGAATTGTCCTCAGAATCACTCTCGGTAGCAGACTTTCGACTGCTTCTCCTTCTATCGGAACGCGAAGACTTACTCTTCCTCCGACTGTTTCTCCTCCTTCTGCTCCTTCTTCTTGAAGGGGAACTCTCCGTGCCGGAGTAGTCAGAATTGGTGTCCGATTCAGATTCTGATTCGGACTGACTTTTCCCCATTTCGTCCTCAGATTCATTCTTGCCCTTCTGACTGATTTCACCATTCCTATGCTGATTCCTTGAATCACCCTTCTCCTCCTCCGAGGCCACATCCGAAGCTTCCAGCGCTTCCTCCACCGTATCCAAATCCTCTCTTTCCCTCCTCGGAGGGCTTGGGGTCGCATTCCATATACATTTCTTCAGCTTCTTTCTCAGTTTCTGGCGTTTGAGCCTTCGATACTCTTCGAAGCTCAACCCCTTCAGATCCTCGTCGTCGCCGTCGCTGGAACCGGAATATCGCCCCCCGCCGCGGACGTCCCGATCAAGGAAAGGAGCCCTACGGTCCCTCCTATCGCCGGATCGATTGTGCGCTAGCGTTAGGGTTTTCGACCTAGGGCTTTTTCTAGGGTTTGAGTATCCGTTTGAATCTGCGCCACGGCGGCGGCGGCGGCGATGATCGGATCCATTGTAGGAGTCGGAATCGTACAGCACGTCGCCGCGGTCGGAAGAGGAGTAGTAGGGAGGAGAAGGCCTACCTCGCTCCGGCGAGTGGTCGGTGCGGTCGGAGAGGCGGTGGCGGCGGGTAGGAGAGATCTCGACCACCGACGAGAGCCTTGGACGGCGGAGATCGCCGCTCTGGTACTCCCTTTCGCCCCTCGCCATGGAAGTTGAGATGCTTCGTTTAGAAAGTCGAATCTGGCTCTATAGCCTTAGAAAGAGTAACTATGGCGGTGGGTTTCAAGCCGCGTGGGCTGCTGGCATGTGGGCCCACCTGGGACCTATCTCATCTATGAAGATGGGCCCTAGGGATCTCCATTTCACCATGCGGAGAAAAAGGTAAGACTGATCTTCAAATGATGTTCTTAGATTGAATATATTTGTATGTGGCTAATCTTATCATGAGGTAAAACTGAGTTTATTGAAGTAAAATTTGACTACATCTTGTATAAGGGGGAAAAATATATATATTTTTAAACATTTTTGTTTGAGTGGACTATATTTTTAGTTGATGAAGCCACTTGGAAATAGCCTTCCAAGGATCCAGGATTCCACAGACGGTATTTGAAGGATACTCTTTGGCCATTGGTTTGCTTTGAAGAGGATATAAAATTCGAAAATTATATGTAATTACCACATTTGTGGGCAATTTTTCAAAAATGTCATATCATTCCTCACTTAAAATTAGTAACTTGTTGTGCTCGCCTCTCTGTAATCAACAATTTGAGCTTATCCATCATTACCTCATATTATCTATGATTTTCATGCAACTAGGCAGACCTTCTATCTATTCCTATAATAGAAATGATATAGTAGCTACTAAAATCACTCATTATATATATTAAAGCTCTAAAAATGGAAGCCTCTGGAGAGTGTCACATCAGCACACCCTATTTATCTTTTTTTCTAGAGCACCACGTTAGCATCTCAGGATAAGATTTGTTAGGAAGACCTTCTATCTATTCCTTCTCTATAATTCCCTAAAATCTCTCTACTTCCTCTGGAGAGTGCCACATCAGCACACCCTATTTATCTTTTTTTCCAGAGCACCACGTTAGCATCTCAGGATAAGATTTGTTAGAAAGACCTTCTATCTATTCCTTCTCTATAATTCCCTAAAATCTCTCTACTTACCTATAATTTCTCACATCAATTATTATCTTTAGCAATATCTTCCTGAGCTTTAGGACTGAAGATAAACGGCACTTTCTAAAGGTACTCCTGACTCTCTCAGGGTGGTTCCAAATCTTGCCTTCTCTAACCCCCTCCATCTAGTAGCAAATCTTGCATTCTCCAACTCCGATCTTAGCGTAGAGCAGCAGCAGCAGCACGGACATTCTCATGCAACATGAAGCACAGGCGCCTCTTCAAGATCAAACCAATAACCCCTGTTCCGGTCTTATTCATTTTTGGTACCGCAACCAAAACGGACAAAGAACAACCTCCTTCTCAAAACGTCTTCAATGGCAGTGGAAAAAGACCTTCAGAGAGAGCAGCCTGTCTTCTCTGGTGACAATCAAGCCGGCAGCAACGATCGAGATTCAAGAGCCCAATGCGTTTAGCAATCTTAAACCCAGACCAATCTTTTCGGCGAAGGTCTTCAACCAGTCCGGCGGAGCTCCTTCTCCGGGAACATAAACCCAAACCCGAATGCTGTTTCCAGCTTCTATAAGTCATAGTAACCCACTACTGCAACAGAGACGAGCTCCTCTGAACGAACCCTATTCAGCTTTCTCTATTTCAAGACACCGTTGCCGGACGTGGGGAAGGTGGGTTCTGGTTCGGTCTTGGGCTGAAGGTTAGAGGATTCGAACTCAATGATAGGTTGATATGGCCCAACCAATCAATGATAAGGTCTCTATATTATGTAGGGTACTGATGGGTGACCCTAGGAGTGAGTCCTCTTAAGGATTGAACCGTTATATCTCAATCGCATTAAAAGTCCCCATTTGAAAAGATAAATACCTAAAGGTTTCCTCTACTATAAAGAAAAAAAAAACAGTGTCGAATTCAGCACTGGTATAAAAACCCGGTGTTAAATTCGACACTTCCTATTACAAGCATTAAAAAAAAAAACAAAGTAATCCCGTGAGACCACTTTCGAAGGTAAACTACTAAGAGGCTTTTTCGGGTTCAGGTGCCATCTAAGGGATTCTTATCAATAAAATCCTCTAATTACTACAAAATAAACACTAAGTGTTTAAAAGTAAATCTATATACGGTCAAAGAGGTGACTCAATTGGTTTGAGCCTTGGGTTTGCTCTTTAAAATCTCGAGTGCGACTCTCGTCCCTTGTATTATCCGAGTAATATGTGTGTTGCTATATATGTACACCCAAAAAATGGCGCCACGTCAGCATTCTGAAAAATTATATGTGGTACCAAGAAATCAATAATTCCCCTAAAACTCTCAATTTACTGCTATCACTAAAATCTCTCACTAAAATAATTCCAAGGAAGAAGGTTGATGTTGCATTTTTTCAAATTATGAAAATGGAGCTTCTTAAGTAATTTTGGTATTCTGTTATACTTATTTCTAATTAATTATAGAGATGAGGATTTTGTGGTTTTTTTCCTTGGACATTTAACTTAGTAGAATAATGTTTGTATAATATCCTTTATTTTTCCTCCTTTTTTTTTTCTAAGTAGGAAGTGAGCTTTTTAGATAAAAATTTTTGGGATTTAAGTAGACTTAAACTACAAGAATTTCTTCCTTTGAAAATGTTATTTGTTAATTTTATTGAGATAAATTTTCAATCATCATCATCATCATTTCTTTTTTTGTAATTCTTTTTTTATCAATTTTAAAGCAAATAACATTAGTATTTCAATCTAATTCTAATAAATAAATTAGCTTAATAGATAATATATTTATCTTTTTTTATGTATTTTTATCAATAATATTTTGAAGAATACAATAATATTTGATGTATTATTTTAATGTAGCAAAAACCTTTAAAATATCTATCTTAAGTGAGGACTAGCAATGCAGGCCCGTGCTTAACCCAGACCTATATAAAAAATTTAAATAATTTATTACAAAGTTTATAAAAATAATAAAAGTTCAAATGTTTATAAAATTTAATAGACTTTTGAATTTTTTTTTCTTTAATTTAAACCATAAGAATCATTCAGTGGGCTACTTACATTTTCAAACATTTTTTAATTTTTATTTTATTCATTTAGTAGGCAGACTTTTATAAATATCTAAAATTCTGTATTTTTATAAATTTTTTAATAAATTATTTAATTTTTTTATGGAGGCCAGGGCTAAGCACGAGCCTGTGTTGCTGGTTTTATATATATTAAAGCTCTAAGAAACGAGGCCTCTGAGGGATACCACATCAGCACCCCTTATTTATCTTTTTTCCTAGAGCGTCATGTAGGCATGTAAAATCTGTCGGTTGAAACCAACTTTCCATCCTTTTCCAACTCAATCTTCCCACGAATCTTTCAAAACACTGTATTTTTCGAACTCAACTTTCTATCCTTTTCCAACTCAATCTTTCTACGGATCTTTCACACGTTATTTTTTTTAAATCGCTTAAATCATATCGCTCATATCAGATTGCAGTCCGGCCAAATCGAATCAAGATCTCGCTCAGATCGGATCTGGAGAAGAACGATCTTGCCCCTTTATTTAAGCCTTCCAAGAATGATCTTGCCCTTGTATTTAAGCTAGTCTGTCTGCAACAGGGGACGCTTGCATCAGATCCAAAACCCCTCGGTGCCAAGAACCGTCCGTCGCCACCTTCGCTCAGATCGGATTTGAAGAAGAAGAAGATTGTGGCCTTCACTTGGATTCTAGCGATGATGATTTTGTGATTTTTTCCTTAGACATTTAACTTGGTGGAATAATATTTGTTGATATCCTTTATTTTTCCTCCTTTTTTTTTCTAAGTAGGAAGTGAGCTTTTTAATAAAAAAATTTTTGGGATTTAAGTAGACTCAAACTACAAGAATTTTTCCTTCTCAATCATCATCATCATCATTACATTTTTTGTAATTCTTTTTTTATCAATTTTAAAGCAAATGACATTAGTATTTCAATCTAATTCTAATAAATAAATTAGCTTGATGGATAATATATTTATCTATTATTTATTTATTTTTATCAATAATATTTTGAAGAATACAATAGTACTTGATGTATTATTTTTATGCAGCAAAAACCTTTAAAATATCTATATTAAGTAAGGACTAGCAATATAGGCTCGTGCTTAACCCGGATCTATATAAAAAAGTTAAATATTTTATTACAAAGTTTATAAAAAAATAAAAGTTCAGATGTTTATAAAATTTAATATACTTTTGAATTTTTTTTCTTTAATTTAAACCATGAGAATCATTCAGTGGGCTACTTATATTTTTAAACATTTTCTAATTTTTATTTTATTCATTTAGTAGGCGGACTTTTATAAATATCTAAAATTCTGTATTTTTATAAAATTTTTAATAAGCTATTTAATTTTTTTTTATGGAGGCCAGGGTTAAGCACGTGCCTGTGTTGCTAGTTATATATATTAAAGTTACAAGATGGAGGCCTTTGGAGGGTGTCACATCACCAATATTTTTTTCTTTTTTTATAGAGTGTCACGTCATCTTCTAAAAATATCAAGAAATGGTTTTTTTAAAATCACTCCTTCTCTCCTCACCGTTTTTGCATCATCCCCTAAAATCTCTTCCTCTACCCTCCTCTCTCTCATCTATTCCATTATTTCCCAAAAATCTATCTATTTAAATGGTATTCAAACCTCTTCCTCATCAATTCAAGATTTTCCCCTAACATATCCCCTAAAATCTCTCTAGAGTTTTCATATCTTTCCTATGAGACAATTTGCATGACGATTAAACAATCATTTTCCTATGCTTTTCTTCTCCCGCAATGAAAATCCAGTCCGCAAATAGGAAACCGAAAACCACAAAACTCATGCAGCTGGGCTTGGATCGAAGTGAGCTTATGTATAAATCATGCAGGGATGAAGAGACACGAGGCGAGTCCTTAGCTTGGCTTTTGTGTGATTTACTTACAGATTGCTGATTTTGATTTGAGTTGGAACTTGGAAACGATGAAATGCTTAATTCACTGTATATGATTTCCAACTTGGACGTTACCACATTTGCAGGTCAATATATCCATATGAAATTATTAGTTCTTCTCAAGTATTTGAATTGATTGTGATTTTCGCTGAACCCATATACACACAAAAGTTCAATCGACCAAAGCCGTGCAAGGTTGCTTTCAATATTGTTGCTTTTACTTGTAGTAATCCTTCACATCTATTGTGGCCCATTTGATGCTTGGCATTGACAACGATTTTGTGAGCTTGGAAAGGTAGAGAGCCCACTCCTATGTTAGTAACTAAAATTAGCTTTTTATGGTCAAAATTCTATAGAAATGCATTCCCTTGGAACTAACTCTCACTCCTAATTCTCTAATATAATTTTTCTTTTCTCTTATATATATTTTTTACTTTTTTTTTGCCATATACGTTACTGTTGATTACGATTGTAATAAAATTTTAAGAGGAACTCAATTATCACTAATTAATAGCGAAAACTGGTTTCCATTTAAAGATTTAAAGATGATAGATCAAGATATCCTATCATACTCCTAGCCTACCCTTACCCCTGTAATTATATTGATATTTGAACTTTTTGTTAATCACTTTGAAAAAGAAAAAAGGATGTTCAATGGTGAGCAGTCATCATTAATTATATACTTAATTAGGTTAAAAATATGTAAAAGCATTTTATATGCTTTTTTTATCTTTATAATATTCAAGTAATGCATACATGCATAAGTCATTTGATAGTGAGAAGAAAATTCTTGTTCAATTATCATAAGTATTATATGATAGATATGACTCTTAGTCAATTATTGTCATCATTCTCTTATTGTGTTTAATGTCTCATTTCCCACTAGAATTGTTTATCAAGTTTGAATTTCTGACCCTCTTCCATCTTCAATGGGCTTTACCAAATGAATAAATTTTGATTTGTAGTTTATTTATAATTTTTTTTGAATAAGTTTTGATAAAAAAAACTTTTAAGAGTGATACATACTGTATTCAGTACTTTTATATTTATTTTTTCCAAAAGTGTTTTAAATTTAAAAAACTAGAAATTTTAATATTTTTTCAATTTTTTCAACCCTTGCTTGGCATAAAAAAATCAGTAACTCTCCTAAAATGTCTCCCTCAACACTATCACCCATACACTCACTCGATTTTAAATTATTCTCTACAAACTCTCCCTCATCCATTGCACCCTTACATCACTCTCATTTTAAAATTTTCCCTTCAATCTCTCTCCTCTTTCGACTGTTTTTCTTGGCTTGCCACATCACTTTGTGCAACACTTATTTTAAAGTAAAAATTCACACATTCCTCCCTAAGATCCCTCCCTCTTCAATGATTTTCCTCTCATTCTCTAAAATCACTCTTCTATTCTCATATGACCCATTGAGTATCGGTCAACTCAAGAACGTTGGTTAAATCCTATTTGTTGCTTAAATAATAATATGCTAATTTTTCTTGGAGGGCCTATTCATAAATATTTGGCACCAATTAAAATAAATAGCTCTATTTCTTATAGGAGTTAGGCCCACTATCAAATTATAATACTAAAAATTTTAATGGTTTATTACAAAGTTTATTTAAATGATTAAATTTCAAATGTTTATTAAATTTAATAACTAAATTTTTTCTATTATTTAAACCACAAGAATCATTATGGGCTTCTTACATTTTCAGACATTTTCTAATTTTCATTTTATTCCTTTAGTAGGCTAACTTTTAAAAATATCTGACATTTTATATTTTTGTAAATTTCTTAATAAACCATTTAATTTTTTTATGGAGGCCCAGGCTGAGCACAGGCCCTGGTTGCTAGCTCTCATATAAGATAATAGACATATTTATTCATAGATGACTCATTTAGCTGGGTCCAATTTGAATAATTCAAAACCCAAACTCTGCTGAGATTGATTGCAGATTTCCAAAGTCCATGCATGTATCTGACATTGACCCGTGCCCCGGAGAAGCCCAACCAAAATTTTATTTTTGGTTGGGTACTGTGCTCTGAGACTAGCCAGTTAGCTTTGATGGTAGGTATTTAACGGTATAGATTCATTTACTTTATTTACCAGCTTTTAAAAACCAAGTAATCCGTTCTCTTTTTTAAGAACAAATTTGCGAAACAACGTTTTTACAAAAAATATTCTAGTTATCACGAGAAAAAATGATGGAAAGTAACAAAATTCTCAATGATGTCTCATAAAGTAATTCATTATAGGGCTGAAAGAAAAGAAGTAGTCCACAAAAGAACTCTTTAAAACTTGCACCTTGGTCTTTTAAGTTTTAGGTATACATGGATAATAATAGACATCTTCTTATCCCGAATTAGACCCGAAACAAAGACAGGTGTTAATTTGAACTTATTACTGTCCTTGTCAAATTTGATCCTTTAGATATTTGGTTACTTAAGAATCCAATTTCATCCCAGCAATGCTGTGATTGTTGGAGGACTGAGTAAAGTTGCTATTAATTTAGTAAGGGTATTAAGAACTGCCTGCTTACTACAGCGATAAAAGATGTGTGTTCTTACCTGCATGCTTAGAGTTTGAATTCTGGGTATATCATCTTTTTTGGCATGTGTAAGCTTCTTTTTTCACTTGAGTGAGGTTTTTTTCTTTTTTTTTTTTTTTGCGTGTACGGATTTTTTGTGTAGGTCCTAACACCTGTGACTAGGTATAAAATAAATAAAAAAAA
This sequence comes from Sextonia rubra, assembly GCA_037013555.1. NCBI lineage: Eukaryota > Viridiplantae > Streptophyta > Magnoliopsida > Laurales > Lauraceae > Sextonia > Sextonia rubra. The sequence goes on along the minus strand of JASUAD010000001.1, from coordinate 15,244,334 downwards.
TCTTAGTAAGGGCATTAAGGGAAGACTAACTAGTATAAACCAATCCAACCAAAAGTGAAATTTGGACTTGGCTTGATCAAATTGTGTGCGGACTTAAATATTGAAACTAAAAATGTTTAAAAACAGACATGAAGTTTGAGAGGTTTGAGTCCGGGAGTACCCAACTTGAAATTGGAGACCTAACTATCTATTAAATATGTATGACTATAATGCATTTTAATAAGCCCACATGATTTGGTTTGTCCGGGTCCAATGAGAGAGAGAGAGAGAGAGAGAGAGAGAGAGAATCTACAATATTATATACAATAGATTCATGTATTGCATAATATAATTCACAAATCGGAAGTGTTTTCACATGCATCCATCCTAGCTAAGGCCCCATTGATCACAGGATTGGAGGATTAAAAGAGAGATTTTGGATGGATCTAGATATCAAGTTTGAGGTAAATCACATGCCTCTAACCTCCTCGTCGTGATCTCATAACTTTAACAACTTTATATTAAAGGAATAATTTGATATCAATTCAATGATGCATTCTGTTTGGATGGATGAAAACTTGATGGACCAGTGCAATTCAAGGAGTCCCATATGTGCAAATGGTTTGAATGTATCATAAAGCTGGCCCCACCAGATTGCCACACGACATGTCCTTCATCTTATCCACCATGTTGCCAGACTACATATCCCTCTTTTTATGGTAAGCGATTGATGTATATGAATATTTCTATAAATGGTTATATGCGGAAGAGGATTGTTTGTGTGCAAAGAGAGAAAGCTAGTAATTATCCCTCACCTTATGCTGCTGAGAGATTAATGCACATGAATATTCCTCATATATATATGTATATCAAATGGGTATAAAGATTAGAGTACATCAGCATTATGATCAAAGCATTGATCTAATTTGTGTTTGTGACTCTTTGTTTTTGGGGAAAAATCTTCATTTGTGTTAAACTTTTGCCCTGACCGGTTCTTGAGGCTTTGAAGAAAGGATCCCTAAGAAACTTTTGTGTGTGTCGGGGTGGGGGAGAGGGGGCCATGTATAATGGCCCAGGCCATAGACATCATATATTCTAAATCACACGGTAGGGATGTTCATGGGCAAGGGTTGAGACATATCTAGGCTCAGTCTAAACTTTAGAAATACAGGCTAGATCCGGCTTTAGTCCAACAAGGGGCCATAAAATGTCGAGCCCAACCATACCCATTTAGTCGATTGGGCGTTAGTCGGCCGGGTTGGACTGGTCTTTTTATAACATGTATGGACTTTCCAGCAATTGTTTGTACAAATTATTACTAACTTATGACTAAAATGCATTTTAATAAACCAACATGATTTGGTCTGTCCGGTCCAAGTCGGGTGCGAGATACACAGAGAGAATCTATGATATTATATACAATAGATTTGTGTAATGCACAGTATAATTCACAAATCATGAATTGTTAATATGCATCCATCCCATTTGGGGCCCATTGATTATGGGGGTTGTATAGATGGAAAGAGATATTTTGGATGGACCTATATTTCAAGTTCGAGGTCAATCAATGCCTCTAACGCCCTCCTCATCCAGTCCTAAAAGTTCAATAACTTTATATTAAATATAACTTTATATTTGATGCTCAATATAATGATGTAGACAATTTAGATTGTTGAAAAAACTAAAATCCAATTTGCGGTCAATCACATGCCTCTAAACCCCTCATTTATGTCTTACAAGTTTAATGACTTTATATTAAAGAAAACCATTTCATGCTCGAGTATTAGTGATGTAGTTCATTTAGATCGATAAAAAGTTGATTGATCGAATGCAATTCAAGGGGTCTCGTGTGTGTAAATGGTTTGGATGGATCATAAAGTCCGGCCCACCATATTTCCCCCTCATATGTCTCTCACCTTATAGTAAGAGATGAATATACATGAATATTTCCACACACACAGGTACACACACTTATATCTATATCTATATATATAAGGGAATATTCATATGCATATGTCCATCACCATTTTTTTCATGAGAACTCTAAGGGCTTGTTTGGAAGGTCTAATCTTATTTTTATAGACAATTCAAAATAGAGCCATTAAAAAAAGAGTTATAAAAAAAAGAGGCTAGAATTAAAATATGTGTTTGCCAATGGAAGCATCTATTTTAAATAGGCCATTTTAAATAAATAGTTAAAAGCTTTTCACAAATATATTAAGATCTACTAGGTATCGAACCTTGAAATTTTACTTCATAACCATGTTTGACCTCCCAAAGAGATCTAACGGTTTGGATCTTGTGTTTGAGGCCCCCTAATTTTTTTTAAAAATATTTAATAATTTACGTTTTTACATAAATATCTCAAGTTTGGTGATGATCCAACGGCTGAAATTTGGTCTCACAATGGTCATTGACCTTTTACACATTTTCATTGGTTTAAATTGTTATTTATTGTCCCAAAAATAATAATAAAAAATAAAAAAGGGACTGCCTGTGGACTAGTTAAAAATTCAGCATATTAAATCAATGGTTGAAAGTTTTTCACAAATATCTTGAGATCCACAAGGAATTAATCCTTGAAAATTGACCCCATAGCCGTTTTTAGTCTTCCCAACATTTCCAATGGTTTGGATCTTGTGTTTGGGCCCCACAAAATTCAAAAACTAATATCCAATGGCTCACGCTTTCTTGCACATATCTAGAGATTCAGGATGATTTAACAGCTGAAATTTGGAGGGATGGCCGTGTTTGATCATGTGAACATTTTCAATGGTTTGGATCTAGATTTAGGGGCTCGGATTTTGAAAAAATTTGAAAAAATGAACTGGGCGTGATCCTTAAAAGTTACTGTAGCAGCGCCTCTTATTTTCTTCCTCTTATTTGGAAATGCATCATGAGGAGGGCTGTGGGAAATAGAAGTAAAACCTCTACATATCTAAATTAAATAGAGTACAAAAGTACATGCCAATCACTCTTATTTTTACAAACTCTATTAGATTTAGACATTTAGACAATAAGAGCCTAAAATTAGTAATGCCAAATATGCACTAAGTGGGGCTCACTGTATGGTTCATCCAAATGGATCACACATACGACCCCCTTAAATTGAATATGTTTACCAATTTTTGGTTAAATCCGAATTTATTAGACTGTTGGATCAACTATGTACCTATTCAAATGGAATGAATTTGTAGATCATGGATGAAGGGGTTAGGGACATGTGATTAGGTCAAACTTGGTGTGTAGGGTAGTCTCACATGGATTTTTCCATCCCCCCAGTCTCATCTCTTGGTGGGGTCCACCATGGGCTCCACAGAGGAGTATTCACAGTCCCTTGGTGAGGGACATATGCATATGAATATTCCCCATATATATATATATGACGCATGCTAAGAAACGACTTGGGTGTTTTTTTTTTATGAAAAACACCATTTTTAATTAGTCTTTCTTTTGTTCTATTATTTACAAAGTCAAACTATTTATAAATTACTATTTTTTCTTCCTTAATATGAGTTGGCATGTAAATGTGAGATTTCGTGATCTCATTAGACAAATTAAGAGGGGCAAAAACTCCCATTTTGAAATGGCAAGTTTTCGAGAATCTCTCTCTCTTTATATATATAGGGCCTTTTCATGTACATCATTCTCTCACGGACTTTTTGTGCAAACTCCTCCATATAGTCTACTATAGGCCCCACCAAGGAATGAGACCGAGGGGATGGAAAGATTCTTGCGAGACCACCCCACATATTAAGTTTGGCCCTAAGCACATGTCCCTAATCCCTTCATCTATGGTCCTCATATCCATTCCGTTCGAATCAGTGTACAGTCAATTCAACGGTTCAGTAAATTTGGATTTGATCAAAACTTGGGGCGTGTGCTTACTAGGGGGTCTCCCGTTTGTTGCAAGGTTTGAATTAAGTGATAAATGGTCCTGCCTAGAGTTCTTACGAAGAAAATGGTGAGGGACGAATGCGTATGAAGATTTCCTAATATATATACATATATATAGGGCTTTGATTCTATAAGAATTGTTCCTACGTATCTATCGTGAGAACTTTTTATGTGGCCCACTAGTGGGTCTCATTTGAGGGTGAGACTAGGGGATGAAAAGATCTATGTGGGACCACCCCACATATCAAGTTTGGCTCTAATCACATGTCCCTAACCTCTTCATCTGTGACTCACAAATTCAATCTATTTGGAATGGTGCACAGTTGATCAAACGGTTTAGAAAAGTCAGATTTGATCGAAACTTGAGGTGAGTGACTATGAGGGGGCTCCCTATGTATTGCAAGGTTTGGATTGGATAATAGACGGGCCCCACTTAAAGTTCTCACAAAAAAGGTGAGAGCTTGTTCTCATATGATTATTTCCGACATATATATATAGGCTTTGATCCTATGAGAATTATTCTCATGTACCTATTGTGAGAACTTTTTATGGAACCCACTTATGGGTCTCGTTTGGGAATGAGAGTCAGAGGGGGATGGCAAGATTTATGTGAGACCACCCCAAATATTAAGTTTGGCCCTAAGCATATGTCTTTAACCCCTTTATCTGTGGCCCACAAATCCAATTAATTCGGGTTAGTACACAGTTGATTCAATGGTTCGGTAAATTCGGATTTGACTTAAACTTAGGGCGTATGACTATCAGAGGTACCCTGTGTATTATAAGGTTTAAATTGGATGACAGATGTGCTTCACTTAAAGTTCTAAAAAAAACAAGGGTGAAAACTAGTTCTTATAGGATTATTTCCTCCCATATATATTATAATATATATATGGAAAAATTATTATGCATCCATCATTCACTACAAGGTAATGGGCAATTCTTTTTTTAGACCTAACAAGGTAAAAAAGGTGTCATGATGTGTGATGATTTTGTCCTTTTGCACATCAATATTTTCCAAAAATGAAAGTGTTCCTCTCCATAGTGTGACTTTGTGAGGGATATGCATAGTAGTTTTGTCCATATATATATATATATTTCAAATGGGTATAAGATGAAAGAGTACATCATCATGATAATCAAAGCATTGATCCAATTCTGTTGGACTAGATGAGAAATAAGCTCGCCCTCATTTTGTTATGACTAGTTGTTTTTAAAGAGAAATTTTCATTTCTGTTAAAACTTTTCTCCTGACCCAGCTCTCGAATTTATTTTCTTTTTTCTTTTTTAACTTTTTTAAATCCCTTGGTTAAGCGCAACAAGAGGCCATAAATGTGAAGCCCAAGCCTATCCACCTAGTCAATTGAGACTCAGCCCGTAGGTTGAATCGGGCTTTACATTACCAATATGGACTTTCCAGCAATTGTTTGTACAAGTTATGACTAAGTCACCTCCTTATTTTGGCTGGACTGCACTCTGTCCTTCTATTATTTAACCAAGCCCAATCCAAGGCCAACTAGGCCTAGGTCTGGCCCGGCCATGAACAGCCCTACTAGGCTACCACCCACTCATAGGCTGAGTGGTGGACTCAGAAAAGTTTCCACCAAGGGCTCAATGTAAAATTATATATGGAAAATTTTAAAAACCCTTAAATTTCCAAAATTAAAGAGGGGTCTTTTGAAAACTTTCGGGTTTGGGTGGGGGCTACTTGGGTTTGCCAGTGCATGGGCTATGCCAGCCTGAGCCCAATTTAGGCCTAGCGCGCCTTGTGCTAGGCTCGGATATGTAATTGGGCCCATTAATGGTTGTGCTAGGTTTGGATTAAGTGATAGAAAGCCCAAATCCACCCAACCCGGTCCGTGTAAGGAATGCATGTAATTTAATTTAATTAGTAAAATTAATTACTCAAATGACCACAAATTTGATAAAAAGCCCAATTCTGCCCGACCCAATTGATTAAATTGGTGAGCATGGGCCAGACTTTTGTTGTCCGTCGCAGGCTTGGACCGGTCCTTGTCAAACCGGGTCGGATATACCTTAGCCGGGGCCGGACAGGCCCATAAACACCCTGCTAAGATGATCTCACAATGTACTAAATGGATGGTGAATGTCAGTCCAAGTCCCTACTCTCTCTTACTCGTATTTGTCGTGACTCGTCACCTTTTTTATCTTTATTAATGAAAAATTTAGACACTGTCTTGTACCAGGGTGGCATACAGCTGTACGATTGCAATGACACGGGTGAGAAAAATGCCTGACAGAGACCCCTCCATCTCTTACAGATTTACAACGAAGTCCAAAATAATGCTTCTTTCAGTATTCGACCGTTTGATTCTTCTCCTCAACGGTAACTTACTCTCTCTCTCTCTCTCTCTCTCTCTCTCTCTCCATTCATCTTTCCAAAAATATATAGAAAATTTGATGAGATGAAAAACATCATGACAGCTCATATTTCCTATAGTAGGTAGAGAGCTCGCTATCATTGCTGTGTCTCCTCTCACCTCCACCACCACCTTCTGTCGGTGCATTACTAGGCTCGAGCGAGTCATGGGCGATTCCAGCGACTCGGTTTCTCTCGACATTGAGACGATACCCTTTGGAGGAACGGTAGAAAAAAAATCCCATTTCCTGGTTTTCATTGTGGATTTCGTTTGTTTTCTCTCTTGGGTTGTCTGGGTTTTGTTTCATTCTGTTTGGTTTGTCTGGGCCTTGCAGGAATGGCTGGTTGAAACGAGCAAAGGTTGTATATCTGTTTTCGTCTGTGGGGATCAAGAGAAACCGGCTATTGTTACGTACCCAGATGTTGCTCTTAATTGTATGTTTCATTCGTTGTCTTCTTCTTGTTTCCAGTACTCTTTAATGGCCTTTTTTATTGTTAGCTTTCATGGATTTTAGTGAGTTCTCACTTTAGTTGGAGTTTGTGTGGGTTCTTGCAGCAGTATGTCCTGTGTTATACACTTTTCCTATTGCATGTAAGGAGTTTGCTCTGTTTTTCCATCTTGTGCAAGTGGACCACTTGTTTGAGAGGTACCAAGAATTAGTATAGGGGGTTCCACTAAGGATGACCCATGCCACTAAAATCTGGCACATAGATTAATCCTACCCATTTTTTTAAGGACACTAAAGATAATGCATCAGCCATTCAGATTTTCAACTGAAACGAGGCTAAAAACTGGTTTGGCAAACCAAAGAATTATCAAATTTCTTCTGCTAACCATTGCTACCAAAACCTTACGACATTAGTAGAGACAGTGAAAGGACACTAAAGATAATGCATCAACCATTCAGATTTTCAACTGAAAAGAGGCTAAAAACTGGTTTGGCAAAGCTAAGAATTATCAAATTTCCTATGCTAACCATTGCTACCAAAACCTTACGACGTTAGCAGAGAAAGTGAAAATAACACTCGAGAATTATCATTAACAGCTTGGATAAATGCTTATGCTATGGCATATCATGTATGAAAATTTTCATATTAATGATATCCTTCTCCCCAGTTTGCACTCCATGTATATCCCATGCCCCCGCCAATAGAGATATACATGGAGTGCAAACGGGGGAGAAGGATATCATCAATATAAAAAACATACAGTAGCGTGCCTTGGTATGATATGTTATGGTTTTTAGGAGCAACTTTAGAACCAGATGGAGGGCCAGGCAAGGATACGTGTATCAATAGCATTGGTGCATGAATGCATGATAAGCAAAGTGGAGATATGCTTGTGGTTATTATGTGATTGTTGAGTACCTACCAATTAAAGAGTTATTCTTATAAGTGAAAAGTTAATCTGCACTTTTATGGAGCTGAATGTTGGATCCAAAGAAAAAGAAAATACGGTTCAGATGCGCATACGAAGATGGACGTGTCCAATAATAATACCAATAAGAAAACTGCTTCAATAGAGGAAAAATTCAAGGTTGTGATGGTCTTGAAAAAGTGATTTAGAAGATAGATGTAAATAATTTCAATATTGCGAGTGCAAGAAACTAGGAGAATGGAAGGCTAGTAAAGATCTGGAATGAAGTGGTTAAAGATGCAAGACTATGGAATGATGAAGAAAATAGCCCTAAAGAGGGATGAGTAGAGAAGTAGAAGTCATCATCATTATCATCATCAAAGTCTTATTTCAACCATGTTTGGGTCGGCTACATGAATTCTGTTTCTCCATTCCGTTCTATTTTGAGCCAAATCCTTTGATAAGTTAAATTTCTTCAAATCTGAATCAATGACCTCCATCAATGTTTTCTTCGGTCTACCCCTACCTCTTGATGGGTCATCCACCTGTATAGCCAAACTTTTTCTCACCGGTGCCATTACCGCCCTACACTCAACATGCCATTAAACGGGTTTCTTTAATCTTATCCCCTTATTGGTGCTACCCCTAAATGTTCTCAAAAGCGCCCATTTCTAATTTTATCTTTTCTAGTTTTACCACATATCTACCTAAGCATTCTCATTTCCGCTACATCCATCTTATGAATACGCGTCTTCTTAATTGGCCAACATTCTACCCCATATGTAATAGCTGGTTTAACCACTATCTTGTAAAATTTGTCCTTCAATTTCATTGGCATTCGTCTGTCACAAAGCACTCAAAAAGTTAATCTCCACTTTAGCCATCCGGCTTTTATCCTATACTCCACATCTTTATCAATCTCCCCATCCTTATTAATCATCGAGCGTAGGTACCGAAAAGAATTTCTACGTGGTATCTCATGGGTTTCAATTTTGACAGTGGTTTCAACACTTTGTATATGTCCACTGAAGTTGCAATCCATATATTTTGTCTTTGTACGACTTATTTTAAAGCCTCTAGATTCTAATGCCCCTCACCATCTCTCAAGTTTTACATTTACACCATCTCTTGATTCATTCACCAATACTATATTATCTGCAAGCAACATATGCCATGGTACTTTTTTTTGAATATGCATAGTTAACTCATCTATAATTAATGCAAAGAGATAATGGCTTAAGGTTGATTCCTGATGTAAACTTATAGTCACGGGGAATCCACCTGTTTTTCTACATGTGGTTCTCATATTTGTTACTGCTCCTTCATACATATCTTTAAAATTTTCAATGTAACATCTGCGGACATTCTTTTTCTTTAAAACCCACCAAATTAAATTCCTCGGTACCCATCATAGGCTTTTTCTAAATCGATAAAGACCATGTGTAGATTTTTTCTCTTTGCTCGATATTTTTCCATTAATTACCTAAGTGAAAAGATAGCTTCCATAGTTGATTTCCCTGGCATAAAACCAAATTGATTTGCAGAGATCTTGGTCTTCCGTCTCTTGCTCAATTATTCTCTCTCATAACTTCATAGTATGACTCATAAGTTTAATCCCTCGATAGTTGGTACAATTTTATATATCTCCCTTATTTTTATATATAGGTACTACAATGCTTTTTCTCCATTTATCCGGCATTTTCTTTGTCACAAGTATCTTATTGATTAGTCTACATAACCAACTCACCCCAACCTCTCATAAGCATTTCCATACCTCTGTCGGAATACCATTTGGGCCTCTTGCCTTTCTTGTCTTTATTTGCTTTAATGCTTCCTTCACTTCTACCCCTTTAATTCTACGGAGAAAAGTATGTTCTTGTGATGAAGTATCTTCCTTAATTCTTGTATCGCTCAAATGTTCTTCATTTAGAAGTTTGCTAAAATATTCCTTCCACCTTTCTTTAATGAGTAGAGAGGTAGAAGTAATGAAGCTATTCCTTCCACCAGCTTTGATGCTGATGGAAGCTGGAAGTTGGTGGAACTGACCGGAAAGGTCATAATAAATTACAAGTGTTCTATAGAAATTATTAAGAAAAAAAGTGCTTTCAATTTTCATAGAAAAACTGGATTTTTAAATTGGAAACAATCATTTAAAATGCAGAAACTGTTTAGATGTTTGAAGTCGTGCTCTCTCTCATCTAGGAATCCAAAGAAACATAAAAGGAATTGACTTGAAAGTTGTAAGTCCATCAGCCATGCCTACCTCTATAACACAACTATCATCATCCCTACCTCTATATCCAATCTTTGTTTATAAGTAATATACTTTTTGAAGCCCCACTCCCAGTATTTCTAACCTAGGTGTTACGAATCTCAAGTCTTGACTTTCTCTTCTTTTAGAAGTCTAGATAATTGAAAACTTTGAACTGTTTTGCGAGTGGTAAGCCTGAAACTGCTCTAAACTGTATTTAGCAAGGATGAGAGTACTCAAATTGTTCGCTCTTTCTCTCTCGCTTGTGTTGTGGTGGGGTGGAGGGGTGTTTAGTTGTCGGAGGAGACCTTTTTACTTGTTGAAGAGTTCCTTATTTTGGATTCCATTTTGATTTGCACTTTTTTTCCTTTTTGTTTACTATTCATTAAGTTGTAATACTTTTCCACCTTTGAGAAAATATTTTATATTTTTGCATTCATAAATTCAAAATCTCTTTAATTTTTCCTCTTAAGGCTATTGATTTGGCATTTGTAGATATGGCCTGCTTCCAAGGCCTCTTCTTTTGTCCTGATGTTGCTTCATTATTGCTTCATAACTTCTGCATATACCACGTTGATGCACCTGGGCATGAGGTTAGTATTGACATTTCTTTGAATTCTTCATGCATTTTCTTTTTCCCATACTACTTTAATTTTGGTGATTTTACTATATGCACCGTCATTTGTTCAAGAGTTTCTGCAGTTGGGAGCTTCTACCATTTCTTCTGATACTCCATTGCTAAGCGTGGATGACCTTGCAGACCAGGTTGCGGAAGTGCTCAATTTTTTTGGGTATGTTCAATCTCTGGGTAGTATGTTTTCTTTGAAGCTATCTGTAACTCAAATATGAACTTGATTCACAATCATTGATTTATATTTAGAGCTCACAGCTTTAATTGCAGTGTATGTATACTGTTATTTCATGTTGATCTTTTTACATTTTTCCCTTCCTACATTGCCCAATTAAAATCTATGACTTGTTAACTAAGCATCTATTTAATCATAGATGTACTGGTTGATGCCCTAAATGTTGTGGTTTGTGATAAACTAGATACAGAGAATTTTGACCTGCAGAATATTTCACATAACTCTATTTGTGGAACTTTTCATCCCAATCCTTCCACATCATCCAACTACCCATACTTTTAGACATGAGTGGTATTATGAGTGATTTAACTTTTTAGGGTCGAAACTGTCAAGTCACGGAAACAGCCTTTTCAAAATGAAGGTAAGGCTGCGTACATCTTGCCCTCCCCAAACCCTGCTATGCGGGAGCTTCATACACTGGGCCGCCCATTTTTAGGGTTGAAACAGTCAAGAGTTAACCGTTGCAACCAAAATGCCTAAGCTTTAGAGGTGCAGCAAACAATATACTTAACACTCCCCCTTGGGCAGGACATTGCCCACTTTTTGCCTTGTGCATCTACACCCGCAACATAATACCAAGGATGTAGCAGCGTGGATTCGAACTCGGAACCTGTGGTAGTTCTGATGCTATGTCAAAAGTTGCTAACTATTGCAACCAAAATGCCTAGGCGTTACAGTTGCGGCAAACAATATATGGGGATATTGGGAGGGAAGAGTCAGCGTGAAAGTTCTGCAAATTATAGAGCCATACGGAAAGTCCAATAGGCATATCTACCTTACATATCTTTATTAACCATTACAACAATACCTTGTGAGTCACTTCTTTGCACTATGAAGTTTCTTAACACTTATTTCCTACCAACCCTGCATTTCTTAACCTTTATATTTCATGCATTTTTGGTTTTCTTAGAAGGTAAAAAATCTGGTCAAATTGTTATTGTTCATAACCGTCTCTCTTTCTCTCTCTTTGACTCTCTCATATTTTTTGTAAAATCACCATAACATTTGTAATTTCTTTTGTATGATTTCTAATTAGGCTTGAAAAGGTCCTTTGCTTGGGTGTGACTGCAGGCGCTTACATCCTTACACTCTTCTCGGTATGTTTAGGCTGAATGTCGAGATTCAGAATGGAGAAAATATGAGATATTTGTTTCATTCTGAATAAATCTGTTGGAAATTCTCATTCTCAATTTTTCTTGCCTTTTCTTTCTCTAATGATACTGCGATCCTTTTAAGCACTTTCAGATGACTAGTGCTGGATTATATCCAGATTCCGGACTCCCTCATCTGTCCATCTGCATTTATTGCATTGGCGAAACCATTCCACTTCAGTCTAATGTCATTTGTTTTCTTGTTTCATGACAGACAAAATACAAAGAACGTGTTCTTGGGTTGATACTTGTCTCTCCTCTTTGCAGAGCACCTTCCTGGACAGAGTGGTTGTACAACAAGGTTTTGGTCCACAGCTAGCTTCTTCTTGATTTTGAGAGAGCAAATTTGTATTTCACAATCTTTAGTATTTGATTCAGATTAAAACACTCCATGTTTACAGGTGTTGTTGCACTTGCTCTATTTCTATGGTATGTGCGGCGTACTAAAGGAATGCTTGCTCCAACGCTATTTTAGTAAGGTGTTTTACATGTTAATATCATCTACCAATGTAAGAGTACAATTTTTTGTTACCAACATAAAAGGCCTATTTTTAATAAGTTTTTGTTGTTCTGTTTCTGAATGCTGACTTGTTTTTAGGAAGTTCGGCGTGGATTACAAGGTGTGGAATCTGACATTGTCCAAGCTTGCCGAAGGGTAGGGGCTGTGTCTCTTAAGTGAAAGTTTTGATATCACAATTAAGTCTTTCCCGTTTTCATTTTTTTAGAGCATTTATTTTAATCTAAAAAAACTATTGCTGTCATGCTGCTTCTTTCTAGTTGTTGGCTGAAAGGCAAAGTTCAAATGTGATTCGTTATCTTCAAGCTATTAATCAGTAAGTCCTTCCAACCTCTGTTTTTAGTTAGTTGTAGCTCTCCATTGTCAGTTGCATCTAGTTTTACTGTCCTTTTATTTAGTTGCATTTTAATTTTTCTGTTCTTTGATTACCTCGAGGAAGTTCTGGTTTTAGTAATCTATGTAACAGCAGCATTTATTGATTACAAAATCAGCAAGTCTTCCAAGCGATAGACCTGAATTGGACCCACCAGCAATAGCAGTTCACTTGACTAGGAAAAAAAAGGTTATAATGCATCATTATATTTTCAGTTGTCTGCTAATGTGCTTCTTAACTCCCAATTGTTGTGCTATTACACAGTATAAGTCCCCTCATCACATTTTATTTTGCTATAATTTTATCAGTGTTTTATTTTGATATCTTGACTAGTTTAGTTATTTTTGGCACTTTTACATTATTTTAGTTATTTTTGGCACTTTTACATTATTCATGATCATCAAAGCCTTGTCTGCTAATGTGCTTCTTAACTCCCAATTGTTGTGCTATTACACAGTATGAGTCCCCTCATCACATTTTATTTTGCTATAATTTTATCAGTGTTTTATTTTGATATCTTGACTTGTTTAGTTATTTTTGGCACTTTTACATTATTTTAGTTATTTTTGGCACTTTTACATTATTCATGATCATCAAAGCCTTGTTTGGGTTCAATGGCATGCATTTTGTTTTGCCATTCTAGTCCATCTTGGTCCCAATCTATAGATAGGTTGCACTTCTTGATATATATCCTTATTATTTCTATTATTACCACAATTGGTTGCAGTTTTACATTGTTACCTTGGTGAAAAAGGTGATTTCAACAATGAATGTAATAGCAGCAATATATTTTTTTTGAATGGTGAATGTAATAGTAGCATTTACGTATCCAACAGAGAAAAAGAACAAATCCAATTAATGCATGGGAAAACAAAGGGTCACACACTAATTAGACCTCTTATTATGCATCCTATGAGAATGTATTTTGTATTTTATTTTTGCATTGATCTATTTTATTTTTTCATTAATCTCAACACACCCCCTTAATGCAAAAATCTTTCACTCCCAATAATTCTTTGAAATATGCAAACTTTGCAAATGGTAGCGGCTTTGTGAAAATGTTAGCTACTTGCTCGTTGGTGTTGCAATTTGTCATTTGAATGCTTCCTTTCGCCACCAAATCTCAAATGAAATGATATTTGGTCTCTATGTGTCTTGTACGACTGTGATTCACTGGATTTTTTGTCATTTTAATTGTAGATTGATTATCACAATGAATCATTGTCGCATTTGCTTGAACTTCCTTCATGTCGTCTTCCAAAGTTCTTATCGAAACAGCTTGGCAAGCTGCAGTTGTAGCTGCAATGTATTCCGCTTTTGAAGATGACAAGGCTATGGACTGTTGCTTCTTTGAACACCATGAAATTGCTCTTGATCCAAGAGTGAAGATGTAGCCTGAAGTGCTTTTGCTATCATCAAGAGAACTTGCCCAATCACTATCTGAAAAACCACATAATTCAAAATTGCTAGTATTAGTGTACCAAATGCCATAGGATCTAGTCCCTTTTAGGTATCTTAATTCTCTTTTGGCAGCACCATAGTGAATCCTGCTTGGGCTTTGCATAAACCTTGATAACAAACTTGTCGCCTGCATGATGTCAGGCCTGGTGTGTGTGAGATACAACAAGCTTCCAACAAAAAATGAGAGTCTACTTTTGTGCCCCATTCAAATACTGAATCTTTGGGTTACATTCATTGGAGTTCTCATCGCATTACAATTTGACATTTGGAAATTTTCAAGAAAACCTGCCCAATCACTACCTGAAAAACTGCATAATTTAAAATTGTTAGTATCAGTGTACCAAATACCATAGGATCTAGCTCCTTTTAGGTATCTTAATTCCATAGTGAATCTTGCTTGGGCTTTGTATAAACCTTGAGAACAAACTTGTTGCTTGCATGATGTCAGGCTTGGTGAGTGTAAGATACAACAAGCTTCCAACCAAACTTCGACAAAAATGAGAGTCTACTTTGTTTGCCCCATCATTGATACTGAATCTTTGGGTTACATTCATTGGAGTTCTCACCGCATTACAATTTGACAGTTGGAAATTTTGAAGAAAACCAGTCACATATTTTTCTTGTGAGATAAAAATCCCTTCATCACATTGCTTCGCTTCTAATTCAAGAAAATAATTTCATCTTTCCAAGATCAGTCATCTTAAATTCTTTAACCATATGTTCTTTAAACTGATCCATCAATGATAAACTGTTTCTGGTATATATCGTGAAGCACGTGGCAAAGGTATTGTGATGGTCAATTCTTGTGGTTTGAGTTCAATAAAAAATGCGCTCTATGTACTTGAGTTCAATAAACAATGCGCTCTATGTACTTGAGTTGGATACAAGTTTGCTTAGTGTGGGACAATTTTTGTTGGATGGGTATTCTCTCATTTTTGAAGATTTGAAATGCTATGTGTTTGAAGATAAGACTAAGAAAAACTTATTGGCTACAATTACTATGGCTAAAAATAAAATTTTTCCTGTTAGTCTTAATGATGATGAGAAACATGCTCTAAAAGCATCCTTGTTGGATGAAAATTGGCTTTGCATCATAGATATGGGCATTTGAGTTTTAAGAATTTGGAGCTTTTATCTAAACAAAACATGGTGAATGGTTTGCCTTCTATCAAGCATGTGGGACAAGATTTGTGAAAGCTGCATACTTGGAAAACATCATCAGGATGCATTTCCAAAGAAAAGTTCATGGAGAGCCTCTAATCCTATTTAGCTTGTGCATGCAGATGTGTGTGGTCCTATGCAAACTCTCTCACTTAACAACAATAAATATTTTATTGTTTTTGTTGATGACTACACAAGGATGACATGGGTGTACTTTTTAAAGGAAAAATATGATGCATTTTATGTTTTTAAGAAATTTAAGAATTATGTTGAAAAACAAAGTGGCTATTTTTTGAAAACATCATCAGGATGCATTTCCAAAGAAAAGTTCATGGAGAGCCTCTAATCCTATTTAGCTTGTGCATGCAGATGTGTGTGGTCCTATGCAAACTCTCTCACTTAACAACAATAAATATTTTATTGTTTTTGTTGATGACTACACAAGGATGACATGGGTGTACTTTTTAAAGGAAAAATATGATGCATTTTATGTTTTTAAGAAATTTAAGAATTATGTTGAAAAACAAAGTGGCTATTTTTTGAAAACTTTGCCCATTGACAAAGGGGGCGAATTTATCTCGCATGAGTGTAATGCCTTTTGTGAAGGATGACATGGGTGTACTTTGTTAAGGAAAAATCTAATGCATTTTATGTTTTCAAGAAATTTAAGAACTATGTTGAAAAACAAAGTTACTATATTTTGAAAAATTTGCACATTGACAGAGGGGGCAAATTTATCTTGCATGGGTTTAATGCCTTTTGTGAATAAAATGGTATCCACAGGCAATTGACTACAAAGGACACTCCCCAACATAATGGAGTGACTTAGCAGAAGAATAGGAGTCTTGTTGAAATGACAAAAAGTATGTTGAAATGAAAAGGCTCTTTATATTTGGATTGAAGTGGTACAAACAGCAACCTACATAATTAATCGGAGTTCCGCCTCATCCTTAGAACACATAACTCCTATCAAAGCTTGGACTGGTTGGAAGCCTAAGGTAAAACATCTCAAGGTATTTTGTTCAATTGTTTTTTCTCATGTTCCAACAGAAACAAGGCAAAAACTTGATGATAAATAGTGTCAAATGTATTTTTGTGGGCTATAGTGTTGAATCTATGGGGTACCGATTATATAATCCTCTTACAAAAAAGCTTATCATTAGTCGTGATGTGATATTTGATGAGCAAGATGAATGGAAATGGAATGAGTCATATCAAATTCCATTTTTATTTGAAGAGGAAGAAAATTCAATGGAGGACAATCACGCACCAAGTGCCCCTTTGACGCCTATAATAAGTTCACCCTTCATCAAGTTCTTCATCTTTTTGAGAATCCCCGCCAAGAAAGGTGAAACTATTGCGAGAAATATAAGAAAGATGTCAATTCACCCAAGTTGTTGAACTAAGTCGATTTGAAGAAGCTGTGCAAAATAAAGAGTGGTGTGGTGCCATGGATGATGAAATTATGGCACTGGAGAAAAATCAGACTTGGAATCTTGTTCATTTACCGGAGGGGAACGAAGTTGTTGGTTTGAAATGGATTTACAAAATAAAATCTAAATCTGATGGCTCAATACAAAAATTCAAGGCAATAATTGTAGCTAAGGGCTCAATACAGAAATTCAAGGCAATAATTGTAGCTAAGGGCTACATTCAACGGGAATGTATTGATTTTTTAGAAACTTATGCTCCCATTGCTTGATTTGACACAATTAGAATTGCGTTAGCCACAACCGTTCGTCATAAGTGGGGTGTTTTCCAATTTGGTGTTAAATCTGCATTTTTAAATGGCTTTTTGGATGAGGAGGTGTATGCCCAACAACCATAAGGTTATGAGATTGTCGGTGAAGAAAAGAAGGTCTATAGGTTAAGAAAAGCTCTTTACTGCCTCAAACAAGCACCAAGGGCCTAGTATGACAGAATTGATTGGTTTGAAATGGATTTACAAAATAAAATCTAAATCCGATGGCTCAATATAGAAAGTAAAGGCAATAATTGTAGCTATGGGCTACATTCAACGGGAATGTATTGATTTTTTAGAAACTTATGCTCCCATAATTAGAATTGTGTTAGCCACAACCGTTTATCATAAGTGGGGTGTTTTCCAATTTGATGTTAAATCTGCATTTTTAAATGGCTTTTTTGGATGAGGTGTATGTCCAACAACAACCACAAGGTTATGAGATTGTTGGTGAAGAAAAGAAGGTCTATAGGTTAAGAAAAGCTTTTTACTGCCTCAAACAAGCACCAAGGGCTAGTATGACAGAATTGATGGGTACTTTACTCAAGATGTTTCAAAGAAGTGCAAATGAGCCAACCTTATATATCAAATCAAGAGGTACAGATGAGGTACTCATTGTTTGTTTGTATGTTGATGATTTGATATACCGGAAACAGTTTATCATTGATGAATGAGTTTAAAGAAAATATGGTTAAATAGTTTGAGATGATTGATCCTTGGAAAGGTGAATTATTTTCTTGTATTATAAGTGAAGTAATGTGATGAAGAGATTTTTATCTCACAAGAAAAATATGTGATTGATCTTCTTGAAAAATTTTGAATGTCGAACTGTAATGCAGTGAGAACTCCAATGAATGTAACCCAAAGTTTCAGTATTAATGATGGGCAAAAAAAGTTGACTCTCATTTTTACCGAAGTTTGATTGGAAGCTTGTTGTATCTCACAAACACTAGGCTTGACATCATGCAAGCGACAAGTTTGTTATCAAGGTTTATGCAAAGCCCAAGCAGGATTCACTATGGTGTTGCCAAAAGAGTATTAAGATACCTAAAGGGGACTAGATCCTATGGTATTTGGTACACGAATACTAAAAATTTTAAAATTTGTGGTTTTTCTTATTCTTATCTTCAAAACCATAGCATTTCAAATCTTAAAAAATGAGAGAATACCCATCCAACATAAATTGTCCCACACTAAGCAAACTTGTATCCAAATCAGGTACATAGAGCACATTTTTTATTGAACCCAAACCACAGGAATTTACCTTTACAATACCTTTGCCGGGTGCTTCACTAATACTTCCATCTCCCATTTTCACTTTGCTCTTATCAGATTCATCTAGGTTGATAAAAGCATTCAAATTTCTTGCCATATGGTTACTGCAGGCACTATCTATATACCAAACATGTTTAGGACATTCATGGGTTGAATAACATGCAAGAAATAAATTTTCAGTTTCATCTTTTCCTTTTTCTTCAACAAAATTTGCATGTTTTTCTTTGAGCCGACAAAACTTCTCAATTTGACCAAATTTTTTTTACAGTAGTAGCATTTGGGGGACTTTCTATTTTCATCTTTCTCATTTGACTCATTATTTTTTCCTTCAAAATTTCTTTGAGGGTTGCCACCAAATCTGCCACCTCTTCCTCTTCCTTTATTAGAACGTCCACCACGTCCTCTAAGGGTTGAATTTCTTTTACTTGGTTCACTCTTACTTCCATTGTCCTTCTCTTTAGACAAATTCATCTTAGTATGAAATACACTTTCTATGAAATTTTCATGGGGTCAAATCTTTCCTCATGTGATTGAAGAGATCCCATATCATCAAGAGAAAGAAGAGTCAAGTCCTTAGACTCTTCACAACATGGTCAAATTTTGTCTGCAAGCTCTGTAGAATTTTTTCAACCACCCATTGATCAGATAAGTTTTCACCATAGGTTCTTATCTGATTTAAAATTTTTGAAAAACTTGAAAAATAATCTTTCATGTTCTCAGTTTCTTTCATATACAGAGTTCCAAATTTTTTGCGAAGTGTTTGGAGTTAGATTGTCAATACCTTGGCACTACCTTGATATGCTCGTCGCAATATGTCCCATGCCTCTTTTGATTTTGTGGCTGCTTAGATTTGCAGGAAAATTGACTCATTCACTGCTTGCTGAATGAAAAAAAGAGCCTTGGAATCTCTCTTAATAGTGTCCTTCATATTTTCAATAGAAGTCCCAGCTTCATCATAGCCTTTCTCCACCAATTCCCATAGATCTTGAGATCTAAATAAAGTCTTCATCTTTGTGCTCCAAGAATCATAACAACACCTTTGAATAAAGGAATGGATGGTTGTGATAGACTTACTGCTCCATTATTATTGGACATTGTTGGTTGGGCCATGGTGGTAGATTCTCTAACCTATCTCTGATACCACTCTAAAAGGATGAACATTAGCTGATGGGTGTTCTCCTTCTTTTCTCAACGATTAGTTTGAGAAAAGGATATCTCAACAACCACGTATGTAACACAAACACATTTGGATGAAGACAAAATTTTATTGATCACGCTATGAAAATACATTACAAGATTCTTCTTATAGAGGCAAAATCCACACAACATGTAAATGCCCACTACTCCATTGTAGCAAATATTGTAAATGCCCACTACAATGGTGTAAGTTTCATATGCATAAAATGCTCTAAATGGCCACTGCCTATTGCAACTCCAATCCACTAAAGTGAGGTAATTGCCTACCATAAAGGTGCAATTACATGCATGGAAAAATGCAATTACATGCATGAGAAAACAAAGGGTCACACACTAATTAGACCTCTTATTATGCATTCTGTGAGAATTTATTTTGTATTTTATTTTTGCATTAATCTCAACAAAAATAGGCCAACCACCTGCATAAATGGAGTAATGACCTACAAATGCACACCACCATTTTTGGGCCACCATATGCATATAGGTCTCATTTTGTGGTTCTATTGTGCAGTATAAACAGGTTTGATGGATGCAGGTATATCTTTCATCACTATTGTTAGACATCTCTAGGCATGATGCATGGATACTCCAAAATGGACAATGTTTTTGAATAATCCATGTCATTGTCTAGTCCATGGTGTTGCCGTATGCAAGCCACCACATCATAGATCCTTCGTTTATTTATGGGTACATTTCATTGGGTGGAACATGAATATGTTAGGGTGTGTGTACTCATCATCATAATCATCAAATCCTTTGTCCAAAAAATGATGGGGGTTGGCTGCATGAATTTTGTTTCTTACACCCCCTAGCATGATTGCAGAATCATTGCCTACTTCTCACTGCAATTGGACACAGCTGTAGTGTTTCACTTATAGCGTGTGCGTGAGACACTGCATGTGTGTGTGAGACACTACTGCACTCTCAATGAAACCTGCCTCAATGTAAAATGAGACATGTATGAGAATTATGCCTGACCCTTGAGTCAGCAAATTTTACTGTTTCTCAAATCTACTGACCATTTTGGTGAAATGCTATTTCAAAAAGGAGCTGATCTTAAATGAACTAGCTCTTAAGTGTGCCTATATGCTGAATGCAAATCTCTGCCATATTTTAGGAGACATGACCTCACAGAAAGCTTGAAGGAGCTCCAGTGCAAAACCCTCATCTTTGTAGGAGAAAGTAGCCCTTTTCATTCTGAGGCTCTCGACATGAATGCCACAATGAACAGAAGCAATGCTCTTGTGGAGGTACACCTTTTCTTTTTCATTGTTTTCCTGCTGCTTTTTCTTAGTGGAGATACACCTTTTCTGTTTCATTGTTTTCCTGCTGCTTTTTCTTAAACACGTTTTTGTTATAGTAGTGTGCCTCACTTGATGTTTCATTGTTTTCCTGCTGCTTTTTCTTAAAACACGTTTTTGTTATAGTAGTGTGCCTCACTTGAATTTTTATACCCTTTTAATGGTCTGGGCCATGCACTTTCATCCCTCTCTTCAATTGTCTTGACATGTCTGCTTTTTGTGCCTGTCCCTTTTTTTTTTTTCCTCTTCTATTGATTGGTGACGAGTTTATTAACTCTTCTGTTTCATTGTTTTCCTGTTTTTTTTTAAAGTAGTGTGCCTCACTGGGTGACCAGTGTACTCCCTTTAATGGCCTGGATCATGCACTTTCATCTCTCTATTTAATTGTCTTCTTGTCTCCCTTTCTTGTCGGTGTATATATATATATATATAACCCATGTGTAAATTTTAAAATGTTGTTATAAATGAGTGGCGGCAACTTTGGTCGGTGCAGGTTCAAGCTTGCGGCTCACTGGTGACAGAAGAGCAGCCTCATGTAATGCTCCTGCCCATTGAGTTCTTTCTAATGGGGTGTGGCTTCTACAGGCAGCCTTCTGCTTCCATTGCAGGCCAGACACTGAAATTCGTTAATCCAGCATCTAGCTCTACTCTGTGCATTGCACCTGAGCTCCTCTCCCCAGAGAGCCTTGGTCTGAAGCTCAAGCCAATCAAAACGCGGGTTGCAGATGATGAGTTATGACAGGTCGCTTATGGTGCTGCTCTGCATATCCGTATGTTCATGTTTGGACAGTGCTCAGGAAGTTATTCTTTGTGTTCTATGATAGTTAGACCGGGGGGGGGGGGGGGGTGGGGTGGTGTGGCGTGGGTGTGGGTGTGGCTGGGTTTGGCTATTATTCTTTTTTGTAGATAAAGAAGTGCTACTATTTTTTGTTTGAGGAGGGGGGGAAATTATACCTGAGAGAATATCAGACTCTACCTCTTCTTATGTGCGTCCCTACTAATGATATTCATTTATTTATCTTGTAATATCCTTATTTGTATAATTGTCCGGGAGACGTGAAACTCCACCTCTTGTTATTACTACTATCATTTTTTTCCTATTACAATGAAAATCTACCTCTGACGGTCTGACCACTGATACTCCTGTACTTAAAAATGGGCAACATATTGTAAATGTAATCTATCTGCTACTCTATTTTTTTTGCATAAAATTGGGGTCCCTCCATATATAGACATGTCGCATCCTTCAAGTGCTCTGATGGCACTACAAGCGATTTGCAATTCTTTGCTTAGTTTTCTATAGTGAGGAGTGGGCTCTACCAGATAGAGAATATTAAAAAGTATTTCCACTATCCTTACTAACACCTTGAAGACTTTTGATATGAACGGCTAGTTAAGAAAATTTAATATGGTATCAAAACCAATCGATTCGAATTTCAAGAGAAACATCTTGATATTAAAAACTGTCGCAAAAAGTGCAGAAATTTAATATCCTTGACCATCAAAAATGCAAACAGAAACCTTTTTATTTGTCACAATCAAGGTTTGCCCAGCAGCCTCATGGCATTTGAATCCTTGGAACTTGGCTGCTGCCCCTCACATGACCCATTAATCTAATCACCTATAACTAACATATTATATAAAAGTGATTGTACTGCCCATGAAAACTTACTACCTAAGAATGTGGGACTTTAACCTTAACTCTGTATTCTTATAGTAGTGAACAGTACAAGTGACACTAGCTTACGGGTGACTGTCAACTAAATGCATGAACCATCATTGTTCATGCATGAACTGAGGCTAGCTGATACTTGTACGAGGATTAGCCCAAGGTTTCTCAAATTTCTCAAATACGCTCGGTATCAACACCCCCTGCCCAGACTCAGGATCAGCTAGGCATTGACAAGATACACACTGGTTATGCTAATTTCATGCCCCACAAACCAATTCATCTGCCATGTCTACCTGCTCATACCAGGGAAAGCAACCAAAGGATTCACTTTACGCCTTAACAAACCAACTGCATGTAGCTGAGCCACGTAAACAAGGGTTTATGTATTTGGACAGCCTGAAAAACCCGATCCATAGCCACATTGTTCTTTGCCATGACCAACTACAGGCAGACAGAGAGATGGATAATTAGATTTACATATAAACTTAGTGCAGGCTTCCAAGAATCCAAAAAGGTTTCAAACCTGTTTCTTCCCAAGGAATGTGGCCAATTTGTTAGCAATCAGGTGGAATTTGAATACTATCCGAACAGGAAAAATGAAAGGTGGGAACTGAATGCACAATGTTTTTGCTAGGCCCCCACAAGCCCAATCCAACCCCTTCATGCTCGCCTACACCAAGACATTCACTCAAGATGTAATGATAATGTTCACTGCTACGCAAGTTGTTAGGTTTATGTCTTGTATTCCGGTTTAGCCGGATGAGTCCACTGGATTAGTCAGGGACTGGTTTAAGGTCAAGGGTATTTTGGTAATTGTACCAGGGCTTTCTTGGTGGCCAAGAAAGCGGAGATTATATATTGTATAGTCTGTAACCCTAGACCTTGCGGCGGCGGCGGCATTAGTTGCCCGTGGTGCTCCCACACCACATAGGAGAGATGAGGTGAGAGTGTGAGAATCTCTTGTATGCTTTACTTGTCATAGTAAAGATGTTCGTCCTCCTGTGCCCGTGGATGTAGCCCGGTTTGGGTGAACCACGTAAATCTCGGTGTCTCTTCTTGTGTGGCTTGTTCGTGTTGATCTTGTGATTCCGTGGATGCGCACAACGGGTGATTGTTCAGAAAATCACAACACAAGTATCACACCTTACATCAAGTTCACATTATCCGTTAACTATTATCTTCTAACAACAAGACTAAGTGCCACAATGCAGTCTGCATACGGCAAACCTCAAAAGGAACTGGATCACAGATATCATACTTTTTTGATTTCATGAATGGCTAGTAACTGTGTAACAGTAGTATTCAGCCTATCCACGGTCGTAGACAACAGAATACAAGCTAAATAGTCACTAAGGGTAATAAGACGGGGGTTGTTATCTGTTAGCAACTAGCAACAAGCTAAATAATAACCAGCGGTAATAAGACGGGTTGTAGTAATCTGTTGGCAACTAGCACACATGACATAGACCTTATTAAACACCAGATGTGCGGCAAGAGAGCTAGATTCTGGATTGACTGGCACTAAAAGAAGAGAAACTGAAATGCTACTTAATTAATAATGGAAGTTGGCCATGCCAAACCAATGACTGAGGAAGTTGACAGTCAATGATTCTACTATCCAAGATCAAGAAGGCATCACCACACACATTCTTGACCACTTCCACTCCTTGTATAGTAAGGAGAACCAGATTAAACCATCTCTCAATAACCTTTAGTCATCCGAGCTAAGTAAGAAAAGAGCCTCTTAGTTTGAAAGCAACATCATTGAGGAAGAGGTCAAAGCTGCAGTTTTTGATCTTGGAAGTGACAAAGCTCCTCGGCCAGGCGATTTTCCCATTACATTCTTCGAGCGGTCCAGGGATCTTCTCAAAAGTGATATAATGGCCTACATGGAGGAATTCCATCTTAGGGGCAAGCTCTCCAAATGCATTGGTGCGTCATTAATTGCTCTCATTCCAAAGAAGGCTGGGGCTGACTGCATCAAGGACTTTCAAACTTTCAATCTATCTGCCTCATAGGGAGTGTCTATAAGATCCTGGCAAAGGTGTTGGCAAACAAGCTTCAAATGATCCTCCTCTCCATCATCTCACCCTCCCAAGGTGCATTCGTCCAAGATAGACAGATTTTTGATTGGGTTCCTATAGCCAATGAATGCATTCATTCTAGAGTCCAACAAAGAAGTCCTAGCCTCCTGTGCCTTCTAGACTTGGAAAAAGCTTTTGATATGGTTGATCCGGACTTCCTCCTGTACATGATGCATAGGATGGGTTTCAGGCCCAAATGGAGGCGTTGGATTCTCAAGTGCATCTCATCCGTATCATACTCCATTCTTATCAACGGTTCTGCAAAAGGATTTTTCCTAGCAAAAAGGGGCCTCCGCCAAGGGGATCCTCTCTCCCCTTTCCTCTTTGTCATTATTTGAGAGGCTCTGAGTCGAATGCTTTTTGCAGCCGAAGATGGTAATTTTATTAGAGGATTCAGACCTTCTCCCAATACTCCTTCAGTTACTTACAATTTGCGGACGACACTCTACCCTTTTGTGATGCTGAGGAAGACCAAGTTAAAAATGTGGTAGCCATTCTCAAATGCTTCGAAGCAGTCTCGGGCCTTAAGATCAACTTCTCCAAAAGTGCCCTCTTAGGAGTCTCAATTGATGAACCCACTCTTCATCTTTTTGCTGACATCATGGGATGGAAATTGGGCTCCTTCCCCTCTACATATGTTGGTCTTCCCTTGTGCCTTGACAGGGTGCCCAAATCAGTTTGGAACCCTATTTTGAAAAGACTTGAGAAAAAGCTATCTTCTTGGAAAGCCAAGTATTTGTCTTTTTGGGGTAGAATTTGCTTGATTCAATCCTCTCTTGCCAACCTTCAAATCTACTACTTGTCAACCCTTAACTGCCCATCTGAGGTCATCAATCGCATCGAGAAGTTGCAGTGTGACTTTCTTTGGCAGGGTCACTCGAATGCGAAGAAATTCCATTTGGTCGATTGGAATACAGTTTGTACCCCCAAATCATCAGGCAGTCTTGACTTAAGACCTTTTCTAGCCATGAGCCAAGCATTGTTAGGAAAGTGGCTTTGGAGACTAGGTGAAAAATCGGATGGCCTTTGGAGAGACATTCTTTTGGCAGAATACATCATTGGAAGGAATGGGTGGGATATCTATCTCCAACACACCCCGCCCCCACAACCCTCGAGATACTTTAGTTTTTGCAAAGGGATTTGCTCCATGAAGGATGCCTTTCTCGAGTTCATTCAGTTCCGTGTTGGAAATGGAGACAAGATTTCCTTTTAGCATGATGTTTGGACAGGTACCTCCTTTCTCAAAATTCAGTTCCTAGATCTCTATAATTGTGCGCAAAACTGATATACCAAAGTAAAGGATTATCTCGATAGTAGTTCAAACAGCTCCATTTGGACCCCTATTTTCAGAAGAAATCTTTTGGAGTCGAAGCCCTCCACCTCATCTACCTCTTTAACATCCTATATGGAATCCATATTCCAAAAAAGGATCAAGATAGCAGACTCTAGGCTCCTATTGGTGATGGTGCATTTTCATTGACCTCATTATTCAAAACTCTCTCTCACCCACCCGCATCAGTGGCTTGATGGTCATCCTTATGGAAGCTCAGGGCCCCTCCGAGAGCGAAAGCTTTTGCTTAGCTTGCCCTTCGAAAGCAAATTCTCACCCAAGACAACCTATGCAGTCGGAACATGATTCTAGTCAATGCCTGCCTCTTTGCCTTGCTGTGGAGGAATCAATGGACCTTCTCCTTCATTGCAACTTGGCTAATATGCGTTGGTCGGTGATCCTATCTACTTTTAACTGTCGTTGGGTCCTTTCGAGTTCCATCAATGATCTGTTTGACGAGTGCTCGTTTCCAAGTGCCTCTCCAAAAGATAAGACGTTGTGGCACTTGTCCTTCTTTGCGTGCATTTGAACTGTTTGGAAGGAGAGAAATAGAAGAAGTTTTGATGGAATAGCTTCATCTAAAGATGACATCATCTCCAAAATGAAGTTTTAAGTTGCCTCATGGGTCTCCATTTTCCCAGATGTTGGGGCATCCCTATGGACTTTCTCATGTTCAACTGGAATGCATCATCTACTTGACTTTGTCTTTTCTTTCTGGCTTTCTTGAGCCTGTTTGTTTCTTCCCCTTTTTGAGTGGTGGCTGTTTATTGTGGGACTAGCCCTGCCACTTCTTAGCATAGATCTTTTATAAGCTTTTGATTAACACAACTTACCATATTTTAAAAAAATGTTAAATCTGGTCTTACCATGGTCAGAATAGGCGCAAATTTGTGGATGTTATCCTGAGTTGGATTTATCGTGCTATCAAATTTTGAGTTCTGCTGCCCATTTACTCGCTTATGATGCACTTTCCAATTTATAAATGAGCATAGCGTGCATTAAGAGTTCCATTACGCCCAAATTTCTTTATTGGATCAGAGGGAAAAGATGCATTTGCAAACCCAACTAAACTTGTACGCATCATGGGACAAGATTGGTGCGAGACCAGTACTACTGCTTAATATAGGTGAACTCTCCTTACAAAAAGTTCAACACGTGCTTAGAAAACAAGAAACAAAACCTGTGTGGAAAAAATTAAGCATGACAAATACATTGGTACTAGGGGAAGGAAAGGCCAACAAAACCTCACAAGTATTGAGAAACGTTATTTGTTTGTGAAGGGAAAATTAGTCATAAAATAAGGGATGCAAGTTAATAGCACTCACAAAGCCCACCCTGAATATATAAGATAAGAGCTTTGATCAAGGGAACCATGATGACAGGTGACGTCTATGAAGCAGCAAGTCAGATGGTAGCTTGAAGCAATAACATGGTGTTAATCTCACGCGGAACTTCTTGATTTTAGTTCTTTATACTCAAATCCAAAAAACAGCAACGTTAATCTCACACGGAACCATATCATGACCTCTCAGACTTCCTGATTTTAGTTCTTTATACTCAAATCCAAAAAACAGCAATGTTAATCTCACATGGAACCATATCATGTTCTCTCAACTTCTTGATTTTAGTTCTTTATACTCAAATCCAAAAAACAGCTATCTGCAATGTGATCAATGATCGCACAATGAAAACATTAAATCCTAATCAACTACGCGATCACACCTCGAAAATACAGAGCAGCAGAAGACAAATGAAAACCTGATTCACAAATTAATGGGTATAACAAACAACCTGGTTGCTAGCATTCTTGCACCTACACTGTCTACAACCTGGTTTGGAAGAATAATTTCTCTCTGCTGGTGTACACTCAGACATAGCAATCTACCAGCCCATACCACACTTTTATATGTTCTTAGGTACAGTTGACAAGTCTAAGGTAGATCCATACATCTTCAGAAGCGCTTCTGCACACCATCCATGGCCATCGTCTACAGTAGGCAGTCTAACTTCAATAAAAGGCGCCGGAGGACCCTGTGTTCCAGGAAGAACAACCCCTGCCAAAACTCTCAACACATTTGAAGCATCAATGTCCAAGCAAACAGTAATCTCTGGAGTTCCTTTAGATGCGGGCGGAATCCCAGTGATCTTGAAGTAACCCAAGAGATGGTTCTCTTCCACCTTCTTCCCTTCGCCTTCGTAAACAGCTATGAGAGCTTCACTCTGATTATCATGAGTAGTTGTGAAAAGCATATCTTTCCTTGCCGGTATTATTGTGTTTCTAGGGATAATTGGGACAAAGCCATCACCATCAGCCCGGATCCCAAGACTCATAGGAGTGACTTGGATGGTTAAGAGATCCAGAATCCCGGATGGGTCAGTGACTCCTGAAGCCACAGCTCCTTCCAATGCAGCACCACATACTGCAGCTTCAAACGAGTTCATTGCCTCATAGCTGTCTTCCCTTTTACATAACCCAAGAACTAGGCTTCTGACCTTTGGAATATTCGAACATCCGCCAACAAGTATAACATCACTTATGTCTGCGACATCTACTTTTGCATCATACAAGCACTGCTGGATCAGGCTTTCACATTTCTCAAAAACCTCGTAATTCACCTCCTCAAATTCTTCACGAGTTAAGGTTCTGCATATTTTAGTTCCATTTCCCAGATCAACTTCGACAGAAACACTGGTTTGGGAAGATAGCTTGTGAATTGCGTCTTGGGTTACAATCCTAAGCAGTCCCATTGATTTCATTTCAGCTATTCCGTGGCGAGAATAAACTTTATCCAGATTTGGCACAAGGTGGTGCATGATGTTTTGAAGCATGTCCTCACCACCTATGGTGCTGCCTGATAATGCTTTGATTTGTGCGACTCCCCCAGCAGTAGCAGTTATAGCCACGTCGCAATACCCTGCGCCCATATTGAAAATGAGGGCAACCTTCTCAAATCCACTTCCTAAATTCTCATGTATAGTTTGTTGCTGCTGCTGCTGTGCATATAGGAGTGCCACAGCTGTTGGTTCTGGCATTAGCCTCAAAACATGTAAACCAGCCATAGCACAGGCTCGCTCAATTCGGGTCAGTTGAAATCGGCTGAAGGAGACCGGAATAGTAAGAACAACATTACGCACTGCACGCTTCAGCTGGACCTCAGCCAATGCTCTTAACTCCACAAGAAAGACTGCAAAGACTTCTTCAGGTGTAGTAGACCGCCAGACATTGTTCACTAAGGCTGCAATAAATGGCCGGACACCAATACCAAGTGTCTGCACCAAGAAAGGAAAAGTTTTGCTAGTATGGACTACTGGGTCTGTATCCATTCTGCCAATTAAGCGTTTCATGTTGAAGACTGCACGTCCTGAGAAAATCTCATTTTCATCATGACCCATCTCCTCACTTACACCTCCTGAAGGTGTTTCATCTTTGAAGATGACATATGAGCGCATCATCCTCTGATTTCTCATGTTTCTAAGTAGTTTCACGCTCGAACCATTCCATATTGCAACACTGCACTGCGAAGTTCCGAGGTCAATTCCGATCGCAGGCTCAACTAAAGTAGTTTGTTGTCCATGATCACCAGTTGTTTCACTGTCAGATGCCACTGTGTATACTGGTTCAGCCATTCCTGCAGAATTAGACATAATTAGAGATGAAAATTTGTAGTTTCATGGCCATGGACAAAATGGAAGCAAATCCACTTAAACTTTCATCAATCTACAGGAGTACTTAAACTTTCATCAATCTACAGGAGTATTTAAATCCATATCTGTCCACTGGTTATATAAGTCCTACATCAATACAGAATCAGTTAGTTTTGCCCATACATCTAAGCTTTATTGTAATATCTTGTGTATATGAAAAGAGGTTTATATCCATCCATGTCAGCTAACAGTTGCCTGGTTGCTTCCATAAACTCTTCAACTGCAACCCTCATATTCAACAAACAAGTTGGAAGTATTAAATGTTGAACTTGGGCCATGTTGGGCCCAAATCTAACCCATAGTGGAATTACTTTATCCTAAGAAAGGTTCAGTTGACCTAGGAAGCAAAGTTACTTTTCCCACAAGTCAAGACCAAACACCCACCCCCCCCCCCCCCCAAACAACAAAACCAAAAAAAAAAAAATAAAAAAATAAAAAAAATAATAATAATAAAATAAAAAATAAATAAAAAATAAAAGTTTACTCCTCTATAAATAGGTGTGCTCATGGGAGGTGTTAGAAAAATGCAACAAAACCACATAGCTCACCACATCAGGTTCATCATCTAAGCCTACTTTGATCATCACTATACTACCATATCAGGTATGCAATATTTATGAATTGCATGATCATGGCCCATTTAATTGATCGTTGCTGTCACGGTGATCATCTAAGCTGCTAGATTGAGAGGAGTGAGTTCGTGCAATCAGTCCGATTATGTTGTTGCATCGCTAGATCACAAGGATTATGTTTCAGCTCTTAATTGGTCCATTGTGATGATGAGTGGTCCATCAATATCATGTGCTGATTTTGGGACAATGTAATTAATCCAGATTGAACCCGTCCACCACAATCCGCTGGTAAAACTCTAACAGTGGTATCAGAGCCTATTTTTAGTGGGCCCCATTCTTGATGGCTCTAGATTAATGGCCATTTTAAAGCCTATTTTTTCACACACACACACACACACACGCGCGCACGCACACACACACACACGCGCACGCATGCGCGCCCTCACACACACAAACACACACAGACAGAGACACACACATACACACACACAGACAGACATGCGCGCACGCGCACACACACAGACACACACACACACACAGAGACAGAGACAGAGACAGAGACAGAGACAGAGATCAAGGAGTAAACTTGGAGGCCTGGCAAGGTCTTGACTTATGGGTCTCACACACACACACACACACACACACACACACACACACACACACACACACACATATCAAGGAGTAAACTTGGAGGCCTGGCAAGGTCTTGACTTATGGGTCAAGTAATTCTGTTTCCCAGGTTAAGTGAACATTTCTTAGGGATTAAGAAATTCCACCATGGTTCGATCGAATTTAAGCCCAACATGGGCCAAGTTCAACATTCTTCACATTCGTTTGGTGTAATTCCAAATTTTGATGGGCAATAATAAAAAATATTATCCTGATGGAAGTAAATCTAATAATACGTGAAAAAGTCTCTTCATAATCTATGCCTTCAATATGTGTAAAGCCTTCTGCTACTAATTGAGCCTTGTATTGACCTACGGTACCATTTGCTTTCTTCTTTATTTTATATACCCATTTGTTTGCAATTGCCCTTCTATTAGGAGGCAGATCCACCAATTCCCAAACATAATTCTTTTTCATTGATGCAATTTCTTCATTCACTACAACAACCAATTCATTTGAAGATGGAGAGGATAATGCATCCTGATCAGAATTTAGTTCATTGTCATTGGCCACACAATAATAGGATACATCTTTAATCAAAAAATATCTTTCCCTAATCATTCCTCACGAAATTCTTCGTGACTCTAGATCATTTGTAGGCACACTCCCATTGCTTTCAAGAGGTCCTTGTGAATTTTCTTCTGTTTCCACTTGACTCCCACTGATTGTTGACTTGGCTGGTAGTTCATATTAAATTTACATTCATCTTGGGCCTTTTTCAGCTAGGAATTTATCTTCAATAAAAATGACATTCCTAAATTCCACCTCAATAGTTCTACCAGAATCTTCATATACCATCACATATCATTTTGGGTGTTCTGGGTATTTAATGAAAATGCACTAAACAATTCGATTACCAACTTGCCATGGTTTGGTGCAAGAATCGACACGCGGCCCAATGACCCCCATGGTCTTAAATTTCCAAGCGATGGTATCTTTCCAGTCCAAAGTTCATATGGAGCTTTAGGAATTTGATTTAGATCGTAGAACTCAAAGTCCATTACAGATAATACACACTGATATATGTGGATCATTAAATGTAAGAACACAAAATGGTTCTTAGTATTTTATCATATTCATTGATGATTATCCACGTTATGGTTTTGTTTATCTAATATCTCGTAAGTCTAAAGTATTCCAGTAATTTGAGAAATATAAAGTGGAGGTTGTAAATCAAAGTACGAGGTTACATGAGAGTGTCGTCTCCATCTTCAGTGATCGAAGATGAAAGTCACTATTGATTGACTTGAATGGCACTACAAGTCGAGCTTTTCTCCCTTGTCTTGAGAGTTATTTTCATTATTATTAGTGCCATGGCATGACTTATACCAGGTATGTAGGTATTATCATGATGAGATGATGATGCGCCTAGGCACTATAGATCTAACTTCCTAAAATATCTACTTTGCAAATCTATGTATATTGTGTAGATATCCTATTTTCTCCTTAGTCTTATACAAATCTATGTACTTGCGTGGGGAACATCCCTTAACAATACAAATCTTGTGAGAAATACGCACTCTGAACCTTTTTTGTTACGGCATCTTTGACAAACTTGAATTTCAAAACGTATATTATGTAGATATCCTATTTTCTCCTATAGTTGAAAATGTTTGCAAAGTACATCCTTTTTTAATTTAATAAGTGGATGAGTGTGTATCAAGATGAGTCACCTCAGGTCGGAGCTGGGCCAGCTGGCTCATTCCAATGTGGTCATGCAGGTCTAGGGCAGACCTTGAGAGCTCGGGCTTGTGTGCTGGTAAGATGATTACTTGGTGCACAAACACCCATAGAGACAGGTGATCCCAACTGGTCCCACTCCTCCAATTTTCTTATTAAAACATCTTACGATCAATATACTTTTTGGGCCATTGTGTGTGATTTCTCAACTGTTTACTCCCACCATGTGTCGTGTGGGAGATGTTGAACTTAGGCCATAGTGGAATTACTTACTCTCAAAAAATGGTTCACTTGTCCTGGGAAGCAAAGTTGCTTGACTCACAAAAAAAGTGGCCCCTAAGTTTACTCTTCTACAAATATCTGTTCACCGCTCATGGGAGGTGTGTGAGAAATGCACCAAGACCACATAACTCACCGCATCAGGCTCATCATCTAAGCTGCTATATCGTGAGGAATCATCACCATACCATCATATCAGGTATGCAAAATTCATGAATTGCATGATCATGACCCACTTGATCAATCATAGCAGTCGCTGTAATCATCTAAGCTGCTATATCGTGAGGAATCAATTCATGTGATTAGTCCGATTATGTGATTGTATCGCTGGATCACTAGGATTATTTGTTTTAGCACTTAATTGGTCCATTGTGATGATGAGTGCCCACCAATCTCATGTGATGATTATAGGACAATGTAATGAATCCATATTGATCCAGCCCACCACGACCCGCTGCTAAGAGTCTAACATTAAATTTATTCATGCTTACTCCCTCCATCAACGATGCTTCCACTTGGAACTTTCTTGTCAGCATACGAGTTTGGTGCTTTGCACTCTTCCTATGCATCTACCATATATACAGTTCTTACAGTCCTGCTTTTTTGTAATAGAATACAAAGGAATTCATGGTGAAATAAGTTCCACCAAAAAATTATTAAAGAGGTAAGGGGTGATCAATAAGGTGAAGATCTAGAGCGAAGACCATAACTTTCCTAGGTATTGAATTACAAAGGTGATGACCAGGTATTTATTTTCGATCTTCCCTTTTTCAATTTCCATTAAAAGAGAGGTTATTTGAATATCATTTTGGATATTCACCTTTGGGTCCTATATGCCTTGGCATATAAGTAAAACCCAGTAATTTTAAGTTTACCCAAATATATCTGAAGTCTACTAAATTATAGTCATCTGGAAACTTGAACAATCAATGATGGTTGAGGTCCTGAGCTACTTCCACACACCTCCAATGTAGGATGGAGTCACCTAGGAACTCTCTCCAGACTCATCTGAAACTATAGCTAAGAAATTCTAGCAATACTTGCCAATGATCAATTTATAGAAAGAGTCTAATATCCTAAGCTCCATATTCACACCACCTCTAGTCTCTATTATGAAATCAACAATAGACCTTCTCATAATCCCTTCTCAAACTAAAACAGAAAGCTTCAGCCACATATGGCAGCCATAGAACAAAACAATATAATACAAAACAAACTAGAATCGGACATGCTTCACAGGGATCGCTAAATCAACGGCAACCCATTTCTTGGATTGATGACCCACATACAATTCAGGGTTCAGATAATTTGATCAGAATGATACGGTTTCCACTCCCTGTTGTACAACAAAATCTATCCATGAAAGCAGAAACTGGAACTACAATCAGATATTGAGACGATTGAATTGAACTGTATGTAAAAGGGAAATGCGGAAAGAAAAGAACGCAGAATCAGAAAGCGAAAAATGTAAGGAGGGAGAGGGTGACTTACAGAGCGCGAGAGCAATCACGGAGAGATCCAACTCCAAAACCAATGATTTTTCACATGTGAAAGAGGGAATTGGCATTGCAGAAGAATATATAGATATACAGTGGAAGTTCTAGAGAGGCCCAGAGAGAGCTCTTTGTCTGAACAGAATTTTTTTTAGTTCGAAAGAAAAGAAGTGAGAAGAAGAGCTGGGTCATTTCCAGAAGGATCCGGAAATGAGGCAGAAATGAATGACCTTGCTCACTTTTCCCTTGACACGTGTACAGGGGGTTATTGGTGGGATGAACCTCACCCACTTTCTTTTTCTGTTTGACTCAACCCATCCAAACTGGGTGCATATAAAATGAAATAAAAAAAAAATTAACCCATCAAATTGTGGACCCCAAATTGAAAATGATGAGTAGCCGTTAAAAGTGCTGGGGTTCATTATTCATTATTCATTATGGCAATGATGAATGAGAAAATCCAACGGTCAGAAGGCAATCTAGGCAAAATATAAAATATGGATTGCACCTCTATCATCCATTTTATTTGAGTTAAGCATTGAGACGTGTGTGGCCAGTCGGGGTGATGGGCGTTAGGTTCAATGCGGTTGTGTGAGATTGCCATAGTGGAGTCCCACTCATATGAGGGAAATTCCTAGGGGTGGGCCTGTCAGGATCCAGGATGGCCCATGTCACAGCGGGCAGCCCCTATCTAGAATGGGGCAGGTCACCATGAGTTTTTCCCCCCGGGAGGATCCTAACTCACTACAGTGAGTGCATTCTCTGCGACTGCTATTATACAGTGGGCAGGGCAGAGCACCCGATTTTTTCGTGCAGCGCAGCTTCAAAGGAGTTGGTCTTACCGCTTGCAATTGAGCACCATCGTATGAATGTGATTAACACTATGTTGGAAGCATTGCCACCTCACATCTTATCACATTGAATCTGGATCCTCTAATGTTTTTCCTATGCTGACTGTGAATGAACTCATTATGATCCACCATGTTAGTCTAAGGAGTCTGCCATTCACGTGGACAATGAAAGCCCCATCCAAGATACTCTCTCCCATGCTGACATGGCGGATTAAAATTGGCCCACTAATGACTTATATGAGAAAAGGCCTCATATGATCTTGATTTAATTCCATTTCCTCATGGTGTTTAACCAGATGGTAAACCGACTCCTTGTAAGTTAAAGCTCGTGAATTTCTTGAGCGGATGAATGATCTGTGTGTGGGTACCGGGTACCCTACAATAGCTGCACAGAAGATCCCTACTCTACTATGATAGTACCTATCAATCACAGCATGATCACAACTCACGACTGCCAAATCAAAGAGCCCTGCGGGTTGAGTCCTTGGTTAGATCCGGTTAGTATTCTGTTTACTCGAACCCAAGTAGGATGGAGGCCCAACTGGAAGAGACCCAAGCCCAACTCCCGGACAACTCCATGGCTAGCTAGAATGTCATTCTCTATATTACATATATAATTTTCTTATCTTAATCCTTGACCAGTCCAAATATATCGCAGATTCGCAATCGCAGGTCGGATTTAGCAGGTCAAATTATTCAAATAACAGATTAAGATTCCCATTATTTTACGAATCTGCTTGTTTAATGAATGCAGTGTTACCATTTGCTAGGTTTTTTTTTTTTTACCAAAATAATAACTTATGTATCGGTATTACTAATATATAATAGTATCTTAAGTATTAATTACCTAGGGCCTCGTGTGCGTGTAACATTTACATGCACATATGATTGTTTTCAATCGTTTATGTATAACATGCTTAAATCAGGTAGAAAAACGAAGTGGCCATTTTCAGTCCAAAATTTTCACCGTTTGCAGTGGGTTACAGGATCAAAATCCATCAAGTGCATTCAAAATTTTTTTTTTGCAAGTCTCATAGGCCCCAAATTTATAATCCGAACTATTCACTTTTCTCTTATTGAACTTATAACCCCCAATGTCGTGAGTTTCATATCTTAAATCTTATAATTTTTTTGAAATATGTGAAGAATTAAAAAAAAATCTAATCTTATGTATTTGTTTTTCTATACTTTCTTGGGCCCAGTTCATACTTTGAACTGTTCAATATTGTATATAAATGGTAAATCTGAAGACATAAATGGCTTTAATCCGTACATATAAAAACCATGTGAGAAATACAAAATATCCAAAATTACTTTTTAATTATCTGCACTTTTGTGGGCCTACCCAAACTATGTAATATTCTTGGAGATTTGACAAATTTCAAGACATGAATTATCATACCTTAGATCTATCTAAATGAATTTTAAGAAATATGTGAAAAACATGGAAAATAAGTTAATTACTCTCTAATTTTCTATACTTCTATGAGCCCTAGTTCAAGATACGAACCATCCACTGTGTGTGGGACAGACCATTTCCCATATAGAAAAGTTCCAGGGTCCTGGAACCCATTTAAATGTAGAAAGACTCTTATAGGTCTTTTTCACTCTCTTTCCACCCTTTCATCATTCACTAATGAGAAAATGTTTCTTCCAAACAGATATAGTAATATATTTCACATATGCAACATAAATTGTATATAGGTAAATTCCATTTTCATATGGCTCTGAAGAGAAAACGTTCTTTGATGCCCCTGTCACAATTATATGGTGATCAATATTAATTATATATATTTATACTAAATAATCTTGTGTGATGCGAAGTTATGCTAAATTAAACTTAGCTTGTCTTATTATGTTTATTTGGGTCGAGTTTTTGCCATAGATGAGCAATCTCAGGCCGCTTTGACCTTGATCAAGTAAAGGAAAGCCCTTTTTGTAAATCTTTTTTAATGATTTACGTCCTATGCATACTATCTTGGCATCATTACATGTATTTTATTGAGTAAACCATTTTTCATATTGGACCCCACTTCATTTGACTTCATTTGATTTCATTTGAATCAATTAGGTTTGGAAAAACCTTTAACTGAAAATAAGTTTAAAAAACTTGGTCTGCTTGTAAATCCAAAAAACTCACTCACTTAAAAACAGATCAAGCCATCCAACCGGCATTCTTTCTTCAAAAGAGATCGCTGGAGAGCCCTCCTCCTCCTTTTTTCACCATTTTCTTCATTAAAACCAACAAGGAGACCTTGCATGTTCAAGTAAAGGTGGAATTCATCTTCCCCATCTCTCCTTTCATCTTCTTAAAACCTTGGGTTGCCAAAACCCATCTTCTATAGCCTTCTACTTGCCATTATAGGTGAGAAAATACAATCTTTTTCCATCTCAGATTCTTGCATGCAATCCGATTAAGCTTAATGTACTGCATGCATTCATCCTTATCATTCTTTTACATGACTTCCATTTGTTAAGGTTTGGAATTTGGAGATTTCTTGTATTTGAGCACAAGTGAAGCTATTTGGGAAGTTTAATACCAAAACAAGGCAAGTATAAGTTAATGTTAAATGAATGCATGTTGATTTTATGATTGCTTCACTACATTGGGCTCTAAATGGTAATTATTCATTCTTATGTCAATTTATGTTATTTATTGTGAAGGGATATGTGTTTATAAATGGGATGGTGATGTTTAGAAGTTGTTGGGTATGTTGAAGACCACTAAATTATATGGTATTGTCGCTAGTTGGGTAGAACAAGAGGTTCACAGCAGTTACAATGAGAAAAATGGAAAATGAACTTCAGAAATCCTAAAATCCATTCGTATCAATCGATCAGACCTAGCTCCAGAGAGCTAATTCGTACTTAGAACTGGGTTTGATCGATCGAATTAGCTCTCTGGAGCTAGGTCTAATCGATCGGACCTGGACCTGATCGATCAGGTTGACCTTTTGTTGTAACGCCATGTTTTGGGTTTTGAAGCCTATTTAACAAATTTTCTTTATCAAAGACCTTCTATAATTAACCAAGAAGTTAATTATAGTACAACCCTTATTCGATTAGGATCATTAGGTGACTAAGATTTCAGAGGACCTTAGTAATGGAACCATAGCCTTAATCACCAACCAAACGAAATTTCCTAATACATGAGTAATCTTGAATATTGAGAAACTTCACGTGTATCGCCTAATCAGTATAGCACTTAACCATTGGTGTGGGTTAGGGAACATTAATGCACATCTAATATACAATGTAACATAAAAAATGGCCGTACATTGCATAACCTAAACCACTTCTAAATGGACGATTACAGACGTTGGGTAAATTAGGCTAGAATTAGCTAGTAAAATTCCTTGAATTACCAATTTCGTTGTAGTATTACAATGGAAGATGTAAAACTACTTTCCTTTATTTATTGGTATAGTGAATTTGTTCATAATGAAATGAAGTGACAGCATATATAAAGGTTCATGAATTGGAAATTATGTAAGTATGGAATGGAATTAAATTAAATAAAAAAGTAAGGACTAAGTTTGGCCATTGCAGTGGATAATAGAAGTGTCCAGAATTCCAATCGGGTAATTAGTTGTACCTAGGCCTGGGGCAGTGATTATATCCCACCGATTTGTCTAAGCTCTCATAGAAGAGCATACTCCAATAAAGCATAAGTCACATCACGGGTTCTTCCATTAATAATCAATACATGAGGTATGATTTGAGTTATATTGTAATATGCTCAGTTGTTTGACTTTCTAATGGAATGTCTTTAAATGCTTAAAGATGTAACAAGTATTATTTTACTTTTGGTTATAATTGGTTAAATTGTTATATTCATAACTATTCAATTGATGTTATAGGTGCAGATGTTAGTACTGGTCTGATAGAGACCGAGAAGACTTAGGAGGAGACCTCAAAGGTTCTTCCAAGGTTAGAAGAATGGACTACTAAGGACATCTTTTGATCTATCGCATAGAGAGCGTCATCATAAGTCACATTTTGGGGTTATTTTGGGATAGTATTTACATCATACCATCTTTTACATTTTAGTTGGTTTACTCACTAATATGGTAATATTTTGTATATTTGAACCTGTATCGATGATGTACATAGATTTTGTAGCCAAGTGCTTCATTGACAGTCGCTTATACTTATTGTGTAGACTTGGTAATTTAGTTACATTTATATATAAAAGGTTGGGTCTCTAATATATATAAATGCAAATTCCATTTTGTGTTCTAAAGGTTTAATTTATGTGAACTGTTCAATTGTGATATCTCATGAATGATGAATTATATGTAAGGTCCCAACCCTAGATAATATAATTTATAGTAATTAAGTTGATTTTACTCTAATTAATAGGTAATTAAGTTAATTGAGCCTAAATCTCAAGAGGTTTGGGTCATGGATAGGTAGTTGGGTCGGTTCAAACCTTATTAGGTAGTCCAAGACCTTTGGTATTCTAGTATTCTCATGGTTTTGCATCATTAATGCATCACATTAGTTGCATTGGGTGAGTTCCCTCTTGTGGGACATCTTTTATGTTTGGCCCAATTCCATTTGAACTCATTTCAGCCCAACTAAGCCCAACTGACTCGATTTGGAAGTCCAAGAAACAATCAGGGCCTTCTTGCAATTTCCAGAAACTTCAATCCTTTATGAACCCCCAAACCCACCATTGACCCTCACTCTTCTTCCTTCCTCCATCTCACGTTGCAGTCAGTTCCCCCTTCATCTCTCCCATCGTCTTCTTCCTCCTACCGCCTCCATTTCTGGGTGATCGAAGCTTGCATGCTTGGAGCTTGAGCTTCTTCCTTCATTCTCTTTGGTCTTCTTGCCCTTCTTCTTGAGATTAAGGCACTATCTTCCTCCTACTTGCTTGTAGAAGAGTTGAGGTAAGGAATCCCATCTCTATTTGAGTCCTTGAGTGTAATAAGGGTCAAGAGAACTCATCTATTAGCATGCATTCTATCTCATTCTCGTTTTCCTTCATGCATGTGTTAGATCCTCCATTAGAAAGCTTTATTCTCCATCTAAACAAGGGGCAAATCAATTTGGGTGAAGCACCAAGCTTAAGGCAAGTATAATGATACATTTTCTTTACATGCGTGGCTTATTTCTTGATTCTTGTTGAGATTTTGTATTTTTACCCTTTTTACAGCTCAATGGAAAATACATGGATTGATTTGTGTTTTATGGTGATTCATGATGAGTAAATTGATAATGGTCCTTTAGGGAACCCAAGAGTGTGGAATGAAAACTTTTAGATTAGTTTTATTGCAGGTAGAATGGTCTATTGGAAAAGGAAACCATTTGGAAAGGAAGTCTTCCCGTAATAGAGTGCTTCAAGGCCGACCGGTCTGTCCTGAAGCCGGATCGGTAGAATTGCCTTCCTGGTAGTCCGACCGGTCGGCCATTCAGCCCAACCGGTCGAATTACTCTTCTGGAAGCAATCCGACTGGTCGGACAAACACCTGATCGGTCGGGTAAGCCTAACATGTAACTATTAGAGAAGTATTCCAAAATGAATTCTATGCTTGACTATGGACTTTCTATAGTCTATGGGATAGCCTAATGGTGGGTTACTCCCTTAAACCCTAGTACGAGACCGAGGTATCCACCCACACCTGCTCTAGGCTATAGGTTCCACATAAGACCATATAGGACCTTTGGAATTGGATCCCTTACTAGGTCAACTAGCCCAACGGTGAATAGACACGGAGAAAAGGAGTGATGAGCTGTCACCCCTCTTCTTCTTGAGTCCCTGGTTAGTTTTCAATGTCACGTCATGGGGGTTGGCATAAGGTGGAGTGTCCTTCATATACATGAGGTAACACCGAAGATGGTAATCTCGGGACACTGAATGCCTTATGAATACACCATATTGAATGACCTTGGAAAACCGGATTATCTAGCATAGGAATGGCTAGTAACCCTCCTTGATGACTCCACAATTTAATTGCATTCATATGGATAGTAATCTTGACCTCAAACATGTTCGTCCATACCAACATGCTTATTGGTGAAAAGTATTCTATTTAATTGTAATTCTCTGATTGATATTTTCAACAAGATTGATTGCGCAATTGTTTGAGTACAAATAGATCAGCATACATTAAACAAGAACATCAGATTATTTCCAGTGTATTCAGAGTCAGCGCCACTTGACTTATACCCCATAGGAGATTCAACGGGACCCCATGGGAGTGTTTATCAGTTGCCTACTGCAGTAGTATTAGTAGAGTGAGTCGACGCTCTCGCAGGCAGCTAGTCGGTCCTGGCCTGGCCGCTAGTGGTTTCCTGAGGATCAATTTACTCTCTTTTAGAGAGGAGATAGCGGATGTGGTCACCATATTGGTATTATATATTCTTTATTCATGATTCCATATCCATGCTAATTCATATGCATTAGTGTTTAGATTTCGATATTGATCTCTTTTAATCAGTATGTCATTTTAATTCCATTGATCCAACATGTTAAGCTCATGTATCCTTATCTTTGCTTAATGTTAACTAGAATTACCATGGTGTTACAGGTACGGAACCCGATGCCAATTCGGCAGTCAGCGTGATCCCGGAGGGAACCCCAGCGTTACCTTGGGATGTGAACGAGTGGAATGAGGATGACATCTTTTCGTGATTCTCCTCGACGGAGCGCAACATAGATCATTTTGGGATTAGACTTAGGGATCATTTCGACATCTTGATATTGTATTTTATCATGTATTCCCATATTTATGCATGTAGTTGGATTCAATTAACAGACTTGTCTATTTAATGGATTAAGATGAATGTTTTATGGATGCTCATGATACAGATGTAGGTGGAATCTCCAGGTTTCCGCTTATATGCTTAATGTTGATCATACGTGCTTTGTGGAACTTCCTCACACGTACCTGTGGGATCACCCTTGTGACAGTTCGTATGTGTCCTGTCATGGCACGAATTGTCACGGGTACACGTGTCATGCCTTGGAACCCACACCAAATCCCCTGTAACACTCAGACCCAGCTTGACCTCGTTTAACGGCTAATTAATTTTGTTTTCGTTGCTAATCGTGTTTTGTTTGTGTTTTTATTTTCGTTGCGGGTCATGGATAGGTAGTTGGGTTGAGTTTGACCTGAATTAA
The DNA here is from genome assembly GCA_037013555.1 of Sextonia rubra. Classification (NCBI taxonomy): domain Eukaryota; kingdom Viridiplantae; phylum Streptophyta; class Magnoliopsida; order Laurales; family Lauraceae; genus Sextonia; species Sextonia rubra. Next base: position 15,201,963 of record JASUAD010000001.1, on the reverse strand, counting down.
GTAGACCAAGCCCTTTTTCGTAATTTTAGCTTTTCTAAGACATGGTCATTTTTGCATCATCTTGATGTCAACACGTGTCTTTCATTGAGCTCGTCAACTTTCGTAACTACGTCGTTTGCAACCGATGTCGTGTGATTCCATTGGACCAGGATTTGACTCAAACTGAAAATAAACTTCTAACTTGGACTCTCTTGTAATTTGGACTCCCCCATTAGCTTATAAAATTCCATATCATCGACAACTCACGTTCTCTCTCTCATTTTCCTCACTGTGCACGTGGAGTTTCTCTCCCTCTCTTGAATTCTCTCCTCCATCGACCACCTCCATCGATCAAGCTCAATTGAGGAAGTTTGGTTCTTTGCATGTGAGGTGAGTTGGAAATCCTTCCATCTCTCTCATCTTCTTTCTCTATTTCTTCTCCTTCTTGTTTCCTATTGCATGGTGTGTCTGTGCTATGAAATTCTTCCCATTTCTCATGCATGCATGTTGTTTTGATTGGTGTTAGGTTGTGTTTGGGCCCAAGGACAACAAGTTGTGTAATTGAATTCAATTGAGGCAAGTATAACCATAACTTGTAAGAACCCATGTTGGTATGCCTTTGATTTTGGTTAGTTCACCTGAATTTGTATGGAAAAAGGTGTTTATAGCCCATTTGATTACTACTTTGTCTATCTCCATTGGAGAATTACAATTCTGATGGTTTTACAGGATTTCTGTACGTGCTTCAGAACATTGATTTCGTGCAGGTACAGCTAAGCCGTATGTCACTTACGGCTTAAAGTCCAGAGAGGGTAAAACTCCAGTTTTCCTCTACGGCTAGGGCACGGCTAAGCCGTGTATTGCCCTACGGCTAAGCCGAACCTCAGCCGTGGCCCAGCCGTAGATCAGTACAGGGTGCCTTTTCTGGATTTAACTGAGAGCACTCAAATTGACAGACCTTCTACGGCCCAGCCACGGCTAAGCCGTAGAACACATACGGCTAAGCTGTACGCTCATCTACGGCTAAGCCGTATCCACACTAGAATAATAAAGGACAAGGATAGGTGTAAGGGAAAGACCGATATGGCCTTCATGATAGAATGTAGAGCACCTAGACCTGCCCAACAGAATGTGACACAACGCGTGAATGATATCGAGGGCTACGAATCATTCATGTTCGTTATCCGGATGTTAAGCACCTCCCCATGGGTGTTGGTTTAAGGGACTTCGTGCACTGCTCGATTCAATGCAACACTAGACAACGGTGCATCGAATAACTTAAAACTACATCATCATGCGCGGTTAGAAACACCAGATAATTAGATTAGAATTGGTTTGTAAATAAAGATGATCCGATTTCGCATGATTTGTTGCATAACATATTGCATTCGATCATTGATCTCAACTTTCTGATATGATTACTTGTGTTCCGTTACTTTCACATTGTGGTTCTTTACCTTGAGTATGCATGTATAATATGTTTACTCACAGATATGCACGTATGATATGTTGTCACGATCTACTCAGGGTTTTCATGATTGACTCTATATGGTCAGGCACTACTTAGCCTCAGCCTTAGGATCCCGACGGGGTGAATTTGGTATAGTTACATGGCCTTGCTGCAGTAAGGAAACGTCTTGGGGAATCGGACCCCAGGAAACCGAGACCCATTGTACCCTGGCCCGGACAATGGTGTTCTTTGCACGATATAAGATCCCTCTTTTGGGAGCATATGGTAATGTAGTAGCCACTAGTTCTGTACACTGCATGTATTCATTGATTCACTCAGCATAATTCTTTCTTGCATGACAGCCTAGTATACGAAAATGCCTTATTTAATTTACATGTCGTTCTTTATTCTATTAGACACAGCATGTGTTAACTTGCTATGGGTTATACTTTGCTGAATAGTCGTATTCACAGTTGTTTTTGGTGTTGCAGGCCCAGATACCCCTGCCGAACCCTCGCCGGTCGGCCAGACTCCAGACGAGACCCCCGAGGCCCCATCAGGCCTAGAGGAGTGGATGTGATCACTCCACGGGAGAGCGTTCTTGGCATGCATAGCATTGGAGTCTTGTTTCTTGTTTTGAGGATCCTCATACTTGTATCTGTCACGATATGTCATGATTGTATATATTATTTTGTTCACATTTTGTAAGACCTTCGTATGTAATTATGTCAGTTCTTTCTTCGTATTCTCTTCTTGCACTGTTAGTTTGATGTTTCTGATATTTACAGCTTCCGCGTACATGTTTGGCACGTGTGAATGTTCCCTTGTGCGTGTGCATTTAGACTCAGTCTACGTGTACATGCACGAGAGTACGTGTGTCATTAGGTTTGGCTTTTGCTAACCCCCGAACCCTGGGCTCGGGTTGTGACATCCCCAATTCTCGGGTTCGGGGCATGACATTATACAGGTAATAACTATAAATTTCCGCTAATGACACTTATTGACAGACGTCATTGAGGAGTCCTCATCTGCGTGAAGGTTGCAAGTATCCCTTATGGATTCTATCCTGACACGGAGTTGGGTGGAATTTTATGGGAGTACGTGTGTCACATTTTGAAATATACCCTAATTTTGGGGAGCCCGGGCTCGGGTTGTGATTTGTTCCAAGATACATTTTGAGAAAAAAAAATTTATCTACATTGTAGAGACTAGAGTTTCAATTGTTGAATTTATTAGGTGGGAGGCGGATAATAGATTTATCCAGAAAGCTATCCATAAACATAACCTTAATACCATTGTTGCCTTTTTTGTAAATAACTACTTGTCCTTTTCCCCGTACTTTCTCTTCTCTGCCATGCAAGAGAGTTAGGAACTTAGGATCCATGAGTCAACCACATTATATATCACAAATATATCCTTGAAACTGTATCTGATTGGCAGTTTCCTTACTCTCTAGAGTTTATTTATGTGCTGCTCAGTTTGACTATCCTCAGTATCATTGGAGGAGTCAGATGTACTCTTCTTCTAAACTGAGATGTCTGACTCCACTTGAACGGTGCCATGCTGCTACCTACTTTTATATTCTCCACTTGTTTTCTTACATCGAGTAAAACATCCTCATGAAAAGTAATATCCTTGTTGATGATAAATCTGAGTGAATCTTGATCAATACACCACAGCCTGTATCCTTTTACCCAAGAAGCATATCCAACCAATGTGCACTTCACAGCCTTTGGTTTTAACTTATCCATTTTCGCATGAGCATACACTAGACAATCGAAAACCGTCAAGTTAGAATAATCAGTTGGATTACCTGACTACATTTATTTTGGTGTTTTGCAAGCAATTCTTAAGTATGGAGACTTGTTAACTAAGTAGCTTGCAACATATATTGCGTCAGCCCAAAAGTCTTTGGACAATCCTACAGTAAATAACATATAACGAGCTCTTTTCAAGATCGTTTTGTTCATCCTCTTTGCAACTCTATTATACTGTGGAGTTCTTGTGGTGGTGTAATGCCGAACGATGTCTTTATCTTTGCAATAGTTCTCAAACTCATTAGATCTGTACTCGTTGCCATTATTTGTCTTCAACTTCCTCATTTTCTAATCGGTTTGTTTCTCAATCATTGCCTTCCATCGCTTGAATGTTTCAAATGTTTAATCCTTCATCTTTAGTGTATAAATCCACACTTTCCTTGAATAATTATTGATATAAGTCAACATAAACCGAAACCCACCCTTAGAATAAACCTTAAAAGGACCCTACACACCTGAATGAACGTAATAAAGGATATCCTTCGGGTGATGAATGCCCTTTTTGAAATTAACCCTGTAGTGTTTTTCGAATATGCATTTCTCATAGAAATCGAATTTACTTGTCTTCGTGCCAAAAAGCAAATTCCGCTTGCTCAGCATTGTCAAGCTCTTTTGACTTATGTTACTCATACGTGAGTACCATAAACACATTGGGACAGATTGATGGTCATCTGATGAAAATACTGCAGCTTCACCTAAAACAATATTTCTAGATAAAACATACAAGTTTCCAATTCTATTGCCTATTATAAGAACTAGAGCACCCTTTACAACCTTCATGACTTCACATTTAGCTGAGAATTTACAACCATCGAAGTCTAAGGCATCCAAAGAAATAATATTCTTTTTCAGATCAGAGATATGCCAAATATTTGCCAATGTTATGACGATTTCATCATACATCTTTATTCTAATTGTTCTAATCTTAACCGTCTTACATGCAACATCGTTGCCCATCTAGACACTACCACTATTGATCTCACGATAAGTTGTAAACCAGTCCCTATTGGGACACATATGGTATGTACATTCAGAATCAAGAATCCATTCATTCTGACGATGAATACCATTTGTGATCATAGAAAATACACTATCGGCATAAAAAACTGATCTTCCCTCTATAACACTGACTGAATCATCAGAGGATGAATCTTCTATTTCTTTTCCTTTCTTCTGCTTGTCGGGATAGTTCTTTCGAATGTGCCATTTCTTATGGCAATAATAACATTCAATGTTCTTCCTGTTAGATTTACAGTTGGATCTATGTTTGGCCATGTTACTGGAGTCTTTTGTTCTTCCTCTTGCAACCAAATCCTCATCCAATTTATCATTGTTTTCAGGCACAACTTTTTTCTTTAACTTCTTAAAGTTCAAAGTTGCCTTTAAATCTTCCTTTGAAAAAGTATCTCTATCATACATAATGGTATAAAAAAAAAAAAGGCTCATACGAGGGTAGTAAAGAACATAATAGCATAATATCTTGGTCTTCGTCATCAATTAAAACATCAGTATTTTGCACATCTATGATAGTTTTATTAAATGCAACAAGATGTATATCAAGGGACATACCTTTTTGCATCTAGAGAGTGAACAACCATTTTTTCAAATACAAATGGTTCGTCAGAGACTTAGTTGTGTACAAATTCTCTAATCTCAACCACAACTTAGTAACAATTTTCTCTTGAGCAACCTTTTGCAGCACTCCATCTCTCAAGCATAATAAAATCGCTCCATCTGCCTTCTCCAGCATATCCTTTTTCTCGTCTGCTGATATTGTTGTAGGATTTCGACAACTTCTTTTGAACCAACAAAGCATTCATCTTCATACGCCACAAGCTAAAGTCATTCCTACCGTTGAATTTTTCAACTTCAAATTTTGTTTCCATTCCTGCAAGATTTCTGCACCACACTGTGGATGACTCTGATATTGTAGAAACAGTTTCTACGCTCAGATTGGTTAAACCTTCTCGTTGATGTCAAACAACTAATCACCCTCTTCTACTGCATAGATATGCTCTAAACGAATCCATATGCGCAAATGAATTTCTGATTGAACATCGGATGATTAAGATATTGCAGAAATACTTCTCAGTCGTCGAACCCAATTAAACTGCCTTTGATTATACCTATTGAGGGCAGTGTGCTAGAGTCACCTTGCTGACATCAGCACTACAGTGCTCTTGGTTGGGCTCTGCACACAAATTAGTTTAACTCTACCTGACCTAACCTAAAACCTTGTTGAATGGCCTGGGCTTCACTACTAACAGGTAGGTCAACTTGACTTGACCTCAACCTGGACTATGATGTAACCCAAACCTAATCTCTTGTCTCCCACAATAGGGAAGATTCCCTATTCTGCAATAGGAACCAAACCTCGCCCTTTTTCTCCTTCAGAAGAGACGATGAAGCAGTGGCGACCGGAGGTTGGCGAGGGGGGCAACATGGCTGAAGCAACGGTGTCTTCTCCGATCACGGTCAACAATCCAAACCAAAGTCAGATTCAGCAATGATGGTAGCAGGAAATAAAGCCCTTTTCTTGGGATTCTTCGCAATGACCAGCGGGACGGTGATCAACGTAGACCCCAAGTGCAAGGTCTCGATGTAGTTTCACCCGGTGAGTTCGGGATCGTATCCACAGGGAGCTGGTATTCGGAGAAAACTATCCTATTTGAAAAACTAAAGCTACCCTAATAAAATCTATAAAAATTACACACTACTACTTCTGAAAATTAAAATTTAGATTACAAATCCAAATCTAAAAAATTACAAATTATATCTAACCTAAAAAAAAATCCTAAACTAAAAACAATCCTAAGACTAGAAACTGCAAGACAATAAAATAGATCAAATTACCAATATAGAGAAATAAATAATCATGCATTAGATAAATAAAAAATCAGAAATAAAACATTCAGATTTAATAAAAAAATAATGAAAAGAATGCTAGTTTCTCTTATTTTTGGAAGACTAAAACACTGTATTGGCAGAATTAAAAAAAATCCACAAAGACACCGCACCAAGTGCGTGTTGTCACCACACACAAATACACGGCGCCGATCCAAGGCGGAACACCTTGACCTCACTAATTGTGTATTAAAATTTTTAAACGAACCAATACACCTAATAAACTTCCAAAAATAATTACAATTAGAATAAAAAATCTACCCTTACCCTAGATCAAGACATCAACAAGAGGGGACTCTGCGCACAATCCAAGCTCTTTTCTTCAATCTTCACACCAAGGAGGATTAGACGAAAGGAAAAGATGGAATGGAGAGGAGAGATGAAGTGGGTTGGGCGTGTGATGATATGGAGAAGAAAAGGAAGATGATGGAAGGGTGGCTGGCGTGAGATGTGGATGAAAAAAAGACAGAAAAAAAAAGAAAGAGATTGGAGAGATCTGAGGACGTGTGATGAGGAATAGATGAGGTGGGTTGGACTAATATATATATATATATTAGTGGGGCTGATCTCAATTTGGAACATATCCTGGATGGGCTGATCAAGATGCCTTATATGAATGGTGATATGAGAAAGAGTAGTGGCCTGAATGAAATAGAATTCTTGGATGGTGGGACACGTGATTGATATGGGACGGTTTTTGTGGAGTGATTAATAGATGGCTGATGTGAGGAAAATCTTTCCTGGAATGGTGGCTATCCTTCTTAAATTCAAGATTGGGTTGCAATATATATAGGAAAGAGAGAGTGAAATTTGGATGGTGAATTGTAGGTAGAATAGAAAGTGGAGATTGGGTGGAATGATGAGCTGGGACGTTGAAGTTTGAATAGGATAGTGCCTCCTGTTTGGTAGGTGGTGTAAGGATAATACATATCTCTTGGGCTCTCACGTGAATAGAACATGGAAAGCTACTTTTGAAGATTTAGAATTCTGTATGAAATCTAATGGACGTGAGAGAATTTGGAGATGGTTCCAGCATGGCCGTGTCACGTGTTGTTGGGTCCACAGAATGATGAGCACATGAGATGGTGTGAGAAAAACAAGTATATGATGGCATGGTGTCCCACCGCCTTTAGACTTCTTTCCAAATAATTCCTTACCTTCAAATCTTTTATGTGGGTCCCTTTTCTTCACTTTTCCCTACAAATAAAAGTGGTTTTCAATTAGTTTAATAATTTTGAATAAAAATCACAAATGCACTAATATGGGCCCAATTTACATAAAATGACAACATAAATCCATATCATTAATCATGATTTAACTTTAATTAACTAATGATGATGAGAAATTTTATCATTCCATTTGAAATCATGAAATTTAAAAACGCTTCTAAAAATGGAAAGTTTCATGATTTAATGAAAAAGTGATAATTTTTAATGATTTTTGCAAGAAAATTCTAAAATGAATTTTAAAATCATGAAAACATGAATTCTAGTTAAATGAAGAAATTTCCAATGAATAAGTCCTTAAAATTCCTAAAATTATACATAAAATAATACATTTTTAAAGACTTATCAGACGGAGAGGGGGCAACAAGGGTGGCAGGAGAGCCCCTTTCTTCTCCAATGGTTTTCCTTGACTCTAGTGAGATCAAGTAAGCCCCAGACGCAAAACACCCAAGAGATATCAATCTTGGTTTTTCTTTAGAAAGATAACCAAACCCGAAGATCGTGATCCCTTCTGTGCGAACTTCGGAATTGCAGAACCAAACAAGCTTCCTCTTCTTCCAATTGTGCGGCCCACGAGATCAAGTGATTGATATCTACGTCTCTGTTTCACAAAATAAAGATTCCAACCAAATCCTCCAAGAGGATTGAAGCCGTCGATTGCACCCATCACAATCTAGGCTCTGATATCACTTGTTGGGTACTTTCAGAAGCGCATAAACTGCAATTGACTATAAAAGCCACACACAAGAAGAGCGATAAGATACAAGAGCACACACGAGATATTTACGTGGTTCGGCGATGTGCCTACATCCATTGCCAAAAGAAAATTCTACCCTTTTACTGCACTTTTCTATTTAGATCTAAGGTTATAGTTTATATTATATATATAACTTTCTCTTTCTCAGCCCCTAAGAAAGCCCAGTACAAAGATCAAAATACCCACGATTCAAAGCCCGATCAAAGACTAACCCTATGAACCAATTCGGTGAATGAAAATACAAGACATAAACCCAACACATACCTTGCCAGGAAGACTCTTCATTAATGCCTAGCTTTGACAACAATCAAGTGCTCCAAGTAAAAGATTCAATCCTCTACTCTTTTAATTACCAACCCATGCACAATATCTCAGTCCAAAATTTTGACCATTTGTAGTGGTTTGCAGGATCAAAATCCATCAAGTGCAGTCAATTTTTTCTCAGTCCCATAGGCCCCAAATTTATGATCTGTACTATTCACCTTTCTCTTATTGAACTAAATAACTCTCAATGTCTCTAGTTTCATATCTTAAATCCTATAATTTTTGTGAAATATGTGAAGAATACAAAAAATATCTAATCTTTTGCATTTGTTTTTCTTTATTTTTGTGGTTGTAGTTCATGTTTTGAACTGTTCAATATTGTATATAAATGGTAAATCCAGAGACATTAGTGTCGTTAATCTGCTCATATAAAAAAAACATGTGAGAAATACAAACTATCTGAATTCACTTTTTAATTATCCACACTTTTGTGGGCCCCAAGTCCATTACCCAAACCATATAATATTCTTAGAGACTTGATAAATTTCAAGACATGAATTTCGTACCTAAGATATATCCTAATGGATTTTGAGAAATATGTGAAAAACAGAGAGGATAAGTTAATTACTTTCTAATTTTCTATACTTCTATGCTATGAAGTATGGTTACTTCCAAATGGACACGTACCGATACTGAGTATGTACCCACACCCATACCGGGTTTGGGTACGGCAAAAAATATACTGGGTATGGTCAAACAAACCCAGTACGTTTTGACTTTGTGGGTACATGATAGGTACGTTTGTGGATACGGGATAACCACGTTCCCAGTACTTTTGCAAAAGTTTTTTTTTTTTTTGATAAAAATTTTTGTAAGAGTTTGAAAAATCTAAAAATATAATTTTTAACTTTAACCCTAACCCTTTAGGACAAACTTGAAAGAGAAACGGCTTTAGTTTTAAACCATCTTCAATCCCCTCGTTTCGAACGGAAAAAAAAAATGGAAAGGAAAAAGAAGAAAAAGAAGAAAGAAATGTTGGATTATAAAATATAAAAAATAATATTGCTGTTGCTATTTATTTTTCATTAAGTTGAATTTGTATAATGGTATTAAGTATTAATTATTGGCTTGTTGCATTTTAGAATTTTAACTTATTTTAATTAGTAGCATATTGCATTATTAAAATTCTAAAATATATAATTCTTTAATAGATGTACCTCAACCATGCCCATATTTTGTTTTTTTAGAATTTTGCCATCTTAGTGTACCTATACCATACATATATCGGTACTTATACCAGTACCTGTACTTCATAGCTTCTATGAGCCCTAGTTGATGATCCGATCCATCCACTGTGTGTTGGACACATTATTTGCTATGTAGAAAAGTTTCAAAACAAACACAATATTCTATTTCACATATGCAACATAAGTTTTATACAGGTAAATTCCATTTTCATGTGGCTCTAAAGAGAAAAACCTCAAAGCTACTTTTGAGGGAAAGAACCACCCACAACGTAGAGGCTAAGGCTGGAGTCCGAATTGTTGAATTTATTGGGTGGATAATGGGTTTATTCAAAAAGCGATAGATAAACATAACCTTAAAACCATTGATGCCTTCTTTTTAAATAACCACTGGTCCTTGTTCCACCTCTCTCGCTGCCCATGCTCATCTATGGGAGTTAGGATGTAACGTTCCGCACCTTAATTATACTATTATTATAGATTAAGCTGTATTATAGCTAAATAAGCCGTTAGAGTCTAAGCGTGTCCGTTTTAGCATTGGGATCGTGTGTGCGCAGTTTTATTGGGTTTCGAGTTTGTCTAAACTTCGTAAGGGGTAGTTAGCAATTTTAGGAAGTATAGAGGCCTTTTTCGTAGCTTTTGCGAATTGTGAGGTTTGCGCTCATGGGGTAGCTCTCCTAATTCCATTAGCCTTATCCTTTTATCTGAACCGATTTAGACCCATCTTGTCTACCAAATACCTCATTTTCTAAAATTAAGCCTTTTTATGGAAAAATACCCAAAAAACCATTAACATAGGACAAAATTTCTCTTCCTCGAAACCATGCCAATAGTATAGTCATTGGAAAGCTAATTTTATTTCATGAACAGTGGCGCTGACAGTGACTCAATCCGACTTATGGTTCACAAGTTATGGACAAAACAAGTTTTAGCCAAGTTATTAATATGAGTGGCAGTTTTGTAATTTTACTTAAATTCCCAACCCATTTCCTTTCTCACTCGTTTCACTCCCTCACTCGTTTCACTCCCCCTCCCCCCATCCAGAGACGAACCTCTCTCCTCCCCATCTCTTTTCTTCCTTTTCTTTTCATTCTCCTTTCTCTCTTCACTCTCATTTCTCATCTCCCTCTCCACTCTCGATCTCTATCACCCACCTAAGATCCGGACTCCCCCTTGTCCGGCAACCACCACCGCCACCCACTCCCTCTTCCTTTCTTTCCTTCTTTTTCTATTTTCCTTATTTCCCCTTTTTCCCATTTCCTTCCTTCTTGCTGCCACCGCCAGGATCCACGCCTACCGCCGCCACCGGAGCTTCTCCTTCTCCTTCCATCTTCCTCCTCAAGCTGTCATCTTCCCAAGGAACCCATTTTCCAAGTTTTCCCCCAAACCAAACAACCCTAGGTAAGGTTTTCCTCCCCCATAAACTAGGTCATTAGAGTTTTAACTAAAATAGATTTTTGGCATGCTCATTAGCTTCTCTTAATCATTTTTGTAGGTTTGATTTGAGTTGGGTTTGGATTTTCTTGAGTTTGAGCTTCTTTGGGGTTTCTTTGGTGAGCAAGGCATACCTTATTTTACCCTCTTCATCTAAGGCAAGTAGATTAACATATTTCAATAATGATGTGCATGTATATTTGATTGATTCTAGCATTCTATTTGTCAATTGTTCACCATTTTGCTCATTTTGGGTTTTATGTTAAAAATGCTAGATTTAGGTGTGGTAATGTGTGTGATGGATTGGTATGTTGGAGGTGATTTAAATGTGCTAAATGAAGGGGTGGGATACGCATTTTCTGCAGGTTAAGATGTGAGAAGAATTAAGGGCTTGATGGTATGTTGGAGGTGATTTAAATGTGCTAAATGAAGGGGTGGGATACCCATTTTCTGCAGGTGAAGACGTGTGAGAAGAATTAAGGGCTTGAAACCCCATTTTAATGGGATTGTTCTATGGTGATGGAGGCCCGGGTGTGGGCTAATTGTGGGACTGATTGTAGGGACATTCTACATGCATATTGGAGGGTAAATTGAGGACTTATTATGAGGGTCATTAGGGAGCAAATGTACCTCTCATAGATGGTATGATTTGTGTACAATGTACAAACTAACCGAATCCAGTTGATGTTGGACCTGGGCTATGCTTCCTTTTGACTTAAATGAAATTAATTACCCAACCATACATCACCTGGAGTTCGAGTAGAGTTGTTAGGTACACAAGTTGCCATCATTGACCTAGGCATGGCTTGTAAATCTTCCTTGGCCTTCGGGTTTGCATACTTCGCATTGTTATTACATTGTTTATGACTTTTTAGCGATTGTACCCTGTATTGGTATTGTATGGACTGTGTTGAGGTTTGGCTTGGTGTTTGGGATACCGGAGGACTACTCATTGTGGGTATGGATTTATGGTTGTGGATCGGATTATGTTGTGGAGTAGTTCCTCAATATTTGTATGGTATGGTATGTTTGGATTTAGCCAGCCCTTCACATTTGACTTAGGAACCTTGTCCGCGCACCACTAAGTCGGCCTATGTGCGGGTTGTGTTGGATCGGGGTTTTCTGGACGACTGCAGATCGATATTGGTATGGTACAAATGTACTTTCTGATTCTGGACTGGGTGTGATGCACCCTATGGCGGCTTGACCAACCGTTCTGGACGGGGCCTTGTGCTCTATGACTCTAGACTGGGTGTGATGCACCCTATGGCGGACTGATCCACCGTTCTGGACAGGATGCCTAGCATCTGAAGACGATTTGGGCCACCGTATTCTGGGCCGGGTTTTACTTGGATATTGGCTTATGTGGTTGTGCGTAATTGTGTAGCTATGGATTAGGATTCCATTCTTTCTTATGCCTTTATTGTTCATCACTCTTATGATCATATATGTCTTTATTCCATTTTGACATTGTATATTATTGTGATTTATGTTTATTCACTTGCCATCTACTGTTGTAGACTGATGTTGTAGTATTTGGTGCATAGGTACCGAGTCCTACCACCCCGAGGCAACGGAGGAGGGTGAAGCGCTACAAGCGCTTGAGCCAGGTGCTGAGTCCGAGTGGGGTGCAAATGATGGATATGGATCCATCTAGACCTGCACGCGAGTGACTAACATATTTTGAGATCTTAATGCTTTTCATTATTATTCTTTTGGCAGCCTAAGTTTTTGGTGGGCTTGCATTTAACATATTTGGTATAAACTTTTAAACTTTGAACTCAAACTCTAAACTTTACACCCCTTTTTATGTGCAATACTTTGATTATTTTGATAATGCCAACTGCTAGATATTGCTTCCGCAGGTATTTGTGTTGTTATGAAATGTTAAACTCACCGCGGACTAAAGATCCTGTGGTAAATTGATTAGGAGCCATGTGTCATGATGATTACAGGAAAAAAAAAATATTGGCCCTAATCTCACGAAACCCCAGGTTAATATTGGGGGGTCGTGACATAGGATCTATGAGAGAACCCAATTAGGAAGGTTTCCCCTAGCTATGGGTTACAAAAGAGGAATGAAAGGATTGAATTTGAACCCCTATCAGTTAGGTCAGAAATGGGGTACCCAATCAACTGGGCACCCCTTGTTCTCAGCCACTGGTTATATTGAGAGTGGATGAAAGAATCTACCATAAAGTTGGTACATTGATGGGCCTTTGTTGCTCTAAAACAAATCGTATATGTATATTGATAACATTTCTCATGTGCCACGGGAATACATTTGTTTGATTCAGACATTAACGGATAATGAAAAGGTTTAACTCACAAAGATGACCCCCAATAATATAAGTAGGATAAGAGGTTGGATTATGGTAATAATGATTTTTGTTTGATGTATTTATATGCATTCATTGAGGACAAGGACATTTTCTTTTCGTATATGGATGGACTTTAAATTTCATCACATGCGTTGCCAGGAAGACTGTCCATTAATGCCTAAATTTGACAACAATTCAGTGCTCCAAGTAAAGGCTCCCTTCCTCTACTCTTTTAATTCCCCAGCCCATGCACAAGATTTCAGTTTTTGGCAGTAATCTTATCAGCCAGACTGAAGCAATAAATTATATTGCTTGTTGAGTTTTGCTGACTTAGAAATTATCAAGCAGTGCCGGTGCTACTTTAAAACCAGTGCATTTAAAACTCTACTGTTTTAATATAACATGTAGTTTCAGTACATGTGGCAAAAACATCATTGTGCTCCCTTTAATTGAAGTAAACGTGAACTTAGCTGCATGGTTTTTTGAGTATCAGCCGATGATACCAACCCACATGCCTCGGTTTCTCAAGAAATTGCAGTGAAAAAATTAAAAATTAAATTAGCAAATATATATGGAATCAAAATTTGATGAGATGGGCAATCAAAGTAGAACCATATGAATTGAAGAAAGGAGTTTGAGCTGAGATTTTCAATTTCTCCTAATGCAAGTCACATTAGGTGGAAGATTCTCTTAGTTTTTGTATCATGTATATCTACTCAGACATCATCATTCGTCTTGACACCAGAATACAGTACTCATGGCTCCAAGAGCTCTCAATTCTTTTCTCTTCTTTATCTTCTCCCTCCTCGTTCCTCAGTTTATCAGCTCATGCCAACCTTTTGATCCACTCACCCCTTCTGAAATCGATTCCATACGACACACAATCAAACACTCTCGACTGGGCTTGACCCAAAACTCTTCCTTCATTTGAAAGCATTTGGAACTCATTTCTGAAATAAAAACTGATCTTCCTTCATTTTATTTCATTACGTAATTAATGATCAGGTGAACGATCTAATGGCTATGTCATCCTCAGGGAAAAGATGTATATATAGTTGTAAAAGAGAAATGAATGGTTTTGTTTTGTTTGTCGCGGGTTAGAGATCAAGTTAGTATAGATGCGAGTGTGAGATGAGAATGGTGCCAGCAGTAGTGAATAGTTTCCGTCGTGGACTGGGAATTGACCCAGCGCAGGTCTATTAAAGTAGCTGTATGGTTTTCTAGCTGTCAAAATCCCACCAACTTATCTACACCACCCTTACCAAAAGCAATATATATTTGCATTGTAGATTTACCATTAACTACTGAAGAGTTGCATGCTTGCATGGATGATTAATGGATGTGTTTGTTTGATGAGAGGAATCTGTGATATATGTGAATCCAAACAATAATGTATGATAAGCTTTAATAACTTAGATCTATTATTTCGATCTCCAACCTCTCCATGCAGCAATTTAAATAATTAAATCAGGCGCCTATCTTCTAAATCCAAGACGTTAAAAGCGGACCTCTTCACTTGCTCGAGCAATGGCCCAAACCCTCAATCGGTCAACACCGAGGCTCACCTTCAGTCAGGGGTAAAAAATGTTTTTTAAACTTTTTTTTTTGTATTATTTTTTCCAACTCAGTCGGCAGTGTACGCTTATTGCCAAGGTAATGCAGCAGAAACAAAGCCATCGAGAAAACGGTCATTGTTGTATGCTAGAATAAATAAAAAAGGGAAAATGACATCCACATCCCTGTATTTTCCATAAATACAAAAACATCCCCTCCCTTTTTTGAAATAACATTGACACCCCCTGTCAATTGTTGTCGGGGATGAAAGTAACAAAATATGGCCTTTTAACTATTTACCCTTAATGTAACTACATCCACACCCCTTTCTCTTTCGTATTTTCCCTTCATCCTCTCTTTCTTCCCATTTTCTCTTCACGTTCACCGCCCAATCACCTTCGTGCCACCAACTGACCACCTCCTTCTTCGCCGGACCGCCACCACCCACCTTTTCATAGCACCCACCCTTCTCCACCTTTTCTCACCTTCATCACTGCACTAATACCCTTCACTTTCTCCACCAACTTCATGCTTCCCACACTACACAGACTGCTGAACCCACTACACGAGTCCAGATCCTTTGAGTAGGTTGAAATACTATGAGAGTGAGTCGACAAATTGGACAATGCAACTTGTGACTCGTTATTATGTCAAGTGGTAGTCCATCATTGATTTCGTTTGCAGAAATAATAAGAAAATGCATAAGGGGTTTTTATAAATATATAAAAATTTTCATCCTCAAAACTGAGAACACTAAAATCCCTTTCTCCTATCTTGGGATGAAGCTCCAATCGGACATGAATGAATCTTCGCCTGACATAATGTCACACCGCCAAAATTGGGCTGAATCCAAACCTGGTTTTAGGGGTGTGAGAATTTGGGCTAATTAAAAATTTTCTTACATAAACCATACGGGCCTCAATTTCGAGTGGATCGAAGTCCTTTGTAAAGCTATGCTTGGTGATCAAGTAACCATAATCAAACGCGAAACTGAAATTCATAATTTGCGCAGATGAGTATCATATACCAATCATATAAAAAATTTAAATAATAATAAAATTAAGGTAAAGTGCTTCGAAGCATAATAATTAAAGTTGTAATTCCAAGACAAATAAATTTAATGAATAAACTAATGGCCCTAAATATGGCTTTATTACATAATCTAATGTTTCGATCTCAGCATCAACATTAGGACACCTCAGACGATGTCATCGATGCTCCATTCAACAACTCCGCTATATGGCGGAATCTCCTGCGTCGCCTGACCCTCTGGTTCAACACCAGTAATGAAACATAAACACCAAAAGTAGTTGGTCAGATTGACGTAATTGGTAAAATAGTAAACTGCAAGCAATGATGTTAATTAATTGAATTAAAAATATTTTACATTCTACCCCAAAATACACCGAATGTAAACCCAATCGCATGAATGCAAAAAAAAGAATATTCTTACAGATACAATATACCGAAAAAGAATATTCTTGCAGATATAATATACAAAAACGGATATTTCCACAGATAGATATACAAAAACGGGTATTCCTGCAGAAAGATATACAAAAACGGGTATTCCTGCAGATAGATATACAAAAACGGGTATTCCCGTAGATTTAATAAATGGCACAGCTATGTATTATATTCCACAGTATACGCTGACTCGACGACGTGCAACCACCTCTAACTGCAGTTGGTCAAACAATATATTTACGTACTATATACGAATGCATAATGAAGCATGCCATGAAACCTTTAATTCACAAATCCAACCTATTATCAATTTAAGTGCTTATATTACTTAATTTAAAGGTGTGTTATGATCATTTGTTATTTTAATTTCACTGAGGGTAAGCACTCATCAACCTAATTGTCATAATTAATTAAATATGCACATGGGGACTAACCTTTCTTCAAAATAGTAATGAAAGTTCATGATGCCAATATCCTACATTTGGTATCTATCATGTAGTGCATCCCGAATCTCACATTCCCATTTTGAATCCGGTCCAACCCTTATGTGGCATTCAACCAGCTTTTCTCAAAACTAAACTCATGTAATCCAATTATGTAAAGTTAAGGTGTTTTACAAATTAGGTAAAAGTATCTAGATTTCTAATTCAAACTAAACCAAATTATGATTAAAGAGAGAGGGAACAATTAGGTTCTTAATCTTTATTGTTGTATATAAAAACACATAATTATTTTATATAAAACAAAAGATCCAAATCCCGGATTCAGATTCTAAATCTAAACTTAAATTAAAATCCAAATTAGAATTCTAGATACATTCTAATTAATATTCAATCACCCCCAATTACATTTTAATTAAACTCTAATCAAACTATATAAAATATTAATTACAAGTAATTAAACCCTAATTAAAATTATAAACAAACTTAATTAAAATTCTAATCACACCTAATTAAGAATTAATTAATTCTAATCAAGTCACCATTAAACCTTAAATAATATTCTAATCTATTTATAATTAATATACTAGATCTTAATTAATATTTTAATTAAAATGGGCCCAGCCCAGTTGCGACCCGGCCCAGCCGGCCTAGCTTGGCCCAAGAGCTGCCAGGCCTGGCCTGTAGCACGTGCTGTCCGGTTGGCCGGGCAGTGCTGTTGCCTGGGTAGCACAGGTAGCAGCGACTGTCATTTTTTTTATAATATTTCTTTTGTGCAAATATTTATTTCAATTAAAATCAAATCCTTATTTTTAATCCATGATCAAGACATTAAACCAATCAAATAAATCATATGCAAAACAAGCCATTCAACAAAACAACCAAACGACATTGTTTATAGTTATTCACTTGTCTGGATTTCGATGCCCAAAGCACATCTAAAGTTCAAACCTTAGTTTTCCCCAAAGAACTATTAGGACTTGGTTGCAGAGGAAAGGAAGAAGAAGAAGAATTGGGCGTATGAAGAAAAGACAATTGAAAGCCTTTAGGGTTATATTATGTAAAGGTTTTTCTAAATTACAAGTAAGGGCTCTTTGCTTTTTAGTGAGTTCTACAAAATTTCAGAAAAAAGGGCTTTTCGCTTAAAAGGGTCAAATAACTTAGGCTCAAGGCCCAAGAATGTTTAATCAACCCATCTCCAATGGGCCCTACACAAAACTACTATGCATGCGAGGATCTAAATCTTTAAAATGGCCTATTAATCACCCACCTAACCCCTCTCAACCCAACTCAAACCCGACAAGCCAAAATATATATATATATATTTGCATCATGAGAAATCGATTGTTGGTGAGATGAGAATCGTAGCAGTAGTAATGAATTGTCTCTGTAGTGGACTAGGAATTGACCCAGTGCAAGCCTATTAAAGTGGTTGCATGGTTTTCTAGTCAAAATCCCACCTACTTATCTACACGACCCTTACAAAAAACAATATATATTTATATTATTCAGCAGCCACTCACTATTTTCTTCGTGAAGGCAGAAGAAATGTTGTACATCTTATATACATGTAAATCAAGTCAAACTTTTTTTTTATCCATAACAAAATCTTTCATTAAAAGAAGGAGAGAATATAATGGAAAAAAAACAAAAAAAAAACTCCAAAGAAAAGGAGTACAAGATTAATGTAATCACCCACAAGAAACTAATTAAACAACACATACCTAAAGAACACTTCTCTCAACTCCTAATTTTACTAAAGCATCAGCCATAGAGTTAGCCGACTTAAGCACAAAATGGAAAACAACATCAAAGTTTGTAGACAACACATGAATTTCATTAAAATGGAATTGGAACTTCTAAGGGTTAACCTTTCTATTAAACACTCAAGCCTACATTAGAAGAGTCACTTTCTACAAAAAGGTTACCATAGAAATGACTTGAAAAACACCGAAGAGCTTTCAAAATAGCTAAAACCTTCGTTTCATTAAAGTCACATATACCCGTAGATTTAGAAAACATCAATAATACTTCATCATTGCTATTTCAAAGAACACCACCAATATCTACGGGCCTAGCTTCCCTCTTACTGCACCTTATAGATGAAGTCAAACTTAACCTGCTCAGTTTTCTAAATTTGACCCAAGGGTGCATGGTTTTTCTAGGTGTCCAAATCCCATGGACTCATCTATGTGTTTTTTTTTGGAAAAATTTTAAAATGGGGCCTAAGTTTTTGGGACATTTCAAAACAGAACAAAATAAAAGCTACATTCCAAATTGGGCCTTAAGTTTTGCATTCTTCTTTCAAAATAGGACAACTGACCAAATACCCAACAATTCCCCCCTTTTTTTTCTAAATCCCAAAGATGCCTTCAGGACTTTTTGCAAACATCCATGTCTCTACTCAACTACATGTCCTCATTCTCTATAACCGGTGCAAAAAATGATTTCACTCTTCAGAAAGAATAATCTCGCTAGCAATCTCTTTAACAATAAAATAATAATCTATTTTGTTGAGTTGACTTTTCAGGACCTTCATGGTTTAAGTTATGTTGAGTTGAATTTTCAGACCTCCTTGGTTTAAGTTATATTTGCTACGTGTGCAATGCATTATTATGATGTAATAAATCAATTAATGAAAGTAAATTCCATTATTTTTTCATTCATTTCACAACTTCACTTTGGTTGGACTCTTCTGACCAACAAAAAATCTGTCCATGTCTGCAAAGTTGAAAATTAAAATTTTGTTCGGCTATTTGCCTAATGTGGGTCCCGCATTCCTGGCAATTGAAATTTTTGGGAATTGACCCAGCGCAGGTCTATTAAAGTGGCTACATGGTTTTCTAACTGTTAAAATCCCACCTACTTATTTGCATTATCCTTATTAAAAACAAGAGGATTTTAAGGGGAAAGCCCCTTTAGATTTGCATTAAATACTATTAAGCTCAATTTTTTAATATACACAAATTTGGTCAATTGGGCTTGAATTCGTGCAAAAAAAAAAATTTGTATGAAGGGCTGACTCAGCTGTACATAGAATAAAAAATACAGAAAGGAAGAAGAGAGAAGAAAGAAGAAAGGAAGAATAAAGGAGAAAGAAGAAAGGAAGAAGAAGAGAGGAGAAAGGAAGAAGAAGATAGGAGGAAAGAAAGGAAGAAAAAAAGGAGAGGAAGAACGGAAGGAAAGGAAGGAGAAGAGGAGAGGAAGAAAGGAAGGAATTAATATTAATGGTTTTTTTTTCCCTTCTTCTTTTCTTTGTCCTTTATTCTTCTTCGTTTCTTCATTCTCCTTTCTTTTTCTTCCTTTCTTACTCTCTTCTTCTTCATTTCTTCCTCTTTTCTTCTTCTTTTCCTTCATTTCTTCTCTCTTCTTCTTCCTTTCTTATCTCTTCTTTCTCCTCTCTTCTTCTTCTTCCTTCTTCCTCTCTTCTTCTTCTTCCTTCTTCCTTTCTTCTTCTCTTCCTCTTCCTTTCTTCTTTCTTCTCTCTTCTTTCTTTCTTCTCTTCATTTTTTTCTCTATGTACAACTGAGTGACATTAGCCCCACATACAAAAAAAAAAAAATTTTTTTTTGCCCTAATTAGAGCCCTCAATCAGTGCATATTAAAAAATTGGACTTAATCATGTTTAATGCAAATCTAAAGGGCTTTTTGCCGTAAAATCCTCTAAAAACAATATATATTTATATTATTCAGCGGCCACTCACTGTTTTTCTTCGTGAAAGCAGAAGAAATATTATACAACTTATATACATATAGATCAAGTTAAACTTTTTTTCTTTTTATCCATAACAAAATCTTTTATTAAAAAAACGAGAGAATACAAAGAAAAAAAAACAAAAACTCCAAAGAAAAAGAGTGCAAGAGCAATGTAACCACTCATAAAAATTAATTAAATAATACTTACATAAGGAACACTTCTCTCAACCCTCAATTTTGTTAAAGTATCAGCCATAAAATTGGCCGACCTAAGCACATAACGAAAAACAACATCTAAATTTATAGATAATACATAAATTTCATTAAAATAAAATTAAAACTTTCAAAAGCTAGATTTTTATTAAATGTTTAAGCTATTGCATTAGAAAAATTGCTTTCTACAATAAGATAGCTATAAAAATAACTTATAAAGCGCTGAAAAACATTCAGAACCACTAAATCCTGCGCTTCATTGAAGTCACACACGCACAAAAACTGTCGAGTCCAATTTTACATGGCCGTATCCCATATATATGCCGCGCTCACACCGGTGCCGTACCGCATCTCCGCCGGTGGCTGCTTTTTTGCCGCGTCTGTTTATCACGTTATTTTTTCACTTTTTCTTTGTCCCCACCTCAGTCGACAGTTTGTACGCTTATTAAATTAAGCAGCAGCAGGAAATGGGCCATCGAGAACTGGGTCATTGCCTGGGAATCACCCCCTACAAGTAGGGCATACGTCGCTCAAGGCTTATCATTCCAAGCAACAAACATGGCAAGAGCAATGAGTGCAAGAGCCCTCAACACTCTCTTCTTCATCTTCCTCTTTGTTTCTCAATCGATCAGCTCATTCCACCCTCTAGACCCTCTCACTTCTTCCGAAATCAAGGCCATCCAGCACACCATCAAATTCTCTCAACAGTACTCAACCAAAAATCTGACCTTCCAATATGTGGGTTTGGATGACCCAGACAAGCCAACGCTGCTTTCATGGTTATCCAACCACACAAAACACCCCTCCCTCGTAGAGCATTCATAATTGCAAGGTAAGAGAACCAGACCCATGAAATCACTGTCGACATCAAAGACAATCTCATTGTCTCGGATCGCATATACAATGGCTATGGTTACCCTACGCCCACTTTTGAAGAACGGGAGGCAGCAAGTATACTCCCCTTCACGTACCCATCATTTATACAATCAGTTACGGACAGAGGACTCGATATGGAACAAGTTGTGTGCGATGCTCTCTTAGTTGGGTGGTTTGGAGAGGAAAGAAAGGGAAAGAGAATGGCAAAGATCTTCTGCTATTACAGAGGAGGTTCTGATAATTTCTATCCGCGACCTTTGGACTTTGGAGGGCGTAACGGTAGCGGTGGATTTGGATACGGTTACTATAGTGGGATATTATGATAGGATTCGGGCACCTCTGCCCAAAGCAGGGAACCGATTATCGGGCCTCAAAGCGGAAGCCTCCATTTGCTCCACGAATAAACGGTATAACTGTCGTACAGCCGGTTGGCCCAAGTTTCACGATTGATGGCCACATGATCAGGTTAGATTTTCTTTTTATAATTACTATTTTTCCCTTTTGAAAAATTTGTTTTTATCCGCCACCCACTCATTTTAGCCATGTGATTAATTAATCATCCACTATCCCTTATAGTTGATAGATCCGGATGAGGAGATTCCGTCACGCGGTCAGAGATTCATGTGTGTTCCGGTGATGGGAAACTCTGTGAATCTTTTTGCCTCTTGTCTTTCCTTCGAAAATGGAGAGAATAATAATAATCCAAACTCTAGGGCTTCCTTATTTTTATATAGCGAAGTCGTAAAGAGTCACATTTACTAAAGACATCTTCCACGAGAAGCTCATATCCATTGATCCTATTGATAGTCTTATTATGGGGCTCAGATCAAGTTTTAAACTAAAGTGGGATTGCAATTTTTATTGGCATCTTCCCTACTTGATTTGATGTAGGACCCGTGGTATGTGGGCCACACGATTTCCTACACTAGTAAGATTGGATGGTTAAGGTTCATTCATGCGAACAAGTACAAACCATGAGTGTACCCACCAAAATCATTACGGAGTAGTTAATTCTGTATCCTTTTGGTTGAAACGGTCTAAAATTTTCGTTCCACTCCTTTAATGGAAAAGGGGGGGGGGGGGGTTAAAAAAATTGCTAGTTCGAATTTTGGTCCATTTTGGTTATTTTGGTCCATCTCAGCCAATTTCAGTTGTCCATTCTACCCATTTCTTTTTGCAACACTATTTTTACAAATTTTTTTAAAAAGAAATTCAAATATATATAAAAAAATACATAATTTATATTTTATTTTTATTTTTAATTTTTTGACATATATACTTTTTAATTTTAATTATTTTGAAAAGTTCCAATGAAAATATTCCATCTTGAGGCCGGACTAAAAAGATGAACAACACGAAATTCACAATGATGGGCAGTTGCCCATTTATACTAGATCCTTCTACAAAACTCAAAAGAAAATCTTGTGTCCTCCTTTTGAAGCCCTCGTGAAAATCTCTAATATGCCGGCAAAAATAATGAAAATTCAGAATTTACCTACCAAGCTCATGTTTGCATCTACACGAAATGTCTGGGTTTGCGGCTAATTTAACAACCATCCACACCTCCTTATGGGCAGAAATTTTGACCAAAGCTTGTATAAGACAACCGAATTTTGGGGAGAGTAGACAGCAAAGAAGACAAAGATAGGCAAAGCCAACCAAAATTAAGCGATCACTCCAAAGTAAGAAATAGGAAAATGAACACTTCACTGGTTTCTTGTTAAAACCTGTGTTTGGGACATGAATGTCACTTTTAAGTTTCCAAGATTTGAATAGTTTTTTTAGTTTTAAAGGAGAATCAATGTTCCGATTCATCGTAATCCCACTATATTTTATTGAAGTGTAAACTCACTATCAAGAGACGGGGCCCATCAGGATGATTGAGAAGTAAGGAGATAAAGAGGATAAATCGATTTGGATGTTGAAAGAAATGAACCGTTCATTGTTAAATTGAGATAAGTCCTTATTTGAGAGGGTTAAGGGGTCGTTTGTCTTTTTCGCATGAGATGTGTAACTACAATTTACATATGTAAATGTTTCATATGTAAACTTCACATATGTAAACTTTACACACGTGTTTCAGTTTACATCGTTTGTCTATCAATGTCATTTTCATATCATTTACACATGCAATTCATTTTACCACGTTTGTTTGAATTACATGTGATAATGTCAGAAATTCATTTTGAATTACAAAATCTATGTATATACATAAATGTTATTCTGTAACACTCCGACCCTACTTAATCCGGATTAGTGGTTAATTGCTTGTGATTTTGTTGCTGAGTGTGTTTTGGTTTTGCTTTTTTTTGGCTTTGAGTCATAGATAGGTAGTTTGGTTGAGTTTGACCTGGTTTAGGTAGTTCGAGCCCTTTTTCGTAATTTTTGCTTTTGTTGGACCGTGTCAGTTTTGTGTCATTTTGATGTCAACACGTGTATTTCGTTGAGCTTGTCAAACTTCGTAATTGACTCGATTGCAAATGACTTGGTTTGCTTTCATTGGATCGTTAATTGACTCAAACTGGAGAAAGGGTTATATGTTTGGACTTGTTTGTAAATTGGACTCATTTTATCTGATAAATGTCCTACCTACTCTCTCTTTCTTTCTTCAACGAGCGTTCTCTCAGTTTCTCTCTCTCTCTCTGCTTCAGCTCTCTTCTCTTTCTTTTGTTTCTGTCTCGTGAGGAAGGAAGCAGTGTTCATCAGTTGTGTGTTTCAGTGGATTGAGCCAAGGCAACGACTAGTGTGTGTGTGATTTCCGCTTGTAAGGCAAGTATAAGCACGAGTAGCTTGAACACTTATCGATAATGCTTCGATTGTGTTTATTCTTACTCTTATTGTATGCATCAGTGTTCTACAGCCCTATTGAGTCAGCTCTGTTAGTATCTCTTTGTTTTCAGTCGAGAGTTAGCCATTTCTGTATCTCTGTAACTATTTCAGGAAATTGATTCAGCGCACTCACGGCTAAACCGTGAATTGTGCTACGGCTGAGCCGTGAAATGGCTTACGGCTAAGCCATGACCCAGCCGTGACCCTAACCGTAGAACAATATAGGGTGACATCTGAAATAACTGAGAGTTGGCAATTTGCTGCTCTTCTACGGCCCAGCCTGATCTAAGCCGTACGTTGTACTACTGCTAAGCCGTGGAACCAGATATGGCTGTGCCGTAGAGTAAAATACGGTTGAGCCGTAAATGCGGATGAACAGTTTGGGGAACCTCGGCTCCGCTGCAGTGCAGATTACGGTTACGGCTCCGCCGCAGTGCAGGTTACGGTTACGCCGTAAGATGCCTACGGCTAAGCCGTATGTTCACCTACGGCTACACCGTGCAACCCTGAGAAATGGATAAAAAGATTAAGATTAAGGAAGAGACTGATATGACCCTCATGCTAGAATTTAGACAACCCGAATGTGCCCAATAGAATGTCTGAATGACATGAATGATCTCGAGGGCTGCGTCTCATTCATGTATGTTATCTAGTTGTTTAGCACCTTCCCATGGGTGTTGATTTAAGGGACTTTGGTACACTTTCGTGATAAGAAGCAACACTCTTCGATTGAACAACTGTGTATCGAATACCTTAAAACTACATCAGCATGCACGGTTAGAAACACTGGATAAATAGGTTAGGATTGGCTTGTAATTAACCTTGATTTGTTAAAGTAAATCTGATTTGCACAGCATATTAATTTCGGTTTTGCCATCTTATGTGTTCTGCGCTGGACCTCTCGATTCTGTGGGAAATGCAGCAACCCCAGAGCGAAACCCGGGCAGGCACAATCTGCTACTATGTAATTGTCCTTGCTCCTGTGGAGTACTGGATTTCAGTGATTATTTGTTAATTGTCTTCATTCGTCCATGCTTTTTCGCATTGGTTATTCGTATTGCTATGCGCATTGAGTATCAGTATATGTGATGCACTTCCTATTGTTCGTTTATTGTGATAGCTTGTGATATGTGAGATCTGTATGTGATATGGATTGAGGTACATCATCTGATTTGATTATGATTGTTATCTATGGCGCCACTGAACCTCAGCCTTAGGATACCCGACGGGGTTGACTTTGGTTTAGTTTATGTGTCTGCCTCTGCAGAGTACTTTTGTCTTGGGCTTCTAGACCCCTGGAATTAGAGACCCATGCGTACCCTGGCCCGGACGATGGTGTTCTCATTCCGTTTGCTCTCGAAAGGGAGAATATGACCAATATAATAGCCACTTTGACCATTATCTGTTTATAATTCTGATAGCATACTTATTCATATGCACTATTTGCCTAGTATATGAACATGCTTACTATGGATCTTGCATTACTACTTTTGCTCATTGATAGATACGATTCGTGTTATCTTCTTGTGGCTTATATTTTGCTAAGTCGTTGTACTTATAAGTTGTTCTTGGTGTTGCAGGCTCAAATCCCTCTTCCGATCTTGCGTCGGTCGACTCGACTCCAGGAGAGGCTCGCGAGGCCCCCTCCGGCCTAGAGGAGTGGACTTGATCCATTCTTCTGGAGAGCGGTTTGCATCATTTTGTTCTCCCCGTTCATTTGAGTCTGGGTTTATTGGGGGATTTTTCTGTGGATGTATTTTGAGTTTGATTGATCTCTGTATTTTGAGTTTTGTGGACTAGCCCCTCTTTTATTGTACATTGTTGTAAGTAACGATCTTTTGTAATCCATTATGTCTTTTGTTATGTTTGTAGTATGCCTCGATACGTACAGCTTCCGCGTACACTTATTTGCACGTGTGATTGATCCCTTGTGTGTGTACATTTGGACGAGGTCTAGGTGTACATGCACGGGAGTACGTGTATCATCGGTTAGGCTGTCTCTAACCCCCGATTTTTGGGCTCGGGTCGTGACATATTCTTATTCCCAATAAAGGCCCCTCTCTTCCTATTACAAAGTAATGAAGATGTGCATCCATGAATTTAACTTATTTCAAAATATAAAAGAATAAATTCATTTTATATTTCAATTCCATGCAAATAAACAAACTGATCCCAAAAAGTTCAATGATATTCTCATTCTTCAAAATCATGGTAAAAAAGTGTCCATCCATACAAAATATACATTTCAAAAAATGATTTATATCTACCTATACAAAATATATACAATTCAAAAAAATTTTCAAAGTACCCATACAAAATAGACTCCCATCATATATCCAAAATGAATTTTTCTCCATATGCAAAAAAAATGAGAGAATTTCTACATTTCAATTCATCGAGCTCTCCTATTAGCATTCGACTCCCACATCTGTGTTGCTATTGCATCTCGTAGGCGATAAGCATATTGACTATCAGATTCTTCATTAATTACTTCATTTTGCTGATCATCGCTGTCTTCCACATCAGAAAATATTCTTTCATGACGATGACGCTCATAGAATTCATCCCCACTTGGATTTTTCATTATAATACAATTGTGTAAGACAGCACATGCATTTACAATCTTGACTTGTGACTTGATAGGATAATTACAAGATATATGTGCCAAAATTGGAAATCGATCCTTCCACAACCCAAATGTTCTTTCAATAACATTCCGCAGCTTTGCATGTCGAAAATTAAATAGCTCACTAGGCGTCCTAGGAGCCAATGCTTGAGATCCAAATTCCTTCAGATGATATCGTGTCTCACGATATGGTCCAATAAAACTTCGCTTATGACTATAACCAGCATCAACAAAAAAATACTTTCCTATAATGATTAAATTTGACAAATATCAATAAGATTGTAATATCTTTAACTAGTAGACAAAAATTAATATTATTTCTTTACGTAAATATTTACCTTCTAGAACTTGAAGATTATGGGCGCCCCTATTTTGCATAATGTCGAAAAGAACTTTTTGATAATTAGCTGATCCTTCAAAACCGGCACATACAAATTGAAACATCATGTCAAAACCTACAATTGCCATTACATTTTGTGCAATAAAACCTTTTCTATATCGATACCGTTGATGATCTTTAATTGATACCCATGCTGGAACGTAAGTACCATTAATGACACCAATGCAATCCTATCCTAATAATAATTTAAACATGACTCATCAATAACAATTTGGTTAAAAAAATAAACAAATAAAATAAAAAACAATTTGAACATACATCTTAAAAACTAAAAAGTGCTATATTAAAAATATTGACTTTACTTGAAAAAGGGGTAAAATACTGGGTTCATTGCAATTTGTGCTGGAGCAGGCGTTTTTGGTCTAGGAAGTTTAATATAATTAGGACAAATATAAAGAAGTGCATCTAGAACAGCATTGAAATACTTGCTAATTGTTTGGCCTGAAAGCTGAAATTGAATTTGCATTACTCGATTCCTCTGACTATGCCTTACAGTAGCTAGAAAGATGGCCACCTATTCTTCTACAGAAACTCTTTTAGTTCCATGCAATAGCCCTTCTCTTTTTAAGAAGTCCCATAATTCTAAAAATACATCAGTCCTCATGCGTAGTAAATCATATGAATTACGGGGATTACACCTAATGAGGTACTCAGTGAACTCATGGCCAGACAAAGACAACTCATGTACTCGCTTTCTCTTTTTGACCCTCTTCTGTCTACATTGATGTTCGCATAAAAGTAAAACTGTAATCATTGTCAGTGCTACTACATGTAAAAATACGATCTTCATCTTTGTATCCATTACTTTTGCACTGTTCGATAAAAAATTGACAAATATTAAAACAAGGAACTAATATAGTATAACAAGATGATTTATAATATGAATTCTCAAAATAAAACATGAAGTCCATCCTAAACATATAACAAGACAATTTATAGAATGTTATCTCAAAATAAAACAAAACAAGAAATCAAAATCAAGTCCCATCTTAGATTTTTTTTAACAATGAATAGTCCTAGATAGAGCCGCTTAACTCCGCCATAAGCCATGCACGACGTCGATCCTTTGTTGAAAATGCAAGAAATTGACTGGCCACTTGTGGATCCCTCAGTAGTCTAAGAGCCCTTACTTCTAAAGTAAGGTCTAAATCTAACTCTTCAATAGCAGTAACTATATCAGCTTGACTTGGCCCTGACTGAGTCATCTTATCAGTAAGGTGGATCAAAGTAGTGTTTATGTCCTTAATTGCATGTGCAAGATCATATTTGATTTTAGTTTCATCCTGCACATTGCGCCGAGAAGTAGTTGTTCAGCGTTTCTTGGCATGTGGCGCTTCAGAGACACCCTCATCCCTCTTATCAGAGCTACTTGATTCTACTGCTACATCTTGGATGGACGCTTGTGGGGCTTCCATCGGATGTGGTGGACATTGGTTAGTCAACAAATCTCTTCCATCAGCAATTGAATCTCCATATATAATAGCAAACTTTTCATAGTTGACTACACTTCTTCCTCGGTACATTCCAAATCTAGGATGTGCCTAAATTTATCAAATGAGAACAAAGTACTATAATAATTATTGAGTTAACAATGATAGAATTAACATTACATTAATAATTACTCACCTTGATATAATCATCCCACACTTGGTCACTTGCTGTAACTCTTTTTGTAGTGTCATCCCAACCAAAGCCACTTAATCCCATTAGAGTCTTGATACAATTATAATGACTCTTTATCGTTCTTAGTCGATTTCTATTTTTTTTCTTATCATATTCCACTCCATTCTTTTCTTTCATCTTTCTTTCAATCTCTCTCCACCCTTCTGTAGTCCAGCTATTTTCATCCATTCGCTCGAGATGAATTTGTTCTATCAATATATCAGCTAATTGCTCATCTATATCATCTGACCATGTCGTATTCTTTTTTTCCCTCTTACCACGCCTTTTTTCAGAGGACGAACCAATATCAATACACTCAATATCTCCATGACATTTTTCATTCTCCATTTCTATATAACATGAAGAAATTATTAAAATTTTGATAAGATTCAAAATCCATAATATCAATAATAGATGATGAAAAGAAGGAGGCAAGTTAGTTAAATATAAAAACTGTCACAACCCGAGCCCAGATATCGGGGGTTAGCGAAAAGCCAAACCTGTGACACACGTACTCCCGTGCACGTGCATCCAAACCCAGTCCAGATGCACCCACACAAGGGATCTAACACGTGTGAAACAAACGAACGCGGAAGCTGTAGATATCATAGCAATCAACAAAGAAAAATAGCGGAAGCCAAAACAAATGTGGAACGGAAAAGACAAAGCTAAATACAATACTCGAAAACCAAATACAAGTCTGAGTACACGACAAAATCAAGATGTACAAATATACAGAGTGACAAAGTTCGAGGTACAAAATACACAGCTCCAAAAACCAAAACCCAAAAGTGACGGAAGATATGCATGTACGCACTCGGTAGAGGTGATCAGGCCCACTCTGCCAACTCGGAGGGTGCCTCTAGGCTCTGCCCTGCAGCCTCCTTGACCGCCGGGGAGCCGGGCAAGGGATCTGTGCCTGCAACACCACAAACAACGCAGTGAATACAACGATCCAACAAATATAAGTAACAAGGACGAAACACTCATAGTATCAATTGAATAATGACAGAATATTAATTACAGAGTTTCATATTAGTATGCTAAGCAAATCGTGCATAGAAGTAAAGCATGATAAGTGAATCAAAGCATAGAAATACTGAACTAAGTGGCTACTACGTAAACCATATTCTCTCCAATAGAGAGCAAAGTAGAGCAGAGCAGAGCAGATGAGAACACCACTGACCGGGCCAAGGTACAAGTGGGTCTCGGTTTCCTGGGTTCCGGGGTCCCAAGACAAAGCAACACTGCAGTGATACAGAGATACAGAGATCTAAGCCAGAGGTAACCCCGTCGAGCATCATAGGGCTGAGGCTGAGTAGAGCCAGACTAATACCAATCAAATCAAATCCAAAAGAAGGGAGATTATCCGCTTTGGACTCACCGATGACAAGGACCGGATCTTATCCTCACGTATTAATCTCTGGGTAGAGCCACCAGGGAATACCCAACGAATCAGAGATATATAAAGCCAGAGATATATAGAGCATAACCGAAATACAGATCATAGCATAGGTTAAGTCAAAGCGCAGCATAGATCAAAGCATAGTGCAGATCGAAGAATAAAACAGATATACAGGACGAAAGCAAAATGACCTCGTAATGCATAAACATAGATTAGCAGAACAGAGGGCAAAACTGTAAACAATATGCAATGCATCTCAGATTAATACGGAATCAAGGTTAATTACAAGCCAACACTAATCTAGTTGTTCACTGTCACTAAACGTGCATGTTGATGTAGTTTTAAGTTATTCGATGCACCGTTGCTATCCAAGTGTTGCAAAGTAATCCTCATGTGCACCGAAGTCCCTTAAACCAATACCCATGGGGAGGTGCTTAACAGTAAATCAACGCTCACATGAATAAGTCACAGCCTAACAGACTATTCATGCGGTCCAAAGAGTCCATTGGGCAGGTTTACATGGGTGGTTAACCTGTATTTTAGCCCTACAAAGTCGCACCATTATCCTAAGTTTTATTTCAGATTTTTCAGGTCTTACAGTTTAGCCATGGGTGACCTACGACTTAGCCGTATACACTTTACGGCCTAGCCGTAACTTGCACTACGGCTTAACCGTGGTTCCCTTCCATACACAGCTAAACTGGTCATCTTTCACCTCTGATCTGATACACTTCATGGCTGAGCTACTGTGGATTCCACGGCTTAGCCGTAGCTTCACCGTAAAAGTACTGAAATCAGAAAGTTTCGACTGATCAGGGTGGTAATTCACGGCTGGGTCACGGCTAGCTTACGGCTCAGCCGTAGAACAATGTACGGTTCAGCCGTAGCCTAGCCGTAGAACAAAATACGAAAATTCAAGTCTCTAGAATCTGAGCCGTACAAAGTTACGGCTTAGCCGTACAATACAGAATCGAATTCGGGCTGAGTACAGAAACTGAAATTTGGTACAGAAACTTAGCAACACAAGACCAGAGGTTCCAAAATCACAGAATTTGGCTGTAAAACACAACAGACATGTATAGGATGTAATAGATGAAATCAAAGCAGTCAACCAAAATACCCATATGTGTTATACAATCCTGTACTTATACTTGCCTCAAAGCTTAGCCAAATCCACTGAGATCAAGCTCCAAAGCAACTAAAATCCCAAGCAAAACAAGGAAACAACTCATGCATGAGATGAGAACACAGCAAAAGAAATGGGAATCCAAATTGGAGAAGAAGAGATGGAGAACCCACTTACCCAAAGCAAAGACAGAGATGAGAGAGAGAAAGAACCCAACCAACTGAGAGTACAAACCCAATCGACAAGGATGCAAGCTCCCAACACCACAAGACGGAAGAAGAGAATGAAGAGAAGAGAAGAAGACGTGGAGACGTTGCATGCAAGCATCGAATGAAAATGAGCAGGAGGGAGACACCTGGGCTCCAAACTCTTATATAGTTTCTGGAGGTTAAGTCAAAGTCCAGTGAAGTTTGGTTATTTACGAATCAAGTCATACGAGGGTCCAACTTCTCCAATTGACTCCGAATGGGTCTGAGGCAGTTACGGAAATTGACGAGCGCAACAAAATACATGTGCTGACACCAAGATGATGCAAATATGATGCACTCAAAGCAAAAGCAAAATTACGAAAAAGGGCTTAGAATTACCTATCCCAGGTCAAAGGTTACTCAACTACCTATCCAAGACCCGAAACCAAGTCCAAAAGGATAAACAACAGAAAAACACACTAATGAGCTACTAATCCGGCTCAAAGGGGATCGGAGTGTTACAAAAACAATAACTGTGGGTTTTATACGGTTAAATATGATCATATACAAGTGGTATGTACATAAACCCATGTCAGGTTTGATTTCAAAATCAGGCTATCATCTACATGTACATAACAACTACAAGGGCAGTGACCGATGATGATTTTTTTATACAATCACTACTCATTGATGCAGTTGTTTCTACTCATTAATGTGTATCTGCTTTTTATGATGAAATCATTGTAGAGGGGATGAGAATGATTTTCACAAAAAATAAACAAAGATTGAGATGTTTAGACTCCACGGTAGAGTTATTTTCTAATGGACTAATTAGTATCAACTAGAGTTGAGCTACAACTAATGTGAGTTTATTACTTACGTTTTTGTAAGTCTCACCTAAATGCATTTTAACTACAGAATATAGAGGGATCTAAACTATTTCATTTGGATTAGGTACGGTCTAAACATCATTATAATCAAATGATCTTCACCCTTGATAGAATTTACAAATTCAGGCATTCTGGGAGGCATTAATGGAACTACAGCTCTCCCCACTTATACTCTATGCCATAAGAAAATTAGGCTCGTTCATCTTCTTCCTTTGCACTCCTCCAACATATTTGCTATTTTTCTTTGTATTTTCCTATGCTGTTGTTGCATGCTTTTTTTTTTCTAGGTGTTTTGGTGGAATGGTAAGAAGAAGGTCACTAGGAGAGAGTGAATGTGTGTGTAAAATGCATAATAAATATATAAGATTCCACTGAGAAATTCGAATGATTTTGAAATAGAAAATTTGTGGAATTTAGGTTAAATGAAAATCTCAGGCAGGAATTCCTTCTTTATAATAATTTAGAGAAGTTCTTCGAAGTCCCTCCCACATCCCCCGTCCATTTGGCAGGTTGGATTCTGACGAGTTTGGCTTCAGTTGAAACAGGGAAAATGGGTGAATGGTTGAAAAGGGGAAAAGAGAGAGCAGAGGGGGAAAGGAGGAATGACAGAGAAGAAGATAAAGATAGAGAGAGAAGGGGAAACAGATGAGATGGGTTTGATGGTTAAAAGGATGGAAAGAGAGGAGTAGAGAGAGAGACAGAGAACGAGAAGGGTGGAGAGGTGAAATCGGCTCCGTCGTTGAGAGGGGGAAAAAAGAGGATCAGAGAGGGAGAAGAGGGGGAAAAGAGGGAAGAAGAGAAAGACAGAGATTGGTGGGTGACAGCTGTGATGGGCTTGTGAGGGTTTGGGCGATCATGTTGAAATCAAATGGGTTTCGTCGTTGAGAGGGGGAAAAAAGAGGATCAGAGAGGGAGAAGAGGGGGAAAAAGGGAAGAAGAGAAAGACAGAGATTGGTGGGTGACGGTTGTGATGGGCTTGTGAGGGTTGTGATGGGGTGCGCCACTTGTAGTGTGAGGGCGATCATGTTGAAATCAAGCTTGGGCTGCAGTAAGGGAGGGGGAAAAGAGAGGAGTAGAGATGGAGAGAGGTTGATAGCGATGAAGAAGAAGGAGAGCGACGGAGATAGGGACAGAGAGAAGAAGAGGGAGGGAAGGAGGGCGAGAGAGAGTGTGTGTGCAAGAGATGGTGAGAGGGTGTGATACCTGGTTGGATGACGATCGTCTCTTTCTACAGTTGCCGGTCTTGGAAGATTTCTGTTGCAGGTTGCTGGGGAGGGAGATGAGGAGCAAGGCTTGAAAGAGAGGAGCAGGGTTTCCTGATGGCGGAGTTCGACGCTGATGTTGCTTTTGTAACATATGTTGTGATGGGCGAGTGGGGTTTTGAAGGCGTCCCCTATGCATGACGGAATGTGCACGGTAAAACCGTCCTCCTTTTTAAAGTGAATCTATTTCACATGCAAATGAGGTGGGTAACCTTTTACCATCATGGGAGATGTGAAAGTTCCCGTGTGAAAATGGGCTATTTTTCACATCATTTTCATATGTATTTTACACAGCTAATGCGTAAATCAGTGCAAACAAACATGAAGGTATGTAACCGTTACATATGTAAGTCAATTACATATGTAAATGACACTAAACAAAAGACCCCTAATGGATGAAGGGATTGCATTTAATAATAGGTGGGCCTGCTCTGAAAATAGAAAAAGAAATTGCTGAGTTGGAAAATTTTGTCGTCTTTTAAAACCCAGCTAAGGAGTTGGGACCTAGATGCTCACATATGTGATGTGATGGAAACTTGCATATACGAAAAGACATTGACATAACTCACATATGCAAGAAGGTAAAATACAATTCGCATATGCAAGGTAATAAAAACTCACATATGCAAATAGGGGAGGGGCATGGAAGGACCTGAATATTCACACATTTGATGTAATAGAAACTTGCGCATATGAGAAGAAATAAACAACACAACTAGCACATGCGAGGTGATGAGAACTCACACATGCGAGGAAACACAAACACAAATCATACAAACGAGATTATGGGAACTCAAATATATATAAAAAAAAAAGAAAACACAATTCGCACATATAAGGTTATAAAAATTCACATATGATAGGAGGAAGGTCAGGTTTGAGCCTAGTAGCTGGAACGTAGAAAATTCTGTCATTTGCTAAAACAGGACAGTGTGGCTGCCTTCTGGGCAAAACGAAGTCTAATCAAACTTAGCATTAGCTTTTTCTCAATTCAAATCACTGTTCCACTGACTATATGAGAAAAGCCACATGTTCTTCCATAGAAAGTCATCCCTCACCTTTTTTTTTTTTTTTATCGGTTTCACAATAAAATGGAGACTCCACAAGAAAGAATCTTCTCCATAAAATTATTTAATGACAATTTGAAATTCAGTAGGAAATAAATATTCTACCTTTACTTGTTTCACTAATTAAAAGACTTACTGATTAGGTGGGCCAATTGGGCTTTCCATCTTGGATTCGATGCCCGGGTTGGCCCCATCATATCTTTAGCATCAATCTATGATCTGGACAAGGATGATATAGAAGCGTCTTCTACAGAGGATACATATCAGAGCTATTCGTGCCATACATGGATCTGGCAGATGAGTGGTACCATAGGGCATTATTTGACGCCGGAGAGTATGGTTTTGGCTTGTTCGCAGTGTCCTTGGAGCCCACCACCGATTGCCCATCCAATGCTGTCTTCATCGACGGATATATTGTCGGTCCGAGTGGCGATCCGGTTAAGATGTCCAACATCTTTTGTGTGTTTGAGCGATCCGCCGGCGAAATCATGTGGAGGCACACTGAGGCTGGGATCCCAGGGAAAGTGGTAAGTGGTTTGTCTTAGAATTGATCAGGATATAGTTTTATTACTTTTATAGTAGTACACACGATCTGCAGAGTTTTTGGTATCCCGGAGTTAGCACCCTATCAGACTTGCAGAATATGAATAAACCCTGTTTTTCTCTGAAATTTAAAGAATTTCTATCTCTAGAATTTATAAATTCCACAACATAGTAGAATTCCAAAACTCTCCTTTAAAAATGGCATCCAGGAATTTCATTAATAAGCAAATTAATTAGAATTATGAAATTCCCCTAAGACATTTGAGTATTTGTAAGTGGGAGGTATTTTTAAATTCTTAGAAAAAAAATAAGACATTCACAACCCATCTCATTATGTCCAAAATTTCTCAACACTCCACGTTCCTGTCAAGGAAAACAAGCCCATACTTATAAAGGAGAAACTGATGGTTTTGTTTTGTTTGTGTAGGTGAGAGCAGTGAGAGCTGATGTGACTCTTGTGGTGAGAATGGTGGGAGCAGTGGGGAACTATGACTATATTGTGGATTGGGAATTCAAGCAGAGCGGGTCTATTAAAGCAGTGGTACGTTTTGAATTTATTTCGGGCTATGGCTGTCTAACCTCTTTTCATCGACCACTTCATATCCTATCTCAATTTCTAATCGGGTACTACGGTTGATGGTTCTGTAGGTGGGACTAACAGGCGTCTTAGAAGTGAAGGGGGTGCCGTATACTCACACGAACCAAATAAGAGAAAACGTCTATGGGACAATGCTGGCAGAGAACACAGTTGGTGTCAATCACGACCACTTCCTCACCTACTATCTGGACATGGACATCGACGGTCAAGATAACTCCTTCATCAAGGCCAAGATGGAAACTGTCAGAGTGATGAAGGGCAGCAACACCTCCACACCCAGAAAGAGCTACTGGACTGTTGTCACCGAAACTGCAAAGACCGAAGCTGATGCTCGGCTCAGGCCCAGCTTGGACTCAGCTGACCTATTGGTGGTCAATTCCAACAAGATGACAAAGGTGGGAAACCACATTGGTTACCGTCTGATCGGTGGGTCACAGGCTACTTCAATTCTCTCTGATGATGACTACCCGCAGATCCGTGGAGCCTACACTAAATACCAACTCATGGTAACACCATATAACAGGTCTGAAAAGTGGGCCGCAGGGGTATATGTCGATCAGAGCCATGGGGATGACACTTTAGCTGTTTGGAGCCAAAGCTGGAGTGGGCCATCCCGGATTGATTTAAATTTTAAGTGGAGCCTTGACAAATATTACCTTCTGTGACTTAACTGACTGCTATTTGATGAATACTTGGAGTTTAATATCTCAATGGATTAGAACTTATATGCTAAAATGCTTTATGATGGTGATGGTTTTTTATTGATTTATTTGTACGCAGGAACAGGGCCATCAAGAACAGGGATATTGTTTTATGGTACACGGTGGGATTTCATCACATACCTAGCCAAGAAGACTTTCCGGTGATGCCAACATTGACAAGCGGATTTGAGCTCCGATCATCCAATTTCTTTGAGAGCAATCCTGTTCTCAAAGTAATGCCCTCTAAGCCTGTTCATTGGCCTAATTGTACAGTTCAAACGTAGAAGGTGATTTCATGACTCAGTGCAGAGAATAGTCTGACCAACAAACCTAAATAAAAACAAGGTCTCAGTAGTTGAATTCTGAGGACTCCGAAAGAAAGTTTCTAGTATTGGCACTATTATCCACTTATATTGCAATATAAAACTCGCTATTTCTACATTTTAGATATCTATACGTTTGGTAGCACCACATGATAAAGATTCATTACTCCTACATGGTCACTTTAAACTATGGGCTCAATTATTACACTACAAAAAAATGACACATATAGCAGTTAATTGAACTAAATAACTCTCAATGTCTAATCTTTTGCATCAAGTGCAGTCAATTTTTTCTCAGTCCCATAGGCCCCAAATTTATGATGCGTACTGTTCACCTTTCTCTTATTGAACTAAGTAACTCTCAATGTCTTTAGTTTCATATCTTAAATCCTATAATTTTTGTGAAATATGTGAAGAATACAAAAAATATCTAATCTTTTGCATTTGTTTTTCTTTATTTTTGTGGTCATAGTTCATGCTTTGAACTGTTCAATATTGTATATAAATGGTAAATCTAGAGACATTAGTGTCTGTAATCTGCCCATATAAAAAAACATGTGAGAAATACAAACTATCTGAATTCGCTTTTTAATTATCTACTCTTGTGTGGGCCCCAAGTCCATTACCCAAACCATATAATATTCTTAGAGACATGATAAATTTCAAGACATGAATTTCATACCTAAGATATATCCTAATGGATTTTGAGAAATAAGCGAAAAACAGAGAAGATAAGTTAATTACTTTCTAATTTTCTATACTTCTATGCTATGAAGTATGAACACTTCCAAAATGGACACGAACTGGTACCGAGTATGTACCCGTACCCATACCGGGTCTGGGTATGGCAAAAAATATACCGGGTATGGTCAAACGTACCAAGTACATTTGGACTTTGTGGGCACAAGATAAGTACGTTTGAAGATACGAGATAGGCACGTTCCCAGTACTTTTGCAAAAGTTTTTTTTTTTTTGGTAAAAACTTTTGTAAGAGTTTGAAAATTTTAAAAATATAATTTTTAACTTTAGTCCTAACCCTTTACGACGAACTTGAAAGGGAAAAGGCTTTAGTCCTAACCCATCTCCAATCCCCTCGTTTCCAATAGAAAAAAAATGAAAATGGAAAGGAGGAAGAAGAAAAAGAAGGAAGAAATGTTGGATTATGAAATATAAAAAATAATATTGCTGTTACTCTTTTTTTTTGTTTCTCATTAGGTTGAATTTGTATAATGGTATTAAGTAATTGTTGGCTTATTGCATCTAAGAATTCTAATTTATTTTAATTATTAGCATATTGCATTATTAAAATTCTAAAATATATAATTCTTTAATGGATGTACCCCAACCGTACCCACATTTTGTTTTTTAGAATTTTGCCATATGGGCATTTCTTGCAGTACCCATATTGGTACCTATATCAGTACTCGTGCTTTATAGCTTCTATGAGCCCTAGTTCATGATCCGAACCATCCACTGTGTGTTGGACACACTATTTGCTATGTAGAAAAGTTTGAAAACAAACATAATATTCTATTTCACATATGCAACATAAGTTTTATACAGGTAAATTCCATTTTCATGTGGCCCTAAAGAGAAAAACCTCAAAGCCACTTTTGAGGGAAAAAACCACCCACAATGTAGAGGCTAAGGCTAGAGTCCCAATTGTTGAATTTATTGGGTGGATAATGGATTTATTCAAAAAGAGATGGATAAACATAACCTTAAAACCATTGATGCCTTCTTTTTAAATAACCACTGGTCCTTGTTCCACCTGTCTCACTGCCCATGCTCATCTATGGAAGTTAGGATCTATGAGAGAACCCAATTAGGAAGGTTTCCCCTAGCTATGGGTTACAAAAGAGGAATGAAAGGATTGAATTTGAACCCCTATCAGTTAGGTCAGAAATGGGGTACCCAACCAACTGGGCACCCCTTGTTCTCAGCCACTTGTTATATTGAGAGTGGATAAAAGAATCTACCATAAAGTTGGTACATTGATGGGCCTTTGTCGCTCTAAAACAAATAGTATATGTATATTGATAACATTTCTCATGTGCCACGGGAATACATTAGTTTGATTCAGACAATAACAGATAATGAAAACGTTTAACTCACAAAGATGACCCCCAATAATATAAGTAGGATAAGAGGTTGGATTATGGTAATAATGATTTTTGTTTGATGTATTTATATGCATTCATTGAGGACCAGGACATTTTCTTTTTGTATATGGATGGACTTAAATTTCATCACATACGTTGCAAGGAAGACTGTTCATTAATGCCTAAATTTGACAACAATTCAGTGCTCCAAGTAACGGCTCCCTTCCTCTACTCTTTTAATTTCCCAGCCCATGCACAAGATTTCAGTTTTTGGCAGTAATCTTATCAGCCAGACTGGAGCAATAAATTATATTGCTTGTTGAGTTTTGCTGACTTAGAAATTATCAAGTAATGCCGGTGCTACTTTAAAACCAGTGCATTTAAAACTCTACTGTTTTAATATAACATGTAGTTTCAGTACATGTGGCAAAAACATCGTTGTGCTCCCTTTAATTGAAGTAAACGTGAACTTAGCTGCATGGCTTTTTAAGTATCAGCCGATGATACCAACGCACATGCCTCGGTTTCTCAAGAAATTGCAGTGAAAAAATTAACAATTAAATTAGCAAATATATATGGAATCAGAATTTGATGAGATCGGTGATGGATCCGGATGAGGAGACTCCGTCATGCGGCCGGAGATCTATGTGTGTTCCAGTGATGGAAAGCTCCGTGGATCTCCTCGCCTCTTATCTTTCCTATGGAAATGGAGAGAATCATAATTATCCAAATCCTAGGGCTCCCTTATCCTTATATAGACAAGTCTCAAAGAGTCACACTTACTAGAGACATCTTCCACCAGAAGTTTACATCCACTGATCCTATTGGGAGTCTTATTATGGGGCCCAGATCAAGTCTTACACTAAAGTGGGATTGCATCTCTGTTGGCCTCTACCCTGCTTGATCTGACGTGGGACCCGTGGCATGCGGGCCACACGATTTCCTACAATCTCCCACTTGGCACGAATGCCATGTACATCAAACATTTTTCAGTCCTATACGCATTACATGCCTTGCAAAAACCTCTACAGGCAAAGCCTTGGTGAGAGCATCAGCCATCAACTCTTCTGAATGCACATAAAAAATTTCTATATCATTTTTTTCAGCATTCTTTCTAATAAAGTGATATTTTATTTCAACATGTTTTGATCGGCTGTTAATCCTTTGCTCATTCACCATAGAAATGGCTGATGTGTTGTCTATGCTCATTGGGACATGCTCCTTCTCATTTATTACCTCCAAATCACACTGGAAGTATTTTAACCAAAGAGCCTCCTGGACTGCTGTATTGCAAGCTATATACTCTGCTTCGGCTGTTGATATAGCCGTGGAGGTCTGTTTT
Source organism: Sextonia rubra (assembly GCA_037013555.1). Classification (NCBI taxonomy): domain Eukaryota; kingdom Viridiplantae; phylum Streptophyta; class Magnoliopsida; order Laurales; family Lauraceae; genus Sextonia; species Sextonia rubra. The sequence continues at coordinate 15,161,257 of JASUAD010000001.1, read as the reverse complement.
TTGCTACCCTAAGAAATTGTACCTCCTCCGAGGGTAAACACATAGCTGGTTGTTGACTTTCTCTAGTCTAAATCACCGGCCCAATCTGCATCTGAGTAGCCGCGCAGTTCCAGGACTTCACCTTGATAACATAGGCGAAGATTCACTGTTCCTTTGATGTACCGCAGAATCCTCTTAACTGCATACCAATGCGGTAATCCTGGGTTACTTAGTTTGATATGGCTAAGTGTAAACCAATTAATACTCCCATCTGCAGGAGCACAAAATTGTCAAGCGACCAAGGACCCACAAATGAGCAGGATAGGGAAATGATGAGATCAAAACCTTATGCTCAAATTGTTTTACTAACTCACTGGCTATGAATCCGATCAATAAATGCCTCGCTGATTTGTTATCAAAGACCTATTGCTCATATAATTCATGGTCCTCCTTGGGGGCATTATCAGTGAGCTTAGGGATCGGATCGAATTCAATCACATAAGTTAATCCGTCAAAATGCAGCGACGCTTCCATCCGACGCTTCCACACGGCTAAGTTTTTGCCGTTAAAAATATCAGCCTTTCCAAGATCATGCAATGTTAATTTGGAATACATAATTTATATTTATTTTTAATTAAAGGATGGGTTAGATACCACTGATCGTATAAGGGGAAAATAACAACCTTTTATCTGAACCACTGGATCGTCTTCCTTTTGCTGCCAATGCGTAGATCTGCTTGCAAGGATTCCGTAGGCGCAAACGGATCGTCGATCTGACTCCGGATAACCAAGATATCGCAGTTGGAAAATTTGACGGTGATCCATGCCCCTGCCTATGTCAGCGGTATGATCTCTACATTAGCATTCTATAGTCACGCGTACACCAGCGTGTCTGCGTCAGCACTACTGGGCTGGAACAAATCTGGGTCGGGTTGGATCCGCTGACCCAATTTGCAAGAGGAGATAATTGACAAGCAGGCCTACACGCTCGCCGAAGCAAAAATAACAACGCTTGGCTCTACGGAATTGATGCCTACGTCAGCGATGCGTTGCTGTCGTTCTCGCTGGACTTAAAGAGGAGTAATCAGATAGAACTGGACTTGGCTTTCTCCTTCTCTTGTTTTTATTTATTTTATATCACAGAAGAGGACAAAAAGTAATAAAATAAGTCAAAGTTGCTTGGCTTGAGATTTGTCCTCTCTGGAAACATCAATAGCAAAGCCAGAACGTGACTACCACGTTATCACAACGTTATCACAAAGTTGCTTGGCTTGGTAGTCATCCACGTTATCATAACCAAAAAAAATCTTTCTCCTCGGACTCCGTGTGATGGCAAAAAGAGGCACAGTACCTTTGCTTTAAAAAATCTAACGTTTGAACCCTTTGTTTTATTTCTTCCTTATGGATCCAAAACGCCACTGTAGGATAAGACGCCAACTGATGGATTCAACGCCATTGTATGATAAGACGAAATCACCTCTTGTGATTCTCGGTTTACGTGCACAACTTAAAAGGAGATATGAAGCAGGCTTCTTCTTCCTTCCCTTGCACGTTGCAGAAACGCAGAAACGAGATAAGATGGAGACTCACAGATTTGAAGAAATCCAGATTTACTCTAATCCACGGTGCTTCTGCAAAATCTGAACCGTTAGAATGCACTGCGCCGGCCTCTGATACTAATTGATGGATCCGGATGAGGAGACTCTCATCACGCGGCCGGAGATCTATGTGCGTTCCGATGATGGGAAGCTCTGTGAATCTCTTCACCTCTTATCTTTCCTACGGGAATGGAGAGAATCATAATTATCCAAACCCTAGAGCTCCTTTATCCTTATAGACAAGTCCCAAAGAGTCACACTTACTATAGACATTTTTCAGTAGAAGCTCACATCCATTGATCCTATTGGGAGTTTTATTATAGGGCTCAAATCAAGTCTTACACTAAAGTGGAATTGCATCTCTATTGGCCTCTGCTCTGCTTGATCTGACGTGGACCCGTGGCATGCGAGCCACACGATTTCCTACAATGGGCAATCAAAGTAGAACCATATGAATTGAAGAAAGTAGTTTGAGCTGAGATTTTCAATTTCTCGTAATGCAAGTCACATTAGGTGGAAGATTCTCTTGGTTTTTATATCACTAGTGAAGGGAACGTGTGTTGCACGTAGTTGTTTCATATTTTGATAATTATATTTGTTTTTCATTTTTGTTTGTAATTGGAATTTTTAATTTGCTATGAATAGAGGAATTATGATTTGAAAACTATGATCTTTGGCTTATTTGGGCCTGTGCATTTAGTTATATGAAGTAGAGACTAATTAAGAATGAAGAATGGAACTATTTTTTAAGCTGTTAGAGAATGTTGTAATGGAATTTTTTGTAAAACTTTAATGCAAATGTTGGATTTTGATAATTGAATTGAGATTGATAGTGTGAAAGATCATATATAAAATATAACCATTTAAAGATTTGTATTTGTCAATAGAACATTGAAAGCATGTCATTTAATATTGAGTATATTCAAAACTGTTTGATATTGTTATTGGTTTTATTACAGGTATAACAAATTTGTAAAATGTATAGATTTGGTAAACATGTGCAATTACTCTATGCTATATTTTCATAAAACAATCAGTATTAATAACATGTTATAGTGTGAAAGAAAGTAAACAAATGAAACAAACTATAGAAGGATCAAAGGTTTTTAAGAAAGTATAATAGTACCTGAATTGAAAATATAAGCAATATTTTGAATCAGTAATTACCAAATAATAAGTTTTTACAGTTTGGAGGCTGGGTCTTGTATTTTTTTCTTGGTGTGAAAGCATTTCACCCATTTTGCTCCAATGATTGACTTTTGATCTTCTCAATCTGTTCACTATACAAAGTTGAATAGAACATGCGATTTATATAAATGTAGCTAAAGAATTTCTTTATTGTATTAACCTGCTTTTCAAGTTCTCCAGCTTGTGTAAAAGCTTTCGTGACCAGTTGCTTAGTGTCAAGAGTAACCTTTTTTTGGTATTGAGGGGGGTAGTTGCAACGAAAGATTGTGCGTGTAACTACATTGTTGGTATTGAAGACACTGAGAAGAAAGAAACATTTTTTTCAATGATTAATAATAAAGAAATATTAAAAGCAATCAAATGATGATGAGAAAGTGTAATGTGTTTGGTAAATTGGATCATAAGATGATGCAGAGATGGCATTGAAAGCCCCATTCAGTGTCTACAATATGAGAGGGCAAACCATTTTCTGTGAGAAAAATAGTTTGAAAAGTGAAAACCATAAAACTCCTGTTGGCAGTCAAGTATAAAAAAACAGGATTATGCTTTTGTAATATCCAAAATGGCCACTGGGACTGCATCGGGCGAATTATAGGTTTTCACATCTAAAGAAAATAATGTGAATGCTAATTCATTTAGGACAAGTGGAAATTGAAAATAACATAATGGCATGGGATGGTAGATTTAAGCAACAGATACCTACTACATCCTTATATTAACCACAACTTTTTTTTACCAAAGACATGTCCAATTGGTAGAAAACCATTTGATGCAGTGTGACACAAAAAAAGCAGCAAAACATTTCATTTACTGCAAGTGCTTAGCTACACTAAAGAAATGGAATTGAAACAAAATCAATTTCTCAAGAACAAAGACAAACAACTTTGAGACTGTATTAGGTATGGGAAAAAAGCAACAATGTAGAGCCGAATTAGATAAAGAGTTTCCTTTCAGCAATAGAGGAGTAGATTCGAGTTACTTGTAGGTATCCCTATGTCTAAGACTAATGGTGATCTAATATGAGCCAACCCAACTGTCCCACCAGTATTAAAAGGCAGTTTGTGTAAATGATTTTTGGCATATCCTAATTTTTTCTTATGTGCCAACTTATTTAAACTCAGATATAAATGCAGTTGTCCCACCATTGGTAAAGGCAGTTTAAGGAAAAGATTTTGTGTAATCTAATTTTTCATCATTTGTGCAGCATCTTTGTACAGAACACCCTTTTAGAAGGAGTTACTGAATATAAAAAAACTTTTGCAAATCATAAAAAAGGAGAGAGATCAAACTGAAAAGAGTGAGAAGAAGAAGCACAACTTAAGCAATATTTCATCAAACAGTTTTTTTTAATCTTAATGAAAAAGAAAGAGAAACTTATCCTGATGCACACACCACATACAAGGCCCATGGTTTGGAGGTCTATACCATTAGTCTGACATTTCCATGCAATTTTTAAACCAAAAGTTTGGATGAATAGAGTATACAATTTTAAAAACCAAGTCCAAATGAATAGTTATTTATTTTATTTTTTGGACCATTATATTTATCATGCATTGGTTAGTGGCTATGTACTTTTGTGGTTTAATGTGTCCATAGATCACAAGCACACTAATATCAACGAGTAGATGGGAGTGATTTCCAATCAGGAAGATTTCAATAGCATCCCACAGGGAAGAAGAGGCATACATTAGACTTATCAGACTGAATCAATGAAATGTGAGCTGCACTGAAGGGCATCAGGCTACTAAAAAAGATGCACACGTGCATGGAGTGACTATTGGTCTATATGACTAAACCACGAACATGGAATGATACTTTAAAGATGCCTACAAATGGGCAGAGAGTGACTAACCTCAAACAACTGGGTATGCCCGTAATCTCTTGCATGCTCTACTGTTATTCTGTTGTTAATAAAGGTGGTCTGCATGGACAAATGGGGTAAATGGATGAAAAGTTTATGGTTTATACAAGCTCACAATACCATTTAAGCATCTATAAGATGTGGCCAACATTCAGACAATTTGTCAATGTCAAAACAAGTAACAAGGATATGAATGCTGCATCGCTTAGATATAGCAAAAACAAAAATTGTTCTATAGAAAACTTCATACTGTAAAAGAAAATTTTTAATATTTAAATATGCTTCTAAATTTTTAATGTTTAAGTACACTTTTTAATTTTTAATATTCAACTACACTTGTAAATTTTTAATATTTAACTACACTTGTCTGGACATATCGACATATCAGGCGTTTTTGAAGTGCTAATACATAAACCAATGCCAAAGTTACATAGGAGCTATCAGCATAAGTATAGATGGTGATTTCCATGATCCATCTTTAAGCCCCATGTCATATCTGCCAATTATTAAAAAAAAAAGAGAGTTCCAAACCGTACTGACAGATGAGTTATTCTGCAAGTTACTAAAAATCAGCCTTTTCCGAATAATTTGGACATTTCCTGTTTACAGTTTTACTTGACAAGACTGCAAGTGAACTTGAACATATTTCCTAAAGCATTACAGGTTGAAAACAGCTAAAGAATATTGTTTGCATCAACTGTAAGACATGGCAAGGAAATGGGAAAGAGGAGAAGATGAATCTCAGCTATCATATAAAATATCATTAATTCCTGAGAGAATCAACAATTTGTTAGGACAAAACAATTCATACAAGTGACATCCATATTCGAATGCTCAAGATAATTGAAGTATTGGGATGGTATCTGCTGGATATGCCGCCATGATGGGTCACAAAAGATAAACTCTCTTGTTTGCTAGATGATATGGTTCCATGAGTATAGACTGCTAGGCATTAAAAATCTGCATTTTTGCAATAAAGGGTTTGATGATGTGAAAAATAGCCCTAAACCTTATTTTTTTGTTAAACACAATAAAGTCTAGACTCATTATAAAGAAAATAATTGTTCAAGGCAAGTTTGAATTGACATGCACAAAAATGGCATGTTGTGAAGAAGCTACAAAATATATAGACAACTGAGTTTATTGTTATGTGGTTGTTGAGTGATACTTCAATTAAAGTAGTATCAGTAGTCTATGGAAGATGAGAGTTAGGCTTCATATGTATATGTACAAGATGAGAGTTAGGCCTGTTATATGATATGAGTCTGAATATGAGAGATAAACAAATGAAAGAGTATAAAGTATATGTTGTGAAGATGGTATACTAAAACAGATGTGTGTAACGAGGATTGGATTAGACACCAGTGTTATCATAGGGGAAACCAAGGTTAAATACTGGTATCCATGTTAGAAGGAAGAAAAATTTTGCCTGTTAGGCAACGAATAGATCCAGCAGAAAAATGCTGCTTCATAATTGATGTCAAGTTGTCAGGGCATTTTGTTTGTTCAAAAGGTGAATGGGAATAACTGATGAGTTCTTTATATAAGAATTAATGAGGCTAGGATACAAAATAAACTAATTTGATAGTATGCAGTGTGCTAAGATAAGTTTGGCTTCCACAACTTGAGATCATAGTGTCTAACCCATTAGCAGGCCCAATGAACATGATGTGATTAAAAATTAGGAGGCTGCATCATGAAGGTCAAACCTAGTTTATCATGAAACCAGGCTACTCTCTCTCAGAGTTCTAAAAGTATAAGCAATGAATTTTTTAGTGGTAGTCTTCTTCAATGAATCAAATAATGAAAAGAAAGGAAGATAGAAATGGGGAAATGTGTATCTATAATGGAAGCAGGGAAAAAAAATATAAATTGATTTTTTTATTCACCTTCGTGCTGACCATGAAGTGTTGCAGTTGCACCCTTATGAATCAAAGTTGGCCCAAATAAGAGACAGTTTGGAACCATGGCAAAGAGGAGTGCAGTACATGAAACGTTTTTTTTTTTTTTTGATGTTGAGGAGCACATGAAACTATATATAGAAGACATCAAATAGATAGATAAGTAGAAAGCATGCCGAAGTTATCTATGATGATTCAATTAAATATCCTATTGCAAAGAGTTTGTATTTTGAAGTTATACAGACTTTGGGTCAGTTTGTTTTTATGGTATTGAATTGTTGGGACTTTATATGAGAGGGTTTAATATCAAAGAAATGAATATCCATCTACATATGGTCTCCAAATAGTGTTTGTTTTATTAGGAAATCATTTTCCAGCTATCCCCACAAGAAATCAAATTCTAAGCAAGAAGACACAACTTGGTTTTGGTTGATTTTTAAAAGCTTTGTGTGATCATATGAAATATATGATTATGTCATCTATTAGAAATTTATATATAAATCATATAGTTATATGTTTGGTCTTTGTCTATTTTGTACATAGGTGTGGTATCTCAAGAAGCAAGAGGATATAGGTTCCATAATCACAAATTTTTCATATAAACATTTGAGAATTCAACCATCTATAGCAGTAATCTATAAACAAAATTATTGAAAAAAGCATTGTTTGGAATGGCATCGACATATGAAAAATACAAAACAGAGGCTATAAAATATATGTTAACATTGCTGGTTTAAGGATGTAGGAAATGAGGGAGACCAGTAAAGCCCTTAAACAAAGAAATTATAAAAGATATGATAGATTATGGAGTTGTTGTAATTAATGTGGCAAACAAAACTGAATGCAGAAGTTAAACTAATAAAGATTACACCAAATAGATGAGAAAAGTCATCGATGGTAATGATGAATGAAGATAAATTTTGCTTCGAGAAAAAGAATTATTTTCTTTTTGGTGATCATCATGTATGTGGTTCTGTGTACATATGTAACTATGCAAGCATATAGTTATACAAAGAAAAGAGCAAATTTTGAAGAGAAGGTTAACAATGTATGCACAAAAAAAAAGGGCAATGAAAACACACCGAAGTGGAGATTATCTTTTTGCCATTGGTTGTTTGAAGAAGGCGTTTGTATTCAACCTGATCTCCTTTGGCCTCCAGTTTATTTGTTTGAGCCTCGGACTTTTGTGATGCTAGAGTATGTCAGTACTTTAAAAAAAATCTTACAAACAAATGATTTATGGAAAACAAATATAAGTTCATGCTTTTAAGTACAAAAGTAAGTAAATATGCAAGATTAATCTAACATAGTATTGACTCTTGAGAAGAATCAAGGGTATCTTTGTGTGGAGTATTTTCCTCTAAAAAATAAAATTGATTCTAGAGAGGAAGTAATTTTATGTTGTCCGTGATAAAATCTTTTTTTTTTTTTTGGTGGTTTTCATTTTTTGAGCCAAAATCTTTTTCGCCAATTTTGTTAATGCACGTTGGATGTATGAAGAGAAAAATGATTTAAAGTCTTGAAAAGGATGTAGAAACATATTCCATCATGAAAATAATTGAGTTGCGCTAAGTAGTAGAAGCTGAAAACTTTAATTTTAGTATTTAGCAATGAATAAGGTCATTGTGAAAATAAAATTGCTAGAAAACTGTTGCAGACAAAAATGCGTTGATAAACTAAAAATTAAGATCAAAGAAGACAAGTTTCAAAAGGGGGTGAAAGAAAAGGAAAAGAGAGAAAGTTACAGCTTTTAGAGTGACCCAGACAAAGCCTTTTTGCTGAAAATACTGATACATATCTCCCATTTATGTATTGTAGCGAGAAAAATAGGGGAGAGAGTTCGAAATTTGGAACGTGTTACTTATAGGTTTATTAATTTATTGAAATTATTAGTAGCAAAAGGAATAGGATCATGTAGATCATGTGCATAGATTGATCTGTTATTGATGAAATTTGTAGTATCAAATAAGTTAGAATGAATCGGGAAATTTTATGTTAAAGAAACTATTAAACATCTGAAAATAGGAATGGTTCCAATTTTGAAGCTTTGTTGAGTTTAGAATGAAATTAGGTAATTTTGGGGTAAAGTTGTTATCATTTAGTTTCATTGTATTGCAGCTGAAATGATCAATTTGAGTTTCAAACAATAGAAAGAACATGAAAATATATAGAGTAAAATAGATTTTAAAAAAATAAAGAATGTTATAAATCCATCAAGTTGAGATAGAGAATGTTAGAGCATTTGTAGTGAAGATATGATAAAGCAGCAAAAATCCTAAGTTACAATTCAAGAAGGAAAATGAAAAGATGTTGACTTGTTCATGTAAATTGATGAGAGGAGGTTATTTCTTTTTGGTGATATGTCAAACAGGGTGTGTTCGATAGAGCAATTCTTTGTGGCATTCATTTAAATAGATTGATTGTAGCAATTTTGTATTTTAGATTTGAAATAAGAGTAATAGTTCAGTATAAAATGGATAGGAAGAAAAAAAAAAGAAGATAAATTGTATAAAAATAGTGAGAAAGGGATGAGAGAGGGTGGTGAAAACTTTTGACCTATGTCAAGAATCTTTCATTGTTGTTGATACTAAGAAAATTGTTAATATTTAATGTTATTAATTGTTTAGTAATTTAAAGTTGAAGTCATCTTAATCTGTAATAAGGGAAGAAATCAATATCTTCAAGACAAAGAATGAAATAATTTAAACATTATTATATTTTGTTGTATTTGTGTTGGAAGGGATAAGATAGTTAATATATCATTCAAACTGAATGCAGTATACAAGCAAAACAAAAGAAAAATAGTAGATTGCAGTTTAACTATGTCAAAAACAAAGGCAGTTGCTTATTAGTAGTACCTTTAGATTCAAGCATAAGGTATGAAGGTAGGGAACTGAAATAAGTAAAAGTGATGGTAATTCCATGTAAGTATAAATTCAAGCTATGATTGGTAAGGTAGTCATAGATGATGGTGTTCAGAAACATACATAAGTTACAGGCAACCATAGATAGGATATTATCAAGTGAGATCGTTTTATTATCTGAATCTTGTGGGTACCTATATGTAAAAAAGGTTATGAATAAATAGAAATAAGTTATGATAAAAAGAGATGGTTGTAAGAAAGTTTTACCTGAGGAAGGAAATAGTACTTAGAACTAAAGATTTATGATTCATTACAACCTGGATTCATTAAAACAAATAATTAGTTGACACTAAGGGAATGATCATAAATGCAATATTTAGAAATGCTAGAACTTTGAGAAAGTTAAAATATCAAAGATGGAAAATTACCTATAGAAAGAGATTGAAATTCTTGTACTTTGTATTTTGCTATGATTGTTGGAAAGACAAAGTGTTATGTAGGTAAAGTAATTGGATCAATTAATGTTTTATTGAGAGAAACTGGTAACTTAGGAGGTAAATATTAGTGAGCTATATAGGCAGTGATAGTGAAGTGTTAGGAACTTTTGTATTATGTACACACAAACTGTTTATAATATATACAATACCAAAAGTTAAAGGTCATACAAACTTTTTGTCACTAAAGATTTTATATGTTTCTATTGGTTAATTACATCTAAGCTGTTACAAGTTAATTATCAAAAGAAGTTTGAAAGATCTGCACATCAAGGCTTGAAATTTGCAGTTTTGTAGTAATTGTTGTCTCAATTTGTCATTGGATTTGAATCTGCAAAGGAAAGAGTTAGTTAATAATGGATATTATATTTCTGTATAACATAAAAAATACTGAAATATTTATATGCTGATTTTTTAAATTTCTATTTTAATATTTTAAGAAGGTGTTATTGTTATATAACTTCGGTTGGAAATAAGTGTTGATGTAATTCAATAGATTTACAAATAATGAAGTTAGAAATAGTGTTGGGTTATCAGTTTTATAATAATTGTTCATTTTTCTCAAATTATGGTTAGTTATGTTAAATAGGAATTTATCATTGGATAAATATTTTAAATATAATTATTTGATATGTAAGCGGTTGTATATATGAAAAATTACCTTTTGAATCTGCAGACGCATGTAAGAACTATTTCTGCTTTTCTGATTTGATGATAGTAGCTGTTTTTTGACCATTTTGCTGCATTTGTACTTTAATGCAAAAAAGAAAAGTTTTGTCTTGACAGTCTTTCATCCATGTTTTGATGTGATCAAGATATTAATATAAATGGAAAAGAAAGATAAAACTTAAGAATTATGATTAAAAATATATTGAATATATTATAGAAATTAGAAAGGTGTTTAAAATGAAAGTACCCCAGTTTGAGTATTCATTAAGGATTCTCCTATACAAGAGAATATCTTCTCGGTATCATCTTCAAAAAGTGTTGCACGAATAGTTGTTGATGAGTCTTCAATTTCGATATTGATAATGGATCTGTAGTTTGATAAGTTTAAAATTTATTTTGATTTGTAAAAGTAGTGCAGATAAGTTGTCTATATTGTGAGCATACCTTGGTATTGCAATTTCTAATCTTTTGCAGTTGTGACATGTAAATGATGAACCATAACTTTCTTGTATCTTTTTTTTTTGCAATGTTTGCATGCCATATACCAAAATTGTTGGTTTTCTGGTATATTTGTGATAGATGCTTTGATCCAATGTGTGCTGTTCTGTAATAATAATGTACTTACCATGTCATAAATGTGGAATAAATAGTAAAATGAAATAAATTGATACATACATGTTCTGCAGAATCAATAACTTTTTGAAGTGATGTTGTTTCCAATTCTGTAGGCTTTGGTAATTCTAAGTATGATTTTTTGGAAACAATTTAATCCAAGATCTCTTTTTTTGCTTTGAGTTGTAAAAAATGTAGAAGAAGTAGTTAGATTTGTGTTTTTTACTTGAGCATATAAATATTTTTATGAAAACAATACTTACAAAGAAACTAATTCCTTTGTTTCAGGTATGATAGGATTGATCAGGATAGTCGATGATGACCTCGTTGAGAATGACTTTTTTCCTAATAGTTAAAGTTGAATACATTAATTAAAAAAAGTTTTATTAGACATTAATAGAGATGCAAATTTGTAACCAATATTAATTAATAATAGTATTGTGTTTTTCATACCTTTGAATTCTTTTGGAGTTACATTTGTTGCAATTATGATCGGCTTGGATAGTAATATTTCAGATATTGCTTTACATTCATCTTTTACAAATTCATCCCAAGTAGATAGAAAAGTAGGCTGCAAGCTATACATTGATAAAGTTTAATAGTTAGTATTTTCTGTGGGTATATTTGAGTAGTTTTTTTTTAATATATATAGTCATTAGAAAATAAAGGTTTGAAAATGTAAATAATACTTTGTATCAATGAGAACGATTTCTTGAATCATTGCATCTTTATCGTCCCATTTCCTTTTGAATATTTTTTTTTGGAGAATATCTAACACAATACCAACAATATCTGAAAAAGAAAAGTGTTATTGTCAGTGATATTATTTTTCATAGTGAAAGTAATAAAATGTTAGAAATATTAGAAAAATTGATACCAGTTGCTGTTGTTGAGTAAGGATCAATTGATGTGGACTTGAGAGGGGTGAACTTGTACATATTTTGTATATTGATGGTAAATGCTTCTTCAACTGGTTCCACTTTTGTGTAGTTGTTTATGATCATCTGATAATCATGCTCGACAACTTTATATTGCGGAGGAATTTTCTTAATCAAAGCATTTGATATGTAGTATGTAGAACACTTTTTAATTCTTGAAGTGAATATATTGATATCATCATTGAAAATCGTTGCTTGCATTTTTGTCCCCTGTGTTGAAGAAACAAAATATAAAAATTATTAATATAATTAAATAGTAGTTTGTATAGTAATATCAATTGAGTAAAAAATAATACCTTTTCATCAATCAAGATTGGATGTTGATAAGTTGATTTGCTAGTCTTTGAAGATTGTGGTTCCCTCATTTCTTGAATACAAACCTTTGTAGTCCACTTTTGAATTCCATCATTAAGTTCTTGAAGCACTTGATACTACCTTGCCATTTTGTATCAATGTATGTTCACAGGAGTAGTAGTCTGAAAAGAGAGATTTTAATTTATATATATATTAAAAAGATAATAATGGAGGTTGTTAAGTTAATAATAAATATATAGCTTTTATGACATAAAGAATAGATAGAAATATGATGATAAGAAAATTGGTTATGATATTAGTATTTTTAATTTCAATTTAGGTTTTATGATAACAATGTTATATAATTTCATATGTTAAAAGTGAGTAAATGTGCAATATTGGGTGGTTAAATCTTCTGTTTGAGTTGTAAAGAAAAAATTGTAAACAAAATGGTTGGAAGTGGGAATTCATGATAGATGCAATGAGCATCAGTTTTTTTATTGATTTTATTTTTTTGGATGCTAATTTGTGATTAAAGTGCTGGTATATTTTCTTTTTTGGAGTTATGCATATTGTATATGATAAATGGTAAATGAACTAATTGACCATGCCATATGTCTTCCATGATAGTCAAGAAAAGTTTCAAAATGAAATGATTTTTTAATTTTTGTGTAAGATAGTAGAAAATGGTTACTACCATGGAAATGTTAAGAAATGATAATATGATATCACTTCTTTTAAAATAATTTTTTATAGAGAATTTATCTATATAAAGTTACTTTTAATATTATTTCTATAATGGAAGTTATTTGTTTTTTGCATTTGCTTTTTGTTGTATTCGATGTAGCAAGTAATTCAATTTGTTGAAGACAACAGTATTAAGTGTAAAGGAGGGTTTGGGAGAAGGGGTCTTTGGCATTACTGTAATAATGAGTCTAGGGAAGGTATGTTTACTTTGGTTTTCATATTGTATTTTGGGGTATGGAAAAGTAGTTCAAATGATGTAGTGATGGGAGAGCAATTTTTGTAAGTTTTTATGTTGTTACATAAGATAGGATTGTACTTCTATATAATGTGGAGTTTTTATATTTTAATTTGAAGGAGAAGAGCTGCATCTTGTTTTTGAGTTTGTTGTGTGTAGTACGTATTTAGATGTCGTAAGTTTAAAATTTTTTTTTTACTTTTTATACTGGAACAATAGAAATTCTTTGGTTCATGTGTAAATTTGTTCGTTGTAGAATAGCCATAATTAGGTTTTGTTGTAATATTGATCTTTGAAAGGAAATGTTTATTCTAAAATCAAATGTGGCCGTATGTAAAAGTTTTATTAATATAAATTGACTTTATTAAAATAATAAGATTTTTTTGTTATCTATGAATGATGCATAATTATTAGTGTATGATTTATAATTGATAGTTTCTTAGTTTATATATCATGATTCATTTATTTTTCTATGATATTGTAATTACTAACTTCAATTGAACTTTTTATGATAGTGGTTATATGTAATCTAATATGTAGAAAAGGTTAAGAAAATGTATGAAAGTGCTTAATATTAAAATACATACCTGTGTTATATAGGCTGATCCGAACTTTTGTTGTTGTAAGCAAGTGCTAAGAGTTCTCTGTATACAACATTTTTTGTATATGATGTTTCATTCTCCTTGTTGGAAGATGGATTTATTAATATCTTGATGGCCTGACTTGATTTCACTCTTGATAAGGCAACATATAGCTGTTCATGTGAAAATACAGGTTGAGGTAGATAAATGCCAACATTTTCTAGTGTTTGCCCTTGAACTTTATTTATTGTCATTGCAAAACTCAAGCGAATAGGAAACTGTTTTCGCTTGAATGAAAATGGAAATTTTTCATCTTGATCTGATTGTAATGGAATGCATGGAAGAAATACTCTTTTTCCTTGATGATGACCTATAACAACTTCAGCATCAATTACATTTTGTTGAAAATTTCTGCAAATTAATCGAGTGCCATTGCAAAGCCCAGAAAAAGGGTCAATGTTACGTAATAGGATGACTGGACAATTTTTCTTCAATATTAACTCATGTGTGGGTAATCCATTTGGAGTTAACCCGTTTAAAAATTCTTCTGGTAAATTTTGTCGTATTTCATCTATTGCAGAATCGAAGCTATAGTATTTCATTGCATCTCTTGGGAACTGTTGGATCAAAATTTGGTTAAGCTCATCAACAAATTCATTTTTTGTTGTCAATATAGCTCGGTTAGTGATAAAATGAGTGTGATATCCATTTACCATGAGATTTGAGAACACAGAATTGATAAGTTCAAACTTTGAGGTGATGTCATTTGTATAAGGAATGATCATTGTTTTTGGAATTTGAATTCTTTCTTCTGAAATAACTATTTCAGATCCATTCCCAACACGTAATAAGAATTCACTAAAATGTGGATCTGTCTGAGCTCGCATATTTTCTGTCAATTCTATTTTTTCAATTTTGTCCCATAATTTTGACATGACTAAGCTTGCATCAATTGTTTGTTTTCTTCCACCATGAACGATAACGAGGGGGTATTTGTCGAAAATCTCCCCCAAAGACTATTAATTTTCCTCCAAATAATAGTTGGCAGTCAGTTATATCTTGCAACATAACATTAAGTGTTTCAATTGCTCGTCTATTTGCCATGGATGCTTCATCCCAAATAATGAGCTTTGTTCTACGCAACAGTTCTGCTAGTCCACTTTGTTTTGATTTATTGCATGTTGATCTCTCTTCAAAGTTTAATGGTAATTTAAACCGTGAATGTGCTGTTCGGCCTCCTGGTAAAATAGATGCAGCAATACCAGATGTTGCAGTGGCTAGTGCAATATATCCTTCTGACCTCAATGTGACGAGTAGAGCTCGATATAATTATGTTTTTCCTGTTCTTCCTGGACCATCAATGAAGAATATTCCATTTTTGTTATTTCTTATTCTTTTTAATATGATGGTATAAGCTCTTCTCTGTCCTATATTTAAATTTTGAATTGTGAGTAATTCATCTTCTGAAATTGGAATGCTCAACTCTTCATGAATTTCTTTTAACAACTTTTCATTTGAATTTTCAGTATCCACTATGGCTGGCAAGGCATATTCAGTAATACTTTTACCCATAGATTCAAGGAAGAAATTGACATTCTGCAATGCGTTTGCTTCTGCAGTGCTTGCAGATATGAAATTTGTTTTTGTGAAATCTTCTGACATTGCATCTTTATATTTGAGCCATAATGATGAAGGATTATGTACTCCACAGTACACTAATAGTGTAGCAAACAATCGTCGCAATGTAACTGGCATCTGGAATGATGATGCTTCTTCTAAGCATTGATTAATATGGTTGTCAGATTCAAGCAAACCGAGATGCTCTGCTGCTTTACGAAATGTATCAAATTTAATTCCATTAATAGTCCGCAAATTTTGGTATGATGTTGCTCCTCTAACATGATTTAATAGTAACCGTAGATAATATCTTTCTCCTTCAACAGGATTTGCAGCAACAAGTCTGCCAATTGCATATTTCCGTTTTCTTTGGCTCGAATATTTTTTTATCTCGGTTCCAAACATAATGTGCAGGGAATTCCTTATATAGCAGTTTGGAAGCATCTTTACTAATTTGATTCATTTGAAAATATTCAGTTAACATTGTTTTAGATGCTTGTTCATTATGTACGATGCTTAATAAGTTTGTATGTTCTTGAAATCCAACTGTTTGCATATTTTCTAGATGGACTTGTAAAGTTTTAACAGATGGATACATTTCATTTAAGGAGAATTGATAAATTCTCCACATTGCTTCTGGAGGAGATATCCATCTTCCTTGTTGAAATTGTTGTATCTCATCAACATCTTCAGAAATACTGTTACCAAGAAGGTGAAACATGATTCTATCATATCCTTTATAAATGTATTTGTACAAATATTTCACTACTTTTACTGTCGAGCAAATTTCAAGGTTCAAGTGACAATTGAATTTTGCAAGTAGATAAGGGTTATATGGAACTACCCATCGGTTATCCAAGAAAAAACCACGGACTTTGACCTCTTCTCCAGTATTTTGTCTTCTATATAATGGATAAGAATTCTTTGTTTGTGAAGTGAAAGAACAGAATTCTCGAGGATAATGATTCTTGCATTGTCCATTTTTCATGCAGACATTATTTGGATTCAAAGTCCCACATGATCCATGCATCATGTGTTGAACAACCATTTTATACAAATGTGGGTGTTTTTTGTTATTGGGAAGTTCAGCAGAAACAAATGTATCATACATCTTAGGAGTTTTAAGTTTGTGTGTTTGCTTCAAGATGAGAAGGAAATGAGCATGGGGAAGCCCTCTTTTTTGAAATTCTATGACATATACATATGCTGCAACTTTTCCAAAAATATTCTTCTTTATCAATTCAATTTTAAGTTCTTCTATTTTTGCTCTAAAAACTCTTGTGATTAAGTCTAGTCTGTTTTGAGCTTCATCAGCATTAATAAGTTCTTCTTTTATTTCCGGCCAATTTGGATTACAAGTGATCGTCAAGAAGATATCTGGCTTGCCAAATTTTTGAACTAATGCCATTGCATCTAAGTATCGATGGCGCATATTTCTTGGACCTCCTATAAATGATGGTGACAATATAACTTGTTTTCCAATCTTCTTTCCAGATGTTTCTCCAGTGTTAATGCTATCCATTATTCCTTGATATAAATATGCTCTGATCGAATGTTGATCATTTCGAAAATAATCTAACCGAGATGTCTCAATTTTTATATACATGTTAACAACATATTGTTGTAAGAGACGACCAGAATGTAATAAGATTGAAGATTCAGATGGTCGAATTTGCAATTTGTAACAATAATACTGTCGACATGATATATTTTGTTTTGATGAGCCCTTTTTCTCCAAAGCTGTTAAAAAGAAAAAGAAATTATTAGTTTTTACCTTTAGTCTAAATGAATATAGGATATACCTTGCTTTTCTTTTTTCAAGAAATCATCAACTGATATGATATCTATATGATTTAATATCTCATTTCTTTGTGTTCGTTTGATGCCTCTATGCCAACTTGTATCTCCATAGGGAAATAATAGTGGATATTCCAATGGATCATAGCAGCCAAAATAGTGTTTTATTCTATGATTCTGCCCAGAATGACTATATATTATGATGTTCCGTTCAATTGATTGGCTGGCATCTGAAGTTTCAGTCCAAATTCCTACAACTTGTGACGTTGAAGGAGCATTGTATACTCCTTGATCAAGCTGAGGATCACATCTTATGAATATTCTTGTATCATCATCGATAGGCAAATCTTTTAGAGATCGGAAAAATTTAAAATAAGGATTGATGGCCAATGTTTCCATTAATCTTTGAAGAACATCAGGTCTAAGCTTTGGTAATTGATACATCCTATTCTCCACTTCATGATCAGTATCATAAAAATACAATTGCAGATACGATGGATGACCATCAGCAGGTAACAAATCATTGATATAATGATAAACTTGACCTTGAACTTTGAAGGTATAAATACCTCTGTTTCTTTTACAAAGCTCTTTTTCATATTTGACACCAAAAGATGTAAATGCAAATGAGCTATTATATGTTCTAACAAGTGTTTTGAAATGAATTGCCTCTTCAGTATTTAATGCGAATAGAAACCGAAGGTCTTTAAGAATAGAATTAGAAGCTAGTAACACTTAACCAGCTGAACAACAAAAACCCTTTGGTTCATGAGCAAATTTCTTTGCTTCACAATAACCACAATTAGGTATTTGTTATAATATTGATCCTTGAGAGGGAATGTCTATTCCAGAATCTGTAGCTGCATGTAGAACTTGTATTAATATAATTTGACTTTGTTAATGAACATTCAGTTCTTATTTTATTTAAATATGTCTACCTGTTTTTCTGCATTTTAATGTAAAGGTATCTTCTTGATAAACAGTTGCAGAAGTATCTCCATCGAATTCATTGGATTCTCTTGATGTTGACCCTGATGAAACATATATGTAGTTTTGAGAATTTTATAATATAAATATATGTAAGAGTAGATGAACAAGATTTATTGTACTTTGATTGACTAAGCAATCTTGTAAGTATAATGTATTTCTAATATTTGTAGGAATATTATTGATAGTGATACCCATGTCATTGTTAGTATGTTTTGTTTAGTTAAAAAGATGATATATTTAATTAGAAGTTTTTTATTATATATATTTGTAGAATGTTTGTTATATGGTTTTAATATTGCATATAAGAATATAGAAGTACATACCTATTTGCTGACTTGCATCACATGATGAAGTATTATTTCTAGAGGAATCTTCTTGAAGTAACTTTTTTCTTGCATAAGCTTCTCTTTTCCGTAAAAGAAGAGCATCTTTTTTTTCTTTTGGCAGGGAAGCATACCATTCTCGTTTCCGTTGACGATTTTCAATCTGTGCTTGTTCTATATCGAGGAAACTATTATAATTAGCAATTACAAATCATATTTCTTATTGTAATTATCAAGGCAAATATATTGTAAAATTTAGAGCAAACCTTGATTTGATGTTGGTTCTGGCTGATTTGTATTTTTGGAAGCAGAGCCTTTTTTTCACCTGAAGATTCTAGTGCTTGACGTTGTAATATTCTTCTCTTTTTATTTACTTCATTTGTTTTCATGCTGATTTGTCGTTTTTGTTCCATAAACAACTTTGCGTATGATTCACGTTGTTTTTGACGACGTTTTTCAACCTTGTCTTTTATAGAAAAGAATAGCTAAGTTAGTGTTTATCGTAAATCATATATCTGAGTTTCAAATTACGCATATTGATTCATTGTTTGTTTGAAAAAGAAGATCTTAACCTTGTAGTGGTTTCTTTTCTTTTTGCTTTTGATTTTCCATTGTCGATATATTCAATGAAGCTATCTGGTTCATATATATTGAATAAATAAGTAGGTTAGATATCATTCATTAGAGTGTAAATCTAATCAATACAAAGAAGCTATCGTATGTAGATTTATATCTTATTAGTAAGATAAAATAGAGATGGATAAGATAAAATAGAGATGGATAAGATAGTAATGTCAAAGTATATTGGGAGAAGGAAAAATCAAATTAAATAATATTTAAAAGTGAACAGTTCAAACCTATTTAAAACTTAATAGTTCAAACCTTGGTTAAATGAACGGAACAGAAGGAAGCAGATATCCGATCAAACAGGTAATGTTCTTTAGAATAATCTATGAAACAACTGAAACAAACAATAGAGTAAATTAGACCTAAAAAGGGAATTCTTGCTTGTTGAAAGGAAAATTCTAATATAAGATAAAGTTTTTGTCAAGATGATCAGTTTGTATTATCATTTTGTAAAGAATGTAAACTGTTTAAGATGGAGATGTAAATGAAATAATGAATGTCTGAGGTTTAATCAATTGGGTGATTACTTTTTAATTATCCATATTATATATCCTTATGCATTTTCAAATTTAATTATTAGTTTTACTCTCTTTAGCAGAAAGTCATTGCTAACAGATAAAATTTAGATTTGAGCATTTCATGGTATATAATATGAACACCAGTGGGATTGTATATAATATCACAACCAGTGGGTTTAATATTGCCTACAAGTTTTAAGTTACTAACTCGGATTTCATTTATTTGGTATGTTTCCAATATATGAATTTAGATTGACTGATGTATTTGGTGTGTTTGTCCTGTTTTTTATTATTGTTATTGTTTCATTTGTCCGTTACGTTCCCATATTTTCTGATGGAATATACTTGTAGATGACATGATTTTGATTTTTCTTGCTGGATAGATTGATAACCTCTACAACCTTATTTATAACTGTCAATTTTGAATCATTGCAAAAGCATCATATCCTATATGGTTTAATCAGCTCAAATGAAAATAGCCCCGTTTAAAAAAAATAAATAAGATATGGAAATTTCATAGGTTGAAACTATTTTTATATTAAATTGCTGCAAAACCTTAGGGGTCGTTTGTTAATTTCACATGTCATGTAAAAATGCTTTATATAGGTAAATGACTCAGATGTGAGTTATTTGCATATGCAATTGACTCACATGTGAAATGAATTCAATTGTTTGTTATTTTCACACCTCTTCATACATAAATAACCGTTATCATAATATTTCTGCCACTTTTCATGATTTATCACAAATATCTTAAAATATATATAGAAAAGGACTACATCTCTAAGACAAAGGCATTCTAGAGAGTTTGGATGGTTCAGATCATTAAGATGGGACCCATAAAATTAAGAATTTTAGATTTTTATTGTTAGATCTTTTTGTAAATATCTAAAACTATATTATAATCCAACAATTGAAAATTGGTCTCCAAGCCGTTTTTAGTCTTCACAAGAGTTTCAACAGTTTTGATTTATATTAAGGGGCCCATAGGAGTCAAAAATTCAAAAAAGGCAGACTGTGTTCAATCACGGGTTCAATTATGTCCAATGGTCTCAACTGTTTTGATCATATCTCAAGTTGTATGATGATCCAACGGATGAAAATTAGTCTCATGGCCGTTTTCAGTCTTCACAAGAGTTTCAACGGTTCTGATTTACATTAAGGGGCCCACACAAGTCAAAAAATAAAGCAAGGCGGACTAGCTTCAATCACCAATTCTACACATCCAACAGTCTCAACTCTTTTGATCATATATCTCAAGTTATATGATGATCTAACGGTTGAAAATTGGTCTTTGAACCGTTTTTTACCTTTAGAAGAGTTTGGACTGTTCAGATTGCTATTTTGGGCCCACAAAATAAAAAAAATGCAAAAGGCGGACTGCCAGTGGTAGTTACTATTCACCCGCCTCTCAACAGTGACATAGGTAATGTTTTCACACCTGTTGAGATGTGAAAATTCTTACCTGATTTTGAAGTCATTTTCATACTATTTTCACATTTACTATATACATCTCATGCCTAAATGAGTGAAAACAAACGTAATGGTGTGTAACCGTCACACATGTGATTCATTTACCTATGTAAGTCAACCAAAACAAACGATCACTTAGCATATAAACTTCAATGTCATGGCAAGTAAAAGAGAAACACAAATTAAAGAAAATTGAGAATGAGGTAAGAATCCGTGTTTTCAATCATTAGAAAAGTATAATCTCTTAAATGGTTTGATCACCTCAAATGAAAGCAGCACTACTTAAAAAAAAAATCAATCAGATTTAGAAATGTCATAGGTTAACACTACACTTTAATTTTCATATTAAATTGTTGTAAAAGCTTAGCATATAAATTTCAATGTCATGCCAAATAAGATAGAAACAAAAATTAAATAAAATTGACAATGAGCTAAGAATGTCTATTATTTTTAATTTGGCTAAAAATATAATTATTCTTTAATTTTATAAATATATATAAAACATATATATTTATTATTTGTCGTATCCTAGTCATGTCTATATTTTACCTTTTTAGGATTTGCTTTATTATTGTGTTCGTGCTGTGTTATATTCGTGTCCTGTGTCTTTATCCGTCGTTTTCAAGTTAGCATCATTTGAGAAGCATTTCACCTCAGAGGAGATTTGTGCTCTTGTTTGTTCAATGTCGAAGATTCCTTGATAGGATGGAAAAATGTTTGATTTTTTGCACTCGCCTTTTGCTGTTTGGTGCAGCATTGTTTGGGAAAAATTGAAAAAGTTGAAGTATTTTTCTTCTACCCATTGAAATCCCTTTCTTGATAGGAGGAGAGTAGGGATCACTTATGATGCACATTTACTTCAAAATGGCTAACGTATTATGTTGTATCATATTTGATATTTCACTTTCTGTATGTAAAATCTGTGTCCTTGCCGTTTCCATAGCATGTTCATACTGTGTTTGGATATCATAGGGGATTATTTTTCATGGCACATGAAGAAGGAAATTCCGCATGCTACGGAATTCTAGTGTTGTACAAATGGATTGTAAATAATGCATTTTGTTTTATCCTTCCCTTGATTTTAAAAAAGAGAGTCACCTCTCTGCTTTGCTTTGCTGTTGTTACAACTTCTATCATGAATAATATTTGTGTAATGTTTAGGTTTAGGATTTTGCTTTCATGTGGAAAATGGTCTAATTTTGATACAACTTAATCTTTCATCATTTAGAGTGGGCCTTTTTTGTACTAGTCTAGAAATGAATTTATACGGAGCATTGAATGCCTCCTTTAGGCAAACAAGCTGCAAAGGATTCATACACTTTCACAGAAAATGGAAAATGCCACATAAATATTTTCTCGGGTTTTTTTTTTTTTGAGTGCATGTAATTGTTAGTTGAACCTTGTTTGTAGCTTTTCAATTGGAAGTGGAAGTGCCATATCAATGATTGTTGATCTTAGTTTCTCGTCATGAATGGAATACGGAAATTTTGATATGCAAGTTTGGGCGGATGGAGATTAGAGATTAAGAAGTTTTATGTATTTGGAAAGCATTAATTATTTTTATTAAGTTTTTACCCTTGTCAGTCAATGTTGGAAACAATCTCTAGTATTTCTATTAATTGCTTCAAAGGGTGCTAAAGGAATAAAAGGGGGAAGGGGTGAAAACAACTGGTGGTTGTGTCAGTCAATGTTGGAAACAATCTCTAGTATTTCTATTAATTGCTTCAAAGGGTGCTAAAGGAATAAAAGGGGGAAGGGGTGAAAACAACTAGTGGTTGTTGGGGTGCTAGGTGTGGGTCCTGGGTGCCTGGGGGGGGGGGGGGGGGGGGGCGGGCGGGGAGTGGGGGTGGGGTGTGGAACCGAGCCACTAACCTTGGATGTGCACTTGCAGGCCATAGGAGTGTGCAAGTGTTCACATGAGGAGTTTTTTTTTTCTTTTGTGAGCACTTGTGCATGCGTTGTGGGGATGTAGGGTTCTTGTCTTCCTGTGTTGTCAATTGCGATTGACTATTACTGTCAATCATTATTATCTCATCTTCCCCCTCAATTTTTTATATTCTATAGACAGAATGAGTCAATTGCATCTCTATAATTAATAATGGTGTGGCATGTATATATAATATTTAGTTACTATTGTTTTTTGTTGTTTGTTATTTCTTTCCTTCTCTTTTCTCCTTCCAATCTCTTAGTCTATCATCTCAAATCTCTCTTTATATCAATTACATCACATATAAAGATTGTTAATAAGTCAATGGAAGTAGTTCTTTAATGTATCTGAAAGGGTGATGATGAGGTTGTGAGCTCATTGGTTAACTGAAGAGTTGGTAGAAAATAAAATTCATATAAGGCCTATATAATTTCCCAGGCTCCATTCCTTCTTTATAGCTTTTTTTCTTTTTCCAGATATTTTTTCTATATGGACATGCCCTTTTGTGTTTTTTTTTCTTATCATTTTACTGAATTTTATCTGAACTAGTACAAAATAAATGGTTCAGTAATGGTTCCTAGTCCTATCCTTACTTTCCTAGGTTCCTAGCACACAGAATTTATGAATCAAATCTAAAATCTGTTGATCATATAAATTAAATTGATTGATACTGTAATGAATTAAAATGGAGTAGCACTGGTACATTCAAATTTGGAAGTTCTAGTACTATGACTACTTCCAGTACAGTAATAAAGAAGTCACTGCCAGTTCCATTGGTAGTTCTTTAACATATCTAAAAGGGTGATGATGAGGTTGTGAGCTCATTAGCTAAATGAAGAGTTGGTAGAATCTGAAATTCATATAAGACCTATATAATTGTCCCGGCTCCATTGCTTCTTTGTAGCTTTAAACAGGCAGAAGCATTTGCAGACGATCTAGTGGCCGTCATACATGAAAAAGTTCAGCAAGAGCAGAGAGCTATTTGAGCTGAGGACGCATTGAGGAAGATGACATGGAACGAATGTCAAAATAGCTGAAAGGTTTCAGGAAGATTTCAAAACCCTCTCTATGCAATTGTCATCCACATTAAGTGTAAATGAAAAGCTGTTAATTCAAATATTAACAGAAGCTACTGAACTGCATCTGGAGAAGAACAATTTGCAACAGTTACTGGAGAAAGCTGATCAAGAGCTTGAATTGGTGCAGGAAATCTATAAACCGAAACTAAAGGAGTTTACAGATGAAATAGATTTGAAAACAAGACAAACAAATCAGCTGCTGTTCGAACATGAAGATAACTTAAAGGAACTTGACAAACAAAAGAAATCTAATGAAGAAAAGCACAATGCTGTTTCAGAAAACATTCTAATGCTTAAATCTCAGATGGTAGCTCTCAGGATAGAGAACAAAAACTCTTTCAGAATAGGTAGAAAAAAAAAAGGAAAAACTAAGAGTTGGAACAACTGAAAGTATCACTTGATGAGGTGATTATGTTCTGGCAAAGAGTCTATGCGATGACAATTGTCATCCACATTAAGTGTAAATGAAAAGCTGTTAATTCAAACATTAACAGAAGCTAGTGAACTGCATTTGGAGAAGAACAATTTGCAACAGTTATTGGAGAAAGCTGATTAAGAGCTTGAATTGGTGCAGGAATTCTATAAATCGAAACTAAAGGAGTTTACAGATGAAATAGATTTGAAAACAAGACAAACAAATCAGCTGCTATTCGAACTTGAAGATAACTTAAAGGAACTTGAGAATCAAAAGAAATCTAATGAAGAAAAGCAGAATGTTGTTTCAGAAAAAATTCTAATGCTTAAATCTCAAATGGTAGTTCTTAGGATAGAGAACAAAAACTCTTTCAGAACAGGTAGAAAAAAAAAGGAAAAACTAAGAGTTGAGATGGAACAACTGAAAATATCACTTGATGAGGTGATTATGTTGTTGCAAAGAGTCTATGTAATTGTCATCCACATTAAGTGTAAATGAAAAGCTATTAATTCAAACATTAACAGAAGCTAGTGAACTGCATCTGGAGAAGAACAATTTGCAAGAGTTTCTAGAGAAAGCTGATCAAGAGCTTGAATTGGTGCAGGAATTCTATAAATGGAAACTAAAGGATTTTACAAATGAAACAGATTTGAAAACAAGACAAACACATCAGCTGCTGTTCAAACTTAAAGATAAGTTAAAGGAACTTGAGAATCAAAAAAAATTTAATGAAGAAAAGGACAATGCTGTTTCAGAAAAAATTTTAATGCTTAAATCTCAAATGGTAGCTGTAACAATGGGACTAGGTCGTTACAGTAACTATCAGGATAGAGAACAAACATGTTTCAGAACAAGTAGAAAAAAAAGAGGAAAAACTAAGAGTTGAGATAGAACAATTGAAAATATTACTTGACGAGGTAATTATGTTCTTGCAAAGAGGAAACATGGAGAGAAACGAATTAGATAGAAAAGTTGCTTCAATGAGCAAGGAAGCAGAAAAGTCACTGAAAGAAGTAAGTGATATGAAGCATCTAAAGGATGAAAAGAAGAAAACTGTTCAAAGTTTACAGTCAAAACTAGTTATCTTTCAAGCTCAATACAATGATTTGAAGTATTCCTTGTTGAAGGATGAGGATGAGTTAGGAAAGGAGAACATAGGGAAGTAGGTATTCCACTTAAATAGTGGCCTGTAGAATAAGGATGATGTAATTACCATAGTCAACAAGCAGCTCATGCATCACAGCATAATAGTTTTTTGACATATCTAAAAGGATAATGACGAGGTTGTGAGCTCATTAGCTAAATGAAGAGTTGGTAGACACTGAAATTCATATAAGACCTATATGAATCTCCTGGCTCCATTGCTTCTTTGTAGTTTTTTTTCTTTTTCCAGATATATTTTCTGCATGGATATGTCCTTTTCTATTTTTTTTTTCTCTTATCATTTTAGTGAATTTTATCTCAACTGATACAAAATCAATGGTTCACTAATGGCTCCTAGGCCTATCCTTACTTTTCCAGGTTCCTGGCACATACAATTTATCAATCAAATCTAAAATATGTTGATGATATAACTTAAATTGAATGATACTGTAATGAATTAAAATGGAGTAGCACTGGTGGATTCAAATTTGCAAGTTCTAGTACTATGACTACTTCTAGTAGAGTAATAAAAAAAGTCACTACAAGTTCCATTGGTAATTCTTTGACATATCTTACATATCTGAAAGGGTGATGATGAGGTTGTGAGCTCATTAGGTAAATGAAGAGTTGGTAGAAATTGACATTCATATAGGACCTATATAATTCTCCTGGCTTCATTGCTTCTTTGTAGCTTTATTTCTTTTTCCATATATTTTTTCTATATGGACATTTCCTTTTGTGTTTTTTTTTCCTTATCACTTTACTGAAATCTTATCTCAATTGATACAAAATGAATGGTTCAGAAATGGCTCCTAGCCCTATCCTTACTTCCCCAGGTTCCTAGCACATGGAATTTATCACTCAAATCTAAAATCTATTAATCATATAAATTAAATTGATTGATACTGTAATGTATTAAAATGCAGTAGCACTGGTGCATTCAAATTTGGAAGTTCTTGTAATATGACCACTTCTACTATAGTAATACATAAGTTACTCTCAATTCCATATTTCAATTGAATTATGTGTTCTAATATTGAGATGTGCAGTCTCTGCAAAACAGAGGGCTACAAGTTCAAAAAGATAAGAGAAAGAGTGAAAAAATGTACATGCATCAAAAGTTTTGCTGCAATAACTGTTCGACATAACAGAACAGCATTAAAATTTAATTTTTATCAGACATTTAATTAAACAATTCATGCTCAATATCATATTTACAAAGAAACAAAAGAAAAGTATAAGCATTTGAGACTGAATTTCCATCACACATTTCATCAAACACTTGATAATCAACATACTATTTATAGAGGCAGAAAGGAAATAATATAAGCAGATGCAAACCAATCGAAGATTTCATTTTGAACTTAAGAATTTGTGCAAAGGAAAAAAATCATGTGCTTACATATATTGCTCGAATAATAGGCAAAAAAAATAATAATAAACAAAGAACAAAAAAGAGTAGAGGCATGGAAGAGTTTCACCTGAACACCACAGTCCTTATGACATGAAAATCGATTCACCAAAAATCCTTCGGCATCAAACAGATTTGGTTTTTTTCTTTGTCCTCCTGAAGGTTTGTTTTTGTTTGAAAAAAATTCAAATCAAAGAGATGAGCATAGATACATATATATAGGAAAGAAAAAACAAGAAATATTGGGACACCTCATCGAAACACCTGTTAGAGCACCATCTTCTTGACCAGTTGTATGGATGATCCATGCTACACGATGCATAGCATTAAAATCGATCAGAAACATATAAGAACACCATCTTCCTGACCAGCTGTATGGATGGTCCATGGTACACGTTGCATATAGCATTAAAATCGATTAGAAACAGATAAGAACAGATAAAGGAAAGAAAGAAAGATCTAGACACCTGTTAAAATGGCATTTTCCTCACCAGCTGTGTCGATAATCCATGTAACACGTTGCATAGGTGGGCCATTAGGATGGATCTACAGTGAATCAGGCGAACCGCTAATTCCTGTTGCTTGGCTGTTTGGCTCCATGCTGCCTCGATTCTTCTTAGCATGCACCGCCTTCAAGCAGAAACAGAATGACCTATCTACTGCTCTTCTTCTCCTCCTTTTTAGTAGATTTACCAAAAATACAACCAATTTAGGGAAACCTTACAACCTCTCTGCTCCTTAATCTTGTCTCATCTTCTTCTCCACTCTCTCCCACTGATCAGATCTCCACATCAAAGATGAAAGCAGATAATCTCCCGAGCCCTTTTACGCATCCATCACCTTTCTAATGGCGGTTTCACATCGTTTGTGAACATCGGTTGTTTGAAAGCCACCCCCATTGTGGACATCGGTTGTTTGAAAGCCACCCCCATTTCTCTCATTTAGCCGCTGATGAAAGATGGGTTTTTGGGCCATCGAATCTTGACATATTGAAATCGGGCCTTTCTATAATCTATAATCTGATGCAGTAATCTATCTATAATCTGATGAAGTGGGCCATTAGCCTATCTCTACAATAATATGATGAAGTAATCTATCATATAATGAAGTGGGCCATAAGCCTATCTCTGCAGTCGATGAAGTGGGCCATAAGCCTATTCTCTACAGTCAAAGTGATGACACTGGAGGAGAAATCTATCATATAATGAAGTGGGCCGTAAGCCTATCTCTACAATCGATGAAGTGGGCCATAAGCCTATTCTCTACGGTCAAAGTGATGGAACTGGAGGAGAAACTCTGCCTTTTTAATAAGGGTAATAGATGTACATCTACTCAGACATCATCATTCGTCTTGACACCAGAAAACAGTACTCATGGCTCCAAGAGCTCCCAAGTCTTTTCTCTTCTTCGTCTTCTCCCTCCTCGTTCCTCAGTTTATCAACTCATGCCAACCTTTAGATCCACTCACCCCTTCTGAAATCGATTCCATACGACGCACAATCAAACACTCCCAACTGAGCTTCACCCAAAACTCCTCCTTCATTTGAAAGCATTTGAAACTCATTTCTGAAATAAAAACTGATATTCCTTCATTTTATTTCATTACGTAATTAATGATCAGGTGAACGATCAAATGGCAATGTCATCCTCAGGGGAAAGATGTATATATAGTCGGAAAAGAGAAATGAATGGTTTTGTTTTGTTTGTCGGGGGCTACAGATCAAGTTAGTACAGATGCGAGTGTGAGATGAGAATGGTGCCAGCAGTAGTGAATAGTTTCCGTCGTGGACTGGGAATTGACCCAGCGCAGGTCTATTAAAGTGGCTGTATGGTTTTCTAGCTGTCAAAATCCTACCAACTTATCTACACTACCCTTACCAAAGCAATATATATTTGCATTATAGATTTACCATTAACTACTGAAGAGTTGCATGCTTGCATGGGTGATTAATGGGTGTGTTTGTTTGATGAGAGGAATCTGTGATATATGTGAATCCAAACAATAATGTATGATAAGCTGTAATAACTTAAATCTATTATTTTGATCTCCAACCTCTCTATGCAGCAATTTAAATAATTAAATCAGGCGCCTATCTTCTAAATCCAAGACGTTAAAAGCGGACCTCTTCACTTGCTCGAGTAATGGCCCAACCCTCAATCGGTCAACACTGGGGCTCACCTTCAGTCAGGGGTAAAAAAATGTTTTTTAACCTTTTTTTTTTTGTATTTTTTTTTCCAACTCAGTCGGCAGTGTACGCTTATTGTCAAAGTAATGCGGCAGAAACAGAGCCATCGAGAAAACGGTCATTGTTGCCTGCTAGTATAAATAATAGAGGGAAAATTACATCCACATCCCTGTAGATTTCCATAAATACAAGAACATGCCCTCCCTTTTTTGAAATAACATTGACACCCCCTGTCCATTGTTGTCAGGGACGAAAGTAATAGAATATAGCCTCTTAACTATTTACCCTTATTGTAATTACATCCACACCCCTTTCTCATTCTTTTTTTCCCTTCATCCTCTCAGTCTTTCCATTTTCTCTTCCCCCTCACCGCCCAATCACCTTCTAGCCACCAACCGACCACCTCCTTCTCCGCTGGACTACCACCACCCACCTTTTCATAGCACCCACCCTTCTCCACCTGTTCTCACCTTCATCACTGTACTAATGCCCTTCACTTTCTCCACCAACTTCATGTTTCCCACACCACACAGACTGTTGAACCCACTACACAAGTCCAGATCCTCTGAGTAGGTTGAAATACTATGAAAGTGAGTGGACAAATTGGACGATGCAACCTGTGACTCGTTATTATGCCAAGTGGTAGTCCATCATTAATTTCGTTTGCAGAAATAATAAGAAAATGCATAAGGGGTTTTTATAAATATATAAAAATTTTCATCCTCAAAACTAAGAACACTAAAATCCTTTTCTCCTATATTGGGACGAAGCTCCAACTAGATACGAATGGATCTTCGCCTGACATGATGTCACACCCCCAAAACTGGGCCAAATCCAAACTCGGTTCTAAGGGTGTGAGAATTGGAGCCAATTAAAATTTTTCTTACATAAACAATACTGGCCTCAATTCCAAGTGAATCAAAGTCCTTCGTGAGACTATACTTGGTAATCAAGTAATCATAATCACACGCGGAACTAAAATCCATAATCTGCACAGATGAGTGTCACATACCAATCATATAACAAATCACAATAATAATAAAATCAAGGCAAAGTGCTTCGAAGTATAATAATTAAAGTTGTAATTTCAAGACAAATAAATTTAATAAATAAACTAATGACCCCAAATATGGCCTTATTACATAATCTAATGTTTCGATCTCAGCACCAATACTAGGACACCTCAGACGATATCATCGGCGCTCCATTCAACAACTCCGTCATCTGGCAAAATCTCCTATGTCGCCTTACCCTCCAGTTCAACACCAATAATGGAACCTAGACACCAAAAGTAGTGGGTCAGATTGACGTAATTTGGCAAAATGGTAAACTGCAAGCAATGATGTTAATCAATTGAATTAAACGTATTTTATATTCTACCCCAAAACACACTGAATGCAAATCCAATGGCATGAATGCACAAATACGAGTATTCCCACAGATACAATAGACTGAAAAAGGGTATTCCCGCAGATAGAAGATACAAAAACGAATATTCCTACAGATAGATATACAAAAACGGGTATTCCTGCAGATAGATATACAAAAACGGGTATCCCGCAGATATAACAAATGGTACAGCTGTGTACTATATTCCACAGAACACGCTGACTCGACGACGTACGACCACCTCTAACTGCAGTCGGTCGAGCATATGTTTATATTTACATACTATATACGAATGCAAAATGAATTATGCTATGAAACCCTTAATTTACAAATCCAACCTATTATCAATTTAAATGCTTAGATTACTTAATTTAAAGGTGTATTATAATTATGTGTCATTTTAATTTTACTAAGGGTAAGCACTCATCCACCTAATGGTCATAGTTAATTAAATATGCATATAGAGACCAACCTTCCTTCAAAATAGTAATGAGAGTCCACGATCCCAATATCCTACTTTTGGTATCTATTATGGGTGCATCCCGGATCTCACATTCCCATTTTGAATTCGGTCCAACTCTCATATGACATTCAATCAGCTTTTCTCAAAACTAAACTCATATAATCCAATTAGGTAAAGTTAAGGTGTTTTACAAATTGGGTAAAAGTATCCAGATTTCTAATCCAAACTAAACCAAATTATGATTAAAGGGAATGGAAAAATTAGGTTCTTAATATTCATTGTTGTATATAAAAACACCTAATTATTTTATATAAAACAAAAGATCCAAATCCGGGATTCAGATTCTAAATCTAAACTCAAATTCAAATCCAAATTAGAATTTCAAATGCATTCTAATTAATATTCAATCACCCCCAATTACATTTTAATTAAATTCTAATCAAACTAAATAAAATATTAATCAAAAGTAATTAAACTCCAATTAAAATGATAAACAAACTTAATTAAAATTCTAATCACACCTAATTAAGACTTAATTAATTCTAATCAAGTCACTATTAAACCTTAAATAATATTCTAGTCCATTCATAATTAATATACTAGATCCTAATTAATATTTTAACCAAAATGGGCCCAGCCCAGTTGCGACCCTGCTCAGCCGGCTAGCTAGCAACAGCCTGGCCCAGGAGTTGCCAGGCCTGGCCTGGTTGGCCGCTGCCTGGCTGCCTAGGCAGCGCCACGCAGTGTTGTTGCCTGGGTAGCGCTGGTAGCAACGACTGTCTTTTTTTAATATATATATAATATTTCTTTTATGCAAATCTTTATTTCAATTAAAATCAAATCCTTATTTTTAATCTATGATCAAACATTAAACCAATCGAATAAATAATATGTAAAACATGCCATTCAACAAAATAACCGAAAGACATTGTTTACAGTTATCCACTTGCCTGGATTTTGATGTCAAAAGTAGATCTGAAGATCAAACCTTAGTTTCTCCTGAAGAACTGCTATGGCTTGGTTGCAGAGGAAAGGAAGAAGAAAAATAATTGGGCGTATGAAGAAAAGACGATCGAAAGCTTATAGGGTTATATTATGTAAAGGTTTTTCTAAATTACAAATAAGGGCTCCTTCCTTTTTAGTGAGTTCTATAAAATTTCAAAAAAGGGCTTTTGGCTTAAAAGGGTCAATTAACTCAGGCTCAAGGCTCAAGAATGTTTAATCAGCCCATCTCCAATGGGCCTTACGCAAAACTACCATACATGCGAGGATCTAAATCTCTAAAATGGCTTATTAATCCCCCATCTAACCCCTCTCAACCCAACTCAAACCCGACAAGCCAAAAAAAACAATATATATTTACATCATGAGAAATCGATTGTTGGTGAGATGAGAATCATAGCAGCAGTAATGAATTGTCTTTATAATGGACTAGGAATTGACCCAGTGCAGGTCTATTAAAGTGGCTGCATGGTTTTCTAGCTATCAAAATCCCACCTACTTATTTACATGACCCTTACAAA
Organism: Sextonia rubra; assembly: GCA_037013555.1. Taxonomy (NCBI): domain Eukaryota; kingdom Viridiplantae; phylum Streptophyta; class Magnoliopsida; order Laurales; family Lauraceae; genus Sextonia; species Sextonia rubra. Next base: position 15,128,415 of record JASUAD010000001.1, on the reverse strand, counting down.
AAACAATATATATTTACATTATTCAACAGTCACTCACTGTTTCTTTGTGAAGGTAGAGTAATACTGTACATCTTATATACATGCAGATCAAGTCAAACTTTTTTTTTTATCCATAACAAAATCTTGCATTAAAAGAAGGAGAGAATACAAAGGAAAAAAAACAAAAAAACAAAAACTCAAAAGAAAAAGAGTACAAGAACAATGCAATCACTCACAAGAAACTAATTAAACAATGCCCACCCAAGGAACACTTCTCTCAACTCTCAATTTTACTAAAGCATCAGCCATAGAGTTAGCCGACTTAAGCATATAATGGAAAACAATATCTAAATTCGTAGACAACACATGAATTTTGTCAAAATAGAATTAGAACTTCTAAGGGTTGGCATTTCTATTAAACACTCAAGCCTGCAAGTCACTTTCTACAATAAGATTACCATGGAAATGACTTGAAAAACACTGAAGAGCTTAATCGTATTTAATACAAATCTAAGGGGCTTTTTCCATAAAATCCTCTAAAAATAATATATATTTACATTATTCAACGGCCACTCACTGTTTTTCTCCGTGAAGGCAGAAGAAATATCATACAACTTCTACACATATAGATCAAGTCAAACTTTTTTTCTTTATATCCATAACAAAGTCTTTTATTAAAAAAAAGGAGAGAATACAAAGAAAAAGAAAACAAAAAATCCAAAGAAAAAGAGTACAAGAGCAATATAACCACTCATAAAAAATTAATTAAATAACACTCACCCAAGGAACACTTCTCTCAGCTCTCAATTTTACTAAAGTATTAGCCATAGAATTGGCCAACCTAAGCACATAACAAAAAACAACATCTAAATTTGTAGATAATACACAAATTTCATTAAAATGAAATTGAAACTTCTAAGAGCTAGCTTTCTATTAGACGCTCAAGCCACTGCATTAGAAGGATCGCTTTCTACGATAAGGTAGCTATAGAAATAACTTAAAAAGCACTGAAGAGCATTCAGAATTGCTAAGACCTTCGCTTCATTGAAGTTACACACACACATAGAAAGTTAAAAAAACATCAATAATACCTCATCATTGCTATTTCAAAGAAATTTACCAATACCTATTGGGCCTTCCCCTTTGATGCACCATACAGTCCAAGTCAAACTTAACTTGCTCAGTTTTCTAAATCTGACCCTAAAGGCCGCATGGTTTTTATAGCTGTTCAAATGCCACAGACTCATCCAAGTATTTTTTTTCTCAAAGGAATAGCACTGGAGAAATAAAACATATACATAACCGACCAACAGGTCGGCATCCATCGGTGCATGAGAACAAAAGAAAGGAAAGATACGGAGAAAACTAAATAGAAGGTAGAACAGTTCCAAAAGCAAGAGAGAAGAGAACATCCCTGGAGAAGAACAATTACTCCCAAAAAATCATAGAAGAACCCCAAAAAACCGTAAACCAACTTATCTACATTACTCTTCCGAAAACGATAGATATTTACATTATAAATTAACCATTAACTACTCAAGAGTTGCATGCTTGCATCGGTTATTAATGGGTGCTTTTGTTTGATGAGAGGAATCTTTGATCAAGACGCGTATGTGAATTGAAACAATAATGCGTGGCAAGATGTATGATCTCCATCCTCTCAAGTCTCTATGCAGCAATTTATATAATTAAATCAGGCCCCCATCTTTATAAATCTAAGGTGCCAAAAGTAAGGGTGCTCATCCACCGGACAGGCCCGGGCCCCGCCCACTTTGTGCCAGGCTTGTTCCCTCCATCTTTATAAATCCAAGGTGCCAAAAGTAAGGGTGCTCATCCACCAGACAGGCCCGGGCCCCGCCCACTTTGTGCCAGGCTTGTTCCCTCGGTTGTAGTATTAGGGCCTGGCTCAGTTTTCTATTTTAAGCCCATTACATGATGGGCCGGCCTTGGATTCAGTTGCACAGAGCCCGAAGCCCGGCCCGAATATAATTGTTGTAGCATTAACAGTTTGCATACAATTACATGACTTAAACCATTTAAATTACTATTGAAACAATGTGACCACCCAGTTTTTAAATAATAAACCTAATACTGGCTGGGCGCCATCTTCATCCTATTCAGGAGGGATGGGCTAAGGCCAGCAAGTTTTGGCCCGCCCAGGTATGTATTATAGACTCCTTTTTTTTTTTTTTTTTGGTTCTTGGTTCTAGCAGCAGAGGTGTTGGGGTTTGGGGATGGAGACTGGGCGTCGGGGCGCTGTGAGGAAGGGATTGGGAGTGGGTTTTGTTGGGAATTTTTTTTTTTTTTTAACTGCTGGTGTTGAGGTTCAGGATCCACGCTGGGCTGGCTGATGGTCTGGTGATGTGCTGTGGGGTAAGAATCCAATTTTACATGGCGGCATCCCATACAAATGCCGCACTCACACAGGTGCCGTACCGCATCTATGCCGTTGGAACTGCTTTTTTACACATCCGTTTATCACATTGGTTTTTAACTTTTTCTTTTTTGACCCCCCTCAGTCAACAGTTTATACGCTTATTAAAGTAAGCAGCGGGAAATGGGCAATCGAGAACTGGGTCATTGTCTGGGAATTACCCCCTACAACTAGGACATAAGTCGCTCAAGGCTTATCATTCCAAGTCAACAAACATGGCAAGGGCAATGAGTGCAAGAGCCCTCAACACTCTCTTCTTCATCTGCCTCTTTGTTTCTCAATCGATCAGCTCATTCCACCCTCTAGACCCTCTCAGTCCTTCCGAAATCAAGGCCATCCAGCACACCATCAAATTCTCTCAACAGTACTCAACCAAAAATCTGACCTTCCAATATGTGGGTTTAGATGACCCAGACAAGCCAACGCTGCTCTCATGGTTATCCAACCACACAAAAACACCCCTCCCTCGTAGAGCATTCATAATTGCAAGGTCAGAGAACCAGACCCATGAAATCACTGTCGACATCAAAGACAATCTCATTGTCTCGGACCGCATATACAATGGCTATGGTTACCCTACGCCCACTTTTGAAGAAATGGAGGCAGCAAGTTTACTCCCCTTCACTTACCCATCATTTATACAATCAGTTACGGACAGAGGACTCGATATGGCACAAGTTGTGTGCGAGGCTTTCTTAGTTGGGTGGTTCGGAGAGGAAAGAAAGGCAAAGAGAATGGCAAAGATCTTCTGCTATTATAGAGGAGGTTCTGATAATTTCTATATGCGACCTTTGGAGGGCGTAACGGTAGCGGTGGATTTGGATACGATTACTATAGTGGGATATTATGATAGGATTCGGGTACCTATGCCCAAAGCGGAGGGAACCGATTACCGGGCCTCAAAGCAAAAGCCTCCATTTGCTCCACGAACAAACGGTATTACTGTCATACAGCCGGATGGCCCAAGTTTCACGATTGATGGCCACATGATCAGGTTAGATTTTCCTTTTATATTTACTATTTTTTCCTTTTTGAAAATTATTTTTTATCCACCACCCACTCATTTTAGCCATGTGATTAATTAATTATCCACTATCGTTATAGTTAGATTGGATGGTTGAGGTTCGTTCTTGTGAACCAGTACAAACCATGAGTGCATCCACCGAAATCATTACGGAGCAGTTAATCCTGTATCCTTTCGGTTGAAACGGTCTGAAATTTTCATTCCACTCCTTTAGCGCAAATGAAATGTGAGGGGGAGAGGGTTAAAAAAATTTCTAGTATGAATTTTGGTCCATTTTGGTTATTTTGGTCCATTTCGGCCAATTTCAGTTCTCCATTCTACCCATTTCTTTTTGCAACACTATTTTTACAAATTTTTTAAAAAAGAAACTCAAATATATATATATATAAAAACATACATAATTTATATTTTATTTTTATTTTTAATTTTTTTTACATATATACTTTTTAATTTTAATTATTTTGAAAGTTCCGACAAAAATATTCCATCTTGAGGCCAGACTAAAAAGACGAACGAAACGAAATTCACAATGATGGGCAGTTGCCCATTTATACTAGATCCTCCTATAACTCAAAAGAAAGTCTTGAGTCCTCCTCTTAAAGCCCACTTGAAAATCTCTAGTATGCCGACAAAACTAATGAAAATTCAGAATTTACCTACCAAGCTCATGTTTGCATCCACACGAAATGTCTAGGTTTGCGGCCAATTTAACAACCATCCACACCTCCTTATGGGCAGAAATTTTGACCAAAGCTTGTATAAGACAACCGAATTTTGGGGAGTGTAGACAGCAAAGAAGACAAAGATAGGCAAAGCCAACCGAAATTAAGCAATCACTTCAAAGTAAGAAATAGGAAAATCAACACGTCACTGGTTTCTTGTTAAAACTTGTGTTTGGGACAAGAATGTCACTTTCAGGTTTCCAAGATTTGAATAGTTTTTTAGTTTTAAAAGGAGAATCAATGTTCCGATTTATCCTAGTCCCATTATATTTTATTGAAGTAAAAGCTCACTATCAAGAGACAGGGCCCATCAGGATGATTGAGAAGTAAGGAGATAAAGAGGATAAATCGATTTGGATGTGGAAAGAAACGAACCGTTCATTGTCAAATTGAGATAAGTCCTTGTTTGAGAGGGTTTAATGGATGAAGGGATTGTATTTGATAATAGGTGGGCCTGCTCTGAAAATAGAGAGAGAAATTGCTTAGTTGGAAAATTTTTTTGTCTTTTAAAACTCATTTTAAGGAGTTGGGACCTATATGCTCACACATGTGATGCAATGAAAACTCGCATATACGAAAAGACATTGACATAACTCGCACGTGCAAAAAGATAAAAACACAACTCGCATAAGCAAGGTAATAAAAACTCACATATGCAAATAGAGTAGGGGCATGCAAGGACCTAAATACTCACACATTTGATGCAATAGAAACTTGCGTATATAAAAAGAAATAAACATAACTAACGCATGCGAGGTGATGAAAACTCGCACATGCGAAGAAACACAAACACAAATCACACAAATGAGGTTATGGGAAATCACAAATATAAAAAAGAAAGAAAATACAATTCGCACATTTAACGTTATAAAAATTCACATATGATAGGAGGAAGGTCAGGTTTGAACTTGATAGATGGATTGTAGAAAATTCTGTTATTTGCTAATACAGGACAGTATAGCTGCCTTCTGAGCAAAACGAAGTCTAATCAAACTCAGTATTGGCTTTTTTTCAATTCAAATCACTGTTGAAAAAAGCCACATGTTCTTCCATCAAAAGTCATCCCTCACGTTTTTTTAATCGGTTTCACAATAAAATGGAAACTCCACAAGAAAGAATCTTCTCAATAAAATTATTTAATGACAATTTCAAATTCAGTAGGAAATAAATATTCTACTTTTACTTGCTTCACTAGTTACAACACTTACTGATCAGGTGGGCCAATTGGGCTTTCCATCTTCAATTTGATGCTCGGGCTGGCCCCATCATATCTTTAGCATCAATCTATGATCTGGACAAGGATGAATACAGAAGCGTCATGTACAGAGGATACATATCAGAGCTATTCGTGCCATACATGGATATGGCAGATGAGTGGTACCACAGGACTTTCTTTGACACCGGAGAGTATGGTTTTGGCTTGTCCGCAGTGTCGTTGGAGCCCACTACCGATTGCCCATCTAATGCTGTCTTCATCGACGGATATATGGTCGGTCCGAGTGGCGATCCGGTTAAGATGTCCAACATCTTTTGTGTATTTGAGCGATCCGCCGGCGAAATCATGTGGAGGCACACTGAGGTTGGGATCCCAGGGAAAGTGGTAAGTGATTTGTCTCAAAATTGATCAGGATACAGTTTTATTACTTTTATAGTAGTGTACACGATCTGCATAGTTTTTTGTATCCTGGAGTTGGGACCCTATCATACTTACGGTATATGTATAAAGCCTGTTTTTCTCTGAAATTTAAAGAATTTTTATGTCTAGAATTTATAAATTCTCCAATATAATAGAATTTCAAAGCTCTCATTTAAAAATGGCATCCAGGAATTTCATTAAAAAGCAAATTAATTAGAATTATAAAATTTTCCTAAGTCATTTGAGTACTTGTAAGTGGGCGATATTTTTTAAATTCTTAGAAAAAAAGAGATATTTCACGACCCATCACATTATGCCCAAAATATCTAACACCCCACGTTCCTGTCAGGAAAACAGGCCCATAGTTAGAAAAAAAAAAGAGACATTTCAAAACCCATCACGCACGAAATATCCCAACACCCCACGTTCCTGTCAGGAAAACAGGCCCATAGTTACAAAGGAGAAACTGATGGTTTTGTTTTGGATTTTGATTGTGTAGGTGACAGAAGTGAGAGCTGATGTGACTCTTGTGGTGAGAATGGTGGCAGCAGTAGGGAACTATGACTATATTGTGGATTGGGAATTCAAGCAGAGCGGGTCTATTAAAGCAGTGGTACGTTTTGAATTTATTTCGGGCTATGGCTGTCAAACCTTTTTTCATTGACCACTTAATATCCTATCTTAATTTCTAATCGGGTACTACGTTTGATGGTCCTGTAGGTGGGACTGACAGGCGTCTTAGAAGTGAAGGGGGTGCCCTACACTCACACGAACCAAATAAGAGAAAACGTCTATGGGACACTGCTGGCAGAGAACACAGTTGGTGTCAATCACGACCACTTCCTCACCTACTATCTGGATATGGACATCGACGGTCAAGATAACTCCTTCATCAAGGCCAAGATGGAAACTGTCAGAGTGATAAAGGGCAGCAACACCTCCACACCCAGAAAGAGCTACTGGACTGTTGTCACCGAAACTGCAAAGACCGAAGCTGATGCTCGGCTCAGGCCCAGCTTGGACCCAGCTGACCTATTGGTGGTCAATTCCAACAAGGTGACAAAGGTGGGAAACCACATTGGTTACCGTCTGATCGGTGGGTCACAGGCTACTTCAATTCTCTCTGATGATGACTACCCGCAGATCCGTGGAGCCTACACTAAGTACCAACTCATGGTAACACCATATAACAGGTCTGAAAAGTGGGCCGCAGGGTTATATGTCGATCAGAGCCATGGGGATGACACTTTATCTGTTTGGAGCCAAAGGTGGAGTGAGCCATCCCGGATTGATTTAAATTTTAAGTGGAGCCTTGACAAATATTACCTTCTGTGACTTAATGACTGCTATTTGATGAATAGCAAGTTGGTAGAGCTTGGAGTTTAATATCTCAATGGATTAGAACTTCTATGCTAAAATGCTTTATGATGGTGATGGTTTTTTATTGATTTATTTGTACGCAGGAACAGGGCCATCAAGAACAGGGATATTGTTTTATGGTACACGGTGGGATTTCATCACATACCTCGCCAAGAAGACTTTCCAGTGATGCCAACATTGACAAGCGGATTTGAGCTCCGACCATCCAATTTCTTTGACAGCAATCCTGTTCTCAAAGTAATGCCCTCTAAGCCTGTTCATTGGCCTAATTGTACAGTTCAAACGTAGAAGGTGATTTCATGACTCAGTGCGGAGAATAGTCTGACCAACAAACCTAAATAAAAACAAGGTCTCAGTTGTTGAATTCTGGAGACTCCGAAAGAAAGTTTGTAGTATTGGCACTATTTTCCACTTATATTGCAATAAAACGCCCGCTATTTCTACTTTTTAGATATCTATACGTTTGGTAGCACCACATGATAAAGATTCATTACTCTTACATGGTCATTGTAAACTGTAGGCTCAATTATGACACTACAAAAAAAGACATATATAGCGGTTAATCACTATTAGAGACGAGAAGTACCTTTGGGAAGATAGGGAGGGGTTGAAAAAGAAGGAGAAGATGAAAAAACTCTACTTTATTCGGATTATAAAGGTAACTGAGGGGCGGTGATGTAAAAAACCTATAATGAATTCGCCACTCTCCAATTGGGTGCAAAAAATTACTAAGGACCACTCTAGGGCACCCACAACTTAATTAAATTTTATGGTTTGGGAGACTCTTTACATGATTTTTTTTTATAAAATCCACAAAATGTTATGACTGCAGTATAAAAATAAATTGATAAATAATTTTGTAATTCATTTAAAAAATGAACTTGTCATTTTGATGGAAGATGTTCAAAAATATGAGATTAAAAAAAATTCAAAGTAGTATCAGCACAAACAAAAAAAATAAAAAGTAAACAAAAATATAATCAAATAAATTTTCATGTGTAAAATAACCCTTTTAACCTCTATTTCCTCATTGCCTTAATGTGAGATGTCACCTACCTGGGCTTTCCAGGCTTGTTTGTTAGCTTGCTTGTTTCCTAGCGGGCTTGGAGTATTTTAAGTCTCGCATCAGAAATATCCAAAAAAGCTTAGACTTATCATTTTCTTATGCCACCCATTTTCGCTAAAGATTTTATGATTGCAATATAAAAAATAAATTGATAAATAATTTTATAATTCATTTAAAAAATGAACTCATCATTTTCATTGAAGATGTTTAAAAGCACATACTATAAGAAGACACAGTTTTTGCGTGAAAGCTCAAGCCAGGAAAAAACTACAATCGAAAATCAAGCATAATGAATTATACTACAGATATAAGAGATACTCATAACCTTTATTCAGTTATCTCACAACTTAAGGACTTTGAGATTTCCTTGCTCAGCACCGCTGCTGCAATATCCCCTTGTCGTTCTCCGTTACAAATCTAAGCACCTAGACATTTTCTCGATGTTGCACTTGACCCCCCACAACAATCTTCTGTATTCAGAGAAGTAGAAGACAAAGATCTTTAAAGTAAAATATCAACATTTTAACTCTCCAATGAAGAACTTTAGAGAAGGTGATCTCCAAACAAGTATTCTCTACTTAGACCAATGAGACATGTGTTCCATACCTTAGGGTTAAGAGAGAACTCCTTTTTATAACCCCAAATTCGTATCTCATAAGTATATTTCAATTAGGAAAGAAGTTGGCATGTAACTGGAAAGTTTTCCTTCAAATCGAGCTAAAAATCTGCAAGTCGGCGAAATTTTTTGCACAGGTCCGATCGATTGGACTAAGCTACTGTCTCAGGTCGGATTGATCGAATGTCTGCTCGATTGATCGGATGAAATTCAGTACAAATTGTAGTAATCTTCCTGAGGCCATAACTTTATCGTTTTAGCGTTAATTGATGCAATCTTAGGTTCTACAGATATCTACTCAAAACGAGCTTTCCAACGGTAGATAGCTTGCCCTTATCCAACGTTTAGTTTGTGAGATATGATCTTTTTAAACTATATTATTTTTAGAAAAATACTTCAATTTGTCGCTCTTTCTTTGATTTCTTCACTTCAGTACATCCGTCGACTCAAACCATTATACATACTAAAGGATATATAAAATACAATACCAATGAACTCAATTTTGTTCAACCCATAATTAGCTAATATAAAAATTCTTACACAATGTGACAGAATTGAGTTGAAATCTCATGAGTTAAAGCATACAATATCATGTGTATAATGAGCCCAGGCAATGATAGAATAGTATCAAAGTAGAGGATAGCTCTATTTCTATTAGGAGAGAGTGTGAGATTCCACTACCAAGCTTAAGTCCCTTTTGTTTAAAAGCAGTTAACATACTTTTACTTTGATATTGATAAATGATTATAGGTGAGTTGATTAAAAACTATAAAGATAATAATAATTTTTTCTATTATAATAATTTTTATTCATTTTTAGATAGGAAATAAATGTTAAAATGTGTTAAATTCTATCATTCTTAAAATATAATATTAAAATAAAATTAAAAAAGAAAAGCTCACACATTTTCTACTTTCTATTAATTTTTAGGTAGAAAAGAGATTAAAAAAAGGTGCTAAATTATTTCATTTTTAAAGTAAACCCAACATTGCCAATTTAAAAACCCTATTCCCAATCCAATAAATCCTGTTGCTGAGGTCCTCAGGAAATGCATGAAGCCCTTTAGTCGCGTTAGCCCGTTGACTAAAGAGGCCTATTTATGTATGGGCCAGCACGGATCTCACAACATTGAGCTTGTTTCGGACTCTGTTTTTTAGCTTGTCAACTGAGTCCTTACTCCTTACCCATGTTGTAGCCTACTGTCTAATGGATAAGTCTGGTCTCGTGTATATTAAAAGGCCCAACATCTTTAGCACAAGTTGTGTTAATATGGCTAGTGGATTGGGCAAAGAAGTAACCATTGAAGACTGTATTCTGGATCCCGTCTGTATTTTGGACTCAAGAACTAAAGACCACTAGGATTTGACTAAACTCAAGGCCAGTTTGGTCGCTAAGGATTCACTGCGGCACACTGAAGTCTATTTCTACAAGCCTCAAATTTTCGGTTGAAAACGGGCTACACAAACGTGCCGAACTTGAGTGATTAGGAATGACCACTGTTCTACCTAATTAATGTGAGTTCATACATTCAAATAACCAAGCTTCGGGCAAATGTCACATATATGCTACTGTTTAGGTTCGTAAGGTATACAATACATTAATTATTATATTTGTGGTAGCAATTCCTGAAGTAATCGTCTGTGCCAACATGATGGTTTAACCTATAGGTTGACCTTTTTACTTTCAAAAAGATTCTCAATTGATAATTATATTAATTAAGTCTTATATAAGTGTGTATGTGTGCGTGTCTCTGATGGAAAACAAACATGACTTAAACTCAGGGGTGCATCCAAATAGAAGAGTTGGGGCTAAAGCCCCAAATCAGATTTGAGAAAGTCCAAAAAACCCTTGTAAATTCTAAAAAATTAGTTTTGTTTATTATTTTTCTTTTATGTTTGCGCCCATCCTCTAATATTTCTTTTACATTAAGCCCACAAGGAGAGTTTTCTGTATCCGCCGCTGCTTAAACCCACAACATTAAAGTCGTAATAGTAAAGTACTCCAGTGTGCCTTGTTTTCTTTTCAAAAAGGTTAGGTTTGAGTGCTTTGCACATACTTTCCTTCACCCAAAATCATTGGACTTGGACAGACACACATTCAAAAAACCTACTTTAGTAATTGAGATAAGACGTTGATCCATTAACTTCTTGAATTTGGGTCCACATTTTTAAACCCAATCAATTAAAACGAGTAGGTTTGCATTCAAATGCACATTACCTAACCACAATGATCAACCCAAACCAATGCCACCCAACAAATTAGCCAAATGCCCAACCGAAGAATTCGCATACTATAGGCGAGAGAAACACGTTTCTCACCTCGAGAAGCAATGTAGCATTGTAGCTGAGGTCAGCATCATCATGTGACATGATGTTTCGTGTGAAGAAAAAGATGCATTCAAAGTAATTGTTCTCATTTTTTTTACAATTTGACCCAGAAAGTTGACATAAATTTTTGCTTGTGATAAGGGAATTAGGCAAGTTCACCATTTGGATACACTTCTCTAGCATGGTGTTGCTTAACCTAATTTTCAAAAGGCAGGACTTGAATGAGATTGTAGGGTTTAATGGATTATAGAAGGGTTCCAATTCTTGTTTACCGGAAAAGATAAAGAAAAAAAAAAGGTCCCAACATCATCTTCTGGATGTTTCTGTTAGCATTGGATGTGTGGTCCATTTGACCACATATCCATGCATAGGTCCCACCTCTGGAGTCCAAAGCAATTAAAAACTCCTCTGATTTTGGTATTTGAAAATCCTATTGGACTTGAAAACTAATAGTTACTTCCTAACTAAATTACTAATAAGAGGGATAATTCTTATCAACTTAAGAGTTCTATGATGAGAAAGGACTATCATAGAGATCTATAAATATATAGATGTAACTTGCTTCACTTCAAAGAGATTACTGCTTGTCTCTCTCATCACTTTTATGCATGAAGGTAAAGTAGAAATGAATTGTAAACCCCGCACGCCAATAGCTTGTTCTTCTATACACGATCAACATATGATGGAACTAGGTATGCGTGTAGTTTTTATATTATATTATTCAAATCTGATTAGATAAAGTTGATCTTGTGATCATGGCAAATTTAACAGTTTCTACCCAAAATCAAAATAAAAAAAATTAAGAGTTACATGCCTGTGGGGCTAGATCTGGTCAGCTAAACATTAGCCATTTGGAGAGCAAAAATTGGTAACTACACAGTGTAAGGTCTATCTAAATTTGTTCTTTGCTCTTGCTGGTCTTATAATTTCAGTTTATTATTTTCGCTTTTCTTTCTTTTATTTTTCCTTCACCTTTGATAAGAAATTAGGATCCATTCGCATCTTGATAAATTCAATGGATGTGACTTGAATTACTCGTAAATGAAGGTTTACACATTCAGAATTCAGATAACCCAAGTTTTCTCTCTGTCGCAAGTTTTTTTTTTCCTTTTCTTTTTGACCATTTTAACCTTTGTAAACACAATGCATGTAACTCATATATGTGCAATTATTTGCAAATTTTGGATAGCTTGAGTTAACAGCAAGTCATAATTGTTTTTCTTTTTTTTATAAGAAATTGTTTTGTTATTCATCACAGTCGCTTATAGCTAAACAGAGTTAGAGGTTATAAATTAGATAAAACATATAAATTAAGTCAAGGACGACCAATTTCTAGGGTTCCATACAATTCATACAGAGCATGCGTAACTCCAAATGAAATATAATCCTTAAAACATCACCAATTAGAACATTGAGAATTGTGACCATTCGTTCGAAAAATTTTGAAGTACTTGGATGCTCAAGAAAAAACTTGATGATTTTCTTACCTGTAAAACCTTTGTAAAATCATGATTTTGTGACTGTCCTATCAAACTAATTTTTGAGACCCATTCTATTGAGTTTGACTTGGGACCATGGTGCACTTGGACTCGATCTTATTAATGTCATTTTGACATGGACCTGACACAGATCTATTGTATAGGGTAAGGGTGCAACATGGTCCATTAAGTTCGAATTTCCCTGCCCGAGTTTGCATGAAAATTGGAAGGCCAATTCAGGTTGGGCCATGTACTCACGGAACCTGGCTTTTGAAGCCAAGGGAATTTGGATCAGATTCGGACTCGGCAGATTACCTGAACTATGTATTGCCAATATATAAATAGAGTTATATTTTACAAGGAATAGTTCATTTCTTTTTAAAATGAGAAGATTTTCTTAGGATTCACATATGTAAATGCCAATCATGAAGGGAACAGATGGAGAGGCTACTTGTTGATTAAGGATATAGCGAAAATTGTCCTGCTTAAATACCCTAATTTGTGATTTAGACTTTTATTGAATGACTGTCAATAGATAGAGAGAGGCAGGCACATGTGAAAGTTTGAATTTACACTCACTGAGCCCCCATTAAAATACATTTTCTTTAGGTAATAAATAACCAGTTCTCTATTGAAAATTCTTGACCACATAAATTAGTATAGAGAGGAGAATCTCAAGAAAGAACAAAAAGAAAGGAAAATTTTATGTGGTAGCTTTGAAGAACCTAACCCACCGACAGTCACGTACGCCTTCCATTTGTATAGTGGCAAGTCAATACAGTGTGGTCGCATTAGAATAATATAAATCACTAAATTTAAAAACAAACAAACAGATTAATCTAAGGGTTGATACTTTTTGGCCCCCCTTCCTTTTCTTATGATTGGAATGCATATGCTCAGCTCCATTAGAAGTTTTTAATTTTCAAATGAGGCACTGCTCCCTCTAGAATATTACTCAGTATAAAAATATTGTTGATAGTTAAGATAATAAAATATTACATAATTACTCTCTTCTGGGCTTGGACTCAAATTTTTGAATTTAGGTTTGGACTTAGTAGTTTGGTTCTTAATGTTTGGGCTTACATCACATGCCATTTGGGCCAGCCTTCAGCTACATGAATTAGGACCCAGCTACAACTCTGATGGACACAAATAAATACAGCCCAAATCAAAATCCAAGTACATTATAAATAAATAAATAATAATAATAGAAACATTATTTCTATGCTTATTGACTGAATTTGACCTGTTTAATCCTTTTTTTTACCCATTTTATGTGGTCCAATTTCATTTTTAAAACTCTTATTAGGTCCAAATTCATTTCAAAATGTTGTTTGAGCATGACTGTATAATTTATTACCAATTTTCAAGGTGTAAAAAATGGAGCTAAGATTTATTAACAATTTCTAACTCATTTGTTGAGACATTCCCTTTCCAATTTTGCTTCATTTTTGTAATATCATAGTTGACGATGAGTATAAGACTCATCAACGCTATTGTATCCAATTCATATTCATATTTTAATGATAAATCTCTATGCTTAACTACCCAATATAAAAATAAAAAACCAAACTAATATTCCAAGTACAAAAACATCATATTGTCAAATAAAAAAAAATAGGCATACAACATACAATCAAAGAGACAAATTATTTTATAACTGCTCCGCATAATATTAAGAGTCATATGCATTACGGACTACAGAAACAAGAAAAGTCACATGAAAATTGAAAATCCGTAGTAAATTAGTCAAACCTAAATAGGTCAATTGAATTAAGTGGTTCAACCCTAACCCAACCCATTTTATAAGAGTTGGTAAAATCTAACCCACGATTGACCCATATATAAACGAGTCGGGTTAGGTGGGTCAAAAGGGTCGGGTTGGCAGGTTAAGCTAGTTTTCGATCATCTTTATATGTGGGGGCGGATGTGTGCATTGGACCTCAATCCCCTTATAAAACCATAATTAACATTATAGCTTCCCTTCAAAAATTTACATATAAATCTTGCATCTATAGTTAAAATCCACATTAAAATTTTAGATTTGTTCCCTAAATCCGTTTGCTTATTTGGGTCTGCACCCCTCAAAGTAGAATATTGGGTCGGCCACTGAATTCAGGATGATTAGGAAGTAAAGAAGAGGATGAATACCTAATACTAGTCTAATCAATTGATCCTGAGCACCTTTAATTAAGGAGCAAAAAGTTCAACGGAGTTTTTGAACTGCATGCGATTCTTTTTTGACTGAACCTATCAATGTCAAATGGAGATAAGTATTTGTTTGAGAGGATTTTATGGACGGAGGGATTGGATCTGTCAGATGAAAGGTGCCACAAGACATTATTTGATGCTGGGAAGTATGGTCTTGGCTCGTCCGCGGTGTCCCTGGAGCCCACCACCGATTGCCCATCCAATGCTTTCTACATGGATGGATATGTCGTCGGTCCAAGCAGTGATCTGGTTAAAATGTCTAACATCTTCTGTGTGTTTGAGAGATCCGCCGGTGATATCATGTGGAAGCACACCGAGGCTGGAATCCCAAGGAAAGCGATAAGTGGTTTGTCTCGGAAATCAACAGGATGCAGTTCTATAGTAGTAAATACACAAAGTGTACAGACATAGTTATAAAGTACAAAATGGATGGTTTTGTTTTGTTTTGTTTGTGTAGGTGAGAGAAGTGAGAGCTGATGTGAGTCTTGTGGTGAGAAAGGTGGCGACGATAGCGAACTATGACTAGAATGTGGACTGGGATTTCACACAAAGCGGGTCTGTTAAAGTAGCGGTGCGTTTTGAATCTATTTCACTATCAACTTTTTCTCATTGGCCAATTAATATCCTCTTGCCAGAAAAAAAAAAGCCGCGTAATATCATATCTCAAATTCCTAATGGGGTACTATGATTGATGGTTGGTGGGCCTAACGGGCAACTTACAAGTGAAAGGGGTGCCCTACGCTCACACTGACCATATAAGAAAAAACGTCTATGGGACACTAGTGGCAGAGAACACAATTGACTTAAGTTTTACTGACTGCTATTTGATGAATATCAAGTTTGGTAGAGTTTGGGGTTTAATATCTCAATTTATAAAAAATGTGACTTTAATGATAGTGATGATGATGATGATGATAATAATGATAATTTTTAATTAATTTATTTGTGAGCATGATTTGAACTATCGACTTTAATGATGATGATGATGATGATGCTGATGATTAATTTTTGTTAATTTATTTGTGAGCAGGAGCAGCGGGACTATCGAGAATAAGGTCATTGTTTTATGGTACACAGTCGGATTTCATCACATACCTTACCAAGACGACTTTCCTGTGATACCAACATTGGGTGGCGGATTCGAGCTTTAACCTTCAAATTTCTTTGACAAAAATCCAGGGCTCCAGGTATTGCCCTCTAAGCCTGTGCATTGGCCCAACTGCACGGCTCATGCATAAAACGATTTCACTCATCAGAAAGAATTATCTCGCCAGCAATCTTATTGACAATAAAATACTAATCTAATTTGTTAAGTTGAATTTTCAGGACCTTCATGGTTTAAGTTAAAGTTTTGTTGAGTTGAATTTTCATACCTTCATGGTTTAAGTTATATTTACTCTGTGTCCCGTGCATTATTATGATGGAAAAAATCATTTAATGAAAGTCATTATTTTCTCATTCATTTCACAACTTCACGTCCTTAATCTTTTCCCAAAGCTATTAATCCACGAGCAAAATATTGGGTCGACTCTTCTGACCAACAAAAAATATGTCCTTGTCTGCAAAGTTATAAATTAAGTTTTTGTTCGGCTATTTGCCTACTATGGGTCCCACATTCCTCGCAGTTGAAATATGACACCAATCTACTATACACGCAAGTAGTGGGCATGCTGTCGGACCTACAGTCACTATGAGGGATTGCCTCACTAAATTCGAATTCGGACCCACTACTTCCACCACAACTTTTGCTTGTCAATGGTAATTTTGTGTGATACTTAAAATGTGGGGGGCTTGTAAAAGCATTTGATTTTATTCCAAAAATTTATCATTTTTATATTTTTTTTGATGAAAAAATCCTTAAAATATATTAAAAAGATGTCAACTTTGAATCAAAAAGTACATGTTATATAATCATATCTGTTGTAGAATGCCACCAGACCCTCAAATCATCTACATACTTAGCATGTCTAGTTAATTTATGAGCAACAGCATTCCTTTCTCTTCCTATATGGTGTACCTTAAACCTGTTGAAATGACTCAATACAACTTTAATATTTTCAAACAAAGGTCCCTAATTAGACAAATTAGACGCTGAAAAATTCAAAGCCTCAATTGTCCACATAAAATATCCTTTAAGAATAACAGCGCTCACCTTGATATTTAGCAGTATTAAAAATAACAAAAAATTTCTAAATAAAGTCAATTTATGCAAGCGTTTGAAATTTATTTTGGAAATAAAAATTCTTCCTTCATTTTATTTCATTAGTTAAAATTAATGATCAGGTAGGCCACCACCGATTTCTAAAGTATTTTGTGTGTTTAACGTTCTTATAATGCCAATGTCAAGACTGTGGCTTGAATCCCAGGGACCAAGATTTATATAGTTAGAGTAGAGAAATCAATTGTTAGTGAGATGAGAATTAGGACAGCAGTAATGAATTGTCTCTATAGTGGACTAGGAATTGACCCAGTGCAGGTCTATTAAAGTGGCTACATGGTTTTCTAGCTGTCAAAATCCCACCTACTTATCTACACAACCCTTACAAAAAACAATACATATTTACATTTTTCGGCGGTCACTCACTGTTTTCTCTGTGAAGGCAGAAGAAATATTGTACATCTTATATACATGCAGATCAAGTCAACCTTTTTTTTTTTTTTTATCCGTGACAAAATCTTTCATAAAAAAAAAGGAGAGAATACAAAGGAAAAAAAAACAGAAAAACAAAAACTCCAAAGAAAAAGGGTACAAGAACAATGTAATCACTCATAAGAAACTAATTAAATAACACGCACCCAAAGAACACTTCTCTTAACTCCCAATTTTACTAAAGCATCAGCCATAAAGTTAGCCGACATAAGCACATAATGAAAAATAACATCTAAGTTTGTAGACAACATATGAATTTCGTTAAAATGGAATTGGAACTTCCACATGTTAGCCTTTCTATTAGACATTCAAGCCTGCTTTAGAAAAGTCACTTTTTACAATAAGGTTACTATGGAAATGACTTGAAAAACACCGAAGAGCTTTCAAAATCGCTAAGACCTTCTATAATGACCCAAATTTTTATTTTTAATTAGAATTAATCTTGATCTTTAATTTAATTTTTGATGGACCCCACATGTGATAATTATTTTTATATTCAAATTTGAATAATTAATTAGTTGCTATATAGGTTCCATAAATTATTGGAGTTTAAGAATCTTAGAGTTGTGCTCAAATTGGAGTCTTATCTAGATTAAACTCTTTAATTGTGTTGATTTATCCTAACTCTACTTTGAATGGAATTCAATTTGAATTAAGCTTTTTTGACTAAGTTTGGCCAGGACTAAAACTCCTTTTGGGACCCTTGCTTTTATTTTCTTATAAATAGAAAGCCCTCCTTCTCCTTGAATCACATCTACAAATCCTTTTCTTGTGTTAGAATTTTCTCTTTCTTCGTAAGATATGGCCTCTCTTTTCTTTCTCTATTTCCTTTTCAAGTTACCATATTAGTTAGCAACAAACAAAATTCCCCATAGCATGCCTATTTAACTTTCCATAATTACGTTATTTTATTTTTGCCAACACATGAATCTCATCATCTAATCCAACTTCTTCATCATCTAACCACCCTTTAACCCTGCCATGAGCATCATCATCACCCTGCCAATCACCATGATTTTGGCTATCATGCATGCATCATGTTATCGCCCCAGCTCACCCTATCTACCACTGGTGAATCCTTATTTCATTATAGCCTTACACTAATTAGTTCATGCATATATCTACAAGTACAACCCAGTTGAACAATGTGACCCATTAGTCTTAGCCTATCTAATGAAACTATTGGATTTGTAGTTCTTGACCCAAACAGAACCTATTCATCAGTGTATGAGGGACTGAGCCTTTATATTAGCTATCATCCTCACTAAATGACAGCCCCTGTTGTCCATTGAATCCATGTGTATACAAAGCTAAACCATGATTATCAACTTCTAGCACCACTTGTGAAATCCTTACATAACCTACTCTACTTCTAGCCCACCTCAAATTTGTCACTTAGGGCCTACTCGCATATCCTAACTTGGTCTCAAACCAAGATGTGTCAATCTATTGCATTGACCCATTAATTTGTACATGAGCCTGAATCTTAATTATTGTTGACCGATCATTCATAGGCATTCACATTGGGACACTTGAACATCCAGGTTAGGTTAGGCCATATTCGTTGATCACCATTAATCCAAGCGGGTAGTCTTACTGTGTTACCCTAGTACTTGAATTTCCTATTCCTTGTCTCAATTATACTTTAAATCGTAATTTTGAGTTTTATTAAAATAATCATAGGATTTTCGAAGATTATTGCTTCCTTTGATTTGTTTGATACTCACTAAACTTGATATTATTTCCGTTGACACTATCTTGTTATAAATTAAATTGATTTGCATATTATTATCAATGATTTGTTATTTGATTTGGGAATGATGGGGTTTTGATGAAAACTTGATATCATTGGATTAATTCATATTTCCAACCCTGATCCTATTTGTGCACTTGAAATTGTAAATTAGAAACTTATGGATTTTTTGATTTTGTTATTCATATACCATTGATCTCAAAGGCATTATCTAAAGTATAGGTAACACACCGTGGGGATGCTCACACGCGGATTTTAGCCCTTTTGGGTATGACATTGGGATTGAGACCCGTTTGTGCGATATTTCTAGTTTACAGCTAGAGATACTTTGTTTTGCAGATTATCAGTATCTCAGGCCTCGTGCCAACTTTAGATATGAAAATGGCTTATATCTGGAGAGTATTTTGTGCTTAGTGCAGGCTTAATTATAGCGAATACACTTTGATATTTTGTTTATTGAGGAGATGCCTTATTTTTAGAATAGTTTCTGGATGTTGCTCATAAATTGTGATGTCTTAATTAACTCTCTTTGTTGCTTTGGAGATTGTACGTTTTCATCATTGTTAAATTAGTATTTAATCATGCTAAAGATATGACTTTCCTAAGTTAGTGACTTTGACTCATGATTTATTCTACATTCATATTGATTGCCACTTTCGCTATTGATGTTTTGATTTGAACCGTTTCTCTTGTTACCATGATTTAAGCAATTGTGAAATTATATATGAAATGTTTAAATTCATACGTCGTGACCCAATTTGTAATGATTTTGATTAATTGTTGGATTATTATGATTATTTCCTCTGTCTTGTGTAAACTCTGCTGAAATTCAATTTTGCCAATTTGTATTTGATATGATCTTATTATTCGACTTTATCACATTTGAAATTGCTATATTTCGCTCCTTGTTGATTTGTTTGAAACCGTGGCTCCTAAATTTGATACCTTGACTGTTACCTATTTGCTACGGTTTTATAGTGGGTCTCTTGTAAAGTTATACTCATCCTCTTTGTTTTTCCAGATTTCGCAGTTGAGTCGGACATGGAGGATACTTAGCTTATATGAGGGACCGGGATTGAGGAATGAATTGCGAGAATTTCACATAAAATATTAGTAGCATGTATAGGAGTTTGTTTGTTCATATAATTATTGTTCAATGAGATTTATTAATTAAAATTTTCCTATTTAATTATTGTGGACCCACATGCCCCATGATTTAAGAGTCCCAAGGACCTCGGATTTCAAGGCGTGATACTTTTGCTTGATAAAAGTTATATATACCTACAGATTTAGAAAACATCAATAACATCTCATCATTGCTATTCAAAGAACACCACCTATATCTACGGGCCTAGCTTCCCTCTTACTGCACCTTATAGATGAAGTCAAACTTAACCTGCTCAGTTTTCTAAATTTGACCCAAGGGTGCGTGGTTTTTTAGCCATCCAAATCCCACAAACTCATCTACGTGTTTTTTTGGGAAAATTTTTAAAATGAGGTCTAAGTTTTTGGGACATTTCAAAACAGGACAGAATAAAAAATACATTCCAAAACGGGCCTTTAAGTTTTGCATTCTTCTTTCAAAATAGGACAACCGACCAAATACCCAACAGTTCCCTCCTTTTTTTCTGAATCCCAAAGATGCCTTCAAGACTTTAGTTGCAAACGTCCATGTCTCTACTCAACTACATGTCCTTGTTCTCTATAATCGGTGCGTAAAACGATTTCACTCATCAGAAAGAATAATCTCGCTAGCAATCTCTTTGACAATAAAATAATAATCTATTTTTTTTAGTTGAATTTTCAGGACGTTCATGGTTTAAGTTATGTTGAGTTGAATTTTCAGACCTCCTTGGTTTAAGTTATATTTGCCATGTGAACAATGCATTAATATGATGAAATAAATCATTTAATGAAAGCAAATTCCATTAGTTTTTCATTCATTTTACAACTTCACTTCAGGTGGACTCTTCTGACCAACAAAAAATCTGTCCATGTCTGCAAAGTTGAAATTTTAAATTTTGTTCGGCTATTTTCCTAATATGGTCTCGCATTCCTGGCAATTGAAATATGATACCCACAAAGTCTGGACCCTAAGAATTTTCCACATGGTTATGGTCTCCCCACATCATTATATGGGCAACATATTGTGCACGCAAGCAGTGAGCGCGCTGTGGGACCTACAGTCATGATGAGGGATTTCCCTACTAAATCCCAATTCGATACCCACTACTTCCACCACTAATTTTGCTTGTCTGTAGTAATTTTGTGTGATACCTGAATTGTAGGGGAGCTTGTAAAAGCATTTGATACTTATTCCAAAAATTTATCATTGATATTTAGCAGTATTAAAATAAGAAAAAAAATCTAAATAAAGTCATTTTATGCAAGCATTTGAAATTTATTTCGGAAATAAAAATTCTTCCTTTATTTTATTTTATTTCATTAGTTAAAATTAATGATCTAGTAGGCCACCACCGATTTCTAAAGCATTTTCTATGTTTAACCATCTTATAATGCTAATGACATGTGGACCATATTGAGGTTTGGATCCCAGGGACCAATATGTACATAGTTAGAGAAGAGAAATCGATTGTTGGTGAAATGAGAATGGTAGCAGCAGTAATGAATTGTCTCTGTAGTGGATTCGAAATTGACCCAATGCAGGTCTATTAAAGTGGCTACATGGTTTTCTAACTATCAAAATCCCACCTATTTATCTGCATTACCCTTATTAAAAACAAGAGGATTTTAAGGGAAAAGGCCCTTTAGATTTACATTAAACACGATTAAGTTCAATTTTCCAATGTGCACAGATTGCGTCAATTGGGTTCGAATTCGTGCAAAAAAAATTTTTTTTTTGTATGTAGGGCTGACTCAACTATACATAGAAATAAAAAAATACAAAAAGGAAGAAGAGAGAAGAAAGAAGAAAGGAAGACTAAAGGAGAAAGAAGAAAGGAAGAAGAAGAGAGGAGGAAAGAAAGGAAGAAAAAGAGCAGAGGAAGAAAAGAAGGAAAAGAATGAGAAGAGGAGAGGAAAAAGGGAAGGGATTAATATTAAGAGTTTTTTTTTCCTTTCTTTTCTTCTGTGTCCTCTCTTCTTCTTCCTTTCTTCTTTCTCCTTTGTTTTTCTTCCTTTCTTACTCTCTTCTTCTTTATTTCTTCCTCTCTTCTTCTTCTTTTCCTTCCTTTCTTCTCCCTTCTTCTTCCTTTCTTATCTCTTCTTTCTCCACTCTTCTTCTTCCTTTCTCCTTTTTTCTTCTCTTCTTCTTCCTTTCTTCTTTCTTCTTTCTTCTTGCTTCTTTTTTTTGTTTTTGCATTTTTTTTTCCATGTACAACTGAGTGACAGCAGCCCCAAATACAAAAAAAAAAATTTTTTTGCCCTAATTCGAGCCTAATTAACCCAATTCGTGCACATTGAAAAATTGAGCTTAATCGTATTTAATACAAATCTAAGGGGCTTTTTCCATAAAATCCTCTGAAAATAATATATATTTACATTATTCAGCGGCCACTCACTGTTTTTCTCCGTGAAGGCAGAAGAAATATCATACAACTTCTACACATATAGATCAAGTCAAACTTTTTTTCTTTATATCCATAACAAAATCTTTTATTAAAAAAAAGGAGAGAATACAAAGAAAAAGAAAACAAAAAATCCAAAGAAAAAGAGTACAAGAGCAATATAATCACTCATAAAAAATTAATTAAATAACACTCACCCAAGGAACACTTCTCTCAACCCCCAATTTTACTAAAGTATTAGCCATAGAATTAGCCAACCTAAGCACATAATGAAAAATAACATCTAAATTTGCAGATAACAGATAAATTTCATTAAAATGAAATTGAAACTTCTAAGGGCTAGCTTTCTATTAGACACTCAAGCCACTATATTAGAAGAATTGTTTTCTACAATAATGTAGCTATGGAAATGACTTGAAAAGCACAAGAGAGCATTCAGAATCGCTAAGACCATCGCTTTATTGAAGTCACACACATACAAAAAAATTTAGAAAACATCAATAATGCCTCATCATTGCTATTTCAAAGAAAACCATAAATACCTATTGGGCCTAGCTTCCCTTTTGATGCACCATATAGATCAAGTCAAACTTAATATGCTCAGTTTTCAAAATCTAACCCTAAAGGCTGCATGGTTTTTCTAGCTGCCCAAATGCCACCGACTCATCTTAAGTTTTTTTTCTCAAAGGAGCAGCACTGGAGTCATTACTTTAAAGAGAAATAAAACATATACATAACCAACGAAAAGGTCGGCATCCATCAGTGCATGAGAACAAAAGATAGGAAAGATATGGAGGACACTAGATAGAAGGTAGAACAATTTCAGAAGCAAAAGAGAACAGAACATCCCTGGAGAAGAACAATAACTCCCAAAAAATCATATAAGAAGCCCAAAAAACCCTAAACCAACTTATCTACATTACCCTTCCGAAAACAATATATATTTACATTATAAATTAACCATCAACTACTCAAGAGTTACATCCTTACATGGGTTATTGTTGGGTGGTTTTGTTTGATGAGAGGAATCTCTGATCAAGACGCGTATATGAATTGAAACAATAATGTGTGGCAAGATTTATGATCTCCATCCTCTCTAGTCTCTATGCAGCAATTTATATAATTAAATCAAGCTCCCATCTTTATAAATCTAAGGTGCTAAAAGTAAGGGTGCTCATCCACCGGACGGGCCCGGGCCCGGGCCCGGGTCCAGCCCACTTTGTGCCAGGCTTGTTCCCTCAGTTGTAGTATTAGGGCTTGGCTCAGTTTTCTATTTTAAGCCCACTAAATTATGGGCAGGCCTTGGATTCAATTGTTGGGAGCCCGAAGCCCGGCCCGAATTTAATTGTAGTAGCATAAACAGTTTGCATACAATTACATGACTAAACCATTTAAATTACTATTGAAACAATGTGACCACCCAGTTTTTAAATTATAAACCTAATACTGGCTGGGCGTCGTCTTCATCCTATTCAGGAGGGATGGTGCAAGGCAAGCAAGTTTTGGCCCGACCAGGGATGTATTAGGCTTTTTTCTTTCTTTTTTTTTTTTTTTTTTTTTTTTTTTGTTTGGTGTGGGGGTGGGCGTTCTTGGTTCTAGCAGCAGGAGTGCTGGGGTTTCGGGATGGAGACTGGGTGTTGGGGCGCTGTGGGGAAGGGATTGGGAGAGGGTTTTGCTGGGATTTTTCATTTTTTCATTTTTTTCACTGTTGGTGTTGAGGTTCGGGATAAATGCTGGCTGATGGTCTGTTGCGCTCACACTGGTGAAACTGTCGAATCCAATTTAACAAGGCCGTGTCCCATATATATGCCGCGCTCACACTGGTGCCGTACCGCATCTATGCCGGTGTAACTGCTTTTTGCCGCTTCCGTTTATCACAATATTTTTTCACTTTATATTTGTGCCCCCCTCAGTCAACAGTTGTACGCTTATTAAATTAAGCAGCAGGAAATGGGCCATCGAGAACTGGGTCATTGTATGGGAATCACCCCCTACAACTAGGCTTATCATTCCAAGTCAACAAACATGGCAAGAGCAATGAGTGCAAGAGCCCTCGACACTCTCTTCTTCATCTTCCTCTTTGTTTCTCAATCGATCAGCTCATTCCACCCTCTAGACCCTCTCACTCCTTCCGAAATCAAGGCCATCCAGCACACCATCAAATTCTCTCAACAGTACTCAACCAAAAATCTGACCTTCCAATATTGTGGTTAGATGACCCAGACAAGCCAACGCTGCTCTTATGGTTATCCAACCACACAAAAACACCCCTCCTCGTAGAGCATATATAATTGCAAGGTCAGAGAACCAGACCCGTGAAATCACTGTTGACATCAAAGACAATCTCATTGTCTCGGATCGCATATACAATGGCTATGGTTACCCTATGCCCACTTTTGAAGAAATGGAGGCAGCAAGTTTACTCCCTTTCACTTACCCATCATTTATACAATCAGTTACGGACAGAGGACTCGATATGGCACAAGTTGTGTGCGAGGCTCTCTTAGTTGGGTGGTTTGGAGAGGAAAAAATGGGAAAGAGAATGGCAAAGATCTTCTGCTATTATAGAGGAGGTTCTGATAATTTCCATCTGCGACCTTTGGAGGGTGTAACGGTAGCGGTGGATTTGGATACGGTTACTATAGTGGGATATTATGATAGGATTCGGGTACCTATGCCCAAAGCAGAGGGAACCGATTATCGGCCCTCAAAGCAGAAGCCTCCTTTTGCTCCACGAACAAACGGTATTACTGTCGTACAGCCGGATGGCCCAAGTTTCACGATTGATGGCCACATGATCAGGTTAGATTTTCTTTTTATAATTACTATTTTTTCCTTTCGAAAAATTTGTTTTTATCCACTACCCACTCGTTT
Organism: Sextonia rubra; assembly: GCA_037013555.1. Taxonomy (NCBI): domain Eukaryota; kingdom Viridiplantae; phylum Streptophyta; class Magnoliopsida; order Laurales; family Lauraceae; genus Sextonia; species Sextonia rubra. Next base: position 15,102,738 of record JASUAD010000001.1, on the reverse strand, counting down.
TAGGCATGTGATTAATTAATCAGCCACTATCCGTTATAGTAAGATTGGATGGTTGAGGTTCATTCATGTGAACAAGTACAAAATGAGTTTATCCACCAAAATCATTACGGATTAATTAATTCTGTATCCTTTCGGTTGAAACGGTCTGAAATTTTGGTTCCACTCCTTTAGCGGAAATGAAATGGGAGGGGGAGAGGATTAAAAAAATTCCTACTTTGAATTTTGGTCCATTTTGGTTGTTTTGGTCTATTTCGGCCAATTTCGGTTGTCCATTAAGCCCATTCCTTTTTGCAACACTATTTTTACAAATTTTTTTAAAAAGAAATTCAAATATATATATATATACATAATTTATATTTTATTTTTAATTTTAATTTTTTTACATATATACTTTTTAATTTTAATTATTTTGAAAAGTTTCTATGAAAATATTCCATCTTGAGGCCAGACTAAAAAGACGAACGAAACGAAATTCACAATGATGGGCAATTGCCCATTTATACTAGATCCTTCTACAAAACTCAAAAGAAAATCTTGTATCTTCCTCTTAAAGCCCGCATGAAAATCTCTAGTATACCGGCAAAACAAATGAAAATTCAAAATTTACCTACCAAGCTCATGTTTGCATCCACACGAAATGTCTGGGTTTGTGGCTAATTTAACAACCATCTACACCTCCTTATAGGCAGAAATTTTGACCAAAGCTTGTATAAGACAACCGAATTTTGGGGAGTGTAGATAGCAAAGAAGACAAAGAGAAGCAAAGCCAACTGAAATTAAGCGATCACTGCGAAGAAAGAAATAGGAAAATCAACACTTCACTGGTTTCTTGTTAAAACTTGTGTTTGGGACATGAATGTCACTTGCAGGTTTCCAAGATTTGAATAGTTTTTTAGTTTTAAAAGGAGAATCAATGTTCCGATGTATCCTAATCCCATTATATTTTATTGAAGTAAAAGCTCACTATCAAGAGACAGGGCCCATTAGGATGATTGAGAAGTAAGGAGATAAAGAGGATAAATCGATTTGGATGTGGAAAGAAACGAACCGTTCACTGTCAAATTGAGATAAGTCCTTGTTTGAGAGGGTTTAATGGATGAAGGGATTGGATTTGATAATAGGTGGGCCTGCTCTGAAAATAGAAAGAGAAATTGCTGAGTTGGAAAATTTTGTCGTCTTTTAAAACCCAGTTTAAGAGGTTGGGACCTATGCTCACACATGTGATGCGATGAAAACTCGCATATACGAAAAGACATTGACATAACTCACACATGCAAGAAAGTAAAACACAACTCGCATATACAAAGTACTAAAAACTCACATATGCAAATAGGGGAGGGGCATGCAGGGACCTAAATACTCACACATTTGATGCAATAGAAACTTGCATATATGAAAAGAAATAAACATAACTAACACATGCAAGGTGATCAAAACTCACACATGCAGGAAAACACAAACACAAATCACACAAACGAGGTTATAGGAACTCACACATATAAAAAAAGAAAGAAAACAGAACTCGCACATATAAGGTTATAAAAATTCACATATGATAGTAGAAAGGTCAGGTTTGAACCTGATACCCGGAACGTAGAAAATTTTGAGGACAGTGTAGCAGCCTTCTAAGCAAAACGAGCTTTAATCAAACTTAGCATTGGCCTTTTTTCAATTCAAATCACTGTTGCACCGACTTTATGAAAAAAGCCACAGTTTCTTCCATAGAAAGTCATCCCTCCCGTTTATTTTGTTGGTTTCACAATAAAATGGAGACTCCACAAGAAAGAATCTTCTCAATAAAATTATTTAATGACAATTTGAAATTCAGTAGGAAATAAATATTCTACCTTTACTTGCTTCACTAATTAAAAAACTTACTGATCAGGTTGGCCAATTGGGCTTTCCATTTTCGATTTGATGCCCGGGCTGGCCCCATCATATCTTTAGCATCAATTTATGATCTGGACAAGGATGAATACAGAAGTGTCTTGTACAGAGGATACATATCACAGCTACTTGTGCCATACATGGATATGGCAGAGAAGTGGTACCACAGGACATTCTTTGACAATGGAGAGTATCGTTTTGGCTTGTCCGCAGTGTCGCTGGAGCCCACCACCGATTGGCCATCCAATGCTGTCTTCATCAACGGATATATCGTTGGTCCGAGTGGCGATCCGGTTAAGATGTCCAACATCTTTTATGTGTTTGAGCAATCCGCCGGTGAAATTATGTGGAGGCACACTGAGGCTGGGATCCCAGGGAAAGTGGTAAGTGGTTTGTCTCAGAATTGATCAGGATACAATTTCATTAATTTTATATAGTATACACGATCTGCATTGTTTTTTGTATCTCGGAGTTAGGACCCTGTTAGACTTGCAGAATATGTATAAAGCCTGTTTTTTTTTTTGAAATTTAAAGAATTTCTGTCTCTAGAATTTATAAATTCCCTAACATAGTAAAATTTCAAAACTCTCCTTTAAAAATAGCATCTAGGAATTTCATTAAAGAGCAAATTAATTAAAATTATGAAGTTCCCCTAGCGCATTTGATTACCTATAAGTGGACGTTATTTTTAAATTCTTAGAAAAAAATGAGATATTCCACGACCATCACGTTATGCCCAAAAACATGCCCACCACCCAAGTTCCTGTCTGAAAAACAGGCCCATAGTCCTAAAAGAGAAACTGACGGTTTTGTTTTGTTTGTGTAGGTGAGAGAAGTAAGAGCTGATGTGACTCTTGTGGTAAGAATGGTGGCAGCAGTAGGGAACTATGACTATATTGTGGATTGGGAATTCAAGCAGAGCGGGTCTATTAAAGCAGTGGTACGTTTTGAATTTATTTCGGGCTATGGCTGTCAAACCTTTTTCCATTGACCACTTAATATCCTATCTCAACTTCTAATCGGGTACTACGTTTGATGGTCCTGTAGGTGGGACTAACAGGCGTCTTAGAAGTGAAGGGGGTGCCCTACACTCACACGAACCAAATAAGAGAAAACGTCTATGGGACACTGCTGGCAGAGAACACAGTTGGTGTCAATCACGACCACTTCCTCACCTACTATCTGGACATGGACATCGACTGTCAAGATAACTCCTTCATCAAGGCCAAGATGGAAACTGTCAGATTGATAAAGGGCAGCAACACCTCCACACCCAGAAAGAGCTACTGGACTGTTGTCACCGAAACTGCAAAGACCGAAGCTGATGCTCGGCTCAGGCCCAGCTTGGACCCAGCTGACCTGTTGGTGGTCAATTCCAACAAGATGACAAAGGTGGGAAACCACATTGGTTACCGTCTGATCGGTGGGTCACAGGCTACTTCAATTCTCTCTGATGATGACTACCCGCAGATCCGTGGAGCCTACACTAAGTACCAACTCATGGTAACACCATATAACAGGTCTGAAAAGTGGGCCGCAGGGTTATATGTCGATCAGAGCCATGGGGATGACACTTTACCTGTTTGGAGCCAAAGGTGGAGTGAGCTATCCCGGAGTGATTTAAATTTTAAGTGGAGCCTTGACAAATATTACCTTCTGTGACTTAACTGACTGCTATTTGATGAATAGCAAGTTGGTAGGGCTTGGAGTTTAATATCTCAATGGATTATAACTTATATGCTAAAATGCTTTATGATGGTGATGGTTTTTTATTGATTTATTTGTACGCAGGAACAGGGCCATCAAGAACAGGGATATTGTTTTATGGTACACGGTGGGATTTCGTCACATACCTCGCCAAGAAGACTTTCCAGTGATGCCAACATTGACAAGCGGATTTGAGCTCCGACCATCCAATTTCTTTGACAGCAATCCTGTTCTCAAAGTAATGCCCTCTAAGCTTGTTCATTGGCCTAATGTTGTGCGCGTGTGTGCAAAGGCAACCAAGATCAACCAATCACCACACAAGAAGACAAGAAGATTTACGTGGTTCGGCAAAGATGCCTACGTTCACGGGAAACCAATTTCCACTAGGTTCTCCTCCAATCTGTGAAACCACAGCCTTGGAATCTCAGCCACTCTCAGCCTCTCTGACTGATTGACTATCCAGGGTTACAGATTACATCATATATATAACCATTACATCCTTATCCCCCAAGAACTTTATCTAAAGAAAAAGGAAAGTCCTAACATATTAGAAAACTACTATTTGACAAAATAGGAAATTCCTAATATCATTAGGAAACCACCCCAGATATAGAACCTAATCATGGTCTGGACCCACATGGCCAACAATCTCCCCCTCCAGACCATAGGGAAGATGCCCTGAACCCCTTACTGGGAGTTCAGTCCAGCCAACTCTGAACACAGCTCCAACTTTCCCTTAGACACAACCTTGGTCATCATGTCCGAGGGATTCTTGTCTGAATGAATCTTTTCCAGCTTCATGAAGTTCTTCTCGATCACCTCACGAATCCAATGGTACTTGATATCAACGTGCTTCATGCGACTATGATATGTAGCATTCTCACTGAAATCCATAACACTCTGACTATCACAGTAAACTACATATTCTTTTTGCTTCAAACCTAGTTCTTGAAGGAATCTCTTCAACCAAAGCATCTCTCTCCCTGCTTCATTAGCAGCTATGTCTTCCGCCTCAGTTGTAGACTGTGCTGTACACTTCTGTAACTTTGATTGCCAGGAAATAGCTCCCCCTACGAAAGTAAACAGATAACCAGAAGTCGACAACCAACGATCAAGATCGCCTGCAAAATCAGCATCAGTATAACCTTCCATGACTGGTTTTGAGCCTCCGAAACATAAGCACACCTTGGAAGTACCTCTCAAATACCTAAAGATCCACTTCACTGCTTCCCAATGCTCTTTTCCAGGGTTTGCGAGAAATCTACTCACTAAACTCACAGCATGAGCAATATCTGGCCGTGTACAAACCATGGCATGCATGAGACTCCCCACAGCAGAGGAGTAAGGAACACATGCCATCCGTTCCTTTTCATCATCTGTAGTAGGACACAAGCGCTTGCTTAGTTTGAAGTGACTGGCTAGAGGTATGCTAACTGGCTTAGCATTCTTCATGTTCAATCACTCGAGAACTCGTTCAACATATTTCTCCTGTGACAACCACAGCTGCTTGGAACTCCTATCACGACGTATTTGCATGCCCAATATCGTTCGTGCGGGACCCAAGTCTTTCTTGTCAAACGACTTTGACATCTCCTCTTTTAACTTGCCAATCAACTTGCTATCCTGTCCAACTATCAGCATATCATCTACATATAAAAGAAGGATGATGAACCTGCCATCGATAAATCGACGAACATAGACACAATGATCTGCAGCTGTCCTCCAATACCCATGACTCAGCATAAATGAATCAAACTTCTTGTACCACTGTCTCGGTGCTTGCTTCAGCCCGTAGAGACTCTTCTTCAAGTTGCAAACCATCTGTTCTTTTCCTTCTACCTCAAACCCCTCTGGCTGAGTCATGTAAATCTCTTCTTTCAAGTCACCGTGAAGAAACGCGGTCTTCACGTCCATCTGTTCAAGCTCAAGGTCCATGCTGGCGACTAGACCCAAAACGATTCTAATAGAAGTCATTTTCACAACAGGAGAAAAAACATCACTGAAGTCGATACCCTTCGTCTGTGCGAAGCCTTTTACCACTAACCGTGCTTTGTGCTTCACCAGTTTCTCATTCTCATCCTTTTTCAGCTTAAACACCCATTTGTTTTTCAGAACATTCCTATCTTTAGGAAGTTGCACCAGCTCATAAGTCTTATTCTTCTTCAAAGAACTCATCTCATCCTGCATAGCCTTCATCCACTCATCTTTATCAGCATGAGTCAGTGCTTCTCGAAAGCTGGCTGGTTCTTCCTCATCAGTAAGCAACACATATTCGGATGCAGGATACCTAGTTGATGGTTGACGCTCCCGTGTAGACCTCCTAACTTGAGGTTCCGTGGTTTCAATCCGAGGAGACTGCTGCTCCCCCTGCTCAACACCCTCATCATCTGGCAACCCCTGTGCCTCATCACGATCCGGATCGTTTTGTCCACCTTCTCCACTTATAGTCTGCACCGGAGAAGGAGGCGGTGTGAGATCAACCACTCCATCAACTTTCTCAGAAGACTTATCAATCTTCTCAATATCTCCAAAGAACTGATCTTCATGGAAAACCACATCCCTACTTCTGATAAGTTTCCTCTTCTCTGGATCCCATAATCTGTAGCCAAACTCATCTCCACCATAACCAAGAAAGATGCAACTCACTGCCTTATCGTCCAACTTGGAACGCTGCTCCTTTGGTACATGTACAAACGCTTTACACCCAAACACCTTCAAATATGAATAGGAAACATTTTTACCTGTTCATCTTCTCTCTGGAAGATCATAATTCAAAGGAACTGAGAAAGATCTGTTAATCAGATAAACGGCAGTCAGAACGGCTTCACCCCAGAATGACTTAGGCAACCGTGCTAATTTTATCATGCATCTCATCTTCTCAAGAATAGTGCGGTTCATTCTCTCTGCCACACCATTGTACTGTGGAGTACCAGGAACTGTCTTTTCATGTCGAATGCCATGCTTCAAGCAATAGCTTTTGAACTGGTTGGATGTGTACTCTCCTCCATTATCTGAACGAAGACACTTTAAGAGTTTACCTGTTTCTCTTTCAACCTGGACATGAAACTGTTGAAACATCTGGAATACTTGATTCTTTGATTTCAATGGATAAACCCAGACTTTCCTGGATGCATCATCGATGAATGTGACAAAGTACTTATTGCCACCCAATGATTCTACCTCTATGGGACCACAAACATCAGAATATACCAAATCCAACACATGTGATTTCAATTTTGATGTCGAAGAGAAAGCAACCCTATGCTGTTTACCATATAAACAATAATCACAAGGGTCAAGGGATATACCTTTGGAGCAAGGAATTAAATCCTTCTTTGCCAACATCTGCAAGCCTTTCTCACTCATATGACCAAGTCTTTTATGCCACAGATTCAGAGAGGAATTGTCTTGAACTGCATTCAACGCATCTTTGCACAGCTTTACTTGTGTTTTATAAAGAGTATTACCTGCTGTACCTCTCGCAATAACAAGAGACCCTTTAGTGAGCTTCCATTTGCCATTTCCGAAGTAATTCTCATAACCTGCACGGTCCAATGCAGTCCCGGAAATCAGATTCAACCGCAGATTAGGAACATGTCGCACATCTTTCAGCATCATTGTGCAACCAATATCGGTTTTAATGCAAACATCACCGATACCAACAATATCTGAATGACTCGTGTTGCCCATCTTCACAGTACCAAAGTCGCCTGCTTTGTACGTCGTGAACATCTCCCTGCAGGGAGTAGCATGGTAGGATGCTGCTGTGTCAACAACCCACTCAATCTGACCATCTGCAACACTCAAACACTTATCATCATCGCCGGCGAGCACCACTACTTCCTGTTCCAAAGTAGCTGTAGTGTTATCATTGTCATTCTTCTTCTCATTATTGGATCATTTCTGTTCCTTCATGGCAAAACAATTTTTCCTGAAGTGGCCCATCTTGCCACAGAAAAAGCACTTTACAGACTTTTTCTTGCTCTGTGATTCACCGCTAGACTTAGACTGTGATTCACCTCTAGACTTGCCACGACCCCCCTTTGGTCCTCTACTCTTACTCCTCCCCCTGTTCTCAGTAACAAAAGCCTGTGCATTATCTGTCCCTGCAGATTTCCGTCTTGTTTCTTCATGTAGGCTACTGGTAACCTGACTCATAGATAACATACCATCTGGAGTAGAATTGCTCAAGGAAACAACCAATGTCTCCCATGAATCTGGCAAAGAACTCAGAAGCAACAAAGCTTGCATCTCATCATCAAGGATCATCTTCATAGTGGCTAACTGATTTACCACACTTTGGAATTCATTGATGTGATCTTTGATCTGACCACCATCCTTGAATTTCATGTTCACAAGCTTTCTGATCAAGAAGGTTTTGTTCACCGAGGTCTTTTTATCATACATTGCTTCTAGCTTTTTCCAAAGGGTATTCGCATTGGTTTCATTAGACACATGGTGAAATATACTGTTATCAACCCACTGTCTGATGTGACCAATCGCTTTTCTATGCAATTTGTTCCAATCAGCATCTTGCATATCTTTCGGTCGGGCACTATCCCCCTCAACGGGATCATGGAGGTCTTTACAATAGAGAATATCCTCCATCTTCGGTTTCCAGATCAACCAATTGGAATGGTTGAGCTTAACCATGGTAGTGTTGATAGTATTGTTCTCCATCTTAATCAATTAAGTAACAGGAAAAACCAATAACTAACACTGACCTCAACTCCTGCACCGAGCTGTATATCTCGTCAACACGAGCACGCTGGAAGAAACGGATCTGAAATCCGACTGCGGATGGCTCCGATATCGCAAAAACCGTTTTCTGCGCTTCTGATTTGGTCAAACTCCTTGTTGACCGTCAAACAGCCAATCTCCTTCCACTAACACGTAGATTTGCTCGAAACGAGTCCGTAGGAGCAAACGGATCTCTGATCGGACGTCGGATGATCAAGATATCGCAGAAACAAATTTCTGCCGTCAATCTGGTCAACTCTGGCCATTGACCATCTGTCTGATGACGTGGGCTGACGTCAGCTTGATGACGTCACGCTGTTGACGTCTGCGCGGTGCTGACAGGCTGGATCGTCTGTTGCCGGGTTCAGGTCAACCCGACCCGAACCATAAACCGCCTGCGCTGCTGGGCTTCACTTCAACCAGATCAGGTCAACCTGGCCTGACCCGAAACGGAACCGACCTTTGTGGCTTTGCCTGGGCTGCACTTCTCCGCGGGTCAGGCAAACTGACCTGACCCGACCCAACCGACCCAGTAAACTGGGTCGTCTTCAACCCAGTCCTGCGTCTGCAACCGGTTGCAGTGACCGACACGCCGAGGTCTTCTGCGGCGGCGGCGACCAGCAACGAGAGGCGGCGACGGCACGGCGACGGGCGGCGGCAACTTGCGACTTGCCGGCGACCTCTAGCAGAGGCGACCGGTGAGTATTGCAGGTGTTTTTTTTTTCTTTGCAGCGACATTTTTCTTTGCAGCGACTGTTTCTTTGCAGCGACGATAGTCGGCTCCTTTTTCCGAACCGGCAGCCCTTCGTCTTCCAGCAGCCTCTTCTCCGACGAAGATGGTCAGCAAGCAGCAGAACCCACTCACGTCTATCTTCTTCCCGGTTTCTCTGTTGCGGCAACAGAGATCCCCGTGTGGCCCAGCAGAGATCGACCAACGATCTCTTCTTCCAATGATCTTTCACGCAAAATCAATATCTCCGATACCACTTGTTGTGCGCGTGCCTAATTGTACAGTTCAAGCGTAGAAGGTGATTTCATGACTCAGTGCAGAGAATAGTCTGACCGATAAACCTAAATAAAAACAAGGTCTCAGTTGTTGAATTCTGGAGACTCCGAAAGAAAGTTTCTAGTATCGGCACTATTTTCCACTTATATTGCAATATAAAACCCGCTATTTCTACTTTCTAGATATCTATACGTTTGGTAGCACCACATGATAAAGATTCATTACTCCTGCATGGTCACTGTAAACTGTGGGCTCAAAACTGTGGGCTCAATTATTACACTACAAAAAAAGACACATATAGTGGTTAATCATTGTTAGCGATGAGAAGCACCTTGGAAAAGATGGAGAGGGTTGAAAAAGAAGGAAAAGATGAAGAAACTCTACTTTATTCAGATTATAAAGGAGACTTGGGAGCGGTGATATAAAAAACTTGCAACGAATTCGCCGCTCCCCAATTAGGTGTAAAAAAATAAACCAAGGACTACTCTGGAGCACCTTCAACTTAAGTAAGATTTATGGATTAGGAGACCCCTTATATGATTTTTTTGATAAAATCCACAAAATGTTATGACTGCAGTATAAAACTAAATTGGTAAATGATTTTATAATTCATTTAAAAAATGAACTCATCATTTTCATGGAAGATGTTCAAAAATATGAGATTAAAAAAAATTCAAATTAGTATCAGCACAAATAAAAAATAAATAAAAAGTAAAAAAAATGTAATCAAATAAATTTTCATGTGTAAAATAACCCTTTTAACTTCTATTTCCTCTTTGCCTTAATGTGAGATCTTACCTACCTTGGTTTGCCAGGCTTGTTTATTAGCTTGCTTGTCTCCTAGGAGGCTTGGAGTATACTAAGTCTCGCATCGGAAATATTCAATTTCTATACCAAAAAAGCTTAGACTTATCATTTTCTTATGCCACCCATTTTCGGTCAAAATTTTATGATTGCAATATAAAAAATAAATTGATAAATAATTTTATAATTCATTTAAAAAATGAAATCATCATATTCACTGAAGATGTTCAAAAGCACACTCTATAAGAAGACACAATTTTTGTGTGAAAACTCAAACTAAGAAAAAACTACGATCGAAAATCAAGCATAATGAATTATACCACAGATATAAGAGATATTCTTAACCTTTATTCAATTATCGCACAACTTACGGACTTTGAGATTTCCTTACTCAGCACTCCTGCTGCAATGTCCCCTTGTCGTTCTCTGTTACAAATTTAAGCACCTAGACGTCTTCTCGATGTTGCACTTGACCCCACACAACAATCTTCTGCGTTCAGAGAAGTAGAAGACAAAGATCTCTAAAGCTAAATATCAACATTTCAACTCTTCAATAAAAAACTCTAAAGAATGTGAGCTCCACACAAGTATTCTCTACTTAGACCGATGAGATATGTGTTCCATACTTTAGGGTTAGGGGAGAACTTGTTTTTATAACTTCAAATTCGTACCTCATAAATATATTTCAATTAAGAAAGAAGTTGGCATGCAATTAGAAAGTTTTCCTTCAAATTGAACTAAAAATTTGCAAGTCGGCGAAATTTTCTGTACATGTCCGATTGATCGGACTAAGCTACTGTCTCAGGTCGGATTGCTCGGATGTCTACTCAATTGATCAGATGAAATTCAGTACAAATTTTTGTAATTTCCCTGAGACCATAACTTTATTGTTTTAGCTCCAATTGGTGCAATCTTAGACTCTACAGATATTTACTTAAAACGATCTTTCCAACGGTAGGTAGCTTGTCCTTATCCAACGTTTGGTTTAAGAGATATGATCTTTTTTAAACCTTGTTATTCTTAGAAAAACACTTTAATTTGTCGCTCTTTCTTTGATTTCTTCACTTCAGTGCATCTGACGACTCAAACCACTGCCCATACTAAAGGATATATAAAATACAACACCAATAAACTCAATTTTGTCCAACCCATAAATTAGCTAATACAAAAATTTTTACACAATGTGACAGAATTGAGTTGAAATCTCATGAGTTAAAGCGTACAATATCATGTGTATAGTAAGCCCAGGCCATGATAGAATGGTATCAAAGCAGAGGATAGCTTTATTTCTATTAGGAGAGAGTATAAGATTCCACTACCAAGCTCAAGTCCCTTTTGTTTAAAGGCAGTTAACATACTTTTACTTTGAAATTGATATATGATTATTGGTGAGCTGATTAAAAACTATAATAATAATAATAATTTTATTCTATTATAATAATTTGTATTCAGTTTTAGATAGAAAATAAATGTTCAAATGTGTTAAATTCTATCATTCTTAAAATATAATATTAAATTAAAATTAAAAAAAAAGTTCACACATTTTCTACTTTCTATTAATTTTTAGGTAGAAAAGAGATATAAAAAAAAAAGGTGCTAAATTATTTCATTCTTAAAGTAAACCCAACATTGCCAATTTAAAAATCCTATTTCCAATCTAATAAATCCTGTTGCTGAGGTCCTCAGGAAATGCATGAAGCCCTTTGACTAAAGAGGCCTATTTATATACGGGCCAGCACAGATCTCACAACATTGAGCTTGTTTCGGACTCTGTTTTTTTAGCTTGTCAACTGAGTCCTTACTCCTTGCCCATCTTGTCGCCTACTGTCTAATGGAAAAGTCTGGGTCGTGTATGTTGAAAGGCCCAACATCTTTAGCACAAGTTGGGTTAATATGTCGAGTGGATTGGGCCAAGAAGAAACTATTTAAGACTGTATTCTGGATCCCGTCTGTATTTTGGGCTCAAGAACTAAAGACCACTAGGATTTGACTAAACTCAAGGCCAGTTTGGTCGCTAAGGATTCACAACGGCACATGGAGGTCTATTTCTACAAGCTTCACATTTTCGGTTGAAAACGGGCTACACAAACATGCCGAACCTGAGTGGTTGGCAATGACCAATGTTCTCCCTAATTAATGTGGTTCAGACATTCAAATAACCAAGCTTCGGGCAAATGTCATGTATATGCTACTGTTTAGGTTCATAAGGTATACAGGATATTAGTTATTATATTTGTGGTAGCAATTCCTGAAGTAAACGTCTGTGCCAACCCGATCGTTTAACCTATAGGTTGACCTCTTTACTTTCAAAAAGAATTACTTTTTTCTTCTTAAAAATGAATCTCAATTGATAATTATATTAATTAAGCCTTATATATGTGTGTGTGTGTGTGTCCCTGTTTAAAAAAAAAAACATGACTTAAACTCGGGCTGATCTAAATAAAAGAGTTTGGGGCTAAAGCCCCAAATCAGATTTGAAAAAGTCCAAAAGACCCTTGTAAATTCTAAAAGATTAGTTTTTTTCATTATTTTTCTTTTATGTTTGCACCCATCCTCCGATATTTCTTTTTTCATTAAGCCCACAAGGAGAGTTTTTTGTATCCGCCCCTGCTTAAGCCCACAACATTAAAGTCATAATAGTAAAGTACTCCATTGTGCCTGGTGTTCTTCTCAAAAAAGCTAGGTTTGTGTGCATTGCCAATGCTTTCCTCCACCCAAAATCAGTGGACTTGAACGGACACACATTCAAAAAACCTACTTTAGTAATTGAGATAAAATGTTGATCCATTAACTTCTTGAATTTGGGTCCGTATTTTTAAACCCAATCAATTAAAACGAGTAGGTTTGCATTCAAATGCACATTACCTAACCACAATGATCAACCCAAACCAATGCCACCCAACAAATTATCCAAATGCCCAACAGAAGAATTCCCATTCTACAGGTGAGAGAAACACATTTCTCATCTCGAGAAGCAATGTAGCATTGTACCTACGATCAGCATTATCATGTGACCTAATGATTCAAGTGAAGAAAAAGATGCATGTCAAAGTAATTGTTCTCATTTTTTTTAGAATTTGACCCTAAAAGTTGACATAAATTTTTGCTTGTGATAAGGGAATTAGGCAAGTTCACCATTTGGATACACTTCTCTAGCATGGTGGTTGCTTAACCTAATTTTCAAAAGGCAGTACTTGAATGAGATTATAGGGCGTAATGGGTTATAAAAGGGTTCCAATTCTTGTTTACTGGAAAAGATTAAAAAAAAAAAAAAGGTCCCAACATCATCTTCTAGATGTTTCTACCCAAAAAAAAAAAAAAAGAGTTATATGCCTGTGGGGCTGGATTTGGTCAGCTAAACATTAGCTATTTCAACGGTAAAAATTGGTGTCTAGACAGTATAAGGTCTATCTAACTATGTTTTTTGTTTTTGCTGGTCTTATAATTTCAATATATTATATTCGCTTTTCTTTCTTTTATTTTTCCTCACCTTCGATAAGAAAGTAGGATCCATTCACATATTGATAAATTCAATGGATGTAACTGGAATTACTCATAAATGAAGGTTTACACATTTAGAATTCAGATAACCCAAGTTTTCTCTTTGTCGCAAGTTTTTTTTTTTCTTTTTCTTTTTTAACATTTTAACCTTTGTAAACACAATGCATGTAACTTGTATATGTGTAAGTATTTACAAATTTTGGATGGCTTGAGTTAACAGCAAGCCATAATGGTTTTTCCTCTTTTTAGAAGAAATTGTTTTGTTATTCATCACTGTCGATTATAGCTAAACTTGAGGTTATAAATTAGATTAAACATATAAATTAAGTCAAGGACAACCAAATTCTAGGGTTCCATACAATTCATACTGAGCATGCATAACTCCAAATGAAATATAATCCTTAAAACATCACCAATTAGACCATTGAGAATTGTGACCATTTGTTCGAAAAATTTTGAAGTACTTGGACACTCAAGAAAAAACCTGAGCATTTTCTTACTTGTAAAACCTTTGCAAAATCATGATTTTGTGACCGTCCTATCAAACTAATTTTTGAGACCCATTCTATTGAGTTTGACGTGCGACCATGGTGGACTTGGACTCGATCTTATTAATGTCATTTTGACATGGACCTGACACAGATCTATTGTATAGGGTAAGGGTGCAACATGGTCCATTAAGTTCGAATTTCCCTGCCCGAGTTTGCATGAAAATTGGAAGGCCAATTCAGGTTGGGCCATGTACTCACGGAACCTGGCTTTTGAAGCCAAGGGAATTTGGATCAGATTCGGACTCGGCCGATTACCTGAACTATGTATTGCCAATATATAAATGGAGTAATATTTTACAAGGAATAGTTCATTTCTTTTTAAAATGAGAAGATTTTCCTAGTATTCACATATGTAAATGCCAATCATGAAGGAAAGAGATGGATAGGCTACTTGTTGATTAAGCGTATACCCTAATTTGTGATTTAGACTTTTATTGAATGACTGTCAATATATAGAGAGGGGCAGGCATGTTTGAAAGTTTGAATTTACACTCGGTGAGCCCCCATTAAAATACATTTTCTTTAGGTAATAAATAACCAGTTCTCTATTGAAAACTCTTGACGACATAAATTAGTATAGAGAGGAGAATCTCAATAAAGAACAAAAAGAAAGGAAGATTTTATGCGGTAGCTTTGAAGAACCTAACCCACAGATAGTCACGCCTTCCATATGTATAGTGGCGAGTCAATTAAGTGTGGTCGTATTAGAATAATATAATGTTAGGCTTATGTCTTGTATTCTAGTTTAACCGGATTGGTTCATTGGTCTAGCCAATTACCAAGTTAGGGTGAAGGGTAATTTAGTCTTTATATCGGGGCTTTCTTAATGGCCAAAAAAGCATACATTCTATATTCATGTAATGTGACCCTAAACTCTTTGTAGGAGATGTGGCAGATTTCTTCCCCGTGGTATAAACCACGTTTAGCCTTATAGGGTGTAGAGATGTGTGAGCTCTCTTTCCCATGGTGTTGACACACCACATATGACAGGATGCTGTGAAAGCAAGATTAAAACCTATGAAGATTGAGGAACTAAGTGTTACATGGGAGGGGTCCTTGTAACGAATTACCTAGTATCTTTTATAGTGAAATCGAGCAAGATGCTCATAGCTCATAGAGATAGCCTTTTATGATGAATCACGTTAAATCTGTGTGTCATAATTGCATGGTTTTCTTGTTCTTTTATGTGTGTGATGATGTTGATTGCTTCCGCATGTACACTGCAATTGGTATTAGAGCGAGGTGGGGATCACTTGGGTTTCGCATTCAACGGATTGAGTCTTAACTCTCTGCAGAAGAAAAGGATTGGCAGATCGTGACCGAATCCATCTTCCAAGTGGCCATAGCAGATTGGAAAGAGAGAGGGAGAGATCTGGTCTAGTGTCCAGATCTACCGGAGGAAGAAAAAGGGGATCCTGTAAACCGTCTGTGGCTGCTGCTGTTGTTTTTCGATTTAGAAAAATTGTTGCTAGGATCACAGCAGAAGACCAGAGAAGGAGATCAGATGATCTCTTTCTTAGCTGCTGTCAGATAAAAAAAGACTGGGATAAAGAGGCTTCGGTCTTGCGTTGGCTAGTTGATCAGATTGATCTCATCGTCACAGTCACTGGAAGAGAAGATTAAAATTGGTAATAGAAAAGAAGAGAGATTAGCGAGTTGATCTTTAGTTGGGCCATGGATTGGAGTTTCCAATCGGAGAAGAAGAAGAAGTGAAGGGGTTCTCGGGTTTGGCTGCGATCGGAGTAGGAAGACTCTAGGGTCCGCAATCGCCACCGGCTGCCCTTTTCACCGTCTTCGGTTTTCCCACCAAGCAGCCGGACGCCGCTAATCCCTTGCTGCCGCAGTCAAGGAAGATGGTAGGGGGTTCGGTCCCTGATCGTAGAAACAGGGTCGAGGAGGGAGGAGACCTTATAGGATTTAGATTTCAGTTCCAGATTGAGTTCAGGTTGGGTCAGTTCAACCTAACTAGTGGTTTGGAAGCCCAGGACAGTAGCAGAGCAGGTCAGTTCTAGGTCAATTCGGATTGGGTCAAGTTAGCCAGACTCGTTATGCAACAGAAGTCTAGCAACACAAACCAAGGTTTGGGTTAGGTCAGGTCAGGACTTGACCTGTTTATACAGCAAGCCCAACAACAGCAATTCCATGTTAGTTTGGGTCAAGTCGGACTTGACCCGTGTCCACATAGTCCAACCCAGTGCAATAGGTACAGAGTGATGTCAATACAATTCAACAGAGGAGGTCAAAGGTAGTTTGACCAGTTTCAACTGCTAAAATTGTTTCTGAGATATCTTGATCGTTCGATGTCTGATCAAAGATTCGTTTGGCGTACGGACTTATTTCAAACAGATCTACGCCGTGGAGAGGGAGATTGGCTGTTAGATGGTCAAAAGGAAGTTTAATCAATCGAAGAGTGGAAAATTATTTCTACAATATCAAAGCCAATCGAAGTAAGATTTTCGATCTGTTTCTTTCAAAGTGATCATGCTGATGGAATCTTCATAGTTGTGCTGAAATTTGGGCAATTTATAGCTGATTCAGATATCAACATCACATAGACTCGTTAATGGATTCGAACCTTTGGTTCGAGGTGGAGTATGACAAGAAAAAATTTGCAACACTGATGTAAGGATGTACCTTCAGCAAGGTATATGAACACATAAACAAGTATTTCCAATGTAGCTCAAAGATTTACTAAATCTAAGCCAATGTAAAGATTGTTAGGTTTATGTCTTGTATTCTAGTTTAACTGGATTGGTTCATTGGTCTAGCTAATTACTAGGTTATAGTCAATGGTAATTTGGTTTTTGTACCGATGCTTTCTTAGTGGCCAAGAAAGCATCATTTATATATTCATATAATGTGATCCTGACTCTGTATAAGAGATGAGGTAGATCTCTTTCCCGTAGACCACATAAAGCCATGTAGGGTGTAGAGAGGTGTGAGTTTTCTTTCTCGTGGTGTTGACACACCACATATAGCAAGGTGTTATGAGAGCAAGATTAAGACCTATGAAGATTGAGAAGCTAAGTGTTAGAAGAAAGGGAGTCCCTGTAATGAATTGCTCAGTGTCTTTCATAGTGAAATCAAGCAAAATGCTCATAGCTCGTGAAGGTAGCCTTTATGATGAACCATGTAAAATCTGTGTATTATGATTGCATGGTTTTCTTGTTCTTTATGTGTGTGATGATATTAAATGCTTCCACATGTGCACTGCATATAAATCACCAAATTTAAAAACAAACAAACATATTAATTTAAGGGTTGATACTTTTTGGCCCCCCTTCCTTTTCTTATGAATGGAATGCATATGCTCAGCTCCATAAGAAGTTCTTAATTTTCAAATGAGCACTGTTCCCTCTAGAATATTACTCAGTATAAAAATATTGTTGATAATTAAGATAACAAAATATTACATAATTACTCTCTTCTGGGCTTGGACTCAGATTTTTGAATTTAGGTTTGGACTTAATAGTTTGGTTCTTATTAATGTTTGGGCTTACACCACATGCCATTTGGGCCAGCCTTCTAGGACACAGCTGCAACTCTGATGGACACAAATAAATACAGCCCAAATCAAAATCCAAGTACATTATAAATAACAATAATAATAATAGAAACATTATTGCTGTGCTTTTTGTTTATATATGTTATTATGTATTATACGCTCATATTTATGGACCAGATTAGACCTTAGCTGAACTGAGACCCAGAATAATGGTCAATCGGGCCTAGAACAGGGTCCATACACGAATTTGTCAGTTCTTCGAGGACCACTTAGATCCCTACTCTATTTCTGATTTAAGGCATGTCCAGTGGGACA
This sequence comes from Sextonia rubra, assembly GCA_037013555.1. Taxonomy (NCBI): domain Eukaryota; kingdom Viridiplantae; phylum Streptophyta; class Magnoliopsida; order Laurales; family Lauraceae; genus Sextonia; species Sextonia rubra. The sequence continues at coordinate 15,084,722 of JASUAD010000001.1, read as the reverse complement.
GATCTTATGGATATTGTGCAGATGTGTCACATGCACCACAATGAAAATGTTGAAAACTTGTGACAAAATAAAACTCGAACCACTTCTAGGCAAGGTTTTCTTGTCTGCATTTCTGGTATCTATCGAGGCCCACCTCCCTCAAATTCTCTTACATTAAAATTATAGTAAGGCCCACTGCCCACCGTGGATATTTGTCACTTGGGTGTTTTTTTTCTTATCATGACTCTCCAAGGATGGCAATGCATATACTTTTTTGCTTTTTGGCACATGGCCCATTTGTGGTAGAATCTCTACATGAACGATCCTGATCATCATAATTTCTTGAGATATTAAAGAACTGTCACGGCACTTCTGTTGTATGGGTCCCACCTTCTTCATCACAGAGAGGCCCGTAGACCACCAACTCCAAGCAATATGTTCCTTTCCGGATACAAGTCAAGTCACACGCAAAGATGAGCCCCTCTTCAACCCCACATGCAAATTGTCTTGAAAGTCTAGTGGCCCACCCATTTGTTTATTTTTTTTCTTGAAAGAGAAGGGTTCCAAAGAAATAACAATAATAAAAAAAAGTGAAAGAATAAAAAGGTTTAAGAGTATTATACTCCTTCAAACAACAACTACAAGATAAAATTCTTGTAAGAAAAATTCCTCTCAGCGCATTATTTGGCTAAAGCATCTGTTATCATAATTACTAAATACTCCTACTTATATTAGGTATTAAATTTTCTCAGCTAACCACTTCTCAATACTCTCCAGTTGAAACTGGTCAACATATTTTGACGACACATTTTTTTAGCAACAAGATGTTCCTCCCAAAACTCAAATTTGTGACTGATTGTTCAACTGACCATTGCTACTAAAATCTTGAGGTGTTAGTTGAGGAAGTGGAAATACATTTCAATATTCTCCACTAGATAGAGCCCACTTCTTAACAGTAGGTATGTCAGAGCATAATATACAAGCTTATGTCCGAGGTATATGGATAAAAGCCTGGACCTAGAACAATTAGTTGTGGGGTCAATATTAAAGGAGGTTTAGGAGTTATGGACCCTCCTAAAATACCTGCCCAAAATTTCTACTGAAGGCTAACTCAACCTAGCTCGGCCTGGTAGCTGTAAAAGGTGCCCGAGCTGGTGATATAATACAGTGCTTACATGTACAAGCCACTGAAGCCACCTCATGCTTGTGAGAAGATGACACAAGGGGCAGAGATCAGCAGAGGTGGGGCCACTGCTATGGGTGGGGTGGGACAGAAATTGAGGACGGCGTTAATGGGGGGATGAGGAGGGTGGACTGTGCAGAGTGTTTGTGTTGGTGATATGATGATAAGAGATTGAGAGCCTTAGCTGGCAAAGGCACGCCGTTGGTTTTTGGGGGAGAGAATATGCCTAATGATGATGGCCACCTGCACGCCCTCTCCTCTATCAAGAGTCAAGACCCCGACCGATTCTTGCCATCATCAACTTTTATCCTTTTCCTCTTCTCTTCTCTGGCAACTTCATCCGTCCATCCATCCATCCATCATACATCAAATCATGCATCATCATGAAATATCATTCATAGACCATACATGCCCATCCCAATTCACATCTCTCTACTCCCTCTACCCATATCTTAATCATTCTTTCCTACCTTGCATGTGTTGCTAATTTATGTGTATTTGCTCGTGCGCCTAACCTCTCCCATTCCACTGGTAGAGTGGACCCCACTTCACAGCATTACCTATACCCTGTGGGGCAGGCTGCCGAGATGTCTTGGTCGTTATCTGGATCCTTTGTGGGGGCAGACTGCATTAATTTCTGTTGGGGTTCCCAGCCCAAAAATTAATCGAGGGATTAGGTTGACCCTTCTCTTTGCAGGTTGAGTTGGGATTGGAATTGAGGTTGGCATTTCTGAACTAATTTTAGTAAATAGGTTGCGTTTGGGTTGGTCTCATTTTTAATACATAGGAACAATAATCTGACCACGCTCAATTAATAGTGGGATGTTTTACCATATCCTTGGGACCCAGGATAAAGAGTGGCAGTTTTCAAGAGGAGGTCGAGGCTTTGAATACTGGCCTCTTCTGCATTCTTACATATATTTGTGAGCTACTATTATCTCATATGTGCAAGTTGTGTTTTATTTAATGCGTAAGTTCTAGATATAGCATTACTCATATGCATCCTTGAAGGTGTTTAGTCAAATTTTACTAAATAAGATTTAAGCTAGCATCAGATTGGCCCAGTGTGGAACCCATTGCATGGAATGTTATAGTTTGAAAAACCATTTTGTGTTTTATGATGTGTTTCAGATGCGATCTCTGATTTGGGTGATGTGGACTTAAGGTGGACTGCACCTCAGCAGGAATTCGGATATACGATTGGTAAGCGTATGCTAAATTGCTAATGTTTGGTAACTACTGGTGAGTGGTAAACAATGAATGATGACCATTACCTGTTACAATTTAGTATCATTAGCCATCATAGATGGCCAGGAAATTGATGGTTAGGATCATTCCACAAGTGAGCGCCTGAAATGAAGTAAATACACCCATCATTAGTTGTCCTCAAGGATTTTTGTAAGCAGATTAGCTTTTGGGGCTTGGTCTGGCCCAGAGAAAGTTTCTATGTTTGGTAAGGTTGGGATTTTGCTTGACAGCATGGACCACCACCAACAGCGTTTAATAATTATATATGTATCACCAAACGTATGAGATTCATGGTTTCTTTTTTCACATTAATTATACTTACAAAGTAATTAAAGTAGTTGGAATGATCCGGAGCAGAGGCTTTACACTAGGATAGTGGACTCATATCTTTGAACTGGTTGGAACTTGGACCATTGAATGATGACCACCACATTGGAATATCCCTAGGCTCCAGATGCATGGTCTGGATCATCCAAACAAGTTGAGAGAAGATACTGTGGATCTATGGTGGGCCCATACAATGAGCAGCCCTTTTGGATCAAAGAAATTGGGCTAGAATGGCCTGCAATGTCTAATCTGTGGCACAATTCCTCATTTTTTAATGGGAAATTTTCAAAAATTATTAAATTTATGGTTCATTTTTTAAAAAAGTACATAAAAACTTTAATATTTTAATAAGTATAAAACTTTTCTATAATTCTTTTAATCATGTCCTCTCAAAAAAAAAAAAAAAGCTTTAGAGACCTTGTGATAAATTTTTTTTATCTTATATTAACCATTTTGCTGCCCTAAAACTGACCATTTTGATGGGCTAAAGTGTGCCTCACTAGGCCATTCAGGTTGAACTTAATCATTTTTTAAATAATTTTTTTCCCGTGAGTACTTGATTGAAAAATATGAAAAATTTTTATGCTCTTTTGAAATATTAAGATTTTCATGAATTTACTCTGGATTAGCTTGAAACTTTTCGAGTGGTGGTACTTAGCTACCTAATCCAGTGCATCCCTGGTAGGTCCCCTCCATCCAAAGACATACATCGCAATTTCAAATTTTATACTATCCTCTGCCATCCAATTCCAAAGGGTGTCAAGTGTATTTGAAATATTCAAAAGAAAATTGCGAACTGTTCGAATTCAATACATATCCTTGGAATAGCATGAATACAACCAAATACCAACCCACACAAAAATTGACCAAAAACCCCAAAAAAAAGGCAAGCAAGAATTATCTTATCCATGTTCTAAAATGATATCCAGAAAAATAACTGTGTTCCACAGTGATTTGGTTATATAACCGAGGAAAAGCATGCCTTTTGATGAGAAGATTTTCCTGTCAGCTTTGCTGGATTTTAATTGCATTTTGTACATCAGTAACTATCATCATAGAAAGAAACCAAACCACCTCTCTCTCTCTCTCTCTCTCTCTCTCCATTGCATTTGCAAAAAGGAAAAATATTATGGGTTACACACTTTCTCTCTCTCTCTCTCTCTCTCTCTCTCTCTCTCTCTCTCCATTGCATTTGCAAAAAGGAAAAATATTATGTGTTACACACTTTCTTCAAACAACTATCATTATCGTTTCCACCACGACCACCTTCATCATCATATCTCTCATACACACACAAAACAAGCAAAACACTCCCACGCGGCTGTATCAACCTTAGGAATCTCAACTCCTTTAGTTGCGCAAATCCATGCCGTCTCTCCTTTTCTAGCCCCTACTCGAAATCCATTGGAATTATATTTTTCCCCTTTTTTCCAAATGGAATTATGGGACTCATCGATTCTTCTGCCAAACTCCTCCTTATATTGCCCACTTCGGCCTGCCCATTCCTCACCTTTCTTCTTCAACAGCACCCACAAAAGGAGAAGAAAGAAAAAGAAGAGTTTTTGCTCACTTGGGCCTTGTCTTCTTACCTGAAACCTTTTTTTTTTCTTTTCTCCTCAGTTGTGCTTGTTTTTAGCTGCTGTAGGAAATGGGTGAGATTTCAAGCTCTAATGGGAATGGATATGGCAATGGGAATGGGAATGGAGTTCATGCAAGTGCCCACTTGGGAGGAGATGGCCGCAGGAAGAGCTGTTGGTATGAAGAAGAGATTGAGCAAGACCTGAGATGGTGTTTTGCTCTTAATAGGTATGACCCAAATGTTCTGGTTTTGTTTTTTTTTTTCCTTTTCTTTTCTCTTTTTATTGCTTTATATTAGCTGTTTGGCAATCAACATCAAACAAAGAAAGACATGGGTCCCCGTGGTTGTTCTTTTCTGAGAGTATTCTGTGTGTGCATGCATCTGTGTGTGTGTGCGTGTGTGTGTGTGTGTGTGAGAGAGAGAGAGAGAGAGAGAGAGAGAGAAGCTTCAAAAGTATTTTTCTTTTAGTTCTATTGCAGTCCTCTTGTAGATTTTGTATAATATACTCCATTCCAGGATTTGAGAGAGAAGGATAAGGTTTGTGAAATAAAAATATGGAGGTTTCTGCTATTGTCCCTATGCTGTATTGAGGATCACTTTCTGGAGGCTTGCTGATAATCATGACAGCTTTTGAAGTAAAAGAGAAGTTTGTTCCTTTTAGAGGATAATGTGTTAGGCGGCTTTGCAAACATATCATTGAAAACATTGATTAGGGACATTTTGTTAATTAGTGTCAAGCATTTCAACAACACGGTCATGTGAGTATGTGACATTCAATGGACAAAAAGTAAGGATACAGTTCGGGACAAGGGCATTGATTCAAGTGAAACTTTTTTTTTCATAAAAAAAAAGACAAAAAATGGCCTTTCTCATACTATTCTGTTTTGGCAGCATTTTGCACGCAGGAGCTAGTCAGTATCAGGATATTGCATTGCTGGACACAAAGCCCTTTGGGAAGGTTTGTGGACAGAGGAAGCTACAAACTCTTCTCATACAATAGAATGAAAAGTTCACATACAATTTTCCTTCTTTCTACGATCTTCCATTTTTAATCTTTCGTTCTGCAGGCACTAGTTATTGATGGGAAGCTTCAAAGTGCAGAGATTGATGAATTTATATACCATGAGTCCCTTGTCCACCCACCCCTTCTTCACCATCTGAAGTATAACTTTTTAATATGAACTTGCTTAAATTTGCTTATGTTCTTAGCAACTGTTTTTTTTTTCCCTTTCAAAATACTCACTATATGCCGTCATTTCCTCTTTCAGTCCTAAGACAGTCTTTATAATGGGCGGAGGTGAAGGGTCAACTGCCAGAGAAATTCTCAGGCATGGCACTGTTGAGAAGGTGGTTATGTGTGACATCGACGAGGTATAGATAGTGTTTTGTGTTGGTCTCTTTATCATCTCACACGCACATTGAGAGAGAGAGAGAGAGAGAGAGAGAGAGTAAAAGGACGGGTTGACTTGACTTGTTTCAGATTTGAAGCATTTTAGGAATAAAAATCGAATTTCATTAATATGATTTCGTATTTTAGCCATTGATTTTATCCCATTTCCAATTGTTTTAGAATACAGGGTTATGAGTTTTTTCTGCTATAAACTGTGATGCCTCGGCTCTAGGGATGCCACACTAATTTCACACCTAAAAAGTGAAGTATGGGACAACACTATAGGTTGCCATAAAGAGTCCTTTGGTGTTCTAGAGGGTTATTGATAGTGAATATCACAAGTAGGAGTGCTGTACTGCTTTTATTTATTATTAGGAAAACTGCTATTGATAGATATCTCCCTGGTGGCAGGAAGTGGTAGATTTCTGCAAATCATATCTGGATGTAAACAAAGAAGCTTTCTCTGATTCGAGGCTTCATCTCATCATTAACGATGCAAGGTTTTTTCTTTTCCCTGTTTATCTCTGCTTTTGTTATGAGACATCTTTTTGTTTGTGTAATCTGTACCAAGGACAACATCCCCCCTTGATGCAACTAGTTAGAATTATTAGACAAATGGACATAGCTTGTTTGTTTTTGAGTAGATAACCAGATTGCTGAAATAAGGCATTGAACTGTGCAGAGCTGAGCTTCAAAGCAGACAAGATTGCTTTGATGTGATCATAGGTGACTTGGCGGACCCCATTGAAGGTGGGCCATGTTACCAACTCTACACCAAATCCTTCTATGAGTCCACGGTCAAACCTAGATTGAATGAGGGTGGTGTATTCGTCACACAGGTATTCACCAGACCTTGCGCATATAGACTCTATGATTTGTTGGTAGATAATGCTTGTAATCCTAATCCTCTGTTGGTATGCATATAGGCAGGGCCTGCTGGAGTTTTCACCCACACAGAGGTCTTCTCTTGCATTTACAACACTCTGAGACATGTTTTCAAATGTCAGTAACATTACCCGTTTACTCTCTGTGCCTACCATGTTAGATCTTTAGCTCATTGAAATTCATTAAAATGGGTTTCAAGTCATGACTGAGAAGTATGTTTTCTGCAGATGTCGTACCATACTCGGCTCACATCCCTTCCTATGCTGATACTTGGGGATGGGTCATGGTATAATACCCAGTACCACTCTCTTCATTTTTCATACCCACAACAAACACATTCTTTATCTAAATTGAACACACAACAAATGTCTCTATGGAGCACCTAACTAAATTATTTGAAGAAAATGTCAAATTTTGTTTGCTGAACTGCAGGCGTCAGATACTCCATTTACTGCAGAGGCAGAAGAATTGGATACTAGAGCCAAGCGGCGAATCAAGGGGGAGAACAGATACCTTGATGGGAAAACTTTTGCATCTGCTTCCATGTTGAGCAAAGTCGTCAGAAAAACGTATGTCTGTTTCTCTTTGTACTTGGCCTTGAATTGGGTATTAAGAACATCTGCATCATCTTGCATTAGCAGTTACTATGACTCTCCGCTTATAGAGCGAAAATCTAGATACATTTCTATTAATTAGATTGCGCAATTCACTCTCTTTTGAATTGGATTTGTTGTTTTTTTCAGGCTTGCCAAGGAAACCCAAGTATATACTGAGGGAACGGCTAAATTCATATATGGCCATGGGGCAGCCTGCAGATCCTATCCCCATGCCTAGCTGATGCTGCTGCTGCTGTTACTGGGCTGTCTTGATAGTGTTTATGGAAAAAAATCTCCCTTTTCTTCTTGTAATGTTTGAAAGGATAACACAGGATGATATAGTGCACAATATTACGTTTCATCCGCTGAAGTTGAACCTTGTTTCTCTGTTAGTTTCTTGTGATACCTAAAATGTCAGCATGGTTTCAATTTAAATGGAAGTTATCCAATTCCCGGTCATGGGTGTTTTTGTAATTTAGAAGACGAAAAAGTAGACATGTGTCGAAGCGTTGAGGGTTGAATAAAAGGGTTGTGAGTGCTCAGTGGTGTCATGGCCACCCCAGAAGAACAGGAGACAAAACAAGAAGACAGCATGATTGAGGTGCCCATGAAAGATATGTCTTTGATGCAACATATCAAAATAACAAGATTGATGGGAATGTGAATGTTGTCTTTTTCTTTCCCTGGAACAGGGTCATGCAATCCGTGACAACATTCTAAATACTCATCTAGAATGGGAAGCACCACCCTACCCTGAGTATACAAATTGACATGAAGTGAGGCCAACCTTTGAAATATAAACCGCTAAAATCACAGAACCACCTTGTTTTATCACTAGAAAAATTTCACCGCAGTAAGAGTTAATACTTTACTTAATTACCTTAGATAATCATATTAAATAATGAAGGGTCACATGTTTTACATCTCTAAAAGCATCTTCAACACCACCTTTAAATTCGGAGACGCCTTTATGGAATTAAAGCCTTATGTAGCAAATTTGGCATTTTCAATTTGAGCAATTCCAAGAGAAATTTCAAAAGTATTATTTTATTATTCTTTTTCCTTTTACCCTCATGTTAGAACATCTCTACTTATACTACTATAAGTACTCTAAAATTTATGTTGTCTAACAATAAAATATTAAAAAAATTTATTGAAAACAAATATTTGGCTGCTGCCTTTTTGAGATGTTAAGGGCTGCCGCTTCAGTTTGGCATAGCCCTTGGAGCTTCACATAGCTGTCAATTTTACTGGTGAATGCTTATGTGTCAATTTGACACTACCATTGGATGGTTCGAGATGCTCTAATGTGGATGGAAACATTTTTTATCCTGATTGGTCTAGGCTTAAGAACTGAGTCCCGCCCTTACGGAATCAAGTTTTTTTCAAAAAAGAAGAAAGAAGAGAAGAAAAAAAAATTGAGTCATATTCTCATCTACCCGGATCATTGAATTCTTAATCAAATGGTGTTATTCTTTCAGATGCACAACAATGCCGGGACTCTCTTTCTCTACCTCTCTCCGCAATGCAAATCAAATGAAATAAATACAACCCAAACTATACTTTCTGACCAGGGTCCAACTTGCCGGAAAAAAAAAACCAAAAAAGAAAAGTCTCCAAATTTCAAGGGCTAGGCACTGCTTGGTCCCTCTTCCAGAATAGCATCACCCCACTGGGAGTAGGCATCTCAAAGGTCAGTTCCTTGAAGAGGAATTCAGTATGATCACATAGAATTCCACTTAGCTTTGATTATCAATCCTCCAGTACTCCCACCTCCACTTAGCGTTTATTATCAATCCTCCAGTGCTCCCACCGAAGGAGATGAGTTGCAAGTGGGGGTGAAGCCTAGTGGACATTGGACCAGATAAATTGATACCGCTTGGACCATTTTTGTTGCCTTTCCACATCTCACTTTCTCTTCATATCGATGTTAGAGTTTCTTTGTTTTTATTGGTATTAAAGAACTTGCATGTCGATTACTTTATCTTATTCATTTGGGAGAATTTCAAAGGGGGCCTTAAGTTTTTCGGCTTATCTCCCAGAAGGACATGAAAATTAAAAATTTTCAAATTAAGGTCCAACTTTTCACAGTTTTCCATTAAGGACAACCAGCCAAATTAAGTATTTTCTAGCCAAATTCCTTCTTAAAAAACAGACAAAGGTGCCTTTCAAGGCTTTTGAAACAGAGCAAAGATTTATTCTCCTTTACCCTATTCAATAACCCCCTTCCTTCTTCTTCCTTCTCCTCCCATCACCATCGAATGTTCTCGTTCAAAGTTAACCACTAGCAGCCCATAATAAGGCTCTTCTTTATTCTTCTTCCCTGTTGTTTTCATAGTCTCTTGTCCCTTTCTTCTTCTTCTTTACTCTCCCATTCTTATTCTTCCCTCTCCACTTTCCCCACCAATTTGAGCCCTCACTAGGCATTACCAAACTTTCTTTTATTGGTAACGAAACTTATAGTAAAAGCAAAAGAACCAAACAAAAGGAAATCAACACAAAAAGGGATCGCATACAAGCCTTACTAAGCATCCTCATCAAAAATAGAAAGAAAAATTAAAAAAAAATATCGAACACCGAGAGAGTAGCAACCTGATCAACTCCATGCTTAGAGAAAGAGTGTACTAGATCATTAGCCGACAGATAGTATACTTTGAACCCTACCTAAATAGAAGAAGACAAAGCTCTAATTTCTAAAGAGCACCCACATTCTTACAAAACTAGAAATTGTATTGGAAAAAATCACTTTCCACAATCAACTTTTCATGATAAAAAAAAAAATATATATATATATATATATATCTCATTGCCTCTAAACACATCAGCTTATTTGATTTCCTCCTCCAATAGACTTAGAAAAGGAAATCAACATTACCCCTTGAAATCCCTAATACCCGTCTAGCCCATATCCACCTCCTGCGCAGAAGATGCAAACTCATTTCTCCCTATCGATTTTTTGATTTTTAATATCCATTATCCTTTTTTTTCCCATGTTTTGGTTCAAAAGCCCTGAAGGCATTTTGGTATTTCTAAACAAAGTTGGGAAAAATCTGGCTAGAAAACACAAAATTCAGATGTTTGTCCTCAATTAAAACATGGAAAACTTGGACTCAGATTTGGAAACTTTTGATTTTCATTTTTTTTAATAAGCCAAAAACTCAAGGCCCTTTTTGGAATTTTTCCCATATTCATTTGGTTCGGGGAGCATTTTTCAGACATTTATAAGAAGACCTCTGCACGCCTTCTACTATTTTAGTCAACTCCTTTATCCGGCAAAATAAATTTGTAAGAATCTCTCGTTACTTTCCATTTACTCTTCCCATATAGTAATGGCTTATGCGGCTATGGTGAGAAGAATGGAAAATAACTAGAATACCCTAATCTCTCTTCTTCTTTTTCAGCCCCTTTTCACACTTTTCAACGTAACATCATATTTTTACCAAAAGAAAAAACATAGCATCAAATTGGGGTTGCTCCAACAGTCCAACACCCTCCAAATGGAAATAAAACCAATGTAAAATGTTACATAGTCATACACACCAACCATTTTATGTCCTCCAAATCCTGAAGCGAGGCTAAATACTAAACACAAATTTAGGCCTCTACAACAAAAGGTTAAATATGTTATTTCTGACGGTTTTTTTAATTGCCATTTCTGAAAAAATTTAATATCAAAATGCTAAACTTAGAATTTCTTTTTACTTTTAGGAAGTTAGTTTTAGATGAATTTGAGATTTATTTTGATGGTCCAAGTGTCACCACTGATATTAAGTAATAGAGGATCTTTCACAAATAAGGGGGAGTTTGCTTGAATCCCAACAAAAATGAAAATTGCTCGAAATGCAGGAGCAGTGTAAGATGTACAGATGAATTCTGTCATCATCATGGATAGCACCGTAATGTCATGAGATGGGTAATGACATGGTAAAAATTGCAAAATTGGATAGGACGGCAGCTTATATCTGGGTATTGAAAGGGTCAAGACTGAATGGTTAAAATGGTGATATTAGGATCGGGTGAGGTAAGAGAGCCCTCGGGCTCGATGGGGTCCCAGCCCCACTAAGCTAGGGTATCCAAGAAAAAGAAAATGGTGAGTAGAGATATATAGGGACTATTACTGGGCCAGAGATGGCAACCAAGTCGTTGCAGGGGTACATTATGATGGTTACTTGTAAATTCCTAACATCAATCCCTGCATGGCTTTAGGTCCTCCATAGAAGCACACTACCAAGAAAATCACAAGAATTCAAACTCCACTCGAAAGATCCAAAGGATCAATATTTGCAGCCAGAAGTGTTATCTTCCCTGCATTTCTTTTCTAGAAAAGGCAACCAATTAAGCAAAAGAAACTTAGGCCTCTGACTCTCCCATCCAGCATACGTTGGCACATTAACATGAGCCATCCACAGCGGTACTCGTCAAATCACTGGCCCAAAACCTAAACCCTGAACCTCTCCTGTACAGAAAAAATAAAAAACTAATAATATCAAGTGTTTGCCTCTCTACTTTCTGAAGCAATGACGAGGTCAGTCAGGCTCTACTGACCATAAAGAATTACTTGCACATCAGCCCCATGGCAAGGCAAACAGGTGGACCCATTGTACACAATGCTGATGAAGGCAAACAGTTGGATTCATTGCACACATTCAGCTGTTTTCTACATACAAAGGCTCCAGGGCTAAAACTCCAAAGATAATTTTCAAAAGCCACACTCAAACCATAATACAATAATATCCTTTTACCAATGTCTGTCTCGGCATCTGCTACTATACACTTTCTCAAACAAAAACTCAATGGAAGTGATTGAAAGTCAGCTTATTTTCCAGGTGCTATACCCAATGACATGATTCATTGCTTAAGATGAACAAAGAAATTCTGCCACACAGCTTGAAAATTACAGAAACAAGTGTCTTCCCCGCAGAATAAAAGTTCAAAGAAATTCTGCCACACAGCTTGAAAATTACAGAAACAAGTGTCTTCCCCGCAGAATAAAAGTTAAGGCAAATGTCACTTGCATAAAATTCTTAGCCCATAGAAAACAAGATTGACCTTTTCCAATCATGGTTACCACCCAAGCTAAGTAGAATTAAAGGAACATTAACAAATACACCTGAAGAGAGCAAATGCTCTAGCATGGTCATCGTGATAATCAGGGAAGAAGCATGCTGTTCTTTCTTTTTCCTTTTTTTTTTTTGTTTGTCTTTTCAAACTCCTGCATTATGATTTTGAACAGTTTTAGACCTCAGATCCATACCTTACAAAACATCCTTCTGTACATTGGTCAGGCCATTTAAGGGTTCTCCTTTGGTGCAGGCATCAAGCGGAGTCGATCTTCTGAACCCTGATTACCACTGACCACCTTTTCTTCAGCCAGAAGTGACTGCAAGTCACTCCCATTTGCCAAGCTGTTGAATTCCACTGCCTTGGATGGCATCGCTGGGTACCGTCGTTGACAGAGTGTCATCAGCCTCTTCACAGATTGCAGATATTTGCGAGTTGTCTCATCATTCATGATGTGGGCCACACTATTGGTGTAGATCTTTTCACGGGCAGAACGTTCATGGATGCCAACCATGGTCACACCAATAGGCCATGGTGCATTCCCAATCGCCAGCTTGATGTACTGGTCCATAGCAGCCAAGTAATCTCGTTTCATGCAGCATTCAACCACCACTAGCAACGCCTGACGAATATCAGCAGGCAGAACCTGCAATAAGAGAACTCAATAAGATAACTACACCACAAGTATGACCACGTGAAAATTTTAATATGATTAGTTTCAAAACTACCAAGCCCCCATAATTGTCATGCTTCAGGTGGGCTCCACAAGCCAGGCCATTTGAGCCATTTCTGAAAATGACTATAATCTACACATACACCACACATTCTTTTTTGAGAGAGAGAGAGAGAGAGATGCAGGCTAGACCATAAGTCGGCAAATCCGTTGGGCCAGTCCATAAGCCCAACAGGACATCTAATTATTTAGGAATATTATTAGTAGTTTGATTATATTAGTGAATTTCTTATTTTATTTCGGGTTATTTTAATATTAAGAAGTTCTTGCTTAATAGAATTAGGAAGTACTTGTTTTACTTGGTAAGTCTTGTTTATCGAGAATTAGGTTTATTATCTTATAAATAAGAGAGACCTCAATGTAGCTGAGTATGCTGATTTGATTAATAATATTCAGATTGAGCTTTCCCTTCAGTTGTAGTTTGTTTCATGGTTATGTATATATGCCTTAGGGCAGGAATCCTTTTGGATTCGATCAATCATTCGGAAGATTGATTTATTCTTCTCAATCATGAATCGTGGCTGCGCCAATTGGTATCAGAGCCAGGTTCAGCAGTTACTGGTGAAACGTTGTCTTCTCCGAATCCCAATTCCACCATCACCACTCCCCACTCCCAATCAACCATCTATCAAAAAACCCCTAAACAGCCCCAACACCATCCCCAAACCATTACCGAGAACTCTAACCCATCCACAGTCCCTTTTGCCACCCATCACACCCAGCCGACCCATCCTACCCACCGGAACCCACTCCGCAAGTCCCTAGTCCTATCCTACAAAACCCTAAATCCCTCTATCCCTGCCAGTAGCCAAGCGAATCATTAGCCACCCCAAACCCCACAACCAATTCCACTTCACCAAAACCCAGCCGAGACCAAACCCCAAACCCTTCGAGCCCTTTTCCCAACCCTAAAACCACAACCCCTACGAAAACCTTTCGCCCGAACCGTACTCCCGTCGCCAAACCCATTCATCTTCTATCCATCGAACTCCTTCAATGAATCAAGCCCCAAACCACATCTTCAGCCATCCCATCCCTAACCCAAACAACAAAAAGAGAGAGAGAGAGAGAGAGAGAGAGCATAAAGGGAAGGAGAAGGAGATTGGAATTCAAAAAAGAAAAAGAAAAATAGAATACCTGGCACCAGCATCTTCGGCCTCCAACATCAGCAACGCCATTGCAACATCTCCATAGCCATCCACTGCTGCTGCCTGCGAGCCCTTCCTCTCTCATCATAATCACCCGATATGTTTTGCCCCGACCTTTTTTTCTTTCCTTTCATTTCTTATAGTCGAAGAAAGAAGAACAAGGCCACACATGCGTTGCCCTTGACTAGAGCCAGAAGTCTATTAATTCCATTTGGGCTCAATTTCAAGTTTGGTCCAAACACGATTCGAGTATACCAACAGTTGATTTGAACCAACACCCAATTGGGCCTACAGCTAGGGCCGACCCACTATCCCTTTGAACCAGCCTATGTTGGGCTTCACAAAGGTCCAACTTGACCCAAACCCATCCAATAAAAAAATATAAAAATAAACCAAAAAAATATAAAAATAAACCTTGTTCAAAGGCCCATTACTCAATTAGTAAATCCAGATCCTTTAAAAAACTAGTTAAATTTTGTTATCCTTGCAATCAAGTCATAATGCAAATTTTTGGAAACTCCATTGAAATCCAAGCAATTTTGTATCAATACACATATGGCAATTAGTATTTTGCCAATGAGTTCTATTTTGAGCAATTTCTTCATTTGAAGCAAAAAAATTGTCAATTGATGAATTTACTCGCCAATTTTGGGAGTTGTACGAAATATGTGCTTTATAGGAGGATATGATACATGATTTGGTTCATTATATCAAAAGCTTGAGACTGGATATCTTGGAGCATATGAATTATTGCAAAACCAGTCATGAGGCATACTTAGAAGCCCTTCGTGTTGAACGTGTGCTTGTACTTAGATAGTCATGCATGCAACTTGAGTCCAAAACACAATTTGAAGTTTCAAACCCTGATGACCAAAGCCCTTTGCTTTTCTTTCATTGGTGGCTTTTAGTTGTGGATTATTCAGAGAATGCTGACGATGAGACTCGACCTCCTACCTTTTGGACACGATTTAATTGCAAAGGTAGATGTTGTAATGTTATTATTGATAGAAACAATGCTATGAATGTTATCTCTAAAGAAGCAATTGATAAGTTACAACTGCCGACAACAAAGCACCCGAAGCCTTATGGAGTTGCATGATGCTCTTACAGTCCGGCAACAATGTATTGTTCCAATCAAGCTTAGTTCTTATGAAGACAATGTCAACTGTGATGTTATTCCCATGAATGTTGCCCACATCCTACTTGGTCGGCCTTAGCTCCGTCGTCTTAAGGTCCTCACTGATCATGAAAATAATACTTATTCTTTTACATGGAATGGCATACGAATGCAATGGTGGCCCCTCACAATCCCATTTTCATCACGACAAAGCACCCCTCTTACGTCCTCACCTTCCACCAAAGAATCAAAAGAAGAGCCAAAAGAAACAATTAACATCATGATTGCATTAAAGGAGATACCAACCATGACAATTAACATTCATGACGCAACACCTAAGCAAGGTCAAGGCAAAGTTGATCTCATGCAAAATTCAGAACAAGTAGCCTCTGATCAAGATAGTGATAATCAAGAGCCATAAGAGGTAAGAGTAGGAACAAAAACAAGTACACTTTGAAGAATTTGATCAAGAGGCTTAAAAAGAAGAACAAGGAAAAGCAGACATTAAAGACATTGATCGGTTTAGTGATAATATTGAACATCCAAGAGATTTTATTGTCTTGCCACTTCCAAAAACTTCAATTGGGTCTTCAATAGTTCTAGTTGTCTCACAAATGGTTCAAGTTGTTGAAGTTTCCCACGTTGACTTCATCTTTGGGAATTAGACATAGATAATAGATAGCCAACAATTGCAACATCTACAAGTCAGATCATACATCCATGCTACATTCATTCATCAAAAGCAACACGTTCAATGCCATTTCCATGGAATAAATAGGCACATCAAACTTTCAAACCATATCATAAAAATGCAGATCTGAAGAAAAGACCAAATTTTGTGCTACTAATTTTCGATCCAGGCTCACCTTGCGGACAAACTCCTCCTGACATTTTTCAAATTGGCAAACTCGTCAAAGTCGAGTTTTTCCAAGCCGGGGAGAGTTGATGTAGGCCAGACCATAAGTCGGCCAAGACGTTGGGCCCTGTGCATAAGCCCAATAGGACATCTAGTTATTTAGGAATATTATTAGTAGTTTGATTATATTAGTGAATTTCTTATTTTGTTTGGTTATTTTAATATTAGGAAGTTCTTGCTTAATAGGATTAGGAAGTACTTGTTTTAATTAGTAAGTTTTGGTCTTATTTATCAAGAATTAGGTTTATTATCCTATAAATAAGAGAGACCTCAAAGTAGTTGAGTGTGCTTCTTTGATTAATAATATCCAGATTGGGTTTTCCTTGCGGTTGTGGTGTGTTTCCTGGTTATATTTATATGCCATAGGGCAAGAATCTTTTTGGATTCAATCAATCCTTTGGGAGATTGATCTATTCTTTTTGATCGTGGATTGTGGCTGTGCCAATTTACAGTCCCAAAACACTTCACAAACCACTCATCACCAAGTTCGGAAACGTTAGCTCAAACTCAAAGCTTCATTTTTGCCGTTGACATCACTCTGCTATGGTGAAAATCAAGATCAGCATATTGTTCCTTCTGCCAAACAATTTCTTCATCATCTAGTAGCATAGAGTCTTCTTGCTCTTCGTCATCCTCTCTTGCCAATTCAACAACTATTCCTGACTCTTGAACACCAAGAAGTAATGTAACTATGCTCTTTCTTGTTTTTAATAACAATGTGACTATGCCCATTACAGTCACAAGTTACAAAAAGCCACTGATTCTCCCATCAGAGGCCCCTTTTAATGAGAGTTAGTCTTGGGATCTAGGTGGCATTGCTTGACTTCACTTATATCTAAGGAGCGGACACTCCTTAGGTTAATCAAACAGGTAGTACTCTAGCTTGAACTTCCACTGAACCTGAAGACGTCGATCTTCATTCTCAACTTGCAATCTACACTTGCAAGAAGAAGCACCTTCTAAATGTGTTATGCAATCTTTGCATTGGATCCTATATCCTCGCTTAATTATTAAAAGGAGACCAGCCCATTACACACAGGAGATAGCTTAGAATCAAAGACCAAAAGCAATATAGTTGGAAGAGAGAAATGGCAATAAATGTTTGTCCTAAACCGTATTAAATTGCAATAGTCATTCACTTGAACTTGGAGCTGTAAGCTATTGAATTCTTGCAAGTTGTAAAGCAAAATCCAAGATATCAAGCCAAAAATATTGTGATTGCAATTAGCCCCCTTTCAAAAAGAATCTGATAGGTCAATTCAGACGATGATATTGATTCAACGAGTCAAGGAAAAAACCCTATCTCAGTATACAAGGTCATAGCAAGAGTACCGGCAACCATGGTTACTGGAATATGTAAATCACTATCTCGTTTGTCTTTTATGCATGGGATACGTAGATTCCATTTACATATGTAAAATTTGCATTCTCTTCATACCATTTTTGTTTGGAAGCACCATTTTCACATGAGTAAACATTAAACAATATGAAGTACATATATAAAGCCTTCATATATCTAAAAATCAATGAATGTTTAAAACATGAAACTAAACATTTTACGGTTTGATGGGTCAATAAAAATTTCAAACCGTTTGAATTAAAATTTTGTCACAGGTGTCCTTTGTACTGGCTTGGTGCCTTCTTAACCACAAGGGTGTGTAATTGTTTCATTCCCCGTTTCGTGTGAAAATTTTCATATGAAAATGGCAACATTAAACACATCATTTTCACACACTGTTTACGCATGTGATGAGTAAATGAGTGAAAACGAACATAAGTAAGTGTAAAATTTACAGATACCTTCTGATCTTATGTGGATAATGTACTAAATAACAGGGGAGATCAATAATGACTTTGGATGGAAGTAGTTAAAGATGACCAGTCATGCAGACACAAAGAGGTTATACATAAGGAGGGATGCGTGCTGAAGTAGAGTTGCAAAACTTAACCAAGATAAATGGAATAAGGCTTCAACGATGATTGATAATATCATTTTCCTGTGCAAAATACTCGAACACTCGAATAACATTTCCATTTCATACATTTAAGTGGCACTTCTCATGAAATTTAGAAGCTTTTCCACCATGACTCCGAGAAGATTCTGAAATGTAGTTTAAAATGATATGAACCAGGGAAAAAAGGGTGGAAAAAATCGGCATCCATGGAATCAAGTTTCCATTTTAAATGTTGCTCTCCAAAGAAACAGATGACTAAATGACCATCATCGTTAGCAGTAGTTTAGCTTTAAACAATGTGATCTAAAATTATCATTGTGAGTTCTGCTTTTCCAACCATCCATATTAAAGGCAAAGTTCTTTGTTTATCGGTAAAGGCAAAGTTAATTTAACTCTTACAATCTAATAGGTCGATTTTGACTCCATTCCGAGCCTTTTGGTTTCCTGTTATTCGTCTATTTTCAAGCTTCTAATACAATTGCAAACCACCTCAAATAAAATTCATTAATTCTATCCTCCACAATAGATGCCCAAAGATTTCCTCTTCTATGCTGCCCCAGTCCTGATTCGCAAATCAAAGTATCCACCGCAATCAAGCTGCCAAGAGATGAACCCATAAACAAAACAAAACAAAGCAAAGACTAAAAGTAGATGATTGCGAGGTCTAGGCCATCTGCTATAGACTTAATCTATAAGAGCAAGAGATACGTAATTCAATTTGAATAAGAGGAGCGAAAAAGACATGCCTTCTTCCTACAGAACTTGAACAGAGGATGCAAGTATCGGGCACACTGCTTGAACGTGGCAACCATAGACTTGCCCTTGGCGGTTCTCTTCTCTGCCTCGGCCATCTCATCCAGCTCCTGCTTCCACTCATTCAACAGGCGCTTAAAGAAGACGAGAATCTTGTCCTCATCACACAGATCCTCAAAATTCGCCTTCATCCGCTTCAGATCCTTATCGATGTCCGCACCAGAAGAGCCGCCCTCGCCGCTCAAATCGCCATCTCCCGGCCCGCCGCCTCCACCGTCGGCGTCCTCGTTGGCGTCCTCGGCCGCCTTGTTCCGCTTGCGGTCGTGCAAGATGCCGGTCTTCTGGCGCTTGCGGAGCTCGGAGATGTCGCGGAGGAAGTCGTTGGTCTGGCCCTCGGTCATGTCGCTGTCGGTCTCGAGGATGCCGGCCTTGAGGTGGAGCTTGAGGCGGTCGAGGCGGGCGGCGTCGTCCTCGCCGAAGAGGGTGATGGGCTGCTTGAGGAAGCGGAGGCGGCGGATGACCTCGTGGCGGGGGAGGTCGATGGAGTCGATCTTCTGCTCTTCGGAGAGGACTTCTGGGGTTTCGGAGGAGGCGGCGGTGGGGTTAGGGTTTTGGTGGGAATTACGGTTAGGGTTAGGGTTAGGGTGGGAGGAGGAAGGGTTGCAGTTGTTGTTGCTGCTGCTGCTGCTGCTGCTGTTGGTGTTGTTTTTCAGGGATTTGGCGTGGAGCTCGCGTCTTTCTTCTTCTCGAAGCTTCTGGATCTTCTTCTGCTCGAGCTCGGAGCGTTTGAAGAACTTCTTCTTGCCGCCTAGGTCTTCGTCCAGGCTCTGCCTCTTCTTCTCCAATTCTCGTTTCAACAGGTCCATCTTCTCTTCTCTTCTCTTCTCCTCTTCTCTTCTCGTCTTCCTGCTGCGTTCCAACTGCCAGAAATGCCCCGAGGGTCGTTTGTTTTCAGCAATTTACATATGTAAATGGCCATGATGCGTAACGGTTACACACCTTTACGTTTGTTTAGCTTGATTTACGCATGGGATATGTAAAATGGATGTGAAAATGGTGTGAAAAAGGGCTGTTTTTCTGTCAAAAATTTTCACACCTCATATGGTGTGAAAGTGTTACACATGCAACTGTTACTGGGCGCTGCTACAGTACATACCAGGAGCAGTCCGCCTTTTTGATTTTTTTGATTACTGTGGGTTCCATTTTTATAATCAGAACCGTTCATTGTCTTCAGAAGGTCAAAAACGGCTACCATACCAATTTTCAACCGTTGATGCTACCTGGATGTTGAGATATCATCAGACAATTATAGCCGTTGGATTACTCTATTATACATGATAATACCAGTCCGCCTTTTATGATTTTTCCTTTTCTGTGGGACCCATGCGTAAAATCAAAGCCGATCATCTTCTTGAAAATATGAAACACGGCCACCTATCCAATTTTCAACCGTTGATGTTTCTTGGATGTTGAGATATCATTAAAACAATATAGCTATTAATTTATTGTAGATGGCAATCCCAGTCCTCCTTTTTTAGTTTTTTTATTACTGTGGCTCCCCTTTTTATAATCAAAACCGTTCATTGTCTTCATAAGGTTAAAAACGGCCTGCATACCAATTTTCAACCGTTGATGTTTCTCCAATGTTCAGATTCATAAAAAAAAATGTACAACCTTTTACATTAACCCATTGTAAATGACATTTTCAGCCCCTTTTTTGCAAGTTTTTAAATTATGTGGGGCCTAAAATCCTGATCTGAGCCATGTATCCTCTTTATAAGATCAAAAATGGCCATGAGGCCAAATTCCATCCGTTGATGTTTCTTTGATTGTGAGATATTTACAAAAAGATTCAAATTATTTAAATATGTGCACCTAGATTCACATGTAAAGAGGTATGGAAAAAACAAACAAAGAATTATGTTTCACATGTGAGTCATTTGAATATGTAAATGACTCACATGTGAGTCATTTACATATGTAAAGCATTTTCACATCATGTGTGAAATTAACAAACGACCCCTAAGATTTTGGACTCCGGAGTTAGAAATCCGAGGAGAATGGAAAAACAATTTTCCGAAGATTCAATGAGGAACCGGGGCTCGCTCGGTCGAACTGGAACGATAAAAACCGCTAAAAAGCAAAAAATAATTAATGGCCCCACACCGTCATCCTTTCTTGTGGGCCCCACCTGCGGCCCCACTTGGGGATGAAACAGGGACCAGAGATCTCCTGCTCCCTCTCGAGCACCTGTGTACTTCCGGCGTACAAAAAAATCAAAAAATCATCTAATTGATAACGGGGTTTCACAAGTCAATTATAGGTATTAAAATAAAAAAATTATATTTCACAATTTGATTTAAGTTTTTAGTCTCGACTAATGATTATTAATTGATTCAAACAGTAAAATTAAGGTTTAGTTAACTATTCTTCTAAAACGCACAGCTAATCGAATCATTACTCCTCAAGTTATGTTTTTATATCAATTTCAACCATTGTTATCATAGAACCTCTATTGTTGTCCAATATTTAAATCTTAAATTGACTAAATACATTAATCCTCTCTCAAAAAAATAAAAAATAAAAAATATATATTTTACATAATAATTAATCGTAATTGAATCATCTAATACTATTAACGTGTTTTAATTTTTTAATGATTTTTTAAGGGACATTTATAGCTTTTAAAAACTAGAAATCAGTAAAATACGATTCAATTATCAGTTTTCCAAAACACATGGTTAACCGAACCTTTTCCAAAACACATGGTTAACCGAACCTTTACACCCTTATTATATACAATGCGGGAGGCTTGACTCATCTGCCTAACAACTCAATGGTGGGATAGATTTTCATATTCCAATTTTTTTTAGAATAATAATAAAAATGGTTCAAATTGTTTGAATCAATATTTTTCACCCAACAAGAAATTAAATATCTAGTTGTGAAAATTTGTAGTTTTTTGTTATTTTTAGCAAAATACAGAAATGTCTCTATAGTAAACAAAATTTTAGGTTTCTTTTTTCAAATTTAAAAAAAAATCTTGATTTTCATATATATAAAGTATCAATTCGAGAGGGGTGCAGTGGGTAGCATCACGTGACCTAGTTAACTGACTCAATCTGGGGATTTAGAGTTTAGTTTAGTCATTTTGATTTTGATTTAGGTTTAAAAAATTAACATGTTTATTCTAATTAATAAATTAATGGAGTTTGGAACTACGTCCGATCTTGATATTTGATCCATCAACCAAGTGTGATCTATATACAACCCAAACTCTGATATGTTAATTGATCGGATTGGAATTTTTAACATAGCCTGAGCTTTTAAAATGTGAGTTACAGCCTCTCAAGTAGCAAGGTCTATGTTCTTTATTGGAATTCATAGAATTTTAAAATTCTTATATATGGTGAAATTTCTAAATACCCCATTCTACTCGTGCTTCTAAAAATTTCATAAATAAATTAGGGCTAGAAACATGACATTTGTTAATGCAAAAGAGTAAGATGCACCATCTCAAAAAATAAAAAATTCCAACATGACAAATTGGGATTTTTTATTTTTTTCTACATAAAGATCCATTAAACATCCCTAAACTTCTAAAAGCAACTTCATCAAGTACATATAATACTCAAAAGCATTTTATACGCATACTTTATTCGTTTCCAAACCAAATTACCCTTCCTGTTGATATTCAATTGCATTTGTGCATTGAAGAATTTGAATGACTCGTTATTTTTCTTTCAACTATTGAACTAAATAATTGATTATGTACATCATGATTAGTTTACTTTTATTTTAAATTAATATTATAAACCAAGAAATATGGAGGAAAATACCATTTAACTTTACAACTAATCCTTCATAAACTGTAAAAAAAAGGCAGGGTTACAAATAGAGAATGGAGGAAAGTATAACTTTTTAAGCCTTTTTTTTTAAATGAGATTATTGATTTTTTAGTTCAATCTCCACATATTGTATCAAGAGGGTCGTAGTGAATACATTCATGATTGAATAAACTCACAATGGACTTGTTTAACTCATATGCTCATAAAAATTGTTGCTTCAGCTTAAGAATCATTAGTCAAATTAAACACACCTATATGTATCTTATTTAATAAAGCTTTAACTATTGAATTCACCGTTCTCTTTTTGACATTGTGAGTAGGTTATTAATATTGTGACTCAATTATGTTAATGTTCAATTCATACCTGAAAAAAAAAAGTGGGTTAAAACAAATTCATCACAATTTATACTAAAAGCAACATCAAAATGAGTGCATTAACAGTTAAACAAAGTGACATTGGAATTATACAATCTTAACTTCAAATGTTTTTGAACTTGAAATGATAGTCATGTCCTTTAAAAGGTTTGAGGTGAGGCTATATTGATTTTATATAGGTTTGAGTTAATTTCTACTAAATGTAGTAATGATAGATTAATGATTAAAGTCATTATTAAAGTTTATATAACAAAATAAATTAATCTAACATAATAGAGAAGCTTAATATATGCTAGGGGTATATGGTGAATGGAATTGAAAAGAAGCAAAAAGGTAAACTTGAGATTGTGAATGATGTGCATATATATTAATTGTAAGTATTTTTGTGTTGGCAAATTTATAGGTTTGACAAAACTTGAATTCATTAGTGTTGTATTTTACATATCTTTGAGTATTGACAATGGTTTGAGTCACCGAATGCACTGAAGTGAAGAAATAGAAGTAAAAGCAACAAATTGAAGTAGCTTTCTACGGACAACATGGATTAAAAAGGTCATATCTCACAAACCGAGTATTGAATATGAGCATGTGACTTACCGTTAGAAAGCTCGTCTCGAGAGAATTTCGTAAAACCCAAGATCACCTCAATTGGATTTGAAACGAGAAAGTTATGGCCTCCGGAAGTTTGCAGGAAAATGCTAAAATTTTTACCGGGACAGAACCTTAATCCAACCGATCAGGCTATTTATCCGACCGATCGGCCAAGTACAGAAAATGCACTGACTTGCGATGTTTCAATCCGAATTGCAAGAAAACTTGCCTGTTTGATGCCAATTCATTTCCTGATCGTATTATACTTATGAAGCACTTATTAGGGGCTATAAAAGAGGGTTCTCTCTCAACCCTAAGGTGTGGAACACAGATTTTATTGTTCTAAGAAGAGATTGCTTATTAAAGATCACATTCTCTACAGTTCTTCCATTGGAGAGTTGAAAGGCTGAAGTTCTGCTCTAGAGATCATTGTCTTCTACTTGTTTGAGTGTAGAAGATTGCTTTAGAGAGTCAAGTACAGCATCTATAAAGCGTTTAGGTGTTTTGGATCTGTCACAAAGAATGACAGGGGGTCGTTGCAGCAGGGAGCTATGCAAGGGAATCACAAGGTCCTTAGATTGAGGAGCAACTGGATAATGGTTGTGAGTATTCTCCTGTAATTGTAGTATGATTCATAGTGTTTGATTATTGATCTTGGTTTTTTTCCGGTTTGAGTTTCCATATAAAATTTATGTCTTCTTATGGTGTGTGCTTGTGGTTTAATTTATTTTCGCTGCGTAGTTGTTTGTTTGCATATATATTATTAAGATTGGCATTAATCCATTCTAAATGATCTCTCCCCCAAAAAACCTTCAAGTGGTATTAAAGCGGGTTGCATTAATTTGTGGTGTTTGATCCTAAGAGATATCTAGAATGGTGCTCAATCAAGAAGGTGCATCCACTATGAAGCCTTCATTATTTGATAGTTCAAATTATGCTTATTGGAAACAAGGGATGATTGGGTTCCTTAAGTCCATTGATGATGATGTGTGGGCTAGTGTTGAGGAAAGTTGTTCAAAACCCACTATTATTGCTAATGGGTAAACAGTTGCTAAACCTAAAGCCCAATGAATTAAAGAAGAAAAGCATGCCTTCAATTGCAATAATAAGGCCATGAATGCTATTTATAATGTAGTGTCTGCTGATGAGTTTTGTCGGATTTTCACTTGTAAAACTGTAAAAGAAGCATGTGATGTTTTGCAAACTGTTTATGAGAGTTCTGATACTGTCAAGCAAGTAAAGCTGCAAATGTTAAATCAGGCCTTTGAAACCATTGCAATGGAAGAAGAAGAAACCTTCAATTAGTTTTATGCTAAGCTAAATGACATTGTTAATTCTATTTTCAAATTTGGTAAAGTAATCCCTGAAAGTAAAATTGTCAAGAAGATTCTAAGGTCTTTTTCTTCAAAGTTTGATTCAAAGGTAGATGCTATTGAAAAGAATAAGAATTTAGATACCCTCACAGTAAATTAGTTGGTTGAAAATTTTCAGACTTTCGAAGAAAATCGTTTAAATAAGGGAAAATTAGCAAAGAATAACAGTTTAGCTTTTAGAGCTTTCAAAGAATCGGTGAAGCAATCTGCAAAGAAAATTAAAATTGATTCGGATTCTAATGATGATATCACTGAGTTAATAATTCAGTTTCAAAAAATCATGAAAGCTAAGAAAGCTAAGTAGAAGGGATCGAAATCTGCAAAGAAGATGATATTAGTTAAGGTTAAATGCTTTGATTGTCAAGGTCTTGATCATTATGCCAGTGACTGTCCTAATAAGAAAAAGAATCCTAAGTACAAAGCTTTAAAAATTTGGGATGATGATTCTTCATAAAAAGAAAAAGACCCTGAACTTGATTCGAAAAATATTGTAAATGGCAAGTTTTTGGCGTTTATGGCTAGATCCACTGTGTCTGATGATAGTTCTGCTACAGAGACTGCTGATATTGCACTTTCAGATGAAGAAGATGATTGAGAAGCAGAATATGGGATTATACTGGACAAGTCTATGCATATGAGCAAGTTATTTGAAAAAGATGCTCTTAAATAGAAAGCAGAGATTTTGTCTTTTAAGAAAGAGTTAGAGGATGCTAAATCACATGTTCATCTGTTAGAAGGACAAAAGAATTCTATAG
The DNA here is from genome assembly GCA_037013555.1 of Sextonia rubra. Taxonomy (NCBI): domain Eukaryota; kingdom Viridiplantae; phylum Streptophyta; class Magnoliopsida; order Laurales; family Lauraceae; genus Sextonia; species Sextonia rubra. Next base: position 15,058,910 of record JASUAD010000001.1, on the reverse strand, counting down.
CTGATAAGTTGCTATTGAGAGTCACAAGTATAACTTACTGAAAGATGAGTTTAAAAAAGTTGAGTAAGAGTTTGAAACCTTGAAAACTGCTTTAAAAACTTTAAAGCTGAAAAAGAAGACCTGATTGGAAAACTGAAGATTACGTTGTTTGAGTTGGATTCTACAAAAGCATAGCTGAATAAGATGAATATTGGTTTAAAGACACTTAATGACATCCTATGTATTCAGAAGCTGCTTAACAATAAGCGCGGTTTTGGTTTCAATGATGGTGCATCTACTTCAAAATCTAACAGTAACTCTATTTTTGTTAGAAGTATTATACACACTACTCCACCTATTGCACATGTTCATAATGTGATGAGTAGTCTAAAAAGGAAGAATGTGTCACATCTTGCACACACATCCACTTGTCATTACTGTGGAGTTAAAGGACACATTCGTCCTCATTGCAAGCAGCTGCATGTTTTACCAAAATATAAGTAATAGTGGAAACAATTGTCTCAACCAAAGGTCAAGACAAGAGCTATTTGGGTTAGGAAATCTGATTTACCTCTAGAAGTTGCTCATACTCTGCTGAAAGATCATACTACACAATTGTGGGTAGCTATATGCAAAAAATCCTGATCAAGATGATCAAGCTCCCATCCCGAGTATTACTACGAAGGTATAATTAAGGGGGAGTTGCAATCAAGGGGGAGCTACTACTAGATCTAAGGGGGAGTTGCAATCAAAGGGGAGCTATTACTGGATCTAGGTTGACAACTTTGTTACATGATGATCATTAGCTTTGTCAATTGTGGATAAAAATGTGGAGATATTGCATTCAGGGGGAGAACAGAATTTTTGCATTGAAGATGATTTCTTTTGTACTTGATACAGAGCTAATGGTAAAATTTTCTTTGTTATTTCAATTTACTCAATGTTCAATACATTTTTTTGTTTTATTTTTGGGTAGATTGAATGTATAGAAAGTTTCGTCCATGAATTGCCAAGGGGGGAGATTGTAAGTATTTTTGTATTGGCAAATTCATGGGTTGGACAAAACTTGAGTCCATTAGTGTTGTATTTTACATATCTTTGAGTATGGACAATGGTTTGAGTCGCTGGATGCACTGAAGTGAAGAAATAGAAATAAAAGCGATAAATTGAAGTGGTTTTCTACGGATAATATGGATTAAAAAGGTCATATCTCATAAGCCGAGCATTGGATATGGGCATGCAACCTACCGTTGGAAAGCTTGTTTTGAGAGGATTTCGTAAAGCCTAAGATCGCCTCAATTAGAGCTGAAACGAGAAAGTTATGGCCTCCGGAAGTTTGCAGGAAAATGCTAAAATTTTCATCCGGACAGAACCTTAATCCAACCGATAAGGCTATTTATCCGACCGATCGGCCAAGTATAGAAAGTGCACTGACTTGCAATTTTTTAATCTGAATTGAAAGAAAACTTACCTGTTTGATGCCAACTCATTTCCTGATCGTATTATACTTATTAGGCACTTATTAGGGGCTATAAAAGAGGGTTCTCTCTCAACTTTAAGGTGTGAAACACAGATCTTATTGTTCTAAGAAGAGATTGCTTATTAAAGATCACCTTCTCTAGAGTTCTTCCATTGGAGAGTTGAAGGGCTGAAGTTCTGCTCTATAGATCATTGTCTTCTACTTGTCTGAATGTAGAAGATTGCTTTGGAGAGTCAAGTACAACATCTAGAGAGCGTCTAGGTGTTATGGATCTGTCACAAAGAATGACAGGGGGTCGTTGCAGCAGGGAGCTATGCAAGGGAATCACAAGGTCCTTAGATTGAGGAGCAACTGGATAATGGTTGTGAGTATTCTCTTGTAACTGTAGTATGATTCATAGTGTTTGATTATTAATAGTGGTTTTTGTCTGGTTTGGGTTTCCATATAAAATTTGTGTCTTTTTATGGTTTGTGCTTGTGGTTTGATTTATTTCCGCTGCGTGGTTATTTATTTGCACACATATTATTAAGATTGACATTAATCTATTCTGGAGGATCTTTCTCCCAAAAAACCTTCATTAACACTAAATTATGAGTTCACAAGCGTTAAGTATCAAACTCGCGAGTTATCTTTTGAACTTATCAGAGATAAAGTGGTTGATAATTTGATATAAAAAAAAAATGAAGTCTTCTATCTAAGAATGCTACTAGTGGAGGCATAGAAATATTTGAGGCTTGTTTTAAGAAAAACCCCACGACATTTTGTTGGCAGATATGCTGAGAACCACAAAAAAAAAAAAGGGCCGCGGGCGACTGAGACCCGATCGATGTTCATAAAAACACGAGGGAGAACGGAAGATGTTACGCTTGGGACTACGGGGCACTTTACTGTACAAGGGCAAAAGTTTAAAATTTTGTACGTGTCATCACACGTGCTGGCCATCTTGGCGTAGATAGATGGTAGAGGACGCTCGAGGGGCCTAAGCTGAGCAGCAAAGCATTCCAAAACCTGGTCATAAAAGAGAGAGAGAGAGAGAGAAGAAAAAGGATTCTTTTGTTGCAGATGACGACGATTCGCAGGTTCTGCTGCAATGATCTCCTCCGCTTCTCCCCTGTAAACTTCGACCATCTCACCGAGACTGTACGCATCATCTTTCTCTCTCCTCCCTCTCTCTCTCTCTATCTCTCTCTCATATCTTCTACTTACATTGAAGTGAATTGCACAACTGATATATTTTTCCTTCCTTCTCAATTGATCGATGAGGAGGCAGTTCAACATGTCGTTCTACATGACGTATCTGGCAAGATGGCCAGATTATTTTCATGTTGCAGAAGGACCCGGAAATCGAATCATGGGTTACAGTAAGCCTCTTCCCTCCCCTTCTTTTTGCCCCCCTTTCCTTTGATTTGCATCTAACTCTCCTTCTCCTTCTTCTTCTTCTTCTTCTTCTTCTTTTCCCCCTCTGATTCAAGAACATGAACCAGATATAAATTGGGCTTGCTTATGATCTAGGCATGGGTGCATGGGTTGGGTGATTAGTTTTGATACAATTGGTAAATGGACACTGAATTCTATAAAATTGGGGTTTTTTTTTCTGGGGTGGATTTATAGATGCCACAAAGAAGTCAGGTTCAAGAAAAAAAAAATGGGGAAAAAGTTCAGATTTCCGATTCCATTCATTGAAACAGGCAGCAGGCAGCAGCCCCAATTATAGTAGCGCTATTGTCCATATCCTTAGCTCCATGTCACGCGCCCTTAGATTGTGTACTTATGGGATCAGTTTATTATTAGGATGATTGTGGAGATAATAACAAATTTTAATGATAGGGTTCATCTAGACTATAATTATCCGTGATTAGGGTGGTCGTTTTGTTTATTTTATGGGGTTTGATTACAGCATAATGCTGATCAATTCTTTATTTGAAGAGTAGCTAGTTACGATCGATGGTGAAAATAATGAATTTTTATGACATGGCTTTGAGTTTTTAGGAATGGAACAGTGGAGGGCGGAGTTATTTTAAATTGTTGCTGTGACCAGATTTATCATGCATAGGGAATACAAGATGTTGGTAACTGATCAAAAAAGGAAAACAAACAACCCTGGTAAGCTGTGATCTGAAGCCTTGATTTCAGTGTATAGCAACACCAAGTGTTTTTCATTGCGGTTGAGGCCCTGTACAGAGGTCCTCACAAATTATAGTCATCAGGAGCGATTTACTGATGGCTGCTCAGTAGAAGGCTGTCAGTCATTGGGAATTACCATTTGCAGGGGCTTTGGCAGAAGTGGTTTTGATTATAGTGCTACAGACAAACTTGCTTATGGAATCATATCAAATGACATTATCTGCACTTGAGCTTTGGTCATCCTTTATTGTGGATTCTGACTTCTAATTTAAATGAGATGATCCTTCTTACTGGTTGGCACTTGCTTTTATTTCATTTTGGTTGTTCACATTGTAATTATTCCAACAATTTTTTGAAAAATTGACTGCATACTTCCACATGGATAATTCTATTCATGTCACATGCTAGATTCTTCAATTAATGTGTGCAATCCATGTTCCTGTGCGCATTCTATGCCCTTTAAAAAAAGGTTCCAAGTCCCTGTTGTTTCCTTGAACTTTCTTCGGTGAGCTCTACTTGAGCGGAATTACAAAGTTTTGGCCTTTTATTTTGGAAATGACGCGCAGAAAAAATGCTACTCAAAATGAAAACTAAGTGAATAACAACCTCTTCCCTTAGGATGTGAATGCACATAAAACTGAGTTATCAAAATGATATATGATATTCTTGTATCTCCTGTTCTACATATCTCAGTGTCCTATCCGTCTTCCTCAATGTCCTCACTACTGATCCAGCGACCACTAAGCTTATCTTAATCTATTTAGTTTTTTTGTCAATATTCTCTATCAGTAATTGTTTTTGTTTTCATGTGTTGAGAAGAGACAATCTGACAGTATTATATTGGAACCCATGTCGTTCTTGCTGAACCATTGATGCCCTTTCACATAAGTTTTGTACCGGTCTGAAACTGCGGAGATGCCAACAAGGCAATATTGATATTGGATACTTCAAAACTACAATCTGACGGTATTATGTTGTGGTAGGCTCATTTTATTATGGACTTCTTGCAATTTGTTTCCCATGATCAAGTATCAGCTGCGATACCTGTATCTGTATGTGTTTGTACTTTGTAACATTCCTTTGTTTTCATTGTAAGGAAGCTCATTCCATTTTTCTGGACTAGCTTCTTGTTTTGTTTGCACCTTAAGAGCCTATTGTTCTCAGTTGGGAACTGTTGTCCCTATAAAATGAGGTCAAATTGTGAAGCAAGTGGAATGTTATATTTCTCGTTTTGTTTGCCTTTTGTTTCTCACATTTCACCTAATGCTCATTGACATTTCACTCTGTTCCTTAGAAGTACCCACTAGGTCAGTCATTATTTAAGAAGTTGCAATTATGCCCATGGTAAACAGAGAATCATAATATTCAAAGGAAAACAAAAACAGAAACTTATGTAATATAGGTGTCATCATTAGTTGAATTATCTATCTGCCATTCTTGATATTTGTCATTCTAGATGTTCATATTCTCAGTAGCTAAGTGCTACCGTTTCCTGCTTTCTATGCCTTGCAATTAAATGCCACTGTTCCAGAAGTGCATTCTGTTGGAGTTGACCACAGCTAGTTATGTTTGTGCAGTTATGGGAAAAGTTGAAGGGCAAGGTGAATCCTGGCATGGACATGTAACCGCTGTAACTGTTGCTCCAGAATACAGGAGGCAGCAATTAGCCAAAAAGCTCATGAACATGCTGGAAGAAATCAGCGACAAAATGTAAGAGACATGCATAAATAACCTCACATATTTCTGTTTTTGTGTTTTATAGCCAAATTGTTACAATGGTTGCTAGCAATATCGCTTTCACGAAAATCCTCTCTCTCTCTCTCTCTCTCTCTCTCTTCATATGTATATATGTTACACATGGAAATCATTTACCTATGCAAACAAACGACCCCCTTATAACAATAGGGATGAATATAAAGCTTTATCAAGAGAAAATTATGCTAATACTAAGTTTCCATTTTAAGAGATTTGCCTAATTAATTGATTAGTAGGATAAGAAAAAAGGTAAAAGAACTTATTATAATGAACAAATTAAGAGGATGCTACATGGCCCTACCATGAGAGGATACCCAACTCGATTCCTCTGGATTGAGTTTAGGAAATAAAATTAGTGTGGCGAGGCAATTCCTGGTAGTCAACCAAAAGAATGAATAGGGGCATAAAGAATAAATAGGAAAATGAAAAAGGTGTTCTTATAGTCTATAAGAACCTCCTAGGAGCAAGGTATCTGTTCAGTGGACAATTACTGTGGAGAAAAGATAGGAGAATGTAAAACTTCCTAGGAGAGAGGCGGTAATGGTGGAACCCACAAGAAAAGATTGGAGAGATGCTTCTTCCTTGACTTGCCTAAGTTTCACTTTGAATAATAGAGAAATCTGAAATTAATCAGGGAAAAAAAAGAGAAGGGAACCACTTTAAAGATGAGAATGTGATGACTGAAATAAATTGGGCTTGGATCACAAGGCCAGGGGTCTTGGATGGGAGTGAAACCCGATGCACACTCCTGTCTACAATTCATGTCCAGTTCACCTAGATGGGCCCCACACATGCATCCTATAATCATCTCACTCAAAAATTACACTTTTTTTCGTTCAATAGTGCATTACTCGTGGGATAACCTACTTGCCTAGGGATTGATCCCAGGGTGGCTATGTGAGATAAAACACCCTTACTACTCTAGTGTCTCATGTTTCTCAATTAAACCTGTGTTGTATAAATACCAGTCTTGAGGTTCATTCAACTTGGTCAATATGCTGCCCACTCTTTCGTGTTTTTTACTATTGAGGTAGACACAATTAGGGACATGCTATTTGGTGTGAGAACATGAAACATCAAAGATAGAGTCCAGACATCAGAACAATTAGTAAAACATGTTAATAACAAAAAAAAAAAAAAAAGCGCCAACCAATTTATAGATTATTGCATCATTGACTATCATTTGACTTTCTTGAATTTCCCCCGATGATCTATGATGGATCATGTATTTAGAAGCATTTCATTCTTCCACCTCGATTCTTGCTTCATGTTGTGGCATTCCATAAATGAGGTATATTGCGCCATGACTTACATTTGGGGCATATGCTTCATGGTATGACTGTATGAGGCATATGGAGTCGTTATGGTCTTTAGATGAAGCATGTGCTTTAGTCATGCTCCACAGTGCAGTGCATATATATGCCCTGCACACAAGTTACTTTTTAAGAAAAAAAGGAGGGAATTTTTGTGGTCTGAAGAACTTTTTTATTTTTTTTTTCCAATTTAAGACTTTGAGCTATGTTTAGCTTAAGTCAATGATAGTTTACTCATTAAAACCCTTAAAATAGTAAACCACGATGATTTTCTTTATATTTTAGTATATTTGCGTTACATTATTTATTTTATTAAAGGGAAACATGCACATAAGCTTAGGTCTCATGCTTTGGGCATTTTAAGTGCCTCACCTTAAGCTTCAACGTTTTAAAACGTTGATCATGGCTATAAAAGGGACATTACATTACCTATAAAAAAAGGAACATGACATTGGTTTCCATCACTTCCTCACAAATGGAGCTTCCATGACTGCCTGTTTGACTGTTTCCCAATATTGCTTGGTAGCTGTTTATGTTTAATATAGTTGGGATTTCTGCATTGATAGAAGGTTCCTTGACAGGGATAAAGCTTACTTTGTGGACCTTTTTGTGAGAGCATCCAACATGCCAGCGATAAAGATGTATGAAAAGGTTTGATCCTTCCACCTTTCATGTTGATTTTAACTTCTTATTCTTATTGGATCTTTTATCAATATTCAGGTGGCTCAGAACTTAATAGGCTGGTTCTCATTTAATATTTAGGATTATTTTGGCACCTTCATGTACAATTCAAGGGCAACCAGAGGCACCTATTAGAAAGTTGACTGAAATACTATAGGCCTGATGATTCAACTAAATTTCTCCCAAAATTGAGAATGCCCATCTACTTTAGTAAAAGATCTGATCAAGGGAATTTAGGGGACATTTGTTATTTTCATCTGGTCGACATGGAAAACTCACATTAAGTGCTGAAGAGTGAAAATGCAGTTGCAAATATATGAAAGTGATCATCAAGTGTCCCATTTGTTCGTAAGTAGTTTTTCATCGTCCCCATTATGAAAGCAAATAATCCTATGTGTGGGAATAGTTGATGGTCTTCATTGTTGGCCATACTCCTTTGCCAATTATGTTCTGCCTTCCACTATCTCCATTCCATCCACTTTTCCATGCAAAGGATTTGAGAATGCCAAGCATCCTATAAGATAAGCCTATTCAAAATTCAAAGACTTTCTAGTTAAGGATTTGGGTACATTTGATTGCGTTGTTTTGAGTCTAGATTTTCATAAATCTTCCCAATGATTTGGTGTTCTTTCACTAAATCATCATTACCATGCATCAGAGAATTGTCACATATTGGGATTGCCAACTGAAATTAAATGGTATTGGGTCAGTGCAAGTAATTACACCATTTCATATAGTTTTCTGACTCAACTAAGCTTGGTCCTTGACTGCGGTGACTGGGTTGGGTATTGCTCGACTGGGCATGTTTTTACTCCAAACCTGGTCCATCTGCTGGGTGAACTAAGAAGCCATTCAACTCGGCTTGGTTGAGATGAGTTGCCTGAGTCAAACTCAAGTTATATTTAATTGAAAAGTAAAAAAAAAACTACCTATGCCAAGAATGTGATGCGTTGGAATGCTACCTTGTTTCTACTCGACTTCTAAAAACCCTCTCCGGCCCTTCTCTTCACCACTTTCTGTGAGCTGATGGAACTGAAACACCCTTTTTTCTTATTTGTGTTTTTTTCTGAACATTTTTGTTTCATTTTTTTTTTCCGAATTAATGTGTTTATGAAGATGCACTCTCTGTTTTTCCTTCTTCCCTTGCACTTTGCTTCTAGACCTAAATTAAATAGGAGGTCTTGTTCTCTCTCTCTCTCTCTCTCTCATTTTTTATTTTTTGAAGAAAGCAATCATATATATATATTTGTGCAGTCCCTTATGAGGTTTTCTGATGTTCCTTTTTTCTTTTTGCTTTTTTTCCGTTGTTTTTTGTTATTTGCAAGCACTGAGTGGGACGTAGTACAAGGTTTTGAGAATTTCAATTTGCAAATGCTTTCCATCAACAGGATAGTTGGACAATTTTTTTCTGTAATTCTATTTTCCACTTGTTTTTTGTCTGATTTTATAACTTTTTTCTTTTAAAGTTGCTTGCAAAAGTTTATAGAATGTTTAAATTTTTTTATGATAGTATATATGTTTGTGGATTTTTTACATGTTTTCTTTATGTTAGTTATATATCTACAAAAAATAATGAATGCTATCCACCTGGTTGGCTTTCATTGTTATCTCCTTGTCAACTTGACTTGCTGGCTGAGTCTGATTGACTCAATGGGTTGCAAAACTATGCCAGTTGGTTGTTGGTACATATTGGGCATTGATTGGCATTGATTCTGAAACTAAATCCACATGCCATTTTGTCTCTTCCCCTTCTCCCTTGCTCAGCTAGGATACATCATCTACAGACGTGTATTGCGCTATTACTCGGGAGAAGAAGATGGACTAGGTGAGTTGAATCTTCCTCGTATCAGCATTCCATAATGTGCTCATCAATCACCATTTAACGTTGTTTCTCATGACACTTGGGGTTCCTTTTTCAGATATGAGAAAAGCTTTATCCAGAGACGTCGAGAAGAAGTCAATCATCCCTCTCAAAAGACCTGTTACTCCTGATGAACTTGAATATGACTGATTGCTTCATCTGACATTTCTTCTCAAACCGCAGTTGGATATTTAATTTGCTTCTATGTAACTTATAATAGAATTGTCGGCATTAACAAAGATTATCTTTACCCTTTTTTAATGTGAGTGTTATCCTGAATAGTACAACTTGCCCTTGGATATGGTGAAAACTCTCGCCTGTTCTCATATTCAGAGCCATTGGGTAATGTATCTTGAGTAATTTTATCGCTGATTTCATTTTGCTTCCAGCCTTTCTTTAGCAAGTTGGTCGCCAAGCCTCAGGAATGTATGTTTCTCATATTTTTCGAGTCTCCACAGTTGAATTTGTTTTACAAATGGTTAAAAACTTGGGCCTTGTATGGATATTTAGAACTCCTTGCCCTGGAAGCAAGTTACCTGTAGATCTGTAACTTCGTCTGTGACTTGGCTTAATGACATCCAATGCAGGAATGGTCATTTTTATTGAATACAGGCTGCCTGCATTTGGTTTGTAAAGATCAAATGACCATGGCCTTCTGACGTGGACTTCTAGTGATATTGTTCCTGAACACAGTGGTGTAGCCTCTGAAACATTTGAGAACTCGCATTATTTAGATTAACACCACCTACGCACCCCCCAAAACTGAATGGGTACAGTGACTGGAAGTGTCAAGGATTTGAGATCTACAGGGTGATGGCTCGTTATAGAACTCGTTGACCAAGCCATTTGTTAGATTTTCACTCAGGAAATCCTTGTAATTCAGTAGAAATTAGGCAAATGGGCCCAAAGGGCTTCATCCAAGCTTCATCCTTTGGATGCCAATTGAATTAGTCTTGACTGTCCAGAGTTCACCAACAAATGTTGCCTGTGCTGTTCTGAGGTGAATAAAGAAGTGTTGAAAGTACTCAGTAAATGAGAATAGACCTGAGTTGAGTATGACTTGGCCCCAGATCTGTGGACCTAAATCAATTATTTTTGTATCTGAAAGAATTCATAGCCATTCATACAGGATGCAACACAAATACTCAAAAGTGAATGCCTTCTCCTACTGTGTGAAGTTCCCAAATTCTATTATGATAGGAGTTGGTTCTAATGTTAGATTGAGCATATCATCAACATAGTGTCCTTGACTACGATGGAATAAGTGGGCTTAAACCCGGAACCCACCCCAACTCACCTATTCTAATTATTTAGAATGCCATAAGTATTGAATGACTCTTTGTGTTATCTGGTGCGCTCGATGTGCAAGTTGGGCACCAGGCTGGGGCCCCCTGGTGGTCCATATGAGTGGATCGAAACCCACCCCGCCCCCCCCACCCTCCAAATTTACATAGGTCCCACCGAGTTTGCACCTAACCGATACGAGCCCCTCTCCTGGTGCACCCCCATGTGTAAATACAGCAGGTTTTTTGGTCCACTTGGATGGACCCCCCATTTGGGCCCCGCTCCTGGTGATCAACTTGCACACGGGGTACACTTGATAACAAGAGTGTGTTGGATAGGAAAGACCAACGAAATCCCTAAATTGGGATCCAGGAGGTGGGTATTTTTTTTTCTTTGCCTTTAATATGTGTAAGATACAACAATCGTTCACAGTTAGATTCAAGATGAGATCGGACGGCTGTAAGCTTCCTTGACTAGAATGTGCATGTGTATCTATCTTTCACCATAGGGTGAGAGATACTTACATAGCTTTTCCTCTTTTGCATATAAATATTTCCAATTAGGTGTCCTTCACTCTATGATGAAGGATGAATGCACATGAATAATTCTAGTAAAAACAATTCTCACGGAGTCACTGTGAGAACTTTCTTTGTAGTCCACTTGTAGATCCTATTTGGGGATAGGACCAGAAGGATGAAAAGAGCTATGTGAGACTACCACAATTATCAAGTTTGATCCAGATTCCATGCCATCATCTGTGGTACACAAGTTTAATGGCTTCATATTTGAAAAAAAAAATCAACCTTTCATCCAGCGGTCAAATCCATTATGATGGGTGCCAAAGTTTGTGATTAGTGCTATCACATGGCGTCCTTATTTATGCACGGTTTGGATGGGTTGTTAGTTGGGCCCCACCAATAGTTTCCACATAAGCACGGTGAAAACTAGTTCTCACTGCTTGAATTATATATATATATATATTTACTTATTTATATATATTCATAATCTAGTGCATGCCTCACGCACTAGATCAATGTGCGCACCTCTATGTGGGCCCCATTGAAATTGAGACCCAGGGGTTGAAAAATCTCCTTGAGCCCTTTATTTTCAAAAATTATTTGTGTACACATAAAATACATATAAGTATATTTATTCCATAAGATAATGACAAGTGTATTTATCCCATGTGGTGGTGTTGGTGTGTATGAAGAGAGTTGAATAAAAAGTAGAATACAGTTGTTATTGTGTGGTATTATATAAGTTATTGTGCATTTTGTGTATATTTTAGTGCGTGTATATATCACAACTAATTTACTTTTATTAAAATCAGCCATATCCATAAACTCTATCATCTCCATCTAGGCACACAAGCTTGACAGTGTACAATTCATTCAATCCAACGGTCAAATCCAATTCCAAGAGGCTTGTAAAATTCAGTAGGGGTGCATGTCGTCCAATTGGATGGACTATTGAGTGGGCCCTACCCCGTGTGCAAGATGCACACCGGGCGCACTGCCCATAACCTTTCTGTGTGAGTGCGAAGAATTCGTGTAATCCAAATAGAATCCAAACTCTAGATGATCAAATCTTGATCATCCAATCTCGTGAGTAGAAGTCAAAGTTACTCCCAAGTCCCATGCAATCATCACCGCTTGGGTCACATGTACGATAAAATGTAATGTAAGTCAATATCCAACAACTGAATAAAATAGTCATCAATTTATTTAAATTCGAAGTTTGCCTGGATCTAGATGATTCATAACCATCAAAACATGGGTTTGGATGGGATCTTCGCATAGATGTTCTCCATCATTCTTAATATCCACACATACAATTCTACAAGACGATTGAATACAGCGTCTTCTTGCATAAACGTTCTCACTGTCATATTATGAAACGTAATCTAGCAGGCTTGTATCTTTATTTAGTGAATAAACTAAGCTCCACTTATTTAGAGTAAAAGGATCACACAAGCTGCATTGGGCTATGCTGCATTATTTCATTTAAGACCTTTAGCAAGCCGAAGTTTCCTTCGATCAGACAATCGTTCCGCAAACCTGCATCAAATGAAAAACATAAGAATTAAAGAAAAATCACATGAATGATGAATAACATATATAACACCATGATACAGAACTTCTTCAAGCTCTTACGGCATGCATCAAATGAAAACCATAGAACTTAAAGAAAAACTCACATGAATGATGAATAACATATATTTAAACATGACACATAACCTCTTCAAGCTCGCTCTTACTTTATAATTGCTTCTTTATATGTGCCTCCTTGGTCGACTGCTTCATAGACACCAGTCTCCACGTTCATCCTCGAAACAGGTTTATCTAGTAGTTCTTTCCCAATCTTCACTAGATTGTCAAGGTTCTCCTTACTTGAGTCATCCATTGAAGCGTTTGTAGATGGTAGTTTATCATACTAGTTTTATTTTCAGTCATGAATCACTTGTTAGTGGCGTCAAAAGATATATATTTGACATTAAAAAGTTTGGACATATATAAAATTTATCTCAATAGAATACGTTGGAAAGAGAAAATTTTGCTCAGGTGGGGTGAAAGTTTTATAGGGTCCAAGATTTTTAAAGTATAAGTTAAACAATATGCAACGGAATAAATAAAGTAAACTTGCAAGCAAAAAGCAATTAACCACACAAGTAGAAGCCATGTAGATTTTTACGTTGAAACCCCTATGAAAAAAATTACGAGCCCCAACGAACTAATAAAACACTAATTTTGAGCAGTTACAAGATATACTAACAACTTTACATTGTCAGTCCCTCAATCATAGGATATAGTTTTTTTTTTTTTTTGCAATAATTCACGATACAACTCGACTCTACGTGCCTTGCTTTCTACGCTTGATATACAACACTTTGTCTTTACAAGATGACCAATCTCCTATAAGGAAATAAAAGCAGCAAAACTCTAAAACTAGAAGGCTTCAATAAACTTTCCAATAGAAGCTTTGGAGAAGAAGGATGATCTCCAAGAAGTATTCTCAACTTAGATATGAGATATATATTTAGGATTGAGAGAAAACTCCTTTTTATAACCCACAATTTGCCCTTTAGGGTTAGAGTCCAAGTAGGAACAAAACATGCAACTCTAACACAAACAAGAATGGTTTTCATATAAGTCGGTGGGTTTCTGCACAGCACCCAATCGGTCGATTAAAGGTTGGATTGATCGGATTAAGCTACTGTCTTAGTTTGAATCAATCGGATGTCTGCTCGATTTATTGGATGAAATTCAATATAAATTTATATAAACTTCTTGAGGCTATAACTTTAACGTTTTAGCTTCAATTGACACAATCTTGAGCTTTACGGATACTTACTCGAAACGAGCTTTCTAATGATAGTAGCTTGCCTATATTCAACGCTCGGTTTGCGAGATATTAACTTTTTAAACCATATTGTTATTAGAAAAACACTTCAATTTTTTTTTATTCGATTTATTTACTTCAATGTATTTGGCAACTCATATCACAGTCTATAGTAAAAGATATATAAAATACAACACCAATGTAATCAATTTTTGTCCAACCCATGAATTAGTCAATACAAAAATCCTTACATAGGGCTTTAGGGTTCCAACTTTGCAGTGGCCTAGTGGACCTCTTACCTCTTTGACCGACCTTCTCTTAAAAGTAAAAACTTTTGCATGTTCCAATACTTCCGAGGAGCCTTAAGGATGAGGGAAGGTGGTGGCATATAGAACTACCACTCATTATCACTGGGGTTTTCTCGCCTAAGGGCTCCCTTACCTCATCAGAGATCCCCTTTCCTTACCTGAGGCCTCGATTGGATCCCAACCCCGTTAGTTGGGTAAAAATAAAAATAAAGAAAAATAAACTTCCCTTCTAATTCTAATGGGCTAGATTTGGACAACCCCATCATGGATCCTCTCTCTCTCTCTCTCTCTCTCTCTGCGTAATCCTTTTTTGCATAGTAACACTCTCAACCTCAAGGAAGTTTACTGGGTCAACATGTAAGGCCCTTGGCCTTAATTATGTAGGTTAGCCTAATTGAATAGGATCAAGGTTAGTTAATTAGATTATTGGAAATGTTACAATCGTCATAAAGCAAGTAAGATCTGAGGGGACAATTAATTTAATTCAAAAGATGAATGTAATATAACGCACTACATGCAACTATTGGAAATCATGAGGTATTGATACCTGGATTCGGAGATAGTTGCGTTCACATTGTAGAGTACCAAAAATCACAGATAAATGATAGTCAACCATGTCGGCACTTGCTTTACTAAATGCATTAATTAAAGGGGAGTTCCTTTTTTCATCCAAGCACCATCTAATTATTCCCCATTTTGCAGCAGCTTCAGCAAGGTCTGTCGTTTCATTCATTTCTGAACCAGTGCCTAGAGAAAGAACCATATATGTCCGACAATCTGCTGCCTTTGACCATGAATCTTCATTTCTAGCCATTGTTCCTTTTGTCACTTCACTTATTGCAACCAATGTCTGGATAACAAGAACAAATATTTATTGTATCAGTTATCATTCAAGGGATACAAATTCTATATTTTATTGGAGTTCCAACCACATTAGGAGTGAGTTTATAATGTATGCCTTAAGAGAAGTGGAACGAGTTACTATTGCAATCCAAGCCCTATTTACATCAGCCACTGTTTCAAATATGGTAACAATAGTTATAGTAAGATAACAACAACAACGACGGTATAGACAGTATATATATTCTCAATTTTACTTTAATAGGAGTCGATCCTATTATAAGATGGATCACATAGTTAATAAATAAATTAATAATAAACAAAATTATGTCATATGCTTATTAATCTTATAGTAGGACCAATTGTACTGAAGTAAAAATTGGAAATCATTCATCATCATATTCAGAGCCTTGTCCTAACTATGGAGTAAAAATTGAGGATATATGGCATTTATCTTGAATGGTTTGACTACCTGGGTGGGCTATTGCACATTCAACCTACAATTGAATTCATTATTATCATCATCATTAAAGTCTTTTTTCCAACTATATTAGGCTAGGGACCTAAATTTCGTTTCAACATGCCATTCCATCATAAACAAGCACTCCGAATTGGCTACACTTACTAGGATCTATCCATAATACTTACAATTGTCTCTCTCATGCATGTGTGAAGATATGTATACGCACATACAAGAAACAAGCTAATGATGAAATATTTCCTTTCATAATAGACAGGAAATAGAAAGAAGATTAATACAGGATTGTTGGCAGCAACACCTCCGTCCACAAGATTGAATTTCTCCCCATTACATTCGAAGCAGTGTGCTGGCAGAAAAAGTGGAGCTGCAGATGTGCCAATACAAATGTCTGATAGCAAAATCTCATTGGAGAAATGGTTTTTTATCTGCATGCACAATCATTTGTTAGGACGCAAGGCTTCTGGATCTTGGTACTTGGTTTACTAAATACTAACAATGATTCTCTCTCTCTCTCTCTCTCTCTCTCTCTCTCTCTCTCTCTCTCTCTCTCTCTCTCTCTCTCTCTCTCTCTCTAAACTGACATAATAGCAAATATAGAATAATAGTAGTAGCAACAAAGCAAAACAACCTGGTAGGAGGAGAAGATGGTTGGTTTGTGGAGCTTGATGTCGAAAGTGGGAATGACCACATTAGTTATTGTCTGGTTCAACTTTACGTTTCCAAGTATTTCCTTAGTCCGTCCATGTAAATATTTTCCATCGTATCTTGGATTAGCTATTATATGAGGAAACCACAACGCCATGCTGAAACACGTAATTGGAAGATAATGTCAATATTGCTTGTTAGGAATAACATGTCAAATAAGTTATGATGCTCACAACGGCATTTGGGTACATATAGAGTTGATTCAATCAATCTAGGCTATCCAATTCATCCATGTTAATGTCCCTGCCAAGAGTCCAACGGCCCATAAATATTTGAGTTTCACTTGTGAAGGGGCTGATTTGGCTGCCAGGCCCGCTAATAGGCCCAGGTTAGCTAACCTAGCCCTTCTTGGACAACCCAGGCTGAGATTATGTCCAGCGGGCATGCGCCTGTATCCAGTCACCCAAGGGCAATAGTGGACCAGGATTTTTATTAGAGGGGTGCAAATCCTAATATATAGTTTGGTTTTGGAGGCAAATAAAAGATTTTCATGTGGATTTAATTTGAGGGTGGACCCACGATTGTTATTAAAATTTTGGAAGTGGATCTAAACTCATTATATAGGTTTTGGAAGTGCACACTATTTGATGGGTGCAACTGCACCCACCTGACTTCATTTGGGTCTGCCCTGCCCAAGGGGAGCCCTTTACCCTTGAGGCCTACATTTTAGCTTGGGCAAGCTTAGGTACAAGGGATGACTTAGGTAAAAAAAAGAGGCCAATTCTTTTAAAGAGGATAGATATTTTGTTCTTGTTTTTTTTTTGTTTTTCTTTTTCTGAGAAAATTGTTTTTAAGCTTTTATTTACATTTAGAAAATCCTAAAAACTCTAAGGCCTGTTTCTTTACTAGAATTCTTGAAAGGAATTTGGTATGTTTGGGTTTCTTAGATATGATGCGACATCTTATCTCCTAAAATTTGAAATGCAATACTTTTTTTTTTACCAAAATTCTAAATTTCAACAACCTAAAAGGTTTTAAGTTACCTTTGGAATTCAATTCTCTATGGATTTTATTGGAATTTCAAATACTCTATTAAGAAGAGGAATTTGGAATTCCACTTAGAATATATCTTTTGGAGAATTTAAAATTCTTTCAGACATGAATTCTTAAAATTTTACTAAAGAAACTCAAGTAATGAGGGGGGAGGAATGAATTCTTGAAATTCTTCCAAAGAAACTCAAGTGATGAGGTAGGGGGGCTGAGGCGGGGGGCCATAGAGAAAAAAGGTAATTTTAAATAATTCATTTTGTACTTTAAAAAAATTTTTTGAATTAAAAATAAAAGCTAAGATTCTGACTTCATGAACCAGTTCGACTGGGGGAAGATTCCTGGACAATGGTCCATGTAGAAAGGTACAATCTGATTGGCAGGAAAGATAGGACGACCATGTTTATCCGGTGCAGCTAACATGGCAGTCACTAGGCCCCCTGTACTAGTCCCCGCTATAACGTCGAAGTAGTCTGCGATTCTTGCATCTTTACCATCCAGCTTCTGTTACAAAAAATAATAAATAAATAATAAAAAGTTACTTCAAGTTTCGGACTATTAAATTTCAGCAGAAAACACACATACATTGGCCAACATCTGTTCTGGTTGTGCCAATCTGCTTTGACACCAGTTTATTGTGCAAATGTCTATGATACACTTGTAGTGAAAGTTGCGCAGTGGAAAAATAACATGCAACCATAGACACACATGCAATCAATCTACACACTAGAGAAAGACAAAGAATTTACGTAGTTCAACCATTGTGGGTTATGTCCATGTGGGAAGATAGCAGCAATATCACTACAGAGGAAATAATTTATAGATGAAATATACATTGTTAGCCCCGATCCCACTGTACACCTTGAACCTCACTTTCTCAGACTTGCTGCTTCAGTACATGATGTGGCAACAGCATGGCAAGAGTCTACATTTTCTCTTACACTCTCTCCACTCTCTTTCTTCCTCCCACTACCAAGGCAATGCAGGGATCCATATATAAACTCCATTAGGGTATGGAACTCCACATTTATGACTTACCATGTGGTGCTGTAGAGGACCTTTCGATGCTGTAACGCGACTGTCAGTGAGGTGGCTGTAGAGCTCACCTATTTGTCAACAATATTGGCTCTTATTAAGCCAATATTTTAACAAATCTCCACCTTGGCCAATATTGGAGCCGAAGCTCTCAAAACTCTTATTTCCGGCTTCACATGCCTCTTGGAGTATACAGGTACTGCTTACAACCTTCTCACTGCCTCATGTGAGGCTGTGACACCCCGTCCTGGTTTAATCTTAATTATTACTAGTTAATTATCGATTATGTGAAATAATCTTATTTAATGTGATACTATGCCAATTTATTGTAGCTGGTCTTATTATGCTTATTGCGTCAAGTTCACGTTTGAGATGGATAGCTTTAGACCGGTTTGACCTTAGTCAAATGAAGAAAAGTTTCTTTTTGTGATTTTTAATTCTCTGAGTTTGCATAATGCATACACTACCTTGATGACATGTAACTTTAATTTTTGGTCCTTTCCATTGGACTCCATTTGAAGTCATTAGGCACCAAGTTGACCTAAACTGAAATTCGATAAAGGAAGGTGGGCCTATTTATAATTATAAGAAAATCAGTTTTTAAAAGAGGAAGCAGCCCTTATTTCAACTAAATTCTCCCCTCCTGCAGCCTACCTTCTCCTCCTTTCATCCTCCTTACTCTTTTGAATTCCACCTAGGCAAAAACTGTATACAAGCTTGGAGAGCTCCATCAGCGTTTCCCTCCTTCCCTCTATCTTCTTCTTGAGTTGAAAGACTCAATTTCATTCCTTTTTTCCCTCTATAAGAACCCAAGGTGAGAGAGACTTCCTTTCTATATTCAAAGAGAGACTTCCCTTCTCTATTCAAGATGCCAAATGAATTTGGAATATTCAGAGATTACATTCATGCACTAATTCTCATCACTATCTTCATGTTTCTTCACGATTAAGGTCGTAGAAATTGGATTTCTCTACAAGTGAGCTCAAGGAAGCCATTAGAGAGATCTTAGCAATCACCAAAGGCAAGTATAAGCAAATTTTGACGAAAGCATATTGGCATATCATGATTTGTGAAAATCTATTGGGTTTTAATGTATTTTTTCAGCCCTTACTTATACCTTTATTCCACTTCCCTGGAATGCATGTTATGGTATCTTTAAGGTTGTTGAGAATGGTATTTATAAGGTTGTTGAGAAGCAATTTGGAGTAGAAGTGTAGAATGACTGAATGAAGTAGATAGGTACACCATAGTGAAACAAATTGAAAGGTTATGAAGAGAAACTGGACTTGTGTGGAATCTTGTTTCAGAAAACCTGAAGCTTACGGCTAAGCCGTAAACTCGCTATGGCTCGGAATCCAGAGAGCCAAAATTTAAGAATTCTTTTACGGCTAAGCCGTAGCCAAGCTGTGGCTTTGCTGTAGGTCAAAAACGGCTAAACTGTAGAAGAAAGTACGGTTCAACTATGAATGCAGAGAAAAAGTTTGGGTAACAAGGACTAAGTTGTGGTGCATTCTACGGCTAAGCCATAGGCTGCCACTGCTGAGCCGTAAGTTACCGCGGCTAAGCCATAAAGCCATTAAAACTTAGAGTTAAGTATTTCAAGGCCTTGTAGGGCCTTAGCTCCCGGATCCCTTTATCCTATACACAGGCCGAACCGAGTAATTAAATACATGGAGACTTAAGAAACCTCATGAGTATAATCTAATCAGTCTAGCATCTAACCATTGCTGTGAGTTTAGGGCACATTACTGTACTACTTATATACACAATGTGTATTACTTATATACACAATGTAACATAAAAAATGGCCTTACATTGGGTGACTTAAACCAATTCTAAATTGACGGTTAGAGATGATGGGTGAATAGAACAAAACTGGTTAGTAAACTTCCTTGAGTAACTGACCACGATGTGGAACTATCTTCCTTTGTATTTCTAATTTGGTGAATATTGATACTCCTTGCTTGTTTATGATGAATTGAAGTGCTTGTGGACATAAGGATCCATGAATTGGAAACTACAAGGGTATGAAATTGAACTAAACTAAGCAAGAAATAAGAATTAAATATTAAGTTTGACCACTGCAATTGATAATAGGAGTGTCCGGAACTCCAATCCGGAAATCAGTTGTACCTCAGGCTGGGATACTGAGAATATCCTACATGATTTGTTTAAGCTCTCATGGAAGAGTACAATTAAGCCACTGAATAAGTTTCTAGCCATAAGCATCATAAGAGGTATGGTTTGGTTTATGATGGAATGTATTTAGTTGTTTGAATAGTTTCTAAAAAAGTATAATCCTAATTGTTTAAAGATGCAATGTATATCACTTTACTTTTGCTTATACTTGGCTAAATCGCCATTTTCACAGCTATTCAATTGATGTTACATGCTCAAATGTTAATGCCGGTCCAGTGGAAACTGAGAAGACTCAGAAGGAGACCCTAAAGGTTCCTTCAGGATTAGAAGAATGGACCACCGAGGACATCTTCTGATACCTCGTATGGAGAGCAATACCTTGAGTCTTATTTTGGAAATCATTTGTAATAGTGTTTATAACATACCATCTTATCATCTTAGTTGGCCGTGTATTAAGATGGTATTTTTGTAATCCGAACTGGTGCTAATGATGTACATGAATTTTGTAGCCAAGTGGTTCAAAGTGATTCTCTACATGTACAAAACTTATGTTGACGTTTAAAAGTTAAATTCTATGGACTGTTCAACTATGATACCTTGTGATTGATGAATTATACAGGTGATAACTACAAATTTCCACTAAAAACACTCATTGACAGGTGTCAAATTGAGGAGTCCTCAACTGCGTGAAGACTGTAAGTATCCATTGTGGATTTTATCTTGACATGGTATTGTGGATTTTATCCTGACATGGTTCAACTATGATACCTTGTGATTGATGAATTATACATGTGATAACTACAAATTTCCACTAAAAACACTCATTGACAGGTGTCAAATTGAGGAGTCCTCAACTGCGTGAAGACTGTAAGTATCCATTGTGGATTTTATCCTGACATGGTATTGGGTAGAATTTCACGGGAGTATGCGTGTCACACCTCACAAATTATCCTAATTAAGGGAAGCCTGGGCTTGGGTTGTGACAAAGGCTAAGGCAAGTTGCTTCATGAATACACCAAATCAATTGTATCATTGTCCATAAGCTTGCTTAGATTTGTACAATGATTTCTTTGACCTGCATTCATTATCAGGAATCTGGAACTTCACTCAATTTGCACTAGAAATTCCTTCCTTCTTTTTCATAGAACCGCTTGCATTCGATGGCCTAATTTCCTTATCAAGAGACTCCATCTCTTCTTCTATAGTTGCCTCCCATTAACGACTTTCTAGTGTTTCCACTGAATTTGAATATGTGAATGACTTAACCATCAATGCATACGCAACTATCTAGCTAATATTTGATATTGACGCATTATATTCTTGAAACTGTATTAGGTTTCCTTTCTCTTAGCGGTCTACTTGTCTTCGGCATATGCTACTCGATCAACAACATCTATTGCACAGTTTGAGTATCCCCTAGAGGAACCAGATGCACACTCCTTCTATACCAAGACGTCCGACTCTAGGAGATGATACCAACTTTACTTTAATAAGCAAAGGCACATAGAGACTCACACTCTTTCACAGTCTTCCCTATGTTGTATAGGCAACACTGCGAGTAAGAGAGATTTTGTTATCTCTTCTACAAGGTTTAGGGTTACAGATTACAAGATGTTTATAATCCCTATTTTCTTTACCCAGAGAAAGTTTTGGTACAAATACCAAAACACCCCTGACCTTTAACCACATCCTTGGCCAATTCAATGACCCATTCAGTTAACTAGGGCTTATAAGACATAACCCAAACAATCTCTACATTGGCTTGAACTTCTCATTACCTGAGACACCATGAGATAAAATCAGTAATGTCTTCACGTATCTCGCTTACTAGTATGTCTTTGTACCAATGGCACAGCATTATTCTTTCAACATGTTGAATCAGCATCTAAATTTTGACCTACCACAAAGTTCATTTACTCGTCAAACTCCACATCAAGCATGATGCTCGAATTCTTTGACGAATTTGAGTAATTTCTGGATGACTCACAAACCAGCCATCAAACTGCCCCATTTTTCTGCACCATTGCAAAGCTCTAGGACCATGCAAGTGAAAAAACTGAATGAAAATCTGAATCTAGATGACTCCGCAATAGCAGAAATAAGTTTCTGCCATCTGATCTATCATCCTGGTCAAATCTTTATTGTTTGATCGCTCCTTTGCTAAAGGAGGCATGATACCATCGCATGCATGCTACTTCTTCGTTGGCTGGGCTTTTGGCTGATAATAAGTGTAACGACTTGAATTTTGATTTTAAATTAGAAATTAATCTTGACCTTTGATTTGATCTATGATGGACCCCACATACATTTATGTTATTTAAAATTTAAATTTTTTTGTGGAACTATGTTTTGTTAGAATTTGGCGTGTTAGGGAGTCTGACTCAACCAATATATTCAAATTAATTAAGTCTCTTGTTGTTATATTTCCTATCTCAACTCTACTTTGAAATTAGTATTCAATCCCAACTTGTGTTTTAGAGTCAACCTAAATTATTCTACTTGGCTAAACTTGATTTAGGACCAATATCCTTTATGGACTCTCTTTATTTTTGCTATAAAAAGACATCATCCCCGCTAGTCTCTCATACGAATCTAAATTTCCTTTCTTCTCTCCT
The DNA here is from genome assembly GCA_037013555.1 of Sextonia rubra. Taxonomy (NCBI): domain Eukaryota; kingdom Viridiplantae; phylum Streptophyta; class Magnoliopsida; order Laurales; family Lauraceae; genus Sextonia; species Sextonia rubra. Next base: position 15,035,984 of record JASUAD010000001.1, on the reverse strand, counting down.
TCTTTCTAAGGCTTTTCTACTTAAGGTATGCCCTCTCTTTTCTTTTCTCTTGTCCTTTCCATGGTACCAATATAGTCAAAGCATCTTAGTATTCTTCTTGTAGTAGCATGGTGATGTTGTTTATTTAATCAAGTATTATTTTGATCATGAAAGATCACGCACCCTTTCCCTCAACATGTGCTAAACCCAGCATGATCATCATCATCACCACCATTAGTCAACACCAACATTGAGAACACCTTTGAAAAGCCCAGATCCCACCACAGCTGTGCCAAGCCTAGCCACACCTAGACCATTCCTTAACCAAACTGAACCCAACCCATAAGACCCTGGGTCATGTTTGACTTGCTTGAGGTCCAAAACTATCACAACCCGAGCCCAGGGTTCGAGGGTTAGCAAAAGCCAAACCTAATGACACACGTACTCCCGTGCCTGTACACGTAGACCGGGTCTAAATGCACACGCACAAGGGAACATTCACACGTGCCAAACAAGTACGCGAAAGCTGTAATTATCAGAAACATTAAACTAACAGTGCAAGAAAAGGATACCAAGAACAAACTGACATAATTACATATGAAAGTCTTACAAAAAGAACAAAATAATATCTACACCAATGACATGTCATGCCAAATACAAGTCTGAAAATCCACAAAACAGGACTCCAATGATGCATGCCAAGAACGCTCTCCCGTGGAGTGATCACATCCACTCCTCTAGGCCTGATGGGGCCCCGGGGGTCTCATCTGGAGCCTGGCCGACCTGCGGGGGTTCGGCAGGGGGATCTGGGCCTGCAACACCAAAAAAAACAACTATGAATACGAAGATTCAGCAAAGTATAAACCATAGCAAGTTAACACACGTTGTGTCTAATAGAATAAAGAACATCATGTGATTAAAGAAGGCAATTTCGTAGACTAGGCTATCAGGCAAGAACGAAATATGCTGAGTGAATCAATGAATACATGCTGTATACATAACTAGTGGCAACTACATTACCATATGCTCCCAAAAGAGGGATCTTATAACATGCAAAGAACACCATTGTCCGGGCCAGGGTACAATGGGTCTCGGTTCCCTGGGGTCCGGTTCCCCAAGACATATCCATACTGCAGCAGGCCATATAAACTATACCAAATTCACCCCATCGGGATCCTAAGGCTGAGGCTAAGTAGTGCCTGACTATACGGAGTCAATCATGAAAACCCTGAGTAACTCGTGACAACATATCATACGTGCATATTTGTGAGTGAACATATCATACATGCATACTCAAGGCAAATAACCACAATGTGAAAGTAAAGTAACGGAATACGAGTAATCATGTCAGAGCGTAGAGGTCAATACTCGAATGCAATATGTTATGCAACAAATCATGCGAAATAGAATCATTTTAAGTTACAAACCAATTCTAATCTAATTATCCAGTGTTTCTAACCGTGCATGATGATGTAGTTTTAAGTTATTCGACGCACCGTTGTCTAGCGTTGCATTGCATCGAGCGGTGCACGAAGTCCCTTAAACCAACACCCATGGGGAGGTGCTTAACATCCGGATAAAGAACATGAATGATTCGCAGCCCTCGAAACCATTCACGCGTTGTACCACATTCCGTTGGGCAAGTCTAGGTGCTCTACATTCTATCATGAAGGTCATATCGATCTTTTCTTTACACCTATCCTTGTTTTCTTTCATTAGTCTAGGGTGAATACGGCTTAGCCGTGTGTGTGCTACGGCTTAGCCGTGTGTGGTCTACGGCTTAGCCGTGGCTGGGCCGTAGAAGGTTGGTCAGTTGCTGACTCTCAGTTATTCCAGAAATTGCACCCTGTATTGATCTACGGCTGGGCCACGGCTGAGCTTCGGCTTAGCCGTAGGGCAATCCACGGCTTAGCCGTGCCCTAGCCGTAGAGGAAAACTGGGTTTTTCTCCTCTCTGGATTGTGAGCCGTAGGTGCTATACGGCTTAGCCGTACCTGCACGAATTCAAATTTCCTGAAACACATACAGAAAGTCTGGGAAGCATCAGAAATGCAATTCTCCAATGGGAATACACAAGTACTGAATCAATGAGTATCAAATGGGCTGTAAACACATATTTCCACATTAATTCATATAGAACCAACCAAATCAAAAGCATACCAACATGGGTTCTCAAAGATATGGTTATACTTGCCTCAGTTTGGAAATCAATTGCACAATGGTAGCCCTTGGATCCAAACACAACCTAACACAAGCAAAACCACATGCATGCATGAGGATTGGAGTCATAGACACACTATGCAATAGTGGAAACCAGAGGGAAAGAGATAGAAGAAGGAGATGAGAGGAATGGGAAGACTTCCACTCACCTCACATGCAAGCACCTTCTTCCTCAATCTGAACTTGATCGATGGATGTTGGAGAAGAGAATGCAAGAGAGCAGAGAGAGAGAGTTGAGCTCCACGTGCAGTAGAAGAAGAAAGTGAGAAAAGGAACTTGAGTTGATCGATGGGTGAGTTATATAAGCAATGGGTTGTTCAAATTACAATAAGGGCCAAGTTAGAATGCTATTTTCAGTTTGAGTCAAACCCGGGTCCAATCGAATCACACGACATTGGTTGCAAATGACGTAGTTACGAAAGTTAACGAGCTCAACGAAAGACACGTGTTGACATCAAGATGATGCAAAAATGACCATGTCTAAGAAAAGCTAAAATTACGAAAAAGGGCTTGGTCTACTTAATCCAGGTCAAACTCAACCCAACTACCTATCCATGACCCGTAACGAAAAGAAAACACAAACAAAACACGATTAGGAACAAAAACAAGATTAACTAACTGCTAAACGAGGTCAAGCTGGGTCGGAGTGTTACAAAAACCCACATTCATTTCCATCTTCATATTCTTGCTTCTCTGTCTTATTTCCTTGTTGTTCCTGTACTCTTTCTTTTTCTCTTAGGCCAAGACAACTTTCATCACCGAGCCATCTGCCTGCATTTCCTCTTCCTTCTTTTATTCTTCTTTACTTCTTCTTCCTCCTCCACATGGCAGAGCCCGAAATCTCTACCACCACCACCGTTTGCATCTTTCTCCTCTTCTCCTTCCTTTTTTTTCTTTCTCTGCTCCTAGCCAAGGAACCCAGCCCATAACTAGTACCTATCTCGGTGCCAGTCCAGCCAGGTCAGGACCCTTTTTGCACCATCTTCTTCGTCGTTTTTTCTCCATCTCTACATCTTTCTTATTTTTCATCGTTCTCTTCTGGTTTCTTCTTCTTCCTCTGTTACTTTCCTCTTGCTTTCCTGCCCTCCCTTTGTAATACTCCGATCTCACTTAACCCTGTTTAGCAACTAATTAATGATGCATTAGCTGTTAATTGTGTTTTGTTTTTGTTTTGGTTTGGTTGCAAGTCTTGGATATGTAGTTGGGTTGAGTTTGACCTGGTTTAGGTAGACTAAGCCATTTTTCGTAATTTTAGATTTGATAAGACATCGTCTTTCATGCATCATATTGGCGTCAACACGTGTCTTTCATTGAGCTCTTTCATGTCCGTAACTGCTTCGCTTGCAAAAGATGTCATTTGTTTCCATTGGACCCTTATTTGACTTGAATTGCAATTCGTAAGAACATTTGGACTGTATCGCAATTTCCTTTTTATCTTTATCTTATATAAGGTGAGCACTGACTCATCTCTCTCACTCTCTTCTCTTCTCTCACATTGGTGTCTCTGTCTCCCTCTCTCTCGATTTTCTTCTTTTGCTTCTCCTTGATTAAGTCAAGTAAGAAGGGGGACTTAGAGTATCTTGTTTTCTCTTTTTCCTCGTGTGACTCAAGGTATGCTTGGGGGAGTTGGTTTTTTTTCTTTCTTTTCTTCTTCTCGTTCTCCATGGTTGTGCTCACTAGTTCTTTCTCTCTTTCTCATGCATGATAGCTTTGAATCATGTTTAGACGTGAATTGAGCCCAAGGACAACTCTTTGTGTGTTAAAACTCACTTGAGGCAAGTATAAGCATACTTTCTATGAACCCATGTTGATATATGCTTGATTTTGAATAATTCTCATGATCTTGCATGCAAAGTCTGCTTATAGCCAATTTGTGTTCATTTCCCTCTCTTAGATGTGTATTTGTTAATTTGGTACATTTCCAGTTTTCTGTAATAGATTCAGGAAATCGACCCAGCGCAGTCACGGCTAAGCCGTAAACTGTGCTATGGCTGAGCCGTAAAATGTCCTACGGCTAAGCCGTATCTCAGTCACGACCCAGCCATAGATCAATACAGGGTGCATGTCAAAATAACTGAGAGTTAGCAAATTTCAGACCTTCTACGGCCCAGCCACGGCTAAGCCGTAAGGTCACTGTAACACTCCGATCCCCTTTGAGCCGGATTAGTGGCTCATTAGTGTGTTTTGCTTTGATTAACTCTTTCGGATTTGGTTTTGGGCCTTGGATAGGTAGTTGAGTGACCTTTGACCTGGAATAGGTAGTTCTAAGTCCTTTTTCGTAATTTTGCTTTTGCTTTGCTTGCATCATATTTGCATCATCTTGGTGTCAGCGCGTGTATTTCGTTGAGCTCGACAATTTCCGTAACTGTCTCAGAACCATTTGGAGTCAATTGAAGAAGTTAGACCTTCGTGTGACTTAAACTGTAAATTGCTTAAACTTATTGGACCCTTGTTTTAAACTTCCAAACCTATATATGTGAGTCATGTTCCAGATGTCCAACTCCTTGCCCATTTGTCTTGATCGTTGCATGCAAGAGAATTCAGGAGCTCCACGTTTTCTCTCTCTCTCTCTTCTTTCCTTCTCTTGCTCATTTTGGATTGGATCCCTTGTGGGATTTGGGTTCCTTTCTTCTTCTCCATCTCTGTTTGGGGCTTGGTAAGTGGGTTCTTTCCCAACTCTTCTCTCTTCTTCTCCAATTGCACCTCTCATTCTCTGATTTCTGTGTTTTCATCTCATGCATGGGTCATTACTTTGATTTGCTTTGATTTTAGTGGACTTGGAGCTTGATTCAGTGGATTTCCAGATTTGAGGCAAGTATAAGTACAGGCTTGTATAACACACATGGGTGCTCTGTTTGAATGCTTTGATTTCCATCTTCTTTAGTGTATTTGATGTTTACAGCCAATGCTTGTGAATTGGGAACCTCTGTAACTCATTTTGTTCAGCTTCTGTACCGAATTTCAGTTTCTGTAACTATCCCGAATTTGTGTTCTGTATTGTACGGCTAAGCCGTAAGTTTCTACGGCTCACATTCCAGAGCCTCGAAATTGCACTTTTGTTCTACGGCTAGGCTACGGCTAAGCCGTAATTTGTCCTACGGCTGAGCCGTAAGCTAGCCGTGACCCAAACCGTAACTCAGCCGTGAATTAAATCTCTGATCAGTCGAAACTTTTCCAACACAGGACTCCTACGGTGTGGACTACGGCTAAGCCGTGAAATGCTACGGCCAAGCCGTGGATTAGTCTACGGCTAAGCCGTATACTGACTGTAGCTCAGCCGAAAGAGGCATCAGATCAGAGGTGAAAGATGACCAGTTTAGCTGTGTTTTGAATGGAACCATGGTTAAGCTGTAGTGCATAATACGTCGAGCGCGTAAGATGTCTCCGGCTCAACCATAGGTCCCTCATGGCTAAACCGTTAGGCATGGCAATTCTGAAACATAACTTAGGATAATGGTGAGACTTATAGGGCTCAAATACAGGTTAACCACCCGTGTAAACCGGCCCAATGGATTCCTTGGATCACATGAATAGTCTGTTAGGCTGTGACTCATGCATGTGAGTGTTGATCACTGTTAAGCACCTTCCCATGGGTGTTGGTTTAAGGGACGTCGGTGCACGCAAAGATTACGCAACACTTTGATGGCAACGGTGCATTGACTAACTTAAAACTACATCAACATGCACGGTTAGTGACAGTGAACAACTAGTTAGGACTGGCTTGTAATGAACCTTGACTCCGTACAAATCTGAGATGCATTGCATATTGTTTATGGTTTTGCCCTCTGTTCTGTTAATCTATGTTATGCATTCCTCAGTCATTTTGCTTTCGTCCTGTATATCTGTATTACTCTCCGTTCGGCACTAAGTTCTGATCTATGCTGTGCTTTGATTAAATCTATGTTCTAATCTGTATTTTGGCTATGCTTTGTACATTTCTGGCTTTGTATATTTTGGGTATTCCCGGGTGGCTTTGCCCAGAGGTTAATACGTGAGGATAAGATCCGGTCTTTGCCATCGGTGAGTCCGAAGCGGATAATCTCCCATTTCTTTGGATTTGATTTGATTGGTGTTAGTCTGGCTCTACTCAGCCTCAGCCCTAGGATGCCCGACGGGGTTACCTCTGGCTTAGATCTCTGTATCTCTGTATAACTGCAGTGTCGCTTTGTCTTGGGACCCCGGAACCCAGGAAACGGAGACCCACTTGTACCTTTGGCCTGGACAGTGGTGTTCTCATCTGCTCTGCTCTGCTCTCTATTTGAGAGAACATGGTTAACGTAGTAGCCAACTAGTTCAGTATTTCTATGTTTTGATTCACATATCATGCTCTACTTCTACGCACGATTTGCTTAGCATACTAAGATGAAATTCTGCAATTACTATTCTGTCCTTATTCTATTTGATACTATGAGTGTTTCATCTCTGTTACTTGTATTTGCTGGATCGTTGTATTCATTGTGTTGTCTGTGGTGTTGCAGGCACAGCTACCTTGCCCAGCTCCCCGGCGGTCGAGGAGGCTGCAGGGCCGAGTGTAGAGGCACCCTCCGGTCTGGCAGAGTGGGCTTGATCACCTCTGCCGAGTGCGTGCATACATACCAGTGGCTTTTATTTTGAGTTTTTGGGTTTTTGGGGATTTGTAATTGGACTTTGGACTTTGCACTCTGTATACTTGTACATCCTTATTTTGTCGTGTACTCAGACTTGTATTTGGTTTTCCAGTTGTAATTATTTTATCTTTTCCCGTTTCGCATTTGTTTTTGGCTTCCGCTATTTTCTTTGTTGCTTGCTATGATATGTACAGCTTCCGCGTACGCTTAGTTCGCACGTGTTAGATCCCTTGTGTGCGTGCATCTGGACAGGGTTTGGATGCACGTGCACGGGAGTACGTGTGTCACTGGTTTAGCTTTTCGCTAACCTCCGATTTCTGGGCTCGGGTCGTGACATACGTATTGTATGGTATCAGAGCATGCTAGTTATAAGCATGTAGGCCTCTAAGCTCGTGGTGAGATAACGATATCAACTATTTGACTCGAAGTCTCATATGTTGATTGGGATTTGACTAACTCAGGGTATTTTATATTTGTGTACTATATTTCTTTTCCTTTTGCAGGATGGCATCAGGATCAGGATCTCGGGATGAGAATCAACAGGGCCATAACGGTGATAGTGGATCGGTACCCCCACACATCAGTAGTGAGGAGCGGATGATGATGATGATGCAGTCGATGCAATCATTACAGGCACAGATGGCATCCATGGTAGATAGGCAGAGTCAGGCTGCTGCAGTAGCATCACCTCATATAGATCAGCAGGTGATTTTCCAGCCTAAGGAATCAGACCCTAATGCTCTTTTTGACAAGTTCCGTAAGCGAGGGGCGACTGAGTTCCATGGGATAGAGGATGCATTGCAGGCCGAGCAATGGCTGGAACAGACAGAAGAGCTTTTTGATACGATTGTGTGCAGTAACAAACAGAAAGTGGTTCTCACAGCTTCTATGCTTCGGAGTGTAGCCAAGACATGGTGGAGGAGTGTCAAGAGCTCATTCCAGACTATGCCCAGTGCCACAGTTTGGGAGACCTTCAAGCAGCAATTTCGTCGGAAGTTCATGCCTCTCCACATTCAGCGGGCCAAGGAAGTGGAATTCTTCAACCTTCAGCAGAGACAGATGCCAGTTGCAGATTATGTACACAAGTTTACAGAGCTGTCCCACTTTGCAGAGGACATGGTAAACACTGAGCATAAGAAGGTGACTCGCTTCGTAAACGGCCTGAATCCGAGACATAAACGCCACGTGGTTGCTTGTATGTGGCCGGCTACATTGGATGATGCTATTGACAGGGCCTACGATGCAGAGGCCATCTTCGAGGAGGAGCGAACTGAGGCTAAGAGGACGGCAGGTTTCAGTGGCAGAAGTCAGTTTCAGAAGAAGTTCAAGGGTAAACAGGGCAGTTCGAGGAGTACTCAGGTGATTTGCAGTCACTGTGGGAAGGATCACCCCACCGACAGATGTTGGAGGAAGAGTGGGGCTTGTTTCGGGTGTGGCTCTACGGATCACAGGCGGGCCCAATGCCCGAAGTTTCAGTCCTCTCCACAGACGAGACAGGTAGGATCTACAGTGCAGGGCAGATCTCAGCCAGCTCGCCCAGCCCAGAAGCAGAACCGCCAGACAGCCCGAGCCTATGCTGCTACACATGAGGGCGCGGAGGAGGCCACGGTAGTGGAAGGTAAAATTTTAATTTATGATGCTGAAGCTTTAGCCTTATTTGACTCCGGGTCTACGCGTTCGTACGTAGCACCCCATTTTGCTGTGCAGCTTCGACAGCGACCCACACCACTCCCGTACTTGTTGTTAGTATCCACTCCGGTTGGTAAGCGGGTGGAGTGCAGTGTTTTCTACCCTCAGTGTGATGTGCGGATAGCTGGTCATCAGCTCCCAGTAGACCTCGTGTTGCTCACGACACTGGATTTTGATGTGATCCTTGGTATGGACTGGCTTGCAAGATATCATGCGTGTATCAATTGCTACAGCAAGGCTATCTACTTTGATTTGGGCAGCGGATTCCGATTTGAGGGCAGCCAGATGAAGTGCCCAAGACGTGTAATATCTGCTTGTAAAGCAGACAGGATGCTTCGTAGGGGATGTGAGGGATTCCTTGCATTCATTTCAGAGAAGAAAGATCAGCGACAGCTCAGTGAGATCCAAGTAGTCAGCGAGTTTCCGGGTGTCTTTCCGGAGGATGTGCCAGAGTTGCCACCAGTTCGGGAGGTAGAATTTGCTATTGACTTGATGCCAGGTACAGCACCCATCAGTAGAGCTCCATATCGTATGGCACCTGCAGAATTGTTGGAATTGAAGAAACAGTTGCAGGATCTGTTGGATAAAGGGTTCATACGCCCAAGTGTTTCACCTTGGGGAGCTCCTGTATTGTTTGTTAAGAAGAAGGATGGCAGTTTCCGGATGTGCATTGACTACAGGCAGTTGAATAAAGTGACTATCAAGAACAAATATCCATTGCCTAGGATTGATGAGTTGTTCGATCAGCTTCAGGGTGCAGCTTACTTCTCTAAGATTGACTTGAGGTCGAGATATCACCAGCTCAGGGTGAAGGATGAGGATGTTCCGAAGACAGCTTTCAGGACTCGGTATGGACACTACGAGTTCCTTGTCATGCCATTTGGTTTGACGAACGCACCCGCAGCTTTCATGGCGTTGATGAATAGGGTGTTTACTTCCTTCTTGGACCAGTTTGTTGTAGTCTTCATAGATGACATATTGGTCTATTCGAAGACTGCTGAGGAACATGCAGACCATTTGAGGAAAGCATTGCAGCTGCTTAAGGATCACAAGTTGTATGCAAAGTTGTCCAAGTGTGAATTTTGGCTCGAGCAAGTTACATTTCTGGGTCATAAGATTTCTAGAGATGGATTGATGGTGGATCCGGCTAAGATTGAGGCAGTAGTCCATTGGCCCCGTCCTAGATCAGTGACAGAGATTCGGAGTTTTCTGGGTTTGGCGGGATATTACCGCAGGTTTGTGCAGGACTTCTCGAAGATCTCAGCCCCACTGACTCAGTTGACTCGGAAGAAGGTCCCGTATGAGTGGACAGAGAAGTGTGAGCGTAGTTTCCAGATGTTGAAAGAAAAGCTCACTACGGCGCCAGTGTTGACTCTCCCGGATGGTAGTGAAGGATTCGTGATTTATTCCGATGCTTCTCGAGTTGGATTAGGCTGTGTACTGATGCAGAATCAGAAGGTGATTGCCTATGGATCCCGACAGCTGAAAGAACATGAGAAGAACTATGCCACACATGACTTGGAGCTAGCAGCCATTGTATTTGCACTGAAGTTGTGGCGGCATTACTTGTACGGTGTGAAGTTCGAGGTCCATTCCGATCATCACAGTCTGCAGTACTTATTTGATCAGCATGACTTGAATATGAGGCAACGGAGATGGTTGGAGTTCATCAAGGACTACGACTTTCCTATCAAGTACCACCCAGGCAAGGGGAATGTAGTTGCAGATGCACTTAGCAGGAGAACAGACAGTCTTCAGGTATTGGCAGGATTCTATATGCTTGTGCATGATCAGCCTGTTGAGGTTCGGACGGCAGGTGACTTGGTGACATTAGCTACTACCGTCGTGTTTCAGCCTGAGGTGATTCAGCAGATCAAGGATCGCCAGTTTGAGGACCCCCTCCTGCTGAAGTTCAGAGATCGGATTGCAGATCGACCGGATTTCAGCTTGGTAGATGGAGTTTTGTACTTCAGGAATAGATTGTGTGTTCCCGCTGTGGATGAGCTGAAAGATAAGTTGATGACAGATGCGCACGATGCCCGATATGCGATGCACCCCGGGAGTACGAAGATGTACCGGAACTTGAAAGATAGATTTTGGTGGAACAATATGAAGCGGGAGATCGCAGGGTTCGTAGCTCGATGTTTGACCTGTCAGAGGGTAAAAGCTGACCATCAGCGACCTCCAGGATCATTGCATCCATTGCATACTCCGCAGTGGAAGTGGGAGCACATTACGATGGATTTCGTCTCCGGTTTTCCGCCGACCAGCAGAAAGAACAATGCGATTTGGGTCATAGTGGACAGATTGACCAAGTCAGCGCATTTCCTTCCGTTCAGGAAAGGGATTACATTCACAGAGATGGCCAGGAAGTTTGTTGACGAGATAGTCAGATTGCATTGCACCCCAGTATCAATTGTGTCGGATCGAGACAGTCGTTTTGTGTCTTCATTCTGGAGAGTATTTCAGGAAGCTATGGGCACGAAGTTGAGTTTTAGTACGGCATACCACCCCCAGACTGACGGACAGTCGGAGCGTACCATTCAGACATTGGAGGATATGCTCAGAGCTAGTGTGCTGAACTTCGAGAAGGAATGGGATACGCATCTAGCATTGTGTGAGTTTGCCTACAACAACAGCTTCCACGAGAGTATTGGTATGGCACCATATGAAGCCCTATACGGACGCAAGTGCAGGACTCCAGTGTGCTGGGAAGAAGTTGGAACTAGAAGTTTTCATGGTCCGACGATCATAGCTGAGACGACAGAGAAAGTGCAGAAGGTGATAGAGAATCTGAAGATTGCTCGATCCAGACAGAAGAGCTATGCGGATACTCGGAGGAGACCCTTGGCATTCCAAGTCGGAGATTGGGTGTTCCTTAAAGTTTCTCCGATGAAGGGCACGGTGCGGTTTGGTCAGAAGGGCAAGTTAGCTCCGAGATATGTAGGACCGTTCGAAGTCAAGAGCCGAGTTGGAGATTTGGCTTATCGGTTGACGCTTCCAGTTGAGTTCTCCGGTGTGCACGATGTTTTCCATGTGTCGATGCTCCGTAAGTATGTACCAGATCCGAGCCATGTGATTCGCTACGATGATATTCAGATTCAGCCTAATGCCACTTATGTTGAGCGTCCGCTTCGCATCGTTGGCACACGAGAGCAGATTCTCCGTACCAGGACTATCAGATGGGTTAAAGTGTTGTGGGAACATCATGGTCCAGATGAGGCTACATGGGAGCTAGAGGAGCAGCTAGCGCGCCAATACCCCCAGCTCTTTGCGCAGGTAGGTAGTCATTCCGAGGACGGAATGATTCCTAGTGGGGGAGGATGTAACACTCCGATCCCCTTTGAGCCGGATTAGTGGCTCATTAGTGTGTTTTGCTTTGATTAACTCTTTCGGATTTGGTTTTGGGCCTTGGATAGGTAGTTGAGTGACCTTTGACCTGGAATAGGTAGTTCTAAGTCCTTTTTCGTAATTTTGCTTTTGCTTTGCTTGCATCATATTTGCATCATCTTGGTGTCAGCGCGTGTATTTCGTTGAGCTCGACAATTTCCGTAACTGTCTCAGAACCATTTGGAGTCAATTGGAGAAGTTAGACCTTCGTGTGACTTAAACTGTAAATTGCTTAAACTTATTGGACCCTTGTTTTAAACTTCCAAACCTATATATGTGAGTCATGTTCCAGATGTCCAACTCCTTGCCCATTTGTCTTGATCGTTGCATGCAAGAGAATTCAGGAGCTCCACGTTTTCTCTCTCTCTCTCTTCTTTCCTTCTCTTGCTCATTTTGGATTGGATCCCTTGTGGGATTTGGGTTCCTTTCTTCTTCTCCATCTCTGTTTGGGGCTTGGTAAGTGGGTTCTTTCCCAACTCTTCTCTCTTCTTCTCCAATTGCACCTCTCATTCTCTGATTTCTGTGTTTTCATCTCATGCATGGGTCATTACTTTGATTTGCTTTGATTTTAGTGGACTTGGAGCTTGATTCAGTGGATTTCCAGATTTGAGGCAAGTATAAGTACAGGCTTGTATAACACACATGGGTGCTCTGTTTGAATGCTTTGATTTCCATCTTCTTTAGTGTATTTGATGTTTACAGCCAATGCTTGTGAATTGGGAACCTCTGTAACTCATTTTGTTCAGCTTCTGTACCGAATTTCAGTTTCTGTAACTATCCCGAATTTGTGTTCTGTATTGTACGGCTAAGCCGTAAGTTTCTACGGCTCACATTCCAGAGCCTCGAAATTGCACTTTTGTTCTACGGCTAGGCTACGGCTAAGCCGTAATTTGTCCTACGGCTGAGCCGTAAGCTAGCCGTGACCCAAACCGTAACTCAGCCGTGAATTAAATCTCTGATCAGTCGAAACTTTTCCAACACAGGACTCCTACGGTGTGGACTACGGCTAAGCCGTGAAATGCTACGGCCAAGCCGTGGATTAGTCTACGGCTAAGCCGTATACTGACTGTAGCTCAGCCGAAAGAGGCATTAGATCAGAGGTGAAAGATGACCAGTTTAGCTGTGTTTTGAATGGAACCATGGTTAAGCTGTAGTGCATAATACGTCGAGCGCGTAAGATGTCTCCGGCTCAACCATAGGTCCCTCATGGCTAAATCGTTAGGCATGGCAATTCTGAAACATAACTTAGGATAATGGTGAGACTTATAGGGCTCAAATACAGGTTAACCACCCGTGTAAACCGGCCCAATGGATTCCTTGGATCACATGAATAGTCTGTTAGGCTGTGACTCATGCATGTGAGTGTTGATCACTGTTAAGCACCTTCCCATGGGTGTTGGTTTAAGGGACGTCGGTGCACGCAAAGATTACGCAACACTTTGATGGCAACGGTGCATTGACTAACTTAAAACTACATCAACATGCACGGTTAGTCACAGTGAACAACTAGTTAGGACTGGCTTGTAATGAACCTTGACTCCGTACAAATCTGAGATGCATTGCATATTGTTTATGGTTTTGCCCTCTGTTCTGTTAATCTATGTTATGCATTCCTCAGTCATTTTGCTTTCGTCCTGTATATCTGTATTACTCTCCGTTCGGCACTAAGTTCTGATCTATGCTGTGCTTTGATTAAATCTATGTTCTAATCTGTATTTTGGCTATGCTTTGTACATTTCTGGCTTTGTATATTTTGGGTATTCCCGGGTGGCTTTGCCCAGAGGTTAATACGTGAGGATAAGATCCGGTCTTTGCCATCGGTGAGTCCGAAGCGGATAATCTCCCATTTCTTTGGATTTGATTTGATTGGTGTTAGTCTGGCTCTACTCAGCCTCAGCCCTAGGATGCCCGACGGGGTTACCTCTGGCTTAGATCTCTGTATCTCTGTATAACTGCAGTGTCGCTTTGTCTTGGGACCCCAGAACCCAGGAAACCGAGACCCACTTGTACCTTTGGCCTGGACAGTGGTGTTCTCATCTGCTCTGCTCTGCTCTCTATTTGAGAGAACATGGTTAACGTAGTAGCCAACTAGTTCAGTATTTCTATGTTTTGATTCACATATCATGCTCTACTTCTACGCACGATTTGCTTAGCATACTAAGATGAAATTCTGCAATTACTATTCTGTCCTTATTCTATTTGATACTATGAGTGTTTCATCTCTGTTACTTGTATTTGCTGGATCGTTGTATTCATTGTGTTGTCTGTGGTGTTGCAGGCACAGCTACCTTGCCTAGCTCCCCGGTGGTCGAGGAGGCTACAGGGCCGAGTGTAGAGGCACCCTCCGGTCTGGCAGAGTGGGCTTGATCACCTCTGCCGAGTGCGTGCATACATACCAGTGGCTTTTATTTTGAGTTTTTGGGTTTTTGGGGATTTGTAATTGGACTTTAGACTTTGCACTCTGTATACTTGTACATCCTTATTTTGTCGTGTACTCAGACTTGTATTTGGTTTTCCAGTTGTAATTATTTTATCTTTTCCCGTTTCGCATTTGTTTTTGGCTTCCGCTATTTTCTTTGTTGCTTGCTATGATATGTACAGCTTCCGCGTACGCTTAGTTCGCACGTGTTAGATCCCTTGTGTGCGTGCATCTGGACAGGGTTTGGATGCACGTGCACGGGAGTACGTGTGTCACCGGTTTAGCTTTTCGTTAACCTCCGATTTCTGGGCTCGGGTCGTGACAGTCACCCACGGCTAAGCTGTAAGACCAGTAATGAGTAAGAAGACTAGGTAATGAATGAGACCTTATAGGACCTTTGAATTAGAATGTAGGCAACCTGGACTTGCCCAACGGATTATGATAAAACGGCTTGAATAATCTCGAAGGCTGCGAATCATTCATGTTCGTTATCCAGTTGTTAAGCACCTCCCCATGGGTGCTGATTTAAGAGACTTTGGTGTACCCTACGATGCAATGCAATGCTAGAAACGGTGCATCGGATGACTTAAAATTACATCATCATGCACGGTTAGAAACACTGGATAACTAGATTAGGGTTGGATAGTAAATAATTTTGACTCGAGAATGATTATTTGCATAGCATTTCGCATGATTATCTGTGACCTCCACTCTTCAGCATGATTTATTAGTTTTTGTTGAACATCGAATTGGTGGCTTATTCGCTATGTTTCTAGAACCTTGAGTATGCACGTATGTTCTTGAGTATGTACGTATGAGACATGTTCATGAGTATGCATGTATGATATGCTTGTCACGATATGGACGATCTACTCAAAATTTAGTACATGATTGAATCTGTATGGTCAAGCACTACTCAGTCTTAGCTTTAGGATTTCGACGGGGTGAATTTGGTGTAGTTTATATAGCCTTGTTGCAGTAAAGACACATCTTGGGGAATCTGGATCCTAAGAACCCGAGACCCATTCGTACCCTGGCCCGGTCAGTGGTGTTCTCAACACGGATATAAGATCCCTATTTTGGAAGCATATGGCAAATGTAGTAGCAAACTAGTTATGTACACAACATGTATACCTCGATTCTAATGGGATGCGTTATTTAATGTACAACTGCCTAGTATACGAACTTGATATGCTAGGATTAATATCATGTTCTTTATTTTATTAGATAGATACAACATGTGTTAACGTATTATTGTTTATACTTTGTTGAATAGTCGTATTCATGAGTTGTCCTTGGTATTGCAGGCTCAGATACCCAGACCGACACCTCGTCAGTCAACCAGACTCCAAAGGAGGCCCCTGATATGCCGTTTGAACTAGAGGAGTGGGTGTAGCCACTCCATCGGAGAGCGGCATGGACACATTGCATATAGGTCTTTCTTATTTTGAGATTTGACACGTTAGATCCATCCATGATTTGTATATTTGTCTTTTGATTCATTTTGTATAACTCGGCTTCTCTGTAATCTGTTTCAATTATTATTTTGTTCTCGTTGTATATTTCTTGTGTTATGTTTTGATACCTACAGCTTCTGCGAACATGTATGGCACGTGTGAATCTTTCCCTGTGTGTGTGCATTTAGACTGGGTCTAAGTATATATGCACGGGAGTACGTCTGTCATTGGTTAGGTTTTTACTAACCCCCGATCTCCTAGGTTCGGGCTGTGACATCCTTCTTTTCTTTTTTTTCTTTTCTTTCATTCTTCTCCTATGGTGCACCGTGTCTCTGCCATCCTTGTCCATCAGAGACGTTAGTTCCCAATGCTGCATTCACCATCATCTCCTTCTCTTCTTTCCATTGTCAGGCCACGGGCTCATCTTTTTCTTTTGCATTTCCTTCTGAAACTCCTTCTGCCATGCTTGCTTTTCTTTTCCCTCTCATCTGTCTTCTTTCTCCTTTCTTCTTCTTGTTCCATCTTCTCCTTCTTCATCAGTTTCTCATCTTCGTTCTGTTTCTTCTTCATGTGGTTTTCCTTCTTTCTCTTACTCTCTTTTCTCGTTCTCTGTTTCATTTTTTTTTCTCTCTCTCTCTCTCTTTCTTTCTTCTTCTTATTCTCTTTCTTTTTCCTCTCCCTGTTTCTGACCGAGAGAACCAGTCCAGAACCTGGACCCATCTCAATACTCAACCAAAGCCATTAAGGGTCGAGCTCCATTACCCAACACCCATTTTCTCCATTCTTGTTCTTCTTTTTCCACAGTTACTGCACCTCTGCAATTCTTCTTTTCCTTCTTTTCTTTCTCTTCTGTTGGTTCACCCTCACCTGTAACTTCCCTGGTCTCTCTCTCTCATCTTCTTGTTTTCTTGTTCTTCATTCTCCTCTGCTTTTTGTCCATGCTTTTGTTTCTTCCTCTTTTCTCTGCTTTCTTCCTTCTTATTAAAGAAGTCATTGTCTCCTCACCATTTAAACCCCGTGGCCATGTGATCGGAGATCTGGACCCCACATTTGAAGACCCAACCCTGGGCGACCTTTGAGATCTGGCCCCTTGAGGGTTAGACCAACTAGGACCCACCATCCAAGTGATACAATTACCACAGGCGTGAGACCCCTTCCAGAGACTAATAGCATCATGGGTGAAGACTAAGCACTGTGGTGTTCTCTGTTGGGGGGTTATGATGTTTATGGAAAATTACGAATAAGCCCTCCTCCTATTAGGTAAAATTCCACCTAATGTCTAACATGGAGCCATGATATATGACAGTAAATTTAGACACCGTTTTTCACGACCTAAGACCCATTAGTCACCTGTGAGGCCAACTTGGCATCATCTCTTCTCTTCTCATATGCATCATTGCTCTTCTTTTATGTTCACCGAGACGAATGTGCCACCTAAGCTTATTTCCATATGACAGATTGAACCCATAGCTTGATCCATGTCTAGTAATTAGTGTATAAATCTAAGTATTGGACCCCAACTAATGTATTAGTTATCAATATAATCCTAGTAATTACTCACATATCACAGGAGCTCCCGCCGACTTGCAGACTAGAATGAGCTAAATCCTTCGAACGCCAAAGAGCCAGGCAAGTAGTCTTACCATGGTTCCTTAGCACTAGAGTTTTTTGGTTCTTGCCTCAATTTAATTTAAAATATGAAAATTTGGAAACTATTGAAGTAATCCCAGATTATTTGGATACTTTGTTACCTTTAACATGCTTATATATGATGGCTATGCTTAACCTAGTCATGTTTCCTTGCCACCATCATGCTACAATTGATTTTCTGTGAAATTTATCGTTGATCGTTAATTATCATTGGATTTACAATGCTGAAAATGTGAAAAATCTTGATAACATGTGATTCAATTTGTGATCTCAGCACTTGGCCATCTTTGTGATTAAAATGATTTGAATTTTTGAATTTGCTACGTGTACTCTTTAGGCATTTTTTAAAGCATGGACAACGCACCGTGGTACACCTACACGTGGATTTTAACCCTTTTTGTGTATGACATTGGGATTGGGACCCCTTTGTGCGATATTGCTAGTTTGCAGCTAGTTTTCACTTTGTTTTAGAGATTACCTGCAGTATTCTCGAGCATCGTGCTAACTTTGTATGGATATAAAACGATTTGTACTTAGCGGGTACCTGTGCTTCGTTCAGGCCTAACTTTGACGAGCACACTTTGATATTTTGTTTACCGTGAGATGCCTTTTCTTTTTATTTGTTGATTTGGTTCTTTGCTCACTTACTTGAAATATCTTGAATTTCGGTCACATTACCTTCTTGTCACTTTCAAGTCATTACACTTACTTTACTTGATATATTTTGTATATGCAAACTATGACTCTAAATTTAATTTCTTAGATCATTACCTGTTTGTTAGGTTTTATGGTTCGTATTACTTGTTGAGTTTTACTTACCTTTATTTTTCCCCCACAGATTTTGAGGTCGAGTCAGAACCCGAGAAAACCTAGCTTGTTTTATGGAATCAGGACTGAGGGATGAGCTATGAAACTTCAGCCTATATTTGATTATTGATTTAGAATTTTATTAGATTTTGAAAAATTTATGACAGTCATTCTCACTTCAGATTTATTTATTATTTTAAGTGGATTGATTTTATTTGTTTAGCTTGAGATGTTAATTAAGATATTTTATTTAGTTATTTAATAAAGTTTAGATTTTTTTATTTTAATTATTGCGGACCCATCATGTTTTGTGATTTGAGGGTCCTAAGGGCCTCAGATTTCGGGGCATGACAATCAATCAAGCTAATCCGATTCTAACAAGAACCAGCATTGACCTAGACTGCGTGAGCCTACAATCTCACTATTGTCCACTGTCGATCAAGTCTATGCTCCACTTGACCTTTCATGCACTTGCTTCCGTTGACCTAAACTCATCTAACTACCAAGGCAAAGGAATCTTTCTTTGCCTTTATCCCACTGTTCTTTCTGTGGGAATCTTTCTATGCCTCTATCCTAGTGTTCTTTTTGTCAAACTTGCAAATGTAATCTTTTGAGAAACTTTTCAAGCTTCAAATCACCGTGGATTACCACTAGATGATATCCTTGAAGAACTCATCAATCCGTCTTTTGATAATCTAGTCACCTAGCTCCACTTGAAGAATGTGTTTTCTCCAAGTGTTCTTTGACGTCACTACTCCACCTGGAACTACATCCCCGATCAATCGATAGAGATTTCTCATCTTCACACCCTTCATGATGACTTATGCTTCCTTTATAGCCTTCCCAACTCCACTTGCTAAAATGCATTTATAGGAGCCTCAGGCATCCAAAGAAAATATGTTTGTTTGCAAATCAGGAACATACATCATATTTGCTAGGGTCCACACAATCCCATCAAGTATCCAGATTTATAATGTTCTTATCCCAATGTTTATCAATCATGCACTGTCTTCTATAAGAACAAATCCACTATCATAGGATTTATCTGCATGAAATTAATCTCTACTCGCACACATATGCTAGGGTCCACCTTAGAGCAGTCTCTTTGCCAATGACATCAAGAAACACTTCGAACTGACTAGTGATGCTTGAATTTATCACTATCACCATGAACACATGGTTTCAAGGTCCACTAAGTTTTGCTTATCAAACTTTCAATATTTTCCGCATATCTCGTAGATCTCGTCACTACAAGTTTATAGGAACTAGAAGATCTGAAATCTGACTTCGGATAGCTTCGATATCAAATAGATTTTTACACTCCTTATCAGTGCAACTTCCATGTTGACTGTTAAACTACCAATCTATTTTTGCATCAGCAAAGATCTGCTTACAACGAGTTTGTAAGTGCAAAAGGATCTCAAATTGAGCTCCGGATCGTCAAGATATTGCAATTTGAAATCTCAGCCCTTCAATCTGGCCAAATTGGCCTTTGACCATTATGCTGACATTATCAATGATATGGCACACATGTCAAACCTGGGCTTTTTCTTGATGGGCTTAGAACTTCTTCACTCGGGTTGTACTGACTCGAACTACAACTGACATGGCTTGAGGACCACCGAACTTGGTGGTTAGGGTTGTAAATGGGTTGGTTCGATCCGGTCCATGGTGGTTAGTAAAACGATGGACCAGAAACTGGAACCAGAACCGTTTCGGAACTAGTTTCCTAGATTCGAAACCGAAATCGTTTAGAAGTAGAGGGACTTGAAATCGGAACTGAAATCGTGTATGGGGTGAGTTCGTATTCAGGTCCGGGTCTTTGTAGAGAATGCTTTAGAGTAAAAATTAACTTTTAGGAAAAAGTCTCAAAAATTAGGTTAATATGTCGAATTTCGAGTCTATGAGTCAAAACGAAGGTAAAATCAGACCTAAAATCGTTTAGATTATGAGTCCAAAAATAAAACCCAGACTTAAATCTATTTACTTATTAATTTCTAAATAAAAACCAAAATCTAACTATTTACAGGGCAAAACCTCCAATTAAAGAATAGGAGCCCCATTTACAAACATACTGGTGGTGCGCAAAGGTCCTTTTATTCCATCCGAAAGTGAATCTCATCACCAAACCTGCGCGACCCATGTCACTTTCAAGTTTTCCTTTTTTTAATCAAAGAGTGTCAGAAGCCATTTATCTTTCGCATGTGACTTCATAAAAATCAACCAAAGGACAACCATTTTTAAGTGCCAACCACTCCTCTGTTTACGGTTTCTGCTCAACGATCCTTCCTCTTCAGAAACGACGCCGAGATCTGCAGTGATCACATGTTTCTGCAGGAGGCCAGAAGCCAAACAGCGCCACGAATTTTCTTCTCCGGCAGATGCAGCGCCGTGCACCTTCTCAGACACCGGCAGCTGATGCCGCTCCCTTTTTCTTTCCTATTTTGATTACACGGCCTCTTCCGTGCCCAGATCCAGCGGCCGTGGCCCACCTTCTAGATTCCATTCGATCTCGTCTATCTCTCTAGCCTTCTGCACCACAAAAGTCAGATCCTCTGCAGCGTTGTTCTCTACAGGTCTGCAACACTGATCCAACCTGATCAGATCGGGATTTGCACGCCCTCTGAGCAGCCATCAAATGGAGGCCCGTCGAGGATCAGAATAAAATCTGATCTCTTCTCTTTCCGCGGCAACTCGGCCTGACTTCAGAGAATTTGATACGATGCCCACTTGAAATCTTAACCGATCCCCCTTCTTCTTCCTGACGTCGTGACTCCAAGTACAAATCCGTTGATCGCTTAGACCGACGATCAACCACCACGATGGTCCACCTCCGATCACACAGCATCCTCAGAGATCCAATTCAATTAATCTCTCCTTCTGGTCTCTGTCTATGGGGCAGTTAATCAAGATCAGGTTCTGGGCAGTGGTACCGCCCGTGCCCGATTCTCTGATCTCTCTGCAACCAATGCACCTATGAGACCCCTCTCTCTCTTTTTATCAATCCTCCACCAATCGTACAGAGGAGTCCAGATCGGACTTCTCTCCTTGTCTTCTCTGATCCGTGTGCCGTCGTCCGAGGCAAAGATCTGTATCACGATCTTTCCGCATCAACTAGATATGACCTGCGACCCACCTCCGATACAGTGTGCTTTGATCAGAGTCACAGATTATTTGTCCGCCTCTTCTGCCTCACCAGCACATGGTCTTGGGTTTCTCAGATCTGGATCCGTAGATCACACCATCCAAGTGATCCCCTGGTATTCAACATCTGGCCCACCTTTGATCTGCGCTCTGATACCAGTTTGTTGTTCCGAACTGCTTTGATACCAGGTTGTTGTGGCAAACGTCAGTGACACGACTTGTAGTGAAAGTGGCGTAGCGGAAAAAGTACCAGACATCGCCTGTCTAGATGCAATGATACACACACATGCAATCAATCTACACACAAAATGAAGAGAAAGAGGATTTACGTCTACGGAAAGACAGAATCATACACTCTCTCCACTCTCTTTCTTCTTCCCGCTAGCAAGGCAACGCAGGATCCATATATAAACTCCATCGTGGTATGGAAGTCCACATTTACAGCTTACGCTTACCATGTGGTGCTATAGTGCGGCTCTTGGCTGCAGAGCTCGCCTATTTGTCAACAATATCGGCTCTTATTAAGCCAACATTTCAGCAGTACTCAATTCTAGAACATACATATATACTGAAACCTACAAATACAATCATTGATGAAATGCATGCACACAGGGAAAATTAAGAGAGAATTGCAAGGGAACCTGGAGCTCGGACTCAAGGAATTCAAGGATTACTCCAGGAATGATGCCTCTTACGCCGCCTCCGTCGATGCTGAGAATTGTTTTCATTTCTCCCTCAGGTGTTGCCATGATTGTGAAGACAGGAACCTTTTTGCGACTGCAAATATTTGGAGATGAGAACCGGAAATGGATGGGTCGTTATACGAAGGAGGGTGGGGGATTTATATTCGTCGCTATGGTCCCCATTTTCTTTATTTAAATGCTTTGTGGCAGTGTGGCTCTCTCTCTCTTTGGTAGGGCCCACCTCTCAGCCATCTGATCCAATCTCTTCAGGGAAAAGCTCTATAATGAGAGTATTGCCAAAAGGTAAAATGCAAAATAAATTCTTATAAAATGCATAATAAAAGGTTTCGTTTTTATGTGACCTTTTTGTTTTTTTATGCATGTAATTGCATTTTTATAGTAAGCAATTACCTCACTTTAATGGATTGGAGTTACAATAGGTAGTGGTCAACGTAGGGGTCATTTAGAGAATTCTATGTATATGAAAATTACACATGCATAGGCAAGTGGGCATTTACAATATTTACTACAATCGTGTAATGGGCACATGGTTTATCTGCGATATCATGGTGAGTTAAACCATGATATCCTCATTCACTTACATACATGAGTGGGGATATCCCTTCTCCTTTTTTTTTCTTCATAGTCAAGCGGCGTATTACCCCCCAAATCAGATTCAAGGGAAAAAAAACTTTGTTCTTTGGATAGTAGCCGCTGGTGGTGGAAGCTAAATGGTAATAATGGGTGAAGTTGAAGATGATGGTGAAGGGGAATAAAGAATGAAAGGTGGGTTGTAGATAGTAACAATGAAAGGAGAATAAAAATAAATAAAGAAAGAAAATGAAAAAGAGAAAAGAAATGATGTGTTCAAGAGAGAAAGAATGTGAGGAGCGGGGTGGGGTGAAGTTTAATTGGTTTGGTTGGAAGAATATAAATTAGTTCAAATGTGTTTGGTTTAGGATTTGGGTAACAAGCTCCCACCTACAGTCATGTCCATGACCATTGAGGTCATTACCATATAATGAAGAAAAATATTGAATAGATAGGGGCTTAGTTGGTAGAGGTGAAAGGAGTTGAAGGAAGATGAGGATGAGGGAGGATAAGGAAAAAGAAGAACAAGAAGAAACGCGCATGGATATCCTCGCTCATATATACAAGGGAGCGGGGATATCACTACTTAGTGAAACAACAAAAAAATTAAGTAAAAAGAGTTTTTGGGAAGTTTTTGGGATTGCTATAGTGGTAACATATTTTTTAGGTCTTTTTTTTGCCTATAAAAAATTTAAAGGAATTTTTTTGGTAAAATCCTCTTTTTTTTTTTTTTTTCACTTTCGTAGGATAAAGATTGGTAACCCAAGTTGTTTATCTTCTTTACTGGCCTAATAATATCATAAGATATTTAATTTCTTATGTTACATCTTCATAAATTCTATAGATATAATTCTTTGCAAATTTGTAGGCTCCCAATTTATGATCTGAACCGTATATATCTTCTCATATTAATAATAAGCATCAATAATTTAGTTTCACATCATAAGTTTTTATAGATTTTGAGAAACATGTAAAAAATACAAACTCATATAAGCCATCTAAAACTGCTGGATATATTTGTTCACCAATGTAAAAATGGTGCTTCCAAATGAA
Organism: Sextonia rubra; assembly: GCA_037013555.1. Lineage (NCBI taxonomy): Eukaryota > Viridiplantae > Streptophyta > Magnoliopsida > Laurales > Lauraceae > Sextonia > Sextonia rubra. The sequence goes on along the minus strand of JASUAD010000001.1, from coordinate 15,012,296 downwards.
CATGGTAATGTATTTCATAAATGTTAAAAATTTGCATATGAAAAGGTTACATACAACCCTTTACTTATATAAAGCTCATTTTCATATTTCATGCATAAATGGCAAATGCAAACAACCAATAAAGAAGTCCCATTACATTTATAAGAGAAATGTTCATTGTAGCATGAACACATGTAATAAAGTCATTACCTCAAAATATTGAATTAAAATTATATATATATATGAGTAGTTTTCAGGTGCTAGGTGTCTAGCACCAAGCAGAGCCACTCATTATAATAAGTACAGCAACAATATATGGCTGTGCAACATTGTGGCCGCGAGCCACTCATTGTAGCAAGTACAGTCACAATGTGTTGCTATGTACCATTGTACTGTGATTCGTGTCTAGCACTTGAAAATTTCACATTATAACTCTAATCAAAATGATATCTTAGACATAGTAGATTCGACTAGCTTAGACAATCATCAAGTTGGATGGCTAGGAGGTGGGCCCCACCATCAAGAAATGAGTGGTTATACAGGAAAATTTCTATAGTCCTAGTGCCCAGGCTGCTCTCCGGATGCTGATGAGGTAAACCGTAAGTTTTCGAATTGTGTTTACACGGAAGAGCTTCAGGACAAGAAAAAAGGGGGCTTTTTGCAAATAAATGAAGTGCTTTAGTCTTCTATGGGACCAGATAGCATTATAAATGACTTGCTTTACTCTTTTATAATTTTTTGGGTAAAATATTATTTTATATTTGTGGTAGAACACTATATCAGGAGCGGTCTTTCTCAATAATTAAAAAGGAAAATTCTCTAAAATACCCTATTTAGAAAGAGTCATTTTTACCCTTTTTCATTGGTCCAATTACCTAATGCAAACTCTGTTTACAATGTCCAAAGATAGAAAGGAAATTAAGAACACACTTCCACAACAACTAAAGAGGCCATTCATGCTTTCCCCCCTTAACTTGCATTTATTTCTACTTGTCCCAAGGTCAATTTTCACTCTCCAAAGTAGGTGGGGCCCACGGTCTAATTAACTCATCCAAACCGTACGCATCCATCCCATACCACCCACTATTATTTACTCATTTCTTAAGAGACTGCGCAAAAAGAGAAGACATGCATGTTTAAAAATATATCATGCTATAAAATAGGAGATTCAAATTTGAAAACAAGAGAAAGGTGCCTTTCTTTGGACGTGTATGAAGGTGCCTTGCCTTTCTTTGGACGTGTATAAAGGTGTCTTTCTTCAGCGTGCATGTAAGTAGCATGATTGCCTGGGCTAAAGATGGGATGAGCCACATGGTTACGATCTACACACCATTCAATTAGTTTTAATGTTTTTTAATAAATAAATGCATATTAGTATTGAGTGATGTAGTGATTAGTTCTCCCTTTTAAAAAGCAAGAGGCCATGGGTTCAAAACACCATGTCTATGTTTTTTTAAAGAAATGCATTAACGTTCATCCTAAAAAGTAGTCTTATTTATAGGGATGACAATGGGTTGAGTCTAAATGAGACTCGCACGGCCACACACCCATTAGGGGTAGGTTTGATAGTGGCTTTTTTTTAAGTAATAGGAAAAACTCATGTGGTGTTGGTAGTTTTTAGTTTTAGGCAAGCATGGGAAGAGAATGTGGCATGCTCAAACTCTACTATATATATTTTCATTTATTTTTACATATTTTAAAGGTTTTGAGCTTTAAATTTGACTTGACGTACTCAAATGAAGAGAATTTGGTTGATACTAATTAGTGACCCATCATAGGGTGGGGCAGATTTGAATAAAATAAATTTAAGACGGAGTGGGTTTAGGTGTAACCCAACCTGTACCAAACCCACTCCATTGTCATCCTTACTTATTTAGTTCTTAGGGCTTTCTGTACATGCCCTAGCATGATATCTTATTTGATTTTACCTTGGTTTCCAAGCACTTAGATCAGTGGTACCAAAGCCTTTGCCTAGTATTTAGCTTCGGATAAGCCCTTTGGCAGACCTGGTCTCGCTCTTTCTAACCAATTACCTTGATTTTTGTGGGCCCACATGTTTCTTTTTTATCAACTATATTACTACTATTATTGTTTTATTAAATTGTTTTGGTAATTTATTATTATTTTTATTCTAATTAGTGGGACCCATTATGGGATTATAAATTTTATATTATGTTTAGATTAGAGGAATTTAATAGGTTGTGCATAATTAGATACCAAATACGAAAGGTCTTCTTGAAGGGATATGAGTCGAATAGCAAATCCAATTTATTATCCAAATACGAAGAGGTTTTCTTTTTACATTCCCTGAATTAAAAGCCAATTGCAAACTCAAGTCATTATACTTGGTCATTGTGGGCCCCACCTCTTTCTCTCCTTTTCACCACTCCTCTTTCCTATAGGAAGCTCACACTGTCCTCTCTCTCTCTCTCTCTCTTTCTCTTCCTTTCCATGTGGCTTTACTTGGTTTACTAGCAACAAAAACCCGTGCTAAGCCCAGGTCTAAGATTGAAATTTTATTAAATTTTAGGGCTTTTAAAAATAATTTAATAAAAATAAATTTATTATAAAAAAATAAAAGGATTTGTTCTTATCTTGCAGTAAGGGGCTTATTTTGATAGATTCCAATTATGGGTGAAAGGTGATTGCATAGAAAGGTCAAGGTAATATCTTTCCCAGTGAGCATGGTTCTATTTATATGACAAGTCAAGTTACTGCTTTCTTTATGATGCCCACTTGAGCCTACATTTGATATTAGTTCTGCTCTTTTTACACTCTTATTTTATGTGATCTAGCATCATTGTTGCATTGAATCTAAAAAATGCCTATGGCTAACAGATTAAAATCCTCTAAAAAATAAGATCTTGTCCTCAGAGAAAAAAAAGGAAAAGAAAAGAAAAGAAAAAACAATGTATAAAAATTCAACAATGAAATCCACAAAATGTGATCATAATCTCTTTGAAAAAAAAAACACACAAATGATCAATCTAAACATGTCACACAATAATATGAAAATTATTAATATCAAATTAAAAAAACCAAAATGAACTTGTAAAAGACAAAAGAAAAAAAAAGGAAAAAACCTTTTTCGATGGGCCCCACATGTTGATAGGAAAACCGTAGATATTAAGTTGGCATACAATACATCAATTGGCGACTAATTTTAGTAGCGTTGATCAGATAAATCTTGAAATGAAATAGGAACACAAAACTAATAACTTTGTAGAGTTTTGCATCTTAGCTATATCATATCCTTAATGTTAGGGCCTAAAAATTTAGCTAGCCCAATAGAATATAAATTGGGGCCTAGCGTATGTATACTTAAAAGATCCAAGTTCATCTGTACAAGCAATACTAGAAAAATGGCATAAATAATCTTCTTAGCTTTGTCCCATCTATGTGGTTGTTTGTTCTTTCATATGAGGAGAAATCACACTTCATGACTTGGGTTGGGCATTAGCTTATGGCAACATGTACAAGTTGCCCAACCGCAATATGGAACAGAACAGGGAGTTGATGGTGGAAGAGTCACTAAGCTTTTCATTTCAATACATTCACCTGTTTATAGATGTCTTTAACATACCTTATAGCTAGGTCTAACATGTCTGCTTTGTTTGTTTGCAGCAAAAAAAAAAAAAAAAGAACTTTGGTGTTAAGACTACAATGAATAAGTTGTTTGGTATTAACTTTTAGAGAAGTTTCATAATTCTTAGAAACCTTAAATTTTGGGAAAAATAGATGAGTAAGTATGAGGTTGAAAGAACTCATATTAGTGAAATGATGAAGAGTGATTATGAGAATGGTGAGTGAGTACCTTACTCTCGTGGGTGAGTAGCTTACTCCCGTGGGTGAGTAGGAGAACCCCAATATCCCTCCACGCTTCGCCAAAGCTTATAACCTTCGGTGATGGAAGTTATTAGGGCCTGATTATGTGCGATGGCAGAAATGTAGGGGGTGATTGGTAGAGGGAGAGATTTTGGGGTGACAGAGAAACGATCAATGTGGGAGGTTTAAGGGAGAAATTTTAGGAAGTGATTTAAAAATCAGGTAGAGGGAGATTTTAATGGAGTAAATCAAATAGATGAGAGAGTGGATTGTGGGTAGAGGGAGAAATTTTAGAGAGTGATTTAAAAATTGGTTAGAGGAGAGCGTTTAGGAAAGTTAATTTAGGGGAGTAAATCAAATAATTAAGAGAAATGATAGGTGGGTAGAGGGAGAGATTTTAGGGAGTGATTAAGAATCAGGTAGAATGAGAGATTTTAGGAAAACCAATGTCATTTGAAATTTTTTGGGATATTGATGTGAGGCTCCAGAAAAAAAGAAAAAATGAGGGTGCTGGCATGGCACCCTCCAGAGGCCTCCGTTCTTGTAGTTTTGAAATATATAACTGGAGGCCCAAAAAAAATATTATCAAAATCTTAGTTTTGTTTAAAATATTTCAAGAGAAATAAATCTTAAATAAATAAATATATTATGTATTTATGTTTTATTATTAATATTAATTCTATGCACCAGGATTCTAAATAAAAAAGAAAAAAGGAAATAAAATTACAAAAAATACAAACCAAATGCAAAATTATAAATTTCCACCCATATTTTTAAGTCATTTTTTTAAAAGAAGAAGTAAATATATTAAAAGCCTTCCAAAATTTGGTGGGCTAGCACCTCACAAAATCTAAATCTTAAAATGTTAGATTTTGGAAAGCTTGAAGCTACTATAGAGGATTCAGTTCCTTTAAAATAAAATAAATGGACGTTTTTTTTTTTCACCTATTTGCCCATCAATGTTAGCCCCAAAGCATCTATAATTTCTTCATCACTTCTGAGCTTTTTGAACAACTTCATCTTCTTAAGTCATCTATAGTTAAGTTGGAATATTCTGTTGGTGAACATTGATTACGGAGTAGGACTTGGCTCCAAAAGATTGATCCAAAAGATAAATAGGGGCTTTTTTTGGTAATGAAGAAGAAAATGTGATGGGTCCTATCTTTGATGGGCAAAGATACACAAATGATAAAATAAAAGAAAATATCCTGATAAAGAGCCACGAACATTCACATAGTCTATTATAACCTGAACAAAGTATGCTTAGATCTTATTAAATTCTAAACAATGAATAGTAACATTCAGATCTTTCAAACCAAATAGAAGTACTGATCAAGAACAATATTCTTTCTCCACGAAAAGACACAAGAAATAGCATTCAAACCATTTATAACCGAATAGATGCTAAACAAATTGCACAAATTTCTTTTGTAATAAGCATTCAAACCATTCTTACAATCAACTATTAAAAATAAGTGTCCCAACAGAAATTCCAGTGCATAATTCAAAATCATTTACACAACGAGATTCCAAATAATAAAAATTTAAATTATATATTCTACAATTAATAAGTTCCAACAGTCATAAATCATAGTTATTTGCCTTCATCTGTGACATGATATTTTCCTTTGCAATTCACTTGCAAAATCAAAATTCAAATTTATGTCAAGCATCAACCCGCATAATAAAAACCTGGATTAACAATAACAAAAACAAAAAAGTTTAAGCCTTTATTTGGGTTGAATACAAAAGTCCAAAATCATAAAAATTGTGGGGGGGGGGGGGGGGGGGGGGGGGAGTTGTTATATGGGTGAAATTAATATAACTGGATGGCAAATACATAAAAAAATAAATCCAACATCATGTTCGAATGACTGAGATTTAATGCAGTGTTTAGAGACCTAGCGTCATCAAAAAGGAAGAGTAAGCATCTATCGATCCAAGGCTCATTCCTGTTGCTACAAGAGCATTTGAAAAGGAGGCTCTCAAAATCTAGTTGGCGCAGACAGAAGAAAGTGGTCAACGTCGTCGGAGAAGGGGATATTTGGATCCTCGTTACATTCAAAATGGAAGCTCTTTCAATCAGGTTGGTTGCATGTCAAACTTGAGACGTGAGACGATCATCATGCAATAGGGTTGAGAGAAAAAAATGGCACCATTCTATATCCCTCTTCTTACAGTAACAATCGGTTATCATAATAAATATATGACTGTGCAAGATTTTAGAGAAACATATCACTTCCAATGGCATGTGTTGATTTTCATTCCAATGGTGTAAAAGGAAACCAACAAAGAGTCCACCACCAACGATGACATGATACGTCAAATATATTGATTTTCATTCCAATGACAGCTACTAACTTATGGCAAAAGGAAACCAACGAAGAGTCCTCCATCAACTATAAGATAGTCAAACCAATTTAGTGGGAAAAAGATTTTGAATGTTAAAATATGAGGGAGTGATTTTAGGGTGATAGTTGGTAGAGGAAAATATTTTAGAATATAAGGCAATGATTTTAGGGTGATTTCAGTAGAGCTATGCCACTTGTGATTTTCTGAAAATATGGCATGGCGCTCTAGAAAAAATGAAAAATAAGGTTATTGATGCAGCACTATTCATAGGCTTTCATTCTTGTAGCTTTAATATATATAATTCTTAGTAGATTTTGTTACTTTCTTTTTACATGTTGCAGCACACCCCCCCCCCCCCCCTCTTAATTATTATCATCTGCTCAACAACATTAAAATCACCTTCAACCAATGCCAATCCAACCTCATCACTTACGAACTAGGCCCACCAGTAAACCATCCACCAACCCTCCTATGAAGCTGTTGTGACATACAGGAGCGCGTAACCTACGATCGACAATCAAAGCTACACACAAAAAAAGACAAGCACACAAGAGCACACACAAGAGATTTACATAGTTCGGCGAAATGCCTACGTCTACTGCTAAAAGAGAGCTCTATTTTTTTACTGCACTTTTCTACTTAGGTCTAGGGTTATAGGTTACATCATATATATATATAACTCTCTTTTTCTTAGCCCTTAAAAAAGCTCAGTATAAAGACGAAAATACTCATAACCCAAAGCCCAGTCCAAGACTAACCCTATAGATCAATCCGGTGAACTTGAAATATAAGACATAAACCCAACAATCTCCATCTTGACTTGGATTCCATAGAACTCGAGCCACCAAAAAAATAATTAGCAATGTTTTCAACTCCACGTGCCTTACTAAAAAGTACATCCCTGTGCCCACTGTCATAGGGCACATTCTTCACTCTTCAATGATGAGTGACACGGATCAAGTCCAAGAAAGACTTGAACTTGTCCTTAACCAGTTTCATACAAATGCCCCAAATTGCTTATGCCATTCTCCAAAAGCGTGCTTCAACCCGTACAATGATTTCTCTGAAATGCATGCATGATCAGAAATCTAAAACTTCACTCCACCTGCATGGGAAGTTCTTTTCTTATCCTCGTAGACCCACTTGCATCCAATGACCTGATTACTATCATCAAAAGACTTCAACTCTTCATCTATGATTGCTGCCTGTTGACCATTTTTCTGCGCTTCCACTGACTCCGAAATACGTAAATTACTCAACCGTCAATGCATATGCAACTACATTATATGTTACCAACATATCCTTGAAATTATATCTGACTTACAGTTTCCTTACTCTCAGCAGTCTACCTGTGTGCTGCTCAATCTGATTATCCTCAGTATCTCAGAAGGAGCTAGATGCACTCTCCTTCCAAACTGGGATGTTTGACTCTACCTGAACGGTGCCACTGCTGCTACCTACTTCTATGTTCTCCACCTGCTTTTTTGCATCGAGCAAAGCATCCTCATAAAATGTCACATCCCTGCTGATGATATATTTGGGTGAATCTGGATCGGTACACCACAACCTATATCCCTTCACCCTATAAGCATATCTAACCAAGATGCAATTCCAACCCTTGGTTCTAACTTATCCGTTTTCACATGAGCATACGCTGGATAACCGAAAACCCTCAAGTTAGAATAATCAGTTGGATTACCTGATCACATATCTTCCAGTGTTTTGTAACCAATCCCTTAGTGTGGAGACCTATCAACCAAGTAGCCTGCAGCATGTACTGCATTAGCTCAAAAGTTTGTGGACAATCTTGCAATAAACAATATACAACGAGCTCTTTCCAAGATCGTTCTGTTCATCCTCTTTGCAACTCTATTCTGCTGTGGAGTTCTTGTGGTGGTGTAATGTCAAACTATGCCTTTGTCCTTGCAATAGTTTCAAACTCATTGGATCGATACTCCTTGCAATTATCTGTCTTCAACTTCCTCACCTTCCTGTCGGTCTGTTTCTTAACTATTACTTTCCATCGCTTGAATATTTCAAAGGTCTGATCCTTCATCTTCAGTATATAAACCCAAACTTTTCCTGAATAATCATCGATGAAAGTTAGTATAAATTGGGACCCACCCTTGGAATAAACCTTAGAAGGACCCCATACATCTAAATGAACGTAATTAAAGATACTTTCGTATGATGAATACCCGTTTTGAAATTGACCCTGCGGTGTTTTTCAAATATGTATTCTCACAGAAATCCAACTTGCCTGTCTTGGTGCCATATAGCAAACTCCGCTTGCTCAACATTGTCAAGCCCTTCTTACTAAAGTGACCGATACGCAAGTGCCATAAACGCGTTGAAACAAATTTATGGTCATCTGATGAAGACACTACAGCTCCACCTAAAACTGTACTTCCAGATAAAATATAAAAGTTTCCAATTCTATTGCCTCTCATAAGAACTAGAGCACCCTTCATAACTTCATGACTCCGCCTTCAGTTAAGAACTAACAACCGTTGGAGTCCAAGGTAGCAAAAGAAACAAGATTCTTTTTCAGATCAGAGATATGCTAAATCTCTGCCAATGTTCTGACAATTCCATCATATATCTTTATTCCAATTGTTCTAATCGCAACCGTCTTACATGCAACATCGTTACCCATCTAGGCACTACCACTATTGATCTCACGATAAGTGATAAACTAGTCCTTATTGGGACACATATGGTAGGAACATTCAGAATAAAAAATCTATTCATCCAGACAATGAATACCTTTCGTTATCACAAAAAATGCACTATCGACAGTAAAACCTGATCTTCCCTCTGCAATACTGATTGAATCATCAGAGGATGAATGTTTTATTTCTTTCAATATTGATTGAATAGTCAGAGGATGAATCTTTTATTTCTTTCCCTTTCCTTTGCCTGTTAGGACAGTTCTTTTGAATCTACCTTTTTTATGGTGATAATAACACTCTATGTTTTTCTTGTTGGATCTAGACTTGGATCTATGTTTGCCCCTATTACTGGAGTCATTTGTTTTTCCTCTTGCAACCAAACCGTCACCCGAGCTATCATTGTCTTTAGGCATAATCTTTTTCTTCAACTCCTTAGAGTTCAAGGCTGCCTCTACATTTTCTTTTGAAAGAGTATATCTATCATACATCATGGTATCAATAAAATGCTGATATGAGGGTGGTAAAGGACATAATAGCATAATAGCTTGGTCTTCATCACCAATTGAAACATCAATGTTTTCCAGATCCATAATAGTTTTATCAAATGCATCAAGATAGGTATCAAGGGACATACCTTCCTGCATCTAGAGAGAGAACAACTATTTCTTCAGATAGAAACGGTTCATCAAAGATTTGGTCATGTACAGATTCTCTAATCTCAGCCATAACCTAGCAATGGTTTTCTCTTGGGCAACCTTTCGTAGTACTCCATCGCTTAAGCATAATAAAATCGCTCCATATGCCCTCTCCAACATATCTTCCTTTTCATCTTCTTACATCGTCTTGAGAAGGGCATTATTTCCCTTCAATGATTTATGCAGCCTTTTTTAAATCAACAAAGCATTCGTCTTCATGTGCCACAAGCTGAAATCATTCCTGCAATTGAATTTTTCAACTTTAAAATTTGCTTTTATTCTTGCAAAATTTTTCTACCACACTATAATTCTCGTCACTACGAGCACACTGGAAGAAACGGATTTGAAATCAAAGTGCGAATGGCTCCGATATTACAAAAACAAGTTTCTACACTCCAATCGCTCAAACTTCCTCGTTGACCATTAAATAGCCAATCTCCCTCTTCCACTACATAGATCCGCTCAAAATGAGTTTGTGGGCGTAAATGGATCTCCGATTGGACACTAGATGATTAAGATATCGTAGAAAGAAGTTTCTGCTGTCTATTCACGATTAAACTGTTTTGATCGTACTTGCTGATGTCAGCCCTGCACATGCTGGTGGGCTGGGCTCTGCACACGGATCAGGTTGACCTGACCTAACCTGGAATGCACCTGTTGCTTGACTGGGCTTGCCCCATGGATTAGGTCTGACCCAACCCGAAACCAGACCTGGCGTGAACAACCTAGGCCCACACCAACGTCTTTCTCTTCGTTTCTGTATTTTGCAATAGAAAATGATGAGACAAAAGTCTCAGCTTGAGACTTCTTCGCATGCAAGCTCACTTCTCTGGCACGGTAGACGACGACGAACACCGGCGGACTAACGGTGACCCTGGGAGATGATTCCAGTGGGCAGCAACAACGTTAACCCCATCAAAGGATCCGGATTCCTTCTCCTTCCTCTCTGTACAGTCTGGTTCCTGTAACTAGAACTGTGGACAGAATTGCCCAGCCTTATTCCTTGGCAACAACAAGTGGCGAAGGTAGGGCACTACTCAGGCAACGGGGGGAGCAGTGAGCAGCGACCAAGAATTTTGGCGAAAACTCATGCTTCTGCAAACACAATCAAGTAGCCTCTGTCTTTTTCTTTTTTCTCAAAAATCAAACCTCTCTTTTCTAATGAGCTCTCTCTGTGTTTCCTGACGAAATAGAAATCAAACTAACCCTATTTCTTCCTCTCTTCTTTGATTTCTGTAAATAGAAAAACTCAAGAGCCAGTCACCGACGTGACTGTGTTGCGCGGCTCACAGAGATCAAAGCAATCTGACCTCCCTCTCTGTTTCATGAAACAGAGATCAATCTCAATAAGATTTTCGTAAATCACAAGGCACACAACATAGGCTTTGATACGACTTGTTGTGAACGTGCGGGAGCATAACTTGCAATCGACAATAAAAAGCCACATATAAGAAGAGACAAGCACACAAAAGCATGCATAAGAGATTTATATTGTTCGGCGAGATGTCTACGTCCATGCCAAAAAAAAAAAAAAAACTCTACTCGTTTACTGCACTTTTCTGCTTAGGTCTAGGGTTACATGTTACATCATATATATAACTCTCTCTTTCTTAGCCCCTAAAAAAACTCAGTACAAAAACTAAAATACTCCTGACCCAAAGTCCGGTCCAATACTAACCCTATGGACCAATCTAGTAAATCCAATACAAAAACTAAAATACTCTTGACCCAAAGTTCGGTCCAATACTAATCCTATGGACCAATCTAGTAAACCCAATACAAAAACTAAAATACTCTTGACCCAAAGTCCGGTCCAATACTAACCTTATGGACCAATTTAGTAAACCCAGAATACAAAACATAAACCTAACAAAAGCTAACAGAAACTTTAACCAACCCTTACCATCATTGTTACGGTCTTTTCCAACTCTTAATTTCTCTTGAGAGTTCTAGTTCTGTCAATCTCCACCCTTTCATAAAACATGACGGAGCAAATATTACCCACATCGTTGCATCATCTTCACCTCCCATCCCTGCTTCATCATTCTTATGAAGCTACCACCAATGCGTGTAGGACCCACCTGTAACTCAACCTATCGCACTGGTCATCTTCTTCGAATCCTACCAACCAAACAGCCCCTACACGTCTCTCCAAGCCGACCTTATTTTCAAACCAAGAGCCCATCATCCAAGCCCACTTGCATACACCTTTTTAAAAGGCAAGCAGCGTGGCAACCGGCGTCATCTTCAGCCATCAACTCAGCCCAAACGAAGCACATCAACCTGCACCCATTGCAACCTATAACTAGAAACAGTCACCTTCAACCAAGTGTTGGGTTTTGTCTTGTATTCCGGTTTAGCCGGATCGGTCGTCTGGTTTAGCCAAAACCGAGACTCAGGGTTAGGGGTATTTTAGTCATTATGTATGGGTTTTCTTGGTGGCCAAGAAAGCGGGAACTATATATATTGATGTATTGTAACCCTAGATCCTGAGGGGATTGAGATGGGATCATAGTAGATGAGTTCTCTCCTCCCGTAGACGTAGGCATGGTTGCCGAACCACGTAAAACTGCTGTATCATGTGTGTAATAGCTTGATGGTGTGATTGCTTGCGTAGATCGTGGTGGATCCGTTGATCGCGGGTTGTTTCCGTTGCGCCGCTTTTCCCAACAAGTGGTATCAGAGCGAGGTTTGTTAAGATCGTGGAGATTTGTGGGATCAAATCTTGATTGAAGATTGAAAAGTTTCTGTTTACAGAAACTTGGATCTGGGGCTCGATCGTCGCCGTCGCACGTCGTCACCGGAGAAGAAGACCGGAGCCTACCTGCCGCCACCGCTGCCAAGCAGCAGCAGCGCCACTGGTCTCGTCACGCCAACTGCCGTCGCTGCTGCCCCGCTCGGATCGCCGGAGAAGACGCACGCAGAAGACCACCGCCGCGCCCTGCCGCTGTGCCCACTGCGCCGCTGCCAATAGCAGTCACGCCGATCCGCCGCCGCTTCCAGGAGCCATCGCCGGGATCGTCGTTCCATCGCCGTCGCAACCAGCGGCCGCTGGTCCCCGGACCGTAGCCGAGGACGAAGAGCCGGCGCATCCGACGATTCCCCAGTTGCAGACAGAAGAACCGCGAGGTTGAAGACGACTCCCCAGCCGTTCGGGTTTTGGGTCGGGTTAGGTTAGACCCAACCCGTGTTGGCAAGCCCAGACAAGCACTTGCAAGTCAGGTCAGGTTCGACCCGACCCGCCTGCAGAGAAGCCTAGTGACAGAAGAGCAGGTCGGTTTCGGGTCAGGTCGGACCCGAACCCGGTTCGTCCGAGAAGCCCAGCAGAGCGAGCAGTTCAGTTCAGTTCCGGGTCAGGTGAACCCGACCCGGATCCGTTCCAGAAGCCCAGTTTGCCAGCAAGCCGTGACGTCAGCAGTGACGTCAGCACGGTCAACAGGCATGTTTGACCAAATTCAACGGCTGAAATTGTTTCTGCGATATCTTGATCTTCCGATGTCCGATCGGAGATCCGTTTGCGCCTACGGACTCGTTGTGAGGAGATCTACGCATATATGGAAGAAGATGGGCTGGTCAACGGTCAACATAGATGTTTGACCAAAATTGGAGTGTAGAGAATTAATTCTGCGATATCGAAGCCATCCGGAGTCGGATTTCAGATCCGTTTCTTCCAGCATGCTCACGGTGACGAGATCTATGAGGTTGATAGGGGATGCTTTTTTCAGGTGGAGCAGTGAAGGAGACATCAAATAACAGGGGAGGAAATCTGTGGTTCAGGTGGAGTTAGATGCGACGGATCATTGGAAGATGGATTGATGGATCTTCAATGATATCATCTAGTGGAAATCCAGGAAGCCCTGAACGGAGATGATTTTCTCGGGAAAAGGTAGTTTTGTTCAGGTCGGAGTAAGCCGGTTTAAGCATCTGGTCATACCTAACCCGCATGTACTGTGCCCAACCCACCAGAACAGACTAGAACAGGACAGTTACAAGTTTGACGGAAAGAACACCGGGATGGAGACAGAAGGAAGGATTCACAAGGTACTAGTGAGATCCGGATTCGGGGAGGTCTTCAGTTTTGTCTTGACGGACGGAAGTTAGGTTCATTGTGTTGTACAGATGCATGCATGTGGCAACAAATGGAGAGCGCTTCGAAGGTTCAAGACTATGGTGTTGAGGTCAAAAGAGGCAATTGTGGCCACGCTAGGTCATAGCGTGTGCGGAGACGTATCCTTCAGCAAGGTGCGTGAAGACATTACCGGGTATCTCAAGGTGGCTCTGAGGATTTGCGGAATCCAAGCCAAGGTGGAGATTGTTGGGTTTTGTCTTGTATTCCGGTTTAGCCGGATCGGTCGTCTGGTTTAGCCAGAACCGAGACTCAAGGTTAGGGGTATTTTAGTCATTATGTATGGGTTTTCTTGGTGGCCAAGAAAGCGGGAACTGTATATATTGATGTATTGTAACCCTAGATCCTGAGGGGATTGAGATGTGATTATAGTAGATGAGTTCTCTCCTCACGTGGACGTAGGCATGGTTGCCGAACCACGTAAAACTGCTGTATCATGTGTGTAATAGCTTGATGGTGTGATTGCTTGCGTAGATCGTGGTGGATCCGTTGATCGCGGGTTGTTTCCGTTGCGCCGCTTTTCCCAACACCAAGCACCAATTGATGCACTATACCCAACCCTTGTCTTCGTCATGCAACCACCACTCCCATGAAACTCATACCCACTTTCAGTTGAGCCACCAGCACCTTCATCTGTCTCTTTGTCCCTGACCGATGCTACTGCAGGATTCATTCTCATTCCTGTTCGCATCATCATCTCTAGAACTCAACCAAGCAGCCGTCGTCACCTTCCTCTACTCTTGCCTGTCACCCTCAACCCACCTGCATGAGCATTGAACACACCATTTTGTAGGCCTAGCCCAGGCCAACCTTTACTTAGCATAACTGAACCGGTTTGCACCCATCTATATGTAGGGATGGTAATGGGTCCGGCATAAATGGGACCTATCCCGCCCCACTCCTATTAAGGGTGAGTTTCACATTTTTTTTTTTTTTTTTTTGTGGGGTGAATTTGGATTTGTTCACCCAACTCGCACCAAATATATAATATTTATAAACTTATTACTAACATAATAGACAAAACTCATGTGGTGTTGGTAGTTTTGGGCTTTAACATAAGGGCATGTTTGACAAAGAAGTAGGGTAAATTGGAGTAAAGTTAAATTTTGAAAATTAAAAATTTTTTCCTTCTTTTTTTAAAAAATTCAAATTTCTCTTATCTTTTTTCACAAAAAGTCAAAAAGTCATCACTAAGATACAAAAATTCTTATTTTTTACACAAAAAGTTATCATAACCAAATCATATATTATTCTTTCTTGTTTTTAAGTTTACTCTACTTTACTTTATCATATCCCTCTTCCAAACATACCTTAAGGAATATGGTCAGTAAATGTGGCATGTTCAAACTCTACTACACACATTATTATCTATTTTAATATATTTTATAAGTTTTGAGGTTTAAATTTTATTAATCCCCACTTCAATGGGACGGGTTTGGTATTATAATTAGTGATCCGTCCAATGACAGGTTTGGATGACATAAATTTGACATGAGGTAGGTTTAAATTTACCCTAACCCATACCAAACTAGCCCCTATGCCATCCCTATAATATGTCAGCCAAACAGCTCAGCCCGGGGCAACTATACTCAACCCTACCTGCATCCAATTAGTTCCATAACCCATTCTCTGAACCCGACCAGAGATTACCCACCTCACTCATAACCCACCACACATAAGTCAATCTATTCACCCGTGCCCCTGTTAGCAGTACACGTCAAGACCAACACGCCTGTTAGTCCACTTGCTTACCAACTAAGCTAACTTGCCTGTGCCCACACTAGAACCTAGTCAAGCTAACTAGCCTGATTCACTAGTGTCTGTGCAACGAACAAACCAAGCCAACTATTGGATGGCCACACCACCCATTCACCTATTGCCAGCACCTGCACCAACCTGGACACGTCAACCCCACTATTAACCCACCTGCACGATATAACAATTAGGACCCGACCAAAAACCGTGCCAACCTCTCTCTGATTTTTAGTCCAAACCCAATGACTCATTCCTTAACCCACTCTATTAAATCGGAATTTCCTTAACCCATTCTATTAAATCGCAATTTACATGACCCAACGTAACCAAACTAAAGCCTACCTTCACTTTCGGACAATTAACCCACTTAGCCCAAATCCAACTCGCATGATTATGGCCTATGCCAATAGCTCTTGCATGAACCCATTTCCTAAACCCATTTGTTAACTCAAGTGCAAACCATCATCCTCAGGGACCCACAATAATTCACTAGGATATTTAAATTGGGACAGGACAAATTCATCATCCGCCATTGAATGAGGCAAGTAAGCTTACTATGACCCCACTGTACTTAAGAGTTTTCGAATTTCTTGTCTCCATCATCATAAATACATAGTTTTGTTGAGATCTATGCTTACATCATAGAACACAAGGTTTTCCACATGATCTATGCGTCAAAAGTGTGATCCTTGATTGAATTAGATGGCAAGACTTTTAGCACAATATTTTTCTCATGATATCGTAATGCCGTAAATTAGATAAGCCATTGTTTTGAAATATGTTCCTGTTATTGTTAGATTCGATATTTCCCCCTAAGATCATAAATATGTGACATGAAACATGGTTGAGAAATATGTTCCTTGAATTTATTAAAATTTGATTAAAAGGTTGGAGTTTTCGACATTTGATGAGAATATGATTTTGATTCGTGTTTCCAACCTTCTATTTGTAAATCAAAACTGAGTATTATTGAATTTTAGAACATGTCAAAGGTGTCCTCTAAAATATGGGCAAAGTACAGTTGGGATGCTCATACACGGACTTTAGCTCCCTTTGGCTATTATATTAGGGAACTGGGAAGTGAAAATTACTAGTTTGCAATTGGTTTCCTTTAGTTTTAATTTGATATACCGGTAAGGCTAGCTTCGTGCCAATCTTTTGTGGATATAAAAGGTTTGTACATAGCGAGTACTTGTGCTTGGATCAAGCTTAATTCTAGCAAGCACACTTTATGGAATTAGTTTACTGAAGAAATGCCTTATCTTAGTTTTAATTCAGAATGTTTTCTTCACAAACTTATATTGGATTTTCATTTATATGATTATTTTTGTTCAAATTATTCAAACTATTGCCTCAGCTTCGCATAAGCCTGTAATCTTGCTCAAATTTGAACTTGGTCAAAACTTGGATTTATTTTGATCGTTTTCTCTGTCCCATGTAACCCTGTAATTTTGCTAAAACCGGACCTTGCCACATTTCAGCTAATCTGTTCTTTGTTATTTGAATTATTTTGATTACTTTTCAGTCCCACCTAATTCTATAATTTTTGCTTAAATGTTCATGCCCATGAATTATAGCCAAATTTGCTATCAATTGACCATTAACCATTTGCTGTTGTTTCATAATTTGATTACTTGTGGAGCTTTACTCGCATGTTGTTTCACCTTTTTTTTCCCCAGAATTTGAGTTTGATCCAAAACCTAAGGAGCCCTAGAATGCTTATGGGGCGGGCAGAGATTTGAGCAGTGCATCACCTATCATAATGATTAGTAGATTAATTTAGGGATTATTCACTCGCTGGAAAAATTAAATTCTTAGCTTTGATGTAGTTCATTATTTTAGATGAGACTTTCCCACTGTTTTGGTTACTTCATGGATAAAGATATATTATTTGAGATATTAATAATATTTAATGAAATTTAGTTGAATTGATATGAGACAGTTATGCCACGAAATTTGAGGGTCCTAATGACCTCAGATCTCAAAATGTGACATGGATCCACTTTTAGATTAGGATCTAGATCTGACAAGGAATCCTACATGTTGTATGTAGATCCAGATTTGAAATAAGGAGAGTGCGTAAAAGAGTTTAAAATCTTTTTAAATAAATAGGGGAACTATTTAATGGTATATCATTAAAACTCTCAATATATATATATACACATACATGGGCCTTTTCCTGTACATACGTTCCTCATAGACTTTTCGTGTACACTCTTTGGTGGGGCCCATTGTAGACCCCACCAAGGGATGAGACTAGGGGGTTGGAAAGATCTATGTGAAAGCCTCAAATTTGGTCCCAATCACGTATCCCTAACACCTTCATCCATGGCTCACAAATTCATTCCGTTCGGATTGGTGTACAGTCGATCCAACGGTCCAATAAATTCGGATCCAACCGAAAGTTGGGGCGAGTTGCTATCATGGGGCCCCATGTGTGTTGCAAGGTTTGGATTGAGTGATAAATGAGCCACACCTAGAGTTCTCACAAAAAAAAAAAATGGTGAGGGACGGATGCGTATGAAGATTCTCCATACATATATATATACATACTAGGAAGAAGAATGTTAGTATGCCTTCATTAGAGCTGGAAAAATCCAACCTGGCCAGCAAACCCAACTCGACTCAACCCGTTTCTAACTCGCCTAACCCAACCCGTTTAAAATACAGGCCGGGCTAGGGTTAGGATTTATCAACCTGTATAAAAATGGGTTGGGTTAAGGTTGACCCACTTAACCCATTTGACCCGTTTAAATGTTACTAATTTACCATGGCTTTTCAATTTTTATGTGACTTTTCTTATTCATGTAGACCATAAACTGTGTACTATCTTATGCGGAAGAGCTATACAAATTTTAATACTTAAAATATAAAACTTATTTTTTTATTTGACAATATGATGTTTTTGTAGTTGAAATATTAATGGGTTTTTTATTTTTATGTTGGAATAGAAATTTACCTCTCAAATACGGATATGAATGGAACACAATAGCGTTGATGAGTCTTATACTCATGCTTAAGTACGGAATTATAAAATTGAACAAAAATTGAAAAAGGGATTATCTCAAAAAATGAGCTAGAAAATATTTATAAATTTTGACCACATTTCTTACACCTTGAAAATTGAAAAAATTATAAATTAATGCTCAATGCAACATTTTAAATGAATCTAATTGTAAGGAAAGCTTTACAAATGAAATTGGGATACATAAAATGAGTTAGATCATACACAAAATGTGAATTAAATAGGTTAGGTCTGGTCCACCTGACCCAACTCACTTCAAATTCGGGTTAAGCGGTCGGTTTGTGTTGATCCATCATAGGTGCTTGTTGAAGGTTTCCTGCCCGTTTTAGAATTGGGTCGGGTTAGGAATGAAACCTACAAATTCGGGTTTGGGTTTATCCGACCCGAATTTGGTCAACTCGACTCGTTTGCCAAGTTTAACATCCATCCATCACCATAGGGTGAATGATACTTACAATACTTTCCCTATTCATACAAAAGCATTTATCCTTTTTCATACACTTTTTTGACTTTTGTACATAAAAGTTTTCAATTGTGCAAATGTCCCTCACTGTTTAGTGAAAGAGAGATGCAAAATAATATTTTCCATATCAGGAATTCTCAAAAACTCCCCATTTAAAAAAGTGAAGTTTATACTCCTTTTTAACATGTTCGATAAAAATCAATCACCTCATAAGCGTAATGCAACAAAAGGAATAACTAATTTTGAGGAGATGACAATGACACGTGTTAAAATCTCATAGGCTAAAAAGGAGCTTTTTTGTGAAAAACGTCCGGGAGATAGAGATATATATATAACTTTGGCTATTTAGGCCCGTTATCTCTATATATTAATCATCCTGGATCCGAATCCTTGGGTGGGAATATAGAGAAATTTGGTTCCAAATCTTATATGCATTGATACAAATCAGGATTGGAATTTCTCCAGATTCAAAAAATACGTTTGATAGTCATTTTATTAGGAGCTTGAAACTTTGGAAATTCCGATGAGTATACTCATTTGCTGTCCAGAGTTTTAAGCTTTAAGCTCAACATTGCTTGGCATTAGGGCTTAACTCAATGACGTTCACAAGCATCGTCATACTACACTCAATCCACATTGAGCTCAACAATCTAGCTGTACAATTCGAACGGGTTAGAGATATGTGATTGAAGCCAAAGTTGATGTTTGAGATAGTCCCACAGAGATCTTTCCGTCTGAATGGAACCCACAAGTGGGCCCTATAAAAAACTTTCTCAGTAGGTGTGTGAAAACATCTCATAGGATTAAAGCTCTCTCTCTCTCTGTATATATATATATATATGAAAAATTCTAAAGAATGCCCCATTTAAAAAGGGAAATTTCTTCTGTCTTTCTATCCTCTAATGAGGGACAAGTCATACAGTGACTTTTTCTCATTTTTAAAAGTAACATTAATTGCTTTTTCGCATTCCTAATCTCTTATTTGTTGCAAAAAGGAGTGTTTTCGCTTTTAAAAATGCCTGGGCACTATCTAGCACTCCTATATATATGTATACATAAGGTCAAAAAGGTGTATGAGGTGAAATGTTTTTATTATTTTACACATTAATACTTTCCAAAAATAAAGGTGTCCCTCACCATAATGTGAAGGATAGATGCATAGTAATATTTTCATATATATAGCTTACTAATTCACGCTGATTGTCCCTTGAATTTTTCAAGACATGCCAAAACAGGAAATTTGATTAAAATTATCTGGCCCATAAAAAGGAGAAGAAAAGAAATTGATGATCATTGGTTAGCTCAATGAGAGTGCCAAGGAAGCATAGGATTTGTAATTTGTATGCATGCCAAAAGCTACGTTCTCATTTAGAGATAGATGCAAAGGGATCTTGAATGCCATCTCGAAATTTTAAAATTGATGAGGACTAAGGAGTAGGGCTGTCAATCCGGCCCTTTAGAGAGGGGGCCCGGCCCGGCCCGGCCGGCAAAAGCCCTCAAAACGAGGGCTTAGTTTTTTCATCTAAAGAGTGAGGGTAGGTAGGGCTCTATTTTTAAAAGCCCGCATCTAGAGGGCTGAGCTTAAGCTTGACTAATCCGGCCCGAGGGGCCCGACCTGGCCTGCTGTTTATTAAATTTTAATATAAAATTATAATATACGCAAACCTTTTGGGCCTGTTAAACTTTTTGACAAAAGCCATGTCCATGCTACAGCTAAGTGTTTTTCACTTTTCTCTTTGTGAGAAATTATCAAAATACCCAGCCAACAGTCATAAAACAATAACATTTGAGGGTCATTTTCGTCTTTTAAAAGATAAAGCCCTAAATGTCATCGTGTATAAGCAACTCCCTCTCATCGACAAAGATAAAAAGAAAAAGCCCTAAACGCTCCTATGCCCTAAATGCCACCACTAATGCCTTAAAAAAAAAGTTTTTAACTGCGCTATGTTGCCTTTTGCATTGCATTACCGGTACCCAGCCCGGACAAAGGAGAAGGATTTGTATAAGGTTGGTTGGTGGTGGTGGTATAGGCTGTTGCATATAAAAGATTTATTTTCATTAAAAAAAATTCCCCTTTCTTTTGGCCCTAGCTCGGGCTCGGCCTTGGCCCGGCCCTAGCCCTTGAGGGTTGGGTAAGGGCTTAAAAATTATAGGTCCGCCGTAAAAGTCCAGAGCTTTTGCTCAGTTAGGCCCGGCCCACACATATGAAGGTAGGATAAGGGCTTACCTAAGCTCGGTCCGGGCCCGGCCCTTTGACAGCCCTACTATGGAGGCACTTTGGTGCTCATGGGCCAGGCCTGCATGAGGTGGCTGGAGCTTGAATATATAATTTGGGCCCATTTAATAATCCAACTATGCTTAGATTAAGTGATAAAAAGCCCAAAGATTGGCGAACTAAGGAGTGCTTATACTTAAGTTGTAGTTCGTTCAAACAATTACTAGAAAGCCCATTCAACACATAGAAAGCCCGGTTCAACTCAACCCAATTGGCTTAATGTGAAGAGTTGTACCTGATGTTTCCTGCCTGTGTCGGGCTTAGGATGAATACAGTCTTATATTTCTAAAGTCTGGCCGGGCATAGATTGTCTCAGCCCAGCCCATGAACACCTCTAGCCACCTTCCTATCCACAAAAACAACCAAGGTCCAGTGGATATCTGTAGCACGTGGAGCCTCGTGCAGGTGGTGGTGTGTGTGAGTTGTGTAAGAGCTTTGAAAACAAATCAGTTGTGGTTCTCATATTTGGACCCTGTTTTAATCGGCAACTGAGTTTGGGTCGATCCAAATAAAAAATTTGGTGGAATTTGAATACGAGTTCCATAGGAAATGAGTTCGGATTTTACTACATGGCTCGTTCAAAAAGAGCTAGCTCATTCAAAAACCTTGATCGATTAGGAGGCAACGAAGCAGAAAGAGTATGATCAAATCTAGCTACCTAAAACTTAGTCAAGTTCACCCAAGTTACCTGATGAGGGAGGCCCTTCCTAGTCACAAGACCAGATCAAGTCTTTGTGCTATGGGCTCTGCTTTTGAAGGCTGATAGGTACCGTTTGAGCCAATAAAAACTTCCAACCAGTACAGTTGTGTGCGAAGCACTCATGTTTGAAATCATTAATTCACCAATAACACTAACAATAATGTTTTATTTCATTAAATACAAACACCATAATATTAACTACTTTAAGTGCCAAACCATATGACTGCTTAGATAGAAACACTGTTTGGAATTCCCCTCCCGGTTAGCCCACCGATTCCAGAGTAATCAGAAGTGTTCGGATAGAGCAAAGTGTAAGGCACCTTGACAGGCCCAACGCGGTTCTTCCACTGGTCATCGTTGTTCATCTCTATGATTCTGTTCTCGATTTCCACCAGCTTCTTTCCAAATTTCTCAAATGCTTCCAATGCAGATGAATCCGTTGTCCACTTCGATGTCGCCCTTTGCCCGAGATAGACCTCATCAGAGGAGTGCCTAGACAATATCTCTATAAGGGACACACCGAGGAGCGTCTGAAGCTGGGCCGTGATGGTCCTCAGGTAGACGGTGTCTGGATTCACCTCAAGCTCCTCGTACTCGGGAGTGCCAGCCTCCGGCATGAACTGGCGGCTAATAGTGGGGCGGTTGGGGAGGTAGCCAGCGTATGGGTACTGGCCAAAGTTGACTGCTGCGTGGAGTGCAGAGGCCACCCATATAATGGTGGTGCAAGTTTGGGCAAGATCCGACAGTTTTTGCATCTTGGGCCACCATGGCTCATCCTTCTTGTCGCCATGGCCTACATCGCGGAGCTCAGCCCACCAGGCCTGGAGCTCTGGGTCTGTTTGGATAGCAGCATCTGTTGGATAGTAGATGGAGCAGTAGTCATGGACCCACTTTTCTATTGCAGCCCAAATTTCAAGTCCATCGACAGCATATGGGTAGTCCTTGATCAGTAGGCGCAGGTTATGGGGCTGGGTCGAGTCAGGTACCGCGATTCCTCTGAAAGAAGTGGAAGGCTACATTAGTTATGGTGACACTAATATACATAAGCACAAAGGGGAGAAACCAAACATGTATAACATAGTAGGACATGCTTGGCAGAATTACCTCTTGATGAGATCTGCAGGAAGTCCTTGTTCAGTGAAAACCCAGTTCTTATAGACCACAGAAGACATCTCCATGGCATATTTCCCTGGGAAAACTGTATTTTCAAGCACACCCCCAGCATTGATGAGGATCTGCCGAGCCAAGGCATTGATATTCATCGTGTCCCGATAATGAGGATTCAACAGCTTATGGATGGGATGAACAACGCTCAGTTGCCTGTTCGTTGCAATCACAAATGGCTCGATCGTTGCATGTGTGTTCAACCTGAAATCGCCACAAAACCAATCAACTCCTTTTATTCCAGACCCATTAATATTTTATGTCCCTTGTAAATTGTAATATGGGCCAAGGCACGGCTCAACCATCTGGCCAAGCACTAGGCCCAGCAAAATTTTCATATTGGATGAAGCCCAATTAGGCCTGGCAAATACAGCACAGGCAATACAAAAATTGCTCTGTTCTATGTGCAATTCCTACCAGTGGCTTATCAGCTGATGATAGCCGGAATCATCCACAGCAGCATAGGCTTTTGCAAGCTGCCATATCGATCCTTCGACCCCTTCTTGGGCCGGCGTGAAAACTCTGTTGACTGCACCAAGATGTTCTCCCTCGGGATGTGGCAAGCTCAACTCAATTGCCAACGGTGACAAGCTGCCATCATCATTCAGGAAGAGAAGTGTCCTTGAGGCATAAATCTTTGTGGAAGTTGCATTTATCCGGTTGATATATGGGATAAGTGCATCGTGATGATCTAAGATGAAAAGCCTGTTCTTCTTCAGTGCCTACACCACAGTTTAGTTCCGGTAACCATAGTTATCAGTAATCATTAATGCAGTTTATCCAAAGAACTGAAGGAGCACCATAATGATAATCCAAACTTGGTGTATAAAACACCTCTTCCAGCTGAAGAGAATTCATTCCCATCAGTATTGACAATTAAGTGATAAAAAAAATCATACTCTCAAATTTTATTAAAATTTTTTGTAGACCAACTTGCCACTGATTGGATGATAGGAAAAACCAAGCTGGCCATGGAAATAGGCCTTTTGGTACAGTGGTCAGTACATATAAGAAACTTTCTTTGGTGAGGTAGTGGGAAGAAGAAAAGATTACATTTAGTGGGATGGGAGAAGATGGTTCGTCCAAAACAGGAAGGAGGGTGGAGGTTGAGAGACTTGGAGTTGAAAAATTGGGCTTCACCAGCTAAATGATGGTGGAGGCTTGGAGAGGAAAAGGATGATTTCTGGAGAAGGGTCACTGTGTCCAAATATAGTGAGGATGAAGAAGAGTGGGTTCCTAAAAGAGTTTCAAGGTCTCGGCTCTGGGTTGGTTGGGGGGGGGTGGGGGGGTGTGGTGTGGGGGTGGGGTGGTGGATGTATTAAAAGTGGGGGAGGAGTCTAGTGAAGGGGGGAAAGTGTTAAAAAGAAGTATGGGTTTCAAGGTGGGGATGGGCAGTACAATTAGGTTTTGGGTTGATGAGTGGGTTGGGGTGGGCACTTTGTGTCTGTTGTTTCCTAGGGTTGTTTCATTTGGTATCTGACAAGTTGTCCTTGGTGAGAGATTGCTCTGTTGTTGTTGTTGGTGTGTGTGTGTTGTTGTGGTGGGGGGGGGGGGGGGGGGGGGGGGGGGGGGGGGGGGGGGGGCGCCGCTGTTTGTGGTCGTTTTTGTGGTGGTTTTGTTTTCTTTAGTAATGTCTTTCAGGAGGTCCCTGACCCTCTCTGAGGAGTCAGAGTATGTGTCTTTCTTGAAATTCTTTCTAATGTATTTTTATTCATGGAGGAAGTTGATATTCACATTTGGACTCCTAGTCCTCTTGGAGAGTCTTCTACCGAGTCTTTTTACAGTTCGCTTGAGGGTGTATCTTCTGTCAGATCCCGTTCCTCACTTCTGTGGTCAGGACTGGCACCTCCTAAGGTAGAGACTCTATGTTGGTTAGTGCCCAACGGAAAGGTGTCTCTGGTGGATAACCTTAGAAGGAGAGGTTTATCTATGCTAGAGATTTCGGAGGTATGCCCATTATGTGAGAATGGTTTGGAGACAGTGGATCACCTTTTCTTGCATGGAAAGGTGTCTACGGCGGATAATCTTAGAAGGAGAGGTTTGCCTATGGAGGAGATTTCAGAAGTATGCCCATTATGTGATAATTGTTTAGAAACAGTGGTTCACCTTTTCTTGCATTGTGATGTTGCATCCTCTTTGTGGAGAGACTTCAGTCAAAGATGTAGATTAGCATGGTGTTTGTCAGACTCTATCATCAATATGTTTTAGGCTTGGAGATTTTGTCCTTTTTCAGGATGTGGGCCGATTCTGTGGAGGCTTATCCATTTTGCCATAGTGTAGTCCATTTGGAAAGAAATGAATGATAGAATTTTCAAGGGAGAAAAAATGATCTATGGCGATCTTCTCTCACTTGTTAATTGGCAAATAGCAAAGCGGGCTTCAGTGAGAAGGGAGTTTAGTAATTTCAAAGTGGATGATATTTTTCATAATTGGAAAGCTTGTTTGCTTTTTGTAGTACCTCGAATCATTAAGGTGGAAGTTTGGTGTCCGCCCCAAAGGGGCTTTTTGATATTCAATATGGATGGGGTGGCTAGAGGAAAGCCAGGGCCAACGGGTGTCGAAAGTGTGTTTAGGGACCACAAAGGGGATATCTTGCTTATGTTCTCTAAGAATGTATGTATCAAGGAAACAAATGAGACTGGGGTGTTGGCAATCTTAGAAGTTCTTCGGTTGTTTTTCTTTTCTTTTTGTGACAAATTATTGGTAAAAAATGACTCCTCAAATGCTATCTCTTGAATCCCAAGTGATAAGGGTCCTCGGTGGCTCCATTTCATCTTTGCGGAAATCAAGTCCTTATCTTCTCAAAGTTATGTCGAGTTTAAGTATGTTAGAAGGTTAGCAAATGCCATGGTAGACTTTCTAGCAAAAAAGGCGGTAGATAGGGCTTCTACTCTAATTGCCTATACCATGTAATTGCTATGCCTTTTTTTTAGATATAAATCTCTTATACCAGGTTTTGGTGGTGCATTGCTCAACTTATTTTAATATAATGTTTCAGTTATAGTTAATATATATATATTGTAGTTGTTTGTCATGCCTAGTTATTTACCAATTCAATCAAAAGAACAATAGCAATAGTAATACCTCTTCTACTGTCAAACCATGTAAGTTCTTCTCAATGTGTTGTGCAGTTATTGAACTGTTCTGATTACCGTACAGTTTGGGATCAAGCTTGCTGGTTGGGGGAAACTCCTGCAATGGAATATCATTGTTAAATTTAAATTCAGTAATTTACTGAATCCATTACATAGAATAAAGAAAAACTAACAAAAATCATAGAGTAAGTACATACTTGGAGATGGCTGATGATAACTGGGTTGACCCCAGCAAGCATTTCTCGTGCGAATTCTTCATCAGTCCTCCAAGCACTTTTATCAACTGCCATAGTAGCACCACCCATGAAATACCTCAGATTTAAAATCATGTGCATATCACTCTCCATGAAGCAATTTGGAACAAAGTAAATGTGTAATGCTTGATTTTTTGGCTTAGCAGAAGGTAACAATACAAATAACAAAAGGACTTATGTATGATCCAGTATGGATTAGAGAAGCTGCCTGCAGTCCTCTCACATGATATTGTATTCCAGAGTCTTGGAGTCCAGACAACATTGTACATACCTTTAATTACTTGTGGCACAGGGAATTTCAGCAGTCTCTCGCCGTCTGTTCGAACCAGTTCCTTGATCATCTCTAATGGGATCATGTCCCGAATCTTGTCAAGTGCAGGACTATCAGGTAACTGGATTCCTCCCTCATACAAATTCAGTACATCCTGGAAGGAGTCAAATTCATTGGGTGTGCTGTCACAGAAAGCCTTGATCTCAGGGACCAAGAACTGAACCAGGGATTTCAAAGCATATGCTAAGAAATCCGACATCTTCAAATGCCCGAATCGCTCGTCTCTTGGGACGTAAATGTTTAGGCTTATAAGTGGCAATCTGCTCTCTGTCTTGGGATCTGCTCGAAATAACAGAGAGAAGTCGCTCTTAGAGGCTTGGAGCCACAGCTAAATAGTATTAGAGACACAACACAAATGGACCATTCAAAGTGAATTAAGAATCTTTAGTCCTTCCTACCACTCATAGATTGAGAATTCTTACAACAATGTCTGCTCAACATTTATTAGGAATGAATGAAACCTTTAAATTCAAATATGAAATGATTCACAACATTCTCAACTGATATCATCAACTATGAACTACCAACCAATTAGAATGGTTTCTTACTTGAATAGACTTGAAATGAAACTGACCAGTCTTAGTTGGGGCACGGCCAGTTCTACCCCGACGAGGGTACGGATAGTCTCTGGACCCTCCAAGGACTGGGCGGGCATAATTTGGGCCCTTGTCTGGATCACCCAAATCATTGTAGAAGGCATAATCATAGACACGGTCCCACTCCTTAAGCTCCCCTTCTCCATCTCCTCTCAGATGAACAAGCTCTTCTTCCCTGTACTTACGTAGAGGCTCTGGCATGTCGCTTGGTAGGTAGGTCTGCAATCACATCAAAAAGAAAATTTCAGAACAACCCACTACATTCGGTGGTAAAGTCAAATTTTCGCTTGACAGGTGGTGCAGACCCAAACAGAAAATTATATCTTAAAAACAAATTTAAAATTTTTATATGCGTTTTGAGAGTATATGCTAAATTTTTATGTGAATTCTCAAATTCAAACAATAATTTTCAATATATTTTTAGAAGCGGATCGAAGTCCAATGGGTGCACTTAGGTCGCCTCGACAACATTTAATTTAAATCTGTTTATAGTTAACTTAAAAAGTCAAAATCAGAACAACCCAAGAGCCAGTGCATTTAAATTTATAGCACAGACATGAAAAAATTGGATTGGAGAAGCTGAATTTCTAAGAGCATTCAACTTATTATATGTGTAAGGATTTTTGTAATAGCTAATTTATGAGTTGGATAAAACTTGAGTCTATTGGTATTGTATTTTATATATCTTTAAGTATGGATAGTGGTTCGAGTCGCTGGATGCACTGAAGTGAAGAAATCGAAAAAAAATGACAAATTGAAGTATTTTTATGCTGACAACATAATTTAAAAAGGTTATATCTCACAAACCAAGCATTGGATATAGGTAAGCTACCTACCATTGGAAAGTTCGTTTCAAGTAGAAATCCATAAAGCCAAATATTACGTTAATCGAAGCTAAAACGAGAAAGTTATAACCTCGAAAAATTTATAGAAAAATATACTGAGTTTAATCCGACCGGTCGAGCAACAATCGAGTAGCGTTCAGGCAAGGCAGTGACTTATTCTGACCAATCAGACCTGTGTCCGACTGATTGGACATGTGTAGAAAAATCCATCGGCTTGTGATTTTTCAGTCCGATTTGAAGGAAAAATTAAATATTGCATGCCAACTCCTTTCCTGATTGAAATATACTTATGAGGCATGAATTTAGAGCTATAAAAAAAGGTTCTCTCTTAACCCTAAGGTATTGAACACCGATCTCATTGTTCTAATGAGAAATTGCTTATTAGAGATCACTTTTTTTAGAGTTTCTCATTGGAGAGTTGAAAGGTTGTAAAGTTCTACTCTAGAGGTACTTGTATTTCTACTTCTCTGAGCGTAGAAGATTATTGTGGGGAGTCAAGTACAACATATAGAAGGCGTCTACATGCTTGTATCTGTAACAGAAGATGGTAGGGAGTCGTTGCAGCAAGGTGCTGTACAAGGAAGTCACAAAGTCATTAGGTTGCGCGATAATTAGATAAAGGTTATGAGTATTCTCTCATAACTGTGGTATGATTCATAGTGCTTGGTTCTTGGTCATGGTTTTTTTCCAGTTTGAGTTTCGACATAAAAATTATATTTTCTTGTAATATGTGCTTTTGTTTAATTTATTTCCGCTGCGTAGTTGACTGTTTGCACACATAGTATTGAAATTGATTGTATTAATCCATTTTATAGTATCTCCCCAAAAACCTTCAATATGCATATAAAAAAATGTCCGGTTTTCATATAATGCTTAATTTTTCTTTTATAGCTGACCTATAAAACTTTTTAAGTCGACCTCACATAAATTAACCAAGAGGTAACTATATTACCTTGTTAACAAAGAAGATGCGGTCATATTTGTAGTTGCTGGTGGGGTAAACCCACGAGTCGCATGCGAAATGGATTCGGCCCTTGCCTGGAAAATCTTCAAGTGTCAAGGTCTTTAGGAAGAACTCACTGTGGTGGAAATTCTTAACAATCACTGCGCCTGGCGTTCCAAAGCTCATGTCCCAGGTGAATGTGACATTGAAAACGGACTCGCCCGCTTCGATGGATGTCAATGTCGTTATCCAATCCTCAAGGTATGCAGCTTCACCTACCTTTCCTTTGTTTCCAGTGTCTGCAGTGTACAGAGAAAAATGGATTAGTTGGGTTGTTAAAATACAATTAAACTAACACTATTTGGATCTTAGTCCTTTGGATTTAAGTTAGATGATAGATTCTTTTTTTATTCTATCTATCTAAGTGATGGTCCTCCCATCTGTAAGCTGGACTTAGAATTTAGATGCACTAGATTGACATTAAGTGCAAGCCAGGTGGGTAGTTGTGTCCAGAAAGGAGCCCATTCTGACTGACATTAAGGACTTTGGGATGCTCCAATGATTAGTGACTAAGGTGAGGTTCTATCCATGCCTAGTGGGTGGGCAGTGCCAGTGGTCGAGCTCCGCGTCTTACTGAGAGAATGTACCTTACCATGCACTTTATGTGCGGAGAAGGCCATTACAAAAGGCTTGCAAGCTAGTGGTGGTGGTGGTGGTGGCGGTGGTAGTAAAAGATTGAATTGAATAGGCACTAACTTTGACTAGTTTCCTTGTGGCTCGATCTGGTTTTGGATGAATTTTGATAGTAGGGCACATTTTTATTTAAATGATACAGTCAGCAAAAGTGAGTTTTAATATACCTAGGCCACCCCAAAACTGTCAACCATTATAGGTAACTTATGCTTTTCTTTACATTGGTCCCCCAAGAATGTTTCTTTCTTTTTTTTTCTAATATAGCAGTCCTAAGACAAATTTTCTGGGTGTGGCACCGATTCTACTACCGTTCAAACTGCTACAACCCAAATCTGGCATCGCTCAAGGAATCTGCAGGAAATCAGGAAAATCAAATTAGAAAAAGGAGCTAGCCATCTGACAGTCAAAATCACTGTTACGGAGATAGAAAAATCATTTTAGAGATAGGGCACAATGGCATGTATTTTTTTTTTATATCCAAGTCTAACCAACGGTCAAGATCCACTGTGACGATAGTGGAGTTCCCATTTCATAATTTTTGAGTGGCACAACTAATTCCAAGTTCAAGGGCTAGACCGTTCGCTAGGTGGGTCCAAGTGGAGATAAGCCACGGAAAAACAACTAAACAAGCACATGCTTCATGATCTCAACAATCAAACCTTCAAAATACTCATCATGGAAAGGTAAATTAATTGATCTTGGGATGGAATGAGTACGAAGATAAAGTGGAAAACTCTGAACCATTTTAAAATTTCAGGTCTGAAAAGTTCCAAGTCAATAGATTCCAAGGTGGGATGAGAAGTGAAGATGTTTCTCCGGGATATTTCCTTTGCACCAATTATGTAGGGCAAAGATTCTTTCTTCGCCGGCCGGAGCTTCGTCGGAGAGGAGAGGAGAAAGCGATTCATGTCCAAGGGCTAGGCCGTTCGGTAGGTGGGTCCCAAGTAGAGATAAGCCACCGAAAAACAAGCACATGCTTCGTGATCTCAACAATCGAACCTCCAATATACTCATCCATTAGTTTTTCAGAAACTTTGAAAAATAAACGACATTGACCCAACAACTCAACGTATAGAAAGGGAAAGGAATTGATATTGGGGTCAGACATTAGTCCAAAATTAAGGAAGCTGAAGGCACAAGCTCGAGGAATAAAGTGGATCCTCCAAACTATGCGGTCTGCAAAGCTTAGTCTCCCTAGTGGACCCATGGCCTCGGGTCTCGATCAAATTCTTTCTATTCTTTTCAAGAAAGCAAGTCACGTTACCGAGAAGTTCCCTCGAAAGCAAGTCTCTTTCTCATGGAAATGAAAAAGCAGGAAGGAAATAGCAGCAAAGACGCTCACCTCTCTCTCTCTCTCTCTCTTTCTTCATGGAAATGAAAAAACTGGGAAATAGCATCAAAGAAGCTCACCTGGGTCGCCATGTTCGGCGCTGACAAGCTGAAAAGAAACACCTTGGCCCAACAACTCATGAACTCTGTCAAGGAAAGATGCATTAAAGTCATTGAAATCCAACACGTTCTTCTTCATCAACACCACCGAACCTTTGATCTTTACACTCTTCTCATCATGGGTGTTTCCCATCAGAGCATCAATGATATTCATCTTGCCTTCCTCTCTCTCTCTCTCTCTCTCTCTCTCTCTGAAATCTAATGAAAAGAGAAAACCAAGTGCAAGTCTTCTGCCAACAAAAAAACAAATTGACGTCAAAAACAAGGGGAGGATAAACAAAGACCGAAAAACAAGAACCCAAAGAGGAAAGTTTGGTGTGTGTATTAGGTTTGCAAGTGGGGTGGTGTTTATAGGGGAGTGGGGGAGGAGGAATATTTATCAATGTATTCCGCCAGGAAGCTTCTCTTTTTATCAGTGGGATTTCTGATGGCTTTAATCTACCAGTCATCATGATCATCCACAACAATTTAATATTCTCATCGTGAAATCTGGACAGAGATGTGGGCCCTCCAACAAATGTATTTCTTTACCATACCTTTACACAAAGCAGAGGGAGCAGGACAGAATTTGATTCCACCTTTTCCACACTGGTGAAAGTGCCATTTAACCACATGTTATGTATAGTAGCTATTACGAGACCGTGCGTATAGTGACATATCGGTCTGTTTATTCTCAATTCGCATGCGGGCACTTGCTACGTTTCGATTTTTTGGAAGTTTGTTATTATAATCAAAATGTAATGATGCCTCTGGGAAATTGTTATTCATGACGTTCTAGATTTAAAATTTTGATTAGTGTCATGTTTAAAATAAGAAATAAAATAACTGGGCCTGGGAATTATTGATTAGTTTTTTAAGACGGGAATGTAGGGGAACATAGGGACCACCTTTCATTATAGAAATGTGAAGATCAAATATTTGGACCGATTCCTCATTGGGATATGAATTTGGGTTCGCTGGATGAATTTGAATAAAATTTTTGGTGGGTTTGGAGTGGACTTTCTAGGTTCACGCTGCACGAATTGAACCCGTGGTGACGCAACCGATCATATCAAAGATTTATACATGTATATTAATATAAGCGTTATATACTAGTGCTAGGAAAAATGTTTTCATATAAATATATACATATAAATATAGTCCAGTTCATGGAGCCCCACTTAAATGTATGTATATCAACAAGATGAAGACAAATGAAAAAAATTTCCTCTAGATAAGTGGAAGCAAAAAAAATTAACCTCACCAATTTATCCAAACATGAGTTAAAACCTACGATTTTGACAATGTCTAACTAACTTTAAATGTTTTAAAGCATTCAATCCAATGATGAAAAAGTTTAATGAGCGTAAAATTAGGCCAATTGCCAGATTATGAGATAACAAGAATATTAGAGGAGATATTGATCAATGGTGGGCCCAAATGGGCAAAATAGTTGGACTATAATACAACTTTTGAACCTATAACTTTTAGGAGCAAACCGTAGTCTCAGGCCACTTGAACTATCCCTTGGAGGTTGTGAGTAAAGTGAGTGGTTCAAGTATTATGTGAGAGCCTTGTCACTTCAACACTCTTTTTCTACTTTTTTATTCTTTTGACGATAGATTGAGCATGGTCATAGTTTTCATGAATTGAATATATTTTTTAAATAGGTTTTTACACAGTTGTTGAACAAATCCAAAATTACGTATGGGATTAAGATAGGATACTTCATTGATATATATATATAAATCAGTTTGCTTTTTTTCTTCTTACTAAAATATTTTATTTTAAAAAATCATAGAAATTAAATTTCAATAAATCAATTCATTTTTTTCTTACAGCGTTTTGATTTACATATGATAACAAAAGAGAATACTGATGTGACGATGTAAAGGTCCCAATACATTTTAAGTTTTCAGACAAAACAAATAGTAAACCAGACGCTAAGTAACCAGAGATCCGACTCGGCTTCTGATTCAGTTAAGAGTTTTGTAATTTTGTTAAACCATGGAAATGAATTCAGTGCAGAATTGAGATGACTCCTACAGTAGGCCGCGTTTTTAGGCTGAAGACAAATGCAGTCCTGGGTAATTAAATGGTTACGTTTTGCAAATGTCTCATGATCTTATCCGTCAGATTAGGACTGAAATGATGGATAGCGCCAGCAGCCCTGTTTTGATGTGACTTGAACCGGTCACCTACTCAATATCTCTTTCGGTCTTCCATTTTGTGGTCTTTCCTTTATTAACAAAATCTGATACGCATCTGCAAATGCAGGTCTTCTGAGGAAAGTGAAAGCACATTCATCATTGCAAAAGGGAGAGAGAAACTCATTATCAAATGGGGGCTGTTTGGGGAGTCTGACAATTTGAAATTGTTGGCATAGGCCTGCTTAGCAAGTCTGAAAATATTTGAAATAGTTGATTAGTAAAACCTTCTTATAAATAAAAGGTTTGGTACATATGATTCAATAAAAAAAAATATATTCAAACTTATCATATATAGTGAAAATTATGTAGATAAAGTTGTCGTATAATAAATGTATAAAAGACAAATTTGTCACATACTATAAAGGCTTGTTGCAATTTTTAGTGTCATTCAAGGAATTCATGCTTAGAGAATTTACAATTCTCCATTGATGTCTCCTAATTTGAATTTCTAAATCCTTTTATTTGAGAGTGCATAAAAAACACTATTATTTATCCAATCACAACAATTCTTCGTACTATCTCTGAGATATCAAAGAAATAGTAAATCTAACAGGTAACCATCAACCTTCATTGCTCTATAATCTTGGATAAATGAAAGTTGAACTTTATCTTTCAAGTAGTTAATCACCGCAATTATTCTTCTTGCATATTGTACACTGCCAACTCTTTCACGACATACAGAAAAGTTCATTATTCCACTCGTATCTAACATTTTCATCCTTAAATCTATATCCGATTATTTTTTTCAAATAATTAAAACACAACATTAATATTTGAAAAATGATATATATTTTAACGAGTTAACCCGCTAACCCACCTTCGATTTGATCATCAATAAACCCTTGGATCTCACAAGCACCACGTATTGAAATGTATTACCATTGAAAAATATTTGAAATACATAAAAACTATAGGAGCTTTTTACTGTAGTAGAACTGCGTGTTCTATCGAATCAAAATCAGAAACCATGCCATGTGGGATGTCAAATTTCTGGCTTTTCTTCCTCAACCTTTAAAAAAAATGATTTTGGGCAATACTGGGACATTATTGTATTATAAATCATTGTGATTTTTACAAAAAAAATTAAGCTTATATCTTAATTAAATAGTTTTATGAAGAAAAAAATCATAAAATGACAAGATAGTTGTCAGTACATCATTTTTACGAAATTATCCCGTTGACGATATCATCAACTTTCTACAACTTTTCTTTTTCTTCTTCGATTTTTCTTTTTCACTTTGATAGTTTCCATTTGATTGTCTTAGGTTTGAAAGAGATGATGTTGAAATTTAGTAGGGATTTAAATATCTATTTCAAACAAATGAAAGAAAATTAGAAAAAGGGTAATGAATGCGCCAAAGAAGAAGGATTTGATAAGTTCTTCACAAATCACATAACAACGAGTGTTCAATCTTTCCACCATTAAATCCATGCTTAAAAATGGTTCAAAGATTCCGGATTAATGGAAACAAAAATTACCCTTGGGATTCAAGACTCCACGTAAATAACACAATACCTACAAGAAAACCTCACATTCACTACTCAAAAATTACTGAACATGACTCCTTATATGTTGCTCACAAACATCAAGACCTATGAAACTTTTCCAAATAACTGACTTCAAACTCTTTTTTTTTAATGATAAAATGGCCTTAAATTCTAAATGTTCATAAAAGCACACTCAAATTCATCCCTCCAACCTCAATTGAAGTAGCCACCAAATTGGGAGAAAATTCTCATGTGAAGGGGGCAACAAATGTGTAGGAAGTACGTAAGAGACCAACACCGCCACCTAAGGAAGATTGCCCACTTAAATAAAACCACCATGACACAAGATGCAATGATTTTCATAATTTTTACAACACTAGCATAAGAAGAAAAGCATAATATCGCATTTTGCTATAAAGGTTGATTATATCAAAAACCAATTGACGAGTTGACAATATCATCAACTAAAGTGATTTCGTCCAAAAATATATATAAACAACTATCTCATTATTTTGTGATTTTTTTCATAAAATCGTTTAATTAAGGCTTAAGTTTAATTGTTTCGTAAAAATTCTAAAGTTTTAAAATAACTAAAATGCTCAAATATCTATTTAAAACAATCTTAAACTTCCAATAGACCCTCAAAGTGGATTTGCCAAAACGACATCTTCCTCATTTGCAGCTTGGGTGATTGTTGGGGAATATATGGCCTATCCCTGCCCGGGACTTTGAATATTCATTAGTGGCCTGAGTCTTGATCAGCAGGCTAAATGACCATTGGTCGAAAACTAGGCCAGTTATTCTTTTGCCCTGACCACTTCTGTATTTTTTTACCACTTCTGTGTATTTTTTTTTAGTATGTATTCAATTCCAATCATATTATATCTAGTAGCATCTGAAGCCCAGTATACGTGGTGCATCGCAGTTACCTATTTTTCATCTTTTATGAGTTGTTCAACTCCTAACAAAGCAGGTATCAAGGCCAGTAGGGTTGCTGCAGAAAAGATTTAAATGGGAGAGTTTCGAGTCAAAGCTTTTCTGGTATATCAACTGTTAACCCTGTATTGCTGTAAGTTGGGACAAGTGGGCCCCTCCCAGATACGGTTTGTCTTGTATTATTTATTTGCTTGTATGGCTCATTTTCAAAGATCACATAATTTGGTTAACTACTATTAGCCACTTACACTTACTTTTTATGAACTATACATCTTTTCAATAATTGTGGAGGGGATGTATTTATAGTTGGAACTCAGAAGCCCACCTCAGAGGAAAAAGTTTGAAGAAGTTTTCTTCCTCTTATCAATTAATGTTGAGATTAGTAACCACTGATTGACATACAAGCAATGAGAAAATATGATCAATGACGGTGAAAAGAGTCGAAAATAGTAATTTCTAAATATTTTTCATATTTACTGGATTAATTAAAAAAGATTCACAAATTAAAAGCACTAATGCCATAATGATATTTGATTATATAAAACATATAGTAATAAATATTATTACATATAGCAAAAGAATTAACAAGCTTACAAACCAGTCTGTAGAATTTTCAAACTTGCAAACCTGAGGTCTGAGTCTTGTTACTCAATCCAAAATTTATGTGAAAGATTGTGCCAATCGTAATATTTTGATTAGGGGCCGGAGTTGAGTCCATGTGTCCACATCCTCATACAAATACCACCTGGACAAAACACAAACTCAATGCATTCACATTCTTAGACAAAACCACTACCAAAGCTGCCTGTTAGTGTGCACCCATTTAACCAACCACACCCATGTCCCTAGCTTTAATATATACAATCAAGGAGAACAAAGAGTTACTTGGTTGGCAACTTAGCATCTGACTCAGCTTGGGGTATACCCACTATTCCTACATGTGTGGACTTCTTTTCCCATATACATGGGCTCTCCTTGCTACTTGTTTGGGCTTCCTTTTTCCACATATGGGCTCTCTTGGTCCAAGGTTTCAAGCCCCTTTAGATAGGGCCCCAAATATATATATATATATATATATATATAACCAAGGGCAAAGTTGATAAAAAAAAAAAAAACTAAAGTTGAGCCCATTAAACCTTAAATCCTTCTTTATTTAATTAAAGTAGCACTTGATGAATAAATAAGGTTTTGTAACCAACAAGTGATAGTTCAATTGGCCAAGGACTGTGTGGCTCAGGAAGCGGAGAGGTCTTGTGTTCAATACTTACCCTCGTTAGCCACTTCCCATAGTTTTATCTAGCTCGTATGGATACAAGAATTTGCATGTTCCCTTAGAGATTAGTTCTCAATTATTTAGAATCGAGTGTCCTTCGGGCTCAATGCCAAAACCTCCTACACTAAGTTGGGCAAGAGATGTCTTAGATTATAATAAATAAATAAATAAGGTATTGTTTGGGCACATCCTTCAGATGATAAATAAGGATACATTTGTGTGAAATCCACAAAAAATCAGTTCCAATCTTTCGCTTTTTGGTGGGTTTAATAAAAAGTCTATTCTCCCCTGAGTAGATTCCTTTGAATAGAATTACATAAAGTTGAACTCATTTTTAAGGTTTTTAACGGGCAATTGCATGAAGAATCTGGAACCTCTGAGAGATTTTCCCCACAGTGATTGTGGTGGACCTATTAGGGAAACCTTTTAGGGCAAAATCCAGATTCTTGCATGATTTCAAGTGTCCAGTGCTACTAATCCATCAGTTCATTGGATTTTACGTTGTCAAAGTTGCAACGATTTAGTAAGCACATTATCTGTCATATATAACCCAATAGTACACATTAGTCGATTAATATCAAACTTCGATTATTGAAAATTCATAAATACATGTATGTGTGTGAGAGGAGTTGGACTTTCAAGTTCCAACTGATTATATCCCTTTAATGAAATCTCTAGTTACTGTTAAAAAAACACCAATTGATTATAATTGGGTCCAATTATATGGATCGCACGAGTTTTCTCTTATCCCTTCTTTTGAAAAGATCCTGCCCATACATAGACTCTACCAAGTGCCTGTCATGCTGAAGGCCGTCGATATGTTTTAGGTGTTAGGATTGTTAAATTAGATAGAAAAAGTAATAGATAAAACATGTAGCTGTGAAGATAAGAATAACTACACTTTAAACAGGCAGTTATTGATTTACCAAACAAGAAGTATGGATAATGGAGTATCATATTGAATTTGTGCTAATTTTATTGAGTGCATAAATTATAGTAATATTTTATTTATTTAAAATACATCTTATTGAGTTAAGGGAAAACACTTCAACTGAATATATTAATACAGTTGTATGTGTCATATTATGTGTGGGTCCTCGGGAATGGAACCCAACTGAACTAGAACCTGATTCGCATATATGGTCAAACCAGTAGACCAAACCTGGAACTGGATATAAGATTGGTCTACAAATCGTGGACCATCCTCGGTTTTCGAGGTCAGGTTTGCCAGGTCTTCATGGCTACACAGGGACCTGTACCCTGTTTATAGCAGTCTTCATGTTTTTGGGACCCGTCTACCCTTTTACATTTCAGTTTCTTTCGGGGCATAAAAAAGACTAGCTTAGGGGTTATTTAAACTTTTGGCATAAGGTATAGATGGGTAGTGATCCTAGTTAAGGAAGCATTAGATGGGTAGTGATCCTAATTAAGGAAGCATTCACATTGGTGAACACTTTAGGTGGTCCGAATTGGAGCAGTTTTGTCATTTTTCCTAACATGTAGGGGGTATGAAAAAATTATAGTTTTTAGAGTGGTACGGGTCCTAACATGTAGGAGGTATGAAAAAATTATAGTTTTTAGAGTGGTATAGGGGAGGCACCTCTAAAGATAAGCCGCCAAGAAAAGTCTCTTAAAGCCTATGATGCATGGATATATTAAAATGAGTAATATATCAAGTTGTATTATATTTTGATACTTCGTTTTTGTGTATAAAATCTATGTCTATCCTTGTTCACGACGTGTCCATGTCATATCTGAGCCTCATAACTTAAATCTATGATACGACACGAATTTTACGAGTTTCAACATTTATCATTGCAAAAGGCCTCACATTTGAGTACAAGCACAAATATTATAGGGTGTGAAAGAAGGGCAAGATAAATTAATAACAATTATTGGAAAGAACAAATAGCATGTATGGAGGTTATGCCAACTCATTCACTGCATAAAAGAGGATCTAGTAAATCAGTTACGTTATATATCTATTTTGATGGTCTTATTCATTAGATCAAAGTAACTACTCTTTTAATGGACATTTTACCCAAAAAAAGCCAATAGATGGGTCTCATACTGAAGATGACCTTTTAGTTCTGACAGCACAATATTGATCTTATGGTAGCGATCTGGTTAAATTTTGAAGAAAGCGGAAAGCCGACATTAACGTCCCCTAAAGATATTAACATCGCTACTTTATACGTTACTAAAGACTGACATTAACGGTCATCTATGCAAATAAAGAGCAACATTTCCCTCTATAAATATAAAACTTCAGAGATGTTGAGGATGTGTTTGGAGATCCTGATGATATCACAAAAATATAACGTCGTTAGTATAGTTTTTTCTCTTACCTCAATTAGCTGCATTCATATAGTTTTAACATGATACTTTTCTCTCCTTTCTTTTTTTTTCGAACACTGTCATTTCCTTTCAAGCCATAGAATGGCATACACGAAAGCTATACAAAATACTCATTTTTGTACTCCAATCTCTCAT
Organism: Sextonia rubra; assembly: GCA_037013555.1. Classification (NCBI taxonomy): domain Eukaryota; kingdom Viridiplantae; phylum Streptophyta; class Magnoliopsida; order Laurales; family Lauraceae; genus Sextonia; species Sextonia rubra. The sequence goes on along the minus strand of JASUAD010000001.1, from coordinate 14,972,680 downwards.
TCATTCTATTCTAAGGCTTGAAAGGAAATGACCATATTCAAAACAAGAAGAAACTAGAGAAAAATATCGTGTTAAAACTACATGAACACAACTAATAGTGATAAAAGAAAATTTCATACTAGCAACATCATGTTTTTGTTGTTCCATCTGGATCTCCAAACGTGTCTTCAACATCTCTAAAATCTTATATTTGTAGAGGGAAACATCGCTCTTTACTAGTAAATAGGGACTTTAATGTCATTCTTTATTAGCATATAGGAACGTTAATGTCGATCTTTAGTAACATATAAAAGAACAAATGTTGCTTTTCCACTTTCTCTAAAATTTTAACCAAATTGCTACGACATGAACAATTTGGTGCTTTCAAAACTAAAAAGCTTTTATCGGTGTAGGACTCATCTATTGGGTTTTTTCTAATAAAATCCTCCTTTTAAATCTTTTTAATACTTTTTTGCATATTCGTTATATACTTTCATTCCCTTAATTCCTTTAATCAAATGTGGCTTAGGTAGTTAACTCCTCAATCCTCCTTTATAGGGTAGGACTAACTAACCCAACTTATAGCATGTACTAAATTTCAAATATCAACAGCTCTAGAGCAAAAAGGAAAGGTTGAAATACTAATAAAATATCAGTGAGAATAAGTGCAAGCAAAATTCTTGAAGAAATTATACATGAATACATAAAACTAGACGTTGCAAGATTAGATTCATGCCTTATACCCCATAGAAATATGTGCAGATATGTTTTAGCAATAGTTAAACCACTTCTTACTGAAGTAGTATGCTCCCAAAGGGTGTTGGGAAAAGCAACACAACGAAAATACCCGCAATCAACAGATCAATCACACTGAATACACAAGCAATCACACCATCAAACAATTATACACATGAATACGTGGTTCACCAACCTTACCTACGTTTACGGGAGGAAAGAACTCATCTACTAAATGATCCCATCCAATCCTCTCAAGATGTAGGGTTACAATACATTAATATATATATAGTTTCCGCTTTCTTGGCCAACAAGAAAATCCATACATAATGATTAAAATACCTCTAGCTAAACCAGACGACCAATCCAGCTAAACCGGAATACAAGACAAAACCCAACAAAGGGTTCAAACGTTTGTCCACACCTCTTTTTGCTCCCTTCCTACTTATATGCAGCACCCTCCCAACTTGATGCTTCCGAGAAAGATATAAATAGATATCTTTTGTTCCTATCTTTTTGCCTTTCAACTTTTCTTTTTCTCTTGTTTCCCATCAACAATTTTTTTTCCTTTTTAGTAAAGAATGAAACGTTTAAAACACATAAGGGGATTTTGGTATTTTACTCATAAAATACACCTCATCATATAACCAATAAGGTATGCATTATGCTGTAATTTTTCTCTTTTTATTCCTTTTCTTTCTTGCCCATTATTGAGTCCAGAATCCTAATCCTCTCAAACTTTGAATTTATCAATCACCACAACTTATTTAATTTATTATACAACTTTTGAGTTTTTAAAATCTTACTTCAAAATCTGAACTAAATTGAATCTAATTTAATTAACAAGTAAGAAACTTAAGTTGCTATAAATGGTGCTTTAAAGTTTCTTTTATACTAATTACATGTCAAAGGTTTTATCAAGGTTAGTGGTTTTATTAAAGTTTGAGAAATGATTTAAATTCTAAACAATGGGCAAAAGATCAAGATTTTTTATAAAAGTTCATCCCATATTAAGAACTAGAAAGTTGTTTAATTTAATTTTTACTTAAAATAAAGTGTCCATAAGTGAAAGTGCTAAAATTGTGCAATTTACAATTCTTCTCTAGTATTTCATATCACTGTTGGATATAAAGAACAATCTAAATTCATCTTTTTTAAATATTTTTGGGGTATGATGTAATAACTTTTTATATCAATTATAATGCAATAACAACTTTGAGGTATATTGTAATAAAATTTTTAATTATTTCTCAAATTCCACGTGTGAAAGCCTTTTTCCCATATGGGCTATCTTCCGCATATGGGCTCTCTCTTGGAACTCAGCTTTGCTAGAGTTACAAAACTAGTGATAGTTCTACGTGACGGTCATGCTGGGGATTTTCTCATGTGATATTCTCCTAAACACATGTCGCAATCTATCACGTGATTGTGGTCAGCTTGTTTAGCCAAAGAAGGTATGAATCGTTTGACGGGCATACATTTAGTCCGAGCCCGATTAGAACATCCACATATGGACATTCTGGCATGTGAAAATTTTCCTAAATGTGATAGAATACACATGTAACTTCCAACCAAAAACAAGAATAAAATAATACTCATGTAACTAATGACACATCATTTGTATGTATAACAGGTATTCCTACAAAATATTATAGCGGCAGTAAGGGTCGGACACAAGAATTTTTTCTTGGAGGGGCCATTATCTAGGAAATAGTTTTGGGAGGGCCACATATAAAAGATAAATATAGTTTTCGAAATATGCAGAGTTTTCTAATTCTTTTTTTTTTTTTTTGGTGGGGGTGGGGGTGGGTGGGGCGTGGTATATGTAAAAATATTAAAAAGAGGGGGTGCATATGCAAAAAAAGTTTAAAACATTAAGGAGCTTTGTGAAATCTTTGGGCGGGGACGTGTCCCCTCAAGCTTACATATGGGTCCACCCCTGGTAGCAATCAATATTATGTGAGGTTTATCAGTAGCATCAGGAATTTTGGTCAGCGGGTTCATTCAACAAATTACCATCAATGTCAAATATTTTTATCAAAACTAACTTCCAAATGATACCTCGTAGTATCATATGTTTTCAATAACATTGAGAAAATTAATTTAAACTTATTAAATTACAAGTAAGAAAAAAAATATCGTAGACATTGACATTATTGCTTACATTGATAATATTGTTTTTAACAAGAGTTTGAAACCATATTTAAACTCCTTAGGAAGAAGTCAAAAAGATAGTACAATTTTTAATTGAAGTCAAGAGTAATCCTAAACTAAGTTCTGTTTCTTCAAATTTGACCCTTAGCATGTTTTTTTTTTACAATTCCAGTGGGCTCAATTTATATAAAGCCCCACAAGATTTTACATATTACTACATAGGTCTACATTTTTTTACAAACTTCAGTGGGACATGTAGCTCTGCCCATAAGGTTCAGCCATTCTACCATTCGTTTACATTTCTAGTTTAAATGGATAGAAAGAGAAAAAAAGATCTTTTCTTTTATAACCTAAAATATCCCTTGCTAGCCAGACCAATTTTGACAAGTCCTTTTGAAAATAAATTAGGGGAGCAGGTCCTTCAAGGTAAGGCCTCAAGAAAATTCTCCGAGACCAATCTATGATTCCAACAGTGTAAAAGGGGATTTTACAAATTAAAAAAAAAAGAAAAAAAGAGTTTAACAGGGCCTATACTTGTGAGGAACACTAGGTTGCATTCCTTTAGTTTTTATATATTTTTTAATCATGTGGTATACAAATGGTTGATATGAGGGTGGAGCTAACTCCAATTCAAACGAAATTAGCATCTTTGGATCAGATAGAGGACTCAGAATACTGAGAAACATGAATTTTTTTCTCTTGCTCTCTAAATACCAATTGAGATGAGTTCCATAGACTCCCACCCTCTATGCCAATCTAGATGAACTTACGCTTGGAGCACCAACAAATTAGAAGAGAGAGAAACTCTGTTGTGAAATTTTAAATTAGTAGATAAGAGGGTGCAAGAAGATTTCAGCACTTTATGTCTTGTTTTGCATAGAAAAAAATATGAAGTTTCATAATTTCCTTTTTGGTTCCTCCAACTCCCTTTTTAAAATAACACTTATTTCTTCAACTGATATCTCACCGTGGGCGGTTTCAATTTCGGATTCTTCAACCGAAAGTTCTGTGAGGTGTTTTGGAACTTAGAAATGTAATTTGTTTTTTTTTTTTTTTGGGCATTCAGCGATAAATCCCTCAACATTTTACTTTATGGCAAGAAGTCAATGCCATTTGGCCATAGAAGCAGAGATCTTTTTTTTTAATTTAATCACTTTAAAAGTCCAAAATGCCCTCCTTGTATATATGGTACTAATGTTTCCTTCTGTAGATGTTTCTAGAATGGGCAATAGCGAGGCAGCGGGCAATGAAGGTGACGGTGATCGATGGTAGGTGGTGCTCCAATGGCAACAGCAATGACACAATGGTAGCAAGCCCCCTTCTTATGCTGTGATGGCGATGGGTGGGCGGCCATTGCTCTCCTGTGATGGCCCACGAGTAGCACCAACCGGCGAGGTGATGAGATAGCTCCGGCAACGATCCAGTAACACATACACTAATCCGGATTTACGCGTCCTTTGTTTTTGGTCTTTGCCGAAACCTGAACATTTGCCACTTCTTCTTTTTTTCTAGTTGTCCTCTCTCCACTTGTCAAGCAAGTGGAAATAATAGAAAACAAAATAACTCAAAAAACTGCCTACGGCGCTTGCCTTTCGGTGTCTTAGTTTGCAGCCCAATTCAAAGTGATGAAATTCCCACGTTGCAAAGTTAGTCATGTGGCCTACCTTCGTTGCGGTTCTGCCAAGTAGAATTGAGAACCTATTCAGCGAACGGTCGGTGAAACTGACTCTCGTTTTCAACACCATGGCCCACTTTGAGATCATAGAATGGATCTGCTCTCTTCTAGCGCTGCAGCAAACTCTTCTTCACCTCTGTCTTCCTCAACCAGCGCTGAACCTTCTGTGCACTGCTAAATTTTGATGGGAGGGAAGAAAGGAAGAAGAAGAATAATAAGTGAAGCCCTTAGGTCAACTAGATTTTGATCAAACCTAGATAAATTTATCTGAGTTTGAACAAAATTTATATAAGTTGAACAGAATTTCTATGAGTTTCAACATAATTTCTATGAGTATTTTGTGTAGAATTTCTGTGCACAGTTTGACGACAGCCCATGTTTAATCCTCTATTTCACCATTTCTTGAAATTGTTTTGACTTGAAATTCTAGAATATAAAAGATTACATACTAAACTATCAATTTTCAAAATTTTACTGAAAAATAAGATGATTAAAATGGTCTATCTATTTCAAACTTTTTTCCAAAAACTATTTAGTTTTACTTTGAGGAAAAATTCAGAATATTTAAGCCTCTAGTTCACCAATTTTCCAAAATTGTTTTGACCTTAGATTATGGGATATGAAAGACTGTTTACTAAACTTTAAATTTCTCAAATTTTACTGAAAAATAAGATGATTAGACTAGTCTACCCATTTTAAACTTTTTGTCAAAAACTATTTAGTTTTTTATATGAGTTTTGCATAAAGTTATATGAGTTTTGAAAAAATTTATGAGTTCTATAGAAATTATTATGAGTTTTGCTTTGAGGTAAAATCCAGATTTATTTTGACAATATTTTTTTAGAATTTCATATACAACATGGGTGTTGTTTGAAGGGTCTTGATGAGTAGGTTTCAAATCTGCCATTTAAAAAAAAATTGATATTGTGAACAAAAGTTGTGGAATTTCAAAGTTTTGGAATTCAAAACACAAAAATAATTTTTGAAGGGCAAATTAGTCATTAAACAAATGAGCTGGCCAATTAAAGACGTCTGCCTGGAATAAGTCCAAGCGTGGATTGGACATCGTAGAACTATGCTGGTAAGGATGTTTGGCTAATTTACTCTTTTTTTATTTTTTATTTCTAGGTTCAACTACTAGTTCATGAGTGATAGATAGTTTAATATGAAGACCTAATAATCAATCCCTAAGCATTTATGTGAAATTAAGGTGTCAAACACCACTCGACTCAGCCATGAGTGTGTTTGCAATAGGAATTGGATGACATTTGGAGCCACATGGAAAGAGTATACTGAAGCTATGAATAACGTAAAGAATCTGATCCATTCTTTCTCAAACTTCTCTCTATGTTTAAGGGGTCCAATTCACTCTACCTATCCGGAAAATTTTCACAAGCACGCAACATTCAGCGTCTTATTTCTTAATGGACTTCTGATTTGGAACCTGAGAATTTTCAATTATGAAAATTTGACCAACACCTCTTGAAATTCCTTTGAATTTAGTTCTTCATATTTTCATAATCAGCGAAAGTGAAAGAGAAGTTTTATTTTCCAATTAAGGTCAACAACACGCGTTTGTGGAAAACCGTTTCGGTGTTAAGAGAATGAAAAAGGGTGAACTTTTTTCCCAGATCAGCCTTTTTTTATTGTCTGGTATAGCCCCATTTCTTGTGAGAAGTGCAAATTTGTCAACATTCGTTTTTGGTGATTGTGCAAAAATTAACGATGCTCATGGACCGGGAAAGCCTTCTCAGAGCCAATTCTAGATATATGAAATGCACCCGTTTAATATTAAGGCCGGGCTTGAGTTAATTGATAAAGGCCCAAAGTCCAGCCTTGCTTGGCTCCAATAGGAGTGCTTGTATGTCATTGATTAATTTGTCCAAGCAATTGTTTGAAAGCCCGAATAAGTGAAAAAATCCGAGCTCGGCGAGGCCTAACCTAATCAACTTGATAGGCTTAGACCTGACACTTACGGCCCATGTCAAGCTTGAGCCATATATGAGCCTATGTTTGCAAGTCAGGCTAGACTTGAATATGCCTAGCCCTGTCGAGCCATGAATAGAAGAAAAAGAAAATATCTCATAGGAGAGAAACTGCACAATTACACAAAAAAGTGAAAATCCTTGATAAAAATGATCACAAGAGGGAAAAGTTGACATTAAAAAAATTTTTGAATAAACTGATATGTGTGGCAAAACTTAAATCGGATCACTAGCCAATAGTGCCACAACACGTGGTTTAAGTCACCAGGTGGGATCCTGATTGGCCTCTTAATTTAAAGTTTTCCATTTGCAAGAAATAAGGTAAAAGGGAAAGGTAAGAACGGCTCATTACCCTAGTGGTGAGGAGCATCAATTCTTATCTAACTATTCAAGGTTCAAACTTTATGTACAGTTTACCCTTGAGGCCACTCACAAAACACTCATAATTGAGTAGTGTTATCGCCTCAGTATCACTAGAGATGTAAAGGGTTCATTTGTGGTCCTAGTTCATGGTGGGGAAGATAGGATCCAAGCTAGTTGGGTGCCAATTTTTTATTTCCAGAACCAGAATCAGTACAAAGTCCCATTTGGGATAGGTCTGGGTGGGTCCAAGTCTAACTAGGAACTGATTTGAAAAAATAATAGCTTTTAAAAGAATTTTTTAAAAATTGAGATAATATGTTAGGTCCTAAGTCTACGGCCAAAACTAAGGTGGAATTTAATCGGAATCTATTTAGGTTATAAAAAACAAAATGAGGAGCTAGATGTGGACCCATTCACTTATTAGGATTTAAATAAAAATCCAAATTTGGTTAATAATGGATTAAAACCTCCAAGTAATAAAAGAATTAAGGACCCATTTTCACTCTTAAGTGTCATACACATATTAGAGATCAATTATTATACTTTTTAAGTTAATAATATCACTCATGTCCAGTATACTAACCTAATAACGAGGGAAAAAAGAATTATGTGGTTCCGGTTGGTCAGAGCCACTTTCCAGCCGAAATAATGGCGGTATCTGTATACGATGATTTTTCTTTTTGACACATGACAATGTTGGCAATGATAGAACAGCGGCTGTGCAGTGTGCAGTGTGCAGTGATACACAATGGCGATGTTGAACTTCCAAAGTCTCAAGTTTACATGCGTAGTAGGTGTCAACTGGGGCCAACCAACTTGGAAGAGGTCAAATATACGAAAGAGACAACCAGAACCTGCACCAAATTTTAAGAAGGCCAACCTCTTGGTTAAGGTGCGTACTTTTTTTTTTCTTAATTGCGAAGGGTGTTTCAATTCCTTAGGGGAACTCATTCCTTTGAATTTGGAGAGAGCCGGGTAAGTCCCATGGGACACTTTCAAATCTAATATTCCGAATTTTGGAGATATGTGCAGTATTTTTTGTCGTTTGATTTGGTTTTCCTTGGTAGGTCTATACTCAGATTCTTTTTGGGGTAAAAGGTAAAATTATTATTAATGTAAAGAAGAAAACCAATCAGACACACCTACAAAAAATGGAACATCTTTGCCAACCAGATGTCGGGTTTTTTTTTTTTTTCTTTTGGTAAACACCAACTAGATGTAGTTAAGACTGTCATATGACATTATTCATTAAAAGGAGGGACACTAAGTAATCTATTTGTTAAAAAAAATTACAGATGTGACAATGTTTGTGGGCTCCACCTATCAAAAGAAGTGCTTTAGAGCCTAGATATGTATATATTATATAATAACTAACAATATATTGAGGAGAGAGGAAAGAATAGAGGGAGACAGAGAGACTCTTATTAATGAAAGAGGTATATATAATGAAGGGAGAAGGGGATTTTATTTATAGAATAAGATTGCTTCCTCTCCAAACAACCCAATATAGCAAGACGCTAACCCTAACTGCTTTCATTATCTAATGTGGGCCCCAGTGTGGGCATCCACTTATGATGATATCTTTTATAACACTCCCCGTTAGATGACCACCATTCAATAATAGTTGCCTTATTAAAACCTTGCAAAAAAAAAAAAAACCCAATGAGATAAAAACCAAAGAAAAAGAAAAAGAGTACAACGTTCTACAGGATCATTGAATTGGTGTTCGATGTGCATAATATTACCTCGTTAAAACCTTAACTAGGAAAACTTAGTAGGATAAAACTTAGAAAAGGAAAAAGAGTACATCGCACATATGTTCCGGGTAACATGCTTCAGGATGCCTGCCTCTGATAAGTTACTCTCCCTGACAATAATAATATTTACATTGTTTGATAATAAACTCTACGCATGCTGATCTCATGTAGATTTTGGAATGTTGACTTTGGTAATGACTTAGTAAACAAATCAGTTGAACGAACTTGCTTGACTTCAATTTCATTGTTCTTCTGAAGTTCATGTGTGAAGAAGAACTTTGGTGCAATATGCTTCGTCTTGTCATGTTTAATGTATCATTCTTTAATTTGTTGAATAAATGTCTTATTGTCCTTGTAAATAATACTCGGGGTATCTGTATTAAGAGGCAATTGACAAGAACTACGAATGTCCTGAATTAAAGATTTTAACCACACACATTCCCTACTGACTTCATAGAGGGTTAAAATCTCAGCATGGTTAGGGGAAGTCGCTACCAAAGTCTGCTTAGTGGAGTGCCAAGAAATAGTGGCATGATCACTAAGAAATACATAACTTATCTGCGATCAACCCTTATGAGGATCAAAGAGAAATCTTGAATTTGTATATCTTACAAACTTGGAATCTTTAAAATAAAATAGTCTTAAATCAATTGTACGCCACATATAGCGTAGGATATGTTTGATACTAGTCCATGCTTTTGCATTAGCGCAAAACTGTATTTAGCAAGTATATTCACTAAGAATGAAATGTCCAATTTAGGGCATTGTGCTAAATATATTAAAGCACTAATAGTACTTAGGTATAGTACTTCATGACCTAATACCTTTTCAATTTCTTCAATTGGACGATATGGATTTTTATTTTTATCTAAAAACTGAACAGTCATGGGAGTACTTAGTGGATGTGCTTTGTCCATACCAAAGCATTTCAAGACATTCTTAGTATAATTATACTGATGGACTTCCACTACAACTTTTCTTAATCTATGAGTCGAGATAAAATTTTATTTTCCTAAGGTCTTTTAGTTTAAACTCTCTTTTCAAATAATCAGTAGTTATTTCGAGCTCTTTTGAAGTACCGATCAAATTTATGTCATCGACATAAACTGCTACTCTTACAAATCCTTTTAAGGATTTCTGTATGAAGATACATGAGCAAATGGGATTGTTCTCATATCCTTCCTTAGACAAATATTTACCGTGACAATTGTACCACATTCTTCCATATTGCTTCAGTCCATATAATGATCGTCTTAGTTGTATTAAGTACGTACTCTTAGGCTTTACATCAAGCAAAGTAAATCCTTTTAGGAGTTTTACATGAATTTCTGTGTCTAAATCCCCATATAAGTAAGCGGTCACAACATCCATGAGCCTTATATCCAAATTTTCAAAAACCACTAAACTTTTCAGATATCTGAATGTTGTTATATCTATAATGGGGAGTGTGTTTCCTCATAATTAATTGCGGGTTTCTGCAGAAAACCTTATGCCACAAGTCTTGCCTTATATTTATTAATTTCGTTTATTTCGTTCATTTTTCTTACAAACACCCACTTGTAACCTTTAAGATTAACGCCTTTTGGGGTTTGTACTATAAGTCCGAATATATCACGTCTATTGAGAGACTCTAACTCTACTGTAATGCCACTTTCCTATTTTGACTAATCTTTTCTTTATCAACATTAATTTATAGTACGTGGTTCTGTATCCCAATCATTATCCTCATGTTCCCTTGATATTTGTGTAGCTACCGCATATGCAAATGGATAATCAATGATAATTCATTTTCTATCTTATCTCTCTCTTCAATAATTGTAAAGTATAGAGATCTCTTCATTATCTGGTACCAGTACCTCTTCAGGGGGTTTTATAGTCTTATCAAGGACTTTCATTATTCTAGAGAGAGTAGATTTTTTCATAACCTCTTCGAGAGTGTTATGTACCTATTCAGGAGGAACCTTTTCAGGAGTATTAAGTATGTCGTTAGGAGGACATACTGATGATTATACGTTTCTGTTTTCTTGCAGAGCTATATCCTTTGAACCGATAGGTCTGCCGCACTTCTAGCATATTGCAGGCTCTTTTGTCACCACTTTTTGGCTTTGTCCTACAAGGACATTAATTCTAACAGGTGCATTCATAGTTGACCCATGTGACTTGGTTAGCTTTGCTACATCGTTAAATGTATCAGGTAATCTATTTGCAATTTCTTGTAAGTACATAATTCTATGGACTTCATTTTTATATTGTAAAGTACGTGGGTCTAGATAAGACAAAGTGGAAGTATTCCACATTAGTTCACACCATTCTTTAAGAACAGGTTATTCTATAGGAACAATACGTTCTTTATCTCTCCCTAACGGTAGAAATTTTATCTCATCGAATGGATAATCAGCAAAATGAGCAATAAAAGTATCTCTTGTTCTTAGTTATAAGAAGCGATAATCGAAGGAGAGTCATAACCTACATAGATTCTCAACCTACGTTGTCGTCCTATCTTAGTATGCTAAGGGGGTGGGATAGGGACTAAGATTGTGCAACCAAACTTGCGCAAATAAGAGATATTAAGTTGATGTTCGGATATAAGTTGTGTAGGAGAATATTGATGGTAGGCTGTGGGTCGAAGTCTAATGAGCACTGATGTATGTAACACAGCATGTCCCCAAGCACTAACTGGTAATTTAAACTGCATCAGTATAGTGCTAAAAATAAGTTGAGTGCGCTTAGTACACTGAATCAGGAATTCAGCTAAGCCATTTTGAGTATGAACGTGAGGGACAGGATGTTCAACAATAATGCCGAGAAATGAACGGTAGTCATCGAAGGCTTATAATGTAAATTCACCCGCATTATCAAGTGTATAGATTCAATAGGATGATTAGGGAAGTAGGCCCTAAGTTTAATGATTTGAGTCAATAGGCAGGCAAAGGCTATATTTCTAATTGAAAATAGGCAAACATCCGATCAACCGGTAGAAGTATCAATCAAAACCATAAAATACCTAAAATGTCCAATAGGTGGATTTATCGGTCCACAGATGTCTCCTTACATCCTTTGCAGAAAGGATGGGAATTCTAATGTAATTTTAACGAGTGAAGGTCAAGTGATGAGTTTTCCCTATGAACATGAGATACATAGATACCTATTAGGTATGATCAATCTATGGTTTTTTAAAGAGTGTCCAACAAAGTTATCAATGATTTTCTTTAACATTGTAACTATGGGGTGTCCTAACCTATCATGCCAAAGCAATAAAGTATGAGGGTTGCTAAGCTTCGGGTTTAACTGTATCGTTTTGCTCAAAATCAAATGTGATTCGATGATAAATATTGTCATATAATATAACCCTATAAAGAGTGCACTTAATGTTTCTAGTATTTGTTTTTGGCTTCCAATACTAGTAACGATAAGTAACATTTCCTTGTTACCTTGATCAGCAATCTCAATATGGTATCCATTTATTCTGATGCCTTTGAAATTGAGTTAATTGTTTTGGGAACTACTGGAGAACAATGCATTTTTAATGAATAAATGAGTACCATTAAATAACGTCATGTGGTTCTACTTGAGCCTTCAATTATTTGCACTGGTCCAGCTCTAATAGATACCTTTGTGGATTAAATACCAATTCTGAGAAAAACTTTTAGTTTTTCAAAATAGTATATGTTGTAGCACTATCTACATGACAGCGAATATCCCCATTGTCATGATCCATACCTTTAAACAAAGGATAATAAAATAATATAATTAAGTAATCACATGATATATATTTAAAAAGTTCACAAAAATTTCATTAAATTTATAAACTGAATAATAAGAAATTATCCATCACAAAAATATCTATAAAAACATCATTCTAAACATAGATTCTGTAAAAACAATAATAATAATAATATTTATTTGTTTTTCTAGACCATGCCGGGAGGGGTTCCGATCTTAGTATGAAATGCCTCATCGCTCAGAGGTTGCCATTCTTGTCTTCAAAAAAATCTCTAGTCTCCAAATTTGTGATATCCAACTGGTAATCATCATTTTGTAGGACTGTATCCCATCTGACTCTTTCATATCATTTAATCTCTAGTCTCCAAATTTGTGATATCCAACTGGTAATCATCATTTTGTAGGACTGTATCCCATCTGACTCTTTCATATCATTTAACTCTGCAAAATGAATAGAGGCATTGTATGCTTTATATTGTTCCACCACTTCTTTTGGTGCACAACAATTGCGTGACCAATGCCCATTCCTTTCACATCGTAACAAAGGTCATCGAATGGTGGGCAAATTTATTCAGTGGATTCTAATGTTGATGCTGATTTTTCTATTTCTGAGAATCAAACCACTTCTCCTTAGGGGGGGGGGGGGGGGGGGGGGACCTCGAAATCCTATCCTCATCTTCTGGAGGAGTTGTGTTTCCACCTCTTCTAGAGGGATTGTTTCTCCCACGCCCCGTTCCTCTACCTCTATGGGAATTGAAATGGCATTCGATTCAGGTATTGCTGTAGATCCAATTGGCCCGAAGTTATAATTCTTTATCAAGACTTTGTTATTCTGCTCAGCAATAAGGAGACAAGAAATTAATTCTGAGTATTTAGAAAAACACCGTTCACAGTACTACTACTACAGAATTACAGTTAATGCGTGGAGAGTGGACAGCATTTTCTCTAACATTTGCTCTTTTGTAATCTTTTCCCCACACAATCTTAACCGAGAAGGAATGTTAAAAAGAATAGAGTTGTATTCAAATACTGATTTGTAGTCCTAAAATTTCAGATTTAACCATTCATTCTGAGCTGCTGGTAATATGACCATCTTCTGGTGATCAAATCTATCCTTCAAGGATCGCTAAAGGCCTGCTAGGTCCTCTTCAGTGAGGTATTCATTCTTGAGGTCATTATGTATATGATGACGCAAGAAGATGAGTGCTAATGCCCTATTTTTCGAGGATTCGTTATTACCCTTTATTATTGTCTCTCTAAGTTTCTTAGATTGAAAGTGTAATTTTGCATCCAAGTAACAGGATAAGTAGTTATCTCCAGTAATGTTAAGAGCTTTGAATTCAAGTTTTGCTAAATTCAACATTATACAAGAACTATGGAATAGATGTTGAATGTTTCCCATTCAAACATCAATCACGAACATTGAATTGTGGCCGTAAATTAGAAAACTTGGAAATGTCACTTCTTGTAAATAAATACAGTTGGTTAACGGTAAATCCTTCAATGACAACAGTTTGGATCACATCCCAATTTGTGCTTCTATGAATAAACCATAAGAAAATTTTCAAAAGAGGCCTCAAGTTTTTGGCCTATTTCAAAAAAGGGGATAAAACCCCAACTTTTCAAATCAGAACTTAAGTTTTCCACCATTATTTCAATAAAGGACAACCTTTATAGTATGTAGTTGAGACTTTACTTTTAATATTTTTTGTCAGTATTAAAGTAAAATTAAAGTTTTAGGCAGCTAAAATTGTACTTTTTTCACTACTTATAACCAACCAAATGTGAGCTAAGTAAATTTTTTGGCGGTTGCGATTAAATTTATACCTTGACAATATTTACATTATAAAAAAAATAAATGCATTTATCTAATATATCAAAAAGTTATACTTTACCTTTACCTAACCATTATGTTTTTCATTAATTTAAAATCATTTTATATCTATTAATTAAAAAAACTATCGCAATTCTACAATATGCAATATGCAAGTAAAATTGTTTTGGATATTCTAATATCATTATAAAGAGCTAATTAGTTTAAGGTGTAAAATAAAACTCTAATTTTTAAGTTTTAATTTACAATTATAAAAACAAGCTCTTATTTCATGAGGTGATTGGGGGCCCAGATTTAGGAATTGACTATTTGGGCCAACCTTTTAGAAAGTACACTGTGAAATATATGACATTTGCATCATTTTAAAATTTTTATGAGATTATTTTTATCTAAAACACATAATTCTATATTGACCACCTCTATCCATATTGATCACAGGTCATTAATCCCTCCTTCAAAGTTTCATTCTTCTTTATCTTTGCTGATGAAGGTGGGGATAATCGTTTGATTCTGGATTGATTAAGCGCAAAACAGCAAAAGCTAGGCTTCAATGATTTGTGGCAATGAAGAATAATGGTGAATAGTCTTATTTGAGAATTTTCGGAAAGCATTATGGAATCTTGTCCATCCATGTGCATTCCTACATTTGGACACAGATATAGGCATTACATATATATATATATATATTTTAAGATTTTTTTTTTTTTTGCATGTTCAGATCACGATGGCTGTTTGATCCAATTGTGATTTATATCATATAGGTAAGCAATTGTTATATGATGGGTTGGTTGTTGTTTGATCCATTGTGTATTTGGAGAAGCTTACTGTCATAATGTTGCTCATAATCAGAGTCATAACTGATTATTTGTGCATTCTTATAACTGATTTCCATTTCTGAAAATATCAGAAGGCCACTCAATAGTAAGAGATGTTAGAATGAAAAGAAGTATAATCATTGAAATTGTATCCATTTCTGATATTAGAAGCACACTTGGAATTTCAAATGAGGATCAAATGATCAATTGGCAAGAAGTTGGTACCTTTGGAGATGTCCAGAACTCCGTGTCCATGTTTATGATGTCAAGATACAAGTTAAAATGTATATGGGAGGGACATAGATGTTACTCATAAAAATTCAAATGTTGAATATGATATGAAATGATTCGGTGCCTATTTTGAAGTATTTGGATATTATAGGTCCACGGCATAAATATACGATATATTATTATATGTGCAATTCCGTTGGGTTCATCATCTTCGTGTGTTCTGGTCATTGGGCCTTGAATCTTGATCTTTGGACTAGATGGGACCCATCAGATCTAAACTCTGCTCCTGACCCTGTGAATTTGATTGGATCTCATTTCCATTGCAACCCATTTCCACCTAGTTATATCATTGTTGTCTCTCCTCTCTAGACACTTCACAGAGAATGGCGATCTTAATCTTATGTTCGTTGGAAACTAGGGAAGTTATTGGTGGCATCCTTTGGTAGTCTTCATGCTGCAATCTGAACCCTTTACCAATACTAGAAAGGATGAAAGATGGGGATTTGAAAGTTCTCTCTCTCTCTCTCTCTCTCTCTCTCTCTCTCTCTATATATATATTATCTTAGAAAAAATAACTTAATTATATTCATGCAGATAATTAGTACAGGACTGTACTGTATCCATCTCACAAATCAGTTTTACTCCTGACAAAAGCCAACCACCAACTAATTACGTAAATTGAAAAGATTAAAAAATATGATTGAGTCCAAATGCACTCCCTTTTTTTTTTTTTCCAAAAATGTTCGCCTTTGGGTTAGCTTCTCTAGGTTTCTTTTAGCTGATGCATTTTCTTATTATTGCAGAACTTCAAGAGAAGCACCGAATGAAAGGGCACCAAGAATCAGCGCCAAGACCCCACCATGAGCCAAACCAATTCACCCGAAGATAATTATATAACATGAGAGTAGTGTGGGCTCTTCTAATTGAGCCAAAACATATACCTTTTGTCTTTTGCATATAAATATTTCCAATTGAGCAAATGTCTCTTTCTCTAAGTAAAGGAAGGATGCATACTAGCATATTCTAATTGACTCCTATGCTGAGCACTGGTGCCCTCCTTATGCTAAGCACCACTTTCTAGTGGGGCCCACTAGGGGCACCACGTTCTAGTGGGGCCCACTAGGGGCCCCACTTGGGGATTGGACTAGAGGGAACAAAAGATCTCCCCTCTATCTACCTATGTATGGTGACGAAAGCTCAAATAATCATTTTACCACTTGATCATTGGCCGACAAGTTTTTACCGTAAAAAATAAGTGCATGCCAATCCAATTGTTCACTCAAATTGGATTGGTCCCAAATTTGGGATCGGTGACTATCATGGGGGATGCTTGTTTTATGGTCTACTTGGTTAGATCATAAGTTGGGCCTTACTACTATTTTTGCACACGGTACTCACCTTATTGTAAGCATCGAGTGCTCAATGGAGATTTTCCCCATTTATTACCAATCTAAATTTTACAGTACACAATGATAGCCCTGATAGTCACACGCCCCAAGTTTTAGTTAAGTTCGAATTTACTAGAATATTGGATCGATTGTGTACCAATCCAAATGAACTGGATTTATGGGTAATGGATGAAGGTGTTAGAAACATATAATTAGGGCAAAACTTGATATTTAGGGTGGTCCAACATAAATCTTTTCATCTCCCCTGCTCCCATCCTCAAATGGGACCCACAAGTGGGCCCTATAAAAAGTTCTCACAGTAGATGTGTGAAAACACTTCTAATGGGATTAAAGTCCCATATATATTTATATATGAAAAATTCTCAGAAATGCTACTTTTAAAAAGGGACGTTTCTGTCCTCTTTCTATTATCCAATGAGAGACAAGTCATGTGGTGACTTTTTTTCCTTTTTAAAAGTAACATTAATTGCTTCTTCATAATCCTAATTTTCTATTCATTGCAAAAGGGGGCTTTTTCACTTTTAAAAAATGCTCATGCGCTATTTTGCGCTCTTATATATATATATAAGGTCAAAAACGTGTATGAGGTGTGATGGTTTTATCATTTTGCACATTAATACTTTTTAAAATTGAAATTATCCCTCACCATAGTGTGAGGGATAGATGCATAATAATATTTTCCATATATATATACATATATGAGAAAGACAACTATGCATCCGTCCCTTACCTTGTGGTGAAGGACAATTCCCTTTTTAAACCTAACAAGGTCAAAAAGGTGTCATATTGTGTGATAGTTTTGTGTTCTTGTATATTAATACTTTCCATATATGGAAGTGTCCCTCACCACAAGGTGAAAAATGGATGCATAGTAAGTTTGTTCATATATATATTTCCCCATATGTATATGGGGAAATATATACCATAAAAAGTTCTCACGGTTGGTGCGTGAGAACAGTTATCGCATGATCAAAGCCCATATAAATATATATAGCTCATGTATTCACGCTGATTGTCCCTTGAGTTTTTCAGGACATGCCAAATTAGGAAGTTTGATTAAAATTATCTGGCCCATAAAAAAGAAAACAAAAGAAATTGATGATCATTCGTTAGCTCAATGGGAGTGCTAGGGAAGCATAGGATTTGTAATTTGTATGCATGCCAAAAGCTACGTTCACATTTAGAGATAGATGCAAAGGGATCTTAAATGCCGTGCCGAAATTTTAAAATTGATGAGGACAGGAGGCACTTTGGTGCTCATGGGCCAGGCTAGCATGAGTTGGGCCGAGCTTGAATATATACTTTGGGCCCATTTAATAATTCAACTATGTTGGATTAAGTGATAAAAATCTCAAAGCCCTGCCAAATAAGGAATGCTTATAATTTAGTTATAGTTCGTTCAAAGAATTACTAGAAAGCCCATTCAACACATAGAAAGCCCGGTTCAACTCAACCCAATTGGCTAAATGTGAAGAGTTGTACCTGATGTTTACTGCCTGTGTCGGGCTTAGGCTGAATACAGTCTTCTGTTTCCAAAGTCTTGCCGGGCATAGATTGTCTCAGTCCAGCCCATGAACACCCCTAGACAGCTTCCTATCCACAAAAACAACCAAGGTCCAGTTGCTATCTGTAGCACGTAGAGCCCGGTGCAGGTGGGGGTGTGTGTGAGTTGTGTAAGAATTTTAAAAACAAATCAGGCCTGGCTCTTATATTTGGACCTTGTTTTAATTGGCAACTGAGTTTGGGTCACTCTATCGATCCAAATAAAATATTTAGTGGAGTTTGTGTTGGGTTATGCCTTGTATTCTGGTTTAGCCGGATCGGTCGTCTGGGTTAGCCAGAACCGAGGCTCAGGGTTAGGGGTATTTTAGTCATTGTGTATGGGTTTTCTTGGTGGCCAAGAAAGCGGGAACTATATATATTGATGTATTGTAACCCTAGATCCTGAGGGGATTGAGATGGGATCATAGTAGATGAATTCTCTCCTCCCGTGGACGTAGGCATGGTTGCCGAACCACGTAAAACTACTGTGTCATGTGTGTGATTGCTTGATGGTGTGATTGCTTGTGTAGATCGTGGTAGATCCGTTGATCGTGGGTTGTTTCGTTGCGCGGCTTTTCCCAACAAGTGGTATCAGAGCGAGGTTGAGATCGCTCGGGTTTTGCGATTAACGTGTCAGGATAGTGAAGGAAGAAGAGGATCAGCACTTGATCGGTAGTTTTGCTCGGATCCATCTTCCTGTTAAAGATTGGTTGTGATCTCACGGTGGCCACCGAACTTGACGAGAGAAGGCAGTGAGATCTGAGATCCCGGAAACGCCGGAAATTGCTCTTTTTCGGTAACAGAGAGGATCTGGCTAGGGTTTCTCCGTATTCGAAACAGAGAATACAGAGAGAAGAAGAAGATCGGAGAAGAAGACCGGAACCTACCTGCCGCCACCGCTGCCAAGCAGCAGCAGCGCCACTGGTCTCGTCACGCCAACTGCCGTCGCTGCTGCCCCGCTCGGATCGCCGGAGAAAACTCGTCGCTGCAAAGCAAGAAGACTCGTGAGGAGACTCACCTGTCGTCGCCGGTCCACGTTGCCACCGCTGGTGCCGCCGCCGCAGTCGACGCCGTCGCCGTCAGCAGCCGGTCCGGCGCCGCTGGTCGCCGGACCAGCCGTTGCGCCGGAGCCTGCGTTGATCCGCCGCGTCTGCAACTGGGTTGCAGACGCAGCGCCTAGCGAGAGAGTTGAAGAGACGACCCAGTTTCTGGGTCTCTGGGTCGGGTCGGGTCAGATTGCCTGACCCGTGGAGAATAGCAACCCAGCAGCAACATCGGGTCAGGTCGGGTTTAGGTTGGCTCGTGAAGACCTGACCCGGGTACAGTGCCAGCCAGACGGATTGCAGAACAGGTCGGTTCCAGGTCCATTGGGTCAGTTCGACCTGACCCGTGATAGAGAAGCCCAGTGACAGAAGAGCAGGTGGGTTCCGGGTCAGGTCGGACCCGAACCCGGTTCGCCAGAGAAGCCCAGCAGAGCAGCGCAGTTCAGTTCAGTTCCGGGTCAGGTGAACCCGACCCGGATCCGTTTCAGAAGCCCAGTTTGCCAACAAGCCGTGACGTCAGCAGTGACGTCAGCACAGTCAACAGGCAGGTTTGACCAGATTCAACGGCTGAAATTGTTTCTGCGATATCGAAGCCATCCGGAGTCGGATTTCAGATCCGTTTCTTCCAGCGTGCTCACGGTGACGAGATCTACGAGGTAGATAAAAGATATTGGCAGTTTGATGGGCAGAAAGTTGGGGGGACTGAAGAAACTGACAGATTCACGATGATAGCAATGGATTCAAGCATCACGGGCCAGATTGAAGTGTTTGATGGAGAAACGACTTCAGGGATTGGCAGGATAGAGTATTAGACTCCATGACACAGCAATGATTGAAAAGTGTTACTTGATGTCGTCAATGGTAGATTGCTCCAGAACTTTGATGGAAAGCTTAGATCCGCGTCGAAGGGATCAGGAAGGAGCGACATGCCAAAGTGGAAGAAAAAGCAAAAGGAATCAGAATCAGAAGGAGGTAGTGTGCAACAAAGCTCGGATTCGGTTGACAAGGAATCAGTTTTGGTCGCTACAGGTATGGATCCGGTTGTTGATTCATGGTATTGGGATTCAGATTCTTTCTATTATATGTTCGCGTAGAGATTCGTTTGATACAAATAACTATCATGGTTGATGGATTTGTTCTTATGGGGGGATAATACCACTGATGAGCATTTGAGATAAGAACGGTAGAAATCCAGATGTATAATGATGTTATTCAAACCCTAACGGTTGTGATATATGTTCCGGGATTACGAAGAATTGGATTTCTTTGTGTGCCTTATACTTCAAAGGCTGCAAGTGCATTGTAGCGGGTGGAGTTACGAAGGTGGAAAAGGGAACATTGGTCATCATGGAGGGTGAGATGGTCAGGAATCTCTACAGGTTGATAGGGTATGCTTTTTCAGGTGGAGCAGTGAAGGAGACATCAAATAACATGGGAGGAAATCTGTGGTTCAGGTGGAGTTAGATGCGACGGATCATTGGAAGATGGATTGATGGATCTTCAATGATATCATCTAGTGGAAATCCAGGAAGCCCTGAACGGAGATGATTTTCTCGGGAAAAGGTAGTTTTGTTCAGGTCGGAGTAAGCCGATTTAAGCATCGGGTCATACCTAACCCGCATGTACTGTGCCCAACCCACCAGAACAGACTAGAACAGGACAGTTGCAGGTTTGACGGAAAGAACACCGGGATGGAGACGGAAGGAAGGATTCACAAGGTACCTGTGAGATCCGGATTTGGGGAGGTCTTCACTTTTGTCTTGACGGAGGGAAGTTAGGTTCATTGTGTTGCAAGGATGCATGCATGTGGCAACAAATGGAAAACACTTCAAAGGTTCAAGACGGTGGTGTTAAGGTCAAAGGAGGCAACTGTGGCCACGCTAGGTTGTAGCGTGTGCGGAGACGTACCCTTCAGCGAGGTGCGTGAAGACATTACCGGGTATCTCAAGGTGGCTCTGAGGATTTGCGGAATCCAAGCCAAGGTGGAGATTGTTGGGTTATGTCTTGTATTCCGGTTTAGCCGGATCGGTCGTCTGGGTTAGCCAGAACCGAGGCTCAGGGTTAGGGGTATTTTAGTCATTGTGTATGGGTTTTCTTGGTGGCTAAGAAAGCGGGAACTATATATATTGATGTATTGTAACCCTAGATCCTGAGGGGATTGAGATGGGATCATAGTAGATGAATTCTCTCCTCCCGTGGACGTAGGCATAGTTGCCGAACCACGTAAAACTACTGTGTCATGTGTGTGATTGCTTGATGGTGTGATTGCTTGTGTAGATCGTGGTAGATCCGTTGATCGTGGGTTGTTTCGTTGCGCGGCTTTTCCCAGCAGTTTGAACACGAGTTTCATAGGAAATGAGTTCAGATTTTAATACATGGCTCATTGAAAAAGACCTAGCTCATTCAAAAACTTTGATCGATTAGGAGGCAATGAAGCAGAAAGAGTCTGATCAAATCTAGCTACCTAAAACTTAGTCAAGTTCACCCAAGTTACCTGATGAGGGAGGCCCTTCCTTGTCACTAGACCAAATCAAGTCTTTGTACTACCGGCTCTGCTTTTGATGGCAGATGGGCACCCGTTTGAGCCAATAAAAACTTACAACCAGTACAGTTGTGTGCGTAGCACTCATGTTTGAAATCATTAATTCACCAATAACAGGAACAATAATGTTTTATTTCATTAGGTACAAACACCATAATATTAACTACTTTAACTGCCAAACCATACGACTGCTTAGATAGAAACACTGTTTGGTATTCCCCTCCCGGTTAGCCCACCGATTCCAGAGTAATCAGAAGTGTTCGGATAGAGCAAAGTATAAGGCACCTTGACAGGCCCAACGCGGTTCTTCCACTGGTCATCATTGTTCATCTCTATGATTCTGTTCTCGATCTCCACCAGCTTCCTTCCAAATTTCTCAAATGCTTCCAATGCAGATGAATCCGTTGTCCACTCCGGTGTCGGCCTTTGCCCAAGATAGACCTCATCAGAGGAGTGCCTAGACAATATCTCAATAAGGGACACACCAAGGAGCGTCTGAAGCTGGGCTGTGATGGTCCTCAGGTAGACGGTGTCTGGATTCACCTTAAGCTCCTCATACTCGGGAGTGCCAGCCTCCGGCATGAACCGGCGGCTAAGAGTGGGGCGGTTGGGGAGGTAGCCAGCGTATGGGTACTGGCCAAAGTTGACTGCTGCGTGGAGTGCAGAGGCCACCCATATAATGGTGGTGCAAGTTTGGGCTAGATCCGACAGTTTTTGCATCTTGGGCCACCATGGCTCATCCTTCTTGTCACCATGGCCTACATCGCGGAGCTCGGCCCACCAGGCCTGGAGCTCTGGGTCTGTTTGGACAGCAGCATCTGTTGGATAGTAGATGGAGCAGTAGTCATGGACCCATGTCTCTATTGCAGCCCAAATTTCAAGTCCATCGACAGCATATGGGTAGTCCTTGATCAGTACGCGCAGGTTATGGGGTTGGGTCGAGTCAGGTACTGCAATTCCTCTGAAAGAAGTGGAAGGCTACATTAGTTATGGTGACCCTAATATACCTAAGCACAAAGTAGAGAAACCAAACATGCAAACATAGTAGGCCATGTTGGTAGAATTACCTCTTGATGAGATCTGCAGGAAGTCCTTGTTCAGTGAAAACCCAGTTCTTATAGACCACAGAAGACATCTCCATGGCATATTTCCCTGGGAAAACTGTGCTTTCAAGGATACCCCCTGCATTGATGACGATCTGCCGAGCCAAGGCATTGATATTCATCGTGTCCCGATAATGAGGACTCAACAGCTTATGGATGGGATGAACAACGCTCAGTTGCCTGTTCGTTGCAATCACAAATGGCTCGATCACTGCATGTGTGTTCAACCTGAAATCACCACAAAACCAATCAATTCCTTTTTTTCCAGGCCCATTTATATTTTATGTCCCTTATAACATGGGCCAAAGCACGGCTCAGCCATCTGGCCAAGCACTAGGCCCAGCAAAATTTTCATATTGGATGAAGCCAATTAGGCCTGGCACGTGCAGCACAAGCTATACAAAAATTGTTCTGTTCTATGCGCAATTCCTACCAGTGGCTTATCAGCTGATGATAGCCGGAATCATCCACAGCAGCATAGGCTTTTGCAAGCTGCCATATCGATCCTTCGATCCCTTCTTGGGCCGGCGTGAAAACTTTGTTGACTGCACCAAGATGCTCTCCCTCGGGGTGTGGCAAGCTCAACTCAATTGCCAATGGTGACAAGGTGCTGTCATCTTTCAGGAAGAGAAGTGTCCTTGAGGCATAAATCTTTGCAGAAGTTGCATTTATCCGGTTGATATATGGAATCAGTGCGTCATGATGATCTAAGATGAAGAGCCTGTTCTTCTTGAGTGCCTACACCACAGTGTAGTTCCGGTAGCGATCGGTATCAGTAATCATTAACGCAGTTTTATCCAAAGAACTAAAGGAGCACCATAATGATAATTGAAATTTGGTGTATAAACCCCTCTTCTATCTGAAGAGAGTTCATTCCCATCAGTATTGACAATTCGATAAAAAAAAATCATAATGTCAACTTATATTAAACTTTTTGTAGACCAACTTGCCACTGATCGGATGGCAAGAAAAACCAATCTGGCCATGGAAATAGGCCTTTTGGTGCAGTGGTCAGTATATATAAGAAACTTTCTTTGGTAAGGTAGTGGGGAGAAGAAAAGACTACATTTAGTGGGATGGAAGGAGGTGGTTCATCGAAAACAGGTAAGAGGGTTGAGGTTCAGAAACTTTGGAGTTAAAAAATTGGGCTTTACTAGCTAAATGGTAGTGGAGGTTTGGAGAGGAAAAGGATGCTTTATGGAGAAAAGTCATTGTGTTCAAATATGGTGAGGATTAAGAAGGGTGGGTTCCTAAAAGAGTTTTAAGGTCTCGGGGTAGGTGGGGGAGGAGTCTAATGAAAGGGGGAAAGTGTTAAAAAAAGGTGTGGGTTTCAAGGTGGGGATGGGTAGTAGAGTTAGGTTTTGGGTTGGGGGTGGGCTCTTTGTGTGTGTTGTTTCCTACATTGTTGCATTTGGCATCTGACAAGTTGTCCTTGGTAAGAGATTGATATGTTGTGATGAAGAGTGGGGGGGCGTCCAGGTCAGTGCCTTTCAGGATGCCCCTACGCCTCTCTGAGGAGTCAGAGTATGTGTCTTTGTTACATATTCTTTCTAAGGCATTTTTATTCAGGGAGGAAGTTGATATTCGCATTTGGACTCCTAGTCCTTCTGGAAAGTTTTCTAGTAAGTCTTTCTACAGTTTGCTTGAGGGTGTATCTTTTGTCAGATCCCCTTCCTCACTTCTGTGGTCAAGACTGGCACCTCGACTTTATGTTGGTTAGCGCCTAAACGAAAGGTATCTACGGCGGATAATCTTCGGAGGAGAGATTTGTCTATGAAGGAGATTTCAAAGATACGCCCATTATGTGAGAATGGTTTGGAGACAGTGGATCACCTTTTCTTGCATTGTGATATTACATCCTCTCTGTGGAGAGACTTCGGTCAAAGATGCGGATTAGCATGGTGTTTGTCAAACTCTATCATCAATATGTTTGAGCTTGGAGATTTTGTCCTTTCTCAGGATGTGGGGCGATTCTGTGAAGGCTTATTCCTTTTGCCATAATGTAGTCCATTTGGAAAGAAAGGAATGACAAAATTTTCAAAGGAGTGAAAATGGTCTACGGCGATCTTCTCTCACTTGTTAATTGGCAAATAGAAAGTGGGCTCCAGTGAGAAAGGAGTTTAGTAATTGCAAAGTGGACAATATTCTTCATAATTGGAAAGCTTGTTTGCTTTTTTTAGTAACTCGAATCATTAAGGTGGAAATTTGGTGTCCTCCTCCAAGGGACTTTTTGAAATTCAATATGGATGGAGCGGCTCGAGGAAAGCCAAGGCCAGCCAGTGTTGAAGGTGTGCTTAGGGACCACAAAGGAGATATCTTGCTTATGTTCTCTAAGAATGTAGGTATCAAGGAATCAAATGAGACTGAGGTGTTGGCAATCTTAGAAGCTTTTTGGTTGTTTTTCTCTTCTTTTCGTGACAAATTATTGGTAGAGAGTGACTCCTCAAATGCTATCTCTTGGATCTCAAGTGATAAGGGTCCTTGGAGGCTCCATTTCATCTTTGTGGACATCAAGTCCTTATCTTCTCAGAGTTATGTCCAGTTTAAGCACATTGGAAGGTTGGCAAATGCCATGGTGGACTCTTTAGCGAAACAAGGGGTAGATAGGACTTCTTCTTTAATTGCTTATACCAAGTAATCATTGTGCCTTTTTTTGGGTATAAGTCTCTTATACCTGGTTTTGGTGGTGTATTGCTCAAATTCTGTCTATATAATGTTTCATTACCGTTCAAATATATATATATATATTGTAGTAGTTTGTCATGCCCAGTTTATTTACCAATTCAATCAAAAGAACAATGGCTATGGTAATACCTCTTCTACTGTCAAACCATGTAAGTTCTTCTCAATGTGTTGTGCAGTTATTGAACTGTTTTGATTGCCATACAGTTTGGGATCAAGCTTGCTGGTTGGGGGAAACTCCTGCAATGGAATATCCATGTTAAATTTAAATTTAGTAATTTCCTGAATCCATTACATAGAATCATAAAATTAACAAAAATCATCGAATAAGTACATACTTGGAGATGGCTGATGACAACTGGGTTGACCCCAGCAAGCATTTCTCGTGCAAATTCTTCATCAGTCCTCCAAGCACTTTTATCAACTGCCATAGTAGCACCACCCGTGAAATAAATCAGATTTAAAATCATGTGCATATCACTCTCCATGAAGCAATTTGGAACAAAGTAAATGTGTAATGCTTGATTTTTTGGCTTTGCAAAAGGTAACTACACAACTAACAAAAGGACTTGTGTACGATCTACTATGGATTAGAAGCCGCCTGCAGTCCTCTCACACAACATTGTATTACAGAGTCTAGAGTCCAGACAATATTGTACATACCTTTAATTACTTGTGGCACAGGGAATTTTAGTAGTCTCTCGCCGTCTGTTCGAACCAGTTCCTTGATCATCTCTAAGGGGATCATGTCCCGAATCTTGTCAAGTGCAGGACTATCAGGTAACTGGATTCCTCCCTCATACAAATTCAGTACATCCTGGAAGGTGTCAAATTCATTGGGTGTGCTGTCACAGAAATCCTTAATCTCAGGCACCAAGAACTGAACCAGGGATTTCAAAGCATATGCTAAGAAATCCGACATCTTCAAATGCCCGAATCGCTCGTCTCTTGGGACGTAAGTGTTTAGGCTTATAAGTGGCAATCTGCTCTCTGTCTTGGGATCTGCTCGAAATAACAGAGAGAAGTTGCTCTTAGAGGCTTGGAGCCACCAGCTAAATAGTATTACAGACACGACACAAATGGATCATTCAAAGTGAATTAAGAATCTTTAGTCCTTCCTACCACTCATAGATTAAGAATTCTGACAACAATTTCTGCTCAACATTTATTAGGAACGAATGAAACCTTAAAATTCAGATATGAAATCATTCACAATATTCTCAACTAATATTATCAACTATGAACTACCAACCAATTAGAATGGTTTCTTATTTGAATAGACACGAAATGAAACTGACCAGTCTTAGTTGGGGCACGGCCAGTTCTACCCCTACGAGGGTACGGATACTCTTTGGACCCTCCAAGAACTGGGCGGGCGTAATTTGGGCCCTTGTCTGGATCACCCAAATCATTGTAGAAGGCATAGTCATAGATACGGTCCCACTCCTTAAGCTCCCCTTCTCCATCTCCTCGCAGATGCACAAGCTCTTCTTCCCTGTACTCACGTAGAGGCTCTGGCATGTCGCTTGGTAGGTAGGTCTGCAATCACATCAAAATAAAAAAAATTTCAGAACAACCCTCAACATTCAGTGGCAGTGGCAGAGTCAGAATTTTCGTTGGTGGTTGCAGACCCAAACAGGAAATTGGATCTTGAGAATAAATTCAGAATTTTCATATGGGTTTCAGAAGCAAATGCTGAAATTTTATGTGAATTCTCAAATCCAAACAATAATTTTCATTTTATTTTTAGTAGCGAACGAAGTCCAACGGGTGCCATCGCCCCCATGTGGGTGCACTTAGGTTGCCCCCGACAACATTTAATCTAAAATGGGTCCACAGTTAAATTAAAATGTAAAAATTCAGAACAACCCAAGAGCCATAATCTATACACAGACATTAAAAAATTGGATTGGAGGAGCTGAATTTCCAAGAGCATTCGGCTTGTTATATGCATATAAAAAAAATGTTTGGTTTTCATAGGATGATTATTTTTTTTCTTTTTATAGTTGACCTATAAAACTTTTTAAGTCGACCTCACATAAATTAACCAAGAGGTAATTATATTACCTTGTTAACAAAGAAGATGCGGTCATATTTGTAGTTGCTGGTAGGGTAAACCCACGAGTCGCATACGAAATGGATTCGGCCCTCGCCTGGAAAATCTTCAAGTGTCAAGGTCTTTAGGAAGAACTCACTGTGGTGAAAATTCTTAACAATCACTGCGCCTGGCGTCCCAAAGCTCATGTCCCAGTTGAATGTGACCTTGAAAACGGACTCGCCCGCTGCGATGGATGTCAATGTCGTTATCCAATCCTCAAGGTATGCAGCTTCACCCACCTTTCCTTTGTTTCCATTGTCTGCAGTGCACAGAGAAAATTGGATTAGTTGGGTTGTTAAAATACAATTAAACTATCACTATTTGGATCTCAGTCCTCTAGATTTAAGTTAGATCATACCTTCCTTTTTTATTCTAGCTGTCGAAGTGATGGCCCTCCTATCCTCTCTGTAAGGTGGACTTGGAATGTAGACGCACTAGATTGACATAAGTGCAAGCCAGGTGTCCAGAAAGAACCACGTTCTGACTGACATTAAGGACTTTGCGATGCTTTACTGATTAGTGACTAGGGTGGGGTTCTATCCATGCGTAGTGGGTGGGCAGTGCCAGTGATCGAACCCAGTATCTTCCTGAGAGAATGTACCTTACCATCCACTTTATGTGCGGAGAAGGCCATTACAAAATAAGGCTTGCAAGCGGTTAGCATCTTCCAATTTGCTTTTTGTTGACTGATGGACGTGGTGGTGGTGGTGGTGGTGGTGAAAGAATGAATCGAATCAGCATTCAACTCTGACTAGGTCCCTCGTGGCTAGATCTGGTTATAGATGAATTTTGATAGTAGGGCACATTTTTAATTAAATGATACAGTCAGCAAGTGAGTTTTAAAATATGCAGGCAACCCCAAAACCGTCAACCATGATACGTAATTTATGCTTTTCTTTAAATTGGTCCCCCAAGCATGTTTCTTTTTTTTTTTTTTTAATATAGCAGCCCTAAAACAAATTTTCTGGGTGTGGCACTGATTCTACAGCCGTTCAAACTGCTACAACCCAAATCTAGCATCGACTAAAGAATCTGCAGGAAATCAGGAAAATAGAATTGGAAAAAGGAATTTGCCATCTGACGGTCAAAATCACAGTTACCGGGATAGAAAGACCATTTCAGAGATAGGGCACAATGGCATACATCCAAGTCCAACCAACGGTCAAGATCCACCGTTACGATGGTGGAGTTCCCATTTCATAATCTTGAAAGGCACAACACATTCCGAGTCTCATTCATGTCCAAAGGATAGACCGTTTATTAGGTGGGTCCCAAGTGGAGATAAGCCACCGAAAGACAAGCACATGCTTCGTGATCTCAAAATCGAACCTCTAATATACTCATCCATTCGTTTTTCAGAAACATTGAAAAAATAAATGAAATTGACCCAACAACTCAACGTATAGAAAGGTGAATGAATTCATCTGCGATCAGATATTTGTCCAAAATTAAAGTTAACGGCAAGCCCAAGCTCGAGGACTCCGTGGACCCATGGCCTCGGGTCTCGACCAAAGTCTTTCTATTCTTTTCAGTAAAGCAAGCCTCGTTACCGAGAAGTTTCCCCGAAAGCTACGAATTATACCCACTCCCTTTCACATGGAAATGAAAAAGCTGGAAATAGGAGCAAAGAAGCTCTCTCTCTCTCTCTCTCTTCATGGAAATGAAAAAACTGGGAAATAGTATCAAAGAAGCTCACCTGGGTCGCCATGTTCGGCGCTCACAAGCTGAAAAGAAACACCTTTGCCCAAGAACTCATGAACTCTGTCAAGGAAAGATGCATTAAAGTCATTGAAATCCAACACGTTCTTCTTCATCAACACCACCGAACCTTTGATCTTCACACTCTTCTCATCGTGGGTGTTTCCCATCAAAGCATCAATGACATTCATCTTGCCTCTCTCTCTCTCTCTCTCTCTCTCTCTCTCTCTCTCTCTCTCTCTCTCTCTCTCTCAAATCAAATGAAACAAGAGAACCAAGTGCAAGTCTCTCTCAAATCTAATGAAACAAGAGAACCAATAGCAAGTCTTCTACCAGCAAAAAAAAATGAAGTCAAAAACAACGGGAGGATGAACAAAGACCGAAGAACAAGAACCCAAAGAAGAAAGCATTATTGGGTTTGCAAGTGGGGTGGTATTTATAGAGGAGTGGGGGAGGAGGAATTCATCAATTTATTCCTCCAGGAAGCTTCATTTTTTCAACAATGGGATTTCTGATCGCCTTAATCTACCAAGTCATCATGATCATCCAAAACAATTTAATATTCTTATCGTGAAATCTGGTCAGAGATGTGGGCCCTCCAACATCTGTGTTTCGTGACCTCACCTTTCAAAAAACGTTGTGGGAGCAGGACAAGATGTGAGTCCACCCTTTCCACGCAGGTGACAGTGACAATCTTTTTTTTTTTTTTTAATATGAGGTGAAAGTGCAATTTAACCACATGCTATGTACAGTAGAGTAGGTGTTACGGGCCTGTTCTCTAAAAGAAGAAATTTGGGTGGTTCAAGTTTCTGGGATATAATGTGATAATTTATCCTCTGGGATTTTTAAAGTTTTTATTTTTTACGAATATTTCTGAATTTCACCTACTTAAAAAGTATTACGTACTCTTGAAAAGTTTAGAATTTTACTTACTTTGCCTTTTTCTGAAATTCCCACATGCTCAAGTACATGGGAGCATAGAGGAGTTCTACTATGTTTAGAAATTTTAAAATTTTTCAGATAAGAATTCTTTCAATTCTTGCAAAGAAATAGAGAGTATGAGACCGTACATCTTATCCGTTTGTTCATTCTGAATTTACACGTGCGGACTTACTATGTTTTGATTTTTTTCGAAGTTTGTCATTATAATCAAAATGTAATGTTGTCTCTGGGAAATTGTTATCAATGACATACTAGAACTAAAAGTTTGATTAGTGCCATGTTTACATTAAAAAATAAAGGGCAAATAGCAATTTATCCCCTGTATTTAGATCCGATTCCAAAGTGCTTCTGCATAGTTTAAACATTTACACTAAACCTATCTAAACTTACAACCAAAATGCAAAATAGATGTCTATTAACGAAACTTGCAAAAGTACCAAATTGCCCTTCTTCTTCGACCTTTTCATTCCCTTTCTCCTTCCTTTGATCAAAGCATCCATGTTTGGATTGCTCAAGTCCATTTTGATAGACGGATTGAATCTATCTTGATTGCTTGGAGGATTGGCGTGAGATCGAGCTTCTCCAAGTTTGTGAAATAGATTAAGCATAAAATCTGTAGTGAGAAAGAGAGAGAGAAAACAGAAAACCATTGTAAGAATTGGATGTTAGCAAAGATGATAAGTGAAAGAAGAAGAGTTGAATAGTATGTTGAAATGGGATTCATAGCAAAAGCAATTGAGAAGGAAGAAGAAGACTTGCATTTGAACAAGCTCGGTGAGAGAGTTGTAGAGAAGAGATGGAAGATGGTTCGCTATTCTTCTTCTCTTTAGATATCATTTATGTGATCTCTGGATGGGCCACGGATCAAGTTCTTGCGTGCTCAGAGAAGAAAAAGAGGTTTAGGGTTCTAAGGTTCGTAGAGGATCGTAGAGGGTTCTTAGATCTGTACTTGCCTGTGGGAGAAGGAAAAAAAAAAGTTGAGGGTTTTTTTTTTTTTTTTTTGCTACCATTTCGGAGAATCAAAGGACTTAGGCTTGGTCTCACAGCTACTACGTGCACCATCACTGAAGAAAGAAGACTTGGTTGTGCTTCGTCCCATCCTTGCCTGAGAAGATAGAGACGTAGAGGATCCCATCGCCTTTGCGGCATGCCAGTCTTGTCAGCCCATCACGGTGATTGCCTCCCTCACCTCTGCACCATCTTTCAGTTGTGTGCCTTTGCAGAAGAAAAGTGGTGAAGAGGCACTAGAGATTCTGTTGTTTCCCCTCCATCCAACACCGCTAGAATGGAGAGTGGGACGATCTGTCCTTGGTTGCAAGAAACAATCAAGGAAGGAGAAGAGAAAGGAAGAGGGAGGGAAGGAAGGGGGTGAGGGTATTTTGGAACAGTTTTTTTTTTTAAATGGGTGTATAAAGTGAGAAATTCTATGTGTTTAAATAGAAGATTCTATCAAAATAAACAGATTCTATCACTTTTGCATTTAAATTTTAAGTATATGATGGTTTAATGTAAAATTTTAGAATTGATGGGAAAAATTTGCAATCGGGTCAAAGTACAAATGGGTAATTTGATATTTTCCCAAAAATAAAATAACTTGGCCTGGGAATTCTTGATTAGTTTTTTAAGAGGAATCTACGGGGGGAATATAAGGGCCGCCTTTCATTATAAAAATGTGAAGATCAAATATTTGGACCGATTCTTCATTGGGATATGAATTTGGGTTCGCTGGATGAATTCGAATAAAATATTTGTTGGGGTTGGAGTGGACTTACTAGGTTCATACTGCACGAATTGAACCCGTGATGACACAACCTATGATATCAAAGATTTATACATGTATATTACTATAAGTGTTATATACATGTGAATAGGAAAAATGTGGAAAAATGTTTTCATATAAATATATTTACAGTCCAATGCATGGAGCCCCACTTAAATGTATGTCTAACAATAAGGGGAAAGCTATCTCCTCTTATTCAACAAGGAGAAACAAAAAATCAGCCCCACCAATTTATCCAAGCCATTGATTACAACCTAAGATTTTAACGATGTCTAACTTTAAATGTTTTTAAGCATTCAATTCAATGGCGAAAAAGTTTAATGAGTGTAAAATTAAGCCTATCGGTAGATTATAGGATGACAAGAATATTAGAGGAGATATTGATCAATAGTGGGCCCAAAAGGACTAAATAATTAGTGTTGTAGTGTAATTGGAGTACCTGCAACCTTTAGAAGCAAAGATGGCCATACGCCTCTTGAGCTAAACCTGTCGGGGTTGTGAGTAGCGTTAGTGGTTCAAGTGTTATTTGAGAGACCCTATCACTTCAACGCTCCTATTACACGTTTTTATTCCTTTGGCGATAGATTGAGCATGGTCTTGGTTTTTATGAGTTGAATATATTTTTCAAACAAATTTTCTTACAGTTGTTGAACAAATTTGAAATTACGTATGGGATTAAGATAGGATACATCATTGATATATATATATCAGTTTGCTTTCTTTCTTCTTACTAAAATATTTTATTTTTAAAAATCTAAAAAATAAAATTTCAAAAAATCAATTCAATTTTTTCTTACAGCGTTTTGATCTACATACAATAACAAAACAGAATACAGATGTGATGACGAAAAAGTCCCAATACATTTTAAGTTTTCAAACAAAACAAATGGCAAACCAGACGTTAAGCAACCACAGATTCGACTTGGCTTCTGATTCAGTAAGAGTCTTGTAATTTTGTTGAACCATGGAAATGAATTCCGTGCAGAATTCAGATGACTCCCACGGTAGGCTGCATTCTTAGGCTGCAGACAAATGCAGTCCTCGGTAATCAATTGGTTACGGTTTACAAAATGTCTCATGATCTTATCCGTCAGATTTGGACTGAAATGAAGGATAACGTGAGCAGCCTTACTTTGATGTGATTTGAACCGGTCCCCTACTCCCCTTCTGGTTTTCATGGTCAATATCTCTTTCGGTCTTCCATTTTGTGGTCTTTCCTTTATTAACAAGATCTGATACGCATCTGCAAATGCAGGTCTACAGACGAAGGTGAAAGCACATTCATCATTGCAAAAAGGAGAGAGAAACTCATTATCAAATGGGGGCTATTTGAGGAGTCTGATTATTTGAAATACTTGACATAGGCCTGCTTGGCAAGTCTGAAATATATAGTTGAAATATTAGTTGATTAGTAAAACCTTCTTTTAAATAAAAGGTTTGGTACATATAATTCCATAATTCACAATTGTCATATATAGTGAAAATTATGAAGATAAAGTTGTCATTTAATAAATGTATGAAAAGAGAAATTTGTCACATAATATATAGGGCTTGTTTCCTTTTTTGTATCATTCAAGGAATTCACGCTTAGAGAATTTGAAATTCTCCATTGACGTCCCCTAATTTGAATTTCTAAATTCTCTTGTTGGAGAGAGCATAAAAAAAAAACCATCATTTACCCAATCACAACAATTCTTTGTACTCTCTCTAAAATATCCACGAATCAGTGAATCCAATTCATAGAAAAAACAGGTAACCCTCAACTTTCATTGCCGTGGGATCTTGGACAAATGAAAGTTGAACTTTATCTTTAGATAGTCAATCACTGCAATTCCTCTCCTTACAGATTGTACACTGCCAGCTGTTTCTCTACTCACGGAAAAGTTCATTATTCCATTGGTACCTAACATTTTCATCCTGAAATCCATATCCGGTTATTTTTTCAAATGATTAAAACACAATGTTAATATTTGGAAAATGATATATATGTATATATATTTTAACGGGTGAACCCACGAACGCACCTTCGATTTGATCATTGGTATACCCTCGGATCCCACAAGCACCATGTATTGAAATGCATGACCATTGAAAAAAAAGTTGAAATGCATAAAAACTATAGGAGCTTTCCACTGTATTAGAACTACGTGTTTTACTGAATCAAAACTTAGAACCATGTTATGTGGGATGTCAATTTTCTGACTTTTCTTCCTCAACCTTTAAAAAAATCACTTTGGGCAATCCTGGGACATTATTGTATTATAAATCATTGTGATTTTTACGAAGAAATTAAGCTTATATCTTAATTAAATAGTTTTATGAAGAAAAAATTCATAAAATGACAAGATAGTTGTCAGTACATCATTTTTACGAAATTACCCTGTTGACAATATTGTCAACTTTCTACAACTTTTCTTTTTCTTCTTTAATTTTTCTTTTTCTCTTTGATTTTTCTATACTTGATTGTCTTAGGTTTGAAGAAAATGATGTTAAAATTTAGTAGGAATTTAAATAACTATTTCAAACAAATAAAAGAAAATTCAAAAAGAGGCAATGAATGCATCAAAGAAAAAGGATTTGATCAGTCCTTCACAAATCACATAATAATGAGTGTTCAAACTTTCCACCATCAAATCTATGCTTAAAATTGGTTCAAAGATTCCGGATTAATGGAACAAAAATTACTTTTGAGAGCCAAAACTCCACACTAATAATGCAATACCTACAAGAAAACTTCACATTCAATACTCAAAATTTGCCGAACATGGCCCGCTACATGTTGCTCACAAACATCAAGACCTATGAAAAATTTTCAAATAAATGACTTCAAACTTTTTTTTATTTATGGAAAAATGGCTTCAAACTCTAAATGTTCATAAAAGCACACTCAAACTCATCTCCCCCCCCCCCCCCCCCCCCCCCAAAAAACTTCAATCAAAGCCGCCACCAAATCAAAAGAAAATCTTTAAGTAGGAATTTTCCCAATACCTTACACTCCAAACACCAGATCGGGAGAAAATTCTCATATGAAGGGGACGACAAATTGGTAGAAACTAAGCACGAAACCCACACCACCTAAGGAAGATTGCCAAGACCACTTAAATAAGATCACCATGACACAAAATGCAATGATTTTCATAATTTTTACAACACTAGTCATAAGAAGAAGAGCATAATATCGCATTTTGCTATAAAGGTTGATTATATCAAAAACCAATTGATGAGTTGACAATATCATCAACTAAAGTGATTTCATCCAAAAAAATATATATGAACAACTATCTCGTTATTTTATAATTTTTCTTTCATAAAATCGTTTAATTAAGGCTTAAGTTTAATTGTTTTGTAAAAATTCTAAAATTTTAAAATAATTAAAATGCTCAAATATCTATTTAAAACAATCTTAAAACTTCCAACAGACCATCAAAGTGGACTTGCCAAACGACATCTTACTCATTTGCAGCTGGGGTGATTGTTGGGGAATATATGGCCTATCCCTGCCCCGGACTTTGAATATTCATTAGTGGCCTGAGTCTTGACCAGCAGGCTGAATGACTATTGGTCGAAAACTAGGCCAGTTATCCTTTTGCCCTGACCACTTCTGTATTTTTTTTTACCACTTCTGTGTTTTTTTTTAAGTATGTATTCAATTCCAATCATATTATATCTAGCAGCTAAGAAGCCCACTATAAGCGGTGCATCGCAGTTACCTATTTTTCATCTTTTATGAGTTGTTCAACTCCTAACAAAGCAGGTGTAAAGGCCAATCTTATAGGAGAGCTGCAGAAAAGATTTAAATGGAGAGTATCGAGTTAAAGCTTTTCTGGTATATATCAACTGTTAACCCTGTATTGCTATAAGTTGGGACAAGTGGGCCCCTCCCACATGCGGTTTGTCTTGTATTATTTATTTGCTTGTATAGCTCATTTTCAAAGATCACCTAATTTGGTTAACTACTATTAGCCACTTACACTTACTTTTTATGAACTATACATCTTTTCAATAATTGTGGAGGGGATGTATTTATAGTTGGAACTCAGAAGCCCATCTCAGAGGAAAAAGTTTGAAGAAGTTTTCTTCCTCTTGCCAATTAATGTTGAGTTTAGTAACCATTGATCGATTGACATACAAGCAATGAGAAAATATGACCAATGACAGTGAAAAGAGTCGAAAATAGTAATTTCTAAATATTTTCATATTTACTGGATTAATTAAAAAGATTCACAAATTAAAAGCACTAATGCCATAATGATATTTGATTATATAAAACATATAGTACTTAATATTATTACATATAGCAAAAGAATTAACAAGCTTACAAACCAGTCTGTAGAATTTTCAAACTTGCAAACCTGAGGTCTGAGTCTTGTTACTCAATCCAAAATTTATATGAAAGATTGTACCAATCGCAATATTTTGATTAGGGGCCGGAGTTGAGTCCATGTGTCCACGTCCTTATACAAGTCCAACCTGGACCAAACACAAACTCAATGCATTCACATTCTTAGACAAAACCACTACCAAAGCTGCCTGTTAGTGTGCACCCATTTAACCGAACGCACCCATGTCCCTAGTTCTAATATATACGATCAAGGAGAACAAAGAGTTACTTAGTTGGTTGGCAACTTAGCATCTGACTGAGCTCGGGGTATACCCACTATTCCTACATGCGTGGACATCTCTTCCCATGTACATGGGCTCTCCTTGCTACTTGTTTGGGCTTCCTTTTTCCACATATGAGCTCTCTTGGTCTAGGGTTTCAAGCCCCCCTAGATAGGGCCCAATATATATATATATATATATATATAACCAAGGGCAAAGTTGATAAAAAAACAAAAAACTAAAGTTGAGCCCATTAAACCTTAAATCCTTCTTTATTTAATTGAAGTAGCACTTGATGAATAAGTAAGGTTTTGTAACCAGTGAGTGGTACTTCAATTGGCCAAGGACCCTATGGCTCAAAAAGCGGAGAGGTCTTATATTCGATACTTACCCTCGTTAGCCACTTTCCATAGTTTTATCTAGCTTGCGTGGATGCAAGAATTTGCATGTTCCCTTAGATATTAGTTCTCGGTTGTTCAAAATCGAGTGTCCCTCGGGCTTAAGGCCAAAAGCTCCTACACTAAGTTGGGCAAGAGATGTCTTAGATTATAATAAATAAATAAGGTATTGTTTGGGCACATCCTTTAGATGATAAATAAGGATACATTTGTGTAGAATCCACAAAAAATCAGTTCCAATCTTTCACTTTTTGGTGGGTTTAATAAAAAGTCTATTCTCCCTTTAGTAGATTCCTTTGAATAGAATCACATAAAGTTGAACTCATTTTTAAGGTTTTTAATGGGCAAATGCATGAAGCATCTTGAACAATTGCATAATGTATCAGGAACCTCTGAGAGATGTTTCCCATGGTAATTGTGGGTGGACCTATTAGGGCTGCCATGTCACTGCTGGGGTAAACCCTCAAAATCCAGACTCTTGCATGATTTCAGGTGTCCAATGCCACTAATCCATCAGTTCATTGGATTTTACGTAGTTAAAGTTGCAACGGTTTAGTAAGCACATTTTCAGTCATATATAACCCAAATAGTACACATTAGTCGATTACTAGCAAACTTCGATTATTGAAATTCATAAATACATGTATGTGTGTGAGAGGAGTTGGACTCTCAAGTTCCAATTGATTATATCCCTTTAATGAAATCTTTAGTTACTGTTAAACAAAACACCAATTGATTATAAGTGGGTCCAATTATATGGATTGCACGAGTTTTCTCTTATCCCTTCTTTTGAAAAGATCCTGCCCATACATAGACTCTACCAAGCGTCTGTCATGCTGAAGGCCGTCCATATGTTTTAGGTGTTAGGATTGTTAAATTAGGTAGAAAAAGTAATAGATAAAACATGTGGCTGTGAAGATAAGAAGATGAGAATAACTACATTTTAAACAGGCAGTTATTGATCTACCAAACAAGAAGTATGGATAATGGAGTATCTTATTGAATTTGTGCTAATTTTATTGAGTATATAAATTATAATAATATTTTATTTATTTAAAATACATCTCGTTGAGTTAAGGGAAAACACTTCAAATGAATATATTAATACAGTTGTATGTGTCATATGATGTGTGGGTCCTCGGGAATGGACCCCAACTGAACTAGAACCTGATTCGCATTTATGGTCAGTCATACCTGTAGACTCAAACCTGGAACTGGATATAAAATTGGTCTACAAATCATGGACCATCCTTGGTTTTCGAGGACACGTTTGCCAGGTCTTCATGGCTACACAGGGACCTGTACCCTGTTTGCTTCCTTTTACATTTCAGTTTATTTCGGGGCTTAAAAAAGACTAGCTAAGGGGGTATTTTTTTTTTATTTTATGAAAGACTACAAAAATTAAAGAGAAGCCAACTCTAATTTAGTAAGAACATGTGGTTTAATCAAAGCTGGTAAAGAATGCCACCAGACTATCATATCATCTACAACCTTGGCATGTCTAGCAAGTTTGTGAGCAACAGAATTCCCCTCTCGTCCTACATGGTTCACTTCATATTTGTAAAAATGGCTCAATAGAGCTTTAATCTCTGCAAACACAGGACCTTAATTAGAGAAATTGAAAGCTGAAGTGTTTAAAGCCTCCACTGTCCACATGGAATCTGTTTCAAGGATAACAGCATTCACCCCAATATGAGCGATCATCTGAAAACCTCGCAAGGCTGCTATGGCTTCAATGTCCTCCGCACCCTCGACCGCATTCTCGATTTTGCTTATTGCCATGATCATGTTCCTCAAGCTATCTCGAAGGACTGCACCTACACCTGCCTTCCTCCCCTCTGGAAAGATCGCCCCCATCAACATTTAGCTTAACCATACCCATAGGTGGGGGCACCCATCGATAAAGTTTCTCAGTGCTGGAATTCTTCTTATGAGAGCAAGCTTTTGTGAATTCTTGAAGCAATGTCAATGTAGTATCAAGAGAAGACCGCGGTTCAAGGGATTGACCATCATGGATAAACACATTTCTTCGGTACCATAACGCCCACACCAGAGTGTAAAAGAGATCCAGGTTTAGCAATGGGTATCTTTCAATCAGCTTCCAGACTAAGAGGTTAAACTTAAGATGTAGCAACGGAACAAAATCGATATCTTTAAAGCACTCCCGCCAAATGTGGTATACCTGCGAACAAGAAATTAAAGTATGCATACAGTTTTCAGCCTCTGACTGACAGAAAGCATAGAAAGTATCAGCCATAATATGACGCTTAGCGAGATTAGATTTTGTGGGCAAAATATCCTGGCAAGCTCGCCATGCAAAGAACTTAACCTTGTTTGGGACTTTCATATTCCACAGCTTGATCCAAAAAAGCCGCCTAGCCCCAGAGAACCTCTGAGCCGCCTTGCGACCATATAGGCCGTGTTCACAGAAAAAACACCCGACCTATGCTCAGCCCAAACCATAACATCATTTGGCATCTGGGTATGTCACAACCCGAGCCCAGGGTTCGAGGGTTAGTAAAAGCCAAACCTAATGACACACGTACTCCCGTGCATGTACACGTAGACCGAGTCTAAATGCACACGCACAAGGGAACATTCACACGTGCCAAGCAAGTACGCGGAAGCTGTAAATATCAGAAACATAAACCTAACAGTACAAGAAGAGTATACAAAGAAAGGACTGACATAATTACATATAAAGTTTTACAAAAAGAACAAAATAACATATACAATCTGACATATATACACGTCTGAGATCCTCAAAAAGATAACAACATGAACAAGACTCCGATGCAATGCATGCCAAGAGCGCTCTCCCGTGGAGTGATCACATCCACTCCTCTAGGCCTGATAGGGCCCCGGGGGTCTCATCTGGAGCCTGGCCGACCTGCGGGGGTTCGGCAGGGGGATCTGGGCCTGCAACACCAAAAACAACTGTGAATACGAAGATTCAGCAAAGTATAAACCATAGCAAGTTAACACACGCTGTATCTAACAGAATAGGAACATCATGTGATTAAAGAATGCATTTTCGTATACTAGACTGTCATGCACGAAGGAAATATGCTAAGTGAATCAATGAACACGTGCTGTGTACATACTAGTGGCTACTACATTACCATATGCTCCCAAAAGAGGGATCTTATAACATGCAAAGAACACCATTGTCCGGGCCAGGGTACAATGGGTCTCGGTTTCCTGGGGTCTGGTTCCCCAAGACAAATCCATACTGCAGCAGGTCCATATAAACTATACCAAATTCACCCCGTCGGGATCCTAAGGCTGAGGCTAAGTAGTGCCTGACGATACAGAATCAATCATGAAACCCTGAGTAGATCGTAACGACATATCATACGTGCTGATCTGTGGTGAGTGAACATATCATACATGCATACTCAAGGTAAATCAACCACAATGTGAAACTAACGAAACATACGTAATCATATAGAGTTTGAGATCAATGATCGAATGCAATATGTTATGCAACAAGTCATGTGAAATCGAGTCATCCTGATTTACAAACCAATTCTAATCTAGTTATCCGGTGTTTCTAACCGTGCATGATGATGTAGTTTTAAGTTATTCGATACACCGTTGTCTAGTGTTGCATGGAATCGGGCGGTGCATGAAGTCCCTTAAACCAACACCCATGGGGAGGTGCTTAACATCCGAATAACGAACATGAATAATTCGCAGCCCTCGAGATCATTCACGCATTGTATCATATTCCGTTGGGCAAGTCTAGGTGCTCTACGTTCTATCATGAAGGTCATATCGGTATTTTCTTTACACATATCCTTGTTTTTCTTTCATTAGTCTAGTGTGGATACGGCTTAGCCGTGTGTGTGTGCTACGGCTTAGCCGTGTGTGGTCTACGGCTTAGCCGTGGCTGGGCCGTAGAAGGTATGTCAAGTGCAGACTTTCAGTTATTCCAGAAGTTGCACCCTGTATTGATCTACGGCTGGGCCACGGCTGAGCTTCGGCTTAGTCGTAGGGCAATCCACGGCTTAGCCGTGCCCTAGCCGTAGAGGAAAACTGGGTTTTTCTCCTCTCTGGATTGTGAGCCGTAGGGGCTATACGGCTTAGCCGTACCTGCACGAATTCAAATTCCTGAAACCTGTACAGAATGTCTGGGAAAGCTTCCCAATTGCAATTTATCAAGGGAGATAGACAAAGTAGTAATCAAATGAGTATCAAATGGGCTGTAAACACATGTTTTCCATACCAATTCATGTAAGATCAACCAAGTCAAATGCATACCAACATGGGTTCTCAAAGTCATGGTTTTACTTGCCTCAATGTGGAAATGTAATTACACAATGGTAGCCCTTGGATCCAACACAACCTATCACAAGCAAAACCACATGCATGCATGAGGGATGGAGAGAAATTCACAACACAGACCCACCAATAAAAACAAGAAGGAGAAGAAAGAGGGGAAAGAGATGAGAGGAATGGAAGAAAATCTACTCACCTCACATGCAAGACCCACCTTCCTCTTGATCGATGGAGAAGAGGAAATGGGAGAAGAGAATTCAAGAGAGAAGAGAGAGCTCCACGTGCAGTGCAGGCAAATTGAAAATGAGAGAGAGAGAACGTGAGTGTTGGTGAAATGGGTGAGAGTATATATAAGTAATGGTTTGTCCAATTTACAATGAAGGCCAAGTTAGAAATGTATTATCAGTTTGAGTCAAATCAAGGTCCAATCGAATCACACGACCTCGGTTGCAATTGGCGTAATTACGCAAGTCAACGAGCTCAACGAAAGACACGTGTTGACATCAAGATGATGCAAAAATGACCATGTCTTAGAAAAGCTAAAATTACGAAAAAGGGCTTGGTCTACTTAATCCAGGTCAAACTCAACCCAACTACCTATCCATGACCCGTAACGAAAAGAAAACACAAACAAAACATGATTAGCAACGAAAACAAGATTAACTAACCGCTAAACGGGGTCAAGCTGGGTCGGAGTGTTACAGTAGACAAAGGGATCTGAAGTATGGTCTCAGCTTCGTGAGGAAGAAAAAAACCACGAACTTTATGCACATCCCACTCCTTCAAAACGGGGTCAATGAGGTCTGAAACCACAGCATCATCATTCAACAAGCTTCTTGGCAAAGTAACTTTATAGGTTGTGGGAGTTAGAAGCCATTTATCTTTCCAAACCTTGATAGAGTGACCATCCCCAACTCTCCATCTACAGCCCTCTTGAAGAATAGTTTTACCGGCAACAATCCCATTCCATGCAAAAGATGGATTCCAACCAATACTAGATTGAAGGAAAGAAACATTTGGGAAGTATTTTGCCTTAAAGACCCTAGAGAAAAGAGATTGTGGATGATGCATAAGCCTCCACCCTTGTTTAGCTAAAAGAGAGAGATTAAAGTCTTCCAACTTGCGAAATCCCATTCCACCCACATGTTTGGAATGACAAAACTTCTCCCAACTAGCCCAATGAATCTTCCTCTCACTGTTCCGTTGACCCCACCAAAAGCGAGCCATCATGCCTTCCAACTCCTTGCATAGGCTTGTTGGCAGTTTAAAACAACTCATCGCATAGGAAGGAATGGCTTGAGCTACGGCCTTTACCAGAACCTCCCTACCTGCTTGTGAAAGAAGCTTCTCCTTCCAACCCTAAAGTTTTCTCCACACCCGTTCCTTGATATCCAAAAAAGTCTGCTTCTTCAATCTCCCCACCAGGGAGGGTAGCCCGAAATATTTTTCATGGTGCCTGATGGCCTCCACACCCCAAATGGATTTGATACTCGCTTGATCTGATGGACTAGTGTTTTTGCTAAAGAATAGCGAGGTTTTATCTGTATTAATCTTTTTGCCCGACGCTTCTTCATACTCATGCAGAAGATTCTGGATGTAAATATTCTCCTCCTTATTTGCACGACAGAAAAGAAGGCTATCATCTGCAAAAAAATAGGTGGCTAAGCCGTGGAGCACCTCGACATATACTAAGGCCAGTAATCTTTTTCTCTTGTTTTGCAAATCTCAATAAAGAAGTAAAAGCTTCAGCACACAAAAGGAATAGATAAGGAGATAGAGGATCACCTTGTCTAAGTCCTCTGGAAGGGATAATTCGCCTTGTCGGAACCCCATTAAGTAAAATAGAATGTGAAACAGAAGAGACACAATCCATGATCAAAGAGACCCACTTCTGATGAAAGCCCAGCTTCAACGTCACCTTCTCAAGAAAACCCCACTCCACCCTATCATAGGCCTTGCTCATGTCAAGCTTGATGGACATAAACCCTTGCTTACCACTACCTTTCTGCTTTAGGAAATTGACAGTTTCATATGCTACCAACACATTATCAGTAATTAGCCTCCCCGGGACAAAAGCACTTTGGTTCTCGGAAATAACATGGGTCAGGACTAGTTTTAAACGGTTGGCCAAGACCTTAGCAACAAGCTTGTAAATCACATTAAAAAGGCTTATGGGTCGAAATTCAGTAATTTTTTATGGGGCTTTCGTTTTCGGGATCAAAACTACAAAGGTATGGTTAATCTCTCGATGCATACGCCCCGAATTTAATACTGATAACATAGCATCGGTAACTTGTTTTCCAACTATATGCCAGTATTTTTGGAAAAATAAAGGAGACATACCATCCGGTCCTGGAGCTTTTGTAGGATGCATTTGTGCCAAGGCGGTCTTCACTTATTCTCTTTCATACTCCTGGAGAAGGCCTACGTTCAACTCCTCTGTGACTAACTTGTCCACCT
Organism: Sextonia rubra; assembly: GCA_037013555.1. Lineage (NCBI taxonomy): Eukaryota > Viridiplantae > Streptophyta > Magnoliopsida > Laurales > Lauraceae > Sextonia > Sextonia rubra. The sequence goes on along the minus strand of JASUAD010000001.1, from coordinate 14,928,849 downwards.
TGTCGAGGATAGGACCGAGATTGGAAGATTGAGAGGAAGAGAAGATACTTGAGAAGTAACTAATGATCTCCTCCTCCATCTTTACATCCTCACACCATACACCTTCAGAACTTCTGATCCTCTTAATAATATTCCTCCGCCTCCTCTGTGAAGCCTTGTGATGAAAAAACCTCGTATTTTGGTCTCCTTCACTAAGCCACAAAGCCTTGGAATGTTGCCTCCACATAATCTCTTCTCTCTTAAGCAACTCATTTATCTCCTGTTGAACCCTCTTAAACTCCTGCATCATGGTCTCCCTAGGGGACATAGCAGATAGATGTTGCAACTCCATCCTCTTATATCGTAACTGATTTTGAACATTGCCAAAATTTAACCTATTCCACTTTGCGAGGCTACTACTGCATTGATGAATGGACTCACACACCACAGACATGTCAACTGCCTCAGTGTCTTGATGCCACATTTTATTGATAACCTCCTCGCAGCCCTTGTGCCCTACCCACATTGCTTCAAAACGGAAGATACCTCGCGTGTTTCGCTGTTTCCGCCGAATGCCACCTATATCCAACAACACTGGAAAATGATCTGAACAGGAGACCGGGCAATGTCTAACCTCAGCATCTGGATTCAAGCATGACCATTCCATAGTTGCCACAAATCTGTCTAACCGTTCTTTTACATTTTCAGCTCCACTTCTTTGATTACACCATGTGTAAGGGGGGCCGAGGAAGCCTAGATCAAGGAACTGGCAGTAATCCAAAGCATACCGAAACTCCTCCATTTGCTTTTCAGACTTCATTGTACCACCAATCTTCTCATTTGTGCTAGTAATCTCATTGAAGTCCCCAAAACATAGCCACGCACCTTGCCCTCTAGATCTCAGAGAACACAAAAGGTCCCAAACTTGTTTCCTTTTTGAAGCCTCAGGATGCCCGTAAATCCCTATGATTCTCCATTGTTTCCCTTTCTCCCAATCTTCTACTAAAGCATCGATGTGATGCTTAGAAAAACTAGAAACCTGAACTTGAGCCTCTTTATGCCACATCATAACAATCCCACCACTTCTTCCAACGCACTCCACAGCAACCATACCGTAGAACCCCAACTTGAATTTTAACCTATTCATAATCTGAGTACATAATTTAGGTATTTAAACTTTTGGCGTAAGGTATAGATAGGTAGTGATCCTAGTTAAAGAAGCATTAGATGGGTAATGATCCTAATTAAGGAAGCATTCACATTGGTGTACACTTAAGGTGGTCCGAATTTGAGCAATTTTATCATTTTCCCTAACATGCAGGAGGTATGAAAAAATTATAGTTTTTAGAGTGGTACGGGAGAGCCACCTCTAAAAATATGCTGCCAAGAATAGTTTCTTACAGCCTATGATGTATGGATATATTAAAATGAGTAATACATCAAGTTGTATTATATTTGATACTTCGTTTTTATATAAAATGTATGTCTAGCCTTGTCCATGATGTGTCTATGACATATTTGAGCCACATAGTTTAAATCTGTGAAACGACACGAATTTGATGAATTTCAGCATTTATCATTGCAAAAGGCCTAACATTTGAGTACAGGCAAAAATATAGAGTGTGAAAAAAGGTCAAGATAAATTAATAACAATTATTGGAAAGAATGAATAGCATGTATGGAGGTTATGCCGACTCATTCTACTGCATAAAAGAGGATTTAGTAAATCAGTTACATTAAATATCTATTTTGATGGTCTTACTCATTAGATCAAAGTAACTACTTTTTTAATGGACATTTTACCCGAAAAACCCAATAGATGGGTCTCACACTGAAGAAGACCTTTTAGTTTTAACGGCACCATATTAATCTTGTAATAGCGATCTGAATAAATTTTGGAGAAACCGGAAAAGCGACATTAACGTCCCCCAAAGACATTAATGTTGCTATTTTATACGTTATTAAAGACCGACATTAACGGTCCTTTATGCAAATAAAGAGCGACGTTTCCCTCTATAAATATAAGACTTCAGAGATGTTGAGGATGTGTTTGGAGATCCTGATGGTATCATAAAAATATAACGTAGTTGGTATAGATTTTTCTCTTATCTCCATTAGCTGCATTCATATAGTTTTAACACTTTATTTTTCTCTCTTTTCTTTTTGTTTCGAACACTATCATTTCCTTTCAAGCCTTAGAATAGCATACATGAAAGCTATATAAAATACTTATTTCTGTACTCTAATCTCTCATTCATTCTATGTAACACTCCGACCCAGCTTGACCTCGTTTAGTGGGTAATTAATCTTGTTTTCGTCGCTAATCGTGTTTTGTTTGTGTTTTATTTTCGTTACGGGTCATGTATAGGTAGTTGGGTTGAGTTTGACCTGGATTAAGTAGACTAAGCCCTTTTTCGTAATTTTAGCTTTTCTTAGACATAGTCATTTTTGCATCATCTTGATGTCAACACGTGTCTTTCGTTGAGCCCGTTAACTTTCGTAACTACGTCATTTGCAACCGATGTCGTGTGATTCGATTGGACCCAGATTTGACTCAAACTGAAATTTCACTTCTAACTTGGCCTTTCTTGTAAATTGGACTTTTCCATTAGCTTTATAAGTTCACATGATCGACAAGTTGCTCTCTCTCTCGTTCTCTCTCTTTCTCCTCACTGTGCATGTGGAGTTCTTTTCTTTCACTTGAATTCTCTTCTACAAATTTCTCTCCTCCATCGATCAAAAGGAGATTGGGGTTCTTTGCATGTGAGGTGAGTGGATCCCTTCCATTCTCTCATCTCCCTTCTCTATCTCTTCTCCTTCTTGTTTCCATCGTTGCATGGTGTGTCTGTGTTGTGGATTTCTTCCAATCCTCATGCATGCATGTGGTTTGATGTGTGTTAGGTTGTGTTTGGATCCAAGAACTTCAGTTGGGCAATTGATTTCCAATTAAGGCAAGTATAACCATAACTTTGAGAACCCATGTTGGTATGCTTTTGATTTTGGTTAATTTACTTGAATTGTAGGGGACAATGTGTTTACAGCCCATTTGGTTCATATGCTATCCCTTTTTATTGATAAATTTCACTTCTGATGAGTTCCCAGATTTCTGTACATATTTCAGGAATTTAACTTCGTGCAGGTACGGCTAAGCCGTATGGCACTTACGGCTCAAAGTCCAGAGAGGAGAAAAACCCAGTTTTCCTCTACGGCTAGGGCACGGCTAAGCCGTGAATTGCCCTACGGCTAAACCGAAGCTCAGCCGTGGCCCAACCGTAGATCAATACAGGGTGCATTTTCTGGATTTAACTGAGAGTCATCAATTGACAGACCTTCTACGGCCCAGCCACGGCTAAGCCGTAGACCACACACGGCTAAGCCGTAGCACGCACACGGCTAAGCCGTATCCACACTAGACTAATGAAAAACAAGGATAGGTATAAGGGAAAGACCGATATGGCCTTCATGATAGAATGTAGAGCACCTAACCCTGCCCAACGGAATGTGATACAACGCGTGAATGATCTCGAGGGCTGCGAATCATTCGTGTTCATTATCCAGATGTTAAGCACCTCCCCATGGGTGTTGGTTTAAGGGACTTCGTGCACTGCTAGATTCAATGCAACACTAGACAACGGTGCATCGAATAACTTAAAACTACATCATCATGCACGGTTAGAAACACCGGATAATTAGATTAGAATTGGTTTGTAAATAAAGATGATTCGATTTCGCATGATTTGTTGCATAACATATTGCATTCGAATATTGATCTCAACGCTCTGACATGATTACGTATGTTTCGTTACTTTCACATTGTGGTTCTTTACCTTGAGTATGCATGTATAATATGTTCCCAGATATGCACGTATGATATGTTGTCACGATCTACTCAGGGTTTCCATGATTGACTCTGTATGGTCAGGCTCTACTTAGCCTCAGCCTTAGGATCCCGACGGGGTGAATTTGGTATAGTTTATATGGCCTGCTGCAGTATGGATATGTCTTGGGGAACCGGACCCCAGGAAACCGAGACCCATTGTACCCTGGCCCGGACAATGGTGTTCTTTGCATGTTATAAGATCCCTCTTTTGGGAGCATATGGTAATGTAGTAGCCACTAGTATGTACACAGCATGTATTCATTGATTCACTTAGCATGTTTCTTTCTTGCATGACAGCCTAGTATACGAAAATGCCTTCTTTAATCACATGATGTTCTTTATTCTATTAGACACAGCGTGTGTTAACTTGCTATGGTTTATACTTTGCTGAATCTTCGTATTCACAGTTGTTTTGGTGTTGCAGGCCCAGATACCCCTGCCGAACCCTCGCCGGTCGGCCAGACTCCAGATGAGACCCCCGGGGCCCCATCAGGCCTAGAGGAGTGGATGTGATCACTCCACGGGAGAGCGTTCTTGGCATGCATCATTGGAGTCTTGTTTTGTGGATTTTCAAACTTGTATTTGGCATGATATGTCATTATTGTATATATTATTTTGTTCTTTCTGTAAGACTTTCATATGTAATTATGTCAGTTCGTCCTTGGTATCCTCTTCTTGCACTGATAGTTTAATGTTTCTGATATTTACAGCTTCCGCGTACATGTTTGGCACGTGTGAATGTTCCCTTGTGCGTGTGCATTTAGACTCGGTCTACGTGTGCATGCACGGGAGTACGTGTGTCATTAGGTTTGGCTTTTGCTAACCCCCGAACCCTGGGCTCGGGTTGTGACATACGTATTGTATGGTATCAGAGCATTCCTTGCTCATTCCTTGTTCTAGATGATAAGCATGTAGGCATGTAGGATCGTGGTGAGGATACGATTAATTCTTTGTGCTCTTTCTAGATTTTGGGGCTTGTTGGGCGCTATTGTTTTGTGTTTGTGTCTAACTTTTCCCTTTCTCAGGATGGCATCAGGTTCGGGTTTTCAGCAGAACGCCGGAAATAACGAAAGCGGATCCGCACCGTCACCGCAGACACAGAACACAGATGAACGGATCCTTATGCTATTTCAGTCTCTACAAGCATAATCGCAATCAATGCAGAACTTGCAAGCCCAAGTTACCACCATGTTAGACCGACAAAGTCAAGCCCCAGTTCAGTCACATGTAGACCAACAGGTGATCTTGCAGCCTCGAGAGAGTGACCCGAATGCCCTCTACGGTAAATTTCGCAAGCGAGGAGCCATTGAGTTCTTTGGGACGGAAGAGCCATTGAAGGCAGAACAGTGGCTGGAGCAGACGGAGGATGTTTTTGAGACCGTCGTGTGTACGAACCGGCAGAAGGTCGGACTAGCAACTTCTATGTTTAGAGATGTCGCAAAAACTTGGTGGAAAAGCGTGAAAGACTCATACAGAGACATTCCTAGTGCGACGGTTTGGGAGATGTTCAAGCAGCAGTTCAGGAGGAAGTTCATCCCTGCTCATGTGTTTCGAGCCAAGGAGGTTGAGTTTCTAGCTCTCCGTCAGCAGCAGATGACAGTAGCAGAATACGTGAACAAGTTTATGCAGTTGTCGCACTTTGCTCCGGATATGATCAGCACCGAAGAGAGGAAGGTGAACCGGTTTGTTGAAGGTTTGCATCCCCGGTACATGCATCACGTGACTGCGTTTCAGCGTCCGGCTACGTTTGATGATGCAGTGGACAGGGCCTATTCTGCCGAGGCCATCCACCAAGCTGCGAGAGCTGTTGAGCCCAAGCGACAGCCGCCCTTCAATGCACGAGGACAAGTACAGAAGAAAACCAAAGGCCAGCAGAGTACTTCTAGTTCTACTGGAGTGACTTGTGGGCATTGTGGCAAGAACCACGCGACTGATGCGTGTTGGAGGAAGGCAGGTGCTTGTTTTATTTGTGGTTCGAGGGAGCATATGATCGCCAATTGTCCCCGACATAGAGCCTCCGGTGCAGCCCCATCTGGTCCTACCTCCGGTGCAGTTCCTAGCAGACCCAGTGCACCTACAGCTCCGAGCAAGTCGCAGACAGCTCGTCCAGGCTCGAGACAGCCTCGCCAGACAGCCCGTGCTTACGCTGCTACCCATGAGAGTGCTGAGGATCCACAGGTGGTTGAAGGTACTGTTTTGATTTCGCACGTCGAGGCATTAGCATTGTTCGATTCGGGGTCTACACGGTCTTATGTAGCACCTCGTTTCGCCGAGCGGTTGCATCAGCCGTCTAAGCCATTGCCATATGTGCTGGTTGTATCCACTGTAACACCCCGATCCCTTTGAGCCGGATTAGTGGCTCATTAGTGTGTGTGTTTCTGTTGTTTTATTCTTTCGGATTTGGTTTTGGGCCTTGGATAGGTAGTTGAGTGACCTTTGACCTGGAATAGGTAGTTCTAAGCCCTTTTTCGTAATTTCGCTTTTGCTTTGCTCATATCATATTTGCATCATCTTGGTGTCAGCACGCGTATTTCGTTGAGCTCGACAATTTCCGTAACTGAGTCAGATCCGTTTGGAGTCAATTGGGGAAGATGGACCTTCGTGTGACTTGAACTGTAATTAGTCTAAACTCACCGGACCTTGTTTTAAACTTCCAAACCTATATAGGTGAGTCATGTTCCAGATGTCCAACTCCTTGCCCATTTGTCTTCATCGACTGCATGCAATTCCAGGAGAAGCTCTCCACGTTCTTTCCTCTTCTCTCCACTTCTCTTCTCGTTTTGGGTTGGTGTTGGGAGCTTGCACTCATTTTGTTTTGGATTGGGTTCCTTCTCTCTCATCTCCATCTGTAGCTTGGTAAGTGGGTTCTTTCCCAACTCTTTCTTCTTCTTCTTCTCCAATTGCACCTCTCATTCTCTGATTTCTATGTCTTCATCTCATGCATGGTGTATCTCTTTGATTTGTCTTTGATTTTAGTGGATTTGGAGCTTGAGTCAGTGGATTTGATAGAGATTTGAGGCAAGTATAAGTACAAGCTTGATAACACATATGGGTATTTTGTTTGATGGCTTTGATTTCTTCTTATTCTTTGTCTAGCATGTTTTACAGCCACATTTTGTGAATTTGGAACCTCTGTAACTCATTTTGTTCAGCTTCTGTACCGAATTTCAGTTTCTGTAACTATCCCGAATTTGTGTTCTGTATTGTACGGCTAAGCCGTAAGTTTCTACGGCTCACATTCCAGAGCCTCGAAATTTCACTTTTGTTCTACGGCTAGGCTACGGCTAAGCCGTAATTTGTCCTACGGCTGAGCCGTAAGCTAGCCGTGACCCAAACCGTAACTCAGCCGTGAATTAAATCCCTGATCAGTCGAAACTTTTCCAACACAGGACTCCTACGGTGTGGACTACGGCTAAGCCGTGAAATGCTACGGCCAAGCCGTGGATTGGGCTACGGCTAAGCCGTATACTGACTGTAGATCAGCCGAAAGAGGTATAAGATCAGAGGTGAAAGATGACCAGTTTAGCTGTGTTTTGAATGGAACCATGGTTAAGCTGTAGTGCATAATACGTCGAGAGCGTAAGATGTCTCCGGCTCAACCATAGGTCCCTCATGGCTAAACCGTTAGGCATGGCAATTCTGAATTATAACTTAGGATAATGGTGAGACTTGTAGGGCTCAAATACAGGTTAATCACCCATGTAAACCGGCCCAATGGATTCCTTGGATTGCATGAAGAGTCTGTTAGGCTGTGACCTATTCATGTGAATGTTGATCACTGTTAAGCACCTCCCCATGGGTGTTGGTTTAAGGGACTTCGATGCACATAAGGATTTCATTGCAACACTAGGATGGCAACGGTGCATCGAATAACTTAAAACTACATCAACATGCACGGTTAGTGACAGTGAACAATTAGATTAGGGTTGGCTCGTAACGAACCTTGATTCCGTATAAATCTGAGATGCATTGCATATTGTTTATGGTTTTGCCCTCTGTTCTGTTAATCTATGTTTATGCATTCCGTAGTCTTTTTTTGTTTTCGTCCTGTATATCTGTTCTATGCTTCGTTCCGCACTATGCTTTGATCTATGCTGTGCTTTGGATTTATATCTATGCTCTGCTGGCTTTGTTTATCTCTGAGTTTGGGTATTCCCGGGTGGCTCTGCCCAGAGGTTAATACGTGAGGATAAGATCCGGTCTTTGTCATCGGTGAGTCCAAAGCGGATAATCTCCCTTCTTTGGATTAGATTTGATTGGTATTAGTCTGGCTCTACTCAGCCTCAGGCCTAGGATACCCGACGGGGTTACCTCTGCCTTAGATCTCTGTATCTCTGTATAACTGCTGCAGTGTCGCTTTGTCTTGGGACCCCGGAACCCAGGAAACCGAGACCCGCTTGTACCTTTGGCCTGGACAGCGGTGTTCTCCTCTGCTCTGCTCTGCTCTGCTCTCTATTGGAGAGAACATGGTTAACGTAGTAGCCACTTAGTCAGTATTTCTATGTTTGATTCAATATCATGTTTTACTTCTATGCACGATTGGCGTAGCTTTCTAATATGGAACTCTGAGATTACTATTCTGTACTTATTCACTTTGATACTATGCGTGTTTCATCGCTGTTACTTGTATTTGCTGGATCGTTGTATTCATTCGTGTTGTCTGTGGTGTTGCAGGCACAGATACCTTGCCCAGCTCCCCGGCGGTCGAGGAGGCTGCAGGGGCGAGTGTAGAGGCACCCTCAGGTCTGGCAGGATGGGCCTGATCATCTCTGCCGAGTGCGTTCATGCATACTTCCAGTGGCTTTTGTTTTGGGATTTTGAGTTTTGGTTTCAGGGGATTTGTATTTGGACTTTGGACTTTGGACTTGTATTCTGTGTATTTTGTATATATTGATTTTGGTGTATTCGGTTTTATATCAGTGTATTTGTTCTTGTCTTTTCCGTTTCGTATTTGCTTTGGCTTCCGCTATTTTCTTTGTTGCTTGCTATGATATGTACAGCTTCCGCGTACGCTTAGTTCGCACGTGTTAGATCCCTTGTGTGCGTGCATCTGGACTGGGTTTGGATGCACGTGCACGGGAGTACGTGTGTCACCGGCTTAGCTTTTCGCTAACCCCCGAATTCTGGGCTCGGGTCGTGACATACGTATTGTTTGGTATCAGAGCATGCTAGTTATAAGCATGTAGGCATCTAAGATCGTGGTGAGATAACGCTATCAACTATTTGACTCGAAGTCTCATAGGTTGATTTGGGATTGGACTAACTCAGGGTATTTTATATTTGTGTACTGTGTTTCTTTTCCAGTTGCAGGATGGCATCAGGATCAGGATCTCGAGATGAGAATCAACAGGGTCATAACGGTGATAGTGGATCGGTACCCCCACATATCAGTAGTGAGGAGCGCATGATGATGATGATGCAGTCTATGCAATCATTACAGGCACAGATGGCATCCATGGTAGATAGGTAAAGTCAGGCTGCTGCAGTAACATCACCTCGTATAGATCAGCAAGTGATTTTCCAGCCTAAGGAATCAGATCCTAATGCTCTTTTTGACAAGCTTCGTAAGCGAGGGGCGACTGAGTTCCATGGGATAGAGGATGCATTACAGGCTGAGCAATGGTTGGAGCAGATTGAAGAGCTTTTTGATACGATTGTGTGCAGTAACAAACAGAAAGTGGTTCTCACAGCTTCTATGCTTCGGAGTGTAGCCAAGACATGGTGGAGGAGTGTTAAGACCTCATTCCAGACTATGCCCAGTGCCACAGTTTGGGAGACCTTCAAGCAGCAATTTCGTTGGAAGTTCATGCCTCTCCATATTCAGCGAGCCAAGGAAGTGGAATTCTTCAACCTTCAGCAGAGACAGCTGTCAGTCGCAGATTATGTACACAAGTTTACAGAGCTGTCCCACTTTGCAGAGGACATGGTGAACACTGAGCATAAGAAGGTGACTCGCTTCGTCAACGGCCTGAACCCGAGGCATAAACGCCACGTGGTTGCTTGTATGTGGCCGGCTACATTGGATGACGCTATTGACAGGGCCTATGATGCAGAGGCCATATTTGAGGAGGAGCGAACCGAGGCTAAGAGGACGGCAGGCTTCAGTGGCAGAAGTCAGTTTCAGAAGAAGTTCAAGGGTAAACAGGGCAGTTCGAGCAGTACTCAGGTGATTTGTAGTCACTGTGGGAAGGATCACCCCACCGACAGATGTTGGAGGAAGAGTGGGGCTTGTTTCGGGTGTGGCTCTACGGATCACAGGCGGGCCCAATGCCCGAGGTTTCAGTCCTCTCCACAGACGAGACAGGCAGGATCTACAGCGCAGGGCAGATCTCAACCAGCTCGCCCAGCCCAGAAGCAGAACCGCCAGACAGCCCGAGCCTATGCTGCTACGCATGAGGGCGCAGAGGAGGCCACGGTAGTGGAAGGTAAAATTTTAATTTATGATGCTGAAGCTTTAGCCTTATTTGACTCCGGGTCTACGCGTTCGTACGTAGCACCCCATTTTGCTGTGCAGCTTCGACAGCGACCCACACCACTTCCATATTTGTTGCTAGTATCCACTCCGGTTGGTAAGCGGGTGGAGTGCAGTGTTTTCTACCCTCAGTGTGATGTGCGGATAGCTGGTCATCAGCTCCCGGTAGACCTCGTGTTGCTCACGACACTGGATTTTGATGTGATCCTTGGTATGGACTGGCTTGCAAGATATCATGCGTGTATCAATTGCTACAGCAAGGCTATCTACTTTGATTTGGGCAGCGGCTTCCGATTTGAGGGCAGCCAGATGAAGTGCCCAAGACGTGTAATATCTGCTTGTAAAGCAGACAGGATGCTTCGTAGGGGATGTGAGGGATTTCTTGCGTTCATTTCAGAGAAGAAAGATCAGCGACAGCTCAGTGAGATCCCAGTAGTCAGCGAGTTTCCGGATGTCTTTCCGGAGGATGTGCCAGAGTTGCCACCAGTTCGGGAGGTAGAATTTGCTATTGACTTGATGCCAGGTACAGCACCCATCAGTAGAGCTCCATATCGTATGGCACCTGCAGAGTTGTTGGAATTGAAGAAACAGTTGCAGGATTTGTTGGATAAAGGGTTCATACGCCCAAGTGTTTCACCTTGGGGAGCTCCTGTATTGTTTGTCAAGAAGAAAGATGGCAGTTTCCGGATGTGCATTGACTACAGGCAGTTAAATAAAGTGACTATCAAGAACAAATATCCATTGCCTAGGATCGATGAGTTGTTCGATCAGCTTCAGGGTGCAGCTTACTTCTCGAAGATTGACTTGAGGTCAGGATATCACCAGCTCAGGGTGAAGGATGAGGATGTTCCGAAGACAGCTTTCAGGACTCGGTATGGACACTACGAGTTCCTTGTCATGCCATTTGGTTTGACGAACGCACCCGCAGCTTTCATGGCGTTGATGAATAGGGTGTTTACTTCCTTCTTGGACCAGTTCGTTGTAGTTTTCATAGATGACATATTGGTCTATTCGAAGACTGTTGAAGAACATACAGATCATTTGCGAAAAGCATTGCAGCTGCTTAAGGATCACAAGTTGTATGCAAAGTTGTCCAAGTGTGAGTTTTGGCTTGAGCAAGTTACATTTCTGGGTCATAAGATTTCTAGAGATGGATTGATGGTGGATCCGGCTAAGATTGAGGCAGTAGTCCATTGGCCCCGTCCTAGATCAGTGACAGAGATTCGGAGTTTTCTGGGTTTGGCGGGATATTACCGCAGGTTTGTGCAGGACTTCTCGAAGATTTCAGCCCCGCTGACTCAGTTGACTCGGAAGAAGGTTCCATATGAGTGGACAGAGAAGTGTGAGCGTAGTTTCCAGATGTTGAAAGAAAAGCTCACTACGGCGCCAGTGTTGACTCTCCCGGATGGTAGTGAAGGATTCGTGATTTATTCCGATGCTTCTCGAGTTGGATTAGGCTGTGTACTGATGCAGAATCAGAAGGTGATTGCCTATGGATCCCGACAGCTGAAAGAACATGAGAAGAACTATGCCACACATGACTTGGAGCTAGCAGCCATTGTATTTGCACTGAAGTTGTGGCGGCATTACTTGTACGGTGTGAAGTTCGAGGTTCATTCCGATCATCACAGTCTGCAGTACTTATTTGATCAGCATGACTTGAATATGAGGCAGCGAAGATGGTTAGAGTTCATCAAGGACTACGACTTTCCGATCAAGTACCACCCAGGCAAGGGCAATGTAGTTGCAGATGCACTCAGCAGGAGGACAGACAGTCTTCAGGTGTTGGCAGGATTTTATATGCTTGTGCATGATCAGCCTGTTGAGGTTCGGACGGCAGGTGACTTGGTGACATTAGCTACTACCGTCGTGTTTCAGCCTGAGGTGATTCAGCAGATCAAGGATCGCCAATTGGAGGACCCCCTCCTGGTGAAGTTCAGAGATCGGATTGCAGATCGACCGGATTTCAGCTTGGTAGATGGAGTTTTGTACTTCAAGAATAGATTGTGTGTTCCCGCTGTGGATGAGCTGAAGGATAAGTTGATGACAGATGCGCACGATGCCCGATATGCGATGCACCCCGGGAGTACGAAGATGTACCGGAACTTGAAAGACAGATTTTGGTGGAACAATATGAAGCGGGAGATCGCAGGGTTCGTAGCTCGATGTTTGACCTGTCAGAGGGTAAAAGCTGACCATCAGCGACCTCCAGGATCATTGCATCCATTGCATACTCCGCAGTGGAAGTGGGAGCACATTACGATGGATTTCGTCTCCGGTTTTCCGCCGACCAGCAGAAAGAACAATGCGATCTGGGTCATAGTGGACAGATTGACCAAGTCAGCGCATTTCCTTCCGTTCAAGAAGGGGATGACATTCACAGAGATGGCCAGGAAGTTTGTTGACGAGATAGTCAGATTGCATGGCACCCCAGTATCGATTGTGTCAGATCGTGACAGTCGCTTTGTGTCTTCATTTTGGAGAGCATTTCAGGAAGCTATGGGCACGAAGTTGAGTTTTAGTACGGCATACCACCCCCAAACTGATGGACAGTCGGAGCGTACCATTCAGACATTGGAGGATATGCTTAGAGCTAGTGTGCTGAACTTTGAGAAGGAATGGGATACGCATCTAGCATTGTGTGAGTTTGCCTACAACAACAGCTTTCATGAGAGCATTGGTATGGCACCATATGAAGCTCTATACGGACGCAAGTGCAGGACCCCAGTGTGCTGGGAAGAGGTAGGAACAAGAAGTTTCCATGGTCCGACAATCATTGCTGAGACGACAGAGAAAGTGCAGAAAGTGATAGAAAATCTGAAGGTGGCTCGATCCAGGCAGAAGAGCTATGCGGATACTCGGAGGAGACCGTTGGCATTTCAAGTCGGAGATTGGGTATTCCTTAAAGTTTCCCCGATGAAGGGCACAGTTCGATTTGGTCAGAAGGGTAAGTTAGCTCCGAGATATGTAGGACCGTTTGAAGTCAAGAGCCGCGTTGGAGATTTAGCTTATCGGTTGACGCTTCCAGTTGAGTTCTCCGGTGTGCACGATGTATTCCATGTGTCGATGCTCCGTAAGTATGTGCCAGATCCGAGCCATGTGATTCGCTACGATGACATCCAGATTCAACCTAATGTAACTTACGTTGAGCGTCCGCTTCGCATCGTTGGCACACGAGAGCAGATTCTCCGTACCAGGACTATCAGATGGGTTAAAGTGTTATGGGAACATCATGGTCCAGATGAGGCTACTTGGGAGCTAGAGGAGCAGCTAGCGCGCCAGTACCCACAGCTCTTTGCGCAGGTAGGTAGTCATTCCGAGGACGGAATGATTCTTAGTGGGGGAGGATGTAACACCCCGATCCCTTTGAGCCGGATTAGTGGCTCATTAGTGTGTGTGTTTCTGTTGTTTTATTCTTTCGGATTTGGTTTTGGGCCTTGGATAGGTAGTTGAGTGACCTTTGACCTGGAATAGGTAGTTCTAAGCCCTTTTTCGTAATTTCGCTTTTGCTTTGCTCATATCATATTTGCATCATCTTGGTGTCAGCACGCGTATTTCGTTGAGCTCGACAATTTCCGTAACTGAGTCAGATCCGTTTGGAGTCAATTGGGGAAGATGGACCTTCGTGTGACTTGAACTGTAATTAGTCTAAACTCACCGGACCTTGTTTTAAACTTCCAAACCTATATAGGTGAGTCATGTTCCAGATGTCCAACTCCTTGCCCATTTGTCTTCATCGACTGCATGCAATTCCAGGAGAAGCTCTCCACGTTCTTTCCTCTTCTCTCCACTTCTCTTCTCGTTTTGGGTTGGTGTTGGGAGCTTGCACTCATTTTGTTTTGGATTGGGTTCCTTCTCTCTCATCTCCATCTGTAGCTTGGTAAGTGGGTTCTTTCCCAACTCTTTCTTCTTCTTCTTCTCCAATTGCACCTCTCATTCTCTGATTTCTATGTCTTCATCTCATGCATGGTGTATCTCTTTGATTTGTCTTTGATTTTAGTGGATTTGGAGCTTGAGTCAGTGGATTTGATAGAGATTTGAGGCAAGTATAAGTACAAGCTTGATAACACATATGGGTATTTTGTTTGATGGCTTTGATTTCTTCTTATTCTTTGTCTAGCATGTTTTACAGCCACATTTTGTGAATTTGGAACCTCTGTAACTCATTTTGTTCAGCTTCTGTACCGAATTTCAGTTTCTGTAACTATCCCGAATTTGTGTTCTGTATTGTACGGCTAAGCCGTAAGTTTCTACGGCTCACATTCCAGAGCCTCGAAATTTCACTTTTGTTCTACGGCTAGGCTATGGCTAAGCCGTAATTTGTCCTACGGCTGAGCCGTAAGCTAGCCGTGACCCAAACCGTAACTCAGCCGTGAATTAAACCCCTGATCAGTCGAAACTTTTCCAACACAGGACTCCTACGGTGTGGACTACGGCTAAGCCGTGAAATGCTACGGCCAAGCCGTGGATTGGGCTACGGCTAAGCCGTATACTGACTGTAGATCAGCCGAAAGAGGTATAAGATCAGAGGTGAAAGATGACCAGTTTAGCTGTGTTTTGAATGGAACCATGGTTAAGCTGTAGTGCATAATACGTCGAGAGCGTAAGATGTCTCCGGCTCAACCATAGGTCCCTCATGGCTAAACCGTTAGGCATGGCAATTCTGAATTATAACTTAGGATAATGGTGAGACTTGTAGGGCTCAAATACAGGTTAATCACCCATGTAAACCGGCCCAATGGATTCCTTGGATTGCATGAAGAGTCTGTTAGGCTGTGACCTATTCATGTGAATGTTGATCACTGTTAAGCACCTCCCCATGGGTGTTGGTTTAAGGGACTTCGATGCACATAAGGATTTCATTGCAACACTAGGATGGCAACGGTGCATCGAATAACTTAAAACTACATCAACATGCACGGTTAGTGACAGTGAACAATTAGATTAGGGTTGGCTCGTAACGAACCTTGATTCCGTATAAATCTGAGATGCATTGCATATTGTTTATGGTTTTGCCCTCTGTTCTGTTAATCTATGTTTATGCATTCCGTAGTCTTTTTTTGTTTTCGTCCTGTATATCTGTTCTATGCTTCGTTCCGCACTATGCTTTGATCTATGCTGTGCTTTGGATTTATATCTATGCTCTGCTGGCTTTGTTTATCTCTGAGTTTGGGTATTCCCGGGTGGCTCTGCCCAGAGGTTAATACGTGAGGATAAGATCCGGTCTTTGTCATCGGTGAGTCCAAAGCGGATAATCTCCCTTCTTTGGATTAGATTTGATTGGTATTAGTCTGGCTCTACTCAGCCTCAGGCCTAGGATACCCGACGGGGTTACCTCTGCCTTAGATCTCTGTATCTCTGTATAACTGCTGCAGTGTCGCTTTGTCTTGGGACCCCGGAACCCAGGAAACCGAGACCCGCTTGTACCTTTGGCCTGGACAGCGGTGTTCTCCTCTGCTCTGCTCTGCTCTGCTCTCTATTGGAGAGAACATGGTTAACGTAGTAGCCACTTAGTCAGTATTTCTATGTTTGATTCAATATCATGTTTTACTTCTATGCACGATTGGCGTAGCTTTCTAATATGGAACTCTGAGATTACTATTCTGTACTTATTCACTTTGATACTATGCGTGTTTCATCGCTGTTACTTGTATTTGCTGGATCGTTGTATTCATTCGTGTTGTCTGTGGTGTTGCAGGCACAGATACCTTGCCCAGCTCCCCGGCGGTCGAGGAGGCTGCAGGGGCGAGTGTAGAGGCACCCTCAGGTCTGGCAGGATGGGCCTGATCATCTCTGCCGAGTGCGTTCATGCATACTTCCAGTGGCTTTTGTTTTGGGATTTTGAGTTTTGGTTTCAGGGGATTTGTATTTGGACTTTGGACTTTGGACTTGTATTCTGTGTATTTTGTATATATTGATTTTGGTGTATTCGGTTTTATATCAGTGTATTTGTTCTTGTCTTTTCCGTTTCGTATTTGCTTTGGCTTCCGCTATTTTCTTTGTTGCTTGCTATGATATGTACAGCTTCCGCGTACGCTTAGTTCGCACGTGTTAGATCCCTTGTGTGCGTGCATCTGGACTGGGTTTGGATGCACGTGCACGGGAGTACGTGTGTCACCGGCTTAGCTTTTCGCTAACCCCCGAATTCTGGGCTCGGGTCGTGACATCCACCCCAGTTGGCAAGCGAGTGGAGTGTAGTATGTACTACCCCCATTGCGACGTGCAGATTGCATGTCATCAGTTACCTGTTGATTTGATCCTGTTGTCGATGCTGGACTTCGACGTGATCCTTGGTATGGATTGGCTCGCTCGATATCGTGCCTATGTTAACTGTTACAACAGGACGATCTTCTTCGATTTAGGCAAGGGCTTCCGTTTTGAGGGCAGTCGGCAGAGATGCCCCAGGCGTGTGATTTCAGCGTGTAGGGCAGATCGCTTGATCCGCCGAGGGTGTGAAGGCTTCATTGCCTTTATCTCAGCGAAGAAGGAGACGAAGCAGCTAGGTGAGATCTAGGTGGTCTGTGACTTTCCCGACATTTTCCCAGACGATGTGCCAGACTTACCCCCGGTTCGAGATGTGGAGTTCGCCATTGAGTTTGTTCCCGGCACTGCACCGATCAGCAAAGCTTCGTATCGCATGGCCCCAGCAGAGTTGTCAGAGTTGAAGAAGCAATTGCAGGAGCTTTTGGACAAGGGTTTCATTCGCCCGAGCGTTTCACCTTGGGGAGCACCAGTCTTGTTTGTCAAGAAGAAGGATGGTACTTTTCGGATGTGCATAGACTACAGACAGCTGAACAAAGTGACTATCAAGAACAAGTACCCCTTACCCAGGATTGATGAGTTGTTTGACCAACTTCAGGGTGCAGCATATTTTTCGAAGATTGATTTGAGGTCTGGATATCACCAGTTGAGGGTCAAGGAAGATGACATTCCTAAGACTGCCTTCAGGACTCGTTATGGACATTATGAATTCCTCGTGATGCCTTTTGGACTAACCAACGCCCCTGCAGCTTTTATGGCATTGATGAATCAGATCTTTGCTCCTTTCTTGGACCAGTTCATAGTTGTTTTTATTGATGATATCCTGATATACTCTAAGTCAGCAGAGGAGCATAGGGAGCACTTGAGAAAAGCCTTGTCGTTGTTAGAGAACATCGATTGTTTGCCAAGTTGTCGAAGTGTGATTTTTGGCTTGAGCAGGTGGCATTTTTAGGTCATATCATTTCACGAGAGGGATTGGCAGTTGATCCATCTAAAGTGGAGGCAGTAGTGAATTGGCCTAGCCCCAAGACAGTGACAGAGGTTCGCAGTTTCCTTGGTCTAGCAGGTTACTATCATCGCTTTATCCAGGACTTTGCTAAGATCTCTTCTCCTTTGACGAAGTTGACCAGGAAGAATGTACCATTTGATTGGACTGAGGAGTGTGAAGCCCGTTTCCGGACTTTGAAAGAGAAGTTGACTACGGTCCCAGTGTTAGCCTTGCCAGATGGTAGTGAAGGATTCGTGGTTTATTCAGATGCTTCTCGAGTTGGTCTAGGTTGTGTGTTGATGCAGCACGGGAAGGTCATTGCTTATGGATCGAGACAGTTGCGAGAACATGAGAAGAATTACGCCACCCATGATTTGGAATTGGCAGCCATCGTGTTTGCATTGAAGCTGTGGAGACATTATCTGTATGGTGTGCAGTTTGAGGTTCGTTCTGACCACCACAGTTTACAGTACTTATTCACACAGCAGGAGCTGAATATGAGACAGCAAAGATGGCTTGAGCTTATTAAGGATTATGATTTCCCGATCAAATATCAGCCAGGCAAGGGAAATGTGGTGGCAGATGCGCTCAGTCGGAAGGCAGAGTCAGTGCAGCTATTGAGCAGTTTCCTTTTAGAGTTCCATGGTCTCCCTGTTGAAGTAAAACTAGTGGATGAGTGCGTGACTTTAGCTAGTACGCTAGTGTTTCAGCCTGAGATGATTCAACAGATTAAAGGCAGGCAATTTGAAGATCTAACCTTGAAGCGCATTCGAGACCACATTGGAGACAGACCAGGTTTCAGACTCGAGGATGGTGTACTCTATTTTCGGAGTAGGTTGTGCGTGCCAGCAGTTGATGATTTCAAGGAGAAACTGATGAACGAAGCGCATTACGCTCGATATGCGATGCACCCAGGTAGCACGAAGATGTTTCGGAATCTCAAAGATCGCTTCTGGTGGAACAACATGAAGAGAGAAGTAGCAGGATTTGTTGCTCGCTGTTTGACATACCAGAAGGTGAAGGCAGATCATCAGAGACCGCCAGGCTCGTTGCATCCTTTGCATATACCGCAGTGGAAGTGGGAACACATCACCATGGACTTCGTTTCCGGGTTACCACCGACGAGCAGGAAGAACAACGCCATTTGGGTGATTGTAGATCGATTGACGAAGTCAGCCCATTTCATTCCTTTTCGGAAGGGTATGACATTTTCAGAGATGGCAAGGAAGTTCGTGGATGAGGTCGTCAGGCTCCATGGTACCCCTGTGTCGATTGTATCTGATCGTGACAGCCGTTTTGTTTCCTCTTTCTGGAGAGCATTCCAAGAGGCTTTGGGTACGAAGTTGAGCTTCAGTACGGCATACCACCCACAGACGGATGGGCAATTAGAGCGGACGATTCAGACTTTGGAGGACATATTGCGAGCCAGCGTGTTGAGTTACGAGAAAGAATGGGATCTTCATCTATCGTTGTGCGAGTTCGCCTATAACAACAGCTTCCACGAGAGCATTGGGATGGCGCCATATGAAGCATTGTACGGGAAGAAGTGTAGAAGTCCGGTATGTTGGGAAGAAGTTGGAACTCGAAGTTTTCAAGGACCGACGATCATTGCCGAGACTACGGAGAAGGTACAGAAAGCAATTGAGAACTTGAAAGTTGCTCGGTCGAGACAGAAGAGTTATGCAGACACCCGCAGACGGCCCTTAGAGTTTCAGGTTGGCGAGTGGGTTTTTCTGAAGGTCTCACCGATGAAGGGTACAATCCGTTTCGGCCAGAAAGGCAAGTTAGCTCCACGTTATGTCGGACCGTTCGAGATCAAGAGTCGGATTGGTGATTTGGCCTATCGATTAGAGCTTCCCGAGATGTTTTCAGGAGTACACAACGTTTTCCACGTTTCGATGCTTCGGAAATATGTTCATGATCCCTCCCATGTTATTCGTTACGACGAGGTTCAGATTCAGCCGAGTGCTGCATACGTTGAGCGACCGCTCCGTATCGTGGGGACCCGAGAGCAGATACTCCGCACCAGGACAATTCGATGGGTCAAAGTGCTTTGGGAGCATCACAGTCCCGATGAGGCTACTTGGGAGTTAGAAGAGCAGATGGCACGACAGTACCCCGATTTGTTTTCCCAGGTATGAATGAGTTAGTGTGCATTCCGAGGACGGAATGATTCTCAAGTAGGGGAGGATGTAACACTCCGACCCAGCTTGACCTCGTTTAGTGGGTAATTAATCTTGTTTTCGTCGCTAATCGTGTTTTGTTTGTGTTTTATTTTCGTTACGGGTCATGGATAGGTAGTTGGGTTGAGTTTGACCTGGATTAAGTAGACTAAGCCCTTTTTCGTAATTTTAGCTTTTCTTAGACATAGTCATTTTTGCATCATCTTGATGTCAACACGTGTCTTTCGTTGAGCCCGTTAACTTTCGTAACTACGTCATTTGCAACCGATGTCGTGTGATTCGATTGGACCCAGATTTGACTCAAACTGAAATTTCACTTCTAACTTGGCCTTTCTTGTAAATTGGACTTTTCCATTAGCTTTATAAGTTCACATGATCGACAAGTTGCTCTCTCTCTCGTTCTCTCTCTTTCTCCTCACAGTGCACGTGGAGTTTTTCTCTTTCACTTGAATTCTCTTCTACAAATTTCTCTCCTCCATCGATCAAAAGGAGTTTGGGGTTCTTTGCATGTGAGGTGAGTGGATCCCTTCCATTCTCTCATCTCCCTTCTCTATCTCTTCTCCTTCTTGTTTCCATCGTTGCATGGTGTGTCTGTGTTGTGGATTTCTTCCAATCCTCATGCATGCATGTGGTTTGATGTGTGTTAGGTTGTGTTTGGATCCAAGAACTTCAGTTGGGCAATTGATTTCCAATTAAGGCAAGTATAACCATAACTTTGAGAACCCATGTTGGTATGCTTTTGATTTTGGTTAATTTACTTGAATTGTAGGGGACAATGTGTTTACAGCCCATTTGGTTCATATGCTATCCCTTTTTATTGATAAATTTCACTTCTGATGAGTTCCCAGATTTCTGTACATATTTCAGGAATTTAACTTCGTGCAGGTACGGCTAAGCCGTATGGCACTTACGGCTCAAAGTCCAGAGAGGAGAAAAACCCAGTTTTCCTCTACGGCTAGGGCACGGCTAAGCCGTGAATTGCCCTACGGCTAAACCGAAGCTCAGCCGTGGCCCAACCGTAGATCAATACAGGGTGCATTTTCTGGATTTAACTGAGAGTCATCAATTGACAGACCTTCTACGGCCCAGCCACGGCTAAGCCGTAGACCACACACGGCTAAGCCGTAGCACGCACACGGCTAAGCCGTATCCACACTAGACTAATGAAAAACAAGGATAGGTGTAAGGGAAAGACCGATATGGCCTTCATGATAGAATGTAGAGCACCTAACCCTGCCCAACGGAATGTGATACAACGCGTGAATGATCTCGAGGGCTGCGAATCATTCGTGTTCATTATCCAGATGTTAAGCACCTCCCCATGGGTGTTGGTTTAAGGGACTTCGTGCACTGCTAGATTCAATGCAACACTAGACAACGGTGCATCGAATAACTTAAAACTACATCATCATGCACGGTTAGAAACACCGGATAATTAGATTAGAATTGGTTTGTAAATAAAGATGATTCGATTTCGCATGATTTGTTGCATAACATATTGCATTCGAATATTGATCTCAACGCTCTGACATGATTACGTATGTTTCGTTACTTTCACATTGTGGTTCTTTACCTTGAGTATGCATGTATAATATGTTCCCAGATATGCACGTATGATATGTTGTCACGATCTACTCAGGGTTTCCATGATTGACTCTGTATGGTCAGGCTCTACTTAGCCTCAGCCTTAGGATCCCGACGGGGTGAATTTGGTATAGTTTATATGGCCTGCTGCAGTATGGATATGTCTTGGGGAACCGGACCCCAGGAAACCGAGACCCATTGTACCCTGGCCCGGACAATGGTGTTCTTTGCATGTTATAAGATCCCTCTTTTGGGAGCATATGGTAATGTAGTAGCCACTAGTATGTACACAGCATGTATTCATTGATTCACTTAGCATGTTTCTTTCTTGCATGACAGCCTAGTATACGAAAATGCCTTCTTTAATCACATGATGTTCTTTATTCTATTAGACACAGCGTGTGTTAACTTGCTATGGTTTATACTTTGCTGAATCTTCGTATTCACAGTTGCTTTGGTGTTGCAGGCCCAGATACCCCTGCCGAACCCTCGCCGGTCGGCCAGACTCCAGATGAGACCCCCGGGGCCCCATCAGGCCTAGAGGAGTGGATGTGATCACTCCACGGGAGAGCGTTCTTGGCATGCATCATTGGAGTCTTGTTTTGTGGATTTTCAAACTTGTATTTGGCATGATATGTCATTATTGTATATATTATTTTGTTCTTTCTGTAAGACTTTCATATGTAATTATGTCAGTTCGTCCTTGGTATCCTCTTCTTGCACTGATAGTTTAATGTTTTTGATATTTACAGCTTCCGCTTACATGTTTGGCATGTGTGAATGTTCCCTTGTGCGTGTGCATTTAGACTCGGTCTACGTGTGCATGCACGGGAGTACGTGTGTCATTAGGTTTGGCTTTTGCTAACCCCCGAACCCTGGGCTCGGGTTGTGACATTCTATTCTAAGGCTTAAAAGGAAATGATCGTGTTCAAAACAAGAAGAAAGTAGAGAAAAATATCATGTTAAAACTACATGAACACTACTAATGGTGATAAAATAAAAATTCATATCAGCAATGTCATGTTTTTGTTGTGCCATCTGGATCTCTAAACATGTCTTCAACATCTCTAAAGTTTTATATTTGTAAAGGAAAACATCGCTTTTTACTAGTCAATAGGGACTTTAATGTCACTCTTTATTAGCATATAAGAACGTTAATGTCGATCCTTAGTAACATATAAAATAACAAATGTTGCTTTTCTACTTTCTCCAAAATTTTAACCAAATTGCTACTACGGGATCAATTTATTGCTTTCAAAACTAAAAAGCTTTCTTCGGTGTAGGACTCATCTATTAGATTTTTTCTAATAAAATCCTCCTTTTTAATCTTTTTAATACTTTTTTGCATATTTGCTAGACACTTTCGTTCCCTTAATTCCTTTAATCAAATGGGGCTTAGGCAGTTAACTCCTCAAGCCTCCTTTATAGGGTAGGACTAATTAACCCAACTTATGCACATACTAAATTTCAAATACTAATAGCTCTAGAGCAAAAAGGAAAGGTTGAAATACTAATAAAATATCAATGAGAATAAGTGCAAGCAAAAATCTTGAAGAAATTATACACGAAAGTGTAAAACTAGACGCTAGAAGATTAGATTCATGCCTTAGACTCCATCGAAATATGTGCAGATATGTTTTAGCAATAGTTAAACCACTTCTTACCAAAGTGGTAAGGAGCATATGTTTTCACTTGGTTGGCAAGGGTTCAAACCTTTGTCCATACCTCTTTTTGCTCCCTTCCTACTTATATGCAACCCCCTCTCAACTTGATGCTTTCCTATAAACTAGGAGAAAGATATAAATAGATATCTTTTGTTCATATCTTTTTGCCTTTCAACTTTTCATTTTCTCTTGTTTGCCCATCAACAATCTTTTTTCTCTTTTAGTAAAAAAATGAAACTTTTAAAACACATAAGGGGATTTTGGTATTTTACTCATAAAATACAACTCATCAAATCACCAATAAGGTATGCATTATGCTGTAATTTTTTTCTTTTTATTTCTTTTCTTTCTTGCCCATTATTGAGCCCAGAATCCTAATCCTCTCAAACTTTGAATTTATCAATCACCACAACTTATTTAATTTATTATCAATTTTTGAGTTTTTAAAATCATACGTCAAAATTTGAATTAAATTAAATATAATTTAATTAACAAGTAAGAAACTTAAGTTGCTATAAATGGTGCTTAAAAGTTTTTTTTATACTAATTACATGTCAAAGGTTTTATCAAGGTTAGTGGTTTTTGTAACACTCCGATCCCCTTTGAGCCAGATTAGTGGCTCATTAGTGTGTGTTTCTGTTGTGTTATTCTTTTGGACTTGGTTTTGGGCCTTGGATAGGTAGTTGAGTAACCTTTGACCTGGACTAGGTAGTTCTAAGCCCTTTTTCGTAATTTTGCTTTTGCTTTGCTTGCATCATCTTTGCATTATCTTGGTGTCAGCACGTGTATTTTATTGAGCTCGTCAATTGCTGTAACTGTGTCAGACCCATTTGGAGTCAATTGGAGGAGTTGGACCCCCGTGTGACTTGATTTGTAAATAACCAAAACTTACAGGACTTTGACCTAAACTCCAAAACCTATATATATGAGTTAGCTCCCAGGTGTCTCTCTCCCTGCTCTCTTGTCTTCAACGTTGCATGCAAGGAGAATCCAGGAGCTCCACGTTCATCTCTTTCTCTCTCCCTCTTCACTTCGGTTTCTCTCTCTCTTTCGAGTGGGTTTTGCTACCCTCCGTTTGGTTGGGTTCTTTCCCTCCTCTCATCTCTGTTTGTGGCTTTGGTAAGTGGGTTCTCTTCAAATTTCTTCTTCTTCATCTCCAATTGCACCTCTCTTTCTCTATGCTGTGTCTACATCTCATGCATGTGTTATTTCTTTGATTTGTCTTGATTTTAGTGGATTTGGAGCTTGATTCAGTGGTTTGTCAGGATTTGAGGCAAGTATAAGTACAGGCTTTGATAACACATATGGGTGTTTTGTTTGATTACTTTGATTTCCATCTTCTTTAGTAGATATGATGTTTACAGCCAATTCTAAGGTGTTAGGAATCTAAAGAACTTGTTTTGAGATGTTTTGGTACAATTTCTCAGTTTCTGTAACTATCCCGAATTCGTGTTCTGTATTGTACGGCTAAGCCGTAAGTTTCTACGGCTCATGTTCCAGAGACTTGAAATTTCGATTTTGTTCTACGGCTAGGCTACGGTTGAGCCGTAAATTGTCCTACAGCTGAGCCGTAAGCTAGCTGTGACCCAACCGTAACCCAGCCGTGGATTAAATCTCTGATCAGTCGAAACTTTCCAGAGACAGTGTGCCTACGGTGTGGCTACGGCTAAGCCGTGAATTGCTACGGCTAAGCCGTGGATTGGTCTACGGCTAAGCCGTATACTGACTGTAGCCCAGCCGAAAAAGGCATCAGATCAGAGGTGAAAGAGGACTAGTTTAGCTGTGTTTCCAATGGAACCAAGGTGAAGCCGTAGTGCATATTACGACGAGCGCGTAAGATGTCTTCGGCTCAACCATAGGTCCCTCATGGCTAAACCGTTAGGCATGGCAATTCTGAAATATAACTTAGGATAATGGTGAGACTTGTAAGGCTCAAATACAGGTTAACCACCCGTGTAAACTGGCCCAATGGATCCTTTGGATCACATGAATAGTCTGTTAGGCTGTGACTCATTCATGTGAGCGTTGATCACTGTTAAGCACCTCCCCATGGGTGTTGGTTTAAGGGATGTCGGTGCACGCAAAGAGTACATTGCAACACTTTGATGGCAACGGTGCATTGACTAACTTAAAACTACATCAACATGCACGGTTAGTGACAGTGAATAACTATATTAGGGCTGGCTTGTAATGAACCTTGACTCCGTATTAATCTGAGATGCATTGCATATTGTTTATAGTTTTGCCCTCTGTTCTGCCAATCTATGTATATGCATTCCGCAGTCATTTTGCTTTCGTTCTGTATATCTGTTTTATTCTTCGTTCTGCACTAAGCTTTGATCTATGCTGTGCTTTGACTTAATCTATGCTCTGATCTGTAGTTTGGCTATGCTTTGTATATTTCTGACTTTGTATATTTTGGGTATTCCCTGGTGGCTCTGCCCAGAGATTAATACGTGAGGATAAGATCCGGTCTTTGTCACATCGGTGAGTTCAAAGCGGATACTCTCCCTTTCTATGGATTTGATTTGATTGGTATTAGTCTGGCTCTACTCAGCCTCAGCCCTAGGATACCCGACGGGGTTACCTTTGGCTTAGATCTCTGTATCTCTGTAACTGCAGTGTCGCTTTGTCTTGGGACCCCGGAACCCAGGAAACCGAGACCTACTTGTACCCTTGGCCCGGACAGTGGTGTTCTCATCTGCTCTGCTTTGCTCTCTATTGGAGAGAATATGGTTAACGTAGTAGCCACTTAGTTCAGTCTTTCGATGTTTTGATTCACTTATCATGCTTTACTTCTATACACGATTTGCTTAGCATACTAAGATGAAACTCTGTAACTTTTATTCTGTCATTTATTCAGCTTTGATACTATGAGTGTTTCATCCCTGTTACTTATTTTTGCTGGATCGTTGTATTCATCTGTATTGTCTGTGGTGTTGCAGGCACAGATACCTTGCCCAGCTCCCCGGCGATCGAGGAGGCTGCAGGGCCGAGTGTAGAGGCACCCTCAGGTTTGGCAGAGTGGGCCTGATCATCTCTGCCGAGTGCGTTCATGCATACTTCCAGTGGCTTTCGTTTTGGGATCTTGGAGATTTGTATTTTGGTTACTTTGGACTTTGGACTTTGTATTCTGTATATTTTGTATATTGATTTTGGTGTGTATTCGGTTTTATATCAGTGTATTTATCTTCGTCTTTTCCGTTCCGTATTTGCTTTGGCTTCCGCTTGTCTTTGTTGCTTGCTATGATGTCTACAGCTTACGCGTTCGTCTGTTTCGCACGTGTTAGATCCCTTGTGCGTGTGCATCTGGACTAGGTTTGGGTGCACGTGCACGGGAGTACGTGTGTCATTGGTCTGGCTTATCGCTAACCCCCGATTTCTGGGCTCGGGTCGTGACAGTTTTATTAAAGTTTGAGAAATGATTTAGATTCTAAACAATGGGCAAAAGATTAAGACTTTTATAAAAGTTCATCCTATATTAAGAACTGGAAAGTTGTTTAATTTAATTTTTAATTAAAACAAAGTCTTCATAAGTAAAAGTACTAAAATTGAGCAATTTACAATTATTCTCTAGTATTTCGTTTCATTGTTAGATATAAAGAGCAATCTAAATTCATCTTTTTTAAATATTTTTGGGGTATAATGTAGTAACTATTCCATAACTTTTTGTATCCATTATAATGCAATAACAAGTTGAGGTATATTGTAATAAAATTTTTAATTATTTCTCAAATTCCATGTGTGTAGGCTTCTTTCCCATGTGGGCTATCTTCTCCTGTATATGAGCTCTCTTTTGGATCTCAGCTTTGCTGGAGTTACAAAACTAGTGATAGTTATACGTGGCAGCTAGGCTCAGGATTTTCTCTTGTGATATTCTCCTAAGAGCATATCGCAATCTATCACGTGATTGTGGTTAGCTCGTTCAGCCAAAGAAAGTTTGAATCATTTGATGGGCCTACATCTAATCCGAGCCCAATTGTATGGTCCACATGTAGACGTTCTTGCATTTGAAAATTTTGCTAAATGTGATAGAATACACATGTAACTTCCAACCAAAAACAATAAGAAAAGAATACTCATGTAACTAATGACGCATGATTTGTATATATAACGGGCATTCTGGCAAAATATTACAATGGCAATCAGGGTCGGACACAAGAATTTTTTCTTGGAGGGGCCATTATCTAGAAAATAGTTTTGGGAAGGCCGCATATAAAAGATAAATATAGTTTTTAAAATATGCAGAGTTTTCTTTTTTTTTTTTTTTTTTTTTTGGGTTTTGTTGTTTTTGGGGGGGGGGGGGGGGGGGGGGGGGGGGGGCTAGGCCTACATATGAGTCCACCCCTAGTAGCAATCAATATTATGTGAGGTTTAGCAGTAGCATAGCCAGGAATTTCGGTCAGGGGTTCATTTAGCAAATTGCCATTAATGTGAGATATTTTTATCAAAATTAACTTTCACATGGTACCTCGTAGTATCATATATTTTCAATAACATCAAGAAAATTAATTTAAACTTATTAAATTACAAGTAAGAAAAATAGTCTCGGGTACATTAACATTATTGCTTACATTGATAATATTATTTTTAACAATATTTTGATACCATATTTAAACTCCTTAGGAAGAAGTCAAAAAGAGAGTATAATTTTTAATTGAAGTCAAGAGTGATCCTAAACTAAGTTCTGTTTCATCAAATTTGACCCCTAGCATGTCCTTTTTTTACAATTCCAATGGGGTCAATTTACATAAAGCCCCCCAAGATTTTTCATATTACTACATAGGTATACAATTTTTTTTACAAAATTCAATGGGACATGTAGCTCTGTCCATAAGGTTCAGCCATTCTACCATT
Organism: Sextonia rubra; assembly: GCA_037013555.1. Lineage (NCBI taxonomy): Eukaryota > Viridiplantae > Streptophyta > Magnoliopsida > Laurales > Lauraceae > Sextonia > Sextonia rubra. The sequence continues at coordinate 14,900,981 of JASUAD010000001.1, read as the reverse complement.
CGTTTACATTTCTAGTTTAAATAGAGAGAAAGAGAAAAATTTTTTTTTTTTTGATGACCTAAAAGATCCCCTGCCAGCCCGACCAATTTTGATAAGTCCTTTTGATAATAGATTAAGAGAGCAGGTCTTTCAAGGCGAGGCCTCAAGAAAATTCTCCGAGACCAATCTATGATTCCAACAGTGTAAAAGGGCATTTTACAAATTAAAAAAAAAAGAGTTTAACAGGGTCTATAGTTGTGAGGAACACTAGGTTGCATTCCTTTAGTTTTTATATATTTTTTTAATCATGTGGAATACAAATGGTTGATGTGCGGGTGGAGCTAACTCCAATTCAAACGAGATTAGCATCCTTGGATCAGATAGAGGACTCAGAATACTGGGAAATATGAATTTTTTCTCTTGCTTTCTAAATGCCAATTGAGATGAGTTCCATATAGGGCTGTCAATCCGGCCCTCTAGAGAGGGGGCCCGGCCCAGCCCGGCCCGCAAAAGCCCTCAAAACGAGGGCTTTTTTTTTTATCTAAAGTCCGAGGGTAGGGTAGGGCTTTTTTTTTAAAAGCCCGCATCTAGAGGGCTGGGCTTAAATTTGACAAATCAGGCCCGAGGGGGCCCGGCCCGGCCTGCTTTTTATTAAAATTTAATATAAAATATAAAATATAAATATTTTCCACTTTGCATTTTGTGAGAAATTATCAAAATGCCCACACAACAGTCAAAAAACAATCAGATTTGAGGGGCATTTTAGTCTTTTAAACGCTAAACCCTAATGATAAATAGCTCCCTCTCATCGTCATCGACCCACTCTCAAGAACGCCGCACACTCGCACAGTATCACTTTCTTCCTCTGGTTTTCAATTTCTGATATTCTCGTTCCTGCTATTGACACTCAGCTCTAGTATTTTCAAAACGTTTCTTCCTCCCATGGTGGCTTAGTGTCGTCGGTAAGGTTATCTTCCCCATCTCCACTTTTTTTTTCTGGTTTTGTTTAGCTGTGGATAGACTGAGAGCAGAGTGACCGAGAGAAGGTGAGATGACTGAGAGAGAGAGAGAGAGCAGAAAGCAGAGAAAGGAGAGAAAGGACTGAGAGAGAGAGGAGAAAGAAAGAATGACTGAGAGAAAGACCGAGAGAGAGAGAGCAGAGAGCAGAGAGCAGAGAGAGAGAGATCGACTGAGAGAGAGAGCAGAGAGCAGAGAGCAGAGAGAGAGAGAGATCGACTGAGAGAGAGAGAGATCAGAACCCACCTAGCGATGACTGAGAGAAAGAGAGAGCAAATAGCAGACCCAGAGCAGATCGGGAGTGTGAGAGAGAAAGAGAGAGCAGATCGGCAGTGAGAGAGGCGAGAGCAGATCCGAGCTAGCGACGACCGAGAGAAAGAGGGTGCAGATCGGGAGTGAAAGAGAGCAGATCGGGAGTGAGAGAGAGAAAACCAGCAAAAGACGACTGAGAGAAAGAGAGCGCAGATCGGGAGTGAGAGAGGGCAGATCGGGAGTGAGAGAGTCTTCAACGGGGTCGAGCCTGGGAGCCGATTTGGGCGTCGATTTCTTTACGATCTTCCTCGCGGCCTTGGCCGCCGTGGAAGGGGGAGATTTGGATTGGGCAGCTTTCGGGGTTGCCGATTCCTCCTGTTCGGATTTCGATGGAGTATTCTCAGACTCTTTCTTGGGCGGGGGCGGAGTCCTCTTCGTAGGCCCAGATTTCGGGGTCTTCATTCTGATAAGAAATGGAGGGGGGTTGGAAAACCTGTGAAATTGCAAACAGGATCAATGTGAGGGATGGTAGAAACCCTAAAAAGATTTATCTTTGGAGATGGATTTTGATCACAAGAGGGTCTTTGATTTTGAAGTGGTAGAGAGAATGAGGGGGTAGAAGAAGTGAATGAGTTTTGAAGTACCTGAAGTTGAAAGTCGAGGAAACCCTAGAGATTGTTGCTGTGATATCGGATCGGGAATGAGAGAGAAACAGAGAGATCAGGTGAGGGAGAAAAGAAAAGGGGGCGGGCGAATGGGCGATTAAGAGTGAGAGAGAAACAGAGAGATAAGGTGAGGGAAAAAGAAAAGGGGGATGAGAGGGAAAGATAGAGATCAGGTGAGGGAGAAAAGAAAAGGGAGCCGGCGAATGGGCGATCAAGAGTGAGAGAGAAACAGAGAGATCAGGTGAGGGAAAAAGAAAAGGGGGATGAGAGGGAAAGAGAGAGATCAGCATAGGCATAGGCATTTTACAACTTATGATGTAAAATTAATTGATTTACAAATTATGATTTACAAATTGATTTACATTAATTGATTTGTATGGACTGCATTAATTCATTTACAAATTATGTGTCTTTGTTTTTATTTTCTTTTGCAGATACACATAGGCAACAAAATTAAAATAAATAGTGCCACCAATCAGCAAAATTACTAGTGCCACTAATCAGGCATTATCTTCCAACTCACTATTTTTACTTCTCTTTTTTAGTTTAATATTGTTTATTTATCTTAATTAGAGTTCTTATCTAAGATTGGTTTGTCAACAATGTCTACTCGTAATGTTGTTAATGATAGCATTCATGAACCCATCTCCATTGAGGTGGATGCAACTACCCATGATGTGCCCTTTCAACCTCCCTCTTCCTCATCTTCCACACCCTCTTCTGTGCCGGTTTCATCTAACACAATATCTATTTCAGAGCCTTCGAAAAAGAACTCAAAAAGATCAGAAATTTGGGGTCATTTTAAGCAACTAAATGTTTTAAAAAAACAAAAAGATGGAACTCAAAAAGAATGTCGTGTTGCTGAGTGTAAATATTGTAAGAAACAACTAAATAATAGTGACAGAAATGGAATTACCCACATAACTAGACACTTTAAGGAATCATGTCCCAAAAGACCTAGACGTGAAACAAACCAATCAGTATTGACATCGGCTTTTGCGACATCCAATGATACTTTAGGTATCTATAAATTTGATCAAAAACAATGTAGAGATACACTTGCAAGAATGATCATTTTACATGAATATCCATTTAATGTTGTGACACATGAAGGTTTTATTGAATTTTGTAAAATTTTACAACCTCAATTTAAAGTGGTGTCACGTAACACAGTGAAATCAGATTGTATTGAAATTTACAAACAAGAGAAACTCAAAATTTCTCAATTAATTGATGGTATATCATCAAAGATTAGTCTCACATCTGATATGTGGACGTCAAATCAGACAATAGGATATATGTCTATTACTGCACATTTTATTGATTCTCATTGGAAGTTACATAAGTATATAATTAACTTTGTTAATGTTGATCCGCCCCACACTGGGTTAGTCTTAGCTGAAACTATTAAAAATAATTTAATAAAATGAAAAATTGATGATAGAATATTTTGTTTAACTTTAGATAATTGCACTACAAATGATGTTATGGTAAGGACGCTTAAAAATCATCTTACAAAAAAAAAGGATGGTCTGCCATTGAATGGTTGCTTGTTTCATATGCGTTGTACAGCACATATTCTCAACCTTATTGTGCAAGATGGGTTGAAAGAAATATCCTCTACAATTCAAAATATTAGGGACACATTGAAATTCATTAAAAATTCAACAACTCGTGTATGTAAGTTCCGTGAGATGGCTAATGAATTAGGGCTAAGTAGCACTAGGGGGTTACCTATTGATGTTCCAACTAGATGGAACTCCACCTACTCAATGTTAGAGTGTGCATTAATATTTAGAGAAGTCTTCAATTCACTAGGGTTAGAAGACTCAAACTACAAGAACATTCCTTCAGAGGAAGAGTGGGAAAGAGCTAATATAATATGTGAGTTTTTGAAGAATTTTTATAAAGCTACTTTAAAGTTTTCAGGAAGTAAATACCCATCTATTCATTTATTTTTACCAGAAGTGATTAAAATACATATTTTATTGGTACAAAAGTTAGATAGTGTAGATATTTTTTCTAGAAATATGGCTAGAAAAATGAAGGAGAAATTTGATAAATATTGGCAGCATTATAATAAACTATTTGAAATGGCCATTCTCCTTGATCCTCAACGTAAGTTGTTGTATTTAGAGTATGCTTTAAGAAAGCTATATGGATCGAATGAAGAGGCAGGTATTCGTCGAGCTGAAACTCTTAAACTCTTTAGAAATCTCTATAAAGAGTATTCTACAATATGTGATGCACCTACCAAAACATTGTTAAATGTGGATGAAGTTAATTTGGTAAAAAAATCTAATGAGTTTGAAGATGATTTTTTAGCTTTTGAGGAACAAATGACTCAGGCAGTTGTAGACGAAAAATCGGAATTAGATTGTTATTTGGAGGAGCCAAGGGATAAATCTGAAAATTTCAATATATTGGATTGGTGGAAAGTTAATTCAACAAAATATCCAATTATCTCCAGAATGGCTTGTGACATTTTAGCAATTCCTGTTTCTACAGTTGCTTCTGAATCAGCATTTAGTACGGGAGGAAGAGTACTTGATCAATATAGGAGTTGTTTAAAATCTGAGACTGTAGAAGCCTTAATTTGCACACAAGATTGGATACGTACGCAGCAAGACAATGATAGTAATACATTCGATGATCTTTTAGATGTTCTAAAAGTAGATTAAGTAATTAAATAAAGAATTATTGTTATTTGTTATATATTTATTATCATTTATAGAATTATTATTATATACCTTATGTTTTATATTTTAAAAATAATTTTATACCACCACCAATGCCTTAAAAAAAAGTTTTTAACTCCGCCATGCTGCCTTTTGCATTGCATTGCCGGTCCCCAGCCCGGACAAAGGAGGAGGGTTTGTATAAGGTTTGTTGGTGGTAGTGGCTTAAGTTGTCGCATTAGAAAAGATTTATTTTCATTAAAGAAAAAAAATTTTCCTTTCTTTTGGCCCTGGCCCGGCCCTAGCCCGGCCCTGGCCCTTGAGGGCTGGGTAAGGGCCTAAGAATTATAAGCCCGCCGTAAATGTTGAGGGCCTTTGCTCAGTTAGGCCCGGCCCGCACATGTGAGGGTAGGATAAGGGCTTACCCCAGCCCGGCCCGGGCCCAGCCCTTTGACAGCCCTAGTTCCATACACGCCCACCCTCTATGCCAATCTAGATGAACTTAGGCTTGGAGCACCTACAAATTAGAAGAGAGAGAAACTCTGTTGTGAAATTTTAAATTATTAGTTAAGAGGGAGCAAGAAGATTTCAGCACTTAATGTCTTGTTTTGCATAGAAAAAGGTATGAAGTTTCATAATTTCCTTTTAGGTTCCTCCAACTCTCTTTTTAAAATAACACTTATGTCTTCAACTGATATCTCACCATGGGCGTTTTCAATTTCAGATTCTTTAACTGAAAGATCTGTGAGGTGTTTTGGAACTTAGAAATGGAATTTATTTTTTTTTTTTTTGGCATTTGGCGACAAATCCCTCAACATTTTACTTTATGACAAGATGTCAATGCTGTTTTATCATAGAATCAGAGATCATTTTTTTTTAATTTAATCACTTTAGAAGTCCAAAATGCCCTTTCTTAATATATGGCACCAAGGTTTCTTTTTATAGATATTTCCGCAATAGGCCGTAGCGAGGCAGCAGGCGATGAGGGCGACGGCAATTGATGGAAGGTGGTGCTCAAATGGCAACACTAGTGATACAATGGCAGCAAGCCCCTTTCTTATGCCGTGATGGCAATGGGTGGGCAGCTGCTGCTTTCCGGTGACGGCACACGGGCAGCGGCAACCGCCGAGGTGATGAGACAGCTCCAGCAACGATCCAATAACACACACCAATCCGGATTTACACGTCCTTTGTTTCCGATCTTTGCCGAAACCAGAACATTTGCCACTTTTTTTTTTCCACTTGTCAAGCAAGTGGAAATAATAGAAGACAAAATGAAAACTGCCTATGACGCTTGCCTTTTGGTGTCTCGGTTTGCAGCCCAACTCAGAGTGATGAAACTCCCACGCTGCAGCGATTAGTCACGTGGCCCACCTTCGTTGCGGTTCTGCCAAGCAGCATTAAGAACCTATTCAGCGAACAGTCGGTGAAGCTGACTCTCCTTTTCAACACCATGGCCCACTTTGAGATCATAGAATGGATCTGCTCTCTTCTCTCGCTGCAGCAAACTCTTCTTCACCTCTGTCTTCCTCAACTAGCACAGAACCTTCTGTGCTCTACTAAATTTTGATGGGAGGGAAAAAAGAAAAAAGAAGAATAATAAGTGAAGCCTTTAGTTGAGCTAGATTTTGATCAAACTCAATTAAATTTATCTGAGTTTGAATAAAATTTATATGAGTTGAACATAATTTCTATGAGTTTCAATATAATTTCTATGAGTATTCTGTGTACAATTCTGAGCATAGTTTGACTGACAACCTATGTTTAAGCATTTAGTTCACACACTTTTCGCATTTGTTTTAACCTAAAATTTTAGGATATAAAAGACTCTATGCTAAACTTTAAACTTTTAAAATTTTACTGAAAAATAAGTTGATGAAAATGGTCTACCTATTTCAAACTTTTTTCCAAAAATTGTTTAGTTTTACTTTGAGGTAAAATTCAGCATGTTTAAGCCTTTGGTTTACCCATTTTCTGAAATTGTTTTGACCTTAAATTATGGGATATGAAAGACTACATACTAAACTTTAAATTTCTTAAATTTCACTAAAAAAATAAGATAATTAGATTAGTTTACCCATTTCAAACTTTTTGTCAAAAACTATTTAGTTTTTTATATGAGTTTTGCAGAAAGTCATATGATTTTTGAAGAAATTTATGAGTTTTATAGAAATTTATATGAGTTTTGCTTTGAGGTAAAATTCAGATTAATTTTGACAATATTTTTTTAGAATTTCATATATAACATGGGTATTGTTTGAAGAGTCTCGATGAGTAGGTTCTAAATATACCATTTAAAGAAAATGATATCATGAACAAAAGTTGTAGAATTTCCAAGTTTTGGAATTCAAAACACAAAAACAATTTTTGAAGGGCAAATTAGTCATTAAAAATAATGAGTTGGCTAATTAGGGTCCTCTGCCTAGAATAAGTCCACGCGTGGATTGAACATCGTAGAACTATTATGGCAAGGATGTTTGGCTAATTTACTCTTTATTTATTTATTATTTTTCTAAGTTCAGCTACTAGTTCTTGAGTGATAGATAGTTTAATATGAGGACCTAAAAATCAATTCCTAAGTATTTATGTGAAATTAAGGTGTCAAACACCACTCAACTCAGCCATGAGTGTGTTTGCAATAGGAATTGGATGAATTTTGGAGCCACATGGAAAGAGTATACTTGTTTGTAGCTTTTGACGTTTGAAAGCTATGAATAACGAAAAGAATCTGATCCATTCTTTCTCAAACTTCTCTCTATGTTTAAGGGGTCCAATTCATTCTACCTATCTGGAAAATTTTCACAAGCACACAAGATTCAGAGTCTTATATCTTAATGGACTTCTGATTTGGAACCTGAGAATTTTCAATTAAGAAAATTTGACCAACACCTTTGGAAATTCCTTTGAATTTAGTTCTTCATATTTTCATAATCAGTGAAAGTGAAAGAGAAGTTTTATTTTCCAGTTAAGGTCAACGACACGCGTTTGTGGGAAACCGTTTCGGTGTAGGAGAATGAAAAAGGGAGAACTTTTTTCCCAGATCAACCTTTTTTTTGTTATGTGGTATAGCTCCATTTCTTGTGAGAAATGCATATTTTTCAATGTTCTTTTTTGGCGATTATGCAAAAATTAACGGTGCTCATGGACCGGGACAGCCTTCTCAGAGCCAATTCTAGATATATGAAATGCACCCATTTAATATTAAGGCCGGGCTTGAGTTAATTGATAAAGGCCCAACGTCTAGCCTTGCTTGGCTCCAATAGGAGGTGCTTGTATTTTATTGATTAATTTGTCCAAACAACCGTTAGAAAGCCTGAATAAGTGAAAAAATCCAAGCTCGGCCAGGCCTAGCCCGATCAACTTGATAGCTTAGAACTAACACTCACGGCCTATATCAAGCTTGAGCTAGATATGAGCCTACATTTTCAAGTCAGGCTAGACTTGAATATGCCTAGCCCTGTTAGGCCATGAATAGAAGAAAAAGAAAATATCTCACAGGAGAGAAAATGCACAATTACACGAAAAAGTGAAAATCCTTTATCAAAACGATCATCACAGGGGATAGTTGACATCAGAAAAAAATTTGAATGAACTGATATATGTGGCAAAACTTAAATCGGATCCCCAGCCAATAGTGCCACAACACGTGATTTAAGCAACCAGGCGGGATCCTGATTGGCCTTTTAATTTAAAGTTTTTCATTTGCGAAAAATAAGGTAAAAGGAAATGTAAGAATAGCTCTTTACCCTAGTAAAGGAGAAACAATTCTTATCTAACTATTCAGGGTTCAAACTTTAGGTACAGTTTACCCTTTGAGTAGTGTTGCCGCCTCACTATCACAAGAGATGTAAATGGGTCATTTATGGTCTCAGTTCACAGTGGAGAAGATAGGATCAAAGCAAGCTGGGAACCAATTTTATATTTCCAGAACCAAAATTAGTATAGGTCCTATATATGGGATAGGTTTGGGTCTAGGTCTAACTAGAAACTGATGTGAAAATATAATAGCTTTTAAGAGAAATTTTTGAAAATTGAGATAATAATCGGGTTCAAAGTCTATGGCCAAAACCAAGGTGGAACTTAATTGGAATCTATATAGGTTATAAAAACAAAAGAGAAGTTAGACCTGAAACTGTTTGCTTATAAGGATTTAAATAAAGACCCAAATCTAGTTAATAATGGGTTGAAACCTCCAAATAAAAGAAGAATTAAGGACCCATTTACACTCCTAAATATCATATACATATCAAAGGATCAATTATTGTACATCTCGCCTCACCGCCGGAGCAGTCTTGCCTTGCCGTTTCCCGTCAAGCCTCTGCCATTGCGCTTATTGCCACTCCTGCCTCTGCCTGCCGCTGCCACTATTCGCGCCTCTGCCTACCGCTGCCGCTGCTCCAGCCTCCACCTATCGCTGCGCTGCTCCCGCCTCCACTTGTCGCTACCACTGCTGCTGCTCCTGCCTCCGCTGCCGTTGCTCCTCTTCTTTTTCTTCTCCTTCAGCCTCCGCTGCCGTTGCTCCTCTTCTTCTTCTTTTCCTTCTCTCCTTCCCTCTTATTTCCCCCTTCTTCTCCTCTTCTCCTCCTTTTCCTCTTTCTCTTCCATTCCGTTTCACGCCGCCCCCCCCCCCCCCCCCCCCCCCCCCCCCCTTCTATTCCATTTTCCCCACTGTTTTTTCCCCTCAATTCTGTACACAGTGCATGTGAGATGAAATGTTAAAGACTTAAAAGAAGCCTCTGGAGCTTGGACTCTTGGTGTTGGAGTACCAATGGGTGGTCTGGACTTGACTTGTAAAAATAAGGTCTTGAGACTTATTTGGGGTCCATTTAGTTTTTTAAAGTCTTGGGTTGACCTATTAGACCCAAAAATAAGTTTTATGTATTTGGGCCGGAAGGGCCAAAGTTAGGGCCTTTTATGTTTTTTTTTAAATCTTTTATATACTATATACATATATGGTGCAAAATGTGGATCCCATAGTAGGCCGCACAGTAAACTACTAGTATTTTCTTTAGGTCCAAGATGAATTTCATTTTAATTGGGGATTGGCCTATTTTTTATTAGCCAAGTTCTTTTTTTATTTTTGTCAAATTTATTTGATCAAACAATGGATCAATTTTCAATTAGAATGAAATGAGGTTGAGACCCAAAAAAGACTAATTAGTTTGAGGGGTTTGGATTTTTCATTTGCGTGCCTCATTTTTTGGACTTTTTTATTGTTCTTTTTTTTTTAATTGTAACCATCTAGTGTATTTTTTCCGTAAAAGCTAGTGGCCCTATATTTGAATGGGCCTTTAATAAATTTATGTGGCAATCAAGCGTTATAAAATAGTCCATTTCACAATTGCTTAAGTTATATAAAATTGAAATATACGATGATTATATTAGAGGAGGCATTTCTTTTTATCATTATTTTGGGTGGCTTGGATTTATACAAAGGCCACATTGATGGATTTATAAATTATAAAACCCAAAAAATTAAACCCTGTTAAAGGTTGTACGTTAAGAAGTAAAACATTAAACAGCGATACAGGATGTTTTGACTTAGGGGGACCGATATTTTGGTTTATAGTTGTTACTAATGGAAAGAAATGTGCTTTTTAGCATTTTACAATATTCTGAATTTTTTGAATATTTTTTTAAATTTTTTTGGGAAAAAAAAAATCACACCGCGATGATCACGACGGATCGCGAACCGCGACCGATACCGATATCGTGTCGATTTTTTGGGTCAACCGATACCGCAACCGAGACCGCGATTTTAATCCATGATATAGTCTAACAACTAACAACATTAGATAAAAATAAAAATAATAATAATAAGGGAGAAACAAAGGCTTTACTTAACCTCTTTAATGGCCTTCGTGACAGCAGGAAAGTCCACTGAACCCAACATTTTCTAGGACTATGGTCCATACATCCCGGGCAGCCTTGTAACTTTGTAGGCCAGCCTGCTTTTCATATTGTACCAAGTACGTTTATATGTTCCATAATAGTTTTTAGTAGATTGCATTCATCCAAACAATGGCCTTTTTTTTTTCCTGTAGCAATGAGGCCGTTACTTTCATGTTGTTAAAAATCCTGTTGTGCGTCCAAGGATGTATTTTTATTTATTCAAGCAGCAATAAAGGCCATCCAGTTCGATTCTAATTCATCCCACTTTTGTGAGATGCTTTCCCACCCACCTCAGCCATCTTTATGCATCAACAATTAGATAAGAATTTTATATTGCACGTTTCTTACGTGGACCTTTTTCAAGTAAGTATCTGGGCATATTATTTAGTTGATATTATCCTCTTTTGACTAATGAAATTCTAATCTAATCTTGCCATACGATTTTAAAATGCCTCATCGGAATTTAGACTAGGCTGCATTTGTGTAATCAAGATGAGAACTTGAAATTTCCAATGTGGGATGGACAAAGTCTCACAATGCTAACCAAAATATCCACTCTTCTCTATGTGGATTCACCTGTTTTTACTAAGAAGAGAATACTTGATGTAATATTGCCTCAAAAGATTACCAAGCAGATTGGTGTATTATTTCCTCGGACTGAAATTAAAGCGATGTGCAATAGATGCTAAATGTTTCCTATTCAGACATCAGTCGCGGACGTTGAATTGTGGCCATAAATTAGAAATGTCGGAAATGTCACTTCTTGTAAATAAATACAGTCGATTACGGGTAAATCCTTCAGTGACAATGGTTTGGATCACTTCTCAATTTGTGCTTCTATGAATAAACCATAGGAAAATCTTCAAAAGAGGCCTTAAGTTTTTGGCCTATTTCAAAAAAGGGGATAAAACTTAACTTTTCAAATGAGAATTTAAGTTTTCCACCATCATCTCAACAAAGGACAACCTTATAGGATGTATCTGCGACTTTACTTATAATATCTTTTGTCAGTATTACAGTAAAATTAAAGTTTTTGGCAGCTGAAATTGTACTTTTTTCACTGGTTATACCCAAACAAATGCCAGCTAAGTAAATTTTTTGGCTTCTGTTAAATTTATACCTTGACAATGTTTACATTATAAAAAAATAGGTGCATTTATATTCTATACCAAAAAGGTACACTTTACCTTTACCAAACCATTATCCTTTTCATTAATTTAAATTCATATTATATTGATTAATTAACAAGACTGTAGCAATTCTACAATATGCAATATGCTAGTAAAATTTTTTTGAAAAATAATATAGAAAAATCTTTTGAAATATCATGTTTCCAAACACCTATGAATGAATGTCATAAAGAATGATAGGTCTCTTGAATTGCTCTTTAAATATTTTTTTTAAACCTACGACGAGTGGCGATATCCTCGCTCATTAAGTTAAACATCTACTTAATGGAGATGTTAAGTAGGAATCTACCCGCTCAACACAATGTAATGAACAACGATATCGCCACTCAGAACACAACGAAAAAAAGAAAGAGCAAAAAGTGGTGAAAGGGGACCTATATGGTTTATAGTAGAACTTGAGCCCTTTTCCATCGAGTCCGAGGATAATAGGAATGATTACATAAAATACTCTTGCTTTTGAAGTTGCATTTAATTAAATACTCAATTTAAGTTGACAAATAATAGAAAGTGACTTCTAAATCATCAATATGTCCTTTGATTCAAATTAAAATTAAATTTTAAGGTGGGCCTTAAAATTTGCCCTTGCTTAACTCTAAAAATTAACCTCTCATTAAGTCCCTGCTGCGTCGTTTTTCTTTCTCTCCCTGCTGAATTGGATCCTCGATTCCTTAAAAGGATATATCTACCCAAAGAAAGGAACGATTTTGGCCGCTTCCATTTTGGCTTCTGCCATTTCGATTCGATTATACACACACGAAACCGCATCTGGGGTTTCCAGATGCGAGATAGATAGATAGATAGATAGATAGGGCATGTGAGGAAAGATGGGGAGAAAGCGGGCATCTAGGTCTAAATCTCGATCCTCATCCGCCAATGACGACGTATTGATCTCTGGTGAGCGATCTCTCCGCCAAAGTTTCCTTCTTTTTTTTTATCTTTGCTGATGAAGGCGGGGATAATTGTTTGATTCTGGATTGATTAAGCGCAGAGCTGCAAAAGCTAGGCTTCATTGATTTGAGGCAATGAAGAATAATGGTGAATAGTGTTATTTGAGGATTTTCGGAAAGCATTATGGAATCTGGTCTATCCATGTGCATTCCTCGATTTGGACACAGATATAGGAATTCTTGGCCTGTTCAGATCACGATGGATGTTTGATCCAATTGTGATTTACATCATATGGGTAAGGAATTGTTATATGATGGGTTGATTGTTGTTTGATCCATTGTGTATTTGGAGAAGCTTGTTATTGTAATGTTGCTCATAATCAGAGTTATAACTGATTATTTGTGCATTCTTATAACTGATTTCCATTTCTGAAAACATCAGAAGGCCACTCAATGGGAAGTGATGTTAGAATGAAAAGATGTGCAATCATTGAACTTGTATCCATTTCTGATATTAGAAGCACACTTGGAATTTCTAATGATGGTCAAATGTTCAATTGACAAGAAGTTGGTGCCTTCGGAGATGTTCAGAACTCCGTGTCCATGTCTATGATGTCAAGATACAGGTTAAAATGTATTTGGGGGGGAGGGACATAGATATTGCTCAAAAAAATTCAAGGATTGAATATGATATGACATGATTCGGTGCCTATTTTGAAGTATTTGGATATTATAGGTCCACGGTATAAATATACGATATATTATTATATATGGGATTCTGTTGGGTTCATCATCTTCGTGTGTTCTGGTCATTCGGCCTTGAATCTTGATCTTTGGACCTAGATGGGACCCATCCCTGTGAATTTGATTGGATCTCATTTCCATTGCAACCCATTTCCATCTAGTTATATCATTGTTGTCTCTACTCTCTAGACACTTCACTGAGAATGGCGATCTTAATCTTTTTTTCTTTCGTTGGAAACTAGGGAAGTTATTGGTGGCATCCTTTGGAAGTCTTCATGCTGCAATGTGAACCCTTTTACCAATACTAGAAAGGATGAAAGATGGGGATTTGAAAGTTTTCTTTCTCTCTCTCTCTATCTATATATATATTATCTTAGAAAAAAAAATAACTTAATTATATTCATGCAGATAATTACTACAGGACTGTACTGTATCCATCTCACAAATCAGTTTTACTCCTGACAAAAGCCAACCACCAACTAATTACGTAAATCGAAAAGATTAAAAAATATGATTGACTCCAAATCCACTCCCTTTTTTGTTTGCAGAAATGTTTGCCTTTGAGTTAGCTTCTCTAGGTTTCTTTTAGCTGATGCATTTTCTTATTATTGCAGAACTTCATGAGAAGCACCGATTGGAACTGGAAAATTTGACATTAACCACACAGCCTCTTAAGACTGTAAAGAATTTTATTTTGGCTACTGCACGGTGTCTGAAGCGACCAATAGTATATGTTCTGAGAACGGGTGGTTGGTTTCTGCTATTGAGTACTATAGCATTTGCTTTTGGAATTCTTCTCATAGTTGTTGATGGGCCATATGAGAAGGTATTATGTGTTCTGTTTGTTTATGCAAATTCTTTTGATTTTCCTTTTGGTCTATCATCTTTTTATGCTCAAGCCAATTTATGGTTCTGATTGTCTTCATTGGTGTTGTTGACTAGGGTTACAAAATGTGTTGGGCCAGGTGAGGCCAAAGTTTGTCAAAGTCCAACCCATTTGGTTGTTGAGCCTAATGTTTAAGCATTTTCTATTCCGTGCACCTCTGGGCCAAGCATGTAGATGACCCTTCACTTATACTAATAATTATGTGTATATATATGACATTTTTCTCCTAAGGACTATATGAAGGACATTTTGTAGGGCCCATCGGGGCTCCCTTGTGATCAATCTGATGGTCCAACAGCCTCACAGTCACTATCCACAATAAATTGACACTTTTTCCAACTGTTACTCAGTGTTGGATTGGAACACCCATTTTTTCATATGTTTTCTACATTGATTTTGAGGCCTTATAATCTGCAACTATTGAGGTCTGTAACTGATTAGGCTCAATTCCTTATCCATGCATAAATATCCCCATTCCTCAGCCCTACTCACCTTGATTGATCGTCTGCACCTAAATGGTCTCCGCGAAGTGTCCTCAAGAGGATACTTTTCTCCTCTCTTCAAAAGGCCTTTTAGTAGGAGAAAAGTAAACTTTTGAGTACACTTTGTGGGACCACTTAGGGGTGCCACCAATCAAGCGGATTGGGCTGGAATTGGGGTTGTTTATTTGTGTTATGCATATTATACATACACACACATATGGGCCCACCTCTACTGTACTCGTCCGCTCACTTACAAAAAACATTGTGGGCTCACCTGGGGATGGGATCGGGGGGTGATCAAATAGGTCTCCCCTCCACTTACATGTGTACGGTGACGTAGGCTTGGATGATGATCCTAACTACTTGATCAACGGTTGACAAGTTTTCACTGTCCAAAATGAGTGCACAGTTGATGCAATGGTCCATTCCATTCAGATGAATGCCAATCCTTGGGATGGGCAACTATTCATTTGGTTGGGGCCTACCTGCATATAAAATATGGACGGCCCCAACTAGATGAATAGATGCCCATGGGTCCCATTCTCAAGTGGGGTCCTAGGTGTGCCCCACATTGAGGTGTGCATTTAAGCTAAATGCATACCATGTGCATTGGAGAACTACTTATATATATATATATAGGCTTTGTTCTAGTGAGAACTATTCTCATAGAGTCACCGTGAGAACTTTTCAAGTGGGTCCGACCTAGGGATGAGACAGGGGAGATGGAAAGATCTATGTGGGACCACCTCAGTATCAAGTTTGACCCAGTCCCATGCCCCTAACCGCTTCATCCATGGACCCAACAATGCCCTCAAGTTTAATGTTTTTATAATGTACTTTCTTTTTTTTTTTTTTTTGTAAATTTCAATCCAATGGTCTTGGTATAAATGGGCCCCATGGGTTGTCTCGCACCATCCAAGATATTTTTAGAGATGCATACGCGCACATGCATATATACTTGTATATGGGTCATTTCAACAAGAGGACTCCACACTTTTTTCTGTGAGGTAAAATTTTAGGCCTCTTGTGAGACCAACTAGGACGCATGACTATCACGGATTTGATGGAAAGTTGTCACTGTGGATTTGATATTGGGTAAAACAATCATCCTAATTGGATCATCACAGGTGCACGGATGTAGGGGCACACACGCTCACACATACACACATATTGGTGTTACATGTGTTTGGCTGAACCAGGTGGTCCTCTTGTCAGGCCATGAGACAAACATAGTTCGAGGCCCAGATCATTTTTCTGTCAGACCAAAAACAGATCAAGGACACTATATATGAGTTCAAGTTCAGCCCTAATATGACTGGCTTCAACTGTTCTGGCCCATGTACTGTAGAAATATGACCAGTCAAGATGTGGTCCAACTCAACCAGGCCCGTCCAGATGAGTCCGACCCATACTCGGCCCATCCACATAATATTCTTCCACTCTTTAGAGGATACTTAGTGAAGATCATTCAGGGGCAGCACCAATCAAGGGAATTGGGGCTGGGAATGGGACATTCCCTTTGTTTTACACCCTCACCCACCCACATCCACACACAGACCTCTGTGTTAACATATGCTGGCCTGGCCTCGCCCAGGTGGTAATCTAGTTAGTCCTCTATTCATTCATAGGCATAGGCCCAGATCATTTTTCTACCAGACATTCAGACCAAAAAATGAGGTTTTGGCAAGTAGGACATTCTAACTCTGTGAGAGAGAGAGAGAGAGAGAGAGAGAGAGAGAGAGAGAGAGACCAATATGTAGAATCAGAATTGCTGAGATCATCTACTTTCAATTGGTCTTGGACTGCCCTGGCTTAGAGAGAGAGAGAGAGAGAGAGAGAGAGAGAGAGAGAGAGAGAGCAATATGTAGAATCAGAATTGCTGAGATTCACACCGGAACATCTACTTTCAAATGGTCTTGGACTGCCCTGGCTTAGATACAACCCTTTTGTCTAATACCAGAACTGCTAAAACCTAAATGGTTGTTTCAGTGATTGATTGCTAATGTGGGTCCCAGGATATTGGTTAATGCTTTTGCTCCTGTGTTGCTATTAAGTTGTCCAGGAGAATATTCTATTTTTTTGTACTAACAATGAAGCCTAGTAATAATTCTCAAGATGTTGTCTTGTCCAGCTTCGTGATAAATTTCTGGTTGTTGGTAAAATATTGTTGCACTGATTGTGTGGTTAACTTGTGCAATCACATGTTGATGCAGCACATGCAGGAGTTCCTTTCCTATTCCAAATATGTATTATGGTGGGTAGGACTGGGTGTGGCTTCATCAATTGGACTCGGTAGGTAAAATTTGTATTTTTGAGTTCTGTACTTTCCTTTGAATATTAGGAGTTATGGGGGTGGTTGAAGTTTCTGATCAGTTACTCTTACCAGGATTAGATACTTTCATGATTAATCTTAGTCATCAATGATACTTATTTTTATTGGTTATCTATTAAACTTTTACTGCTTAATTCATCTTGTTTAGTTCTGTTCCAAGTATACATGCAAACAAAGGCAGGCTTTCTGTGTTCTATATGTTATTTAAATTTTCTTACTTAACATTGAGAATCTTTGTAGTATGTGCCTAGTAAAACGAGTAAATAATAAGCAAACCCTGGCCCAGCGTATCTCTCTATTCACATGTTTGCATTTCTTGTATGTAATTTTGGATGTTTATTATTGTTCTTTTTTCACTTCACTCAATAATAAAATCAAAATCGATGAGATTTAGAAGAGGGGATGGTCAAAGTTGGTGGTACCTATATCATCATATCCATGCGAATTAAGGGTTTTTTTTTCACACCCTTTAAAACTTCAACTTCCATTATTCCCTCATTCATATGTACTGTGATAGCCTTTATCTTCTTGTATTTTTTTTTGCTTCATAGCTTGCTGGGAATGATAGCATTTCATACTTGTGAGGTTCATACATGATTTTAGTGAGATGTTGGTTAGTTCCAATAGATGATACCTGGATACTGCATTTCACCCATGGTCCATGCCAATAGGTCCGATATGAATACGAATACGGGATATGGCAAGATACGGCTAGGATACGGTTATGACACGGTTTTCTCCAAAATTTTAGGATTTTGGCCGGAAATGAGGGTTTTTTCAAAAAAGAAACAAAAGGGGAAATGGGTGGCGGAGGGGAAGTCAACAATCACCATTGTTTCTTAGTTCTATGAAGGAGAGAAAAAAAAAAAAAAAAACCCAAACAAGCAGAAACAGAGAAGGAAGGAGGAGACAGAGAGTGGGTGACGGAATGCATACCTATTGCTGCAATTAGCTTGCTAACATCCGTCTGCTCATTGCTACTGCCATCGTTGTTGCAATCGCCATTGTCCTGTTGCTCTTCCTCCACAACCTCTCTTGTTGGCGCTCCCATTCTAAACCCATTTCTTGAAATATCTCGAGGAACAGAAAAAGGAAAGCAGCATATATCCTTTACTTATATAAAATTATTATTTTTTGGTTATTTTAAAAATTCCCATTACTTTTTGGTTATTTCAAAAATGCCCTTTGCTTTTTTGAGTTGCCCATCTCTTTTTGTTTTTTTTCTTCATAAAAGCTCATTATAAATACTTTCATAAAATCCCCTTTGTTAACTTTATATATAAAATAAAATACTTTATATTTTTTTACTGTGGATCAATAGTGATTAGTGAGCCCACCTATTAAAAATCTAACCTATATAAATAATGTCATGCTAATTAATGGGCTTCGCCAAATTTAACTTTAATAAAACTTTTCAAAATATATTTTAAGTGCCGTATCTGTATCCGTATCCTAACTTTTTGAAGATGGCGCATCGAACCCATGTATCCTATGTCAGTGTCTGTACTTGTGTCCGTGTCTGGGCATCAAGAAAATCAATGAGTACCACTTGAGTTGGTTTGGGCACATATATAGAAGGCCGAGAAAAGCGTTGTTTTGTTTATTGAATAGTTACAAGTTCAAGGAACTAGGAGAAGTGGGGGACCAATAAAAACCTGGAATGTAGTAGTAGTAGTGAGGAAGGACATAGTAGACTGTTGAGTTAGAAAGAACCTGGATTTAAATGTGGTTGAGTGGTAAAGTAGAACTCACTAAACTACCCAAACATAAATGGGATAAGATTATGATGATGGTGATGCTGATGAACCGATTGAACCCTTGATGAAGAACTGATGCATTTGAGGGCACCCACATAACATTAGCTAGAGAAGATACTCCACATCTTGTTGGGCTGTGAAGGGGTTGCATGTTGTTGTAGGAAACTAGACATTTCTTTTTAAGTGTTACCTTTCTGTCTTGCTCTTTTACTTTGATTCCTTCCCTCATTGTCACTATTCAAATCCATGTTGCTGCTAGAGAGAGATCTAACTTTGATAAACAGATGTTAAAAGTAAAGGACTTATAGTCAGACCTTTTGTGATAAACATTATAACTCATAAAGTCAGCCCTAGCTAGAAGTGAAAAGTTTGTCTTCTTACCATCTTGAGACCAGATACCTGATTTCTTTGCTTTTATATTTGTAGGATCAAGAGAATTATCTCTTTGTTGCCAAAATCATTTTTAAATCTTATACAATAATAAAAAAATTATTTCATTATCATCATCATCATCATCATCAAAGCCTTATCCCAACCATGTTGGGGTCAGCTATAGGAATTCTGTTTTTCTATTCCATTCTACTTTAAGCCAAATCCTTAGAGAAGTTAAACTTCTTTAAATCTGACAATGTTGGTATTAATAAACTTGTTATTGAGAATGTTCTTTAATTCCTTTTTTCATTCTGGTAGAAACCCTGGTTGAGGTGAAATTAAGATAGTTTTAGTTGTATCACCAAACACTGGAAATGTTTGATGTTAGTAATACTTATAATATGTTTACCCACTAAAGCGTATTCACATCTTTATTCTTATGATAAGTTTTTGATATATTTCTTAGATGTTTTCAGGTTCTCTTTGTTGATATGGTTTCGCTGAACATAGATTTTGTGCTTAAATTGAATAAATGCTGACTGCTCACTCTTCTGTTTCCAGGATCTGGTTTGCATACGTTTGTGTTGTATCTGGGCCCTCATATTGCCCTGTTCACAATAAAAGCTATGCAGTGTGGCAGAGTCGATTTGAAAACTGGCCCTTATGATACCGTAGTATTGAAAAGGAGCCCTTCATGGCTTACCAAAGATTGTTCTGAATATGGCCCACCATTGTTTCAATCATTAGCTGGTTCACTTGTCAAGGTTCCACTCGCCAGCATATTACCTCAGGTTCAATTAGAGGCTATTCTGTGGGGTTTTGGAACTGCCCTTGGGGAGCTTCCTCCTTTTTTTATATCTAGGGCAGGTATATGTTTTAATTCTGTTGCATCTGTGCTGGAGATTGATTCCATCATTTTGTGAGTCAGAAAGTAGTTTCACAGAGGAACACATTGCTCTTTCAGCCAACGGAAAAGGATAAGATAAACCTTAAAATGTAACTCTTTTGCTATGTTTGTTGGAACATGATTTGATCTTGCTCGTTCTATTCTACAAGTAACTTTATTATAATTTACTTATAAGTACCTAAGTTATTTTTAACAAAAATTATGTAATTATCTTTTTTCACTTGAACCTTATGTGGCCTGGTTCCGGTGGAGCTCCAAATTGATTTAAAAGGAAACCTCAAGGATGGCTGAAAAGTAAGAAGTTGAAGTTCAATTAGTGGCTTTTGCCCCCTCGAATTTCACTCATATTCAAATGGGAAAAAATAATACAAAAGATCTATACTGTTCAACTACACAATTAGCTAAAAAAACACTATATATGAAAGAAAGCACAGAATAAAGGGGAGATATCAAGGAGGATCAAAGTCAAATCAAACTTTGCTGTGAGCCGCCCTCCTTAGCAAGCTTATCAGCAATGTCATTGGTTGATCTTTTGATATGATAGAATGAAGCTTCTAGATGCCTTACAAGGTCCAACACCTCATCCATTATATTAATTAAGTGCCATGGGGCCTTACATCGATGAGAAGTCTATTGAATATCACAAGCGTAGTCACAAGTCACCTTTCACAATATTGGCTGATCATTACGTTGTCCCTCCCA
Source organism: Sextonia rubra (assembly GCA_037013555.1). Lineage (NCBI taxonomy): Eukaryota > Viridiplantae > Streptophyta > Magnoliopsida > Laurales > Lauraceae > Sextonia > Sextonia rubra. The sequence goes on along the minus strand of JASUAD010000001.1, from coordinate 14,880,239 downwards.
GAGACCCATCCTTATTGACTGAGCAAAGACCCTCTGAATTGGAGAAGAAAGAATGATTGAAGAGTGACAATCACAAATCACTCCCCCATTTCCCATAGGGCCTGGATTCCCTGCAACACTCCCACCAAAATTGAGCTTAAGAAAGCCACACAGAGGAGGGGACTAGCTGTTTTGTAGGGGTTCCAGATCTGAGGAGCGACTTGTAACTATATCTGCTTCTTCTTTTTACCTGTTTTTTTGTGGATCAGCTGTTTAGCTTCTTGTTTATACTTTTTTTTCCCCTTTATTTAATTTTTGCCGCCTGTAACCAATAGTTAAATAGACTAATGATGGATTAAATTACCTTGACTAGACACGATATAAAGTGGGGCACTTTCTGATAATTTTAGCTTTGTTCTTGATCTGTGGAGGACATTTATTTGAAACCATCAAGGGCTTTATGATGTTTGTTATGTGTTCCAGAGATGATTTGGTTGATTGCTATTACACTGGTGCAAAATTTTTACAGACACTTGAAATGCTTTTTCTTGGTTAAGTGCTAAATTTGTATTTATTTGATTCCATTAAAATTTAAAAAAAAGGAGCATCTGGTTGATTGATTTTGGGGCAGGAACATTTCATTGTTTTCTCAAGATAAATATATGGATCATGGATTCAGAAGGATACTAAGTGGAGAATCCCACTGGATTCACATAGATTTTTGAAATTATTTTTGGAGCCAAGGGTGTTTCTGTCACACACAGTTATATATATATACCTCACTTTTTTTTTCAACAGTAATAAGAGGCAAAAACATTATGATTTTTTTGACAGACGAGCAACAAGATAAACTCCCATTTGAGTTTTCTTTTCCTTTTCTTGTAAAGAACTCCCATTTGAATTTTTAGATACCTAATATGACTTCTACACTGTTAGGAAGATGTTTCTCTTTTTTCTCTGTTTATACCAACCTCCCAAAAATTGCTGCAACCATGTTCTCTTTAGGAAGGTTAGCGTCTTTTGGGAATAGAACAACTTATTCTCTTTCATTCTTGTAATTCTTTTAAATATCTTATATGATAACATTATTGAAACCTGTACTCCTTACAATAGGCTTAGTAATTTGTACAATCATCTGTCTTATAGACTTTACTATTTCAATGACTACTAAGCATGTTGACTTCACCCTTTGCATGACTATGGTTGTAGACTCTTGTTGTACTAGTTTTCCACCACTACAGATGAGTCTAAGACACTAAGACTAGTAGTGTTTTATGTTTTTTTTTTTAAACCTTGGGAGAATTCCTCCTTCCACCTCAATTAAAGATTCTTCACATGTACTATAAGGATTCAATATATTAATATCTCTTAATTTGAGTCTTCATTGAAAATAAAAATTCTGACCTTATGTTAATAATTTCTGTTAAATAGATTGACACGTCAGGGTGCAACCTGAGCAGGTTTTTCATGTCATGGTTTAACAATCTGTCAACTTATAATGTGAGTTGGTTATTATATTAACTCAGGGGCTCTGTTGCAGCGCAAATCTCTGGTAGCAAACTGAATTCTGTAGAGGAGTTGGATGTTTCTTCAAAAGAAGATGGTGTTAAGCCTGGTTTCTTACAGAAAATCAAGTTCTGGCTCCTCTCTCACTCACAACATCTGAACTTTTTTACAATTTTAGCACTTGCTTCGGTTAGTTTGGTTCTTTTTCTACTCTCTTGTTCTAATAATATTTAGTGGTAGCAGAATGCAATTTCATGAAATAACTTCTTGTTCCCCTGTTTCCTGGCATAGGTAACATGATGCATACCCGCTACCACGTCATTGTGACAATATAATGTAGCTTTTGCTCAAGAAGTTATAAGACTGATTGATGGGTAGATAAAATAAGCTGTCCAGCAGCTCGTGCTGTTTTATGTCATGGCAAATAGTCGTATTGCAAATTACAATACATATTAGATACACATCAATGCTTAATGGACTTCCTCTAGTCTTGTTGGGGAACTCATAATCAATTAGAATGATCCTGGTTGAGTCACTTGCTCTTTGATATGGGGTACCGTGGAGGTTGTATCATGGGCCCCACCTGCTTGCTTGGTGGTTGTATGGGGCATGCCTACTTTGGATTGTACATGGTCTGGATTTCTCCTCGACTGAATGATAATATTCATTGAAACAATGGTCTCTAAAATGAGCGACTAAACAAATTGTTCTCACCATATATTTTTGAGGGCCCTCATCTGATGGATGTGATCATTTAGTCAGTTTCAATGATGAAACCTTCCAAGCCACCAGTTCGCTGTGCATGTAGATGGGCCCATGTAGGCTTCACAATTTTGGGTGCAACTTGGATTGGATCTTTCTCTATTCAAGTTGGTTTTGGGGTGAAGCCCGCCTGGGTGCATGCCATTCATCAATACTAGTGGGAATGGAAAGACCTCATTGTAGATTAGTTTTGTACAAAAAGCAGCCCTATCCAATCATCCTAGTCTTTGATTTAAGGTTGTCAAAGTTTAACTATCTTTTAAGTGACATTTTTCCAAATACAAGCCAATGGCGAAGATGGGTCAGATGTGTAAAATTTGGGTCGGTGCCCCTTCGTTCCAGAGGTGTGGGGTGGATTGATCATGTGTGGTCCATAGATACACATGGTGCTTTTATAACTTATTTGGGAAACTTCCTAGCTCGTAAGTGCTGTGTACATATTTATAAAATACCAACTTGGGTTGGGACCGACATAATACGGTTGATATTTTGTCAAATACACAATCTAATCTAGGGATGCGAGTTGGATTAGGATCAACTCTAACCAGACCAAACCAAGTTGTGTAGGGTTGGGTTTTAATTATTCCTTTAATTCTTGCTGGGCTCCGGGTTGGTCAAAAACCTAAATTGACCCACCCAAGTTAGAGCCCTACCCATAATTCAGCTTGTGGCTGGTGCCAATGGCCATAATCCATTCTTGGATCAGATTTGTCATTGCTCAGTGTAACCTGGTTTACATAATCATGAGCTGCTTCACTTGGTTCACGGTATTGTTCACCGATGTTTTGGTTTCTGGATCATATGGGGTTGTTAGTTAGACTGCCCATTTGTCATGCACATATCATTTAAAGGCCCTTTAGTTGACCTACCTATCTGTATAAGTGGAGCCTGCTGTTTAGTGGTTGAAACTATTGAATAAGAACTGATGCAAGACTATATGCTTAAGTTGGGCAGTGGAAATAGAGGGTTAACAAAATACAGCCACCAGTTAATCCTAATCTTCAAGAGAGGAGATGGTCTAAATTTGATAGCTAGGACTTGCAATGTGCTTGATTCTTTGTTTGATGTGATATAATCGTTTTTGATCTCTAAAATCCCCAATAAAGCCAAAGAGTGGATAGCTTGTTGGCTACTAATAATGGCATGTCTTAAAAAAGCTAGTGCACCCGGGGAACCAAGGCCTATAGAGCAAGCAAAGCAAAACCTACAAATCAGCTAACCAAAATAAGGAATTATCTTATCCTACCTTGACGAACCATGATATCCATGCCTCCCGTTAGCAGAGTTCCACATTCAGATGTAATGATCTTAGTTTATGACTTCCACTTGTGTTTCATCTTTTCAGTTGGGCTTCTACGCCAACACTACCCATCTCATCCATGAACAAGTGCACTATTATCTCATTCTTGTTTCAGCTAATTTGATCTTACAATGCTTTTATGGTTTGATTCATATGACTAGAGGGATCCCCTTAAATTTATGGTAACAGATTGTTGAGGATACAGACTTAGAATTCTAAGCTGGTTTCTTCCTATTAGGAAGAAGGGATCTGGAACAGCTAGTGTGAATTGAGATTATTTTGGGTGGATTGTGAATTGTGAATAAAGAAGGCGGTATTGTGCTGACTTACATGGTTAATTTCAACCATTAGCATGCATTTTTGTGGATGTGTTCATTTGTCCAACTGGTTTGTGACCTTTCAGACTTTTCACGTAATTATGAGATCTGAAATGTCTTATCCCATCAATGTCTTTTCGCTAGTAGTGCCATTGACTATGTTCCCGTGATACAATTGCTTTATTTTACAGATTGATCCATACTGGCTTTGACTTTAGCTTGTCAACTGGGGGATTACCCCTCAAGAAGGGTCATGGGTTCATTTTGGAAGGACATCAATTTTTTCCTTTTTGGCATGTTGGCAGAGGATAAAGGTTTGCAGCATAATGTGCTGGCTGATGCTCCTGATTTAGGTCAGCGACGAAGTGTTGATGCTGGTACTTGTGATATTGAGTCATGGGAAAATTCTTTTTTTCACCCCATAGAGGTGATGTGTGCCCTACCTCTGAGAAAAGGAAGTGGTATGTCATGTTGGTGTTCAGTTGAAGGACGCAGTCTGGGATTCTTGGGGAACACATCCATGTTGTTCCTGTTACAGAAATAGCTTGGACTATCCTTTGCATGATTTAAAAAATTGGCCTAGTTTGAGTTGACTCAGATTTGACACCTAGTGAGTTGAGTCGCTTCCAATAGGTTTCTATGAAAAAAGGTCTATATATATCACACACTGGTTATTTAGTGGGTCCAGTGCACAGCAGTGGGGCCCACCTGGTGGGTCTGCCTGATTGCACCAAACCCTGTGTTGGTACCCATCCGAGTGGATTGTATACCGTTTGATGAACCACACACCTAGCCGAATGGATTGTACACCATTAAACTTGTGGGGCCTGAATGAAGATGATTGGATGATCAGATAGGACCCAAACTTGGGAAGTGTGGCAGGCGCATTCAGAGCCCGAGTGCAAGAATCAGTACTGGATAAGCTCTCTCTCTCTCTCTCTCTCTCTCTCTCTCTCTATACATATATATACTTCCAAATTCATGTTTTGAGAAGGTGTGGGAGGTTATGGGGTCCTTTTGCACGGATTTGGCAACAAAAGTCAGAAATGGATTTTTGTGGAAGATTTTAGCATTCAAAGGTCGTAGGTGCTATTCTTTCGACTTAATTAAGAAAAATGCAGCTACTTAATTGTATTTAAATTCATTCTTAAAATAGTTAAAATACATGTGCCTTAAAAGTTTAGATTCACAGTACACCATTTTCTGTTTTTTAAATTGTTTTTGTCATTTTTACACACATTTTAAAGTTTCTTGTGCTCTAGGATGGAACTTGATCTCACTTGGTCACTCGGACGCTCCATCCAATCTGAATGAACCAACTTGACTCAAGGAGGGCTGAATTGTCCCCCAAGACCTCGTTTTCAAAACTTGGTCATTGGGGCATTCTTAAGATATAGGGCTAGAAGTGTTTGAATCACCCAATGTTGTTGGTCTTGGCAGTGTAAAAATTCTAATTTCTGTTTCAGGGGCAATGCCCCATAGTAGATGTTTGAAACTGCTTAACTGTAGTTTTGATATGGATCTTTTTTTATGTATCTCCCTAGTTTTCCTTTGCAACTGTAATTTGTTCATGGTTTCTTTGTTCTACTGAAATAGCACACAGTAATTGCAACTTTCTCCTTCTGTAGAGTACTGTAACTGCTACCCTTGTTGCTGGATCTTTGAAATTTGGACTTGCATAACCATATGTTGAATGCCTTGATTCATTTCACTTTTGTGTGTGTTTTGCTCCATGATGTCAATTCACTTCACAACTCACATTAAAATTTATTCATTAATTTGCTAACTGGATTTATACGCAACCTCTTGTTTTTCAGGTACCGAACCCGCTGTTTGATCTAGCTGGTATAATGTGTGGACAATTTGGAATTCCATTTTGGAAGTTCTTTCTTGCAACCTTGACTGGAAAGGCAATCATTAAAACTCACATACAGGTATATTAAAGTTCCATGGTCTCTCTTTCTACTTTCACAGTTTCATTAGTGAAAACTTGTTCTTTCAGGTTGTCTCAAATCCTTTATAACTATTTCAGGTCATTGACTGTTTGGGGGTTCTTTTGTGAATCTTGTTGCATTATGCATTTATGCTTGATTTTTTTCTAATATTGTTTCTGTTCCTAGTAAATAAAAATGATTCTATCAAATGTTGGTAATGATGGAAAATTTCCCTTAGCTGGATACTTTCAATAATTTCCTTTCAACAAGGTGCTTGTCAGCAATACAAACTGTTCAGATCCTTGGTCACGAAACGAGTTATTTTATTATGGATGACTCTCAGGACCTTCAAACCTGGAATGAAGGTGTTCCTGTAAAGGGTTATCGTTATGCTGTTAGGCTGATAGTGGAGGGTTTTGTGCAACTTTGTTAAGGTTCTTGGACTTATGTATTCCAAGAATGAGTGAATTTCACCCCTTTTTCAAGGCTGAACGAGTGCCCTGAAAGAGATATCACTCTTAGTGTGTTGTTGTTGTTGACTTGTTATTCATTTTATATACTTTTTGGAATTCCATTGCTATCAATCTTGGAATTCACTGGTTCCAGGATCACTTGATTCTCCCCAAATTCGAGTGATTCAAATGGTTACTAAATATCATCATAATCATTGAAGCCTATTCCATCTAAATGGGTCCTAATATTTAGTTATCAAATGAAGGCATTATATTGTACATGTTTCCTAATTCTTTAAGTAGCCGGGTATTATAGAATTAGGGGGGTTTCTTTTGCCCTATGTATGAATATATATTCTCTCTCAACACCTGTGATAGTTTTAACATTGTGACATGTTCTCACCTTGATGGTTCTTTCTTTCTTTCTTTATATTTTGGGTGTGTCCTTTGATGCAACCATTTCTCTTGCTGGCAGACGGTTTTTATCATCTCAGTTTGCAACAACCAACTTCTAGAATGGATAGAGAATGAATTGATATGGGTGCTTGGGCTTATTCCTGGATTTTCTTGTGTCCTGCCCAGACTCATTGCCAAGCTGCATAAGATGAAGGAGAAATATTTAGCTCCAGTTCCAACAGCATCAAATATAAAGGTATGGAAAATTGTTCTCTTGGCAAGGTTGGCAGTCATTGCATACAAATATAAAAATTGCATGAGTGAACATTCAGGCATTCCCATGGTGATAATAGCAGTCATAACTAATAGAAGTAAATGTAAGTCTTGGACAATAAGTTGTCCTGGAATTGTAATTTCAAGTTTTGACTGGGTTTTATCCAGTTCACCCCCTTTGACTTATTATTTTTATTATTTTTGGGAACGGTGACGGAATGTAACTGAAAATGGGTATTATAGAACTGCAATGTTGGACCAGAGGGCCCAAACACTGAAACACCCAAAAAACTTGAAATGAATCAGTAGAGCCCCAAGAACTAATATTATTGGCTTTTCTTTCAGTTCTGTTCTCATGTTGAATGTGTCTTGTCTCTCATTGGTCAAGCTGTATGTAATGTCATTTTTCTTTCCACTACAGGTGCCTAATTTTCATCTACAAGAAGTCTGCATACTGTGCATGTCAGGCCTACCTCATATGCTCACCTAGTTTGATTCCTATCAGTGGGGTAGCAAGGATAGGAAAGTCTAGTCATAGTATAAGTGGGGCAGGCAAAAAGTATGCCCCCATCAGACTGTCCTGACCTTTGTTTCAGCTATTGGTTTTTAGTTTTTAACATTCAATCCAATGAGTGAATGTTAGAAGAGTTTCAAATTGGACCTGGTTCCAGATCATGGGGTTTAGTGAGCAAATGGGCTACACTGATCAAAGGTGGGTCCAAGTGGGCATAGAGTCGGATGCACCTGCAAACTGCTTGTAGGAGAAATTTCCTCACTTTCTCCCACGTACATAGCTATTGTTTGATAGTTTTCATATTTGATTTCTTTATGTCCTCTTTTTCAGAAGGAGCAGTTTGATCTGTCCTTTGCTTCAATTTGGAACGTGGTCGTGTGGCTCATGCTCATAAACTTCTTTGTTAAGATAGTGAACTCAACTGCACAGAGGCATCTCAAAGAACAGCAGCAAGTAGAGTTGGATGACAGGTTGTTATTATTAAGACCATCCAAAAGTAAGATCAGCCACTGATCTGAGTGAAGATGGGAGATTTCAAGTCCTCTCATCTTTCCCGGCACAAGTTTATTAACCCATTAAACCCCAACATGTCTTGTATAGAAAGCAACCACGAGGAAAATGAAAGCGTAGGTGCAGGTTTATTCTTCATCTTTAGAAGGCATATTTTTGCATCATACTTGATGCCATTTTTCACTTTATGAGTTGAGTTGTAATGTTATTCTTTTGCCAAATGCAAAAGCATGCAACACAATGTTTAAGGACTGCGGGTATCATACATTCTCATATTTACAAAATTTTCTTTCTGATTTATTCAAGTATAATTGGCTATATAGTGATGCAGTTAGATGTCGATGGAATTTTATTTACCTATAATCCACCACCTGCGATTTCTTTCTGGTTTATTGAAAATATATCATTGGTTTTATAGTGATGTTGTGAGATGTGGATGGAACTGGTTGTATATCATTGGTTACCTCTAATCCACCAACTGCGGCAAGCACTCACTGTCAGCTCAAACTGGTGATACATGGGGCTGATGTGGAGAGATACTTTTTCAGCACTGATTCTAATAAAAAAATAGTTGTTTCTAGATATCAAATTTTATCAAAATCCCTCTTCAATGTTTTGTTTTTTCATCTGCATGCATGGGGCTGATGTGGCTCCACCAGATTAGAGTTCCGAAAGAAAGAGCAGGGCCTGATTGAGGGCGAGACCTCAGGTCTTGCGTCAATAGGGGCAAGTTAGAGCATGGTCAGACTAAAGGCAAGACTTGGCATCCTGATTCCATTCTGGGCTGGCGGTGGTTTATCTCTAAACTTAGACATGCATTGTTGTTGCTTTTTTATTTTTTGTTTTTGACTTTTTTTCTCAATAAGGATATATGACTAAATACTAGAAGGCTTTGAAATCTAGGATAATGGCCTCCTCCAAACCCTTTGCGAGTTGTTATTTCAGTAAGTGTAGAGCCTGTGAGCAAAAGAATACAGGCATCTGTAAATATAGTAGGGTTTGAGGCATGTGAAATTTGTGAGGCTTATGCTAGTACCTATATATATAAATATTTATTTATATATATTAACAAAACTATTATGCATATGTTCCTCACAGACACATCCATTTTTGAAAAGTATTAATATGTAAAAAGACAAAACTAAATCTACTCGTGATATGTGTTTTTGACCTTGTTAGGTCTAAAAAAGAGAATTGTCTATTACCATAGTGTGAAAGATAGATGCATAGTAATATTTTTATGTATATATGTAAATTCTCAGGAATGTCTCATTTAAAAGGGGCATTTCTGCCGTCCTTCTATCCTCCAATGAGAGACAAGTCATATGGTGATTTTTTCTCCTTTTTAAAAGTTATATTAATTGCTTCTTCACATTCTTAATCTCTTATTTGTTATAAAAAAAGGGGCGTTTTTACTTTTAAAAATGTTCAGGCGCTATCTAGCACTTCTCGTGTATATATATATATTATAGTGTGCATCATTCGATGCGTACATGGCCTTTTTATTCATACTTGAGCATTTTTCTTTTTCATATAGCTTTTTGTCTTTTATACATTAATATATTCAAATATGGAAGTGTGTTGCATACTAATATTCTTATATATATATATATAAATATAGAAAGAGAGAGAGAGGAGAGAGAGAGAGGGAGGGACCTCATCTAGTGTGCGACTCGAGCACTAGATTAGTGTGTGTGCCTTGACATGGGGCCCTACCTGGGATTGGGACCTAGGGGGAATTGAACGATATCCCTGGGCCCTTCATCTTCTTTATTAAATAAGCCCTAACCCTAAACCCTATCATCTTTATCTGACCCCACAATTTTAATGACGTAAGTCCATTTGGATGGACGCACAATCAATTGAATGGTTCAGTCTTTTTGAATGGGTGCAAAGGCCAAGGGCATGTGAAATTCTAGGGGTGTGTGCGTGGTACAGTCGGATGGATCATCAAGTGGGCCCCCACACTCCCTTCTCTCTCTCTTTCATTGGATCTGTGGGTTTGCACTCATCTGAATGTAATGGATCATTAGATCAATTGTGCACTCATTTTTTTGTTGTGTAAATTTGTGGGCCGTAGATTAAGGGGTTGTGATGATCAAGTGTGGTTCAGTTTTTGTACATGGATGGGCCATAACTAGATCTTTCAAGCCCCCATCCCCATGTGGGCCCTGCAATGAGGTGTTCAGGAGAGGTCATGTGCATCCATCCCACACTGTATGGTGGGAGACAACCTTGATGAGGCCACCTTTGGCCCCACTAATCACAGGACTTGGGAGGATGGAAAGATACATCTTAGATGGGCCCATATATCAAGCTTGGGGTTAATCCCATGCTTATAACCCCTTCATCCATGACCCCACAGTTTTAATGACTTTATATAAATGAAAAGATTTGACCCTTGATCCAATGGACTAGTTAATTCAGATTAGTGAAAACTTGATGAATCCAATGTAAATCATGGGGTCCCATGGATGAGGATGGTTTGGATGGATTATAAATTCAGTTCCACAATGTTGCCCTCACCATAATATCATAAGGAATAGAGACACATGAATATTGTCATATATAAAAGTAGTTTACCCCATGGAATTAGTGTATAAGTTAATAGTCTTCTGCTTTCATTAATACTGTCCAAAAACTGTCCGTAATTTAGAAACTTACATTAGTTATTTTTTAGTTGAATCACATGCCTATTTTTAATTTATACTATATAACCTTTTTATATCTATATGTTTGGGCAGACGGGCCTCACAAATATGCAATCTGGCATCCTTGAAATAAGAAAGGGGGAAAATACGACAATCGAATTCTCACAGATTTTCAACTCTCGCTGTCACATTCTTGCATTCTTATATGGACGACTCTATTATATTCTATGTGAGATGAGATGTTTCTTCTCTTTGGAAATTAACTGAGGCCAGGAACCCTTGCATCATCATTTGAGAGGTGTCTGAGGATTGAGAATAATTCATTTGTCTTCTTCTTGTGTGTTTCTCAAGTCTTAAATAATTGATACAACTCTCCCGCTATAGATGCTACGTATCCAAGACCTAAGTGGCCAAATCAGCTTCTACTAATCTCTTGGAAGACTCATATGACATCCATGGTATCATAGATGACCCGTATGACATGTCTAATCTCATTTGAATGCACGCTCTCAAATTTTATATCGATATTAACAAATGATATAAATTTTGAGTACTTATCATCATATCCATAATTTTATATGAGAATATGTATAGGCCTCATCGTTTACTTCGCTTCAAGCTGTAAAAATTTTAGAATTGATCGTGCCTCAGTGCGCCTCCACATGATAAATGTTTGCCTATTGCATAAAGCTTGGCCAAATTTAACTCTCATGAGGGTTGGGCTTATTGTCTGATTAATCGTATATAACAAACAAGTGTAAAATATATAAAAATTTAAAATCGAAGGACAAACCTAGCTTTTTTTTCGGTGACTAGGTCCATAAAAGAATGGGGATGTTTATTTGGTGAAGTTTAAAATTTTAATAAATGTGCCCTTAATTTCTTGAGGTGAACGGTGAACCCTCATGGGTTGCGTTGCTTGCTCCTGCCAATAAAAAGCCGTTCGGTGTACTTTGCCTTGCTTCTTTATCAAACGTAAACATAAATAATGATTGCTAACTTCGCTTCTAAGGATTGCAAATCGGTTAGGCATTACCCTTATTTCAAACATTCTTTATGTATCGTTGTATCGGCCCATGATCTTGAGACTCGTGAGTCGACTCGCGGAAGCGTGATCGTATCATGTGTTATCTCGCCGATATCCCGTATCAGTCGTATCGTATCGTATCGGCAGACATATGAACCCGTTATCCTCTTTCTTTCTAACCGTACACGTCATCACCAGAGGCAGAGGGTAGCTTTTATCCTTCTTCTTCTTCTCCTCCTCCTCCTCCTCCTCCTCCTCTGCTAATCATTCCGCTTTGAGTATCGAATTCGAATACGAACAAGGCATGGAAGCAACTGCATCTCTCTGCTTGTCTGCTTCTCCTCTTTCTCGCAGAGGCTTCTTCTCTCCATCTTCTTCTTCCTCCTCCTCCTCTCCTTTGAGGTCGTGTTGCTTCCATTTCCTCTCTCTCTCCTTCCCCTTGTTCGCAGGAAGAAGCAGGCATTCGATGATTCGCAGAGCTTCTCCAGCTCTCCCTCGCTCCACCATCCGATGCTGCGGCCCGGTCACCGCTCGACCCTCTTCGGAGATTCGGAGGGCTCACACCAATTCAAAACCTCCTCCCGATGAGAAGCTCCGCGCCCTCCGAGAGCTGTTTTCCAGGCCTGGAATCGGAATCGATGCTTATATAATCCCCTCCGAAGATGCCCACCAGGTTCGATTCGGATACTCTTTCCACTCCCTTCTGTTTTATCTCAATTGGGTTTTTGTTTGTTTTGGATTTTTGACTCGTGGGTTTCGTTTGTTTCGGATTATTGGCTAATGGGTTTGTCTTTTCCTTAAAAAAAAAAACTGATCTTTTGCTGTAAATTTGTGGTTGAGTTCAAGTTAAAATAATGTAATAGAACTTGTTTGAGTTGTAACTTGTTTGTTGCTGCAAATCTTACTTGCTTTTTTAGAGTTATAGTTGGGTACAAGTGTCTGCTAAATTGTTTAGTTTGTTGTGTGCCGATACCAAATCTTTCAATCCGGTGGTCTTTACTGTTGATGGGTGTTGCTGCCTCAGTAGTTCCAAATATTCTGAGATTTGATATGACTCTCCACATATGAAGACCATGGTTTCAATTACCTGTATCTTTCAATGAGGCGGTCTTTACCATTGATGGGTTTTGCCTTACTACTTATACATATTGTAAGATCCTGCACTTTGATTATGGTTAAGATTGTGTCTTAACCATGATATATGATCATGCATACGCTTCTAGCAATAAATAAATAATTAAATAAAGATCATAAATAAGCAATGAAAAGGATGGAAACCTGACTTCTGAGAACCAACCCAACCACCCACACACACACACACACACACGCACACACACCCCTTTTATTTTATTTTATTTTTTGTGTCATTGGTTTCCTTTAGGCAGCTGTTATAAATAAAAATTATCCAGTCCATTCATTTGTGATACAATAGCATCACAGATTCACAGAAGACCTTATGGGGCCCACTGCAACCACCTAAATGCATGGAAGATGGTCGAATTTGAATGACACAGTGGTTTTTTGGAGATTCCATTTCTTGTCAAATATGTCCTTTTTTAAACTCAAAATGTACTATGCTCCCATTTTCTTGACTGTACTCATTTGTGGACTATAGTAGTGTTTATTATGTGGACTATGTATGTTACTCTCTTTTTTATTGCCTTTAATTGGGTCTCCCTCTCTCTTTCTAGGGTGAATTTATTGCCGAGTGTTTTATGCGGAGGGCATATATTACGGGGTTTACTGGAAGTGCGGCCACTGCTGTGGTTACCAAGGACAAAGCTGCTCTTTGGACTGATGGTCGTTATTTTCTTCAGGTATCTCACCTGTCACCCTGCACATATTTTACAATATTTGAATGCCGTTAGGTTTGTTAGAAAGGCCTGATTACAATATAAAAAACTTTTTTCACTTCTCACATACTTTGCAATGTTTGACTACTGTCATTTTTGCTAGAAAAACCTGAGTATGGTATGAAAATTTCTTGCATCTTCATCTCTATGATTCTCTAAATACTTGTTGATTTGGTGATTAGGCGGAGAAGCAGTTGAATTCTAACTGGATTCTTATGAGAGCTGGAAATTTTGGAGTTCCTACTACTAGTGAATGGCTTAATGATGTTTTGGCTCCTGGTTGCAGAGTTGGTGTCGATCCTGTGAGTTACTTGCTTTGTCCCAATGAAGCCCTCCTTGATATTTTAACCATATAAATCTGCCATAAATATCGGATATTTTTTATCGAAAGATGGTGACCATAGTAATCTTTATATTATGCAATATTTCAAAATATTGCCATAAATGAGAGCACTGTGATATGTTTCTATGTTTACATAACATCTTTAAATAATCCAGTATTTCTATTATTTTGATATATTTTTTAACTTTCATTATTTTAACTTTTCTTTTGGATATTCCTGATAATATTCTGAGAAGCCACTAGAATTTAAAAAACCCGGATATCATCTCAAGATGTGAAATATGCAAGAAAGAGATTTTGGAGAAAGGCTGTAAAAGCAATGTAAGGATTGGAACTGAAGACTAACTTTTCACTATCATGAATAGCAATTCTCAATTCGTGTTATTTGTTCGCAAGATGTGAACCCCATTTAAAGTTTTTTTAATTATCTTTTTGGATTGTCATTCTTGTTATATGTTAAGGGAATGATTGATGATACCTACTGTTGATGCTTGTATTTTTTTTAATTTTTATTTAAGGTGGTGGTGGTGGTCTGCTAGGAAGTATGGACACGTGGTCTGCTAGGAAGTATGGACATGCGTCTAGGGTCACTGTGTCCGTGTCGGACATATGTCAATACAGACACGGCTTAGACATGGACACGGCTCGGATACGAGTCCGTCACGCCAGGAAACGTGTCTGTTATGTTTTTTTAAATTTTTTTAAATTTGGACACTGCAGGAACAGAGCGGGACACTGTGGGTTTATTTTAAAATTTTAAATTCTTCTTTTTTTATTTTTTATTATTTTTTTTAGTGTGACCAAAGCCTGTTATCAAAAGCAAAAAAAAGATTGTTAAATGAAGTTTCAAAAGTTAATAAATAATTTAGGAACACTTTCAGACTAAATATGAAATTTTCCAAACAATCTCTCTCTATATATATTTTTTGCTACCCTTTGTTCTAACTCTCTTTTTTTTTTACTAGTTTTATCTTTTTTGACTTTTCCAGTATTAGTTATGTTTTTTATTTCTATTAATTGTGACATTATGCTCCTTAATTTCACTAAAAATATAACTATTCTTTAATTTTATGATTATATATAAAAATAAATATTTATTATTTGTTGTGTCCTAGCCGTCTCCATATCCTACTTTTTTAGGATTTGCCATATAGCCGTATCCGTGTCATGTCGTGTTTGTGTCCTTTGTCCGTATCTGTGTGAAGCAGCGTAGGGAAGAAGAATAGCCAACGGGCTAATTTCCGAGCTAAAAGGTTTAAAAATAGGATGTCTAGGTGTCTCACCAAAGACAAACAACTCCTCTCTTAATTGAGAATCAAACTCAGAAGTTTATTGATATCAGTATTGTGTGTCCTATGAAGAGGGATTACATCGTTATTTATAGCTAAGATACTTTCTAACTAAGGAAATAAATCAATTCAAAACAAACAAGGAATTCTAAACCAAACGTAATATGAACTTCTAAAAATAAAAGAATCCTAATAACTTAAAATCCTAGAAAACTAAAAATCCTATAATAATTATAGTTGAAAATTCTTCACTGGGCTTGGACCCAATGGGCTGGCCAATCATGGATCTAGCCTGCATCACCGTGCTTCTTAGGTGGTCTATTTTCTTTGGGTTATGTTGTGGCCTGTGTCTTTTGGGTTTATTGGTTTTTGTTTTTTGGGGTTAGCTGGCCCAACTTGTGGGGGCTTTCTTTAGCCTCTATGGTTTGTTCCCCCTTGGCTGCTACTCTCATTTTTGGGAGTAGCAATTGTGTGATATCTTGCTTGCATTCTTTTGCATATCTTTCCTGGGAATACAACTTCATAACATCCCCACCCCAACAAAAAAAAAAAAGTATTGTAAAGTGCTGGCAAATACTGGGTTTGCCAGTACTAATTTTGCATATACTGTAAAGTGCTAGCAAATCAAGACAACCTGGATACTGATTGAAACCAATTTCTGGCAACTCATTTTCCAGATTGAAGGCTAAATGGTATTGCTTCATACATATATATCCATATGCTAATACACATTCTCTAGATTATCATCCATGCATATTTATTAAAGCATTAACAATACAATCTTATTATGGTCTTTTAAGCTTAAAAATTTAGAATAATGGTTTTCTGATCCACAATCTGTATAGTAATTTCCTTCAACTAATGCACTGTCTTATGGCATGTTGCTTTCTTCCTGTGAAGGGAGCAGTTTCTTTTTTCTTCCAATGCAGCAGAGGAACTTAAAGAAGTTATCTCTATGAAGAATCATGAGCTAGTTTATTTATCTGATATTAATCTTGTGGATGAGATTTGGAAAGGATCAAGGCCAAATACTCCCATGAAGTCAGTTAGGGTGCATGACATCAAGTATGCAGGTGTGGATGTCCCATCAAAACTTTCTTCTTTAAGATCCGAGCTCACTGATGCTGGCGCCACAGCCATTGTTATTTCTATGCTTGATGAAATTGCCTGGCTGTTGAATGTGGTAATTGTCTTCTTTATCCAAGTGTCTCGGCTAGTTCTTTACCCATGTTATTTCTTTGCTTGGTGAAATTGCCTGTATGCTGAATGCGGTGATTGTTCTCCCAAAGAAGCTTGCTTATTTTTGCTAGAGTGGATGCCTTCTTACGGTCACACGGACTAAGTTAGTGAGGAAACTGGCCACATGACTGCTACAAAGTGTTTTAAGCAAAATAATTCATATGGATTTTTTGACATTTGTAGAAAACACTTTTTAACCATCCAAATTGTTTTATTTAAGCTTGTTGCATTCCCAAATCCCAATTGCATGATCCATCGTTGTTCCAATGTGATGAAATTCCCTAGATGTTGGTTGTGGTCATTATTCTTACAAAGAAGCCAGCCCATACTGAATCACAGTGAAGTTTCCAAAGCAAAACAATTAATAAAACCTTTTTTCATTAGAAGTTTTTTTTTAATTGTTGGTAGAGAAATTACTTTTATTTTGAGCTTCCCAATCCCGTGATTTTAAGGCCTGTTTGGCAAGTCTTATCTATCTGAAATGGAGCTGATTCAAAATTTGTTTGAATAGAGCTTTAGAAAACTCTTTTAAAAAAATAGACTGTTTGGTTATGACTGATTGAGGATTTTTTTTTTCAAAAGCTTGTCACATTGAAGAAGCTTTATGGGCAAATTTGTCATTTAAAAAATGTAGTATTGGCAAACATGTCACATAGTGAAAGTAGTTGCAAACTTCTCAAAGTTATATGGGCAAACTGGTTACGATAAAAAAAAAAAGAAAAAAGAAAAACCAAAGAATGCCTAATTGCTTTAGAAATTCATATCTAGTTACAAAAAAGATATCTTTTTGTTACTTTTTAAAAAATGGTCAAAGGATTTAAAGCATGCTAAGATCCATTTAAACCATTTTTTTTTTCTAGTAAATTTAAAGCATGCTGAGATCTTGTTATAATTTTATTTCAAATTTAAGTCAAATATACCTAAAAAGTAGACTTTCCATGCACACATAGGTGTTATGCCAATACTGGTTGATAAAATCATAATCAGAGTAAAGGCTATCCATATTGTTCCGCTGCATTAACAAATGTTATTGATATTAATAATAAAATAAGTCGTAAAAAAAACTCATTGAATTGAAACATTTGGTGCAAATGGGTGGGTGATCCATTGTATTAGTGTTGCTGATACAAGTTGTATTGTATCATTTATCAAGAGAAATGATCCTATATTGGAGCTTTATGGGAGTCTCCATGTGTTCAACTTCTTTGACCCATCTAGTTCCACCTTTTCTTGATGCAAGTTATGATGCCTAGATGCGGCATGGATACGGAAAGGACATGCCATATACATGGTAGGGACATGGATTTTACATGTAAAAAGTAAAGTATCGGATATGATACGACACGATACGTTTCCCATTTTGAATTATCCATGCATCATAGGATGCAGGCCATTCATATAACATGACTCCTCATGAACATTCACTTCTCCAAATTTCACTCTTTTGGGTAGAGATGGGAATGGGTCAGGTAAATTGCATGACTCACCCCCAACCTGCTCATATTAGGGGCTAGTTTGATCGTGGGTTTTTTAGGTTTAGGGTAATATGGATTGGTGGATTTGGACCCAGGTTGGGTTTGGGGTATGGTTACTACCTGACTTACCTCATTTATGACTAATTTACTTATTTATTACTAATATGCAATACACAAAACACTTGTACCATGTCATAGTTAGTGTTGGGCGCTTTCTTAAAATAAGAATAAAGTTGAGAGTTTGAGCCCTTCTTGGTTCATTAAATTTTGTAAAACTAAACGATAGCAGGAATTAAGCCTGACCCTACCCATACCCATCAGGGGGCAGGTGTCGTATCACATATTATCTATGATGCACGGATACTTCAAAATGGGCAACTTATCATGTCGTATTGTATCTGATAGTTCACTTTTTATGTGTAAAATCCGTTTCCTTGCCGTATCTATGGCATGTCCCTGCCATATTCATGCCGTATCTAGGCATCATAGCGTATTATCATGGGGCAGGTGTGGTATCAGTGTATCACATATTATCATGGATCAGGTTTGGTTCAGATGGGGCAGATGTGAGTTGGATTGGATTCGGGTTTACTGTGACCCACTCCATTCCCAACCTAACAGCATGAACCTCTTCGTTGGGGGTGTCTTTAATATGGATTGAATCAAGCAGTATGGCGGCCCCACTTAGGTTCAATCCATAGAAGAGGACCGCATCACAATGCTGCAAAATCATCAACATAGAATCGTTTCTCATTTATAAAGATTAAATCCAGAGCAATTAAAATGATGTTGACTTTAATTTTTTATTTCAGTTTACCTTTTCTGACATGAGTCTGTTGTCTGCGTACGTGAAATGGAAAATATTTGGAAAATGGAGTACTCTTGTTGTACAGTTTTCAAGTAGATCATTGAAGCTATGCAGGTTTCCTTATACACATATTTCAGTTTTGATACTTCTATTAAAATGGTGTTATGGACTTCCATATGATGTAAGATATGTGCAAGTGTGCAATAGCCTTTAGAGACAAGGAAGGCCTTAAATAGGGAAAATACTCAAATTAAGGGTTACTGCCAATGTATTCTTGCTGTAACTGGAATAGACAACTAATATAAGAAGGGAGGACTAAATGCATTGATCAATTTATCTTTCTCTCTTTCCATTAATTTGATAACTTTTAATCCCTTCATTTTTTTTAATTGACGTATGTCCTTTTGGTTTGCAGAGAGGCAATGATGTACCAAATTCACCTGTGACCTATGCATACTTAATTGTTGAGGTTGGAAGTGCTAAACTATTTATTGATAACAAGAAAGTGACTCCGGGAGTAATGGCTCATTTGAAGAACTCAGGGGTAGAATTGCGACCATATGAAACCATTCTTTCAGAAATAGAGAGGTAGTTTTTGAATACCGGACACTCTATTCTTTCAAAATTATTTGACTACCTTGTGTTCTGTTTAATACTTTATGTCCCTGTAAAAAGATGGCTGGCTTCTTGCCTTTTTGCGTAGCATTCTGAAATGATCAGCATTTGTGTAATTTTTTGCATAAATAATTTGTGGCTGAACTCTTCTTTTGCAATGGGGTATCCTATAAAAAAAGATGGTTGTATACTATTCTGTTTAGTCGGAAATTTGGTACCATATGATTGTGATGTTATAATTCTCCACGTATATATGAAGTTCTGTATATGCATTTCATCATGTTAGATGTTCGGTAGTTATAAAAAAGCATTTTGGATGTTTGGTTGCTTGTTACCATTGCTTATGGAGTCAATTTGTTTAATATGCTGTATGGTTGAGCATAGAATGCACATGAAGAGAGGGGCCCATGAGTAGGTGATCCCGACTGTTGCTATGATGGTCCTTGACATGGGCATGCATATAAAAGAGGGAACCACCCTCCCTCTTATCGAGATGGAGCAAATGATTTTATAGGCATTACTGATTTTCTGATGGCCCTGCTGTGCCCATCGTATTGATAGGTTAGTGGCCAGTACACCAAATATATCACAGGTGGTTGCTACAGCTCTACACACACTACAAGCATTTGAAAAAAAATGTGGCCTCCACAGTAGTTCAATTTGATAGGATGAACAAGAAATGCATTGGCACGCTCAATATCAGATAATAACATTGTTGGGACAATGCTTTGATGATGCATATTAGAATATGGCACCGTCACATGACTTAATATGATGCAGGACCTGCTAAATTATCGAATGAAATGCAAGTAGAGATAAAAAATCAGAATAATATGTGCATTAATTAATCTAAAGTTGGCACCAGCACAAAATCATGGGTAAAAATTCAGCAATAGTTATTTGCTTTGATCCACAATTCTAAATTACAGTCCTGCAAGTGGTTTTCCTCAAAGTGTGGAGATGGATCTTTGGAAGCTAGAACTTCCAACTAGCCTAGGGATTCAAATCCAAACGATTTCAGATTAGAATTCAGACCTTAACAATATGTATTCCTTGCAACTAAGGGTTAAATTAAGGTTCAGATCTGAAGGAAATGAATTATTATGGTGAACAGCCAATAGAAGGGAAATTTGGGTCCAAATTTAGGGTTTAGTGGAGATCGGTCCATGGAGATGACTCCATATGGATGATGGCCAGATCCAATGGCTGTTTAGGCTGCATCTTACTGGATTTCAGATCTAGTTGTAGGGTTTTAAATGGCCAAACTTTAGATCTAGGACTGTTGGGAAGGTTTTCTTACGTTTGGCAAGTACTTGGCTAGATCCAAGAGGAAAACAATGGGTTTCTTGGGGCTGATTGCAGAAATCTAAGTGGATGGGGTGGAAATCTTACCTAAAAGAAAGGAGGAGGTGGGTATTACCTTGTGTGAAGAATGGTACCTTGGCCTCACACCAAACTCCCTAACTAGGGCGAGGGAAGATGAAAAACTTGCATGGAGACATCCAAAAAAGCTTTCATGGGAGGAATATTTTCTTTCATTCATCAATAATGGCCTCCAAGGATGGAGTTACAACTTAAAGGAGAAGAAAATTCAATCCTAAACATTGGATATTTGAGATTAAAAGATCTAATAGAGTTAAATGAGATAAACTAAGAAATAAAGAAAATGATAGAAATAGTTAAAAAAAAAAAAAAAAGACAGCAAACAAAAGGAGTGCATGGGGAGGGACTTGCACATGGGAAGATGTGCGCAAGTCTCCCCTCCTCACAAATCCCTTATGTTTTATTTTTGTTGTGGGGTTCTCCTCTTCACACACTTAATTAAAACTAAATAATATGGGACTCTTTTCTAATAAATAACTCTACTAAACACATAGGGCCTTCATTTAAACTTAAAACACTTTTAAATCAGCAACAAGTCTTCCCCCTTGGCACATCCCAGTGTGGGGCCCTTATCTTGAATGCCTTGGGAGGTCTTCAACGGTGGAACTTCCTCCACGCCACGATCCAACGGTAGATCTTTTAAACTGTGATGGATTATCCCCATAAAAGGGTAATCCATCCATAATGGGACCATGTGGCTTAATTTCTTCTTGCTCCTTGACTTGATGCCCCCATCATAGTATGTTATAAATTGCTTAATTTTAATTGATTAGGTAGCCTTGTTGATTAACATGTATACTATCTGTTCTTCTGATCATTCAATTGTTGGATGCCTTAGCTGGCAAAGGATATGCTACCTTATCTGAAAGAGCTTGCTCTACACTCTCTGTCTAAGCATTGTAAATCAGCCACATATCATTAGGCATACATGCACTTCTTATTTAGACAATTCGGTTTTTGGATGGTAATATCAGCCCCAAGCAACCGTGTGATCATTTCAGCAGACCCCATGTGTAGGCTAACTACATCGGATTAGGTTAAATTAAGATTAGCCTTACATGATTGTGTTTCCATTGTTTACAAGGTTAACCTTTCAATCTGATTATTTTGATGATCTCTGGTCCCAATCGGAGAAGAAAAACAGGGAATGAGGTATCATAGGAGGGCATGGACACATCCTAAGGATCCATGTAAGAATAATTTTTTCCTTAAAAGAGGAATGCAATTTTTTTTCCCAAGAAAATGGAGCATTGACTATTCATCATGAAGAGGCACTTTATTCCCAAGAAATAGTGTAGTAAGTTAATTCATCACATACACTGAAATATGGTTGCAGCGACCACCTTCCTACTGGTTCCTTTTGGTACATTTTGAGTACTGACTTTGAGAAAAATCTTGATGGAAGATGATATAGCAATGCCAAATTTGGTGGGTTCTTGTGGTTGTTTGCCTCAAAATATGTTGTAGGCTTGTAGAGCCATATCCAGCACACAGGAGCATTTCTATAATGAAGAATATTGCATTTGTCTTCCATTTTTGTATTTTAACAGTATCCATATACTCTTTACATGTTCCATTTTTTGGCTGAAATGCCATTACTCTCTTTTCTGGACCTTCCAACTGTATTACATGCTTTTTTCCAATTTATTTCTGTTTTTGTGAATACCCTTATTTTTATGTGATGAACATTCATATACGTTAATAAATGAGTATTACATTTTCTTAATATCGTTATTTATATGTAGAAACGAACTGGACTCCGTGGTTGCCAGCTTCCCTGCATCCTACACCTTGTGTCCTTGAGAAGTTTGTGCATTCTGATTGGGTTAGAATAAAAAAATTGAGTAAAAAATATTGCACATGTTATTGTAATTAAATTTTAACTACTTAGTAGTTGGTAGCTCTTCCTTACTATGGATTTCTCCTTCGATTTATTTTAATATATGAATCTGCATGACCTTTATTACATGGTCAAGTTACTCATAATTTGTCTGGAAGCAGCTGCTGAAAAAAGAAAATGTCTGTTTGCATTTCTATAACTTTCTGTTTATGGAGTAGTTCGACTAGGCAATTGTTTCTGGCTTGAGACAATTATGGGACATTTGCTCAAGAAAATAAAATTAATAAAAGAATTTCTTCTTTCTTCAACAAAATTCTCTCTACATTTCTTTTCCAAATAGCATGTTCCTGTCTAGTATTGAAAATTCTAGAAGTGACTGATTTTGCAGCACTACTGAGTGGGAAAATTATATCTTGTACCTTGCATTACTAAATTAGCTTTGGCTCGTCTTATTTTATTTGACATGATCTAGAAAGGAAGTGTTCCATTAGTTTTACCCCGTCGCATAATTATCTTTTCAGTTTGGCAGCACAAGAGGCAAGGCTTTGGTTGGATACGTCAAGTGTAAATGCTGCTATTGTCAACACCTTCAAATCTGCTTGTAATAGATATCATGGAAGCAGTGGTAACAAGAAAAATATAAAAACTGGCGGTGATCAATCTATCAACAATCATACGCATGAAGGGCTTGATGCTCAGGTCGAGGGGCCTGCTGTATTGTGTAAGACTTCCCCTGTCACACTGGCAAAAGCAGTGAAAAATCATGCTGAAATTGAAGGGATGAGGAATTCTCATTTGAGGTAACTAATTTCTCATAATATCAGGTATCTTTTTTTTTTTTTGTATGCATTTGTATGTGAGAATCAAGTTCATTGTCATTGTAGCCTAATCCCATTTATCTGGGTTGGCTCCAGTGGGTTCTAGCTTTCCAGTCAATACTATATATAGTCATATTCTTTGTAATTCCAGAATTTAGCATGTCTTTCAACAATACTTCATTTTAGGTCTTCTTGGGTTTCCCCTTTCTGTGAGTTCATTGAAATTGTAACCCTTTAGTAATGCCGGGGGAACATACTTTTGATTTTCTGTTTACATACACAAGCATCTCAAATGTTGTTTCTTGATTTTTGTATTTTATTGGAGTTACCATAAGTTTGCTTTTGTTTACTCATTCATAATAATATCTTTTCGTGCAACTTCAAACATCCATCTTAGCATGCTCATCCCAGCCACATTTACAACAAATCAGGTCTAACTGTTGTCGTATAAAATTGCCCTTCAATAAAGGTTACACTTGATGATATTGAGAACTAAATAATTACTTTACCAATTCTTATATATTGTGTCTTAATAGTGCTGTCGAAAATAATGTATTTGCATGTTGGATCATATTACATACATTTGAATTAACAGTTGTAGAAAGTCCAACTTTATGGTCAGGTAAACATGATTTCTGACTACAATGCTTCTTTGCAGGGATGCAGCTGCTCTGGCAGAATTTTGGGCTTGGCTGGAAGATGAAATCCATAACAATGTGGCACTGACTGAAGTAGATGTTGCTGAAAAACTATTGGGATTTCGGGCAAAGCAGGATGGTTTCATGGATACGAGCTTTGATACTATAAGTGGTATGCCTTGAATGTCATGCTTGCATTTTTTTTTCACTTAATGACAGTCACGTATTCACACAGAATGCCACGACAGTATGCAACTGTAAAAAAGACTGCCAAATAACAGCATTCTGTAATGTTTTGGCAAGTTAGGGATAGGGTTGGTCCACCCTATTTGACTGAACTTCAATACAAACGCCAATATGAAGAAGCAGATGAAAGAAAATAGCAGAGAACTGTAAAATGAGCAAACAACCTCACTGTTATTCAAAAGTAGATGTTGACAGTGCAAGAAATTACACAGTCAACTATCGACAAGCATATAAAGTCCATAAAACCCTAATTTCAGGCAATTGAATCCCTAATTTCTATCAATAATCACTAATTGACAACTCATATCATATTAATTGAGGGAACTACCAATAGATCCGAAAGAAATCAAAGAATTTAGCAAATTTCCTAGACAAGATTGTTCCAGAACAGTTTTACAGGATTGATTGTGGGCCCACGTGGCCCACTGAATGGATGGTGGGCCCTGCCCAGAAGCTGTACACGGGTGACCCGGGTGCTACTGGGCTCAGTTGGGTTTGGCCCTGTTGCCCTGAAAGAGGCCCATGCATCAATCCCCTTTTAGTCTTTTGTTTTTTAATTGAATGCATCTACTTCTTGCAAAAGCCACCCTGTAGTTTATTGAAATGAGAAAACAGCACCTAGATAAGCACAATCTTATGAGCCTAGACATCCAGTGTCCTATACATGACATTACAAGCATATTAGCTTGATCTTACTTCTTTCTTATCCAACATTCAGCTTTATACCACTTGACAAAAATCATGATTTGGGCTTGAATTTTAAATCGGCCAACTCTAGCACAACCTGCACCTGTCTTGACCCTACTTGAATTCTATTTTCTCAACATGGGCACAATTTGTGTCGGGTCAGGTTTGGTCTTCACCTAACCAAAATTGGTATGATATTTAGGTTGCCCAAGGCCTCAACCCTAGCATATCCTGAATTTAAAACTGGTATTGGATCAGGCCTGAGCCCAAGAAAAACATGGAAAGGCCCAACCTAACCCCAAGTGCAGATCGAGTTGGATCAATCAGGTTTGGATTCACGTTTGGGCCGGCCCTGGTTGCACCCTTATTGATGGATAATCAGACGTACATAATATTTTCCTCAAACTGAACTGTCATCAGTACCCCTTCTAGTAAAAACAGAACAGTGGAGTCATGATACCAGTTTTTGCAAACGCTATTGAAGTTGCTGGGAATACTAAGCATACGAGTTACGTAAAAAGAAATTTTAAAGCTGTGTTCAGTTTAGCCTGTAAATATAAAATGATCGGCCCCTGAGGTTCAACGTAATTCATTTAGGCCTGCCCATTTTACTGGTTAGACCTTCCAGTGATCCTCAGACTGTTAATCTATGAGGTCCCACCAAATGGAAATTGCTTCAAAGAGCATGCCACGAGATAGTCTCTATCATGCAACAGTTGGCTTGCAATTAGACACTGTGGAATTGATAAAAGGAAGGGATTTTTTTTTTTAACAGTGAGCAGAAGAGATATATGTTGTGTCCTTTACTCCTTTCTAACTGCACAAAGTAATTCAGTTGGATATCCGGGTTATTCAATCGAAGAGATTGTCATTTGACTGCTATCTATGATGGACAACTAGATGATTGATGGATCACTGAAAGATAGATCCTACCTGTACGAAATCCTTGGATGCACATATAACGGGCCGGGGATTAGTTAAATAACTTTTTTGTGTTAAATTGCATGCTTCTATTTATTTATTTATTTATCCTGCAAATAACTACGTCACTGTAAATAATTTCTCCTGGTTTGGTTATGACATGTCCATTGTTTCTTCAGCTTATGGTGCAAATGGAGCTGTCATACACTACAGACCCGAACCAGAGAGTTGCAGTCTTGTGGGCAACAAGAAACTCTTTCTGTTAGACAGTGGCGCTCAATATGTTGATGGAACCACAGACATTACAAGGACAGTGCATTTTGGTGAACCTACGGCACGGCAGAAAGAATGCTTCACTAGAGTTTTACAGGTTTTGTATAATGTTTCACCTTATTATTTAGTTTTCAGAGGGCTACTGGTTGTCACTTCCATTCTATTCAGCTGGAATGCAACAAAATGCTCTGTATCTTATAATAACTGATTAGTATTTTCACCAAGATGTGGCGGTCAAGAATAGTCCGTTTTATTATATAGTGGTGTGTTAATTTTATTTATTTATTTATTTTCCTTTTCTATTGTGAGTTGAAATCATTTCTAGCTCACTATTATCAGTGGTTTTGGAGAATGTGTTAATGAAAACCTTTTTAATCAAGTTGGTGGGTTCAATTGTTCAAATGCATGGAACCAAAAGTGAGAGGCTTTCCAATCTCTCAAATGCCTTATTGGATAGTGTGCATCTTGTTTTGAGAGTATATATAGATTATTTAGACAGCTCTTACATAGTTTTATCATTTTTGATGTACTACCAAATTATATATAGAGGCCATAACAATCAGAACTCTAATAGTGGATAATCTAGCAACAGGAGCATATGTATCAGAGTACCCCATACCTTCCTTTTGCTAAACCTCATAGCCACTAATTGGGTTTTACCTTTTCCGTCAATCCATTGGATCTTAATTTGCATTTAAAGCCACTTACATCCTATGGGTTCTAATTCTGGTGATAAGTCTACCAATGTCTAGATGGTGTTAGCCATAATGGCTTCCATTTCATCACTAATAGCCATTTCCTAAAGAGAAGCATCTTGCGACGTCATTGGCCCTAAGGGATCATTTTTAATTAATTAACTTTTGTGCCTCTTGTGATCGTAAAAGAAATGTCCAGGTCATCAAGCCTCTTAATTTTGGGTCCATAGTTAAATCTAGTGCCATTGTAACCAAACAAGTCAAATTATTCAATACCAGATTTCCTCTATTCCAATCAAATTAAAAATACCAAATTTCCTCTATTTGTTTGTAGATAATTCTTCTCATCACACTATTTAGCCATTTAAATTTTCAAAAATATTTTTCCCATGTTTCTGATTGAGAACCTGGTTTTACAGGGTCATATAGCCCTTGATCAGGCAGTATTCCCTGAAAACACTCCTGGATTCGTGCTTGATGTTCTAGCACGATCTTCTCTTTGGAAGATTGGACTTGATTACCGACATGGTAAATTTTCTTCTCCTCCAGCCTGTTTTTAGAACAGTTGGATCTTGTTTTTAGAGCAGTTGGATCTTGTTAACTAGCAGTAGTGATGTTATTTAATTAATACTGTTGTACTTGCATTTTCTTTTCCCCCTTTTGTCTCCTGCAGTTTAAGATCTATATTCATCCATATAATGGTCAGATTTCCTCCTTGGTTCTCTAGGGACTGGACATGGCGTAGGAGCTGCACTAAATGTTCACGAAGGCCCCCAAAGCATAAGTTTTCGATTTGGAAATATGACTGCTTTGCAAAAGGGCATGATTGTGAGCAATGAACCTGGATACTATGAAGATCATTCCTTTGGTATTCGGATTGAGGTACCTCTCAATTTTCTTTTAATGTGTGTAATATGCACCTATAATGCAGAGTGTTGCATGTGTGTGTGTGTGTGTGTGTTCTTTCTTTCTTTTTTTTTTTGGTAGAAACATAGTGTTTTGTTGTTATGCCTTTTGTTGCGCGAATGCACATCTATGTTCGGCATACCATATCGTTCGCTTTGGTGATATTTCGATATCTTTACTCTTATTATACTCAGAAACTTCAAAATAAGCAGCATATCGTGTCAGATACTGAACTTTTTATGAGTAAAATTTGTGTCTGTGACATATCAATGGCATGTACCTGCTGTACCCATTCCAAATCTGGCATCATAGCTGGAAACGTGTCCTATGCTCCACCACATGGCTTCATTCTTAGAACTTATTTCCTGAAGTGGTCATTGTGGTTATCATAATAAGTTATTGATTATCGTTTCTTCTTGTTGTGAGACATCAACATAATTGAATTTTAATTGTTTTGGTCATTTCCAAACGGGACTCTTAATACACAGATGGGAGAGATTTCAAGAAAGAAATGGTTACTTATTTTTGAGAGGATTTTACAGGAAAAATCACCTTAGGTGACCTCTAAACCAAAAATGCCCCCAAAGCTTTATAGGCATGGAAGTATTTTTTATATATTGGGGACGAGCTTTGATGTCGACGCTACCCGGTTCCTCTATTTTTTCACACTACTACGAAGACCAAAGTTAAAAAAACAACATTCACCTTTTTTTTTTACTCATTCATTTCCAAAGAGGATTTATGTAGCCGAATGGAGAAACAAAATTCATGTAGCCGACCCCAACATGGTTGGGATAAGGCTTTGATGATGATGATGATGGTGATGATGATTCATTTCCAAATAGGAAACTGAATGATAATGAAGGTTCTCTTTTCTGCACATCTCTAGAGCTCTTGCAGATGGTGGAGATGAATCAGCGTGCCTGGGTTTGTTGTTACGGAATACGGAAAGGAAGAGGGCTCTACCAAATCTATCTTGCTATGCAGATCGAGACATAGGACCTTTGATTGTCTCTTGTAGAGAAGATATGACAAAAGACTCGGATCTAAAACCAGTTTTTAGGAAGAGGGTTTTGCCAAATGTAGGAGTTTTGTTTTTATCAAAAAATTTATTGCCCAGGAAAAACAATGATTGGGTGCCATGAATGACTTATGAAATTGAAAATGGGTCTCATCAAGGCCAACCGATCAATGTCCTATTTCGAGAAACCTTTTGGAAATTGAGTAAGATCAAGCAACTCACTGGAAGATTCGTAAGATGAGGTAGCCGGTAAGGTGGCTTTTTTGGTTTAGAGGTCACCTAAGGAGATTTTTAGGGTAAAATCCTCTATTTTTCAAAATAGGAAATTTTAATGTTGACTTATCTATGATGAATCGAAGCCCTCACATATTCTACCCACCAATTTCATTGCTCTCACCCCAATCTGACACTCATCCTTTGATTTAAAAAACAAAAAACTTTATCTAAAGGTGAAACTTAAAGGCCTTTTAATTAAGGGCCAGGATGATTTGATTTGGTTCATTTTTGGTCGACCTCTAATCCACTGTAGCCTTGAAGGTACAGATCCATGTAAAATATTACTTTATATAAGGAAGATTCTCTAAAACAGCCCATTACTAGTGTCCCTTCTTTTTTTCATATAAAGGGCCACCTATGGTGAATCCAATTCATTCATGCAACTACACCCCAATGAATTGACATTTTTCTTACCTGCTTTTTTTCTTTAAATTATTAAATTACTTGCCCACCTTTTAACTCTTGAGATCTAGAGGCATTACCTAATGCACACTGGTGATTTCTTTTTGTTTAAAGTTGAAAAATGCTTCGATGTAAACTTGTTGCAGAATCTTCTTTGCGTGAAAGAGGTTAACACACCAAACTGTTATGGTGGAATTGGATATCTTGGGTTTGAGAAGCTCACATTTGTCCCCATTCAGGTATGCTGAAAGCTCTTATGCCTTCCTTTTTTTCCCCACCCTTGGAAGGCAATATGTTTGTGTTGTGAGAAATCATTTGTCAAATAAGCCATCATCGGACAAAATTTCCATTTCTGTTTTAGCAGATCTAAGGAGGAACTAGGAAGTTGAACACAAATGGGACCTTTATTGGTAATCTAGGCCTTCAAAAATTAGGTAGCAGGCTTAGGGATGGGGTTACTTCTTTTATGACCTTCCAAGGTGATAGCGTGGTGTGATTCATGACCACAGTTTGGCAGTTTTGGTTTGGACCCCTTTGCAAGTCGTCTGACAAAATGAAACTTCAGCCTATTTGGTATCTTGGTATTCTACTATAGAGTAATGTTTTGGAAAAATTTAGGAAGTTAAAGCGGGGTGTGTGTGCGTGCGTGCGTGCGTGCCCTATGTCTGTGTCTGTGTTTGTGTGTGTCTGTGCCCGTGCGTGCGTGCGTGTGCGCGTGCGTGTGTGTGTGTGTGTGTGTGTGTGTGTGTGTGTGAGTGATGCCTAGAACTCTGGAGTTTTGACTGCTACTCCCAATCCTGGATAAAGGAAGATTGCATTAGGTAGGTTGACAAACAGTGTAATGTTAAACAGGTCAAGGCCCAAGGCCCATGGCCCAAGGCCCATGATCACAAATTATGTCTCACGTGCATGAATATTGGTCATATTGTAACAGCTGTACAGTTTCTCTTAATTAGATTTCCCATTGTAAATTAGTTAGCTTACTTTCTAAAGTTAGAATAGCAATTGATGTAAATTAGCTAGTTTCCTAACTTAGAAGCCTTGATTTAGGCATGTAATACTCTATATATTGGGGTTTCATTCTCCAAAGTTGACACAGAAATATATACATTCAAAGACTTTTGTCTTCGTGAGTCTGTCTTGGTCTGAGATTGTCATGGTATCAGAGCAGGACTCTAATCCTCAATATTAGAATTCATTCAAGGAATCAAATCAGAGAGAAATCCTTCTTTTTGAAGGAATAAACAGATAGAGCATCTGTTTCAAGGGATCGACATCATCTGATTGGATCAGATCAACAGTGGCCCACCTGCGATCGTCTCAGTATCATCAAGAATCCTTCCAGCCAGGATCGCCCGAGTCTCCTCAGTATTTTGGTGATTTTCTCAGATTTTTTCTGACAGTGTAAGGTGCGTTTCTGATCATTCTCGTGTTTTCTCAAAATCCTGCACAAGTTTTGATCAAGACCATCCAGATTCTTGGATCTTCAGCAGATTGTTTTCAAACCACTTCCAGTCTGAGCGAAAACTGTGTGGCTTCATAGATCAGGATCCTGATCAGAGACCAGGATCACCAGTGGGGCCCACGACAAGGTTTTCTAGCCCAAATCAAGGACGTCTGGGGTGTTTTTTTCAATTTTTTTTCCTCTGATTGACCTGATTGGTCTGATTTTGGGTTTGGATCGTCTCAAACATCTTCTCCAGACTCCAGCAATTTTTTTACTACATTACTGCTGCGCTTATCACTTGTTCTGTTTCACAATATAGTTGCTATGGACAAATCTGAGATCACTTTGGTCAAATTTAATGGAAAGAACTACCCTGCATGGTCTTTCCAATTTCAAACCTATCTTGAAGCAAAGGAATTATGGGGATTTATTTCTGGCACAGACCCTAAACCCACTGAGGATGAGAAGAAGATCTCCTCTTGGCATACTAAAGATGCCAAAATTAAATCCTGGATTTTGGGCTCTGTTGAGCCTCATCTGATCATGAATCTCAAACCTTACCCCACTTCCAAGGGTATGTGGGAGTATCTGAAGAAAGTATACCATCAAGATAATTCAGCACGACAATTTCATCTTGAATGTGCGATTGCTGAATATACCCAGGGAACCTTGTCCATACAAGATTATTATTCAGGTTTTCATACACTGTGGTCGGAATATGATGGCATAAAATATGCTGATGTGGCTCCGGATGTTTTGCTTGTTATTCAAGAACTTCAGGCCTCTAGTCACAGGGATCAGTTTTTGATGAAACTTCGTAGTGACTATGACAGTGTCCGATCTGCCTTGATGAATCGGATGCCCTTACCATCCTTGGATGTTTGCTTAAATGAACTCCTACGTGAAGAACAGCGCATTGCGACCTCCGCTCATCTCACACATCAAACGACTGAGACTTATTCCGTTGCCTTATCTGCCAGTAGAACTTCTCAGCCTCAGCCACGCGACTTGAGCAAAACACAATGTTACAGTTGTCAACGGTTTGGTCACATTGCCACTCAATGTAAACAGAAGTTCTGCAATTACTGTAAAAAGTCGGGCCATATCATCTCTGAGTGTCGCCGTCGCCCACAGCGTCCATCATCTCAGCCTCAGACTTCCCCATCTCAGCCACCGCATGCGTATGTTGCGTCGTCGGTTATGCCTGCTCCCACATCTGCACCCTCACAGTCTGACCCCTCATCCTCTCTCACTCCTGAATTGGTTCAACAGATGATCGTCACTGCCCTTTCTGCTTTTGGTCTCTCAGGTACCTCCTCTCCATCTTCTCCTTGGTTCCTTGATTCAGGGGCATCTAATCATATGACCGCTTCCTGTGCCCCACTCTCCAATGTGCAAAGATACACCGGCCCTCTTCAAATACAAACTGCTAACGGGGGCAATGTTCCCATTACTGCTGTCGGTGACATCTCTGGTCCCATTCCATTGAAAAATATTTATTTGTGTCCATCCTTAACTTCAAACCTCTTGTCAGTTGGGCAGCTTGTTGAAAATGATTGTAACATCTCTTTTTCTTCTTCTGGTTGTGTTGTGCAGGACCAGATGACCGGGAGGGAGATCGCGAGGGGGCCTAAGTGTGGACGCTTGTTTCCACTGGATCTGTCTCAACTTTCTAGGAATCAAATTGGCAATAATGAGTTTTGTTTTTCTATTAGTGATACCAGCCAATTGTGGCATAAAAGACTTGGACACCCGAATTCAAGAACTTTGTCCCTTTTGTTCAATTCTGGATTATTAAATAAAATTACTGGTTTATCATCTTCTTCTGTGTCTTTTGATTGTGCTACTTGCAAAATAGGAAAGAGCAAATCTCTTCCTTTTCCTATTTCTACTTCCCACAGCACTCAGTGTTTTGCGTTGGTTCATAGCGATGTCTGGGGCATTGCTCCAACTCTTTCTCATGCTCACTATAAATATTTTGTGACCTTTATTGATGATTACAGTCGGTTTACATGGGTCTACTTTCTGCATTCTAAATCTGATGTTTTTCATGTTTTTAAAATTTTTTTGGCTTATGTCGAAAATCAATTCTCCACCTGCATTAAAATTTTGCGATCTGATTCTGGTGGGGAATACATGTCATCTGATTTTCAGCAATTTTTGCAAAACAAAGGCATTATTTCTCAACGTTCTTGTCCTTATACTCCACAACAGAATGGAGTTGCTGAAAGGAAAAATCGCCATCTGCTTGATGTCACTCGTTCTCTTCTTTTGGAATCTTCGGTTCCTGCTCGTTTTTGGGTTGAGGCTCTGGCTACAGCAGCTCATCTTATCAATCGTATGCCATCCCCCTCTCTTGAGAATCAAAGTCCATATTACCGTTTGTTCAAGACCGCTCCCTCATATGATGATCTTCATGTTTTTGGCTCCACTTGTTTTGTGCATTTGCCACCATCTGAGAGGACCAAACTCACAGCTCAATCAGCTCAGTGTGTGTTTTTAGGTTATGCACCTTTCCAGAAAGGATTCCTCTGCTATGATCCTCACATTCGTCGTTTCCGTACATCTCGGAATGTTGTTTTCTTTGAACATCAGTATTTCTTTCAAAAACACATTGATCCGCCTGACCCCACTTTTGTGTCCTTACCGGGTTTTTCTGACGACTCTTCTGTTGTTCGTTTTAATCCCAACTTTGTGTATCACAGACGGAATACCATAGCGCCTACTACTGCTCTTCCTCCTGATCCTCCTCCAGCATCTGGCTCCGGACATACTTCACTGCGTCGATCCACTCGGATTTCGGTACCACCAGACCGTTATGGGTTCTCCCATACTTCTTTAATAGCCACTTTGTCTTCTTCTTCCATTCCACAATCCTATACTCAGGCTGTGCAGGATCCGTGTTGGAGCAAGGCTATGCAAGAGGAATTGGATGCGTTAGCGCAAACTCATACGTGGGATATTGTACCGTCTCCTGTGGGTGTCAAACCCATTGGCTGTAAGTGGGTTTTTTCTCTCAAATTAAAATCTGATGGCTCCTTAGATCGCTATAAGGCGCGTCTTGTTGCTCTTGGTAATCGACAGGAATATGGCATTGACTATGATGAGACCTTTGCTCCGGTTGCCAAGATGACCACTGTCCGCACTATTCTTGCTGTTGCTGCCTCTCAATCTTGGCCTCTCTATCAAATGGATGTCAAAAATGCGTTTCTCCATGGTGATCTCCAAGAAGATGTTTATATGCGCTTACCTCAGGGATGCTCCTCTGCCCCCGGTATGGTTGCTAAACTTCGTCGCTCTCTCTATGGTCTGAAACAAGCTCCTCGCGCCTGGTTCGAGAAATTTCAAGCTGCTCTTCTCCGCTTGGATTTTTGTCCAAGTCTGTATGATCCTTCTATGTTTTTACATCATGCTCCATCTGGGATCACTATTCTTATTGTCTATGTTGATGATATCGTCATTACCGGTCCTAATGCCGGAATGATTCAGCAGCTCCAAGCGTCTCTTCGTGAGTCATTTCAAATGAAGGATCTTGGCCCTCTCCACTATTTCCTCGGTCTTGAAGTTCATCAATCACCTAAAGGTATTGTTCTCAATCAGCACAAATACACTGTTGATCTCATTGCCTTAGCTGGTATGACTGCTTCTGCTCCTGTTGATACGCCAGTAGAGCTGAATGTCAAACTCAGTCGCGACGAAGGTGATCTTCTTTCTGATCCCACCACCTATCGGCAGTTGGTTGGCAGCTTGATCTACCTCACGATCACTCGGCCTGATATCTCTTATGCGGTCAACTTGATGAGTCAGTTCATGACAGCTCCTCGTCACCTTCATTTGGCTGCTGTTCGCCGCATCATTCGGTATCTTATTCGCACATCATCTCGAGGGTTGTTTTTTCCATCCAACAATCCTCTGACTCTCACAGCTTATTCAGATGCTGATTGGGCTGGTTGCCCGGATACTCGCAGATCAACGACTGGATGGTGCATGTTTTTGGGTAATAGTCTCATCTCTTGGAAATGCAAGAAACATGACAAGGTTTCGAAATCTTCTACCGAGGCAGAGTATCGAGCCATGTCTGCTGCATGCTCAGAAATTCTTTGGCTACGGGGATTGCTTTCTGACATTGGTTTTCCAGCATCAGGCGCTACACCTCTCTATGCTGATAATACTAGTGCTATTCGGATTACTGAAAATCCGATTTTTCATGAACGTACTAAACACATAGAGGTTGATTGTCACTTTATTCGTGATGAGCTTAAACGTGATGTCATCAGCCTGCCCCATGTCTCCACTGAACTTCAACTTGCTGATATTCTCACCAAAGGTCTTCCCCGCCCACGTCATCAGTTCTTGGTTGACAAATTGATGCTCGTTGATTCTCCCGCATCAATTTGAGGGGGGGTGTTAAACAGGTCAAGGCCCAAGGCCCATGGCCCAAGGCCCATGATCACAAATTATGTCTCACGTGCATGAATATTGGTCATATTGTAACAGCTGTACAGTTTCTCTTAATTAGATTTCCCATTGTAAATTAGTTAGCTTACTTTCTAAAGTTAGAATAGCAATTGATGTAAATTAGCTAGTTTCCTAACTTAGAAGCCTTGATTTAGGCATGTAATACTCTATATATTGGGGTTTCATTCTCCAAAGTTGACACAGAAATATATACATTCAAAGACTTTTGTCTTCGTGAGTCTGTCTTGGTCTGAGATTGTCATGTAAAACCAATCATGTAAACAACCCCAACATAGTTGAGACAAGGCTTCAATGACAATGAATCTATGATGCCTAGATAGTATGGATAGTTGGATACAGATACAATATGCGTATACAGTTTTGGACCATGACACGGGTGCAGACTGCAGATGTGGAAATCCTATTCACAACATGAAATTTCATATTTTATATCAAGGTTTAATTGAAAGAATTAATTTTCTTCTGCAGAACACTTCCAAAGTGATGAGATTTTACACAAAAAAAAAAAAGGAAAAAAAAGAAAAAGAAAAGGAAATTATCATTGTTTACATCCCTTTCTTTGCGTTGCATGCCAGTTAGAGAGTTAAGAGGAAAAAGAGGGTTTGTGTACAGCTCTGGCATGTAGGCCGATTGTCACTCTGTTTAAAGGATCTCAACCATTTGTTTTAAGATGTCAAAGTTCAATGGTTCAACAAGTGCAATATTTTTGCAATTTAAACTAATAGTCTGGGTTATGTGATCACCTATCTGTGAATGACAAGAGAGTTAAGATGATACAACTTTAACTGGTACTGAAGAAGTTCATCATCATCTTATCTCAAAATTCATGTTTTGGTTGTGATGAAATTTTACGATAGCTGTCAACCTACCTAACACTACCGTCCTTCTTTACCCAGGCTTGGAATCCGCAGTAAAAACTGGCGGAGTTGGTAGGAATAACTCATCAACTTTTTCTGATATAGGATACAGGGTAGTAATAAGTTTTTAGGTGTCTCAGACTAGTTGAAGATATTTCTATTTTGGGCCACGTATTGTTCCAAGTCGTTAAGTAGGTGACTGCAAAAGCCTTAGTTGTTTAAGGAATGATTTTGGTGTAATTCTAAGGGATATTTCTGGGGAAAGAGGTCCTAGGAAGTCGTGCCTAGTCACTCCAAAGTCCTCAAATATGTTCCACACCCCTAATGAAATCCAACACTGATATTTCCTTCGCAAGATGACTTTAGACCTCTCCAGTATTGGAACCAGTACATGATGCTTTGATGTACGGTTGATGCGCAAAGTACTGACTCTGAATCCAGACTGCTGAAGTAATACCCAGCGAACTCAGTATTCTAAATTTGGTATTTCTAGGGATATGGATTGATCACAAATTGGCCTGTTGTACAGAGCAAAAAATGGACTTACAGAACTTCAGGGTTAATTTTAGTTCAGCTGTGAGAGAACGTATCCTTTAATGAGGATGGGTTAAAAAAAACTATACTCACAAAACTGACTTTGATAGATGGGATAAAGCTTCAATATATGATGATGATGATGATGATGATGATGAAGAGACTTCTCAATCTTAGTTTAATATGAATTATGTACATTCATGCTCTCTCATTTTTTTAAATTATGTTTCAGTAAAGTTACTTGTGGCCTTGATGACTTTGGATGTTCAGTTTGGATTTATGAATCATATTTGTGCCACATATAATTTCACTATTTTCCAAAAAATATTTGTGCCAACGAGAGCCTGTGGAGCAGTTTGAAGTCACTGTCGGACCACAAGGTTGTGGGTTCTGGTCATGTATGTTACTATTCAAAATATATAATCTATTCTTTTATATTTCCTTACTGGTTTCTCTGCGCAGAGTAAACTAGTTGATGTATCTTTGTTGTCTTCTTCGGAGATTAATTGGCTCAATGATTACCATTCACAAGTTTGGGAAAAGGTCAGTAGGTTTACAACATCTTGCAATATTCATTCTCTAATCAATTTTCTTGTAGATGCTTTCTACTAATTTGCATATTCATAAGCCAGAAAACCATGAAGGAAATTTTCACTGAATGTACTCGCAATTCTGGATTTCTGTTCGACTACACAGAATGCATGCCAAATATTTTTGATATCCCTACACATAGGATAGCACCTGGGTATCCTGGATGAGTCGTACCAATGCTGAGCTGCCTGGTAAAGATTTTGAACCGGTCACAGCCTCGGCCAGCTCTAAATCCTGTCTTTAGTAGACTGGGGAGGGGCCAAATCCAGGATGCCCACCCCATATAGATTACTGCACTGACATGAGATTCTTTCATTTACATGAATATTGAATGTCAAATCTGATATTTTCTGTCACTAAGAACAGGAAATTGTGATGCTTTTACGTTTTTGTATCAGTACCACATCCATGGTACACGACACAATAGGAATGATCAGTGCTTTGGATTTTATCTTTCATTTTCCTTTGATCGAAAGTTGTTAACGTTGGATTACCTAGACTGTCAAATCAATGGCCGATTCCACCCAAAAGAAAGAAAATCAGTGGTTCTCACTTACTAGGTCTAAAGCTTGGAAAATCAGTGGTTCCCACTTACTAGGTCAAAAGTTCGTTCCTGTCTTTAGTGTGCCTTTTCCTGCACGTGTATTAATTCTCAAGTGCTAGGTTTTCAGTTTCCATGCATCACAGGCCTGTATATGCCCACAGTTTGTCCAGTTATCATTCTCGTACCTAGGACTCTGTTCAGGATGAGATTGTGGTTATGCTTGCTGGGGCGTGTCATGTTATTTGAAACGTCATACATTCTCTATTATCCTTTACTACTTTGTTGATTTGAGTTGTTGAAACATGTACAGGTTTCTCCTTTACTGGCTGGCTCTGCACGTCAATGGCTTTGGAACAATACAAGGCCTCTTTCCATACAGTGACTATGTAACATCTTATTCGTTCTTGTTCATTCTACTGTTTTATTCTAAGTATTTATTGTATATTTCCCATTGTTGTAAAATGCAGGGTAGGATAATTTTACCATTTTTTGCAATTGTGAAATTGCTGTGTATGCACTTGCTCCAAAATTGGGAAATTGGATAGATGTAATTCATACCATAGCACATTATCATATTAAGGACACACACATGCTGACAAGAAGCAATATTTTCTGCATCAGTGAAATGCACATGAATGCTGTGAGCAATGCCATGAAAGACCCGGTCTATCTCATAAATTAGGTATCATTTTTACTGATAAAGTAATGATACTAATAAAATAGACTTGGCTACCTTCTATTGACTAGTAGTTTTTAATAAAAAAAAAAAAACTAATATTGTGAACAGGATGTCGTCACCTCAGTAGGTCTTAATGTTTTTAAAAGCAAGTGCAAGCTTTGTATACTTTGAAAACAGAAACCCATATCAGCTAAAGGATTTACTAGCTCAGGCAGCACTGTGGCACCAAAGAATATCAGGAATTGTTTAGAGAACCATGATGACTAATAAACCATTTCTTTTGTATATCAACTTACAATAAACTAGAATCTATTATGAGAAAAATATATATTTTATTATGAGACTCAAACAAACCTGTCTGTTTACTGATTCTTATATTTAAAGCTGTGGAATGACTAATAAAAAAGAATTGTTATGATCTTGTACTGTATGCATGCAATGTATGTATTCTAAAGCGGCTGGTTCGCATTTGAAAAAGCTACCTTTTAATAATGCAAGTATAAAACTCATTAGATTGCGAGATATGTGGCTTAGATGCCTAGTCATGGATAGATCAATTATAAAAACGAATGAAAGATACTAATAACTGATCTTGATTCTAGTCTTTCTAGCCTGTTCCTAAAAATTTATCTTGACTGTCCAATAGCGGTGGTTGTCTACGGGATTTGGTAATCTAAGAGGTGACCTGGACTCTTGAGAAGTGGGTTCTAGACATAAAGAAGAATTGTAGATAGGCATGAGCCACTGCTATCTAGAAAGACTAGAATTTGAAAGTATAAAACTCATTAGATTGCGAGATATGTGGCTTAGATGTCTAGTCATGGATAGATCAATTATAAAAACGAATGAAAGAAACTAATAACTGATCTTGATTCTAGTCTTTCTAGCCTGTTCCTAGAAATTTATCTTGACTGTCCAATAGCGGTGGTTGTCTACGGGATTTGGTAGTCTAAGAGGTGACCTGGACTCTTGAGAAGTGGGTTCTAGACATAAAGAAGAATTGTAGATAGGCATGAGCTACTGCTAAGTAATGTTGAATCTGGAGGGATTTGCAATTTGTTTTCTCAGATATGTTGCTTCCTATTTATGTTTTAAAAATCATTAACAAAAATTAATTACAACTGACCACTTTCATCTCGCTACTTGCAATTGCAGAAGCCCAAAGGGCCACTTTCCATGCAAGTCGTGAAGTCCCACAAGAACCAACTTCTATTAACATAAAGTGGGACATGTTGAACACTTTTCGCCTTCTTTTAAATGTATTTTTCTTTTTGTAATCCAATGCTGCATTCATTTAATTTTCTGAGCTGTACCAGTGCTGTTTAACTATCTAATGGGCCCATTGAGGGCCATTGGTCCGCAATATTTGTCAGTGGGCGGGTTTCCACTGGTAAGACTCTCGAAGGGACATGTACAGTACATGAGTGAACATATGCTCCAGTCATTAATAAGATGGGTCACACCGTGGTCATGCCCTAACAGGAAGGTTAGGCCTGTCCATGCACCAAGTGGATGCATTAACACCAAAAACCTTGAAAAGAATTATGGAAGTGGTCCACTCATTCAAGTGATGGATGTCCTCGATCCGGCCCACCTTCAAGGACCTGCCAAGATTTCTGTTCCCCTCCTGGGGCAAGTTCTGAACTGTTCTTTTGTAAAATGAAGTAAAATAAATAATACTGTCTGTGCCCATTGGCATAACAAAACCAATATAAGAATGGTGCATGAGGACTAATTGCCATTATATAGAGTGTGTCCAGCGAATAATCCATTAAAGTATTAACTGGGAACGGTTTGTGAGATTCAAGGATAAGGTATTGAATGGCAACCTTTCATGTGTTAATTTAATTAAGTAGACGAGATGTTGGTATGATGGAGAGGATGCTGATATTAAATATATAAAAACAATAAAGAGCAACTAGTGTAAGCTCTCCCAATAATTAAAGTTATGATCTCTGACTGACTGAATACAATAAGTAATATTTTATTTTACTATTCTTAATCCTTGTTATCTTATTACTTTATTATGATTCTGTTTTTACTAATATAAAGTCAAGCTACTTAGCATGTTCTTCTTCAGTCGGTTGTCTCTGTAACATCCATTTTTAATCTGTATTTTAAATGCCAAGTGGGGGCCATTCTATTCGAAGATTTGATGCTGATGCAACTTATCATTCACTCATTCAAATTGACAGGACCTTTGCA
Source organism: Sextonia rubra (assembly GCA_037013555.1). Taxonomy (NCBI): domain Eukaryota; kingdom Viridiplantae; phylum Streptophyta; class Magnoliopsida; order Laurales; family Lauraceae; genus Sextonia; species Sextonia rubra. The sequence continues at coordinate 14,839,554 of JASUAD010000001.1, read as the reverse complement.
AATGGGGGATGCCGAATTGAAGTGTAGTCATACACGCATCTATTTATTTAGTATTGTTGCATAGTTTATGATCATCATCATTGAAGTTTGTCCTGTTTGTTTGAGACTGGTGTAAGTTTTACTGCTGGACTAATTCATGGGTTCAATTATTGGTATTAGGCCCTTTTTTTTCATTTTGGTTGGGGTATTAGAGGATTGGTATAAGACTTAAAAGGGCAAGGTGAAAAGACCTGTATGCATCGATGATACGGCTAAAATGTATTTGCACTCTATGTTAGTATAATTATTTTTTTGCTAAAATATGAGTAAAAATTAATGGGAGAAATTACTATACATCCATCTCTCACTTTGTGATAAAGGACAATTCTCTTTTTAAATTTAATAACGTTAAAAAAGTATCATGAAGATGATGATTTTATCTTCTTGCTCCTCAATATTTTTCATAGAAGTATCCATCACTACAAAATAAAAAATAAAGATAGATGTTTGGTAATTTTGCCCGTACTTAATACTAGCCCCTATGAGATGTACGGGCAGTAGATGTCATTATGTTTTGTGATGAGAATCCAATGATGACGGCTCTTGAACCTTTTTTTTTTTTTTTTGGCTATCATCTGTGTCACTTCATAATTGAATCTATTACTTTAATTCATTAGTTTTAAGTTTTTCTACGAGGAACGTTTGGTTGAAGAGAAAAATGGCAGGGAAAAGTAGAGGGTGCAGAATTTTTTTCAGTGCTACACCGTAGTGGTCTTGTACTTTTTCATTATTTATTTTCACAAAGATTCTTTGGGCGAGAGGCGGTGGAAAAGCAAAGAGGTGGAAGAAACTACCCGAAGGTCAAATTCGTACCACAGGCAATTTTCTCAAGTTTTTTTACTTAACCAAATGACGTCCTACTTCTTCACTGTGCTTATAACGAGTGTCTTGTACTTTCTCATTGTTTATTTTCACAAAGATTCTTCAGGCGAGAGGTGGTGGAAAAGCAGTGGACGAAACTAACCGAAGGTCAAATGTATTCCACAGACAACTTTCTCAAGTTTTTCCTACATTTTTTCACTTAACCAAATGACGACCTACTTCTTCATCGTGCTTATAACAAGTGTGACCCTTATAATACTTTCTCCATAAGTAATCCTAAACTTTCTTCTTTTACACTGAATACCACGCTTCCTCAAAACATAGAAAACTTTCTTAGTTTGCACTGAATAACAGACTTCCTCAAAACATTTTTCAATGTTTGTATGGGTAATAGAAAATTTCATTAAACGAAGAGGATACAAAATGAAAAAAAATAATAAGGCAAGAAAGAGAGGAAAGATAGAAAAAAAAAATTAACGGAGACTAGAAGGTATAAGGGCTTTTTACCTGACCCACACCCCAATTATACAATAAAATCATCCAAAGAAAGCTTCTCTCCACCCCTACTTGACTAGTACACCAACCATATAATTGGCACATCTAAGCTCATGGCAAATGACTGCTTCAGTGGTAGCAATAAAAGCCCGACTTTTGAAATTAGAATTTCCAAAGGAAAAGAAGCCGAAGAGAAAGTGGTGCTTTTGGAGGGGCTCTCATTGTCTCTTTGGAAGAAGTTTGCCAACAAGTTTTAATTTTCTACCGCCTATTAGTGTTAATAGTTGATTATATTTTTTTAAGGTGGACGTTCAAAAACAACCGTGAAGATCGTATTTTCTGCTGGTGTTCTATGGTCGGAAATTAGAATACGAGAGAGTAAATAGAAGTGGTCCACACATTGACTACAGCTCTCTCTCTCTCTCTCTCTCTCAGGAAACTCTCCTAGACACTGAACTCAAGTCATTTATAGGACAAAACACTCGTTTAGATAGTCCTGCGCTTGGAACAGACCTCACCACTTAAGACCTCCCTCATTATCACGTGTATCTCACCCCCACACAACAGCGGAGCAACTCCTCATGCGATGCTAACCTTTTTTGTAGGGCCCACCAGGAGACCCATCCACCCAAACATCCAACTAATAAATTTTCACTCGCCATCCATCCAATAATCCAGTCCATTCAGATGGATGCAAAATTCAGAATTGGTGCACTCAGATGGATCACCAGTGGGCCCCACAAGGTAATTAGACATACAGGTGCTCACATTATCAAACAACAACATGCCCGCTCCTTTCTAACTGCTAGAAACCATTTGTTATCATGCGATACTCATTTAAATATATAACCCATCATCATTATCACATCCCCGAGGGACAGAAAAGCCACGGCTGAAAACAGCCTTCCCAAATTAAAATAAACCAACAATTTACTAGATAATCTCTTTCTTTAAATTCACATGAAATAAAAAAGAAGAAGAAGAAAAAAAGGAACATGGTAGATGCATTCCCAGCATTCCCAAGTCCCAACCACCTTCAATGCCAGCAATTCGGAATCTACTCCCATCTCCTATTATCGTCAGACACGATCGTCCATACAGCCACACGAAACTACCAAAAAAATTTAAAGAATAAGAGGGGAGAGAGAGAGAGAGGGTTAAGAGTGGGCTATTCCACTTCCAGTCATATACATACAACAGTTATCTTCCCGCAACTTTTTCCTTGCCTAAACCTTTTTGACAGCCGAAACCTCATCTTTGTAGGCCCCATTTTTCTGTTCTTCCTTTTTTTCAATAACATGGCCGACCACTTTCTAACATACTCTGTTTTTCCCATCCATCCTCCAATCAAAAAACCCATGAATCAAAATGCTCCCACCGGAGAGATAAAACTGGAATAAAAACTTTAGCTTTCCTCTATATGAGGTGTATGTAATGTACCACACCAACCCAAACCCGGTATACGGGTTAAGAATCCCACTTCCAAAAGTGCTGCCACCCGTGCAACTAAAGGCTGATGCAGCTACTCCCCGGCTCATGTTAGCAGGCAGGAACAGTCACAAAAGTCAAAACCTTCCATGCGGTGTGGTGCCACATCCAATGTGGCAGATTGCCATTAGGCATGGACCCAAAAAGATACTTCTCCGAGTCATTTTCTCTCAGGCTGCCACGAGGGATGCAAATTGTCATTGCCGGACCAAGAAACTGTTCCTATAAATGAGAACCTTATTATATATTGATTGAGATGATTTCTTTTTCCCCTCCTCCTGAATCCATTATTGCTAGAATGGCCAGAGGAGGGCCATCACTTTCTTACTTAAGCAGGCTCCAACTACCAATTCAGTCACGTTGTCAGTGGAGTAGTGAACTATTGGCCTTTGCCCATATCAAAATCTTCACTAGTCCACCGACTACAGACCTTTTCCACATTTGTAGCCACTCTCCTGATTCTTAACGGTAGTCAAATGCTAAACTGCTAACTCTCTGATTGGTAAAGCTTGGGAAACTGCCGCTGGGAGAATCCCTCTAATTCAAAAATTTTTTTCCTATGATTCCTTTCTGGAATTCCCAAAAGCTCAACCCCCATTGAGCTTTCAGATTTCCAGAAGTACAGAATTTCAAAAGATTTTAACCCCATTTCACGGTAGCAAAACTCCATTTGCATTTTGATGTTCTCCACATCATATATGGTTCCTTTGAGAGTTTGGATTCCCCACAGCACAAATTCCTATGATAGATGCTTGCAAATATCAAACAGGCCCTCAACAATGACAACAGGGTTCCCCCTTTGTGCCTCACCATACGGTAATCCAGAGAGTTTCAACCAGTCAATCCCATTGTTTATATACTAGATAACAGTGTGGTAAAATATCTGGAGAACAAAAACTTCAATGTGCCTCTTGCATGGACACTGATAAAACTTTTCCCACTGTGGTATACAATGTGTGGATATGACTGGTTGTGATAAAACTTTTTCCACTGTGCTATACAATTTGTGGATATGACTGGTTGATTGTGGAATTAGTAAAAAGTAGAGCAGCAAGGGAGAGTTCCTTCCTAGCATTTGAAGTGGTCTCGAACCACTGCACCTGCTGCATTGACATGGTTTAATAAACAGAACACTGAAATTAGTTACCTGCAGTAGGTTTCTGGTCAGCAGATTGCACAAGCCCCACCGGCACAGAATGAATGTAAGGGATGGTAGCTGACATGAGCAGCTGCAGGTTGCCAGCAGATTGATTGGGAAATTGGGCAGCATGGAGAAATCCTTGGGGTGGTAGCCCTTTCAGATTATTGGCTGCCACAGCTGCAGTCGCCTTCATGGGTTCCGAAGTAGCTGGACTAGAAAACTTTGGAGGTGGGGAACAAAGAGAGAGCATTCCGGTGGATGATACTGCAGACAAATTCTGCTGCTGCTGCTGCTGCTGTAGTTGCTGCTGTTCAGATTGCCGCTTTTGATAGTATCCAGAAGTGGTGCTGGTGGTAGTAGCTTGGGAGGGTTGAGTTTGCATGTAAAAATTGGAGAAGATTGGCTGAGACTGTTGAAAGTGCTTCTGTGATGGCTGCACCTGCTGCTGTTGATGCTGATTTTGCACCAGTTGCTGCTGTGGTTTCACAGTGGAACTCTGAGGAGAACTAACACTAGAATTTCCAAGGATGGATGGCACATGTCTGATGCTGATAGGTGAGGACTTAGTGCTGGAACTCGAGGGCATGTTTTTGGCCGGCTGTGATGACATGGCAATGGTATTTGGCCCTGCCTTGCTGCCTGCTGTTGTGTTTGGGCTGCTGCCAGCATTCTTTAACAACAAAGCAGTGGGGGATCCAACAAAACCACCAGTAGATGAAGGAAATAGGTTGTTGGGAGGAAACTGTTGTCCGGGGGTTGACAATTTAGCATTCACCCCAAAAGATATTTGTGTCTGCCCAGCAGCCGGAACAGACAATTGGTTCCTGTTCTGCTGCTGAGGGAAGAAGCTCTTGGCAGATTGCATTGAAGCCTGGGGAGAAGGGATGGGTGCTGTCCCCGCTTTTGCAGATGTCTTCCACTGAGCAGACTGAGAGGGGTTGCTGCCCTGTGCAAATGCTTGAGGGAGAATAGAGACCGCATTTGGAAACTTGGTCATTGCAGACGAAATTTGATCTGAATAGACATTTGCACTACTTGAGCCTGATTTCATGCTAGCGGCAAGTTGTTGTTGCAGCTGTTGCTGCAACTGAATCGGGTCTTGTTCTTGGCGGTGGTGCTGAGAATTGGGAGTGAAAGTAGTTGTAGAAGGGGGCGCAGCACCAGAACGAGAAGAAGGTCGGCTCCTATTCCCTTTAGCTGAGATGTCATTCAAAGTCCGAGAGGAACTATCAACCATGCTATTGCCCACATTTGTAGAAACTGAAGGGTCATTCTCTGGCCTAGAAAATGTAAGAGATTTTGAGTTGGTTGTTGGAGCCTTCCTCACCATCTTCCTTTCATCTTCACGGGAGGCACTTGAGATGATTGAATCACTAACAGACTTCCCTTCCTCTTTTATAAGATAGTTCTTCTCATTTGCAGTCTGAGAAGAGGCTGCAGGAGCAGTAATCTGGTACCAACGCGTGGCTGATTCGGGGTGGCTCTGGAAGACCACATGATTTTGTGCCATGGATGAGAAGTCAAGGCCTGATGCTGGTGTGGCAGCACTGGCAGCAGCGCCATTGAAGTTTGCAATGGACAAGGCAAATGCCTGAGATTGATTGAGCTCCATTCCACCTTTTAAACTCTGCTGTTGCTGCTGCTTCTCGCCTTGATTCCCACCACCCAATGCAGCAGGAGTCATAATGGTGAAGTTCGGTGGTGGGATGGGCATTGAGAAATTATGACTGAAGACACTCTTCTGAGCATGTGGAACCCTGCCATCGGCAGTAGAAGGCCTATGATCATTGCCTATTTCACTCTCAATCTGCTGGGAGTGATAGGGCAGCAAGTAATTTTGCTGCAGCTGATGGCATTGCTTCAGATTTGGCAAACCACGTGAGATTCCACTCCCAGTATTGCCAATGCATCCTTGGAGTTGCTGTTGTTGCTGATCCTTCTGTGATGAGCCACCAGATGTGCTTGTGTGGTGTTTACCTGGTTGAACTGCGGTGGAATGTGACTGAGCTTGTTGCAGCAGCTGAAGCTGTGAGGGAAGTAGCATCTGAGGAGGGTAAAAAGGTCCACTGAAGAATGGCACCACAGGGTGGTGACTTCCTTTGTACAGTGGAGATGCCCCAACATGGGCAGGTAGGGGAAATGGGTAGCCATTGCTCTGTAACATTGCAAAGTACTGAGCTTCATTGGGGGGCACGTTTGCATAGTTAAAGCTTACAGTCGTGGCCGATGTTGAAACTGGGCTGGCAGAAGATCCTACAATGGTATCAGCAGAGCTGGAAGAAGAGGCTGTATTGCCAGTGGTTGTGACAGATTCCCCAGCCCTGGATTGGGTCACTGATGCTGGCTGTTGCTGATTACGAGGGTAAAGGAAAGCAGGGGCCTGCTACAAAGGGGGAAAAGAGAGAAAAAAAACATACAAAATCATCCTTCAGCAAATGAAGAAATAGAAAATTCCAAGAAAAATAAGGACCTGTTTGTTGTTTGCATTATAATACATAGATTTCATACCATTTGCAGTTAAAAATGAAGATCATGACTGAGTTCTAAAAATGAGCATCAAGTAACTTTTCTTCTCATGTTAGTAGAATGAAAAGAAGATGGAAAATCAAAATACCAGCCATTCCCTAGTATTTCATTTCCTATCTTCTTTTTTATTCTATTACCCTACGTGCCTGAAAGGTACTGTAATTTGATCCTCCTTTTTTAATCTTAACTTTCGATCTAAATTTCAACTATTAATGGTTTGAGTCATATGTATTCAAATTCTAAGATTTTAATGCAAACAAACAGGCCATAAAGGTTTAGAACCTTTACCGGTATATTATTTGCAAAGGCTGGCTTGAATATTGCCAGCGAATTTTTATTCTTCATAGTGTGACCAACAGTGGCAGCAGGGCCCTTGTCCTGCACGAAGCTTAAATCCTTCCCAAAGGGACTTACTTGCAATGGGTTGCCATGCGTTGCTGATTCAGTGGGTGGGAGGACAACATTAAGATTTTCTGGCTTGGTTCCAAACAGTGATGCAGAACCACCAGGCTGTACAAATTGCCTGTGATAATTGATGTACTGTGCAATGAAGCAATGAGTAGCGCACCGTTTTGGCTGTGGCTACAAGAGGAAATTGGGCGGCTCAAGATCAAGAAACCAGACAGCATATGCTTCTGAAAGTTAATAAGAAGAAAGATAAGTACCTGTACCATTGTCGAAGATCCATCCAGGGAAACAACTGCTGGTAGGTGTGGTGCAATTGGACTCATATACCTGCCGATGGGGATGGAGTTACTTTTCCGATTTTTCAGGACTCAATTAAAAGGAGATTTTAGGCAGGTTACAAACATCTAAACTAAACAGGAGAGAAAATCTAAAGTGATTCCGCACCCAAATGGAAGACGACCCGACCAGCTCGCAATTGTCACCTGCGGGGGCAAAGCAGCAGCTCGCACTGAGACATGACAAAACAGATGAGACCCATCAGCTTTAACTTCTAATTCCATCAACCATTGTACACGGTTGTCATTAGGAGACAGCATCAAGTTAATTTACCAGGTCTCTCTGCCTTGGATTCATTTACTGTCCCTTTTGTTGTCAGTTTTTGAACTTGAAGTTTGTTGCCATCTTCATGGAGCTTCTCCACTTCGATTTCGAGGTCAAGAATCCTCTCGTTAATCATCTGCTTCTCAGATTTCAGCTCTTTGGCAATTGTCCCCGTCTTCTCCGCCAAACCAATCTCACCTTCCTCAACTACTTGCTCCTCCTTTTCTACTTCGACTTTCATGGTCTCTTCCTTTGGCACCTGAAATTATCAAAATGAGTACAAAAGCAGATCACCCAAACAAAGGCAAGACTGCATGGCAGGTAGTTCACTCACCGGTTCAGCCACCAAAGCCAGTGTTTTCTCCAAATCACGCATCTCATCCCTTAATGGGGAAGATTTGCAGGAAGGAGGAGCCTGCAAAGAGTCGTAAATGAATTCTATTAGAGCCGGACGACTCATCCAAATCAATATACCAGAATATCCATCTATGGATAAAAGAAGGAATTATCACCATCAAATCGATCTTGAACTTCTCCTCCCATGCGTGGTCAGCAGTAGCGGTAGAAGGTGCAGACTCCCTGCAAATTTGATTCCGGATCAAAATTTTCAGAATCCCAGAGGCACAATTGCATGGAGAAAAGGGAAGGGAGATGCTCACATTTTGGTGGTCTTTGTGTCCTCTGGATCAGGGTCTTCTACCTTGGCACAAGGCTGCGATTCCTCTGCGGGTAAGACTAAGACAGTCTTGTCCCTGGTTTCAATCCCAACCTGACCATCCGGCTCTGCCGTTGGGGCTTCCGACTCTGTAACAAGTGTGCTCTCTGTCTTAAGAGAGTCCTGTGGCAGCTCAGGAGGTAGCAAGCCTCCTAAATCCCCAGACCCACAACCATTTTCAACAGCGGCAAACATGTGTGTGTCCGATTTTCGCGAGGAAATTCCCAATTTTGCCGACTGACCAGCCTCAATCTCAGCTACAGAAGAGACATCAAGAGCGGTGAAACTTGCAGGGCTCTCCTCTTCGGATTTGAGGGCTCGCGGCCTCTTTCTCTTCGGAGCTGCAGGTTTTAAAAGGAAACCCAACTCATCTTCGTCAGCTGAAAAAAATTCAATTTGGCATCTAAAATCCCAGTTCGCAGAACTCACCAATAGCGGACGGGTTCGAGTTCTGCTGCAACACAGAGGACTGAGCTATTGCCGTCTGCGGGATTGCAATTGGAGATGATTCTCCCGATTTTGCATCAATGCTAGATCCGATTGAATCCCTCAAATTGAACTTCTGCGACGACGCGCTCGCAACGGTTTCCTGCTTTGAAGGGCTCTGGACTTGCCTTGTCATTCCAAACAAGACCTCGGCTATCTCGATCTCGATCTCGCTCTCCTGAATGGACGCACTGTTCGAGACCTTCGGCGGCCGGTTCTTGTTTTTGATCAGCTTCTGCAACATCTCAAAGCGAAAGAGACAAACAGCTCAGAATTCAAATCAACCAATCTCATCAAAATAACAGAAAAGAAAACCAACCAACAACCAGACGACGTACGGACCATCTTCTTTCGTACTGAAGCATTAGAAGAGGGCGGCGAGACCGGCGCTTCCGGCGCTGGGCCCACCGCGCTTGGTCTCGCCGGCGACGTTGAAGCCTGGCGAGGAATCGGCTCTCTGCCGTTGCTTCCGCCACCTGAAATCCAACATTCATGTGACCTTTTCGCAGACACTGCGGCAACACAGTTGAAGAAAATCCGATCACGAAACCAAACAAAAAAACCATTTCCCACTAAAATCGCAACTAGATAGAAAATCTCTCTCTCTCTCTCTCTCTCTCTCTCTCTCTCTCTCTCTCTCTCACCCTACCTGACCGAGCTTTTCTCGGAACAGTCATCTCATCCGGAACTTTCCACGGCAAGGTCGGTTTCACGGCTTTCGTCGAAAAGCTCTTCCGCTCGTGAAGGTGAAACTGAGCAGCATCTTCATCTTCCTCCTCTTCTCCTTCATCTTCGACGCTCTCTTCCGCGCTCTCTTCGCCTCCTTCCTCCAGATTGCTCTCATGCAGCAATCTCTCTCGTCTCTGCCGTTTGCTCCGACTCAATCGATCTCGATCTCGATCTCGATTCCTATTACCTCGATCTCGAAGCCTCGTGGTCTCATGGAGCTCCGCAGCACCATCTTCCTCTGCATCGAAACAAGACCGAAAACATCAAGACCAAAAGACTAGAAACTTGGTTGAATCTAAGAGGAAAAGAGATGTTTGAAAAACTCAAACCAGGCGAGTCTTTGAAGCTGCTGCTGCTGCTTCTCTGCCTCCGTCTTGACAATCCGTTCGCAGTCGTCTGTATTGTTCCTCTTCTCGCTTCTCGATTTCTATCCATTCCTTCAGATATCCTTCATGAAATCAGATCTGTTCCCAAAAATGAGTGCTCTGCTCATTCCCGACTGGATTCTCAGCCGAATTCAACTGATTTCAGGAAGAAGGATGGCAGAAAAGATCCAGATTCGAAGCCTTCTCCACAAAATCTAGGGTTTCCGCTGGCGAAACGCTTCAAATTGGACGGAAAGCTTCAATGTTCTTCTTCTTCTTCTTCTTCTTCCTCTCTCTTCTCTTTCCAGCCTCTCTTCTTCCGCTTCGTTCTGGTGCTTTTTCTTCGGTCTCTTTTCTTATCTAACAACCAGCTTTTCGTTCCTTTCCACTCTCCACAAAACACGGGTAGATATTCAATTACTGCATATGTGGTGTAATTAGAATCGTCCGATTAGATCGAGATATACGGTCGATATTACACGATGCCGACGTGGTAGAAGTGCTGGACGTCAAACAGGTACTTCCCTGCCACCGTGACCCAGTATAGTATCTTCCGTCCTTTTACGACTATCAATGGGAAAATGCGGGAGTGCGGTTCCATCGAAAGTGGGGCTCACCAGTGTCCTTGCGGGGCCCACCTGCTACTGGCTCTCATCATACCGTACCATATGCTTACCCAACAAAACCCACGTTTGCTGTTCGAACACGTCACTTGCCACGTGGATTCCCCAGAACAGGCCTGTTTGGACACGACGACACTCAGAACCAAAACCAAATATAAAAAGAAGGTATTCCTTATTCTCCTTAAAATATCAATATCAATATCAGAGAGGAAGAAGGAATATAGACGACTCTCCTGAATAGTTCAAGAGGTTACTTTTATAATATTTTAGTGAAACTAGTATATGATCTCGTGATCTTTTATATTAGAGTCCAAAATGTGCACAATGCAACCTTTTATTCAGAGATTTCCTTGTCTGATGGGGCCCACATGGACAGCGACGTCTGGCCCTCGGAAATAATCAAGTTTAGGTAGGGACATAATTTTGTCCCTTAGATTGGTGGGCCCCCACAAAGATAGATCGTATATCCATGATGCTAATTGAAATGAAGAGCTGTTGCTACCTTCGACATTTGGCCTTCCCCGTGTCATCTTGTGCGTTCATGCATTTTTTTTTTTTTAAGGGAGCCGGGAATCAGTAGTGATGACGACCTAAAATACAGTTTAAAATTACTATTTTGGCATTGTTATGAGTTTTTAAGGCTAAAAGTGGACCCAGGGTGACCAGCCCACTACCAAAATCGGCCAACTTCATATGGACTTATTTGGGCTTAATTTAATCATTGAGTAGACATCAATTATGCATTATTTATATATTATATTACTTAACTAAGTGATAGAATTCATTAAACATTCTCGGTTTGACTTGCATCTTTGTACATCAATACGATCTAGATCTTGAGAAGCTGTGGGTTCAACCCATTTATAGCTTTAGTGACTTTAAAATGGGGATAAATTCATGTTTACTAGGAATGGATGATTATGATAGTTTAATGGGCTTTCCAATCTTTGAAATTAATTTTAGTACACCCCAATCCATAGTCACCCATGAAAGAAGAAAAAAAAGGTAAACTTGGGTTTGCTTATAAAATTCAAGTTCATTTCTATTTCAAAGAATGAGACCGTCTGTGATCAACCCAAACATTCTCAGTTACAGAGGTGGTTCGACCATTAGGCTAGAAAAGCCTTTGCTTTTGGCTCTCCAAAAAATCAAGCTCCTAAAAAGGTAAATTTCATCTTTTTTTTCAATCCAATAAAATAAAGGCTCAAAAAAGTAATTAAAGCAACTACCATATTTTTACATTTCAGAAAAACAGGTGTTATCTTTTCATATTTCAAAAAAAGAATTAAAGACCATTTTTACATTAAGAAAATGTTGCCATTAAAAAAAACCTTAAAATCACAACAAGCAAGAAATAATTTTCTATTTTGAAAATCCTTCAATTTGCACATTTTTCCATCTATATCTATGCTGCTTGAAATCCTTAGAAGACAACTTCAAATATAATCTCTTTTTTTTCATATTGAAAAAGTTGCATCAAATTCAAAAGTAATCCACATCCATAATCTTTATGGCCAACACTGATAAATCACTAAATTAACTTTTATGGTTCTATGCTTTTAAAAAAAATTAATTACAAGCTCATATTATATGTTTATTATAGTTAGTGTTCGTTTTATTTGTAAATTTATTAGTTATAATTTATAAATATTAAATATGTCTACTAGAAAAATATTGACAATACATATAACTGTTGGTTTTATAGAAAAAAGTTTTTCAAAATTAAAATTAATAAAATCCTAATTTAGATCAACAATGTCACAAAAAAATTAAGTAGATTAGCCATACTCTTAATTGAAAAAGATATATTAGTAAAATTTGAATATAAAAACTTAAATAGTAATATTGCATTACAAAAAATAAAAAATAAATTTTAAAGAGAGAAGAGAGTATGGGGGGTGCATTTTCAACAAGGAAACTAAAATATAGTCTTCTTAATCCGTGTAACTTAATAGAAGAGAGAAGGCTAGCTAGCTACTTTCAAGTATAATAATAATTTTACATAGCGTGGAGAAATTTCTTCATGTTTAAACTTTGGTTTCTTCATATTTAAATAATAAACAGAAGAAAGGTAGTGAGGACAATGGAAAGTTAATCCTCCGGTCTTTATTATGTTTTAAAACGGTTTATTCAAATCTTAGGTTCAAACCACTACAGGCAAGCATAGCCTTATCAAAAAAGAGGGCATGGACTGCATATCTAACTTTCTCTGGAATCATTTAGGTGGAGAGCACTTGCCTTTGCCATGTGTGCGGATCCTGTGGGCTCTGTGGGGTGAGCTCATGCTCGCGCTGGCCCATTTGATTGTTGGGGATTTTTGGTAAAAATTTTCACACTGGATTTAATCCATGGAAAGTCTCACTGAATTGACACTGTTAATGAGCTGAGTCTTTAACTCGAGGCACTAAGCTGACAAACTGGCTAGGTTCATGACCATTTCAAAGAGTGCCAACAACCATTTGACAAACCCCCACGTAGGACTATCTACCAAGTTCTTTTTTTTTTTTTTTTTTTTTTTTGAAATCTACCAAGTTCTTAGAGAGGCACTTTGGAATAAAAAAAAACTCTCTCTCTCTCTCTCTCTCTCTCTCTCTCTCTCTCTCTCTCTCTCTCTCTCTCTCTCTCTCTCTCTCTCTCATTTTTTACAATAGCAAGGGGGTTCTATACTTGGGTCCTTAACAAGTTTCTTGGCTCATAAATTAGTTTAGGTTAGTAACTGAAAAATAACAACAGCTTTAACTAAGCTTTATTGTAACTTGGATATAACTCACCTTAGCTATTGCCAACCAAAAGTGGCTAAAAACATGTCTAAGATTTTATTATTCTTTTTTCTTGTGTTGTATGAGTTATCAAGTTTTTGCATAAACAGGAATTAAGTGAGTGCAAAATCACAATGTTACAAATAAAATAAAATAAAATCAAGTTCCACAATACAAATGTCGTGCAGAGAGCATGAAAAAGGTGTCAAATGTACCAACCTCTTTTGTGCCGGTGCGCTTGGTGGAATTTGCTTTCACCAATGAAAACATCAAAACGGCCCTTTTTTTTAACACTTTCAAATTTACCGCATCCTTTCTAGTACGAGGTCAGATTCCCACACTCGTGGAGGCTTCTCCAACAGCTCTTGCACAAATGCATTTTAAGGGCTTGCTGGCACAAAAAGATTTGAAAACGGATTTCTATTTTCACACAATTCCTCTCATAAAAAAATAAAAATCCTCTCTCTCTTTATCTAAACATGAGTTAAAATTAGTTGAAATTTTCCTTTTGAGAATGGAAAAGTATGTGGCTCCAAACAATTACTGACCTACACCAAAATCAAAATAATTTTTCCATCTAGGACAAACCTTTCTCATTGCCTAAACCTCAAAAGATAGAAAATGAAGTACATACATAGAAAATCAAAACGTGGTGCCAATGATTCAGGTATACTAAAATCAAATTGATTTCCCCATCTATAGAAATCACAATCCATCTCAGTACATTCGCCTCATTTTTTTTAAAAAAGGTAAAATGACCCAAATACCCTCCCCTCTCTCCCCACTCACCTTTCCCTCCTCTCACCCCCCTTCCCCACCTCCCCCCCTCTTCTTTTCTCTTCTTCTCTCTCCTTCTCCCTCTCCCCCTCTGTCCACCCGCTGTATCCAATCAAGAGGTCGAAAAGGGAGAGAGAAAGGGGGAAAGAGAAAGGAAGAGAGAGTGAAGGGAGACTGGCCGGTGATTGTCGCCAGGAGGGGGAGATGGAGAAGAGGAGAGAGAAGAGGAAGGCATTTGGATTATTTATGATTATTATTATTATTATTATTATTATTATTGTGTGTGAATGCACTGAGATGGATTCTGAGTTAAATAGCAAGCCCTAAATGTTTTTTATTTCGTTTTAGCTAAAAATGCCAAGGGAGCTTCTAAATGTACACCGACTTTGACTCATCCTACACAGCCTTTTTTTTTTAATTCTCCAAACTAGCCCGCCCCATTCTCTCCCTACACACCTCCCCTCTCCCTCCCTCTCTCTCTCTCCCTCTTCCTCTTCCTTTTCCTCCACCTATTCTTCTTTCTCCTCCTCTCCCTCCCTCCCTCTTCCTCTTCTCTCCTCTCCTCTTCCTCACTTCCTCTACTCTTCTCTCCCTCTTTCTCTCTTCACCGCCTTGTTCAACCTCGTAGGGTCAGATAGGGCAGAAAAGAGAGAAATAGGGAGAGAAAAGGAGAGGAGAAGAGAGGAAAAGGAAAAAGAAGAGGTAGGAAGAAGGAGAGGAAAGGGCACCCTATTCAGCCGTACAAGGCTGAAAAGCAATGAGCTGTTCCGCCTCGTAGGGCTGAACCAGCAGCTTCTGGTTCAACCTTGTGAGGAAGAACCACGTACTATTGTTCAGCTTCATAGGGCCGAACATGGTGGAGAAGAAAGAAAGAGAGGAAAGGAGAGGAAGTGGGAGAGGAGGGAAAGGAGAAGAGGAGAAAGAAGAATAAGAAGAGGTAGAGTTGAAGGAGGAGGAAGAGGAGGGAAATGTATAGGGAGAGGAAGATGGGGAGAAAGAGAGGGAGACTCTCCTCTACTGGCCAGGGTAGAAGGGGAGAGGAGAGAGGAGGGAGGAAAAGGAGAGGTGTGTTGGAAAAAAAGGAAGTGGAGGTAGTTTAAGAAGTTTTAAATTTTTTACTTTTTAAAAATCAATTGTAGAGGATGAATCAAAGTCGATGCGCTTAACTAAAACTACAATGCCGGGGATCGTTGGGATTGTTGGAAGAGATATGGGGTTGTGTGACTCATTTTCTATTACCCTTATTAAAAAGGTAAAGTTTTCTCCTCTTGTTTCGGCTTGTGCATTGAATCTTATCTTATGTGGTGGCAAGGATTTCTCCTCCTCCTTGTGCTTTTTCCTCCTCTTATGGGGCCATTCGATGCATGTCAGTTAAGGACATTTTGACTAACATCTCAAAGGTGTCTCTGTCTCTATCTCTATCTCATAGGAAACAACATTTGAGAATTCCTTTGCCTTTGAAAACAACGACTCTTCCTCTCCTGCCTATTGCTCGAGAGCTAAGAAATCGAAAAATAGAATTGCAAAAATCGACTGCTACTTCTACTCTTGAATCTGGCATGTTCCCTACTTAGGCTCTCTTCCAATACTTAAATTGAGCTTTTTTTGGTTGGTCAGATGCAAGTAGATGTTGTTTTTTCTTTCTTTCTTTTCCGATGTTTGATTGGGTCAGTGTGGATGCATCTGCAATTCAGAAAGAGCCTCACAAATTTAGTATCATCAACAGCCAAAGAACCTGAACTTAGGTGTGAAGTTTCCACCAGCCTCTTTCATTGCTTTCTTCTTATTTTTATCCAATTTATCTTCTTTTTTTTTCCTTATCCATTTGATAGTGAAGAATTACTCTTGTTTCAAATCTAAAATAGGGAATTACTACAATCAACATATTCGAATGAATGCCCCAGTGAACTACTTTATCCAACAATGCCTGTTTGATGAATCACCAAAGAGGGATGACCTCCTCTCATCGATTCATATGAGCAGGTTGAGATCTTTTTATTTTTTTTCCTTCAATTGTAACTTACGATTTTTGCTACTTTATGATAACTTCACTACAAATGCTCTAATTTTCTCTGACCTCAACTTGACGAATTTGTAAGATTCTTTATTTTTTTTATATGTACTTTACTTTATATCTTTTCTTGTTTTTTCTATTGTTTGAGACTGGAATTGGTCGTTTGGGGTGCAATGCAGTCAGATTAAGTGATAACAACTTTACCGGAAAAGTACTTGATTTCATTCAAAACTGGACAATGCTTCAAACCTTGTGAGCATTCCTACTTTCATATGTTTAATAGTTTCTTTAACGTAGAATTTCTGGATTTGTTGTAACTCATTTAATAATTCAGATTTCATCAATGACAGATGAATGTATGCACATGGTCTAGATGATCCTATTCCTTTTGGTACTTATAGTTTGTATAAATTAATGGACCTATAAGGAAGACCTTCCAAGTTTGTAACTCTCTCCTTCTTTTTTTTTTTTTTGGAATGGATAAGTGGGGGATATGTGAGTGATGTTGACCTCTGAATAAGTAAAATATGAGTGGGTGGCTCAGTGATATTATTTTTGCATGCAAGAGGATCAGTGACAAAGCTGAAACATCATTAGTTTTTTCCCAAGTAGCAGACATGATAAGCGTAAAAACATTGAGTTGAGATTTTATGTCATAAAAATGTTTATCGGAGAAAGCAAATTACTTCTCCATGCAACAATTAAATGCATTCATTTGATTCTATGTTGCAGAGTGTTAAGGAGCTGTGCTCTTTCTAGGTGGCAGATCCCTGCATATGTCAGAAAAATCAATGATTTTACCCATTTGTAAGTTGATTTTCATATACTGCAAGTCATTGGTTCAAATCCAATAGTAGACAGAATCAACCAAAACACTACAAAGAATGCTTATTTTGTTGTGATTTATTCATCTTCCTTGATGTGTTCTAATCTTTTGTTTGCAATAAGGTTTTTTTTTTTGTCCGTAGGAAAAGACAGAGATACAAAAGGAGATGGTTTTTCGAAATCCTTACCTTCTGGTCAGACCTTGGCAAATAAGCCCTGAGCATCGTTTTGCCTTGTCAACTGTTAGCCAAGTCCTTAAAAGAGCAGTTTGCCACAAGCACTCGCCTTGGAATAAAGTTGCCTAGAGCTTCTTGTCGCACAACACCTGAGCCCATTAAAATATACGCACCCAAATGAATATTTCTATCAGAGATGGTCTGGAAGATTTTCAAACACATTATCAGCATAATCTATATCTTTAGGTTCCTCTATCATTATATTTCTATAAGAGAAGGACAGTATGCCACAATAAGTATATACATTTTGTCCATTCATCTTGAGCGCCAATCTCCATTAAGTCTTGATTGCGTAAGTGAGAAAAGCATCCCTTGATGGTCTAATTGGTGGTGCGCATTAAATATAGCGTTACTACCACTTGAGGATCTCACTAAAGGCATCCTATTAGCGGCGAAATCTTTTTTCCGTCTCCTAATTTCATGTATTTTTCTATAATTAGCGACGAAATCAGAGTGTCGTCTCAAATTCAATAGTTATCAACGACGAACATAAATGTTCGTCACTGAAAGTATGCCCTTTGGTAATGAAATACTATTTCGTCTCTGATTCTAAATCAACAGCGATGAAATATTGATTCGTCGCTAAATTTCATCGCGAATAATGTGTTTTCTTGTAGTGCTTCCACAAGACACTTTGATTTGTAGTTATAAATTAGAGATAGCTGCGATAATTTTACCATTTAAAAAATATAACTGCAATAACTTTTCCTTTAATTAAAGAGAAATTGTTTCCTAATCAAAATTGTTGATTGTAATTATCTCTAAATCATTATAAATAGACACCAAAGGTCACACAATGTGGTATTTTTCCTTCTCCATCTCTGTTCTCTGGTATTCTGAAAAATTGTCTACATTAAGAGAAAATAAACAAAGCCCACTTTGAACTTTTTAACACAAAAACAAAAAAAATGGAAATGAGAAACACTAGAAAATCATCAAAATAAGAGTTGAGGAGGGAAAGCCACCAAAAAGAGAAGCTCAATGTGCATAATAACTTTATTTGAAAACTTACAAAAAAATTCTTAAAATTGCAATTCCATGGGCCAAACTGCATGTAAGATCATTTCATTGCATCTGGAAAATCAAGAGATAAGGCACACAAGCTTGCTTCACAAAAACAACTTTACAACTAATATTTTATCTACCATTCCTCTTACTATATTTGTGAAAATTAGATGTGATAAAAGTCATGTTGTACTTTGAATTAGAGCAGCTCAAGTCTAAGATCTCCGTTCTAGGTTAGTTCATATGACCATTTTATTTGCCCTTTTTTGTGATTTTTGTGACGAATTAGGATTTCTTGTTTGCATTATTGTAGGTTTATGTTGGAGATTTTAGTCATGTAGTTTGCTTAGTTTTGGCTGATGATGTTTGTAGAGATTTGTGAAATCAACAAAGTCTAGGTTTCGTGGGTGTGGAACTACTAAATATTGACTACTTTAAATGAAAATCTCATAATTGCTTTTAGATATATACTCTCTCACTCGCAAACTTCAAGTGTAAATCTGAAAAATGTGTTCTGAAAATCTAAAATTTGATTGCTCCAAAGGTTATTTCAACCATTTTGATGTAAAGGTTCCATTTTCCCTACTCGATTCATGTAACACTCCGACCCAGCTTGACCTCATTTAGCGCCTAATTAATCATGTTTTCGTTGGTAATTGTGTTTCGCTTGTGTTTTGGGTTCATTGCGAGTCATGGAGAGGTAGTTGGGTTGAGTTTGACCTGGATTAGGTAGACCAAACCCTTTTTCGTAATTTTAGCTTTTCTTAGACATGGTCGTTTTTGCATCATTTTGATGTCAACACGTGTCTTTCGTTGAGCTCGTTAACTCTCGTAACTACGTCATTTGCAACCGATGTCGTATGATCCCATTGGATTCGAACTTAACTCGAACTGAAAATAGAACTATAACTTGGACTTTCATTGCAAAGTGACCTCCACTTACCTTATATATACACTTTATCGACTCAAGTCTCTCTCTCACTCTCTTCTTTCTCACTGTTCACGTGGAACTTTCTCTCCCTCTCCTGAGTTCTCTCATCCATCATCGATCAAGCTAATTTGAAGGGTTGTTGTCCCTTCATTCTCTTTCATTCTCTGGTGATTGGATTGAGGTGAGTTTGGGTTCTCTTCTATCTCCCTCATCTCATTCTTATTCTTCTCGTTCTATGGTTTCTTGATCATGCTCTTAAGGTTTCCTCCTGTTTCTCATGCATGCATGTTGCAGTAGTTGAGATTTGGTTGTGTTTGAGCCCAAGGACAGCAAGTTATGTAATTGAACCCCATTAAGGCAAGTATAACCATAATCTGTGAGAACCCATGTTGGTATTTGTTTGATTTTGTTTAATTCACATGAATTTGCATGGAAAACATGTTTACAGCCCAATTTGTTAGTATTCCTTCTTTCTTTGTTGGATATTTGCACTTCTGATATCATTACAGGTTTTCTGCACTTGATTCAGACTTTGACCCCGTGCATTGTACGGCTAAGCCGTATATCACCTACGGCTTAAAGTTCAGAGAGGATGAAAACCCAGTTTTCTTCTACGGCCAGGACACGGCTAAGCCGTATCTTGCCTTACGGCTAAGCCGTACCTCAGCCGTGACCCCGCCGTAGATCAGTACAGGGTGCCTTCTTCTGGATTAACAGAAAGCAAGCAATTGACAGTTCCTCCTACGGCTCAGCCACGGCTAAGCCGTAGAACACACACGGCTAAGTCGTAGAACAAAATACGGGTTAACCGTACTTGCGGATGAACAGTGAAGGGAACCGCGGGGGAGCCGCAGTGCATATTACGGCTACACCGTAAGATACCTACGGCAAAGCCATACGTTCACCTACGGTTAAGCCGTATCACCCTGGAAAGATGAATAACCATAATAGGCGTAAGAAAATGACCTATATGGCCTTCATGATAGGATGTAGAACACCTAGACTTGCCCGATGGAATATGATACAATGCGTGAATGATCTCGAGGGCTGCGAATCATTCATGTTCTTTATCCAGCTGTTAAGCACCTCCCTATGGGTGTTGGTTTTAGGGACTTCGGTGCATCAGCTGATTTAATGCAACACTAGACAACGGTGCATCGAATAACTTAAAACTACATCATCATGCACGGTTAGAAACACTAGATAATTAGATTAGAATTGGCTAGTAAATGACTTTGGTTCACTATGCTACCAATTGCTTGCATGACATGTTGTTTGTTGATTATTGATCTCCACTCTCTAGCATGATTACTTGTTTCAGATACTTCATATAGTTGTTTCTTTACCTTGAGTATGCATGGATAATTCACGTATAAGATATGTTCTAAAATTTACACGTATGATATGATTGTCACGATTTACTCAGGGTTTTCATGATTGACTCTGTATGGTCAGGCACTACTTAGCCTCAGCCTTAAGATCCCGACGGGGTGAATTTGGTATAGTTTTCATGGCCTTGCTGCGGTAAGGAAACGTCTTGGGGAACCGGACCCCAGGAAACCGAAACCCATTGTACCCTGGCCCGGACAATTGTGTTCTTTGCACGATACAAGATCCCTCTTTTGGGAGCATATGGAAATGTAGTTGCTAACTAGTTATGTATACAGCATGTACACATTGATTCACATGGTATGTTTCCTTCTTGCATGACAGCCTAGTATAGGAATGTGTCCTGTTTAATTTACATGATGTTCTTTATTCTATTAGACACAGCGTGCGTTAACTTGTTATGGTTATACTTCGCTGAATCGTTGTATTCACAGTTGTTTTTGGTGTTGCAGGCTCAGATACCCTTGCCGACCCCTCGCCGGTCGGCCAAACTCCAGCTGAGACCCCTGAGGCCCCATCCGGCCTAGAGGAGTGGATGTGATCACTCCCTTGGAGAGCGGCTTGGTCATGCATGGCATAAGAGTCTTCCTTGTTTTTGGAGATTGTCATACTTGTATATGTCAGGACTTGTACATATTATTTTGTTCATTTTGTAAAACCTTCAGTTATGTATATATGTCAGTTCGATTTTAGTATTCTCTTCTTGTACTGTTAGTTTGATGTTTTTGATATTTACAGCTTCCGCGTACATGTTTTGCACGTGTGAATGTTCCCTTGTGCGTGTGCGTTTAGACCAAGTCTACGTGTACAGGCACGGGAGTACGTGTGTCATCGGTTTGGCTTTTGCTAACCCCCGAACCTTGGGCTCGGGTTGTGACAATTCTTCTTCTCAAAGAGGGGGAATTCATCTTTTCGGGCAATGTAAGTTCCCATCAGAAAGTCTTCTTAACATACCTTGAAAGTTGATGGTAATTTTATTTTTTACGGGTGAAATGTTTACCAATTTAATAGTTTTGGCCCCTGTTTGCATTCTTGGAACTCAGTTTTTTGTGTCAAGTTAGCTATAAATCTATTGCAATTTTTCTCTGAGATGAATAAATCCATTGTAATTGGCTATAGCAACGAGGCCAAAAAAAAAAAAAAACACACAAAACACAAAACAAAAAAATATGGAGCCCTATATCTATAACTAAAGCGACTTGCTTGCATTGAGGTTTATGAGGTGCCGAACAGGTCATTTGTTCTTGTAGCACTCTTTCCCCTGCGTTCCTTCATTTATTTTTTTTTTATATTTTAGTGTGGATGATTCTTGGATTTTTACAATTGTAGATCGTGCCGTAGATGTAGCCTAGTGGCAGACATTCCCTTTAATAAAGAATGTCACGCCCCGATCCCGAGAATTAGGGATTTGAGTGGGCCTCCAGGGTGTGGATACATAATCCCGTAGCAATCCGTGCCCTGAAAAATTGTGGATGAATTCCTACAAGAGATATTCCACAGGAACGTGTGAGGTATGCCAACACACGTAGGAGTATAGCTCATCATATTGAACTCCTGCGAAATACTCTGTAAGGATCAAGAGCAAAACAAGAAAAGCATATCCTCCAATATTCATAGATAGATATAAATATGTATATCAGTGCTTAAGACTTTAAATAACATTTCGTACAATCCAAACTACTATTTAAAGAAGTTGGGTACAAAAGGTCCAATTTGCACATTCCCAAGGGTAGACCAAAATTTCGACTGTAACACCTCCAGAACCGGCGCACTCCGTAGGATGACTACTAAAAGACATCGCCATCCTTCCATTCATCTATACCCCGAGGTACCGTTGGGGTACCCTCCGGGGGCGCGTCAGCAATTGGGTTGGGATTGGGTTCCATACCTGCAATACCAAGGGTAACACTATTAACATAATGGTTAAGCAAGTACTGAGCATATGAAACTAACATAATATATCAAATGAACTTATTAATATACACTGGATATGAGAGTAATAATAGCCTACTAGACATAATGTGCATGAGTAACAATAAGTGAGGAATCAAAATCAAGAGGTAGTACACACTAACTGGCATCCACAAGGCTCTATTCTCCCAAAGGGAGCATCCATACATATGGGTCGCTAGGAGATTAAGCTAGTTTCCCGAGGAATGCAGACAACTCCTCCGTAAACTACTGCAGTAGTGACATAATAATACCCCAAAGGGCACAAGTTAAGTGGTGCCGACTCGGATTCACCCCTCTCACACTTTCAATCATATGTCGACTCAGATCCACCCCTCTCACACTTTCAATTATACTCATCATAACATACATAAGGAATATCAATCTGAAGATATTATCAATCATGAATACAGACGGACAATTAAATGAAGCATATTTATATGAACTACGAATGCTTGAACCTCGGCTATACCCCCCTTTTGGCTAGCAAGCACGTACTCAGTAAAAGCTCTGACTTGTCAGACACGCATTCATTAGAAGCTTAAGTCTGAATTGCCTTAGGGTTTTACTAGAGAGAGAGTGAATACATAGACAAATCATGTTGAGGGCAAGGTATTTAACAATATGAATGCATTCGGATTGAGTAAATATCCAAGAAATCACTATTCACCCTGTATTAGGTAACCCATAATCCCCAAGGTCATTCAACTCGACGTACTCATAAAACGTCTCGTGCCATTGTGTTACCGCATCTTGGTATTACCTTGTATATATAAGGACACCCCTTCTTATGCCAACATCTATGACTTGACATTGGGAGATCATCCGGGAATTTCTCATTCTCTTGAACGTATACTTACCATTGGCATGTGTGGTTGTGAGAATATGCCAATACTGAGGCCCTATAAGGTCATGGAGAATTCCTAATATCCTAAATTCATTAGGTTCTTACGGCTTAGTCATATATAATGTTACGGTTTAGCCGAGTGGTTCAGGTTTCCTCCAATAATTCAGGCGCATTTACGGCTTAACCGTGCTAAGCCTACGGCTAGGTTACGGTTGGGTTACGGCTTAGCCGTAAGGCATTACACGCTGTGGCCGTGTGCAAGCCGTAGAAAGAAACGGGTTTTCAAGCTCTCTAGAAAGTCCACTGTAAGAAAGCTTACGGCTTGGGCACAGGTTGGACATGGTTTCGCCGTAGTTCATTTTACGGTGCAGCCGTGGGTAAGCCGCAATACAAAAACCAATTTTGTTGCTATCGGGACTTTGAGCTGTAAACATTTACGGCTTAGAGGTGGCTTCGCCGTACGCTTTAGAAAACCTGAAGTCAGTTCTGTAGCTCAGTTTCAATAGTTTCAGTACAGGATCAATACAAAACCCGAAGTGTGGGGAGTTTCCATGACTTAATTATAGTGTACTTGAAGGTGTTCAATACCCACACACCCTCCTATTCCATGTTCACATCCTAACTCCATCCATACCACCTTTGTACATAATTAAAACAAGGAAAAGGGGCTGAAATTCAAGAATTGAAAGAACTAACCCAGGAATCAATAACTTAATCACACATGCAACACATATGAACTCTAATACTTGCCTTTTACCAGTGCTAGCCTTCTCTAACTCTTTCTTGTTGTGTGCTTAGGGAAAACTTCCAAATGAGAGTGGGTTCTCTACAAGTAGAACATACAATTGAGAATGTGATGCAACAATGCATGCATGTCATAGATTGGAGTCTTCTTGACTCCAACAAACCTTAATATGGAATGGGAGTAAAGCCCTCACCTTAGTGAACTGTAGCTTGAAGAGGAGGTACTTCCCAAAGAAGCAAATACTCCTATGAAGAAGAGGAAGGTGGGTGAGGACTATCCCTGGCACATGCAAGACTCCTAATCCTAATAGCACTTCAATTTGCAAGTGAAAAGGAAGAAACTCTGAAGAAGGGGAAGAATTCTAGAAACAAGAATGGAAAAAGATTGCAAGGAACATTGAGTTCCCTTTTTAAACTCAAGTTTTCCTGCATTTCACATGCAAGTCCAAGCTTTTTCATGAAATTTCAGTTTAGGCCAACTGGACCTCAATTGGCCCAAAATGAGTTCGGATCAAATCAAGCCCAACAGGAAAGATGATTTACACGAAAAATTACACAAGAGGTAATGGAAGTGGTTTCCATAAGATACAAAGAGGGTGAGGTTGGTTCTCGTTAGCAAGTTGTAGGTTTAGTTATCAGTTTATGTTGCTTGGTGGAGGAGGTTGTTGTATCCCAAGTTTAGGCTTCTTAGGTTTTTCTATTTACCAGTATAAATCTTTTGTACTACTTGTTTTTTATGAAAGTAAAAAAGACGGTGAGGGTTGGAGACTTGTTTGCTCCACACTAAGGCAAACATCTTATCCAGTGAGATCTTAAAAAAAAATTTTTTTGTAGAACTCTATTTGAAGATGGCTTTTGTTGGGTTTTT
Organism: Sextonia rubra; assembly: GCA_037013555.1. Classification (NCBI taxonomy): domain Eukaryota; kingdom Viridiplantae; phylum Streptophyta; class Magnoliopsida; order Laurales; family Lauraceae; genus Sextonia; species Sextonia rubra. The sequence continues at coordinate 14,814,772 of JASUAD010000001.1, read as the reverse complement.
TTTCTTTTATTTATTTATTTATGTTTTATTTCTTTCCGTAGCGAAGGGGGATATGGAAGGGCTTGGGGAGACGGGAAGATTTGTGGGGGTTGTCTCTCTTTAAAAAGAAAGGTTGAACGCAATGCAAGGATGGAGAAGATTATTCGAAAGAAGTCAAATGCTATTGCAAGGTTACAGAGCGATATAAAATTGCTTCAAACAAGATTTTAAAAACCACATGTCTCGTCTTTTTATTCATTTTTAAAAATATTGTTTTCTTTTTTATATAGGCACACTTGCTCATCTCATTTTTCGATTTACCGAACACATTATACCTTCTCATTGTCATCTGATCGCTTTCAATATTTCTTTATTATTAACTATTGAAAAGAATGTTTCTTTCTTGTTAGTGTGTTGAATATCAACAATGTAGTTACATGTACAATCTTAAGGATTAAACATGGTGCAACAAACCCCCCAACATTGTAGAAAAAAAGGACTGTTTATGCTAAGGAGCTGGTGAGAAACGCTTATGCACGAACTAGAGAACTTGAGAAGCAGGTTAATGCGATAGAAAAACTCTTTAGTTGCATTTGTATAAATCATATGTTTTATTGAACTTTGTGTAGTGGATAGATTGAGAAGCCCAAAAGTGAAATAGAGGAGCAAAATAGGAGAGATGCTTTGAGGCCTAGAAGAAAACACAGGACCTAACCTCCAAACTGGAAAAGGTTATTATTCTGTAATTTGTGATTCAAAATATTGCTTATATTTTGGATTCAGTTGCTATTATACTTCCTTAAAAACCTTTGATCCTTTTGTAGTTTGTTTCACTTGTTTACTTTCTTTCACAGTGTCACATATTATTAGCACTGATTGTTTTATGAGCAGATAGCATATGATAATGGCACATGTTTATTAAATGTGTAGATTTTATAGATGTTTTAGACCTGTAATAAGACTTATAAATGTATGAAATAGTTTTGAATGTACTTCATAATAAATGAGATGTTTTCAATGTTGTATTTACAAACACTAATTTTCAAATGGTTATATTTTATATGTGATGTTTGATACTGCCAGTCTCAGTTCAATTATCAGAATCCGGCATTTCCATTAAAGGTTCACAAAGATGGCCATTAGAATGTTCTCTGATAGCTTTAAAAAATAGTTCCACAGTTTTGGTTGAACTATTATAGTGGCTCTACTAAGCTATTTATTGTTTTTTTTTACCAAATACGAAGAGAGAGAATGAGATGCAGATGCTTAAAATGGTCTTCCTCTCTTCATCACTCTCCATTCTTCGTTTTTAATTAGTCTCTACTCCATCGAATTGAATACAAAGGACAACATAAGCCAAAGGTCATGGTTTTGAACTTAGTATTCATCTATTGGGAGCAAATTAAAAATCCCAATTACAAAGGTAAATTGAAGACACCGATTACTACTAGGAATTTATCAATACTAATTTGATAGTTATCTTCATCTTGGACACTCTTGAGTTTCCTTCTTAGACATATTATTGTCTGTAATCATGACAACATATTTAATAAACAAATGCAATACATGTTTTATCTTCTCTCATCTGCAAATCTTTTAGCATCTTGTGTTAATGCTGATTGTCTTAGACAACAAAACTCGCTTATATATATGGTTGAGAATACATACCTGTAACACCCCATCTCACATTGCTTATAAATAAAATATGAGTCTGGTATATAATGAACTATGTAGGTTACTATTAATAACTTAGGCTTAAGTATTTTGGGCCCCGTGACAGGCTTACCAAGTTATTGGGTCAGTGAGCTACTCGAGTCGTTATAAATGGTATAAGGGCCAACACCAGTTGATAATGTGGGACCCCTAATCCCGCTGAGAAAGCCCTTGAGGCAAGATTAGAACAGAGCTAGAGTGCGCCAGCTTGTAATTCAAGATAAGGGAATCCACAGAGGATGCGAGTGCCACATCGCCTGGTGAAGTTAGATGGATCAACACGGAGACGTGTGGCCTTAAGGGTGGTAGATTGTAACATCCCATCTCACATTGCTTATGAATGAAATATAAGTCTGGTATATAATGAACTATATAGGTTACTACAAATAACTTGAGTTTAAGCATGTTGGGCCACGTGACAAGCTTACCAAATTATTTAGGTCAGTGGGCTACTCAGGTCGTTACATACCTATTTAGGTGCATCAATTCTCATCCAATGGCTGTTACTCCCTATTTTGCACTCTTTATTCTCTTTTTATCCGTTTCTATTTTATCAGCTCCATTTGATAAAACAGAACTGGAACCAAACATCAAGGCGCTACAAGAAGCTAATGGGGCCATTAACCTTCCTAGCTAGCCTGCGGTAAAATTTCTGCAATATGCAGAATATGTAACAATCAATGGGAGTCGCGCGAAGGCTCTTTTCTACTGGCTTTTTGAAGCTACGCAGAAGCCAGCCGGGAAGCCGCTCCTTTTGTGGCTCAATAGAGGTGAAGCCTATGTACATGTGGTTCAAGGTTTAGCTAATATCAGGCTGAATTTGAGCCACAGCTTTGTTGGGTTTTGGCTTCTGTTTATACTACATATTGCAGTGCTCTCAGCTTCATGTTATTGATTACTTTCTGTATTACTGCAATTTTTAATATTTATAATACGTCCATGCTAATGTAGAAATGTCTTAGTATGGATTATGAAGACAAAAGTAGCTCATAAAGAGCATGGATCAATATACTAGACTTTGGGCCTAGGCAACTTGATACATTCGGAACTTAGGTTCCTTAGCTGATCTTGAAATAGATCGTCCAATGTTTTGGAGAAAATTCAGTTAACCATAGCAATTGAGTGGCTGTAAACAGGTCATTTAAGACCCAAGTCCAACTCAACTCAATGTGGAAGACTACTGTTTTAGAGTCTAAATCTGTCAATTCTGAATGAAATCCAATAATTATAGCTGACCAGTTGGACAAATCTAATGAAAATTTGAATCCTATTTTAATGAAGGATGTACTCTTAACGCAATTGATCATTTTGGTGCTATACTTTTTGAAGTATTTTGTTTTATCTTTGCATTAATTAAATTTTACTTGCGATAATATAATTAGCTGCTTTTTACTTACCTGTCATGATAAATAATAATTTCAATTCTAATGTGAGGAACAGTGATACTGCTAATTGTTTATTTATGTGGTAAATTAGTCTGTCTTAGTATCTAATTACAACTTACTTATTGGGCTTCATAATGAAATATTAATATGTTATCTTCTACACCGTGCTTATTAAACAATCTTTTCTCATCATGAATTCAATTGTAAAATTGATACAAATTATAGGTGGAATCATGCTAATAAGTTTATAAATACATATACATTTTGATTGGAATAAAAACAAAATCAATTACCGGAATATCTAACAATTACGTGCAACGCACGAACCCATCACTAGTATTATGAAAGTTCAGACATGTTGGGCAACGTGTTTGATTGGAAGTGGACCAAACCCAAACTGTAGGTGGATGGCCACCTCCTTTTCGCTGTCACCTGCTAGTTTTCTTATCCCTGAACCCGCTCTATCCAGTTTCCACAGTACAACCATGAAGACCCAACAACTACCACGTGTAACTCATATTCTAAGTCAACATATTCATGCAGCCACCCCGGACCACCGGAAGATTTTCACGAACCCTGATCCTGCGGTAAAAATCTTGATCAATTAAGTTTCACCACGTTACCCTGCTACTGGTAATGGCAACGTGGTTGGTCCTGCCACGGCCGGAGATTTTCCTCTTTATCTGAATTCAGATTTTCACCTTTGCAGGCATGACCCTACTTGGATGCATTGCTGTTTCAGAGATTAAAAGTAGCTAGAAAGTCCCCTCTAAAAGTAAGGATCACGCAGAAAAACAGTTCTGTAAAATTATCATCATATCATCAAAACCCTATAATGGACATTAAAAATAGAAGGAAAGTCCTCTCTAAAGGTAAAGATCACGTAGAAAATCAGTCCCATGAAATTATCATCATATCATCAAAACCCTTTCAAAAGCCTTACAATTTAGTGATGTTTTCTCATAAAGTTTTTAAACTCAATTCTACAGTGAATAAAGATTCAATGAGCATTAAATGAACAAAGATGCTAAGAGTGCGAAAAGAACTTTACTAATTATAAGAATTAGCCCCTTAGAGCAGTTTGTTCGTAGGCACAAAAACAACTACCATGTCTCCAAGGCACTTATTATATTAACAAACAAACCACAGAAATTTTGGATATTTGTACAGTACTTTAATATATATTAATGGCTTAAAGAATGTGGACTCTTCTTATCTTTCTTGTCGAGTATTTATAGATACTTTATTTATTGAATTGTTTAATGTTCCAGCACTTTATGATATGTTTGTTTAATTTAAAGTTATTGCATGAGATGGTATTATTTTATCTAAGCAGCAAAACATGTATTGTTCTTTATTGACTTTGCCCTGTTTTTACTGTTTCTTATTAAAAGTATGTCTCTTTGGCTTTCCAACACTAATAAATTTTTAAGTTTGATCTCATGGGCGGGCATGGAGCCCCAGAAAAGGAATCCTTATTTCCCTCCTTCCTTGCACATACCCAATACAAGAAACCATATAAAACTCAACCACCTTTCAATGCTATTTGCTTTCATCTACATAGAATATTATTTTGACCTATGGCATAGAGCATTGTTTTATTTCTATAAGGTGCTCTCATTTGTTTAGTCGAAGGTTGCTAGTGGCCCACTAGAAGTTCATTCCCCACGCCTTATAAAATAAAGAAAAAAACTATGTTATTGTGTATTCAAAATACTGGATCCAAGCATTTGATATCGACAAAAGCAGGGATCGTATATCAACCTTTATTTGAGAATTGAGTGAGATGATGAGCACTTGCCGTGTTAAGAGGTTTCGGGAAGGTGCAACTGATGTTGTCTCATCTGCAAACGTATTCTATTATAGCAAAGGAATGAGCACCTACTGGTTTGAAATTAAAAATTCAATAAATATAGTGACTCGACCATTGATGGGTAGGAGCAATTTTTACGAGTGATCTTGCTGCAGCCCATTCGGATGGTGCAGCCAGTGAATTGGTAAAATTTAAGAGGGTTCCCACCATTGGGAATGGTTTAGATGCATTCTCCAAGAGCGCATATGTATGTAAAAGAAAAGTTTCAAGCCTAATCAAATAGTTGTAAGGGAAAGCGGTTGAACTTCATAATGAGGCTACCTATTTAAATTTGATCATCCTAATTTAGTGCCCCTTGATGCATTCTGTTTCCAAATTTTATTGGAAGGATGCATAAGATTGCCTTTGGAATAATGGTGGTTGGGTATTCATTTTTTACTTCTTATTAACTCAATTTCTACTAAAAAAAAAGGAGGCTAAAGAGCCTATTTGATACTCACTTTTTGATATCACATATGATTTTTCATTTTTAACACCTACAAAAATAAATTTTAGAATTCTACGAATTCAAATATATGAAATAAACATGTCCTTAATGATTGATTTCAAATTGCCATTCTCAATTGGTTATGAAACTAACTAGCCTATATCCTAATCAGCCATATACAAATCGTAAAAATCCAATCCGTAGAATTGTCATTGTGAATTTAAAAAATTATCTCAGATGTAGAAGATGTTTTTCGGCAATCAGCATAATGCGGAAACTTTCATCTTGTCCGTCAAAGAGGCAAGGACCCCTTGACTCATACGGATGGATGGACTAACTCATTTCAAAGGGGAGTCTAATGTGGGAGAATGTTATGCATTGGAAGTTTAAAGAGATTGTACGGGACAAATGCGCAGGATTGAGTGGTAGGATTAAGCATAACAGAGCTGGCCACGGCCGAGCTGATAGTATCTCTCGTGGCGCTGAAGACCATTAGTAAGAATATGAATGACGTAGATTGGCCTTAAAGAAGGCATTTTGACCTAGAAGCATAGGAGACTTGTTTGTGTCTATAGAAATCAGAGAGCACAATCATAATTTCATATAAGACAAACCGTAATAATTAATATCCATGCATCTTTGAGAAAGCCCGAAGCCCTTCAATGAAAGGTCTGGATCAGACTATTTTTTATTAATGGGACCCATATGTCAGCTTGATCGGCGGTTGAGAGTCGATGAGGAACAAACTTTTTATTTCTGAGTACATAATGTCTTAACTTGACCACCACGAAAGAGTCATACACGGGCAGAGAGAGAGAGAGAGAGAGAGAGAAGTGGGGCCCAAAACTCATCAATGATTGGACGTTTCTTAGTTAAAGTTGACAATTGTTTCTGTTCAACCGTCCAATTCCAGTCGGCATAATTGACTGATTGAGAGTGGGATTTGGAGTAGGTCCCATGACATGGTCGGATTTATTGAGGAATTCTCTCAACTGCCCGTCCGGCAGGCTGCTAGAATGGTAACCGGGTACACCTGATTGGTTCCCCACGGTCACAGTCAGTCAGGGATTTCATCAAAGGATGGAATACTATCTTATCATTTTTTTACTTTGCCTTCACACAAAGGATCGCTGTAATTGCATACTTTTGTTCCATTAGCTGGATTGCTCCGTAGAAAAATTGTCCACCCAATATTCGCCGTGAGGCCAATCACATCGACAGTCAGGATTTAGATATCATAGGTCCACGTCTCAGATGTGAGGATGCTGTGCGTGACCCTCAGCAGAAAGGACAAAACAATTCTTCATCTTCCACATGGTTATAAAATTGCAACATCATTCCACTTTTGGTGGATGAGGCGGCATTCATGGTGCACCGGACCAAGCTAGCTTGTCGGCATCTAGAGAAAGGGCCCACCAATTACTGGAAGCATCCTAATTCGATTCGAGACTTTCAATTGAGCGTGGGTCCAACTGTTGCACCAATGCATTGCCAAAGAATAGAAAATTTAGTTGTTGTTGGGCCCACCTTGCTAGGGTCCTTTTCACATTGAAAAAAAGTTCATTCAGTCGTGGCCTCTGTTGATGTGCTCATGTGCCTCTTTAACTGGGTGTCTTTTTCCTTGTTTTGATGATGCTTTTGGTGATGTGGTGTATTTGAAATTTTGCAATTGAAAACATGAACAGTAGAGGAATTCAACACAAACTAGACAAGGGCCCCACAGAGATGGGTGGGTAGGGTAGGGATGTTTTCGGTCCGGCCCAACCAGTACCTATCATGTATGGCTCAGCCCAGGCCTGGCCCATTAATATTGTATTACAAAGGTTAACCTGGAACCAGCCAGGAAGTCAAACTCAGTCGACTAAACCAAAGCTCACTAGGTCAGGTTGAGATCCAGTTGGCAGACCCATAGCAATGTATCTGTCCAGGGGAGCCATTAAAATACAAACGGGGCCCAGTTGATCCTAGGATTGGGCCAAAAAGCCAGAAATAGTCTAGAAACCTTGAAACAGTGTCCAAATTGAATCCAGTACATGTTGGGCATGGACTCACCCAACCCCTGAGCACCCGTTACCTTAGTTAGGAGCCTTTCTACTTTAACAAGTGTCTTATTGATGCTAATATCAGATACAAATATCAAATAACTGCTTCTTTTTTACCACTAGTGTTACGAATTGTCATTTTGAATTGTCAATCAACCATTTCTTCCCATCCATCATCGGCTATTGTTAAACAAAATTAATCAAACAAACCCACCCTGTAAATGGGTCAGATCAGACATAAGGCCTAGCTGTACCACAAATACAATGGTGAAGGACCTGACTCAGACCCAAACAGCACAAGAACGAAAATATTTGTCACAGCATATATTGTTTCACAATATATATTTTATTTCCTTATAATGTGGATCTGAAATTAGATCTAATAAATAGAACTGGATGGTACAGGTCCAGGTGAGGATCCTGTTCTGCATCTGGAACCAATTTATAGTTTTAACCAGACATCTCATGAACGGATACTATTTTGGCATTTGGATAAGGGCGAAGTCAGTGGGGTAATGCCTGTCAAGTGGAAGACTATTTTACTGGCGAAGAAACCTACGAATGCTTGCATCCATCCAGTAAATGATGGGTAACACTACTTGGTGGGGAAAGTGGTGTGTTCCTAATTGCCCACCATATGAATAACTCTGTCGTGAGTGGACATCACTTTCCTCCACTCAAGTATAGCATACATTTCCCTCATCCACACGGCAAAAAGAGGAAAGGTTCATAACTGTCTTTATATATATAGGGAGTCTTCATGTGCATATGTCCCTCACCATTTTGGTGAGGGCCGTACATACTCCTTTGTCAGGCCCATGGTGGACCCCACCAAGGGATGATACCAGGGGGGATGAAAAGATCCATACGGGACCAACCTAGTTACTAAGGTTTGCCCCAATCACATGTCCCTAACTCCTTCATCCATGACCTACAAATTTATTCCATTCGAATGGATGCATAGTCGATCCAACGGTCCAATAAATTCCGATTTGACCAAAAATTGGTAAACAGGTTCAATTCAAGGGGGTCGTATGTGTAATCCATTTGGATGAACCATACAATGGGTCCCACCTAGAGTTCTCACGAAAAAAATAGTGAGGGACATATGCACATGAATATTCTCCTATATATGTATGAAAATTATTATTATGTATCTATTCCTCACCATAGGGTGAAAGACACTTCCTTTTTTTAAAAGCATTAATATGCAAGAAAATAAAACCATCACACCTCATCACACATATTAGGTTAAAAAAGGAAGTGCCCATCACCCCATGATAAGGGATTGATGCATAGTAGTCTTTTCCATATATATATGTGAAAAACTTCTCTCTCGAGCACCCGGTGCTCACGATAGCGTGAGCACCGGGTGTCAAAACACTAGTAAGGCCCAACTTATGATCCATTCAAGTGGACTATAACACAAGTAACCCCAACAATAGTCACCGATACCAAGTTTGACACCTATCCAAATGGATTGGACCATTGGATTAGATTGCACTAATTTTAAATAGTGATGGTGAGCACCGAGTGTCAAAACACTAGTAGGACTCAACTTATGATCCATCTAAGTGAACTATAACACAAGTAACCCCCGTAATAGTCACCGATACCAAGTTTGACACATATCTAAATGGATTAGATTATTGGATTAGATTGCACTTATTTTAAATGGTGAAAACTTGTTGGCCATTGATCAAGTGCGTATGATGATGATTTGAGCCTCCATCACAATGGAAGGATTTGTGGTGGGGAGATCTTTTAATCCTACCCGGTCTCATCCCCAAGTGGGGCCCCTAGTAAACCACCCCCCCCCCCCCCCAAGAAAGTGGTGCTCACCTCAGTGCTCAGCAGAGGAGCTCCTATATATATTTATATATATGGGCTTTGATCCTATAAGAACTGTTTTCATGCACCTACCGTGAGAACAAGTGGATCCCATTTGGAGATGGGACTAGGGAGGACGAAAAGATCTATGTAGAACCACCACACATATTAAGTTTGACCCTAATCACATGTCCCTAACCCTTTCATCTATGGGCCTACAAATTCAATCCATTCGAATTGATGCACAGTCGATCCAACAGTCCAATAAATTCAGATATGATCAAAACCTGGGGCAAGTAACTATTAGGAGAGTCCTTATATATTGTAAGATTTATATTGGATGATAAATGAGCCACACCTAGAATTCTCACAAAAAAAAATAGTGAAAACTAGTTTTCATAAGATTATTTTCCTATACATATATATATGAAAAAAACTATTATACATCCATCACTCACAATGAGGTGAGGGACACTTCCTTTTTGGACTTAACAAGGTTAAAAAGGTGTGATAAAATGTGATGATTTTGCCTTCTTGCACATTAATACTTTTCCAAAAAGAAAATGTCTCTAACCCTATAGTGAGGAATAGATTTATAGTAATATTTTTCTATATATATAATATTTTTTATAAATATAAGACAAGAACGATAAAATGAGGCTTCATTGTGTAAATATTAGTGTTATAGATATTGATAAGGGATATTGAGAAATGAAGCCCCATGTCAGATGTACATATTTTTCGAAATTCCGATTAGCCCAAATGATAGAAGGCCGAAGTATATTATAATTATTAATATTTTCTATTTGGCACGGGGTAAAATATAACTTAGTATATATAATACAACCCACTCTGCCTATGAGAGAGAGACTATTCCCATGTTTGTTTGATGAAATTCATGGAATTCATATCTAGAGAAATTTGTAATTCTCCAACATGGTAAAATTCCAAAACTTTCTATTGTACTTAAGCATTCCGAAATTCCAAAAAAAAAAAAAAAGAATTTGAATTTCTGAATTTCAAAAGTCATTTAAGACCTTTCAAATAGATAGAATTTTCAAATGCTCGTGAAGAAATATAACATTTGCAAATACTAGAGGATAAAATATCATATCATATCCCAAAATCAAAAACTATCCAAATTATTGTAAAAAGTTCTTGTAAAAGAACAAATTAGAGAAACTCCCAAAAAAGGATCCTCGATCAAAAATACCCTATAGTGTCCGTGGCAGGACCTGTCACCGGTGGGTTTTTCCACAGGAAATCCCGATTCCCCGAGAAGGTAAAGATGAGTCACATGAGAAATTGGTGAAACAAAACACATCACATTCACAGTGACTATGAAAGGTCCATATGACATAACTCTAATGCTGACGAGGATTTTGGACTCCTGAATGTACAGGTTTGTCCGGACAGGTCACTGTCCGATGACGCATGATAGTAATACCTTTCTAGCCTGGATCTGGATACTCTCCAGCGAGTGGCTTGGAGCTGAACAAGGCTGTCACATGTGTACTGATTGTAAAGATGTTGTAGGAAGGACCCCAGCTATGTAGGTGGGGGCTCCATGGCCCCCTTCAAATAAAGTTTTTATAAAATAAAAAAAAAATTTGGAATTAGCAATTTAGCAACACTCAGACATATTGCAACCTCCAAAGCAAGAATTATAGGCAGAGGACAAAAAATCCCATCCTGCTGTCACAAGGGACTCTCCCTGGTATCAAAACCCTTCAGTCATTTGATCTCACTATAAAATAGATGTCACCTTTTAAGAGTAGGAAGAACTGCTACAAGAAATTTCAGAATTTGAATTTAGTTTAAAGAAAATAAAGAGTAATTTTCAGGTGCTAGGTGCCAAGCATCATTTTGGTGCTAGGAACCTAGCACCTGAAAATTTCATGAAAATAATTGCCAATTGTTTGTGTTGTAACTCGTAAGACCCTATATTAGTAGACCTGTTAGCATCTAGTGCATCTCAAGCTGTTGATTAGCAGGTTAGCAACACCCCTCCAGTGCATGAATTCGAGTGGTCTGTGGTCATCACCTAAATTTCCCAAACTAAACCCGTTGAACCTCAGCGTGGATCATCGCCTAAGCATGTTCATATTGGGCTCTAGAACAAGGTTTAAGCTGCATCCTAATACCTTTATTCCTGGTTTCTGCACATTGAGCTCCCGTTATGCTGCTATACATATTATTCTATATATGAAACAGCATCTACATGGGAAGATTGCATACCTATAGTCGACAGTAATGAAAGAAAACTACAGCCCCAGGACTACAGAAGCACCAGAAACATTCAGGCCAAAGAAGAGGAGGCAATCATCTTCCAAGCTCGGATGGTTTCTAAAGTATCCTCCTGGAGTGGGGCTGGCAATCATATTATCAACCTCCAAGGTCATCCAAAGCTGGAATCTCATGCATGGAGTTAGAGACAGGGAAACGGTCAACATTTTCCATTTGTCTGACACCCTTTCAAGTAATTCATTTTAGGATGGTTTGTGCCACATGATCTTTATACAGTTACTCACAGGATGGGGCCCATATGCAGCTATGACTGGATAACGACAAATACCTTCCCACAGCTCATCACCCCATTAAGCTACAACTTGAACTGCATTTTTACATGCAGCTGCTGATGTTTATCCTGTAAAAGTTTGAGCTTAACCACTTTTTTTGCCTCTGTACACTTGATAAAGAAACAAAGAAAAGAAATCAGAATACCTTAGAAGTTACAAAACCTCAACTCACCATTGTCACTTGCTACAAAAGGAAGGAAATGAGAACGTCATAGAAACAGCACTAATTTGTACGATGTCTATATGTAACAGAAGCATTGACTGCAAACAATACCAAACAAAATGGTCCTAGGCACCAGCAGGGGCATGTTTCAGGAAGCTTAAACCCATGTTTCACAGTGATCACGAGCAGTAAAAACTACAGTCAACGAGTGACATGTCTGCATCATTTTGAGATCTATACTTTTAGCAACTCCTGAAAATCAAACAAGAAAATGAAAAGAGGGAACACATCCAATTGTTTAAGGAGACATATGGGTGCAGTATATATTTACAGACACATATATCTTGTTCATGTGGGTACAAAAATGGAAACTGTTTTCTACCAAAATACTGGAAAGTTTAGTGTCCAACCAAATGCATTATACACTATGATGCCCAGATACGGCATAGATATGGCGAGGACATGCCATAGACACGACAAAGATACGAATTTTACACATAAAAAAGTTAAGTATCAGATATGATACAACACAAGGAATTGACTATTTTGAAGTATCCATGCATCATAGGATAGAAGCCACATATGCATGCTTAACTGCTTAGGTGTTGCTCAGAATTTGTTTAAGACATGGGAAAAGGATTCCTATGGTCTTTCACCTAAGTATGAATGCAGGAGATCATGCAAGCTTATCCCATTCTCCTTAAGAGTAAGGAGCTTAAATGGAGTATCCATGTAATGTACCAACATACCTTCTCACCACCCCACTGTTGGATTTGTGAAAAGGGACTTGCCCTGTCAATGGGCAAACCAGGGTTTGATCCCTGACAATGGAAGAAAAAGCTTGCCCACTAGGTAAGTTGGCACAACAAGAAGAAAACAGAAAATACCTTCTCTTTCTGTTTTTGGATAGATTCAATCTTCTTCATATACCCATCTGTCAGCTTCTGCATAAGGGCAACCAACAATATCAAGTGCTTAGATTAGAATCACATTTAAAAAGGGCAACCAGGGAACTGAGACAGAATAAAGAAGGGAAATGGAGGTTCCCGCAACTATGACATGAATTCTCCAGATGAAAGTGCTGGCTCAATCTGATACCTGCAAATCACTCGACAAATCCTTTACATTATCTTCAGATAGCTTTTTCTCCTACAAAATATATGGCCAAGAGATATTTAAGTTGACAAACAAGAAACTAGCTCTTATTCCTAGAGTGCATAGACATATAGATGCAAACCTTCTCTAGTTTCTCATAAGCTTTTATTGCATCTCTCCTTATATTTCTTATGGCAACCTGATAATAGTAGACTGTTAACATACAAACTTTGATGGGTAACATAACCCTCAGATAATTAGAATACAAAAGGTAGTAGTAATATACATAAACACTACAAAGATACAGTTTGGAGAGAAATTTTACTAAAATAAAATCATCCACTATCTAACATCTAACATGCTGCTGTCTGCATAACTTGCAACTCAAGGGAGCGCCTATCCACCAACCAATAAAGCCAGCTCTTTATTGAATTAGTAATTATTGTGGGTAGAGGAGCAATGGGGATACGCTCTCACCTGCATTTGCATGGACCAACAAAATATCTCCCTCATATAAGACGTGGAAGTGATTAGTAGAAGCTCCAATATGTAAACTGGGGGTGCAAGTAAACCAATTTCCTGAGTGAATTTACATATCCAAATGTTCTACAGAAGGGTACATGATCATTACCATTGTCACTAAATAAGGAATATTTTAATGGGACTAGACTAAGGCGTGCATCCCCAGCATCTCACAACTACAAAGAAAATCATCCACCACAAACATGGCCCACATGAACATCAGTCCAGCACCCAAATTATGAGGTTATTGGAAGATATGTCCTTCCCACTGAAGCGAACCACTGACCACTTCTTATATGTCCATTTAATGGGCACAAATTGCAACATAGAATCATACAATGTGTATTTTCTGGCTCCACTCTTCCACAATGAGTTCATCATTTAGACAGACCAGAAAAATGTGCAAGTATCCCACAAGGGAGATAAGTTTACAGATGTCATGGAAGACAATGCAGTCAACATCATAATTTGGATAATTAATTTAATTGTAGCATTTCCATCAATAGCTGATACCCAAAATTGATGGAAGACTAGCTCCCATAACACTGGATGGACCAAATCTTTTATATTTCTATTTACCAGATCATTAAGAATGTCCATATTACAGTGGCTTCCATCTACCAATTGCTACATTGTAAAACAGATCCCTGAATATCAACCCATTTCCTAAAAGCATCTCACCATCCTTCATCAATTGTAACAAGTTCCAGCAGGACGGAAAGATCATCTCGACTCTGCCCTTAACATCAGCATTAATAAAAACAATATTAGGACAGCTTCATCACCTTGAAATCTTTAAATAGCAGTTTGTTTTAAACACTTTAGCCAATGCTCTTTAAGCAATACTCATTCTACCTTCCAATATGATCACCCATTACCCATATAATTTACAACACAGGAAAGTTTAGCAATTTTCAGAAAAGCAAAATAGATAAAAAAATATATATACATAGTTACACATATAGATATATAGGAATCTTCTAAAATGAGGGATGTTTCATTTTTTTTAAATAATATATTCTTTGTTCTTTCCACTTTTAGCATGATAATATCTGTCAACAGATTTCAAATTCTTCAATGTGATTCAAATACAGGAAGATTTTGGCATTGTCAAAAAAGTAGAATAGATAAATGATATATACACAGTTAAACATTTAAATATAGAGATATCCTCTCAAACAAGGGATTGAACTTATTTAAGGTTAGGGCCAACATACCACTTTCACACCTCCATCCAGGAAGAGAGAGAGAGAGAGAGAGAGAGAGAGAGAGAGAGAGAGAGAGAGAGAGAATTAAAAACATGTAATAAGACTGGATACCTCCCAAGGTTTAGATCATTATATATATATGGGCCCCCTCGCCTCAACTCATTAGCTCACACGTGAGCAAACACTTGTAGGGCCCACTTGGGGATAGGACAAGGGTTCAAATGATTATCCTAACCTTAGTTACCTGATTTGGGATTTGACAAATTGGAATTCAAGTTCATAATTCGAAGTTCGGCACTCAATCAAATTTGAAAATTCGATTGGTACGTCTATTTAATTCGTTTTTTGATTCGCTTGATTCGAAATTCGAATTCAATTAGTTCGATATTGTAATTCATAAGTCTAATTAAATATATATATATATGTAAATATTTTAGTAAGATTTTAGATATTTAATAAATAATATTTTGCCAAAAAAATGATACAAATGAGTATATAAAGGACATTAGCATCATCATCAATAAAGTCTTATCACTACTACATTGGGTAGTTTTTTGAGTTGTAATGAAATATATGCTTCCCACTAATAAGCATGATGAAATTTTTGAATTTGATAAATGATCCCATCATCGCATTGGCCAATATAATACAAGTTTATGTAATCAAATGTTCTATATTTAACTAATCTCACAGTGGGCCCAAATTTGCTCAAAGTAAAATTTTGTTGAATCATATAAAAATAAAGCAATCATTTTCATCTACTTGGATTTCTAATAAGTGGCCTGCTATGGGCTCCACAAGTATTTCATATGTTCAACTTTTAAAACTCTAGAAATAGAGAAAAACAAAGCTCTACTTAAGAAAGATTTATCCATTTGAATTTCTAATAACCACCTTTTTTTGCTTGGAAAGAGAGGATTGAGATGAGAGCGAAAAAATGTAATACATGGGAAAGACTTTTGAGAAGTGACACGACTCTTACAAAGAACCAATGGATATAAGAAAGTTTCATTTACTCTTTAATAAAAAACCAATAGATATAAGAAAGTTTCTTTTCCTCACTTACAAAGGACCAATATATATAATCAAGTTGTACTACTATGCATTAAATGCCCTGTCTACCATGGATAGAAATAGTTCCTTTCTCTTGCAACAATCCATACAATCAGCCTTTTCTCTCCCATTTAAAACAAACTGGTGTGAACTTGTTTTCCTCAAAATCCATAACCCAATCGAATCGAACAGCAATTTGTTCAATTCAAATGGTACGAGATTTGATGGCTACCTCAACGAATTAGGTAACTATGGTCCTAACCACTTAATCAATGGCCCACAAGTTTCTACTGTTCAAAATGCATGCACAATCGATCCAACGGTCTAGACCATTTAGATGCGACAAGTGACTATTGAGGGTTCCCTATTTTATGATCCACTCATATGGATCATACAGTGGGCCCCACCAGGTGTTTGCACACATGAGCTGATGATCTTAGGTAAGGGACAGCCCTATATATAATGCTAAATGTGATAAGCCACATGACCAATAAAAATTAGGGGTGGTTAATTTAGAAAATCTAAACGTAATATGCTTGGGTGAGTAGGTTAATCTATCTGCGAAAAATATACCATTATGATTAAACATTGTAATTTCCTAACTGAATAAACAATATACTACAATTATATATACAGTAAACCATAAAAAAAGGACAGGCTAGGTTTTGATGTTGAAGCCTAGGCTCAGCCCTTATACTAAACAGTCTTACTTTAGGCCTGGCCCCAGCCCACAAGCGTTAAGAACTTGTCCAAAACCAGACTATAGAGGGCCAACCTTAAAGGCCCAACTGGCCTAATGACTAATTGCAAGCCTTGTTATCTCACAGGATACCCTTAAATTGACGAAGGACAAGTTAAACCATCTTTTGGACTCTTAGATCGACTGAAGTAATTTTTGGATCTATAATCCATGAGGGAATCTTAAGTTCATAACACGTATTTGCCAATCCAATAGTAGCTTAGAGGTGAAGCACCTCCCTTCCACAAAAACAACTAAGGATCAATCCCTAAGTGTAGCACTGATGTTGGACTTGAGGATGTGTGTGTGGGTATGTGAGTATTTAACCAGATAAATCATCATCATTATCATTAAAACCTTATCCCAACTATGTTGGGGTTATTACACCGACTTCGCAAATCTGGTGTTGTGCCTATAAAAAGTTTGTGGAGCTTTCTCATTGGATTGCTCTTTGGGTGTACATATGTGCAGTTTTCTAATGCCAGTCAGTTTCAATATCCCAAGTTCTGAACCCCTCTGTGGGGCCCACTTTTGATGCTTTCCCAATCGTAGGAATTAGG
Source organism: Sextonia rubra (assembly GCA_037013555.1). Taxonomy (NCBI): domain Eukaryota; kingdom Viridiplantae; phylum Streptophyta; class Magnoliopsida; order Laurales; family Lauraceae; genus Sextonia; species Sextonia rubra. The sequence goes on along the minus strand of JASUAD010000001.1, from coordinate 14,797,604 downwards.
GGGATGGTCAACTCATAGGTGGCCAAAATCAGTCCTCTTTGCACCATCTTATCCCTCGATTTATGAATCCTACATCACCAATTTCAATCGTAGACAAAATGGATGGTTTATTGTTGCCAAAATTTAACAGCAGATATCATTCATATGAGTGACAACTTTGAATGAGTGCCAATGCAACATGGATTTTCGTAGGGGTCACTTTGACATAACGTGATTGGATTATAATTGTTGGGCCATACATGCAAGTATTTCTGTGCAACCAATTCTAACCAGAAAATCTGGTGCACCACACAAACATATACAGCATACATATAAAACCATAATAAGGCATCTCTCCAAGCCGCCCCCAAAACAACAAGCTTACCTTCCCCTCCTCGGCCAGTTTGGCGACAATTTTCAATAGCTCCTGCATTTGAAATAAAAGAGTCAGAAAATTCATTGATTTTTGCCACATGCTTTTAAGAAACCTTGTACGCATTTCAACTTTTTTAAAAGGTCCAATTCTGCCACTTAAGTCGGTTGGAACATATTAAGACTTCAAAAGCACGGCCAAAGCAAATGGAAAAAAATGGGTTTATTTGGGTCGGTTAAGTTTGAGTTTATATTGTATCTTGGCAATGAAGTAGATAGGGAAAAAATGGGTCGGTTAAGTTCAGGCTTGTACTGTATCTTGGTCTAACCCGAACAAATGATATGGACCTGGACCTAGACCCACATTGGTCAGGTTACAGGACTCGTACTTGAATTTAAAATCAGATCCAAAGCTAGACCCAGACTCGAACAAAGCGGATACAGGCCAAGCTATAAAAAAAATTAAATAATAAAATTACAGTGATTTCTAGAAAATGAATACAACTTATTATACTATTATAACTACTACACCTTTCTCTTGTGCAAATGTTTAGCAAGGTGCCCCCACCAAAACAAAAAAGAAAAACCCCAAAACCCCAACTCCCCGCAGTCCCTCTCCTTCCTTATATATCATGGATCACATCGGTTTTGTATTAATCCGAATGGACTAGACCGCTGGATTGAAATCAAATAAAATCCTGCATTTTTAACACAATTAAACTTGAGGGCCATAGATCAAAGGGTTAGGATGATGAGATTTACTTGAAATTTTATATAGGGGCTGGTCCCATTTGGATCTTCCAATCCTACCTCATCCATGATTGGTGGGGCCCATAAGTTGTAGACTTGTGGCATTGGGTATTCAAGTTCTCATGTGTATGAAAAATCTATGGGCTCGACCCAGCATCCAAATTTTATTTGGGTCATGCTGTGGACCTGACCAAAACCTAAACTAAAACCCAGTCCAAATATTGGAACCACACCCAGTTTTTTTATATTTCGGCCCTTTGGGTACTTGGGGACCTATTTTCATCCCTAACACGGGAACTGCATCAAAACTCCTAAGCTCTGTCCTAAATATCAGTGATGTTTTGAAAATATTGCAAAAATAGACCTGAAATGATATTTTCTTGACAATACCACATTTTAAAAATACTTCTCAAATTTCAATAATAAAAATGTCAAGAGAGAAATCTGAAAAAAAAAAGACAAAAATAGGAAAACTCTATAATTTTCTTATATCATATTATATTTAGCCATTATTTTAAATAAATAAAAATTATTACTGCAAAATTTTCCCATAATATCTTGAGAAAACCACAAATTTTAAAATATTCCAACATGATTACTGGAATGATAATTTCCTAAGAACGATATTTTTGAAAACATTCCTAAGATTCTGGGAATGTTAGTAAAGCCATATGAAATTTACATGAACTTCAAAAACTTTACAAGAGAACAGTAGCTTAATCATCTTTTTTCTAATTCCCATGATAAACAAATACATAATAGTTCCTAGCATTTTAATTATACAGAGATATGCACTGATCAAAAAATTGTATTAATGTCTGATAGACATGTTTTCCGTGCTGGAAAAACTGGTGACGAAGGATTCCAATTTTCCATTTCATGGTAATGTCCTTATTGCAGTTCATACTTCTGTTGAGTGTTAACTATGGTTTAAAAAACAAACATAATGATTAACTATATTGACAGTAATCCATGATAGAGTGCATTGTATGGAAAGCCTATGATGCAACCTTTTTTTGTTGTCCTCCATTTTCTTCCCTTTATCTTCAAGTGGTATGTGTGAATTGTGAATACCTCCTGTACTGTCAGAGAGTTTTTGTATTATTGTTTTTAATGATAAGCCTGGTGTTATTGCTAAAAAAAATAAAATGAAAAGCCCAGTGATGTCCATGATTATTAATACCTATGTATGTGTATAGCTACAACAAATGACGCTAGAAATTTCAGACTGCCTTCCAGCCGTCAGAATATAGTTTGTAAGAAATATCAAATGAAAAGAAAAATACCTTCCTCCTTTCAGATGTCAACTGGGGGATGCTCAGCCGAATTACATCTCCATCATTGTTTGGAGTTAAATCAAGATCAGAGCTTACTATGGCCTTTTCAATAGCTTTTAAGCTGAAATTTTAGAAGACTCAGAAACCATGGAAAGCCATTACAAACTAAATATAAAATCATTAGTATATTACATAGATTTGTCATATGGCTGGATGAGGAAAGAGCTTGCATCTGGTGTGCTAATCTGGGCAATACTTTTCAAGCCGACTGGACTTCCATAGTATTCAACCTGGAATTGTGTTGCAAACCAGTTAGTGAAACACCATTTATTCAACAGAAATAGCAAGTTCATGAAATATTAGAACTAGAGAAGAAAAAGAAAAAGGCTAAGGTGGTTTCCATGGCCACAACCGTTCACTGCCACAGAATAGTGTTTTCTTTTTTTCAAAATTTAAGCTCTAATGAGTGAAAGTGCAAATGCCAAGATGGAGGGTAAATAAATCCAACAACAACTCATAGAATCTGAAAATGGAAATGCTTAAAATTGAATTAAACTGCATTTGAAATATATATCTCATAGAGAAACACTTTTGTTAGACGCATAGTTAGAAAAACACTCCAAGAAACCAACATTAAATTACAAATTGATGTCATGACTCACACCATCCTCTCTTGAATTATCCAAACAATGATGACTAAATTAAACACAAACCAAACTCCATGACCTATCATTAGTTCTACTTGAAAAATTGCAAAAGGAGGCATTCACATTGGAACAGGTCAGCATTAGTAGAATGAAAAAAATGAAATCCAAAATGCGTATCGGCATTGGCTACAATGGATCCTAGGAGCGCAACTTGGGCCAGGCCAAGCCCAAGTCTGCACAGCCCAACCTGAATCAAAATTTAATTCAGATCGAGTATGCCAACTTTGGGCTCAGGCTCAGCCCTCATTTACCTAAGTAGGCCCGGTTTGGTAAGTTAGGCATATATTACAATTGGCTACTTGTATTTTCCTACTGACCTCTCCCATTTTTCCAAGTTAAAAAATAATAAGAAAAAAGGAACTTCTAGTCCACCCGTATCTAAACACTTGTCTCCCTCCATATTTCCATTTTTGGAGCAGGGCTAAAATGCCTATGGGGTTCTCTAGTAGGGATTCTCTAGTTAATAACATGCTTAGATGGTCTTCCCTCATCAACTAGGCCCAGCAACAAAATCGTAAGATGTTTGGTGACAAAATAGAGATGGACTTGGAAGGTAGCACTGAAGGAGCTGAGAGTTGGAACGGTTTCACAGGGAGGAGATCAGGTGGGTTTTAATTGCTACTTCTTTAAGTACAAAGATGGCTAAAAACCATAAACATGCCCCTGGTATTTAAATGAAGTTGGTACATGATTGCAAAATATTATCTCTCACTGATAGAAGGAAAGCAGTAAAAAATATAGCTTCCAACCTCTACTCGGTCAAGCATTGCAGGATTCGCCCTTCCAGTCCTTACTGCATTAAAACTCGCTTGAATAGATTCAATAGTCTTTTCCATCCTTTGTTTCTAGGATACCATGAATGTTCAGTAGAAGGCACCAAAAGCGAAAGTTTCAATCAGTTTTAGGAAATAACTGAAATAAAATATATCATTATTTTTAAAAAGTACCAATGGATTGACTGACAGCACTTAAAATAACAGCTTCAGCAAGCCATAACTTGAGCTGGGTGTTGGAACTTGGAACGCCTACTATAATTAACAGAAACACACTCACCGCATCTTTCTCAATTAAAGACTTTTCAGCCTCTATTTCTTCAATAGTTGCACACCTCCAAACTCCTGTTCTGAAAAAGAAGCGACAAAATGAATAACACAAGGAGTGAGATTCAAGAAAATCCAACTAATTTGCCGATGTTGTCAGTCGAAAGCAAGTGATTGTAATGCAAAATGGAAATTAAGTGAAAATTGGGATAGGATTTCCTAAATAAGTATAGTGAAGATTTGCATTCACTTGCCTCTTTTTTACCAAGTGTCTTGAAGCAATGAACTTTCCAAACATTTTACTGGTGCCAACCTGTAATGTGACATAATGTGCAGAAGAGCTCCACAATGACACACTTGCTCTAGTGGAAAGACATCTCTCACAACTGTTTCCAAGGAAGTAGAGATCTGAAGAAAAGAGATATTTATCTTCACAATGAAAAGGATCCATGCTACCCACAGAAATAGGTTATGATCCAGAGGAGACGGGAATAAAAAAAACTGACAACACCAAAACTGCAGTAAAAATATTGTGTGGAGGAAAAAAATATATATATAAGAAGGGTGTTTGTATGCACTGCAAATCACGATCAATTCAAATGACTTGTACCATTATTTGCAACTAGGGCAGTAGAATAAGAAATCACATAACATGGGACATCCTAAAACAATATCAGCAATTTGCACTGAAATATGGAGAGAAGAAGTAGGAAAACTGTATCGCACTCAAAGTGATTTCTGATGGATGATTAGACATACGGACAATGACCTCTTTAGCACTTTCACAGTAAATGTGGGAAGGGAAGAGGAGGGGAGATAACATCTTAAGGACATTGATTATATAGTTACAGAAACTTCAATTCATGGGTGCAGTACATATAAAAGCACATAAAAACAAGTATAGGCATCAGAAAAAACTAAATGCATTTCGTTGAACTAAATACTGAAATAAAAGATTAATTGTTTTGCCTAATAACTTGCACCAGGAGTAATGTGTCAAAATGGTCCGGAACGAATTGCCCTTCTTACATAAAACAGGAGCGATGTGGCATTATTGTCATCAATCATCATAGAACTCAACAAGATTAGGTTCTTTGATAAGAAATCTTGTTACATTTGAAAGCTCCAACAATGCAATTCACCAAAACCCCAATAGGTAAATGGCTTCTTCTATTTTCCACTGCTTGTGAGAACTACAACATTGTTTCAATCATGAACCTCACGAACGCCAAATGAGTTCAATTTTACTGTTGTCCAAAGTAAGGGAGAATTGGATTGTTAGTAATGGCGCTCCTATTCACTTTCATTTAGGGCTCATTTGTTTAATCACTAGTTAATAGCAAAATGTCTTTCCATCAAAGCCACTAGGGCTTCTTTACCTCTCATGTATTGAATTCCTGGGAAATGCCTATAACATTTTCATTTTCCATGGAAAATTAAAATGGTTTTCGATGTTGAATTACTTTCCATAGTTACCGAGTAAAGTAAAATCCTCTGCAATTTTCATTTTTCTCAGGCAAAAGCATCTTCCGCAATCTTTAAAAGAAAACAGATTCGGACCGAAAAATGTTAAAGAGTCCACTTTCCGGGAAAATGTTTCCCCGCACCAAACAGCGGAAACCGTGGAAAGTGAAATTTTTAATGTTTTCATCTTCCACGGAAAAAGAAATCGATGTGGAAACAAAACGATGTGGCAAACAAACATGTCCTGGAATCCATGGAAACCCTAGAATATAAAGAATATGAACGGTTTTCACAAGTAGAAATCGGTGTTAGTGTGAAGGAAGAAAGGAAGCATGAGCATGTGGTTTTAAAAGAATAAGAAGAGGAGAAGAAGAAAAGATACCTGTTGTGGTGGAAAGAAGGAGAGTTTTGGGAGCACTTGATCCAACGGCTGTAGAAGAAAAGGGCATCATCGCTATCTACACCTTCGTGCTGTAGCCTGTAGGGCTTTCGAAAAGCACAGCAGAGGAATTGCGGATAACAGAAACACACACACAGGAAATATTATCCTCCCCGCTATGCGGAAATGGGTCGGGTCTTCACCCGTTATGTAATCAGGTTGAAAATGTCTAACCTACCATGTACCTGGATGTTAACCCGAGCCCTGATGTAATGTTTGGGTTGATTGGTGAGCAAACTTCAGTTTGCCCGATTAGGTCGGGTCTTGCAGACTCAACCCAAGTCCAGGACATGTATTAATTTGGCCGAAATTGCCGATCCCAGGTTCCCATTCCAACCCAGAAATCAAAATGAGTGGGGTGTTCGTAGGCTGGGTCACGGTGGACAAAGTCTGGTCCAATCATGGGCCGTTCAGTGGCCAATCTTATAAGGTTGTTGGGTCAGAGCCACTTCAAGATTTGGGATAGAAAACATCAAGATGTAGCTGAGCTGCTATTGGACCATGATTTGCTTCTGGAGAATGTAGTTTCAAACTGCGCTACTATAGTAAGGCCACAGGGGATTCACCTGGCTTCCCCTTAGCCCAAAAGACCGGGACACCTTCAGTTTAAAAAAAAAAAAACGAAAAGTGTTGGGAGAGAAGGTGTGCACAGGTGGGCTTCATGTTTATAATCCCCATCCCAAACTCGATTACTTGAATTGTAAATGTCAACCTGTACCAAGTTCAAACATTGAAAGGGCCAATGCAAGCCCTAAATTAAAAGGTTCCGCTTTAGATTCAGTTGGCAGGTAATAGTATATTTTAATTTTCTGCACTCCGATCTGTTCACTTTTCTATCAACTTCATCGCTTTTTTTTTAATTTTTGGTGTTGAAAGGACTACAAATTGTGCTTATTTAGTAATTTACATCCAGCGATGACAAGGTACCAAAAGACCGAATTTCCAAAAGGCTCCAACTGAAATAACCGGGCAAGGGTTCATTACTGGGTCCAAATTTTGGTCTAGAAGTCCATGGTTTCATACCTGAGCACCCAAATGCCTGATGCGTCACCCATATATTATATGTTTTTTCGTAAAACAAGCATACAATAATATCAGTAATCGAACTTAAATTTGCCAGTGTGGATTCAGGCATCGCCTATGGGCTTTTCATATAAAGTTGGGCAAAGGTATTTCGATTCTCTAACCTGGACCCAAATCTGCTTTTAGGTAGGGCTGTCAAAACGTGATCCGACCCGCCAAATGACCAGTGTATAACTCGTAAAACCCAACTCGCATGATAAGCTGGTCGGTTACCATTATCTCCACTTCTATTCTTTCACATTCTCGGTTTCTTCCTCGCTTGTCACTTTTTTCCTTACTTTCAACTTAGATCCAATACATCTAATTATCAAAGTATCAATACCTAAAAAAAGTGAGACTACTGTTATTTAATGCTTGGGGATATTGTTAGTTCAGAGATACAATAGTTAATATAAAGATGGCGCATAATAGAATTTATGATAAGAAAGTGATTTTATATTTCATACTTGTTATAATAGGAATAAGCATGTGCTTATGATGAGCTAGATAATTTATTATTATTCATTTTATATGGATGGTTTTTTTTAAAAGATAATTTGTGATTTCTTATGTGGTTGTCCTAGTGGCATGAGCCATGCTTGCATTGTGGTTGAGAATTTGATTTAACAAATATAATGAATGTAGGTTATGCGGCTCAACCTGACTTGTACAGCCCACAAAGGCTATGATGGTTAAGTGGGTCGGGTTTGGGTTGACCCATGGTAAGAGTGAGTTAAGGGTTTCTTACCCATTTAATAAACGGGGCGGATGCGGGTTGCGACGTATTGGTCCATTTAATAAACGAGTCAAATGCGGGTTGTGATATTTTGGTCCGTTTAATAAACAGGTCCGATCCAATTGACACTTCTAGCTTTAAGTCTCCATTGCAAATGGCTAGGGTCCAACAACGGGATCGACCCACCCCCATGTTCATCCCTACATACATCTTGTGCAAACTTGCAAACATTGGCCTTCTATCTTTCAGATGTCCAAGCCTAAATAGAAGCAATTATTACATTTGCTTGGCTGGACTCTTTCACAGTATAGCTTTTTAAAATAAATGATTGTTTGGTTAGCCTAACTTTTATACTTATTTTTTAATTAAAAAAAACAACAAAACGTGTTTAATTATATATATAAAAAGAAGCTTTAATATATAATAGTTAGATAATTTATGTTACACATCATAAAACTTAATTTGTTTTAAAATTCGTAAAAGCTAAATTATACAATAAAGAGGAACCTTTTAGGTGAAGGATCACCAACAGAAAATCAGAGTCGTGCCAATTTATTCCGAGGCATGTATTCATTTGTGAAGTAGTAATAATCGATTCTCCTTAAATTGTTATTGCGTTTGGATGGTTTTTCAATATATTATTTTATTTTAAAACTCTGACCTAAATTCAATGCCAAATGAGGCCAAACGTGTGAATTCAGATTCTACAAAAATGTAAAATTAGACCCATTGACATTGTTCCCCATTTAGACAAATCTTTTTATACTCTATACAAACCTCATATATCTGTGTGGTCCACATTTTCCTCTTTTAAATTCTTTATAGAGATGAGCAAAAACGATAGATAAACAGAAGTTTGTCTCCAATTTGTAAAAAAAAAAAAAAAAAGGCCGACCCAGTGTACAAGGCTCCCGCATAGTGGGGTTTAGGGCGGGCAAGACGTACGCATATGAAGTTTGTTTCCGGTTTGTAATGGTCTTAAAAGCGGTGGGGTTTTCTTTTAATAATGATTACTTATCATGAGAGTACTCAGTCATAAGATGATATGCAGAGATTTCTTAAAGTCTGTTTTTAGTCTCCTGCATTTCATCAACAATAGCGGATCTTTCCTCTAATGAATATGAGTATGACAGTATTCTATTACAACAATCATTTCTTAACCAAGTGAAATTGTTGCCTAGATTTTGACGAATTTGATTTTAGCTTTATATTTTTCTATTTAATTCTCGAACCTACTTCATCATCCTCTTCTTGGGGACAAATGTCTGTGATTAGTTAACGCATGATTAACCCTTCTTATGAAAGTCATAGTTAATGCATGATTAACCCTTCTTATGAAACTCAGAGAAATAATTCTTGATCTAAATTGAAAATTAATGGGTTATATCTTCTTAATTTTCCCTTATTTGGGCATTGCATTATCATCTAGGTCATTGACCATGATTATTTCTTATTTTTTAATTCGACCAAATCAAAAGCCACAATTTGATTGTGTTTATTTTACAGAATGGGAGGGGAGACAAGAATTTTGCATATAGTTTCAGTCCTACTTTATGTCTTGCTCCAAGTATCATAGGTGCAGGTGGATTATATGGATGACAAAAAATTACCATAAAAACAAGCACCACACAAACCATTAGAGAAAACAGAGATGATGCCCTGGGTTTTGAGTATCTACAAAACCAATCTTGCAAAAATATTTGATAGAAAGAGAGATGCAAATAGCTACTAATGGAGACAACGAAGGTGAGCATTAAATTGCATTGGGGAAAGAGAGATGCAAGCTGATTTGGTTGACATGGACACCAACAGTGGCATGGTTGCATAGATAAGAAAAGACCTGCATTCATTTGGTCAACATGGAGAATGTTGGTTCAGACTAAGCGACTCAGGGACTCGGACCGTCACATCAAATCACAGGGAGCATCCTCCACAAGGTGGACTCCGAAAAGCCTTGGATCCATCAAATCACAGCGAGCATGCTCCAACTTCCATGTAGTGCCAAGGTGGACTCCGAACAGCCTTGGATCCCTGCTCTGGTTTATTATAATTATTTTTTTTTGGGTTTGAGATTAATGGAAAAAGGTGATGGGTGAATGAGAAAAAAAAAATAGTGATGGCTAGTTAGATTTGATCAAGCATTCTTTTTCTTTAGATTCAAAGAAGAAGAACAAGAACGATCGAGCACAAGAGCTTCGGAAGTCGATGGAAATGAACAAATATGCTCAATGCAGTAGAAGATGGGTATTTAAAGAGACATCCACACCAGAAGATACTGCAAAGAGAGCTGATAGGTTACAACCCAAAAAACACATTTTCCATTCAGTTCCCGCTATTTCACTATCTGCTTCCGCATAAGCAAAGAAGCATGATCCCATCCCAGAGTGAGTCTACAGTTGCCCAAGGAGAGAGCACTTTTTGCACTTTAGCTTTTCCAAAGCAATTTTTAAGCCAGAATAACCACACTGACTTTTTGGGATTTTGGACTTTTCTATAATCAAAAGCCCAAAAAGCCCTTCAAATGAGTCCAACCAAACACGGCCACTCGTTGGTGCAGTGGAGCTACAGAGCTACCGGTAGGGTTATCATGGGCTGGAACTATATATATGATTTGGATTCATTTAATAATTAGATCAGGCTTGAATTAAATGGAAGAAAGTCCAAACCCAAACTAGGCTAGCCCAAATGAGAAATGCTTATAATTTAGTGATAGTTGGTCCAAACAATCACTTAAAAGCTCTTATAACTCATAAAAGAGTCAACCCAGGCCCGACCCAATGAGGATTGAATGAGGAATGCTTATAATTTAGTGCTAGTTTATCTTAACAATTGTCAGAGCCATCACAACTTATAAAAAACCTGATTTGTCCGTCTTCCTAGGCCAAAATATATGGGCTTGCACCTGATACAAACATGTATTTTAAAGGCAATCCGATTCTGAAAATGCCTCATCCCTGCTCTACCAATCCCATGAACACCCCTAGTTATGCAATTGAAGCATCTCTTTTTTTTTTTTTTATCTTGTATGTAATTTATTGTTAAAGTTTGTTAATTTATGGTTATTTTTTCCTATTTGGTCCTAAGATCAATTAGAATATCCAAATCACCATATCCAATATTCTCAACATTATTGTGACTGAAAAGTAAATTTATTGATATATTTTTTTCGTTTGTACTTTTTATTGAATTCAACAGTTAAGATTAGTTTCTTTGGAGAAAATTTCAAGCCTTCCATAAGGCGGGTTGGTGATTTTTAACTCAGAAGATTTGATTTTTTCAAGAGGTGAACCTCCTATATATAGATAAGATTGGCTCTACTTAACGTCATAGCATGTGGTCGTTGTAAAAATAAAGTTATCATGTTATAGCCTCTTTTTGAGATACCTGTGTATCACCAACGCAATTGTGGACGCTGTTTTGATAGTCACTTTGGTCTGTGCCAAGATGGAATATTTAGATATTTTGGATTGCAGTGAAACTTTTTGGAGTAACTATTCAAAATAATTAAAATTAAAAAAATACGTACATACATGTAACAAAAAGTAAAATATAAATAAAATATAAATTATGCATGTTTCTTGTTATGAATATTGAGAAGAAATTTTGTAAAAATTGTGTTACAAACCGAAGTAGGTCGAAATAGACTAGAGTGGACAACCACTATAGACCGAAATTGGTTGAAATGAGTCAGAATAGACTAGAGTGGACAACCACTATGGACTGAAATTGGCTGAAATGGACCGAAATCACTGAAATGAGATGAATTTGATTGAAATTCAAACCAGAATTTCTTTTGCCCCCCATTCTCGGCCAAAGACGAGAATGAAAAATACCGACCATTTTGACTGAAGAGAAACGAAACTGAGCACTATGATCACCAAGCTTTAATACCGTGTAGGATTGAAATATACGAGTAACAAATAGCTTAGTTTTCCATTTTCTGTAGGACAATCTTAATACATCAAGTGAGGAAGGGTAATGACCAACTTTGGACTTCAACTAGATATATTAGGCAAATCAAATGCATTAAATGCCTCTCTATGGTTCTATCTCCATGTGGAATGCTTCAAAAAGCGCTTACTTCTCTTATCCCTGCAACATGACAGTCTATATGGAAAGCTACATCTTCTTCTATTTTCATAAACAAAAACAGTTGTAACCACTGCCATTTGACCCACGTTTGCATGTCATTGGCAATGTTCTATTTTCCTCTTTGTTTATTTTACAAAGAGAGACAGAGAGACTACACCTGTTAATAGGACTTAAAAGGAGAGGAGTACGCTACATTTAAGATGTTCGTTTATCTTTTACCAACGAAGCAAGTCCACCCTACGTATGTCCATGCCAGGGGTACCCAAAAAAGGCCAAGCACAACAGTCAACCTTTGAACTACATTAAATGGGTTCTACAATGGGATTGCAGGGAGAAACAGAAAATGTTTCACAATTCCATGGAAGTTGAGGTTAGGAAAGCAATACCAAATGAAGATATTGCATTGCATTAGGATAACATAGTAAAATATGGATACATAAATCGTACTATTAGAGGGGGGGTTTCTCCTTTTTGTTTTTATTTTTGTTTGGGTTTTATGTATGGAACACCCGAATGTAGATTTGATGGGGCCCACGACCATCAGATTAGGCTCTGAAATTCCCCATAGCAACCGACATACCTACCCATGTGATTTTTTTTTTCAGGGCAGGGTGGTGGGTTGGATTAGCACCTACGTGATTATTTAAAATTTTTTGCACACATCTAATCCTCCAAAATCATTAGTAGCGAAATAGGCTTATGATAAGCTCAGGGCAAAAAATAAAAATATATTGGGTTTGGAGATATTTTATATTATATTATAGAGGAGCGTTAAATAGTGCCCGAGCGTTTTTTAGAGTGAAAACATCCTTTTTTTGCAACGAATAGGAGATTAGAAATGTAGATAAGTAATTAATATTACTTTTAAAAATAAGAAAAAGTCACCACATGACTTGTTCCTAATTGGAAGATAGAAAGATGATAAAAACGCCTCTTTTTAAATGGGGCATTCTTGAAAATTTCTCTATATTATATAGATGTGTGTATTGGTGGTTGGCTTAATTTTATTGGCTGTTATTTTCACAAATTGAGATATCTTATTGAAATTTCACTACAATTCAGCTGATAACATTAGAAAAAAAGCGTTCAGGTGGAAACAAGTATATGAGCTTCAAACTCTACAAACACATCTTTCAACAAAAGTACAAATGACCGATGATTGAGTATATCATTAAGCTTAAAAGTTTAAATACATACATTAATAAAAACATATACTTATGCATTTACATTTTTACATTTACTTCAACAGAATCAAAAGCATGAGATAGAGATATATCAAAATATTTAAATTCATAAGAATTTGTATGAGGTTTTATCATAGAACTTTGATAGGCGAGATGTGTAAACACCTGAGGGTATGAAGCAATCCTGCACTAAATGAAACAACATTCACTATCCATAACCCAAATAAATAAATAAATAAATAAAAGAGAGTCTAACAGATTCCTACAATTGTGGTTAGTCTTGCTTCCTCCTTAGTTTCTCTCCCTAGTTGCTCATTCGCACTAAGTAGATTATGATGCATACACAAGTTTGCCAGCCCATGTACATACATGATACTTATATATATACATGTAAAATAAAGAACGTGTAAAATAATAAATCAAAGTAAAATCAGGAGAATGAATCAGTAAAGAAAAGTTGGAACGAAAAAATTCCAAAATAAATGAATAATGAGATCCTATGATTTTGGTAGGATAAATTGAATTTTGATCTTGGAAAGTTTAATTGCTATTGTTTTGGATTAGATAAGATTAGTTGAAATATTGATTCTAGAGTTTCAAATTGAGTTAGAAAACGCTAAGGAAATTGTGCCCTTTTATCTTTTATAAAAAATATCATATCTTTTAGAAACCTATAAAATAAGGAATCATGTCAAATCCATACTTTCTGATTTTGTTTGGAAAGAAACTCTGGAGTCATTACAAAGTGGGTCATATCTTATTTCAAAGGAAATGTTACAGTGCATGGGAAGGTACTGTACATAGGACTCTTTTGAATGTGGGCAACTATGTCTTAATATATCATTATCAAAACTAAATCATCCAATAAAAAATCCCACATCAACTAAAAATTTATTATTATTCGTTTTTCTTCATCTTCTATGACGGGATGTGATGAGATAGAACCATGTCTGACATGAGTGGAAGTTGTGGACCGCACAGTGCGACCCACTATGAAATGGCAAAAGAAAGTGAAAACTAAATTCCATGAAAAGAGGCATTAGATTGACACAAGATCCAGTGATAAAATGAGAGGGGGTGTTGGCGTTGTGGACTGCACAGTGCGACCCACTCTATGAAATGGTAAAAGAAAATGAAAACTAAATTCCAGGAAAAGAGGCATTAGATGCATTAGATTGACTCAAAAGAGAGGCATTTTGTAGAATTCCCAATATATATAGTAATGCTCCTGTATAAGCTTCATTTATAGTCTTATGATACAAGCCACCTATTGGTCCATCTAAGCAAACCATTCAAACCTAATCACCCTATTTACATAGGCCCCATTGGATTTTGATAAATTCAAATGAAGTGGACCATTGGATCGAGAGCAAATTTTGTAATTTTATATAAAGTCGTTAAACTTATGAACTACAAATGAATGAGTTAAATGAATTGGATTGAATGGGTTAAAAGAATTAGGTTGACTTAAAATTTAATCTCTAGGCTGTCCCCACATGGATCTTTCGATCCTCTCTATTTTATAATATGTAGAGCTCCAACCGTAAGACTGTAAAGGAACCTTGTATAACAGCACTACTATATATATATGTGTATGTGAATAGTTTGTGCAAGTCATGCACTAGATGGCTATACGTACCTCAATGGGGGGCCCACAAAGGTCCCAACTTTGGACCAAGATTTGAAGGGATCAAAATATCTCCCTAGATCCTTAATCCCTAAAAAAAAAAACAACCCCACTTCTCAAACCTATCATCTCCATCTAGGCCCATAAGTTTACTGGTATAAAGTCCACTCAGATGAGTGTACAGTCGATCCAACAGTCCAATCCATTTAGGATGGATGCAAAACCTAGGGAGCATGTTAAATTCAAGGGGGGTGTGGCCCATTTGGATGGACCATCAGTAGGCCCCCCAACCCTGGTCCACAACCTATGCACGGGGTGCACTTGAGAACCATCCTTTCTCTCTATATATATAATAAAGGCTAATATACTTATTAGCGTTTCAACGACAACAATAATACAACAAACCTTTTCTTCCAAAGCTTTTGAAGTACACTAGTCTCAATTAGCATACCCTCCACTTATATGAACTACTATTACATGCATGGTTTTCTATTTGAATGATATGTAAGAATACATATCCTATTATTATTATTATTATGGTACCCAACATTAGTTATATATATATATATGAAGAATATTAGTACCCATCTATCCCTCACTCAGGGCTTTCCTTTTTTTGTACATAAGCATTCACTAGCATTCTCATACATATATATATATATAGGAGGGCTATATGATGCTTAGACATTTTGTAAAGTAAAATACGCCCCAAGGATTGACGAATAGGAATCAAAGTCTTCTTTCCTATTTTTTCTCCACATCTAATGACTTTACAACTTCCCATATTTCTTCTTATCTAAAATGCCCTATTTGTTTCACCAATGAAAACGTTAGTTGTCTTGAAAAAGAGGAAAACAAATACCTTAAATCACTCCTAATCTCTCTATCCTCAGGTAAACTGACTATTACCAGTACTATTTCTCATGGTGGCTCCTATATTTTCTTTGTATAGCATCTTTTACATGCCAGGTTGTTAGAATAAGTTAACAACTTTGCATAATTTCGATCATTCATTAATCTCAAATCTAGGCCACCATTAATGGAATTATTAGATAACATGAGGATTTGAAATCACTCCTAAAAGTAAGATACTTGCGATATTTAGATCCTACTTTTTTAGGAAGAATAAAAAGCTTGGAATATGAAACGTTGCTCATCTACTTTTTATTGTTAATCAATGCGAGTTGAGATGGCAACAAATAATTAGGATAATAAAAAGGGGCAAAAAATGCCCCTATTCTAGAGGGGCATTGTCTAGAATTTCACACACGCACATATGGGAAAACCTCCACCGAGCATCTGGTGCTCACGATAAGGTAAGCACCATGTGTCAAAACACAAGCAAGACTCAACTTATAATTCATCCAACTGAACTATAAAATAAGTACTGATACTATGTTTGTCACTCATTCAAATGGATTGGCTCGTTGGATCATATTACACTCATTTTGGACAATAAAAACTTGTCAACAATTGATTAAGTGCTTAAGATGATTATTTGAGCTACCATCGCCATGGAAGGATTGGTGGGAGGGAGATCTTTCAATCCCCCCAATCCCATCCCTAAGTGGGGCTCCTAGTGAGTCCCACTAGAAAGTGCTGCTCACTTTATAATGAGCACAGGTGCTTAGTAGAGAGGCAAGATGTTC
The DNA here is from genome assembly GCA_037013555.1 of Sextonia rubra. Taxonomy (NCBI): domain Eukaryota; kingdom Viridiplantae; phylum Streptophyta; class Magnoliopsida; order Laurales; family Lauraceae; genus Sextonia; species Sextonia rubra. The sequence continues at coordinate 14,781,226 of JASUAD010000001.1, read as the reverse complement.
TCGGAAAGCTTACTCTAAAAGGCGATTTGATTTGAGCGAGATCTTGATCTGATTTGGCCGGACTATAGTCTGATATGAGCGATATGATTTAAGCGATCGAAAAAAATAGCGTTTCGATTTGGCCGGACTGCAATATGATATGAGTGATGTGATTTGAGCGATAAAAAAAATAGCATTTGAAAGGTCCATAAGAAAATTGAGTTGGAAAAAGATAGAAAGTTGAGTTAAAAAAAGATGGCGTTTTGAATGATTTGTAGGAAGATTGAGTTGGAAAAGGATGGAAAGTTGGTCTCAAGGGAAAATAATGTGTGTAACACTATATGATGCCCAGGTAGTTTTTTGAAGTGAAAACGCCCCCCTTAACAAGATGATGGGGTTATCCAATTGCACTAATTTTTAGGAATAAGATTTATAGTCCTTAAATCCCTGCTTTATCTCTTTTCAAATCAACTAATCCCTATTTGTTCTCTACTTCGTTAAATGCACCCTTGAAAACGCCCCTTGAAGCATGCAACGAATGAGAGAAGAGGGGCATTCTTTAAAACATATTGGTTTCTCCTGTTGCAATGAAATTGGATGAGGGTCCATCTATCTATCATTATTATACTTGGCCATGTATGGAAATTTACCTAGGTTGTTTTGTCCTTCAGTCATTAATTATGTTTTTCAATGAATTGAATGCATTAAATCAACAATAAATACAATTAATTTTTATTGGATGTTGGATGAGGGGCTGAAATGCACTTTTTGAGAGGGACATTCTTTATCGTTGCTGACCTACCATAAAAAATTGTCAGTTTCGGTGAAAGTGGACCTCCCATCAAATTGTAATGCTTTATTTTTTTTTTGTTTATTTAATAATGGACCAACTTATCAAATGCAATAAAGTGAGAAATGAGTAATTGTAGATGTGGCCCATCTTTGATAAGGCTATCACTGTATAATCTAATTTTCGAAAGAGCTAATCATTAGTGTAATATTTTTCTATGCCCCAGTCAATGCAGATACGTAGTGGGCCAAATTTTTTTTAGTGTACAAATTCCAAAAAGAACTAATTGTACAAAGATGGAGAACGATGTTCAGACAGGAGCACACCACCAAAGAACGACATGCAATGTGCTTAATGCCATAAATTTAATTTTGAAGAATTAAAGTATGAAAGATAGCTTCAATAAAATGATCTTTTAGATATGGGCAATGATGGTTGCACCCATAGTTGTTAAGTCATTTCTCACTGTTTATTTAACATTTAACATGGTTCAAAACTTGGGTTCAAAATAAAAACAAAACAAACTTATAAAATTCGTGATGCCGGCCTTAAAAGTTTGGACGATGTAGTATTTAGAAAGACATCTTCAGTTTTTCAATATTTTATCTAATCAATCGTTGTCGTTCAAAAATAAATGACATCTTTACATTTTTTTTATGTGGCTATCTATTTGTCATAAGATCAATCAAATTATATTTTGACTCTCTTATGCTCTTCTAATATTATAGTCATACAAATTCTAAAAACGGTGGGAATTCATTTACTTATAAAGTTTAAAAACAAAGAAAAAAGGTATATATACAAATTAAGCACCACCTGTTTAATTTATTTGTTGGCCACTAGCTCATCCATTAGTGCCCACCGGCATACACATTCCTCTGCATTTTTTATGGTTTGAAATCTTTTGGGCCTTATAAGTGATGGAAAGAAAAAAAATCTAACAAAAAATTTTGGACAGATATCTCAAATTTATTAGTTTGTTTTTAGCTTTTTTTATTTTATTATTATTTAGGCAAACTCTAATCGATAGTAAGAAGATTGGAAAATGATTTTCTGACTTCAAGTGTAATTATCATAGCGTTGATATTTCTAGAAGATCATTTTACTGAGACAAAAATCATTTAATGAGTCCATTTTTAAAGACATTAGTGTATATATAAATATATATGACAAAACTACTATGCATCTATTCCTCACACTATATGAGGGACATTTCCACTTTTAAAAAGTATTAATGTGCAAAATGGAAAAATCATATCTTATACTATTAGGTCAAAAAAAGGAAGTATAGATGCATAGTAGTCTTTCACACACACATATATCCATAACGTCAAGTGACATGACATGTTGAAGAAGTGGCCCACTAGGCATTAGTATTGGTTGGATCAAAGACAATTTTTACTCTTTCATGCTCTCTTTAAAATTAAATGCACAATGGCCTTCCTTTTTCTAAGATGGGCCACATCTAAATGCTTTTTTTTCTTTTTATTAGCTTTCACAATTTAATCTATTATTTTATAAATGACGAAAAAAATAAAATATCCCAATTTGAATCTGGGCCCTATCTCTAAGAAAGTGAAATTTCTCTCATAAATAATATTGGATATTTCTAAAAACATTAAGTTAAAAAAACATTTCTTAGAATGCATTTATAAGAAGGTAATTTTGGAAAATTAATAAGTTTGTAAATAGGCATGTGCTTTCAAAGAGGGTTTTGGTAGTTGTTCCTATTCTTCATACGTGGAGTAGGGGTGTACACAATTCGGATTGAATCGTATTGAGCCTAATTTGTCCTTAATTCGTTACCTACGGATTGACAGTTTTGTAATCCATAGCCAATTCGATGCTTAATAAAAATCGACCCAAACCAAACCATGGATCGACAGTTCAGTTTGGATAAAACTATTTAGTCTGTTAGGTAACAAAATATACATGGAAATCAAATCCCATATAAATATATATTATTTTATGTCAACAGTTCAATTCAATTTCAATCCGTAGACAAAGGATAAAATTTATCACCGAACCATTGCTATTGGATTATGATTTTTTGAATCCATTACCAAACTATTAACCATCATTTTCTTAAAAAACTGTAGATCGAATTAGTTCCATTCGGTTTTATAGATTGACGATTTTTTTTTAATTTTTACACCCCTAATGTGTGGAGAAACAACATTAACATCCTAGCGTCTGGAGAAAACAACATTGCAGTTAAAAGCGGCAATCGGGTCGAGTCAGGCTAAATGGATCAGACCCATTTATTATCAGACCCATTTAATAAATGGGTCAATGCAACCTAACCTGACCCAACCCGGTTTAATCTACATAGCCTATGTGGTTTGGGCTAGGCTGCATAACCCATGTAAATTGCATTTATTAAATCAAAATTTAAACCACAATATAAGCATGACTGATGTAAATAGGAGTTAAAAACAAAGAAGAAAGTAAAGAGAAAGGAAGAAACCAAGAAATATGAAAGGGTAGAAGTGGAGATAACTATGAGGAACACTTTCTGCTTATGTTTTTAAATAGATTTAAGTAAATTTAAGTATTAATATGGGTTATATGGGTCAACCGTAACTTGACTCATTTAATTGCAGGTTAGATATTTCTGACCCGTGACTGACCCGTTTATCATGCGGGTCGGGTTATGCGGGTAATATTCGGGTCGGGTGAAGTTCGAATTACATTCTGCCAGCTCGTTGTAGTATATAGCCCGGCCTAAAAAAGAGGGGTTTTGAATTCATGTGTTAAGATCAAAACTTCATAAGATATTATAGGACGTCGCCACCTTCACAGTCCTTTTTTATTATCAAATCTCGATTCTTAATTCTGGCACAAACCTCGAAAGTGGCAGCCACCTATGCCTATGAGTACGAGCAGATCACTCGGGCGTACCATAAGAATTTGCCCATGGAAGCCTGTACCTTTCATGAAACGGCTCTATTCAGGTTCTCTCAGTCCAAGGAATTTTCTCATCGGCTCATAACACGCCACCTAATCTTCTTTTTGTAAACCTTGCCCAATGTATTTGCAATGCATGCTCAAAAGGAACAGTGGACATTCTTGGAAAAATCATTAAAAAAAAAATTTATACCTCTAGGCTTGTTAAAGCCGACAACATCGATTTTGTTTTGTCAATATAACAACAAAAGCTTGTCCCCAGTAACTCAAAAGTATTCAGATGCATGGACCCATATTTTAGTGCTGTATAGATCATGGCAAAGTTTTATATATTTAGGAAAATAATTCTATGAAAATTAATTATTATTATTATTTTATTAAAATTTTATGTGGGGTGCATTTTTCACCCAATCCAAACATGGCAATACACAGGGACCCTCCTGATAGTCACTTGCAACAAGTTTCAGTTAAATTCAAATTTATTTGACTGTTGGATCGACTGTGCACCAATTTAAATGAATTAAATTTATAGGCTACGGATGAAGGGGGTATGGATATGTGATTGGGGTCAAACTTGATATTTGGGTGGTCCCAAATAGATCTTGCTATCACCTTGGTCCTATCTTCAAATAGGATCCACAAGTTGGCCTTATAAAAAGTTTTTACGGTGGTGTATAAGAACAGTTTTCACAGGATCAGAGCTCATATTTATATATTTATGAATGAGAAATACTATTATGCGTCTATATTTCATCTTGTGGTGAGGAAAAATTTCTTTTTTAAAACTAAGAAGGTAAAAAAGGTATTATGATGTATGATGATTTTGTACTTTTGCACATCAATACTTTTTAAAAATGAAAATGACCTTCATCAGAAGGGGAGGGAGTAGATGCATAGTAATTTTGTCATATATCTCCTTAATCCATGATAAAGGCTTGTAAGTCTCCATAGTGGCCACCTATTGCAAATTAAACTATTCTAAAATTAATGCCTCTCTTTTGATTGAAATATGACACATTTTATGTATTTTGGGCCTGACATAAATTAAAAAAATATAATGCATTCAAAAAAACTACTATAAAATCTTCTTTGGTATCCATAGTGTAAAATCTAAACTTACAACACCCAGCTACTTAATGCCTGAATATGGCTATGAAATCGGGAGATCGGAGCCGAGCATTGGTTATTGAAGGGTTTGTTTATAGCTTTTTACCCAATTTTATTATGTGTGGCGTTGAGTCTTCTCACTTAAAATTTAAACTGCAAACACCCAGTTGTCTTTTTTTTCTTTTTTGGGTAAAAAAAAACTAGCCTTTTTGTTAGGATTTTTGTAATTAGCTAAATTTATATTTTGGACAAAATTCGTATTTATTGATTTGTATTTCATATTCTTAAATATAGACTATTCATTGCATTGCAAAAATTTTGAATTGAAAAAAATCAAAGATACTGTACGCGCTCGAGCGGAACTACTCTTGTGCTCGAGCGGGCTGCAGAAGTGACCGCGCTCAAGCTTTCGAATACTGCGCCCAAGCCTGACAAGAAAATTTTCTTTTTTATGCCTTCGCCCTTCTTTTGATTGTAGATATGATTCATTCAATCTTTGATCATATTGATTTCTAGATCTTTACGTGGGATTTTTTCAACATTTTTTTTCCTTTTTCCTTTTTATTAGTTGCTTCTGATATGTTCAATCTATGCGATTTGGTTGTTGTTGTAGCTATTGTTTATATGGATTCAATTTATGGTGAGGTTAGCATATTCATTGTTTTGTATGATACCATTTCATGTTGATCTCTTGTGTTTGTTCTGGCTCTTGGATTTCTCAAGTATCCTAGCGCATGACTCATGCATGCATATTTTATTTGATTTGCTTTTCTTGTTCTGTCTCTTTAACTTCCTATGTATTCTAGAACATGACCATGCTTGCATGTTTTCTTCTCGGAATGAATTGGGTTTTATTAGGTTTTGTTTATGCATACTAATTATATATGATTGAAATTCTACATAAATAAAAATGACACTACGTAGTTTGTATCTCATCAAATAAAAAACTAATTTAGGATGTGGCAAATGGTATATTCGTAAACAATGCATATACTCAAATCAAGATGGATAAAAAGTGACCCATGAAAAGGTAGGTTAGAATAATGTGTTAATGTTGATGGCATGAGATGATCAATTTTATTTCAAACTTTCTTAAATCCTAGCTAAAATCCTATTACTCTCCCATAAGTCCTCTCAACCGCTTTTCAGGCTCTATTACTCGAGGTTCCCATAACGTCTCCTCTCCTCTTTTTTTTTTATACATTTCGGTAAGTCTCCAAGCTTCCCACAATAAGACATTTGGTTTATCACTGCCACAACCAAGTCCTTGGGAATTCTATTAGAACAAAGATACCAAATTTTGCCGGTTGTCATTGTCATAACATGTTGTCGTTACAGAAGAACCTACAAGTTGCTTTTGCCCCTTCCTTATGTCCTTTTTTTTTTCCTTAAAGTTTCTGATGTTTTCTTTTGCTGTTAGAATTTTGGATGTGGGTGGAAAGTTGGGTTTTGTAAGGGCATCATTATGATCGCCGCGAACCAAATTACTGGTTGGTATCTGTTACTACCAAGTGATCAGATCTAGCCTTCTTTCTTTTATTTTTATCTTTTCATAACATGTTGTCATTGTAGAAGAACCTGCAAGTTGCTTTTGCCCCATCCTTCTTTCCTTTTTTTTTTCCTTAAAGTTTCTGATGTTTTCTTTTGCTGTTAGGACTCTGGATATGGGTGGAAAGTTGGGTTTTGTAATGGCATCATTATCATCGCCACAAACCAAATTGCTAGTTGGTATCTATTACTATAGAGTGGTCAGATCTAGCCTTCTTTCTTTTATTTTTATCTTTTATTAAAGTGGAAGAGTTCTTATAAAAAGAAGTAGAATAGTTCTTTTTTTTAACAAAAAAAAGAATAGTTCTGCCATTGTCTTTGTTAACAGCAGTACATCTATTGCCGTTTTATTTTCTCAATGCTCACTGAATGAATTTACAATATAGTTAGCCGCCAACAAGCACCTTCCATTTTCTGACCATATGATATTCCAAAAGACCTTCTTTGTATGCAAGCTAGCTCCCTTGTACATTACAATGAAATGAATTGGATAATGCTCCTTTTGCCTATTCAGATGCATTTTTTACATGTCATTTATGTAACTCATTAAGTGTTTTACTATGCAGTCACACATTTAGAATAAAAGGACATGTTCATCAACTGTGTTAGGATCTGTTATGGGAACTGCTCCTTCCACTCATTAGTATATCTATTCATGTTTTTTTTTCATATTGAAATTATGTAAGAGGTAAAGTAACAATGCAGTATAAGTCCCTCATTCAAGGTGTTGCACATGGGTTATTTGCTTAAAAAAGTCAATTGGTCGCAATTGATTTTTTCAATTAAACATGTTTTTCATTGGCAGCAAAATTATTTTCTTTCCTTAAAAAAGTCAATAGATCACAATTGAATTTGCATTCCAACATGACTTTCATATATTTAATGATGGTTGTCTTTATTTTCCTTTCTTGAATTTGTTTGAACTTCCTATAAATATGTTACAATTTTCTTTTATTGAGTTCATGACCATTTCTTAACTTAAAATTTCCTTTAATTTATGTTTATGACGATACCACTTGATGTCTACATGTTCATCGCATATAGATTATATCAGGATTCATCCTCTTTCTATATAATGAATATTTCACAATAAGGAGGACCAATTTTTCTTTAAAAAAATAAATTTTGTATTTTCTTTAAAATATTATTAAATTGCATCTTTATATTTAAACGAGAACGCAAGCAAATTTAGAATACTCACAATTTGATAATTAAATAAAACAATTTCTGTTAGGTTTATGTCTTGTATTCCGGTTTAGCCGGATGAGTCCACTGGGTTAGTCAGGGACTAGTTTAAGGTCAAGGGTATTTTGGTAATTGTACCGGGGCTTTCTTGGTGGCCAAGAAAGCGGAGATTATATATTGTATAGTCTGTAACCCTAGACCTTGCGGCGGCCGCAGTAGTTGCCCGTGGTGCTCCCACACCACGTAGGAGAGATGAGGTGAGAGTGTGAGAATTTCTTGTATGCTTTGCTTGTTATAGTGAAGATGTTCGTCCTCCTGTGCCCGTGGATGTAGCCCGGTTTGGGTGAACCACGTAAATCTCGGTGTCTCTTCTTGTGTGGTTGATTGTTGATCTTGTGATTCCGTGGATGTGCACAACGGGTGATTATCAGAAAATCACAACAATTTCCTAAATAAATTTTTTATAGGACAACTTACCAATTAGAATTAACAAAGATAACAAAATTAAATCTTCTGCAAAAGTAATATATCACTTATCAGCCAAATTCAGCAAACTCAAAATAAAGCACCCTCATAAAACATTACTATACAGAACTGAAAATACACTTGATTCATTATTTCAATGTATTGTTCTTTTATAGTTTTTAAGCTCTAGATCCACAGTTGCATTTTTTCATGGCAGATTTGCTCTCATAATCTGAAACATCTTGAAAAGTAGAATTGACATGGTAACTTGAAGTATATTAGCTTTCAAGATGGATGTTCTTCTTTCTTATGTTTCTGTTTTCTCCTTCGTTATCTTCTTTTCCTGGACCTTAGATGAGACCGAGGGATTTGAATTGTTTGTTCATATTTTTTCTCATCTTTTTTCATCTTTCTTTGATCCGGAAGGGCTTAAAAAATTCTGGATTATAACTTTGTGATCGAGTTGGATTCTGTTCTTGCAATGAGGTTGTGACGATCTATGGATATCTTGTAATTATTGAAAATAATAATCGATATTCTATATTTATTTGTTCACTTTTATAGCCCTTTTTTTAAATTAAAAAAAAGGAAAAAAAATCTCACATATTTGTTGTTGGGCTAGCTTGCTTGGATATTTTGGATTTGAAGTTTGCGACTGAGTTGGATTATGTTCTTGCAATGAGGTTGCAACGATCTATTGATATCTTCTAATTACTACATGTGCAATGAAATTTTTTTTTTTAATTTTAAAATCTCACATCTTTGTTATTGGAGTAACAATCGTTTGATTTTTTTTCCTTTTGCCTATGTTACTCAGATATTGTAGATTAAAAGTTTGTGATCGAGTGGATTTTGTTCCTGCAATGAGGTCGATTACATTTATTGGAAGTTTTATATATTTATTCCTTTACTTTTATAACTTTGAAGTACAACACTTACTTTATTAGATTCAAAATGTTCATCAGGCTTTTTTAGGCTTCCTCCTCTCATTTATGCCCACCTTTTTGTGTAGTTATATGTTGTTTTGTCTCAAGTTTGCTATGGTGGCTCTGAATTTTGGTCATAATACATTAAGCTATAGATATTGCTTTTAACATGATCCTTTACATTAATCTTATTGGTACAAATGGGTTAACCTTGATTTCACAGTGCTGTTTTCTTTTTCCCCACATAATATAAATGCTTGCTCTAGACTTTGGCCTTAATTGACGTGGGATCTGTGATCATTTTGGCTATGATGCACAGATACGACATGAATATAATAAGGACACATCTTGAACTTGGCAATGACACGGATTTTACTCATAAAAAGTGAAGTATTGAATACGATAGGACACGGTACAATGGTACATTACCCATTTTGAATTATCTGTGCATCATAGCATTTCAGGTTTGTTGATCTATATTGGACATTTAATGCATTGTGGTTTGGCTGTAGCATTTTACCACGTAGCTTGCTCCGCTAATTTTAAATTTTCTTTCTTTGGATCAAATTTGTTTAAATTTATTGCAGAAGGTTATTGTGTTAGATTATGGCATGAAATAGTAAAAGTTCTATTCTTTCTTCTATGTGTTTATTTTAACTCCTTTCTTTCTTAATTTCTTTTCCCTTATATTTTGTTACCTTGGGCCAAGGATTAGTATGAAGTGCTTAGTAGTATTTGAGTACTAATGTAAGAACTCGCTTGGAGATGGCTGGTAGTGTTATGGATTCTTGTATGTAAAAACCTTGCGGACTAGTAGAATTTCTTTTTCTTCTTCTTCTTCCTTTTCTATGATTTAGGTTTCTTCCTTGTTAACTCTAACTCTTTCAGTTCTGGCTTTACTACAGCCCATGCCGAGATGCTGAATGTCAAGAAGCAACTCTGTTCCTTGGTTCTTTCCCTCCCAACTCTCCTCCTTCAATAACTCATGTGGAGAGTCATGCTCATCTTTTTGAAGCAAAAAATCTTCTAGTATTGTTTTTAAAGATTATTTTCTTTTCCTTTTGTTGTTTGGTAGAGTATTAGAATATGTTTTCTTTTGGTAGATTTTGAGCTCATCTGATGGTAGCTTCTGATGTCTATAAAGTTTCCCTACACGATAATTTATTTCTCATGTTTAAATCTTCACAAAGACATAAACTTGCATAAAAAAGAGATGAGAAATTGAAATCCCTCTCCTTCCACCATATCTCGCATGCACAATCAAATTAGAGACTACCCATAAAGGTAATTTCTTTCAGCTTTCAACTTCATGCATCTCAATTTCCTTAGCATCTAATGGCCATGCTTCTTATGGGTTTTCATCGACGCTCAATTTGCCTACTACCATAGCAGATCTGGGATGATGAAAAGATGTGTGTGTGTGTGTGTGTGTGTGTGTGTGTGTGTTTTACTTTCTTCTACGTTTTGTCTGACTTTAATTATTGGCCATTTGATTCATCATGTTGTATGAGCAGGTTTTTGAAACTGTCGTTTTTTTTAATAAGATGATTTGACTAATATAGATATGGGGCTTTAGATTTTCTGTGACATTTTAAGACATACTTTAGATTCTATGAGCTCTCCGAGTTAGAGAAAAAAAAAAAAACCCTGAAGGTTTGTATTGTAGGGTTATGATTATGTTTGTTATGGATATTGAGGTTGTTTTGTAATGCGTACTTGATTAGTTCTATAAATTAAGATAGAAGTTATATGGGTTTGATGATATAAAATTGAAGTGACTATGTAGTTTTATTTTTAATTTTCTTCTTCTATACAAGTTATTATTTGATATCCTTGTCACTTGCCTATATTTTCAGTTCAGTTACATTAGGCAAATATAAGTTCTCGATTAGAGGTTAGTTTTGCTCCTTAGACCTTACACTAGCTCAGAATCTTCTTAGCATGATCTAAAGGTGGTGTAAAATAGATATAATCATCACTTTTGGACATGATTCATAGATTATATTGTAAGAATGATTTTTAATGGCACTCTGAAGTAAGTCCTGTAATAAGGATCAAATTTTCTTAAATGACTTTAGCCAATGTTAATGTAGTGGAGCAGATGGTGCTGAGTCCATGTTCAATTTCATAATTATCATTTAGAAGTCTAATTTCCAAGCATGAGTTTGAGTTTTCATGCTTAAATTAAATCAGACACTATTAATATATCTAAAACCAACAGTGATGTGAGTTCCTTATTTACGAAGGTGTTGTTTGTTTGCTTCTTCAAAATAAATATCCCATCCTTTGCGCATATGGTCTAGAATTTTTAGTTCAATTTGCTTCCATTGTTTATTACATTTGACAAATTTATTCGTTCAGTTACTAACCCAATTTTTTAGATGCACAAGCGAAGAAAAAAAATTGATCACCAAGTAATAAAAATCGTAAGAATTAGTCTGCAATTGACACACCACCAAAGGATGGTTCTTTGGATTTGTAGGTGTCATTCTAAATTTCAGGCATTTTTTACTTGTGTTTTATGGAAGACTGTAATTTTATATTTTTCCTTGATGATACTTTTCTTAGGGAATGACTCTGCCAAGGGATCCTGATTATTATTGAATGATACTACGTTTAAGGATTCTGCTGCACTTTGTTACATGTTGAAGTTTTGAATGTTGCAGAATGAAGAACAAGATTGCTGAACTTCTTGGAAATTGAATGTTGGGTATTAGATGTCATAATAGTCTTATATTTTCATGTCATATGTAAGAATTTGTGGAAAATGATTGTTTGATGTATATGAATATTATGTATTGATCTTAGATGCTCAGATGGAGTTTGTGGCAATTTCATTTCAGATGTTTAGATTTTTTTTATGAAAATTTCATGTCGATGATCAGTTTTTATATACGAATTATTGTTAATATTATCTTTGGTAAGTAGATGATTCACTTGAACTTTGCACCTGATACATTTCTATTAGGTTTTTTAGATAGCTTCGAAGGTTGTATCTTACACATGAGATTATTAGGTTATAAAACGTGTACAAAGAAAAGTACTAATCCATATTTTGCATTAATCAAGTAAGAAAAAGCAAAAATCTTCATGAACTTCTAAATCAATGTATAGGTTCCAAATATTATAAATTATAGGGCTAATTTCATATCCTTTCTCCCTATTTTTTTGTTCTATTCTTTTCCTCTAAGAACTATCTCTTGAAGTAATTCTTAGATTTATCCTTCTAATGGTGGCTTTCTCCGTGAGCTATTATCCTTCATTTATATATTATCCCAAATTTTATCATTTCAAACAAACTGGCCAAAGTTAACTTTGCCAACTAAAACAAATGCATTTGATAACTTTTGAATTAAACTTTCTTACTTTTTTTCTTTTTTCTTTTTTTCTTTTTGAATTGCATAATGAATTTCTTTTCTTCCATGATGATTTATCATTATTTATGATGAATTTGTTACATAATTTTAGATGATGCATACTGTATCTTCATCATCCATGGTATTCTTGCAAATTTGATTGCTTGCTTCAGTAGGTAATCTAAAGTTTTGTGTTATAGGCTCTTATGGTAGTCCTTTAGAATTAAGAATATATTTGATATTGACAACACATGTTTTAAGAATGAGTTTAGTAGTTAAAAATTTAAAATCTACACTACACCAAAATTGGGAATCTGGAACGTTGATTTGGAGCTGTTTTGAGCCGTTTCTAATTAAAAACGGTTTCCAACCATTTCAAATTTAAAAACCGTACGTAAAGTAAAAAAGTGGGGGCCAACACATAACTAAAGCCCTTTTATCCGTTCCCTTCCCAAATCTAAAATGCCCCTCCATTTGTTTTTATTTCGTTCCCTTGGGAAATCCTCTTCGGCTCTGGCTCCCCAAACCTAAGATACCTTTTCAATCCAATGCTACCTCCCTCTCATCCAATCCAATGCTTTTTATTTATGTCCTCTTTCAATGGTGATGACTTTCAAGTGTTTGTGAAAATTCCTCAGAGGAGTCTGCTGGTCATGAACTCTCTCTCTCTCGCAGTTTTACACACTTCATCTACTTCATTTCTTAGGACCTTTCAAGTATTTCTGTAAGCATGTCTCTTTCACTTTGATTGTTTTGGTTGTTCTTTGATTTGATTTTGGTGTTCAATTTGTCAGTCGAAGAGGAAAGATGAGGAGATGAAGCAGATGGCTCTGAGCACATACGGATTGGCGTTTCCTCTAAGAATGGATTTCGACAAGCAAATCCTTTCTAGGTTCGTATGAATCTGCAACTTGAAGGAGGCTTTTTTTTTTTTTTTTCAATTGAGGTTTGAAATCTTTGATTTGATTGGGTGTTTCAGCTACTCTGTGGGGCAGATTGGTAGATTGGTTTTTGGAAACACTTTTACCCGTTTGTTAGAGAAAACCTAAAATAGGACTGGATTGAAATAGAAACTGTAGATGGAAAATGCAAGTCTTTCTTTTTTTATCTCTCTTATGTATTTTTGGTCAACATTTAATACATTTGTACCTGTCATATCTTGCTCATAGCATTGTATGGGTTGGTCCCTGCAACAAATAGATGGAAGCTGATGTTTTTGGGAGCCCTGTTATTAAGGGTTGGCTATAAGTATATGAACCAGGGGTCCAATACTTCTTTATCTCCAGCTTTAAGTTGTGTATGTGAGTATGCTTCATTTTCATTCATTTTTTTTAGTATGATTATTTTATTTATTTCTCTGCTGGCTTCTGCACTGTTTTTCAGAACCCACTTATTCTCATGGTTTGGAAGCACTCGATTGTTGTAGCTGCTGGAAGATTTCAGGGCTTGAAATCTTCTCATTCTGCTATTGGAAAATTTCCTATGGGAAAGACTATATTCTCTTTTTTTTTTTTTGTTTATTGAAATGGGTGTTTTTCTCCTCTCATTGATGAATGAATGAATATAGTGATTATTTGATTTCATATTATTGAAAATTTCTTACCTAGATTTCATATTTTTGAAAATCTCTAACACTCACGTGGGTGGGAATGTAATGGAAGGGAGATAGGGTAAGATAATAGATTTACAATTAAAATTGAGTACCTGTCATTGGATCCCCAGGACCCAAACAAGCCTAATACTTAGCCAACCTACCTGGGGGTCATCTTGTTTTAGAGCCACAACTAAAATAATTTGCATTATTTCAACAAGAACCACAACAAAAATAAAAGAGGGGCCAGGCCACATCGAATAGATCATTTAGATTGTTGGTTAGACTTTTTTTTTTTAAATTGATCTTGATTGCCTTCTTTGCCAGCTAGTGATTGTAGAGGCCGAATTTTTGTCTAGTCAGTGTGAAAGTGATTATATATGTAGCACTTATATCTAGCTAGTGTGAACTATGAATTTTGCTTCAAGGCCTATGATGAATGTAGCAGACTAGAAACAAGGCCTGGATCAAAGATGGAACTATTCATCTTACAAAGGCAACTATTTTTAACTATTTTCATGGGTTCACTTCTTCCTCCCTCTCGCATCATAATTCACCAGAAAAGTCACTGTTTCGGTGTTTCCTGGTTACAATTTGATGTGGTACCTTGACTTTTGACTTTTATAAAACTAGTTTCTTGTGTAAAATCATGGTGAGGGAAATTTCATCTGGTATACTAATAGTGGGTCAGTAGTTGACTACGACCTGAGAGCATATATTTTAAGGAGATATGAAAATTTAAAGTAAAGACGAGCTTTGGAAAGGACCCTAAACTTATACCCACTATTTTCCTAAAAGTCTTAATATACAATGCTTAACCTAAATTCTTTTAGGGAAAAAAGAGAGATTCTTGGCCCATGTAAGAGTTTGTTGTTGAGTTTTTAGTTGTAAGAGTTTGCTGTTGAGTTTTAGTTTGTACAAGTAGCATTTTACCATATATTTGAAGTAGCTTCACAATACTTCTAATTATGAAACCATTCATTTTTTCATTTTAAAATCCTATGTTGTTCTCATTGATGTGAAAATATTATACAGCACATGAATGATGTGGAAGAAAAATGCTTGCACAAGTGCTATTGTACGTCTAACTTTAAACCAAGGGATCTTTACAGAGGTGGAGTTTGGGAGAGTCTGGCCATGCATCACATGTAATCCCCTGATCGGATCTTCTATTACTGTTTAGGAACATGTGTGGTCTTTTGACTCTTTAGGAACATGTGTGGCTGTGTGAAATCAAGTCTATTCAGCAGCAGGCTCCTCATGAACATACCATTGCATAAAAATTCGGCCATTTAGGAGACGTAACAACTTGTAAGTCATCCTAAATTTTCAAATAGGTCTTTGGTTAGTTTATCTATCTTTTTCATGGATCTGATAGAAAATTTTGATTTTTTTTCTTCAGTTTCTAATCAAATTATCTTGAAAAAAAAAATCTTGTTTTCATCAGAAAAAGAGCTAGATCTGAACAGATCTGTGACTATTTGGATGTTATGAAAAAATTAAAAAATTTCCCAGATCTTGTAACTTTTTTCTCTCATGTTGCTGTTATCTGAAGCTGTTATACTTATTTTTTTTTGTTTACAGGTGTTCTTGTCCAGATCCGAGACTATAGATAACATGGAGGGAGGTTTATGGAGTGGGTGGTTTTGTGGGTTCAAATGGACCCGTCTCATGCTAAAAATAAGAATTTAGTGTAAGTAACCTTTAGGTGCTCTTGTGTAGATCCGGGACTATAGATGAGATTGCAGGGTTCCTCCAAAATTGTGGTATTGTATTCTACCTTTTTAGTGATTGTTACTAATTTTAATTTCTCTTCGATTTGAAAGCTGCACAACTAGTACATGTTCATTTGCCTTCCCCGTGTAAGTTTCCTCTGCACCTATATTATATATGGATGAGAGATATTTATATGGTGACAGAAGAGAGTTCCAATACATGCAAATAAAATATGTATTAGGCATGCTTTTGATCAAAATGTACTCCTGTTGTTTGCAACTGTTTCACTCTGGTGTGGTGTTCATTGTTGGATTTAGGGCTTTAATCCAAAAATAAAACATGAGATCACCATGTGAACTAGTGACTTAATGTGACAGTTGGAAATCAAGTGGCTTCCTTTATGATTATTGGGCCCCACTTTGACATTATGCTTGCATTTATTGGAACTTAAAAGGCTGTTGCCTATAATAATAACATGCAGCATGGATTGCTTTCAATTGGATCTGTGCTTAACTTATCTAATTTTTTTGTGAAAATGCACACTACATGATGGCCTTCCTTTTAATTGGATCTATTCGTTTTGCTTTGTGAACTCTTTAGCCCAATGACGGCCTTCCTTGGGACATTCAGGTTGGGCCGTTCTGTTAGATGAGGATACTGGATGCATTTTGAAAGTAGTTTGTGAAGGTGAGACATATTCAGCTGATGCAACTGTTTTAGCTATTGGAAACTCAACATGGCAGTCCCTTTTTGTGAACTGGTATCTTTCAAAACCGAAACTCATCTATGTTTTGTTAGGACTTACTACTTAAAAACAATAATTTGCTTTTATCAGTCTGACATCCCCTTCAAATTCTAGTTCCATTTCATTTTATTATGAATGACTACACTCAAATTTTTACCATATAGAGCCTCTTTCATAGCAAGTATTTGATCAATGATTGTTGTGGGAGAACTTGAAAAACCTTAAATTTGTATTAGAAATTATCTATGCAAAAGCATTTGAATGTCTAGAATTGGGACATTCCAAAGTAGTGAATTTTCTTGTAGCGGCTTCTTTAAATTCTCTCTATATAAACAAATAATTTGAAAATTCAAGAGAAAAGATTTGACAAGCATTTGAAATTTTTTGTCCGCAATACCAGTTATCAAACAAAGCAAGTTAACTACTTTCATGAATTAGTTAAAATGAGCTTCTTCTTACTTCAGTAACCATCTGCTATATAAGGTGAGTGTAGGTGTAAATACAAATAGCATCTTATATATAAGGATTTCAAAGAATAACTAAAAATGTGCATACAAATTTTCTTATTATCTGTCCTGCTACATTGAAGGCCATCGAAAATTTTCTTGTGTTTTTTATAACAATGAAAAATTTTGAAGTATTTACCATTGATGGTGAGAAAGTTGATAGTCATTACCATATACTTATCCCTGACTCTTCATTTTTTCAGCTCCTAGATCAGTGCTGATTTCTTAGAATGTTTGTTATTTGGGAGTCTTCATTGGAGTTTGATCCAAGTCTTGTGGTTGTAAAACAGAGAGAGAGAGAGAGAGAGAGAGAGAGAGAGAGAGAGAGAGAGAGAGAGAGAGAGAGAGAGAGAGAGAGAGGTGCCTGTTTTATACAATTTAATGGAACCCAGTAATTTTCCTCCACCCTTGAGTTTTTGCGGAATTTTTTTAACCCATTGATTCACAACGACACATTCACTTCATTAACAGTGATTTCACAAATGCAATGTGTTCAGGTTAAAGTTGTTATTTATTTGTCATTGTGTTAGCTTACCTGATGGCGATTCGATACATTATGCAAGTTGATGAGGGTTTTTTGAAAAGCTAAAGTGAACATGTAGTTATGTCTTTCAAGCATTTCTATGATTATGATGCATTCCCTTTTCTTTTTTCTATTGCTTCTACAGATTAGGTGATGCACTCATGTTTTGGGCATGTTTGTCTTTTGAATTTTGGTTTGAGTCATTACAGATTGTGGATTGGATGAAAAGGCTGGTCATGCAACGTATGGCATCCCTTTTTTCAAAAGAGGCAAGTGGTTGATGGAGAATGCATATAGTCAAATTGCTTATAAGATTTATTTTCCCTGGTTATATTTGTGTAAATATGAGCAGTGTGCCCAAGAGGCTATGAATTTATAGGATTTGAGGCTTATGCAAACATGAAATGCTTTTCAGGTACTTAACACCATAAGAGCCGACTCAGGACCATGGAGTTCATTTTCCCAGGAAAAACTCTTTCTACTCAGGGAAACTTGATGGCTCAAATGACGCTGACTTGAAAAATGTTGCAGGTGTAGAGGTAAGTGTCACTTGAAAATGAAGTCTTTAAGGTTCATTTAAAGGTGTTGCTCACTCCTTGTCTTATAAATCATTAGCAGTTTTGGTTCTTATTATATTAGCACATCTTAAAAGAAAAAAAAAAACTTACACATGCTTTTTATTCCAACAAGGGCTCCTGAAGAGAAATGTGCCTATCTTGGACTAGTTGAATGTGTAAATCATAATCTCTTGCAATCATATCCTTTCTGATAATGTGTTTGGAGTGAATGATATTTTAAGATGTTTTTCTATTTTTATTTTGTATAAAACAGGTTGTAGTCAAAACTAAAGGCCTCAATGGTAAGAAGATTAGACACCATCTGAACTCAATGATTGGACACCTCCTCAGTATATTGAAGTGCTGTTGCACAATATACTACTGTGCGGATTGTCGGTATAGTGTAAGCATTGGATGTAACATTATTAGAGATTTTGCAAGGAGCTGTAGTAGTTCGATTGAATTGCTTACTCTATTCTTCTTCTAAATGCAGATCACTTATTATGTTAAGTGACTAGAGACTGTAAGTAACTATGGCTCATGGTATTCTTTGAACTTTTGACTTGCAAGGAGCTACTGAAAACTACAATGCTCTCTTCGCAATTCATGTTGCTATTAAGCAGAAACAGAATCTAGACATTATAGTTGGGAAGGTACATAAACCACCTTGTCCTTTAGCATGACAAATCCAGTTACTTCAATATATTTTTGGAATGGTCCATGTTTTTGGAATTTAGAGATCACTCATTATTAATGTACTTTTTTTTTAGTTGATTGGATTTCATATGTGATTTTGGTTTCACAGCTTGTTATTTAATGTTGAGTGAAGTGTATGTATGAAAGGCAAAGGAATCACCTGGTGTCATTTATTGACATTCTTCATCTCTATTTTCAGGATACGAGAAGTGCCCAGAGTAACTTTTGGAGCATGGAGAGTATACTAAATGCAACTGGAGCCTGTGGGATTGGTTCAGTTATGGAGCATGGATTGGCTCCGTTATGAAGTGATTTTTATGTTTGTTTTAAGTGGGGCTAGCTTTAATTTGTACCAACTATTTTATAGGGTTGAGCTTATTTTGTATTGAATGTTTACATTTAATAAATGTTCGAAAAATATATATTATTTGAGACTTTTGTTGTTGATTGTAATCAATAAAATTTTTTATTAATGAAGATTGGTTAATCAAAATGTGTCTGAATGATTTGAAGCACCTTTTTAAATTTTTTTAAAATTATAGTTCATAAATTAGAAAATTGGAATGGTTATGAACTGTTTAAAAATAGAAAAGTAAAATGGTTATAAACTGTTTCAGAATATCAAAATTTGGAGCGGTGGAAAACCATTCCTATATCTAAAAGTTGGAATAGTTTTCAACTGTTCTTGTATTTTTGGGACACCCCTTTTAGGAATGGTTTGAAACCATTCCAGATCTCATTTGGAATGGTTTAAAACCATTCCTAATGACCATCTTTTGTGTAGTGCTATTTTTGGCCTGTGCTAAGCACGGGGGCTTTTTTGTTAGTATAATTGATGACTATCTTAATCCCCTCATGATTTCTTATCTTAGGCCTTCAAACTACAGGTGTACTACTAATTTCAAAAGTTTTGAACTTTTACAAATTTCTTATAAGATACGTAATATTTTAAATAACATTTCCTGTGCAAAGCACGGGGGCATTTTGCTAGTCTAATTATATTATTCAGAGCGGCTGGGATTGAGTAGTGATGAATGAGCAGTGATGAATGATGATAAATGAACAAATGAATGTTTAACAGGAGCATGTTTTGAAGCGTTTTGGGCTTCAAATACATAACATGCTTATATACCATAATAATGAACCTACTCTAATCTAAATGCCACAATTGTTAACACTGAGGGCCCGACATTCTATAAAATAGTGTAGTGAGCTGCTTCTTGAGAGTAGAGGGTCTCTAATTATACTTTTCTCGGCCTTTTGGCTAAGATCACGGGTCTTTAATGTTGGGTTCACTCAGATGCACCAATCAATCATATCATCGTTAATGAAATGTCAAGGCAACATGAGAAATATGGTTAGAAAGTGATGGATCATAACTTTCAAGAAAAGGGAGTTCTTGCCATATCCAATATAAGTTGGCGCTTAGATTTTAAATTAGATGGTGCCATGATAGATTCTCCATATTTGGGCACCTGCATAGAATGAAAAAAGGAAAATGCACTTGCAAGTTGGAAGACTTGACAGCACTTGCGAGGAGAATGCTTCATATCGATTGCTCATATGCAGTGGAGCTACCGGGGCCCACTTAGAATCGCGCCTATTAATGGGAGAAGGGCATATGTCAAGTCTTCTAACAAGCGGGAGCTAAAGAATCACTACCATCAAACACATGAAAAATGAGTCCACATTTTCAAAAATTAGAGATAGTTTCTTTTGGAAGTTTAATCCAAAAAGGGTTATGAATCATTGTTATTAATTCCATACCATACCATATGGGCTGATATGGGTGATATTTAACATTTAGGCTAAGTGACAGAAATGAAATGGAATTCAAAATTTGTTGGTTTGAATATGGATCAATCTTGGCCATAATGGTCCATCTTGGTTGAAAATTTGAATTTCGATCAATTTTTAACAAAATCCAAGATTTTGGCCAGAATGATTTTTATATAATTTTTATTTTTTATTTTTTTTACTTTTTGCCCAAAATCATCTAAAAATTCATTTTAGCCGAAATCTTGGATTTCATCATAAATTGTTCAAAATCCAAATTTTCAGTCGAGATGGACTGATATGGCTAAGACTAACCAATATTCAAACCAATAAGTTTTGAATGCCATTTAGTGTTGGCCACTTTGCCGAAATGAAAAATATTGCCCATATTGGCCGATATGATATGATAATGATAACTATGACTGGCAACCATTTTTTGCTTGTCCTACTTTGCAAGATAGATGTCCTGCTCAATCCTTAAAGGGTCCACTATAACTGTAGAAAGGATTAAACTTCCAAAATGAAACTATCTTTAATTGGGGCAGGCTCCAGTCCAACAATGCTGCACAATCGTATGGTGTAGCCGCTGCCTCCTCAAATCCAATTGTTACACATCACGGAGATAAGGAAATTGAAACGGTCTTTTCCCATGGACTGTCCTTCTCTATAAAATGCTCATTTATTCTTATAATGCCCTCAAACAATTTTATTTCTTTTGCGCAACTCCTCCCCTATCATTCCTTGGATCAAGTGGGGCATGCAATTAGTCCTCTTTTATCCATCCATCTGCCGCTGTCATTTGCTTAGGTTTTTTTTTTTTTTGTTTTTTTTTTGCCCATACGAAATTAAATTTATGAATGGAATAAAGCTTAAGTGACACCATACTTTTGCTATTTAATCTCTTAATGATTTTATTTAAAATATTCAATATGCTTTTTTTTTCATTTAATTGCTTAATTATTAATTTGGATTGCACAAATATGTCTTTATTATTTAATATCTTAATAATGATTAATTAATTTATAATATATTATTTAATCGCTTGGTTATTTAAAAAAACTACTGAATAGACTTTTATAAGGAGGAACCTCTGTTACACAACCATGTAACTTGTTATGCCGACCCACTATGGATTTAAATTAGTAATATAGACTATTATTCTTATGGAACCTGGTAGTCATTCTTTGATCTAAAGGATCTTGCAATATTTTTTCTTTTGTAGCTGATGTTCAAATTGATTATTTTATTCCTTTTACACCAATTGTAATAAAATACTGATATTTTGAAGTCCAATAGTGAAAGAAATTTGTGTAAAAAGACAGATTCCATATAATTGTAAAATTTTCTAATTGTCGCAAAAAATCTTTGCATTACAAATTTGTGAAAATCTACCTAGATTATTATTTTTTAGCGATGTGATCATGTATTTTTTTAATGATAAAAAACTTTTGGAACCCAAAGCTTCATTTCCAACTCAAGATGTTTTTTTGCCACTATACTGGGGACTCAAACACATACACTAACTTTTACACTCATGTCCCAACCAAATGATCACTGTAGCATTTTTGGTCCCACCTATATACCTACAAAAATCTAAAAATTTTTAATTTTGTTGATAATTCTTTTTTCAAGGCAACAAGACACATGCTAATATCCTCTCGGAAGTTGAATTAACATAAGCCATGAGTATGCTCCTCATATTCTGTGTTCAAATCCGCCATAGATGTGCATTTGTTTGGGTTTAGAAGGCACCACCCGGGGGGGTGTGTGATGTTGAGTCAAAGATCATCGGAAAGTCCATGTTATAAAAAAAAACAAAAAAGAAAAATGAGAACATGCTTATCCTAAGTTTGTACATCCATATTTAAAGTGATTTAATAATACATATACTATAAAATTTAAATTATTAATAATCAAGGTATTAAATTAGAGGCCCCACTTGATCCAAAGAATGAGAGGGAGGAAGTGTGCAAAAGAGTGATGAATGGAAACATGCGTATACAAAGTTTGCGACATCTATGTTTAAAGTGATTTAATAACACATATATTATAAAATTTAAATTATTAAAAATCAAGATGTTAAATTACGGGCCCCACTTGATCCAGCGAATGAAGGGGAGGATGTTTGCAAAAGAGCGATGAATGGGAGCCAATATGGAGATATAGTTTAAGGGCATTATTGAAAATAATGAGATTTTTTAATGGTAGGAGAGTGCATGGGAAGAGGCGGTTCCAATTCATCACATGTACCAATTGTATTTAAGGAGGCAGCACCTGCAACATGCTGTGGTGTGGTCGTGGTGTGGTGCAGCGCAGTGGAGCCGTCTAATTTTTAATGTTGAAATAGGTAACTTGATTCAAAAGAAAAGACGATGTAACTCTGCAAAAAAACGGATGCGTCGGGTTGCCTTTCTCCCCATTCTTCCCACATAGCATGATGATGTGACTCTGCAAAAAACGGGATGCGCCGAGTTGCCTTTCTCCCCATTCTTCCCACACGGCATCTAATCTCCCAGGTTACCTTTCTCCTCCTTCTTCCCACACAGCATCTATCTCTCCCATTCTATTTGAGTTGACACTTACTATTTCTCCCACTCTCCCACTCTTCTTTTTCTCTCTCACAGTAGAAAAGCTAACGATGCTCCCCTACAGTGTATTTCTTTTTCCCTCTCACGGCAGAAAAGCTAACGATGCTCCCTTTCAGTGTATTTCTTCTTCCGTTTTCTCCATTTCTTCTCATCTCCCACTCTTCTCTTTCTCTCTCACTCCTTCCTGTTTCTTCTCAGCCTCAGAAATGAAGTGGGTAAAGGTCGCAATTGCAGCCATGGTCACGATTGCAACTATGGAGGTGGCTGCAAAAACCAAAGGTATATGCTTTATTTAAACCGCTTGGGTGTTTTTTTTTTTTTTGCTATAAATGGAAATTTATTAACTAAAAGGAGGATTGAAGTGGAGTCTGTTCGGATTTTAGTGGGGGTTATCCAAATGGAGGTCGGGAACAATGGAGGAAACCAGGAAATTTTGGGTTTGCCTGCATTGCTGGTGCAGCTCTCACTCAGGCTATGACCCAACCGCCCAACAAAACAATCTCGCATACCTCACTTTCGTTCTCTCTGTCTTTCTGAGTGAGCGTGTCTTAAATCTAGAATAAATGCCCACTATCACTTCTGGTTTGAGTAGGTGTTAAGTGAACATTTCTTAATCTGAAACAGATGCCTACTATCTCTCCTATTTTGAGTAGGTGTTAAGTGAACGCGTCTTAATCTGTAACAAATGCCTAGTATCATATCTATCTCTACATCCTCCTCTTTCCTGTGTGCTCTCCTTGTAAGAACCTTTGTTGCTTAATAAAATCTCCTTTAAGCAAAAAAAAAAAAAAAAACCCTAAAGGATGATGGCCATGAATGTGGTTTTTGTGCAGCAGTGGAGGGGCCACAAAGTCAAATCAGTGTCGTTTAAATAGAGTTATTTATATAGAAAATGGGTTGGACAATTCTAATGTCTTGGGTTTAGATGGGGTTTGTAGAATGGGGCTCATGTTGCCAACTCACAATTTCATAAGGAGTAGCTACAAATATTTAGGGGTGGTCATGGGCTGGGCCTGCCTAAGACCGATTTGGGCCTAGCCCTCCTTTGGTCGGGCTTTGATATGTAATTAGGGCTTGTTTAATAATTGGTTTAGGCTTGGATGAAGTTATAGAAAGCCCAAAGCCTGACCTGGCCAAGTAATGCATGTAATTTATTTTAAATATTACAAATAATTATTCAAATGGCCATAAAATTGATAAAAAGCCCAATTCGGCCCAACCCAATTGATTAAATGGGCCTGCTTGGGCCTCACTTTTACCGCCCGTATTGGCTTGGGCTGGGCCACTTTTTCTAAAGTCAGGTTGGGCCTGGATATGCCTTAGCCCAGCCCAACCCAGCCCATGAGCACCTCTAAAAATATTCTATGATGTGCCACACCACATCAACAATTTCGATCTCAACATCATCATCATCTTTTACTGTAGAAAATAGGAGAATATTAAGAGTGATAGATTCTTGGAGAAAAATAACAAAAGATCATGATGAATGATACATTTACATGATAGAATTTGCAATTTGTCCAGATGAGAGGGGCCCATAGCTTCTAAATAAATAAATTCATAGATCAAAATCATGGTCTCGGCCTCTCGGTGGGCATCAAAAATCCATCGCGGTTATTACGGTGTGAATTTTTTTAATAAAAAAATTTAAAAAAATATCTAAAAATCTCATAATATTGTAAAATATCAAAACCTACTTGCAAAAACACATCTACAAAAAATCTAGCCATGGTTCAAAATCATGGTATTAGCAGGCTTCAAAAATCCATCGTGGTCATCACGGTGTGAAATTTTTTTAATAAAAGAATTTAAAATATAAAAAAATCTCATAATATTGTAAAATATCAAAAACTACTTGCAAAAACACAACTACAAAAAATCCGACCTTGGTGACTAGGTGAGGTGTAGAACGCAGGTGCACAGAGGTTCACACCTTATAAGCAAAGGAGAACCTGTTAAAGTATTTCACGTATATATTTTCAACTAAAGATCTCATTAACCAAAAACGAAAAAAAAAAAAAACAAACTAGTCCATCACTTAACAATTTTGAAAGTTGAATCATGAAAACTGTCACAACCCGAGCCCAGGAGATCGGGGGTTAGCAAAAACCTAACCAGCGACACACGCACTCCCGTGCATATGCACTTAGACCCGGTCTAGATGCACACGCACAAGGGAAACACACATGCAAATATGTATGCGGAAGCTACAAATATCAACATGTAACACGAGGCACACAAGAAATAAAAGAAATGATATCCAACGACTGACAGAAGGGTCAGAGCATACAAATTAGATCCAATCACAATGTATAGAACATGAGTACAATCAATAACATGAAAAGAAAGCAATATGCATGCATGCAGAGAATAGTCGCGCTCTGATGGAGTGATAGCACACACTCCGCGAACCTGAAGAGACAGCTGGAGTCTCCCAAGCAAACTGACGACCGACAAGAACATGGTCGAGGGTACCTGAGCCTGCAACACCAAGGACAACTAATGAATACGACGATTCAGCAAAGTACAAGCATTAACAAGTTAACACGTGTTGTCTCTAATATAATAAAAGACAAAAATAATCATAACATGTCGATGTAGTAGTCTAAGCAGTTGTGCATTCAAATTAACATATGCTCTGTGAATCAATGTGTAAGTAACATAACATGTACATACTAGGTGGCTATTACGTACGCCAAATGCTCCCGAAAATAAGGGATTTTATAAACGTAATGAGAACACCATGGGCCAGATGGGTCTCAGTTTCCTGGGGTCCGGATTCCCCAAGACATGTCCTTCTGCAATAAGGCAATACAAACTATACTAAAGTCACCCCGTCGGGATCCTAAGGCTGAGGCTCAGTAGTGCCGGACAATATCGAGTCAATCAATATAAGAACATGCATATCATACCGTGCATATCATAACGTGCATAGCTTACATGTATCAGAAGGTGACGTGCATGTCTTGTCAAGCATATAAACAGATGCAAAAGGTAATACGAACGAAACAATCAAATATATCAATCGAACAAGATGATGGATGCCTACGGAGTCAACTCATGTATATCAAATGGTAAGATCGAACATGCAAGATCGCTGTTCCACCCGGGATTAACCATGGAAAGAGCCAAGATATATCCAATCGTTTGCCTCAGCGCAGAACGCGTATAAGAGGGCGAGAACCATAGTCAATATGCCATGCAATCAGATTTTCTTGTCAGGATCATGAGCTTTTACTAGCCAATCCTATTCTAGTTATCCAGTGTCTCTAACCGTGTATGATGATGTAGTTTTAAGTTGTCCGATGTACCATTGTCTAGTGTCGCAGTGTATCTGGAATGTACACCAAAGTCCCTTAAACCAACACCCATGGGGAGTTGCTAAACAACCGGATAACGTGCATGAATGATTCGCAGCCCTCGAGATCATTCATGTCATACATTCATACCATTGGGCAAGCTTAGGTGATCTACATTCTATCATGAAGGCTATATCAGTCTCTTCTTTACGCCTATCCTTGTTATTCATTTTTCTAGGGGTGATACGGCTTAACCGTAGGTGAACATACGGCTTAGCCGTAGGCATCTTACGGCGTAGCCGTAATCTGCATTGCAGCTCCACCGCGGCTCCCTTTACTGTTCATCCGCAATTACGGTTCACCCGTATTTTGTTCTACGGCTTAGCCGTGTGTTGTTCTACGGCTTAGCCGTGGCTGGGCCGTAGAAGGTCTGTCCAATTGCTTGCTTTCAGTTATTCCAGAAAAAGGCACCCTGTAATGATCTACGGCTGGGTCACGGCTGAGATACGACTTAGCCATAAGACAATATACGGCTTAGCCGTGTCCTGGCCGTAGAGGAAAACTGGGTTTTTCCCTCTCTGGACTTTAAGCCGAAGGTGAGTTACGGTTTAGCCGTGGTACACACGGAGCATGTTCTGAACTGATGACAGAATCACTGAAACCAATCCAAACTGACGAATCACATATAATAGAGGGAAATGAACACAAGAGGGGCTGTAAACGACATTCATAAGCAAGAATACATGATTTAATCTTAATCAAATACATACCCACATGGTTAATCAAATACCAAGTTATGCTTATACTTGCCTTCAAATAAGTTCAAACACGATCTTGTTGTCCTTGAGCTCAACGAAGCTTTTAATCACCATGCATGTAAGGAAGGAAGAAAAGAGAACCGTGAGGATCAATACCCATCGATAATGAGAATAAAAAGAAGAAGGAAGAGAAGAAACACTGCAAGGAAACTGAAGCTCACCTGCAATCACACGAGTGATACTCAAACATGGACATGCACAGCGTCCTTCCCCAGCTAGCTCAACGAAAAGGAAGGAGGAATGGGCAGAAGGAGAAGAAGCCTCGAGAGAAAGAGACAGAACAGAACTGTGAGAGAGAAGCAAAGGTCGGTGGCTTATAAATATCAAGACCAATTGCAATAAGGTCTAATCGTTCCAATTAATTCCAGTTCGAGTCAATTGCGGGTCTAACAGAAACAAGTGACCTATTTGGCAAACGACGTAGTTACGGGAATCAACAAGCGTACCAAAAGGCATGCGTTGAAGCCAAGATGATGCATGAATGACGATATCTCACAAAATATCAAATTACGAAAAAGAGCTTATGTCTACCTAAACCAGGTCAAACTCAACCCAACTACCTATCCATAACCTGAAACCAAACAAAAACAAGAACAAAACACAATTAACAACCAAATCATCAGGAATTAGCAGCTAATCCAGATTAACTTGGGTCGGGGTGTTACAAAAACTACTCTCAACCAAAGTGGTATTATGCTTCCTACAGTAAAAAACAAAAAAAAAAAAAAAGAAGTGATTCTTTAATGTTGAAAATACATTTGTTTTGCACAAGATTATAGACAGTTCAATTAGGTGCGACTGCATTGAATTATTTTAAGTCGATGAAAAGTAGCATGCCAC
This sequence comes from Sextonia rubra, assembly GCA_037013555.1. Classification (NCBI taxonomy): domain Eukaryota; kingdom Viridiplantae; phylum Streptophyta; class Magnoliopsida; order Laurales; family Lauraceae; genus Sextonia; species Sextonia rubra. The sequence goes on along the minus strand of JASUAD010000001.1, from coordinate 14,753,308 downwards.
AATTTTTTAGTGGATCATAGTCTGAAAATGGGTCTCATTGATTGAGGTATATGATATATCAAATGATATAAAAAGTTGGGTGTTTTTGTAATCAAGGATAGTTAACAAATAGTTACAAAAAGTGGGCAGTCATTGTTTCCATAGAATAAACTAATACACAGTGCCCATTGTGATATAGAAGTATCAAAGTTTTCCAAAATTCCAAAAGTTACATCAGCATTGATCCCTACTTTCTTGGATCGTATATAGCTACAACTTCTTGTCCCAAAATTTCCAAAAGATGATAAAGTCACCCTTGTATTGTGCCCTGTTCGCCTGATTATTTCCCTGCAGAAAGAGCTCTTGTGAGTAGTGTCCCCATATTTGGATAGGAAGAGAAGAGTAAAAGATGGCTTCTTGTGGTGTTGCTAGTTTAGCTAGCTGGCTGGCCACTACATTGGCTGATCTTCCACATATGCTAGCCCTCCATTTAGGTATCTTTGCCTATGTGTTATTCAATTGTTTCCATAGGTGCGGTTTACCAAAAACACTGTTTCCATAGGTGCATTAGTGCCCAGGGAACTCCTCCATTATTTTGAAGGTTATGACATATGATGAATGAGTCCCCTTCAATGACAATTTCATCTAGATGTTTGGAAGCACAGAGTTGAATCCCTCTCACAGTGGCTTTGAGTTAGGCCTCAAAAGGGCTGTTTGGTACAGTTGCTGATGAGAAGGCCAGCACCAATGTTCCTTCTGTGTTTCTTATGATTCCTCCAACCCCTGTAGTCTGGTTTTGGGGGATGTATGGTCCATCAACCTTGATTTTAAATCGACCACGTGGTGGTGGTTCCCATTTCTCAGATGTATTCCGGACTGTGTTTTTATCTGCAAGTAGATAGGTAGTGACATTCCACTCATGGAGGGCATGGTATATCTTTTTTAGGATGGATGGTGAGTGGATTGGCTGACATTGAAATATAATTGCATTCCTTGCCATCTAGATGCTTGGCCAATCCTTACTCTAGGGACTAGGATTGTCTCTCCTATCTTATGTATATAGAATGATAGCAAAAAGAAAAACAAAGGAAGTCTTGGATTCTCAAGGTGCAGCTTTAAACATGAATGTTCTGAGTGGGTGTAGAATTGTTGTTCCTATTTTAAACATCTGAATGCCTCTAAGGAATCCCATTCTGCTAAAGAAAACAAAAAAAACCCATCTAAGTTTTACTATTCAAGTTTTAAACAACTGCGGTTTCAAAAATAAAGAATTCACAACACCCACAATCAAACAACATTCAACATTCAAAAGAGACCTTAAAAATGAAATGGGTTGTCTTTAGAGTTTGAGGATGGCATTGAATATTTTATTTAATGCAGCTGAGATGTTTGGACTTGCGATCAACACTGAACATTTGACATGCCAATTGCTATTGTCCATCACCATTCACTGTCAACATATCCTATATCAACCTCTTATTTAATATTCGACACTTCACATCCTTGAAAATCAACATTGAACATTGTTAAAATTCGACATTCATCCCATTTAAACATTCAATGACCTGAAACACCATACAAACCAACATAGTCATAATTGAAAATGGCTTGAACAACCTCAACAAATATTGAATAGCTTGAAATGGAATGTGGACACTGAATATAAACATCAATGATTGACTTTGACAAAACCTGAGATTGCATATCAACGCTAGACTCCCACTCAACATTCAACATGAAATTCAAAGAAAAATCTATTATTGCGAACCATAATAGGTCCCAAGTCAAGTACATGAACATAGGATTCGATTGTTGCAACATTTTCAAGCATACAATTTGAACTACAATATCCCAATAACAGAAAATAGAACAATATCCCACAAGCACCGAACATGGGACCAACATCAGACTTCCTCCATACTTGTCTTCACATATTGTCTGTCTTCTATAAAAAAAACTTTGCTTAGATAGTTTTTTTTTTTTTTTTTGGCATTAAACATCAATGTGGTTGTTTTTATTTAGTTAGTTTTTTTTCCTACAACTTCAAAGAAGGCTGGTCTGGCTAATCATTACTGTAGGATGGTAAGAGTTTTTGTAGGGATGATGATGTTAATGACCACTCTCTAATTGTTGTTTTGGCTTTGCTTTGTTTCAATGAATTTTCTTTTAGGGGGGCTTGGAAATTTTAGTGACCCTAATAATCTTTCTATTGAAACAGGTCTCTCTCTGCTAACTTCAATTTAAAATTTTAAAGTGGAGTCTCTTGGGGCTATCCCATTTGCTCCTTCTTTTTTTCAATTGGAATATCTTGCTTCTTTTCTTAAATCTTATTTCATTTTGCAGAGTCAGCCAATGGTAAGACTAAAATTGTTGACTATTTATTACCTACTATTCTCGGTGAGTGTACTTGATTTTTCTCCCTTAGGCTTTAATTTCTTTGATCCTTATTATTTATAAGAGGAGTGTTAGTTAGCGCCCAAGCGTCTTTAAAGGTAAAAACTCCTCTTTTTGCAATGAATAGGAGATTAGGAATGCGGAGAATCAATTAATGTTACTTTTAAAAAGGAGAAAAAGTCACCACATGCCTAGTCCTTTGTTGGAGGGTAGAAAGAGTGCAGAACCGCCCTTTTTTAAATGGGGCATTCTTGAGAATCTTTCTTATTTATAATAGCTATATAAAATTTATTGGATGCATTTTGCAGGGCTCGTCTTCTCGTCTGTTGAGCCCATGTAAGCATGATTAACACCTCTCCCACTTTTTTCATATTAGTATGACACCTAATCATATTTATACGCGCAGTTGGATGATATGTAAGTATAGCGGAGAAGTCAAAGAGATTCCTTCCACGGTCATTTTGAACATGTGGACCTACCTAGTGGTTGCTTGGTAAAAAAATTGATTCTACATTTTTCTCCTGCAATAGGCAACATTTATTTCCTTTATATGATTGTGATTCACTCCCTTGAGGCCGTTGACAATCTTAAAGTTGGTTAGGTCACTGGGTGCAATGGCGAGGGGCATAATTCATTATTAAATGTCATTCCTCCTTGAATTATTAGCTTATTATTCATGCCAATAAATCAAACCTCAAAAAGTTAAAATGTGCCGATCAATGAAAATACTTAATTAAAAAAGAGTGTTTCTAAAACATACATTAATCTTAATAGAACATCACAAAGATCAACTTAAATCAAACGTCATAATAAGTCCAACTATTCTTTTAAAAAAAAAGCTAACAAACAATAAATGTGTAAAAGTGATCATGAGAAATAAAAACTACCCCCTTAGGAAATAGATCCCATTAGTATGACCCAGTTTAAAAAAAAGTTAAGGAACAATAACATATATGGATATGATGATGAGAAAGGGAGTGAGATTAATTACTAAATTATTTCGGAGATACTAAAATTTAATCATATAAAATATATTAATATAGCGCATAATAAACAAGACAAAATTGAAAGTTAAATAAAAACCTCATTTGTTCAAATATATATAAAAACTCCACTCTCTTCACTAAAAACCAAGATCTCAAGCCTGGCATCTTCACCTCTGCCCAAGTCTCTTTATCCGTTGGCATGAAAATAGATGTAGGTATATTTATAGAAATCAATATTATATAAGGATTTAAATTCATGAGAGATTCTAGGATGGTAGTGGAAGAATTCTTTTGAGAGTGATAATGATAGAACATGTGAATGGGAAGAGATGTTTTAGGAATGGAGAAAAGATAGAGAGAGTTTATGGCGGTCAATCCAACCTTTTGATGCGGGGCCCAACCCCACTCAGTCCTTAAAAGCACACAAAGCAAGGGCATTTTTTTTTAATTTTTAAAGCCAAGGGTAAGGGAGGGCCGATTTTGAGCTAGGGTTTGATATAGCAGGCCTAGCCCCAGCCCTCTATTTATTACTATATAATATAAGTAATATTCATTTTATGTAATATATAGGGATTTTAATTAAAAAATAATAAATATCCCCTCTAACTAGCAATTAATGATGAAGATTTTATATTTGGTCAAACAATAATAATCAAATCTTGGATAATGGTAGTTGCTGTGACGATGATGAGCAATGGGTGGTGATGAATGGGTGTCGAACAAGTTAATAGGTGGGCGGCCAGTTGGGTGGTGACATCAGAGTTGATTCCGTAGGTGATCTAATCGATGGGTTCATGGGTGGGAATGAAAGATGAATGGAGACGGAAGGTTTGAGATAGGATGATGGGATCAAATGGGTCTTGTTTGGATGAGTTTTGAGATGTGTGGTTTTTCGTGCAGGCTGGGGACGTGGAGATAATGAAGGTGAGGTCTTGGACATGTGGGTTTCAAGGAAGGTGACGAAGTGGGTTCAGATCCAGTTTGGAAGGTTAGTGGGATAGCCGTTAGAGTTGAGTTGACCGGTATAGATATGGGCCAGTGATGTGGGTAGGGGTGTTCATGGGATGGGGTGGGCTGGGCTAAGGGATATTCAGGCTTGGCCTGACTTCTAAACTGTGAGTCCAAGCCCAACCCAGGCCTAAATAGGGCCACAAGGAGCTGGCCCAAGCTTGGCCGGCCTGAAAACTTGAAAATTCGATCTCAGCCCAAGTTTGATATATAATTAATGAAGTGAATAAAATTCCACAATTGCAAATGTTAAAAGTGCCTGCCAGCTTGTAAAAAAGATAATAAGGAAATACAGAGGAAAAGATTCAAACTAAGTTACTATTATACACACATAGACGTGAGCAAGCTACCTGAAATACACTTACAATGATGACATCTCTCACTTTGGTAATTATATATAAAACTCAGGCGGGACTCGGGCTTTCAAATTTCCATGCGGGTTGGGGTTGGACCAGCTCATTGTGGCCCGATTCAGGCCTGGGTCAAGCTTGGACTTACATTTTAGAAGTTAGGCTAACCCTGGATATTCCTTAGCTTGGCCCAGCATAGCCCATGAACACCCCTATTTAGATGTGGGTAAATAATGGACTTTGGCTTGGTTTGTAGTTACTCTGAATTTTCCATTATCTCAAGCAATAGGAATATTGTTCAACTATTTGTATTTATTCATCTGCGCTTCTAATCTTGTTTGTAGAATTGCTACTTATTAGCTAGGATGGTATCTATGAGTAACTATGTTATTTATGATGTGACCTCTATCTAAAAAAATAAATACTGAACTAGATCTAATAGTATGCTTGTTTTTTTTATGAATTCAAACTAACATAACTAGAACTATAAACCTATATGTTTAGGTTTTTTTTCAAACTAGAACTTTGAAACTGAGTTTGTCACTAACAACTACATGTAACACATGTACGTTCCACTAGTAATAGGTAAAAAGGAAACTTCTGGTCCACCCCTATCTAAAACACTGTCTCCCTCCAGATGTCCATTTTCATGTTTGCTAGGCGAGGCTAAAGTTGATAACTGTTCCTCCCTCCAGATGTCCATTTTCATGTTGCTTAATTTTCCGAAGCAATTTTTAAGCCAGAATAACCAAACGGACTTTTTAAGATTTTGGACTTTCTATAATCAAAAGCCCAAAAAGCCCTTAAAATGAGTCCAACCAAACACAGCCTAGTAGTTGATGCAGTGGCCCTACAGAGCTACAGGTGGGTTTTATCATGGGCCAAAACTCTATATATGATTTGGGCCCATTTAATAATTAGGTTAGGCTTGAATTAAATAAAAGAAAGCCCGAACCCAAACTAGGCTAGCCCGATTGAGAAATGCTTATAACTTAGTGATAGTTGGTCCAAACAATCACTTGAAAGCTCTTATAACTGATAAAAGAGTCAACCTAGGCCCAGCCCATTGAGGATCGAATGAGGAATGCTTATGATTTTGTGACAGTTTATCTAAACCATTGTTAGAAAAGCCATCACAACTCATAGAAAACCTAATTTGTCTGTCCTCCTAGGCTAAAATTTGTGGGCTTGCGCCTGATATATACATGTACTCCAAGGGTGGGCTGATTCTGGAAATGCCTCAATCCTGCTCTACCACTTTCATGAACACCGCTAGTTATGTAATTGAAGCATCTCTTATCTGTTAAATCTTTTCTGTAATTTATTGTTAAACTTTGTTAATTTGTGGTTATTTTTTTTCTATTTGTTCCTAAGATCAATTAGAATATCCAAATCACCATATCCAATATTTTAACATTATTGTGACTAAAAAAAATAAAGTTATTGATATTTTTTCATTTGTACTTTTTTATAAATTGAATTCAACACTTAAGATTAGTTTCTTTGGAGAAAATTTCAAGCCTTTCCATAAGTCCAGGTGGTAGGGATGGCAATGGGTAGGGTTTAAACGAGGACCCAACCCAACCCGCCCTTATTAGGGGCAAGTTTGGTAGTGGGTTGTTAGGGTTTGGGTCGAGTATGGTTTTTCATATATTAACTCGAGTCGGGTCTGGGACGGATTTTAGGTTTTTGAGTTCATTAACCCGCCTCGCCCCATTTATCTATAGTTCATAAATTATTCAGTTCATTCCTTCTAATTTGTGTGTTTAAAGGGATTAGCGGCAATGAGAAAGGATTTTTTCCTAGAGGTCAAGTGTACAAATCCTTTTAGACACATTTATTTATAATAATTTTTGAAAATTTAAAATGATACACAATCAGACCCGACTTAGGCACATTTATTTATTATAATTTTTGAAAATATAAAATGGTACACAATCAAATCCGACTCGACCTATGTTTGTCAATGGGTGGGTTTAGTATAACATCCATCTAACCCGTCACAGGTTAGGTATGGTATTCAATACAACAATTTTCCTGGTGCAAGTCAAATATGGCTCGCAAAAGCTATCCTTTTCGGGCAAAATTACCTAGTCACCGGTAAATTTGAAAAGGCCACTAATTTGTCGCCGGTGCAAATTCTATCGTCGGCAAAAGTTAATCTTTACCGGCTAAAAAGAGTCTTATGCGGGCAAATGTTAACCTTTTCGCTATTGTGTTATTTCTGTTGTGAGAATGTGGATTTTGTTTATTCTATACTCCATTTAAACCATTACTTTCAATGGATTTTGAGCATTGTAGCTATGTAGAAATACGGTACATGAAGTGAATGTAATTTGGTGATTTTTTCACTTTGGTTATTTAGGTTATAAAAGGTATAGTTGATGGATGCAGACAATCTGACTGTGCTCTTTTAGGTGGATAGTATTATGAATTTTATTAATGCTGCTTTTGTGCTTTTGTGGTACAATTACTGAAGCCACTGAAGATATAAAACCTGTCATACTGGTTTCATACTTCACACTATTTCTCGTAAAGTGTGATGCTTAATTCTGCTTGATAATTGCATGAGCAGATCATTTTTTAATTCATTATGCACACATTTTTTTTATTGATTTTCAGAACTTGAAATATGTAGTCTTATTGGGCATGTACAGGAGACAATTAAAAAAGAGGCATCTGTCTCCATTTACTCTAAGTTTAAATTGTGGAATGGTTGTTTAAATTTTATTGCAAAACAGAAAACAACCATACCCTCTGGAGAAGAAATCTCACAAAAATGCAGAACAAAGGTCACCAACATGACCCCACATGCTAAAATGACAGACCTTGCAATTGCTATCAACATGAATAATTTCGGGTATTTGCAGCTTAATTTAGGCTACAGAGGTTATTTGCAGATCCTGGGGAATTACTGTGAGAACCGGCATTCCATGAAGATCAAGATAGCTGGAACTCTCAGAGGAAGTTCAAATTTCGGGTTGAACAGACATCATCAAACTCAAAAGCCACAAGCATGTCAGCCTGAAATCAATTTCCCCCAAGCTAGGGGTCACTGACCAAAGTCCTGCTGCCCGATGTCCAAAATTAATGAAAATTTAGACGCGAAGCTTCAGTCATGCTCAGAAGATACTTTGCAAATTTTCAAAATGAAAAGACTCGGTTTGGTCTAAATTTCATTACATGTCAGCTTAGAGGACAGTAATCCTGAATTTGGGGATCATCGGCTAAGATCTTACTTCCAGAAGGCCGAAGCAAATAAAATTTGGAACAAATGCTCAAAGAATGCCCCAAGTTATTCTTCCAAAGTTTCAAGTCAAGGGGAGGCTGTTCGGATAGAAAACAGGCTAACTATCTCAATGTGAAGTGAATAGTGACCTAACACATGCAATAAATAGGGTACTGTTCGAAATCCTACTTCCTCGAATCCAAACTGCATGAAATTTGGATGAATACTCCAAGATGTTCTTGACGTCAGTCCCTCTGAGTTTCAAATCAAACCGGGGTCATTTGGGCTTCAAACAGCTGAAACAAGGGCCCACTGTCATAAAAAGTCAACTGGGAGGTTGACCATGTTCAGGTGGTCAAACAGAGCTGAAACTTCTGTGACACACTCAAAATAGTGTCAAGAAGCATCCCTCCAAGTTTCGTGGCGATTGGACACCGTTTGGGCCCCGAACAGGCGGAAACAAGCCACATATGCAAAATTCCAAGAATGGGCCTTGGGAGTGACCGGGGGCCCACAAACAAAAGGAGTTGACCATGTTCAGGTGGTCAAACAGAGCTGAAACTTCTGTGACACACTCAAAACAGTGTCAAGAAGTATCCCTCCAAGTTTCGTGGCGATTTGACACCGTTTGGGCCCCGAACAGGCGGAAACAAGCCACATATGCAAAATTCCAAGAATGGGCCTTGGGAGTGGCCGGGGGCCCACAAGCAAAAGGAGTTGACCACGTTCAGGTGGTCAAACAGAGCTGAAACTTCTGTGACACACTCAAAATAGTGTCAAGAAGCATCCCTCCAAGTTTCGTGGCGATTGGACACCGTTTGGGCCCCGAACAGGCGGAAACAAGCCACATATGCAAAATTCCAAGAATGGGCCTTGGGAGTGACCGGGGGCCCACAAACAAAAGGAGTTGACCATGTTCAGGTGGTCAAACAGAGCTGAAACTTCTGTGACACACTCAAAACAGTGTCAAGAAGTATTTCTCCAAGTTTCGTGGCGATTGGACACCGTTTGGGCCCCGAACAGGCGGAAACAAGCCACATATGCAAAATTCCAAGAATGGGCCTTGGGAGTGACCGGGGGCCCACAAACAAAAGGAGTTGACCATGTTCAGGTTGTCAAACAGAGCTGAAACTTCTGTGACACACTCAAAACAGTGTCAAGAAGCATCCCTCCAAGTTTCGTGGCGATTGGACACCGTTTGGGCCCCGAACAGGCGGAAACAAGCCACATATGCAAAATTCCAAGAATGGGCCTTGGGAGTGACCGGGGGCCCACAAGCAAAAGGAGTTGACCACGTTCAGGTGGTCAAACAGAGCTGAAACTTCTGTGACACACTCAAAATAGTGTCAAGAAGCATCCCTCCAAGTTTCGTGGCGATTGGACACCGTTTGGGCCCCGAACAGGCGGAAACAAGCCACATATGCAAAATTCCAAGAATGGGCCTTGGGAGTGACCGGGGGCCCACAAACAAAAGGAGTTGACCATGTTCAGGTGGTCAAACAGAGCTGAAACTTCTGTGACACACTCAAAACAGTGTCAAGAAGTATTTCTCCAAGTTTCGTGGCGATTGGACACCGTTTGGGCCCCGAACAGGCGGAAACAAGCCACATATGCAAAATTCCAAGAATGGGCCTTGGGAGTGACCGGGGGCCCACAAACAAAAGGAGTTGACCATGTTCAGGTTGTCAAACAGAGCTGAAACTTCTGTGACACACTCAAAACAGTGTCAAGAAGCATCCCTCCAAGTTTCGTGGCGATTGGACACCGTTTGGGCCCCGAACAGGCGGAAACAAGCCACATATGCAAAATTCCAAGAATGGGCCTTGGGAGTGACCGGGGGCCCACAAGCAAAAGGAGTTGACCACGTTCAGGTGGTCAAACAGAGCTGAAACTTCTGTGACACACTCAAAATAGTGTCAAGAAGCATCCCTCCAAGTTTCGTGGCGATTGGACACCGTTTGGGCCCCGAACAGGCGGAAACAAGCCACATATGCAAAATTCCAAGAATGGGCCTTGGGAGTGACCGGGGGCCCACAAACAAAAGGAGTTGACCATGTTCAGGTGGTCAAACAGAGCTGAAACTTCTGTGACACACTCAAAACAGTGTCAAGAAGTATTTCTCCAAGTTTCGTGGCGATTGGACACCGTTTGGGCCCCGAACAGGCGGAAACAAGCCACATATGCAAAATTCCAAGAATGGGCCTTGGGAGTGACCGGGGGCCCACAAACAAAAGGAGTTGACCATGTTCAGGTGGTCAAACAGAGCTGAAACTTCTGTGACACACTCAAAACAGTGTCAAGAAGTATTTCTCCAAGTTTCGTGGCGATTGGACACCGTTTGGGCCCCGAACAGGCGGAAACAAGCCACATATGCAAAATTCCAAGAATGGGCCTTGGGAGTGACCGGGGGCCCACAAACAAAAGGAGTTGACCATGTTCAGGTTGTCAAACAGAGCTGAAACTTCTGTGACACACTCAAAACAGTGTCAAGAAGCATCCCTCCAAGTTTCGTGGCGATTGGACACCGTTTGGGCCCCGAACAGGCGGAAACAAGCCACATATGCAAAATTCCAAGAATGGGCCTTGGGAGTGACCGGGGGCCCACAAGCAAAAGGAGTTGACCACGTTCAGGTGGTCAAACAGAGCTGAAACTTCTGTGACACACTCAAAATAGTGTCAAGAAGCATCCCTCCAAGTTTCGTGGCGATTGGACACCGTTTGGGCCCCGAACAGGCGGAAACAAGCCACATATGCAAAATTCCAAGAATGGGCCTTGGGAGTGACCGGGGGCCCACAAACAAAAGGAGTTGACCATGTTCAGGTGGTCAAACAGAGCTGAAACTTCTGTGACACACTCAAAACAGTGTCAAGAAGTATTTCTCCAAGTTTCGTGGCGATTGGACACCGTTTGGGCCCCGAACAGGCGGAAACAAGCCACATATGCAAAATTCCAAGAATGGGCCTTGGGAGTGACCGGGGGCCCACAAACAAAAGGAGTTGACCATGTTCAGGTTGTCAAACAGAGCTGAAACTTCTGTGACACACTCAAAACAGTGTCAAGAAGTATCCCTCCAAGTTTCGTGGCGATTGGACACCGTTTGGGCCCCGAACAGGCGGAAACAAGCCACATATGCAAAATTCCAAGAATGGGCCTTGGGAGTGACCGGGGGCCCACAAGCAAAAGGAGTTGACCACGTTCAGGTGGTCAAACAGAGCTGAAACTTCTGTGACACACTCAAAATAGTGTCAAGAAGCATCCCTCCAAGTTTCGTGGCGATTGGACACCGTTTGGGCCCCGAACAGGCGGAAACAAGCCACATATGCAAAATTCCAAGAATGGGCCTTGGGAGTGACCGGGGGCCCACAAACAAAAGGAGTTGACCATGTTCAGGTGGTCAAACAGAGCTGAAATTTCTATGAAACACTTAAGATGGTGTCAAGCAACATCTCTCCAAGTTTCGTGATGATTGGACATCATTCGGGCCTCAAACAATGGAAAATAGACCGCATATGCAATGTTCCAAAAGTGGGCCTTGTCCGTGACCGGGGCCCAATTAATGAAAAAGTTGACCAACTTCCTGAAGTCAAAATGGGCTGAAATTTTTATGACATGTAGAAAATAGTGTTAAGAAGCATCCCTCCAAGTTTGGTGGCAATCGGACTTCGTTTGAGCCGAAAACAAATGAAAATGGGCCACATACGCGAAAACCTGAAATTGGGCCTCGTTCGTGGCCCAGTCTGCGGTCACGGACCTTCAAGGGAGGTTTCCCACGATTTTGGGTGGTTTCCCTCCACTCCTCTTCGAAATCCAACTCCCCACAACTGCTATTAACTCCCCAAAACTGCACAAAACTGATTGGGAGTCTATAAAAAGGGGGAATTTGGAAGAAACAAGGAGACACCCACACATAAGGAAGACAAGTGAAGAAATTGAAGAAAGGCACCACCTAAGGCAACAAGAAGCAAACTCCAGCAGCACTTCCACGACCATTCCCACCTTCTTTTCTTAGTTCTAAAGGTGAGCAAGAAAATTCAGAAGGAGAGAAGGAAGGGAAATGGCCAAAGTCCATACCATGTTCGTACGACGCCAATGTTTGAGAGGATGACATTGTCACCTCTGTTTCTCTCATTCGTAGGGCTTGTTAGCCATTACAAGAGTTGTGAAAGAAGCCTCTCTAGGCCTCATTTTGTTCCTTGAAAATGATAGGTTCAAATGACACAACTTCGGCTTCAAATTTGCCCATTTCGGACTTGAAACAAAAATGCAGTCCGTAAGCACGAATGATGAGTTACAGTGGTTTCAATTGATTCCATGATAAAATGTGATCTTCTTGATGGTTGTCCACCGCTCCAAAGTCATGAGAATGGAGTTCCAACACTTGAAAGAAGTTCCAAGAAAGAACCAGCGCGAACAGCACAAAAAAAAAAGGATGCACAGGGCCATTGTCTGTCAGTGACCGTGATCCCCGGTCACTGGCAGGTTCCAGTGACCGCGGGTGAGTCACGGTCACTGGAAGGCCCCAGTGACCGCGGGTGAGTCACGGTCACTGGAAGGCCCCAGTGACCGCAGGTGAGTCACGGTCACTGGAAGGCCCGAGTGACCGCGGGTGAGTCACGGTCACTGGAAGGCCCGAGTGACCGCAGGTCACGGTCACCCCCCATTTTTTCCCCTTTTTCCACATTGTCTTCCACGGTCACTGGAAGGCCCCAGTGACCGCGGGTGAGTCACGGTCACTGGAAGGCCCGAGTGACCGCGGGTGAGTCACGGTCACTGGAAGGCCCGAGTGACCGCGGGTCACGGTCACCCCCCTATTTTTCCTCTTTTTCACATTTTCTTCCATCTTATGTATATTTTCTTGTATTTTCCAAATTGAGATCACATCTGAGACTTGAGGGAGGGGTTGTAAGCTTTCAAAATGTATATAAACAACCTGCATCCCCGCGGTCAGGGCACTTGAACCCATGTAAACAAAAGGGAAATTAATGATGAACTGTAATTATTTTCCCATTCTTCTTAACGCTTAAAGTGCGTGAATGTCGGACCTTGATTCCGTAATTCATTTCCACGCCTACATTTTTAAGCGCGATCAACTAAGAATTTTTTTTTGATTGAAACACTCTCTAAGATATTATTAAGAAGAGAACGAAGAGTCAACAATTACATTTTGTTTAATTATGTCTAGGGTGGAATACAACCAAACCTCCATATCATCAATATAATGAACATGTCTATCCAACTTATGAGCTACTAAATTTACATCTCTACCCACATGATGCACTTCAAAGCTATTAAAATAATTCAACGAAACTTTGATATCTTCAAATAAAGGACCTTTTCTTGACAAATTTGGAATGAAAGACTTAAGCGCATTCATCATCTACAATGAATCTCTTTCTATAATGATATCTCTTACTCCAATGTGACAAATCATTTGAAGTCTTTTCAGTGCTGCCAACGCTTCTATATCAACGGCGCCTTCTACCCATTTTCTATTTTGCTCATTGCCATTAGCACACATTACCCATCTCATTTCTAAGATTGGCACAACACTAGCTTTCTGGATCTTGTCAAATTGTGCACCATCCACATTAAGCTTGAGTACTCCTGCTAGTGGTGGCATCCAACATAGAATTTTCTGTACTTTGGAGCACCTCTTATGAGTATGTGTACATTTAAAAGCCCGTATCAATGTCCTCGCCTTGTCAACAACTGGCCACGAGTCTAAAATCTCACCATTGTGAATGAAGAAACTTTTGTTGTTCCATAATTCCAATGCTTTGGAATGGAAGAGTTCAAAGTCAAATTTTCGAACCTTTTAAACTAAATCCTAAGGAAACAAACCAAAACTATTTTGTATTGTCTGAGTAAATTCTATGCAAGGAAGACAATCCCTCTACACCCGATGTACATGAGGATAGGAGAACAAAGCATGCATATCATCTTCAGTCTCAACCATACAAAAGTCACATGTGGGGTTAGCAATAATACAACGCTTAGCAAGATTAACCTTAGTGGGCAAAATGTCCTTACATGCTCTCCATTCACAAGTGATCTTGATCTTATTTGGCACGCTCATGTTCCATAAACGCAACCAAAATTTTTTTCTCACCCCCGTGTTCGAACTTTAACCTTTGCTGTTCTTTTTATGAAGCCTCAACACAACTACATTAGCACTTTTGACAGAGAACTCTCCTGATTTTCTCTCAGCCCATACCAAGACATCACTTGGCATATGAGGACTCAAAGGAATCTTTACAATCACCTCGGCTTCATGCGGGAGGAGGACATCACGAACTTCTTGTATATCCCACTTCTTTGTGTCTTAATCAATGACGTCACTCACTACACCATCATCATTTAGGACTAGGACTGTCAAAGGGCAGGGTCCGGGCCGGGTTGTGGTCAGCCCTTGCCCTACCCACATGTCTTTTGGCCAGGCTTATGTTAAGTCAAAGCTCTTGGATTCCTCAGCGGGCCTATAATGTTGAAACTCTTATCCTACCCTTAAGGGCCAGGGCCGAAAGAAATGGTTTTTCTTAGTAATATTATATATAATAATTTTTCTATACCATAATGCTAACTCGCTTCTTTATTCGAGATACAGTTGGGTACAATGCAAAAGTTATTATTTTTGTGCAACTTCTAAAAGAATACATGAAATAAGTTACTTTTTTCTCATATAAAAATATTATTTAGAATTACATAAAATAAGCTAATTTAATAGTATTGTGACATGAAACTAGGCAATGGGAGAGACTATTAAATACTTTATCACACAAGCAGTAGTTAAATAATATATTGGTTTTATTTGTCATTAAGCTACTAGTAATGTTATCGCAAGTTAAAGTTTCACTAGTTGTACCCATTTTACCTGTTCATAGACTACATCTTTTTTATAAAGCAATAATATGGACCATTAGATCTTATTTGACAATTCTCATATGATTCAATTAGATTTATTTCAAATATGCATTAGACCTTTTTCAAATAAGTTGGTTAGTATGTATGGTTCAAATAAACATTATAACACTTTTGAATTAGCATTAATCATAACTTGGAACTCTTTGAAACATCACCATTGGATTTTATAACAAAGCAGTTAAACTTTGACTACCAAAGATGAATAACTAAGATGTTTGATGCATGAGTTACAAGCTTTAACTCTATATGTGGGGTACATTTGAATGAAACAACAATCATGAAAGTAATGCGATATAAAGAAATTGGAATCGATCAATGGTTAGCTAGTGGATAAAACTCAACTCGACTCAGTGATTGGAATCGATCAATGGCTAGTTAGTGGATAAAACTCAACTCGACTCAATGATGATGTTACAGTTATCCATCTAAACTCTCAAACTTCAATAGTTTACACTGGTAAAAATCAATCTAGTAACAAATTGAATTCTATCCATCTAAACTCTCAAACTTCGATAGTTTACATTGGTAAAAATCAATCTAGTAACAACTTGAATTCTCTTTTCATTGAAGAATATGCCCATGTTAGGCAAACATAAAATTAAGCCTACCATTCAAAAGAAAATATATAATTACATATAGGTACAATTTTATGATCTATGAGAATATCCATCAATTAATACTGTTTGACAAAATATTAAGTCTTTATTATTAATTGCTACTTAGAGGAATTTTTTAAAATTTTTGGTAAATTCCTATATATAATTTTTATTATTTATTTTATTTATTAATAGGACTCTAACATGGTTGGGATAAGGCTTTGATGATGATAATGATTTTATAGGCTAGGCCCCCTCGGGCCGGCTAAGTTAAGCACTAGTCATCCCTCAAGATTGTGGGCTTTTCAAAATTAGGCTCTACCTTGCCCTCAGGCTTTATGATAAATAGAAAATCCCTCACTTTGAGGGCTTTTGCGGGCCAAGCCGAGCCCCGTCCCCTCATCAAAGGGCCTGATAGACAGCCCTATTTAGGACCTTTCTTGGAGTAGTATCTTTGTAGGTCATAGGAGTTGAAAGCCATTTGTTATCCCAAACCTTTATATTTTGGCCACCTCCCACTCTCCATTTGCACCCCTCCAACAAAATTTTTTTTGCTCCATAGATTCCTTTCCATGCAAAAGATTAGTTTCTACCAATAGCTGATTTTAAAAATTGTAAGCAATGTTTTCATACAAATATGTGTGTGTACAAATGATCTTAAAAATGTATCACTCTCTGTAAAACTAGTAACTTTTACTCTTTCAATCTCATACTAGCAACAAAGGCCTGTGTTGAGCTCGAGCTCAAAAAGGAAATATATTAAAATTTAAGATTTTTTAAAGATAATATAAATGAAAAATAATTCTAAAAAAATAAATCTATTAAATATCATTCTTGGGATTTGCTTTTTAAACTTGATAATAATACAATATACATTGGCCCCACTTTAATGAGAAACATTTTATAAATGGGGCCCTCATTGATAATTGTAGCTACATGCAAATCCTCAACTTCAATAAATTAATAAAATCCCACTCATTTCCTTCACATCTGAAAACCCACCAAGTAAAAAAAAATTGATAAATATCCATTTTATAATAACATGTTCATATAATGTATTATACTGCAATAAAATGATATGTTGCCCCAATAGAAATTGTGTTGTTCTTGGGATTTGGGTTAAATTTGGTGCATAGAATGACTCAACAAAATCAACACAAATAAAATAATTATTTAACCAAGGAATATGCTAGGCTAAGATTTGCTTTTGCCCAACCCATTTTGGGTAAGGCTCATGGAAAAGCATAACTGTAATGAGTAACCTTATAAAAAATGACATGGACAACAAAATAAATAAATTAAAGAAAAACATAAACCGAGTGCAGATAACCCAGTTTAAACAGAGGGTTCATGGGCTTGGAAACCTAAGTTGCTCATTAGTGACAATTGTTTTGTTCTTGTTACCAATGTAACATCTAGATGATAGAATTTCAGTTGTGTTTCCAGACATATAAAATATAGTTAATAAGTTGAGTCTTTGATTAAACTCGGACCCATACTATCGTTGTGGTTTCCAAAAGCCGATTCTCTATCCTACTTTTTGGATCATCTTCCTCCATCACATAGTTTTCCTTGTGCTTTTGCTATATTGTGGACTAGATAAGGCATCCATCATCTACACTGACCGCATACCAATGTGCTTGTGCTTCTGCTTTTTTTAAAATCTATGGGTCATCATTGTAGCACCAGCTGCTTCTAGGAGAGTCGACGACTTCTGAAGGCTCACAGTATTCTCCGATTGTATGGTGGATAACATGATTGCTAGCGTACTGCAAAAGTAGAACTCAATTAAATGAAATCATGCTTAAGATAAATTTAGAAATAGAGATAACTCAATGCCATTTAAATTTTCACTGGAAGCAAATCACAGCAAATATAGTATATATTTATACATTCCAAATTTCCAATTTATTATGAATGCGAATATGTGATAGTGTCATAGTGATCATTGCTAATATGAAATTTAAATTCTCCAACAACATTGTAGGAAAATTTAAATTAAATAGAGAGATTAAAGGAGGAGATTTGAATAGGTGTAGTGGCCTTACATCAAAGCGAAATCTTTCTATTTTTTTTTTCTATTATATATATATATTGAAAGGAGATCTCGTTAGCCCGAGCTCAAAAAGAAAATATAATAAATTTGAAGAATTTTTTGAGATATTGTTGATGAAAAATAATGCAAAAACCCATAAAGAAGGCATATGGCTTTCATAGCGGGAGTGCATGATGGTCATGGTAACTAATCCCAAATGCCAATTTGAGTCATCCATAAAAATTTAAATAGGCATGTTGGAATCTTAAAAGAAAAAAAAATCATGGTAATTACATGAAAATATAGTTGTATTCAAATCAAGATACAAAAGTATAGCTAGGCCAAAGATGAAACCCAAAACTAATTTGCATTGAACTCATTTTGATGTCTTTACTATTATTTTATAATCAGAATCAAATACCAAAGCGGTTATAGATCCGAATCCTCAGTGGTTTTAGATCACTACAAAAAGATGGAGAACATGCAATTGCCAAAAAAAGAAAAAAATAACAAAAGAAGGAAGCATTTAGACACTAAGCTTTTACTATTATTTTATAATCAAAATCAAATACCATAGCGGTTATAGATACTCATCTACAGAAAGATGGAGTATATGTGATTGCCAAAAAAAGGAAAAATAACAAAAGAAGGAAACATTCAAACACTTGGCTTAAATAACAAAAGAAAAAAAAATGAAATTAAGGAGATTAGGTTACTTATCTAATATTTACCATGTCATGAAATGTGAGGAAAGTTGTGCTGTGTGACACAATTCCAATGGCATTTCCTTCTTTTTGCAATCCATTGCCAGATTGGACTAAATAGAATTTGAACATGAGAGGATGTAAGTTGACCGACCAATGGTGCAAATTAAAATAACAAACACTGAGAAATATTAAACAATATACTCAATTAAAAATTTAAATGGTTGCAGTGTATAGACCATGCTGAGCCTGGGTGATAAATGCTTATAGAGCGATGCCCACTCTGCCTCTCCACAACATATAATCTCCAAACTTGAAATCCATATATAAAATTTAAAATCATCAAATAGCAATAATAAGATACCATTGACAAACCGAAAATAACATAAGCAAAGAGAGTTGTATTGGATTTTCTAGTTAAAATAGTCTGGATTAATTGGTGGGAATGGTGGTAGACCAGGATGAGGGAAAGTAGATAGTTAGTGGGGGAGAGATTTTAGGGGTATGAGGAAGAGATTTTAGTTAGAGACATTGTGGAAGGAGAGATTTGAGGGTTGAAAGATTTTTAGTTAGTGAGGGAGATATTTTAGGGGAATGAGGGAGAGGTTTTACCATTATTGCATTATTAACGTCCGGCATCTCATTGGACATTAAAGAGGGGAAAAAATGCCTCATTTCAAATAGTTGAGAGAGAGGATTAGGGGGTAGAGCGAGTAATTTTAGGAAGTGAATTAAAAGATGGGCAAAGGGAGGAATTTAAGGAGTCAGTGTCGTCTGTAATTTTTTGGGATGTTAATGTGGAGCTCTAGAAAAAAAGATAAGAAAAAAATAATGCTGACATGGCATCCTTTACAGGCCTCCATTCTTGTGGCTTTAATATATATAATTACCAAAAGTAAGTTGGTGGAATGGCACATGGGTTTGGTTCCCACATTTTGTATGAAACCACTCCAAATTTGCCTGTATTACCTTTTTAGGTTAAAGACCTTAGAGATTTCTATGTCAATAAAAAATGGGCAAAAAGCAAAAGAAAAAAAAATACTTAATTCAAATTGGGAACGAGTTTCTACATGGTTGTAACTTTCTGATATGATCATGATCTTGCTCCCCCTTGGGTCCATAACACTAACACAAACTCAATCACTTAACTAAAAATGACAATGAATGGACAATTTAGTAGAAGAAAATGATATATATATATATGTAATGGGGAAAGTTCTCCTAAGCTCGAGCTTATATAAGAAATTCCACAAGCTCTAGCCGTTGGAGCCCACCCTTAGTCCATTCAAATGGACCAACACACGACCCCCCTGAATTCCACTTGTCCACAAATTTTTGGTTAAATCCAAATGTATTGGACCATTAGATTGATTGTGCACTAAACCGAATGGACTATTGACATTAAACTTTTGGGGACCAAATGAAAATAATAGAAACCACTGTTGGGGCTGATTTTTTGCAGAGAGGAGGTCCCATGAAATCCTTCAAATCTCCCCATCTCCATCCTCATGTAGGTCCCCGGCTTGGCCTCGCATGTGTCAGCCACACATTTGAGCTTACTTTACCCTAAGCTTGAGCTTAGGAGCGCTAGCCCCATATATAATATTTATAAATATAAATAGTAAGAGAGAATATTGTACAAAGATTAATAGAATAATACACAAAAAAGGTAAATCACATTTTGCGATAGTAGCTAACAACAACCTAGAATCAAATCACAAACCAGATAATCAACAAATTTGAGAAAATTAAAGGAAAAAAAGGAAACATTCAAGAAAAAAGGAAGTCATGAAATCACAATCAACAAAATTCACTTCTAGACTTTAAAGTTCTCTATTCTAATCATAAAAATTTTACTTTTTAGTGTTAGTATTACAACCTCTAGATCTCATGTTTTTCCATTTAGAAAAGAAAGAAGAAACAAACTAAAAAGCAAATTTTTGAGAAAAAATAGATACATTTTTTTTTTGAGAAATAATGAACTTTTTCTTCAAAGTAGCTCAAAAACCCCCAACACGGGCCATAAAAAAGTAATTAAAATTTTAAATAGAAGCATATGAATGAAAGATATTGTTTCTATTCAAAAGACATCAAGGTGAAATAGCTCATGACCATACCTATAACACTTAAATTAAAGTAAATACGATTAACAAAAGATGTATGGTAAATCATTTCTTTAATACGAAACAAAGTAGCCATTCAGTTGTATCATATTAATAACACTAAGCAATTATATTGATGAAATTATAACTATATTAAATATATTTTGTGTGGCACATGGTTACTTTTAATCTAATATATAAATATACTTATGTTTTTGTTAGGTATGGAACTCCTTTTGTAATTGGGAGTACGGAGCAAATACCCGTATGTATTGTGAATGGATTAAGAGCGTTGGAAGAATTGGTTCCTCTCATAGGATGCATATACCGAAATCATAACTGTTTAGGATAAATATGTCAAAATGCCCACAAGTCAGGGATATGTCAAAATGCCCACAAAATATCCAAAATGTACTAGATTTGCCATAATGTCTTCCTTAACTTCTCAAACCTGGAACAACCTGCAATAATATATATAAAAAAAATATTACTATTTGTCGTCACAATATTGTATGACACATATTCGGAAGGAAATAAAGAAAAACTGCATTGTATTTAGTTCAAATCAGCCATCACACTGTTAACTCACCTACAAAATACACAGCCAGCCACTTTGGACTTTCAAATGAACCATCATTTTGGACTTCGTAATTCACAATACTTCCTGAATTATATTTCATAATTGTTTGGTGTAACAAATAAATCATACGATATGATTCTTCAAAACCTCCATGAATTTTACAGAGTGTTTGATCTCTTGCCCTCCACATTTTCACATATGGGATACCAACTCCATACTCCCTCAAGACCTCAGAGCATAAGACCTTTCCTATGACATTTACATCAGTCTTTAAACGAGGTTGCATTTTTTCAATGAGCCACGTAACTGATGCCATGTGATTGCCCTCCTGGCTAACATTCAAGCATGTACGACTATCTTTCAATTTTTTAATCTAAAATGATTTTCCATCGGACATTACAGATGCATGTAACCTTCATTCGCAACTATTATTGAAAACATAATGCTGTAATGTGAGACTTGTGATTCTTTACAAATTTCAGGTCAAATGATTTGCGGATTGCATATTGTTTAAGGGCCATTCAAGGGTCATTCACACTTTTGAAAAGAAGTCCAACTGAAAGCACAAGACGGTCAGTATGCCTCTCACGACAAAATTCATTAACCCTATGATATGAGACTCCGTCAGAGTCAGAACCTGTGTCCAGACTTTCTGCGGAATTAGTAAAAGCTATTGCAACAGAAACCAATTGTCACAGCACTATCATTAGAATTCAAAGCTAAAACCCTAATTTTCCACATGATCCAAAACAAATACAAGAAAATCAGCTTCGATTGGAGTTTTTTGAGAAGGAATTGGCGATACCTGGATTTTCTTTACCAAGATGAGGGTCGTCTCACCAACTCAACATTATCCACTTTAGGGGCCCATGCGGATTGAGCTCTACGCAAGGTTCTGTCTTCACTCGGACCTCTTCCCAATTCATCGTTCTGTTGATTAGCATTGTCTTTAGTGTTACCTTCTCCCCGTTCAAAATTCCGTTGATCATTATTATTGCCTTCACTGGTATCCCCTCCCATTTCAGCATTCTGTTGACTTGCATTGTCTTCACGGGTAGACATTTGAATAGTCCTGTCGTGATCATGCGTTGGAAAAGTGGACTTCGGCGTTTATGCGTTGTCAGTGTAACAGTCGCAGGAGTTATTGGGGTTTGCCAATGGAAGATTTCGCATGGAGCCAGAAAGCCCTTTTTTGCGGCAGCATCAACCGCATTTTCATGCGTAATGCAGGATGTTTCCATATATTTCCTGGTAAGAAGTAAAAGAAATTAGGCTTGAAGTTTTTTAAAAATTTTAAAATTAATATTAAAAAAAGTTTTTTTTAATTTAAACTATTTAATACTTACTTTTTAAAATTATTTTACAGGAGCATCAATATACCAGTTCCGTGAAAGTAACTGACGGGCTGACAAATATTTCAAGTATTGTCAGCCCGTCAGTTACTTTCACGGAACTGGTATATTGATGCTCCTGTAAAATAATTTTAAAAAGTAAGTATTAAATAGTTTAAATTAAAAAAAACTTTTTTTAATATTAATTTTAAAATTTTTAAAAAACTTCAAGCCTAATTTCTTTTACTTCTTACCAGGAAATATATGGAAACATCCTGCATTACGCATGAAAATGCGGTTGATGCTGCCGCAAAAAAGGGCTTTCTGGCTCCATGCGAAATCTTCCATTGGCAAACCCCAATAACTCCTGCGACTGTTACACTGACAATGCATAAATGCCGAAGTCCACTCTTCCAACGCATGATCATGACAGGACTATTCAAATGTCTACCCGTGAAGACAATGCAAGTCAACGGAATGCTGAAATGGGAGGGGATACCAGTGAAGGCAATGATAATGATCGATGGAATTTTGAACGGGGAGAAGGTACCACTAAAGACAATGCTAATCAACAGAACGATGAATTGGGAGGAGGTACGAGTGAAGACAGAACCTTGCGTAGAGCTCAATCCTTATGGGCCCCTAAAGTGGATAATGTTGAGTTGGTGAGACGACCCTCGTCTTGGTAAAGAAAATCCAGGTATTGCCAATTCCTTCTCCAAAAACTCCAATCGAAGCTGATTTTCTTGTATTTGTTTTGGATCATGTGGAAATTAGGGTTTTAGCTTTGAATTCTAATGATAGTGCTGTGACAATTGGTTTCTGTTGCAATAGCTTTTACTAATTCCGCAGAAAGTCTGGACACAGGTTCTGACTCTGACGGAGTCTCATATCATAGGGTTAATGAATTTTGTCTACCCGTGAAGACAATGTCTACCCGTGAAGACAATGCAAGTCAACGGAATGCTGAAATGGGAGGGAATACCAGTGAAGGCAATGATAATGATCGACGGAATTTTGAACGGGGAGAAGGTACCACTGAAGACAATGCTAATCAACAGAACGATGAATTGGGAGGAGGTACGAGTGAAGACAGAACCTTGCGTAGAGCTCAATCCGCATGGGCCCCTAAAGTGGATAATGTTGAGTTGGTGAGACGACCCTCATCTTGGTAAAGAAAATCTAGGTATCGCCAATTCCTTCTCAAAAAACTCCAATCGAAGCTGATTTTCTTGTATTTGTTTTGGATCATGTGGAAAATTAGGGTTTTAGCTTTGAATTCTAATGATAGTGCTGTGACAATTGGTTTCTGTTGCAATTGCTTTTACTAATTCCGCAGAAAGTCTGGACACAGGTTCTGACTCTGACGGAGTCTCATATCATAGGGTTAATGAATTTTGTCTACCCGTGAAGACAATGTCTACCCGTGAAGACAATGCAAGTCAACGGAATGCTGAAATGGGAGGGGATACCAGTGATGGCAATGATAATGATCGACGGAATTTTGAACGGGGAGAAGGTACCACTGAAGACAATGCTAATCAATAGAACGATGAATTGGGAGGAGGTACGAGTGAAGTCAGAACCTTGCGTAGAGCTCAATCCGCATGGGCCCCTAAAGTGGATAATGTTGAGTTGGTGAGACGACCCTCATCTTGGTAAAGAAAATCCAGGTATCGCCAATTCCTTCTCAAAAAACTCCAATCGAAGCTGATTTTCTTGTATTTGTTTTGGATCATGTGGAAAATTAGGGTTTTAGCTTTGAATTCTAATGATAGTGCTGTGACAATTGGTTTCTGTTGCAATAGCTTTTACTAATTCCGCAGAAAGTCTGGACACAGGTTCTGACTCTGACGGAGTCTCATATCATAGGGTTAATGAATTTTGTCGTGAGAGGCATACTGACCGTCTTGTGCTTTCAGTTGGACTTCTTTTCAAAAGTGTGAATGACCCTTGAATGGCCCTTAAACAATATGCAATCCGCAAATCATTTGACCTGAAATTTGTAAAGAATCACAAGTCTCACATTACAGCATTATTTTTCAATAATAGTTGCGAATGAAGGTTACATGCATCTGTAATGTCCGATGGAAAATCATTTTAGATTAAAAAATTGAAAGATAGTCGTACATGCTTGAATGTTAGCCAGGAGGGCAATCACATGGCATCAGTTACGTGGCTCATTGAAAAAATGCAACCTCGTTTAAAGACTGATGTAAATGTCATAGGAAAGGTCTTATGCTCTGAGGTCTTGAGGGAGTATGGAGTTGGTATCCCATATGTGAAAATGTGGAGGGCAAGAGATCAAACACTCTATAAAATTCATGGAGGTTTTGAAGAATCATATCGTATGATTTATTTGTTACACCAAACAATTATGAAATATAATTCAGGAAGTATTGTGAATTACGAAGTCCAAAATGATGGTTCATTTGAAAGTTCAAAGTGGCTGGCTGTGTATTTTGTAGGTGAGTTAACAGTGTGATGGCTGATTTGAACTAAATACAATGCAGTTTTTCTTTATTTCCTTCCGAATATGTGTCATACAATATTGTGACGACAAATAGTAATATTTTTTTTATATATATTATTGCAGGTTGTTCCAGGTTTGAGAAGTTAAGGAAGACATTATGGCAAATCTAGTACATTTTGGATATTTTGTGGGCATTTTGACATATCCCTGACTTGTGGGCATTTTGACAGTTATGTTATAATTTGGTAGCCTTTTCTTGGTTCATCCTCCGAATGGGTCCCTGATGCTCTAATGGATGTCTTTTGATTAACTTTGCTGATTAGTTTGACAAATCAGGGTTATTTGATATGATAATTAGAGACTGCATGTTTACATTTGGTATAAATATTTTATCACTACTCTAAACTTTGCTGATTTATTTGACAAAGCTTTCTTGTGATTGTCTCTTCATGCTTGATGTTTTTGTTATAGATCTCTTACATTTTTATATGTGCACCTGTTTATATGACTGCATGCAGTTTTCCACCCCTCTTTTTAGTTAATTTGAGCTTTTGTGTTGTTAGGAATTGGAATCATTATTAGTGTAAATAAGAGTTTGATGGAACAAATGAGCTTGGTCTGTGATTTAAGACTCGACTTAAGATGAGCTTACTACCCCTCTATGCTTGCTTGCTTCTTCTTGTTTTTGATATTGGAATGTTTCTGCGAACTTAGTGTAGACCCTCCCAGTAAACCAAAGAAGTCAAAACCCCCAAGAAATGATTCATTTCCTCAATTCTCTAGTAGTTAGATAGCCATTGGAGGCACATGTAGACACTGGAAGGATGTCGATGATGTGTGCATACAGAAATTGCTAGGGGCAGTTTGGGCATGTCCTGTATAAAGCCCATGTCCAATTCCGAGCTGTTGGCCAACGCCCATCTCCACTATCTTTTACTTTACAATGTAAAGGTGTTTAACAAGAATGTATCTCATGGATGGGCTACTAGTATCAGTTACATATTTCAGAAAGTGTAGTATTATATCCGTGATCCCATGTTGAAGTGTCCATGCTCACAATGTTTTCAAGAGAATTGGTGCTAAATATGAATCTTGTGTTGTTACAATGACTACTTGGACTAAGTATTCTACCCTTGATGAAGTCCATAGTCAACTATTTTACCACAAACTTTTCATTCTTTCAGCTCATAGTCTAGGGTTCTAGTGGACCCAATTTTAATGGTGGTCGATGCAGATACTTTTGGAAGGAATCAACGTGTGGGCCTTTAAGTTTACATGATTGATGTTAGCTTTTTAACATGAAAATCGTGGGGTAAGATAAGGTACTTTGAACAAATGACAAATATACACTGAACAAACAGTCTCAGTGACCAATTGGAGCACATTGAACAAACATCCGAGAGAGACAATGAGCCAATGATCCACATTTATCATACACCCATGATTTTAGGGTAGGGAATCTACTACGTGGGCCTCAGTGAGCTGCTTAAAGTCGCTATACCTATTTGACATACTACATAAAAAATGAAAAACGATTCATTAATTCAGTCTCATCATCCAAGAAAGATGGAAACAGAGGAAAAAGGTTTGAAACTTAAAGAGGCAGCTCGGTATACGCAGTCTATAAGAAGACCTCATTCCTCATGTTAGATTAACACAAGTTCAGGTAACACATAAAATTCGGTTTGTATTTTCCATATAGTCCACAAAAATTACACAACATATAACCACAACAAAGGCAAATAATTTGCAAGGTAACCTTACTTTTGCACCAATCACAAACCTTGCTTCCATGCGCTCCAACTTGGGGGACAACTTAACGAAGTTCTCTGTAAAATATGCAAGATTGGTCTACATCAGATTTTGCATCCTCCATTTCAACCATGGATATTTCATCTTTCCAAATAAAAAAAAAAAGGAAAAAAAGCAAAAAAAAAAAAAGAAAAAAAGAAACAAGTTTGGATCAAAATATTGTTTGAAACCCAATTGCAGATCCCGACCCATACTGCCATATATACAAAGGACTTTTTTCCATTCATTAGTGCTAGTTGGAGCCTGAAAGGAATTTGAATTTGTCAGGATCAGAGCTCAATCTTCATATGACCATTACGCAAGGATCTCTCCACTGCAACGCCAAGTATGGAAAACCAATCCAAAACATTTGAAGTTCAATAGAGCATCATCTGAAACGGAGAAAAAAAAAAAATCAAAGCAGCAATCTAGAAAAAACCACATTAGTCGTAGATTTTCAAAAAACAACAATAACAAACCCCGAATCAGATTACAATTGATTAACATTTGCTGTAGCAAAAAAAAAAAAAAAAAAAACACTCAAGACATTACTCTTTGCAAAACAAAAGTCTCTACACAGGAATATTTAGCCTCCAATCTTTAAAACAAGGCTAAAAGAAATGGGGCTGTTAAAAGACTCTATCCGCTGCGATGCCAAATGATCTCTACACAGGAGATATATTCTTTGCTATGAGTGGGAAATGAAGAAAAAGATAAGGCAGATGGATTGGTTTGAAAAGAGGTGGGTGTTCGACCTTCAGAAAACGTGATTAGCCCATTCCTCATTATCTCATTATATAATGATATGGTTTCCTTTTAAAACAAGATTTGTGAATATATAATAGATTTGATAGCCCAGGCCAGCTCAATATGCAATCCCTTTGATCTCCATATGTGCTATCAAGCCAAACATAGCAGACCACCATTCTGTAAGTCCATTTTTGAAAATCACTATCCAGGATTTTATGAATCATGACGTGTTGCGCTTATCTTTGGGCACAATTGATTCATTGCTTGTAACTAATGAGGTGGGTTGGCCCACTAACTTGTGATCTCCCTTATCACTCCCCCTCAAGCTGGAGGGTCGTAAGGTGTGCACTCCAAGCTTGTTCCTTAACTTTTGATAAACATCTTTGGAAAGAAGTTTTGGAAATATGTCAGCTATTTGGTTTGTAGAGTTCACAAATTGAGTGACAAAAGAGCCAAGAGCAACTTTTTCTCTTACAAAATAATAGTCTATCTCAATATGTTTCGTTCGAGCATGAAGAATTGGATTAACTGTCACAAATAATGCACTGATATTATCACAGAATAACATTGGTGGTCGAGAGAGATATACTTCGATGTCCCATAGAATATAAGGAATCCATGTCATTTTAGCAATCGTGGATGCAAGGGCTCGATATTTTGCCTCAGCACTGGATTTTGCAATTGTAGTTTGCTTTCTTGTTGTCCAAGAGATGCAATTTGAGCCAAGGTTGATGCATAACCAGTAGTGGACCTTCTTGTTTCTGGACAACCGGCCTAATCAGCATTTGAAAATCCATAAAGATTAAGCGAAGATAGGGAAGATAGTCTTAGACCATAGTCTTAGTCCATAGTCAATGGTTCCTTTCAAGTATCTAAGAATTCTCTTCACAACTTGCTAGTGTTTGAGTGTGGGTTGTTGCATAAATTGACAGACTAGGTTGTTGTATTGTAAACCACCAACTATGCTTCTAAAAACATATGCATCAATCAATGGTCCAAAGTCAGTGTGCACATAATGTTGTTGTGCCAAAGGAGTTCCAATAGGCTTGCTATTCCACATATTTGGTTTTACCAATAAATCCCTTATATATTTTGCTTGTGAGAGAAACAACCCTCCTGGAAATGGAGAGATTTCAATCAGAAGAAAATAATAAGTGACCTAGATCTTTCATAGAAAATCCCAACCTAAGTTTACTAATTAGCCGTGAGAATAAAGCGGAATTATTGCTAGTGACAATGATGTTATCGACATAGAGAAGTAATAATATGGTTCCCAAGGGTCAATGGAGCACAAAGAATGATGAGTCAACATTGCTACAAAAGAAGCCCATGTGTAATAGAAACAAGCTAAATCAACCAAACTAGGCCCAGGGAGCTTGCTTGCGCCCATAGATTGCTTTGTTAAGTTTGCAAACATGTGTTGGGTATATAGGATTAGTAAATCTAGGAGTCTGCTCCACAAAATTTGTCTCTCGAAAAAACCCATGAAGAAATGCATTTCTAACATCAAGTTGACGGATTGGCTAGTGAGAGACAACTGCCAAGCTAAGAATGATTCGAATGGTCGTGGTTTAACCACTGGGCTAAAAGTCCCATCAAAATCTATCCCTTCGTTTTTGTTATATCCTTTTGCGACCAAGCGGGCCTTAAAACGGTCAATCAATCCTTCAGATTTTAATTTGGTTTTATATACCCATCGTGAACCAACAACATTTATGTGGGTGTTCTAGGAACCAATTTCCATGTTTCATTTGGTCTAAAGCCTCTAATTTGTCTCTCATGGCAGCAACCCACTGAGGTTGTTCCAATGCATCATTAATATTCTTAGGCTCACTCACATCTTAATTAAGAATGAACATTATTATAGTGCGAGTGGCAGCAGACTTGGACCTTGTTACCATGGTGTGTGTATCGCTGAATTCCTTTTTAGGAGGTAATTTTTGCACTACTGGTAACTCAAGAAACAACTCACCAAGCAGTCCATTTGAGTCAGAACCTGAATTTTTTTTTCATTTAATTGATCATGGCCATGTGGGGATAGATATAAATTTCTTTCATTTGGGTGATCATGGCCTTGTGGGGACCCAGAAATTAGTGCCGTGTAGTGTCTCTGTCACCGGATTGGCATTGTGTGCATACCCATTAGAAAGGAGTCTTGATGAGTTTTTATGTTGAATGGGACTAGCCAAGTGGCTGAGTGAAGCCATTGTGCTAGGTGAAAGTATCGTGGGTCCAATCTGTGTTGAAGAGAGAAATTTTGATGTATAACCTGACAAAGGGACTTGAGATCTTGGAGAGTCATGTGCCCTGGATGATGATATCAACTCCCTTTCATGTGATGGTGATAATGTGTCCACCCCTAGATTAAGTGGTCTTTTGTATTTGATGATAGGACTTGTGAACTGCCCATATCTTGGAATAACCTCGTTTGTACTTTCAGGGTAGTTTGCTATATGAGTTAAATTGGAGCCTCTATCTGTACTTCTTTGATCTGACTCGGAAGAGCCCATTGAGTAAGATCTGAAAAAGTTGAAATCGAGCTGGGTACCTGTGCAAGAGGAGTCAACAGACTTTGAGAATTTTTATATGGGAAAACAGATTCATCAAAGATAACATGGCATGAAATAAAAACCTTCCGATTGGCGTGAAAGAAAAACCTTCCGACTTAGAGGGTGGTAGCGTCGAAACCCTTGGTACAATGGACTATGAACTATGAAAACACATGGATAGGACTTGGGTTCAAGTTTATTTGTGCTACAATCTCATAGGTGGGGAAAGGCCTACAACTAGAAGCCCTCAAGCTTGAATAATCTGGATGTGCACCATGAATCTTAAAAACGGGCGTTTCCATTTGTAATAGTGAAGATGGAAATCTATTGATAAAAAAGACAGCAGTCATGAATGCCTTAACCCAAAAACTTTTTGGCAAATTTGCGTGTAAGGGTAGATGTAAGGATTTTAGTATATTGGCTTAATTCATGGATTCAACAAAACTATAGTTCTAGTCAAAGTTATATTTCTATTTATTTTAGACTAGGAGTTTGAAGATGTTAAAGAGTCTCAGAAGAGCTGGAATAAAGGTATTTGGATTGAAAAGGTCATGTGTCATAAACTGAGCTTTATATATGGGCAAGTACCTATCGTTGGAAAGCTCATTTCGAGTAGGTATCCATAGGTTCTAAGATTCTGTCAATCGAAACTAAAATGATAAAGTTATGGCCCTAGCAAGTTTGTAGAAATTATACTATCTAAAATTACAAAACTGCTATTGTGTGAAAATCTATTTATATTTAAAGTGGGACTTTGCTGTTTTATGTCAATTCCTATTTTGGTTGGATTACCATTATGAGGCATGAAATTGGGGCTATAAAAAGGAGTTCTCTCTCAAACCTAAGATAGAGATCTCATTGGGCTAAGTAAAAATTATTTATTGGAGATCATATTTTCTAGTGCATCCATTGAAGAGAGTTGTACTGAAGTTAAAGTTCTAGAGTTCTTGCCTTTTACATCTCTTGTAAAAGATCATCTTCTAAGCATAAAAGATTTGAGGAGTCAAGTGCAACAACTAGAGGGTATCTAGTTTAGTGGATTTGTAGAAGGTAGCGGCAGGTGGTCATTGTAAAGCAATTCTTTATAGGAGTACGTTACAAAGGTTATCTGTAAGTGGTTTGTAATTGCATGATATTTCATAGTGCTTAATTATTAGTCCAGGTTGGACTTGTGGTTTTTGCTTGATTAGGGTTTTCCACATAAAAATCATATCTTCTTATGGTGTGTGCTTTTATGTTAATTTGATTATTATTTTCGTTGTGTAGTTATTTATTTACATGCATTATTATTGAGATTGATTACGTAGATCGATTTTAGACAACTTCCCAAGACCATTCAAGTGGTATCAGAGCGGGTTACATAAATTTGTTGTATTTGATTCTAAGAGATGTCTAGAATGGTACACAATTTAGAAGGCACATTTACTTTTAGGCCTCCATAGTTTGATGGTTCAAATTATGCTTACTAGAAGTAAATGATGATCGCTACCTTAAGTCCATTAATGATGATGTGTGGAATATTGTTGTGGATGGTTATTCTAAACCCATAAAAACAACAAATGGGCAAACAATTGCTAAACCTAAAGCCCAATGGACTGAGGATGAGAAGCATGCCTCCAACTACAATAATAAGACTGTGAATAATATTTATAATGGAACACTGCTGATGAGTTTTGTAAGAATCCCCTTGTAAAACTACAAAACAAGCATGGGATGTCTTACAAACCGTATATGAGGATACATATATGGTGAAACAAGCTAAACTGTAGAGGTTAAATAAATCCTTTGAAACTATTATGATGGAAGAAGATGAAACTTTCAATGAGTTCTATGCTAAGCTGAATGACATTGTTAATTCTATTTTTAACTTGGGTGAAAAAATCCCTGAAAATAAGATTTTTAAGAAGATCCTAAGGTCTTTTACTTTTAAGTATTCTTCAAAGTTGGATGCTATTAAGAAAAATAAGAATTTATAAACCCTCACAATAAATTAGTTGCTTAGAAATATTCAGACATTTTAAGTAGACCTTTTAAATAAGAAAAAATCAGTGAATAATAATGGTTTGGTTTTGAGAGCTTTTAGAGAATTAGTAAGGAAACCTGGAAAGAAAATTGAGTGTGATTTTGATTCAGATACTAAAGATCTTGATATGGCTGAGTTCTTAAAACAAGTCAAGAAAATATGAAAAGTAGACAAGATAAATGGAAGGGCTTCAAGTTTGAGATTCAGTCATCTTCAAAAGAGACCAAGTGTTTTGAATGTCAGGGTTATGGTCATTTTATGAATGAATGTGCTAACAAGAAAAAGAATTCTAAGCATAAAGCTTTTGAAACTTGGGATAATTATTCATCTGAGGAAGAAAAACAAGTAAAGAAAGATCCTGAGCCTTATAATGGCAAGTTAATAGCTTTTATGGCTAGATCTTCTTTGTTTGATGAGAGTTCTGATAAAGAGATTGTTAATGATGTAGTGTCAGAAGATAAAAACAAAGATTGGGAAGCTGAATATGATGTTTTGTTGTAGAAAACTATGAAGTTGAGTGAGTTATTTAAGAAAGATAGGCTCAAGAAGAAAATAGAGATTTAATCTCTTCATAAAGAAGTAGTAGAAAATTTTGTGAAAATTAATCTCTTGAAAGGCTCCAATGAAATTCTTGCTGATAAGTTGACTATTGAGAGTCACAAATATTGTTCATTGAAAGATGATTTTAACAAGTTTGAGCAAGAATTGAAGATAGATTTCATGACTATAAAAAAGGGCAGCCCAGTGCACGAAGCTCCTGCATAGCGGGGCCTTGAGAGGGCAAGATGTACGTACCTTACCTTTATTTTGAAGAGGCTATTTTTGTGACTTGAAATTGCATCCTCCAGGATACTACCGGTAAGCCTTTACCATTGGGCCACGCCGCCTTTACCTTGAAGACAGACTTCAAGACTATAAAGGTTGAAAATGAAGATTTGGCTGGCAAATTAAAGATAGCATTGTTTGAGCTGAATTTTACAAAAGCTTCTTTGAAGAAAGTGAATACTGGTTCAAAATATCTTGAAGACATCTTGAGTATTTAGAAGCTACCTAATGACAAGCGTGGTCTTGGTTACAATGATGGTGCATTTACTTCAAAGGCGAAAGGTAAAACTACTTTTACTCAAAGTTTTGCTTTTAATTCTATGGAAAATATTGCTCCACAACCTACATATGTTCATCATGTTGGGAATTGTTCAAAGAAGAAGAATGTATTACTTCATGCACGTACACCCATATATCATCATTGTGGAGTAAAAGGACATATGCGTTCACATTGCAATAAGCTGAGAGCTTTGCCAAAATATAAGAAATGGTGGAAATAATTGTCTAAGCCAAAGGGTAAGACAGGAGCTATTTGGGTTATGAAGTCTGATTTGCTTACAGAAGTTGCTCACACTGTGCTGAATAGGTGGCTACATGCAAAAATCCCTAATCACGATGATCAAGCTCCAGCCCTCATCTGTTATGAAGATACAATTAAGGGGGAGTTAATTGAGAAGGAGCTACTGCTAGATCCAAGTTGACATATTATTGTATGATTGATCATTAGCATTGTCAATTATGGACAAAAGGGGGAGATATTGTATTTAGGGGGAGACATTCCAAGTTAAGGTACTGAAGCTTCAGATGTTTAGAGACAAACAAAGACAACACAGATTTACAACTGTGCTAATGGTAATTTTTTTTTGTTGAACATTCAATGTATTTTTAGATTTTATTTTGTCCATGAATTGCCAGAGTAGGAGATTGCAAGGATTTTAGTACATTGGCTAAATTCATGGATTGGACAAAACTCTAGTTTTAATCAAAGTTGTATTTCTATTTATTTTAAACTAAGAGTTTGAAAAGGTTTAAAAAGTCCCAAAGAATTGGAATAAAGGTATTTGAGTTAAAAAGATCATATCCCATAAACCGAGCATTTTATATGGGCAAGTGATCTACCATTGGAAAGCTCATTACAAAGATTATCTGTAAGTGGCTTGTAACAACGTGATAATTCATAGTGCTTGATTATTAGTCCAGGTCGGACTCATGGTTTTTGCCCAGTTAGGGTTTTCCATGTAAAATCATGTCTTCTTGTGGTGTATGCTTTTATGTTGATTTGATAATTATTTTCACTGTGTAGTTGTTTATTTGCACAAATTATAATTGAGATTGATTGTGTAGATCCATTCTATATAGCCCCCCAAAATCTTTCAGTAGAGTTAACTTAGTCTCGACTATGTGTCAATGTTTTCTTTTTGTGAAACCATTTTGTTTTGGGATCCTGGGATATGAGATTTGCCTTTGAATGCCACAATTTTCAAGATGAGTAATAAATTATTGAAACTGAAATTCACCACCTCCATCACTGTGGAAAACCTTGATTTCACTAGAAAATTGATTTTCTACTAATTTTTGAAACTTGAGAAATTGTGCAAAGAAATCAAACTTATTTTTGAGGGGGTAAAACCATGTGAACCTGGTACAGTCATCTATAAAAATCACATAATATCTAATTCCTTGAGTTGAAGTGACAGGAGTTGGTCCCTAGAGATCACTGTGAATTTTCAAAAGAGGCATTTCGATGATCTTATTATTCAATAAAAAAGGCAACTAACAACTGTTTCCCATTTGACAGCTAGTGCAAACAATAGGAGGTTTTGTCCAACTACTAATATTGATCACTAGGAGTCTAAATTCTTCAAAAAACTTTTATTGGGATGACCCAATCTTTGGTGCAAAAATTTCTTCTGTATTTTTACCAGCTACCAATGCTATCATTGTTTTCCCATCTAAAGCATAGAGATTTCCCTTCTTACTGCCCGTTGCCATTGTTTTGCCTGTGGCTCATTCCTTAATCAGAAAATTAAAGTGAGAGAATTCAAATATACAAGAATTATCTTGAGCCAATTGTGAAACTGAGATTAAATTATTTTTAATTTTAGGTACAACCAAGATATCCCGTAATTTGATTGCACCAAAATTTGACTTAAAAGAGGAATCCCCAATATATGAAATATTTAATTTGGCGCCATCCCCTATCATCATTTGATCATTACCAGTGTAAGGACGAGCATGGAGAAGTTTCCCTGGATCGTTTGTAACATGTGCGCTCGCCCCTGTTTCTACATAAAGATTTGGATCTTGTGCCTCTGATGTGGGGAGTGCAATCAAAACATGGGATAGGTCCTTAGGGGCTAATATGAGTAGTCCCATCTATAAAAGAACTTCATAGTAGTATATGGTTTTTCGCTCCACAAATCTGACATGGGTCTAGTACACCAGTACTCTGTTGCCTTGTGCTGGAGCTTTGAAAACGTGGAGTGTAAGGGGCAGTTGGATTAAAGGATGCATTGTTACCTATTGGTGGCTACAACGTCTGACCTGCTCGAGGCTAGAATGTTTGAGAGGCAACATCATACTGTTGTTGAGCACCCTTGGTTCTGTCCTGCTATGAATTCTCAGCCACAAGAGTTGTAACACTCCGATCCGAGTTGATCCGGATTAGCGAGTAATTGCATGTGATTTGAGCGTTAAGTATGTTTTGATTTTGTTTTCTTTGGCTTTGAGTCGTAGAGAGATTGTTTGGGTTGAGTTTGACTTGGTCTAGGTAATTCGAGTCCTTTTTCGTAATTTTGGCTTTTGATTGACTTTGTCAGTTTTGCGTCATTCTGATGTCATCGCGTGTATTTCGTTGAGCTTGTCGATTTTCGTAACTGTCTTGAATCCGAATGATTCCGTTTGCTCTTGTTGGATCATCATTTGACTCAAACTGACAATTGTGTAAACTGTTTGGACTTATATGTAATTTGGACTCATTTTTACTTTAAATATCTTACCAACTCCTTCTTTCTCTCTCGATCGTCTCTGTCTCTCTCTCAGCCGTCTCTCTCTCCGTTTAGCTCTTTCTCTCGTTCCTTCTTCGTTTCTGATTCGTGTGGAAGGAGGAGAGGAGCCAATTCGTGTGTGTTTCCCGGTGGACTGAGCCAAGCAACGAAGTGATTTCCATCTGTGAGGCAAGTATAAGCCCAAGTAGTATGAACACTGATTGATATGGATTTGATTGTTGTGTCTTTATGCTTCATTGTATTTCTCAGTATTAGACAGCCCTATTGAGCCCATTTTGCTGTTATCTCCTTGTTTTCAGTCGTTTTGTTCACTTTCTGTATGACTGTATCTGTTACAGGAAAATGAGTCCGTGCACTCACGGCTACACCGTGAAATGTGCTACGGCTAAGCCGAAAAATGGCTTGCGGCTAAGCCGAGACCCAGCCGTAACCCTGACCGTAGAACAGTACAGACTGATATCTGAGAATAACTGAGAGTTGGCAAAATGCCATTCTTCTACGGCCCAGCCTGATCTAAGCCGTACATTGTCTTACGGCTAAGCCGTGGACCAGGATACGGCTGCGCCGTAGAGTAAAATACGGATGAGCCGTAAATCCGGATGAGTATTTTGGGGAGCCTCGGCTCAGCCGCAGTGCATAGTACAGCTAAGCCGTAAGATGCCTCGGCTAAGCCGTAAGGTCACCTACGGCGACACCGTGAGACCCTGAGAATTGAATGAAAAGGACTAGGTGTAAGCAATAGACTGTATATGACTTTCATGATAGAATGTAGTTAACCTGAACATGCCCAATGGAATGTTTGCATGACATGAATGATCTCATGGGCCGTGAATCATTCATGACTGTATCCAGTTGTTTAGCACCTCCCCATGGGTGTTGGTTTAAGGGACTTCGATGCACACTCCAGACACTGCAACACTAGACAATGGTGCATCGGACAACTTAAAACTATATCAACATGCACGGTTAGAAACGCTGGATAATTAGTGTAGGATTGGCTTGTAATTGACCTTGATTCGTATAAGTACTTGCTTTGTTGGATTGTACAGCATATTGATTTCGGTTATGCCCTCTTATGTGTTCTGCGCTGGACCTCTCGATTCTGTGGGAAATGCAGCAACCCCAGAGCGAAGCCCGGGCGGGACCATTCTATTATTGTGTATTGTGTTTTACTGTTGCTCCACTGGAGTACTTGCATCAGTGCTTATTGTGATTAGCACTTGAGTCAGAGATTAAGTATTGCTTAATTTCATTCAGTACCTTCCGTTATTGCTTAACTGCATTCAGTATCAGTATCCGTATCAGTTTATGTGATGCACTTTCTATTGTTCGTTCAGTGTGATATGTGAGATCTGTATGTGATATGATATGATTGATTGATTGATTGAGGTGCATCATCCGATTTGATTGTGATTGTTTTATGGCACTATTGAGCCTCAGCCTTAGGATACCCGACGGGGTTAACTTTGGTTTAGTTTATGTGTTTGCCTCTGCAGAGTGTTCTGCCCTGGGACTCCGGACCCCGGGAACTAGAGACCCACGCGTACCCTGGCCCGGTCGCTGGTGTTCTCATTCTGACTGCTCTCGTAAGGGAGAAAATGGCCAATGTAGTAGCCACTTTGACTGTTATCTGTTTATGATTCTGTTAGCATGCTTATTCATTTGCATAATTGTTTAGTATACGAACATGCCTTCTATAGATCTTGCATTATGACTATTGCTCACTTTAGATACAATTCGTGTTATCATCTTGTGGCTTATATTTTGCTAAGTCGTTGTACTTATTAGTTGTCTTTGTGTGTTGCAGGCTCAGATCCCTCTCCCGATCCTGCGTCGGTCGACCCGACTCCAGGAGAGGCTCGCGAGGCCCCCTCCGGCCTAGAGGAGTGGACTTGATCCATCCTCCAGAGTACGGTTTGCATCATTTTGTTCTCCCTATTCATTTGAGTCCGAGTCTATTGAGGGGATTTTTCTGTACTTGTACCGTGGGCTTGAGTGATATCTGTATTTTGATTTTTGATTATTGTAAGCCCGCTATATTGTCATACGTTCTTGTAATTATTCTTGTCATCAGTTTAATGTTGTTTTGTGATCTCCTATGTCTCTTGGTGTGTTGCTATATGCCTTGATACGTACAGCTTCCGCGTACAGTTGTTTGCACGTGTGATTGATCCCTTGTGTGTGTATGCTTGGACGGGGTCTAGGTGTGCATGCACGGGAGTACGTGTGTCATTGGTTAGACCTCCTCTGACCCCCGGTCCCTGGGCTCGGGTTGTGACAAGAGTTATATTGACCATTGTTGTTGCCTCTTCGACGTCCATAGTTGCCTTTACCACGGCCTCCCCATTGTTGTTTTTGTGCCACAAAAACCATTGAATGATCAATGGGTTTGTTCTCAGGTTCCATACTTTGAAAATGCATCTTGTAGTTTTGAACCGCTGTCACAAACTGGGTATAGGTAGGAAACGGAGGCTTTGCGAGCATGGAAGCCATAAGAGCACTGTGTTTCTTTCATAGGTTGCTAGACATGTATATAACTTTGTCTCCATCAGGGATGGGCTTATGTATTGCAGCAAGTCCATCAAAGATGTTCTTAAAGGCCTTAGATAATCCAACAGAGGTTAGATTCCAAGCTTCAAATCTTGCATTCTTGGCTTAAGTTATGCTTCACTTTCCTTCGTAGTATGAATTCAAGACATAGCCAAATATCTTTGGCTGTATTGCATCCCAGAATGAGATACAAGACCTTTTCTAATAGGGTCCCTGTGATCCAGCTCCTTAAAAATAGATCTCTTTCTTTTAAAACATCATAGCTTGTATCAACCTCATCTTTATCATCAGCCTCGGTCTTCTCTTGCAGTCCTTCAGTTATTAAGTCTTTGACTTTGAGACTCTCAATCAGAGGCAACATTTGCATGCGCCACATGTCACGCCTCGATCCCATGAATTGGGGTTAGAATGGGCCCCACGGGGTATACATATGTAATCGCGTAGCAATCTGTACATGTGAAGACACGCATAAATCACTGCAAGGGAGATTCTGTCACGACCCGAGCCCAGGCGATCGGGAGTTAGTAAAAACCTAACCAGTGACACACATACTCTCGTGCATATGCACTCAGACCCAGTCTAGATGCACATGCAGAAGGGAAGATCACAGGTGTAAACATGTACGCGGAAGCTGTAGGTATCAAACCGTAACACGAAACATACAGGAAAAGCAAATGATTGATATCCAACTGCTAACATACAGGTCGGAAATATACAAACTGAATCCAATCACAAATATACAGAACATGAATATCACCAATGACAGAAAAAGAAGGCAATATGCAAATATGATAATGTCGCACTCCGATGGAGTGAGTTCACACACCCCGCGAACCCTGAAGAGACAGCTGAAGTCTTTCTAGCAAACTGAATGACCGACAAGAACTCGGTCGGGGTACCTGAGCCTGCAACATCAAGGACAATCGGTGAATACAACGATTCAACGAAGTATAAGCAGTAACATGTTAACACGTGTGGTCTCTAATAGAATCAAAGACATGAATAATCATAACATTTCAATTTCGTCTGCTAGGCAGTCGTGCATTCAAATTTACATATGCTCTTTAAATCAATGTGTATATAGCAGATACATACTAAGTGGCTACTACGTGCGCCATATGCTCCCAAGGTAGGAATCTTATATCCGTGCAGAGAACACCATGGGCCAGATGGGTCTCGGTTTCCTGGGGTCCGGATTCCCCAAGACGTTTTCTTACTGCAGCAAGGCCATAAAAACTACACCAAAGTCACCCCGTCAAGATCCTAAGGCTGAGGCTCAATAGTGCCGGACCATATAGAGGCAAACAAACATAAGAACATGCATATCTGATCATAACGTGCATATCATAACGTGTGCATAGCTTAACATGTATCTCTTATCAAAACGTGACGTGCATGTCTTGTTAGGCATATATCAAACAGATCCAAGAGGTCATACGAGTTAAACTAACCATGCATATCGAATAGAATAACCGAATCAAACTTATCAGATCAAGCGATAAAATGGATGCCAACGGAGTATAAAGAAATGAGATACAAAAACGTGAAGGCATCAAACAGTAGTATTGAACATGCAAGACTGCTGTTCCACCCGGGCTTAACCATGGACAGAGTCAGGAAATATCCAATCGTTTGCCCCAGCGCAAAAAGCGTAGGAGAGGGCAAAGACCGAAGTCAAGATGCAATGCAAATCAGATTAACTTTCAGGAATCATGATCTTTTACTAGCCAATCATATTCTAGTTATCCAGTGTTTCTAACCGTGCATGATGATGTAGTTTTAAGTTGTCCGATGCACCATTGTCTAATGTTGCAGTGTATCTAAAATGTGCACCAAAGTCCCTTAAACCAACACCCATGGGGAGGTGCTAAACAACCAGATAACGCACATGAATGAATCGCAGCCCTCGAGATCATTCATGTCATACATTCATACCATTGGGCAAGTCTAGGTATTTTACATTCTATCATGAAGGCCATATCAGTCTCTTTCTTAGTCCTATCTAATGTTTAGACATTGCTCAAGGGTGGTACGGAGTAACCGTAGGAGAGTATATGGCTTAGCCGTATGCATCTTATGGCTTAACCGTAACTTGCACTGCGGCTCAGCCGAAGTTCCCTGTACTATTCATCCACAATTACGGTTCACCCGTATTTTGTTCTACGGCTTAGCCGTAGTACATTTGTCGGCTTAGACATGGCTGGGCCGTAGAAGGTCTGTCAATTGCTTACTTTCAGTTGATCCAGAAAAAGCCACCATGTACTGATCTATGGCTGGGCCACGGCTGAGATACGGCTCAGCCGTAGGACAATATACGGCTTAGCTGTGTCCTGGCCGTAGAAGAAAGTTGGGTTTTTCTCTCTCTGGACTTCCAGCCGTAGGTGGTTTACGGCTTAGCCGTGGAACACACGAGAGTATTTTCTGAACTGGTTACAGAAACAATGCAACCTTTACACAATGACTAATTCACATATAATAGAGGGAAACGAACACAAGATGGGCTGTACACTTCATTCATAATCAAGAATACTCGACTTAATCACACTCAAATATATACCCACATGGTTTAGCCAAGTTTTGCTTATACTTGCCTTAAATGGGGTCTAACACACTCTCTGTTGTCCTTGGGGTCAATTCACACTACCAACGTGCTTCTAATCGCCATGCATGCAAAGAAAGAAGACAAGATAACCATGAGTACATGTAACACTCGATAACGAGAACGAGAAGAAGAAAGAGGAGAAGAAGCACTTCAAGAAACTCAAGCTCACCTCAAATCACACGAGTGATGCTCAAACGTGGGCATGCATAACTTCCTTCCCTAGCTAGAGCAACAAAAAGGAAGAGAATAAGAAAACTCAAAAGAGAGAGACAGAACAGTGAGAGAGAAGGAGAAGGTCGGTGGTTTATAAAGATAAGGATTAAGGCAGTTTGCAAGAAGGTCCAAGTCATATTACTAATTACAGTTCAAGTCATTTGCGGGTTTAACAGAAACAAACGATATATTGTGCGAACAGAACAGTTACGAGAATCAACGAGCTCAACAAAAGACACGCGTTGAAGCCAAGATGATGCATGAATGACGACATTTAACAAAATCTAATATTACGAAAAATGGCTTATGTTTATCGAAACTAGGTCAAACTCAACCCAACTACCTATCCATGACCCGAAACCAAACAAAAACAAGAGCAAAACACCATTAGCAACCAATTCTATTCTTTCAC
The DNA here is from genome assembly GCA_037013555.1 of Sextonia rubra. Classification (NCBI taxonomy): domain Eukaryota; kingdom Viridiplantae; phylum Streptophyta; class Magnoliopsida; order Laurales; family Lauraceae; genus Sextonia; species Sextonia rubra. The sequence goes on along the minus strand of JASUAD010000001.1, from coordinate 14,711,896 downwards.
ATTCTCGGTTTCTTCCTTGCTTGTCACTTTTTTCCTTACTTTCAACTTAGATCCAACACATCTAATTATCAAAGTATCAATACCTAGAAAAAGTGAGACTACTGTTATTTAATGCTTGGGGATATTGTTGGTTCAGAGATATAATAGTTAATATAAGGATTGCGCATGATAGAATTTATGATATGAAAGTGATTTTATATTTCCTTGCTTGTCACTTTAATACTTGTTCTTGGCCCATTGTATGATTGACTTTTATAACTGACCATCATTCGCCCCACCCAAATAAAAATTTCAAGTCTGCCACTACATCATGCTTGGGAAGAAGATGAGTTTGAGGGTTTGGACATTTTGCAAATGAGTTTTGAAAAGTTTATTTATTTATTTGCAGAATGGGTTTTTGTTTTGTTTTTGTTTTATTATTATTAGTTTTTTGCAAGTAGGTTTTGTGTAGGTGGCGATTATGTTGGGCTGAGATGTGCTTGTTTAGGTGGATTAGAGAGATGAGGTGGAAGAGGAAATGTGGGGTTTTCATGACCCATATTTCTGCACGTGTGGGGCTTGTTGTTTGACTTTTTTTTTTTAGATTCTGGATTCTTTAAGAGGAGATTTTTTCAATTTTTCGGTTGGAATTGTTGTTTGGGGGGGGGGGGGGGGGGGGGGGGGGGGGTGGGGGGGGTGTGTTGTAGAGCATCGTTCAAGGTTTGTAGAGATAGCTTTTGGTTCATGTAGGGTCAAGAGATTGAAAAGAGATAGAGAGAGAGATTGGGTCTCAGGTTTTGCTTGCATAGTTCTTAATCACACAGATTGGATAAATGATCAAAACTTCCATCTTTGTTCCCCGGAAATTACAAGGGAAATTCAAATCGTTAGGATCGAATTTCTCAAATCTCTTGGGTCATCTCCTATCTTCTCTCAAATTAGGTCTTAGATTTATATTTATTTATTTAAACTTAAGGGCGTTGAACTATGATAAGGGATTCCACCTTCCAAAGCCATACTCCTCGAATTTAATCACCACGAACGACCCTCAGTAGGTCACAGTCAACTGTGGGGCCACTGACAAATAAAATTAGGGATATATAAAAAATCCTTCAATCCGTAAAACCAATTCGGTGGTTAATGGTTTTGTGAAGGATTGAAAATATCTTAATCCGTTAGTAATGGTTTAGTATCGGATTTTACTGTTAATCCATGGATTTAATCCAATCCGAACCTTTGAAATAAAAATTATATATCTATTTATTTTTATATAAAAAATTAAATAATACCCATATAAAATGTCCTCACTTCTCAACAGATTATATACTAATGCAGTCTACAATTAATGTTTGATGATGCAATACATACATAATAGTTTACGTATGCATTAAATCGATCGGCCTGTTTACAATAGGGAAATTTCAAAAATAGGGCCTAATTTTTCATTAGATTTCAACTGAGGACATTAATAAAACTACATTTTATATCAGGACACAAGTTTTCAAATTTCTTTCAGAAGAGGACAATCTGCTCATTTTTTACATTTATGGGTTAATTTTTCACACATTTATTTAAAACCCAAAAATGCCCTCTAAGGCTTTTTATGTTTGCATCGACCAAGGGCTAGTTTTCCTCTTTCTGTCCGTTTCTTCCCTTTCCCTTCCTCCCCTCTACTACATTTTTTTCAACGGCTCCTCCTTTTTTGGCAACCACCAAATGGTGTTCATGTCCACCCCCCGACGGCTCCTTCCTCTCTCTTTCTATTATTTTCATTTTGTCCTTAATCCCCTATATCTTCCCTAATTCTTCCTCCAACCAGAGTCAACAAGTACTGTAGGGAGGCTTTTTACATCATAAAGAGAATATGCTTTGTTTATATTTCACTTCGATTTCCCTTATTGTGAGAGATTTAGGTTCTATATATTAACAAAAGCTAACTCTGGTGTGAGAATAAATTTAATAAATCTTAGGTCATATTATGCATGGTTGCTGCAAAAAGTGAAAAATAAGTTGATAATTTCCCATTGAGACATTTGGTGGTATGTTTGGCACCGATTGTAAATATTGAAATGCTATAATGTTGAAAAAACAATAACTCCGATGAAGTCCTTCTACATAGAGGTCTTGGGTTTTGGCCATGACCGACGTAGATGTTCCAAGGATATAGTCAACTACAATGTCCACTTATTCTTTCTATATTGACATCTAAATCTCTTTAAATACAAATTTCTCTGTTTTCTGAATATTGACATGCATCATGAACTGTTTGGTCATATATTTTTAGATGGTCATCCGATTGCCTAGTCATGAGATTGTTATCCTTATCAAGAAAGTATTTTTGGCCATGATTACCATCTGCTGTAGTTTATCTTAAGAGACGAAGAAATCTTGCCTCATGATTCTCTACTAGCTACCATGTAGCAGATACGGGATTCTTCAAACCTGAATTCTCTATTTTGGCGGACAATTCATCTATGACAGTTAATATTAGCTGCGCCCACTTAAAAAATCACTTAGTGTACATTAGTCTATCCTTACCTCTTTGGCCAATATGAATCAAGAGCCTATTAGGCCAGCCTATTCAGTAAGGGCCTACAGTCTATCACGGTAGCAGCGGGTAAGGGCTAAGGTGCATTGTTAGATCTCCTTGGAAGGAGATGCAACACTTGAAAAGGAAAAACCTACTAAACTTCTTCATTCGGTTGGAGGGAGAATGAGGGAAGTTATAGAGGAATATGGAAAAAAATTGGAAATAATGAAAAAAAAAAAACAATGCTAAACTTTTTAATTCTGCTAAACTCTTTTGCCATCCGGAGGTGTCCGTGAATGGAGGCTGCTGTCTGGTGGTCGCCAAAAGAGGAAAGAGCTGTTGAGAGAAGAAATGTAGAAGAGGAAACAGAGAAAAAGAGAAAAGCCAGACCTTGGTCAATGCAAATAAAAAAAGCCGAGGGCAGTTTTGGGTTAAAAAAATGGGAAAAAGTAACTGAAAAATGAAAAAATTGACAAATTGACTTCATCCGAAAGAAATAAGAAAACTTATGTCCTGATATAAAATATAATTTTATTTATATCCTGATTTGAAATGTAATGAAAAATTATATCCTATTTTGAAAATTTTCCATTACAATGCGCATCCAGTGGACATGTCTCGTGTTTCTAAAACTTCACTATTTTCCTTTATATATATTAAAGCTCTAAAAACCGAGGCCTGTGAGGGGTGCCACATCAGCACCCTCTAATTTTTCTTTTTTTCTAGAACGCCACGTCATCATCTAAAACTAACAAACAGATTTTATTATATTTGTAATTTTAGTTAAAATAAAAATTGAATTCCTGAAATCTATGAATCTCTCTCTCTCTTTTAAATCTTTCTAAATTAGATTTGATTTGATTTGATATGATTCCAATCCATTGTTAAACTCCATATTTTTTGCCCCTGCTTCATTGAAACGGGGAAAAGTGCAAGAATGGAGGGAGGGGGAGATGGAGATTCGATCTGCGTGGGCATTTGAGGATGCACCAAGATAGGAAAGAAGGTGGCCAGAGCTTGGTTGAATCTAAGAGGAAAAGAGATGTTTGAAAAACTCAAACCAGGTGAATCTTTGAAGCAGCTGCTTCTTTGCCTCTATCTTGACAATATGTTCGTAGTCGTCTGTATTGTTCCTCTTTTTGCTTCTCGATTTCTATCCATTCCTTCAGATATCATTCATGAAATCAGATTTGTTCCCCAAAAGGAGTGATCTGTTCATTCGTGATTGGATTTTCAGTCGAATTCAACTGATTTTAGGAAGAAGGATGGAATAAAAGATCCAGATTTGAATACTTCTCCACAAAATCTAGGGTTTCCACTATTGAAAAGCTTCAAATTGGACGAAAAGCTTCAATGTTCTTCTTCTTCTTCTTCTTCTTCGCTCTTCCTCTATCTTCTCTTTTTAGCCTCTCTTCTTTTGTTTTGTTTTGGTGCTTTTTCTTCGGTCTCTTTCTTATCTAACAATCAGCTTTTGGTTCCTTCTCACTCTCCACAAAACAGGGGTAGATATTCAATTACTACATACGTTGTGTAATTAGAATTGTTCGATTAGATCGAGATGTACAGTCGACATTAGAGCGTGTTGACGAGGTAAAGGTGCTGACTTGTAACCAACGTGGTATATATTTGCTTATGTACTTCCCTACCACCCTGGCCCAGTATTTTCTGCCCCTTTATGACTATCAATAGGAAAACACGAGAGTGCGGTTCGGAGGTGGGGCCCACCAGTGTCCTTGCGGGGCCCACCTGCTATGGCGCTCATACCATCGGATGGTACCATACCATATTCTTACCCAACAAAGGCCGCGTTTGCTATTCGAACACGTCACTTGCCACGTGTATTCGCTAGAACAGGCTTGTTTGGACGACGATGACGCTCACCGTATATATATATATCTTACTTAGGAATATAAAAATTTGATGATTTTGATAATTTAAATTTTATTAAAATAATATTAAAATGACAATATTTTTAATATTCGTAAGTGTGATGATTATGACAATTTAAAATTTATTAAAATAATATTGAAATGACAATATTTCTAATATTCGTAAGTGTGCGGGGATGCATGAGTTTGAATTTACTAAAATATATAATTTGATATTCTATTACTTTAGTTTAGCAATAAATAATTTGACATTTTTTATTTTTTTTACAAGTATTTTTTCCAAGTAGATATTATCAATTTTTCCATTACAATGTCCTTTTTTCTTTTTTCCATGAGTTTCCTTATCATTTTCTATAGTTCCTATCATGATGTAAACACCCCACATTCTCAGTTTGAGTAAGAAATTTCATGGAGAGGAAATATATTTGGATTTGTTGATCCTATTCGTCATAGGATCTTAATGTCTACATTCTTTTTTTAAAAATTCCAAAAAACAAAAATAAGAACCATATGTTAGTGAATTTAGAAAAACCCAAAAAACCAATAAAAAAAGATATTGCTCTCCTTGGAAAAAAAAAACAATGTATGAAAAAACCCCAATGAAATCCACAAAATGTGATTATAATCATTTTGAAAAAAAATACACAAATGATCAATCTAATCATTTCACATAATACTGAAAATTATTTATATAAAAAAGGAAAACCCAAAACAAATTTAGAAAAATAAAGTTATTTCAGTAGGCACAACATGTTGATAGGATAAAAAAATAAAGTCCTTTATTCTATTATTAGGCTTATGCTAAGTTCTGGCTAATAAAATAAAAGTATTTAATATTTAACAAAGTATTAGGCTTCTGACATTTTATATTTTACACATTTTAATAAACTATTTAATTTTTTTATGCCGAGCTTTGGTTGGTAGTTTGCTTCTAAAAGGGTCTTGCTAAACATACACTAAATTTATCTCTTCTTACACCACTTCTCTTTATACACAATGAAGTAAGTGAGGAGGTTTAGTTTTCTTCTCTTTATACACACTATATTTACATATTATACCCCCACCCAAACAAATTCCTCTCTCTACACCAAAAATCTCTCTTTCCATTCTCCTTTCTTCCCCAAGGGTTCCTCTCCATTCTTCCTCCATTCCCTTTTCTTCCCCAAGGGTTCCTTTCCAATCTTGAAGGTAAGCTTTCATCTCTTCTCCACCATGTTCCATCTCGTCGCCATGTTCGGCCCTGCGTGGCCGAACACAGTGCATATTGTTCGGCCACACAGGGCCGAACATATGAAAGGTGTTCGGCCATTTTTGGCCGAACATGCTTATTGTGTTCGGCCATCTAATATGTTCGGCCATTAGGGGCCGAACATATGTAGTATGTTCGGTCATTGCAGACCGAACGTACATATATATGTTAGGATTTCCGAGACCGAACAGAGCACGAGCTGATACAGAAAATTTTCAAAAAAAAAAAAAAAAAAAAAGGAATATATAAATTTCAAACAAACTCACATTGTCACTGTCATTCTCCTTGAAAACAATTATTTGAGTGTTAATCTCCTCCTCCATTACACTATTTGAGTGTTGGTTGATGTTTGCTAGGATAAAGAGTAATGAAAAGGGAAGATAATGCCAACTCATACTCTTAGATAATGATGCTCTATTTGAAGGAAGGTGGAATAGGGAAGGAGAGGGTCTTAGGGATGCTCTCTTACATGGAAGAGGTAAGAGGGAAGAGGGAATAAGGAAGATGAAAGATGCTTTTGGAGGAAAGAATAAAGAAGGATGGAAAAGTGTGTATGAAAAGAAATAATAGGCTAATGTTGCAAGAGATAAGGGCATTTTAGTCATTTCATGCATGGGCAAAACTGTAAAAAAAAAAAATTAAAATTCTGGTGTAAAAAGAGAGAAAAACGATGTATATTTAGAAGCTCCCTTCTAAAACCATCAATCTCCGCACGCTACAAACCAGCAAACTGCTCGCCACGTGTCGAAAAACCCTTAGAAAGACCATCCACGGTTTCGTCGATTCCCAGAAACCCCAACGGTCAGATCTTCGCCAACTCATCAATCCCGTCTCGTTCCTGCCTTCCAATCAAACCCCCTTCCCCTTCCCCTTCCCCTTCCTCAGTAAATACAAGCCCACACTTTCTTTCACCTTCCCCATCCTCTATAAATACAAACCCACCCTCCACTCTAAATACAAACCCGCCCATCCTCTGCACCTTACGGCAAACGCCATTGACATCCTACCGTTAAGGTCCCCGTCTTCGTCCTCGTCGTCTGCTCCTACTCCGACGGCATAGCCGACGCCCTCTCTTACATCGCTGACACCGTCTTCTCCTCTCTCATCTTCGCCGACCAGATCCGCGACGCCAATGCCATTTCCGATCCGTCTGTGCTCGACGTCGCCCACGCGCTTGTCGTCCCCTTCCCCTGCACCTGCTTCAACTCCACTAATAATACCCTCTCCGCCGTCTATTTGGCCTACGTTGTCCGGCCCGGCGACACGGTCGCTGGAATCGCTGCGCAATTTTTGAAAAGAAATCATTTCTCGGAATCATTTCTCTCTCTCTCTCGCTCAGCTGCTCTGCGCAACGCCGTGATCGTAAGCCCTCCATCTCCATCGTGAGTTCTCGCTCTGTTTTGTTTTTAGTTTGTTAGTGTTTCATATATTCCCCTCTTGATCCTGAGCCCTCCATCTCAATCGTTGGTTGCATTCTTTGCAATGGTTGCATTCTGACGAAAAGAAAGGAGAAGAAAAAAACTGATTTTCTCTCATTCTGCGACAGTGGATAAGGTGTGTGTGAAATAGTGAGGAAACAGGTTAACGGATTAAACGGTTTTAACCGTTTGGTTTTGAATGGCAACAGGCTATGGATTACAATCCGTAGGTAATGGACTGGTGACTGATTAGTCTCAATCCGATCCAATCGAAACAGTGTGTACACCTCTTAATAGAGTCCGTCATATTCAATGCCAATTAATAAAGTAATCATACATATGGCCTACTTGCGTGTGTAGGTCAACGAACTACCCCTACCATTCGACTAAATTTATTTTTAAACAGAGCTTCCACTGCTTAGCCGTGCCTGTCCTTTCATAGTTTACGAATAGCCGTAGAAAAAAAATAGGAGATTTGCTTCTCTAGACGCTGAATCTTGGCCAAGCCATAGATTACACTTAGATGTAAACACGAACATCTTAATTTTTTGGATATTTCTTTCACATTCTCAAACCTAAGATGAGCACACCTTAGATCCAAAAGTTTTCTATCAACAACCGACTATCCAAATTAATACCAATCAGTTTTAATCATAGTAAATACCAAAAGCACATTAGTTGAAGCCATCCACTTGCCTTAGGTTTTGCAGGTTGATGAAGAGACGTAGTTGTAGCCACAAATGCCCAAATCTGAAGTCCCCGCAACGTGTGAACACAATCCCCAAGTCAGATTTGCTTTAAAACATAGAAAATGGATACACTAATAACCAGATATATGGTTTCCCTACCAGACCCTACAAATACATGTTGCAGCCCAAGGGCTAAAGCTGTGTGGAGGTGCCTGAGTACGTGTCCAACGACACTTCGAACGGTCACAAAGGACTTCAACACACACGAGGAACACCTCTGGGAAAAACCCAATTCTATTAATCAATCAAATCTGAGAAGTTCTTCTCTACAAAGCCATATATATAGTAAAACAATCTTAATAAGCAAGAAAACTCTAGGTTAAAAAATAGAAACTTTCCTAATAATAATAATAATAATCCTAATCTAATGTGGAAGAGGGGCTGAGAGGCGGCTGGGCCCTAGACTGCATCATCCTCCCCGGGTTGAAAGAAGAGTTCGTCCTCGAACTCGATGCTGCTTCGGATTGCCAGTGTAAATGTGTTGAACATGAATGACATCCTTTGTGGCAGCTTTCCAGGAATTCTTCTTTGGCGGTTGTGGTTTCTCAGGATGAAGCGTAACTTGCTGTCCACCATGCATGAATGTATAGGTGTTGTCGCGCATACCATGAGTTCCATTCTTGTCATACATCCAAGGACGGCCCAATAAGATATCACCACTATCCATAGGTAGCACATCACACCAGATTGTATCCTTGTAAGTCTCACCAATGGCAAAAGTAACTTTGCAAGTATATCGAACATGCGCTCGATCACCATTTATGAGCCACTTGACAAAATAAGGACGGTTATGCTTATAAACTTTCAATTGAAGGCGATCAACAAGAGCCTGAGAAATGAGATTTTCACAACTTCCACTGTCAATAACAACTGTGCAGTTTTGTCCCTGAATCATTCCTGTGGAACGGAAAATATTTTTGCGCAACCACTTATGCTCGACAGTTGGTGAAGCATCCTTGAGGACAATAAGAGCGTCATCTGGGGGCTCTGCATCGATGAAGTCAATGTCCGCATTGTCAATATCCTTGGAATTGTCAATATCCTTAGGATCAGTGTCAATATCATCTCGGATATTGTTATCAGTACCTTCAATCTCAATTAGATGTATTCGCTTTGGATAATCTGCAGCGCGATGCCCGTGCTGGTGACAATGAAAACAAATCATCTTATTTTGACCTTCAGTTTTAGCAAAAATCTGTCCATTGGATTTAGCTTCTTGTAGATGGTAATTCTTTGGCTGAGCCCATTTGGATTTTTGTACTTGATGATTTGCAATTCCTTCAGCCTTGATAGCATGTTGGATGAGTTCATCGACATTATCAAAATGTTGGAAGGCAAGGATATGCTGAATGTCTAGTCTCAATCCATTGAAAAATCTATTAACTATCACATCATCATCTTCATTCAAACCACAACGAGCTTGCAGAGTTAAAAATTCCTCAGAATATTCAACAACTGACTTGGACCGTTGTTTTAAGTTTTGAAAACTGGAACGGAGATCTCTTGCATAGTTGACAGGGAGGAATTTTTGTTTCAAAATATTTTTCATCTCTGTCCATGTATCAACAGGGTCCATGTTCTGATTCCTTCGTTTTCTTTGTAATTCAGCCCACCAAGTTGCAGCATAATTACGAAATCTAGTGGCAATTAGTGTGACTTTATTGTGCTCAGTCATTGGCTTATGTGCGAAAATATTTTCCACGCACACTAACCAATCCATAAATTTAGCGGGCTGTAATTTTCCATCATATTCAGGAATTACAATTTTTATCCCGAATTCTCGATCAGGATTATTGACTGGTGGATCCTGTGGATTCCGAATATGTGCACCATCTTCACGGTGGGGATGCACACGTTGATGATTTTCCAAATTTGTCACTCGAATATCCAATTGGTGCAGGGTGGTGTGCATGCCATCAACTTTTGCAGATAATTCTCGAATGGCAGTCGCCAAATCTTCAAGTGAAGAAGATGAAGATTCAACATCCACTTGCTTCTTAGGAGGCATTTTTTTTTTAAATGCAAAATTGAATCTGACTGACCTGATGTGTAGATCGATTCTCCAGGAACACGGTACTTTCTGATGTCAGATGGCTGCAATAGAATATTTCCGATATCAAGTGACTGAATATTGCAAATAAGTTGCAGCACTTGGGTCGAATGGAGCTGTCTGGACCCAATAACGACCTGAATGGAATATCAGCCCAAAAGGCTTATCACGCACGTGTCACAGTCACGTGTGACGCTTTCGTTAAAACCCAGAGAGACGCTTGCTCCTGATCTGCTACCTGCTGACGAGAAGAAGGGCTGGAGATGGCGACGACTGCACTGGCGACGATAACAGTGAGCGGAGAACAGCGAACGACAGAGGCTGGCGACAGGGCGGTCGTTGGCGACGTCTGCGGAGGAGGCGAGACTGCAGCGACGAGCCGATGGCGGTGACGATGGAGTTGCGAAGGCGGCAATGACTTCCACAGAGGGCAAACGGCAGCGGATGGTGATTGCACAGTAAGATCCAAGTACACTGCTCTCTCTCTCTTTCTCGCGGCGCTGCTGTTGCTCCTTTTTGCTTTCTTTTTTTTTTTTTTTCACTCCAGTGGGGGGCTTGAGGGTGGCGAGGAGGGGGGGGGGGGGGGAAGAGGGTTTGGTGCGGGATTGACTGAGAGGGGTCGATGTGTAGATCTGGGGTGGGGGACTGTGTTAGGATGTTTATGAATCACGGCAGGGAGATGGGATCTGGTGCTGAGGATTAGGGTTGGACTCGGTCGTGGACGATTGCTGGCGCTGGATGAAGATGGGGGTGGGGTTTGGATTCGGGCAAGGTTTTGGGGACTCTGGATTGTGTGGGATCGGGGTTTCAAACCTTGTTTGGTGCATGAGAATGAATAGAAATCTTACTAGTGACTTAAGTGGCATGGCTTGGTCCATCAACTTGTCATAGGATTTGGATACAAATCTTGAAAACTTAAGTGGGTGGTCCTTTTTTTTTAGCCTCTCCCTCGTTTTTGTCATATCCTAAACCTAATTCTGGTGTTTGGGTGGCCTGTTTGGATCATGGTAAGCTGGGTGTATGTAACTTGGTTTATGAGTAAATGAGGGTTCATACATTTGGGTTACCTTACTGATGCAGCCTTAGGGTTAGGGCTTGCGTGGAGGTGCCTAAGCACGTGTACAAGGACACTTCGAACGGTCACAAAGACTTCAACACACACGAGGACATGCCTCTTTGGAAAAAACCCAATTCTATTAATCAACCAAATCTGAGAAATTCTTCTCTACAAAGCCATATATATAGTAAAACAATCTTAATAAGCAAGAAAACCCTAGGCTAAAAATAGAAACTTTCCTAATAATAATAATAATCCTAATCTAATTTGAAGAGGGGATGAGAGGCGGCTGGGCCCTAGACTGCATCATCCTCCCCGGGTTGAAAAAAGAGTTCGTCCTCGAACTCGATGCTGTTTCGGATTGTCAGTGTAAATGTGTTGAACATGAAGGACATCCTTTGTGGCAGCTTTCCAGGAATTCTTCTTTGGCGGTTGTGGTTTCTCAGGATGAAGAGTAACTTGCTGTCCACCATGCATGAATATATAGGTGTTGTCGCGCATACCATGAGTTCCATTTTTATCAAACATCCGAGGACGGCCCAATAAGATATCACCACTATCCATAGGTAGCACATTACACCAGATTGTATCATTGTAAGTCTCACCAATGGCAAAAGTAACTTTGCAAGTATGTCGAACATGCGCTCGATCACCATTCATTAGCCATTTGACAAAATAAGGACGGTTATGCTTATAAACTTTCAATTGAAGGCGATCAACAAGAGCCTGGGAGATCAGATTTTCACAACTTCCACTGTCAATAACAACTGTGCAGTTTTGTCCCTGAATCATTCCTGTGGAACGGAAAATATTTTTGCGCAGCCACTTACGCTCAACAGTTAGTGACGCATCCTTGAGGATAATAAGAGCATCATCTGGGGGCTCTGCATCGGTGAAGTCAATATCCGCAGTGTCAATATCCTTGGAATTGTCAATATCCTTAGGATCAGTGTCAATATCATCTCGGATATTGTTATCAGCACCTTCAATCTCAATTAGATGTATTCGCTTTGGACAATCCGCGGCGCAATGCCCGTGCTGGTGACAATGAAAACAAACCATCTTATTTTGACCTTCAGGCCTAGCAAAAATCTGTCCATTGGATTTAGCTTCTTGTAGAGGTGAATTCTTTGGCTGAGCCCATTTGGATTTTTGTACTTGATGATTTGCAATTCCTTCAGTCTTGATAGCATGTTGGATGAGCTCATCGACATTATCAAAATGTTGGAAGGCAAGGATATGCTGAATGTCTAGCTCAATCCATTGAAAAATCTATCAACTATCACATCATCATCTTCATTCAAACCACAACGAGCTTGCAGAGTCAAAAATTCCTCAGAATATTCAACAACTGTCTTGGACCGTTGTTTCAAATTTTGAAAACTGGAATGGAGATCTCTTGCATAGTTGACAGGGAGGAATTTTTGTTTCAAAATATTTTTCATCTCAGTCCATGTATCAACAGGGTCCATGTTCTGATTCCTCCGTTTTCTTTGCAATTTAGCCCACCAAGTTGCAGCATAATTACGAAATCTAGTGGCAATTAGTGTGACTTTATTGTGCTCAGTCATTGGCTTATGTGCGAAAATATTTTCCACGCACACTAACCAATCCATAAATTCCGCAGGCTGCAATTTCCCATCATATTCAGGAATCACAATTTTAATCCTTAATTCTCGATCAGGATTATTAACTGGCGGATCCCGGTGATTCCGAATATTTGCACCATCATCACGGTGGTGATGCACACGTTGAGTATGTTCCAGATTTATCACTCTAATGTCCAATTGTTGCAGGGTGGTGTGCATGCCATCAACTTTGGCAGATAATTCCTTAATGGCACTGGCCAAATCTTCAAGTGAAGAAGATGAAGCTTCAACATCCACTTGCTTCTTTGGAGGCATTTTTTTTTAATGCAAAATTGAAATTTGACTAACCTGATGTGCAGATCTATTCGTCAAAAGGACAGATTGGAAATCAGCAGAAGCTTTGAGAAGAATTTCGTTTGTGGGCCAGTCAGTATATGGGCCCACCCACCTAAAAACAGCTGAAGCGTACCCGGATTGAACTTGGGCCCAATACAGATTTTCCCGTCTCGTTCTGATGTGTAGGAAGATGGCCCAATCCAAATTTTTCGTCTCGTTCAGCGTGATAGGAAGATGAGGATAATAGGATAATAAAACTTCGAAACTTCGATTGCCCTAGGTGCTTCAAACAGAGGCTGCAACGATGAGAGTGTTGGCGAGATGATGGAGATGGCGACGACGGACGATGGTGATGAAGGTGCTGCGAAGGCGGTGATGATGGTGGTGGCGATCGTCGAGCGCTACCTGCGGGCGACAGAGATAGCGGCGAACGATGGGTTCCACAGAGACGGCAGCGAGCTGCAGAGAAGGTACACTGCTTTCTCTCTCTCTCGCTCTGCGTTCTCACTCTCTCGCGCTCTGCTTTTTTTTTTTTTTTTCACTCTGGTTTGGGGAGGAGAAGGGTTGGTCGAAAAGTGGGTTTGAGGAAAAGAGCAGGGTGTGGGGTTTGGCCGGAAAGTGGGATTCCGCAGGGTCTGGGGTTTTGGTGGTGGATTTGGAAAGGCGATAATGGTTGGGTGCTCAGGAGGATTCGGGAGAAGATTTAGGGCCGACTAGGATGGCAGTGGAGGGCTGGGTATGGAGATGGTGGTTAGGAAAGGGATCGGTCGAGGTCGGGGCAGATTGGGGTCAACAGAGGACAAAGGGATTCAACAGAGGTTTCGGTTGGTCAGGATTTAGGGATTTGGGTCCCGGGCTGCGGATTTGAAGAGGGATTTGGTGCGGGTTTGACTGAGAGGGGTCAATGGGGGTTGGATGGGTTCCGGTGAATGGGATTTAACAGAGGCGGGGTTTTAGGGTTTCGGTTTGGGTAGGGATGATGGGGCGATGTGCAGATCTGGGGTGGGGGGACTGTGTCCACGGCAGGGAGATGGGATCTGGTGCTGAGGATTAGGGATGGACTCGGTCGTGGACGATTGCTGGCGCTGGACGAGGAAGGGGGTGGGGTTTGGATTCGGGCAGGGAGTTGGGGACTCTGGTTTGTCAGGGATCGGGGTGACAAATTCCGGGAACAACCAGAGGGCTCCCGGTGACTGGATCGGAGCTTTGATACCAATCTGATGCAGCCCTAGGGTTAGGGCTTGCGTGGAGGTGTCTAAGCACGTGTACAAGGACACTTCGAACGGTCACAAAGACTTCAACACACACGAGGACACGCCTCTTTGGAAAAAACCCAATTTTATTAATCAACCAAATCTGAGAAGTTCTTCTCTACAAAGCCATATATATAGTAAAACAATCTTAATAAGCAAGAAAACCCTAGGCTAAAAATAGAAACTTTCCTAATAATAATAATAATCCTAATCTAATTTGAAGAGGGGCTGAGAGGCGGCTGGGCCCTAGACTGCATCACTTACCTACCTGCAATAACTAATTACAGGCAAACAACATTTTCCGAAGACCTCTCTCACTTACGTATCTCACAGCCTAGAGTGGGATATAAGAATTGGTGCGGTGATGTGTGGTGGAGCTGATTACACAAGTAGGGAGAAGAAGGTGATGGGTTGAAATCATTGGGAGATGCGAAGGTGGAGAAATCACGGCCACGGATGAAGCTTTGGATGATCCGGTTCTCGACAACAATTCTGCTCTGGACGTGTGTAGTTCAGGTCACGGCATTGGGAGAGATGTGGGGTGCCTAGGGTGTTGGAAGGTTGGCCGGCTTGTTTTCCTGAGAATAAATTATTTTGCTTGTTGTTAACCCTACAAGTGGCGTCTTCAAAACGACAAATGATTTTGTGATTCAACCCAAAATATGATGGTATATTTAGATGATATATATATATATATATAGTTCATATGGTTCCAAAAACCTTAATCGGTTTTATTGTGTTTGTTTGGTTTTTGCTACATTTCTAAAATCATCCAGGGTGAATGATCCCTTCATGATTTTTAGACCTATCCTTTAAAAGCTTACATTGATCTCAGTCTCTGTCCATTCATCTACTCATTCTATTACAACAGAAATTACAGTAGAGACTAGAAAGCAGAGATTTTTCTACCCATTTGATTGTACAATTACTTAAATTTTCTTTGATGTTGCTAACAGAAATTGAGTTGCATGTTGTATTCTTTTTGTTTTTTATTTTTTTCTTTAACCCCTTTCAGAAGTGTGAAAATGATTGAATGGCCAACATAATGAATTTTTTGTGTTGTTTGTTCCATACAACCTTATGATTTACTGCCTTGAAACATTTTGTTGGTTGGGGCAGACATTGTAAAGAGGGCTCTGAGAAGCTGTTTGCGAAAAATGCTGGTGTTAATGGAAGTTTGATAACTGAGAAGGTATTTAGAATATGCATAGAACCTAATTTTGTACCATGACAGTTTTGTTGAGCTCTCTTATCATGTAGATTGTTTGATACCATGACAGGTTTGTTGAGCTGTCCACCGTCTGCGAAGTGAGATACAGGGCTGAAATAACAAGCCTGGCTTAAGACAATTATTGAGACCCATTCAGATTGACTCAAATGATGGGGTGCACAGAATCATATCATTAAAAGACTAACAGCAGTGATTTATGCTCTAAAGATTTGTACCTTAATTGTTTGCTCGAAGGACAATATGTAAGAAACGGATTGCAGGGTGATGGCTGCGCTAGCGAAAACTGCCTCTAAAATCAGGCTAATCGAAGTAATGGTATCATGGAGAATATCTCTAGTATTTGCTGATCCAAGCATTATTAGACCCATGGTGTTGCTGTAATCATTTCATGTGACGTATGGTTTGGTCCCGTATTATAGCATGCCTACCCAGCAAAAGAGAAGGCTGGTAAGTGATAAGACTTAAGTGGTTAAAGCTTTCTTTAACCTTAAGCATATATTAGGCATTCTGCTGAATTCATAGGAATTCTTAAGGTGTATCTCAAAGAAGTGAATATGCATTTTTGTTTTTTTTTTTTTTTCAGCTTTTAGACCTTTGATCTTTGGCTCGGGGCTGACTTAATTTTGACAAGCAAGGATTATTTATTTTTTGTGGTACATATATGGCTGAATACATTTACAAAAGTGAAGAGTGAAGGCTTACATTAGAGATTTGGTTGTGTTTTTCCTCCATCCTGGGAGACTCACCGGTACTATGTAGTTTTCCTATCGGATAATGATCTGAGAGGCAGGAGAGAGTATATGTCACCAACGCGCAGCATACGTTCTCGTTAAAAACAATTACATAATATCGTACAAAGCATACCTAGCTATCAAAATGTAAAAAGGTTAATTCTTTCATTTAAAGCATACCTACGCATCAAGAACAGTAACTACATCAAACATATGCAGCCAAAAAGAATTAGTTACATAATGTCGTACGAAGCACACCTAGCTATCAAAATGTAAAAAAGTTAATCTTTCATTCAAAGCATAACTACGCATCAAGAACAGTAACTACATCAAACATATGCAGCCAAAAAGAATTAGTTCTTTCATTCAAAGTATACCCACGCATCAAGAACAGTAGCTATCTAACATATGAAGCCAAAAAGAAAACCACGAGAAAATTATAGGCAAATCCATTTTTGCGTCTGCTTCCCATATTTTGGCCCTCTATAATTTCTCTGATGTCTGTTTTGTAGTCTCATTTCTTCAACGGAGCCTTTCATTTCTTCCATTTTCGCTTCAATTAGGCCTCGCCCGAAATTTGAGTAGGGAATTCATTTCGATGCAACTTCATCCATCCAAACTAGAAGACCAAATTGGAAGACCACAACCTCTTTTTCTTCTTTAGAAGGCTCCTGAAGACTGCATTCTGACGAAGGTCGGATTCATTTTTTAACTAAACTTGACTTCAGAAGACACGAGCAAACTATTATATTGGTATACTTGACAGGAAAATGAGCATCTAAAATGGAATGAAGAGACTCCCAAAATAAACTGTTCCATGTCCGAAACTGCCATGCAGAAAAATTACTGAAGATCACCAAAGGCATTATTCATTTATACGTGACCAATATAATGTAATCCATTTACTTTCTGCTGTGAAA
This sequence comes from Sextonia rubra, assembly GCA_037013555.1. Classification (NCBI taxonomy): domain Eukaryota; kingdom Viridiplantae; phylum Streptophyta; class Magnoliopsida; order Laurales; family Lauraceae; genus Sextonia; species Sextonia rubra. Next base: position 14,694,915 of record JASUAD010000001.1, on the reverse strand, counting down.
TCAACTGTTGTGAAATCCATAAGAATCAGATCCTAGGGAAACAGAGAAATCAACAAGGAATTCAGGGCTGGAAAGAATCAACATGAGCCAAAGAAGTCTTTCTCCACCCCACCCCACCCCACCCCCACCCACCCCCCCCCCCCCCCCCCCCCCAAAATTAAAAAAATATCTAAAGCTAAAACAACATTCCATAGGAATAACATGCCCATAGGCATATGTGGGTAATCTTAAATGCAATAGTTTCAGCCATTACATCTCAAAACACGCAAAACATTCCATTCTCAAAACAAAGTAGCAAGAATTTGACCACACCACACAAGTTCAATAAACACCATTTCACAATGAGAAAGAACAAAATAGCAGAGATCCAAGCCCAATAACTCACATTCAGGCGAAAATTTAAGAATATGCAAAGACGACCTGAAATCCCTAGTGATTCTCACAGAATCTCGATAGGAGAGAAAAAGAAGAGCATTTTCACCTTAAAGGGATTTTAGATAGAGAAGAATGCAAACAATATCAGGAATTCTACTACTAGTAGCAGCAGCAGCAGCAGCATCCAAAATTTTGGCGTGCTTTGAAGAAATGTTTCGTCACACGTGAGTTGCGGATGCTTGAGCAGAGTTTTCTCCTCAGCTTTAGCTGAGGACAGGCCTCCTATATATTATGGGAAATACTAGTATGCATCATTCTCTTTACATAGGGTGAGGGATGCCATAGCTTTCTTGTGGCATATAATGTGTTTGTTTTACAGATTCAATTATGCATTACATTGTTGATGTATGATTGGGCATGGGTTGATAGTTGTGCGAATCTGCCAGAGTAACTGAATGTCCGGTTTTAATATAACTTTGCAGAGAATGTGTTTTATCCTTCGAACTCTTGAAGAAACTTGCACATAAGCAAGTTGAAGCAGTAATTACTGCTGCGCAGCAGGCCAGAAACCTTCTCCTAATCATGATCCTCAGATATTAGATATGCAGTTTCAGGTATTTTGGTAGAAAACAGTTTCCATTTTCATACCCCACATGAACAAGATATATGTGTCTGTAAGTATATACTGCACCCATAAGCTGTTGGATGTGTTCCCTCTTTTCGTTTAGTGTTGGATTTTCAGGAGTTGGTAACAAGTACAGATCAATAATGCAGACGGGTTTCACTCGTGACTCTAGTTTTTACTGCTGGTCTTGACGGTTCGTTGGCATTGATCAAGTTGTGATTGTCATTGATAACTCAAGCATGAAACATGGGTTTAAGCTTCCTGAAACATTAGTGCTGTTTCTATGACATTCTCATTAGGTCTTCTGATTTTTTGCCTTCCTTTATCAAATGTACAGAGGCCAAAAATGGTTCAGCTCACGCGTTTGCAGGATAAACATTAGCAGACATGAAATGCAGTTCAGCTCGTAGCTTAATTGGGTGATGAGCTGTTGGGTGGGATCTGTAGTTATCCAGTCATGGCTGCATGTGGGCACCATCCTATAGCTGTGTATAGATCCTGTGGCACAAAACATCCTAAAATGAATTACTTGATAGAGTGTCGAACAATGGAAAATGTAGACAGTTTCCCTTTGTCTGTATTCCATGCATGAGATTCTAGCATTGGATGACCTTGAAAGTTGTTTAAATTGCCAGCCCACTTCGGGAGGATACTTTAGAAACCATCCGAGTTTGGAAGATGATTGCCACCTCTTCTTCTCCCTGAATTGTTTCATGCGCTGCTGTAGTACTTCTGGGCTGTAGTTTTCTTTCATTACTGTCAACTATAGGCATGGAATCTTCCAAAGAAGATGGTTTTTCATAGATAGATGTCAAGTTCAAGAATTTGCAAAATTATGCATCAATTTAGGGGGATTAGGGGCTTAATTAGGTTAAATGCGTTATTACTCATTTAATTTTACAATTTCATGCATTTTCACCTAGAAATTGGAATTTGCATAATTTTAAGCATTTTCTGCATTAATTAAGAATGTTTGCAACTTTTCTCCGAAGAGTTTCTATTGAAGTAAAACTTTGTTTGGACAGGTTTCGCGTCAAAGTGGGCTCTTTAGTATTTTATTAGTTGAATTAGAATATGTAAGAAATAAAATTTGTATAACCTACAGAACCTATGAATGATTTGTGTCCTACTGCTTAAAGATCTACATCGTTAGAGTTTATCCGCCTATGGAACCCACTTGAAGATCAACTAAGGTTTCCAAAAGCTCTTATTTCATTCTATTTATACCAAGTAATATTTATCTAACTTGGCTAACAAGTCACAATTACTACAGAGATAGAGTCCCTTCCAAATTAAAATTCAAAATTTAATCCATTTTTTGAAGGACAACTTATCTTAAAATGGCAATAACACTCAAATTGTAGGTCTGATAGGCACAAATGATCCATCGTTGGAAAGCTTATTCAGAGTAGAAGTTCATAGAGCCCAAAATCACACAAATCAGAGTCAAAACAAGAAAGTTATGGCCCAAAAAGTTTTAGGTATATATTTTTTACGAGATTGTAATTAAATGCACACCGTTGTTAATCCATGGCCACGCATCTTGTGTAAGACAAGCCATCCAAAGGTTTCAAGAAGCTTCCACCTCATTTAAATTAAAAAAGAATAAGAGATTAACCACATCGAAGAAAATAAAACAAATCTGCAGAAATATAAGGAAAACTAAAAAGGAAGATCAACTAGATGCATTCCACTCCAGTTTTGGACGTCTCCTCCTTTCCTTTCTCTCCTCTCTCCTTTCTTCTCTTTTCTCCTTAATTGAGTATATTATGAGAGATATTTAAGGTATTCTGAAGCCCTGTTCTAAAAATTAGGACTAAAAGAGAAAAATTATGAGGGATTTATTGTAAAGTCTAGAGATATCACTGGAAAACCTTCTGAGGCTCTTCACAATAGAAGAGTAGTCCTTTGGATTGGAATGTCTAGATAAAGTTCAGTTTGCATATTTCTTTTTTTTTTTTTTTGGTATTTGATTTAATAGTTTGTTTGTTTCTATGTGTGCATACTTTATCATAGAAATAAATTTGCCTTCAAGTCCATGACTTACTTTTGTTCTTAGTTCTATTAATTTCATTTTGATCATATATGCTTGTTTAATAGATTATGCTTAATATTAAAGTTCTTTCATCATCTATATTTACTTGATATGATGCTTAGATGTTTTCTAATCTTTTATGAGGTGAAAAAGCTTTTGGCTTTTTAATTAAATCTGAATTGATCTTTTGATAGACAAATTATCCGGATCAGAAACAAATCTGAGTAAATTTGAGATTAAACTGTTAAATTAAGAGTATATTTTTGTTGGTTATTCTATTTAATGGATCTATAACATTTTGATCTCTTTATTATCATTCTTGTCATCTTTGCACTTAGATCTAAAATTTGTTTAGTTTTTAATTTTCATACCACACATATCTTTTATCATTGTTGTTGTTGGTTTTATATTCTGGGTTCACCGTGTTGGTCTATAGGGTTAGTCTTGAATCGAGGTTTGGGTCAGGGGTATTTTGGTTTTTGTACATGGCTTTCTTAGTGGCTTAGAAAGAAAGAATTATATATATGATGTAACCTATAACCCTAGACCTAAGCATACGAGTACAATAAAAGAGTAGAGTTCTCTTTTGGCAGTGCACGTATGCATCTCACTGAACCACGTAAATATTTGGTGTATGCTCTTGTGTACTTGTCTATTTTTGTATGTAGCTTTGATTGTCGATTGCAGGTTATGCGCTTCCGCACGTGCACAACAAGTGGTACCAAAGCCTGGGTTGTGTTGCATGATTGACAGGAGATTTGTGCACATTGGAACGTAAAAGAGAAGTTGATCTCTTGTTCTGTGTTGGCATGAATCACAAGGAACCTCGTTTGGGAGGCCACATTGTTTGGTTTCTGTTTTCAGAAACTAAGGAAGAAGAGGGTTGTAATAGTCACGTGTTGGTGACTTGGTTCTATCCTGTTTTCTTTGAAAAGAAACAAAGGTGGGAGAGATTTGGAAAAAAATAAGAAAGTGTTGCATGGGTTTGGATTTGAACAGAGAATAAATAGGATTTTTTTCCTGGTTTCAGATTGTTTGATTGTTGACAAAAAAGACCAATGAAGGGGGTCCGGAATCTTGGATCATGCAGGTCTTGGAGACACGCCGTTTGTTGTTGCGTCTCGCCGCATCTCTGTCGCCGTTGACACACCAGACTTGTGAAAGGAGACTGGTCTTGGTCTCTAGTGCCTAAATCAAACAGGCTTTGGTCACCTGTGTAGACAACAGGGGAGAAAGGAAGAGAAGGGTGTGGGCCTGGGTTGCTCAAGATAGACACAGGTCGGGTTGGGTTAAGTCCTAACCCGTGAAGCCCAGGAAGCAGCATGGGTAACAGGTCGGATCGAGTTAGGTCAACCTGACTCTTATGCAGAGCCCAGCCCTCCAATAGCTGCAGGGTTGACGTCAACAGGTACGGTCAAAGCAGTTTCATTGTGAATTGACGGTAGAAACTTCTTTCTGTGATATCTTAATCATTTGGTGTTCGATCGAAGATCCGTTTGTGCTTACGAACTCGTTTTGAGTAGATCTACGCAGTGGAAGAGTGTAATTAGCTGTTTGACAGTCAACGAGGGGGTTTGACCAATTGGAGCGTAGAAACTTGTTTCTATGATATCGGAGCCATCCGAACTCGGATTTCAGATCCATTTCTTTTAACATGCTCGTGGTGACGAGATCTACAGTGTGGTGTAGAAATTTCACAAGAATGGAAGCAAAAATTGAAGTTGAAAAATTCAACGACAGGAATGATTTCAGCTTGTGGCCTATAAAAATAAATGCTTTGTTGGTTCAAAAGGAGTTCCAAAAAGCATTCAAGGGTAAGAATGCCCTTCCTACGACAATGTCAGAAGATGAATAAGAAGATATGCTAAAGAAAGCATATGGAGCGATTTTGTTATGCTTGAGCAATGGAGTGCAGCAAAAGGTTGTTTAAGAGAAAACCGCCGCTAGGTTGTGGCTGAGATTAGAGAATCTGTACGTGACCAAGCCTGTGACGAATCGTTTGTTTCTGAAGAAACTTTAACACTCCAACCCAACTTAATCAAGTTTAGCGGCTAATTAAAGATAAATTAGTTGCTAATTGTGTTTTGACTTTGTTTTGGTTTCGTTCTGAGTCATGGATAGGTAGTTGAGTTGAGTTTAACCTAAATTAGGTTGATATAAGCCCTTTTTCGTAATTTTAGATTTTATAAGACATTGTTATTTATGTATCATCTTGGTGTCAATATGTGTATTTCGTTGAGCTTGTCAACTTTCGTAACTGACTCGTATGTCAATTACTTCATTTACTTCCGTTGGACTCTTATTCAACTTGAATTGTAAATTTGTATAACCCATTAGACTTTTCCCCAATTCTTCTTCATTCTTATCTTATATAAGAGGCACCACTGCCTTTCTCTCTTTCTCCCAATGATCTTCTCCCTTCTTCCTCTCTCGAGTTTCCTCTCTTCTCTCTCTTCTTCTCCTCTATCAAGCCAAGCAAAAGGGGGGAATTTGTGCACTTCCGCTCTCGAATCCTCTCTCGTGTCGTTTAAGGTAAGCTTGGATTTTGGTTTCTTTTTCTTCTCGTTTGTCTCTTGCACGTGCTCAATGTCTCTTCCTTTCTTTTTTTGCATGCATGATAATAGGAAGGCGTTTAGACATGTGATTTGAGCCCATGGACAACCCTCTCGCTGAAAACACTTATTTGAGGCAAGTATAAGCATGATTTAATTGAACGTGTGTTGGTATATGGTGATGGCTTTTAATCTTGCTTCCGTTTGTGCATGTATGTGGTGTATCTTATAGCCCTTGGCCCTTGTATCGTCTTTGTATTCGTTGTTTTCGTAACTCTAAGTGTTTGCAGTTCAGTCGTTCTGTAACAGGGCAGACGATTCGACCGATCGGACTACAGAGCCGACTGATCAGACAGCCCCAAGACCGTTGTAACAAAATAGACTGTCTGATCGATCGGGCTTCAAAGCCGACCAATCGGACACAGACAGAACCGAAATTCGACCGGTCGGGATTCTTGACCGACCGATTAGCTCTGAAGTGTTTTACTTCATGAGATTCAGTCTGTACACAGACAACGTTTGTGTTCATTTCTATTCACCCACCTTGCACACCAACCAAGGTACCTTTTAGGCTCTATGCCTGGGCCTCGTGGCTCGTGAATTACGTATGGAAGTATTTTCCGAGACCTCCAATAAAAGCGTAGGTATGAATTGGACCTTATAGGACCTTCATATTACAATCTTGGTGACCCTTAACTTGCCCAATGGAATAATGCGAATCGCATGAATAGTCTTGAGGGCTGTGAGTTATTCATATGTGTCGTTCAGTGTTAAGCACCTCCCCATGGGTGATGGTTTAAGAGACTTCGATACACTTTTCCGAATACAATGCAACACTTATACAAGACAACTGTGTATCGGATAACTTAAAACTATATCATCATGCACGGTTAGAAACACTGGATGACTGGATTAGGGTTGGCTAATAAATGTCCTTGATTTGAGCAAAAATGACTTGCATGACATCTTGAATGATGTTTTATTGACCTCCACTCTTCTGTCTTCTGTGTGGGTTGTATAGTCCTTGTTATGTCTTTGCTATGATAAGTTTGATAAGTTTGATTCGTTTGATATGTTCGATCGATATCCATTCACTTGAGTATTATACGTATGATCTGAAATGTAGGATTCGAAAACGTATGATATATGCTCGATACGATATGATCGATATGATATGCATGAGTTACTCAAGTTCCAGTATTTCATTGACTCTGTATTGTCAGGCACTACTCAGCCTCAGCCTTAGGATACCCGACGGGGTTAAATTTGGCGTAGTATATATGGCCTTGCTGCAGTAAGTTTATGTCTTGGGGCTTTAGGACCCCAGGAACCTGAGACCCATTCGTACTCTGGCCCGGTCGATGGTGTTCTCAGTATGTATGTAAGATCCCTTTCTGGGAGCATATGGCAAATGTAGTAGCCACCTAGTTATGTATGTATCACGTAGACATTGATTCTGATAGCATGCTTCACTTAAACGCACAATTGCCCAGTATACGAACTTGAAACTCTCTGATTTATCCGTTGTTACTCTATTCTGTTAGATACAACATGCGTTAACATGTTATTACTTATACTTCGCTAAATCGTCGTATTCACATGTTGTTCTTGGTGTTGCAGGCTCAGATCTCTCGACCGACCCTTGTCGGTCAACCAGACTCCAAGAGAGACCTCAGACATCCCTTCAGAGTTAGAGGAGTGGATGTAATCACTCCATCGGAGTGTGACAATGTTATACATGTATATAGTCTTCCTTATTTTGTACTTTCAGTGACATTTTGGGATCTCTTGGGATTTTGAAATTTTGATGTATTCATGATCTATATATTTGTAGTTGTATTTTGATTTATTTTGTATAACTTTGATGTAATCTTTTGTATACCAAGTAGTCTGTTTTACTATATGGTTTGATACCTACAGCTTCTGCGTACATGTGTTTGCACGTGTAAAATTTCCTTGTGCGTGTGCACCTGGACCGGGTCTAAATGTATATGCACGGGAGTACGTGTGTCCTTGGTTAGGTTTTAACTAACCCCCGATCTCCTGGGCTCGGGTTGTGACAGAAACGGTTGTTCACTCTCCAGATGTAAGAAGGTATGTCCACACCCATCTTGGTGCATTTGATAAAACTATTATGGATCTAGAAAATATTAATGTTTCAATTGGTGATGAAGACTAAGCTATTATATTGTTATGTCTTTTACCACCATCATATGAGTATTTTGTTGATACCATAATGTATGGTAGAGATACTCTTTCAAAAGAAGATGTAAAGGCAGCCTTGAACTCTAAGGAGTTAAAGAAAAAGGTTATGCTTAAAAACAATGATAACTCAAGTGAGGATATGGTTGCAAGAGGAAGAACAAAAGACTCCAATAATAGGGGCAAACATAGATTTAAGTTTAAATCCAATAGGAGGAATATTGAATGTTATTATTGCTATAAGAAAAGGGCACATTTGAAAGAACTATCCTGATAGGCAGTGGGACGGGAAATAAAATAAAAGATTCATCCTCTGATTATTCAGTCAGTGTTGGAGAGGGAAGATTAGGTTTTGATGTTAATAGTGCATTTTCTGTGATTACAAAGGGTATTTATCGTCAGGATAAATGGATTCTTGATTTTGGATGTTCCTACCATATGTGTCCTAATAGAGACTAGCTTACCACTTATCGCGAGATCAATGGTGTGATGGGCAACGATATTGCATGTAAGACAGTTGGAATTGGAACAATTAGAATAAAGATGTATGATGGAATCATCAGAACATTGGTAGAGGTTTGGCACGTCTTTGATCTGAAAAAGAATCTTATTTTTTTAGGTACCGTGGACTCCGACGGTTGTAAGTTCTTAGATGAAGGTGGAGTCATGAAGGTTGTGAAGGGTGCTTTGGCTTTTATGAGAGGTAATAGAGTTGGAAACTTGTATGTTTTGTCCAAAAATACTATTTTAGGTGGGGCTACGGTGTCTTCATCAAATGACCATGAATCTGTTTCAGAGTGTTTATGGCACTTGCATATGGGTCACATAAGTGAGAATGGCTTGACAATGTGAGCAAGCGGAATTTGCTATGTGGCACAACGACAAGCAAGTTGGATTTCTGTGAGAAATGCATATTCGAAAAACACCATAGGGTTAATTTCAAAATAGGTATTCATCAAACGAAAGGTATCTTTGATTACGTTCATTCAGATGTATGGGATCCTTTTAAGGTTTATTCCCACGGTGAGTCTCGATTTATGTTGACTTTCATCAATGATTATTTAAGAAAATCCTGGGTTTATACACTGAAAACGAAGGTCAAACATTTGAAATATTCAAGCGATGGAAGACAATAGTTAAGAAACAAACCGACAAGAAGGTGAGGAAGTTGAGGACAAATAATGGCAAGGAGTACAAATCCAATAAGTTTGAGAACTATTGCAAGGATAAAGGCATAGTCCGACATTACACTACCACAGGAACTCCAAAGCAAAATGGAGTGGCAGAGATGATGAACAGAATGATCTTGGAAAGAGCTCATTTTATGTTATTTACTGCAGGATTGTCAAAAGACTTTTGGGCTGACGCAGTACATGCTACAGGCTACTTGGTTAACAGGTCTCTACACTTAGTGATTGGTTGTAAAACACTAGAAGAAATGTGGTTAGGTAATCCAACTGATTATTCTAACTTAAGGGTTTTCGGTTGTCCAGTGTATGCTCATGTGAAAATGGATAACTTAGAACCAAGGGCTGTTAAGTGCATCTTGGTTGGATATGTTTATAGGGTGAAGGGATATAGGTTGTGATGTATCAATAGGGGTTCATCCAAATTTATTATCAGCAGGGATGTTACATTTCATGAGGATGCTTTATTCGATGCGAGAAAGAGGTAGATAATACGAAAGTAGGTAGCAGAAGTGACACCATGTAGGTGGAGTCAGACATCCCAGTTTGGCAGGAGAGTGTATACGACTCCTCCTGGGATACTGAGGATAGTCAGAATGAGCAGCACACACGTAGACTGCCGAGAGTGAGGAAACCGCCAGTCAAATACGGTTTCGAGGATATATTGGTAACATATGATGTGGTTGCATATGGATTGATGGTTGAGCCATCCACGTATTAAGAGATCGAGCCTCTTGATGATGACAATCAGGCCATTAGATGCAAGCGGGTTTATGAGGATAAGGAAGGAACTTCCCATGCAAGTGGAGTGAAGTTTCAGATTCCTGATTATGCATGTAATTCAGAGAAATCACTGTAAAGGTCGAAGCAGGCTTCTGGACAATGGTAGAAGCAGTTTAGGGCATTCATGATTACATTGGTTAAGGACAAGTTCAAATCTTGCTTGAACTTGATTCGTGTCACTCATCATTGAAGAGTGAAAATTGCACTTAGTGATAGTGGGCACAAGGACATACCTTCCAGCAAGGTATGTAGAGCTGAAGACATTGCGGTTGTTCTTCAGGTAGCTTGAGATTTACGGAATTCAAGTCAAGGTAGAGATTGTTGGGTTTATGTCTTATATTTCTGACTCACCAGATTGGTCTATAGGGTTAATCTTGGACCGGGCTTTGGGTCAGGGGCATTTTGCTCTTTGTACTGAGCTTACTTGGGGGTTAAGAAAGAGAGAGTTATATATATGATATAACTTGTAACCTTAGGCTTAAGCAGAAGAGTGTAGTAAAAGAGTATAGTTCTCTTTTGGTCATGGACGTAGGCATCTTGCCGAACCGCATAAATCTCTGGTGTGTACTCTTATGTGCTTGCCTCTTCTTGTATATGGCTTTGATTGTCGATCACAGGTTATGCACTTCTGCATATACACAACGGTTATTTTTTTCAAATTAAAATTTTAATTAAAAAGTTTAAAAGCGCTTCCCACAGGTTCAACCTATATTTGCCACTATCTTATAAAGATAATTGTGCATTGTAGTTTTAAGTAAATTAATTAAATTCATATCATTAGCATAATATGTATCACAGAATAATGAGGCTCAATGTGCAAAAACCAAGAATGAAGGTATTTGGATGCAGCTTAAACCTTGTTCTAGAGCCCAATAAGAACTTATTTAGGTGATGATCCATGTTGAGGTTCAATGGGTTTAGTTTGGGACATGTTAAGAAATAAAATAAATTTTACTAAATTTAGGTGATGACCACAAACCGCTCAAATCTCATGCATTCGAGGGGCGTAGGCAACATGCTGAGCAACAAGTTGAGACATGCTAGATCAATAGGAGCTCCATGATAGTGATAATACATTCATGAACCAATCAACAGCCCAACTAAAATGGCAAAGATCATCTGATTTCTAAAGTGGGTTTTGTACCATAACCACAACCTCTTCGATCATCACATATAGTGTTTAAACATTCATTGAACTGGATTATACTACTTCGAAGAGCAGAGAAAGTTGTCTATAGTAGTTCAAAATATGGACAGCTTTCGCCACCTCTTAATTTCTCTACTATCGAAAAGATCCATTATACACATCACATAGAAGAATAGAATACAAAATCTGAAATAAGGAAATAATAACAAAAACATCATCAACAACAACCACCACCACCACAACAATAACAACAACAGCAATAATACTAATAATAGTAATAATAATAATAATAATAATATAGCTAGAATGAATGCATTTCAACAAGGACAGCTGAAGAAAAATTATGAACTGCTTAAAATAAATACACATAAATAATAATAATAATAATAACTACTACATAGGATCCGGATTCTATCAGTAACCCTTGACAGGGATACTTGTCAGGTGCACTGCGAGAGGCTGTATCAGTATATCATAGATGGTGCAACTTTGACCTTTTGTTGTGTTGCATCCTTCGAAGTCACGAATGGGACCCATCATCAGTCATCACCTTTATATCTGTAGACATGACATTAAATCAGCTTCCTCGTCAGCTTAACACCGTCCATCTTCTTTTCGTTTAAGCGTAACTGTTCAAAAAGAAGAGAGGTACGTACGTACCTTCCAAGGCTCGGTTGCCTCATGTCACAACTCACAACCACCCACTAAAAGGACCAAGAACGAAAATTCATTGCCCGTAAGTTCAGTACTGAGCACACTACATAGAGATCTCATAGTCCCTCGAATGACTACATCACAAATCATGCATAGATAATATAAGCCCCACTCTAGAATAGAGGAAGATTATATAACCACCACCACCATGCTAACTTGCATCTTTGTTTTATGTTTTGTTAATATAAAATCAAGTAAAAGCTGAGGTTAGCAAGAACCAATTAGAGGGCGTGAGAACTAAAATCGCCGATTTAAGAAACTAGCCATTTTTAACTATTTATGAAATGGACTTCAATGTTGATCTGCAGTGATAGTGTTTCAGCCATGGCCCATTTTTTAGTGGTTCCAAGGAGTACCGAACAGTGCTCATGACTAACCCGTGAGAACGATAGAGGATATGGTTGACATATCCCACCACCGTGGTCATGTCAATTGTCTTTGCCTTTGTCTTAAAGGCGAGACCCACCAACCCAAACCTTCTAGTTCAAGTTTCTGAGTCCGAACGCACAATGCACGTGTTCTCATGATCACTCGAGCACTTGCGACATGCAAAGTTTTCTTTTATTGGACACATCTCTGCATAAAGATCAGACGATTCATATTGATTTTCATGCCTTGATAACTTAAGTGAGTTCATGGGGTCGTCCCAAATTGTAACCGATCAGGTGTCCCACAATAAAGCAGTGTTTCACCTTTTTTGTTCGTCAGCTGGGACCACTCATATGTGTCAAAATTTTAATCATCCATTTTCTCTTGTTGTTTCTGTTAACCAACCAGGAACATTTATGGCCAAATACTCTGATTGTTGGACCAAGGATCATTCATTCAATGGTGGGGCACATGACACGTGACATGGAGTAAAGTATCCGTAAGAGACGTTAGTTGATGAACCAACTTGTTTGTATATTTTCCCGGATTGAAGAATTTCCCTTCCACCGAGTAAATGGAATACTTAGGCACGACCTTGAGCAGCTTTCCATCCACTGAAGAACTAGGCAACAGCAGTTTTCAACAGAATTGAAGTTCCAGAGGAGAGAAAGACCTGAAGATAAAAATATATAGTTTGATTTAATTTTTAGCTTGCCACCAGATTAAAAAGTTTCAATGTCTGGATTCAATGGTCCAGATTCCAGGCCGTCGTAACATAAGTATGAGTCTGGTCAGTGTCCATGATCAGGATACTAAACCTTCAATGGGCTGGGTCTGGATTTGTGGTTTCTGCCTTTAGGGCCATCAAATTCTTGTTAGGCACTATCCATTTTATGAATTAAAAATAATCCATTTAGATTACCTTTTCATGTATTGTATTAGCTGAGATTTGTTCCTGAAATTTGAATGGGCAGATTTGGCCTGCAAACTTTGATGAGTCATACCTTTTGGTAGTGGCCCTAGTATGGTAGCGCAGTTCGAACTTACAACCTTTAGGATTAAACCGTGGTCCTAGACTAGCTAAGCTACCCCTTATGGTTCAAATGTGTCATATCTAAGCTCTCGGGGGACACACTTTTGCAACAAATTACAATTTATTTTAAAGCATATCTTATATTAAAAATTTTAGGCGCCTTACAAGAAATTCAATAAAATAAAATTATGAGTCTACCGTCAAAATTATTAATTTGCCCTCAAACTACTAATTAAAGTAGACACCCCTCAAACTAAAATACTGAATCTGCCACTAGAGACCTGTGAGGCACCACTGGGCCGAGCCCCAGCCGTTTTACAGCTCTGTCTATGTACATTGATACTTATTCTTCACCCGTCGCCACTTTTATTAATCATCCTTCGGAAGTACACAGTTCACATAAGCGTGAATTCCCGTCTACTCCATTCAAACAACCAGTCGTTTTATCAACTCTTGAAAAGTTGCCCATTACGATTGCTAAACAGCAGCATCAAGAGATACTATATAAACTCATAATATACCCCCCTAATCCTGTAAAGCCTCTCTTTTCTCTCTCCCTCGCTGCATCCATGGAGACTGTGGAAAAGGCTATAGTTTTCTTTCTCACATTTGCTGCTGCCATAGCTCTCTCCATGGGCAAGATATACAAGGTAGGAGATTCGGAAGGCTGGACTATTGGCAATGTGAGTTATGCCTCTTGGGCTGCTTCAAAAACCTTTCATGTGGGAGACACCATTGGTATGCACTCTTTGTTCTTCTATTTCCCTTAGCTTATGCTATATTGGTGTTCTGAGTTTTATTATTCTATCCTTTCTTTCATCTTGTCAATATGTATTCCTTCGCATTTCATGTTTTGCATGAGGAATTTTCTTCTCATCTTCTGCCTATGGCCATTTCTACCTGCTCCTTTTGTTTGTACAATATTCTGATAGGAATCAAAATTCACAAGGATTTGTGTTTCTCTATTAAATTTCCTCTGCTATCCATTCCTACTAAAATCTGGAGGTGTTAGGACAGGTAACGAAAATACTTTTCTAAAGGAATGGGGTTCACCCAATTTGGACAACACCAAGCCAAAGGTGAGTTTTCAGAAAAAATTGCAGACAAGCACACCTAATTAACAGCCAGTGCAACCAATCCACCACAATCGGTTTTGTCCTGGCTTACCAACCTTTCTGATATTCTCTCGTTTTTCTTTGAGCTCTTTAATTTATGCTTTCAGATTTCATCTTATCGAAAGAGTACTAGTCAGATTTCACTCTTGGGCCTCTGGCCTTGGTATTGTCACTTTATTTTCCTCTGTGACTTTCATTATACTTGGAATGATATTAGAAATGAATTTTTATTGTTAGCTAGAATGTTTATTCTACCAGTTTTAACGTATTTTACTTCTTAGATGGTTATTTTTTTTCTGAAACGTTCAGTTTTTTAAGATCATCTTCTGGGCATTTAAGTTTTCTGAAGTTCTTCTGAGAAGATTAAGTATTTTGGATTTATTTTTGAAACTCTATTCTCTTTCGGAATATTTGGACGATTGATTATTGTTTGAGGTTTAACTTATATAAAACATCAAATTTTTGAGCTTTTTTTCTCAATTGTTACAAAGGCTTAACTTTTTTTAAATTAGAAGTACTTTATTTTATTCTTAGAAATTCTATTAATTATTTTACAAGTTGATTTCTCCTGCATTGCTAAAATCTAATTATAATGTGGGGATAAGGAATGGGTATATAAAAATAGAAATGACCAATTGTGCTCCCCTTTTATTTATTTTCTTTTTCTGGATAAGTTTTTTTTATTTTCCTTCAGAAAGAGAGTTCATATTAGCTTCAACCACCAAATACACACAAGAAAACTATTCAAATCTGATGTGGTGAATCTGGTGCTATCTGAATTTCTCTCGGTTGGTGCGTGGCAGTAGTGATGTAAGTGAGCATTGCAGGGGTTATTTTGCAAGTAATGTGGGATATGGAAGGGGTATATAAAACTAGAAATGACCAATTGTGCTCTCCCTTTTTATCTATTTTCTTTTTCTGGATACGTTTTTTTATTTTCCTTTAAATGAGAGTTCATATTAGCTTCAACCACCAAAGACACAGAAGAAAAAACTATTCAAATCTCATCTGGTGAATCTGTTTCTATCTGAATTTCTCTCGGTTGGTGCATGACAGTTGTGATGTAAGTGAGCATTATGATTCACGCTCTCATCTACGTGGTCCTCGATTGGAGATTTGAATAGCATCTTGGGGTACTGTTTCAATAGTGCCAATGAAATTGGCTTGGACATTTTTGGCACCATCCTCACCGTTTTTGGTTCACAGGCGAAATAACAGATGATGCTGATCAGATTATACAAGTCGGATTAGCTTACAGGGTAGATTAAATACACTCAAGCATCACCATGTGTAGGATAATGGTGATCAAATCAATACAGGAGCCCATCAATGAAGTCAACGAACATAAATAAAAATCCAGTTGCCCCCATCCAAGGTAGATCTTAGCCTATGATGGCTAATGGACGTAAGTTATATTGATTACAGTCGTGGTTTAATGCAATGGGACTAGCGCTTTTATATGGGTGATCTTTTCTGAGGTCCATCATGTTATCATATTGAAGGTTGAAACTTGAAAGGTAAGAGTTTGTTATTATTAAAAATGGGTCCTCCGTTCATGGATTTTTCTGAGGTCGTCACTTTATTATATCGAAGGTTGAAATCTAAGAGTTTATCATTATTAAAAGTAGGATTAAGAGTTTGTCATTATTTGAGGTTGGTGAGGATTTGACCTATCTTATCATAATCTACTTAAAAGCCAATAATTGGAAGGCAGATAACTTGCAATCTCGCAGTGATCAGTACTAGATAAACAATCTACAAAACTGAGATTATTTTTATTTTTTTGCCATATTGTAGACCAAAACGCGCTCTATTACCTTCACACTCTTGTTTCTGACCAAGCTATAGCAGCTGGGGGAAGTAAATCGTAATTGTAACTCGAGTTGGGATCCTCTGAATGATTTCCCGACAGTGACTGTGGATGGACCTCTCACAGTCTGCCACGTCACTCTCGAGCAAACACTCATATAATCTCAATTCTTGAAACTCCTATGGCATGTATGGTGGGATACTGGCAACATAAATGTTGTAGTACCCTCTTCTGTCTTTAGGATCAAAATATTTTGTTACACTAGGTGGTACAAGAGCTCCGATATGGTGCACACTCTCTCTCTCCCTCTCTCTCTCTCTCTCTTCCCGCCACCCTGCCTTACGGCCATAAAACAATTTGCACATTAAGTTTAATAAGTTTAAAGACAATCCTAATGCAAACTGATTAACTTTTTTTGTGTGTGCTGACGAGGGTGTCTTACCGGTTGGAGAACCAACTATTCTCATGGGCACATGAAGTCTCTGCCTCCCCCATGCTAACTTAGACCTTTGCCTTAGCAAGTGGCTTGGAAGAGAGAGAGAGCGTCAATTCGAAACTCAAAACTCCAGTTCCCGACCCGTGTTCCTAGCAAATTACATTATCCCTCGGGGTTAAAAAACTTGTAATTAAACTTTGCTGCTCTATGAAAAATTTCTAAAAAAAATGTATAGTTAGTCTAGGATAACATGGGGATAAGCGCAAAGTCACAAGGTAGAGTACAAACCATGCAATAAGGCTTTCGTGATAATGACAATTGAGACGAGGATGCAGTGGTGGGTCGTCATGCAGACCACGGTCAGTCATTTGGCTGTATGGCCTTGGCCCATTTTTGTGTCTTTGCTTATTTTGATTTTCATCATCAACTGTGTCTTGTAACCCATTTGTTTGAGAGTAGTTGACATTTTTCATGTCTGTGGCAATGGCACAGATTAGTCTCGAGGATCATCTCAATGGCTACGTTGCGCTTTAGGATTGTGATGCAGAACCTATTTAAGCAATTGAAAAGGAGGCTTTTGAGATTTTAAATAAAAGAAAAAGACTCCTGAACCTATGGATAGGTTGGGTTTGTTGCAACGGGTTTGCATCACATCGACATAATGTTTCCTTTTTATCAGTGCCCTTATTTTCCTGCTGTTCTCTTTGTTCTGTTACCACTTATCGCTGACAAAACCTTTTCCATCTCAAATTTGAGGGGACACATAGTAGAGTTTGTGCTTTAAGGAATTGTCATCTATAATAATAATAATAATAATAATAATAAGTAACGGATCCCCTGATCCGGTTACCGAAAGATCTGCATCTCCATTAATAAGCAATGGACTCTCTTTAGGACGCAACAATCAGGTCTATGTCCAACCAGGTTCCGGCTTGAATCAAGGGTATTACTAGGGTAAAATGCATGGGCATCAGAAGTGGGAACTTCAGGAAAAAATATTCACAAAAGTCAGTATCTGAAATATATGTGAAACAATGAAATAGTTGATAAATGTGTACTTGAATTGCATTGATTTGTCTTCATTGTTGGCTTTGTTGTGCAGTTTTTGAGTACAACAAGCAATTTCACAATGTTCTCCAGGTCAGCAGAGATGACTACAGATCTTGCAATGGAACATCACCCATTGCTACTCATACTAGTGGAAATGACTCCATTACCATAAAGAGAAAGGGACACTATTTCTTCTTATGCGGCATTCCTGGCCACTGCGGCCTTGGACAGAAAGTAGACATAAGGATTGTCAATCAGACTTTGTCCCCTGGTTCCTCTCCGTCATCATCGCCAAGTGCATCTCCATCTACACCATCTTATTCGACGTCAGTTCCTGCAGGTGGACCAGGGGGTTCTAGCATGAACCATGCCTCTTCCAAGGGGAAGAGCTTTCTTGGATTTACCACTGTTGCAGTCGCTATTGTCCTTTTAATGTGAGATGGATATGTTTTTGCTTTGTCTTTTGTATGAGAAGTTTCCATTACATTGTATGCGGTGGGTAAGGTTTCATTGTCTGATGGAAAAGGCTTAGTTCTCAGATGAATTTTGATGCTCCAGTTTCATTTAATTGCAGTTTTATATTATGAAAGTGATGAACACAACATTTCTAAGTAGTAAGAAGATGAATGAAATATGTATTGACATCATGTCGCATAGATCTTAGGGCCCAGGACTTTGTCTTGAAATTCCAGTAAGTTCTCAGCTGAATTCTGCATTTGAGGCGGATATGAAGTCCTCAAGTAATGACTGTAGCTAGAGTGAATTGACTTTTTACATTTGGCATTTTGATATTTGGAATGCAAAAAATTTGAAATTGAATGACTTGAAATAAAAGAGGCCTTCAGACAAATAAACAGTTGAAGAGAACACATTGAAATTTGGATAGCCAGGATTAAGACCTCTTCCAATCAAGAATTTGGTTTCTGGTTGGATTCAGAGGATCCAAGGAGAAGTACAGGTTTCCATCTGATTTATGTGATTGTTAAACATATAGCATAAATTACACACCAGTCTATGGGTCTGTTTGATTGGAAGGAAATTCTCATAAAAACTGTCAAGAATATGTTTTTGGAATTGTTGAAAACCTCATCTCAAAGGCATTGCAAATTCTAGAATTTTGAGAATTTATTTCAAAGTCAAAGTCATGTACCAAACTCTAGTGTTTCTTAGAATTATTCTCATCAAATGGAGATTTAATGCGATGGGCATTGCTAAACAGATATTTGGAAATTTTCCTAACAGAGTGAATCCTCATAAAAAAAAAAGACTTTTCTTTATAGAGACACTAACATTTGAAACAGAAAGACTTTGGAGTTCTCAACTAGAAAATCAAGGATGCCCAAAAAAAAATTAAAATACTGAGGTGGCATTTCACAAAAGGTGAGCCATAAATACCTCAGTAATAAGCTCTTATTTATATCTAAAAAATGAAAAACAAATATCCCTGTAATAAGCTCTAATTTATATGCTTACCTAACATCATTTTTCAACTAAATCTACATGAACCAAATAAATGAAATATCTTACCAAACGGTCTATTTGCTAAATAAATAATTTCAAAAAAAATATATTTAAATCATCTCTGTTTCAGGCAACAAATCTATTTGAATCATCTCTGTTTCAAGCAGATCAGGTTTGCCCCTTATTGTAATCCAAAAATTAAAATCTGCCTAATGCAAATAACCTAGATAGATGTCTGCCACTCTCTGAGTTGTTTTTCTCCTGTCCATAGAGGTAGTGGTTTATCTGAACTTTTGTTACTGAATAACATTTAGAAACTTGAATCAGCACAAACAACAGAGGAACAGTCCTTTGTGTGATTAGAGTTCAGTCGTTTTCCGTGTAGCATCATCACCATCTTCATCTCCCATGTACCTCTTCCAGTACCAGTGCTTCTTCCATGCCTTTTCGGTCACCTCATCGATCGGAATTCCCTTTGTCTCAGGCAGAAAAAAGATGACGAACAAGCCCATGATTAGTATCCAGGCTGCAAAGAAGAAGAAGATCCCAGCACGTAGATGACACAACATTGACAGGAAGGCTTGTGCAATGAGGAAGGTAAAAGCCATGTTAAACACGACCGCACTGGCGAATCCAAGGGACCTCGACTCCAACGGGAAGATCTCACTTGGGATCAACCAGCCTAGCGGTCCCCATGACCATGCAAAGTTTGCAACGTAGATACAAACAAGTATCACAATCCACACTGACACATTCTTCCCAAGAGAGTTTGTAGATTTCAGATGCACTGCTAGAAGTCCTCCAATTGTACTCTGCAAAATATGTGACACCAAATTAGTCCATGCTATGATTCCATAATCTTGTTAATAATCAGCTTGTAACATATATCTATAAAATCTTGTACAACGACCGCATCAGTTCATTTACCAAGCCCAAAAAAAAAAAAGAAGGTTTAGTTAATAAAACAAGCCATCTATTCAATAGACACTAATCCGCAATATGGCCATAATGGATCACTTCATTGCGACTCCATTTGTGGATTGAGTGTTTTGCTTAGAGAAGGTAATATCGATTTTTACAAGGGTACGGCCATACAATTAGTGTGATCTCTTTACAATGTCCCATGAATTGTGGGCTTGGTAGATGCATGGTTTGGATCAATTGATTTGACTTGTCCATGTTGAAATTCTATTGATTTGACTTTTGCATGTTGAAATTGGGTACAGATCCTCCTCTGAGGCATTTTCTCATGCTAACTGTAAGTGGACCACGATCAGTCACATCACTAAAGGAAGCCTGCCATTCACATAGGCAGTTGCTGCCCCATCCAAGGCAGCCCATCCCACGATGATGCGGCAGATCATGATTAGTCTACTAATTGTCGACATATAATCCCTATTTGTTGAAATTTGCCAATATAAATATTGCTAATGCGAGAATTTTTTTAATGTACATGTGATTTAGATGCACGGAGATTGGGGAGCTCCTCACCTGGGTGATTAACAGAAAGACAGAAGCCTGAAGAAGCAATGCTTTCCTCCCAGCACGATCAACTAAAAGATTTGAAACAAAGGTGCATACAACATTCACCGATCCAGTTATAACTGCTGAGTACAAAGATGCATTGTTCTTGAAGCCAATGGTTTGGAAGAGGACTGGAGCATAGAACATGATTGCATTGATCCCTGTAAACTGCTGAAAGACTTGAAGAATAACGGCGATTACCAAAGGAGGCCTGTTGTATCTCTTGAATAGATTTTTAAGAGGGTCCTTCACCTTTCGAGCTCTCTCGCTTGATTCCACTATCTCATTGTACTCTGGATCAACGTTTTCAATGCCTCTGATCTTCTTCAGCATCGCCTTACCCTCTGTGAACTTTTCGCGCTCGATGAGGCTGGTGGGCGTGTCAGTGATTATTAAGGATCCTATGCATAGGATGACTGCTGGCACGCCCGCAATGCCTAAAGAAGCCCTCCATCCCCAGGGATGTATTTCTGACATCTTCCAGTTAACGATGTTGGCAATTAGAATTCCAACTGTTACCATGAGTTGGAATAGAATGTTGAGCATACCACGGGATTTAGCAGGGGCAACTTCAGATATGAACAGCGGAGCAGCCTGCATATTGTTTTCGGATTCTTCTGATTAGGATGATTAATTAATATCGTGTTGGTTTTGGTGTGTTGTGAGATGAACTGCAGCTTGGCCTTGAAAAGGGGCTAGTCCAATATTCAGTGAGACTATAATTGTAAGTAGAATGTGGACTGTCACCGATCTTTTCAACCATTTGCGCCTCACCGAGTCACACTTTCTAGTTTGAAAGTAAAGTTATACTGGGAATAGCTTTTAAAGTTAAATTGAACATTTGAAGCCAACCCCATATTGATAAGATAAGACTATGATGATGGCAATATTTTATCAGGTGGGGCTTGCTTATTGAATATACTAGCTGATAATTACAAGTTCCTCTTTTTGCCGAGGGAGAAGAGCCCCGCCTGATGAATATCGCAACATATCAAAAATAACCTACAAGTGAAATGAGTAAACTCTGTTTGGTAACTGCAACTACAATTAAGTTTGAAAACGTACTTGATTACCAAACCCAACTCCGAAGCCAAGGAGAATCCTTCCTATGATCAACATTGCGAGATTCACTGCAGCTGCATCTAAGACGACTCCAACTAAGAAGAATATCGATGCGCATACCATGGTCCGCTTCCGGCCGTATTTGGTGCACACTATTGAAGCGGCGACGCTAGAAAACATGGCAGAAAGGTACAGGGAAGAGGTGAAGAGCTGAAGGAACTGATTATCATATTTGCAGTAGTTGTCTTCCTTGGCTCGTTGTTTCTTGACATAAACAGCAGGGAAGAATTTCTCTAAGAAATCATCCATGGCTGTCACCCCTCCTACAGCATTAGAAAGAGTGATCAAATTACAATTTGTTGCATACATGAGGAAATGAATGAGGCACGGCTGCATGGGACTCTAATTAAATGTGAGGTGCATTGTGAATTCCCTTTAAACAAATGAAGGCAAACCATTAGAATCTAACGTGTTAGATTGGCCTGTAATCAATTTTATGCTCTAATTTGACGGTAGGGCTGTCAAAGTGCCGGAACGGCCGGGACTGGTAATGCAAAAATGAATATTTTTGTGCAACCTCTAAAAGATGTATGAAAAGTTACTTTATCCTTGTATAAAAATATTATTTAGAGTTAAATGAAATAAGCGAATTTGAGAGTATTGTAATATGAAATTATTAGTATATGAAAGATACTGTTAAATACCTTAATTAGCACATAATGTGTCCAATTTTATTTGTCATCACGCAATTGGCAAGATTGCCGCAATTTAAGTTCTGTTAGTTGTGTCATTTGTTTATTAGTTCATATACTACAGTATCTATAAAACAATAATGTAGACCATCACATCATATTTAACATTTCTCAGATGACTCAATTAGTTTTATCTCAAATAGGTATTAGAATTTTTTGAAACATGGACATTTAATTTGAGACATAATATAAGCTTTAAAAAATAAAAGAGCCCCTAGTTTGAGGGCTTATGCCAGCTGGGCCCCTTGTCAAAGGGCGGGATTGAGGGCCCCATTTGAGGGGTTATTTTCAGTGTTGCGTGGACAAACCATATCAAACTTCCATCTTCACGCACCTAGGTTAAAGACGTGTGTTTTGAGTCGACATCAAAAGGAACAGCGGGCGTGTCCAAAAGGCATGCAATGGCAAAGTTTGTGGGGCCGCCATCTTACAAGATGACTATTGACGCACTGTGGGGGAGGAGCGTTTTGGAACGTTGCCCCTGGGCCTTCCAAGATACAAAGGAAGGTACTGTTTGACGCCCAAAAGTTGCCCTGTAAAACTAAGATACAGTGTCAAATTTGGGAGACACTGTACAAGTAGATGGGCGCCTGCCAGCAAAACCAACCCAGATCTGACTTGCCTTTGACCCTCATTATCCAACCCGCATTGTACAGGGGTCAGTCGGTCAAACAAATCAGTAAAATAGGCTGGGTTAGACTTGACCCACATATACCTGATGAACCATTTAAATTGATTGGATTAGGATTGACCCTCATATCTAAACTGAGTTTAAC
Source organism: Sextonia rubra (assembly GCA_037013555.1). NCBI lineage: Eukaryota > Viridiplantae > Streptophyta > Magnoliopsida > Laurales > Lauraceae > Sextonia > Sextonia rubra. The sequence continues at coordinate 14,671,907 of JASUAD010000001.1, read as the reverse complement.
AATAGACGTTTAATCTTTATTTTATTTTGGGCTTTTCTTACCTAAACTAAACTGAAATATAACCGTAACACTTGAAATAGATTCAAGCTTCGGCCAAGCATTTACAAGTTGGGTAGGGGTGGTTCAGGTTAAATGAACCCATGTTGGATGCAGGTTAATTACCTGGTGCTGGTTGGGTTACCTGGCCCGTTTTAAAGAAAGGAGGTCGGATGGAGTTCACCTCAGCGTTTTAGACAAAATAGGTCAACCCCTCCCGAACCATTCCATTTGCAACCACTACGTATGTGTTTGCTGTAATAAGGAATTTATTGATCACAAGAACTTTATTACCTTTGTATTAAACACAATTAAAAAATGCAGGTCAAACTGCCCCCTTGAAAAAAGGGTGACACATAAATATTTCACCAAAGAGTAAATCCTAACCAATTGATTAATATGATTTCCACCATCAACTGTTTATTAAAGATCTGGCCGCCGTACATAAGTTATCACCATTCTCTACATCCAGAACATTCAGCAAGGATGCATGCTCCTATTTAAAAAAAAAAAAATGGAATACTCCTATGATACGTTTAATTTTACTCCTTCTCCCCCACGGAAATAAAAAGGCCACAAAAGTTGTCATAAAAGCCCCCATGAGGAGGATAGGAATACTGGATGTCTGGATAACTATGATGGGCCCACTAATGTTTACGTGTGGGTTGACCAAGGGGCGGACCTTAGAAGTCAGTAGCAGCATGCAGTCAAACCATGGGACACTTCCAAATACTGAATGAAAATTGTAATCCAATTCAAAAAACCTAATAAAAATCATAGGTTTACCTTTAAAATTCACATAAAAATCTTCAGTTTACCCTAAAAGAATCCTACCCATTAGGGTTCGCACTTTTTAAATGAAAATCCTAGGTTCGCTGCTAAGTAAACCTCCAATCATAAAAGAGATACACTCGTCGCAATATGAAATGAGTTAAATGATTTGGAAAATAATTCTTTTAAATTTTAATATAACTTCTACTCTTACCATCTCTCCTTTCCAAATTCAAATTGAGAGCTTATCTATAATTCCTCCTTTCCAAATCCAAATTTCCAAATTCCTCCTTTCCAAATTCAAATTGAGAGCTTATCTATAACTCCTCCTTTCCAAATGGGAGAGAGTAGTTGCCAGCATGTGGCACCAAATGAGAAAATCCCAGTAATGAAAATCCTATGTCTGTTGCTAGGTGGACCTCCAAGAGGTACACCTGTCACAATGTGGGATGAGTTAAATGATATGGAAAATAATTCAAATTGAGAGTTTATCTATAACCCCTCTCCAAATTCAAATTGAGAGTAGATATGGGAGAGAGTAGTTGCCAACATGTGGCACCAAATGAGAAAATCACAGTAATAAAAAATAGAGAAAAATGTTTCATCAAAGTCTTTTCCTCTTTCTTTCACTAAATATAAACAGTCCATCATGACTAATCTCTAGTAGAGAGTCGAGGAATTATTGTTTGATCAAGCCAAGGCAATCCTTATGGTGTTTTGTCATGGCCAATCCCAATCAGATCCATCTTAAGCTATCATCTTAAGAGAGAGACCATAGTTACTTTTTCAATATGCAGATCTCGGGTGCCTATAAGGAGCATCTAGGATGCGAATAATCCTCAAGTTTAAACTCTTAAATTAACAAGATTTAATAAGTAGATCCAAAGGCAATTACTGTAAAAGCTTGAATTTTGTTGAAGGCCAGTCAGTATACATGATAGATGTGATCTGGGAATGGAACTTGCATTGATATAAATACAATTGAGAGAATTGAAAAGAAAAAAACTTATATCTAAGTGGACCTAAAAATGGACAGTATTCCGAATTACCATATCATAGCAAGTATGGATGGTGTCCGGATAAATCTATGCAAGTGGCTGGCAAACATTCGCATAACAGAGGGGTTGCATCTGTTGGGAGAGTTTGAAGTATTGTGAATCATAAGGTAGCAGGATAGGGTCTATATTATGAATTGTATTCATCAATGCCAAAAGTGCCAATTCTAGAGAAAAATCTAGTTGCTATTAGTGAAGTCGGTCGGTCTACTGTGGGCACGAATCAGACTAAAAGATTAGCCCGTTTTGCTCAATCAAACGTTGGTTGAGTTCCTCTAGTGACCTGAGACATGTCCAAGTATTATTTTATAAAGTAATATACAGATTGGATTTGGACACCCACTTCGAAATATACACTAAAATTACCTATTGTTGCCTGAAAGATCTAATAATATATAGAACTATAGAAGTTTAAGAAGTAATAAAAATCGATATACATTCACATGTATATTATACTATACATATATATTTAATGGCTACGTAGCAAGCAAATTGATTATAATAAAAAGCAACAACAGTGGATGATAATAGGCATAGTTATTAATTTCATACCATATCGGACAAAATAGCCAAATTATTTTGTTTTGGCCGAAACGAAATACCACTTTAAGCTTTTAGGTTTGAATATCAGTCCATATCGAAAATCAGCCAAAAATTTTTTTTTACATAATTTTTTCTTATTCCTTTTACTTTTTCTACATATATATAATTTGTATTTTTTACATTTTCTCAAAATGTAATTCTAGAAAAAATTAATAGAATAGATTAAATCCATAATTATTTTTTTATTTTCATATATATCTACATTATTTTTTTAGATCTTCCCAAAATGTAATTCGGAAAAGTTTCACCAAAATTTTGAATTGGCTGAAATTTTTGCTAGATTCCAATAGGTCCAAGATTTTATTAACAACTACTATAGTAGGGTATGAAATCTAAAACTGTGCCAACGAAAAAGAGTTGGTGTGTGTGAACTGATTTGATTAAGATAATTAAACTCAAAGTATTAAAACTCAAAAAGAGCGTAAGGGCATATAAAACCTCTATAAAAGAATGGAGAAGTGATTAATACCTGAAATCCCAATATCATATCCAAACATGAGGCCTCCTGTGGAGGCAAACACTGCACAAAGGATAACATAGGGAGTATTTTTTCCTTCGAATTGAGAACGCCCATCTCCACCTTCGCCAAAGAATGAAACCATCTTTTCTTCTCAAAAAGAAAATCTGTATAGAAGATTATGTAATGTATGAGAGAAAAGAAGCGTTCTCTCAAAGGTCTTATAGAGGAACTAACTGAAGTTTCTATAGACGCTAACAAGCTTTTATGGTATCCATGCACATGTTTATCTTGAGTTATTACGTTGCCTTTTTAAAACATGGATAGATAATGCGGTGATATGAGTTGGCGATGACTATCAGTTTCCATTGTCCGTATATTTTGTCACTTGTGCATCAAAAAGGCAAATTCAAAATTATCAGCATCGGATCTGAACAGCTAGAAATATCTACAAAATAATCTTTACTCTTTTTACTAAGAAGATTATTCGGATTAGTTAGTTAAGGAAATTGTGATGGATGGGATGAGTCTGGGACCATTGGGCGTAAATTTTGGAGTATAAATTCTACCCTTGGATCCTCTGCAGCCAAATACCGTAGGATTTTTCCTTCTACTTACTAAGTGAACATGTGGCACCTCTTTTGGCCCCACAAGTTAGAAGGACCGGTTGTCCATACGCAATTTGGATCCTCTCCAGTCAAGTTTGGCAATCAAAACTAAGGATTCCTTTAATTTTTTAGCACATGTTTGGGTAATATCTTGGGAGAGGAATCCATTCTGATTTTCCTCCATTCAAAGAAAACTCAAGTTTTGGGTAAAGAGAGGAAAATAAAAAAGGATTGTCATAATCCTCTTAAACCCTCAAAAAGCTAAGGATGAATCCTCAGTCTTCACCTCCCCTATATGGATTCTCTCGGTCTACACAAGTGCAAAAAGCGACAATAAGCCTGATTGTGGGAATCTATCTTATTGGTCTTAAAGTCGAGATCCAAACCATTTATTATGTGCAAAAGGTCCTAAATAGCTACGTAGTCAAATATTAGGCCATTAATTCCTTATGTATTTTGAGATATTTTAAAAAAAATCCTGACCATTGATCATTATTTTTGGATTTCTATGGGCCACTTTTGTAAGATTGAAAGTATCTTCAAAAGACATAAAAGAAATATGGGATCAAATTTTGAAGCCTAATTCATTATGGATAGTGAAAAACTAGCAACAATAATTATGATAATTTATTAATAAAAGTGTAAATTCCTGAATCAACAGTACTATTCCGCATGAATGGGTAATCGAAAAAAACTGTTCTGCATGAATAGTGTAACTGGCGTCATCTTGAGGTTACCTTATTTTTATTTGGAAACCTAACTTTTGGGTCCCATAATCACAATCCGAACCATTAATATTGTTGATAAATAAAAAACGGTTTTAAATGAATTTTCAGCCATTGATTCATTACATATTTTGAGATATTTATAAAAAAAAAGTCCACAATGTACAAATAATTTTTAAATTTTTTCTAGGACCCACAATGAAAATCCAAACTGTCAATAATATGTAGTAGGCCAAAGACGACTGGGTGTTTAAATTTTAGGGCTTTATTCATAACGGATTTTGAGAAAATCATAAAAAGAAGTGTGACTGTTCGATCTCGTATATGTAAATGTACAAATCCATTTTGTTTGCCGAAGGTGGATTCTAGTGATTGTCTCCTTAAAAAATCCTTAGATAGGATAGCATGAATCCAAGAATGAAAAAGGGAAGAAGCAATTTTAAATAAGGCCCTAAGGTTTTGTCTTATTTCAAAAAAGGATATAAGTTTCAAAACTTTTCAAATAAGTCTCCAAGTTTTCCGAAAAGTTTTCAATTAAGGACATTTGTCCATTTACAACTATTTTTTGACAACTTTTTTCATAAAATTTTAAAAATACCCAAATTACCCTTTGTTGAAATAAATTCATCATTCAATTACTTTATATTCTCTTCATTTTCTTCTCCGGCATCCTTACGATGATCAATGCCAACGGGCATCCTCACTGTGATCAGCTAAATATAGTGGCTACTAAAACCATGTCATGGCTTTTATTGATTGATAATTTTATATTTTAAGAAAATTGAGAGAAAAAGCTATCAGGAAGTACATTTAAATGGACGGATATCGTTAACTGAAAACTTCTAGAAAAAATTGAGGACTAATTTAAAAAGTTTTAAAACATGGGTCTTTTTTTTGAAATATGGCAAAACCTTAAGGTCTTATTTGAAATCTTTCCAAAATAGAATTGCATTGAGGATTGTTTGTGTTCACCAAACATGAAGGATTTGAAAGATCAATCCATGGACTGTATCAGGCAATTGTAAATCCTTGAAGATCTGACCAGTTAAATCATCAATTTAGAGGACTTTTAGGTCCAACCCTTCCCCATAAGATTTTTAACTTTTCAAATTTAACAATTGACACATCAATCCAAAATTCCCAAACTATGCATAGACACAAAGAACTTGTTTGTTTACAAAATAATTCATCCAATCAAAGTAGCTATAATTGAAGAAATACAGAGTGAATATCCATACATGGCAATTACTTTAAAAGCGATAACTTTTTTTTTTGGAAAAATATAAATTATTGTATTGGTTTTTTTTTTATAAAAGCAATAACGTACAAATCATAGGCATTTAACTCCTATGAATATTACTTGGGCTCAACCAATGCAAATATTATCATTTATGGCCTTAGATTAGATAACTAATCATGTATTAGGTATTTAATTTTTGCCAAATAACTAAATTCCAATGTGTTTTAAATCTAGTAGAACCAATGGCCCTTACGAATTCTCTCGATCATGCTCCTTTTTTAGCATCCTATAAAATAGCAGCATAGGATATATATATCCATGTTCACTTTGTGCACGGACTGGACTTCAGTAGTAAGAATCTTATGGAAAACGAACCTTTAAATCTATGCAATTACAAATTATCCAGTGTCTTCGATGATATTTACAAATATAAACTTCTTTTAATTAGGAAATTTCAGCTAACCATTTTAATTGGCAACTAACAATGAATGAAGAGAAAGTAATCAATTGACCTGATGCAGGACCCACTAGTTAGTAATTACATGTAGTAATAATCATGGTAGGAACCATCTATTATAAAAAAAATAAAAGATGTTAGCAACTATGCGGATTATCACAAAAATTAATTCATTCGAATAGAAATTATTATGAGACCCATTTGACTTCTATAGTCATATTAATAATAGGTGAGTTATCAAATAGTAGGACCCAACTAATAATGGAGAATTGATAATTGCAATAACACAATTCAAGCTTGATAGTCACTATAGGACCCAATTAATTTTGGCAATATCGGACCCACCTACAGTTAGTAATTACAATGAAAGCCCTCTAATGATATATTTGTGGGATCCACCAAATATTGATAAATAATAATTAACAAGGGCTATGTAATTATGATATAACTTGTAGGCACTGTGGGGCCAATCTAATGTTGAAAATCATAGTTGCACTCTTATAAAAAAATTAAAAAAAACATTGATGTTAACATTCATGGTGGGCCACTAGAATTAATGATTTCTCATGAACTCCCAAATGGCTTTTAAGAAAACTTTAGATTTTTTTAACTGAAGAATGTAATAGATAGAATATCCTTGAATAGTTTAATACTAGCAATCAAGGCCCATGCTAAGCCCGGGCTAAAAAATAAATTATGGTAAATTTTGAAATTTACTATAAAAAAACATATTAAAAAACCTATAGAAGTGCAAGTGACATTTCTGACCTATAGCCTATTTTAATTTATTCTTAAAATTCAAAAATCAATTAAGAGTTTCTCGAAATAGTTCTACAAATGAAAGAATCGTGAAAATCACATCCAAAGCATTGGATAGCAATTCTTTGAAAAAAAATATATTTATTTCAAATTAGAAAATTGATTATTATATCCATAGGTTGATCCTATTTCCTCCTTGAACACAGCTATGAACTTAATCAATAACTTTAAATGTTTCCCTCAAGAGGCCCACCAATGCCCGTGCTGAGCCCGGACCAAGAAAATCAAGTACATTTCAAAGGTTTTAATATTGTTCAGTATAAATAATGATATTCATAACAACAATGGCATGGGTACATCTTTAGTTGTACAAAATTGTATACGTAAAAATATAAAATTATAAATCATACCTGATTTAAGAAATACTTGAATAGTAATAGTTGATTCATTTTCTTTTAATTTAATAGTATCATGCAGTAGTTATCAACACCTAATAATAATCAAATAAATGAATAAATTAACGTTCTAATCCCAATGGACTGACCACCAGCAATATATTAAAACACTTAATAAAAAACATTGAAATCTAATTTTTTTAAAATTTATTTTTGAATACTTTAAATTTAATGAGAATACAATGTACAATAGTCTACTTTAATAATAAATAATTTACCAATGGAGCTGACATTGATAATAGTAGCTATATAAGAATCTTCCTTATTTTAAATTCTATCAATATAAACATATTTTTGAAATGATAAATGGAGTAATTAGATATTAAGAGGGAAAATCAAATGAAAATCTTAGAGGATAAAAAGAGAGATTTTAGGAGGTCCAAATTTAAAAAATACTGATTACCTAAAAGATAAGAGGGAGGGAGAGAGATTATAGGAGAAGAGATTGTAGCATTTTAAGATGCTAACATGGCGCTATAGAAAAAAAGAAGAATAAGAGGTGCTGATGTGGCACCCTCCAGAGGCCTTCATTCTTAGAGTTTTAATATATATAATGAAGGGTTTTGAAAGAAAGTGAGATATTGTAGCATACTCTTTAAGTTATCCAAACACCTCCTTTTTAGGTGGAGAAATTATATTCTAAACTTTTAGATAATACTAGGAACAACGGCCCGTGGTAAGCCTAGGCCCAATAACAAAAACAAATTAGAAATTTATGGATATATTTAAACAAATCTAAGAGGTGAACAACAATAAACATCAACTATTTTAAATATGAAAAACATTGCCTTCAACAGTTAGGTAATGGTAGGAAAAAGTGGTCCACTTATTTTGTTGTATTGCACTTTCATGCCTAATTTTCTCTAAATAAGTCTTTTTCCTTTCGTTTACGATTGATGTGGACAAAATAACTCAATGCGATCCTTAAAAGATTCATAGTATTAAAGATTGATGTAGATCCGAACTTGATTAGGAAACCGATAAAAAATCTTGCAAAATTGATATTCATGGTTTTTGTCAATTTGATTTGGAAATTAAAGTTTGGCTTTGTAGGTGATTGCTCAATTTTGCTATGAATTTTGACTTATTTTTTCAAATATTATTCTTATCGGATAGGGTTTCTTAGCCTATGTTTGGCAGCACTATTTTTTACTTCTATTTGTCTAAATGTCTAAAACATTTAGAGTTTTGGAAAATAACAGCGTTTGGCATGGGATTTCATCTTCTACTATCTTTAGACAAATAGAGGTAAAACCTCTTAAAACCAAATAACCCAAAACTAAGCTCTGCAAAATAAGAGGCAAAAAATAAGAGGCGCTACTACTATAATTTTATGGTCATCACGCCAAGTACTTTTTTTTTTCTTTATTATGTTTCTTCAAATCTGAGATGATTAATGAATATCCAAAACAGTTGGAAATGTGCACAAGATCAAATATGGCAATGAATCCAAATTTCAACAGTTAAATCATCAACAATCTCGAGATAGTTGCAAAAAAGTGAGCCATTGGATTTTTTAAAAAATTCTGTGGGCCTCAAATACAAGATCCAAACCGTTGGAGATGTTTGGAAGGCCTAATAGGGCTATAGGGCCAATTTTCTAGTCTTGATTCCATGTGGATCTTGAGAAATCTGTGAAAAACTTTCAACCATTGATGTAACATGCCCAATTTTGGATTATTCCATCACCAATCTCAAGATATGTGCAAAAAAAAAGAGCCATTGGATTTTTTTTTTAAATTCTGTGGGCGTCAAACACAAGATCTAAACCATTGGAAATATTTGGAAGGACTAACACGGCTGGACGGTCAATTTTCAAATCTCGATTCTATGTGGATGTTGAGAAATTTGTGAAAAACTTGCAACCATTGATGTAATATGCTCAATTTTGGATTATTCCATAGGCAGTCCTTTTTTTATTTTTTGTTGTTATTTATGAGACAATAAATCACGATCTAAACTGTTAAAAATATTTATAAGGTCAATGATTATTAGAAGACCAAATTTTAGCAGTTGGATTATTGCCAATATTGAGATATTTGCTAAAAAAGTAAAATATTTGTTATTTTTTTGAAAAAATTGTGGGTCTTAAACATAAAATCCAAACTGCTAGATCCTATTGGAAGGATGAACATGGCTATGGAGTCAAATATCAAAGCTCAATACTTTGTAAATTTGAGGAATTTGTGAAAAGCTTTCAATCATTGATTTAAAAAAAAAGTCCATTTAAAATAGATCCTTATATTACCAAACACACATTTTCTAGCCTCTTTTTTTTAATGTTTCTGTTTTAGATGGGTCTATAATAAAAAGACTAGAGATGCCAAATAAGTCCTAAAAGATAATACTTATAGGACTTGAGAAGATGATGATTTAGACTCTTAAGACTTAATTCTAAAGCAAGATTTAAAGTCTCATGGGACCCACTTATGAAGCATTAGATATATGTTTGTTATTTTGAATCGAGATATAATGTGACCTATACATTTCATTTGTCATTGTACATCGATTGCCAAAATTTGTGACCATGTGGTACAATGAATTTAATGGGACCAATTGGTAGGTCACTTCATCACAAACTTTAAATAATAAATAGATAATAAATTTAATGATTATAATGATTTTCTGTATAAATAATAAATAGAGGGTCTTTTTCTCACCCAAATCAACCAAATCCTACGCTTTAAACTATAAATGTATATATATATATATATATATAAGAGGCAGCACTCACTTCATGAAGTGGGCCCAATCGTGTAAATCTAGCACGCTTTGGTCCTATAGGAGAACCAAGCAGCATTGAATCTGGATTCAGCTGTTAACTTATCACTGCTTCTTCTCTGACATTTAAAAGGGCAAAAAAGGATGAATATATTGTTGTTAACGCAACAGTCAAAATCGTGCCCTTTGTACCCTACTATAGGAATAACTTCTCTGTTCCTCACCCAATATTTGTGTTTGCCTATTAATTACTGCTTTGTCATTATGTATAAGCTGCATAGGTTTCCACATAGTTACTTGTTAGTCAACAACCTTCAGAGCAATTTCAATTATCATCTAAAAAATTCCATGCTAAAAAGAATTTTTAGAAGAAAAAATATGATTGAACTTGTTAACTCTCAACCATCCATGGCAGTTTTCACAATCACATGAGACAGCAGACCTTCATAATGTAAGGATCATTCCATGGCCCTTTGTTAGGCCTAAGACATTTACATGTACATGAGCCTCCCAAAATGTTGGGCAATTGACTGCAATAAAAAAAAGAAAAAGAAAAAGAAAAGAAACAATTTAAGAAACCACAAGATATCTCATTTTCCATCGAAATCCCAAAAAAAAAAAAAGATGGAAAAAAACATTTAGGAAAAATAAAACTTGAGTCAATGATGTCAAGTAGTTTACTTTGGAATCTACTACGACCGCAAGCATGTGATACTGGAGATTGAGTTATCCTCATGGGTGGTGAAACAGTGATGGAGTGGAGTGCGCCACGATGGCATCGTAATTGGTTAGCAAGAGATGCAATATCACGATGCAGAGATGAGACAAAGTTCAGCATGTGATAATGAGATCAACTGATGATGAGGTGAGACATGGTTTGTTTCATACCATTTGATCATGATGGTCACATAGCTTTGATGACTAGATGAGATGTTGTACATAGCTTTGATGACAAGATGAGATGTTGTGCTTCGATGAAAGCCAGTTAAAGGAGGGTGGTGATGAGGCGAAACGTTTTCCAAAAGTGTCCCCATACATTTACATTTATTAAGCACATCACCCTTACTTCTAGTTCTACAGACAAGCATTTAACATAGAATATCACACACAAAGAATTGATAAACTAATGTCTCTAACCGATGCAGTCAACTTCATCCAGTCCTTCAAATTATCTCTTTCCCTTAACATTGAAACCACTACAAAACTATGCTCCATAGAGACGTTTTCCTTCCAAAATACTTGTCTCAGCCTTTTTCTTCCTACAGACAAAATTCCAACATATAATGCAGTGTCAGTAAGTAGTGAATGTGTTTGAAAATAGAATACAAAATAAAAAAACTCATTTGTTTGCACTCCCAAGATTTGTTTTCTGATCCATTCATATACTCACCTGCACAACTTATTCTAATGCAATCACAAAATAATTTACCAAAAAAAAAAGATCACAAAATATTTCCTCTGATGCCACTAATTTAAATATGTAGAAAGAAAAAGATTCACTCATGAGATTTTTTAATGACACATCAAAGTAAAGCACATCTTAATGAATATTTGGTAAGCTTTTTATGGCATTGCAATTTAGGCAACTGCAAAAGAAACCAAAGAATCAAATTTTGGAATAAGTCTAATTTGAAGCTTACATAGATTTTATAATGCCCAAAATCCACATAAACCCTAAAATCATAACCCATGGATATGGAAAGTACCTGGGTCTCTTCTCAGTCTCCTCCTAAAACCCACAAACCCAGTGTTGCAACGAGAGATGGAGAGGGATATGAAGATAGAGAGAGTACCTTAATCTCCGAAATCTTTCTTCTTTTTCACTTGCAAGCCCCAAGCCCCAAATCGTTAGAGCCATGCAAGAGGGAGAAAGAGGACCATGCAAGTAGCAGAGGAGAAGAGAAGATGCCGCAGACGAGCACTCGTAAAGATGAGCAGTCTCATTATGGGAGGGATCGTAGCAAGTAGGGATGAAGAGGAGACGATGAAAAGAGAGCAACGAGCAGGGAGACTAGGGATTTGCTATTAGGTTTTTATTTTCTTTTGAATGAGAGAGAGGGATCCTCGAGGTCTGGTCGATGGCTGCAGTGGGAGGACGACGAACTCATTTTACAGCCATCCTATGTGGCAGTTTTCCTCTCCCTCATCTCTACAAAGTTAAAAGCAAAATAAATTAATTAAGCCTATCACATACGACGGTTGTAAGATGAACAGTGTGGCTAGCATTATTGGTATGATTTTCGTCAGATGGGAAGGGGGGAACGAAATAATGGGCGGGATCCCGGTTTTCAGGGGCTTTTGTAATCCCATCTAACAACCGTTAGATTTCATTTCAAATTGGATGGTCCAGATGAGACTTCTAACTAAGTTGGTGAGAACAGTTCTGTAAAGTCCCGACCCAACTTAATTGTAATTTATATTAATTAAACTTGATTTCCTATTAATTAATATATTTTAGTCTTAATTTATCTTGTTTTTAATTTTATTGGGTCATGGATAGATAGTTGTGTTATAATTGACCAAACCTAGGTAGTTAAGGGCCTTTTCTTATTTTAGAATTTCATAGTTTTGCATCATTAAGGCATCATATGAGTTGCATCTTGTGTGTTTCATCACGTGGGTCACTATTCATGTCTGGCCCAACTCAATCCGGATTCATCTTGGCCCAATTGAGGTCCATTTGACTTAAATTGTAATTCTCTCAAAGAATGTGGACCTGTTTGTAAATTCCAAAAAACCTAATCCATTTAAAAACACCAAACCCATCGTTTGTTCTTCTCCTTCTCTCATTTCTGCTGGAGCAACTGGGTTCTTTTTCCTCTCCCATGCTCTCTTCCTCACCTAGTCTCCATTTTTGGGCAGTAGAAGGCTTTGCATGCAAGAGTTTGAGCATCTTCTTCTTCCTCTTCACTCTTCTTGTTCTCCCTCTTGGAATCTAGGGCATCATTTCCTTCCTTGTGCTTGTAGAAGCCCTGAGGTAAGAGCTTCATCACCATTCCATTTCCTTGAGTTTCATAGAGTCAATGAGACTCAATCTTGTTGCATGCAACCCATCTCATCCCCATTACATCCATTTTCATGTAGGGTTTTATTTGTAGTTAAAGATTGTGTTTTCTCCACCATCAAGCCAAAGGAAGAGTTAGATTTTGGTAAAGCACTGAGTTAAGGCAAGTATAGTTGGATATAATCACTGCATATATGTTAAATAGGTTGATTCTTAATGAACTCTTTATGTATGTCAATCTACAGCTCATTTCCTCTTTGATTAAGATTATTAAGTTTTAATGATTAATGAGAATGTAATTTAAATTAATGACACGGGTTGGTGTTAAAGAGTGATTAAAAGGTTTATTTGATAAATGGAAGTGAAATGAGCCAAGAAGAAAGAGGAAATATCAGTTCGAAACTGATTCTACCGGAGCAGAGTGCTTCAGGTCCGACCAGTCGGTCCTGAAGCCCGATCGATTGAATTTACATTATGGGAGGTGTCCGATCGGTCAGACACCTACCCTGATCAGTTGGGTAACTGAAATTCTCGGGTTAAAACTTTTATTTAAATAATTGTTCAAATAACTTACTAAGGACCTTTGATAGTCCATCGTGGGGTATAAGGAGAAGTTACACTTTTGATCTTGGGTGGAGCCGAGGTATTCTAAAATTAATTATTTAATTATCTAAATTTTCTACAACCATAATAATATCTAATATTATCATAATATGGGGTTTTACCGAAGCTCTGCTATATATAAGTATGTATGAAACAATGGATATTACTTTAAACTATTTTATAGGATAAAGAATGATTTATTCAGACCTTTTGAATTCTTTAATATTCTTTTGGGCCAAAATCCTCTACGGAACTCACTCACGATGTTTCGTGAGGTAAGCTCTATATGAGCACAATTATTTTATGAAAATAAGAGCTATTTTATGGAAATGTTTTGGGGGAATTTATATGCATGATGAGAATATTCTATGACCATTTATTAGAGATATTGAGGGAGTAAATATACCCCCAGTTCTAGTAAAAGCTTAGTTTATTTCTTTAAAATGAGGATTAAATTGGGAGTTGTTCTAACATTATTTTGAGACCTTAAAGATATTATATAAGTGTCACAACCCGAACCCAGGAGATTGGGGGTTAGCAAATATCTAACCAGTAACACACGTACTCCCGTGCATATACACTTAGACCCAGTCTAAATGCACACGCACAAGAGAATTTCACATGTGCCATACCTGTACGCGGAAGATGTTGGTATCAAATCATAACACTAGAAATACGGGAAAACACAATGAATTATATCCAAAGGATTACAAAAAGGTCGGAGTTATACAAACGGAATCAAATCACGAATATACAAATCATGAGTAAACCCAAATGACACTGAAAGAAGACCATATGGATGTATCATATTGTCGCGCTCCGATAGAGTGATGACATTCACTTCGCCATCTCTGAAGGGACAATTGAGGTCACCTCTGGAGTCTGATTGACTGACGAGGGATTGGTCGAGGGGTCTGAGCCTGCAACACCAATGACAACTCATGAATACAACGATTCAGTAAAGTATAAACAATAACAAGTTAACACATGTTATATCTAATAGAATATGTAACATGATATAAATCATCACATTTCAAATTCGTATACTAAGCAGTTGTGCATTAAATAAAGCATGCTATCAGAATCAAGGCATACGTGACGTGTCCAGAACTAGGTAGCTACTACATTTGCCATATGCTCCCAAATAGGGATCTTATATCCGTGCAGAGAACACCATCAACCGGGCCAGGGTACAAATGGGTCTCGGGTTCCTGAGGTCCGGAATCCCTAAGACGTGTCCTCACTACAGCAAGGCCATGTAAACTACGCCAAATTCAACCCCCTCGGGTATCTTAAGGCTGAGGCTGAGTAGTGCTGGACTATATGAAATCAAACAAATTTAAGAACTTCAGTTAAACGTGTATATCTTATCAAACGTGCATAACGTGCATATCTTATCAAACATATATCATACTTACAAAACTCAAGTTACAGGAAGCATATCGAGAAGATCATGTGAATCGAACTTACCATATCATGGGATAAAATCAGGACATTGCAAACAAATCATACAAAAGAGTGGAGGTCAATGCCCGTTAGTACAAAATGCCATGCAAGTCAATATTCAAGCGCATCAAGATCATTTACTAACCAACCCTAATTTAGTTATCCAGTGTTTCTAACCGTGCATGATGATGTAGCTTTAAGTTATCCGATGCACCGTTATCTAGTGTTACATCGTATCATCGATGTGCATCGAAGTCCCTTAAACTAACACCCATGGGGAGGTGCTTAATAACTGGATAACGTACATGAATGAGTCGCAGCCCTTGAGATCATTCATGCAATTCTTATCATAATCCATTGAGCAAGTCCAGGTTGCCTTCATTCTAATTCAAAGGTCCTACAAGGTCTTTTTCATTCCTATCTTTCTTACCTTTCAGAGGTCTTATGGCTCAGCTGTGGGTAACCTTACGGCTTAGTCGTAACATACACTGCGGCTCAGCCATGGTTCCCCTTATTGTTCAACCGCATTTTCAGCTTAGCCCTGTTGGTGTTCTACGGCTCTACCACGGTGAGGGTACGACTTAGCCGTAGTACACTTCATGGCGTAGCCGCGGCTGGACCGTAGAAGGTCTGCAAAATGTCAACTCTTAATTAATCCAAAAACTGCACCCTGTATTGATCTACGGCTGGGTCACGACTGAGCTATGGTTTAGCCGTAGTACAGAATATGGCTTAGCCGTGACCTAACAGTAGAAGAAACTTGGGTTTCATAGCTTTCTGGACTTTGAGCCGTAGGCAGTTTACGGCTTAGCCGTGATTGCGCAGAATCATTTTCCTAAACCTGTTACAGAAACAACTAAACACATAGAAAGATGGCAAATTCACATCAAATAGGAGGAAACTAACACAAATTGGGCTGTAAACATACTTCACATGCAAGATCACGAGAATGATTCAAAATCAAACATATACCAACATGGGTTCAGATAAATCATGCTTATACTTGCCTTAAATGGGTTTTAACAAGTTCTTTGTTGTCCTTGGGCTCAAGTCACACTTCTAGACATGCTTCTAAATAGCATGCATGAAAGAAAGAGAGAGACATGAGCAGTGGCGAAGCCAGATTCTATAGTATAGGGGGCCGAAGCCAACAATATATTTGTAAGAAAATTTAGTATACAGAAATTGTAATGAACATATTTTTTATTTTAAATATGCAAAATAATAAATATTGTTTTCTTAATACACAAAAGCGATCAATCAATTAAATAATGCTTGACGAGTCTTCAGGTCACGGAAGTCATCTATGATTGACTCCGTTGTAAATTTTTCAACAATCTCTCTTTCAATATATACAATCATAGCATTCGATAGATAATCATCTTCCATCTTGTTTCGAAGTCTTGTTTTAATAACATTCATTGCTGAGAATGCACGTTCTGTAGTTGCAGTAGAAACTGGAAGAGTAAGCACAAGGCTAACCAATCTATGAAGAAGGGAGTAAATTTCCGATTTCCTTGTCTTCACCAACCATTGACATAAGTCAGAAACCATTGATAGTTGTTGTAGATCTGGATTTTGAGATAACTCAACTTCATAATGTCTTAGTTGCCTTTTAAGATCTTCTTTTTCAAACTCTGTGAAGTCTTCAGGATAAAACTTATCAACAAGAGTGCAAACATCATCAATTTTGAATGACTTGTAATTATCCTTGGGATCCAATGCACAACTAAGAATAAGCAACTCCATTGCATTATTGCTAAATTTGCTGTGTAGTTCTTGAAATGTTTTGTCTATTGTAACATAAAAAATGTTTCTTCTATAATGCTCATCAACTGTAATTACATCATACTGATGGCGAGCTCGACCTCTCCTTGCAATATAGCGAGCACTGAAATCTGGGACTTCAATGTCATGTCCCTCACAAAATGATTTTACATTTATCAAAAGTGCATCCCATCCAGAATCTCTCAACTTCTGAATAAGTGTTTTGGTAGTTGAGACAAGCTGCAAGGCATTTAAAATATCTTGAGACTTGTTTTGCAAAACTTGACATAGTATATTTGTGATCTCCATAATTTCTCTCATAAGGTGTAAAATAAAGATAAATTCAAAAGAAGTCAATGTCTGAAGAGCTGAATCTGCATCTCCACGCTGAGAGGGATTTCCTCCATCTATGATGTTGTTCAGAACTACAGTTGTTGCATTGTACATTTTCATCAAGCTTGAGATAGATCTCAAATGAGAACTCCAACGAGTATCTCCTGCTCTTTTTAAAGTGCCAATTTGATTTAGCCCCGTTCCAGTAGCGATTTCATCTTCATCTGAAGCAATCATACGAGCAATTTCATCAGCCTGAGCAGCTTGTAATTCGTCATGACGCTTGGAGGATGCACAAATAGTATTGACAATAAATTGTAATTTTTCAAAAAATTGATGAGTGGGAATAACTTCTCTGGCTGCTGCTACTAATGCCAATTGCAATCGATGGGCTAAACAATGAATATAATAAGCATATGGAGAATCATTAGAAATTAAGACTCGTAATCCATTAAATTCACCTCACATATTACTAGCACCATCATAACCTTGACCCCGAATATTCTGGTAATGAAGATTATGACGAGAGAGAACAGAGAAAATTGTATTCTTTAAAGTTAATGCCGCAGTATCTCGAACATGAACAACACCAAAAAAACGTTCTCGAACAAAGCCATCTTTAACCACAAATCTCAAAACAAGAGCCATTTGTTCTCTATTTGATTCATCACGAGCTTCATCAACAATTATACAAAACTTTGCATCACCAATTTCAGTACGAATGTCTCTTTTGACTTTCTGTACTAAAACGATCAAAATCTCTTTCTGCGTATCTGACGAAGTATACGAGGCATTTTTTGGAGCATTATCCAATACAACTTCTACAACTTTTTTCTTATAAGAAGCTAAAATTTTTACCATTTCAATAAAATTGCCTTGATTTCGTGATTCTTTGCTTTCATCATGACCTCTCAAAGCACAGCCTTGAAAGACAAGCCATCGGACTGCATCAATTGAAGTCTTAAGGCGCAATCGATTATTTTCAATTTGTTGAGAGGTATGTTTTTCAAAAACTTGCTCTATATGTTGATATTGATTCTTCAGATCTTGACAAAAACTTTCAGCCATTTTATGAAATGATTTTGGATCTTTTCCTTCATGAATCAAGAAGGCACAATTTTTTCCATCCCTGACTTTCTTCCAACGTGAAAATCCATCAATTGTAAATGCCTTTTGTTGAGCACCTCCTCCTTGTGTGTTAAAAAGAAAGCACGGTAGACAAAATGCTGCATCCTTTGTTGGAGAGTATTCTAACCAAGTAGGAAACAATTTAAACCATGATGATTGAAAGCTACAGCGATGAGATGCTGGTCCAGATTTTGGATATTCATTAAGTTGATCTTGATACGGACCAACTTTAATGTAAGCTCGCCTAATTTCATCACGTTGATCAATATGATATTCCCAAATTTGTTTTTGCAATCCTGGATCACGTTCTAAGGAACTAATATCAACTTTTTCTAATTCGAGCCTTGGGGATTTTAGAGGGAGACTTTCAATATCAACCTCATGGACTGAAGTCTCTGCACTAGAGATAAGTGGAGCCGGTGGCGATGACACATTGCCGTCTGAACTAGAGATACTTTTTCTCTTGAAATAAGAATCAATTTTTGATGACTTTTTCATTTATGACTAATGAAAAATACAAAATATCCTATTCCTGCAATCAATGGAATAAGTTCTTAAAATCTAATAATTTCTAAATACTTTTACTAAATTGAGATATTGAGTGGTCTATTCTAAATTGAATATCAAATAAATAAATCAACTAAAATACAAAGGGGGAGAAATAGAGAGAGAAATACCTTTATTGTTTGTTTGTAGGAATTCAATTCCTTCACGCTCTAAGTCCACCAAATTGCACGTGCTTTTGCAGATAAAAAAAATGGGTTTCAACTTTCAAGGAGAATGCACAAAGAAAAAAAAAACATTTATTGGATAATGCTCCAAAAAATGATCATGAGAGGAATGTACCTGCGATTTTGTTGCTACTGCACTCTCCCTCTCTTCTCCTTTTCTCCTCTTCCCTCTTCTTCTTCCCTCATTTTTCCTTTCTTGTTGAATTTCCAATTTCCCAAAAAAGTTAGGTCTTGTTTCCAGTTTTTTTTTACTCTTGTGTTTCCAGTTTCCAAGTACAAGCAATCACCCAAGCATTAGATTGCCACAATAGTCCCTCTTCTAGTCTTCCCTCTTGCCAGGTGGGTCTTTGGTGGCTGGCAGAATTAGTGCCATGGATCATGGATGGTGGCCCTACTAATTAGCAAAGCCTAAGTTCTTGTATATTAGTTTAATGAGACTTCCATATAAAGTGGCTGGAATTGTGTTTGTTTAATGGGCCTTCCATATAACTGCCTGGAATTGTCTTACTCCAATGGATCGTCAAACAAGGCTGGATGGTGGCCCCTATTAGATCAATCATATTACATTATTAGCATTCCTGACCATAGGGGCCATGGCCCCCCCCAGCCCCCCACTATCCTCGCCACTGGACATGAGTGTAAGTCCAAAACTGACGTGAGAAGATGGAGAAGAAAAAGAAAACCAAGAAATCAAAGCTCACCTTAAACCACACGAGCGATGAATCGAGCGTATATGTGTACAAATTCTCCCTTTCTAGCTTGATCGACAAGAAGAAACAAGAAATAAGAAGAGAAAGAGAAGAGAGAACCAACGTGAGGAACTGATGAGGGAGAGAGTTGGTGGAGACTTATAAGATAAGGATTAAGAGACAATTACAAGAAAGTCCAAGCATTAAGACAAATTACAGTTCAAGTCAAATACGGGTCTAACGGAAACAAACGACATATTTTGCAAACGACATAGTTACGAGAAGTAACGAGCGTAACAAAAGACACGCATTGACGCCAAGATGATGCATGAATGATGACATCTTATAAAATCTAAAATTACGAAAAAGGGCTTATGTCTACCTAATCCAGGTTAAACTCAACCCAACTACCTATCTATAACCCAGAACAAAACAAAAACAAAGACAAAACATAATTAGCAACCAATTCATTATTAATTAGTCACTAAACCAGATTAAGTTGGGTCAAAGTGTTACAATAAGCCATTTTTACCCTTAGGATATTAAGTGTAATTAAAAACCATGTATGGTGTTAGAAATGGTATCCTTACCTCAAACAAATTAGCCCAACGGTAATTAAATGCTAAGAAGGAAGAGTATTGAGCTGTCACTCATTCCCTCTTGATTTTCTGATCAGTTTCCAATGTTACGTCATGGGTGTTGGCATAAGAAGAGGTATCTTTTGCATACACAATGTAACACCGAGATTTTGGTAACACAACGACACCGAACGTTTTATGAATACATAGTATTAAATGACCTTGGAAACACGGATTATCTAGCATGGGGTTGGCTAGTAACTATCCTTGATAATTGCTCAATCTAATTGCATTCATATTGTTAAGTAATATTGCCCTCAAAATGATCTAATCATGTACCCATTCTTCCTAGCGAACCTTACGGCGAAATCGGTGCTGGAGCTTCTATTAAGTATGGCCTGTGAGCCAAAATGGGTGTAGCTAAGGTTGAGAGGGTTCAAGCTCCATTAACGCATTTAAGTATGCATTGTTTGATTATCAGCTATTTGTTTAATTCCAAATTTTTTGATTGAATGTGATCTCAAGACCGAAAATCCTTTATGTTTGATATAATAATAAGTATGTATGATATAAATTTAGATGGTCTTGATATGTAAAGTCGGCACCATTTAGCTTGTATCCTTTTTAGGTTCGACAGGACCAATTTGGGTATTCTTTATATTCCTACTGTAGTAGTTTATGGAGGAATTAGTCGGCACTCATTGGGAAGCTAGACTGATCCCCTAACGTAACTCCCATACGTATGTTATACGCTCTCCCTAGATGATACGCTCTCTTTGGGGAGAATATAGCCTTGTGGATGCCAACTAGTATGTTTCAATATCCTGTTTATGATTCGTTATTCATGCTCACTCATGCACGACATGTCTAGCTTACGATTATTGCACTCTTTTAATTAATATATTTCTAATTCACTTGATAAAATATGATAGTTTCATATGCATAGATTGTCACAACCCGAGCCCAGGGACCGGGGGTCAGAGGAAGTCTAACCAGTGACACACGTACTCCCGTGCATGCACACCTAGACCCCGTCCAAGCATGCACACACAAGGGATCATTCACGCGTGCAAACAACTGAACGCGGAAGCTGTACGTATCAAGGCATACCACAAATATACCAAAAGACATAGGAGATTACAAACTATCATGAACTGATAACAATAACAAATACAGGAACGTATGACAAATAAAGCGGGCTTACAACAATCCAAAAAAAATCAAAATACAGGTATCACTCAATGCCCACTTTACAAGTACAGAAAAATCCCCTCAAGAGACTCCAACACAAAGAATGGGGAAAACAAAATGATGCAAACCGTACTCTGGAGGATGGATTAAGTCCACTCCTCTAGGCCGGAGGGGGCCTCGCGAGCCTCCCTCGCAGTCGGGTCGACCGACGCAGGATCGGAAGAGGGATCTGAGCCTGCAACACACAAGGACAACGAATAAGCACAACGACTTAGCAAAGTATAAGCCAACAAGAAGATAACACGAATCGTGTCTAATACTGAATAATACTGAACAATAATCATAATGCAATATCCATAGAAAGCATGTTCGTATACTAAACAATTTATGCAATGGATAAGCATGCTGTACGAATCATAAACAGATAACAATCAAAGTGGCTACTACATTGGCCATTTTCTCCCTTACGAGAGCGGACGGAATGAGAACACCAGCGACCGGGCCAGGGCACGCATGGGTCTCTAGTTCCCGGGGTCCGGAGTCCCAGGACGGAAACACTCTGCAGAGGCAAACACATAACTAAACCAAAGTTAACCCCGTCGGGTATCCTAAGGCTGAGGCTCAGTAGTGCCAATACCAATCACAATCAAGCGGATGATGCACCTCGATCACTTATCACTTATCACTTATCACTTATCATGTCACTTATCATACTGAACGAACAATAGGAAGTGCATCACATAAACTGATACTGAATGCAAATACTGAATGCATAACACGGATACTGATACGGATACGAAATGCAATACAGATACTGAATGTACATAAACTGATACTGATACTCCAGTGGAGCAACGGTAAACACAATACACAATGATAGAATGGTTCCGCCCGGGCTTCGCTCTGGGGTTGCTGCATTTCCCACAGAATCGAGAGGTCCAGCGCAGAACACATAAGAGGGCATAACCGAAATCAATATGCTGTACAAATCAGAATGCTTATACGAATCAAGGTCAATTACAAGCCAATCCTACACTAATTATCCAGTGCTTCTAACCGTGCATGTTGATGTAGTTTTAAGTTGTCTGATGCACCATTGTCTAGTGTTGCAGTGTCTGGAGTGTGCACCGAAGTCCCTTAAACCAACACCCATGGGGAGGTGCTAAACAACTGGATAACAAGCATGAATGATTCACAGCCCATGAGATCATTCATGTCACTCAACATTCCATTGGGCATGTCCAGGTTAACTACATTCTAACATGAAAGTCATATACGGTCTTTTACTTAAACCTAGTCCCTTTTCATTCAATTCTCAGGGTCTCACGGTGCAGCCGTAGGTAACCTTACGGCTTAGCCGTGGCATCTTATGGCTTAGCCGTACTATGCACTGCGGCTGAGCTGAGGTTCCCCAAATATCCCTTCGGATTTACGGCTTAACCGTATTTTGCTCTACGGCTCAGCCGTATCCTGGTCCACGGCTTAGCCGTAAGACAATGTACGGCTTAGATCAGGCTGGGCCGTAGAAGAATGTCAAATTACCAACATCCAGTTATTTTCAGCTAACAGTCTGTACTGTTCTACGGTTTGGGTTACGGTTGGGTCTCGGCTTAGCCGTAAGCCATTTTACGGCTTAGCCGTAGCACATTTCACGGCTTAGCCGTGAGTGCACGGGCTCATTTTCCTGAAATCATCACAGACATACAGGAAGTGTGCGAAATGGCTGGAAACCGAAACATAACAGTGAAATGAACTGAATGGGGCTGTCTAATACTGAGAAACACAATGAAGCAAAGAAAAACACAACAATCAAACCACTATCAATCGGTGTTCACACATCTTGGGCTTATACTTGCCTCACGGACGAAATCCACACGCTGATTGGCTCAGTCCACTGGGATCACACACACTGACGAGCTCCTTTCTTCCTCCCTCAAACAGAGAAACAGTGAAGGAGAAGGAGAGAAAGAGAGCTGACGAGAGAGAGACGAGCTGGAGCGTGAGAGAGAGAGTGAGCTGAGAGACGATCGAGAGAAATGGGAGAGTTGGTGGGATATTTATACATAATTTGAGTCCAAATTACATTTAAGGCCAAATAGCTTATACAAATATCAGTTTGAGTCAAATGACGGTCCAACAAAAGCAAACGAACTCATTCGGATCCAAGACAGTTACGACAATCGACAAGCTCGACGAAATACACGCGCTGACGTCAAAATGACGCGAAACTGACAAGGTCAATCAAAAGCCAAAATTACGAAAAAGGGCTCGATCTACTTAGACCAAGTCAAACTCAACCCAACGATCTCTCTATGAGTCAAAACCAAAGGAAAACAAAAATCTAAACACTCTTAGCGATAAGAACACACGCAATACGCACTAATCCGGATCAACTCGGGTCGGAGTGTTACATAGATATTTGCTTAACTGTCGTGTTAACAGTGCTACCCTTGCTGTTATAAATAGGCTTCAGTACTGATTCCACCTCAGACGTACCCGTAGAGGAGTTTCCAGAGACTTTTCAGGGTATAGTATAGTAGTGTGGACTCTACAACACTTTCCAATTGTCTATTTCGTAGAGCGTCACGGGTATATTTTGAGACATGTTAGAATATGCCATGGATATGGCTATGTTTATGCATCATGCCATTATGTCATATTGTTATTATGTTACCTGATTTGATGACATGTATGTCTCTTATTCGGATTGTATTTAGATCCTATGAATTTGGTCACACCATGTATTCTTTACTTTGGATCATTCATGTAGACATTTGTACTTTGGTCATATAGAATCATGTATGGGATCATGTTTCATCTAAAAGACTCTTTTAGTTCTATATCTTTGGTTTACAATTCTTAATTTAATAGACTCAGTTATGCTTAATACCATATCTCAAAAAATCTGAATTGTACAAGATGTTATTAAATACAAGTAAAAAGAAACAGGCTTCTGCAAATGTTTTAAAAGGACACGTGTTACATGTCAGTCCTTACACGTGAGATCTGTACTTTTTCCCTTGTGGTGGTTCGTACGTGTCTCAATACAGCACGGATTGCCACGGGATTATGTATGCCACGCCTCGGGAGTTGCCTTAACCACGGAATCTCAGGCTTACGATGTGACAAGTTCTCATTGAATTTATATAAGGAAAGAGTTCGAATTTTAAAAGGCGATGGAGTTTTCAATTTTTTTTACGAGAAATTGAAATGATGATTACTGTTGTGTGCGTTAATCGATGAAGAGATTTTAGGAATTTTGAGTTTTTTTTAAGAGAAATGGGAAGGTTGTGAGATTGTAGTGGTAGTGAGAAAAGATGGATAGAGAGAGATTTTAGTAGGTGAGACAGTTTAGGGGAAAAGATCAAATAAATATATAAAAGAGGGAGTAATGGTTTGAATTTGATACAGAGAAACCCTAGGTTGGAGAGAGATTTTAAGGGATTAGAAAGACAAATTTCATTAATAGAGAGATATTATAGAAGAGATTTGGAGAGGAATGTAACACTCCGATCCCCTTTGAGCCGGATTAGTGGCTCATTAGTGTGCTTTTCTGTTGTTTAATCCTTTTGGATTTGGTTTCGGGTCTTGGATAGGCAGTTGAGTAACCTTTGACCTGCGATAGGTAGTTCTAAGCCCTTTTTCGTAATTTTGCTTTTGCTTTGAGTGCATCATATTTGCATCATCTTGGTGTCAGCACGTGTATTTTGTTGAGCTCGTTATTTTCCGTAACTGTCTCAGACCCATTCGGAGTCAATTGAAGAAGTTGGATCCTCGTGTGACTTGATTTGTAAATAACCGAAATTCACTAGACTTTGTTCTAAACTTCAGAAACTATATATAAGAGTCATGAGCCCAGGTGTCTCTTCCCTACTCATTTTCCTTCGACGACTGCATGCACAGCTCTGGGAGAGCCACGTCCCTTCTTCTCTTCTCTTCATTCTCTTCTTCAGTCTTGTTGGTGTTGGGAGTTTGCATCTCTTCCGATTGGGTTTTCTCTCTCATCCCTGTCTTTGCTTTGGGTAAGTGGGTTCTCCAATTCTTCTTCTCCAATTGGATCTCCCACCTCTCTCTCTGCATGCTCATGGATTGTGTTTTGCTTTGCTTTACTTGGGTTTTAGTTGATTTGGAGCTTGATCTCAGTGGATTTGATAGAGCTTTGAGGCAAGTATAAGTACAGGATGGTATGACACATATGGGTATTCTGTTTGATTGCTTTGATTTCATCTTCTTCTATGTATAGGATGTTTTACAGCCAAATTCTGTGATGTTGGAACCTCTGGAGCTTGTTTTGCTAAGTTTCTGTACTAAATTTCAGTTTCTGTACTCAGCTCAAATTCGGTTCTGTATTGTACGGCTAAGCCGTAACTTTGTACGGCTCAGATTCCAGAGACTTGAAATTTTGAATTTTGTTCTACGGCTAGGCTACGGCTGAACCGTAAATTGTTCTACGGCTGAGCCGTAAGCTAGCTGTGACTCAGCTGTGAATTATTCTCCTGATCAGTCGAAACTTTCTGATTTCAGTATTCTTATGGTGAAGCTACGGCTAAGCCGTGGATTGTTCTATGGCTAAGCCGTGGACTCCACCGTAGCTCAGCCGTAAAATGTATCAGATCAGAGGTGGAAGATGACAGTTTAGCCGTGTTCTGAAGTGAACCACGGCTAAGCCGTAGTGCACGTTACGGCTAGGCCGTAAAATGTATACAGCTAAGCCGTAGGTCACCCATGGCTAAACCATAAGACCTGAAAAAATCTGAAATAAAATTTAGGATAATGGTGTGACTTTGTAGGGCTTTTTACACAGGTTAACCACCCATGGAAACCTGCCCAATGGATTCTTTGGATCGCATGAATAGTCTATTAGGCTGTGACTTATTCATGTGAGCGTTGATTTACTGTTAAGCACCTCCCCATGGGTGTTGGTTTAAGGGACTTCGGTGCACGCGAGGATTACATTGCAACATTTGGATGGCAACGGTGCATCGAATAACTTAAAACTACATCATCATGCACGGTTAGTGACAGTGGACAACTAGGTTAGTGTTGGTCTGTAATTAACCTTGATTCCGTATTAATCTGAGATGCATTGCATATTGCTTACAGTTTTGCCCTCTGTTCTGCTAATCTATATTTATGCATTACGAGGTCATTTTGCTTTCGTCCTGTACATCTGTTTTATTCTTCATTCTGCACTATACTTTGATCTATGCTGTGCTTTGACTTAGTTTATGCTTTGCTTTGTATATTTCTGGCTTTGTATATCTCTGATTCACTGGGTATTCCCAGGTGGCTCTGCCCAGAGATTAATACGTGAGGATAAGATCCGGTCCTTGTTATCAGTGAGTCCAAAGCAGATAATCTCCCTTCTTTTGGATTTGATTTGATTGGTATTAGTCTGGCTCTACTTAGCCTCAGCCCTAGGATGCCCGACGGGGTTACCTCTGGCTTAGATCTCTGTATCTCTATATCACTGTAGTGTCGCTTTGTCTTGGGACCCCGGAACCCAGGAAACCGAGACCCACTTGTACCCTTGGCCCGGTCAGTGGTGTTCTTATCTGCTCTGCTCTGCTCTGCTCTCTATTGGAGAGAATATGGTTAACGTAGTAGCCACATAGTTCAGTATTTCTATGCTTTGATTCACTTATCATGCTTTACTTCTATGTACGATTTGCTTAACATACTAAGATGAAACTCTGTAATTAATATTCTGTCATTATTCAATTTGATACTATGAGTGTTTTGTCCCTGTTACTTATATTTGCTGGATCGTTGTATTCATTGGTGTTGTCTGTGGTGTTGCAGGCACAGATCCCTTGCCCAGCTCCCCGGCGGTCGAGGAGGCTGCAGGGCAGAGCCTAGAGGCACCCTCCGGTTTGGCAGAGTGGGCCTGATCACTTCTGCCGAGTGCGTACATGCATATCTTCAGTGGCTATCTGTTTTGGGTTTTTGTTTTAGGAGATTTTGTATTTGGCACTTGAGACTTTGATACTCTGTTTTATTTTGTATATCGCTATTTTGGTGTGTACTCAGTCTTGTATCTGGGTTCGTAGTTTTGTATCTATCTTTGTCTTTTCCGTTCCACATTTTTTTTCGGCTTCCACTATTTCTTTGTTGCTTGCTATGATATCTGCAGCTTCCACGTTCGCTTGTTTCGTACGTGTTAGATCCCTTGTGTGTGTGCATCTGGACTGGGTTTGGATGCACGTGCACGGGAGTACGTGTGTCACTGGTTTGGCTTTTCGCTAACCCCCGATCTCTGGGCTCGGGATGTGACATACGTATTGTATGGTATCAGATCATGTTAGTTATAAGTATGTAGACATCTAAGATCGTGGTGAGATGACGATGTCAACTATGTGACTGCAAGTCTAATCTGTTGATTTTGGGGTTTGACTAACTCGGGGCATTTTATATTTGTGCTGTGTTTCTTTTCCTTTTGCAGGATAGCGCAGTATGGCATCAGGATCAGGATCTCGGGATGAGAATCAGCAGGGCCATAATGGAGAGAGTAGATCGCTACCCCCACCCATGAGCAGTGAAGAGCGTCTGATGATGATGATGCAATCCATGCATCTTTGCAGGCTCAGCTGGCATCTATGGTGGACAGGCAGAGTTAGGCTGCTGCGTCAGCCTTTCCTCGTATAGAACAGCAAGTGATCTTCCAGCCCAAAGAAACAGATCCAAATGTTCTTTTTGATAAGTTCCGTAAGCGAGGGGCGACTGAGTTCTAAGGGATAGAGGATGCATTGCAGGCCGAGCAATGGTTGGAACAGACAGAGGAGCTTTTTGATATGATTGTGTGCAGTAACAAACAGAAAGTAGTTCTCACAGCCTCCATGCTTCGGAGTGTAGCCAAGACTTGGTGGAAGAGTGTCAAGAGCTCATTCCAGACTATGCCCAGTGCCACGGTTTGGGAGACTTTCAAGCAACAGTTTCGCCGAAAGTTCATGCCTCTTTATGTTCAGCGAGCCAAGGAAGTGGAATTCTTCAACCTTCAGCAGAGACAGACATCGGTTGCAAATTATGTACACAAGTTTACAGAGCTGTCTCACTTCGCATAGGATATGGTGAACACTGAGCATAAGAAGGTGACTTGCTTCGTCAACGGCCTGAATCCGAGGCATAAACGCCACGTGGTTGCATGTATGTAGCCGGCTACCTTGGATGACGCTATTGACAGGGCCTATGATGCAGAAGCCATATTGAGGAGGAGCGAACTGAGGCTAAGAGGGCGGCAGGTTCCAGTGGCAGAAGTCAGTTTCAGAAGAAGTTCAAAGGCAAGCAAGGCAGTTCGAGCAGTGCTCAGGTGGTTTGTGAGTATTGTGGGAAGGATCATCCGATAGAGAGATGTTGGAGGAAAAGTGGGGCTTGTTTCGGTTGTGGCTCCCCGGATCACAGGCGGGCCCAATGCCCGAAGTTTCAGTCTTCTCCACAGACGCGGTTCACAGGATCTGCAGCGCAGGGCAAGTCTCAACCAGCTCGCCCAACCCAGAAGCAGAACCGCCAGACAGCACGAGCCTATGCTGCTACGCATGAAGGCGCGGAGGAGGATACGGTCGTGGAAGGTAATATTTTAATTTTTGATGCTGAAGCTTTAGCCTTGTTTGATTTCGGGTCTATGCGTTCGTACGTAGCACCTCATTTTACTGTGCAGCTTCGACAGTGACCCACACCGCTCCCATACTTGTTGATGGTGTCCACTCCGGTTGGTAAGCAGGTGGAGTGCAGTGTTTTCTACCCTCAGTGTGATGTGCGGATAGCTAGTTATCAGCTCCCGGTAGACCTCGTGTTGCTCTCGACACTGGATTTTGATGTGATTCTTGGTATGGACTGGCTTGCGAGATATCATGCTTGTATCAATTGTTACAGCAAGGCTATCTTCTTTGATCTGGGCAGCGGATTTCGATTCGAGGGCAACCAGACGAAGTGCCCAAGGCATGTGATATCTGCTTGTAAAGCAGGCAGGATGCTTCGTAGCAGATGTGAGGGATTTCTTGCATTCATTTCAGAAAAGAAGGATCAGCGACAGCTCAGTGAGATCCCAGTAGTCAGCGAGTTCCCGGATGTCTTTCCGGAGGATGTGCCAGAGTTGCCACCAGTTCGAGAGGTAGAGTTCTCGATCGACTTGATGCCAGGTACAGCACCCATCAATAGGGCTCCATATCGTATGGCACCTGCAGAGTTAACGGAATTGAAGAAACAGTTGCAGGATCTGTTGGATAAAGGGTTCATATGCCCAAGTGTTTCACCTTGGGGAGCTCCTGTATTGTTCGTAAAGAAGAAGGATGGCAGTTTCCGGATGTGCATTGACTACAGGCAGTTGAACAAAGTGACCATCAAGAACAAATATCCATTGCCTAGGATTGATGAGTTGTTCGATCAGCTTCAGGGTCCAGCTTACTTCTCGAAGATCGACTTGAGGTCAGGATATCATCAGCTCCGGGTGAAGGATGAGGATGTTCCTAAGACAGCTTTCAGGACTCGGTATGGACACTACGAGTTCCTTGTCATGCCTTTTGGTTTGATGAATGCACCCGCAGCTTTCATGGCATTGATGAATAGGGTGTTTACTTCCTTTTTGGACCAGTTTGTTGTGGTATTCATCGATGATATATTGGTCTATTCAAAGACTGCTGAGGAACATACAGATCATCTGCGGAAGGCATTGCAGCTGCTTAGAGATCACCAGTTATATGCAAAGTTGTCCAAGTGTGATTTCTGGCTAGAGCAAGTTGCATTTCTGGGTCATGTAATTTCTAGAGATGGATTGATGGTGGATCCGGCTAAGGTTGAGGCAGTAGTCCGTTGGCCCCGTCCTAGATCAGTGACAGAGATTCGGAGTTTTCTGGGGTTAGCAGGATATTACCACAGGTTCGTGCAGGACTTCTCGAAGATCTCAGCCCCGCTGACTCAGTTGACTCGGAAGAAGGTCCCGTATGAATGGACAGAGAAGTGTGAGCGTAGTTTCCAGATGTTGAAAGAAAAGCTCACTACGGCACCATTGACTCTCCCTGATGGTAGTGAGGGATTCATGATTTATTCAGATGCCTCTCAAATTGGACTAGGCTGTGTACTGATCAGAATCAGAGAGTGATTGCCTATGATTCCAGACAGCTGAAAGAACACGAGAAGAACTATGCCACCCATGACCTGGAGCTAGCAGCCATTGTATTTGCGCTGAAGTTGTGGCGACATTACTTGTACGGTGTGAAATTCGAGGTCCATTCCGATCATCACAGTATGCAATATTTGTTTAATCAGCATGACTTGAATATGAGACAGCGGAGGTGGTTGGAGTTCATCAAAGACTACGACTTTCCGATCAAGTATCATCCAGGCAAGGGGAATGTGGTTGCAGATGCACTCAGCAGAAGAGCAGAAAGTCTTTAGGTGTTGGCAGGATTCTATGTGCTTGTGCATGATCAGCCTGTTGAGGTTCGGATGGTGGATGAGTTGGTGACATTAACTACTACCGTAGTGTTTCAGCCTGAGGTGATTTAGCATATCAAGGATCGCCAATTTGAAGACCCCCTTCTGGTGACTTTCAGAGATCGGATTGCAGATCGACCTGATTTCAGCTTAGTAGACGGAGTTTTGTACTTCAGGAGTAGATTGTGTGTTCCCACTGTGGATGAACTGAAGGAAAAGTTAATGACAGATGCGCACGATGCCCGTTATGCGATGCACCCAGGGAGTACGAAGATGTACCGGAACTTGAAGGATAGATTTTGGTGGAACAATATAAAGCGGGAGATCGCAGGGTTCGTAGCTCGATGTTTGACCTGTCAGAGGGTGAAAGCTGATCATCAGTGACCTCCAGGATCATTGCACCCATTACACATTCCGCAGTGGAAGTGGGAGCACATTACCATGGATTTCGTCTCAGGATTTCCGCCGACTAGTAAGAAGAACAATGCGGTCTGGGTAATAGTGGACAGATTGACGAAGTCAGCACATTTCCTTCCGTTCAAGAAAGGGATGACATTCACAGAGATGGCCAGGAAGTTTGTTGACGAGATAGTCAGATTGCATGGCACCCCAGTATCGATTATGTCTGATCGCGACAGTCGTTTTGTGTCTTCATTCTGGAGAGCATTTCAGGAAGCTATGGGCACGAAGTTGAGTTTTAGTACGGCATACCACCCCCAGACTAATGGGCAGTCGAAGCGTACCATTCAGATGTTGGAGGATATGCTCAGAGCTAGCGTGCTGAACTTTGAGAAGGAATGGAATATGCATATGGCATTGTATGAGTTTGCCTACAACAACAGCTTCCACGAGAGCATTGATATGGCACCCTATGAGGCTCTATACGGACGCCAGTGCAAGACCCCAGTGTGCTAGGAAGAGGTAGGAACAAGGAGTTTCCATGGTCCGACAATCATTGCTGAGACGACAGAGAAAGTGCAGAAAGTGATAGAGAATCTGAAGATTGCTCGGTCCAGGCAGAAGACCTACGCAGATACACGGAGGAGACCTTTGGCATTCCAAGTCGGAGATTGGGTGTTCCTTAAAGTTTCCCGATGAAAGGCACGGTACGGTTTGGTCAGAAGGGCAAGTTAGCTCCGAGATATGTGGGACCGTTTGAAGTCAAGAGCCGAGTTGGAGATTTATCCTATCGTTTGACGCTTCCAGTTGAGTTCTCCGGTGTCCACAATGTATTCCATGTGTCGATGCTTCGTAAGTACGTGCCGGATCCGAGCCATGTGATTCGATATGATGACATTCAGATTCAGCCTAATGCAACTTACGTTGAGCGTCCGCTTCGCATCGTTGGTACACGAGAGTAGACTCTCCGTACCAGGACTATCAGATGGGTTAAAGTGTTGTGGGAGCATCACGGTCCGGATGGGGCTACATGGGAGCTAGAGGAGCAGCTAGCGCGCCAGTACCTACAGCTCTTTGCGCAGGTAGGTGGTCATCCAAGGACGGAATGATTCCTAGTGGGGGAGGATGTAACACTCAGATCCCTTTTGAGCCGGATTAGTGGCTCATTAGTGTGCTTTATTGTTGTTTCATCCTTTTGGATTTGGTTTCGGGTCTTGGATAGGCAGTTGAGTAACCTTTGACCTGCGATAGGTAGTTCTAAGCCCTTTTTTGTAATTTTTCTTTTGCTTTGAGTGCATCATATTTGCATCATCTTGGTGTCAGCACGTGTATTTTGTTGAGCTCGTTATTTTCCATAACTGTCTCAGACCCATTCGGAGTCAATTGGAGAAGTTGGATCCTCGTGTGACTTGATTTGTAAATAATCGAAATTCACTGGACTTTGTTCTAAACTTCAGAAACTATATATAAGAGTCATGAGCCCAGGTGTCTCTTCCCTACTCATTTTCCTTCGACGACTGCATGCACAACTCTGGGAGAGCCACGTCCCTTCTTCTCTTCTCTTCATTCTCTTCTTCAGTCTTGTTGGTGTTGGGAGTTTGCATCTCTTCCGATTGGGTTTTCTCTCTCATCCCTGTCTTTGCTTTGGGTAAGTGGGTTCTCCAATTCTTCTTCTCCAATTGGATCTCCCACCTCTCTCTCTGCATGCTCATGGATTGTGTTTTGCTTTGCTTTACTTGGGTTTTAGTTGATTTGGAGCTTGATCTCAGTGGATTTGATAGAGCTTTGAGGCAAGTATAAGTACAGGATGGTATGACACATATGGGTATTCTGTTTGATTGCTTTGATTTCATCTTCTTCTATGTATAGGATGTTTTATAGCCAAATTCTGTGATGTTGGAACCTCTGGAGCTTGTTTTGCTAAGTTTCTGTACTAAATTTCAGTTTCTGTACTCAGCTCAAATTCGGTTCTGTATTGTACGGCTAAGCCGTAACTTTGTACGGCTCAGATTCCAGAGACTTGAAATTTTGAATTTTGTTCTACGGCTAGGCTACGGCTAAACCGTAAATTGTTCTACGGCTAAGCCGTAAGCTAGCCGTGACTCAGCCGTGAATTATTCCCCTGATCAGTCGAAACTTTCTGATTTCAGTATTCTTACGGTGAAGCTACGGCTAAGCCGTGGATTGTTCTATGGCTAAGCCGTGGACTCCACCGTAGCTCAGCCGTGAAATGTATCAGATCAGAGGTGGAAGATGATAGTTTAGTCGTGTTCTGAAGGGAACCATGGCTAAGCCGTAGTGCATGTTACGGCTAGGCCATAGGATGTATACGGCTAAGCCGTAGGTCACCCATGGCTAAACCGTAAGACCTGGAAAAATCTGAAATAAAACTTAGGATAATGGTGTGACTTTGTAGGGCTTTTTACATAGGTTAACCACCCATGGAAACCTGCCCAATGGATTCTTTGGATCGCATGAATAGTCTATTAGGCTGTGACTTATTCATGTGAGCGTTGATTTACTGTTAAGCACCTCCCCATGGGTGTTGGTTTAAGGGACTTCGGTGCACGCGAGGATTACATTGCAACATTTGGATGGCAACGGTGCATCGAATAACTTAAAACTACATCATCATGCACGGTTAGTGACAGTGGACAACTAGGTTAGTGTTGGTCTGTAATTAACCTTGATTCCGTATTAATCTGAGATGCATTGCATATTGCTTACAGTTTTGCCCTCTGTTCTGCTAATCTATATTTATGCATTACGAGGTCATTTTGCTTTCGTCCTGTACATCTGTTTTATTCTTCATTCTGCACTATACTTTGATCTATGCTGTGCTTTGACTTAGTTTATGCTTTGCTTTGTATATTTCTGGCTTTGTATATCTCTGATTCACTGGGTATTCCCAGGTGGCTCTGCCCAGAGATTAATACGTGAGGATAAGATCCGGTCCTTGTTATCAGTGAGTCCAAAGCAGATAATCTCCCTTCTTTTGGATTTGATTTGATTGGTATTAGTCTGGCTCTACTTAGCCTCAGCCCTAGGATGCCCGACGGGGTTACCTCTGGCTTAGATCTCTGTATCTCTGTATCACTGCAGTGTCGCTTTGTCTTGGGACCCTGGAACCCAAGAAACCGAGACCCACTTGTACCCTTGGCCCGGTCAGTGGTATTCTTATCTGCTCTACTCTACTCTGCTCTCTATTGGAGAGAATATGGTTAACGTAGTAGCCACCTAGTTCAGTATTTCTATGCTTTGATTCACTTATCATGCTTTACTTCTATGCACGATTTGCTTAACATACTAAGATGAAACTCTGTAATTAATATTCTGTCATTATTCAATTTGATACTATGAGTGTTTTGTCCCTGTTACTTATATTTGCTGGATCGTTGTATTCATTGGTGTTGTCTGTGGTGTTGCAGGCACAGATCCCTTGCCCAGCTCCCCGGCGGTCGAGGAGGCTGCAGGGCAGAGCTTAGAGGCACCCTCTGGTTTGGCAGAGTGGGCCTGATCACCTCTGCCGAGTGCGTACATGCATATCTTCAGTGGCTATCTGTTTTGGGTTTTTATTTTAGGAGATTTTGTATTTGGCACTTGAGACTTTGATACTCTATTTTATTTTGTATATCGCTATTTTGGTGTGTACTCAATCTTGTATCTGGGTTCGTAGTTTTGTATCTATCTTTGTCTTTTCCGTTCCACATTTTTTTCGGCTTCCACTATTTCTTTGTTGATTGCTATGATATCTGCAGCTTCCGCGTTCGCTTGTTTCATACGTGTTAGATCCCTTGTGTGTGTGCATCTGGACTGGGTTTGGATGTACGTGCACGGGAGTACATATGTCACTGGTTTGGCTTTTCGTTAACCCCCGATCTCTGGGCTCGGGATGTGACAAGGAATATTGTGACTCACATCAAAACCAAACCTCTGTATAATTTTTTAAATAGGGAAATAATTCTATGAGAACTAGTTCTCACCTTTTTTGTGAAAACCCTTGGTGGGGCCCATCTATCACCCAATCCAAACCTTGCAATACACAAGAACCCCCTTGATAGTCACTCGCACCAAGTTTTGGTCAAATCTAAATTTACTGGACCATTGGATTGACTGTGCACCAATCCGAATGGACTGAATTTGTGGGCCATGGATGAAGGGGTTAAGGACATGTAATTACGGCCAAACTTGATGTGTGAGGTGGTTCTATATAGATCTTTCCATCCCCCTTAGTCTCATCCCTAAATGGGACCCAATAGTGGACATCATAAAAAGTTCTCAC
Organism: Sextonia rubra; assembly: GCA_037013555.1. Taxonomy (NCBI): domain Eukaryota; kingdom Viridiplantae; phylum Streptophyta; class Magnoliopsida; order Laurales; family Lauraceae; genus Sextonia; species Sextonia rubra. Next base: position 14,636,440 of record JASUAD010000001.1, on the reverse strand, counting down.
TATAGGTGTGTGAGAACAGTTTTCACAGGATCAAAGCTCTTTTAAATATTTTCTTAAAAGAAGAAATCATGAGTGATGATGTAGCACCCTCTACAACCCTAATTCCTGTTTGCTTTAATATATATAATGATAGAATCTCTTGAAATATTTTATTTTCAAACACCCCCGAAGGTGTCAATCCACACTAGTACCTTATTGGTGAGGTGTCTCCATTGAAATAACCAGTGGTCAATCCATGATTATGCCAATCCACTAGTACCTTATTGGTGAGGTGCCTCCCTTTCGTAGAAATAACCGATGACCAATCCATGATTGTACCCCCAATGGTGAAGGACTTAGGGATGTGTTTGTGTTGGTGTTTGAGTATTTACCAAAGTTTTTTTTTTTTGTGGCAATTAGAGGCCAGATTTTAGTGGCTGATAAAACCTGACAAAAATAATTTGTTGATGAAACTCCTGTTTGATCTAACTTAGATTTGTTAAATTGAGGTGTTAATCTTAGTTAATTTTCCTCAAATTTAATAGTCTTCTTACATATCACTCCAAACTTAGTTCAAACAAGGCTAGATCTAATGGAATTTTATCCTTATTTTTTAGTAACCCAGCTTAGCGGCTAAGACTCTAATACAAACACTAACTCACACATATAAGGTAATGAGAACTCATGCATGTGAGGACACAGATACAACTCATACATGCGAATATGATTGTGAACGGGTCAATTCCAGTCCGGGTCCAACTAAAACCATTAATGAGAAGATGAATCCGGAACCATTAATAAGGATATGGAACCAAAACCGGAACCGATTTCGTGTATGGGGCGAGTTCGGGTTTGGCCCCTGTCTATGTAGAGAATGCTTTGGCGATAAACTAATTTTTAGGGAAAATGCTCAAAAACTGAGGTTATATGTCTGGTCTTGGGCCTCCGGGTCAGAACCAAGGTGGAACCAAGCCTGGAACCATTTAGAGCACAGATCCAAAAATAAGATTTAAACTCGGACCCATTTACTTATCGAGACCAAAATAAGAACTCAAACCCCGTCAAAACCTCCAAGTAATTGGAGAACTGGGGACTCTTTAACAACCTAACATGTAAAGTAATGGGAACTCACACATGTAAGGACACAGACGCTAACTCACATGTGACAAAAATATATTCTTGATAAAATTCTTGTTTGATCTAACTTAGATTTGTTAAATTGAGGTGTTAATCTTAGTTAATTTTCCTTGAGTTTAATAGTCTTCTTGCGTATCACTCCAAATTTAGTTCAAACTAGGCTAGATCTAATGGAATTTCATCCTTATTTTTTGGCAACCCAGCTGAGGGGCTAGGACTTAGATAAAACACTAACTCACACATGCAGGGTAATGGAGACTTACTCATGTGAGGAGACAAAACACACCTCGCACATGTGAACATGTGAGGTGATAAAAAATCACATATGTAAAAAAGGCAGAGGCCAGGTTGAAACCTCAAGGTGAGAATAAGCACTCAACCTCAGGGTGAGAGAACAAGCACTCAACCTCAGGTTGAGAACAAGAACTCCTTACTGCTAAGATTATGAATTTCATTCTTTAATCTTAGAAGTTAGAACTAGGTACAGTTGATTCATAAAATTAAAAAAAAAAAAAGGAGTTATGCTCTAATGTGGTTGAACAAGTTTATAAAATTAATGGGAATGACTATTTGCAAAAATAAAAAAGAGATGCGATTGTTTGTAATCATCAAGAAATAGAATACCGTCACTTGAGTATATCACATGGCATTGCTTAGGGTGCTCCAATCTGCGTTTTGTAGTAAGGGAGTTTAGGCCATCATTCATACTGTCTGTAAATGTCATTTGCAACAATTTTTACTAAAATTGGAAATTTTACTACTCAGGAGACCTAGTCCTGTAATACGGGCGAGTTTGGACATGTAGGACATGTACACGGTCAGATTTGGCTAGACTCGCCTTGGTGTCTTATTGATGAGTCAACTCAGGGCCTCATGGACTAGAGTGACTTAGCCAAATCACGGTCAGTCAGAAAGAGTTTTTGAACTATGGTGCAGACCATATTATAAAATTTCATGAAAATTTGTAATTGGAAAGCATTATCTAACAGGCGGGGAAAAGAAAACTGGCAATCAATTGGTAACTCAATGGTAAGATACCTCTCCTCCGTAGAAGCAACCAAGGGATCAATCCCTAATTGTAGTGTTGATGGTGTGAGACTTGAGAATGGTGTCTTATGTATAAGAGAAATGGCTCTCAAAAGTAGTATCATTGTTGGACGTATTGAGGAAAAGAAGGATCATCTATAGCCACCAAGGCGCCCTTCTTCTTTTCCTCCTTAGTTAGCCTCTAATGGTGCTACTGTTGTTGGCAAATAAAAAATCACATATGTTCCTAACAGTGCATGTATACAAAATGAGCAAATCCATTGCCTGAAAGTGCTCATATAGTTGAAAGAATATTGCACGAGGCTATGTGCTCTCTTGAAATGAATTTGGTGAGTCTCATCTCACTTGACGCAAGTGGATAAGCCCAAATAATGAGAAGAAGCTCAAAGTAGTGAAAAAGCTCCATGTTCTCAAAATTCAAACTATTCGGGAATGGGTGCTAGGAATTGCATCCGATATGGTTCCAAATGATAAATCAAGATGAAACTTCACTAGAGGTCTCATAGTACAAATTCAAGAACTCCCTCAAGGTTTCAGGTCGATCCAATACCGAATGGGCCTAAGATCGGCTTGTTCTAAGAGCTTTCAAACATGGACTCCTTTCACGACCTTTGACATAGCTATAGTGGTCCAAATTGGGTTTGAAGGCAAGAAATACATACCATGGAGTTCCCCAAAATTTAAGTGCAATCGGAGGTCATTTGATCACAAGTCCGGTGAAAACCCCTTCCAAACCTAAGCTTTTAGGAATGGATGAATGTTTTTCAATAAATCTATCTCTACAAAGCCAAAATGGTTGAATCGGCGGCAGTTGACTCCCAACCCTACCAACAACCATGAAACTCTTAAGCTAGAACTGCCGTGGGCTTTGGAACCCACAGGCAGCTCAAGCCCTTCGGGATTGGTTCGAAGGGAAAATCCCATTGTTGTTTTTTTATCTGAAACAAAAATGAGTGCAAGAGGTATGGAGGGGCTGAAATATGAATTGGGGTTTTATGGTTTAATAACTTCAAATTCAGAAGGGAAGAGTGGGGGTACAACCATGTTATGGAGAAATGAATCAAATTTGCTTATTTATAGCTATTTAAGGTTCCATGTTAATGCAACATTGGATGACAACTCAACTAGTAGGTCATGGCATCTCACTAGCATATATGGACACCCGGATGCTTCAAAAAGATGGCAAGTATAGGTGTCACAACCCGAGCCCCAGGAGATCGGGGGTTAGCAAAAACCTAACCAGCGATACACGCACTTCTGTGCATATGCACTTAGACCCGGTCTAAATACACACACACAAGGGAAACACACGTGCAAACACGTATGCGGAAGCTACAAATATCAGCATGCAATACGAGACACACAAAATACCTAAGAAATGATAACCAAAGGCTGACATAAAGATCTGAACATACAAATCTGGATCAAATCACAATATATAGAACATGAGTACAATCAATGACATGAAAGGGAAACAAGATGCATGCATGCAGAGGATAGTCACGCTCTGATGGAGGGATAACACCCACTCCGCGAACCTGAAGAGACAGCTGGAGTCTCCCAAGCAAACTGACGACCGACAAGAGCACGGTCGAGGGTACCTGAGCCTGCAACACCAAGGACAACTCATGAATACAACGATTCAGCAAGGTATAAGCAGTAACAAGTGAACACGTGTGGTCTCTAATAGAATAAAAGACATAAACAATCATAACATCTCAATGTAGTAGTCTAGGCAGTTGTGCATTCAAATTAACATATGCGCTGTGAATCAATGTATAAGTAACATAACATGTACATACTAGTTGGCAACTACGTACGCCATATGCTGCCAAAGTAGGGATCTTATAAACACGATGAGAACACCATGGGCCAGATGGGTCTCGGTTTCCTGGGGTCCGGATTCCCCAAGACATGTCCTTCTGCAGTAAGGCAATACAAACTATACCAAAGTCACCCCGTCGGGATCCTAAGGCTGAGGCTCAGTAGTGCCAGACCATATCGAGTCAATCAATATAAGAACATGCATATCATAACGTGCATATCATACGTGCATAGCTTACATGTATACCTTCTCAGAATGTGACGTGCATGTCTTGTTGTTAAGCATATATCAAACAACCATATCTAACTGAACAGATCAAACAAACAAGGTAATGGATGATAACGAAGTAAAGGCATCTCAACTCATGTATATCAAATAATAAGATCGAACATGCAAGACCGCTGTTCCACCCGGGATTAACCATGGACAGAGCTAGAAATATCCAATCGTGTGCCCCAGCGTAGAGCGCGAATAAGAGGACAATGACCGAAGTCAATATGCCATGCAATCAGATGTTCTTTCAGGGATCACGATCTTTTACTAGCCAATCCTATTCTAGTTATCCAGTGTTTCTAACCGTACATGATGATGTAGTTTTAAGTTGTCCGATGCACCGTTGTCTTGTGTTGCAGTGTATCTGGAATGTGCACCGAAGTCCCTTAAACCAACACCCATGGGGAGGTGCTAAACAATCGGATAACGTGCATGAATGATTCGCAACCATCGAGATCATTCATGTCATACATTCATACCATTGGGCAAGTCTATGTGATCTACATTCTATCATGAAGGCCATATCAGTCTCTTCCTTACGCCTATCCTTGTTATTCATTTATCAGAGGTGGCACGGCTTAACCGTAGGTGAACACACGGCTTAGCCGTAGGCATCTTATGGCCTAGCCGTAATCTGCACTGCGGCTCCACCGCGGTTCCCTTTCCTGTTCATCTGCAATTATGGTTCACCCGTATTTTGTTCTACGGCTTAGCCATGTGCTGTTCTACGGCTTAGCCGTGGCTGGGCCGTAGAAGGTCTGTTCAATTGCTTACTTTCAGTTAATCCAGAAACAGGCACCCTGTACTGATCTACGGCTGGGTCATGGCTGAGATACGGCTTAGCCGTAAGACAATATACGGCTTAGCCGTGTCCTGGCCGTAGAGGAAAACTGAGTTTTTCCCTCTCAGGACTCTAAGCCGAAGGTGAGTTACGGCTTAGCCGTAGTACACATGGAAGCAGGTTCTGAACTGATTACAGAATCACTGAAATACGTACAAACGGGATAAATCACATGAAATAGAGGGGAACAAACACAAGATGGGCTGTAAACAACATTCATAAGCAAGAATATATGATTTAATCTAAATCAAATGCATACCCACATGGTTAAACCAAGTTATGCTTATACTTGCCTTAAATGAGTTCAAACACGATCTCTGTTGTCCTTGGGCTCAATCACACTACCAACAAGCTCCTAATCGCCATGCATGCAAAAGAAAAGGAAATGAGAACCGTGAGTGCATGTAACAGGCAAGAACATGAAGAAGAAGAAGGAAGAGAAGAAACACTACAAGAACTCGAGCTCACCTCCAATCACACGAGTGATGCTCAAACGTGGACATGCACCGATGCTCCCCCTGACTTGATCGACAGAAGCAAGAAGAACGAGAAGAGAAGAATACTCGCAAGAGAGAGAGAGAGAGAGAGAGAGAGAGAGAGAGAGAGAGAGACAGACAGACAGACAGACAGAACAGTGAATGAAGGAGAAGGTCGGTGGCTTAGATAAATATCAAGGCCAATTGCAATGAAGTCCAATTGTTTCCATTTAATTCCAATTCAAGTCAATCGTGGGTCTAACGGAAACAAGTGACATATTTGGCAAATGACGTAGTTATGGGAATCAACAAGCGTACCAAAAGACACGCGTTAATGCCAAGATGATGTATGAATGACGACATCACACAAAATGCAATATTACGAAAAAGGGCTTATGTCTACCTGAACCAGGTCAAACTCAACCCAACTACCTATCCAAAACCTGAAACCAAATAAACACAAGAACAAAACACCATTAGAAACCAAATCATTAGAAATTAGCAGCTAATCCAGATCAAATCGGGTTGAGTTGTTATAATAGGATCTTTTGCAGTCTCTAAAAACGGGTTACGATGAAACTTGGGTTTGCTGTGGTGATTTTAATGAGATTGTTTGTTCTAAGGAAAAGCAGGGTGGTAGAAGCAGGCCTGAGTTATAGACGAAAGCTCTTCGGGATGTACTTGATTATTGTGAGTTGTTAGATTTGGGATTCAAGGGACCAAATCATACCTAGTGTAACCAAAGGGCGGGATCAGAGAATGTGAGGGAAAGACTGGACCAATTTGTCGCCAATATGGAATGGAGAAATCTCTATCCTTATGCTAAAGGGAGTCATTGCTTTGCTACTTATTATGATCATTCTCTTATCATTTTAGATGCGTGTGCGTCCCAAAGTTATGGAGGTTGGAAGAAAAACTATTCAGGTTCGAAGCTATGTGGGTAGGTGAGTCTGGTTGTGAGGAAGTCATAATTGAGGTTTGGAGAAGTTGTGATATTGGTGGAGGAATGGGACTAGTTTGTGAAGCTTTAAAAGGGCATAGTAGAAATATGAGCAAAGGGAACAAGGAGTGCATTGGCAATGTGCTATCCAAAAAGACAGAGAAACAGAAGAGATAAAAGCTGCTTAATGAGTGTAATCCAAATGAGGAAGTGATAGAGGAGATTCAGGCAACAAAACTAGAACTAACAAAGCTTCTGGAATGTGAAGAAATTATGTGGCGTTAGAGGTCAAAGGCTTTGTGGTTGGGAGAGGGAGACTAGAACACAGTATTTTCACTCCAAAGCATCACAACGAAAAGAAAAGAATACTATTACATGAATTAATAATCAAGATGCAGTTTGGTGTATGAGGCAAAATAGGAAGGAAGTCATATTAAATTATTACACTGATTTATTCTTCACTTCCATGCCTTCGAATTCGGATGGAATCATAATATTCAGCTCAATGGAGAGGAGGGTTTCTGATGATATGAATTTACTTATAACTCAGGAATTCAAGGATGAGGAGGTGTTAGCAGCACTATAATAGATGCACCCGACAAAGGCACCAGGACCAAATGGTATGCCTCCTTTATTTTATCAAAAATATTGGCATATTGTTGGTGCACATCTTTCTACTATAGCTCTATCTATTTAAAAGTTAGGAAAAATGTTTAGGAAGATTAATCATACTCACATTACACTAATCCCCAAAACAAAAAATCCTAAAAAGATTACTGAATATAGGCCCATAAGTTTGTATAATGTGATTTATAAGCTTGCAGCAAAAGTGTTAGCCAACAGCTTGAGAATTGTGTTGCCCCGCATTATATTTGAATGCCAGAGTGTTTTCATCCTGGGCAGATTGATTGCAAACAATGTTCTTGTTGCATATGAAACGGTGAATTTTATAAAACAAAAGAGGAGGGGGAAGAAGGGTTTCATGTCTATAAAGGTCGATATGAGTAAAGCCTATGATATAGTTGAATGGGGCTTTATAAAGAATCTTATGTTGAAGTTAAGCTTTCATGATAGATGGGTTTCCTTAATTATGGAATGTATCTCTTTAGTTTCATATTCTATTGTAATGAATGGAGAACCAAAGGGTTTTATCAAACCAACTAGAGGCTTGAGGCAGGGTGATCTCCTATCCTCATATTTGTTTCTCTTATGTGCAGAAGGCCTTACTTCCCTTTTCCAAAGAGCAGAGTTATAACAAAAAATCACGGGGCCTAGTATTTGTAGAGGTGCACCAAGAGTTAGTTATCTTTTCTTTGCAGATGACAGCCTTCTCTTCTGTCAAGCAAATAAGGAAGAAAGTTTACAAATTCAAAATATACTCCAGCCCTATGAAGTATCATCGGGCCAAAAGATAAACAAAGAAAAACTTCTCTGTTCGTTAGCAAAGATACTAGTTAGAAAGACCAACAGGGAATAAAGAATATTTGATGGGTAGAAGAGATCAAGCAACATGAGAAATATCTAGGACTCCCATTGCTTATTAGATGTTCAAAGAAATAAGCATTTAAAGAGATAAATGAGAGGGTGTGGAGGAAATTGCAAGGATGGAAAGTAAAATTGCTTTCGAAGGTGGGGTAGGAAATTTTAATCAAATCAGTTGCTCAAGCCATTCCTACCTATGCTATGAGTTGTTTTAGGCTACCAAACTCCTTTTGCAATGACTTAGAAGGAATGATGGCCAAATTTTGGTGGGGACAAAGCAATGAGGAAAGAAAGATCCATTGGATGAGCTGGGAGAAGATGTACAAATTGAAGCATTGGAGGAGTGGGTTTTTGTAGTCTTAATGCTTTTAATTTAGCGCTTAGAGCAAAACAAGGGTGGAGGCTCATGAATAACACTGACTCTTTGTTTTATAAAGTATTCAAAGCAAAGTACTTCCTAAATGTCCCTTTTTCTGGAAGCATCCCCTATAATAGCTCCTCATATGCTTGGAGGGGTTTTAGGGAAGCAAAAAAAGTGTTGCTAAAAGGGTATAGATGAAGGGTTGGTAATGAAAAACGTATTAGGATATGGTATGACAAGTGGCTTCCAACTCCAATCACTTATAAGGTTATAAGCCCCATTCGATTCTTAAATGAAGATACCACAGTTGCTACGCTCATTAATAAGCGGTGGGATTCTCAAAAAATTCAGATTATTTTCCTCTCTTTTGAAGCTGAAACAATCTTAAAAATACCATTAAGTCCTTCATTACCAAAGGATAAGTTGGTATGGGTTGAGAAAAAGTCGGCAATTTTTTCTGTCGAGAGTGCCTGTGCTGTAGCATTAAGATTAAAAACTCATATTCAATGGAGGAATACTCTAATAGTGCAGCATGGAGGAAGTTTTCGTTGGGGCTTTGAAATTTAAGTTTACCAAACAAGATCAAGAACTTTGCTTGGAGGGCATATTAAGATATCCTACCAACTATGAAAAATCCGGCCCGAAGCACTTGTTAGATTTGTTTGAATAAAATTAAAGATGTTCTACATGCTTTGTGCCTTTGTCCGAGTGTGAATTAGATGTGGAGTGAATGCCCCCTCCACTTGGAGATTGATCCCAATCGGTACACCTCCTTTGGAATGTTAGTTTGGGAACTAAAGGAGAGAAAGCTCAAAGGAGATTTGAAGTTGTTTTTTGCAATGGCCTGAGGGTTTTGGAATAGATGAAATTCCATTATACATAATGGCAAACTCAATGACGAAAGGAAGATGGCTGAAGAAGCAGCAATTTTATTTAGAAATTTTATTAAGTCTGTTCCAATAGAAGAGTCCTAAGCCCAGACAAAGTCTTATGTTGGAAACCTCCCCCTTTGAGTACTCTAAAATTTAATGTAGATTGAGCTTTTATTCATGAATGTTTAGAGGGCAGGAATAGGGGTTGTACTCTGGGATGAAAAGGGTAATGTTGTTATGGCTATGAGTAAAAAAGAATTATGGGTTGGATACAACTGAGGACATTGAAGCTGTTGCAGTTATAAGGTATTCAGATGGTGTATAATGTTAGTGTACACAATATTGTGCTTGAGGGAAACTCCTTATGGATAATAGAAGCACTTAATTCATCTTCCCCAAATTTGTCTCGATAAGGTCTATTTGATGAGATTAAGGGCGCATTTGGCAACGGTCCGTGGGGATGAGGAGATTATTTAGTTTTAAAGAACCTCTTGTGAAGCCTGGAATCATCCCATCTTTGTTTAAAAAAACTTAAGTTTGGCAAAACTGAGGATTTCCAAAGAGGGTACCTTAAGAAATCAAAGACTTCAAATGTCTTGGCCAATATATCATGATTCACAAGGCCTCACATTATAGAATTTAGTCCCATAGCCGTTCTTGGCCCCTTGATTAGATCTAACAGTCTAGGTTTTTCAAAAGGGGGCCCATAGAAGCTCAAATCTATGCGTGGAACATTGATCACCTTTTTTAAAATATCATCACATCTAAGAAGAATCAACTGATGAAAGTTGGTCCCATAACAGTTTCTGGGGTCCTCCTCACATCTAATAGTCTAGATCATCAATGCCAGGCCCACCCACTGATGTAATGAAGAAAAGGCGAGTTTTGCCGAAATTAGTGCCCGTCTACTATTCATCCGCCTTTCTATGTGGAAAGGTAGGATCCAGACAATGGATCCTAACAATGGAAATCCACTGGTGGAAAGCGGACGGCGGATTTCCGCTTTTTACGGCATAGCCAAATGTGGGTTTTGCAGGAAATCCACATTGAGAACCATTGCCAAATGCGCCCTAAAATCTCTACACGGAGCTTTCATAACTATGAGGTCACCCATGTGGGAAGAGAAGGCAATGAAGTGACTCATAAGCTAGCTAGACATGCACATGCTGTGAAAGATATTGATGTGTGGTGGTACTCTATTCCAGATGTATCCAACAGAATGTATTCATTAATGCTATGATTTGCGGTTGAAATACAAAAGTTGTTTTCATATAAAAAAAAGTCTTAAACTTTCAGAATTTCATTCTCTGACCTTTAAATTTTATTTTATTGAATCTAAAAAATCTTTATAAAAAATTCACAATAATTCTTTTGAAACAGCTAAAAATGAAGATTTATAACCTGTTGTTATTTGAATATTTCTTTTTCTTAATTTGATTGAGTCATTTGAAAATCTTTTAATTATTTTTTCTGAAAAGTTCAAAACAAACAAACAAATTTTGTTTAGACTCATACATTTTCATATACTTCAAGATATTATATTTAATGGATTCACAGTTTCCAAAACCATAATTAAAAACATTAAGGTCTTCATTGTATTTTCATTTATTGTGGTAAGATAACTTAATTGTGGCCAAGTATTTTTGGTATATTTTTTTCCTAATAATCACATTATCTTGTTTTACATATTTGTTTGACAAAAACATACATTTATAGGTTTTATGTTTGCTACTCTTTTCTTTTTCTAATATCTGGCATTTAATAATCAATATAAAACAAACTTTAAAAAAAATCTCATGTTCCACCCTTGTCCACCAAGAAAAGGGGAAAAAACAAAAAAAAGAAAGAAAGAAGAAGAAACCACCGACCTCTACCTGGCAAAGTTATGGGCAAATGCTTATCAACCCCAAATCCACTCCACTACGTAAAGCTCACATTTCTATCTGAAAGGCCAAACCAAAATAAGTTTTTATAACCAGTAGATTTCTTATAAATTAGGGTTTTGGTTCCACTTTTTGATTCCTTAGGGCCTATTTGAATAAGCAGAAAATAGAGTGGAGTGAAATTAAATATGCTTCAACAACTTAAAATTTCAACTCTACCCCGTTTGAATGACTCTTGCTCAAAGATTAAGTATTGTTGTCAATTTATATATAATTCATTTCACTTCAACCCTAAATTCTTCAATTTTCTTGAGTAAAAGTCAATTTTAGTCTATAATATTTTTAAATTTCACTTCACATCAAGCATTCAAATAGAGTGAAGTGAACTAATCTACCCTAACTTCAACGCACTTCTTTTCCATTTCACTTCTCATGTAAAATCTATTTTACTCTAGTCTACTTCTTATTTATCCAAATAGGCCCTTACAGATTAGATTTCTTATAAATTAGGGTTTTGATTCCACTTCTTGATTCCTTACGGATTAAGGTTTTTGATTCCTTTTCTTTTCACGAAAGATGACTAAAAAAGACAATGACGAGCTGCCTTTAGTTTATTTTTGCCTTTTCGTTGAGTCAAAAAGCCAAATGACAACCTGCTCTTTTGTAGCATACGGCAAAAAGGAATGGGTGATAAAGTCTTGAACTTCTGGTATCAGCCCCACTCAAACGAGAACAAACAAAAAAAAAAAAAAGACAAAAAAAGATCGTTCCGGCCTTTCCCTCTCGGGCTTTGAATAGGCAGGTATTAATCAGTGCCATCAATCGGGTGCCCTTTTGAAATTCACACCACTTAAAATCAGTAATCTCCAATATATTGAGCTAGGGAGATGTTACTTAAGCCTATCATGAAAATTTATCATGTGTAAAAGCTGTTGACTTTACTTTCTTGTATTTCACTGCCAGACATAAAATAATGAATTTGAGAAACTTAGAACTTATATGGTAGTCATAAACTCTATTGATGACCATATTGTGCCAACCTTTTATCGATAATGGAAACCACGGAAGGGCACTTAAATAATTTTTTTAATGATAAATTTAATGGAATACCGAATGTGTTGTTTTACTGTCCTCCTCTATTGTTATGTTAAAATAATAAATTAATTTCAACATGCTAATATAAAATAGAGAAAGTGACGAGATAGAGTGATGCAAATACCAGCTCCCCGTTCTGGTTTTAGCTCATGGAAGTAGGTATGATGTGAAGTTTGAGCTACTTTACCTTTCTCCTTCTCCTTTTTATGCTGAGCATTCTAGTTTTAATCCATGAGTTAGCTATGATAAGTAATTGATGATTTCACTTTAATTTTAAGAGGTAGCTCAGGTGGCCTAGGACTACGGATTGCTCCCGAATGTTACAGGTTCGAATTGTGTTATCATACTGAGGCCATAAGGAATTTACTTGGCTTCCCCTTAAGCCGAAGGGATTAATCTAGCCCAAAAGGTCAAGCCAAGATATCCTCTGTTAACTTAAAAAAAAATTGGTGGTTCCACTTTAATAAAAAGTTGAACCCATCGTCACTTTTATCAAGCACCATCACATTGATCATGTAACATAATGATATATGAAAATCAATGTTACAAGAAGTCTTGCTTTTTTCGAAGTGAAATTCCTTGTATTTGAATTACTAGTTTGATTGCCACATGTTTATTTCCAATCCTTCCTTGTTGTTTTTTCCTATTCCCATGAAAGGAAATGATATTTGATACTAATTTTTGCTTTTGAAATATTTACTTTTAATCATTCAGAACATGAATCCTTACGAACCCAATTTGTATGCATTTTATTCCACAAACAAACCAAGATGAATCTAATCCCTACAGGCTTGTTACCTTTCCATTATGTGCACTTCCACATAATTATTTCAATTTGGTTGATGTTACCGGTTGGCTTTATCATGCGTGTGATAATTTCATACATAATCATTCAATTGGTAACATCATTCTTAATGGAAAATTTGATGAATGTGAAATGTGCAATTTGCGCCTACTTGTTTGTGAGGTAGAGCAAAGTAGAGTGAAATAAAATATTTGAAATTCAAATTTTCTCCCTTTTTTTAATTCAAAATTTTCTTATATTTTTTAAAAAAAGTTAAAAAGTCCTCGTAAAGTTGCAAAAAACTCTCTACTTTTTTATACAAAACAGTAAAAAATATTATATATCAAACAACTAAAAATATAAAGTCCTCATAACCTCTTTTTATATTATTCTTTCGTGATTATAAATTTACTTTACTCTACTTTACTCTACCCCACAACAAAGATGAATGATTTGAAAAATGTGGAACTCTAATTGGTTAGATCAAGTAGCTAGCAAGATTCGCTCAATTTGGATGTCAAGACATGATCATGACTATTCATGAATGAAGTATGAGATGGGCTCCATAAGCATTTTACGACCTAAGTCCAAACTCCAGGTGATATGAGGAATAAATTTAGAGTGCTGCTAAATAAACAAAAATTTGGTCTCTCTTGACATATGAGAGAAAAAAATTTTAAATTTCAAACCCTTTTCTCTCCCATGCATATCTCTCGCTCCCTACTCTCTCCTCTCCTTTTCCCCTCTAGCCGGTGGAGAGGAGAGGAGAGGAGAGGAGAGGAGAGGAAAATGGAGAGGGAGAGGGAGGGAGAACCCCTCTCCAGTTGTTCGAGCTCGTTGTCGACTGGAGGGAGGGAGGGAGGGAGGGGTGTTTTTTGGAAAATTAAAATAAAATTTTCTTATGTGTCGAGAGAGACCAAATTGTTGTAAAAAAAACAGCACTCTAAATTAATATAACTCCAGAAGAGGGTAAAGAGGTGGAGAGTGGGTGAGACGTCACACCACACGAGTCACACACAAAGGCGCCAAATCGGTAATTGTTGGTGGAGTCCCTTTATGCACGACGGCCCACTTTAGGAAATTCAGAGATAGAAACGAATAGAAGTGAAATAAGAAAGCCAAATTTTTTTGTGATTTAGTGAAAGAATAATGCAACTTTTTGCCTTTTATTTAATGATTTTTTTTTTACTTACTGGCATGTATAAGTGACTTTTAACATTTTATTTTTGTAAAAATTAGAAGGATTTTTTAAAAATATGATACTTTTTTATTTGACTGTTTTTTATTTTATTATATTTAAAACTATCATTCACCTCACTTCATTAGTAAAGTGAATTTCTCAAACATGCTAAAGTGTTTACTTGATCCATTGCAATTACTTTTTGAAAACTCTGTTATGGAGCCCACATATGAAATATTCATGTTGTACAAAGTGAATTTTATCCCCTCCAACCAAATATCCTTTAGATTTAAATAAAAAAGGGTATGGCCTACTGTCAGATTGAGCACCTTATAATGTGACTGAGCCTTAGGCTGCTCAATTAGACAATCGGACCTACTCATGTTAAAGAAAACTTGTGGATATGTGGTCGATCATATTCATCTTAAATAGTCCGGTTGATTCTTATATTTGTGTAAACTTGTGGATATTTAGTGTAGACAGTCAACGGTGGACCTCTTCAAGATGAAAGGCTCAGATCTCCTTGATAGCGTAAAGAATGATTTTTTTTTCCTTTTTTCCCAAGAGCACGACCATTGTTGATCCACGTGGAGCTTGCAGGTCCCACTCGAGGATTACTAAGCCTAACCTATGTAATTAAATACGATGGCTGAAAAGAAAATGTTCGGATGAAAATAAAATGGGTAGGTGAGCCCAACACACACCACGTATTTGATTTTCTTCAATTAGCAAATGATACTGTCTGGTCCGAATCCCGTGAGAATTTCACATTTTACAAGAAATCTAAGGTTTTCATCGCGACATTTTACCATCAGCTCGGCCTAAAGAAAATCTGATCCAATCAAACTATAGGCCCTTTCACAGTCAGTCATATACAATGGAGTTAGTAAATCGGTCGAATTGACCTTAATAAATCGTGCATAAGATTGTGTTGACCGCAATATATTTATATTTTTCAAGAGATTCAATTTATGGTTGGATCAGCCCTACTGGGATAAAATTTGGGAGTAACTTCACCATATGACCACCGACCACGAGCTACTTGAACACGTGGGCCCCACTGATTTGGATTCCTGCGCTTTCACGTGCCGACTCAGCCGAGAGACTTTTCGTTTTTTTCGCAAATTTGAACGTAGTGTCGGGCAGCCAGCATTATAAAGGGCTTCTGAGTTGAGACCAATTGACGAATTGAAGAAAGTGAGAGAGAGACGGAGGCACGTTTCTGAAGAGAGGAAAAATAGCAACAAGGAAGGAAAGAAGACTGGAGTCTGGTCTTGTCTTTGGCCTGCAGCAGAACCATGGCAGCCTGCAAAGAAGACGTAGAAATCTTCAAGCCCCGTACGGACAAGAGAGGATATCGTCGGATTGTCCTCTCAAATGCTCTCGAAGCTCTCCTCATCAGCGATCCCGACACAGACAAAGTCAGTCAATGTTAATCCCTATATCCTTTCTCTTCTCTTATCTCTCTCTCTCTCTCTCGCGTTTCGGATCGTTCCGTTTTGAGATGAATGAAACAGAATCAGCTCCTGATTCCAGGAGTTTTGAACTTTTTCTTCTCTTTGCTCTTCATTCATGTGTTTGATCGATATGTGCTTTCATCTGCCATCTCTTGATTCCAAGGTCTTTTTTTTTTTCAAACACTTTATGCCCTAGATTTTGAATACATTCATATATTCTAATTGAGATTCTATAATTTCTAGTGCGCCGCGTCGATGGATGTCAGCGTAGGTTCTTTCAGCGATCCGGATGGTCTGGAAGGTCTTGCACACTTTCTCGGTGAGTGTCGTGGCGATGGCAGTTATCTGATGATTCTCCACATGAAACCGCGTTGAATTGGTTTTTGATGTGTACATATGGTTCTGCTTTCTGGAGTATTTGAGCTTGACATGAACTGATTCTAATCTATCCTGTTTCTGAAGTGGCTTCAAGTTTGTTTAAACCTTTTCTACTTGAGTATAAGAGTTCTAAATTCTTCATTTTGACTTTTCTTGTGACTCTACAGTCTACACATCAATCTATGAGAATCTGTGTCTGAACACCAGGGACTCAACTTTTTCTCATTTCTTCATCGCCCACTTGTAGCTCATAGAAAAAGCAAGTCTGTTCTCTAGTGTTGATTTTCTTTCCATGAGGAAACATGGGTGGTCTATTCTTTGATGCTTGTGTTTAAGTTGTCATTTGGATATACCTCACACGTTATGGTTTTGAATGTTTTGGTAGAACAGATGGGTATCATTTTGATGGCGTGAAAATACATATGCTAGGATTCTCTCTCTCTTCCTCCTCCCCACCCACAAATGAAAAACAATAGTAGCTCTAATATATATATATATTTCTTGGGCAGCTCAAGTGTGGAGATAATAGATGGCTCTCTGTTTTGTCAAAATATTGGACATCCTTCGATTTGAGGTCCAGAGTATTAAATTTCATCTGCTAACCATTGCTACCAAAACCCCAAAACCTTAAGTTGTTAGTAGAGGCAGCGGAAATACTTTTCATCATTCCCGATTGGGTGGAGCCCACTCCTTAACAGTCCCCCTCAAGTGGAACCCAGGCAGCGCACTTTTTGGCGACACCCATTTTTCTAGCGCTGAGTGGTTCCTCCTGTGATTCGAGCTCATAACAGGTTGGCACTGATACCATATTAAATTTCCACAGCTAACCATTGCTACCAAAACCTCGAGGTGTTAGTAGAGGTAGCGGAAATACTTTTCAACACAAATATGCGTGGTACTTCTCAATTTTAGATGCTCTTTTGGGGGTGGGGGGATCGGGAGGAGCAGAGTGATGTCTGGTCCATGCACGATGATCTGAGGCTCTACTTGGACCCTTCCCATATTTCTTATATAATGGAATCTGAAATCTGGTAATCAGATAATTTTCTTTTATCGCCTTTTAAATGGCTAGAACTGCAACGAGCCAAATGCCGCCTTGACATAGGTTTTGCTCTGCGTCATTATTGAAATTTAAAGAACTAGTTCTAATCTTGAGTAGAAATTGTGCATCACATGTCAGCCATTTCATTCAACCTTACTAATGTACTTATTTGTAGATTCAAAGATTGGACCTGATCATCAAATATTTTGTGATACTTGCCTGCAGAGCATATGCTGTTTTATGCTAGTGAGAAGTATCCATTGGAAGACAGCTATTCAAAGTACATAGCAGAGGTATGACTGGCATACCTTAGTGGGGAGCCCAGGTCTTGTAGTTATTTTCACTTGCTCTCTCCTAGTGACTTGGTTTGTTATTTTCACTTGCTCTCTCCTAGTGACTTGGTTTGTTATTTTCGCTTGCTCTCTCCTAGTGACTTGGTTTAGTCCTGTGATCTTGTCACATATATATGATTCCCTAATATGGAATGGATATGAAAAGGACAAGCCATGGGTATGACGATGATGTGTATTTTACACGTAAAAGATGAAGTATATTTTATTCGTAAAAAACGATGTATAAAAAAATATCAGATAACAGAATGCTGCTTATTTGGAAGTATCCAGGCATTTAGAGTTCTCCGTTCCTGTTACACTTGGTTGACTAGCAGAGTTGCATACTGGCGGGTGACACTTATACCTAATTTTCATTATTTATTCCTATGTGAACATCCAAGTCACATCCAATTCAATTTCAACATCAAGTTTCACGATTTGGATTGGTCACAACCAACTGGGGACTGACACAGTCTTAAAACTCAGGTTTGGAGCGACTAATTTGTTCAACTGAACCTGAGTGACAGTAATTGATACTTAAGCATTTAAGAGGATTTGATCACCAAACTGTGGTAAAATCCAACAAAAGCAGAACCATACAAAATAGAACAGTGCACTGGTTGTTGCAAATCTTTCACTATGAGAGTTTCAAACAGAACACATTCAGTTTCTGCTGAAAACTCCAAATAGAAACTTTTTATTCTAAGTCATGAATCTTTGATAATGACATTAGATCATATTTATTAACAAAGGAAAATAAAAAAACCTGACTTATGTTGACTGTTAAGTAATAATAGGAAACTAGATTGTAAGCACTAAAGACAAGCCAAAGCTTTTTATATTTGGACTCCTATTTTGAGTCTAATAAACAACCATCAAAAGAAATAAATAGAGAGGAGATGGACTGGACAGGAATATGGGTTATACAACTGGTGTATGGACCCCACTTTGGGGGTCCTTCCTTAAGTGCACCAGAGGGTTGTTCTGCTACATGTTTACTACAAACATTCCAGCTCCTGGTCTATATTCTTATGTTAGATTTATAGTCATTCTTCTTTCTTATGGTCAGCTGTCATTGTGTTTCATCACAAGAGGATCAATATGTTGGCAATTACCTCATATTCCTGTTATATCCAAGAAAAAAAAAAACTCA
Organism: Sextonia rubra; assembly: GCA_037013555.1. Taxonomy (NCBI): domain Eukaryota; kingdom Viridiplantae; phylum Streptophyta; class Magnoliopsida; order Laurales; family Lauraceae; genus Sextonia; species Sextonia rubra. The sequence continues at coordinate 14,617,903 of JASUAD010000001.1, read as the reverse complement.
TATTCCCTTTGAAGGTTTACATAGCTGTCAGGGACCTCCCCTGTGATAGGTAATTGGTCTTGATATCACACATATCAGTGTAACATTCTCCTTTGGATGGAATCATGCTTGGAATTGTGATGGAAGTGGATAGATAATAAATGTCTCCATGAAGACTTAAAGTTTTTTGTAGTTGGGCTCATGTTTTTTTTTTTAAACTTAATTATCATCAGATTGAAAATGCTTTCTAAGTAGAACTTAGATTTCTTTTTCTGCCTGTATTGTCCTTCCATCTGACTATGTAATTCTTATGAGATTGCTAACTCATTGCTAATCATCTTTTTGGCTTATGTGGTGACTTCAATGATGCTCAGCACGGTGGCATGACAAATGCCTATACATCTTCTGAACAGACAAATTTCTTTTTTGATGTAAACCATGGCTGTTTCGAAGAGGCCCTGGATAGGTACATAGATGTTCTACTAATTTTTTTGATTCATTTCTTTTATCATTCATTTTTCTTTGACGGTTGGGATTTGTGAGTTTGCGATCTGTTATTCAGATTTTCACAATTCTTTATCAAGCCATTGATGTCTCCCGATGCTACCTTGAGGGAAATAAAAGCAGTTGATTCTGGTAATATGCTGTTCAGGAATTATGTAGTGAAACTTCTAGAAATATTATCAACTGTCAAACAACTAGTCTGAATCCCTTCTTCTTTGTTCTTTTTTCTTTTTCTTTTACCCAGAGAATCAAAAAAACTTATTGTCTGATGGTTGGAGAATGAGTCAGGTATCATTCATTTTACTTTGTGGTGCTTGTGAACATTGTTGGAAACATTAGAATATATATATATTTATATATATCAATACTACAAAGTTTGTAAATACTTTAAGATAAATTTAGATTTATACCATTACTCCTGTTTCAACATTGATTATTTGATGATGTGGTTCTAAAAGTAGTTGACGATTGTTGTTGGACTATCATCAATTCATGGGTTTGAGGTCGCCAAATCCTTGTCTCAATTGTGCTTTGATCAACTACATGAATTTGCCTTTACCATTCTAGTATATCCTGGGCAAATTCTTGGATTGGTTGCACTTTTCAAATATGTTCTTATCACTTCCATCATGTCCTCTTTGGCCCACCCTTTTTCCTTGAGGGGCCATCAACTTGCATAGAGAAACTTTTTCGCATCAGTGTTGTTGTTAGCATGCATTGAACATGTCCAACCATCTCAAATGAGTTTCTCTTAGTTTTTACCTCTAATCGCTCCCAAATGCACACATTTTTTATTCAATCTTTCCTAGTTTTGCCAAAAATACACATCCACATTCTCATAGCTGTTACACACTTACCGCTCATGCTTCTAATTGCTATATATGTAACCCTATTGGGACTCACCTGGTGGTTCATCTCAGTGGGCCAACTATAGTTGTCAATTCCATTTTGGTCATCATTTCGGTCTAATCTCTAAGATGAAATATTCAGTATTTGACAAAATTTTTTGGATTAACTTTTCGGAATAATAAAAATTTTAAAATATATATGTATATGTAAACAAATAGAAAACTAAAAATAAAATGTAAATTATGCATGTTCCTTGATATGGATATTGAGAAAAAAAATTAACAAATTAGTGAATAGTAGCTCCAAACTGAAATGGGCCGGAATAGGGCCATTGAAATTGGTAGAAATGGACCGGAATTGATTGAAATTCAATCCGAAATTTTCAACCCACCTTCCGTTTCAACTGAAGGAGTGAATGAAAAAATCCGGCCATTTTGCCCCCCACCCCCACCCTAACAAAAACCTTGAAATAGCTGACATCCCTTTGGGTTTGCACCCATGCGAATGGATTGAACCGTTGAATCAACTGTGCATCCATGCGAATGGACTGGATTGGCCTTGTGAGTACGAATGATAGGGTTAGGACGATCAAATGGGGTGGATTTTTTATGCATAGCAAGGCCCCACCTAGATCTTTAACTCCCCCAAAGTCTCATCTTGAGATGGGCCCCTCAACGCAAAGTGCATAGGATAATGACTATATATATAAAATAGTTGGGTATGCGTAGATCACGATTCACTGTAGAAGAAGTCTCCACTTCAACCATCCAACGCTTGTCCTATGTTGACATTCTCCTCAATATCCCCATCTTTATTAATTATAGAGCCAAGGTATCAAAATGACTCTTTTTGTGGTGTCTCTTGAGCTTCAATTCTTGCAAAACTTTCATCTCTATGCACATCCTCATTGAAGCTGCATTTCATATCTTCCATTTTTGCGTGACTTATTTTAAAGTCTTTTGATTGTAAAGCATCCTGCCATCTCTCATTCTTGCATTTGCTCCATCTCTTAGTTCATCCACCAACACGATATCATTTCCAAATAATACATACCAATGTACCTCCTATTGAATTTGATACAAATCTATGGTTACCGGAAACTCACATGTTTCTCTACATGCAATTCTCACACATTAGTGCTGCCTTATAAATGTCTATTATGAGGTCAATATAACCTCTTTGGATACTCCTTTCATTTAAGGCCCACCAAATCAAATCTATGGTACCTTGCTCTAGGCTTTCTCTAGATTGATGAAAACCATCCCTCTTCTCTCGATATTTTTTTCATAAATTTTCTATGAGAATCAATAGGTGTTCAAATACGAGAATCAACTCTGCGATCAGTTGTCAGAATTAATAGGTGTTCAAATAATTTATTTGAATAAATTGGAACTATTCTAGATCCTCCTAGGACCCTGCTTCGGCAGGACCTGTACTGGGTAGTGACCTTTTTTTTAAACCCTGCTTTTTGTATGATCATGACACTTCTCAAAGATTGAATTTTTTAATCAACAGAGTAGCAATATTACTTATTTTTATTCAATAAGCTAGAAACGACAAGTTGGACTGGGCCCGATAGTTCACCAACAGTATTCCAACGTGACCCATTGGGATAACTTGGTCAGTCAGGAGGTCTAGTAAGGCAGAACTTTAAGTGCAAGTTCCCTTAAATCATTTCCAACAAGTGTTATTGTATTAAAATACCAAGCACTGGTATGAAGTTTATCAAATGATTGTTAAACTAAGTAAACACAAACCAATGCATGGGAACTTACTTTCTGTTCACTTTTCACTCAATCCTTTTTCCAGTGTAGCTAATTTTTTTCCCAATTAATGTTGTTTTGATGTTCAATGGGCTATCAGACCATTGTCATGTCTTTTAGTTTTATAGACGTTCATCTCTTTTGGTCGTGTTTTATTTCTTTGAAGTAATTAAAATAGCTATAAAGCAATTAAAATAGCTATACAGTCATGGACATGAAGCATGTGTTCCTTCATGTGAGTTTTTCTGTTTTCATTTTTTCATTTTGTTTTATTTTTGTGCTTATTACCCAATCTAAGCTTCCTCTCCCATTTGTTTATTGCCTGCTAAGGAGTAACTATTCCTTTTACACATTGATTGTTCTCTTCAGCTTCAGAAGCATTTATGTGCAAAGGGTCACCCGTATCATAAATTTAGTACAGGTAAGAATTTTTAATCTTCTACCATTATGGGATTTTCATCTGGATTATGTCCTGATGAGCTTCATTTTGGGTTATAGATGCCTAATGTTGGATGTATATTTATTTTTTTCATTTTGTTTTCTTCTTTGTTGTTACCTTGACTTTTGTTTTCCATTCATACCTTGACAATCATTTTGTGCGCATCTGCATTACTCAAATTCTGCAGGAAAATGTTACTTTTCTGTAGGCAAAATATTTAATTTTCTAAATCAGCATTGATTTAAAATCAACAACTTTTTAAGGATATGGGATAATAAGGCGCTGGTTTGATTTTGAAATCAGATGGTAATTTCAAAGATTTTGAAAATGGACCAAAGGAACCCATCCATATTCTCCTTCATGTAGAAGACCTGCATTTGAAACTTGCATTGTGCAATTCAATATATCCTCTACTGGTCCTACAATACTTTCTCTACTTATTTTAAAATGGACATGTGGCACCATTACAAAAGGACTTCATGATTTATCCATCTGCAAAAGATTAGACTCGTTGGATGTTGGCAGTTGTCTAGTCTAGGGTCATGAAATGGATGGTTGGCTGATAAAAGCTGAAGTTTCTATTTTACCTGTTCATTTTGTGGCCTTAAATTAGATGATTATCAATGTTTATTTGACTTTTTTTTTTTTGGGTAGATGGGAGATCTTTGTAGTCCTCTTGCATTTGGTTCGGCTAGTGGACCTATGAACTCCGCCAAGTCTTCTAGTTTACAAATTAGTGGAGATCATCTTGAGGATACTGATTTTTTAGAGGAAACCGAACTACCCTCTTCTTTATCTGTCCAATTTAAGAGTTGGATTCTATTGACAGTAGACTGAAATCTCTATCTATTGCTATAAATTGATTAGTGTGGGACGGTTCAAAATGGTGGTTGTGGTGGACGTCGTGGTTGACGTTGGAAATCAACTCACCACAGTTCGTGGCCTCTGGCAAAAAATTCTGATTAATCATTCTTATATGTGTGCTTGCTAGTTTGTTAATCTTTTTATTTTAATCTTGACCTAGACTTTTAAACACTGAAAGATTTGGCATTTAGAAGTATCTATTTGTATTTTAGTTTATGTTACATTATATAAAATATTAAAACATACTTTTTAAGTGTTGTTTCTACTTTCCATAAATTTTTATTTTTTTAATACATTTTTTAGTAATTTTTTAAAATGTTTTGTCATCGCTTCTTTTTCAAAATGGCATGTAAAGTGGCTGGAAGCTGGAATGTTTCATTATAGGTTCAATTATGTTTGAAGTTGATTATTATGGCTCGAACATTATTTGAGTTGATTCCATTGAAACCATTATGACTGAAGTTGGAACTTCTAGTTATGTTGCCTATTCTGATGCATTGTGATGATTAGGTTGCCGTTTTCATACCTCCATGCACCAAGTATACTGTTGGGCTCCATTTTATTTGAGAAAGCATCTTTAATGGGTTCATGCACTTCATTTTTCTTTTTTGAAGTTAAGTATCATTTTTCACTTCAATTTTAAAGTCAAAAGGGTCCGATTAGCTGATGAGTTCACAAAAACCTTATCAAGGTTTCATATTGTAGGCAGGTTGGTCATGATTAACATCATGGACCAGCTTGAGGTGGAGTTGGAGAATACAAAAATGTATACATTGTAGAAATACTGCTTTATGTACTTTTCCTTTTTAACCCTTCGCATATGAGTTAAAGCGGGGCCAACACTTGCAACTTTATTTATGATGTGAATACTCTCTCTCTCTCTCTCTCTCTCTCACACACACACACACACACAGGCATTTTTCTCCATTAATAGTGAAACTTTCGGCTCCTAAGCTTCTTTGTATGTTGTCACTTGTTTTCACCATTTTTTTATACTTATTAACATAAGCGGTGCTGAATACTAGGTAGTTGGGATACATTGGAAGTTAGTCCAAAAGCAAAAGGGCTTGATACAAGAGAGGAGCTGATTAAATTTTATGAAAAGAATTATTCAGCCAACCTAATGCATTTGGCTGTATATGGAAAAGGTAAACCTTCATTTTGCAATTCCTCAAAAGGATCTAATTATCTGGTAGCCTATAAAAATCTGTGGCTAATGCTATTCTGCATTGGATGATACAAGTGAGCCTTGATGAAATCCAAAGCCTAGTGGAAAAAAAATTCGAGGGAATTCGAAATACACAACTAAGCTCTTTTCATGTTCCTGGCCATCCTTGTACCCCTGAACATCTTCAGGTATTTCTGATGTTCTTGTCTCAAAGTTTTTGGAGTATACATTGCATTCTTAATTATAATGGGAAACCTTGTATGTGCTTAAAAAATCTTTGTTTTAGTTCATCTTATTTTAATTACTTTATTGCAGATTCTTGTTAAAGCTGTCAAAATAAAGCAAGGTGATAAATTGAGAATTATATGGCCAATTACTCCTACCATACGCTATTACAAAGAGGGGCCCTCTAGGTATCTTGGACACCTTATTGGACATGAAGGGAAAGGTTCTCTTTTTTCTGTTTTGAGAACATTAGGTAAGTTAATCATCTACTCCTCTCTCTCTCTCTCTCTCTCTCTCTCTCTCTCTGTTTTTTTTTTTTTTTCGGACTAATGCCTCATGCTTTAAAATTTGCATTTCCTGGCTTTTCATATTCTGTGATGCATGGAAATGATGATCAAGTGGAAACTAGACAATTATTTGTTACTTATGCCACTTTACATAGTGATAGATTCCAAGTGTGTCGTATAATTCTTCTGTTAAGACATTAACTGATCATAGGTTTACTGTAGAAAACTGATTTCATCAATTAATGTGTTTATACTAAGCTTATCAAAGTTGCATTTTTTGGTATTGATTCCCTATCTTATTGAGCAGACACATGACTCCACATTTTATTTAGAGCAAACCATTTGGGGTTATACTTGTAGCTCAGAAGTAAAAGTGAGCATCCTTCTTGTCCATCCATCATCAGATGCAAAAACTTTTTGGTCTTGTAATTGATTGTACAATCCAACAGTGGCTTCCATCTTTGTTATATAATGCACGAGGTTTAGTTTCTGCTGGATTGTGCTTACTGTTCCTGGATGCCCTTATGGCAGGATCTGATATTGCTTTACGTTTTTTAATATTTCTCTGTGACGGATTTTCCCCCCTTCCGTTCTCACACTGACATCCTTTGGCACAACATTTTTAGACTTACGAAGATTTTTAAGAAATTATTGCAATGTCAACCAAAACATCTAGGTTGGGATGGGGTGTTCTCATTGTGTTGGGACTACACCTCAAATATCTCAGACCACTGGGGATTTTCTTATTTTATTCTGTTTCTTGGAAAATAATTTATCTGTTGTTTCAGTGAAGCCATTGCTACTTGAAAAGTTTTATGGATATAAGTAACTTCACATGCCAAATGTACTTTTTGTCATCTGAGAGAGAGCTTTTAGTTTTCAGGTTCTGTGAGATGCATAATTGGTTTTATAACATTTTGATAAGAGCCTGTATCTAAGTTGGAAAGTTCTTTCTGTTTCAACCGTGAGGCTATATGTGTGTGTCAATTGGTTGAGCATTAGTTTGGATGTGACCATTTTCCCTGGGGAAAAGGGTTTAGTTAATATGGGGTGTTTGGATTGATAAAGGTGGGCTTCACATGGTGTTCCTATATGTGACCAATTTCCACTAGAAAATTGACTGCTTTTAGAGAAATCATCAGAGTTTGTTGGGGATCTAAAGGCTGCATCATTGAATCGGCAAATGTGAAATTTCACATTATAGTGTTTGTTGGTGCATAGTTGCCCACATACTTAATAAAAATAGGAACATGTCCATATCACATCCTTCTTTAAGACTTCCAGTTTTAAACATAAAAGCCATAATGCTGTGCTATGGGTGTATCCTTACTATAAAGCAGCCATGCTCCTTGGGGCTCACCTGTGTTCAATGCTATGTGCTCACCATTGTTTACCCCGGTCACTACCCCAATTTAACACTTGTCATATTTTCAGTCACTGGTGGATTGATCATGCAAGAACACAAAAATGGGCAGTTCAGCTAAGAGCTGAAACTGTCGGACTTTGAGACCTGAAAATCAAGGGTCAAGATAATCAAATGACCATTTTCTCCACACCCTTAAGCCTAGTCCATGTAGACCTTTCCAAGTCTCCCTTTTCACATGATTACCATGCATCCAAGTGGAGTACAAGCTGAACCACTATTTGCATAAGCAGCGCCATTGTCACTTAAGAAAAACAACTCATTTTTTTTTCTTAATTTGAGATTTCTTTGAATGTTCATAAAAGTTGTGATTTTCTAACAGAGATGGTTACTAAAACACTGCAGGTTGGGCTTCGGGTTTGTTTGCTGGGGAAGGGGATTGGAGTTACGAGTTTTCGTTTTTTGAAGTAGTTATTAATCTGACTGATGCTGGTCATGGTTAGTTATGCTTTTTTATTGATTCTTTTTTTTTCGTATGATGGATTTTATCTGGTATTGCTATCTTTTATTGATTTTCAATAAAAAAATTTTTGAATTATTATTTTTATTTTTAGATTGAGATTTTTTAACTTATGTCTTAGTAAATTTAAGGCAGTTTAATATAACTTGGTATTCACATTTTAGTTTTGTCAATCTGAATGGACTGCAGATCATATGAAGGACATTGTTGGTTTATTGTTCAAATATATTATCCTCCTACAGAAGTCCAGGGTACAGAAATGGATTTTTGATGAGGTACTATTATCTTGGTTACTCTATATCCAGACCCTGTAAATTTATTTCCTAAGCAATAATGTGGTTCATGGAAATTTTTTTGTCTTTGTTCTTTATTACTCAAGTTCCAGATTCTTTAGGCTTTATTCATTAACATTAAAATTTTGTTCTTTATAAAGCTTGGAATCAAGTTGTAGAATTAATTTTGTTTGCTACAAACTTGCTTCATGTCCTACTTCTAGGAAACAAAGAGTTTGCAGTACATTACATGATTGATTTCTTTTACAAAAGCTTATACTAAACCCCCTCTTAAGTTTTTCCCTTTTTTTTTCTAATAAAAAAATGTTTTCTAGAAGAATTGTCTTAACTTAAATCAAGGTAGAGAGAACTGTGGACAGACTGCCATACTCAAAAAAACAGACCAACTTCTTACAAAGCAGACAGTTCTAAGAGTGAAGGGCATATCAATGGCATGAGATCTGCTTGATTTTCGATGTGAATGGATGGAAAGAGAATCCTATATAACCTGGCAACTTGCAGAAGTGAATGCGACACAAAAGCTAGCATCCCCTGATAGTTATCCAGAGATGGAAGGAGATGATTTTAACTGAACATGTCATCTAATCTGGATATGGAAAGAGATATTTGCCCTTTCATGGTTATTGATACATGTGCCCTAATGTTGTGAAACATCCCCTTCTTGATCATTCCCATTTTCCCATTCGATTCTGCATCTTCCTCATTTGATAAGATTCCATATCAAGAGGACTTGCACCTGGCATAATACCAACAATGTATGCTTATAACTCTCATGATTGGCAAACTAGGTAGGAGCTGTTTGGGAAAGATATCTTGTTCTTTTTTATTATATTGGCTGCAGCCTTTTTAAGTCATTACCCAGTGCAGGTCCCACGGAAGTCAGGTCCTAGGAAGGTCCAAACCGGATACGGACTTGACCTATGGCAATTTTGCACTAAGTGGCTGCTCACAGGTCTCGAACTTGCATTATCACACATGGAACCCGGATCCAGCTTTTTTAAGTATTGAGCTTAAAGCAATGCATTCTTTCACATAAAGCGCATGAATTATATAATTTTTCTTTCTTTTGTCCCTTTCCCAACTAATTGAGTTTCAACTTTGCCTTCTCTCGCTAAGGGCTCAACACCACCTTAACTTGTCTTTCCGATAGTATTTTTTTCCAAACAAGTGCACTAGATCCCATTTACATCAACTGATCAATTAATTTGTCTAGGGTTGCAAATGGGTCAGTCCATGATGGAAACATGTCCTATCTGGATTTAAATCTGTTTTGTAAAGGGTGGGTCCTGATCTGGCCGTAAATTATCAGATGAATCTGGATCCGGTTCTGACCCCCACCTTCACTTTCAAATTGGGGCCCATTAGGTTAAGACTGCATTTAGTTGTGTGGTATGATCTGCAAAAATGTACCAAATTACCAAACCTTTATGTGTCTATTTAAACAATTTGTTAAACTGTTACATTACAAACCATTTTGTAAGGCCTTGTCCAGCATGTATGGCAGATGGTTGGATAGGAAGGGGATTCCATAGATTACCCAAGGCCTAAATATCATATTGATATGATTTTCATAGCCATTCAATTAAGACCATGCAAAATAAAAGGTTGTACCAAATTGCTAGACAGCCCCTCGTGAGATGGTTCATCTTCATTATCAAAGCCATACTCTCTTATGAGATGGTTGTGATCATTAAATCATGGTGATACTTGAGCCATATGTCATTTCTATGCAATGTCTACGCCCAAGTATCCCCCATGATCGACAACATGGGTTGTGCAATTATACCACTATGAATTTATGGATTTGATAATTTCTTAATGTGTATGTCTTACTCTTTTAGATAGTTAACCTTTTGTAATATTTGTCACTTTTTTCATTGGGATCAAAGATCATAAGAGTTCTTTCTTTGTTATGTAGCTTTCTGCTATCTGTGAGACAGGGTTCCATTATCAAGACAAAATTCCTCCTATTGATTATGTGGTTAGCATTGCGTCGAGTATGCATGTAAGCTGTCAATTTCTTTTCTATTTAATGACAGGGAAATAGCTTTACTTTATATGGTCATTCACATTTTGAATTGGCTTTTAAGTTGGCTTTTACTTGTAAATTAGGGAATTTTCTGAATGAGTAATAAAAAACCAGGTATTTTAATGAAAAGGGCCCTATTAGATGTTACTTGACTTTGTTCAGAGAGGCAAATGACATATTTGTTCCAACCATTTTGTTATCCTATAATTATAGAGAAAAGTCTTTTACTCATTCAGAATCTCACCTTTTCTTAATTGTCATTCACTGTTAGGTAGGCACTAGTCACACTTGTTACATGATCTATTGATCTTACATTTTTTCCTATAAGTCAAACAGTAAATGATTTGCCGGTTTATATATATTATTTCTGTTAGTTGACTACTGACAATTAGTAAGTTTTCTTTCAGTTATACCCTCCAGAAGATTGGCTGGTAGCTAATTTGCCTAGGAAGTTTGCCCCTGCCACCATTCAAATGGTTCTGGATGAGCTTACTCTGGACAATGTCAGGTAGCCTTGTAATGTGGATCTCTCTGGTAGATTAAGCTTGATTTTCAGGTGATAAATTTACCTTCATTGATGGGTTCCTGTCTCCATTTTTTTTCACCGTTTGTTCATCCAAAGTTATAAGCTTTCACATTAATATTTTCATCAAAAGTGACAAAATCTTCTTGCCCAGAGCGTTCTACTGCAAGTTGCTAGTTTCTTTAAAAACACACACACACACACACACACACACACACACAAATGGTGATGCTAAATGAAATGAAATGAATCAGAGGGAACTGTAACTACATTGATTTAGTATAGATGCATTGAGTTAGTAGAACTGTAACTACCATTTTATGTATACATCATTAGAAAAGAGACCTCAAATTTTCCAAAACTACTGAGTTTCTGCTACAGAAAATTTTCCATGCATCAATGTGCAGCATGTGCTGGAGATTCTTGTATCATGCTGCTAAAATTTATGGTTTCAGTCACATTATACGTAGACCAGTTTATGCCACTAATAATGAGCAAATAAATAAAATTGTGACTGTAGGATTTGAAAATTGAAACTCCAGATCAAGTTGTGTCTTGTGTCCAAACAACATTCAATGCCACATTAAGTTCTGTTTCTGCTTAGTGACAAGCCATGTTAAACATTGGTGAGTAGCATAGCTCTCGTGACATTGAAGAGCTTAATATGAGAAGCCCAATAGTTTTCAGAACTCAGAAGTGTGTTTGTCGTAGAAAATGTGTATCACGTGTATTGTTTCCAATGGAATTCTACGACCTTACTGATTCTCCAACACACACAACAAATATTCAACGTAGTAGTGTCAGTGGGTGCATGATTAGTCTAGAAAACAAAATGTATTGTCATTAGCCATATCAATACATAGAGTGATTTTTTTTTTTTTTGAAGCCTAATAACTGAACCTATGTATGGCAAAAACTAGATTATTGTAAATTCTCTCTCTCTCTCTCTCTCTCTCTCTCTCTCTCCACACACACACTTATATATACATATATATATATACTTGATCTAGGGTTGGCTTAATGTGTTCTACTTATAAAATAAAGAAGCTCTGAATCTACTAAATGTAGTTTAATTGCAAGTCTAACTCTAGGATTGAGCCTGTTTGGAGCCTAATATTGCTAGGTGCGCTTTTAAAGATAACCAAGAAATGTTTTGCGTATATAATATATATGTTCTTTTTTTTTGTGAAGAAACTTGAAAGAAAGACCACTCAAAAATAAAAGGAAGAAAAGAAAATCAAGCACTTAACGCTAAACTGTGCATGCACTCTTCCTTTGATCTTAAGAAAATTTCACAATATTGCAAAACCCCATACTGGAAGCTGTAACTATGTTCAGAAATTGCATAAATTCCCTGAAGTTCGTCTTCTATTAATCTTCAATAGTCCCCTCGTGTTGGTGCATAGATATCAGTCGTACCCAACTTGGTAGATTTACTTGTATGTGAATTCTTGGAACAGCCTCTGCAAAATATCTGCCAGTTGATTCTCAGATCTCATTAGTGGTGTGCGGATAATTCCAGCCTCTACCTGATCTCATAAAAAGCAACAATATAGGTGTTTATGTTTAGTCCTCTCGTGAAATAGTGAGCAATTGCGCACTTTTTAAAGGGTGGCTGCTTCTAGGCAAGCCTCTTGGCTGTCTTTGCACCCCGACATTCTTAATTACTGAGCAATCATTTAGGGGCCTTAGCTGGTGATCTGGGCTGTCTCCCTACAATGAAGCTTATCCACCATCGAATCCCCCATCATCTCACCGTCTGAACTTGACCCCTGTTATTTTGGTGTCATATCTAGTATTCAGAGTTTGCCTTAATTCGGTATTGCTCCCGTAGACTGCACTGAAGCAAGGCATGATACTCATTGCAGCCTAATTGACACAGTGCAGCATATAGGATAACCCCATTCCTTCATTAATTGTTTCAATCAAATCAATTCACATGTAGCGTTACTATCCCTCTAGATTCTGCCTCTGTACTTGAACATGCAACAACTGTTTGCTTCATTGCTTTCCAATTAATTAGATTACCTCCTACACGTGCAAAAGGCAGAAGTGGAGCATCAATCATCTACAGAACCAGCCCAATCAACATTTGAGTAGCTGGCCACACATAGATTTCAATGATTGTTGCGTTACCGATTCCCTGGCAAATTTCTGATGTATCTGAAGATCAGGTTCACTCTTTCCACGTGGCATGTCTTAGATGAGTGCACATCCTGACTTAATAAAATTAACTTCATGCAATAAGTCTGACCTTGTGATGATCAAATAAATAAATTAAACCTACTAATGTTTGAAATGCTTTCAGATCTTCTAAAGTTGATCTCTCATCCATAGAAACATTTTTGTTCCATTCTGGTGAAGTATCTAATGGCTTAGCACCTGAATTTCCCATAGCATGCAAAAGGGCAATAGCATATAAATATATATATATATATATGGGCTTGGATCTTGTGAGAACTATTCTCACGTACCTATCATGAGAACTTTTTATGGGGCCCACTTGTCGGTCCCATTTGGTGATGAGACTAGGATGGAAAGATCTATGTGGGATTACCTCGCATATTAAGTTTAGCCCCAATCACATGTCCTTTAACCCCTTCGTCTGTGGCCCACAAATTCAAGCCATTCGGATTGGTGCATAGTCAATCTAACGGTCCAGTAAATTTCGATCTGATCGAAACTTGGGGCGAGTGACTATCAGGGGGGTCCCTGTGTATTGCAAAGTTTGGTTTGGATGATAGATGGGCCCCAATTAGAGTTCTCACAAAAAAGTGGTGGGAACTAGTTCTTATAAGATTATTTCCTTATATATATACACACACAGAGAGCGCTATAGAGCGCCTGAGCATTTTTAAGAAAAAATGCCCCTCCTGGTTTGGGGCCCACTGAGATGCATGATGATCATGGAAGTGCATCAGATGTAAAGATCCATATGAGGCTTACCTATATGCAAAATCTTGAGTCTAGAAGATAATCCTAACCTTATGATCTATGGCCCTAAAATTTAATGATTTAGAAGCATCATATTATCATGATATAATCCAATGGTGATGAGTGTCAAAGTTGGACTTATGACTATTCATTTTTTTGTTTGGGGGGGGGGGGGGGGGGGGGTGGTATGAAAAGATTAGATTGAATTAACATGGGTCCCATGACAAAAAAAAAGAGGGGCATTTTTAAAGTGGGGCGCTCAATAGAATTTCTCATATATATATGGTGATACTCAAGTGAGAACTGTTCTCACCTACCTATCGTGAGAACTTTTTATATGGGTCTCATTTGAAGATGGAACCAGGGGGGATGGAAAGATCTATGTGGGACCACCTGAGATATCAAGTTTGGCCCCAATCACATATCCCTAACACCATCATTTATGGCCTACAAATTCAATCCATTCGGATTAGTGTACAATCGATCCAACGGTCCAGTAAATTCAGATCTGACCGAAACTTGGGATGCGTGACTATCAGAGGGTCTCATGTATATTGCAAGGTTTGGATTGGGTGATAGATGGGCCCCACCTAGAGTTCTCGTGAAAAAAATGGTGAGAACAGTTCTCACTTGAATATTTCCTATATATATATATAGAGAGAGAGAGAGGTATGTTAGTATGCATCCTTTCCTCACTATTGGGTGAGGGATGCTTACATGGCTTTCTGTATTTGTATTTGAGCATCTATCTTTTTTGTATAAGTTTTTGTCTTTTCCACATTAATATTTCCAAATATGGGAGTGTCCCTCACCCTATGGTGAGGGATAGATGCATGTCAATATTCTCCATATATATATTTATATCCTGCGATAAGTGTGTGTGTAGTGAAAGAAATATGCCTTTCGTGGATTGTGAGACTTCCATCTCAATGAAGTATTTTAGATTGCTTCTACTTTTCAATAACAGAAGGAATCAAAAGTAATGAAAATAACTGCGACCATTAATCTGTTTACTGTAAGAGAAGTAATACTTTGTATAAAAATGTTATTGTGAAATATGAAATTTCATTTCAATAGGATAACCATAAACATTTCTTATCTTGGATTCTGGAAAGTGCAGTCATGTCCCCAATCCCCATATTAGCGTCCATAGCCACATGTTTAGGCATCCTTTGCAAACAAACTGGAAAAAAAAAAAAAGAAAGCATAAAAATTGATGCAAAGAAGCAAAATAATATAAGAAAGAAGAAAGTTGATGCAAAGAAGCAAAATAATATATCTAGATATGGAATTGGGAAGTAGGAAAATAGATTTATTATTGATTAATGAACCTTGATGAGAAAGTTGGGTAATTGAAATATTGAAGACTTATAACAGTAAAAGATTGAAGAAATGTCCCAAAATAGAATAAGTTGGCTCAGAATGCTGGCATTTGAAGTGGAGCTTATAATTGTGTTTCACTGCTCAAACATGACCTTATGCACTCATAAATAGCATTTACCAAACTTTATCTTCAAAAAAATGGTAATCAAACAAAATTGCAAAATTGCTTCCAGGTCGCCTGAATGGGTTTGTATTATTCTGTATCACCCTGTGACAGTGTCCCGTATATTGCCCAATCTATGTGAACTTTGGAATTGTTAGACACCCATGCATTAGCATTCAATGAAAAGCGATTCACAATGCGTTACAGCCAATGCACTAGGTTCTTTTGTTTTAACACCTTCACAGTAAGCACTTGGTGAATAAGTACTAATATAGATCTAAAGAAGTGTGAGTGTGTAACCCTATTGAGGATTTGGCTTGGGAGTTAGGACAGATTGGAATGGGGGAACAACATCCATGCAGCCAACCCCAATGTAGTTGGGAGCTGGGACAATGCTTTGATGAAGTCCATTAATTGTACAGATTGTTCAAAACTTTTTTTTTAGTTGGTTGAGAAAATGAATTTTACTTAAAACAGAATCTTTTGGGAGTCAAAGAAATTTGAAGGATCTACAGACATGGTTGAGCCATGGTATGGAACTGCATACTCTGTTGAGAAAATTGCTGGAGCCACGATACAGGTTTGTTGTTGCATTTACATGCTATATGTTATGATGTTCTTTTTGCAGCATTCCTTTCTTTACCTAATATGATTACTGTTATGCAATTGATGATGTGATCATGATCGTAGGAGTTGTTTGTTTGTAGTCATTTATATATGTAGACGATTCATATGCATAATGGTCATACATCATTACGTATATTTGTACTCATTTACGCGTGTGATGCATAAATCTGGTGTGAAACTAGTGTATAAATAAGGCCATTTATACACTAAAATTTTCACACCTATGCATAACCGGTGTAAAACTGATTCACACCCCTCTTGCAAAAAGGCGCTAGTGCAATTTCTCACTTGGTATTTTTTTTTCCTGTGGGCCCCATATTTGTAATCGAAACTGCTCAATTTGTTTATTGAACTAATAAACCCAAAGACCTTGAAGCTGATTTTCTTAAATCTTCCAAGATTTTGAGTAATTTGCTATATCTTATTTTCTGCACTTCTGTGGGCCGTTAATTCATGATCCAAACCATTTGGTGTTCTCGTATTAATGATGAGCATCAAGATGTTTAGTTTCATATCATAAATCTTTGTAAATTTTGAGAAATTTGTGAAAAAAAGTCCAAAACATCCAAATGCATCTAAAACCATTGTATGTACTCATTTAGTCATGTGAAAATGGTGATTTTGACACAAACACAGTAATGTTTTTACATATATAACATTTTGTATACGTAACAATACATATGTAAAATCCATTTTCCTGTCCTATGTGTAAAAAGAGAATGACCCTTAGGACCTGTTTGTGCAGACTCTGCAGAAGTGGAAAAAGTCTTTCTGCTTTCGTGGCACTTTGGTTCTAACCTATTGGATAGGAAATCAAAAGCTTGGAGGGCACAGAAAATAACGTTTTTTATACCCCTTTTCTTTGCGAATAACTGATGCACCAAACATTCATGTTATGTCATGCTCGTAAATACGATCCATATACCCTCTGCTTTCACGGAAATGGGGCTTACACAAATACAGCCTTAATGTTCTTTTGGAGCTTTTCTCATTCTAGTTTATTGGTATTTCTTTATGTTGTTGACCATCTTTCTGAAGAAGATTCAATCTCAGATGAATGAATGTGGTCAATGGGCTTGAATCCACCATGTTTTTGTTAGATGCAGCTTCTTTTGTGCTGGGTATGGCTTGTATTTGGCCCTGTTGGATTTGTTCTAAATCCAAGTTCAATTTGCTATTATATAAATCATATGGATCCAGATCTTGGACCCATGGCATTGCAGATTGTTATTAGGCTGTCTAAACTTTAGTTGCTCTTTATTCGAATTGAATATATCATACTATTAGTAATAATACCACCACTTTTTTGGTTAATGTATGAGAAATAGTTCCTTGTGAATATCCATGCTCCATGTAATATCAGGAATTCAAGTGAATACTAAGTTCAGACTTGGATGTAAACAGTTCCATGTCTAAATCTGGATCCAAGACGTTCAGATCCTAGTTGGGTGGACCTCGTTTGAAGATATACTAACTGTGTAGACTTAGGCTTGGGTAGTTTGGTACTAATGGGATCTAAATCCAAATTTGGATTGGTAAAAATAAATAAATCCAGATTCAGGCTCCTGTAGATCCATCCCATTGACAGTTCTAGAGGTCAGTACAGTGTCCGGTTTAGCATTAGTCAAAAAAGGCCCTTGCTTTAGGCCCCAAAAAATGAGGCACAAAAAGAGCCCATTGCCATACATTTCTCTCCAGAAAATAAGGCCTCCAACAGTAATTTCACCACTTATCTATAGAGATCTTCAATTTATTCGGATATCGCCTGCATAGACGGACCCTCTAGCTATAAATTTTTTTTCCAATAGAATAAGATTGCTGAAATCCACTTTTGAAGAGTAATGCTACTCAGTTCACCCTTAGACATTCCCCCATCTTTCCCACCTCTTCCACCATGACACACCCATCAAACCCTATACCATCACGGCTTGCCTCAAATCCCCTACCCCGTGGCGGACCTAATTGGAGATACATGGGTGCACTTGCACCCGTCACATGGTGGCACCCTTCCAAATTTTATATAAAAATTATTGATTTCCCCCATGACCAAACTACCTATTAGAGTTCACACCCCTCAAATAAAAATCATGGGTCTGCCATTGCCACTAGCAGCAGCACCATGCCCGCCACTGTAACCTCTTCCAACAGTGATACTACCACGCTGGCCTCCTCGGCCAGCGTTAAATCCCCGACCACTACGCCCATCATGTACCATTGCCACGCTCACTATCAAAATCTCTTCCACCTCCACACCCTCCACCAGAGGCCGCCCCTCCTACCACCAACACCAACACTACCACCACCAGCGAACATGGGTCCAAGACTGCCTCTGCCACCACCAAAAGGTGTGGGAGGGGCTGGAAATGCAGGGCCGCCCCCACACCCCATGTTATGGGGCATAGAAGGAGGCCTGCCGGCATAGCTATCTACTAATGCAGGAACAGATGGCAAAGGGATCATCAAATCATTAATATACAATGTCAATGCCGAAAGAAATACCAAGTAGAATAGCCATACTATCAATTAAAAAAATATTAAAAAAAATGTTAAGAAAACTTGAATATAAAATTTTAATTAGTAATTTTGCATCATAAAAAAAATAAAAAATAGATTTTAAATAAAATATTTAGAATAATATTAAAAAAAACAAGAAAAAAGCCTCATTTTGGGATTCTCGCTTTAGGCCTTAAATTGTCTTGAGCCGGCCCTGGGTTAATATTCCTGTGTGGAGTAACTTGGTGAACTTCAAATGTCTATGCTCTTTGCAGCAATGGGTAGAGGCAGCTCCTGATGTAAATCTACATTTACCATCACCAAATGTATTCATTCCCACTGATTTGGCACTTAAAGATGTACAAGAGAAGGTATGTGATAAGCTGACACATGTCTGAATAATTCTCGGTAGCAGTATTTGTTTTAAGTGTATCTAATATGATTGTTGGTATGATCAGGCTAATTTTCCTGTTCTGCTAAGGAAGTCTGCCTTCTCAAGATTATGGTACAAACCCGATACCATGTTCTTGACCCCCAAGGCTTATGTCAAGATTGATTTCAACTGTCCCCAGTCAAGCTTCTCTCCTGAGGCAGAAGTTCTTACTGATATTTTGACAAGGTTATTAATGGATTATTTGAATGAATATGGTGAGCTTTGGATTTATCACCGTTGTTTTATTTTTAAAATTTCTTGTATATAGCTATCAAATTTTAATTTTATTTTGAGGTTTTATTGTCGTAGTTATCTTTTCTTTACATTTCTTGTATTGTTGTGTTCCTTAGCAATACGCAGCTTCCTTTTGATTGTGTCCTAGAAGTTGAAAAATTGGAACCACTTAGCTTAAAATCCAATTGATGATCTTAGCATTGTTAGTATTCCTTTGTTTTAATCTCTTGGTTGTGTTTCAGTTCCATCAATTATTACCCATAGTTCCTTCTGCAAAAGCCCAAAAAATAAAAGCCAACCTCACAAACGCCGTACCCCCTGCCGCCCCTCTCTCCCCAAGCCAACCCAAACATCAAAGAAAAAAAAAAGAAAACCCCTTCAAACTGTACACGAACAATTTTTTAGAACTTCTAAGACTAGCAAATATGATTCCAGCAGTTCCAATTTCTTCAAAAGTGTTACATATTTTGCACTTTTCATTACAGTAATCTTAAACTCACATTGTGATCTCCAAATAAAAACACCAAAGATTGCACACCTCTAATCAAATCACCTTTGAGTGTGATTTCTCAGAAGAACAAGACTAGATTTCGCATATAAAGGGGACAGATTCCAAAACTGGACAAGTCATCCTTTCAACAGAGAAATTGCCTCCTGATAATCAGTACTGATTCTAAATCATGCTTTAATATGACATCATAGGAAGATCTCTTCAAAAGTTTCGTACTTTTTAACAAATTTCTTGACAGAAATATCTAAAGATCTTTTCACTTTAATACAATTCTGCTGTTACTGTTACAAAAAATCTGAATAGTATCAGAATCCATTGTTTTACCAAAACTGAAGAATGCCGTGAGGCTAACCTTTTGATCCCAGAAAAATCTTTGTTAATCTTCAGAAAACCAGGCATGATCAGTTCCTTGCACCAAATGAAATTTATCTGGGGGGCCCCAGAGTTACAACTCATGACATTTAGGAACAGTCACCAGATTTTGAAAGGTTAGCTTCCAGATATTCCTTGAAGAAGATGGCTAGAATGTGCTTCATGCACATTTATTCTGAGCTAGAGCAAGAATTTAAGAATGATTCTCAACAAGAATGTGGTTCTGATGCCATGGTGATCTCACACTCGCCAATATTCTCATAAACACAGGAAAGTAGTAGGAAAAGAAGAAATGTATATAAGTTTGTAATCTGATATGTTTTCATCATCTTGATTTGGGTCAACTACAGCCTGATAGAATCCTTGTCTAGATACAACCTGATATTGTAGGACAATGTACAGGATAGATTATACAACACTGGGGGAACTTGCTCATATCATCTTGTCATTATGTAGTAGTCTGCTTGTCTAGATTGTCTTCATACTGATTGGTTAAAAAATGGGGTTTGGACTTATGGAGCACATAGTGAGTCTGGGGCTGTATTATTTTGCAATTTGAGCTGGGCAGCCTTCTCCATTTAGTAGAACTATTCCTCGACCTATTTCTTTCCCTATCATGAAATTCCAATTTGCAGCTTCTGATTGCAAAGTTGTCTTGATTCCTGGTGGTGTACATGTGGTTTTGTGGGAATTAATTGGTTCGAAAGATGGAAGTTAGGAATGGGGGTTTGACCAATAATTGCCCTGAGTTTAGATCTTGCCCTGACTGTTTCATTTTGTCATGCTTTTGTATGAATTTTTGCAACTTTTTTGGCTCTCACTAAAATGAATTGTGCAGGGAATTTGTTTTGGTGAATTGAAATCTGGGCATGCACCAATATACCATATCCTAACATTGTTACCTGCAACCATAAAGCTATAACAGCTAAAGGAAGAAAAAAAAAACAATGTATGATATAAGGTTTTCAAATAAATTCACACTGATGTTATAGAATATTTTGGGCACAAAAGATTTTTACTAAAACAGCAAATAGTTCAGTTCTGTTGGTTTTGCTTTCAGTTATAACTGTTATGTCCATTGAACCATTGTTTATATTTATGCATATTGGTGTCTGTTTTGATGCTACAAATATTCGTTTTGTCTCTCTTTTCTTTTTTCTTTCTTTTTTTTTTTGGGGTGCTTTCATCATGTTTCGGTTTGGATTTATCTATCGTGACATGAAATGCTAACTGCATTAGGTATCACTTGCAGCTTATGATGCTGAAGTTGCTGGTCTCTATTATGGGATAGACCACACTGATGCTGGATTTCAGGTTAGTCAGTTTGTGAGTATTGATCATAAGTTTTTATGTGTCCATGATTTTTTTTTCTAATGGACAGGTTATTTTAATCAATAAACATTCGTAGGGAATTGAATAAGGAAGTGGATACCCTCAATAAAGTGGTAGTTTAGAGGCCTGACCTTATTGTTTGAAATGTTTTACCCCTATGGTTAGCATCCATTTCATTGGATGACTTTTTTCCATTGCTTATCTTTTTTACTATTTTATCTACAATTTCCTTTTTCATTATCTCTGAAAGAAAAATTAATTTTTTAATGAACTAAAGCGAAGTTGCAAGGAGTTGCAGAAGTTTTCTTCAACATTTAGAAGCCAACAATTGGTGCAGCATAAAACGATAAATTAATTAACGCTTAATCATCTTTTATGTGCATTGTTAGCTTCTGCACAATTTTTAACTCATTTAATTATTTGTACTCCATTCATACTAACATCTTTCTTTTTTTATCTTTAGGTGACAGTGATTGGTTATAATCATAAAATGAGGATTTTACTAGAAGCGATTGTTGCAAAAATTTCACAATTTGAAGTAAAACCAGACAGGTTTTCTGTGATCAAGGTAATAGTAGCTCATTGTGTTCTCAGACAAGTCTTTCTCATATCTTATGGATTCAATTTGATTTTTCAAGGCTGCCTTTCAAATTTATGGTCTACTTCTTCTGAGCTCATAGTATAAAATGATTTGAAGGTGAATACTGAACTTTGGCTTAACCAATTTGTATATCCTATAAGCATCTTATGGGAGAAGGCATTTGCTCAGTGTAAACATAGAGCTCATTTCTATTAAACATTGTGAAATGCATCACTGCCTAAGCCTGTTATGATGTTCCATTTCAAGAAGCGATAAAATCAGACCTCTATTTTTTGTGAATGCAAAACTGCCTACAAATAGATGGTACCTTTGGAAAATCAAGTTCAAAAAGCATTCTCTGAAGTCAAAGAATTTCGGAGCAAGTTGAGGAGATGGCCCTGTATTTTGCTTCAGTGGAGGATTTGGATACTTGATCTTGTTTCTTACACTTCCACAAAATCAAGGCACCTGCAAGATATGCACCATCTTGTGGTGGATTGTTGAGTGTTGGGACATCCTGCCTAATTAGCATCACAGCATGCAATGAGTTGAAGTTTCGGTTTTGTAGGAAAAAATAATCCACTCTCTAAGTCCCAAGATGGTACTTAATGATCCATTTGATTACTGCCAAGTGAACACTTCAAGGCTTTGTCATGAATTGACTCACCTTGTCGATAGCATGAGAAATGCTAGGTCATGTAATGGTATGGTAAGAACTTCCAACAAGCTTTTGATACAATCTGGGATTAGAAATAAGGTCACCATCATCTTGTCGATACTTGACATTGACCTTTGGGGGAGTGTCCACAAGAGTGGAGTCTTGAAAATGGGCCAGGGCAATCAGGTATTTGGTGGACTTATGCTAATCAATTAAAAAAAAAAAAACCTTTATCTGATGTGTGCACCTTGAGGCCCAAACAATAGATTCTTCATATGTAAAGAAGCATGGGAAGTTTTCTGTAGCCATTTTGTAAGGATGACCATTCAGGACAATTGTGGATCCACTTACCACAAAATCTAACTAATGATCTGGGCATCACATTTCACAAGTTTCCATTGGGCTACTCAAGTTTTGGGAATGTCTCATCACTATCAGTTCTACATTTCCCTTTCACAATTATAAAAAATTGGAATTCCCAAGGAAAATAGTTTTTACTATTTAATTGGATTGGTAAAAAGTCAGATTTCTCTACCGTGGGCATGCCAAATAAATATGAAAAAAAGCGATAAATCTGATATTCAATTTATGTAACCCCAAATCAACGAAATCCACTTCTCGAACAAGATGGCGATAATCTGATACTAAATCAAACAATCTAGATGAGATATAGACAAATTACTATAATCAAATGAACTCTACAGATACAAAAACTATTAGGCAATCCTCAGATTCAATCAACAAGAGTCTGGTCTCTTATCAGAGTTGATAGGCAGATGACTAAGGAAAAAATGATCCTAAGTTTCAAAACAAAATTCCGAGAATCCAAGATTTTAGTTGATGTGTGTATAGATATATAACGCAGAAACACTGATTGATAAAAAAGTGCATAAATTACCTCTGATGATGAAGATCTCAAAAAATCCCATAATAGACAGACGAACCTCCTCCTAGAAGAATTTCAGCCAGAGATGATCTCTAGGTGGGCCCCACAAGATTCCACTGACACACACACACACGACGAGTTGTTGTATGCTCCAATAAACAAGCGGAGGGAGGAGAACAGAGAGCTTTGATCCTTTGATTTGCTGGAGATATGACCCAAAAAGAACTGGAATCTAGGAAAATTCTCTTGGGCAGATCATAAATCTAGTCCTTCAACTTATTCGAGCCTCTTTCTACGAATAGAAGGAAGAAGCCATCTTTCTGTATATGGGCCCTAGTAAGACTATTGGGCCCAACTGACTGAAGCGGTTTTGAACTGGCAAAGGAGGTCGTAGAGATCTTGATCCAATGAAGGAGACCTTGTGCTCTAATACCATGATAATACCAGAAAAGAGAAGTAATTTTAGTGGAAAAATTGGGTGCCTTCATTGTGAGAGGGTGTCCCTATTTAATATTCATATGGAGTGTTTACAGCAATCCTTTCCCCTAATTAGGGAAATCACAGTAGTCCTTTCCCTTAATCATTAAATTTCAATCAAATAAAAATCAATGTAATCCTACTGGACTGTCGACACACATGCTACGCTAAAGTTACATAAAGTTAAGTGTTCCTCAACACTTGGTATGGTAGTCCAAATGACTTCCCAACACTAACAAATCTCACATAGGTAACTGATAATCCCTTGCTTTTTCATCAGGAAATGGTTATAAAAGATTACCAAAATTTCAAGTTTCAACAGCCATATGAACAAGCTATGTATTATTGCTCACTAATTATAGAAGATCAGTCATGGCCCTGGAGTGAACAATTGGAAGTTCTACCACATCTTGAAGCTGATGATCTTGCAAAATTTTGGCCTTGGATGCTCTCAAAGGCTTTTCTAGAGTGTTATGTAGCTGGTTTGCATGTCTTGTGACTTCTGATTTCTATTTAATTATTTCTTATAAATATTATTTTTCATATTCTTGCTTATTATAGGTTCACTGCTATTTTTCTAGGAAACATACAACCAGATGAAGCAGAGTCAATGATCCAGCATATTGAAGATGTTTTCTTTGAGGGTCCCCAGCCCAAAAGCAAACCTCTTTTCCCATCCCAACATTTGAGATATAGGATTGTCAAGCTTCAAAGGGGCATAAACCACTTCTATCATACTGAGGGTCTAAATGAAAGCAATGAGAATTCTGCTTTGGTCCATTATATTCAGGTGATACTTGCTGCCTTTTCCATGTCTCTTATAAGACTGGCTATTCATCTGATTTTATTTTGAGAAATTACTTTATATACTTAACAGTTAGTTTTGAGATGCCCCATTGAAACTGAACTCGATCAAGCCTCAAACTTGACTGTCCATATTTGATTGACTCAACTTCCTGGAGTCAATTGAGCTTCCAAGACTGAAACAAGTTGTTTTCTTTTTCTTACTGAGTTTTAACAAAACTTTAAGTCTACTCTTGTCAAACCGTCAAGTCAACTTGGTGATCTTTTGAATCAAGTTGGACTTGTGAGTTCTCAAAGCATACACACAACTCTTATGTTAAGATTCAAGCTTCTTGCATGGATTCTTTTACATTACTGTTGAACACGAAGCTGTGTTAGATTATCTATGGATTCTTCTAGCAATAAAACATTGTTTTGTAATTGGAGTAAATATTTTTACAACCTTTCTTTTCCTGAAACCTAATTAAAGTATTGAAATTTTTGTTAGTCAGTTGTTTTTTGGCATATTTTTTAATATTTCATATAAGTTTATGTAGATGAAGGTAGGTTGAAGAAGATGTAGATGGAGGTAGTAAAATTAGAGTTGAAGAACTGCAACTTATTTGAGGATTTGGCTTAAGATAGATCGAAATGGAGAAAAAGAATTTGTGCAGCTGATCTCAACATAGTTGGGATAAGGCTTTGATGATGATGATGATAAATTTATGTAAATATTTTAAAATATTATTCCAGTACGTGAATCATATGCTCTAGGACATGTTCCTGACTCATCCAACTTAAGATTCAAGTTATTTAAACATAAAAGGTAGCAATATATTATTTACTGGGATTTTATTATTTCATCCCTATCTTTTTTTTCTAAATAACTAAAAGCTCTTGTTGAATTTCCAAATAGAAATTTGTCTTTTATTCTTTTCCCAATCTCACAGTTAGGATCTTATATTTAAGAGTTAATGAATGATGATGAATTTCATTAAAACCAGATGAGGACAAATACAAATGTGCTTCCTGTAATTGGCACCAGCCATAACTGAAAAAAAAAAAAAAAAACACCTCCGAAGGAGGAAAGCTACAAGCTGAATATAATCACATCATTCCAATGCCACTTTTTGTGAGGACATCCACATCGAAAGTTGCCAGTGAAAACATGGGAGGACACATGGTGTCCAGCAACCAGATCTCTCATCTCATCCAACCAATTGCCAATTTTCCAGGTTCATGGCCATACCATCAATCCACTTTATTGTGCAAACTGAGTTGGATCCTACTATAAATGGGGACAGAACTAAAATGCAGGATTCTCACATCCCCGCCAGCTTGGCCAGGAATTCAGGAATCCACCGAGCCACGAGAAGCTTCTTCTGGCCATTCCTATGTTGCTTCGAACTAAACTCTAATGCCAGTGATTCCTGAATTGTCCAATGCACATCAATATTTAGCCTCCGACACCCTTTCCTCCATAAAGGGAAAAGGCTGATCCACGCCCTTTATCACCTCTATCCAACTCTTGTCCAATAGTTCCAAAGGAACTACTGAATATGTGTACAAAGACAGCACCCATGAATTGACACACCTTCTATTAGGGTGGCTAAATTTTTTTCTCCTTTCTGCTTACTGTCAAAGCAGCTGTTTTCTGTCAATTGTCTCCGATCTGCTTACTTGGCCATTAGAAATTGGTTCTTTTTTTGAAAGAAAAAAAATAAACACTCTTCTTTTATCTAGGTTTTGGTGCAGCTTCCAAGCTACCCATATGTGTTGATTCCAATGGTTTCCTTAGGTGATGTTTCCTAGGTAATACACACTGCTATTGAAGACTGAAGTGAAACTATTGAGGCCCTCAAGTTGCGTCCGGTTTATTAGAGGAAGTTGGGTTCAAGGGCACGAACTGGAATAAAAGGATTGGTTCAGGATTTGTATGGATAGTTGGATTTGTAGGGATGTTAAATATGAACCAACTACATGAGGACATATTGGTCTTTTGGCAGCCCTTATTGGCCAAACAAGTTAACCTGATTGGAAGATATTGAGAGAAAAAAAATTTTAAGGGTGATTTTTTAAATGTCTAACCATCAGGGCTTCTAATTAAATGAAGTAGGCTGGGAATGATTTACAACTTTCCCTATGCATATTGGTTATGTGGTAATATTACAAGGATTTGAAACATTGGACAAAGCACAAGGTTTGTTAGTAGGCCTGGAAAATTTTCCACCAATATCTAGGTCAGAAGAAAACAATTGCTTATGTTCTTTTCTTTTCCTTCCAAGTTCCAAGTTCCAAACCTTCATATTCCTATCACTTATCGTGATTAGATTTTTTTTCAGAGAATGATGATTATATATTTTCCATTGGTCGAGTGATGTCATTGTCAGATCATGCCTTATGCCTGATTTTGTTGAATTATTTCAAGGTTCATCAAGATGATTTTAGGTTGAACGTGATACTTCAACTCTTTGTTCTTATTGCAAAGCAAGCAGCTTTCCATCAGCTGCGAACGGTTGAGCAACTTGGATACATTACTTTTCTCTCGAGCAGGTTTGCAGAACGACTCTTGCAAGTTATGCTTAATGTGATCCAGGTATTTTAGTGTCGAGGATTAAGTTCAAACTGCCCTAAATGCAGGAATTATTCAGGAATCCAAGGAGTGCACTTTGTTGTCCAGTCGACAATAAAGGTAATTAGAATTGTGCTCTTCCATATGTTATTGATTCTACTCAAACTCGATACTTGTATTTTGCGTGACAGGACCCAGCACAGCTTGATTCAAGAGTGGAGGCATTCCTTAAAATGTTTGAAAGCAAATTATGTGAAATGCCGCATGACGAATTCAAGGTGAGACTCGAAATGCCATTTTTCCTAATATCAGCTTGCCTGTAATTACTGATGTGTTTTTATTAGGACCTATATATAAACTGTGGAACCCCATACCTAAGCTAAGAAAAAGATCGAATTTGCTGTTGTAGCAGTGTCCTACTTACATCACTGTAATCTCTTCGCAATGAACTATTAACTAGTGTTCGTCTTATTCCACATGTGTTCTGAAGATATTAGATTGTATCCCACTTCAGAATATTTGGAATGCAAGTTAAGTGAGCTGGAGAATGGTGGGAGTGTAAATGACTGACATTCAGATTTGGGTCAAGCCCATGGTGGACCCAATCCAAACCTGAACCCATTTAATTTGTATTATTGGACCTGGGCCAAACTTGAAATAAAAAATAGGTTAAAATGGATTTAGGACCTGTTTTGTACTTAGAAATTTGTAAGACTTATATTTCTAAAAAGCTGGTTTAAATTGAAGAAACAAATATGAATTTCCAAAAATGACTTCCAAATGATCTGTCCTCTAATGGAAAATGAATGAAGGAGACAGGGAAATTAATACCTAGTCACGACCCTCGTTATTCAAATCCGACTGCATCTAGGTTGCCACCTCATATACTTCATCCCTTAACCTCTTTAATAATAATTTGATTGAGCTCATTTGACCATGAGTTCCTATTGATTTAATTCATGTGTTCTATGCAAACAAACAGGCCTTTGAGATTGCTGCCACAGCTCTAATCTGAAACCTTTTGGCTGTAAAACTGAGAATCTATTATCTATGTTGAAACTCTTGCTGACTTCACCATCATTATAACATTTTATTCACATATCATATCACTTGGGCACATGAGTATTTGGCAATCGATCTGATTGGACGAACCTAAACCTGGTTATCAATTGGCTCTGTACTTTTTTTTTTTTTTTGGGGTCTTTGGGCAGTGGCAGTCTATTAACATATCTGATAAGTGGAGAAGATGAGATGGTCAAAGATTGAAAACAACTTAGAGCCACAATGTGATAGAAGATATTGTGGAACATAATGGAGGCTTGAGCTAGATTTAGAATTGAAGACAAGCTCGCAGAGTGTTGTGTGGTTTTAGAGTGCTACTTCGAATGAATTGACATTTCCATAAGAAAACATTAGGCCTATTATGTTGTGTGGGGAGCTGAATGTTGGGCAACAATTGACATGAACGAGCTAAAGTTCCAACATAGAAGTGATTGAAGGAAGAAAAAATTAAAAAAAATATTGTTCAAGACTTTTTCAGGGACTCTTGCTAAAGGCCAAAAATTGCCCATGTGATGATTGAAGGATTTCCAACAAGAAGGTAGAGGAAAAGAGGAAGGTCATTCAAGAGCATGGGTGAAGTGGTGAGGCATTATGTGGAGTAACTGAGGGCATAGTGTTGATGAGGTTCAGTGGAAGAATGGAACTTACAAAGGTGACCCTAAGCAAATGGGTTTCGCAATGATAAAGATGAGTAGTTGTACCCTTGTCTAGTCAGAGGTTGACATTATTTTGCAAGTGTTGTATACTTAGGAGGGTGGGAGAGAGAGAGATCCATATAGTGGTCCCATGAACTTTTTAAGACATCCATATAGTGGTCCCCTTAACCACTTACTGTTGACTTTGACCCACAGAATAATGTCAATGCACTGATTGATATGAAGCTTGAGAAGAACAAAAATTTGCGGGAGGAATCTTCAATTAACTGGGGAGAAATTGTGTGCGGCACTCTCAAGTTTGATAGGATTGAATCAGAGGTAAGCGTTTGTATGAAGTCCATTGTTGCACATGTTTCTTAATACATTCTTTTGAATGCTATTTGTCCCTGTGATGGGTATCTGTAATAAGGCTTTAACCAAAAATGTTTTCACTGATGATGACACAGGTTGCTGCATTAAGAACTGTCACTCTGCAGGAACTGATAGATTTCTTCAATGAAAACATCAAAATAGG
Organism: Sextonia rubra; assembly: GCA_037013555.1. NCBI lineage: Eukaryota > Viridiplantae > Streptophyta > Magnoliopsida > Laurales > Lauraceae > Sextonia > Sextonia rubra. The sequence goes on along the minus strand of JASUAD010000001.1, from coordinate 14,588,487 downwards.
GGCACCTCACAGGAAGTCCATAAGGGTACAAGTCTATGGGGGCCTACACAATGCTGAATTCCAAGCAGCAAAGAGTAACATGGACCAACCCCAATCTGTTTATATCAATGATATTTTCAGCTTCAGGAGATCACAACCTCTATATGGTTCTTTTAAAGGAGGGTTTGGTCATGTGAAGCTATGACTGCCTCACCCTATTATGTCATCACACATGAAAAATAATGGGTTGTGGATTCTGAGCCTTGCCCGATAGGCTTCAATTCTTCAAAAGGGTGTCTTGAAAATCCTGCATTATGTTGTCTTATGAATGTTTCAAAACTGGGTGGGCCCATTAGGTTCAAGTATTTGATTGTATCGTTTCTATAAACACTAGTTGATTTTCCATTTGATTCAGAACTGAGGGGGCCCAGTAGGTTGAAGTAGTTGATTGTATCGTTTGTATGTACTCTTGTTCATTATCCATTTGGTAAAATTTGTGGGTTAGATGTTGAAAAAACTTTGACAGCAATGGCACTAGTGGCAACATAAATGGAAATTTTTTATGCATGGCATGCAAACCACGACACTGATGCCAGTCATGTGTGATCCAACAATTCTGGTTGTCTGGAGAGTCGTGACCTGCCCATTGGAGAAGAAAAAAGTCCATGTGATGCAGCAGTAATCCTCAGAAGGCTGGTGAACGAGTGTTCTAAGCTGACGTAGTTCGTGCAGGGCACATGGCTAACATCTTCTAATACATAGTATAACTTGTTTGGCATCCGGTGACCTCTTTTGGACCCTAACAGCTCAGATACTATGAACCAGTTTTCTTTGATTGATTGTTGCAAAGAATAAAAGAACTGTGGACTTTGAAACTTTATTTTATCTAAGCACTACTGTGAAAGTTTAGTTGTAGTCCAGTAGCACACATCCAAACTGGTCACTGATCTTATTTTCTTCGTTGAATCAGATTGCCTTTTTCTATTAAATTGTATTGTTAGACATTTTCACTGTACATGCTATCGTCGGGTACAAACAGCATCCAAATAGGGTTGCAAGAATCTAATTGCGGGAAACTCTTCTCGTGCACGGGCATGGTAAGATCTCAAGTCACAACTATAAAATGAGAAAGAGGGGCGCTGCCTCTCACCTGGATGACCAATGACAGACCCTAGTCTACTCCAACACATTGCATGTGCCAGTTCTCACTTTCAGTGCATACAGGTTCTCTCTCCTCGCAGGTGCGAGTTTCCCTCCCTGCTTGTGCCGGTTTTCTGTGTGTTTGTGCGAGCATCTCGAGGTCTCAAACCCCTTAGCTGGGATAAGAAGGCCAAAAAAAAAGTCTCAACTATTAAATGATTTGACCTTCAAATGTCGTCTGGTCGGCAAGACTTTGCAAAAGTCAACGATTATGGCAAGTTTCAGGACAATTTCTGCCTTGATGGTTGAAAGCCTTAATGGTAGCTAGGGGTGGTCATGGGCCAGGTTAGGAAGTCGAATTTGGGCTGGGCTGTTTTGAAGCATCTAATCTGAACCTCGGGGCTTGATTTCTAAATGGACCAACAATATAATCTTAAACTGACATTCAACACAGTCGGTTTATATATTTTGCGAATGGGCTAGACCTGGACCTGAGTTTCATGCTGTACATTAGCTGGCATGATTTAGGGCCAATAATCAAATGGACCATGCGCTTAAGCAGGCTCCAGATGGTCCAGACCATCCTATGAACACTCCTAAGAAGGACCTGGCCTATGGAGCCAGTGTGGAAGAATGACTACTTCTGAAAATAAAAATGACAGCCATCTAATCAATGGAGGTAGTCTTTTGCAGGCACTGTCCAAATTCTGGCCGTGAGGTAAAGTCAGATCATAGATGGGTACCGTTTAGGTAGGGCAGTTTATATTGACTAGGGGAGGAGAGGCCATACCAGGCTTAGGAACGTGGAGTCCCTGAAATTTCTGCGTGATAGCAGTATTTCAATCAATAACCCTACGTCCCAAACCTATAATTCAATGGGATTACATGAAAGACTGCCAATAAATTCCAGTATCACTGGAGACACACGAGAACAGCCATTTCATTTCAACAATCTTCTCTCACTTTTCTTCCGTTTCTCAAACGTAGATTTGCCTTGCAATTGATAAAAATGAGAGAGGATTCCTCTCCAATGATATTATCCAAACGTGCACTCAGTGTTTCACTCATGTGAGTTTAGAGGTATTCATTTTGAATGGTTCATATTAGTTGTTATTATCATTATCATCATCATTATCATTATTATTATTATTATTGGTTTTTTAGTGCATTTATCTTAAGCAGTACACATTTTTTTTCACTGTTGTTGTTGGATTGCATTCATCCATTCTAATTGTATAATCATTATTGTTGTTGGTGTAATTATTAATATTAATATTATTATTATTGCTGCTATTTTTATTGTTATTATTATTATTATTATTATTATTATTATTATTTACTACACAGACGAGAGGTCCCGTTCATCAGCAAGAACAGCAATCCCGTCGGTATGGCCGTCGTACAGAATTCCGCCTCAAGACCGTCCTAAAATTTAAAAAAATAAAAAAAAAAGTAGCCGTCACATTTGAAAACTAGCCATCAATTTTTTATTGTAATGGTCAGTTTAGTGTAGCCCACCAAAAAAAAACGATGGCTCTTAGAGGGTCGTTTTTATAAACTACAGCTTTATGTCCGTAGTTTTATACTGCTGTCCGCGTAAACGACGCATCTATTTTATGCGGACCAGCAACAAATTGAATGTCCTGAACCATTTTTTCTTTTTTTTTTTTTTAATCCTGACCAGTAGCTTTATCTTTTATGCAAAACATTCAATTGTTTTTAGAAGGCATGCCTTGTTAAACACAATCAGAGTCTAAAATCTTCAGCTAAAATGGAGACCTTTGTAAATTCGAAAAAGGATTCTAGTCAAAATGGGATAAGAACACACATGAAACCCCAGCCCATCAAAATAATCCAACTAAATATTGCCTTGTAAATTTTCGATTCTCTCTAAACCCATTGGTAACTTGAAGTTTCTGAAGAATAACAGAATGTTAGTAAATTCCTTCTCCAGTGCTTGACACAGTGGTAAGATATCAGTCCCTAGTAGAGTACTTGAGTATAGGATACATGTGGAAGGAAAACCTTAGGGGAAATGCTGGATAAACAACAAATTTATCTTTCTTTACACTGCTTCTCTACACTCATGGGTTTGCATCAAAAATTGTTAAAAGAGGATTCATATTGTTCATAGTGATTTTTTTTTATTTTTTTTTCAAAATCGTGCAGTGTTCAGCCCTGCAAGGCAAAACATTGCACATGGTGTTCGGCCCTACACTATGTAGATGTTCAGAGTTCAGATCATAGTTGTAAATTCTATTTCGATTATCATTTCAGTTTAGTCTCTAAACTGAAATATTTCAGTATTTCCGAAAACCTTCTCGGAGTAACTTTTTGGAATAATAAAAATTAAAAAATAGATACATATATATAAAAAAACTCCACTAGTTTTTTATGTCGGTCCCAAGCCTAGGTAAAAGAGAAGAGTTACGTTAGGTTGGTTGATAGCCAGCATAAAACTCTGTCATAACCCAAACATTAATTCTGAGATAACAATATTTCTCAATAAAGCTAGGGCATTCCCTGTTTTAAACAACGTGTTGCAACGTCGCCCGGTTGCAGTAAAAAGTGTGTAAAAGTTACCACATGACTCTAGACTAGTGCAGTTAAAGAAATTAGTCAATGAGAAGAAGAGGATAAATAGGAAAATTAGATTTGCTACTTGGAATATAAAAACCTTGACGGTAAGAACACAGAGTTGATTGAGGTAATGAAAAGAAGAAGAATTAGTGTGGTTTATATACAGGAGACAAAGTGGAAAGGAGATAAAGTTAAAGAGCTCACGGATGGGTATAAGTTTTTATGCAGGAAAGAATAATACAAGAAATGGAGTGGGTATAGTTGTAATAAAATTTTGAAAGAGAGAATTGTAGGGGTAAAAAGGTTTGGTGATAGAATTATAGTGATTAAACTAGTGTTAAAGGAAGACAGAATCCATATCATCAGTGCATTGCTCCCTAAGTAGAATCAAAGGAAAGTGTAAAAAGGCAATTTTGGGAGGAGATGGATGATTTACTACGAGAAATCCCAAAGAGTGATAAGATTTTCCTTAGTAGAGATTTTAACGGGCATATATAAAGAGATAATAGGAGGATATAAGAAAGTGCATAGAGGGCAAAGATTTAAAAAAAAGAATGAATTTGAAAACACTATATTGGACTTTGCAATGGCATTTGATCTTGTATTAGTAAAACATTTACTTTAAAAATAGAGATGAGTATTTAATCACCTATAAAAGTGAGAGTAATATGAGTCAGATAAACTGTTTTCTAATTAGAAAATAGAACCGATTGGCTTGTAAAAATTACAAGGTTATCACAGGAGAGAGTTTCACCACGCAACATAGGTTAGTAGTTTTAAATATTTGCATTAAAAGTAAAAAGAAAACGGTAATAAGCAAAATAGGCCCTAAAACAAGGTACAGAGATTTGAAAGGGAAAATAGCAAATATATTTAAGGACAAAATGATTGAGAAGGGAGAATAGGATCTTGAAGGAGAAACTACAGTTATATTGAATTAAATGGCTAATTGCATTAGAAAGGTTGCAAAGGAAATACTTGGAGAATCAAAAGGAAAGATATATGTTAATAAAGAAATATGGAGGTGGAGAGTGAAAGTTCAGGAAGTTCTTCGAGAAAAAAGACATTGCAACAAAGTTTGATAGGAGACTAAAAGCATAAAAAATTTTGAGTTGTATAAGAAGGCAAAGAAAGAAGCTAAAAAAGTAGTAAGTAGTGTAAAGTTCAAAGCATACAATGACCTCTATAATAGGTTTGGAATAAGAGAAGGAGAGAATGATATTTTTAAGCTTACAAAAATACGAGAAAAGAAAAGTAGGGACTTAGATCATGTCTAATGCATCAAGGACAATGAGGAAAATATTCTAATGAAAAACAACAATATTAAAGAAAGGTGGAAGGAATATTTTAGCACACTTTTAAATGAAGAATATATGGGGAATACAAGAACTAGGGATGATACTTCATTAATAGAGTATACTTTTTTCCACAGAATTAGAGGAGTGAAAGTGAAGGAAACATTGAAGCGAATGAAAACAAGAAAGGTTACAGGCTCAGATGATATCTGATAGAGGTATAAAAATGCTTAGGAGAGGTTGGGGTGAGTTGGTTATGTGGACTCTTCAATAAAATACTTGTGACAAAGAAAATGCCGAATGAATGGAGAAGAAGCATTGCGATACCTTTATATAAGAATAAGAGAAATATACAAAATTGTACTAACTATCGAAGGATTAAACTTATGAATCATACTATAAAATTATGGGAGAGAATAATTGAGCAAAGACTTAGACAGAAGACCAAGATTATTGAAAATGTATATGGTTTTATGCCAATGAGGTTAACCATAGAGGTTATCTTTTTACTTAGGCAATAAATGGAAAAATATCGAGCAAAGAGGAAAAATCTATACATGGTTTTTATTAATTTAGAAAAAGCCTATGATAGGGTATCGAGGGATTTAATTTGGTGGGTTTTGAAGAAAAAAATGTCCCCAGCAGTTACATTGAAAATTTTAAGGATATATATGAAGGAGCAGTAGCCAATGTAAGAACCACATGTAGAAAAATAGGTTGATTCGCTGTGACTATAGGTTTGCATCAGGGATTAACTTTAAACCCTTACCTCTTTACATTGATTATAAATGAGTTAACTGTGTATATTAAAAAAGAAGTACCATTGTGTATGTTGTTTGCAGATAATATAGTATTAGTGGATGAATCAAGAGATAGTGTAAATACAAAACTCAAGAGATAGCGTAGAACATTAGAATTTAGAGGCTTTAAAATAAGTCGTATAAAGACAAAATATATGGATTGCAGCCTTAATGGACATATACAAAGTGTTGAAACCACTGTCAAAATTAAAACGCATGAGATACCACATAGAGATTCTTTTTGGTATCTGCGTTCAATGATTATTAAAGATAGGGAGATTGACGAAGATGTTGAGCATATGATACAAGATAGATGCCTGAAGTGGAGACTGGTTTCTAGAGTGCTTTGTGACAGACGAATGCCAACAAAATTGAAAGGTGAATTTTACAGGACAGTGGTTAAATCAACTATGACATATGGAGCAGAATGTTAGCCAATTAAAAAGATACATACATGTAAGATAAATGTGGCAGAGATGAAAATACTTAGGTAAATGTGTAGTAAAACTAGGAAAGATAAATTAGAAATGAGTTCTTTTGAGAGCATTTAATGGTAGCACCAATAAGGGGATAGGATTAGAAAAACTCGTTTAAGATGGATTGGGTATGTTAAGCGTAGGCCGGTTATGGCGGTGAGAAAAGGTTTGATTATCCAGATAGATAGCCCATCAAGAGGTAAAGGTAAGCTGAAGAAAACATTGATAAATATCATTAAATCAAATTTGAAGAAGTTTAACTTATCTAAGGATTTGGCTCAAAATAGAATAAAATGAAGAGATAGAATTCATATAGCCGACCCCCAACAGGATTGAGATAAGGCTTTGATGATAATGATGATGATGATGATGATACATATATGTAAAACAAATAGAATATTAAAAATAAAATATAAATTATGGATGTTCATTTATATGAATAATGATAAAAAATTAAAAAATTATTAAAATTATGCCCCAAACCGAATAGGCTGAAATTAACTAAAATGAGCAATTGAAATTGGATTGAACTCAACTAAAATTAACTGAAATAACCGAAATTGACAGAAATTGAAACTGAATTTTTTTTACCCCGAATTCGTTCCTGTCGAAGGACCAAAACAAAAAATTCTGATCATTCCGTCGGAACGAAATGGAATTGACTACTATAATTTATGTCAATCGCTGAAAATTCTGAATTTCAGAGATAGACAAGGACAATATAAGACAGAGACAATATAGATCTATAAGTGCTAATTATAAAAAAAATTTTGCTAAAAATTCAAAGTAATTTTGGATTTTATTTTGGGTAAATTGTATGTATTGTTATAAGTGAGTTTTGTCCATGAATTGCCAAATGAGAAGATTGTATGGATTTTTGTATGTTGGCTTAATTCATGGGTTAGACAAAAATCAATGTCCATTAAGTTGTATTATATATTTTTTTTTTGATGAACTATGATTCAAGTCGTTAGAAAAGCTGAAATGAAGAAAAACGGTGAAAATTGACGAAAGCTGCTTGATCGATTGGATTTGAGACAGAGGCCTAATTCGATTGATAAGATGGATACCCGATCGATCAGGCCTGTGCAAAATTCCCACCGACATGTTGATTTCCATTTCTATTTTAAATAGAATATATATCTCATTAACCTAAGTGAAAATTACTTATTAGAGATCATTTTTTTAAAGCTTTCATTGAGAGTTGAAACGTTGAAACTTTGTCCTCGAAAGAGTTGCTTCTACATCTCTTGTATAAGTTTTGAAGCCATTTTGAGCGATCAATGAGTGAGTTGATCAAATAGAGAACCGTGCAAGACGAAAAAGTGTCCATGAGTAAAAGGAATTGCAATGAGAAGAATTTATTACTTAGGGTACGAAAAGGTTGTAAGTATTAATTATAACTGTTCAAATTTGCTTGACAGTTGATTCTTATTGGATTCATGATTTTTTCCCGTTTGGAATTTTCCACGTTAAAATCATGCCTTCTTATAGTGTGTGCTTTTGTGTTTTTTTATTTAATTTCCGCTACATGGTTGTTTATTTGCGCATATATTGTTGAGTTGGTTGTGTTGATCCATTGTAGAGATCCCCTAAATCCTTCACTCCTCAAATCTTATTTTCCATAAGAGTTGGTCATTTATAATATTGAAAATATGATTACTAAAGGGCACAATTTGCAGATCATTAATATATTTATAGGGGGGCCAACTCCTATTTAAAAAAATGGGACATCCTAGTCCAAGAGAGCGCAGTTATGATTTTCAATGAATGAAAATTTACTCACAATTGAATCCCTAGTGGCTAATTTTTTTTTCGAGTGTGCATTGTATTATCAAGATTGAACTTGGCTCATTCAACTGTTGTACCATTATCCAAATAGCATTTTTATTTTTTTGTTGAGTTGGTCTAGTTGCCGGGAGTGAAAAAGATGCCCATCAGGGATCTTACCTTATGGGTGTTGATGTTTTATCCACCAAGACAACCCTAGATTCCTAGCAAATTGGGCATGGGTGCGAGTTCTTGAGTCTCTAGCACTAGGAAAAAGCACAAGGGGCCAAAGTAAGGTGTCAGCCCACCGAGAATATTACATTCGAGGACACCTTTGAATCACAATGGTTTTGATGCAAAAACAGAGACTTACATTTTTGACATTTTCAAAAATATCATGCATAGAAATTGCAAAAAACCTCAAGTCATGTGGAAACAAAATCCCTAGGTATTCCTCATCATTTTTTCTCAAAGTATTAAAAATACATTTCACATTGGGCAATTGTAAGTGCTTGAGGCTTTGGTCGACCTCCTCCAAAGAATTTGAATATTTTCTTACTGTGGATTTAAACACCAATGCTTAATTTGCTCTGCTATGCATCCATACAAACCAATATTGAAGTGCAAACATCATCTGTACAAATCCCAATTGAGGAATTCTCAAATCTATGTCAATAAGAAAGTGAACACATATGTGTGACTTTCTTTTTCTCCCTCAATTAATTACATCCTTTACAACGTGAAACTTTTATTTAAAAAATCATTTAAGAGAAATGACTAGGGATCATTTTACTACCATATCGGTAGCGTCCTGGAGGACACGGGTTCAAATCATGAAAACAGCCTCTTCAAAATGAAGGTAAGGCTGCGTACATTTGGCCCTCTCCAGACCCCACTATGCAGGAGCCTCATGCACTGGGCCGCTCTTTTTTTTTTTTATGCATGAAAGGTCAAAGAGAAAGGTCTATATGGATTCCAAATGACTGCTACCTTCATTAAATGACTATGATCATCAAAATCACGTTGAAACTTGGGCCCATGAGAATCCAAAAAAAAAAAAAAAAGAAACTCCAAGATCAATTTTGACATTCTCCTAGGTGACTAAACCATCAAAAGAAGATACCTTTACCATCAACACTTCATTAGTGAGGCCCATAAAATGATTGTCCAGTTGGTTTTAAGATAAGAGAAGTTAAGAAAAGGCAAAAACTTGTTAAAAGGGTATTTCTATTATTTAAAAAAAAATTATTGAGAGGACCATATCATAGGAAAAATGGAAAACTTTTATACTTACTTGAAATATACAAATCTTCGTGTACTTTTTTGAAAATGAGCCCTGATTTTTATACTTTCTTGAGATTTTCCCATATTCATTTTCTTCTTTCCTTTTTTAACCTCTCTGATTTCTTAATAGCGAGCAAGCCACGGAATGGTACGTATGTTCTGATTTGCAATCTTATCCATCTGTGCCCTTATTCTATCTGCAATTTGCTTTTCTTTCCATATCATCTCAACAATGAGATTAATGCAATTCTTCTTCCTCTTCTTTCCTTTGTGAAGTTGATACTTATTTAAGATGCACCTATCGTTGATTTCACTAGGAATTAAGAGGCAACACACAATTGAGGTTTGGGGACACACAATATCCATTCAAGTGACATGCTTGGACCTTTCAGTGACATAGATTTTATATTAAGGTTCTCTTTTGCGAAAGGGAAGACTTGATTTATAGTATAGGAAAAACAACTACTAAAAAGGTGCAGAGCCGATATGTGGGTCCATTTACAAGCTACAAGTTGTCCAGATTGGATTATCTGGTAATACATACGCACACATGCATGCGGGTGTGGTAGCACTTAAATTTATGAATGAAAAAGAATGATACTTTTCCTCCGGGACTACAATAAGGGAAATGAAAAGCCATAAGACAGTCCTGGTTAGTCAACCTCCGCTTTAATGGGAGTGTGAGAACAATTTGGCCTCTCTAGGAACTCTGGCCTCTCTAGGAACTCAAGTTCGGGCATCTTCTTGATTTTGTCTTCTCATATGATTTGTTCTCAATCCCCATTAAATCTTTAAGATCTTTCTAACATCCTGAATTGTATTAGTTTTAATTGCTTTTCCTGACCATGGCAATTATGAACCATGGATGGTCTCGTTTAACATCATCAATATAATAGCTATGAGACTGTCTGACTGCAGTGCTACTTTACACCCAGGCACATTCTTAGCGCAGAATTATTCGTATACATGTTTGCCTGAGTAGTTGTCTGATTTTATCCATCTCAGGGTTGATATGCTAATGATGGTAGTGGGAAAATATTATAGCTCATTATTTACTATCCTTAGAAATTGTATTGTCTTTTCAGATTGTTGAAACCTTGTTTTGCAATTTCGTCAGACTCAACTGTGCAACATGATTTTTTCTTAATAAACTAGCGAAACGACATTTACACAGCTTTATCTGTTTGCTTTGCTCTGCTTTGCTATTTCTAAGTTTGTTACTAACCAAAAAAAAGAGGTGTGTGAACTTGGGTAATGTCAGTTCTAAAAATCAAAAGGTCTCCAGGCTCCTATTTTTTCTCTATTAACTGTTATCGTCACAACGAAATGCACAAAAAGAAAAGAAGAAGAAAAGGCCCTGATATAGATAGACAGATATACAAGAGCTATTTGGTTGCTTTCCAGACAAGTAGCACATGGGTGAAGTTGCCGCCCTCCAGTGTAAAGGAACACATTAGTCAGAAGGTCTGTTCAAGCTAGATTACCTTTTAAAGAATAAAAAAGACTAAATCATTCAATCCTGGAGATTGAATCAGCTTAACAAGAAAGTTTAGTGTAGTGGAGATTTTGAAGATATTATGCTATATCATACTAAATTTGTTTCACATTATATTTGCACTACAACATGGTAACATATAATTATTACATACATTTTAATATCCATGATTTAATTATCTCGCTCTTCTCTTTCTTTTGGATGTTTAGTGCTTAGTTCTTTGTTCGCTTCGTTGCTTTCTGTGTTCTTGGGCTGTCTTAGCCTTGTTTGTTTTTTTTTCCTTTTTCGAGCAATAAAATTTTTACATTTACCAAAAAAAAAAAAAAACCCAGTAGGATGTCAGTAGATAATACAGTTCTTAGGTAGTGATAACGGGACCTCCCAAGGGAGCAAGAGAACACTCTACCACAGGTTCAAGCCTGTGTCTTTACATAGAAAACATACGAAGAAGCAAATATAGGATTTTCAAAGCATGCCCATTGGCTGCAAATTGCAAACCTAGTTAGATGCTCCAGCATCCAAACTGGAGCGATCCACATCTGTATGGGGCTTCCGTGCCAAGAAGAAGTACATAGGTGTGAAGATCTCTTTCCTGTGAAAATTCACAAATACTCATTTCATTAATCCTACTTTATATATGGACCCAAGGGCCCATTTGTGTTGCGTGTAACTGAATTCCTAGGAATTTTAAGAATGTATTCAAAGTGATTAACTTAAAAGTAAAGAAACAAGGGGGCAGATCCAAAAAAGACCATTCCCATTTGGCAAGTAGGAAAATGTCAAACTGTGTTTTCCAGATGCTGTTACTCATCAAAACATCTAAACACCAGGATGTATTTTAGTTCCCCAGAAGGTACTAAGTAATATACTAATAATTGTATTAAATCTGGCCAAGTTGCATGATATTCAGTAAGTTGTACTGGGGCCATTATTTGCCAGCTTGATATCAATGAGTGTAATCAGATGCGACTTGGGCAAATGAACATGCAACTTGCCAGACCCCAGCAGGGGTAGTTGATATCCTTCAATTTCAAACTTGATAAAATGAGTTTTTTTGTTTTTTTTTTTTTACTGTATGACTTGAACCCACAACCTTTTTTGGTTGTGAAACTGAGCATCTTCCAACTGCTACAGGCTTGTCGAAATGAATGTATCAATTCCTAGGTATTTTGTAACAGATGACTACGCATGTTTGAAAATAAAAAAGGAGAGGACAGTGTATGTGAAAATGAGCTCACCATCCACCTTCAACAAGCCCGGCTGCAGCCTTCTCCAGAAAAGATGAAACTATTTGACTTCCTTCAGGAGCAAGCCCTAAGAACTCTAAAACTTTCACCTAAACACGTCGAGGAATTGCTTGTTAACCAAAACCAACATTTCAACACAAGAAAGTAGTGCCACTGGAGCACCACAAACAATTCTTGACATTTTTAAACAAAGCTCTAAAAGGAAGTTGCTTTGGAATCTCAGGTACCATATTTTTTGTGATGAAGCACCCAACAGCTGTTGAACGAAAGCTGCTCAGGGAGAAGTGACTTGTATTCAGCGGCAAGTACCAAGGTAAGGGCGAGTCCCTAGCAAGATCTTTCTCCCAAATAACCTTCAGAATAAGCGTTGTCTTCTTGAAAATTTCTTTTTCACATCAGATTGAAAGATTCTACAACACAAAGGTGAAATATGTGCTGTTTACCTCAAACCCTGCAAGCTTCAGAGCTTCAAGGCATTGACCAGTTGTCCTTATGTCCGAAAGGCCATCACCAATCTGAATTTCTGCCTGTCTCCATGAAAATAGTTCATCTCAAACACATGCATCCATGGAGAGAGAGAGAGAGAGATAGAGAGAGAGAGACTTTGGACCTTAATTCGCTGGTAATCCTTGTTCATGGGATCAAAGGAATCAGTCAGACACCACTCATCAGCAGCAAAACATTGGCCAGGCTTTAACACTCTATAAATCTCTTTATAGCACCCCACCTATTTAAGGCAGCAAATAAAAAAGCTAGGCTTTGGAAAGTGATATAATCTGCACTCAGACAAGAAATAATAGCAGAGAATTCAAATGCATATACAGCATCTGGTGCATGGCAGGTTGCTTCTATTGCATAAATTGTGTCAAAAGAATTATCGGCAAATGGCATTTTAATGAAGTCAGCCTGGAAGAATAGAGAGAGCATACTTGAGACAACAATCATTAAAAAATTATGCAACTGCTCGAGTGATTTATGAAGTTGGGATGGAAATTGTTTAAAAAATGAAAGATTTACATAAATTGACCTAATCTGATTAAAATGAACCAACCTTAACAAAGTTGCAGGACTTGTCCACTCCTACTAAACAATTCAGTTCCTGTGGAGCAGCATTTGTCAGTACAAATGCTGTAACAAGGTATCATGATCAACATTGGAAATTTTGAAATTATGAAAGACAATGATAGCATCAGAAATCAAAACTAATATCAGGTCAGTCATAGTATGCAATTATTCCATAGAGAATCAAATGGTGAATCGCTTTAGGGGTGAATCGAATTGCGATATTTTCTATTTTTCTCAATATAGATGGAAAAATAATAAATATATATATATAAACAGAGAAAATTATAAATGTCCATAATCTATCTATTTTTCATCCATGTCGACATCAATACGTGACAATTATTAGCATCTTGATATACTACTACCAAAGCCAATGAGCATTGTTAAGATATAAAAAAGTAACACATCTATCATATCAACACAAAAAATATACATGTAGTCTGTAGAATCAAAATACTCATATGTTTAAAAGGAAAAAAAATTATACTTGCATTAGAATTGTGCTGTTGGCCCTTTGTATTCGCTTTTTTTTTACAGTGACATAACTCTAAAATACTCTTTCCATTAATAGTCCATGCAAAAAAAGGGTGCAAATTCAAATATTCATTAGTTAATGAATCACAAAAGTACTAAAATTAAAGAATCACCAATAGGTGGGCCCCACTAGTTGATGAAAAGGAAAATTTTGGATTCCATCACCGTGTGGGCCCAACAAGTGGATAAGGAAAACATGGAGATGTGAAAGAACATACGGGGGAAAAAAACTTGACACTGGCTCCCAAACAGCAAGATTAATTTATGTCAAACATCAATTACATTTCAAAAAAAAAAAAAACAGTAAAGTTGACAAAAAATGTCAGATTTGCCCTCACTTTAACCATCCAGACAAAAGGTTTTGATATGAATCCTCATAATCAAAATCTCGCCCTCGTTTATAGAGTTTATTATAAACTCATGAATTCAGTTGTTCTAGGCATAGCCTATTCTAATCAAGCTAGAGGTATGACTACCTTATTACAAACCAATTTAAAAAATAAAGTTAATATTTCCAAACTCATCCAATGGAATGATATTAATTTATCCGGTAAATGGCTTTTAGAAAATGCTCAACCAGAAAAACCTAAAGAAAATCAAGACATTGAAAACATAATTGAACATGAAGATGGAAGTGTTGAAATAAATTTCCAAACAGATTTTCGAAATACAACTCCTACAGTTTATCAACCCTCTAAAAAGTCTTATTCTCATCCTCCTTCTATTGTAGGATCTTCCATACAGGAACCACCTCATATAAATTTGAGGCCTACAGGACTTGTTTATCCTTCTTATCAAGCTTCTCCATCTCATACATACAATCCCTCAGAAGCTGATTTCAATATAAATGTTATTGAAAATTTTGAAATTGATAAAGAAATGTTAAAAAAGAATTTAGCCGCTCATCCTTTGACAAAAGCTTTTTTTAAAAATATTTCTCCAGAACATAAAGACTTCTTAAAAGAAAAGTGGTATAAATATATGTTTGATAATGAAAGAAACATTTATTTCTTTGATTGGCTTAAATTAGCCATGAAGAAAAGATATAATATTGAAGATTTATCCATAAATATGATAACAAAATTAAGTTCATCATGGATTATAGCTTCAACCAGTTCTTCTCCTCAAAGAACTGAAGAATCTATACATCCTCCTTTACATCAAATCATTTATAAAGACACCTCAGCCGTACCCATAAAAGATGTTGCAAAAATCCAAGGAGATAAAGGAAAATCTGACTTTGTTTACAAATCAGACTTATGTCATGTTTTAGAACAAAATAATTATACAAATATCAACCTTCATACTATTGGTCAACAAACCAATAGAATTGAAGATAAAGTAGAAACTATTTTCAAAATCCATGAAGCATCCTCTTCTCAAAAAGTAATTAAGACACAAACTTTAGGTTTTCAGGGTGAAATCCTAAGGGATATAAAGTTAGAAAAGAAACCTTTAAAATTTTCTGATGAACTCATTAATCAATTATCACACAGTTTTACTAACATAAAACTTCAAGAAAATAAAGATCAAAAAGCTGAAAAATCTATAAATGTTTTAGGCTCAACTTCTAAAAATTCTAATTCTGGCTCCGATTCCGAAGCCATAGATTTCGAAGAAAATTCTCAAGAGGAACATAAAGATGATCAAAACCATCAAGACTCTCTACAACTCAATAAAATATTTAAAAGACAAAAACCAATTTTTGCTACAGCTAAAACAAGAAATTATTATCCACGACCGACTCCAGTTGATCTTCAATTCGAAGAACAAGCTACTTTAAATGGTCTTAAATTTGAAAGCTCATCAATATATGAATGGAGTGTAGACGGATTATCTGAATATCAAATCATCCAAGTATGCCAGCAAATGATGATATATGTTTCTACTATCATAGCTGCCGGTAATGATCACAAACATGCAGCAAATGCAGTTGTCCTTGGATTTACTGGACAATTAAATGGCTAGTGGGAAAAATATTTATCAGATATAGAAAGACAAGCTATTCTAAATGCAGTAAAAAGAGATCCATCCGGAAATCCTATCATTACCCTTCAAGGACAAATGATCCCTGATTCCATTTATATGCTTATTAGCAATATAATTAAACATTTTGTTGGAAATTATATGAATGTAGAAGAAAAATTAAAAACTCAATTAATTAATTTATCATGCCCAACATTATCTGATTTTCGTTGGTATAAAGATGTTTTCTTATCAAGACTTTATACAATTGATTCAAGCAATTCAGAATTCTGGAAAGAAAAATTTATATCAGGTCTTCCTAAACTTTTTGCAGAAAAGGTTAGAGAAGAGTTAATATCCGAAAATTATGGAAATTTGAATTATGCTATGTATACATATGGAGATTTAATCTAAAAAATTAATAAAGTTGGATTTTCATTATGCAATGAAATCAAACTCAAACGGCAAATTGAAAATAAAAAAAGTATCAGCAAATATGAACTTGGAGATTTTTGTTATCAATTTGGCATGGAACCTTTAATTAGTCCTTCTAGCCAAAAGAAAAAGAACAATTTAAAAAGAAATTACCAAAAAAGAAAATCTAAATAATTTGCAACACCACGATATTATATGCCCTCACGAAGATATCATAAAAAATCCTTTCATCGCAATCCTTATAAAGAAACAAACAAATCTTTTACAAAAGAAAAACCATCTTCTTCTTACCGTAAACAAAAACAAAAAGAAATACAGTGCTATAATTGCAAAGAAAAAGGCCATATAGCCCCCGATTGCCCACAATTAAAGGTTAAAACCGAAAAAGAATTAAAAACTATTTAAAAAGGATCCTCAGTAACATCAGATACAGACAATTCTTCTGATACATGTCATTGCAAAATATTTGATAGTGAAATTCAGTATGAATCCGCTTCTTCTTCTTCTTTATCCGTAAACATGCTCTTTGCTCCTGAAGAATTGGTACTAGAAATGTTTAAAGACCTTAAAGATGAAGAATTAAAAAATAAATATTTCGAAAAAATCCAGACTATAAATAAAGGCAATAAAAAAAGGAAAAGCTACAATACATACTTTACCTGAACAATTTAGTATTAGTATTAAAACTGTTTTAGACAGATTAAGAGAACAAAATGTTCCTCCTCACCTGACAATTCCAGACCTTCATAAAGAAATTAATAATCAAAGGCAAGAAATAAACTTCTTAAAACAAAACTTAATAGAACTTCAAGACCTCAAACAAAGAGTTGAGAATCTTGAATTTCACATACTAAAAACTTATCAAGAAAATAATGGAAAAATTGAAAAAGACGAAGACTATAATGACATTGAAAATCAAGAAAACTTTGATGACAGTTTAAAAAATTTTATAAATTCTTTATCCAGAAATCCATTTCAAAAATGGAAAACCCAAGTCACAATTCAGATCAAAAAATTCTCTATTAAGACCCTTTGCTTACTTGATAGTGGCACAGATGTCAATATCATAAGGGAAGGATTAATCCCAAGAAAATATTATCTAACAACAAAAAATAAACTCAATCTAGCTACGGCTAATAAAAAACTCCTTATCAAATACAAATTAAATGATGTTTATGTCTGTAAAAATGAAATACACATAAAGACAAATTTCTTTCTAGGAAAGGATTTAAACAATGATGTTATCCTTGGAAATCCTTTTCTACAAATGTTACAGCCTTTTCAAATTGATTCTACAGGCCTAAAAACTGTCATAAATAATAAAGAATTAATTTTTGAATTTGAATAATTAAATCCAGTCTCAAATAAAATAAATCATCCCTCAGCTGACTTCATTTCAAATATTGCCATATAATCCAGATTTTCAGTTTTAAGTTCACATTCTTCTCCAAGGTTCCTTTGTCATTATGGCATCAAGTTCTAGCAAAAGCAAAGCCCCTCTTCTTGAATCCAGCTCTTCCTCCAGACCAACATCCCAACAAATGACCATTCCTTTTTTCAATCCAGGAGTATCCATCACCTCTCAAGAACTTATCAATGCTCATTGGAGTGTTATCTTTTCCAATAAAAGAAAAAATACTAGAAAAACCTTATCCAAAATTGTAACCCATATCAAGGATTTAGAAACCCAAATTCTAATGTGTCATAACATCCATCAAAAAGCACTGTTATCTACTTATGCTGATGAAAAAACATCCAGAATCAACCTCCTGAAAAAGGTTAACACAACCCTTCCAGATGATCTTGCTGCAAGGATAAGAGAAAAAACTCTTTCTTGTCAGATCAAGGAGCGCTTAATGTTCAAAGCACAATATATCAGCTGGGCAATTGGTTTTCCTAAGTTGTTCCTGCCATCACATGCAGTAGACATCTCTTATATCGAGCAAGGCCTAGTCCAAAGATTTTCTTTATCCAGAGATGATTTTGAATTAATACAGTAGCTCCCTGCAATTGTGCGCCATGCCCTTCGCAGTCTTGGAGCCACAAACAGACAGCTTCTTATCACAATTATATCAAGTTTGGGAGAACGATCTGAAATACGGTTTTATCAGCCTTATCAATTATGGAGCATCATGCAGTTTGAAGAAGGAGATTTAATTTGCAAGAAATGCAGTTCTTCTTTCCATGATCACGAACATCTTCTTTTTAATTATCCACCTCAATGGTATGAATCTCATGAAGTTGTTACAAGAGCATATAGCCTAGAACGTCTCCAGCAATATGATCCAACCTCTGATCAGTATCAAAGATTTCTCAATCTAAGAGGACATCTTGAATTTGCAAGCACATATCGATATGTTTGGCGTGACGGTCGGTGAGTAGTTTGCATTGCTGACGACCTTACAGAACAAACTACAGTCATACAGCATCCTTCTAAATCTGGACATAATAAATTAAATCAAATCCTCGATGCCTATGAAGATATTTCTTTTGACATTTCTGAAAAGTCCCGTGAAGCATTAATCTAGTTATTTCATGGAGAAATGCAAAATAATAACTGGACTGATGAAGATAAAGATGAAGATAAAGAGGATGAATAAATGAAAGAATCCGTGCCCGAATAAAGCTTCCGATATTGACACCTATTATCCAGTGAAATAATTACTGCATCCTTATCACAAAGCTTCCAGAAGAAGACCACGTAGTCACGTGGTGCACTTATCCAAATTTCCATCACCACCATTGCCATAAAGCGTCTTTATCTAGAAAGTACAAAACAAGGACATCCCTATTCATAAAGATGAGAAGCTTACCACGGTTCAAAGGTTCTTTGAAAAAGAGAAAGTCAACAAATGCGGCTTGCTACTATGCATCAAAAAGGTTATCCAATAAAAACAAGTTTGGATCTTTACTGGTGATAACATGTATATCCATAACAGTACGGAAACGTAACACGTATGCCGTCTTGATGATTCAATCCAGACACATGGAATCCAGCAATAATACCTCAATCCAGACACATGGAATCCAGCAATAATACCACATGCAGCAACTTACCAGCATACAGTAAATGAAATGTATACACAAACGAAATTATGTTGTAATGAAATGTAAATTCAGTTTGAACATACTATAAATAGACATGTCCAGCTGCTTGTCAAGGCAACAGTTAGAAACCAGTCCAAAAATTCAGTCCATCCAAGTCCATCCATCTCTTCCCCATACACCCTCCACCATTCCGTCCCATTTTGGTATCAAAGCCAAGTTGGCCCCCGGGAGTGTGTCATCAAGTACACTTGTAATCAGTTTTGATTATCAATAAAGTTGCTTTGTGAGTATTTCTTCACTTATTTTGGTTATGTTGTGCTTTACTGTTGTTGTTTAAGGAATTGCTGATTCAGAAGTAAGAGAGTCAAAAGTCTTAATACTTAGTTGTGTGCTTGTTATTATTGAGAAATTTTAATCATATTCCGCCCGGAGCGCAGAGGTAGCCATTGTTATCGCCGTTGTTAAGCCGTGTGAAGGCGTTTTAAGGTGTGTTGTTAGTGTGTAAATCCTCAAAGCATTAGATACTCGTGGTGGATTTGGTTAAAATAACTCGGTAATACAAATTATGGCTAAGCTTATTAAGAATCTTATACTTTCTTCTTCCTCATCATCAAATTCCTTATCTTCCATGTCTATTAAAAATAGTGAAGAAATTAGCTATGATGATTTAGATCAAGTTATTTGTGACTGGACAATTCCAACTGTTCAAAAACATGAAGTTTATAAAATGGGAAGTTTTCAATTAAAATCAAGTTATAAAATAAAAACTATTGAACGAACTGAATCCATTACTAGTAATATTCAGCATCTTTTTTTACTTAAGCCCCATGAAATACTCACAAAGCTACTTTATTGATAACAATAAAGATTGATTACAAGTGGACTTGATGATACACTCCCGGGGGCCAACTTGGCTTTGATACCAAAATGGGACGGAAGGGTGGAGGGTGTATGGGAAGAGATGGCTGGATTTTGGATAGGACTGGTTTCCAACTGTTGTTTTGACAAGCAGCTGGACATGCCTATTTATAGTAATTACACAATGCATTTACATTTCATGGAAACTGGATTTCATTAGTATTTACATTTCATTTACTGTATTTGTGAATGTTGCACGTGGCTCAGGCGCTGGATGTTTATCTGTGACTGACGAATTTTGCACTGTTTAGGAGCATGCGTGAATCTTGCATTATACATGTCGCTGGAGGACGTGATACGTGTCGCTAGAGGACGTGTTCCCGCTTTATCCAAAGCTTGAGGACGTGATACGTGTCGCTGGAGGACGTGTTCCCGCTTTATCCAAAGCTTGTATGTGGGATAGCCTATTTGTAGGCTTTGTACTTTGCTATTATTTTATCCAAAGCATTTGGTTATCCGTTCCTTTTAGCCATTTTTGTTGACTTTGGTTGTATTTTTTTCTTGATTTTTAATTCAAAGAGGCTTTATGAAGTCCGTAGGAAAAGTTGCCGATAAGAACCAAAGGGAGCACATGGTTGCTGTATTTAGATGATGTCATGTTCTTTATGGCGACTGTTCTTTTGGAGATGCTTTCGGAGTGGGGAATAGCGCTGATAAACAAGATCACTTTAGTCTGTATAGGATACTTTGTGGAAAATTGAATGGCTTGATAAGGCGGATGTGTTGTCGAGGCTTATTTTTTCCCTTTTCTTCGGATAAAGATGAATCCTTCATTTTCACTTTTTATCTCTTCTGCATCGGTATCTGCTTCAGGAGCAATAGTTTCAAAGGGATTATCATCAGCCCAGAGATGATGTAGCTGGTTACCGAAGCTTAATGGCGAGTTTTCAGAGGATCTTTCTTTCTGTATTTGTTCCATAATCTCTTTTTGTAGATCTTTTTTGAGTTGAAGTAGATCTGCCGCTGCAAGAAGAGCAGGAGAAGAGGCTGAACATGAATTCTTTTGTTTGTCTGGAATACTGGATAGAGGAAGCCTTTCTTTTTCTTTTTCAGGAGTTCTGAGAATTTCTGAAAATGATGGCTTTAGAGCTTGATCAGCAGAATATTGCTGCAGGATTGTCGTATAATCAAATTGATGCCAGAATTTGATATACATGACTCTAGATAGAACCAGTGGACTGAAGTCCATTTTTTTATAAAAATTCCATTTCAGGATCCATGGGATTTCATGCTTGCAATAGAATTGCATGGTGACATAAGGTTCTGTTGCTAGCTGTAAATATTGATAAAGGCTTTTTTCTTTTGTTTTGAGAGAGGCTTTATATGCTACAGAATAGGATTCATAAATAGGAAGAAGAGCTTGAGGAAGGAGATCTTTAGTGGCTCCGTATGATATCCAAAATTGTGTAAAAAACCACATAGGTATTTTATGAAAGTTGGATTTAAACCAAATAAACCAGGAATGCTGGAAGGATGGATTTTGATAACAGAGAATGGCTTCCCAAGCGGAAATATAATCATAATAATTAAAGATGAGGTCTGAATTAATTCTTTGAGGCATATGAAGAGGTTGTCCCCAATCGTCTGCTGAGAGGATATGCATAATCTTGATTTTTGAATATAGGATGTTAATATGGGATGATAAAGCATTTAAATATGAGTTTTTAGAACCATCAGTATGGTCTATAGTGCAGCTGCCAGTTCGGATAAGGATATGCTCATATGTTTTATAATCAAGGGGTTGAAAAAAGAAATGGTCGGGAGTGAATAGGGTCTGGATAATATGTTCCATAGGAAAGGTTTCTGTATAAAATGTGTCATCTAAAGTAAACATTCTTAATGGTGGTTTTGGGATAAAATATTGGTTTTGAGACGCTTGAGGTTTTCTGGATGTAGAGCTTGATGTGTTTTGAAATTGAGGAATATTAGAATTATGGGTTGCTCCCCATCTTTCAAGATAATTGCCACTAGGTTTTCTGGATATAGGTGGATAAGCTTTATCAATAGGGGACCTAAAAGGTCTAATCTGCTGAGGCCTCATTCTTTTGTCCTTATAAAAACTCACGAGATAAAAAGTCAGGAAGGAATTATTTTTGCCTGCAATATACTCAATGTCAAAATCAAATATAGCTAATAAAGCTTGCCAGCGAGCAAAGATTTGTTTAGCAGCAAGATTTTTAACATCTTTTTCTAAAATTTCTTTAGCAGATTTACAATCTATTCTTAATAAGAATTTTTTATTTAATAAATCACTTTGGAACTTCATTATACTATTTACTATAGAGAGGATTTCTTTTTTAATAGTTGAATAATTCTGTTGTGTGGATGTCCATGTTCCAGAAGTGAAACAAATGATTTCTTTTGTTCCAAGAGCATTTTGTTGGAGGAGAATTCCACCAAAACCTACGTCAGAGGCGTCGGTTTGAACTTCTTTAATAAATCTGGATGAGGGATAGTTAAACAAGGTAAATTTTGGACTTTTTGCTTGATAGTTTGGACAACTTTTGTATGGGCAGGTGACCATTCTACTAGATTTTTTACTAAACGGAGTTGTAATAATTTTCTTTCCTTGGCAAGATCTTTATAAAAATCAGAGACGTAATTAAGGCATCTAAGAAAACGTTGTAATTGTTCTTTACTGAGGATTTCATTAGGAAATTGAGAGACAAACTTAATGACTCTTTGAACTGGAGAAATAGTTCCTGTTTTAATTATAAAACCAAGGAATTGAATTTCTGTTTGAAAAAGCTTCATTTTCTTTTGAGATAGAACGAGTCCATTTTTGATAATAATCTTTTTGAAAATATTTAAATGCTTCCAATGGTCACAAATAGATTTTGAAAACACAAGGATGTCATCAATATAGACGAGTGTAAAATCTTGATATGAATTAAAAATATCATTCATAATTCTTTGAAATTCTGAAGGAGCATTTTTCAAGCCAAATGGCATGACGTCCCATTCATAATGACCAACTGGGACTGTAAAAGCAGTTTTATATCTATCTTCAGGGGTAATTTGAATTTGCCAAAATCCGGATTTAAGATCAAATTTAGAAAAAAGGAAGGCACAAGCTAGGCGATTGATTAGATCAGTTTTATTTGGAATTGGATATCTTATGGATTTTAAGACTTTATTTAGCGGCTTATAATTGATAACAAGACGGGGAACACCGCGTTCTTGTTCAGGCGCTTTATTTACATAAAAAGCAGCACAACTCCAAAGGGATTGTAATTTTTGAATAAGTTTTTTATCAAGAAGATCATTGATTTCTTTTGTGCATAATTGGATAAGATCTTTATTCATTTGAATAGGCCGAGCTTTGATAGGAATTTGGGATTTATCAAAATTATCAATATATGGAAGAGAAACAGTGTGGTGTTTCCTGTGCCGGAAGGCAAAAGAAAGGTCAGAACAACATTCTTTTTCCAGAGATTTTTTAAATTGGATTAAATCAGTTTGAAATTCTTGTTTTTGTAATCCTTCTTCTATTCTTAGAGAATTTAGATCTTCTTGAAGATAGGCAATTTTTTTTTCTTTATAGGAGATTTGATTTTGGATAAGATTGATATGTTGCATGGGAGTTGACTCAACAAAATCAAAAATTAATTCTTTATTGTCTTTTATAGTTTTAAGGCCTAACAAATTAATTTGAAAAGGCTGTAGAAGTTGTAGAAAAGGATTCCCAAGGATAACATCATTATTTAAATTCTTTCCTAAAAGACAATTGGTTGTTATACACATCCCATTTTTACAGATATGGACATTATTTACTTTATAGTGAATATGAAGTTTATTATTAGCAGTTGCTAGGCTGAGTTTATTTTTGATTTTTTTATAATATTTTGTTGGGATTAATCCTTCTCTGAGTAAATTAACATCTGCGCCACTATCTAGTAAGTAGAGTGTTTTAATAGAGAAGTTCTTGATCTTAATTGTAACTTGAGTTTTCCACGGTTGAAGTGGATTTTTTGTTAACGAATTTACAAACTTTTCTTGAAAGGTTTCTTGTTGCCCTATATTATCTTTATCTTTTTGAAATTCGAGATTCTCAAAATGTTGTTTTAGTTGTTGAAATTCATTTAAGTTTTGTTTTAATTCTTGTTTTTTATTATTAATTTCTTTATAAATATCTTGTAAAGATATATGATGAGAAAGAGCTTTTTGCTTTCTTATGTTGGGCTGTTTAGATACACTCGGAATAGAAGATTTTTCTTTTTGATTTTCTTTGGTTATTTTCTGTATTTTCTCAAAATATTTATTTTTTAATCTTTCTTCTTTAAGGTCTTTAAACATTTCTAAAATCATATCTTCTTGGGCTGAAAGAACGTTTAAGGAGAACAAAGGAGAAGAATAATTGTTAGCCTGCAGAAATGAGGAATTTGTATTACTATTTTGCTCTGAGATGTGATTGAAATAAGATTTATCATTTAGATAAGATTTATCATCATCTCTTTGGATGTTTGCAACATCGTTTATGGGTACGGCTGAGGTGTCTTTATAAATAATTTGATGTAAGGGTGGATGTATAGATTCTTTAGTTCTTTTGGGAGAAGAACTGGTTGAAGCTATAATCCATGATGAACTTAATTTTGTTATCATATTTATGGATAAATCTTCAATATTATATCTTTTCTTCATGGCTAATTTAAGCCAATCAAAGAAATAAAGGTTTCTTTCATTATCACACATATATTTATACCACTTTTCTTTTAAGAAGTCTTTATGTTTCTTTATGTTCTGGAGAAATATTTTTAAAGAAAGCTTTTGTCAAAGGATGAGCGGCCAAATTCTTTTTTAACATTTCTTTATCAATTTCAAAACTTTCAATAACATTTATATTGAAATCAGCTTCTGAGGGATTGTATGTATGAGATGGAGAAGCTTGATAAGAAGGATAAACAAGTCCTGTAGGCCTCAAATTTATATGAGGTGGTTCCTGTATGGAAGATCCTACAACAGAAGGAGGATGAGAATAAGACTTTTTCAAGGGTTGATAAACTGTAGGAGTTCTAAAAATCAAAAGGTCTCCAGGCTCCTATTTTTATTCTATTAACTGTTATCGTCACAACGAAATGCACAAAAAGAAAAGAAGAAGAAAAAGCCCTGATATAGATAGACAGATATACAAGAGCTTTTTGGTTGCTTTCCAGACAAGTAGCACATGGGTGAAGTTGCCGCCCTCCAGTGTAAAGGAACACATTAGTCAGAAGGTCTGTTCAAGCTAGATTACCTTTTAAAGAATAAAAAAGACTAAATCATTCAATCCTGGAGATTGAGTCAGCTTAACAAGAAAGTTTAGTGCAGTGGAGATTTTGAAGATATTATGCTATATCATACTAAATTTGTTTCACATTATATTTGCACTACAACATTGTAACATATAATTATTACATACATTTTAATATCCATGATTTAATTATCTCGCTCTTCTCTTTCTTTTGGATGTTTAGTGCTTAGTTCTTTGTTCGATTCGTTGCTTTCTGTGTTCTTGGGCTGTCTTAGCCTTGTTTGGTTTTTTTTCCTTTTTCGAGCAATAAAATTTTTACATTTACCAAAAAAAAAAAAAAACCCAGTAGGATGTCAGTAGATAATACAGTTCTTAGGTAGTGATAACGGGACCTCCCAAGGGAGCAAGAGAACACTCTACCACAGGTTCAAGCCTGTGTCTTTACATAGAAAACATACGAAGAAGCAAATATAGGATTTTCAAAGCATGCCCATTGGCTGCAAATTGCAAACCTAGTTAGATGCTCCAGCATCCAAACTGGAGCGATCCACATCTGTATGGGGCTTCCGTGCCAAGAAGAAGTACATAGGTGTGAAGATCTCTTTCCTGTGAAAATTCACAAATACTCATTTCATTAATCCTACTTTATATATGGGGCCAAGGGCCCATTTGTGTTGCGTGTAACTGAATTCCTAGGAATTTTAAGAATGTATTCAAAGTGATTAACTTAAAAGTAAAGAAACAAGGGGGCAGATCCAAAAAAGACCATTCCCATTTGGCAAGTAGGAAAATGTCAAACTGTGTTTTCCAGATGCTGTTACTCATCAAAACATCTAAACACCAGGATGTATTTTAGTTCCCCAGAAGGTACTAAGTAATATACTAATAATTGTATTAAATCTGGCCAAGTTGCATGATATTCAGTAAGTTGTACTGGGGCCATTATTTGCCAGCTCGATATCAATGAGTGTAATCAGATGCGACTTGGGCAAATGAACATGCAACTTGCCAGACCCCAGCAGGGGTAGTTGATATCCTTCAATTTCAAACTTGATAAAATGAGTTTTTTTGTTTTTTTTTTTTTACTGTATGACTTGAACCCACAACCTTTTTTGGTTGTGAAACTGAGCATCTTCCAACTGCTACAGGCTTGTCGAAATGAATGTATCAATTCCTAGGTATTTTGTAAAAGATGACTATGCATGTTTGAAAATAAAAAAGGAGAGGACAGTGTATGTGAAAATGAGCTCACCGTCCACCTTCAACAAGCCCGGCTGCAGCCTTCTCCAGAAAAGATGAAACTATTTGACTTCCTTCAGGAGCAAGCCCTAAGAACTCTAAAACTTTCACCTAAACACGTCGAGGAATTGCTTGTTAACCAAAACCAACATTTCAACACAAGAAAGTAGTGCCACTGGAGCACCACAAACAATTCTTGACATTTTTAAACAAAGCTCTAAAAGGAAGTTGCTTTGGAATCTCAGGTACCATATTTTTTGTGATGAAGCACCCAACAGCTGTTGAATGAAAGCTGCTCAGGGAGAAGTGACTTGTATCCAGCGGCAAGTACCAAGGTAAGGGCGAGTCCCTAGCGAGATCTTTCTCCCAAATAACCTTCAGAATAAGCATTGTCTTCTTGAAAATTTCTTTTTCACATCAGATTGAAAGATTCTACAACACAAAGGTGAAATATGTGCTGTTTACCTCAAACCCTGCAAGCTTCAGAGCTTCAAGGCATTGACCAGTTGTCCTTATGTCCGAAAGGCCATCACCAATCTGAATTTCTGCCTGTCTCCATGAAAATAGTTCATCTCAAACACATGCATCCATGGAGAGAGAGAGAGAGAGATAGAGAGAGAGAGACTTTGGACCTTAATTCGCTGGTAATCCTTGTTCATGGGATCAAAGGAATCAGTCAGACACCACTCATCAGCAGCAAAACATTGGCCAGGCTTTAACACTCTATAAATCTCTTTATAGCACCCCACCTATTTAAGGCAGCAAATAAAAAAGCTAGGCTTTGGAAAGTGATATAATCTGCACTCAGACAAGAAATAATAGCAGAGAATTCAAATGCATATACAGCATCTGGTGCATGGCAGGTTGCTTCTATTGCATAAATTGTGTCAAAAGAATTATCGGCAAATGGCATTTTAATGAAGTCAGCCTGGAAGAATAGAGAGAGCATACTTGAGACAACAATCATTAAAAAATTATGCAACTGCTCGAGTGATTTTATGAAGTTGGGATGGAAATTGTTTAAAAAATGAAAGATTTACATAAATTGACCTAATCTGATTAAAATGAACCAACCTTAACAAAGTTGCAGGACTTGTCCACTCCTACTAAACAATTCAGTTCCTGTGGAGCAGCATTTGTCAGTACAAATGCTGTAACAAGGTATCATGATCAACATTGGAAATTTTGAAATTATGAAAGACAATGATAGCATCAGAAATCAAAACTAATATCAGGTTAGTCATAGTATGCAATTATTCCATAGAGAATCAAATGGTGAATCGCTTTAGGGGTGAATCGAATTGCGATATTTTCTATTTTTCTCAATATAGATGGAAAAATAATAAAAATATATATATAAACAGAGAAAATTATAAATGTCCATAATCTATCTATTTTTCATCCATGTCGACATCAATACGTGACAATTATTAGCATCTTGATATACTACTACCAAAGCCAATGAGCATTGTTAAATTATAAAAAAGTAACACATCTATCATATCAACACAAAAAATATACATGTAGTCTGTAGAATCAAAATACTCATATGTTTAAAAGGAAAAAAAATTATACTTGCATTAGAATTGTGCTGTTGGCCCTTTGTATTCGCTTTTTTTTTACAGTGACATAACTCTAAAATACTCTTTCCATTAATAGTCCATGCAAAAAAAGGGTGCGAATTCAAATATTCATTAGTTAATGAATCACAAAAGTACTAAAATTAAAGAATCACCAATAGGTAGGCCCCACTAGTTGATGAAAAGGAAAATTTTGGATTCCATCACCGTGTGGGCCCAACAAGTGGATAAGGAAATCATGGAGATGTGAAAGAACATACGGGGGAAAAAAACTTGACACTGGCTCCCAAACAGCAAGATTAATTTATGTCAAACATCAATTACATTTCAAAAAAAAAAAAAACAGTAGAGTTGACAAAAAATGTCAGATTTGCCCAAATATAATTTGGATTTTGGTTGCTGAAACAGATGGTAGATTCATCGTAGGCCCTAATTGGAGAAGAAATGAAAAAGGGAGAGAGACTAGAAGGGAAATGGGAAAAAAAGTGGAAAAGAAATTACAAAAAAACTAAAATAAACTATTAGACTTCCAAATTCTCGTCTTTGTAAAATGACCGAATCGTGAATCGTGAATTGAATCATATCGAATCGCACGATATTTAATTCAATACGATTTCAATGTACGATACGAATCATTTTTCCACCAATACGATACGAATCGTAGGATTTGAATCGCGAATCGTACGATATTAACAACTATGCTTACAGTTGCTCTTGATATTTGATATTCATTGTTATTCAATCCTGTAATGAATGTTGAGCTGCAATGGACAACCATACAAGCCAAAAGTCATGAAAGAGGATATATTAATCAAGAATCGATATTATGATACAGAGTAGTGCAGTCAGTTTTTCTTCTTCCTTTCAATGGGTAAGTTAAGAAGGAAATTGATTCAACAGGTACCTTTTTTCCTTTTGGTGTATGTCAAACATTTCTAAGAATATCATAACAAATTCGTATATGTCTTGAATATTCAAACATCAAGTCAATTAGTTGCAACTAAGTAGACTTATCTTGGCACTAAAAACAATATTTGAAAGAAGAAAAATGCAGAATTAAGAAAGACATCTTCAAGAGGATGTACGTATTGTCCTCTTCCATTTTGGTCCAAAAACCGCTAGTATCCCTGAGAATCTAAGTAACGATGAAAGAAAAAGAACCTCATCTTCTAATAAGAAGGCTTGTAAAATTGCTCCTACAAATTATGATTGCTACAATAAAATGCCTCCAAAGGAGTACAGAAGGTGGCACATTGTTTGTCCTCAATATTAAGACAAATATATGGAGATTAGGAATTCGAACCCAAAAAACATAATAAGCAAGCTTAGTGAAATTCAGTTCCTCATAGAACTGTAAAATCTACTTGATTATAGAAGCAATCACAAATATTACATAAGGTACACAGTAAAAAAGTCAATTTAATTTTTGTTCAAAGCAAACTGTCTATCAGGCTTAAAGATAAAGTAGTAAGACTCATGCTTCCAGCGATTTATAGTTTCCTGTATAAATTCCTTGATGTTAACTTTGATGAATATTGAAACTTGGCCTAACTGAAGCACTATATAAGCTTGGAATCCATGAATCATCAGATTCCACTGTCAATTTTCTAACTATTTTGCAAATAAATATGAGAAATGAAAGGTTTTTAGGGATGCCTTTTGTTATGAGAGCTTGTATTTATGACTATTGTACAACAATAGAAATCCCATCCAAATACTCAAAATGAATAGTTAGGGTGTCCTTGCTTTATGACAAGAACACAAAAAAAAAAAAGGAAAAAAAAAAGAATGTTCTATGCAAAGACATGAAGCTTACATAAATCTAGCAATCTCGCATAGTGGTCCACCAATGCCACATCCCACATCCAACACCTAGAATCACAAGCCAGAATCCTAGAGTGATTTCTGTAAAAGGTAAGGGAAAGTCTCAAGAGTCAAGAAATTCCTTTTTGTGCAATCTTAAATGAAAATTTCTTAAACCTTCATTCCGGGTTTCAAGCTTAGTTGTAAAGCGAAAAAATGATCCTGACGTTTGATGCTTTGGCGAAGTGACTCCCCTTTCCACCTGAAAAACAAATTAGAAGAAAAGAGTAATTTGCTATTGTTACTTAAGTAGTGTGATTAGCAAGAAACCATGGAGATGCCCGCATTATGCATGTCCAAATACAAAACTAATTTCTCGTGGTACTTCTGAAAAAGAAGACAACAAGTTTTCCACAAAGAGAGAGACCAAACGCTCAGATGTGCAGGCATCACTCACCAGTGAGCAAAATGGAGAGACTCTCCCCAACCATATTCATAAAAGCTAGTCGCAATATCATAATATTCGTTTGCCTGAAAACCGCATAACATGAATATTGCAACCAGTATAAGCATTTTAAGTTAAAGCTACAACATAGCACCTAAACTTCTAGGTTCAAGTAGCATCAATAAAATAGACAATAAACCAAAAGAAAGGTTAGAAAGATTTGCTTCCCCACCCAATTATACTTTGCATGCAGGTCCTCAATTCATTCGATTCGCACACGAGGATAAAACCATGCATTTCGTGCTCATGAACGTTTTTGAATTTTGCTACCAAACGCACATAAGATTCAATCAATTTGAAATACTAGTAGTTAAATGACATGAGGTAGTATATGACTGAAGGAGAATCACCTATGAAAAAATTAAACAAAAACAACTAAGGGAGTCCGGATCCCCTGTCTCATATATTACATGGAACCATGCAGCACATCTTGGAATATCCATCATAGGGCTCACATAGAGATAATCCGGACCATTTAACATGATTCCCTTCCCCTCTAAGGATATATCGTCCAATTTCGATTTGATAGGAGTGGGTTCCACCGTTCAAATGAGCAAATGGATAAGCTATTAACTCCACATCAGCACCAGTCATAATTTTGAATCAAATGTTTGATCTTATGGTGAGACTTTGATGATATGTCATTGGAGGGGATGAGATTGATCATGAATGATCTGAATTATCTCCCTGTGCCCCAAAATGGAGTTCCCATGGCGGCCTATACAGACTCTTCAAAAGGTAATGTTCTTTCATAAAATAAAAAAGAAGGTAATGTTCTGTTACCATGCCTGTGCAGTTAGCTTTCCGCTTTTCCTGCTCACCGCATACATGATACCTTTCATACCTGGAAGATTAAAAAAATGGAAACAAAAGAATTCGATTGTGCTGGTCAGCAGCAAAAGCTTAAAAACTAACCACCACATATCAAAGCAACTGTGTCCCTAAATGGACTTTGCCATTCCACTACCCTGTTCCTCCATCTCCATCAATACCCAAGCATTAAATTGCAAACAATCACCAGTTTGCGTTTGCCGAAAATTTCAAGGTCGTTCCTTTTTGGCATTTGATCATATCAGCCTTGGTTAATCTCAGAATTTTATAAAAGTTCAGAGTCTGCCGATCAGTTCTAATCTGTTGTTAATGCTTCCAGCTATTAAAATGCGTCCATCAACATCTTCGATTGAGGGAAAACACAGACACACAAATTCCTTATTCATCAAAAAGACCAGCTCTTTCTAGAAAAAGCATCGTCTGAACCAAAGATTATTGTAACTATTTCCCAAAAGTGATATCAAATCAAAGTGGAGATGGAAATCTCTTTTTTGATGTGGTAATTGGGGCTACTTTAGGAATTGTGGTATTTGGGGTCACCTTTTCAAAGAATTTCAATAATCAAAATAAATATCACAGGAGGTTTATTATGAAAATAGATCTCAATTTATAAGAAGGTAACACGAATCTTTTATCTCTAAAGATAAGAATTCTAACCATAATCCCCTAAACTAACATTATCTAATCTTTAACACTTTAGAACCCACCATTTGCTTCATTTCCTATGAATTTTGCATGGTCAAACTCCATTTCCTTTTAACTAAAAAAAGCCTCCCTCGAGGCAAAAGCTTGAACTTGTAAATATCATCTAAAATTAAAAAATATAATTAGAAGTTTACCAGATACTCTAATATATAAACTCGCACAATAACCCATGCTAAACATGGGCTTGACCCACATGGGTAGGATCCCCATTCCATCTTACTATATTTTTTTACATTTCTCAGATAAGAAATTACATGTTAATATGTTGTGGTATAATGATTAGGTTTGTTATTTACATTGGCAAAAGATTATGTGTTCAAATCTCAAAGCTCAATTAAAAAGTCCAAATTGAAACAATTTTGGTCAAAATTGATTGCAAAACCTTTTAGCTTAATTTATTATAGGGACTTTTATGAAAAAATTAATCCTAAATATAGATTATATGAATTGATTAATAAATATTAGAAAAAATTTAATTTGGAGTTTATACTCCATCAAAAGACAAATATGCCCTCAACTAACGATATCGTTAGGCATACAAAACCTTACAAACATTTTCTTCCGTTTCTTCTCCATATTCTCTTCTCCATTTTGAAATTTTGTTAGAGTCTTCATTTCTCAACCATGAGCATCTTATCCTTTTTCTTATTCTTCTTCTCTTATTTATTTCCCTTTCTGTAGAATTGGTATGTCCTCCTCCTCCTCCTCCTCCTTCTTTCACTAGTACACCTTTTTCTTGTTCTTTTTCTTCTTCTCTTCTTCTTTTTTTTTAATTTTCTTTTCCTTTAATCTCTCTTTCTATTCTAACAATCCCTTTACCCTCTTGTGTTTTTTTTTTCCTTGCATTCCTCTCGGTCCTCTCTCTCACTCTCTCTGTTTTCTCATACTCTCAACCCTTTTCTTTCTCTCTTCTCTATGCCCAATTATTTTTAATTTTTGTTTTGTTTCTTTTCTTCTCTTGTAAGTCTTCTCTCCTTTCCTCCTATTGTCATTCCATTCTATCCCCTTCTTTTTCTCCTTCTTTTCTCATTTTTTTCCTTTCATTTTTCTTTCCTCTCGTTTTTTTCCTCTTCAGTTATAAACCAAAAATACCAAAAAATTACTTTATGGATTATGGCCCGTGAGTTTTATGACTTAATCGTAAATTATTCAATGGCTAAGTCGTAAGGAACTTATAGCTTCGCCGTATGGTCAATTGTATGTGAAAAATACCAAAAAAACTCTCTGGATAATAGCCCGTGAGTTTTACAGCTTAGTTGTAAATCATTTTACTGCTTAACCATAAAGACCTTATGGCTTAGCCGTAGGGTCAACCGTAATGGAACTCAAAATTCAAGAGTGAATTTATGACTGTCAAGTAACGATATCATTACCATCTTTAATGCTTTATATGCCCATTTTGGCTTCCGATATTCATTCTCTAAATTTTTTAATACTGAAATACCAAAACTATGTAGAGGGCATAGGAATTGACCCAAAAAATTGGATTCATGTAGTACTATATAACTATCAGGTAATGATATCAGTACTATTCTTTATGTATTATCTTTTTCAATTTGGTTCTGTTTATTCATTCCGTAAATATCTTTATACGGAGAAACATAAACTATGTAGAGGGTATAGAAATTGACAAAAAAAAATTTTTATTCACGTATAAATTTATAACTTTCAGGTAACGATATCGTTGCCATTTTTAACACTTCATATGCCTGTTTTTTTTCATTTCATCTTGATGCCGTTTTTGGTTAAATTCTAATTCCCTATGCCCTCCCCATATTTTAGGTATCTTAGTATAAATAAAATGAATGTTGGAAGCCAAATTGGGGAAGATAATGCTTAATGAATAGTAACAATTTCGTTACCAGAAAATTATATATTAATATATGAATCCATTTTTTTTTGGGTCAATTCCTTTGCCCTCTACATAGTTTATGTATCTTAGCATAAAGATATTTAGGGAATGAATGTTTAAAATCAAAATGGGCATATGCAGTATTAAAAATGGTAATGATATCGTTACTTGAAAGTTATAACTTAAAGCATGAATCAAATTATTTGGGTCAATTTCTATTCTCTCTATACAGTTTATGTATCTCAATATAAAGATATTTAGAGAATGAATTTTAGAAATCAAACTGGACATATAAAGCGTTAAAAATTGTGACGGTATCATTACCTGACGATTACAATTTAGCCGTACGGCTTAACCGTGAGTTAAAAAAACACTATGCAAATAAGGTCCACCCGTAAAATAGCCTACGACTTAGCTGTAAATTAAATTTAGGTAACGATATCGTTACTTGAAACTTTTAAACTCATGCATGAATCAAATTATTTGAGTCAATTTCTATGCCTTCTATATAGTTTATATATCTCAATATAAAGATATTTAGAGAATGAATTTTGAGAACCAAACTGGATATATAACGCGTTAAAAATGACAATGATATCATTACCTGACTATTATGGCTTAGTCGTAAGTGAAAAAATACTGCGCAAATATGGGCCACCCGTAAAATGACTTACGCCTTAGCCATAAATGCACTGATGCTTACCGTAAGGTCTAACCATAAGTGAGAAAAAACTGTGCAAATGCGGTCCACCCGTAAAATGATTATGGCTTAGCCGTAAATACACTACAGCTTAACTGTAAGGCTTAGCCATAAGTGAAAAACCTTGCGTAGATGCGATCCAATCAAAGCTGAGGGCATATTTATCTTTTGATGGAGCACGAACTCCAAATTGGACTTTTAAGCCTTTCTTAATCAATTGATATAATCTAAATTTAGAATAAAGTTTTTGGTAAAAAAAAACCCTTGAGTTATCCCCATCTCATATTAAAATTTGAGATTCAAATATGGAGGAATAGGTGATGATATTGCCAGTGCACTGATGCTCGCCACTATTCTTTAGTCACACATCCAGCTATATCCAAAAACAATTAATCTTTCTCCTTTTATGTTTTTCAAAATGTGCAAACGATTTGGGTTTCTATATATCTAGGATTGAAATACTGAGTTATCTCCACCTGATATAAAAATTTGAACTCCAAGCAGGAAGAATGAGTGATAGACCACTAGATGATATTGCCACCCAAGGTCATATCATTGTCAAAGCCTTATCTCAATCTATTAATAGTCAAATCCTAAAATAAAAGTTGTGTTTTTAAATCTATTTTTAATACCTCCTTCCTTGTTCTCTTTGGCCTATTAGTTTTCTTGATAGGGTATTAACTACCTACACAGATTTTACTTAGATTTTACTGTCAATCCCGAGCCAAGGTAGAGGAGGAGTATTAGGTAGGTTGACACTTGATGTAAACTTTTGTCACAATTCAAATTTAAATCTCCAGTGAAATATAGAATTATGGTGATATTAACTCCCGTCAAAATAAATTTCATTCAAAGTGAGGGCAATATTGATTTTTAATGGGTGGACCATACAACATAAATTTTATTCCATTTATGGCTTCTTTATGTTACGCCATGGAAATGGAAGTCCAAGAGGGAGGGTTGGACGTAGGGCTCCTCTCTTGAATAAAAACTATTATAAAAAGTTAGATTTTCAAAGAAGAGTTTTCGCTGCACTGGACAACCAAAATTTGAATCCAATAAAAAAAAAAGTCCAACACTTTGCACAGATGTACCCTTATGGAAAACATGAGAGAGACATTCGACAGTTCTAGATTCCTCCCTTTTTACCTATCATTGCTAGTAGTGCCGTTAAAACGGTGGCTCAGCTGGTTTGAGCCTTAGATGTGTTATCCAAGTCTTGAGTTTAACTCCCGCTCTTTGTATTATTGGGGTACTATGTGTGCAGTCATATATGT
Organism: Sextonia rubra; assembly: GCA_037013555.1. Lineage (NCBI taxonomy): Eukaryota > Viridiplantae > Streptophyta > Magnoliopsida > Laurales > Lauraceae > Sextonia > Sextonia rubra. The sequence goes on along the minus strand of JASUAD010000001.1, from coordinate 14,552,734 downwards.
ATTTCTTAGAAAATAGTCCTTGTTCGTCAAATAAGGTAACTCTTGGGTCAAAGGCTAAAGGTCTTTAGGTTGGGCTAGCGAGAAATTCTCTGAATTAAAAAAAAAACAATTGAGTTAGTAGTTGTACTAATTTTTTATTTTTTTAATATTAACCTTCATTGAAAAGACTTAACAGTTGTGCTAATTTTTGTGAGTGCATCATGTTTATCAAGCTTGAACTTGGTCATTTAAGTAATGTACCAGCCCCAAGTAACAAATTGAGCATGCATGGGTGTGCGATCTTATTTGTTACATTGGATGAGTGGTACAGAACTTATGAGACAATCTACTCACCTAAGGATTGATTTTTGGGTGTTTATGTGAGATAAGATATCTTTAACCACGAAGTGTCTGGTGTTTCTTGCGTTGGGTCTCTTATAAGGAAAAAAGAAGGGCAAACTAAGCGCCAAACCACCATTAAATAATATGATCAAATACACCTTTCACACTAGAATTAGTTCCAATATGTTTCATATGGAAAAATAAATAAATAAAAAGAGCTTACATCCGTTTATTGCCAGAAAAACATCAAACATAAAAGACCCGAAAAACCCTTTAAGGTCACATTTGGCTATAAAATCCTTAACAACTACTCATCAGTTTTTATAAAAGATTTGAAAAATCTACGTTTTACATTCATAAAATCTTCACAAATTTAGGTCAGACCTCTCTCTGGGATTTTGAAAATACTATGTTTCGTGGAATTATGCATGAAAACCAAGTTTCCTCAGATAGATATATACTGATCTTGAGTGATATTCTCAATTTTATGGATAATTAGTAAGAAATTCTCAAATCTGTGACAATGAGTAATCGTCAAATTTGTGGGCACCCCTTTACCAAAAATAAAAAATAAAAATTTGTGGATGCTAGTGCTTGTTAGACAAGATTAAAAAACAAATCAACTTGACTGCGGCCTATTTAAGCACGAGTCTGATTCTAGTGCCCGATCAAATATGATGGAGATTGGAGCCCGTGTACGTATATCTCAATTCTCGTTTCCTATCGAATGTCATTAGATTTGTTGCACACACGGTACCAATCACGTACTTAGATGTCCGATGAAATTAATAATAGGATAATTCTTTAGCCGAATTCTTAACTACCATTTGTTATGTTGATACGAGAGCAGTCCCCTTGGGCATTTCAAAATGCAATGTTCATTTGCTGTAGCTCAGCATTCCAACCAAATTACACTATATTAGAGTAAAAGGTTTTGAAGATAATTTTGACATTTTGATCGATAGTTATAGATACTGTTTGTAATTTATCTACTTTTTTCCCTCACTTTTAAAATGTAGTTACTCATTTTTTTGCGTGTAAGTACTTAAGTTCTTTTCTCATCTTCTACAAAAATTTTATTTTTATCCTAAATATCATACGCTGTTTCTTTTTACAATATTTTACTTAACTCATTTCAACTATACAAAATCTTTTTTCACCAAAAAAAGAAAAAAAAACCACCTCTACAAAAGTCTTAAATTAGGAAAAGAGATATGATAATAATATTTTGCATTGAAATTTTATGCACTATCTATATTAAATCATTATTGATAAGCATTTAATAATGCTTTTACATCATCTAAACTTATTTTTAAAAAAATATTAAATATTATTTCATAGTTATCTGTGAACATGCCTGCACTAAGTATGGATTGTTGGTTAGTGCAAAATTACAAGCAATCTTTGAAAATTGGAACTCTCAAAATTCCAACCTCTTTTAACATTCATCAATGCTTTTCCAGCCAACGAGACGGGTTTGGAATTCCACTTGGCATCTGTAACATTTGACTTAGGAGCGAAACACGGCTTAAAAATCTCTTGATGGGACCCACATACATATAAAAATTAATCCCACTCAAAATTATTGTTAAATTAATCCCACGGGAAGTGTAACGTATGAACACATACAATTTTACGGTTTATATTTTGCTTTCCCCTAATTAAATACCTCCTTTACAACGTGATTAAAGTCAGAAGTAGTTGATTAACAAACTAAATATTCATCGGTTTTCATAACTCGTTCAAAACGTCAAAGTCCGCGACGCCTGCCATCCCATCCTGAGGATCCGTACTCGACCGAGGGAAGAAAGCGCGAAAGAAAGGAGACGAAGAAGAAAGAGCCGCCGAATCTTCTCCTTCTTGATCCTCTTCTTCGTCTCTCCTTCCCTCTCCCCGATTTCTCAGATAACAAGCATTTAATCCCACCCTTGGTCAATACCGTGCCCTAACAAAATCTCCTTCACTGACTGCTCTCTTTTTATCTGTAAACACAAACCCTATTTTTGTTTCTCTCTCTCTCTCTCTCTGTTCGTTTCTTCCTAGACGCTCCTCAGCTGTTGATCTGTTGAAACAGAACGGTATGCATAATTGCAATCCGATCGATGAAATCAATCAATGCAATTCATTTTTCTTCTGCTTTCCTTTGATCTTGTCTCTGTTTTCTGTTTCTTTGCGTTCTAGGTTTTGTTTGAAATCCAAGCGTGTGTAGATCAGCGGTTGCTTTCATCAATCCAGAGTATGGAATTATCTATTAAAGCTATGGCCGATGAGAGCGACTTCACCTTTTGCCAGGTAAGTTGTTACATCTTCTTTTGGAATGATTTTTAGTACTAGCTATGATCACCATTCGTGGTTTTCTTTCATGGCTTTTTCAAATGTAGTGCTGGCTATACATGCATGCATGATTTTTAGTACATTCATGCACAGAATCAGTCCGATTGGGAAGCATTAGCAATCTTCTGATAGTCATATTAGTTGCGTATTTTATCGTTTATGTACTTCATGCATGATTTCTTGAATTGACTGGACGTAAGCTACATTTTTTTTTAAAACATGGCTGAATCTTTTTGTTTAGGTTGGTTTGCAAGGAGATGGAGACAGTTTAGAATCCCCAAAAATCATTCCTATCACCGGCAACATCACAATCAATGGCAATCCGTCCTTGTTAGAAAAGAATAGTTCATCAGGTAATTCAACATCTGAGGAGTCAGGAACTGATGATTCTTTGACCTTTAAGGACATTGATAAGCTGCCTTCGAAACTCAAGGTGATTGAATGTTTGGACCAAAGAGATTTTGGCGATTCTTTTCTTGATGCTCGGGATGGAAAGACCGTTATAAAAAAGCCAATTGCTCGAAAAAAGGTCCCTTTTGAGAAAGGATTCAGCCAAATGGATTGGTTAAAAGTTACACGAACTCATTCTGACCTGGCAGGTACTTCACAATCCTCGCTTATTAGTTATTAATTGCATTTTAGACATTTTAATGTAATCATATCAGTATTCATTTAAGCAACAGCGAAGGGTTCTATTAGAACATATGGTCCCCGTGTCTCCCCCAATCCTCGATTTCCAGCATCCTACCAAGTTTCGGCATATTATTTGATTGATTGTTCAATAAACTTTTAAGCTTCAACATGATTGTAACCATTTAGAGGGATTCATGATCCATTTTCGGCTGTTGTTGTTAATCATTACTATTTGCTACTGGGTTTTGTGACTGATTGTTTCAGGATTAAGGGGGCGGTCAAATAGAAGATTCATTTCTATAGATGAAGTCAAGCAAAACAAAACAGGGGAGTCTATTTGGACTGTTTTAAATGGTCGCGTGTATAACATTTCACCCTACCTGAAATATCACCCTGGAGGTATGAACCATTTTTCTATCACCCTGGAGGTATGAACCATTTTTCTTTCTCATTCTTATTTTAGACCATTACTTGGGCATCTTTGACATTAAGATAAGATTGAGTTAATTATGTTTATCTGCTGACCATTTTTTAGTCACTTTATCCTCTGACCTGTTGACTCCATGATGCAGCCCTAGGGTTAGGGCTTGCGTGGAGGTGCCTAAGCACGTGTCCAAGGACACTTCAAACCGTCAAGATGACTTCACACACACATGAGGGTGCACCTCTCTGGGAAAACCCAATTCTATTAATCAACCAAATTTGAGAATTTCTTCTCTACAATGCCATATATATAGTAAAAACAAACTTAATGTGTAAGAAAACTCTAGGCTAATAATGGAAACTTTCCTAATAACAATTTAATTAGAACTCTACTAATAATAATCCTAATCTAATTTGAAGAAGGGCTGCTGGGGTCTAGACTGCATCATCCTCCCCGGGTTGAAAGAAGAGTTCGTCATCGAACGCGATTCTGCTTCGGATTGCCAATGTAAATGTGTTGAACATGAAGGACTTCCGTTGTGGCAGCTTTCCAGGAATTCTTCTTTGGCGGTTGTGGTTTCCCAGGATGAAGAGTAACTTGCTGTCCACCATGCATGAATGTATAGGTGTTGTCGCACATGCCATGAGTCCCATTTTTGTCATACATCCATGGACGGCCCAATAAGATATCACCACTATCCATAGATAGCACATCACACCGGATTGTATCTTTGTAAGTCGCACCAATGGCAAAAGTAACTTTGCAAGTATATCGAACATGCGCTTGATCCCCATTCATTAGCCACTTGACAAAATAAGGACGGTTATGCTTATAAACTTTCAATTGGAGGCGATCAACAAGGGCTTGAGAGATGAGATTTTCACAACTTTCGCCATCAATAACAACTATGCAATTTTGTCCCTGAACTGTACCTGCGGAACGGAAAATATTTTTTCGCAACCACTTATGCTCAACAGTTGGGGGAGCGTCCTTGAGGACAATAAGAGCTTCACTTGTGGTATCTGCATCAGTGAATTCAACTTCCTCAGTGTCTATCCTTAAGATTGTCAATATCCTTAGAATCAGTGTCAGTACCTTTAAGATCATCTCGGATATTGTTATCAGCACCTACAATGTCAATCAAATGTATTCGCTTCGGACATTCTGCACTGCGATGCCCATGCTGGTGACAATGAAAACAAACCATCTTATTTTGACCTCAGTCCGAGTAAAAATCTGTCCATTGGATTTAGCTTCTTGTAGAGGGGAATTCTTTAATGGAACCCATTTGGATTTTTGTACTTGATGATTTGCAATTCCTTCAGCTTCAAAAGCATGTTGGATGAGTTCATCGACATTATCAAAATGTTGGAAGGCAAGGATATGTTGAATGTCTATTCTCAATGCATTAAAAAATCTATCAACTACCACATCATCATCTTCATTCAAGCCACAACGAGCTTGCAGAGTTAAAAATTCCTCAGAATATTCAATAACTGTCTTGGACCGTTGTTTCAAGTTTTGAAAACTGGAACGTAGATCTCTTGCATAGTTGACATGGAGGAATTTTTGCTTCAAAATATTTTTCATCTCAGTCCATGTATCAACAGGGTCCATGTTCTGATTCCTCCGTTTTCTTTGCAATTCAGCCCACCAAGTTGCAGCATAATTACAAAATCTAGTAGCAATCAGTGTGACTTTATGATGCTCAGTCATTGGCTTGTGTGTGAAAATATTCTCCACACACACTAACCAATCCATAAATTCAGCGGGCTGTAATTTTCCATCATATTCAGGAATCACAGTTTTAATCCCTGATTCACTATCAGGATTATTAACTGGCGGATCTCGGTGATTCTGAAGATTTGCACCATCATCACGATGGTGATGCACACGCTGATGATTTTCTAAATTTGTCACTCTAATGTGCAATTGTTGCAAGGTGGTGTGCATGCCATCAACTTTTGCAGATAATTCTCTAATGGCACTAGCTAAATCTTCAAATGAAGAAGATGAATATTCAACATCCACTTGCTTCTTAGGAGGCATTTTATTATTATTATTATTATTATTTTGTGAGAACAAGAAGCTGGGTCGAGTCGGGTTGGACTTGTGAAGGGCTGGACCAATTGAGGTCCGTTTACAAATCAATGGGTCGGGTTACACGTGCTCGTTTCTCCTCTTCCTTTGTGTTCGGGTCTCGTGTAGAGAAAGAAATAAAGAGACAGGATGGGAAAACTAATCTGCAAGGAGAAAAAGAATGGAAAAGGGGCTGGCGCGCTGCGACGATAATCACGACCAGTGGCGCACGATGCAACAGAGATCCTAGCTGCAGGGATGGTGCGATGGAGACCGGGGCAAATCGTCGAGGTGCTGCTCGTCGCGGCTGATGCTGACGGCGACGATGAAGCAGGTGGAAACCGACAACGATGGAAGCCGCCGGTGCCTGGTACGACATCTCAGCTCTCTGCTATCTTCTTCTCGGCTGCTCTCTGTTTTTTTTTTTTTTTTTTTCACACTGGTTTGGGGAGGAGAAGGTTTGGCAGAAAAGTGGGTTTGAGGAAAATTTCAGGGTGTGGGGTTTGGCCGGAAAGTGGGATTTCGCATGGTCTGGGGTTTCGGTGGATAGGGTTGGGTCCGAGGGTGTCCGGTAGGTGTAGGGGTGTCGTCGAGATAATGGTTGGGAATGGGATCTATTGTGGTCTGGGCTGATCGGGAATGGGCTTAAGGGTTTTAGATCTGGATATCGAGGTTTGATAGGGGTGGAACTTGGTGTCAACAGAGGGCAAAGGGTTTCAAAGGGTTTCGACAGAGGCCTCGGTTGGTCTGGGAGTAGTGGATTTGCGAGTCAGGCAGGGTCGACTGGTGGTGGTGGAGAGGATAACCGGTGAGCAGAGTGGATGGATTGATGAATTCCGGAAACGACAGAGGCTTTCGGCGACCGGATTTGGCTCTGATACCAATCTGATGCAGCCCTAGGGTTAGGGCTTGTGTGGAGGTGCCTAAGCACGTGTCCAAGGACACTTCAAACCGTCAAGATGACTTCACACACACACAAGGATGCACTTCTCTGGGAAAACCCAATTCTATTAATCAACCAAATTTGAGAATTTCTTCTCTACAATGCCATATATATAGTAAAAGCAAACTTAATGTGTAAGAAAACCCTAAGCTAATAATGGAAACTTTCCTAATAACAATTTAATTAGAACTCTACTAATAATAATCCTAATCTAATTTGAAGAGGGGCTGCTGGGGCCTAGACTGCATCACTCCATGGATTTCAACGAAATACCCTCAAAATTTTGTGTAGTTCTGCCATGTATTGAAATTGTTGAATCAGCTGTTCTGTGGAGCATAACAGTATCCATGGTATTCCCATGTGTTCTGATTGTTTAATTACATATTAGTTATAGAGCTGGTTTGTTTGTGTTGCTTCAAGTGATATTTTGCTGCATGTGGTTCCAATTTTCCAACGTGGAGCACTTCTGCTGTTTCCCAAAAGGGCTTACTAGTTACGTAAAATTGAGAAAAGGGCGTGACTTGTATAGCAGTAATATCATGAATGCTTATAGTTACTGTAGGTGAAATTTAGGCACCAAATGTTACTAAGAACATTTGTATAGCAGTAATATCATGTAGGTGAAATTTCGGCGCCAAATGTAGAGCACTTCTGCTGTTCCTAACAGGGTTTACTAGTTACATAAAATTGAGAAAAGGGCATGACTTGTATAGCAGTATTATCATGAATGATTATATTTACTGTAGGTGAAATTTAGGCACCAAATGTGTCGAAGAACCATTTGAGTTTTAGGGAACACACAATATCCATTCAAGTGATATGCTTGGACCTTTTAGTGACAGTTTACTGAAGGTTTTCTTTTGTGAAAGGGAAAACTTGATTTATAGCATATGAAAAACTACTACTAAAAAGGTGCATATAGCCTATATGTAGGTCCATTTACAAGCTACAAGCTGTCTAGATTGGATCTACCAGTAATACATATGCACGCACGCATGCATGCGAATGGTGTCAGTTAAATTTATGAATGAAAAAGAATAATACTATGCCTCTGGGACTACAATAAGGGCAACGAAAAGCCATAAGACAGCCCTGGTTAGTCAACCTCCTCTTTACTGGGAGTGAGAATAATTTGGCCTCCCTGGGAACTAAGTTCGTGCATCTTCTTGATTTTGGTTGCTCATATGATTTGTTCTCAATTCCCATTAACATCGCACTGATATTTGGAATTGTATTAGTTCTGAGTATTTTTCTTGATCATAATTATTTTTCTTGACCATGGCAATCATGAACTGTGGATGTAATCATGTAACATCAACAATTTAATAGCTGTGAGACTCTGTGATTCCTCATTGCTACTTCACACACTGGCACATGCTTCGCGCACACTTTCATATGCACATTTGCCTGAGGAGTTGGTTGATCTTTTATCTTTCTCAGGTGTTGATATGCTAATGAAGGCGGCGGGAAGAGATTGTACCTCAATATTCAGTATCCTTTGAAATTGCCGTGTCTTCTCAAATTGTCTAAACCTTGTTTTCATGAGACTCAACTGTCCAACCTGATTTTTTCTTAATAAAATAGAAAAATTACATTTACAGATTTTTATCCATTCGCCCTAATTTCCTAATTCCAAGTTTGGTGCTAACCAAAGAAAAAATAAGGTGTGTGAACTTTGGGTAATGGCAGTACCCTCTCCAATGTTCACACAACCATAACGTTAGTATTGTGGGTTCAAGTTAGAATGACTTTTAAAGAATGAAAGATTAAATCATTTAATTGTGAAGATTGAATCTAGTTGACAAGAAAGTTAAGTGCAATGGAAGTGTCATTTCTTGAGGATACTGTTGGAAGTAGTGGGGTGACCGGCTGACATGTCACAGTCAGATCCTTTGCGTCAAGTACCCTTTACCAAATTGTGACTTATTGACGGAGTTGATTAATGCACACCATTTAACTGATGGGCCACATGATGTTAGGTCCATGATAAAAAAAAATTATGAGCGGGCTGTTTTAAACCATTCAATCTAGTGACTTTCTTATTTTCTTCAACTGTTGAACTTGTCTTCTGACATGAAAAATTGAGTGATGTGTTGGATGGTTAGGGCTCATCTCTTTGGTCTAGATCAATTGCCAAGCTGCAACTGTTATGGGTTTCCAGATTCTAGTATGGTTACTCTTAACTATAATGGACACCAACTGGTCTGCTTCAAGATTTCAGGCATGGCTTTGAGATCCTTAAACTAGCATTTAGATAAGTACCATGCTTGGGTGAATGCGGAATTCTTGTTGGAGAAATGCCTGGTGGGCATTCTAGCTGATAGCCAATGAAGTTAAGGATTACAGGTGGACTACCTTCTGTTGTAAGTTATTTCAGCTGCCTCAATAAAAATTTTTAACATTATGATAGATGTACTTGAACACCATGTTTATGCAGAGTGTATACAATCAATGATAAATGGTATATCCTATATATGATTGGTGATAAATGGTATTTCTTTTAAAGATTGGAGTCAGTGTTGTCTCTTTTGACAATGATAATAAACAATGGGCTACACGCCCTTCTTTGCATACATATGATGCATCGACGGATACCTGCTCATGCTGGGCCAATATCCTAGTTATGAAAGTCACTTTCGGCTTGCATTTTCACAGCATGAGATCAATTACATGAAAAAGAAAGGAAATGAGGAATGTGCAGCATGCTCTTACGGTGCACTTAATTGCAACTCCTAGGTATCTTGGGCTGCAGTTGACGGGAAGCAGATAAAGCAGTTTAGTGTTCTGTCCTGCGTTGGAGAGTCCATGACCGTAAATACTGCCATTCAGATAATCAAACCCATTAAACCTACCATCGTGTGAGAAGGGAATGAATGCAGTTCCATGGTCAGCTCATTACAAGATAATGCAGGTCACTATTCTAGTCTTATTCATTTAGTGGGAAACTTAATTTAGTTTCTAGTCCATTTTTAGTTGTGTAATTAGATGGTATTCTGATATATATTAGCTCTTTTTTAGTGGTTTTGCCTATCTTGTAATAATAGCATTGTTGCTTGTGGAGTTGTTCCTTCCGAGTTCCATCCTGGGAGAGATTTCCTGTTTCCGTATCATCCTCTTCATTTTGAAGACTTGGGAGGGTGGCCTTTGGATGCTTTAACCTCTGATCCTTTATATCAATTTCCATCTCCTCTTGAAGTGGGGGTTGAACTTCCTAGAGCCCAGGTCATGTCCCCTTGCAACAATACAGCAGCTGTGACTGATTGTTGGAAAGGAAAAGTAGCCACAACAGGTATGCATGGAGTTTGTGGATTAGCCGTCCATCATAAATTTGACCCATTGAATATTCTACCTGTTCGATTTATAATTGTGAGCCATTTATTTATTTTCATTTTAAATCTTTTTTTTAATAAGGTGACCAATTTTAGTCAATGAAATTGTTTTGAGTAAAATGTCCGATTCATGCACATATATGATTGGGTCATCAACTCCAAAGTGGCCATGTGTGAATTATTAAGAAATATTAGTAAATTGATTTTCATCAAGGGAGTATTACAGAGGTGAAAAGGAAAGAGATTTGGATGAAACTTACTTTCTTGGAATATAATTTACTGGCTTGATGGTTGTGTAATCATTTCTTATAGAAACAGTAGGGTATCATTTCTTTTATGGGCGCATTTGTTGGACTAGAGGATTCTATGGAAGAGAGGAAAACTGTATTGATTTCCCTTACGCCCAATGTTCCATACTTTTGCTTGGATTTTTTTTATTTATTTATTTATTTATTTTTTTGTGGAAATGAAAATGAAAGAATAAGTGATTTGATTTACCTTGATAGAGGAAATTCCATTTTGATATATGGAAGAGGTAAGAATATAGAATTTCTCTCCCAAAATAAATACGGATTTTTCTCCTTCATCCTCCAGCATGTCGGTGTGGCTGCCGTCACAGTATCGTAGATTCTAAGTGTCATCCATTTATTTTTATTTGCAACTGTGATTTGATGGATAAAATATTTCTGCTACGATCCATGAGTGTACTTCCATACGGTACGGTCATATGTACCTGGCGCCATTTTAACCGTCGAGATTGAGATTGAGAGTACTCTCCCTAGTCAGGCTCAAGCGTTCCACTTGTTGAGTAAGTAAGAACCATCCCAGTACGGCCATGTGTACTTAGCTCCAGTTGATCACAATACAGACTTTCCGGAAACCACATGGAATATGGAGAATGGGAAAGCACTTAACTAGTCATTTTGCTTTGCTCCGTCCTCCGTAGCTAATTAACCAATTGTCTGTTAAGTCCCGATGCATTACCTGATGGCGTACTCATTGCCGTAATTGGTGATCCATTAGATTCCGTAGAAAGTCGGAGACGGGTTTGACCACGTGTGGTGTCAGTGACGCTCCCTGTTGGTTCAAGGCATTCAAAAACAATTGAAGTGGCCCATTATTTTTTTTTTCCACATAAACAGGTCTTGTAGTGACCCTGAAAGCTCTCTAAACCTTTTTAGGTCCACTTGATGCGTGTATCTATAAGTTCTTAGGTCAAAATCCGCAGAATAAGTCTTTATTCTGATGTGTGGCTTGTTTGGCATCAATCCAGCCTGCTGGAACGTGACAACTAGGGGTTGTTTAATTGGTTGTAGAATCTTCTATCAATTCTTTGATGAGCAACCCTTCACATCTATAGACTTTCTTTTTTCACTTGCATTGGCTCTCTACTTCTACTTGGGTGGCCTCTCTTGGCTCCTCTCCTACCCCACTGGGGTTTAAAAATGGCAAAAGAAAACAGAGGAGCCGCTGGTACGGTTAGGCAAAACAACCTTTGCAACTGCAATTTCCAGATTGTTCCCGGGCTCCATCCACGTGCAGTGCACTTTCCCATCAAGCAACTTCTCAGAACGAGCCAATCACGACACCAAGTAACATGGTTGCCGTTGTAAGATGAGGCAAGCGACCTTTAATATGATCTCGGTATTGTCATAACTTTGAGATTCTCTCTATCCATCCAAGAAAACCTGCAAATGCAATTGGCGGACGTTTTGAATTTCATACTTGTTTGAAGTGGAGTTTTTACTCGGTTGATTCATTGAGCCAGGAAAGGGAATGAAGTGTACTTTGATAAAATTAAAATAAATTAGTGATTTAAGTCCTTTGAGTTTCCAAGGTGGAAGCGCTAAAGCCTTGAGGAAAAATGCCTCAGTTGTATAATAGCTATGAAATTGTTAGATATCAATCAATATCATGGGTCTCCCTCGAAATCCAATGGGTTTAAAATCAGTTTCTCACTTCACTGTATTGGAAAAGGAAAGGAAAACACTCAAATCAGAGTCTTATGAAGTTAGATCAGTCATGTCTTAAATACACTATTTGACTTACTTTATTTTTCATTGTAATCATATTTAGATACGATCATTTGTAGACGAAAGATAAGAGCAGTCGTACATAAATTGTGGCAATGCTTGTGACTCACCACTTGCTGCTGAAAGAAGAGGGCTTTTTTTTCATTTTTTAATGACCAAAGAAGAGGACTTCTTTATTTATTTACATAGTTTTAAAGAAGAGGGCATATGGCTCATGCTATCTGCAAAACGTTGAGTTCATTAGATGCTTTCAAGCGGTGGCGGATATGGGATTTTTGTTTGAGAGGGGCGACCAAAATAGGCAATTGGATTTTATACACAAATTAAGAATTTCCATTTGAGTTTTTGGGGTGGGTTTGAGATTCTCATCTAGATTTTGGAGGTGGGCTATTGATTTTTATGGGAGTTTTAGAGGCAGGCCCAGTTACCCCATGGGTGGTAAACCCGAGCAGTCAAGCGCACGAGGTTAAAAAATGGATGCTCACCTATCAAATCAAGGGTAAAATTTCTATTTTTGACCATTAGTTTCATGGTGAACACCACAGGACAATTGCAACGTCTATTATATTATTATTGAACATTTACTTTTTTATTGGATTGTATCTAAAAGGGCAAAGATCTTAGCTTAAAGGACAAAAAAGTTTCTCGCTAATAAATCAATGATATGAATTCTCTAATGTTTTTTTTTTTCTTTGGTCCTACACGCTATATGAGCAATATGCAATTTGGTTGTAAGTAAAACTTTGCTCGAAAGCTTGCATTTGTGCTTCGAGAAGATTTCACTTCTTTGCAAATTTTTATTCCGCGAGCAAGATGAATTCTACATTCCTACTATTTACATAAAAAAATAAAAGATACTATGTGTGCGGCCATCTAGGTACCTCCTAAAAATAATTTTTGCTCGTCAGTATCAAGTAACTTTTGAGCTGAGGTCAAAGATCAAATATTGAGTCAGGGAGGGATATCCTATGTCATTAAAAAAAATATAAAAAAAGTATTCTCTCTATTGAAAAAAGAATGATTTCAATCTTTTCCTTTTTTACAGAAAAAACAATTGCACCATATGATTTAAAAAGAAATTCTGCACAAAAAATTAAGATAATTTCCTCTCTATTGAGAATTCCCCTAGGCACATAAATGTAAGCTGCCTTTTTTCCTCCAAGAGCCCTCCTTACTAATTTGTTCCATCCAAAGACTCCACAATAATTAACCCATGAAGAGATTGACGTAACCGAAGGTTCTGATTAAACTGTCCTTTCCTCCGTAATTGGCGGATGTCCTCATACCATGGTGAGTGGGGCGCACAACTTGCTGGAGGTGGGCCTGTGTCTCTGTCCTTTTTTTAATACGGCTATTAGATTCAGTATCATCGCCACATCTCCCAAGTTTCGGCCAGATTGCTCCTTCCAGATTTTCCGTTTCGTTCATACTCTTGAACAATATAAATATCGAGAGGAGGGAGGCTTCATCGTGTCTTCTCCATCGAAGACCTTCCCTTGCTCCATTTTCTCGTCTGAAGGAAATGACAGTCTCACCCGTTCTCTTCTTTTCTCTCCTCTTCTACATTCCTTCTTTTGCTGTTGGTTATCCTGATGGTAATAATCATTTGAAACTGACCATATGTCTTCTAATGATCAGTTGGGGTTTGCATTTTTGTGTGGTTTCTTGTTGGCAGTTGTCTCTTGTCAGTGAAATAGTCTCTCCTCCCAAAATTCGAGTTTGTTTGTTTGTATTGAGAGGGTGTTACATTCTCAAACTTTTAGTTAAAAGAGTTTCAAGGATATGTCTAAACTTCAAACAATCTGAGATTGGGTTGGCAATGCATGGAATCGAAACTCGTATTAGGTGGGATGCAATCCTTTTAGCCTCTCGACCCAAAATCATTGCATGGGTGATTATTGTTGGTGAACTTGTGCGAGAAATGCTATCCCAACCAAAGTCATCTAAATTTTCGTGGGTCTTCTCTTCCAAGTACTTGAATCAAAAGCGCATTGTTGTTAGAAGTACATCGCCTGATCTTCTTTATTCATTGTTGGTTGTACTGAATTTACTTAGAGAGCTTGGTTGTTCTAACTTGCTCTTTACTAACTTCTATTTTCTTGGGTTGTTCTTATTTGTCATGGCAATTTGTAATCTTCAAACGGTTTTTCTACTTCAGTTTCTAACTTTCTGTTCTCTGAGATGTTCTTTTTTTCATCAGGACTCCTCCCAAATGGCGATTTTGAACAAGGCCCCAAGGCTTCCCACCTCAACAAAACAGTCATCTTAGGCAAGTATGCACTGCCCAAATGGGAGATCCATGGCCTGGTTGAGTACATACATGGTGGACCACAGCCATATAGCATGTTTTTTCCAGTGCCACGTGACCACCACGCTGTAAGGCTAGGAAATGAGGCCACTATCACCCAATCCATACCGGTCAAGGAAGGCTCTTTCTACTCACTTACCTTCAGCTCTTCCAGAACATGTGCCCAGGATGAGGTACTGAGTGTCTCTGTTCCTCCCCTGTCTGGGAACTTGCCTCTGCAGACCCTCTACAGCAGCAATGGAGGTGATACATATGCATGGGGATTCAGGGCTACTTCAGGGATTGCTAAGGTGATATTTCACAATCCAGGGATCCAAGAGGATCCTGCATGTGGGCCTCTCTTGGGCGCTGTGGCTATTAAAGAGCTATTCCCTCCAAGGCCCACAAGAGGTACATTTATAAAATGCATTCATCTCATGTTTTGCTGCACATCTATTTCCTCCCTCTCTTTCTGGTTATAGTTTATTCATCGGTCTCTGGATGGGTCATCTTTTGTAGCTATGTTTGCGGCACAATTTGTTTTGTTTTGGGCTCACTCCAAAATTCGTAAACCAAGTGCAGATGACTTGGTTATGCATAAATCAGGGTTGTTTAGTTACATGCAAGCAACAGTTATTTTTCTTCTTGCCATATTCAATTGCCTGCAAGGTGGCCTTGTTGGAGGAATTTATGATGAGAATTTCATGGGCAGGAAGTTTCAGAAATCAATGTTATTATTTGGAATTTGCTTGTTTGAAGTTAAAAAATCAGACTTTTGAAATATCACTTTTGGCCTTTCAAAATTTTCATATTCCTAACGCTACAAATTCTAAAGTGGATTTGGGATTTGAGAGACCTGTCGGGGACTTTGGCATGGCATTTGGAGAATTCTGACCAACAAAAATTAATAGAAGCAAAAAGGCCCACACAGTGTTAACAGGACAAAGTTTCCGAGGATCCAAACATGACCCTAAGTATATAGCTTTTAAGTAGAGTTTTATCAAGTTGTGATCAGCCACCAGTATTTTTTTTTATGTTGTTACTCTATCAAGTAGAGCTTTTAAGTAGTCATTTCTTTCTTTCATTTTCCATTTGGGATTGTGTATATGACATTGACTTTCATCAATTTCATGATTCTAATATCCATATGGCAGGATGCATTTTAATGGATGTTGGATGCATTTCAGATCCAACTTGAAACATGTGGAACCTATTGAGAACCAGAAAAAAAAAAAAAAAGAGTGCTTTTCTGTTTCTTTCTTTCTGCTTTTCTGAACCACCCCAAAAACATACTAGAATAGCAATTGGGGTACATCAAACTTGCCTAATGCTTTTAAGAAGCTCAATCTATCATGAGTTCTCGTGAGATACAAGCAGTTGTCTACAAATAAATAAATAAATAAATAAATAATTGAAAAAAAATAAAAATTAAAAATTAAAAACAGCTCTCTCATTTTTACTTCCATTTGTGGACGAATGGATAAAGATCCTATCTGAAGTTTTTTAAAAAATATATATATACCTAATTATATGAAGCAAAGTTGTGAACAATATTTGGTCCAGTTTAAAGTGGATCATTTTTTGCTTCCAATCTCTTGAACAAATGCACTTTCTATCATATTTGGGCTCAATAATATTTTGAAACCTGCATCTAGAACAGTAATGTTCGAAAACAAAACAAATCCTCACAATTGATTGATTTTTGCAAACTTAACATCTGAATTTCACCCATATCTTATCCAATTCTATCCAACTTCTTGCAGTGAACCTGGTGAAGAATGGTGGTTTTGAAGAGGGCCCCTATCTACTCAAGAACACAACCTCCGGCATCCTCCTCCCTCCTAAACAAGAAGACTACACCTCCCCACTGCCTGGTTGGATCATTGAGTCCCTGAAAGCCATAAGATATGTTGACTCAGAGCATTTTAAAGTCCCGTTCGGGTTAGCCGCTGTTGAATTGGTAGCAGGTCGAGAGAGTGCCATTGCACAAGTGATTAGAACAATACCCAACAGATTCTACAACCTCAGCTTTGTAGTTGGAGATGCGAAGAACGGGTGCCATGGTTCGATGCTCGTTGAAGCATTTGCAGTGAAAGAAACAGCCAAAGTTCAATTCCATTCTCATGGAAAGGGTGAACACACAGCTGCAAGTTTCAAATTCAAGGCAATTGGTGCACGAACAAGGATAACATTCTTCAGTTCTTTTTACCATACAAAGATTAATGACACTGGCTCCCTGTGTGGACCCATCTTAGATCAAGTTAGGCTTTTTCCGGTCCACCAGTGAAGCTGAACCTAGAATTACAGGTTTATAACGGCCACCGAGTCATTTTAACATTAGAATTGTTGCCTATGTGTGCCATTTCATCATGTTATGTGTACTATCTCATCACCAATATCCACTGATTGAAATGCCATATCATATCCGTTTCTTTTGAGAGGACACAGTAAGCAATAAGGATTTAACTGGGCCACTTGAGCCCAGGGCCATCCCAGTGTTGCCTCAGGCTATGTATTGTCCAATAATTTCTAAAACAACAATAGTGTTTCTAAGATTTTCTTTATTCTTCATTTTCTTTCTTTTTTCTTTTTTCTTTTTTCTTTTTTCTTTTTTCTTTTTTTTTATACAATGTGACCTCTCTCATATTCTTTGATGGCATTTGAAATTAACTGGACCCCAGTTGTGATTTTCTGGGCCTGATTATTTGAATGGGCTTAAGATTCGTCCATACAACAATTTAAGAGTCGGGTTTTAAAATATTCTGGGCAAATGGGTACTCTTTGACAGGCCTATCACAATGGGTGGAGCCCACTATGTCTATGGCAAACATAGGTTCAAACATAGATAACGTGACCTATATAAGAAATGGATCAATAATTCATCAAAGGTCCGAATAAAAGATGAGCAAACAACTGGCCCACCTGGCGATGAACAAGTCATCTTGTCTCATTTTAACCTTCGGACATGTTTGGGTCCCTGGAACTGGTTGTCATGTCATCTAGGTACCTGATATTGTTTGTTGTAACTTGTAGAGGAGAAGACAGTAGACTTGTAGTTCAGCTTATTCAGATGAAAATAGCACCAGTATAATGGTCCATTTGGGTCTATGCGACTCAGGTAGAATATGTAGGTCGAATGCCCAATGTCACAAAAAAAGGGCCATTATACTGAGTCCTTCTAACAACTCTTTTAGAGCCAATTTGTTTGGATAGAATACACAGAAATTCAAGATCAAATTAGCTCATCCAAAGTATTATAAAAGAGGCGAGGGGTAAAGCGTATGGAGGCTATGTCGAATATAAGGCATCGATGTAGGTGGAACCCTTACTGTCCTAGGATTTGAATTGCTTGGATGTGGCTGGGTCTTCATTTTCCACCTCACCTTGGTTTATTTTCCACCTGTGGGGAGATAATTTGAGGTCATTTTTAAAAAATTACATTTATTTCTTCAATATTTGCTATTTTTAACAATAAAAGTTTGACAATTCCTATATATCCCATTACATTAAGCAAATAGTCCTGGCTAATTTAACTGCACCTTCACTCCATTGAACATGTTGTCGAACATGCATGAGCTAGTCCTGCATCTTCGGCTACATGTGCTGGGCCTTATTATTAAAGCTCTAACCTCCAGGCTCCAGCAAGATGGCCCAGATCAATCACACAAATTATATACGAAAAAAGCCCCAAACTCCACTGGGCTGAACCAATTACTATGTTTAAGCCCATTAGCTAGATCCAAGGTCCAACACTGGATCAAACATACAAGCAAAAGGGTTCATGCGACAAGCGTTGGCCCCAACCATCTTGACGCATGTTTAACACCAATTGATTCAGGAATACAAGTGGGTGGAATGCATCTCACAGTGGGTTTCTCTATTGATCAGACCCAAATAGAATCATGCAGATAACTGTTTATTCAGTGAAGGAAGCGAGAGGTATGCATGTCGTATGTGCTGATAACTATTTATTCAGTGAAGGAAGCGAGGGGTATGCATGTCGTATGTGCAACTTGTTGAAGGTAGCCTGTTTAAATGGAGAGAAAATGACTAAAGGAAAACTTGTATTTGATGGAGAGAAGAGGATAAGATTTGAGTGTAAAAATAAATCCCTTTGCAGAGAATTACCACTTTTCTCTTAAGTGGTGATTCTTTACTGTGCTGGAGTTCGAATGGATAAAATCATGAAGAAGAAAATCATTAAAAGCATTTCTTACAAATAAAAATTAATTGTTCAATAGTGAAATGTCAAATTTTGTTAATTAAAAAAAATTTACCGTAGGCTCCTTTAAGCCTGAAGCCCTTAATTATCTTACTTCTTGCAAAAGGTTAATGAAAGTGCACTTTTCTCCTTCAAAGGAAATTCAAGTAAGAGAGTATACACACATATATATATATCTATATACTGGAGAAATCACTCAACATTTGAATGGATGCTTTTTTTTTTTTTTTTGGGTAAGGGGGTTGAGCCCTCAAGTGATGGAAGGAGATCCGAGATGAGGTGATAAGTGATAACTGATGCATCTTACCAACAGGGTAAGATGTCATTCTCATCTTAATGGTCACTTAATCCTACTTTTTCCCTACTCCATATCCTCAATTGTTGGACCTTCCCTTTGACAAATCCAAGTTATTTTTACATTGACTTCACTCCCTGGGAATTGACACTCACCACAATTTAACATTATTTGACCGATAATTACCCAATGATTCAATCTCAAAAAAAAAAAAAAAAAACCTAGTTGGAAAACCCTTAAAATTTGCATATTTGGTGTTGAAACTGTCAGAATTGTCTTGTCAGCTAACATTGGGGTTACCTTATATTAAATGTCTGCTGTAAATGAACTCACTCTCATGAATAGCAATTTGGGCAACCATCTCAGGTGGGCCCTTACTGGAGGGAGGTTCATTCTCTTCAGAAGTGCACTCGTACCGATAGGAGAAGCCTAATTATCTCAATGGCTATTTATGTGCATCTGAGGATTAAGGGTGAGATATGTCCCATGATCTGGCACAAACTTTTGTCATGTAAAGTAGGGTTGGTCCCTCTTAATCCCATCATCATATCTTCCAGCACTTTGCTTTCTGCCTTATGATGATTTAAAAAAAAGCACCCTCTTTTGACAAAACAACCCTCAAGAAAAAGAGATTACACTAAAAAACTACTTGGTTATGGGATATCATTGCATAACTCATGCAACCATTCCATATAGTACAGACAACTTACATGCTGCTGAAGGCTTCAGAGCTCTTTAAATATTGGGATGATTTCTGTAATCTTTTTTTTGGGTTTTCGAAATATTTCAAAAATTCTTGTGATCTTTAAATTGACTAATTACTTTTCCTAAACTACTTACTACTCCTTAATATTTTATGCCTTTCGATTAGATCTCTCAAGTTAAAAAGGAAATAGCAAAAGTTAATTCTTTCCTAAAGATATAAACTTAGAACTGCTAAATACCGACATACACCTAACGAGTTAAACCCAATACATTCAACTTAAGTACCTTATGCGCAAACTAGTTTACCCCTGCTGTACCCTAACCACTTTCTTTTAACTCAAACCACTCCCTTAACTCAAGTAAGTCCCTTAATATTAGTGGCTGTTTCACTATTCTATAGTGTGAACCAAGCAACATGAGTAGAAAAAATTGATCAATAACATACGCTGCCTTGTTCCGATACCAAACATCTTATATTCAACTTATGGCACCAACATGTCATTATTTTTGTTAAAAACTAAACAGTGAAAAAGGTTTAGGGTAAACTCATACCCACGATAACTACAAGTCAGTCGAGTTTCCTTCCCATTTAGCTGGATGTCAAAGATATGAGTTCAAAACTTGGGCACATTTCTTTCTCACATGCTCACATGTTTAGAGAACTCTTAATTGTTTTTGTCATAAACTTGTCAAGAATTCTTTGGGCCAGGTTGTTTTGTAGGAGCTTTTTTTTTGCCCTTTTTCTCTTGCTTTTCTTGGTTGTTTTATAATTAATGCTTGCTTCTAGGAAAAAAGTTAGGTCAAGTTTGATACATCTATTCCTTTGTCAATTTTTATTTTATTTTATTATTTTTGTTCCCAAGCTAGGGTTTGAGACCCATGAAAGGGTCTATACATGTGCGAAGAGAGCATGCATGTGTAAGAAAAAGGAACATATACACATGAGAGGAGAGCAACTTACCAAGGAATCAAACCCTTGATAGTTGGCTATAAGACGAAGTTGCAAACCAACTGAATCAAATTAGCAACCACAAATTCTCTTGTTAAATTTTATTTAGAAGAGATTATTAGATATTTTTGAGAAAAATATTTGAAAAGGTCATTGATGAGGCCACTAAGCAGAGAGAGAAAAATTCAAACCTAGACCAAACTTATATCAAATCAAAATTTGTAAACTAGGCTAACCTCCAGGGGCAGACCCAATTACAAAATTTAGAAATCAATATGTTTTCTTTTTTCAACATTTGCTCTTTTTTCCAATATATATATTTTTATTTATTTATTTATTTATATAGAGCATACTGCCCCTATCCTCCGCCGCCCACCACCCCCCCCCCCCCCCCCCCCCCCAACCAAACCAAAATCAAAGGAGAATTTCCTAGCTAAGCTCCGGCTCACCCCAACCCATGAATATCAGTCGGGTCACCTGTTTAACTTGACCCGATGATTCCCTGTCCCTAGTTGTTATTTTCAGTGGAATTCATATTTACCGAGAGCACAGAGAACTTAGACGATTATGATTCTAAGTAACTTCATAATTTGTCTTGCCGCATTTTAAGTGTCATCAATGATGCAACTATCCACTTTGACGGCTTTTTTAAAAATGACGTTACTCAAATCAAGTGTACTGGTTTTAAAGTTGTGGTTACAAGATGATCATGATTACCAAGTGCCCCACAAGTAACTCCATAGTTTTCTCTCTTCACATCGTTTCAATTTAAATACAGCTCAATGTGTGTTAAGCCGATACCGAGACGCGGAATACTAATACAATGCCCTTTTTTTGATAGAAAAAGCATCATATATTAAACCAACACAGAAAAGCAAACAAAAAAGACGGAGCAAAAGGACAAAAATTAGGAAAATCAAATTAACCTCCCACTCCTAATTTAAAATTGGCTCTCTTATATAATATCTTGATTAGTAGAAAAACAGAGTTTGGCAAACTTATGAGCGTAACCATTAAAACTTCAGAGGACAAAAGAAAAATCCACAAAACTAAATAAGGAGGCTAATTGTTTACTGTCTGAAATAATAGACGAAATAGACTAATATTCATCATATTTTTAAAGCCTAAATAACATTTTTGGGGCCTGAAATCACATGCACCCAGTCAAAACCTCTTCCTATAGCCTTCCAACGTGACTAAGATCACTCTCATTTCGGCCTCTTTTGAAAAAACAGCTTTAACTCCTTGACAGGCACCTGCATCCATAATGCCACCATTTACAAATATAACATAACCAAAAGCTGCTTTTCTACCAATGACTCTAAAGGTTGCGTGAGAGAAGATCGTAAGATCCTTATTATTGAAGATCACTGTAGGATATTCACTTATTTTTCCTTTTTTCTTTACATCATATCCTTAGAACAAATTGTTGGTCCTTTAAGCATTTTTTTTTACCAAGCCAATATATATATATATATTTTTTGTGTGTGGGAGGGGAGTGGTTTCCAAAAGTTGATTTCTAAAAATGAAATCATTTCTAACTTTCCAAATAGCCCACAATAAGGAAAAAACCCACATCTTAGAATATCATCCCCAAGAAGAGAAATCAGATGACCTTGCTCACAAAACACCTTCCACCAATCAATTACATCCAAAGAAAAAAAAGTTACGAGTTTGAATTGCAATATGCAAGTGAAACCAATTAGCTATAGCATGGTCACATCTCGTAGGAGTGAAGCCAACCGATTCCACCTCGTTTTCACATATAGGATAACTTTCATCAATTAAATTTATTTTAACTTTAATTGAGGTTTTTACAAGGATAGCATTTTTAAAACATTTCCACCCAAACCAAAAAACTCTTTGAAAAAGCAATAGTTTCCAAAGAGCTTTCAAATTGACAGTGGAAGTAAGATTGGTCTTATTACCTTTGGAGATTACGCTATAGGCTGATTTGGTGGAAAGTTGGCCGTTTTGAGAAAAGGCCAAATCTTTTTATCCTTAGCATTATGGACGGAGATGTAAATTTTGCAAATATCTTCAAAATCATTATGGTTGTTAACGAGGCTTTTGATAATATTTTCATTTCATTTTTCTTCCCCATTCCATAGAGCTTTAATTGTGAAATTTCAATTAACCATGGAAGAAAGGGGTTTTCTCAAACCTTGCTTACAAGGGATCCAAACACAACGCCCTTAGAATACTTAAATTAGAACAATTTAGCATACAGGTATTCTCAAATTCATTACATATCAGCTACTAAACTATCAATCAGTAGATATTTAAAGCATTAGTACAACAAATATGGAGAAACTTCCACTAAGAGGTAACTCTCACGGTTTTTGTAAGAGATAACTATGTCAGCCCTTTGTGCTGCCCTAGAAAGTATGCCAATTATAGGAAATTAGGGTGATAAAGTCATCTAATTAAATATCAGATTAAAAAACAATTGGAGTAATCCCAATCCATAATTTATGGGTGAAGAGGCTTAAAGTTTAACAACTTGGTAAATAACATTTCTTCTAAGTTCAACCCAACAATATATTGATGGGTATCAAATTAAGGTGAGCACTAGGGTTGCAATCCGACAAAATATTGATGGGTATCAAATCAAGGTGAGCACTAGGGTTGCAACTAAGGTTTCAATTATTCAAATTTCAATTGTCTCCGATTTTAAATAAAGCATGTATGATACCTATTCTTGGAACGATAAGAAATTTCGATATGGATCTCCAAGGATATATTGTACAGAGCATTCAGATATGGATCCTAATCCTTGCATGTTTGAAGGCAAGGAACCAAGATTATATTCACACTGATATGTGAGGTTCTATTTAGCTTTAATCATATAAAAATAACTACGAGCCCCACTTATATATTTAAGAGATTTATTTTGAAGCTCTTTTATTCAATTATATGGACGCACTTCATATCTTATTATATATCCAGTTTCAATCAGATCTGGTTTTTTGGGTTGAAGACTATTTGCATACATTACATAGGTTTCATGTCAGATTTGGATTTGGATTTAGATCCTATATAAGAAGATTGGTTTGAAATATCGAACTATCAAAGTTTTGCCTTGGATGCTACCTGCTTGCATTAGCCACAAAAAAACCTTTTGTTTAATGATCATTTTGAGGGAATCCCATCATGAAATCAGCCTCAACCCTTCAACAAATAACCAGACTCTATGAGTAATGTACAAAAAAACATTGCTGTAAACGGTACAAGTGCCTCCTGCTAGTTTCAAAAGTTTCACAGGATAGCAAGTGAGTTGTTCGCACCTAAATCAAATGGGAAGGCAATGCAAATCCGTTTTCGTTCAAGAACATTTTCAACGCATCTAATCTGAGCATAAGAACATGTACAGCCCTCCATGAGGAATATGATGGACCTTGATGTCTCAAAGCTGTGAGACAGTATATTGTACTAGGCATATCATTCCTTGTGAGTCCTTCCATACATTTCCATAGATGTCTAGTAAAGAGGCAATCCCAATCCATTTGATTGGACAGAGATATCTAGTTAGCTTTTTCAATTTATTCCACGGCCGTCTCAGGGAACCCGGCAAAAGTGGATCCCCACCTTCATTGCCTTGGCACATGGAATTGCAGCTAGTGGAGTCATGTCCTTGAAAAAAGTGTGTTTGGGTTGTTGGGCAAGAGCTAAAGTTATTGAAGGTACCAAACACCTTAGTTGTTAATTTAAATAAGCAGAATTAGTTTAATGGAGCTCATCATTAGGTTCTGCTTGCCACTAATGTGCATTGGCGCAGAGATTGGTAGTTCTAAGAAAATATCATGATCTTTTGAAGATATTATAAAAATTGAAAATATTGCAAGAAAAATGTGAAAATTGGAATAATAGAAAGATAATATGAAAATCAATTTGATAGTAAGTTATATTTATTTTTACATTTTATGATTTTTATTATCTGAAGTTAGTTTATTTTTTATGGTTTTTTCAATATAATATCCCGAGAAAACTCCTATGCATATGTGGGTTTTGTGTTATTTTTGCAGTGTTTTATGCAAAAGACCTATATCTTTCAATCTGAATATCTCCAGTACATTTTTTATTATTTCACTTTGAATAAGATCTAAAGAAACACACACGTCCCTTTTTGGATCCTTTAGCTTTGTTACATTGTACTTAATTTACCTGTAATCTAACTGCGTGGAACTATATTTGTCAACATTTAATTATTGTAAATGACAAATAATTGTTATTTGTAAATAATTCAGGTTATGTAGATGCATGAACCTTGATACACATGTGAATTGAGCTAGCATTATTCTGGTATAAAAACATCCAACTCGGCTCCAAGATTTTGAAAATTTTAAGACATTTTTTCACAAGTATGGGTGAGTTAACATATCGTTTTGAAAACTAAAACATGATTGCTATTAAAAACCAAACAACTTTTATGTTTGTACATAGCATGTCATGATTTTGTGATCCACTCTTAAATTATGGTTGTAGATTGATTATGGCCCAATATGGGCCAAACATCCGTTATTCATCTTGTATGTGGACCATTGATTTAGTTCATTCTTAACCATATTTGCTTTGGTGCCACACATTGAAACGATTCTGATCATTTTTCCTGTGAGCTCCGCCAGGTCAACAGTCTGGATGGCCTCCAAATATTGTAAAGCAGTGGATGGCTGGATGCCCAAAAATAATTTATAATCTCCTCAGTTTAAGGACCATATGATTTCTCATTATTTACATGAGAGACTAATCTTTTAGGACAATCTTATAGCTAGGGGAATTATTAGGAACAGTCTGACCATTTTTAAACAAAACACAATCTAGGCTTCAGGCATATTAGAATGCATCCCAATCATTTGAAAAGGGAAGAAAGAAAGGTTTATGTCCATGCTAGGGTTGCAGTAACAATGCAGGCCATCTTATCATCTAAACCCTTTATTTAATTTAATGGCCTTAAAATTTACAAATTTAAGTTCTAAAATGAAGAGAACTTCTCTTTTCTGTGTTTTAACCCAACAGTTAAATATCAATGAGTATCAACTTGGGTGAGAACCAATAGACATTGGGATAGTAAGTCCGAGAGCTGGATGATCATAGGTAGGCCCACATGCTACGCCCTTTTTTGTTTAATGCCCTTCTTGATAATTAACCCCAGTACCTATCATCAAAATCAATCAGCCTAACGGATGGCTGTCTCAAATATCACAGCCTAATCTGCTATCCTATCTTGGTCTAGATGCTATAATAGGCTTGGACAATTCTATATTAATTAGCACTAGGCTCCTAGGTCTAAGCCTACATCAAAAGTAAGTTGTCAATGATGAGCTCAATCAGCCCCAACAATACAGCTTGTAATGTATGGTTAGCAAGTGTGTCTTGTGAGAATTACCATTAAGTTCAATATAAGACAGTAGCCTATATGTCTAATGTCTCTTTAAACATGTCACATGCTCTTCCCAGTGAAGACCAGGGTAAGGAGTCATGCAAACACCACAAGCAAGGCATCAACGAGGGTGTTGCATTATTTTAGACCTATACTTGGCGTTTTAGCACAAATCATGACTACTTTTGACCAACAAGGCTATGTAATAAACGTACAGCTCTTTTAACGTACAGTTTACACAACGAGCCTGCACAATAAAGTCATACATAATATTGTTAAATAATTAGGAGTTTCTTTTCCATCACCCATGAGGAAGTATTTTTTTCGAGCCCTAACCAATGACTAATTATTTACCCACTCGTTTTTTCACAGCTTCAATCAAGTGGTCAAATTTTTTGCAAAATCACAAAGCTATTTTATGCAAAATCACAATTACATTTTGCGAAATCACAAAAACTTACGATTTTGTATGCGAGGTTTTTTACTTTAACACTATCTAGCCTCATTTTCCTCTGAACTTAAATTCTAAGTTTACTTTATTTTAACAATCAAAACATTTATGGTTGAATGACAAATAGTGGTTAAAAGAGGAAAAAATCTCTACATGCTATATCTGTCTAGCTTTGAGCATAGATATTCATTCTATCTATAATCTTTAAGAAACAAGTCACCTCCTTTAAATTAAAACAATAGCAGCAAACAAGAAATGACTCCAAACCAACTCATTTCCACAAATGAAGCAATAAGTCAAGCAAAAAACAATACTAGAAATGGTGGTGGCATAAAAGAAGATACCCTAGCTTTAGGCTCTCGTTTATTTACTTAATCTCCTTTGTAGGCAATGTAACGTAAAGAAAAATTCTTGCATTTGCATTATTTAATGAAAAAAATGTGATGGATTTAATGTTCAGCAACTTCAATCTTGTTTCATAGGAAAATTTCAATACATTATGATTGCATGTCAAAGTATTTGTTGTTTCATTCATCAATTAACATAATAGGGAAATGATATTTGATTTCTCATAAATCAAAACACATTTAAGTGATGAAATCTAAAAACAAGTTAAGTCCCTTTTTGGCAAAAAAGGAAACTCTAGGCATTTTTTGCTCTCACAAATAAGAGATAAGAAATTACAAAAGTGACTTGGTCTCTTAGGTTCCAGATTTTCTTTTCGTAAGCAATACATCCTGTTGGATTTGGTGTGCAATAAAGCACAAGTTTCCCCACCTTTAAATGCATGAGTTTCCTCCCCCTTTACTTCTCTTATTTTTCCCTGTCACACATCGATTATTTATTACTTCTCTTAAGTTATTTATTTATGATTTCTCTCTTGCTTATGGTGTTAAGCTTCCTAGTGACTTTGGTGGTAGTTAAAATAAATGCTTCAGTGCACCGGCTGGGCTGTGTGCTCGGTGCGCGTTGGGCTAGGCATGCCCGTCCACGTCGGGCCTGTTAGTTCAGTCGCCTAAGTTGGGCATTGCCCCACCGGTATGTTTTTAGACCATAGGTGGAGAATTATTGTTTGAGAATCTGTTGTATGCAAGACACTTAAGATGTCCAATAGATAAATCTGTTGCCTGTCAAGCATCTTCCTACGTTTACACTTCAGTCTATAGATATTCTTCTTTTTTTTAATGATTTCTTTCTCTACTTCTTCTTTTGGTTTGCTGCCGCTCTAAGTTTGCAAAAGTGGTTTCTTTAGGATTTGAGTATTCTTCAATCAATTCAGTGCACAGTTTCTAGAGATTCCAATAACGGAAGTCATCTTATCCTGAGGCAAATGTTCGCGAGTTCATCTACATCTATGTGGGAGCGAAATCTGCCTAAAGAAAGTATCTCCAAAGACGTGATTTAGCTACCAATTGTTTTGATAACTTCTGTCCTACATTTATTTGCACACTACCATTCAATTCCATAGATGCAATGCAAGGATTGTTTAAAGAACTTCCATTTCAGAAAGCAAATGGTTAGTTTGGTACTTGCCTTTGACAAAGACGATGGAGAGGAAGACAGAGGTTAGGCTTTGGCAATTTAGGATTTTGCAAAATCATGATCTCTAATCGAAGTAAGATCCAAGAATCTCAATAGAAGCTCCACCAAGGCAATCAATGTTGCGTATTAGCAAATACATTGGCGAGAAGGAAAAAGAAGAAAAACGACAAGAAAAAGAAGACTTACATACGAAAGCAGAGGAAAATGAGAGAAATTGGAGCTGGGTAGTGCTAAAATAAAAAACTAGTCTATGAAATTGCAAGTTCTTACGATTTCGAATAAATTCACTTGCGATTTTGCATAAGTAAAGTTGCGATTTGGCAAAAAGTAGTTTTGCGATTTCACAAAATTTTTAAGGGCTTGAAAAAATCCTCCCCTAATAGTATCAATACGGAAAAAACCTCTATTATTATTATAGAGAGAGATTATGAGATTGCGTTGTTTCATCTCAACACTTTGGAGCGTTAGTGAACTTATAGCTGATATGATTTAATGTAGGCTAAAATCAGTCTGTGTAGGTTGGGTTAAGGTTGGATTGACCTCCAAGCTAGTAGTGGATATGATGTCAATTTGACTCTATCTTCTTTATCAATAGTATAAAAAAATGTTGATTCAGAACCTATATTTGGATTGGCAGATCAGTGTGCAATTCAGTTGGTTGGGTCAAGTTCATGTGCAATTGCTAAGTTAAGCAGGCGCATCCAGGAACTTAATCCAAATCTGATCCTATTTATTAATTTGCTCGATGGTAATGAGAGTTTGTTGGTTGGTCTGGCCAGGGGTGAACCCATGTACACGTCAGTGTGGGTGCACCCATCAAATAGCATTACGTATACTTTCAAAATCTATATGAAAATCTTAAGTCAACTTCAAAAAATCCAATAAAATAATGGGTCTACCTTCAAATTTTACATGAAAATCCTCAATTTGCCACAGATCTGCCCATGGTGTACCTGGTCCAAAATCGGTTATCCATATTAGTCTCACTTAAAACAACAAATGTTACCAACTTTACAATACAATATTCACACAGAATCACACAACCTTAGACTTTCCTCGAATCCATACTTGTAAGCTTGCCCATTGTAGATCTAAAACTATGCTAGATTTATATAAATTGCTGAACACTTTAAGATATGAGCTGCAAGTATGAACCAAATGGACACAGACCAGGACCTAAATATGAGTTTTCAAACAAAGTACCCGTCACTTATTTATCAAATGCCATGGAAAATTCAGATAATGAGGATCCATCATCACATCATGTGATTGGAAATGTAAACCCAAGCCTGGAATTACGGGTCGGCTTATACAAATTGCCACCAGCATTTTAATGTCCTAGTTCCTTGAATTTAACCGACTGACGAGTCATGACTGATCAGGAGCAAAAGAGGCGGGGCATTATCATGCTGTCCAGTTTAAAGCTAACAAGAGAATGCAAAAGAAGAGCATTGAAAGGGAATGTGAATACTCCGGTCTCCTTACGTGGGTTTTTACTTTCATCATATCATGAAGAGGTCAGTACACTGCATGAGACATCTTGTCCCACCATGTCCACAGATGCGTCACACTTCATATCAGTTAAGTAATTAGTGATCATTTACCCTCTTCATGCATGACTGGGGCATCAGGCATGGCCCAATATTATCACAATGATCAGATTATATCAATCATAGATTTATCTGGTGCCATCCAATTGATTGGTTTAGCTTTTGGTCTGTGCCTTACCCACAAGGTGGTTCATGATTTGGATGATCAGGACTTTGTAGATCAAGATGTATGTCATGTTCGCAGGGGATGGTTGGATGATTGAAAACTTATGATCACCCATATTCTATGCCAGCTAGTGCAATACACAAACTAATCATAATAAAAGACCAAGTAAAGATTTATGAAATGGGCATTTTATTGTTTATGCTTATAGAAATTATAGTATTTGCTTCGTTGGTATGAACATGAAATTAAAGACAATAGTTGCTAGTGTGACATTCTGGAGTCCCACGTCGACTATAGAGAGGAAAGTGAATATGTTTATATATAGAACTTACACCCTTACCTTGCATGAAGCCTTTTGATGAGTTGAGGCCCACAAAAAACAAAACCGTGAGGTTTATGGGGCCAAAGCGGACAATATCATGCATACGTATGGGCTAATGCATGTAAAGCACATGCGAAATCGCTCTTTAGCTTGTTTCAAGCAGCTGTTGACAAAATGGAACAGGCATTTATGTACTTGCTTTGCTATTGGAATCCAAATCTGATTTTGCTTTTTCACATGTTGATGATCGATTCTAAAAATAGAGTACGTGGAGAAAAGTTCGCAGGCCTACTATGGAAATATTAATCATATTTCTTCCATTATTATTCTACAGATTTTATTTTCTAGTCATATGCAATTTCTTGTTTGACGGTTTATTTATTTAACACTTGTTTCATGGGTCTTAATAACAATTCCTCATGGCCTATTTTGGAAATTCACTTGTAGAGTGCACTGGAGTGAATAGTTGAATCAAAGGAGAATAAAAGAAGAGCGAGTCAAATTAAGAAGTGTTAAATAACAAAATGACTTTTTATTATTTTGGTGACTTTTTGACTTCTTTGGTAAAAAGTAGTGGGCTTTTGTCATTTAATAGAATGAGAGAATTGTTTTCTAACCTTTTTTTTTTTAAGGAAGAGGTGATTTTAAAATTTTAGTACTTTTTTATGCTCTTTTTTTTTTTTTTTTGTCTCTTAAATTAACCATTCACTTTGCTATACAAGTGAATTTCTCAAACAAACCCTCAAGGCCTACATAGTTTCCCTTTTCATGTGAAGTTGCAGGTCCTATGGTGGAGCAACAGTTCATGTATGCCGCAGAGCATGGTTGAACGAGGTACTATGGTGGAGCACGGGAACAAACGGAAGTAAGGAGCACTGAAGTGGAGCACTTCAGATGAAACCTATGATTTAAATTAGGGTAGTTTATCATTCCTCCCATGTTCAAGCAGTAGAAAAAAAAAAAAAAGGGTTCTCCAACATCCTTTAATTTGTTTTAATTTTCATTAAACAAAAACGTTATTTAATGGTCAATTTTGCATATTGGCATTTTTTTTCTTCACTTCTTAACCACATCTAGAATGTAAACCTAACATACAATCATGTGAAACAAATAGGCTCTAAAAGAAATTGACGGATCCTACACAAGGCTTAACATAGTTAGGCTAAAGCTTAACAAAAGTGATAAGGAGTGGTAATTTTCACGTGATTGTCCAACCCCAGATATGTCACCTTGTCCACTTGTACAGGCTTCCTCTCCCACATGTATAGGCTTCTATTTTTGTATTTGCAAGCTTCTTTTTTCACATGTGTGGGGTTCCTTTCCAGCATGTATAGGCTCTCTTTTGAGATCCAACCCTCTTAGTTGGGGTACCAAAAAATAATAAAATAATAAAAAATTGTAGTTAGGCTAAAGCAAAAAATAGTGCAAATGCTTGTAGTCCAAATTATACCATCCAAAAGGTTGCCTTGTTTTTTAACTAAACCCAGTTTTTTAACTAAACCCAGGCGGAACTTTTTCATTAGAATGCATTGCAGTGGACACTTCAGACTCATGTGAAGGATTAGCGGAAACTTGTGAGTCAATTTTAAAAATCTAAACGAATCAATTCAAGTCGTTCATATCTATCTACTTCAATGAGGTGAAATAAGGTTTATACAAATATAATACAAAAGTAAGTTGTGACCTTCAAATTTACTGTCATTATTATTGTCGTTTTAATTTCGAGCATGCTCCATGCTGCAAGCAGCAATAGCCTACTTGGTTCTTCTTTGCATGTTTCAAGTGTTTCACTTGTTTCATGGGGCTAACCAAAGAAGGTAAGAATTCTGTGACAATAATCTTCACATATTAGAAGAAGGAATGCGAATAAGCCTTTTACTAATGAAATGTACAAATCTTCTTTTCAAGACAAACAAAACAAGCACCTAAATGAAAAACTCATCAGAAATAAGAATCCATCAACAAGAAAATGTAAAGGATAATTTTTACCTAGATTATAAGTTCGAAAAAATAGAGAGTTTTGTTGATGTTTATCAATAATTCTAAAAGCAGAGAACGGCTTCTTAACTGATTGGTAATGAGTGATATTTGTCACTTTGGTCTTCAAAGTTCAAACAATGGGTACATTTGTGCTTATATATGAGTTTTTTGCCTAGGTGAGCGTGCTATCTTTCCAGATGAATGAGCACTCTCTTTTGCTGGGGTAAAAAAGTTAAAAGCATATTTTCCCACAATTTTAGAAGATAGCATTTATGGTGTATTCTGTATTGTGGAGCCCATAGAACACATCAGAATAATAATCCATTTATTTTACTTGTTCTCCTAGAAAGGTTGACGAAACAAACAAACAAATCTATTGTGTAAGAAAGAGTTAATAAGGAACCACTTGAAAAACCTTCCAACTGTTTATTTTCTCTCACTGTTCTAGGGCACAGCACAACAAGAAGCACCAAGACGATGAACTAGTGATGAGGTACACCGCCGGTCAGCTGAAATGGTGCCTTTCATCACTCTCCACAATAAAACGCATCTTAGATTACTAATGACATGCCAGGCTGCAGGCAAAATTATCTTAGATTACAACAATCACCACTTTTTTTTTCCAAAAAAAATCATAGATACTCGCTAATGGCATTAAATTATATAAGGTTAAAACTTGGAAGAGATTTTTTTTTTTTTGTCATATAGGACTTTGTTATTACTCTCTCTCTCTCTCTCTCAATGTTATCTTGATTGGATTATTCTTTTTTAATTCACGAGATGAGTAAATTACTCAAATAGCTGGGAAAGTGTGAGACAAACGGCGAAGGAGCCAGACTCGTTAAAATTTTCAATGGGACCGTTGACGGTCATTCCCACACCAAACAAACCCGCATTAAAGGAGAATGAGAATGCTAAGTTGATAAATCAAGTTTCCAATAAAGCTTTCTCTCTCTCCCTTTAAAAAAACGCTCAAACCTTCCTTACCTAGCCGCATCAGTTCGTGCAAATTCCACTTGTCATCAAGCGATGATTAATAGCCATTGGATTCTGCTAAACGAAATTGTAATTGAAACATCATTAAACCTTAGACCCGATTGAAAGGATAATCCGATCAGATTAATATCTGCTCCTGCCTTTATCTTCAATTTCTCCTACAGGCAACACATGCTATTGCTACCGACCGCATGAATTGCACTAGTCACACGACTTGGCCTGAGACGGACTACAGTTTATCACTCTCCACTCCAAGTAGTGCGCCGGTCCCAAATGCACATAAAGAAATTATGAGCATTTTATTCAACACCGGTCAATAGTTGGATTAGTATCAAATTGACAGAATTTGCATATGTATACTTTGTGTGAATTGAGTGGACTGTGATCATAGGTGTAACCCATGTGTGAATGAATTAAATAGGATTTACGGTGCATTTTTGTTAGCATGGTTTCAACGGCAAGAGGAGCTGACAAAGCTTTGGAAGCTCCTAATCCTCTAGGTGCATGGCTAGTGCAATACAAAAACGGGTGCAAAGGTTGATTTTCTATGGGTATGATAAATCCCAAGTTCCTACCTATCTGTTAGCATTTAGCAATGTTGATTCCGCGGGCTGTACACAAAGACATCGAGATCCAGATGAGTCTCTGGTAGGATGTGTTTTTAGTCAGTTATTTTAAGTGGGGCTTAGTGCAGGACCATATCATAATCCGTTGTTGAGAGTTTCTTACTGGCTAATTGGACTGTTGTTTTACTGCACGCGTCAGCCCTGACTATTATTGAAGACGACTGTGACTTTTCTCGTGAAGGAATTTGCAGTCTGACACATGATTCAGTAGGCTCGACTCCCCTTGGCCCGGGACGCACCCAACATCCCATCCCACAGGTAAAAGGGGAAGGAAACTACCCACAAAGTGGGGCCCACATTTGATGGCCCCATTTTATATGACAAGGTAATAATCCAATCCCATGATTCTCTTCCATAGTTAACTCCCATCTTGATTGTCCACGTAGATAGATTGTTTGGGGAGCTTTTGTAGAGGAAACCTAGCAAATTATTTGTTTAGCCTGGAGCTCAGGTTTAAACTCACCACCTTTCAATGAAAATTAATACTTTTGCGAGATCTTCACTTGATATACAGTATCAGTGGACGGTGTTATGTATCTCAAATTCTTATCAATGATCACCAATAAAGACGTTAGTAGGTTCCTCGGAAAAAAAAAAAAGAAACAAGAAAACCTTGGAAATTATTTTTCTCATGGATTCTTTGGTTTGTCATCTGTGAGCAGACCGGGCCCTGTTTTACTCCGGAAGAACGGGTATTTTTGTTTTCCTGCTGGGTCGTGCCGGTGCTGCTGCTCTGAGTTGGAGGCTTGGTGGGTCCATGACGAATTCATGAGATCTAAACCGCTCAAAAAATATGTGGGCCCCATCTTTAGATGCACTATTTATTTTTTAATTGGGCCATGTGAATTTTGCCTGGTTTAAGAACAGGGTGCTTGAGGAGGTCTCTCTGCAATAGGCTGTTACCGGGAAAGAAGCAGA
Source organism: Sextonia rubra (assembly GCA_037013555.1). Classification (NCBI taxonomy): domain Eukaryota; kingdom Viridiplantae; phylum Streptophyta; class Magnoliopsida; order Laurales; family Lauraceae; genus Sextonia; species Sextonia rubra. The sequence continues at coordinate 14,518,249 of JASUAD010000001.1, read as the reverse complement.
GGCTTAAAATCTCTGTAGATGGTTGGGTGTGCCCAAATCCTCGAGTATCAAGGGATTTAACATTGATGAGGCTTGTTTGTTTGAATGTGAAAGTGGAACTTCCTTTGAGCAGAAAGGGTAGTGGATTTTCTACATGTAGGATCTTGCTCCGACATTGCACAAAGTAGGATTTGGGCGTTTTCATTCAAGCCTCGTTCCAACGGAAGACTTGAAAAGGGAAGTGGGTGTGTTTCCAAGAGTCCTGGATTGGAAGGAAAGCAGAGGACTGGGAGCTTGAAGCTTGAAGCCTTGTCTTGAGAGAGAAGTGGGTGTCGCACCAAAAGCTCTGATTTTTAGAGATTGTAGGGTGTTTTGGTGAATGGGTTTCTAATAATAAAAGCTCTTGATTTTCTGGGAAGGAAGGTTGGTTGGAGTTCTAAAGCTCTTACAACAGAATCTGGTTTTCACCAGAACCCCTGTTTTTTAAGAGGAAGAGGTGATTTCTGGGTGCTCTCAGATTTTTTTCCATTCTGTGATTCAGGCCCTGCATGTTCTGCAGAAGTGGGCTTTGGTCTTTTAATCTGCATAAGCTTTGCCTTTCTCCATTGCTTTTTACTGGGTTTGCAGGATTGGTGATGATCTCACAGAAGGCCTTTGAAGAATCACTGTCTCTCTAAAAGAAAAAATCACCAACACCCAGATAGAAATACGCTATACTGCTGCAATCCAATGGCTTCTTTCTCCTGTTATTCTCTTCTAATGGCTGGTTTCCTGTTGAGATGCCTTGTAGTGGTTTCTCCGCAAAATGAGCTTTCAACCATGTTGGCTCTACAGAAAGAGCTTCTTGTACCCGGCTGGAATCCCAACGGCTCGGATTACTGCTCATGGCCCGGTGTACACTGCAACTCCAATGGCTCTGTAGAGAGGCTTGAGCTCCCTCGCCACGAGCTCAAAGGTAACATCTCTGTAATCTCTCTTCTAAAAGCATTGAAGCGGTTAGACCTTTCCGGCAATTTCTTTCATGGTCCAATCCCCTCTTCTTTTGGTAATTTAACTGCACTTGAGTTTCTTGATTTATCTTCCAATAAGTTCGCAAGCTCGATTCCCCCGCAGTTGGGCGGTATGCTAAACCTCCGATCATTAAACCTCTCCAATAACATGCTTAATGGGAGAATACCCAATGAGATGTGGAGCCTAGATAGATTGGAGGAACTTCAGGTGTCTGGGAATAAACTGACGGGGTCTATCCCAAATTGGGTGGGCAATTTAACCAATCTGAGAGTGTTCACTGCATATGAGAACTCATTAAGCGGTAGAATTCCTGAAAATCTGGGCTTGAATTCGGAACTTGAGTTGTTGAACCTTCACTCCAACAATCTAGAAGGTCTAATACCAATGAGCATTTTTGCCTCTGGAAAGCTGGAAGTTCTGGTGTTGACTATGAACATGTTGAATGGAAGCATTCCTGAATCAATTGGGAACTGTGAAGGTCTTTCGAACCTTCGGATTGGGAACAACAGGCTTGTAGGAAGCATACCTGCTTCCATTGGGAATATCAGTAGCCTTACATACTTTGAAGCTGATTACAACCATATGTCTGGTGAGATTGTTCCGGAGATCGCACAATGCTCTAACCTCACACTTCTGAACTTGGCGAATAATAGGTTTACCGGAACTGTCCCATCTGAGCTTGGAGAACTTATAAACCTACAGGAGCTGATTGTTTCAGGGAACAATCTCATAGGTGAAATCCCGAGGTCTCTTCTTCGGTGCAAGAACCTCAGCAAGCTCGACCTGAGCAGTAATGGAATCAATGGAAGTATTCCTGAGGACCTCTGCAATATGTCAAGATTGCAGTTTTTGCTTCTGGGTCAGAATTCTATAAGAGGTGAGATACCTCATGAGATTGGGAATTGTCTAAGATTGCTTGGATTGCAACTGGGTGGTAACTATCTGACTGGCACTATCCCACCTGAGATTGGTAAGATCAAGAACTTGCAAATGGCTTTGAATCTGAGCGTCAATCATCTTTATGGACCCATTCCACATGAGCTGGGGAAGCTCGACAAGCTGGTGTCGTTGGATCTCTCGAACAATTGGCTTTCTGGAAGCATTCCATCCGAACTTAAAGGCATGCTGAGCTTGATAGATGTGAATTTTTCAAATAATCTGCTCACAGGCCAGGTCCCAAACTTTGCACCATTTCAGAAGAACCCCAGTTCGAGCTTTTCGGGCAATAAAGGGCTCTGTGGAGACCCACTGAATTCTTGTGGGGACTCTTTCGGAGAAAGTGGGTCCAACCGCCACAAGGTTTCTTACAGAATTTTATTGGCAGTTATAGGTTCAGGTTTGACAGTTTTTATTACAGTAACAGTAGTTGTCCTGCTGTTCATGATGAGGGAAAAGAAAGAAAGAGCCACAAAAGCTGCCTCTGTTGCGTTAGATGGAACTGAAAGCCCACCATCAATAACCGCAAGCAACATCTTTGTCGAGAACTTGAAACAAGCTGTAGATTTTGAAAGTGCTATTAAGGCAACCATGAAGGATTCAAATAAGATCAGTAGCGGGACTTTCAGCACCATTTATAAGGCGGTTATGCCATCTGGATTGATTCTCTCAGTGAAGAGGTTGAAATCAATGGACAGAACGGTACTTCATCACCAAAATAAAATGCTTAGGGAGCTTGAGAGACTAGGGAAGCTCTTCCATGACAATTTGTTGAGGCCTATCGGTTTTGTGATCTATGAAGACATTGCCCTCTTGCTGCATGACTACTTCCCTAATGGGACACTAGCTCAGCTTCTCCATGACGGAGCTAGAACTGAATTTGAACCTGACTGGCCCAGAAGGCTATCCATTGCCATCGGAATAGCAGAAGGTATAGCCTTCCTACATAATGTGGCCATTATCCATCTGGATATTTCGTCGAGTAATGTATTCTTAGATGCTAATTTTAACCCTTTGATTGGTGAAATTGAGATATCTAAGCTATTGGATCCATCAAGAGGCACTGCAAGTATCAGCGCAGTGGCCGGCTCATTTGGGTATATCCCACCAGGTACGATAATTTATCATACTTTTCAAAATTTTAGGTGTTATTTCCTTCTTCATTTCCTACTAGATGAATCATCATGACGTAGTTTTCAGTTCATCTAATTCATATTCAAGTTTGCAGTTTGCATTTACCACCTGTTGGAGTTTGCTAACTCATTGTTGTAGGTTCAACTAATTCACTAATTCATTGTCGTAGGTTCTTCTTCTTCTTCTTCTTCTTCTTCTTCTTCTTCTATCTTTTTTCTTTTTTTGTGGGGGGGGCTAGGGATCACTCAATTCATGATCAGAGTTTCCCAACCATGACAGAAGAATTGGTATAGTTATCATTCATTAACAAAAAGCTAGAATGATTGTATATAATGATGGATTCGTTTGAACTTGATATGAAATGGAAACGAGCTTAGGGTTTTTTATTTCGAAACTATATCAGTTTGAGATCTGACCACTTACCTAAATTAAGCTTGCATTTGGGAATTGCATTTCACTACCTGTTAGAGTTTGCTAGTACATTGCTCTGGTTCAATTTGTTTGCTAATCCATTGTGGTAGATTAAGTTTTTTTCTTTTTTCTTTTTCTAGGGCTCAACCAACCGCAGGCAGAGTTTACTATTGACAAATGACTTTGTATAATTCTCCTTCATTAACAAAATTCAGTTCTTTCTTATGAGGACTTGATCTTCTCTGCCATGTTGAATCATTGATGTCTCCTTGCTGTGTCCCCAACAGTTTCATTCTCCAATGATGTCGGTGCCACCATCACACCAAGTTAGCCTATATCTCATGGGAAAACAGCATCAACTCCTCTGGAGTTGGCTTGATTAAACTCATCGGCAAAGTTATGCTCAGTCCAATTGTTGGTCTAGATGCTGTTTGAACAACTTTTAGTGTCTCTACGCTTTGCATTCTTATGAAAGAGTTCTACTACTTCGTGTATCTTCCTATTGCTGAGTACATTTATAAATGTGAAAATTCTGCTGATAATTTGGCAGCCGCTGCTGAACCGATATGCAAATCAAACTTGGTTTATGTGGTATGTGGGACCAGTTCAAATTCAGTAGCTGCTACTGCTCAGCAGTTCTATTTTAAAAATAAATAAATATATAAGAACTTTTGTGGGACCCACGGAGACACAAGTTAATCATGGGGGGAAGGGGATATGGGCAGAGCTCTTTGTGGATTAGGGATAGACCAGAGATTTTTCCAATCAAATCATCCTGCTCCTTGTTTTAGGGTCCTCGAAAGTTTAACCTTTGGGACACGTTTTTGTAACATATTTTCTGTAAAGATGTAATGGAAATGCTCTTTCGCGGACTTCATTTCCATCATGTGGTGTGAACAGTTTTCTACGATGAAAAACTACCTTTTTTGCTTCTTCCGTGAATCCATGGAAAAGCCTTTTCCGATTGGTGGTTTGGGAGAGGGGAAAAGGTGGGGTGTTCACAAACATGCCCTTAGATAAAGTGATTTCTTTGCTTCTTAAATCTAATTGCTTTTATTTAGTTTGATTAGTGTCAAATTGGAATGAATCCCAATACATGGAGGGTAGTGATAGGTGGCTCCATCAAAATTCCATTTTTAGAAAATAAGGAACTGTTTCTTTCTTGAAAATTCTCTTACTAACACAAGTTATTCTTTCTTTTTCCAATTAGAATATGCCTATACAATGCAAGTCACAGCACCGGGAAATGTTTATAGCTATGGTGTTGTGTTGCTTGAGATTCTTACAACCAGATTGCCAGTCGATGAGGCCTTTGGTGAAGGCCTTGATCTGGTGAAATGGGTTCATGGAGCACCAGCAAGAGGAGAGACACCAGAACAAATACTAGATTCGAGGCTGAGTACAGTGTCCTTTGGTTGGAGAAAGCAAATGCTTGCAGCTCTGAAGGTTGCCTTGCTTTGCACTGACACCACACCGGCAAAACGACCTAAAATGAAGAAAGTAGTGGAGATGCTTCTTGAAGTAAACCAAGAGTGATGGTGTCCATGCTTCTTGAAGTAAACCAGGATTCATGGTGTTTACTCCAATTTGAGGGATGAAAGGTAGTTGTGTAGTTCTATTACTCTGTTTAGAGAGGGAGATTGGTGTGAACCAAATTTGACTATTGCTTAGGCATCACTAAAAAAAAAGTGAAGAGGGTATCCAAAGATGAAAGAGAGACTTTTTTGGTCAAGAAAATCATGGCTGGGTTGGTTGTACTTCAGATAATCTGCGGCTATTGCATTGATCATTTCCAAAGTCTGTTTGCCTATCATCTGGATTTATCTGAGAGTGGAACTGGATAGCAGGGCAAGAGCTGCTATTTCAAATGAGGGTGGCATTTTTTCAATTTCTGAGAGATGCTATACCCATCATTATAAGTACTGGGGATCTGTATATTTGTATGGATACTTTCTGAGGATATGCAAAAAATAGTCAAATCCAAATTGATATGGTTTTCTATGATCTCCAAAGAATCTGATAGCCATGAGGTGCTGTATCTTGTGAGTCCTGGTGAAATGTCTTTCCATAGTGTTACCTATGTTTTCAGAATATCAATCTGCTCTTATCCTCTTCTCGTATCTGATTTTTATTAATGTTCGAGAAAATTTGATGTTAGAAGCCTTCTTCATTTTTCCTTTTTTTTTTCTTTTTTTTATGAGACTTCTTCGGTTGGTATGTCAGTGATACTATCTAGTGCAAGAGGTGCATGTGGGAGGATTCAATTATAGGTCCTGTTTGCTATATCGACACAGTGATTGGACAATTCTAAGACATTAGTTTTGTTTCCAAAAAAAAAAAAAAGGGATGGTCAAAAGAAATTTGATACTCACAAACCATAAGGTTCAAAAGATTCTTCTAGAATTGATAATTTTTAAAATAATTGAAATTGGCTTAGGATGGACTTGGATGGAGAAACAAAATTCATGTAACCAAACTTAACACAATTGCAACAAGGCTTTAATGATAACGCTGATGATGCGTCTTTTTTTTTATCATTAATGTAAATTAAATTAAAGAAAGAACGACAATACAAGAAATCTCTAACATGAAAGCATAAACAAAAGAAGGAATTGGTATAAAAACCTTATACCAACAAAAATTAATTAAGCAAATAGGGACCGCAATCGGAACAACGCTATGAACCCTTTGTTTGGTGAGAGAATTTGTCATACTATTTGATGGACAATAAACATGGGAGAGAAACCTGAATTGATGAAGATAGAGGCTTAATCTCATTATCATCAAAGCCTTATTCCAACCATATTGGGGTCGGCTACATGAATAATGTTTCTCCATTCCGTTCTATTTTGAGCTAAATCTTTCGATAAGTGAAACTTCTTCAAATCTGAATTAATGACTTCCATCCATGTTTTCTTCGGCCTACCCCTACCTCTTAATGAGCCTTCCACCTGTATAGCCAAACTTTTTCTCACCGGTGCCATTACTGGCCTACGCTCAACATGCCCAAACCATCTTAAACGAGTTTCTCTAATCTTATCCCCTATTGGTGTTACCCCTAAATGTTCTTGAAAGCGCTCATTTCTAATTTTATTTTTCCTAATTTTATCATACATCCACCTAAGCATTTTCATTTCTGTTACATCCATCTTATGAATATGCGTCTTCTTAATTGACCAACATTCTACTCTATATGTCATAACTGGTCTAACTACTGTCCTGTAAAATTGAAACCTCCAAAGACCCCTCTCCACTATTGACACCTTCCCAATAGCATTAGGAAAATCACTTTCCACAATTAAGCTTTCTCTAAATGAAGAAGAAAAAATCCTTATAACTTCCAAAAATAACAAGTACTTCTGCTTCATTAAATTTGTTTAGACCAATATTCTTGGAGAAGATAAACAACACTGAACCCTTGCTTTTTTATGATGAGTATGTTATCCTTAATATTTCCTTAGCACACTCTCTTAAGCTAAAATGACATTCTGAAGTCTGAAAACTCTCCATCTAGAATGCTAAGGAATGTTCTTGACACCAATGATAGCAAGACTGACTGATGGAAACATAATCCGGAAAATTTGGGAAACATGAAACGTGATGGTGGTGGCCACTTTCTTTAGACTGAGGTAATTGGACTGACGTACCTGTTGCCATCGTGTCCATGGTTAGAAGTCTAAAGATCTGTCATCTCAGTGTCTTATCTGAGCACCATCACACCACTCATGGAGAACTTTCTCCTATATAGGTTATAGGACACCTGCATATGCCCAGGTGGGCACATGTAATTCAGCCTGGTTTTTATTGGGTTGTCTATTTTATTTCAGATTGATGGGATTTTGTTGTACTTGTAACACTAAAGGGAAGCTGTTCGGAATTAGACGGTGGCACCTTGCTCCACCATATGATTGTTCTACTTCTACCCCCATCTGGTCTAAGGTGAAAAAAAAAAAAAAATGGCACAACGAGGAGAAAGAAAGAAAAATAAATGAGTTTCTATGTTTTTATTTTTTAAGCACACTGTCCAACTACATATATTACTGTGATTTCTTCATTTGTGTGGTTGTTTGATTAGATTGCATGATTTGTGTGACACGATCACTACCTCTTACAAAGACAAGGGGATAACAACTTTGCTGAAAGGGAATAGGAATAACGAGAGAGGAGAGAGAGTGTGCGTGTGTGTGTTTTTTTTTTCCCTGGTAAAACAGATTAGTTAAATATGGCTAAGATGATTATGGTTTGTCTCAATTGTCAATCCATGCTTCCATCTTAAACCCCATTAGTGCAACCCAACCTGCCCTGTTTAGACTTAGTCTATTACTTAAATTGATTATCCTATCCCCCCAGTTAACAGTGTTTAAGGGAGAGGGTTGAAATATTAAATAATTACTAATGAACATTTAAAAAAAAGTAGTACATCTTACTGAAATCTGTTCAGACTGCGCCTGTGCTCCCGACCAAGCTAAACATCCTGGCTATCAACAGACCGGCCCAGTTCCTCGTAAATCTGATAATAATACTGAATTGTCCCAATCCAACAGCCCAAAAGGCTACACATGGACTCAAATTTAGAGTCAGATATAAGACCAAGGATGGAGCCTGGGCTCATCAGGCTGTACATATCAGCTTTGAGTGAATCACTCAATTTGCATACTTGGTTACTCAAATCCAATTTATTTACATCAAATATGACTTCCACTTGGGCCTTCGTCAAAGTGGAGTCCTGGATCATCGGATCCAACCCTCTCATATCCCTATCAGCAGGCTCAAGGCTCTGCACCCGAGGCTCCATTCCAAGTTCCAACCCTATAAATCTTAATCCTTATTGTAGAGTGTGGACCCAACTCCCATTTGAACCAAGCCCAAAAACGGCCCCTTTACTTTCAACAAAAGGGCCAGGGTTTAAGATTTGGTCCTTAGGAGCCTTGGTGCCTTTTGCTTTTGCACCTGTGCCAACAGCACGTGCCGAGGGCCAGAACTGTAATTTCCCATAATAGGGATTCCCATTTCTACCACTTCTGGCGACACCGGAGGAGCAGAAATAAAGACAAGACAAAGACCCAGATTCAAATTCTGACAAATCTCAGCCGCCCGATCCTCCCAAGCCCATCTCACCCGTCCATTTCAAAAATCCCGCCCAATTCAAATTCAAAATCTCTCGACCGTTATATGCTACGTTCGCCATCTATAAAACCCTCTCCATTTCCATTCCTCATTTCGCTTTTCTCTCTCACCTGATTCCTTCTCTCTCTCTCTCTCTCTCTCTCTCTCTCAGACACAATCTCTGTGTCCTGAAGCCTTCTCCCAATCTCTTCCACAAACTGGTCTTCCATGGCAGCCGTGGAGAAGAAGCTCCCCTTGCAGAACAGCAACGCCTTCAACGCGGGAGGCAAGAAGACGATCGAAGAGACATACCAGAAGAAGACCCAGCTCGAGCACATCGTCCTCCGCCCCGACACCTACATCGGCTCCATCGAGAAGCACACCCAGACCCTCTGGGTGTACGACGATGAAGAAGGCATGGTCTGCCGCCCCATCACCTATGTCCCCGGCCTCTACAAGATCTTTGATGAGATCCTTGTCAACGCCGCCGACAACAAGCAGCGCGACCCTAAAATGGACTCCGTCAAGGTCGACATCGACGTCGAGCACAACTGCATCAGCATCTACAACAATGGAGACGGAGTCCCTGTCGAGATCCATCAGGAGGAAGGGGTTTATGTGCCCGAGTTGATTTTTGGGCATTTGCTGACCAGCAGCAACTATGATGATAATGTGAAGAAGACTACTGGAGGGAGGAATGGGTATGGAGCGAAGCTCACGAATATCTTCTCAACCGAGTTTATCATTCAAACTGCTGATGGGAAGAGGCAGAAGAAGTATAAACAGGTATTTAGAATCTTGGGTCTTTTTCTTTTTCTTTGATTCTTGGGTTATGAATTCATTTGTAGCATGAGAAGATTTGGGTCTTTTCTGATCTATGCATTGGAAGATTTGGGCAGTTTTACATGATTCGCCAATCATTCTGATCTTGCTCTGTTGCTGTTCTCATGTGCATTTTTACTAGGGCTGTTGGTGTTTCTATTAGAGTTTTTTGATTGGCAAGAACTTCCTGCCAATTTGATTCTTGGCTATATCTGGATCTTCTTTCAATCAGTTCCTGCTGTGGTATATCTTATTTAATTTTGATCTGAGGATTTGAGCCCCCCTTGTTTGCAATTGGTGAAATTGTATATCATATCATTTGATGAGAGAGCTATTCTCTCATTCCATCTATGATTTGGGCAGAGGCTAGAGAGAAACCGATTTTTCTTTGGAAAAAAAATACATATCCATATATCATATGTTCAATGATCTTGATTTTTCATTTCTTTTGGGAATGTGGACATTTCACCATTATGAAGATCTACATTCATTCATGCTTGTATAGTTTCTATTCCTTAGCTTTTCTTTGTGGGTTTTCCAAACCATTAAATTTTGCTTTTGATCTATTCAATTTCTTTGCCTGGTTCTCTGTTCTACTTGTTTACTTCCCTTTTTATCATATGAAGATGCATATTAGTTTCCATCGCCTCGTGTTATTGATAATAATAATCAGCATGTGAAGGGGGGTTTCATCATCTATAGGTGAGATTTTTATTGTTGGCATGGAATTAGCATCCTGATTCCCTCTCAAACTAATCTGTTTTACATCTGGTTTTTTAATTTAATTACGCAAAGGTTTTCACAAACAACATGGGAAACAAGTCAGAACCCTCTATTACCAAGTGCAAGGAGAGTGAAAACTGGACTAAAGTTACATTTAAGCCTGACTTGGCTAAATTCAAAATGACTGAACTGGAAGCTGATGTGGTCGCGCTCATGAAGAAGCGAGTCCTGGACTTAGCAGGGTGCCTTGGTAAGACTGTCAAGGTTGAGTTGAATGGAAAGCGTATACCAGTTAAATCATTCCTTGATTACGTCGATCTCTACCTGAAATCTACTGCTAAGTCCAGGGGTGAGGAATCCCTTCCAAGGTTTGTCTCACAAAATTCTGAATCACCATTATCTTGGTTCTAATTTTCTGTCATCCTCCTAGGTTAGGTTGTATGAAACTGATTTATATTTGTTTTGGTGATTCACTCACCAGGGTTACAGAGAAAGTTAATGACAGGTGGGAAGTTTCTGTAAGCCTGAGTGATGGGCACTTCCAACAGGTACTCATGAGTATTATTAATCTGCCTCTCTCAATTGTTCAACAACATAAACATGGTAAATCTCACTGAAACTGGTTGTTTTGATCATCAGGTTAGTTTTGTGAATGGAATTGCCACTATTAAGGGAGGGACACACGTCGAATATGTCACAAACCAGATTGCAAACCATCTAGTAAATATCGTAAATAAGCAGAAGAAGGATGCCAACATGAAGCCTCATGCAGTGAAGAACCATTTGTGGGTTTTCGTCAATGCTCTCATTGACAACCCAGCATTCGATTCACAAACGAAAGAGACCTTGACAACTCGCCAAGTCAGTTTTGGATCAAAGTGTGAGCTTTCACCAGAGTTCCTAAAGAAGGGTTAGTTTCTTTGTACTTCCGCATCCCTTCCATCGCGCTTTCTCTCTCCATGGAAAAGATTTGAAGTGTTCTGACAGTTCCATGTTTCAATCTTATTATTCAGTGGCAAAATCAGGAGTCGTGGATAATCTTCTTTCATGGGTTGATTTCAAGCAAAACAAAGAACTGAAGAAAACTGATGGGACAAGGACAGGGGGGAGGATTAGTGATATTAAAAAACTGGAAGAAGCAAATTTGGCTGGTAAGGCAAAAGCTGGAGAATGTACCTTGATTTTGACAGAAGGAGATTCAGCTAAGGCTCTTGCAGTAAGTACTTTCAGAAGTTAACATAGTAGTTACGATTTTTTTTTGCTTTCAGGTTTGTAAAGACAGTTTCTCACAACACTCTGTGTGTGTGTGTGTGTGTGTGTTTGTTTGTCTATGCAGAAGGCAGGGATCTCAGTTGTTGGCAGTAATACCTATGGCGTGTTCCCATTGAGAGGGAAACTGCTCAATGTAAGAGAAGCAGGTCATAAGCAGATAATGGATAATGCCGAAATTCAGCATATCAAGAGAATTCTTGGGTTGCAACAGGGAAAACAGTATGAAAGTGTCAAGGGTCTGAGATATGGCCATTTAATGATTATGACTGATCAGGTTTGAGCTTCCAACATCTCTTTTTCCTTTTCCATGTATTCCTCTCTGCACTATTTTATGGATTGGCCTTGCTCAGTGTCTTGTTTTAACCCGTTGTGTTACAATTTCATGCAGGATCATGATGGATCCCACATCAAGGGACTATTGATAAATTTGTTCCATACATTTTGGCCATCTCTTCTCAAAGTTCCTTCTTTCTTAGTGGAATTTGTAACTCCAATTGTGAAGGTGCGTGTTAACCAAACTACTGGCTTAGTGAAAATCCATGTTAGAGCATAATCTTTTGCAAACCAATATGCAAGAAGACTAACTAGTAGAACTAGGTACCTAAACTAAGGTTCACTCCGGGTACTAATTTTCTGCAATTTGTGTGGATCTATGAACGGTTAATGCATGAAGACATGTAAGGCACAATAGTTTGAATTTGGAAAAGTGGAAGCATATTCCTTTGGAAGAATTCATTTCAATTTCCGGGCTTTGAAACTGTCATGTCTCTGGGCTTTTTTTTTATACTTGCAATGATTGTTGTGTAGGCAACACACAACAAAACGAAAAAGGTACTGGCATTTTACAACATGCCGGAGTTTGAATCATGGAAAGAAAGCTTAGGAGACACTGCAAAATTCTGGTCTACAAAGTACTATAAGGTTTGTCAACAACAACAGTATACTCAAGCAAAAATGCACTGATCTCAATATTCCAGGGATATAATTTCTGTTGATACTGGTCCACTCCTGCAGGGTTTGGGAACAAGCACATCAGAGGAGGGAAAATCATACTTCAAAGACATTAAAAACCACATGAAAGAGTTTGTGTGGGAGGATGAACAAGATGGTGACTTAATTGAGCTGGCATTCAGCAAGAAAAAGATTGATGCTAGAAAGAACTGGCTCCGCCAATTTGAGGTGAAAACCAATTCCAAATAAACCTGCCATCGATCATTTGTAACAAATGATTTGACAGTAATAATGTTTTTGCAGCCGGGAACATACCTTGATCAGAAGGAGACGCACATTAAATACAAAGATTTTATCAACAAAGAACTTATATTGTTTTCTATCGCGGATCTGCAACGGTCAATACCATCAATGGTTGATGGGTTGAAACCTGGCCAAAGGAAGATTCTCTTCTGCTCTTTCAAGAAGAATCTAGTCAAAGAACTGAAGGTATGCTTAATCAATGCAGTATGGAACAATGGCAATACATTTCTCAATGTCATGTCCAGCATGTGGGAATCCATCCACACTTCTGACTTACAATGATTTGCCATTACCTGTTTTTTAACAGGACCTATATATTATGAGTATACTCAAGCATTTCTTTTTATATAAACAATTTTTATCATTGATTTTGATTTTTGCCAACCCTGAATAGATGGGATATGACTTTCAATTATGATGATAATGTGCCGGTAATGAAGGCACTATCAATTTATGAGGCTAACCCAACCACCTTATTGGATTGCAGGTGCAACAATTTTCTGGTTATGTATCTGAGCACTCAGCTTACCATCACGGTGAACAAAGTCTTGCAACTACCATAATTGGAATGGCACAGAATTTTGTTGGTAGCAACAATATAAACCTCTTGAGGCCTATAGGCCAGTTTGGTACGCGCCACCAGGTCAGTAAATAACAAGACAAACAAAGTTAGAACTACTGTACAGCATGCTATGCTAATGTTGGATGTGTTCAAATTATTCAGGGAGGCAAAGATCATGCGAGTGCCAGGTACATCTACACAGCCCTGTCACCTGTAACGAGATTCCTGTTTCCCAAGGACGATGATGTTCTACTTGACTACTTGAACGAAGATGGGCAATCTATAGAACCCAGTTGGTAAAAATTCTTAAACATAATCAGAAGCACTAGCACTTCTCACCTAAAGCAAACTACTTTACTCTCACATTTTCAATATACATTGTTGTTATGTGCTTAGGTACATGCCTATCCTTCCTATGGTTCTAGTTAATGGAAGTGAAGGTATAGGGACTGGTTGGAGCTCCTACATTCCAAATTATAACCCAAGGGACCTTGTTGCAAATCTTAAGTGCTTGTTGAATGAGGAACCAATGCAACCAATGGATCCATGGTACAAAGGATTTAAGGTCATGTTTCCTCAACCCTTTAATTCTCTTGCACCATTTATGTTTCAACTTTCTACATCTTTTCATATTAAACCATGTCATTGCAAAACAGGGACTAATAGAGAAATTAACAAAGGAAGGTGGTGGTGGTTGTGGTGTCAGCTACAACATTAGTGGGATCATAGAAGAAGTTGATGAGACAACATTGCGGGTTACAGAGCTGCCACTCCGTAGATGGACTGAGGATTACAAGGAATTCTTGGAATCCATGCTGAGTGGCACTGAAAAAATTAAGGAGCCATTCATCAAGGTAAAAGATTATTGACCAATTCATTTTGTGCAGTACAACTCTTCACAAACTGTCAATTTGTGGGCCAATTTTTTAGGCTCTTATGAGGAATTCAAGCAAATAGAATTCATGCAGCCAACCCCAACATAGTTGGGACAATTTTTAGGCTTTGATGATGAGGAGGAGGAATTCAAGCAAGAAGACTTTTGGAACCTTCCATCTCCTCTAGCAACCGGGTGTAATCAAGACATCGGACATGTCATGATGCATCATGTCCTCTGACTCCATAATATAGGACCCTTTCACTATAGCAGGTACCATATCTAAAGGTTTTTCAAATGCAGGACTTTCAAATGCACAATGGTGTTACAACTATCCATTTTGAGATTATCCTGTCTGAGGAAAAGTTAAAGGTTGCAAAGGAAGAAGGGTTGATGAAAAAATTCAAGCTCACTTCCACAATCAGCACTACCAACATGCACCTGTTTGATGAAAGAGGGATGATTAAGAAATATGACACTCCAGAACAAAGTAAGTATTTAGTTTTGTAACTTTAGCAAGGATTTCTCTTATCTCATCTATGGTTTTCTCATAACGCATTTCTCTCTTTGTAGTCCTCGAAGAATTCTTTCCTTTAAGACTCGAATATTACACAAAAAGAAGGGTAGGTTACTATCCAACTTGTTTTTCCTTCTCTTTTCTTTCTTTCTTCTTCCCCACCTATTGAAGTGTAATTTGATGACTGATCAAGAAAAGCAGTGTTGTCATTCTTCAACACAACCATGGTTCAGATTGGGCCCCATCTCTAATGAGCCTTACCCAATACTTGTTTGTCTGTGTTGTTAATATTTTAGCTACACAGGGCCCCAAGGTGATCTAATATGTGGCTCAATGGGTAATAAATAGGCAATGTTCAACTTTTGAATGACAAAATCAGAGTGTGAATCAATTTGTGGGATTCTTTGAGTTGAGCAGTTTGAAGGGGGCCTGAGCAAAATGGTTTGATTTACCATTATATTTCTCCCTCTTATTTTTATGATATATTTCCTTTTGAACCTGGCAAGAGGAATGGCTATTGATATCTATAATGGTTTTAATGCAGAGAGTAATGTTGGAGAGCCTTGAACTTGAACTGCTGAAACTGGATAACAAAGTGAGGTTCATCCTTGCCGTGGTGAATGGAGAGATAATTGTGAACAACAGGAGGAAAGCAGATTTGTTGATTGAGTTGAAGCAGAAAGGTTTCACACCATCATTTCCAAATAAAGCCAAAAGTGGTAGCACTGCTGCTGAAGACGAGTCTACAGAATCAGAAGAAAATGACGACGTGGGGAATCACAGTGGAGTGAAGGCTGGCGACTATGCTTATCTACTGGCGATGCCAATAGGAACCTTGACGCTTGAGAAGGTCCAGGAGCTGTTGGCTGAGAAGAGTAAGCAAGAAAATCAAGTTGAGGAATTGAAGAAACAGACACCAAAATCTTTATGGATGAAAGATCTTGATGATTTCCTTGTGGCTCTTGATGTTAGTGAGAAAAAAAAAGAAAACTCAATTTCTCTTGATTTCTTTTCTGTTCACATCAGGATTGTTCATATTTTTTTCCTCCAATGATGCAGGAGCAAGATAGGCAAGATGCTGCAGAGGCAGATGATGTGCCTAAAGGGGTGAAAGCTAATGCTGCTAAGGCTAAACAAGCAGTAAAGAACCCAAGAAAGAATAACACCAAGAAGGCCAGTAATGCAGAACCCATTGTGGAAGCATCTTCCACTTCATCAGGAAGCAGTGCAAGTGATAATGGTAAGCTTGAAAACATCATATTCCTACAAATTTTTTTTTTTTACTTGTTTGTATATTATTTTATACATATAAATGAGAGAGGACTTCATCAGTTGCAGGAAATGTTTCTGAGGTGGTGAAACCCAAAGGCAAAGGAAGGCCTCCAAAGAAAGCTCCAGCGAAAAAGGTCTGCGACTGGGTAGAAGAATGTACTCTTTAAGTTGCATCATTTTCTGTCGATGGAATCATTTATATATGTGCTTTGTTTTGGGTTTCTCCAGCAGCAAAAGCCAACTGCAATAGACAGCGATGAGGATGAAGAGCTATTTGAGCTTAAAGAGCGGCTGGCCGCATATAACATAGAGTCTCCTGATCAAACCGGTGCACTTTTTTGGCATTCCATCAACTTCTAACATGAAATATGACGTAGTTTTGATTTAAATCTCCTAGTCCTTCCAAGATCGCAAACGTTAAAGTTGATCATAATTCTCCTTGCTAATGATGGCAATTAATTCATTTAAATCTTCCTAGTTTGCAAATGTGCAGTTGATTATATAATTCTCATAACCAATGTTTCTTTGCAGTCATGGAAACTGATGTCACCACAACGGAAGAACCAAATAAGAGAGAGCCAAAAAGGAGATCTGCTTCACAGAAGCCTCAGTCAACCTATGCAGAGATTTCAGATGATGATGAAGATATACAGATGCAGTCCATCCCAGAAGAAGAGGATGAAACTTTCCAGCCCACAGCCACAAAAGGAGGAAAGAAAGGAGGTGGAAGGAAAGGTGCGAATGCAAATGCAAATGGTGCAGCAAGAAAGCGGGGAGCGGCCGCAGCGAAAAACAAGCCTGTTTTGGGCCAGAAGCTGATAACAGAGATCTTGATGAAGCCTGCAGAGGAGGCAGGGAGCTCGCCCGAGAAGAAGGTGAGGAAGATGAGGGCCTCTCCCTTCAACAAGAAGAGTGGTTCCATGTTGGGTAGGATCACCAACAACAAGAATAGTGAGGAGAATTCTGAATCATCTTCTCCCAGTCAAGAGGAGGAGGTGGTTGCAGTACCAAGGGCCCGATCTCAGCGGAACAGGCAGGCTGCCACGCGTTACGTCTTGAGTGATGATGATGATGATGAGTCTGAGGATGTTGAGGAGGTTACAGACGATTCTGATTTTGATGGGGAAGAGGACTAATGTGAAACTTTGTTTGTTATTCCAGAAGGGAAAAAATCCAATTTTTATGAAGATTTTTTTTCAGTAGTTAAACTCTGTTACTGAGATATTGTTTGACTGTAATAGATTAGTTATCTTCTGCTTGTCTCATATCTTGTAATGTATGATTTGTTTTTCTTTGTTGCCTTGGCCCATCCGTGGTGAATACTGAAACCTGCCCAATGCCACTGATTTGTGAGAGTTTTGAGTTCTGATCAGGTTCGCACTTTCTTCCATGACTGACTCATACAACCTCCAACTTCAGCGACGGGTTGAGTAAGAATTTCATCACCATGAGTAGAGAATTCAATGCCCCTGTGCTGGCTGGGTCTGCAATTCAGCAGGGGAACAGTGATGGGTCTGCTAATGGTGGGACCAATTTGGCCAGGATTAGTGAGCAGCTTGAAAAGATTAACCAATTAGCAACTGTCCCATGTTCCAATCAGTTCAACCAATCACCTTCTTCTCCTTCTCCAAGAGATGTCGTAGGATCTTCTGCGAGGACTGATGTTGTGGAAGAGGTGTCTTTGCAGAGGGTGAAGAAAGAAGAGACCGATTCAAAGATTGTGGTGTGGCAGAACGCATAGATTGCTAAGAATGATAACGGGTTTAAGAAAGGATGCGGTCATCAATGTGAGGGAAGGTGAGTAGGTTTAGAAGGCTCCGACAGAAAGATAAAACAACAGGTGCAAGAGACTAGAGGTTGGTATAAATATTATTCCTACAATAGAATGTGTGGGAATTTTTTTGACATCACTGATTTGGTCGACAATGTTTTGGTGGGTTGATTTTGTTTGAGTAGATCGACTTTTTCATAAAATTGAAATTTGTCTCTCATGGAATTGCTATGAGGAAGTGATGTTTTATCAGTTCTAACAGGTTGTGGGATGTAGTTTTAGTGTTACTGATGTCTTGTTTGGAAGCAGAGAAAGTGGGGGTGTAGTTTCATAGAGGATTTAATTGCCCCTGTTTGTATGAAACATTTTTTTTCTTTACCATTATTCTGTTTTCTCACCTAGGGGTGTGTATCTGGAACAAGAGGATTATGTAATAGACAAAAATATATATATAATAGGAAGAAAAATTGTTCTCAATTTCCTTGGTGCGATATTTTTTTCATGAGGAAAATTAGAAAAACTGATTTTTCTCAAATACAAGGATTTTGAAATTCTATGAAAGGGTTAGGAAAGAAAGATCTCTCACACTCCTCGAACAAAAATTTTTGGGGCACAAAATCCTCTTGTTGCACCATTGACTCCATTTGCAAAATATCAGGAATGGTATTTTGGTGCAATTCTAAATATTTTCAATTAAGGACAGTTTATTCCTGAGCGAAAAACCCATTCCTAAAAGCAAATCCAACCTACCCAAGAAAAATTAAGAACCGGTGCATTCTAGAGCAGTCTTAAACCATTCCTGATTAGGGACGATTTAAAACTGTTCAGAAGAAAAAAAATATTCCCAAAACAAAATCAGCCCACCCAAAATCATTACATCCCAATTTCTTATTTTAATTGATTTTCAAAATATATCAATTGATTTTCTATGTTCATAAGTAATTTTCTCTTTTCCAAAATGCCACAATTTATGGGGCCCACTCCCACACATTTTACATTTTAGATATGATTTTTGCTACTATTTGGGGGGCCCAGCCCAAGTCAGATATATAATTTTTAAAAAGAGATTGCATACATAATATTAAGTGTAGCTCAAGAGTGCAAATTGATCACAATGAATACAGGAAATTAGTCATAAACAAAATAAATGAGAAGAGGGGCCCACCTGAACCCAACCAAATGGGTTTGCACAGCCAACCTTTTATGCATGAAAATAAATCCTCGCATCAGGAAAGCTAGGATCTTAGTGCACGAAATTTGAAAGTTTAATATCATTCATTAGGACCAGTCTCCTAAGGCAATTCGGAATTTTTGTTTTCCAAGGAAAGGAAGAACCACACATTCCATATTACTAGCAAGAAAAACTTCTAAATTAATAAAGAGTAATGTTTACGAAACCCAGAAAAGCTTCTAAAATAATGAAGCCACAGGCTATGAAAGCCACAGGTAAGTGAATGATACAAGTTCTAATTTAACTAGAATTGTGGACTACAAAAGCAAATATTGTTATCTAGAGTTTTTTGCATATCCCCCCCTAAGGTTTATAGAATTTATAAATAAGTCCCTCTGGTTTTAATATTTGTATATAATCCCCTATCTTTTCATTTCAATACCTTTCATGTCCTCAATATTAGTAGTCATGAAAGAATGAGCAACCACCAAGAAATTTATATTGAAATTTTATCAAAATGAAGACTTTGCCCTTACATCCATTAAAATCGAGGATATCATTATTTACAAAAAGATATTATTACTTTATCTCAAGACCCAGTGATTTTTCTCTTAATAACTCTCCAATGCACATGAAGCCTAATTATGTATTAACATACATCAATCCAACAGTAGGTCATCCATGGATTTAGTCAATTATAATCAATTATAAATATAAGTCATCATCGATTTGAATTTAACAAAATAGGTCCCATATTGATAAAAAAAAACAGTTTTATATAGGTTTACTCTCTCCTACTAAATGTACTATACTAATAGTCAATATGACAAGCTTTAAAAAAAATGAATTCAAACTTTTAAAATATTATATATAGAAAGAAAAAGATGTGGGCAAAAATATCATTTTACTCTAAAAGACTTATGGTGCTTGTGAGCTGTGAGGCCATGATTTTGGGCCATTGAAGGTATTATAATGAAAATGCAAATACTAAAGCTGCAGGGGCCTATTTTTAAATCCTAAGAACCTTAGGGAGGTATATACAAAACACTATGTGACCAATCGCCCAGACATTTATATATGCTAGAGTGATCTAAGGGCTAGGGCTTAAATCATCAGGAAGCATTCATCGGTGTCCATCATCTTCATCTCCACCAGATTTGCACCAACTAATAAACTAAAGTAAGTTGAAAAATACTAATTAAGCAAAGTAAGCTGATAAAAAAATTTTCTTGTTCGCATCATGATTTCACTCTTAATAGCGATTTAATATCGTGTTCTCCGATTTTTTTTTTCTTTTTGATTTGACTTCTCTTGACCTCAAAACATGTGGGTGTAAAACATGGGAAGAAAAGAAAACATTGTAGACAGTGGGATTAATATTTAATAAGATGGATGAGAACGGGGGGCTCCATCTTGATGGAGTGGCCATGATGCATTCCTAGGGGAATCTTGTCTTGGGTTTGGGTTGAGGGGTCGTATGCTTCCTTGGGGCTTGGTTCTAGGATGAAACCCATGTTTGGTCGTGACATGATTTTCTTAGGCTCTTGGTCTATAAGAATCAGTAGTATTCAAAGTAATGCTCCATTGATTGATACATTATAGATATCAATCTTAGTGTTCCTAATTTAAATTCCAACGATAATGATATGGTTGATATTGTCAATGTTTCGCAAGCTTACGATGATGAACGGTGGGATCTTGTAGTAGTCCATGTCTTTTAGATCTTATTTTAATTTTCTTCATGATGTCATCGAGTATTAGAAGTGATGATCAAGGTATTATGGGTTCAAAACTTATCATGTTGGGTGAATTACGAGTAGCTGTAACTTGATTCAAAATATAAATTATTTTTGGGTTTTGACAAAAAAGAAGTCCTCTTCAACTGAGTTTTAAAAATAGAAAATGTTTTCTAAAATAATAGAAAGCTAGTATATCGTTCGTCCATCCGTATACTTCAACTGTCATGCAGAACTCATCTACAGATTCGTTTATGATTTGAGAACTTGTGTGATGACATGAAAACTCATGATTAAATCTAGTACACTTGTGTCCATTGAACGTGGAAACCTAATCCGAGTTAAGGAAGTATAAAAGGATAATCAGCCAATTTCAATGTGGTTACCACTAATTATACCATTTGGAATGTGATTGAGAAGTGGATTACCATCATGCCATTTGAATGGTATTGTGAAGGGAGTACTAACAGGCCATGCAGGCATGGAATTTAGAATGCTATTGACAAGTGGATACTATGACCAATGCATTCAGAATGTTAATTATGAGGTGATAGTGGCAAGCTATTCAGGCTTGGAAGTTGAAGTTGGGATATTCCATCGCCCCAATATGTAAGTGGCAGCAAGCTGAATATCATGAATGCACTTGATTTATGTTTCATGCGGAGTGGTCTGGTGTGCTTGAAAGGGGCAGGAAGATAAAGAACATGAATGTGAGAAGTGTCTAAATTCTTAGATGCATGAATTTTGGATTCTAGACTTGTTTGGACGTGGTTGCTGAACTAATTATAAATAGGATTTCCTAATCGTGATTATATTTCAAATGATATTGTTTAACCCCACATTGACTTACCTTACAATTGGATGCAAGCATTCTAGTTGATTTTGTATTAAGAACAAATTGATCTACTTGACCTAATCTGGCAATCCTCAAATTAAAGTGCTGCTCTTGGTTTTTTTTTTTTTAATACTTTATGGTGGATTTTTTTTTGTTTTGTTTACGTAGTTATTTTTCTATAAAATAAATGCCAAGTAGATAGTGTAATTTATCTACTTCACATAGTGGGGATTATTTAACTGTATTGGTGGACAAACGAAAAGTACTCTAGATGATTATGATATAACGGAAAATTTGGATAGAGCGGTGAACTCCATCAACTAGAGATGAGAAGCATCAATTAGTATAGTTTGATTTAGTTTTATTTATTTAGATCATGAACATTAATTGAGAATTTCTGTAATAAGACCTTTATGAGTCAGATTTGCTATTGAACAAATTAGTTTATGATATGTTTATCATGAAATGATACTTAATTTAGAAAAAACTGTGGTAAAGTTTGGAACTAAATCTCACATTGCGGATTGAATATGTGATTCCACGTCATGAAATTCGATTTTGAATAATGAGGATTTTGAGGCGTGATAGATGGGCCACACAAATGTGCCATGTGGCATCTTTTTAATTGCAAGAGAGAACAGAAAATCCAGTTCTTACAGAGTTTTTTTTTTTAAATAGTTCTTACGGAGTTTCGACTACTCCTTGCTGCCGCATTCTTGCATATTTGGAATTTACTGTGTTATACTTATACCTGAGATGTTTCCTCTCTTGAATCATGATTTGAGAAGTCTATGAGAATAGTTCTTTTTTTTTTCTTTCAAGTCTTGAGTCTTGAATAATGAATACAAATCTCTTTCTCTAGGTCCTTTTGCTTTTTCCTCCAATACATTTAGAAGACCAAAATGGCCAAATCAGATGCTTCTGAGCTCATGGAAGATCCAGATGACATGCTTGATCTCATGGAAAGCGAAAATGACATTCGTCGTCGAAGGGGACATTCATCTGACAAGTGCACCATTTGTTTGAATGCATACTCTCGCGGTGCCACAGTGACTCGGCTGCCCTGTTCGCATGACTTTCATAGAGAATGTATCGTGAGATGGTTAAATGTAAACAATTCATGCCTGATCTGCCGCTCCCCAACATGATGATTCTTGCATTGAACTTTTTTTTATTATTTTTTCTTTGTATAGTGTTCATATCTAATGCAAGACAACTAGTGTTTGTAGTTTGATAGTCTTTATTTCATTTATATGATCATTTAAATGGATACATACATGCTTGACTTGGTTTTGGGTTTTGGGTTATAACTATTTAGAAAAAAAAAAAAAAAGAAGCTCCATGTGTTGGCTTATTTTTTACTTGTTGAATTTCAACGTTAGAGATGACCAATTTTTTCCGGCTTCAGTTAATTTTATTCTCTATGTAGAAGGTGATTATCTGTAGTCTATTCTCCAACCTCTACCACTCTGTATACAAGTTGATAGATTGTAGTCTAGGTAGGTCTTCTTGAATTGCTATTTAAAAAAAGTAATCAAATTGTATATTCAAATTTTCAAATGGCTATTCCACTACTCCTAAGCTACAAACGTTTCCCGGTATTGCGACTTGCATTGTATAGGCATATTCTGATTGATAAGGCGGCGGGGAGAGAAGGGGAGGGAGAGGGAGCCGGTGGGGCTGCCGCTCGTTGCCAGAGCCAGAGGGTGGAGGGGATGATGGGGATGGGAAGGGGAAGAGGGTGGAGGGGGATGGTGAGGAAGGCAAGAAGGTGTAGTTTAAGCATTTTTTAAATAAAAAAAATTATTGTGGGAGCACCATTTGTTGTGCCATTAGAAGCTTTCTAAAAAGTTCATTTTAATCTCTTTTGCTCACATATAAAGAAAATTAAACCGAGCAACTTATTTTTTTTTTGCTAGATTAAGTCTCTCTGGGAATCAAGACTTCTGTCGTGCGATAAGGCTATTCCTTTGTATATTATAAATAAGTTGAACACTCAAAAGGTTTATAAAGAACTTTGTATTTTCTAGTCAGTTTTTGTTTTGGATGCTTTTGTTTTTCTTTCTCTTAATGTTATATATGGCATCGGGAGATAATCGATGCAAATGACACTACAAACACACAGCGCATGAGTAGTAACTCTTAACTTAGGTCCATCAGGATCTACATGGGCCAAGCCATTGTCAATCACACCTAAGCCCAAACCCACTAATTAATTCTCATTTTTCACATGAGGTCAAGTATGCAATCATGTACAGTTGTAGAATTCCTCTGTAGATTTGATTATATAGTGATTGATTGTAATTGCCCTATCAAAGGTAATTGATTGACATATCACATGGATTGTAATTGTTAACACTAACATTATTTAGAGATAGAATACTCTATCAGAAGATGAAATCTCACATTGAAATCATCAAAAATTATTCAAAAAACCCTTTGTGTTCATCTATTATCATGAAAATGACAGTAACAATAGAAGAAACATAAAGGTCATACAAGCTAACTATAAGGTTGGTGTTGTGGGGGCTGCTAATGTTATTTTTTAAGTTTCAGCCCTAATTTGGGTGATTTGGAAAAGATGGAAAAAGAGGAAAGAAGAGAAAGGGACTTATCTTACTTCCATAAATGGTACTTACCCTACTTCCACAAATGGCATGCAAAATTCCGCAAATGGTACTAATCCTACTTCCACAAATCATACCAAAATTTTCTCCCACTGCACCAAACACTTGCTAGTGTTCATTTATTTTCTAACGCCATATTTGGTGTGAACATTTTTTATTATTATTTTTTCTTTTGTTTTATAAGGAGGGTGCCCCTTTTTGGGCCAGACTAATCCGCTCCAACATACTATAGCGCAACTCGAATCCATATAAAATATGATGTGGATGTTACAGGAGAAACACATTATAAATTATAAATTTGATAGGGGTAGGTCCATGAAGTTCTCATATGAGTAGAAACTAGAGGATGGGGGATTTGGTGGCAAGTACAAAAAGGTATCGAGTGAATTTGGATTTAATGGTGGCCATGGAGAAGCTTGAGGTGATCAACATAAGGTACACGAGAGTGTAACCTAAGTGAAGATCATTAGCTCATTAGGGCACCGAAATCCTTCGCAGTTGATTGATTGCTGTTGCGATTGGGGTGAATTTCTACAAGTCTACAAGCTCATGCCAAATCATAGCCTTGATACACGTCACTTAAGCTGGAAAAGCAACGTTGCCTAGCCAATTTGTTACAAGATAGCTCTTGGGTTGGCCTTTGCACTTCTCCATTAACATATATTTCATGCATTCATGGATCATGATTGAAAAGGAAGGATATAAACAAAAAATAAACTTGGATGGGTTTTATATAAATAACTGACAACATACTATACCAACACATGGCGTTTCATGGCACAGGTACTAACACCGTCATCCAAACAAGATGTTTAAATATTTCACTGTCACTCATTTCTGCAATTCAAAACTACGAAGATAGAAACAACTCGTCTTTTTTTCCTTCCCCTGGACAAAGGACTCTTACAGCTGAGAAACAATGCAATGCTTCCTATGAAAAATTCTTGCATCAAGAACACTCAGCATTCCTGCAAACAAAAGCAAACGGATTACTTTTAAACTACTTATTGATACACGCCAGATTCATGATTGACCAGCCCATTGGGCTCAAGCCCAGTGAAGAGTTCACATCTACAATTATTCTAGGATTTGAAGTTTAGTAGGATTCTCTTATTGTTAGAAGTTAATATTAATTGGAACTTTTAATTAGCTTCCTACTTAATTTAGTATTTTGGTTTTTAATCAAATTAGGTATTTTTATTAATTTAGGTATCTGAGTCCTAGTAGAAAATCCTTCTTTATTTCCTATAAAAATGTAAGTCCCCCTGTTCTGGGCTCGATGCCTATGATTTTATTAATGAATTGAGATTTCTTTTAGAGATTTGAGTATTCTCTTGTGAATGTGGTTGTGATTGCTCTTGAATCCTTTGGATTTGGCCAAATCCTTGATGTGGGTTTAGTCCTCCATCGTCATCTCTGGTCTGCTTCAATTGATATCAGAGAAAAGATCCCCGATCACTGCTCCGATCGTCAATTCGAAGTAAGCTTCCATCTTCGTGTCTGCCATCATCCCAACTCCATCTCTCAACCATCCCTGTCATCCACTTGGTTTCTGCCATCCATTCATCCATTCATTATCCCAACATCACCATCATCACTCTTCTTCATCATCCCCAGCACCCATCACGCATCAACACATCACCACCAAAAAACCCTGCTACAGACCCCTTCCACAACCCCAAACCCTTCTCAAACAAATCATCGCCATCATCCCCCGCCATTGCCATCATCCCCATCCCTTCATCATCCTCTCACCCAGCCCATCTGCATCCATCTATCATCATCCTTGCCACCAATCCCTTCATCCACTTCAACCGAAACAGCACCACACAATCCTTAAACCTGATGAAACCCCACCCACCCTTCCATCAGTGTCGAACAAATTCTCCCGAGTCCACCACTACCAGTCACTGAAACCCAAGAACCCTAACCCATTCTCTGACACCAAGTGTAATATGAGGAAGCGAATAATATCCATTCCTTCTTGGAAGGGACGGTATATTGACCTTATTCCATTGCAACCGGCAACATCTTCGTCTACATCGTCACCATCAATTGAAGAATCAAAAGACAAACACAAAGAAGAAATAAATTCCAAAGGTGATGTTCAAAAGTCCGTTGAAGGAAAGAATAATCTCATGACAACTTCAAGTGAAATGAGCTGCAAAGCTTCAAAAATGGATCATGCTTCAACTGAAGTTCAAGAACAGGAAACTGAATCTCTTTGTATGGAAAATGCCGATATAAAGAAGAAAGATACAAAGGATGAGAAAATTGGAGGAGAAATGAAATTTATTAGCATTGACAAGCAAGATCAAGCAAACAAATCGGACACAAACATTAAAGACTTGGATAAGATTGGTGTGAAAAAAAATCATCCGCTGGATTTGAACATAGTTCCAACATCAGCAAAGCCAATTGAATCATCGAAAAATAATCAATTGTTTCAGTGGTTTCGCAAGAAAATGTGTCCATTGACATTCTCCACATTAATGTCATCTTCAAAGATCAACTATTACCAACAAAATATCATGATCTCTTGGTACAATGTCTACAATTGAAATGTCTAATGGGCAGCTCACACATTCAAGATACATACAGTCCTCAAAAGAAGCTACACATCC
The DNA here is from genome assembly GCA_037013555.1 of Sextonia rubra. Taxonomy (NCBI): domain Eukaryota; kingdom Viridiplantae; phylum Streptophyta; class Magnoliopsida; order Laurales; family Lauraceae; genus Sextonia; species Sextonia rubra. Next base: position 14,491,612 of record JASUAD010000001.1, on the reverse strand, counting down.
AACCTACTTCTAACTGGACGAGAAGATCTAATCATGCTTTCAAGTCATATCCCAGAAATGAAGCTCAAAGGCGACTCGGAAGTTTGTTCAACTGATTTTCAACCGAGGCAGACATTTACCGAACTCGAGGACAAGTTCTCCTCTAAGAGAGAGAGAGAGAGAGAGAGAGAGAACTGATGCAAGCCAAATCTATGATTTGCCAGCCCATTGGGCCCAAGCCCCGTAAAGAATTCACATCTATAATTATTCTAGGATTTGAAGCTTAATAGGTTTCTCTTATTGGTAGAAGCTAATATTAATTAGGACTTTTAATTAGTTTCTTATTTGGTTTAGTCTTTTGGTTTTTAATCAAATTAGGTATTTTTATAAATTTAGGTATTTGAGTCCTAGTAGGAAATCCTTTTTTATTTCCTATAATTATGTAAGTCCCCCTTCAGGGATAGATGCCTATGACTTTATTAATGAATTGAGATTTCTTTTAGAGATTTGAGTATTCTCTTGTGATTGTGGTTGCGATTGCTCTTGAATCCTTTGGATTTGGCCAAATCCCTAATGTGGGTTTGGTCCTCCTTCATCACCATCTCCAGTCTGCTTCACTTATAGACAATGCCATCTACATTATAAATTTATAAAAATGTAAGCCCCCCCTAATAGATACACGATAGGTACTTGTAAGGTCAGCCAAAGTTGACATTCCCCAAAATCATCCACAGCATAATATATAGAAAATACAAATCCACAAATTACTTGAGGTTATCACATGCATTTTTTCCTAAATGTGTGTGTCTAAGAGCTCTTTTAAGATTGCTCACCTTTTTACAATAAGTTATCACACAAATGCGGCTTATAACAAATGGGTTCTACATGGATGCCGATATCAGTGGAGCACAACTTCATTATTATACATCATTCGAAGACTCTTATATGAAGCAATCTTATGAGCAATATCAAGAATGGTTGCAGAATATCAGTAAAGCAACCATTTCATCCTGTAAATTTCAGCATCTTGACTGATAGAAACCTTGCTGAATGGCATAATACTAACACATTAAAGCCCCCAAACGTCCACTTTTAATCAGGAAATAGTAACATTACATATCAAACATGCAGCCAACAAGTAAAAAATGAATACTTGTGATAATAGCAGAAAATATGTGCCATGGAAATCTTACCACATACACTGACCAGCTTTGTCAGCCAGCTTTGACCTTTCTGAGCTTGAGGCTGTACACTAGAGATACCAGCCACTGCCAGAAGATGACAAGCCAATTGAATCGCTTTGGCTTGGGTTCGGGCCTTGGTCCAAAAATTCCTTTGTAGATTTCCTTCTGCTTCTGATAAACAGCCTTGTCATGTTCAGCAAGCAGGCGCAGTTCCCTTGCAATTACTTTATCTTCGGGTGCGAATTTTTTAGCCTTCTGGAAGTCTTCTCGAGCAGCATCTGTCTGGCCAAGTTCTGCCCTAGCTTTTCCTCGTCTGAACAATGCCTTCACATTGTTTTCATCCTCGGATAGCACCTGAAAACCAACCATAACAACTGGTAAATACTTCTCTCAATAAAGCATTCTGAGACAAGAAATGTGGTTATACATACAATGCTGCACTGCCCAATGGCTTCTTCAAAACGTTTAAGCTTTATCAAGCATGCTGCCATGTTGAGGTGGCAAGGGTTCTTCACAGCCAAGGCCATTTCTCGATATTTACCAAATAACTGGAACATGAAGTCATCTCCCATGTATGCTATGGCCTGATAGAAGGCAAGAAACCATCCCAGGACAACAACTTCCATCAAAATAAATAAATAAATAAACAAACAAGCAAGCAAATGACTCCAAAATGTAGGAATCTGGGGAAATCACAAGTCAGTAACCATTTCATACTGTTGCATAGCCTCCTCCAGTTTTTCATCCTTGAAATAAGCATTCCCTTCCATCTTCCTTTTATCTGCAGCTCCAATCCTTTCTTCAACTGTCATGTCACTACGAGCTTTACCCTGAAGAACAGATCAAAGAACATAAAATGGAGCACTGCATCAACCACCTTGCACTACTGAAGACTAAAATGTCAAGAGATGTGTTTACCAGACTAGAATCCAGTAAATGAGAAAGTTATAGTAGGAAATATAGTAAGAATGAAGACAAAAAAGATCCATATCACACCCCATCCAGTTTGTACTAGGTACAACTTACTTCATTGGCTTCATCAAAACCAACAAGCTCTACTTCATATAAGAGGTCTGCCATAGGGGGAACATTTGGGAAGGAAAAGCTTCCCTCTTTACCATAGCCTAATTCCCAACCCACATGCAACAAAGCACGTTCACCAGATTTCATGCTTGACACACCGATCCCCAGTCCTGCCATCTGGGCTTTTTCTGTTACAAGATAAGGAAAAGATACAGATATTTCAACATCATATTTTTTGTAATTACAGAATTCAGAATTATCATTACGCAGGCTGCTAAGATACAAAAGAACCATCATGAAATATAACTTCCCTGTTTAAAATAGAACTTATGAAAGATTGAAAACATGCACTGTGGAAGAATGCCACCATATGCAATCCGCAAAAACAAAGTTTTTATACATACAAGAAAATGCGGAACATGTAGAAGTATTACCAATTTGTTATTATAGACGAGCAAAATGAAGATGACGAAGCTTTATTGTCAGCAATAAGTATAAAAAAAAAAGTATCTTCAGAGTAATTAGCAGCCTAGCCAGTCCTCTTCTGCCCATAAGACCACGAAGAAGTTGCACACATCCCTAAAATTTTGTGATTTCAAACAGATGGGAAAAATCTGAGGGACACTAGAAAATCATAACTAGCGTTTCCAGTTATCAACTTCTTATTTGGCTTCATTTACCCAAAAAAAAAAAAAAAAAAACCCTTCTAATTTGGCTTCACTGTGGTTATGATAATCTTGAGGTAGATTATGGTTCGTAAAATGTTTCAACAGGTTCTTGAAAACTGGATTAGCCCTTGTTGAAATAGTGTACTGCGCCCAGGAAAGCTAATTCAGATGATGATGTTGTACCTGATTTGCATTGCCATTGTTATCCCCTTCGTTGTTATTTTCTCCCCCTACAAATATAATCAACTGTGCAGAGATGCTGTGAACGGCATCAAATTTGGGTTAATGTGAATATGTGATCATTTAAATGAATGAACAGTGGTGTCCATGGGGAAGTATGTGGAGAGTGGAGACCCAATAGAACCCTCGCATTGGGAGATTTTGGTTGCTTTAGTACTCAGTAGTCAGTTCACTAGTACCTGGAATCTTCATAGCCAATTAATCTGTACGTCCAGGACAATTCAAATGATGAAACAATCTCTCTTGTGTAAAGGAAACACAATGGGATGAATCATTCTCCTTCCAACACAATAGTAGGAGTACAATACGGATTAAAAGAGGAAAAAAAAGAACACAGTTTATTTGCATTGGATGGATTGCAGCAAATCTGTTACCAAGTCCTAGCAGCCTTGGTTTGATCAGAGATCAACTTAGTTCATCATCTCTTATCATTGACTTGTGGATTCATGGACCTCTCCAAACCTCAATGGTGCAATTTTGATATACCACTGTTATGCTACAAGATGGTGACAGAAGTCCAAATTATGAGGATCTTAAGAGGTCTTAAACACTCCAACAAAGGAAACACATGGTAGCAGGATTAACTAGATCACTAGCTCGCAATTCATTCGTTGTTCGTGGTTCACTTAATGTCAATATCTCGGCCAATAGGGGTAGATGGGATAATTCATAATCATATTTATTTATCTCTCAAATAAATACAACACTTCTTTTTTGTTTACAAGTTGAGATAGGCTCTAGATTTAAGGTTTCAAGCCATTGACATAATGGGCCCAAATCCTAATCCTGATTGATTTACAATTTGGATATTAGACTACGAAAATTTCGTCATTGATGAATTAAATCTCAAGCCAAGATAATTGCGCATCCTCAGATATTGTGACCCCTAGAGAACCAACTCATGAGCTGTACAAGTAAGACCCAGATTGCAGTTTTCAGAGTGGCATAGCCATCCAGGTAGCCCCATGATCTGTGTAACTCACACAGATGGCAAATAGATAGGATAACCATGCTGATGGCAATGACAAAAACAAATCTTAAACCTGGACCATCAAATGAATCAAAATGTATGCTTCCCAACATATGTACCTTGTGCTAGCCCATCAATGAGTTGGTGGATCTTGTCTCATCCATTGTGAATAAGCATGAGTTATCTAACACCTAAACATAATCATCGCACCCCTCCCCTGAAGCCCATGACCACCAAAAGAAAAACACGTGTAGCATAGCAATGAGTTGGTGGATCTCATTTCATCCATTAAGAATAATCTTGAGTTATCAGACCCCTAAACACATTCCCCACCCCACACAACACCAAAAAAAAAAAAAAAAAAAAAAAAAAAAAAAAACACCCCCTCTCTCTTCTCCAGACATCTCAATTGTCCCCCACTCCTTTTTGTTTTCCTGTCACACCATCCTGTATGGAAGGATGATAGGCAAACCCATGTAATTGCTTTGCCCAGGTACTGGGAACTCAACACAAATCGTCGTGTTCAAAAGTAATATGTCACCACTCACCACTGGCTTTCAGGAGGGGCGCTAAAAAAAGGTTAAATGAAGAGATAAGGTTAGTGTTCTCAGCTCTCAGGGGAATTAGTGGCATGAATCAGAGCCGAGATTTTGCCCTAAAAGAAAGTGAAAGTCTTTTCTAAAGTTTTTTTTTTATCCACTTGTGGTGGAGGGTTATTTTGCAAATGCCTTGCCATGGGCAGAAGACATGTCAATGGTGCCTTGGAGGCTTGCATTTGCAGTAAATATGATATGAAGTTGTTATCCTCTACAGAGGTTTTTTTTTTTTTTTAATGTAACAAGGAAATAGAATGACAATGTGGATGCCCTCTCTAGAGAAGGTATCCAAACATATGACCTTGTTCGATAATGTATTACCTTGTAGGAAGGATCCTCCTCGCTGTCCACAGCAGGAATGGAGTGTGAATATAGGGACAAAAGTATAGTTACAACAATACTTCTGTTTAAAACTCCAAAACAAATAGGTCATTTCACATAAATGAGTAAGGTGTATGTATCTTTTAGAAAGAGGGGAGTTGACGACGTCAGACAATTAAAACAAATAATGATAATGTTGATGATTATTGCTGCACAAAATATATACAAAGAAGACATTGTTACTTTGGCTCCTAGCTGTGAAAAATAAAAAACTATTGCTCAAGCACCATTTCAGGGGGAAAAACAACTTTAGCAAGAGACATCACTTCATAGTATTGTATAACCAGACCAAGCAGGTGGTTATATAACGTTAACACTAGAGAAAGAGAGAGTTGTTTATATGATAAAAATAATAATAATAAATAATAGAAACAGGTATAGCTCTTGAGAGTATTCAACAAAATTGCCTATGAAAACATCAAGTTAAAAACCAAAATGCACAAAGCATTTGAAACTTCATAGGAAAGCAGCAATTACCTTTCCCTAAAACCATCTCAATAGGTCTCTGTTCCTGCCATGTGTCTTCAAACTTGTGGAGGGTACTTTCAGTCCATGCCCTGTAGTGCACTGCCACAACAGCAAGAGTTAATTGAGTGTACATCACAAATACAAGCCAGACCTGTGGTTTCTTCACAAGATACCCGCAAGACAAGAAAAAAGCTCTAAGCTTCTAAGGCAATGCGAAATTTTACTCCTTTTATACTTAAACATAAGCACTATGATCCTCAAGCAAGATTTCAGTGGGAAAAGAAGCAAGCAAAAAACTGCACGGAGTTTTAATGATTGATTGTACATAACATAATTAGTGATTGTACATAACATAAGTAGAAAATAATAGTATGTATTTGACATTTTGTCAAGTCAACCATCAAGATTCATTCATCACCCGCACCTCAAGAATTATCACCAAAAAATTTGACAATCATCCACGGCATGTATGCCCCTGAATTGATCGTGCAGTTTTGGCACCCATCCTACTAACTAATACATAGGATTTGAACAACTTTGAAGCCCTCCAAACATACCTCTCTTAATTGGATTGTTCCCACTTTTTCTGCACACACGTAGGTCATAAGAGACCTTTCAAGCCCCTGAACCCAACCACACAAATTCAAACACCCCCCCCCCCCCCCCCCCCCAAAACAAAAAACAAAACCCCCAAAATACCACTTTCTCCCTCCCTCCCTACCTCCTTTTTCCTCCCAATTTAACTACTATTGCCATGCCTCTACATGGATGCTGGATCGCTCCTAAGCTAGAAACATCCTGGTTGTTCTTGAAATTGACTTTATATTGTTCATTGATGAGGCTGGATTGCTCCTAAAGCGAGAAACATCCTGGCTGTTCCCAAAATTGACTGTGTATTGTTCATTGCTTAATTTAAGTAGGAAGTACCAATCAGAAAAAAAATGGAAAAGAAATAATAGTTTAAAATTTGTACCAAGACAAAAGTCAACCTTCAGTCAAAACCAACAGTATTCAAAAACAGAAACAAAGAAATTAGAAAAATGGTTTGTAGTAATAAAGACCAAAATGTTTTTTTATATCATACACAAGGTCAACTCAGTGCAGTCTAGGCGGTTCAATCATGTAAATCACAGAGAGGACACAAAATGTTCCTAGTAACAAGCAAATAAGCACAACATGTTCTTCCTTCCTTGGTGGCAATAAAATTAATTAAGCAGTTGTGATTACTAAATAAAATACCAGTATTCACAATTGATTGTTCAAACCCAACACCCACTGAAAAAGATAATGGACCTACAGCTACAGAGATTTCTGTAAAGCTTTGAATATGTTATATGATTTCCAACAAATATTGAAAGTTGAAACAACAGAGGTTCATCCGCAGACACGAAGGCAAGGGAATTTTTACGAAATCTACATACAATTATATTAGTCTATCTAAAAAAAAGTAACGACTTACTCCTTCCTTCCTTTTTATTTTTATTTTAGTTTTTTTTCAAATTTTCAGGACCAAATTAAGAAGTTTCAATTGCCAATGGAGTGATAAGTAATACAGTGCTTATCAAATATCAAGGTCAAGTGTGGGATAGTGGTTTTGCAAATGCAGTCAGACAGATTTCGTATTTATCAGCTTAGTTAATTATTAGTTCCTAAGATGATGGAAGGCTTTAAAAAAAAATGAAGAGAAGGTTTTAGATGAAAATGTGTGTGAATATATATAGGAGAATCTTCATGCGCATCCGTCCCTCACCATTTTTTTCCTCAAAACTCTAGGTAGGGCCCTTATATATATATATAGAGAGAGAGAGAGAGTATTCTCACTGATAAAATGTAATGACAGAAATGCTTTTCATACTTATTGGAATTTCAGAGGATTTGAAGTTACATCGATTAGCACAAAAAGTTGGTAGAATGCAGCACATGGTAAGGTAGGCCCAAGAACAAGAATCCACAAACTAAATGAAGCCACAATATGCCGTTACAGATAAGGGTGACAATTCCTGACCCAATCCACAAAATCAACCAAACCTGACCTGCATAACCTGATCCAAACCCGATTGGCAGTTGTCAGTCACAGATATGGTTTTCCCAGACTGCAAACAAACAGCAGGGTTTGGGTTTAGCATGCAGGCCCGACAGTTCATTACTAGCACCACCTCACATGTATGAACAATTGCTTAAAAGCATCACTTTTTAAGGCATGTATATACACAAAGACAGGAGAGTTGTTCTAAATATTTTCATAAGAAATGCAACTCCTAGACCAACATTGCACACTGGATTATCCAAGAGTTAAAATAAATATATGTGGGCTGTCTGCAGCTGTTAAAAGGACTGCTGACTCCTTGACCACTAGTTTCTGTGGGAAAAAGGCGAGAGCAAGAGAGGCACTTTTAAAAGAATCTAGATTACGAGGAACTCAGAATTACATTCCGACAAATCATTAATGGGAGGGGCAAAGAAGCACGGACACAGACACGGATACAACATAGCATGGACACTCCGACATGGCATTTCTCAAAAAAGTAGGACACGGATACGTCAGGGGACATGTTAATAATATATATTAATTTATATATAATCATATACTAAAAAATAATATCATTTTAACTTTTTAATCAATTTAGCAATCAAAAAAATAAAAACCCAAATGCCAACTAACAAACATATCAAATATCAATACAACACTAAAATATAATTCATAATTATTAAACATAAAATATCTATAGTTCCATAAAATCCATATAAAGAAAAGGGAGGATTATCTATTTCCCCTCCCTAAAAAAAATAACAATAAGCAAAACAAGAAGCCAATCTCGAGGTCTATTCCTCAGTAAAAGATTTATTTGTCTTTTGCTTGTGATATGATGAATATTAACAATCATACATTTTTCCATAGTATAAAATTGTCATATATCAAGTTTAAAAGCCACATGTCTATTTTTTAGACATATCCATGGGCTAGGAATTATGGGACACGTCGCAAAAAGAGTGTCAGACAAGTGTCCGAAATTAAGATTTTTAGTTCTTAATTATGGACATAGCTAAAATTGTATCAGACAAATGTCCGAGAGTGCCCGAAGAATGTCAGTGTCCGACACATGTCCGACACAGATACGTCACTTTCTTAGAAGTGTCCGTGCTTGCCGCCCTTTTAAATCCAAATGCACAAAATCAATGTCTCACCTTGTTCTATCATTATAGAAAACTCCACCCCAATCAATATTATGCCCACTATCAAATTGATCACTCCTAAGACACAATTAAAATAAGAAGAAAAAAAAGTCCAATCACTTGTTTTACTCACCATCAATCCTACAGTGAGCATAACTCTGATTGGAGTAAAATTTCTTCATGATAAAACAAGATGGGACAATGATTATGAGCAATTTATAGTTCAAAGATGGGACCCACTGATGGATTTATAAAGATGGACTGAGAGAATTCTCTAAGTTCCACCCTTACAAAATCTCAACTCAAGAGAGAACCGCTAATTGCTGTGCCTTTGATATACCCAACTCTCTGCATTGGGGAAAATGCAAGGCAGGAAGAGAAGAGAAAGCAAAAGTGTGAGGATAATCAAGAGCCTTTCAAAAGAAAAATCACAATGCTTTGGAGGACTTCACTTCTGGTAAAAAAAATAATAATAATAAAACCTTAAAGACATTTTAATTACACTTCCTCTTCTTCAATTAGTAATTTCAAAACCAAACTGCTGTGAATATAGTGCTCCAGTTGACTTCATCGAAAAGCAAACCTGATACCACATCTTTTCTAGTCAAATCCCTCTCTGCAGTTAAATCAGGTAACATTTTAATTCTTTTTACGGTGAATTGAATTAAAAGACAGCTTAACAGAACAACATGCTTTTAAAACAATTTGATTTCATCTTTTCTTGATCCAGCACTGAACCTACGTCCCAGGCCATCAAAGGATTTGATCCTCCATTCCTCCCTCCATGTGTATACATCACTGCATTGTATGTAACCTGTCAGTGATGCTCGACTCATCAAATCAAGCAGTTAGGCATTAAATTTACAGTCCTGAATATTTCAATCATCTGATTTGACAAGCCATCTATACCACTCGTCTTATGGTAGCAACCACGCGTTCAATTAGAACCTCTTACCACAAAGTGGAATCCATCAAATAAGGCCATTGAATCACCAGATTAAGAAGGTCAGGCTGGTTGGCTTAACATTGACTTGATAATGAGCAAGTCAAGTCATGGTGATATTCAACCCCTCAATGAATGGATCAGTTTCAGGCGGAGCCAAATCTGTTACCCTTCATACTCAACCCAACTGATTGCCACCCCTGACTACAAAAACAATACATATCGATATTGGCAATAAGGAGTGAGTTTTTAAGTCTTTGATAATGATGAAAGAGTCAGTTGTTCAATTTCATGCCATTAAAAGAAGAGAAAATAAGAACTTAACCTACAATATGTAAGGGCCCTTCATTTAGTACATATATCACCAAGATTAAAGATAAGGATTATAAGGTTCTTACAAAAGCAGGTTGCAAACTTTGTTGGTTTATGACCATGACCTTCCTTAATGATTTGCTTAGTAACTTTCTCATGAAGGACTTCCACTTCCGAGTCAATCTTTGGGGGGCCTTCAGTATTTTGTGGAGGTTCACCATGAACAAAAGCAGCTTGCTCAGCAACAATCTCATTTGCATCATCTAGACCTGTAAGGATGCAAACATCACCACTTTAATAACAATACACATTGTCCATGGTGAGTGCATTCATTTGTGTGTGTGTGTGTGTGTGTGTGTGTGTGAGAGAGAGAGAGAGAGAGAGAGGAAGAGGGATATATTATGATGGGCCCAACCTTAGCTTGACAAACTTGGACATGCCAAAATCTATATGTGTTGGGCATTTCAGGGTTCAGGTTGGGCTCCGCTTGGACCTGAAAATTAAAACCCAATTTCTATATGGGTGGTCGATTTGGGTTAGTTGTATTTTGAATGTAACATAAACTACGGTGTAACATGGGTCCAGATGCGTTCAGGGTTGACCTTTTTGGAATTCTGTTTAGGATGAAACTGGGTTTGGTCAAAACCTGGCCCAATCTGCAAAAGTTCCTCCCAAAGAGGGGTCTTGGACTAGGCCCAACCCAATACCAGTTGACTTGACTGAAGCAACCAAAACTACGGTGTAACATGGGTCCAGATGGGTTCAGGGTTGACCTTTTTGGAATTCTGTTTAGGATGAAACTGGGTTTGGTCAAAACCTGGCCCGATCTGCAAAAGTTCCTCCCAAAGAGGGGTCTTGGACTAGGCCCAACCCAATACCAGTTGACTTGACTGAAGCAACCAAAACCAAAAGCCATTTGGGTATTTTGGGGTTCTGATCGAGCTCAGACTTAAAAATTAAAACCTGATTGGTATTTGAGCCAGGCTTGCTCCAAATATGTAATTTAGGATGTGTCTGTAATATGGGTCAGGATTTTGTGGCCCTTCTAGAATTCAGCCCATGTAAGTTGGATTCAAATCAGGCGAAAACCAAACTCACCCAAGTTGCAACCAGAGAGAAGTGATTTTATCATGCAAATCCAAACATGGGAATGCCCCTTCTCATTGTGGCAAACCATTAGGTCTATTACCCTAGCGAATGATTAATCCAAATGCTTCACACTTATCACCCACCATGAAGTGACAGGCACAAAAAAAAAAAAAAAAGACACTATCTGGCAGTCAATCACCGTTGATTTTCAGTAACAAAAATTCCATTCCATTTAAGGGTTGAAATTTGTTAAAATTTAAAGCCCTTAAATCACTAGGTATAATGGTCTAATGTGGACTCATTTTACCAAAACCCCACCCCAAAATAATAATAAAAAAAATTATGGCATGAATCCAATTCAGCCCCACAAGAGCGGTTCTTATTTGCCAATTAAGGAACAAGTCTCTTTGGAGAATCCCCTTATATCATATATAGAATTCCTCCAACGTAACCCCTTTGTAATCCAGAGTGTGAGTTTTGAACGGTAACAGTGATTATATTTGGAGTTTTGACAGACTGCAATTCCTACCCTTTTCCCAAGTTTCCAGATGATTCGAAATGGGGCACAAAACCACCTCTTTCATAACATAAAGGTCATGCAAATTCTTGAGTGGGACTCAATCTGATTTGGCTGTTCTGGTTTCTGGCTCAACAAAGTCTAAGCAAGTCACAACAAACTCTTCCAGGTCAGGATGAGTACCACACCTTATTTCCTGTCAGAGCTGTATCAAGTCCTAACCCAATTTATAAGGACCGAGTCCAAATACAAATATGCAACTCAGGTTACACTTCACAAAATTTTCTACAGCACTTGACCTTAATTGCAATTGCATCTAGGTACAACAAAAACGAAAGGCACACAAAGTGCTCTGCTAGTACAGTTTAAAAAAATAAAAATAATAAAAAAGTTTAATTCTCAGATAGTCGACAAGAGGCAAAAAAACATTTGAAAACAGTACCTGTACCAGTCTGCTGGTGGGCATTTTCTTCCCCTAGCAAACAACATTCAGAAAATGAATGAAAACAATTATTCAAATGTGCAAAGGGCCAGTAGCAGTCAGACTCTAAGTGGATCAAAATGGGCAAAGGCTGTGATTAATCACCATCAGATTTTCCATATTGATCTCGGGTGTCCTCCATGTTCAGAAGGGAAGCTTCTTTGGTGCTCCTGTTGAAGTTCTGCACAATTTTTTCTAATAAATAACCAAATAACCCAGTGATCAAAATAAACAGATCAAGGCCATTTTTCATACCAACAAGTCAGCAATAAAATGTGCTGAAGCCTTTGGGGAACTCCCCACGGCCAGCGCACACAATGGTTTTTCTTCAGGCATATGTAAGTGCTTGGATAGGCCTTACCAATCCTCACACCACCCCTGAGAAGGGCACTCATGCCTACTCCAACATATTCTAGCAAAGGGTGTGCATATGTGCAGCACAAAAAACACCATTCAAAACACCTACTCACATCCCAAGCATTCAACCCCATTATCTTGATTCAGACCTACAGCGAACACTCAAAAGGACACCACCTTGCAAGAACATCAACACATCGTATCATATGAGAATATACCCACCCCCATGAGATCACAGCGCGAAGGATAACACCTACTCACATCCCAAGCATTCAACCCCACTATCTTGAACCACTACAAAGTACAACTACTCCGCTTTGACTTCAACCAAACGGTATAACATCAATCCCAGCAGAAGATTCCAAACACGTAAACTCTGCAAATTAATAGAATCATAGCAAGTGCACAGATCCAAGTAGATTTCAGCTAAATTAAGCCAAGAAGAACCGATTTAATCAGCTCAAAAGGCAAGCATCAGAAAATTCTAAGCAAATTTAACAGAATCACAGCAATTGCAGAGATCCAATTAGATCTCAAACTAACAAACAGATGGAAATCGAACCAATCAGTTTAAAAAGACGAGAATATTCGCTGCATCTCTTCAAAACACACAAAATCTCACTAAAACATGCATCTGATCAAGCAACAAGAGGAAAATCAAAGACAAGATGAAGAAAACCGAAACGAAACTCACTCCAATCGGAATCCAAGATCTTGAAGAGAAGAAGAATCGCGAGGTATTAGGGTTTTGGCGTTGGAGGAAGGAAGCATGTAGAAGCTGGTGGACGATCGGAAAAGGCGGAATGGAAAGGATATTTATTGGCGGAGAATCCAAGGAGAAAATGGATTGAATGCTCGTGTGGGCTTGGCTGACGTGGGGCCCATTTCAGATGATGGCGTCGTCGATACACGACAACGGTCCGATTAGCATTTGGGGCTGCGGACGATGGGGTCCGCCAAGAATGAGGGGCCCACGGGAGATGAAATGACGGGACATATCCTGACTCGCGCTACATCACGTGATCCATACCGCAGGAATTCCGTACGTAAAAACAAAAAACAAAAAACAAGTGCTGCCAAGAGTTGGCAGTTGGCTTTGGTGTGAATAGTTTGTTTGTATTGGAGGCATTAATCGGGTGCGGTCATCAAGTCATGATTAAATTGACCACAATCGCTGATTATAAAAATTAAAAAAAAAGGATTGGGATAAATCAGGTTTTGGATTAGGGGGGGTTTTTGGAACTTTTTCAAGGCATATCTGATGCTCCCCCCCCCCCCCCCACCCCCCCAAAACAAAGGAATCTTACCCCCATAAAAGTGCCCATAGATTGATCTTTGTACATCAAAGTTGGTGCACCATGCACTAGCTAGTTGTCTGAGCCAAAAAAAAAAGGAGAGAAGAGAAAAAAGAAAAGAGAATAGAAGGTCTCCAAGAAGAGATCCACTAGGTTGTGAGGCCTGCCCATTGAAATTGTAAAATATGCTGAAGTATATGCCCCCTCCTATATAGGGCGTGACCAATTTTTACTTTGATGTTATTAGTGTTCACCACCAATTTAATTATTTATATGATATAAATGCGATACACAAATTTCACTTTAGAATATATCTGTGCAATGCGGAGGACACTCTGGCAGCGAGCAAGGAGAAGCCTTGAATTCAACATTCACCATTTTTTAATTTTTATTTTGTTTGATGCAATGCTTTATTGATAATAAAGAGAGAGAGAGAGAATTGCAGTGTCGCTGTTTTGCAATATTCCATAATATGTCCCTTGAAGCTTCCCTCTAACAACTGATGTTTCTGAAAAGTTGTAGAGAGCTCCATAATGAAATCAATTTAATAATAAATTGATAAAACCAGCCAGAAAATAAAAAGAGGCAGGTGATAAGGTTGAGAAGGAAGGTCATTGGGAGTCTGAAAGGCATGTAATATTAGTAAATTCATGGGATGGACAAAAGTTGGATTTCAAGAGTTGTAATTTTATGTTTTAGAAGGACTAAATACTCTATGGAATTCACAGATGATGGTCTTCTACTTGGATATTCGTGTGCAAGTGTTTTATCCTCGGACTAGTCGGACAGGATGGCAGACCGGTCGAATTTCTAGCAAGCAGACACTTATAGAGAGAACCGAAAACTGATCGGTCAACTAAGTGCCCGATCGGTTGGACCCCATACCCGACCAATCGGATAGGGTATCCGATTGATCGGCTGGGTCGGTAGACGGACGATTCAGAAGCTCTATTTTTTCGGAACTGCCTTGTATGCTTCCTTATCCTTCGTAAATCAAAATCGTCAATGACTTTGGGGTTCCTCTTTATTTAAGAAACACCTCGCCCATGAAGAAGTAAGCTCTGTTCAGATCAAAACCTTAATATTCTTAAAGACATTTCATATATCCAAAAGATATTCTGTTCTTGAAGTGCTGCAACGTCTCCTTCTGAGTTTCAGTTCTCTTCTCCGCTGTGCATGTTTGTCTTGAGTGGCATCAAGGCGTGAAGATTAATCTAGAAGAGAGTGAACGGCGTCTGCATCGACAAGTAGAGCTTTAATCCCTTATGTTGTGTCCAACTGGGTAAAAGGGCAGTAAGTAATCTTGTAACTTCTCTTGCATAGTAATTGTTCTTGACAAACTGGTGTTAAGTCTCGTGGTTTTTTCTGGTTGCGTTTTCCACGTAAAAATCCTGTATCTATCGATATTGTGTGTTTGTTTGGTTGTCTTTGGGTAATTGTTGTTGGTATCTACATAGCATACATTGTTTGAGACCTTAACTTGTATCAAGGTTTAAAGTCTTACAAAGTCCCAACTACGTTTAGATGACATGGTTTAGCTGGGAGCTCATGCAGCTTGCCAACCTATACCCAAACTGCTTAGAGCATCTCCAAGGGTTACTTCAAATTTGGAGCGCCAAAATAAATTTGAAGGCTTAGGGGGCAAATTTGACATTAAAATTTTGACATCTTCAACTTTCGCAATATGTCAAATTTATTGTTTATTGTTTTTTACCTTTTAACCTAATTTATTATATTACATATATCTAATTTTTATTTAATGGAATTTAATACCATCTAAATGTAATTAAAATAATTACTTATTAAAAATTTTGAAAAATCATTAAATTGTAGTTGACACATATTGTTTTATTGAAAAAATTAAATTCAACTACAAAAAATGTTCTCCAACAGTTACTTTTTTTCAAAAGTCATATAGCCCTTGCAAATTAAAGAATAAAATAATGAAGAGGCGATGGCCTTTTCAATCGTCAAATTTGAAGTCCCATGCGTAATGCCAAATGCCATGTCACTTTTGACGTTACCCTTAGAGCACAACGCAATTGCCTTTAGTCACTGTTTCACACCCACATGGCAATTTGACGAATCCGTTGGAGATGCCCTTAGTATGCATTTGGGGCCCTGTATTAGCCCGGTGGACCCTATTGAACTTATGGAAAAAAAAACACAGTTAGAAAAAAAAAAAAAAGAACGGATGCATGAAACTAGTGCGGAGGCCAACAACTAGGTACCATAATGCCATGAAATCAGACCAAATTGGACCACAACTACCATGGAACATTTTCGGAAACATAGAAATCCCACCAAAGCTGAAAATGTTTGCATGGCGTCTATTATTAAATGGCCTTTCGGTTCAAAGTGAAGTAGGCAGTAGGTTGGGCCCAAACAACTCTCTATGTATCCTTTGTAGAAGAGATAAAGAAACCATTAACCACCTCTTTGTTCAATGTCCAATGATCATAACCATTTGGAATCAATTGCCACAAAACATCCCCCCGGCCTTAGGGTTACAGGACATTCAGTGATTGGTTCTAGTATCATTCGTCAATGTATAATCAGAATTGGAATTTTCATTGCCTGGTATATATGGAAAATGAGAAGCAGCTATCTCTTCAAACAATAAACCAGCCCAGCCGTCCAAGGTTATATCTAAATAAAACTGACAATTTTACAGTGGAATGTTGCTAATCTAAAATTCTCGGCAGAAATGATGATAGGATTTTACAATGAGGAATGGTTCCCACCCGCGGAGGGATATTACAAGCTTGACTTTGATGGATCCATGAATCCAGGGATTCAAACTGCACGGATTGGAGGGGTTATCAGGAATCATAAAGGATAGATGGTTGTTGCATACACTGGCGCAATTATAGCAAACAATGCATTGGAAGCTGAGCTACAAGCACTGCTGCAAGGTATAATTCAGTGCAGTGCCAATAAGATTTCTAAAGTTGTTCTGTAGGGAGATAGCCTAATACTAGTTCAAAGCCTTCGAGGTCAGGAAACTCTTCAATGGGAATTCATGACCTGGTGGAGGAAACTCCTTCAAGCACTAGAGAAGGTGAATTCTTGGGAGATCAGGTTTGGGAGAAGATCAGAAAACAAACTTGTCAACAACCTCGCAAAGCTCAACTATCCAACTCTACATAATTTCAAGTCATATCTTCCACCTCTTGCTTCAGAGATTTTCAAGCGTGAATGTAGGGGTCACGGGGTGGGGGGGTGGGGCCGTCTCTAATGAGAGAATTGCAAATGTTGTGCCCGATGTTGTTGAGGAGGTATGGACCCTGTCAGGGTCCAATCCCACCTTCTATCTTTTTCTGTAGTCTTTCATTTGCTTTATCAATAAAATCTCTTTAAGAAAAAAATAATAATAAACAAAAAACAAAAGAAAAAACTAGGAGTCATAATGCATAATAAAGTACCGAAGGAAAAGACCCAAAATTTATACACAACCCCGGCTCATGAATATGAGATAAAAGCACTCGCCCACATTGCCAATCACAACTACAAGGCACAAGCATTTTACCCAAAAAAAAAAAAAAAAAACAACACGGCACAAGCAGATAAACAAAGGAGAAAGGAGATTAGGAGAAGGACCAACAATTGAAATCCATGAGCATCAGTGTCCGAGATTGTCTTACCGATCAAAAATAAAAAAATAAATAACATTTGAGATTGTCTCTACAAAAAAAAAAAAACATCCGAAATTACAAAGCTTTTAGCTTCAAGCTACTTACACTGACAGCTAAACACATCTCTGGCCCGAATTATCTCATGCTTTTCCCATGAATTGGGATCATCGTTGGACGCTCTCTGCTTTATAACCCGTTTGGCCTTTAAATTTCTCAAACGTTTGAAATTTCAAAATGCTAAACAATAGAGCATTGTGAAACCCAGTGAGGGACTAAGATATGTGGAATTCTTAAACCCCTCCAACAAGAATTCCGAAAATTCTAAAAATAAAAAATAAAAAACCCTTGTTGGAGAGATAATTAAGTTGAAAAGTGGAACTCCAGTGTCAGCCTATTGAAATTCCACGACTCCCAAATAGAATGCCTTTTTTCTCATGTAACATTTTTCTACATTTCACTATAATAGGAGTTGGTCCAGTGTAAGGTTGACCATTTATTAATAATGGTATTAATGATGTGTTAATCATGTGATTTATCAAATAATCAATTGTACAATAAGATCAGCTCCTATCACATTGGAATCTATGGAAATATCACACATAGAAGTGTTCGTTTTGAACAACTCGGATATTTCTAAGTAAACCCCACTTTGTGTCTATTTGTTTTGAGGAATTGTTTTTGACAATTGCCAGGTGTTTGTAGTTTTTTGAGAGCATTGTTGGACATTAAAGTATTTGAATTTTTTCCATTTGAATAGTAAAAGTTTGAAAATCAACACCCTAAGAAGTCACTTTTAGCCTATTAAATTATCAACATCCAGTGTCCTCAGTGTTAAATTGTATTGGAGCATCTTAAAAACTACTCAGGGCAGCATTTGTAAAATTCACGGTTCTTATTTAACAATAATTCCCAAGATTTCTCGGATCAAACACGCTTTTTGGGGTTCCCACTTAATCAACTCAGCATTTCTCTAACTCAATCCCCCAGAATGTTTGGACTCTCCCCGTGGCAAGGTACAGGCTTCGTCTTAGAGTTTTTTAAATAGATCAGTAAGCTGAAGTTGTGGGATGCTCCAGTAGCACATAATGGAGTCAGTGAGTTAGAATCAAATTTCTGAATGGGTTCACAGTCTGTTCACCATATATTGGGAGATAAATAGCAGTTGAGAATTATGTAAGATGCATGTCTGCATCCAAAATTACGTTTGTTGGAAAGAATAATTACTGTTTCAACAAGTCTATTTTGTCTATGGATGTCTTCATATCGTGGTTGTAGATGGCAAGGTACATGTGCGTTTGTGTTTGAAAATACTTAAATCTAATATATCCCTCTTGAGTTTGCTTTGGACGGGGAAATGCACTAGTGCCTGCTTGCTAACACAGAAGTTAGGCCCCTCATGTTTTACAGAAGCAGCCAATGTCAGGTCTAGTAATAGTCAGGTAAACAAGACTCCCAACAACTTTTCGCAAGGTTAAGTAATGGAAACAACCCGCGATCAACGGATCTACCACGATCTACGCAAGCAATCACACCATCAAGCAATCACACATATGACACAGCAGTTTTACGTGGTTCGGCAACCATGCCTACGTCCACGGGAGGAGAGAACTCATCTACTCTGATCCCATCTCAATCCCCTCAGGATCTAGGGTTACAGTACATCAATATATATAGTTTCCGCTTTCTTGGCCACCAAGAAAACCCATACATAATGACTAAAATACCCCTAACCCTGAGTCTCGGTTCTGGCTAAACCAGACGACCGATTTGGCTAAACCGGAATACAAGACATAACCCAACAATCTCCACCTTGGCTTGGATTCCGCAAATCCTCAGAGCCACCTTGAGATACCTGGTAATGTCTTCACGCACCTTGCTGAAGGGTACGTCTCCGCACACGCTACAACCTAGCGTGGCCACAGTTGCCTCCTTTGACCTTAACACCACCGTCTTGAACCTCCGAAGCGCTCTCCATTTGTTGCCACATGCATGCATCCGTGCAACACAATGAACCTAACTTCCATCCGTCAAGACAAAACTGAAGACCTTCCTGAATCCGGATCTCACTGGTACCTTGTGAATCCTTCCTTCTGTCTCCATCCCGGTGTTCTTTCCGTCAAACCTACAACTGTCCTGTTCTAGCCTATTCTGGTGGGTTGGGCACAATACATGCGGGTTAAGTATGACCCGATGCTTAAACCGGCTTACTCCGACCTGAACAAGACTACCTTTTCTTCCCCGAGAAAATCATCTCCGTTCAGGGCTTCCTGGATTTCCGCTAGATGATATCATTGAAGATCCATCAATCCATCTTCCGATGATCCGTCACATCTAACTCCGCCTGAACCACAGATTTCCTCCCCTGTTATTTGATGTCTCCTTCACTGCTCCACCTGAAAAAGCATCCCCTATCAACCTGTAGTGACCAAAACTGATTCCTTTCAACCGAATCCGAGCTTTCTTGCACACTACCTCCTTTTAATTTTGCTTTTTCCTTCCACTTTGGCATGTCACTCCTTCCCAATCCCTTCGACACGGATCTTCGCTTTCATCAAAGTTCTGGAGCAATCTACCATTCTTGACATCAAGTAACACTTTTCAATCATTGCTGTGTCACGGAGTCTAACACTCTATTCTGCCAATCCTTGAAGTCGTTTCTCCATCAAACACTTCAATCTGACCAGTGACTCTTGAATCCATTGCTATCATCGTGAATCTGTCAATTTCTTCAGTCCCCCAATTTTCTGCCCATCAAACAGCCAATATGTTTTATCAACCTCGTAGATCTCGTCACCGTGAGCACGTTGGAAGAAACGGATCTGAAATCCGACTCCGGATGGCTTCGATATCGCATAATTAATTCTCTACACTCCAATTGGTCAAGCATCCATGTTGACCATTGAACAGCCCATCTTCTTCCATATACGCGTAGATCTGCTCAAAACGAGTCCGTAGGCTCAAACGGATCTCCGATCGGACATCGGACGATCAAGATATCGCAAAAACAATTTCAGCCGTTGAATATGGTCAAACCTGCCTGTTGACCGTGCTGATGTCACTGCTGACGTCACGGCTTGCTGGCAAACTGGGCTTCTGAAATGGATCCGGGTCGGGTTCACCTGACCCTGAACTGAACTGAACTGCTGGATTGAGCTGCTGGGTTGGGCTTCTAGTACACGGACCAGGTCGACCCGACTCGACCTGGCCTGCACTCCTGCTGCTAGACTCTTTGCGCACATGGGTCAGGTCTTACCCGATCCGATCCGACCCGACTTGCAGTCTCTGCTTGACTGGGCCATCACCGCGGGTTAGGTCGAAACGACCTGACCCGAAACCTGAACCGACAGGAACCTGTTGACCAGGGCTTTTTCTCCACCGCGGGCCAGGTCAAACTGACCCGACCCGAACCCGGACCTGGGGAGTCGTCTTCCACACGACTCTGCATTCTGCAACCCGCGGTATCCGTTCCGTCTGCAACAGGGATGCGACCTCGTCGTCCTCGGCAACGGGAGAGAGTCCGGGGAACCGGCGACAGCGGTGGTTGGAGGTGACGGCGACGACGATGATCGGCTTCCGACGATTGGCGGCGGCGATGACGGCAGTGTCAGAATTCCTTCGTCTGTAACAGCACCGACTTAAGATCCAAATCCCGATCACCGTTTTCAACGCCCGACTCGGCGATGACTAGCAGTTCGGCAAAGAAACGCAGACCGGCAGTTGCAGCTCCTTCCTCTTTTCGGTTCTGCTCTACAACAGAGATGAACACCTTCCACGACCGGCGGTTTCCGGCAGAATGGAAGGCCGACCTGCGACCGGTGAGGCAAGGCGGTGCAGCGATAGTCCGATGATTGCGCAGAGAGAGACAAGCCGGCGACCGGCACCTTTTCGTTCTTCCTCGTGTTCCCTGTTCTGCAACAGGGAAACCAAACCTTCGAACTTCGGCATTCCAAGAAACGAAATCTCGGGTGTTTCTCTCATCTTCTCCTTTCCACAACAGAGTCTCCAATCCTCTCTGTCTTCTCTACATCCAACACAATCCGTCAATCATAAAATCCAAGCGATCTCCACCTCGCTCTGATACCACTTATTGGGAAAAGCGGTGCAACGGAAACAACCCGCGATCAATGGATCTACCACGATCTACGCAAGCAATCACACCATCAAGCAATCACACACATGACACAGTAGTTTTACGTGGTTCGGCAACCATGCCTACGTCCACGGGAGGAGAGAACTCATCTACTCTGATCCCATCTCAATCCCCTCAGGATCTAGAGTTACAGTACATCAATATATATAGTTCCCGCTTTCTTGGCCACCAAGAAAACCCATACATAATGACTAAAATACCCCCAACCCTGAGTCTCGGTTCTGGCTAAACCAGACGACCGATCCGGCTAAACCGGAATACAAGACATAACCCACCAATCTTCATATAAAGGGATTCCCGTGCACTCTCGTAAAAGAAGACATTCATGGAGGGCCTCAGTTTAGTATCAGCTGATATATCAGTTGATGACTGACATTTTGATTTGTTTCGGCTCTCGTTTGAATATTAGATACTTTCACAAAATAGATTTTTACAAAAAATAAAAATATATATCCTAAATTCAGATTTAATGAATTTATTTTTAAAAAAAAACTGGATTGGGTTCTTACATATTTTTTTACTAATTTGCCCTCTAACAATATTATTTTGCCATATGTTACCAATATTCTGATTTTCATCATTCCATTCCCCCACCGAATAAGGTAAGATCTGACTGGAGTCCAAGAAATTGGTATTAATGAAGTTATCAACAATCATATATAGTTAAATCTTTGCATCCAATTAGGCAACTACCATGGAAAAACTAAAAGAAAAAATGTAAACCCAATACAGAGAAGTTGTGAAAACTCACTCCATTGTCATTTCCTTTTGTAGTGATTTTCAGAGAAGGGTTACAATAAAGAATAACTTCGACCAACAAATTTGCAAATGAAAATAACGAGAAGTCTAAAGGAAAGAGGAAAATAGTTTTAAATGAGTGAAACAATAGTTTACCTTTTTCGGTGGCCGAATGGAGTAGCAAAAACTAATGAAACCCCAATCAGAGGTTTTCGTGTTATTTGTTAATAAACCCATTTAATATGGGTTTAGTATGGATTTTTCATAAAAATCCCTTAAATTTATATATATAACCACCTTTCTTTCTTGCATTACAAATAACTGTATCAAGCTATTTTGGCTTTTAATTAACATAGAGTCAACCGTACTTTGATAAACAATTTTAGTTAACTACTTTGACCAGCACAACCAAATCCCCTTTTAATCAATTGATCAAAGTGCGCTTTAACTCTTTCCTTTGTAATTGTACGAGAATTCCCTTCACTGATCTATCGCAAACTAAAATATGCTATCATGCGATGTTCTTTAGATTTTTCATTTGGATTTAGATTTTCTACAACTTAAACAGAATGTGGTGTTTTACTTTTTGAAATGGTCATGTGGCAGTGTTTTAGGTCGACTTGCCCGCCAGCACAAAAGAGTTTTTATATTAAGCTAACTTAATATCAAGTCTAAAATCAGGTCTAGTGAACATTGATAATCATTTAGGCATTTGTATTTGTACTCTTATTCTCACAAAGCCATAAAAAAATAGTTCCAATAAAAAAAAAGCAAAAAAAAAAAAGTGTGCTTCCTCTATATTAAAAAAAAAAAATGGTTCTATCTCTACTTTTTTCAGACATAAAAATAGGGCTCCTCATTTTAAGAGAATTTGCATCTACCTTTTAAAAGCGGGAAAGGATAAAATTGTATGTCAAATGTTCTTATTTGTCAAAGCACTACTATTTAAACATTTGGATAGATCAAGGCTAAAAATGGATATGCCAAACATGCACTTACTATGAGATTATGAAATGATAGTCCATGGATAGATTACGAAATTTCTATTTTGATCTCATTGTCACGGTAATCATTTGATCTCATTGTCACGGTAATCAATCAAATAGTTGCAACCAGTTGATGAAAGTTGAAAGATTTATGAGGTCCCAAATTTTTAGATTGTAAGTCAAACAATATACAGCAAAATAAAATAAGGCGAACTTGCAAGCAAAAAGCAATCTAATACACAAGTAGAAGACACGCATATTTTTGCATTGAAAATCTTATGGGAAAAAACCCAAGCCCCAATAGATTAATCAAGCAGTTATTTCGAGTAGTTTACACAATCAGTCACTTGACCACATGATGTAGTTTTTCTTGCAATAATTCGAGATATGACTTGACTCTATGTGCTCTGTTATCCGTGTTTGATCCACAACATCTTGTCTTCACAAGATGAACAATCTCCTACAAAATGAAGTACAAGGAACAACTGTAGAACTAGAAGCCTTCAGTAACTCTCTCGAATAAAAGATCTAGAAGAATGATGATCTCCAAAGAGAATACTCAGCTTAGAATATGAGATTTATGTTTAGAGTTGAGGGAACACCCCTTTTTATAATCCACAATTATTGCCTTAGGGTTAGAATTAAAGTATGAACAAGATAGGCAACTCTAGCACAAACAAAAAATGTCTTTGTGCAAGTTAGTAGGTTTCTACACAGCACTCAATGCAAACAAAAAAGGTCTTTTTATGCAAGTTGGTGGGTTTCTGCACAACACTTAATCAATTGGTTAAGCGTTAGATCAATCGAATTAAGTTATTATCCTATGTTGGATCGATAGGATGCCTACTCAATTGATTAGATAAAATTTAGCTCAATTTTATGCAAACTTCCCGAGGCAATAATTTTATCAATTTAGCTCTGATTGACTCAATATTTGGCTCTACGGATACAAACGCAAAACGAGCTTTCCAAATATAGGTAGCTTGCCCATATTCAATGTTTGGTTTGTAAGATATAACATTTTTAAACCATGTTATCTTTAGGAAAACACTTTAATTTGTCACTCTTTCTTTAATTTATTTATTTCAGCGCATTCAGCGACTTATATCACAGTCCGTACTAAAAGATATATAAAATACAATACTAATAAACTTAGGTTTTGTCCAGCCCAAAATTTAGCTAATACAAAAATCTTAACAAAAATAATATTTTTAGTCTGGCAGATCATAAGGCCCTTTTCTTCTTCCTTTTTTTTCCCTTTACTTTTTATAGAGGATTGTATTGGAAAAATCATTATAAATGACCATTTAACAAAAAAAAAGTTTACATTAGAAGTTGGTCCACCTAAGTGGTCAAATATGACTACACCGGTTTGTTTTTTTTAGCATTGTGGATGAGCATCGGATCCGATGCTCATTTTCTTTCTCCATCATTGGATCCAATGCTTAGTTATGCAACAAAAAGTTTCAAATGATCGTTTTTTCTTTCCATGTTGAATGTCTGGACGGTCATGGAGCAGTTGGATGGGGGGAATGCGATCAAGGCCTGGACCCTAGTCTTGCCTTTTGGTGTAGGGTTGATGGCCCAAGCGATCCAACCATTGGGACTGGGATGGGAGGCTTGGAAGGTGAGGGAGAGGGAGGAATTTGGGGGTTGTACGTCCAATGGAGGGAGGAGTAAAGGTGGGGGAGGTCGGTGCAGGTTTGGAAGAAATTGTTGCTCGAGAATGTTTAAGAGGAGCAGTTAGTGGTGGAGTTGTGAGAAAGGAAAATGTGCAATTTTTTTTTGTGCTTTGGGTTTTGGCAGGGGCGTGGGATTTTAAGCTGTAAAGCCTTTTTCTTTTACTCCATAGCTCGGTATCTTACTTAG
Organism: Sextonia rubra; assembly: GCA_037013555.1. Classification (NCBI taxonomy): domain Eukaryota; kingdom Viridiplantae; phylum Streptophyta; class Magnoliopsida; order Laurales; family Lauraceae; genus Sextonia; species Sextonia rubra. Next base: position 14,466,557 of record JASUAD010000001.1, on the reverse strand, counting down.
CCTTTTAGCTTTTCCAAATTATTCAAAGCCTTATCTCCATGCTAATGAGATAAAGTTGTGATAATGATGATGATGAAAGCCATTGATCCCAATGGAGTCTAGTTTAGGAACCTACTATTACTTTTACAACCAATAGTGAAATGCTTGGCGGTAGTGTGTTGCAACTTAACAAATCTCATTACATTGAAAAAAAAATTTTCTTGTGAAAAAGGGGTTTTGCGTGGATATTGTAAAAAAAAAAATGTAAAAAAGGACAATATATTATGGTGACATTAAATGCTAAGTTAAGCCATATGCACAGAACAATGAATAAGACCGCATCAGGAAGTTTGAAGCTAGGTGTTGTGAATCAACAGCTAATAGCATTGACAGATTTAGCCAAAAAAGTAGAAAACAAAATCTTCATACAATAGGGAATATCAGCGTCTATTAATAGATACAATATACAGGTTACAGAATCTATTGACAGAAGTTCAAAGATTTACTATTGATTATTAACAGAAAACATGACACTAAAAATATCGATGCACAACATTTTTTCACAAAATTCATGTATTCCTTAAAGTGAGTGACATTTAAAACGTGAATGCAGAATTCTAATATTTGACAATGTTTGAAAAATATGATGATGTCATCGATACTAAAACAATACAAACGTATCAAAATATATTCAGAAAATCACCATTATCTACATTGGTCTGAATTGAGACTTGGATTCAAAATGAGAAGAGAAAGACAAGCCAAAATTCATACGGTTTGACTTTATTTGGCACCAAAGAAAATTTGCCAACGTATTTTTTTTCCTCTTTTTTTCTTTTTGTTCTAATTTTTTTTACTTCCAGCAACTTGTTGCATGCCTGTGCACCTACGTGATGCATTACATGTGGCATAACATTCACATATATATATATATATATATGTAGAGCAAGTGATAGGGGTGAATGAACCATGCATAAGATTCTGGTTTGAATTATATATATTGTTATCTTTTCTTCTTTCAATGCTTCTTTGTGTACATTGAACAGCTGGTTTAGTGGTCCATGACTATCTTGTGTGGGATTTCCAAAATTGGGCTATATGGTGAGCTGTAGCTTTTACAGCAGAGTGAGATGTGGAGATATTCATGAGCCTAAGCGCTTCAAACTTGTTCCTTCTCCTTCCTCATAGCTCACACCTATTGTATGGATGTACACTGGTTCGGTCTGGTAATATGGGTCATATAACATCTCTATGTGCTTGCAGGGAACTATAACAAGCTAAACCTCTTGCAGGCGTAAGAGCTCGTAAGATGGATCCTCTGATAAAAAAATACCACTAACAAAAACACAATTTTCTTTGATCACTTGTTAATGCTAAATCTTATAATGGAACTAATTTCTACACACGAGTATAGTATTTACTTTGAGGTGTCTGAATTTTCAATAGCTGTGCCCATTAGAGAGTTTCTTTCTCACTTCCAGAGCTCACCACCCATGTCCATTCATCAAGTGGCCCCACACCCCCAAAACACTCATTCATAAAAAAAAATAAAAAAAACCCTTCAACGGTCAGATTTAAACAAAAAGTGTGGTCCACGTGCTGGGTCACCCTGCTTCAGCCTTGATTCAACGGTAGGCCGTGGGCCCCACCCCACCAGACAGAATCAGCCGACGCCCCAAAGATAAAGCAGCACACGTGCGAAAATCCGGCATACGTGTCCCAGAACCCTTCCTGTGTTTTTCACTTATAAAATCCCTCCCATGTCCCCTCTCCCCGTCGCATTACTTTCCAAGTGGGGGGCGTCCGGCCGGCCGAGTTAAAAAAGAACCAGACCCAGAGAACCCCCCCACACCCGGAAACCCAAAATTTCCCCATCCCCCTTTTAATTTTTATTCCCCTATTTGCATACTGGACTCTCCCTTTGGCCCTCTCTCCCATCTCTCTGTTATATTTCCGTTATTTCCCCTTTCTTTTTTTCCCTTTTATTTATTTTTTTTTTCAATTTTTGAAAGGATCACAGACGGGAAGCCCCGCCAAATCCCATGGCCTTTCATCTCGCTTGCCCGATTACATGGTTCGTTTCATCTCAATACTCTTCTTATTTCAACACACACACACACACACACACACAAACACAACTCTCTCTCTCTGTCTCTCTCTTTCTGTTTCTTTCTTTCTCTCTCTATATCTCTCTTCCTCGCTCTTTGTTTTTCATTGCGCTTTGTTTTTGGATGCGGCAGTCGACGGATCTGCTTCTGCGAGCTCGGGTTCCCGAAGGAGCTTCAGAGGGAGAGGGGAAGGAGCGAGTTCTTGGAGGAGATTTCTAGGGTTGAGGCGTTCTTGATCGATCCCTGGTCGATTAGGGCTCGAGCGAACGCCACCGTGCAAGTCAAGGTCCCCCGCATCGCCGCCCCCCCTCCGCCGCCCCCCGCTGCCGCCGATGGCGCTGCGGCCGGTGACGGCGATGAGGCCCTGTCGGCGCAGACGAAGAGGGCCCTGCTGCAGAGGAAGGCGGTCGCCGCCTCGCAGGCGGCCGAGGATTTTGCCAGGAGGTTTGAGAATGGCATCGCGAAGGTTAGGCTCCCTTCTTTGTTGGTTTTGGAGTTGGGGATTTCTCTTTTGGTACTTGCTGATTGGTTTTCTTGGTTTTTAGGGTTGTTTTAAGGGTTCTGCCGATTGCATATATTAGTTTTAATTTAGCAATGTTGCTTGATTAGTTCTGGAAGTTCATGATTCAGTTTTAATCTTGCATCCTTTGCTTCTGTTGGTGTTGATTTTGTGCAGTTTCAGGATATCTCTGGAGCCGCGGTCCAAGATCTTACTTGTGAAGATCAAGGTTCCGCTGTTCTCAAAATTATGTGTAGAATATGTTTCTCTGGTGAAAATGAAGGGAGTGAGGGAGCAAAGAAGATGTTACCATGCAAATATTGTAACAAAAAATACCACAGGAGCTGCTTGAGAAAATGGGCTGAACATAGAGGTTCATCTTAATATATATAGAGATTTTTGTCAGATGGCACCATTATTCTCTGTTTCTTTTCCAAAGTTTGATATAATATGTTTTTTGCGTCGTGTTTGAGCAGATTTGTTTCACTGGAATTCGTGGGCTTGTCCCTCTTGCCGCATTTGTGAGGTTAGTCTTTATGTTGCTCAAACACTTAAAATTATGGTTAAGACTAACTTATTGGAAATATAGTTGGGATATGATGCTACGAATTGATACACAATTTTAGCCAAGTGCCTTGCTCTCTTGCCAAAGCTCTTTAGGTCTTTGGACTAATTTTAGTCACGTTGTATAATTGCAAGGGTGTTTGTGAGTGTTTTACAAATACAAAGGAGTATTGTGTGCTTGCATCTATTGCATGGCCTAGAGCGGTAAAACAGGGTTGGAATGGATACACTCTCATTGGCTAACCTAATTGTCGTGCTCTTCCATGTCAGAATTTTATGTATTTTGGGGCTCATTCAATGCACATATCATGTTATCACGGAGCATACTCATCGAATGATCTGAGGTCTTGTAAATTCACCCTGGGTTGATTTCATCGAGTCTCATCAGGTCAAAGACTAACAAAGTCTCCATTACAGATAAAGCTTGTAAAATATTTACATAAAAGATTGGTTTAGTCTTGATGAATTAAGACTGGTCGAGTTGATTGTGCCTGGTTCAAGATGGAGGGTCTCCTTTGAAATTCTGATCTGTTCAAATAGAGCTGATTTGATTAGATTGGTTTGAAATAGAGCTCTTCCAATTAGAGTATTTTATAACTAGACCATTCCATAAGAGATAAGACACATAGTATGTCTTATTCAGTTAGAAGGGCAAACTTGTCATACAGTAAATGTTATATGGGCAAATTTATTATGCAGTAAAAGTAGTACAAGCAAAATTGTAATATGCTAAAAGTAATCCAAGCAATCTTGTCATTGATTAAAAATTCTATGAGGCAAACTTGTCAAAAAAAAAAAAGGACTAAAAGCTGTCGAATTGTTTTAGATGTTGATGTTTGATTGGATTCTCTTCCCTTTTATTACTTTTTGAAAAAGAGTATAATGGTCTTAGTGCTACTAATTCATTCATTTAGAGATGGAATAGAATTTTCCAAACAGTCTAAAGCACTCAAATATTTATTTGGATCAGTTTTAAGTCAAATAGCTCCTATATTTAGACTTGCCAATTGGCGCCCGACTCTTGGCCAGATTGTCACAAAAATTCTGATTGGGCCTTGCCCCCTTGTCAGTCTTGGACGCTAATAGGAATATTGTTAATGGACGCTGATACTATCTTCAAGCAGCTTGATATGCTGATATGTCTGTATGTACAAATTAAATTATTATTCATCATTATTTTGCGTTGGTTGGTAAAAAAATACAAAATGTCAAAACGTTGTTTCTGATTCTAAGTACACTCATTGTTAACATATTTCTCACACTTGAAACATGGGGTTAGATATGCTACAGGAGTAGGAGGATTAACCTCAGTTAGCAGATTGAATCTGAGCATGAACATTGGCCTTGTTGCCTAAGCAGCCAAATTTCTTCAATTTACATTGAACTGTTGTCCATACAAAGTTTCATCTTTTATTAAAACTTACTTTCTGATCTTCTGTTATGATGCAAACTGCTTGGTCGAGTTCTTGCTTCTTTGGCTTGTATTTAGCTCCAGTATGAGATTGTTCTACAACCTTGATGTGCATCATAGAAACTAAGCACTTTTCATTTCTCATCTGCTGTATAACCTAATTTCCATCAAGTGTCACTTCCAGTTGCTTCTGGGTGTTACTTGACTGCTGCATAATTTTATTCTTCCTACAATGACACATTATCTTGCTCTGCATTTGTTAGAAACATTTCTTGGGCTGCATTTTAGCATGTTAACAATTATTTTGTGTACTTTCATCAGGTGTGTCGAAGATCTGGAGACCCGAATAAGTTCATGTTCTGTAAAAGATGTGATGGTGCTTATCACTGTTACTGTCAACATCCTCCACACAAGGTGGGATATGTGGCACATGCCTGACTGTCTCTTTTGTGCTAGTTATTTAAAGTAATTTTGTTGCATCAGCATAATGTCTTCCATGGTTGCCAATTTCATTTTGGAAGATGTTTCAATCTGCTGAACGTCTGAAACATTTTAAGTGTTTCATTGTCTCTTAGAAATAATAAAAAAAATTGGAAAAAGATCGTAAGAGCTACTCATTTACAATCGGTCGGTAAACATGGTATGTATTGCGCTTGCACTACAATATTCTAGACCTATACTAATAGTAATAAATCCATATTTGATCTTACCCCAAAGAACTAGTAAAAATTTGAGGGGTGAATCTACCCAAAATCCTAGAACACATCACTTAAAAATTCTCTCATTAGATAGAGGGTTAAAGACGTATTTGTCCTACTTTTTGGGCCATAAATTTAAATTAAGGTCATTTTGGTCCAAAAATAAGAAAAAAAAACCATTTTTTTTTGCTGGGTCAAAATGATTGAAATTCAAACCGTAAAGACCAAGTGGACTGGAATTGGGACAGAAATGTGACACATTTTATGAGTGTGATGTCTTCCCTTTTCTTTCAATTGTTATAATGCTTTCCTCTTTTAATTCACAGAATGTCGGTCATGGGCCTTACCTCTGCTCAAAACATACAAGATGTCATAGCTGTGGTTCCACAGTCCCTGGAAATGGCCTTAGTACGAGGTAATGGCTATGACTTGTCTCCTTTATTTCTTGAACTGTTTTGTGCCTTTGAAACACTATCATGATGGTTGTAAAATTACGCATTTCTTGTACTGTTTTTCTCATTTTTGCCTTGGTCTTGTGAGTTATAAGGTTCTGTATCAAAATCATTGTTTATAAAATCAATCCTCTTGTTATCGTGAATCTATGAGGTGTTTGGACTGTGATCTTTTTGTTATTATTTTTTTCTTACTCTGCTTGTATTAGCATGGAAGCCCCTCAATTGCTTGTATGTAAATTTTGCTCATTTTACCTGCTAATTTATGATAGTGGTTTCAATTCTTGTGCTGAAACCAATCCCATATTTATACACCCATCCAAATGGATTGCACTGTTCGGTTGACGGCCTTTTTTTTATTTTAATATAAATTATTAATCTCGTGGGCCATGAAATCAAGGGGTCGGATGATCTTATGGGCCTGAAGGACAGTCCCATCTAGATTTTCCAAACCTCTTCCCAGTACCATTGGGGCCCAAACACCTGGCATGCAGGATGATCACTCCCAGATCCCTTGTGCATCTTGATTTGTCCACATTGCTACCTGAGATTTTTTCCGGGGGGGGGGGGGGGGGGGGGGGCGCGGCGTTGTTGGGAACGTCTTGATGGGCTCTACCTTTCTACAAAATTTGAGGCCCATCGTATCATCCTAACCCTTTGATCCATGGCCCACAAATTCAATGGTTTTATATTTAAAAAAAAATCTTAGTTGATCTGACAGTCTAGTCCATTCGTATCAGTGCAAACCCATGGGATTTAGTGTAATTCAGTGGGGCCACACATTGGTGATCAGGTGAAGGACACATGCACACCTTGCATATGAGACGGCAGGGCGCCACGTGTGTAGTGGTGGTGGTGGAAACAATCAACAAACATGACTTGAACCCACAACTCACCTTCCATTGGGCCTCGGGCTATTGTCCAACTGATAGTTTATATCTCAACAGGCTTTTTATGCTTGGACAACAATGCTTGAATGCTTTGATGTATTGAATTTGTCAGAAGATAAGATGATGGCAAATTCCATCTCTGCTTGTGATTTAAACATCTGTATTTGATTTGATGTGAGCTAACAGTTCACTTTAAAACTTACAGGTGGTTTTTAGGTTATACTTGCTGTGATGCTTGTGGGAGATTGTTCGTGAAGGGAAACTACTGTCCTGTTTGTTTGAAGGTATCTTTTGTTGTTATTTTGGGAAAAGCCTGGACCTGTGGGATTCTCTTCTTATAATTGTCATTTCAGAGTTAAGATTTGTCTGCAAAGGGGGAATACCTCCTGTTTGTTTTGAATATGGTCATAGGTATTCTAATGAAGGATCTGTGTGCGTTATCGCTTAAATTTCTGTTTGTTCAATTTAAAAAACATTTATGGCTGATGCTTTTTTCCTTCCTATCTGGTGGTGTACACGTTCTGTTTCACTAGAGTTTGCTTTTTTTTTTTTCTTTTGAAAAAATAGAGTTTGCTTTTTTTTTTTATTCATATCTCATTTATGTCTGTGGCTAAGAATCTATAAGATAAAGCATTTGCGACTCAACCTTTGTAGGTTTACAGAGATTCTGAGTCAACCCCAATGGTTTGTTGTGATGTTTGCCAGCGTTGGGTGCATTGCCAGTGTGATGGCATCAGGTTTGTCTTATTATCCATTTAAATAGTTTTGTTGTTCTATTCTCTTTCATCTCATTGTATTTTAGTCTTTTTAGCATGTTGTGTGCTCCTCTATTTTCAATACTATTTCTTTCTATCCATCACTGAGGTAAGATGGATTGACTACTGATTCATAGGAAATGAACAAAAGGGCCAAGGAGATAATACAGTTATTATAGCAAAAGGACAATTTTGTGTATATATATATGTTAATCTACGCTTGCAAACTGACACAATGATTTAGGGTAACTGTTTAAGTGAAACACCATTGGTTGTTGCTTGATCTCCTATCAAAAGCATGGCCACCATTTTTGGCTAGTCTATTGACTTACTGGTTGTTCAATTCCCATATAGCTTGGTTTTCTCACTTTTGTTCAAGCATGGAATGGGTTGCTTATTGCTACCTCTGTGATTGTGTAAAGTGTCTGAGATTGTTTAGTGATTGCCACTTTACTCTCTTATAATTTTTTTTTACTCTGAAAAATTTGTTGGTTCCTTAACTCTGAAATAAATGTTTGCAGTGATGAAAAATATTTGCAGTTTCAAGCTGACGGAAACCTTTATTACAAATGCGCTGCGTGCCGTGGAGATTGTTACCAGGTATGTTTGATTTTTTGATAATTTTGGTGCATCACAACTTCCTGCTGTAAGGAAGGATATTTGACACAATGCACAGGTTAGGGATATTGATGATGCTGTTCAAGAGCTCTGGAGGAGGAGAGATAAAGCCGATCATGATCTAATTGCAAGCTTGAGGGTGGCTGCAGGATTGCCATCCCAGGATGAGTTATTTTCTATATATCCATATTCGGATGATGAAGAAAATGGCCCAGTTGTCTTCAAGAGTGATTATGGTCGGTCTTTAAAGTTTTCTGTCAAGGGTTTGGTAGAGAAAACACCCAAAAACATCAAGGAATATGGGAAGAAATCTACAAAGAGTAAAAATATGAAGTTTGTCAAGAAGAAAGGATATCAACTGTCCTTAATTGGCAAAACAAATGAATCCTATCAAGGTATTGATCAATTGCATGAAACACAATCATTGGAGAGCAGATTGGAAGATGAGAGGACTGATGACATGAGGTCATATAGAACTGAAGGGTCAGTGGTGTTTGCACCTTCTAACACCAGAAATCCAGGCGCTGGCAAAGAAAAACCCTCTATTAAACATTCAGTAATAACAAATGACGATGATGGAGCATCCAAAGTTTTGAAAACTAATGGAAGTAAATCACGCAGTTTAGATCTTGGGGATGGCATTTTAAGACATTCTAGCAAGATGGAGACGATCAAAGGAACAAAACTAGTCATACATCTGCCAGGAAGAAATAAAAACATAACAAACTCTCCAAGGTCTGAAGTTTCAAGTTGCCACAGAGATCAAGATCCAGCAACCTCCACTGGAGGTATGTTTATAATGTTTTGCTATTGTACATTTGGCTTTTGCATAGAAAAAAAAATTATTCCTAGCAGCTATTACTAGTATCATTATTGTTGCCTTTTCTGTTGTTGAAACTGACAGTATCGTGTTCTAGGCCATACTGAAACTGTTAAGTAAACATGCGCAAAGCGTTAAGATCTGAATTAGCAACGAGGTCATGTTTTCATTTGTCTGATTTGACCTCTGGCTGTGAAGAATTTTGTCCAATGCATTCATAGTTTATAACACCCCTTTGTTTATAGGGTGAGAGTGGGTTTCCTGGCTGTTGATTGCCTTTCTCCCTGCTTCCATTCTTCTTGTTGAAGGGATCTGTGATCTTTAGTGGTGCTGCTTTTTTTTGTACACGGACAATATCATCTGTTAACACTCTCTGGCTATATCCTTCTTTAACAAAAATACTTAACATTTATTGTATACCTGTGAATGTCTGTTCTTTTTGCATGGAAATGGTATATAATTATAATCCAGAACTGTTTGTACCTCAGAGGCAAAAGGGAAGAGGTGGTCCAATCTGATGGGATCCAACATTGGTGCCATTGGGAAGCTATTTAACATCACCAGAAGTAGGAGAGAAATTTGAGAGCTTCAAAATGATTGCTTCTGATATTGTGCAACTTTGAGTCTTAACTGCAACTTCCTCTAGATGTGCTGACTTGTTGTGGAAAGTCCTTCATCTTTGACGTAAAGCCTTTCCACCAATTTGTCACCATATCTCCTCCATTCTTCTCTTTTAACCACATTAATTAAAAAACTGGAATATTGATGGGTCCAATAACTCAATGTGTGCACCTGTAGAGGAATCAGACAGTGATTAAAAGCAGGATGAGTAAGAGCTCTTTGGAAAGTATGATGAAAATTATCCAACCAGCTCCAGAAGCCTGTAATCCATAAATTCTAGCCAACAGAATCATCCTGGTTATTGGTCCATGTAAAATTAGCTCCCACTATATAGAGATACATGAACTCATTAGCGTATTCTGATCCAACTCGATAAGCTTATTATTTGAGAAGCAAATTTGCTGCCTCCTTTCTTCTTTGAAGGACATCGGATAACACTGAAATAAACTCAGACACTTGGAAATGTGTTTATGTTGACTATGAATGCATTTTGGACACTAGCCAAATTTTATATAGGTGCCTATGCACCAAAGGCAAGATCAAATGAAAGTGTAATGAGATTGGAAAAAAAAAAAAGAGAACCCAAAAGCCTCTGATCCTCGAAGATCCCGAGACTCCTGTTACAAACTTAGATGGAGGAACATTTTGTGATGATGAGAGACCTTGGTTTGCAATGTGTTGCTGTGACAAAGAGGAAGGCTGCAGGGACTTTGGAAGACCTTGATTCAACATAGGTGCTGAGCAGAGATGGTTGATCAAGTCGAGATCTGAGAGAGACTTCGTCATTCAAATGTCAAGAGGAGAAAATCGACCATCTTTGGAGAGGTACCGACCTCAAACTAAAAACCTAAACCTATCTTACGAAAGATAGAATCTCAAACCCTAGTCTTAGGGCTCTAATACCATATCAAATTGGAGAGAAGGTGCAGTTGCCAAACAATTGATTGGCAAACAGGGTGATCAAACACTCTCCTTATAGCCTTGTGATTTTTCATTATAGAATGTTTACAGCTGTGAAATCCCTTGATATTAGGGTTTTATCCTAAATTTCTAATCGTAGAGATAATACAAAGATTACACACACATGGGATCTAATCTAACGTGGGTCCCAAATTACATGCTTTGATGTTAAGAGATAATTTTGGGAGGTGATGGATTGGTTAATACAAGAAACTTTAATTAGTGAAAAGATTTTCTTGGGAGAGAACTTAATTGGGCATTTAAAGAAGGTTAATAGTGGGTATGGAGAGTGCATGGAGGACAACAATTTGGAGAATGGAGTGAGTTGGGAAACACTGCTTGGAATTGTGTTGACATTTGACCAAGAATAGAGGAAAATTTAATTATCTATTAGAATTGAACTAATAGGAGCTGGCTAGAGTTCTTCTAGTGCATGGAGGACAACAATTTGGAGAATGGAGTGAGTTGGGAAACACTGCTTGGAATTGTGTTGACATTTGACCAAGAATAGAGGAAAATTTAATTATCTATTAGAATTGAACTAATAGGAGCTGGCTAGAGTTCTTCTAGTTTGAAACCATGACGAACTAGCTTGTAAACATTGTAAGATTATTCTTGGAGAGAAATTGACCACCCAATAAAGGATGGTAGTTTTAGATTTTTTATTAGAAGTAGAAAGTGAGGAGTAAAAAATAAAATGTGCCTACAACAAGATGGAAGAATTTGAAAAAGGGAAAGGCAACAACTTTTAAGCATTAAGTAGAGAGAGAGAGAGAGGGGGGGGGGTGGAATAATGGAATTTGGAGGGAGAAACTATGATGATGGGGATTTGAATGGATACTTATATTAGAAGAGTTGCAAAAGAGGCTCTTGGAGGGTTTAAAGGGAGAATACATTGTGATAAAGAACCTTGGTGGTGGTGGGTTCTAGAGTTTTGAGGAGCTTTGAAGAGAAAAGATTGCAACGTTTGGCAGAGGACTACTAATGCGGGAAATCATGAAATGTAGAAGAAGATAAATAAAGAAGTTAAAAAATTAGTAAGTGATGCAAAGTCCAAAGCATATAATGACCTATAGAAAAGTGGAGAGTAAGAGAACAAAGAAAATGTCGGGTAGATGGAAAGAAGTGTTATAGTACCTATATACAGGAACAAAAGATATATACAAAGTTGTGCCAATTACCATGGAATTAAACTTATGAGTCACACTATGAAACTATAGAAGAGCAACGAAACAAAGACAAAAGATCAGGATATTTGAAAATCAATTTGGTTCATGTCAGGTGGGTAAATTATGGAAGTTATCTCTTCACTTAAACAATTAATGGAAAAGTACAAATAGAAGAGGAAAAATCTTCATATAATCTTTATCAATCTAGAGAAATCCTAGGAAGCACGGATACGGACTTGGATTCGACACGACACGGACATGATGATACAAAAAATCCAAAAAAAGTAGGATATGGACATGGCAAATAATAAAAAAATATATATACAATTATAACCATAAAATAAAAAAATAGTTATATTTTTAGCCAAATAAGAAGCATAATGTCACAATTAGTAGAAAAGAAAAACATAACTAATATTGAAGAAGTAAAAAAAGATGAGACTAACAAAAAACAAAAAAAAAAGTTAGAACTAGAACAGAGGGTACCAAAAAAAAAAAAGATATTGTTTGGGAAATTTCATATTTGATTTGAAATTGTTCCTGAATTACTTATGAACTTTTGAAACTTCATTTAATACTCTTTTTTTTGTTTTTGATAACAGGCTTTGGTGACACCCAACGATAAAAAAAAAAAGAAAAAAAGGGAAAAAAAGAAGGATTTAAAAATTTAAAATAACCCTGCCGTGTCCCCGCTGTGTCCCTGCTGTGTCCAAATTAAAAAAAAAAAAAACGAGCATGTTTCGTGGTGTGTCGAACACGTGTCCGGTTATGTCCAAGCCGTATCCTTGTCCGACACGGATACAGGGACTCTAGGCGCTTGTCCGTGCTTCCTAGGAGAAAACCTACGAAGATATAAGTTATTAGAGATTTGATTGAGTGGTTTTTAGATAAAAGGAGTGTCTCGGGAGGTTATATTGACATAATCAAAGATATATATGAGGAAGCGGTAACCAGCGTGAGAATTAATTGTGGAGAGATAAGTGAGTCTCCAATGACCATAAGTTGCATTTGCGGTCAACTTTAAGCCCTTATTTTTTTTGCATGGATTATGGACAAATTAATTGCTTGAACAAGAGAAGGTTGCCTCGGTGCAAAAGATATGCCTCTTGTGAGAAATGGAGCTCAAGAGATACCACGGAGACTCCTTCTCTTAACTTGGCTCTATAATTATTGCTGGAGGATGTGAAAGAGTATAAGTGCTGGATAGTTGTAGCCGAAACTTGCTTTTAGAGTGTTTTGTAATTATCGCATACAAGAAGATTGAAGGAAAATTTTATGAAACAGTAGTTAAAGCAATTAGACTAGCTATGACTTATGGAGTAGAATTTTGGCTAGTTAGGAAACAAAACTTGCAAAAGTAATGAGGCCGTTGATTTGGATGTATGGTGACAGTCCAGATTAGCAAAATCAAACCATCTGATGCATCCAAACAGATTTAGCTCGATTGAATTGAAAAACCAAAATTAAAGATCAGCTCTACTTGAATCAATAATTAATTATGCAAATACAAGGAAGAAGTAGAGAATAGCTTACCTCAGAATGTTAATTCCCATTTGAGTGATTTTCAATCCTTTGGGAGACACTCTCAACCCAATAGAAAAGAAGATAAAGGAGCAATCATGTATCACTTTGATTAAAAAAGAAATAATTAATGCAAACATGGGTTGGACGTCCCCGTATTTGTATATAATACTTCTAAACAAAAAGAAAACCGTAATCTACTATAGATGATCCTAGCCATGTAAGGAAAGAAATATAAAATGGAAACATCTGGTTAGCCAAGACAATATAAAGAAAGAAATTAAAAATAGAAAACTAATTGGCTAGTCTCCATGGGCGTCTCTGACTAGAGTGCTCCTATTCACTTTTAAAACCACTTTTCTTCAATGCCTCCTTGATTCATGGAATCCAAATCCTTTATGTCTACTCACTTTGATCTCAGAACAGTTAACTTTCTAAAGGCTTAGAATTGCGTGGACTTGGTCCCACTTTGTTGAGCACAATTTTCATGGGTCCGACCTATGGAACTTGTATCATGTAGATTGGTGCACCCATGGGTCGACCCATCATGGTCAAGACTCAATTTATTTTTCTTTGGGTCCACATTGAGTTTAGAGACATTTGTACTCAATTTAGGCCTATTTAAATCCAAATTTGAGCCCTTATGTTTGACGGGACCCAGATTTAAGTGGATCAAGTTGCTATTGGACCGATCAAATTGGTAATCAAGGATTGATCCATCATAGTGTCCATGAGATTTGGGTCTTCTGCTTATGCTTCGTGTGGTAAATTGAGAAAGATAGAATCAGAATGAGTGCACTTGGGCGCATTTAGGCCCAACATCAATAGGTGATAAATTAAAAGAGGCTTGTTTGAGATGGTTTAGACGTCTCCAACGCAGGCTAGCAACCACATTGGTGCGGAAAAGATTTTTTTTATGCAGGTTGATGGCCCCTTAAGGATAAAGATAGGCCAAAGAAGGCATGGATGAAAGTAACAAGAATGGATCTAAAGATTTGGAACCTATGCAAGGAGTTGGCCTGGGATATACTGGAATGACGACATAGAATTCATATAGCTGGCCCCAATGTAATTGGGACAAGGCTTTGATGATGATGAGCCAAGTTTTGTATTGATGAATGCATAATCCATTTTCATCTCATTTTTTGATATGAACCCAAATGATCTAAACAAATAATACACAGTCCAATGTAGTCATTTTTGTTTTATTTGGGCATTATGGTTTAATTGATAGTGGCTTGTTATGAAAGATATACAAGTGGCTACTTTCATTTCTTTGAATTCCAAGTGATCATAGGAGAGATCAAGTAACTGTAACAACATAGCAAATTTAAAATATGAATACATTATTTCAATGGCTGGAGATTATTACATGCCTAGTTATAAGAAGTGTGAAGTCTTAAGCTCAATTTACAGCATTTTAATAACAGAAAAGGGTTAGAAGAAATTTTACAAAGTGAGCCATGGCAACAGGGTGTGTGTGCTTTCATTGCTTTTACAATGGAAAAAACTGCCACTCAATGTCCACATGTGGTATTTCTATTTCTGATATCATCGTCAAGATATACTGTTTGCATGAAATTGAAGTATTAAAAATCGCATTATCTTGGGAAGCATGCTAAGGCGACTCTTCTCCTGGTGTCAACAACGAATCCAAACGTGGTGCCCTGTGACACTGGATATGTGGCATCTATCTGCTGTAATCTTTGTTCTGCTTTAGTGTCATTTTTTTTTTTTTTGGCTCATTGGCTCAATAGCTAGGGAAGTAGTAAGGAAAGGCTCCCACGAGGTATCGATACCTGGTGGGAGCTATGGGAGTGAGTCCCTATACTACCAGGACAACCCTGAGTTCCCCTTTAGTGTCACTTTTAGTTGTGATGATTTATACTATTAGACCTGCATCTCTGCAGTACTCTTATTTTTACACAGTGGTGGCTAGCTGCCACTTTGAACTCCATACATGTGTCCTCTTGCGTTATAGGCTTATAGCTCCACCAGCATATGCGGTTCCTCGGCATTTGCTGATCCCAAAAGATTGGAAAAGGAGGGTTGGCGTTAAATAGGGCATTCCGTTCGGTTATAAAAGCATGGCGACCTAGATTTTTGTGTCTAGTTTAAATAAACCAGCAGTTGGTCTTCCCTGCATTCATGGGAAAACGGACAAGGTTCTAGCCGATGATGATATTATAAATGCTGCAGTTGTGATGTTAGTTTTGTTGTTTGATTATTATAAATAGGCTAGCGTGATGCACAAGTCAGTGCAAATATGATTGGAGCATTAAAAGGGGGAAAAAAAGAAAATAAGAGCATATAAAAGCGACGATAATTAAAGGAAACAAAGGTAGACATAATTTAAAGGAAATTAAAAAGCCGAAGAACTGTATAAATTAGGAAAGCAACCTTGTGAAGTCAATTAATTATCTTATAGGTATTAATTAGATTCTGGCCAAAACTTCTCCAAATAGTCATCCATCCATTTATGAAATTTAAGTGTAGACTAAATATACTGATTGATCCAATGGCTATTCAAGATTCCATATTAAACCATTTCCATAGGGGTCCCAAATTAGAGAAATGTTATATTAAAATATTGTTTGGAACAATGTCGTGGAAAGCAATAAGTGACTTGAAGGACATCATGGGCTGAGGATTCTTGCATCTGCCATTTTATATTTCAATCAAGATTCTCTTGGCTCGACATAGCTTGTTCCATTCCAAAATGAAATGATAAAGAAAATCAAGAAAAAAGTTTAAAGAATGCTAAAACTAACTTCTTACTCAATCAAAAGATTTAAAATTCTGTGTGCAATTAAGAAAACAGAAAAAGAAAATGGCAAAAAAATAAAAGATTTATTGAAGGAATGTATAGAGAAAGAAAAGAAAATAGGCAACTTTATCATATGAGATCTTACTCGATATTTCAGTTTCATGCTATTATCCATCCCTGGCTATGTTAAAAACAAAAAAAGGATGAAGGAAAAGTAAAATCTTTATACAGAAAGTAATGATAGCTAAAAGAAATGTAACAAGTATTGAAAACCTAAATATTTAGTTGAGCCTTTTTCAATTGGAAAAAAAATAATTAAAAGAAAAGTTTAAAAAATAAAATGGGGGTGTGGGATTATGTATTTTAGACATAATCATCCAACAATGGCTCACACTCCTATTTAAGTGATTTATTTTTTTATTTTATATGAGGACTCAATATATGGGTTTTTAAAAGTAGAGTGTACTACACTTATAGAAGTGGGAAAAGCTCTATGGACTCCATAGGGAAACAAGAAAGTTTAATGGTTAGTGGCTTAGTGCCACAACGACAATGGCAGTATTTTCACCATCACTGGGGAAAACATGACGTTGTTTACATACACTAGAACCAAAGATCCTTCCTGTAATTGCTGAATTTTAAGAAGTTGACCATCAGATTTTTATGGGGTAAAAACAAAAGGTGGAAGAAGTGAAAATTAAAAATTTTAATGCAGAAGGTAAAGATAAGGTGTCCAAGAATTTAGAAGGAAACTAGAAAAATACAAAATATTTTATTGAGAGAGAGATTTATGAGAGAGATTTTATAGATGATTAGAAGAAATTTACTGTTGTATGTGAGAGTGGTAATAACATCACTATTATTGTTCACAATTATTGTTCACAAAATATTCTGCATGCAATAAGTTTGACATGGTAGATAATTTGGAGTTGAGAGTGAAGTTATCAAAATACCCTCCCTTTTTATATGGAACGTCACTCAAACCTGCACCTTTGTGGTTGTGATAATAAGTATGCACCAACTTAGTTACTGGTCATAAATTATTAAAACACTCTTCTTTTAATCTTTGTAATAAGCTTGTTGAGAGCTTTTTTGTCCCAGAAAAGTTCCATTAGAGACCACATTACCTATGGTATGGCATAATATGTATAAACAGTTGGTAGTTAATATGCTATGTTACAGTTTTGTTGGAATGAGCTAGGTAACTTTGTCAGGTACGTATAGGACTTGACTGTCAAATACTTAATGGATTCTTTTACTGCTCAATATTTTACAATTGATGAAATATAACTACTTTTTATTTCTTTTTGAAATCTAAGTATGATATTGACATGATTATTGCTTGACTGTTTAGAGTAGAACATTTGAGTGTATTTTTGTTGGTGTTATTTTTATTAAATATAAATATTTATTCAAATTTTATGCTGAGTCCATGTATGTTTTCAAGTTTTGCCATGTTGGATGCCTTGTACAGGTGTTGGATTTTGTTATACGCTCTTGCATTCGTTTAACTTAATATGTTTTCCATATGTGCAGCTGTCAACATCGATGGTGAGAACCAGTTAAATGGTTCAAAACATAGTGTAACAGAGAGTACATTGATAAAACGTGGTAAAGTAAAGGCAGAGTTTGAAATCAACCCTGATGGTGCTAGAGGAAATCTTTCTGAGGATTTGGAAATTAATGCTGTGGAAAATGCTCCAGTAATATCTGGAAGGAAGAACAGTGACGGTAGCATTGCTGTGGTAGATCTATATGCTGGAGCCACTTTGAGAAGTGATGAGGTTACACCGAGTAAACATTGCAAAGCCAAATCTATTAATTTGCTTGGTCAAAGGCATGGCAGTATGCATCCACCTGTTGCTGAGTCATTTTCCAAAGACCCAAAACCATTGAAGCTAAAATTCAAGAATTTACAATTTGACAGTCAGAGTTCTTGGGCTCCTCAGGGTGGTGAGGACGAGAAAAGTTCCATCAAAGGGCAGAGATCAAAGAGGAAAAGGCCTTCCCCTTTCTTGGAAAAAGCTCCAGTTAGAGAAGATGAGGATGATGAGCATTTTCTTAGAGATAATCCACTAGATAAAGTTATGGATGCCAACTGGATATTGAAAAAGTTGGGTAAGGATGCAATTGGAAAGAGAGTTGAAGTTCACCAATCATCTGACAATTCTTGGTGAGTTCTACTGTTCTATCACTTGGTGGGAAAATATACCACAGCTAGCTGATTAGGTTCAACTGTTCTTTCAGTCCACATCACTCTACACAACTGGGCCCATCTTTCAATGGCCCATTTTCTTTATCTTGTTGTGTGACAGAGTGTCAGGTGATGCTGCAAACTGTGAAGAGCTCTCCCACCAGAAACCTTCTGATAAATTTGCTTGCAAGTGAACCTCTAAAAGATTATATGAGCCAAGCTTATGTATGTACATGCAAGCAATCAATTGGATGGATGACTGGGATTGTTTGGAGATTTTCGTGATGTTGCCTTACCTATTATGGGTTTATCTGGATAAACAGTGTGGATCCCTATTAGATGGGCCAACATCCTGGAAATTTTGGCTTGAATAATAAAGCCATAAACTGAAGCTGAGCACTGCATTTTACCTCTTGCTTTCGGGCCCTGAGGCTACTGAATGTTTGTTTTACTGCAAACACTGAAGTAGTTTGGCTTTGAAAATGACAAACCAGGACAAATGATTTTTATTTGAAATCAAATTGTGAAGTGGGACTTTGGCTTTCTGACATTTTTGTTAGCCAATGTTTCAATACTTTAGACTTCTTTTTCTGCATAAATTTTGAGAATATTTGAATGAAAAACAAGTTTGCCAATATGCGAATGTATCATGCCTGGGGTCTGAAGTCTGGTCACTGTTGGATTTTTTTGAGTACTTGATAAAATCATAACCATGTCCATTCATCTAGGTGGATTCCAAGTGAATGTGTTAAATGGATGGTTAGGAAAATACCGGTAGTATATATTCTGCACCAACTGATGTGTGCATAGGCCTGATTTCTCATCAGGGCAGTATATACTCATATAATGATGTTGACGTGTATGCTGCCTTGAAACAATTGTTTCAATATTTGAATCAATTTTTTGTTGTCAAATCCTGTTACTAGTTGAAATATGAACCAAATGTGACCAACACGAGGCAGTTTATCCTGATGTAGCTAATGACTTTGATCAGACGTTGGCATGTATGCTGCCTTGAAATTAACAATATTTGAATCCCTTTATTTTTTTTCCTCTGTCAAATCTCGTTACTAGTTGAAATATGGACTAAGTGTTTGCTGTCGATCTTATGCTTCCTGTAGGCATGAAGGAGTTGTTACCAACATGATTGAAGGCTCGTCAGCTTTATCTGTTCAACTAGATGATGGGAGATCCAGGGTACTGGAACTTGGGAGACAAGGAGTTCGCCTCCTTCCTCAGAAGAAAAAACGTTCTAAAACATGACATCAGTACAGTTCTTTTATTGGATTCTATGTTTGAGAAAGATCCATTTGGTACAGAAGTAGCTTTCATGGGCTAAGCAGCATGATAGTAGAGCTATAACTGCAGCTGTTCTTGGTGGTGGATGCCCTTGGTCTGCAAAGCTTCCATCTAGTTGTATAATAGACAGAATCTGATCAATTGAGGCCTATTTAGGTAGATGTTTCTGCAAATTTTTTTTGCCATTATTTTAATGTGTATCTTCATTTTATCCCCCTAGAGAAATCCCTGTGCACTGGTTCCACCCTTTAAGGACCTTTGAACCCCTCAAGTCCATCATCATGGCAAGGGTTGTGAACAAAAGGGATTATCCCCATGATGGGGAGTGGTAATTATCATTCTGTATTGGAGTTTTGGAAAAAAAGAATCATCTTAATCTATCAGTTGTTTTTCCCGTTTTAAGGAAACATTTGAAACCTCTGGGATTTTGGTCGTATTTGCGTTAATTTTGACAGCACTTCTGTGCTCCGGTGCAGACCCCCCCCCCCCCCCCCCCACTCTTACCATATTACATTTTCCCTCAATCAGCTAGAGGCCTACCTTTCGTCACTTTTAATGCTCACAAGCGCTTATTTTTGGCTGTGGCTCAAATATTACTTCGATCGGAGTTTGTGCCCACTTGATTAATCATGGGTAGGACGCATGGTTAACCCCGTTTGGTTTATGGAGAACTGGTAAGTGTTCTCGGGGCTCAACCCAATTGAAATTTGGGCCATTGTCTCTATGAACCTGAAGTGTTTGTGAGTGTTTTAGTTTAAGGCTGATCAATCATCCTATTGTATTAGGAGATGCACTGCCCAAGAGTAGTGCGGCTACGGAGTATGGAAGTTATCAGTGGAGCAAACCAGCTTGAACCCAAGGCCCCAACCTGAATGGATTATTTCTACTTTGATTAGAGTTTTGTCAAAAAATTAATTAGAATAAAATTTGTCTAGGTGTCAGAATAAGAAGGAACGTGATACGTGAGAGAGAGAGAGAGAGAGAGAGAGAGAGAGAGAGAGAGAGAGGATGATAAAATGTAAATTGATTAAAAAAAAAGGTTCAAAGCCACTTGCCCACATCGACTCCTGTAAATTCATAAAAGAGGGCCGCATCTGATTCTAAAATGTTGAGAATCAAGGCACTCAAGTACTAGGGGCTGAGCCAAATTTCACTCCTGCAAGTTCATTAATCGGACTGCCTTTAAGATCAAAAGCACTAAAAATCATTGATAGGCATCTTGTCTTATTTAAAATTTTAGATTTCAGAGGCATATTCCTTATTTTCCTAAGTCTTATCCAAATTCACATGCCTGTGCTCAACTAATGGCTTTTCTGCTAGCAAAAATATATAAATAAAAATTCTGTTAAGTTGAATTTTGTAGGTAGGTTGGTCCAATTATAAGAAATGATTACTAAGGAACTCCTGGGCTTGGGCTGGGGCTTGGCTCATTGTAGATTGCCCATATTACAAAAACTAAAAACAACATTGTATATATATAAAAGAAAAATTCTCAAAAGCAAAGACTGATAGATTTTCCTCCAACCACTTTTTAATTTTTTTTCCAAATGGATGATCTTTGTTCTTCAGATGGGCCATTTCAACTTGGTTGAGATGAGCCGCCAATTGTCCGACTTTTTCTAGACTGTGACAGCGATGTTACTTCACACTCTTATTCATGCCACCAAAGGATCATCACTCAATGACGACATGCGTGCATATACATACACACCCCTTGTAAACTATTCAATCAAAAAATGAGGAAGGTGGGAGATACCACAACAACTACAGAAGGAAAATCCGTGAAATGGGCACCCATGTACAGTATCTTAACCAATGTTGGACCCAACCATTCATTCAAAGAGCTTATTTATTTTCGGTTCATATACATTAGTATTGTGACAAACGTGAACAAGTGAACGAAAACCAAATGCCCCAACCAAACACATCCTAGTGCTAGATTGAAAGCAGAAAATCAAAAAATAAAAGCAGGAATCAGAGAAACATGTCGAGCAATGATGTTCATCATCTCTGTCATTGTGCAGAAGGATGAATAGGCGAGGGAGATGGGAATAGGACAGGGATAAGGCAAAAGATGCATGGAACCGCAGAGACAAAAATCCACACCAACAATAGGGGAATGACAAATTTGTAGTAGCGCGCGTGCAAAGAGAGCACAAGCCCAGACACCATAAACACAAAACCAACTGCAGCCAATACATGGAACTGATGAGAGTTTGATACATAGTCTCTTGTCAGCCTGTTCTGCACAATCTTCCAACATGTCTGCTCACTAGCCACAGCTTCCAGTTCTTGGGCTTCTTCTGGGGCTGCTTGAATCTCATCCATGGCTTTCTTCGTGGAGAGAGATGGAGGAAATGAATGTAGTAAATGTAAAATTGTAACATGATGGACATTTTGCTAGGAGACAGAGAGTCTACATGTGATCAAATATTGGAGTAATAAATTCTGCCGAGTCTTGGATTTGGTTCGTTATATATAATGTTAAAGTTTCTATGCTGTGTGTAAGTGATTATGTCATTTGTGTGTAAGATTTGGTTTCCGCATCACAGAAAAGCTGTTCAACTTTCCAAGAAATGGCTTTCCATTGATATTATCTGGAATTTTCTCTGTTTTCTTGCGAACAACTGGGTATCAAACTGTATTTAGTGCTTCTATCTTCGTTCTTACACAATCGAACTGTAAGTTTTGGTAGGGATAACTGCAAAATACAAAGTTTTACATTTCAATGCCTAGTGTACTCATGAATAATGTTACCTAGGGAAGGGTGGGGATATTTTCAAATTCAAGGTTTTCTTAATTTATTATCAAAGGAATAAATATATTTATAAATAATTAAATTTCCCAATTGCTTTAAACTTTTCTAGTTTTATTCATGATCATCTTGTACCACTTTTGTTACTGACAATATCTTGAAATATCAAGATCTTGTTAGGTATATTTCAATAATATTAGGTCGTTTGAAAGTGTTCTTTTTTTTTTTTTGGGATAAATGGATGCTTATTGCTTCAGACTGTTATTAAATATTCAAGGCAATTGTGTAGCATAAGTATGTTATGGTATGTAATTTTCTTTTCCGTTCAACCTCTCGCTTGGTTTTATTGGAATCCAGTCTTCTCTCTATTATGCATAAATTTTGGATCCCCTCTCATATCTCTTACATGCTTACCCAGTAATATGCATGGAACTCTACTAGGGGCCACATAATGATAATTATATGGTCATTCATTTTGATTTTTATCCCCTCCAGTGATATATCCTTAAGTTTTTTTTTAATAGGACCTCATCCACTATTAGATTATGCACATGACTGATGACGCGGTCAACAAAATCTTATGTATTATTAATAAAAAATATCTTAATACTGTCATCAATCATATGTATAATCTAATGCTGGGATTCTTATTACAGTGAAATTTGAGGATAAATTACCGGAGGCGATGATATTCATGGTGAATGATCCTTATCATCATGTGGGCCATGTGTGGAGTTCTAAGCATGTCATAGGGAAAGTCTAGGACAGACGTGACAGGGGATCAAGATTCATTATGCGGAGTAGAGTTTGAGGAGCCCATTTTTTCACATGAAAATGCTTTGCACCAAACACTCAAAACCGATCCATTTAAAGATTAGAGACTTCCTCTCTATCATCGATTCCTAGAATTATACAAATATGCATTTGTAATCCGTAAATCATAAAAATGTTTTCTGTAAACTGCATTGTTTTTATTACAGAGTCGTGTGATAGTGCCAAGAACATAAAGACCATTCAAGTGAGCATCATTGGTTGAGTGTTCCACTTCGAGTTTGGGTCTTCATTCGACTTTTCTTAAAGAGTTCGGATCCTCTAATTTCACAAACCGTAGAGACTTAAAACTTTAGCAATGCTCTTAATTAGAGATAACTTATTGAAGTTTAGTCTGGTCAAAATATCTCATCTTGCATTATTCTCTTGAGTCCTAGAGCTAAAGGTAACACTCATGGTCTAGATTCAATTGTAATAACTTTTTGACTCAGAAAACTGATCATCATAAGGTCGTGAGATGAAAATATACAATATGCCCTGCCTCCAACCATCAAGCACTGCTGACTGCACTTGTAAATGGTTCAAGATGGTTCAACTGGTGGCATCTTTTAAATCAAAGTTCACAGACTACAGTAAAAAATGGCTACTAATTATTAAACTCAGGTCATGTTTTTGTGGGCCATTGCACATACGCGTTGACCAAGATGACGTTTTAATCATCTTTTTCAGTAATTAGATTTTGGGCCTAAAGCCCGAACTAGACAAATTTTTTTTAAACATTTCATTTTGTTGCAAAAACTAGGCTTTGGGGTAAGGTAGGTTAGGCCGAAGGGCCTCCTGAGCTCAGCCCATTGTACCGATGACCCAAAAAATATATATATATATATATTCATGATGGTTTCATTTATGCCTATAGTAATAACTTGAATTTACACACTTATATCCCTTACCAGCTGAGAAACCCGACAATCCGTAGTACAGTTGACATGTGTTATTGAAAACTAAGAAAACTGAAAAGTAAAAAGAAAAAGGATCAAATAAGGATGGACAGATTTTCCTCCAACTGGTTTTTTTTAATGTTTTCCAACTGAATGGTCTCTTTCTTTTCTAGCCAATGAGGTTAACACATACAGCCCCATATGGGCCAAGCCGGGTTAGTCTAATACTCGTCCAGTCCATAATCAACCGAGAACTCGATCAGATTGTAACCTTCCTCGATCGAGTACGCATCAAAGTAGTCGGATCGGGATGAACCAAATGACCCAACTAAAAACCATCTCCAAAACCCTAATTCTAACTCTAACGTCAGCTATATGTATATATATATATATATACGCTAACAGCACCGCTAGGGTTTTCTCTAGTCTTATTCATTCCGCTTTGTGTCGTCTCTCTCACTCGACTCTCTCTCCCATTTCCCCAAAACCCTAATCATCACCCTCGCGCAATGGCAGAGAGAGGTGGAGATCGAGGCGGATTCGGCCGTGGTTTCGGCCGCGGCGGTCGCGGAGACCGCGGCCGAGGCCGTGGTGGCGGCCGGCGCGGCGGAGGCCGCCGTGAGGAGGAGGAGAAGTGGGTCCCGGTGACGAAGCTCGGCCGCCTGGTGAAGGAGGGCAAGATCCGCAGCCTGGAGCAGATCTACCTCCACTCCCTCCCCGTCAAAGAGCACCAGATCGTCGAGACCCTACTCGGCCCTCAGCTCAAGGACGAGGTCATGAAGATCATGCCCGTGCAGAAGCAGACGCGTGCCGGGCAGCGCACCCGCTTCAAGGCCTTCGTCGTCGTCGGCGACGGCAACGGCCACGTCGGCCTCGGCGTCAAGTGCAGCAAGGAGGTGGCCACCGCGATACGCGGCGCCATCATTCTGGCCAAGCTCTCGGTGATCCCTGTGAGGAGGGGTTACTGGGGGAACAAGATCGGGAAGCCCCACACCGTCCCCTGCAAGGTCACCGGAAAGTGCGGGTCCGTCACGGTGCGCATGGTGCCCGCCCCCCGTGGGTCCGGGATCGTGGCCGCTAGGGTTCCCAAGAAGGTTCTGCAGTTTGCGGGGATTGAGGATGTGTTCACGTCGTCCCGTGGATCCACTAAGACTCTGGGGAATTTCGTCAAGGTAATGAACAATGCCCTGTCTTTTTTTATAGATTTTGTAGATATGGTTTTGTGCTCATATCAGTTTGGCATGTTGCTTATTTGAATAACGAGCTTGTTATTGTTGTTTTTGATTTCATAATTGGAGCAATTAGGTTAGGTTCTGTTTTATGGCCTCTTGGAATTTCATACTTTCTGTTTTGTTGGTCCATTGAACAAATTGGGTGCAGGGAGATCAATTTCCTTAAGGGGCTGTTTGTTTGAATCAAAATACATAGGAATTCAATACATAGGGTGGTTATAAATGAAGATCCAAGGGTGAATTTCCTAAAATTAACATCAAATAATACTTTTTTTTAGGGAAATGCAATCAAATGAAGATCTTAGTTGATGCTCGTTTTTGGAATTTCACATTTGATCTTTTTTTTTAACCACCCTATGTATTCAAATGTGCAAACACACAGGGCCTAAAAAATGCTCATATTTCTCTATTCTGAATTTGCCATTATACTAGTAGTAGTACCAGTAATTTGTTATTGTCATTGATAATTTGATATTGTTATTTTATTCGTAATGTGACTTGAATGCACAAACTGAAGGTTGCAATAGTGAGCATATTCCACCTGTATTCTTGTTGTTCTCCCTTTTCGTTTTTGCAATGCTCAGAGGTTAGAGTTAGGGTTATTCAGTGGAGTTCTGTACGTAATGGTGAAATGAATATGAACTGGAATAATCCAACCATCAGCTGTGGGTAAAGATTTTTTCATCGTTGTAGATTGGATAAAATCATCCAATTATAGATTGGGTATTATTTAAGGTTCTGTTCTAGTGTTTGGCAGTTTGACTCCGCCCAACTGTAGCTTTGATCAACACTCTTTGTGCCCAACTATGGGCTGCATCTTTACAAACAGACAATATACTTGGTTTCTCAGATTTCAAAATGAAATATACAAATGAATTTGATTTCCAAACCATTCACCATAAGAGAGGGAGATTTATGGGAGATAAAGGGTGTACCTTGAAGTGAAGAAAGTGGAGTATCTTGAGAATCAACCACCAAAGAGGAGGAGAAGATTACTTCTATCTGAATTACTCATTTTTGTAACCCTTTTTATAATCATTAAGATGACTTGTAAAGACATCTTTCTACTTCTAAAAGGAGTCTTTATCGAACTTTACGTAAAGCTAAACCTTACTAAAGGTTTCTTAACCAAAAAATATACCTCCAATAGAGATCAATTTTTAACAAAAGGAACTTGGATCAATGAAATACACATTTTTCTAGTATATTGTGTTCTTGTAAGTTTAGGTAGTGGGCCCTATGCCAAGTAGTCTCCATTCACCACACAAGGCTAGGAGGGGTTTTTAACCAACTTAAGGTAGGAAGAGAGCAAAATGCTCCTTGATCTCTTTTGAGAAAATTTACAACCTTCATATAGAATAGTAGCCAATTGTTTGGCTTTCAATTAGAGATATATAATAGCAATAATCTTTGACTCATAATTTGAGACCTTAAATTTGTAATTAAGTCTCCTAAGAATATTGGCTTACTCATCCCTCTTAGCTCAAATAATTAATTCTCTTAAGATTAAAAAGGCCTAAATTATGAGATCGGTTATGTGACATGACCAGAATGCCCTTACTTTACATCTAACTAACCAATTAATTGAGTTATGGGCATGTGCTAGTATTCTTGGGCATTCTAGGATGAATCTACTTACTGCTTGAGAGAGCTTTCTGGGGAGTTGAGATGGGCTCAATCATCCTTGTTCAGAGATGACTGTAAATTTAGATTCTAATGGTTGAATCTTAAAGATTTTTGTGTGGGTAGAGCATGCAATTGATTTCTCCATAAATTAGTAGAGGTGTGGCTTCTTTTGATGATAGTGATGTGCTCTATATGGCTGTTGTATAATTGGATCATTTAATGATTGAGATCATTTTGTGAAATCTGTCAGAAAGTATGATCTTGTTCCCCTCTGGCTATATCATGAAATAGTATATCAACTTCATTAACTTGATTAGTTTCTTTGCATTCTGATTCAGTAGGACATTCTGCCGTGTGATGTTGTTTCCATCACATATGAGGCCATATGATTCAGTCCATCAATCAATTGCATGATGTCCTTTTTCGCCACACTTGGGATAAATTATAACCTTTTTGCATTCTCATGGTGGCTTAGCCAACAATCCTTTCTTGGATGGGGATTCTCTTGGTAATCTTGTAACATTGAAGAGAATGCTTTTGAACAAGGAACATTTTCCCTACATTGACCATCTCGCTGTTGTCAGACTCCTATGAGCCATTCAAATCTCTTTTCCATGTGTACAATCATTTACAATAAGGACATTTTATTGAACCCATTCATGATCAGTGAACTTTCCTCGATAATGTCTTTCATTTCGAGTGGTCATTGTGAATCTTGCTGCACAATCTTCCAGACATGAAGCAAGCAGAACTAGAAAGATTCTAAACTGTTGGTATCGAATGAAATAAAATGTTTGAGCAATAATGTACGTTCAACAAAGCTTGATTGAGCTGATGAGATGGACATAATTAAGAATGCTTTCCTCAACATCCACAAGCCCATAGGCCATCATTGCGTCTGCTTGCCTCGCAAGCAGACACAGTTTACTACGTCGATGAACCACAAAATACACAATAATTGCCTCCCGAGTCCTTAAGTTCCACCAAAAGCACCGCCAACACTGTTGCATTCACTGATTGTTGTTTGTCTAGCCTTGAAAAAATCTATTCAATGGTTGAGTCATTTTCTCTAAATAGGGAACACATCCATTTGGGCATGTTAGGAATTTTACTACAATCAAAGTTTAATTTAAAGCAACAATCGAGGGAAGAGACCAGTCAAGGAGTCACACATTGTAGTCACCTACTGTTGCAAATAACCTCTCGTTGTTGCAATTTGAAATAGTTGGTGGAACATTTTTTGAAGCACGTAAAATTGACCATACACAAAGTAACAAAACTTTTGTTAGTCTCCTAATTTTGAAGCCCATTTTTTTCATTGAAGAGATCAATAAGTTATAGCTATCAAATCCCTTTACTAGGTCAAACTTGTGAATCAGATTCTATTATCTCCATTTCTTGAATCGCAAGTCAAGACACGTTGGCTACTAGGATGCATCTAGAAATTGCCTCCCATTGTTGCTAGAATCCGATAATAAGTATTGAATCCTAAGTCGTATCTATGCGATGAACCATATTTATAGGTGAATCTTATTTATAATTTAGGCAGTTTGGCTGAGAGGGAACAGCCAGAGTCAAGAGGTTAATATTCGTAATATTCTACTTATTTATTTATTTCTTTTTTGTTAGCTTTCTATTTTTAAAGGATTATTATTGGTTAACTTTGCCTTTAAAAATTTTTGTGAGTTTGGGGAGGTTTTTGAGATCAATAAGGAAATCAGCATGGGGAGGTTTATGAATTTGGTTACAGGTGAGGAATCCGCAGTTTCACGAATTTCTCATGTTCTACCTTTGATTAGAATTATGAAATGATTAGGAATCTTTACAAGCCATGTGTACTATTTCGGTAGAGGTGTTCATGGGCCGGGCTAAGGCATATTTTGGCCTTGCCAGACTTTAGAAACACTAGCTCAGGCCTGGCCGAAGCCCAACATGGGCCATAAAAATATGGCCGAGCCTACCCGTTTAATCAATAGGGCTGGGCTGGGCTTTGGACTTTCTATTACTTAATCCAAGCCCGGCCCAAGGCGAGCTGGACCTAGCCCATGAGCGCCCTTATTTTTCGGGTGAGGATTTAGCCTCTTATATCCCTTTTTTTGGATGAGATGATTTGGAAATCCGATGGCAGAAGTTAGAATTTGGAGTAGTGATTTGATTCTGCCAAAATCATCGGAGATTTGCCAGCACCAAACATGGATATTGATAGATGCCCTAAAAATTATTTTTCCTCTCCTCAATGATCTTGTTACCGAACATGCCCTTAGGGTCCAACTACTTGTTTGAAATGTCAGATTGTCACAGCATTGTTTCCTCCCGAATATGTAGAACCTTCGATTGAAGGAATCAGTTTAAGAATTCAAGAAACACTATTGCTAGCAGGACCCATTTACAACTCCTTTCAAGGCTCCTTATCAGAAGTCCTCTGCATAGTCACCCCCGTTCACCCCCTTTTTCTTAGGGATGAGGACAAGAAACAGATCTATTTGTCTCAACTGCATCTCTTCACTTGTGGGTGGCAAAATTTGAACCTGACCTTCAACTCAGACATCAGATACAGGTGAGGAAATCTTGACATGCACTTAAGCAGGTCGATTCAGGTTTTAACCATCTAGTAAGTGTCGGCTATGGTTAAGGTCTCAACCTGCGAACCGTTTCTGCTAACCCGACGCACATGTCATCAGATGGGGCAAACCTTTCTTTTGGGACCTTGACCCCACGCACGACCCTTGTGATGTAACCACTTGAGTCACAAATATGTATCTGACCTGTATATTTGACTGGTCAAACCAAGCCGACCCTATTCTGTGTGGGTCAGGTTCCATGTTTTTCCACCTCTAAATGTATCTATCCACCTTTATCTCTGCACACCACCTACAGTGAGGTCACAGAATCCATTATCTTCCTCCCACTTCAATTTGAAATGATGAGACTGCTAAGAATGACGTGGGGTCAAACAGAACTGGATGATTAGATACTGTATTAAGGTTAGCATTCCGGCACACTTTAGACTAGATGTTAGCTCACGTGATTTATTTCCGCCCAATCAGGAAAGGAGGAACATCCCATCACTCTCACTTTTGATAAGCTTGGTAATTGGACCAGGTAATAGTGACCACAAGCATAGGAGGATATGTGGGACCATTGCTATTGATCCATGCCTAGTAGTCTTGTTGCCTGAGATTCTGTTTTTGTTTTGATCTGTCAATGGGAGATATTGAAGTGACCTGAATTGGAGACATTGAAGTGACCTCCTACGCTTAAGTATTAAACTTTACTGAGAATTTAACAATTCGGTAATCACTGGTTTCTAAATGTGTGAGGGCAAATGACTGGCTTCTTTCATGGTAGACATGTGCTCTCTCACCAGATGGTCACTCTCACCAGATGGAAAGAACTGAACCATAGCTGAAGAGTTAAAAAATTGAAACTTGAACAGTTAAAAAAGTTTAAAAAGTTAAAAAATTGGAACTTGACGTCTAGACGTCACCTATTGCCTGCTTCTATGGTGAAATGTGTTTTAACTTATTTTGTAGGTGGGTGCACACCGAATGTACCTTAGCAGATTTGTGGTTAAGTGAGTCTTTACTTTTTTGCTTTTTTTTTTTGATGGAAGAAATCATATTAACTGAATAATGAATGTAAATGCAAGAGCAGTTGGGGACATAATAGAAAACGTAAAACTAATAGTTTAATGTTCATGAAAAGAAAGCTAAGAACAGTACTAATGAAACCCCAAGCATGGTAAAAGCATGATTGTGCTGTAGACATTTTGTTTTTGTTGTATGTGATCTGCAGGTGAATTTAGGTCAGTGGTTCCAGCCCCAGCCCTCACTGGTTCCACTTTATGTATCATCAAACACATTATTGCCGTCTTTATTGTTGAAAAAATTGATGTTTGCATGTTCATGTGTTCAGGCCACATTTGACTGTCTGCTTAAAACTTATGGGTTCCTGACACCTGATTTATGGAGGGAGACTCGCTTTACAAAGTCACCATTCCAGGAATACACTGATCTTCTGGCAAAGCCTACAAAGGCAATCATTCTTGACGATGTCGAGAAGTTGGATGCTTGACTATAGAATGGAGATTTTCAGTTTAGTTTTTCTTTTGCTTATCTTTAAGACTAGCTCAAGACATTAACGGTTGAGTCTTGTTTTTCTGCGAGTTTTGTTTTATGATATCCGTACTGGTTCATGCTCTTGCTGTGGTTTTGTAGATACGGATAAAATATTATATGGTTTGCACTCTATACTTATTGCGCTGTCAGTTTGACCGCGCAGACACTAGTCATTTCCCAACTGATGTCTTGCTCGAAGATACATATATTTCCCTATATCAATTGATCTCTGCTGCTGATGGTTCTGATAGAATATTACAGTTATTGCAGCTGTGACCTAATTGCATGGAAGCAGGATCGTCCAGTACCCAGTTTGCAAAAAGCCTGCACATTTCAATTGCAAAGCATTTGTTGGATGCTATGGGCATAAATAATTGATAGGAATTCAATACCTAATCAAACAAGGTGCCCTCAAAATTCGTCTTTTGGAGGAAATGATTCTGAGCCATCACTCTAAAATGACTCCTAATGATTCATGTTTTCACCTCTCAGATGGCCAAACCGAACTTACTTTGAATTTGTTGACTGCCCAAACGAAGTGTAATTTCGCTCCTTTACAGGATTGACAAAGAAAATGCTGGGCTTGTGAGGCTTTTTTTTTTTACTTAATTTACGTGTGATTCAATTTATTTAAATTAGAATAATGGTTTATTGATCAGTAAACTGATCAGAGAAAATCAGTGAGACGGTGGTCTATATAATGTCATTAGCCACTACGGTTTTAGAGTTGACTACATCGTAATGGGCACAGTACTTTGTTCATGGTGTTATCTTCTCCCAAGCCAATTCATGGCTAGTATCGATGGAATGATTTGGATTATTGGAAAGGGGTGTGTGCATCACCCAATAGGGTGGGTTGGGTCCCTAGTTCAACGGGCCTATAGTTGGCGGCAAATGCCTGTGTTGCCATCATTTCGGTCTTTTATTCTTTTTCTGTATGGAGATCAGTGGAGATCAGTATCAAGGCAAAACCAGAAGACTCCCTCAGTTACCGCATTTTAACATGTTTTTTCTTCTTTACCATTAGATAGGTATATGTAATTTTAAACACTTAATTTTTGTTAAAAAAATGCACGAGGTTTAAAAATGATGATTGAAATGTAATTTGAAACTCATGTTTAGTTTTAACATTTGATATTTGGAGTAACAAAGTATGTAATGGGAACTATTTTTTTATCTATCTTATTTTAGTATTTTTTTGCATATATGAATTTGTTAATTTGAGTTAGATTGTTGAATGCATGTAAATAAATGTATATTTATATTTTAAAGTATTTAATTTATTTTAAAATATTTATAAAAAGTGGCTCTCGAGTCTCTGGATTGACTTTGAGTCAATTTGTGTTTCTTCTCGAACTGAATGGTCTAGAGTTATGAAAATTTCACCCTTGATTTGTATCCACAGGTGTTAAAAAGGTTCACAGGCCAGGCTGTTCTAGCTTCGGACATATTCAGGACTGGCCTGACTTTAGGAAACAGGTTTATATATCCAGTCCAAGCCTTTCTGGGCCGTATTAACAGGCCCAAGCCTGTCCATTTAGTCAATTGGGCAGGGGTGATCAGAGCTCTCTGATTCTTATGGGCGTTCTAGTAATTCTATTGGTAAACTATCACTAAATTACAAGCATTTCTCATTGGGCCAGTCCAAGCTTTGGCCTTTCATCTCAATATCACTTCATTCAAACTTGGGCCAATTATTACATGGGCCAAATTACATAGCCAAGGTCGGCCGTAAGCACGTTAGGCCTGGCCCATGAACAGCCCTAATGCTGATTATTGAGCGGATACTTGTGCGTTCATTGATGGCCGGTCCCAACTTGTCCCATTTAAAACCAATGAGTATCATTTATGGTAAATCCAAATTTCCTTCTCGAATAAAATGACTATTGGCAGTGTTGGGGTACTGTTGGGGTAGGCTCGAAATGAAACTATTCCAAAAATGAGACGGCAATCCTCGGATCCTTATGTCGGTTCAGGGCGTTAACAAAAAGTGGACCACCTATTCCAATCAGAACTAAGAAGCCAAAAGGCTTCCGCTTCATGCCTTTCTCGCTCATCATCAATGGAGACATTTCTATTTGACCATTGCCAACACTAAGGCTCTTTACATGCTTGGGCAACACGAAACTCTGCTATAAAATGTCCACGGGCTCAGGAGTCACAACATCGCGCTACACCAACATTCACAGTACTAAGAATATACAACTTGTTGCTCTCTGGATATGTATGGAGCAGGCTGTTGTTCTCTGGCTAAATATGGAGCAGGCAGCAAGTCATGTAGATCGGCAAACACATCTTCATGGCCAGACGAGCACCGGGAAATGACTGACGATTCCAACACGGGTTCTGGAATGGCGTCCAGTGTCTCCTCAAGAAAGGACTTGACGGTCTATGAAAAAAGCCATTGTAAACAAGTTTTTAAGTTAAGGTAACTGAAACAAGTAAGCCAGATGCTCATGCCAAATGAATAAACAGGAAGCCAAAGGGTGTGTTGGATACTGACTGGAATTTGGGTCAGTTAGGAATTTCAAATGCATGTCAGACCTTTTCCCCTCAATTCCCCAAATTCATTATTTGAAAAATAGTTTCAGTAAAATGGCTAAAATGGCCACGGGAATGCTCCAACTTCTTGAATTCTAAATGCCTTCTGGAAATTAACATTTGGGAATCTCAATGGTTAACTTTCTTTTTTCAAAAAATCTGAGGGCATTTGAAATTACTCCGGACAATAATTCCTCGAGTTCTTGCTATCAAACAGTCCATGCATGAAGGGTTCTTTTTTTTTTTTCACTCTACTAAATTCATGCCACTTCCCTACCAAGCTGGATTTGCAAACCAAAGAATGCACAAGTACAACCTATGCAGGGACTTGGTCAAGGATAGAGTGGAATGGCAAAGCAGAATTCATTTAACTGACCCAATATAATTCGGACAAGGCTTTGATGATGATGATACTGTTGCAAAACTGTCACTAGAGTACCCAATACTGCTCCCGGGCACAAGAAGGAAACAATTTTTAAATAAACTGTTCTTTAATAAAAGACAAATTAACCATTTGGACTACCATTATCACTATAGTTCATCCATGGTGAAGATTAGTAAAGATATTATTGAAACAAAAAAACAAAAGAAAAGAAGAAGATAAAAAAAAGAAAAGATAAATAGATAGGGGAATAAAGCAAGAAAAAGATGCATGCAATGCCCCATTATATTTGGTTATATGGTATGGATGTCAAAATTGGAAATGGGAACTGAGAAATCTATACCCTGAAAAGAAAAAGCTAGGGATTGAAAAACATTGTTAACATTGTTAAGAGTGGAAATGCTGCAAAAAAAAAGCTGTTCTGCAGTTTGGTGTGGTTTTCTTGAGGGCCCACCTTTAAGAGGTAAAAATGCAAAAAGTAAATTGACTTCCAGTATTATTGCAGAAAACTTGTTGCCTCTTTTGTTGTTTGGTGTGGCGTGTTTTTATTAGGTTGCAAAAAGCAACTTTCTGTTATACCATGGAAAACCTTTTCCTTTTCCTTTTTTTTTTTTTGGTTCGGAGGAAAATGGCATGGTATAATGTCAAGAAGAAACAAGAAAGGGAAAACCTTTCCAATGCAATAATATTGAAGAAATAGAAAAAGAAAGCTTTCCATGGCACATATGTTGAACTGCAGAAAAAGAATAAACAAAATCTTTAATGACAAATAACAAAGGGAGATCAATCTAAGAATTCTCAAAAGGCTGGAAATGCGCTAAACAGATTCGCATACCGTGCAATGGCGCAATGCAGCATCAGCCTTGCGCTTCCAGAGACCATTCCCAGGTTCTGAATGGAAAATGTTCAGCAAAGGCTGCATCAGGTAAAAAGAATGGAATTAGAACACACACAGGTATAGAGAGACAAGGCTGCATATAGAGAGAAATGTTCTCCTTGGAGTAGAACCATATGTAGTCCAGCTCCATGGGGCCACTTGGGCCCACCTTTATCACTGAAGGCCCTTTCACGCTCTCATCCCTCCATGATTTGGCACCAGGCCTAATTTCACTCTCATCAAACGTTTATCTACCGTTGAATTGAATCTCCAAGAAATCTCTGGTCAAACGTCCACTAAACTTTAATGCTATTAAATCAAGCACCAGGATGATCTGATGTGACTTTTTTTTGTTGGTTTTGTTGGGGGGGGGGGGGGGGGGGGGGGGCGTGTTACCTTTTCCAACTTTCTTGTACCCCATCCCAGCCCAACTATAATAAGACATCTAAGTGGGCCCCATGAGATGGACTGTTGATAAGCAATATGCATTATGCTTGTAGGAGAGCACTTCCCCATGTAGATGGTTTAAATTTAATCAACAGATGATTGTGTGCACATTTGTAGGGTTGAGCAGGGGATAGAAGAAGTAAATTCATTATTTAATGACATTTTGTTATAGCCAAGCACCAAGACTGAAGCAGCGCAGGGGAAGAAGATTAGCCAACGGGCTAATCTCCAAGCCAAAAGGCTTAGGGATAAAATTGTCTAAATGTCTCACCAAAGACAAATAACACTCTCAACTGAGAACCAATGCCCAAAGCTTTATTCAATATCAAAATCTATATCTCTTGAAGAGATTACAACCTTATTTATAACTATAAAATTCTCTAAGAAAGGAAATACCTAATTCTAAACAGATAAGAAATCGTAAATCAAATCCAACTGGAATCAAATCCAACTGGACTTGCCAAATATCAAACAATTACTATAATATAATCCTACTACAATGCTACTATATTTTGGGCCTGCGGGTGTAGACTTTCAATCGGGGCCCATTATGATGGCCTGGTCAATCATAGATCTGGCCTGCATCAGTTCTCCCCCGCTTGGAGGAGAACTCGTCCTCGAGTTCTGTAAATATCCACCTGGGTCGAAAATCATTCGAACAAACTTCTGTGTCGCTGATTGAGCATCAGGTTGATAATATGCCTTGAAAGCTGGATCGAATCTTCTATTCCACTCAGAAGTAGTTTGGAGGCGATGTGTCTGTTCATGATTGCATTGACAGTGTGATCTGACCATTATATGCTTTAATAGTAGACTCTGTAATAAGATAGCATAATTGTTGATTGACATTAGTGGATCTCTGAAGATGAAATCAATATGGTGCACGTCAATTAATGTGGACATATCTTCTTGCGAAATCACTGGGGTAATTGATTTGTCACCCAATGTGGCAATCAGATCAATTGGATGATTACTGTCTGCTTGTACATCATCTTGCTTTATCTCTTGCTTCTCATTTGAAGTTACAATAAGATCTTCCTTTCTATGAATGGGCTTTTCAA
Source organism: Sextonia rubra (assembly GCA_037013555.1). Classification (NCBI taxonomy): domain Eukaryota; kingdom Viridiplantae; phylum Streptophyta; class Magnoliopsida; order Laurales; family Lauraceae; genus Sextonia; species Sextonia rubra. The sequence continues at coordinate 14,430,484 of JASUAD010000001.1, read as the reverse complement.
CATCGTCGGTGGAATTTGTGTCTTCCCTGTGTTCATCTTGTGACTCTTCAATTGATGGTGATGAGGTAGATGAAGATGTTGCTGGTTGTAATGGAACAAGATCAACATATTGTCCTTTCCAATAAAAAGAATAAATATTCTTCTCTTTGTCATATTGCACTTTCCGATTAAGAAGCCATGGTTGTCCCAAAAGAATATGAGTGATATTCATGGGAATTACATCACACCAAATTTTATCTTCATATACACCAATCTTGAAAGATACTAAACATCTGTGAGTTACAGTAATGACAGAAGCATTAGACCATGTAACTTCGTAAGGCATTGGAAGAGTCTCCGTAGGCCAATTGAGTTTGTCAATAACATATTGTGCCACAAAATTGATAGTACTGTCATGATCAATAACTAGATTAGTTAATCGATCTTCACACCTTACTCGCGTCCGAAATATCATAGTCTGTTTCCACTCTTTGTCTTCCTGTTCATTGGTGGTGAGAAGTCTGCGAATGACAAGGGTGTGAGTATCTTTACCTTCAAATCTTGTTTCCATCAGATGATCTTTCGTTCGTTGTGGAGAATGTTCTTGCTTAGGCTTGACTTGTTGCAGGTAAGACCATTGAAGCATGTGCTCAATATGAATTGCTTCTTTGTATGCTTTATGAACACTGTGACATGGTTTCATCTTCTCAAGAATGTCTGGCTTCAAACCTCTGATAAAGCGAGTTAAATCATGCAGGTCATTCTGTTCCAAACCACAAACTTGATGTAATCTTGAAAATTGATTTAAATATTCATAAACTGTCGAATTGGCCTGTCTGAGATTAAGGAACTGCTCAAAGTAGACCTTATTTGCAAAATACCAATCTCCATATTTATACTCATATAACATGCTTTGAACTTCATCAGATGGCCCAAAGATTTGCATTTTGATTTTACTATAAGAAATTCAAAAATCTTCTGAATGCTCAAAATTGACTGACCTGATGGCTTGATCTTGTAGACAAAAATACGCAAGTGAAGATGGAACGTGATTCAGACCAAAATATCATCTTTTGAGAAGCAATGGCTGAGACCAATCAATCCAAAAAGAATGGATTTTTTTTTTTGAAGTGGGCCTGGGCTGGAGTGGGCCTGGGCTGAAGTGGGCCCGGGCTGAACAGCTGCTGTGGGCCTGGGCTGAATCAGGCAGGCGGGTCAGGTCTGGGTCAGGTCAGACCTGGACTGAAGCAAAGGGGTTGAACTGGGCCGGTGGCGGGTCAGCAGTTTAGGCCCAAACAGGTTCGGCCCAACTACTAAAATATCTCCCTCTTGCTACAGGAAGAGAACGAGAATAAAAGGAAAGAGGCTACAGGAAGAGAACGAGAATAAAAGGAAAGAGGAGTTGCAGTTTGGCAGAAAACGGAAAAGAAAGAGAGAAGAAAGGGGCTAATCTTCGGCCGGCGAGGGAGAGAGAGAGAACTGCCGCGGGAGAAGGCGGTCGTCTGCCGGCGAGGAAGGGAAAGAGATCTACAGCGGGAGCCCGCGGGGCGATGGCAGACGGTGGCTTCAGCCGGCGATGGAGAGAAAAGGAACGCCGGCAGGCGAGGGCGTGTGCGCGGCGGCGCTGGTCGAGCGCACACCAGCAGGCGATGGCAGCCGGCGATGGATCGCAGCGCGCAGGTCGTCGCGTCCGCGCCTCTGTCTCGGTTTCTGGATTTCGTCTGTTGCGGGCGACTGCAATTTCTGTGTTGGTTTTTTTTTTTTTTTTTTTGTTGAATCTGGGATGGGTTCTGCCGGCGAGGGAGAGAGATGTTGAATTTGGGATGGGTTCTGTCGGCGAGGGAGAGAGAAGACGGTCGCGGTCTGGGTTGGGCTCTGCCGGCGAGGGAGAGAGAAGACGGTCGCGGCCGCGTCGTCTCTGGCGTGCGGTCGGCTGTTGCTGTCGTCAGTTGCTTCTGACAGCGCGTGCTGTTGCGTGGGGACGGTGGACAGCAACCAGGGGGGGGGGGTTGGGGATCCGGGTAGGGGAGGGGTTCGGGTGCGGGTTCCGATGGAGGGGTGTGGGGAGTAGGGTTCGGTGGTGGCGATTGTGTGCTCGGGGTTGGAGAAAAGGGTCGGCTGGGGGGGGGGGGGGGTGGTGTGGAGAAAGTGGATCGGTGATGATGAGGAGGAAGGGAAGATGGGTCGGTGAGGAACGGGGGATGTTGACTGGCGGGGAGGAGAGGGCTTGGAAAGGGGTTCCGGGGAGGGGATGGGCTCGGGGAGGGTTCTGATTGAGGGGTGTGGGGAGGTTGAGGTCGGTGGCAGTGTAGGAGATGGGTATCAACGGGGTTGAAAATTTGGGGTGTTGGTGTGCTGTGGAGATGGGTACCGACGACAGAGAGGAGGAACGAAGAACGAACGATTACCTCGAATCGGCGAGCGGACGGCGATCCGAGCGTGGACCTTCGTCTCTGATACCAATTGAAGCAGCGCAGGGGAAGAAGATTAGCCAACGGGCTAATCTCCAAGCCAAAAGGCTTAGGGATAAAATTGTCTAAATATCTCACCAAAGACAAATAACACTCTCAACTGAGAACCAATGCCCAAAGCTTTATTCAATATCAAAATCTATATCTCTTGAAGAGATTACAACCTTATTTATAACTATAAAATTCTCTAAGAAAGGAAATACCTAATTCTAAACAGATAAGAAATCGTAAATCAAATCCAACTGGAATCAAATCCAACTGGACTTGCCAAATATCAAACAATTACTATAATATAATCCTACTACAATGCTACTATATTTTGGGCCTGCGGGTGTAGACTTTCAATCGGGGCCCATTATGATGGCCTGATCAATCATAGATCTGGCCTGCATCAAAGACGGACCTATATCTGGTTTTGGGGACAGCCGCTCTCCTCAGACTTGGGTCTGCTTCCAAAACTCACTTGAAAATTCTAGGGCCGCCCCCCCTCAAACAAAAATCTTGGGTCTACCACTAGACAAGCATATTATATGCATGCTCACCATCAATGATCAGATGTTCATCTCTTGGGAACATGTGTGGTAGATGTACCAACAATCACCACCATCTACCATTATGAGCTACCCAATAGGTAGAATGTTTTCAGCAAGCATATGAATCATTGGCTGTACATTTTTCCGGACCATCTGTTAATTTGGTTCTGTTAAGGGTGCACAAAGAAAGGCGGGCCCCACTTGTACATAACACTAGCCTGAGCAAACATGCCAATGTTGCTTGTGCTTTTTATCATTCCACATTAGTACCAATGACCATATAATAAATCAACACAAACAGAAATAGTGTTAAAAAGAGGGTGCTGATCAAGGAAATGCATACGGTAGTTTCAAGTATATATAGATCATTCCACAGAAATGAACCTTTCACATATTTGTAGAAATGACTGTCCTATATGGGGCAAAAATAAAAATGATGAAACATCATGAGAAATCTGCTAAAAATAAATATAAATAGTCAGGGCAGTTCATGCCTCGTAGTTGTTTCTGTTTCCCACAAAAATTAAAAAAAAAGAGCATCCCGGAATCAACCCAACACAGCCCTTTTAGGTATTATGAAAAAATGCAGACGAGTGTACTCACAAACATAACAACATGTATAAACAAGAAACAAGAAAATTTTACTGACCTTAACCAATTGGCGAACATTTGGCTTGTTAGGACCATATTTTCCAAGAACAGAATCACAATATACCTGATACTGTTCAAGAATCTGCAACAAACATCTGGTTTTTAAGAAGGATCCAACTCTTTTACAGTAACTACGAAGTCATTTAGGTATGTTAATAGAACCTGACGGCGTGAAAGACCGGTACTGGGCACACCATATACAATGCTGTCAACATGTCCCAAAGTAGACCATGGGCTGCCAGTTTAGCATAGTCTGTCAGCTTTTCATCACAGTAGCAGTTAAACTAATACAAAAGAGGCCAACTAATAGAAAGAATAAAGGAGCCAGGAGGATGTCGATTGTTGAGTAATGACATAAGTGGTCCAGATGGCATCATCTATACATATTCAGTGGCTGTTATGGTTAATGCCTAGTGGATGCAACAAACTACAAACTGCCTTTGGCTCATTCTTTCTCATTTCTGGGAATGCCACTCAAGCAAAATCCCAAGCCTCGAAAGCTAAAACTAATTATCTTTCATACTTATTGTAAGCTGCCCGTCCAACCATCACGCCAGGAGCTCCTTGCCTTCGTGCTGCTTCAACCTATTAAACAACATTTTAGCCAATAGTAAGAACTGATAATTGAGATATAGCAAACATGACTTTTACATTAAGGACATTATAAACTTGGAAAATCTAACAAAAAAAGCACAAGCCTCAAAGTCATAGCTCAAGATAGACCAGAGATCTCATCTGGACGAGACTCCTAAAATCATGTGATTATTATTTTTCTCCATTCTTTCATTTTTTTATGTATTTTCTAAGAAAAGCATAAAACTTGGAAACTGATCTCTGATCAGTTTGAAGCTGAAATAGAATATGATAAAAAAGAAGAAGCACTTATTGCAAGTTAAAAATCCTCACATCATACTTGTTCACGAACTACTTGCTTTTAATGGAAGTAGAAATAATATTAAATCCAAGCTCCTGAAAATCAGGATGAAATCTTTTATTCTCCCAAGATAGAAAGGAACCATACACAGGTTAAACTATATTTATGGTTTGACGAAATTTAGCTGAAAGGATAGTGTGAGATGTTCCATCCCTACTACCCTCTTCCATTCCCATTTAACTCTCTCTCTCTCTCTGGCTAAATGCCGTTTAATTCTGGTTAAGAATAACAGACAGAAACCTCAGCAGCTGTACTGATGCCGTTAATTCCTAAACTAGATAATAAAAAATAAGTACTTCAGAACTTTTGCAGGTCATGAACGAACTACATAGTTATTTTAACTTTATTTTCTTTAGTTATTTTAACTTTATTTTCTTAAATTTAGTCATTAAGCAGTATCAAAACGACCAACCAGATAACCCAAACAGACAAACATCATCATTGAAGCCTCATCAAGTCATCCCCTCAAGCTAGTATCAGTTTTGTGAGTTCTGCATTTCCACTCACAACTTCTTTGGGCCAAGTTCTCTGATTACCCACTAATCATTCTGGAAGACTTTTAATCACTTCAGAAATTGGGGGGCCTATTAGATCACCAGTGTTGACTCTCGACACTAAAACATGCACCTCACCAAGACAAAAGGGTACAATAGGAGATCAAACACATACAAACATTTACAACACTATCATCAACATCAAGCCTTGTCCCACGTATGAACGTTTACATGGTTGAAAATATCAAATCCAATGTCAAGGGCGTTTCATTTTGTATTATTAGCATGGAAAACCAAATTAGCAATTATTTGTGGCCCATGGCTCACCTCATCTATGCTAGTTATCCCCCCATTTATTGTGAATTGTAAATCTGGAAAGTCACGCAAAAGGCCATAATAGTACTCATATCTGTAGAAATAAAGACCATCAAAAAGTCAGATTCAACATAATGTGAACAAAAAACTGTCACAATTTCATAATTCAACAATTCAAGTAGATCTCTGAAATTTTATTATTTTAGTGTGCCCTGAATAAAAATAATAATGAAGGATGGAAGAATAGATTCATTAATGAAGACAAATGATCATCTCCCCTTTGGAAAGAAAAACAGCAAGGCACTGAAGTACATGACATACTTCAATGGTGGAACTGTCCTGTTTGCAGCAGGACTGATGCCACTGAGAAGAGCTTTTCGTGCATGTATTATGAAATGTCTAGTTGGAGAAAGAGAAGCAACTGTAGAGACAAAATTGCCTGAAAAGAAAGAAGACCAAATCAGAAAGTTTTCAATAGTAAATGAAGTACTATGCCATTTATAAATTTTATGCATGTATTATGAAATGCCTTGTTGGAGCACATGGAGCAACTGTATCAAAAATTGAATGAAGAACCATAAATCATAAAACCTCTAAACTTCAAAAACTGTGCAGAAAATCAAGTATTTACCATACTAGATAAGTAGACATGATTATATCATGGTTGTGTTTTCAAAATATGGTAAGCTACAACTAGGCAGATCTGAATCAACTATAAGCCTATAACAAAAGACAAAAAAGCCTGCACCCAGGCAGCCAGGCCTGTGCCTCAGCAAGAACAATGAAATTTGACTGACAAGTTGAAACGGTTCACTATCAGCCATACTTTTCATAGATGCTAAAAAAGAAAACAACAGAATTGGGTTGGATACTTAGCTTGGATACTTTGGTGACAGGAAATCATCTAGAGAATGAATATCATAGACCACAGTTAAATTGCACAACCATAACAAGATGCTTGAACAAAATTTAAGAAGTCTAAGTTCTAACCAGCAAGCCAATAGGATCCCATCCAGAAAGAAAAAATTTTTTTTTTCTTTATTGCAACATGACTTGAACCCAAAACATCAAAGTTGTATTCATCAGCACCTTCCTCAATGCCGCAAGCTCTTTGTCTTTTCTTCATTTTTACCCCCTTTATTTAATGTTAAAAACAGAATTCATTAATGGCACCGGTGAGAAAAAGTTTGGCTATACAGGTGGATGGCCCATCAAGAGGTAGGGGTAGGCCGAAAAAAACATTGATGGAAGTCATTAATTCAGATTTGAAGAAGTTTAACTTATCGAAGGATTTGGCCTAAAATAGAATGGAATGGAGAAATATAATTCATATAGCCGAGCTCAACATGGTTGGGATAAGGCTTTGATGATGATGATGATGATGATGATTTAATGTTAAAAACATCTCCATAGAAAATTTGTTCTATGCATTGATTCAGGTACTAACAAGATATCTTCAACAGTTCTAGCCTTCCTGGAGATGAAGATGCAAGTCATGGAACTTGTCAAGGTGCACAGACCAGAATACATGGAGTCAGATGTAAATAATCAGTCAGTATTTTCTCTTCAATAACAAAATTCTAATAAAATTTCAAAAAGACCAAGGGGAAAAATCATAAGATACAAAGCAATAAGCATCTCTCCATATATTTAAGGTAACGATTAAGGAACCCCTGATGTCATTCACACTCTACTCAAATAACAACATAAAGATTAACTCTGTTCAAAATTATTGTTATTGCATTTGTTATGCTTGAAATCAGTAGGCAAACAACAAAATATTATAGAATAGAAAGCAGAACATATGGTTTATCCAACACCATTTCAGTTTTCTGCCTAACGTCAACGGCGTCTATATTACTCCGGGGTCTACATCCCACTTTTAAATAACAAATGGTAGAACGGCTGTGATGAAGGCACTCACATAGTTCATCATAAGAATCATGATCATCAACACCTATTCGGCATTTCACACTGACAGGGACATCACAATTGGCAGCAATGGCTGACATCGCCTCCCCAACAAACTTCCCTTGGGAACACCAAAATGTCTATCAGCTACATCATTGAAGAAACATATAATCTGGATGAATATAAAGTACAAACACTGTTAAGGTTTCTTGTCAATTTAGCCATGCTTTATCATCATCATCATCAGACCTTTGGGTCAAGCATAAGCCGCACACCAAAGCATCCATGGCCCGCAACTTTACCACTAGGACATCCACAGCTGGCATATACAGACAACAAATGCTCTTGAGTCATTGATGAAAAAACATATAATTAATGATAATAATGAAGAATAAGCAAAGAAGAAAAACTAGAAATGTACTTGAGATTGATCTCATCGTAACAATATGCATTTGCAAGCTCAGCTGCTTTTGCCAAGTTATCCAAATTACTCCCGCCAATTTGAAGGACAATGGGGTGTTGTTGAAGAGGAAATGCCAAGAATCTGTCCTGAACATTGATAAGAAGAAATTAAGGGCCACTTAGGCCATATGCGAATGTAGGACTACATTATTAAGCAACTCAAATGGTTTACATTAAAATATCCTGAGAAAAAGAAACTGCGGGCATCCTAAAAGGCAGCAAGAGAACTAGGGAAAATCATAGCTGCTGCCACCAACATACAGAAAATGACATTAACTATGATTTTTTTTCCCAGAACCATAAGATTTGCCCCCTACTTCCCCAAAACTAATTAAAATGTTTGCATCTATATGGAGAGAAACTCAAAATAGAATAGGATGGAGAAACAGAATCTATGTAGCCGACCTCAACATGGTTGGGATAAGGCTTTGATGATGATGATGATGATGATCATCTATATGGAGAGAGAAGCAAATGGGAAAACCTAACATGTTTTTCAAGACTTGAAAGTAATCAGAGGTGTTCCAATTCTGCTAGAAAATAAGGCCTCTACTAAAAACTATGATCAGAATGGTAGGATCAAGGCTCAAGAGATGTTCTTAAAGACTTGCTGAAGAACAAGCCAGGAAATGTGTGCTGATTAAAATCTGTTACCTAATGAGTAATGCATCATCATGCCTCCATATATTAATGTAACAGAGGAACACAATATGATTATATGAACTAGGCAAATACTAATGCCAAAAGGTGGACAAAACTCACACTAGCTGACTAACTCCCCATGAATTTTTCAATGAATATCTTCACCTTGCAATATTCTTGAAACACACTGAGAATCTTAAAAGTTAAAACTAGAAAAAAAAACAAGGCCAATTTCCAATAGATCACACTGTAATGGAAGAATGAAGTAAATTAGGATGCATTAACATACTTAGGCCCTCAACTAGCATCTAGGGAAAAATGCAAGGAAGTGAATCCTCTGATATCCACCAAAGTAAAGAGTACATTGATGAAACCTAAGTGAACAATGTTCATTGTTTTTAGAACAAAATTGGATGTTGGACTTACTATGATGGTTATGCAAGCAGATTTAAATTGAACTGCAGCGGAGTGTGACTTGTTATGGGTTGTTAGACTAATTATGTAACTGGCTCAGCCAAGAACCAAAACCAGCAGTCCTCATGAACTTGATCCTAGGACCTGCTCCCTAGTTCAAGGTGCCAAATCAGAGCAGTACTTGTGCTGCTGGAAAATATAACAGTTATCCTTAATAAACTATTGCAGGTTAGAGACATTGCAACAAGATACTATCAAACCAAACTATTCATTTGTATCACAAAAAGCAAAACTCTCGTAAAACTAGATTATCATTATACAAACATAATGAAGAGAATTTTGGCAACTCTCAGTCATCACTATCTGACATGTTGTTACTTTGGTCTGCTTTTTCAGCACTGGCTTCCAAAGACTGTCTCCCTAGTACCTAGTGGTTTTCTCATAATGTAAAGTAACAGACCAAGAGCTCGTAAATCTATGATACCCGGATATTCGTACAAGCCCAACGTATCCGTATTGGACTGATACGATACTTGTACTGGTACCTGATACTACACCAATACTTCCAGGGTATAAGTTTAGTATATCCTACTTAGCAAGTCCATTATTCCATTTATTTCTTTAAGTTTTCTTACTTTTCAACATAGAAAATGTTAGAATTGAACATAAACAATGATAATTTTATTAATTAAATCGTAATTTAAAGAAAAATTGATGACACCCGTATCCGTATCCGTATCCGTGTCCGTACCCATGTTCGTATCTGGGCATCATAGTTGTAAACTATCGAATCCAGAATTGCCACAGGGTGAAAAGATTAAAATCCCCATATAGCACGGAAGATACAGAACAACCTAGTTAACTTACCAGATTTTCCTTTTGATGAACAATAGTTTCTGCAACAACCATTTCTGTGTAAAGCCATGCATGTTTTGATATGAGACGAGCAAGAGTCCTATAATGGTTATCTGTCCAGTCCATCATTGGAGCGACACTGCAAAACATAGAAGCCATAAACGAGTTGGTGGTATCCCAATGACAAGAGCCAGGTTCCAGGAATTGCTCTATTCTACAAGTTACCTGAACCAAGGAGGAAGATAGGCCTTTCTGACCCTGTCATCTTTTCTTTGTATTGAATGCTTTTGGGTATCAGAATATAATGTTTTACATTGGACTGAATGCCCACGTATAATATCGTATGATCGTCTGTGATGTTTTTTGAGGTTAATGGAATGAACTGGAGAGAAGAATGCAAGACGGGTATACACCGCTGAGTTCATCATCATCTAATCAGGTCATGCCACATTACTTTAGTACCTGCCCATAAAGGAACAAAAAACTCAACTCTACCAGCATTTGGACTTAGGCTAAAATGTCCCCAACCCAAAAAAGCCACAACCAAACCCACTCCTAAAAGTATTGGATAGGGGCATGCCACATATTTAAACCAGCACATTTCCAATTTCCATCTCTGAATTCCACAGTGCAAGTAACAGCTTTATTTCTAACAATGTTATGCCTGCCCCTTTTGGATCCTCAAATACCCACTGCATTCAGATCTTTGAAACAGCTATTTGTTGTAACTTCTTGCATATAATTGCTAGTCGCAAAGAACAAAACTACTGCAAGAGACAACTAACTCTAATCAACTAACTGTTACTAATCATTTATTATGCTTACAAAGCTGGCTACAAACAATCAGTTTATTGAAAATCCAAACAGTCCGTCCCGATATAAACTTGGACAGTGTAATAATTCATCCACAAACACAATATCTAACTGCTCGGGCCCCCATCTCCGCAACCAACCTTAAACCCCGTCAGAATCCTCAGCACGACTACGGCCTTCAAAACTGATATCCTCTATGCAGACATTTGGTTGAGGAATTACGTCGAACATGTTAAGAGCAAGCATTCCCATTGCGACCATGTTCAATACACAGACCTGAAATTACTACATTCGTTTGAGGAAGAAGATGGATGATGGCTTACCAAATAATTCACTTGTCGAGAAACCAAAGCCTATTGCTGGCTGAAATTAAGGTTTTCCTTTTTTTTCAGTGAGAGAGAGAGAGAGAGAGAGAGAGAGAGAGAGAGAGACAAGAGGTCCAGAGAGATGGGAGATAAGGCGCTGACAAGTTTTAGACAGGGATGACAAAAATGGGTCGGATAAAAAGGCACCCACCATGACCCCCTCTTATTCTGGTCGGGTTTGATAGTAGTTTTCTTAGGATGGCAGGTTTGGGATTTGTTGCTCCAATCCCACCGACCTGCCTCAAAGATATAATATTTTTATACTTATCGTTAAAATGATAGGCAAAACTCGTTTAGTGTAGGTAGTTTTGAGCCTTAATATAAGGCATTTGGAAAGAAAAGGTGGCGTGTTCATTCTCCACTACACACATTATTTTGCACTTGACCCTCTCAAATGGGGTGGACCCCTCGCGAATGGGGTGGATTTGGTGCAAATATTTTTTTTGCACTTTACTCACTCAAATGGGATGGGTTTGGCATTATATATCAGTGACCTGTCACGGATAGGTAAGGCTCGAACAAAATAAATTTGAAATGAAATGGGCTTGGATCTACTTTGATCCATACCAACCACATTGCCATTCAACACTGAAGTGCATATCAAGTAAGGGCTTTAATATTATGAAAAGTGTTCTCACATACCTTTCATGAGAACTTTCTATTGGTCCACTTGTGGGTCTCATTTGGGATGGGACCAGGGGGATAGAAAGTTTCATATGAGACTATCTCAAATATCAAGTTTGGTTTCAATTACATGTCCTGAACCTCTTCATCGGTAGCTTACAAATCTAGTTCATTCGAATTGGAGCAGACTTGATCCAATGGTCCAGTAAATTCAAATTTAATCGAAACTTGGGGTGCTTGACTATTGCAGGGTTCTATGTATTGTAAGATTTGGATTGGGTGATGAATGGGTCACACCTAAACTTCTTACAAAAAAAGTAGTAAAAACTAGTTTTCATAGAATTATTTTCTATCAAGTAATAGTTCGATGCACTTTTGAGTCCACGATGGGTGATACACTTTTGAGTCTATGATGGGTCCCACCTATCGATTGCAATTTTGATTGTTGCATCTTATTTTTATGCTTTTCTTCAAACGAAGAAGCAGCACTAAACAAAAACCAAAAGAAAAAAAATGGACGACTTTCCCTCCATGAAAATATGGCTTTCCGTTGGATAAAATTTTTAGTTAAATTTCTTCAAGTGAACGGAATACCATTTCTTTGGAGGTGGCACCACTTGATTTTGAGTCTTGAATATGAAATATGTGAAATTTTAAGACACATTTGTGCACTTATTATTTTCACTCATAAAGAAAATAATCACATTGTGAAAATAATTTTAATACGGAGTTCAAATCTTGCCTAAATTCTAAATCAAGACAAAAAGTCCTCAGGTTTCAAAATAAGGCTTCCCATGTGCATACAGTTTCCTTTATCTTGTAAAATGGGTTTCTATCGAAGTTGACCCATGTAGAGGAGCAGACCCAAGTATATCCATATGGGTGCAGTCGCATCCATCTAATCGCGGTGAGCTTTCACAAACCTATATGAAATTCTTGGTCTACTTCCAAAAATCTAATAAAAGCATGGGTCTACCCTCAAAATGCACATGAAAATATTTGGTTTGCCCTGAAATCAAATTATCTATTGGAGTCTACACCCCTCAAACAAAAATTGTAGGTCGGCACGCAGCTGCCATATATATATATATATGGTTTCCTTGACCTTGAAAAAGTTATATATTATGAATGTATATATGGCTTTCTTAATCTATGATTTTGTTAATTATCATGCAATGTAGTGTGATGATCACATTATCATAATTTTGATATTAACCACTCATGCATATATATATATTAATAAAATCAAATTTTGATTGAGATTTTGACCACCTCAACATATTTCATAAAAACTATAATTAATTTAAATTTTTATAAAAATATATAATTATAAACTATTAGCAGGGGCATATGTTACCAGTGCATGATTGAAATGATCATGTCTGAACACGCATATACTCTTCCTGGAAATAAGATTTGCTCCAATCGCCAGGCAAATTATGTGTGTTATACTGTTATGATAAGCAGCTTTGACAAGGGAAGGCGAAACCCAAATGGAGTTCAAATCCGGCGATTAGCTCCCATGAGCTTTAGACAAACCGCGACACCAAATGTTTTCAAGGGTATAGAAACTAAACTGAGAAAATCATTACAATATAAAATTGGGATAATTACGGTACGAATGCCCTTATACCCATTATTTATTCAAAAATTATCATAAAAAATAATTTTCACACAACTATTCAGAAACAAAAGGATCCTTGCAAATGTTGAGTTTACCCTTAAAACTTACGATATCCTACAACAGTAGGGTATCAAACAATGTGATATCTCACAAAAACAGAATATCGAATGATGTAATATTCTACAAATGTAGGATATCACAAGTTCTACCACTTCCCCCAAACTGAAAGCGCATTTTCACTATAAAACTTTGTTTTATTTGCCTTTTTTCGGATTCCTAAGTTGGGGCTCTTCTTATAACGTTTTTTATTATCCAGAAATTATACATTTTACTAAAAAAAGGGGTTTTACCATGCGCTTTATCTACGCTATTTATCATTTATTAGAAGGAGCAAACTATTTTTTTTCCCTCTCTTTGGTAAAAAGGAAGAAGTGAAAAAAATTTGAATTTTGGTTAATATATTTCGGATGTAGGATTTTGAACGGTGAATATCGCACCGTTCGATATCCTACAAAAGGTAAAATTATCATTTGTAGGACGTTCCTTCCTTTTACGAGCAGTTGTTCGGTAATGTTTTTTTAAATTTTTATATAAATGTTGGGTATAAGGGCATTTGTATGGTAATTATCCCCATAAAATTTAAAATAAAAATAGTTTCATTGTGATATCCATTTTATCTCCTCACCTAGAACGCCGAGATTCCTTGGAGGGCATGAAAAAGCTTCAATGGCCACCTTTTTGTTGCTTGGTGCAGCGAATATCTTCCCAAAAACTAGAGAGAGAGAGAGAGAGAGAGAGAGAATTCTGATTTATTTTTTTATTGGCTTTGCAAAAATCATTTCCTAAAGGAGGTGAAACTCGCTTTTTTGTGGCATTGATGATAAGGAATGTCTTTTTGGTGGCATCTTAAAAAACAACGTTGCAAAAATGTGTTTCACTTGCCAAGAAAATCTAGGAAATGAGAAATATTGAGCTAGCAGCAAATACCAAAAATTGGAGAACAAATGATGTCATATCATTATTTTTCACATTGGAAGCAATAGCGGCACTTCGTGTCAAGCTTATGGAGTTTCAGGAATACTATTCTACCACAAAACAGAGACTTTAATATGGCAAAAGGCCCCCTGAGAAATTCCAGCGCAACCCTGTCTTTTTTACGTTTCCTACATTCTTTTCCAATATTAAGGTGGATTACAATGAAATGAAATTATCCCCAATGTAGACTCTCATTCGGACCTCGTCAAGTTTGGATGTTAGATGGGAAGGGCTCCAGGTGTGTAAAAATCCAAATTAAATCATCTGCAGCAGTGTCTGATCAGAATGAGCGGATAAGATCTCTCTCATATGCACATTTTTTTTTACTTGGAACCATATAGGACAGCACTTGCAACATTTCTCTTCCATAAAACCCTAGCCACAGATTTTAATCTAACCCTGTCACTATGAGTCTAATATAATGGCAGCAAATGATCATAGGGAAAATACAACCTTGAAAGGGTAACAAAAAGGTTTAATAATACATTGCAGTGATTGATATTCATAAGCTTTATACCATCCAAACAAAAATGCAGGAAATCAACAATCAGTTTATAGTAAATAGAGTACAAAAAATTGAAAGAAAACACAACTCAAGCATATCCATTATAACTTCTACATTCACTACACTAACAATGCCTAAACAAGTAAAAAAAAAAATCACTACTCTAATCACACTAAAACAAGTAAAAAAGAAAAATAAATATAAAATATAATACGACACATTGCCCATTTTAAAGTATCCAAATATGACAAACTCGTAATAGATAATTCACTTCTTAGCTTCTCCGCTTTCTGCCCTCTTGGACTCTTGAGGCGGTGGCGGTGGTGGTGGAAGACCGCTATCAATACAACTTGCACATTTACTCTCCACCCACCCTTCCATGTCGTGGTCCCCGTCTCCGGCCAAGCGTCTCCCTCCACAAACACGTGCAAAAATTCCTGCGATCAGCCCGACAATCACAATCACCGCCAGGACAACCACCAGTGTCTCAATCGATCTATGTGTAGAGCGACTGGCCGTCACGGTAACCGGCGGCACTTCAGAGAGTAAGGGTGGTGAGTCCACTAAACATGGTGGTGGTTGTGCCACCACCACCATTACCCACCAAACCCACAACCATACTAAAAATTGGAGATGTTGCATTTCAAAACACCAATGTCTCCTCTCCTCCTGTCTTCTGTCTTCTGTCTTCTCTCCTGTCCCTTTTCCTCCCTATTTCTCGTAAAAAAGAGGGACTGGAGTTCAAGAATACAGGGATCTTTTGTGATGGAAAGATGTTTCACTTTCATTTAAATTAACAGTGCCTCTAGTATACGTTGGTTGGGTGAATTTTTTTTTATTTTTGTTACTTTTCAACTTTATCTGCCTTGGATCTTCTACTTGAGTTGGTGTTGTCTTTAGAGGTGGAGTGGGCCAGGGGCAGACAGGCTTTCTGAGCATAGACCGCAGATCCACGTCCTTGAATCTTTAATTTTATTGTATTTGATGGCAGTAATGCCTGAGACATTTGCATGTCACAGGCTTGCATTGCCAATCCAATGGCCTGTATGAGACTGTGGCTCAGCTGCTCTGCTAACCTTTTTCATCTTTTTCTTTTTGACGTTTTTTTTTTGTGATGGTGGTGATGTTTGTCCAGTAGTGGTGGTTTGTCATCATTATGTCCGAAAACCCTAGTGCTTGCAATCTTAGACTGGAATCACGATGGTAGTCTTTCACAACCACATGGTTTGTTGTAAAATTAGTCTAAGCCCTTAAAGTTGGGGTCTAAGGTCCCTGGCCTTCGATTTCTTTGACTCATTAATTACAAGCTCGTTTATCATCATTGAGGACCCTCCTAGGGTAAGGATTAGAATCCTGTCTCTAGCCTTAACGTCTCTATCAACAAGATCCTAGCAGCCCACCTTTGATCGACCTGGCGTTTGTTTAGAGTGTGTGGAGGAGCTTGGAAACGGGGGAAGGGTCAAATCATTAATTAAAAAAAAAGGGTATTCCCATACAAATGCTCTAAAATTTTTTTTATTATACCGGAGGAGGGTGTCTCAATTCTTATGAGCCAAATTAATTCCTTTGAACTCAGACTACCTGAGTAAATCTCCTGTTGCTTTAATATCGTGATCCAATTTGAATTCACAACCTTCAAAAGGAAATTATGGTCTTAGGCTAATTGAGCTACCCCTCAAGATTTAATGGCCTTCAATATGACATAAGCACATAACATATGAAGTTTAAACTTTTTTATAGAGTTGTTTGTAAAATAAGTGTACTATATTGCACGGTCTAAAATATCGCATAATTCGATATGTATGATATTGCACGAAACTAAGATATTGCACAGCCCAATGTGTGCGATATTGCATGACCCGCCATATCACATGAACAGTTTTGTGGAAAACATTTAAATGATGAATGTTAGGTCTAAAGACCATTGTTAAAATAATATCCCATAAAAAAAGAGAAAATGACCATATAATGACCCTTTGGGCTGAAATTCCCCCATGAGTATACATTTACTTCATATTGTTGTTTGTGTGATATTTTAAATTTGTGCAATATCATACACATTGTACCGTACAATATTCTAGCGCCGTGGAAAATTTTCACCGATATTACATGAATAACATTGCAGAAACTATTTAAACTTCAACTATTTTGAAGTGAATGTCAAGTTGAAGACCGTCGTAATTCCTTAAAAAACAAAAGGGTAAAATAAACAGCTAGTGGTGTTACATCTGAATTTTATTTCTTTCCCTACTATTTTCATCTAAATAACAATGAAATTAAAAATGTCATATCACTACTTTACTCTCCACTTTAATTTTTTTCTTGAACAAGTGACAAATATCACCCATGATCTCCTTTTACTTCTCCCCCAGTCCCACTTGGTTGGTTTGTAAGAGGAAATGGATTTAGAGAATAATCAGGGTTTTATATCAAGAGCCGTTGTAGTTGGAGGAAACGAATGGACGGTTTGGATCTAATATCTCTGACAGTGTCTGTCGATCAACGTGGGATACCTTTTCTTTCACCCAAGGAGGGACTGACTTTGGATCCTGCCATTTGGTGGGGCATGTTTTATATAAATGCATAGTGGGGCATGCGTTCTAAATCTGAACTGGTCGTTCTTTCCATCGCTTACTGGTCCATGTATATTTGTGTACACGACACTCGATTAAAACTAAGAAGATATAGGAAGTGAAATCACACGTTTTAAACGTATCAATCTCATGCCCAGATGTAATAATAAGTGGAAAGTAGAGTGATTTTGATTTTGAGCGATTAAGGTTGGATTAGTGAGCTGCGGTTATGGATTAACAGAGCCATTGGGATTGCAAACCTCTTTTTTTGTTTTTATTTTTTAAATAATTAAATTTATTAAAAAAAGCTAACGGTACAAAAAAAAACTATACTAACAAGTTTACAATCTAAGGGATTACAAACCCCTCTAATGCTAGATAGAAGAGCTCATCTTCAAAATTCAAATTCTAGCTATCATCATAAGAATTAAACTTGTCATCTGGGTCGTTGATGAAATGAGAACCAAAGACTAACAAGTAGACTGCTGATTAATGTCATGTAGACACCAATTACATTTTCATCATACTGTTCAATAGGAAGGTAGGATCTAATCTTTTTGAATTGGAACTTGAGAATATATCATTAGAGGATATGGGCATTCATATTAAATTGCCCAAATTATCACTCTGAAGGACTCACAATGAAGTGTCAAGCTCAATTACAATGCTGTGAAACAAGGATATTAGAACTTTCTCAATAGCTCGCATTCACGAGCGTGGTGCATAGCAGGAGCCCCGTGGGCCTCCTTATGATCTTACTTTTCCCTGCACTGCCATCTGTGATATCTAGTCAAAAGGCACTAAGCGTTGGATTCAACGTCCAATTCTTCCTTTGGTGGGCTTATCTATTTGCTAGGCCGAATCCAACCATACCTTCTTTTTTCCGGGCTGCATTCTTTTAAAGATCGCCGTCTTCTTTTGGAATTTCAATACAGAAGCCATATATATATGAAGTCAATTGAATCCAATTGTCAATTTCTAATTGATTTTGACCATTCAAGTTATTTAGACCTTTCCATCAATGCCATTTCAGACCCATGGCCACGTTAGCACAGGCACAAGTTCTCTTTTATTTCCCATCACTTCCTCTTTCTCAACCTCTTTTACCCTCTTCAATGGATAAAAATAAAACGGCTCTTCCCCTCTCAATATGCTAAATACATTTATGCATTTTATCTCAGTAAGAGCACTATGCCCTCCCTTTTCACATTTCTATCGCCTATCTCTTCTTCGAGAGCTTATCACTGCAAAGAGCTCCAATAATGTAAGAGAAGCCATTCCAAAGCATTTCCTCTCTCTTATCTCTCTAAACCTCATAAAAGATGCTGTTATTTGGTTTTTTTGGTTTGCTTCCTTCTTTTCTCTTTTAGTTTCTTTAGTTTGAATTTGTTGGTATTCATTTTTTTCTTTTTGTTAGGTATTTGTGGTTTGTTGTTTTGATGATATATATATTTATATATTTCTATTGTTTCACATTGACCTTTCACCAATTGTTTGTATGGGAGAATTTCTCCATTTTTCTATGAGTTTCTACAAGTGGGTTTTGAAGATTCAATACATTCACAATCTCTCTCTCTCTCTCTCTCTCTCTCTCTCTCTCTCTCTCTCTTGTTTATTATTATTATTATTATTATTATCATCATCATCATCAAACAACTGGTGAAGTGAACTGTATATTAGCCATTCCAATTCAAGAAGAAACTCATAAAAGATATCCTTTTGGTTTTGCTAGCTTCTATTACAAATTTGTTGAATGAGGATTCTACAAGAAGGCTGGAATTACATGGATTCACACCCCTAGTTGGAAAACTGAGTTATCATTTGCAATGATCATTAGTTTTGGGAATTCCATGGATTAGGTTCAATCTTTGTTTAAACTTTTCATTTTTTGAGAGTTCTTACTCCACTAACAAACATAAGCTTATAGTATTGACATTCATAGCTAGGAACATCATTTGAAATTATAAACTTCCGCAAGATTTATTGGATAGATATAGTTTTCTCAATTGGAATTCTGATGGGGTTTCTGTGCTTTGTTTTTTTTTTTTTTCAATTCAAGGATATTACTCTAAAAAGTGTTTATGTATTTTAGTTTATTTTATGGTGAGCTTTTAGTCGGGAATTTCTACTCTTCTACTTCCAATTATATATCCCAAATGAGCTAGAGAATAGCTACTTCGATCTCGTGGAAATCATTATCCATCAAATTTAGAAATTTTTTTTGCATAGTTGTTTTAATCGGAATGAAATAAATTCCTGCATGTTATCATTCAATGTCAAAATAAAAAACTTGCCACTCCTTCAACGACTTGAGCTAAGGCAAAATATATCAACGTGCACTGGAGATAATACTCTATCTCTTTCAATCTATGTAGATCCCAGAGGCATATGAACCCACTCCATGATGGTATATTGTAACGTTTTGCACTTACTTATTTGATGTATTCCAGTGTTTCTTCTGGATTTCTTTTTATTTTTTAGAAGTGAGATATAAATTGACTTTTTTTATAGCCTGAACACTATTTGACTAATGTAAGTGAAAATTAAATTTATGAAAAAGGAGGTACTAAGAAACTGCAATGTCCTGGATTCTATGTGGTTTGAAATTCAGCCCCAACACCCTCAGGAAAATACTTTGTATTGTGTTCAATAAACTGATTTTTTATAGCCTGAACACTGTTTGATTAATGTAATTGGAAATTAAATTTATGAAAAAAGAAGGTACTAAAAAACTGCAATGTCTTGGATTTCATGTGGCTTGAAATTCAGCCCCAACACCCTCAGTAAAATACTTTGTGTTGTGTTCAAGAAGCCTCATCACTTTTGTATGAATATGATTTTTGTAAAGAAATTTCTCAATAGTATTTCAAAGGAAATCTAATAGTTTAATATTTTTTTAGGCCTAAGTTTAGCGTGGGCTTTTATTGCTGGTTATTATATATTAAGCCAACTGATTGTAATTGTTCAAATCAGACAAATCAGGCATTTGATTTTGACCGGCTAATATTTGACTCCCTCCTCCACTTCACCGATCATTGAATAGCCCATCAACCTTCCCCTTTTAACGGTTCCGTCTTTCCCTGTCTGTCTCTGCACTATCAAAACCCACACCTACAAATCTTTTCAACTTCCTGTAGTCTCCAAACTCCTCCATACGGTTCCTCTCTCTTCTTCTCTCTTCCTCCCTTGCCGATCATTAAATGGCCCATCAACGTTTCCCTTTGTAACGGTTCCATCTTCCTCGGTCTCTCTCTACACTATCAAAACAGCTCTAGCTGCTAATCTTTTCAACTTCATGTAGTCTCTCTATCTCCAACTAATAGGAACCGCTTCATCTCTATTTGTGGGCAACTCTCTTTCAAACTGATGGATGTACGTGACTCCTCTCTTCATCTCCTCTACGTTTTTGAAAGCTACGTCTCCTTCACAATAGAATTCAATAATTGATGGAAATCATCGATAGAAGGCCTATGTTATCACAACTCTCTCTCTCTCTCTCTCTCTCTCTCTCTCTCTCTCTCTCTCTCTCTCTCTCTCCATCGATATGTGACTGGACTCCAACATTCCATTGGCTCCTTCGTCGTCCTCTCCAAAAGCCACTGCCCTCTCCTTGGCTCTGTGGCAATGTTGTCTCAATCATTTGTGAGTAATTCCATGGCTTTTACCACATCCACCGACCTAAGACAAAGGTACTGCATCCCTTTTAATTATTCTTCTTTTGTTTTTTTAATTGGTTGTGTATTATTATTATTAGTTCGGTTCCATGTGCAAATGGTATTTAACAAAATTGCCGCAATGAGCAATTTTGGTGCAAATGTGATAATATTACTTGAAAGGGTATTACATGTTTCAAATTGATTTGTTGCGTCTAATGGTCACAGTTGAGGCAGTCTCTTGGATTATAATTGCCTCATTTCAATTATGTTGTCAAGTTTATTACAGTACGCTTTTTAATAAATTTTCATATATATTTTTTTATATCTCATTTTGCAGTGGTCTGTATTTTTTGGCATTTCAACTATTTGGTGGAAAACCTTTGACTCTATTGTCTAGATGTTTGATGACCATTATAATTCATAAACACCAACTGATCACCTTATGCAAGCAGAACTAAGTAGGTGTTTCGTAAGCCCACAAGGAGGGATAAATATGGAAATTGAAGAGAAATGTTATAGTAAATGAGTTGGAAATGACTCTGGCTGTAAAACAAGTTTCGTACAACATGATCTTAGCCCAATCAACACAACATGATCTCGCCACGTGATTAAGATCATTGTAGAAATGATGCCAAACGGCACATGATCATGACCACTGTCAAAATGCTGCCAAACAAGCTGCAATTTTTTTTTTTTTTTGGTAAAGAAAGCGAGCCTTAATTGTTATATTGCACCTACCAATGCAATTGGAAATTTACTCCACTTTTATGCCACACCCTTCATCGGACACTTTCAAAGTAATCCATGACTTTGAATTTATTGGAAAACTATATGCACGAATAGATAACTACCCAGCTTGAGGGTAAATTTGGAGACCTGACCAAACATCTTCAAATAGTGAGTGAAATAGTTGAATTTCACTTCTTTTGGGAGAGTGAAAAAAAATTCCAGGTGAGCTAGATCATGAGGCCACGAGAAAAGTTCCTATGGATTTTTTGCTCTTTCTACTATTATTCACAAGGCCCAAAATTATGTGTCCACCTTCTTACTCTTTAATCATCATCAAATCATTACCATCTTTAACAAATAGTTAACCTTCTTGTTGAAAATTAATCAGAGTTGAAAAAAAAAGACTAAAATTCATCATCCATCAAAGTTTAGATTTCAAACAAAATCAGTTTATAGATACCATGAAAAAAGCTTTAGAAAATAGGAAAAGTTCCTACGGAGATTATGTTCTTTCTACTACTATCGCATATAGCCCAAAATTCTGTGCCTAGCTTCTTACTTTGGGATCATCATCAACATTATTATCATCTTAAACAAATAGTTATCTTTGTTGTTGAAAATTAATTAGATTTTGAAAAAAAGATGATTAAATTTCATCATCCACCCATTTTAAATTCAAACAAATTTAATTTATAGATTCCATGAAAAAACTTTATGAGCTAGGACATTGGCATTTGGTAATGTAGAAATTATGGCCTACATATATATTTATCAATCTCCACTGTTCTATCATCCTTGTCATGTAATTTCCGGCATCTTTCTAATGATTGAGGAATCATCTTGCGTGCTTATTGCCTGTATCAAGTAATCTTTCACTATTTAGATGGTTGATAATATTTCACTGTTTTTCTTTTCTTCTAAGGGCTTCATGGGAAGGTCAATAAACACATATTATGGGTAAAAAAAATATTGTGGTTATGAAACAGGATCTACGCTACATGAGTCAATCGGTTTTTGCGCTATGAAGATTTTGCAATAGACCTGCATTTGGGTCCCCTGTAATTTCTAGTGGGTTAAAAGCATAGTTAAAATAATTCATAATTTGTAGTTTAGACTTAGTTTTATAAGAAAATTTAGTATGATTGTATGTCACAATCTGCAGCTTTCTTTGTTGCTTTGTGAGTTCTTGTAGGGTGACTATATTTTTTTTGTTGTGAGTTGCACACATGTCCTTTATTTTTTTTGGTGGGCTTGCTTCTTTATATTTTATTATATTCACATGATTTGTTCACATGACAAATGAAAGTAATATGAATTATTAGGTTTCTTCTTAGAGCTTACTAACTATAAGTATGACTCTTTCTTTCAATGAACCAAAACTTTCATATGACCTCTTTGTTGTAGGCTGATGGCATGACTGGTGCCATAGGCAAGCCATTTGCGCTCTAGGAATAAGTTTATTGCCTTAACTTGCATTTCATAGTTCATTTTGCCCAAAAAAGAAAAAGAGAAAAAGATAGTCATACTGATGGTCTCGAGTACCTAACCGCTGTGTTTACCATAATTACATATATGCATTTTATGTATAAACATTGACTTATACGGGATTTATATTGCCGAGTTTACCAAAATTACATACATACATATTATGTATGAAAATTGGCTTATATAGGATTTGTACTTGAGAATGTTTATAGCATCTAACTGGAGATAGATAATTGCTGATTCCATAAATGCATATCTTTTAATTCAGCATGTCAGTGAATGAACTATATTGTAAAATGAGGGGTCTTCATGTGCCTTTTTTAGACTTTTTAAACTTAAAAAGGCATGAAGTTTTGTCATCTTACATATTAATGCTTTTCAAAAAAGGAGTGTCCCCCACCAAAATAGTGAGGGACGTATACACATGAATATTCTCCTTGTAAAATATTTCTAACAATTTGAAAACAAGTTAATGAACCAGTTTTACCGGTAACGATGTCATGGCGAATAGTTGCATTTTTGTATACGTATATAATAAATCTAATGTACACTCGTAGTCTCTAAACCGAAAGATTGTTTCTTGCAAATGTCATTTGTCTCTTGCTCAACGGGCATTATTTGCTGGTTCGGAATTGAGGTCAAGTGGGTTGTCATATCCTGAGAGGGAAGTGAACGTGGAATGGTTTAATTGGTGCTAGGTGGGCGTCTGTTCGACGGACTTCACTCTGCAGAACCTTCTCCAAACGAATATAGTGACCTGAAGCCTTGCTGCAGGGTTTACCAAGATCAAGGTTGTGGACCTGTGCAAACTTTTGGAAGTTCTATCAGTCTCCCGAGCTTCTTCTCTTTCATAGAATAAAATCTAGCCAATGGGCTCATTTAAGTAAAACTTTGACGAGGGCCCATATATAGGCGTGTGGAGTTTTGGAGGTGGGGGGCACATTTATTTTGAGTTCTTCAAATTTCTAATGGATCTTCAAATTTCTAATGGATAGACAGACCCTACTAAGGGTCCTATGTCCTTAAGCACAACGCATGGGGGATTCATCCTCATGTAAGAATAGTATACTCACGCGTAGGATTGCATCAATGAGTCTGACTCCCGATGCTAAGAGGCTCGGATTTTTAAGAAACTAGGCTAAATGCACTAAAGATATGCTCCTATGGAAGAGGGACTTGATTTAAATTTCACTCTAATAGGAGATGAGCGACTCAATGTAAAATTAATTATCTATAAAACAAGTGGCTGTTTTGCATTATTTTATTCAAATTGATATATGATCAATCTTTTGCCATTTCAACCACTGTTGAAATAAAACTCATTCTCAGCCTGAGGCATACAAAGAATTTGTGAGGCCTACCTAGTAAAATTATAAACGGCACAAAAGATATGACACCATAGAAATGCTCATTTGTTAAATTTTACTCTAGTAGGAGTTGAGCCGATTGTAAAATTAATTATCTATAAAAAAAGTTGATGTTTTGTAATATTTTATTTAAATTGATATATGATCAATCTTATTGCCATCCCAACCTCTATTGAAATAAAATTCAATATGATCGCATACTATTGAGGTTCATTTATTTTAAAAGTATTAGATTTTGAATAGGTGCGTTCCGTTGTGGAGTCTTTCAAATTTCTCAAGAGTCTTGAGTATTAGAAAGTGTTCTGTTGTGTTTGTCCCAATAAAACCCCCTTCAAAAAAAAAAAAAAGGAATTTAGAGTTAATAATTGGACATCTATGGATTATTTGTGTGGGCCCATTAAAAGAACTGTCTTGATCATTCGAGTGTAGCCTGATGCCTCATCTGGTGATCACTGATATCATGCCTGAGGTGCCATTCCTTCGCATTCATTGGTAGCGTGTGTTGCTTAATTTGATCCTTGCAATAGGCATAGCTCGAATTCCAAAGGAATGTATCCCTGGGCACATCCATTGTCAGGTCCTCAATGTGGTCCAAAAATTGTGGGACCGTGGGACTCACCTTGTAAACACAGCTTCATTCCGACAGTTAAGGCAATCCACGCCATCAATCAGGACTGCTCACTCTATTATAGCTCAGCATGAAAGAAAAGTGCATTGATCAAATGATTTGATCCATCCATTTGTCAGCGCAATTTCATACAACTAGCCACCTCCTAAACCAAAAACAAAATGGCTGTAGATCTTCTAAATGGAGTGAATGATTCATTGGAGTAAGGAGCAATCATTGGAGTAGGAGCAATCCAAGTAGGCCCATATCAGTTTGATTAATGCGTGGACTAATTTGTTAAATAAAATCTGAACCATCTTGGGGCATGGATGAGATCATAAGAATTACCAGATTGGTTTGATTTTCAATTATTCAACCTAGATTACTATGCAGATTGGACGAAATGGATCATTCTCCATACTACTGAACTAATCAACCACGTGTGACCTGTCTTTCCTCCTCATTTAACCCAAAACAGTATCCAACTCAAATTTTACAGTCCATCACATTCAACCGGGACTAAAAGTATGGAAGATTTTAAACTGTATAAGAAGGCAAAGAAAGAAGCTAAGAAAGTAGTTAGTAGTGCAAAGTTCAAAGCATACGATGACCTCTATAATAGGTTGGGAACAAGAGAAGAAGAAAATAATATTTTTAAGCTCGCAAAAATAAGAGAAAAGAAAAGTAGGGACTTAGATTATGTCAAATGTATCAAGGACAATGAGAAAAATATTTTGGTGAAGGGCAACGATATTAAAGAAAGGTGGAAAGAATATTTTAGCAAACTTCTAAATGAAGAATATTTGGGCGATACAAGAGTTAAGGATAATACTTCATTATAAGAGCATACTTTTCTCCGTAGAATTAAAGGGGTGGAAGTGAATGAAGCATTAAAGCGAATGAAGATAGGAAAAGCAACATGTCTAGATGGTATCCCGATAGAGGTATGGAAATACTTATGAGAGGTTGGGGTAAGCTGGTTATGTAAACTATTCAATAAGATACTTGTGACAAAGAAAATGTCGGATGAATAGAGAAGAAGCATTGTAGTACCTATATATAAGAATAAAGGAGATACATAAAATTGTACCAACTATCGAGGGTTTAAACTTATGAGTCATACTATAAAGTTATAGGAGAGAATAATGGAGCAAAGACTGAGAAAGAAGACTAAGATTTCTGAAAATCAATTTGGTTTTATTTCAGGGAGATCAACTATGTAAGATATCTTTTCACTTAGACAATTAATAGAAAAATACCGAGCAAAGAGGAAAAATCTTCATATGATCTTTATCGATTTGGAAAAAGCCTATGATAGGGTATCGAGGAATTTAATTTGGTGGGTCTTAAAGAAAAGGAATGTCCCCAGATGTTACATTGAAAATTTTAAGGATATGTACGAAGGAGCAATAACAAATGTAAGAACCATATGTGGAGAAACAGGTGGATTCCCCGTGACTATAGGTTTACATCAGGGATCAACCTTAAGCCTTTATCTCTTTGCATTAATTATGGATGAGTTAACTATGCATATTCAAGAAGAAGTACCATGGTGTATGTTGTTTGCAGATGACACAGTATTGGTGGATAAATCAAGAGAGGGTGTAAATGCAAAGCTTGAGAGATGATATGAGGCATTAGAATCTAAAGGCTTTAAAATAAGTCGCACAAAGACAGAATATATGGATTGCAACTTCAGTGGATATATACAAAGTGTTGAAGCCATTGTCAAAATTGAAACCCATGAGATACCACGTAGAGATTCTTTTCGGTATCAAGGCTCAATGATTAGTAAGGATGGAGAGATTGACGAAGATGTGGAGCATAGGAAAAAAGCTGGATGGCTAAAGTGGAGATTAGCTTTGGGAGTGCTTTGTGACAGGCGAATACCAATGAAATTGAAGGGCAAATTTTACATGACAGTGGTTAGACCAGCTATGATATATGGAGCAGAATGTTGGCAAATTAAGAAGATGCATATTCATAAGATGGATGCAGTGGAAATGAGAATGCTTAGGTGGATGTGTGGTAAAGTTAGGAATGATAAAATTAGAAATAAGCGCTTTCGAGAACATTTAGGTGTAGCATCAATAGGGGATAAGATTAGAGAAACTCGTTTAAAATGGTTTGGGCATGTTGAGTGTAAGCCAGTAATGGCACCGGTGAGAAAAAGTTTGGATATATAGGTGGAGGGTCCATCAAGAGGTAGGGGTAAGCCGAAGAAAATATAGATGGAAGTCATTAATTCAGATTTAAAGAAGTTTTACTTATCGAAAGATTTAGCTTAAAATAGAACGGAATGAAAAAATAGAATTCATGGAGCCGACCCCAACATGGTTGGGATAAGGATTTGATGATGATGATAATGATGATGATGATCACATTCAACCGGGAAAGATAAGAAAAATAAAAATTAATCTAGAAAACCTTGTTTGTTTTCCACCCAAAAAATCCAAATCTGACTAGGAAACAGGAATCCAATACAATCCCTCGTTTTTGGTTAAATGAGAAAGAACCCAATACAGTTCTTTATTGTCATGAAAAAATGTACACACCACCCAAGATCAACAAATACAAGTACATGTTCCTTTCTTTCAGAAGCAAGAACGATAAACATTCCATTCTGAAATCACTTCCACATTTTTGCATGAGCCAGTTGTGGGCCTCCCTCCCTTTCCCACGAGGTTAATGTCTCGAAGCACTATGCCATGGCATGGGAAGCTCCTGCTACAATCAAATGTCACAGCAGCTTCTGAGGCACTAGTACCTTTGATGCCTTTGTAGACCACATTACTCACTTCCACAGCTGAGTGCTGTGAAAAATACGGCCAATTTTCACTGTAGATTAGCAAACAGAGCTCCGAAGCTTAACCAGAAACAAAAAAGAATGGTGGTGGCTGGAAGTATTACCTGTTCTGGACATGGGTCCTTTGAATCACAGTAGTTTTGATCAATGACTATGGGCCTGGTGACATCATGCATAACAATGTTCTGGAACTTGATCTCCCTTGCATTTCCAGAACCTCCCTGCTTGTTAAGCAAAGACTGAGACTATATTGAAGAATATGTAGAGGTATTCACACATAAGTTTATTTTGTGGGTGCACACCTATCTACATCATGAACTTCCATCACAGCGATGCTTGGATTAGATGGATTAAATGGTGAATATTACTCTGGTTAGGCCATGTTTTGCTTCATGATTATTTAAAGGAGGCTGGCTTCAGATTGATTAAAAAAAAAAAAGACACGTGATTTTATGGAGGCCTTTTAGAGACAAGCTGGTAAGACTCCTATACAATACGTTGCACATGTATTATCCTCATTTACACATGGATGAATATGTATGATTATGCTGTTTATATTAAAAAAATTAATAACTCTTTACCTGCCAGGTTTTGATCCTGACCCCATTTGTTGTTCCAAAAATATTGGCTCCATCTATGATTACCTTGGCTACATGAGCTTTTGATTCGTAATGCCCCAGGCTTCCAATACTGCTCTTACCAAAGAAAAATTGGAAAATATAATTCACCAAAAATGATTAGATTTATGAAAGTTATGTTTATTTTAAGTCGCAGTCGAGATTTCAAAGAAGCTTTGATTAAGACCTGATTCCATGGCCTGGCCCGCAGGTTATGTTTGTTGCTTTGACATTTAGAGATCCGCTTACTATTGAAATACAATCATCACCTTCAAATCATAGATAATGCAGAAACTAAGTCTAACATTTCAGGTTGAGAAAATTCACGTCTAGACAAGAATATTTTGAGTTGGTCATATTGCACTTTTACCTGTTTGCCTCAGTAAATAGTCTTAAGAAAGAGATGTCTGAAATCAATGAATTAAAGGAAAATGAAAATCAAAGAGAGAAAAAAAGGTGTACTTCGGTTTATCATTTACAATTTACCTGTTCCAATAACACAATTCATAATCTGAATATGTCGGGTGCCTGCGATGTGAATTCCATCTGTGTTGGGGCTTGTTGCTGGTGCAGTTACAATAAGATGAGAAGCTAGCACATTGTCACATTCTTCAATGGAAACATGTATTTGTTGGCTATCCTTGATTCTTAGGTTACTCAATATTAAGCTTTTGCAGGAATAAAAGGTTAAAGCCTGTTGAAACATTAGTAAAAAGGAAAACTTTCAAATCTTCTTTTTCAATAGGAAATCATTGAGAAAATTAGTAAAAAATGATTTTGAAAGGAGAGGGGAATGTACGAAATAAAGATTCTCTCTAATCATATTTGTCTATTGAAGCAGAACGTCGACGTACCGTGGGTGCAGTTTTGCATGGCTGCAAGTCCAAAATACAAGTTTTAAGTCAATTAGTATTCCTAGATAAATGTTGTTGGTGAATTAAGTGACAGGAATGAATTCAAATTACTTACTAATAATCTGTTGGTTTTGCATGAGTTTTCCCACCATGTCTTTCCATTGCCATTTACAGTTCCACCACCTTCAACTCTCAGGTTGTCGACCATCCTAAAGAGAAGCCAGTGTTTTCCATCTTTGCTGTTCCAATCAGATCGATGAGAGGAAGCTTCAATGGATCCAAGAATCTGATACATATGAGAATAGAAAAACAAAACAATTATTGAACTGACCTATTAAAATCAAGAGAATTGTTCATGGTAGACCAATCATCAATCTAAAAAAGGCCCATTTGTTATGTGTGTTCAGCTTCAGATTCATCTCACCTTTATTGTAATAGAAGACCTGCAAGGGCCTGAAAATGTTATTGGTTTAAGAAGGTAGTTCTTGTTCTTAGGTACCACAAAAACAGATGGACCAAATGAACATGCTTCCTCCCAAGCCTTCTGAAATGCCTGCTAATTGGACAAAGAAAAATTAGACTTTCTCAAACTATGCAAGTAGAGACAAAATTTCATGCATCATCAGATACCCAATGAGTAAGATTTTTCCAATTGCATAGAGTGATAGAGGCTACAACTATAAGCTCTTTTCTCATTATGTTTTGAATCACATTTGAGTGATTAGAAGCTACGACTATAAGATCTTTTCAAATACTTTGCTACAACTATAAGCTCTTTTATTTATTTTTTTCCGTTTTTGTTATCTCTACATTGATGAGTACCTTTGTATCATCTGTCCCATCTCCTTTGGCTCCAAAATTATCAACATTCACCACTCTAGTTGAAGTTTGAGAACTACCCAGATTATCAAGCCTCCTGAATCTTGAGATGATGGGTTTGAAGTCAATTGCTTTCATTAATTCAGTCTGAAATCCGTGGTCCTTATGGTTGCTGGTGCCAAAGTATCTAGGGTAGTCAATCTCTTTGTGGGGAAGGACCTCATCAACACAATTAGGTAGTCGTCCCTTTAATGGATTGCTGTAACAAGTATTGCAACAGAAGCATAGGATAGACATTGGGAGCAGATATCTTTCTAGACTCATGTTTTCCTCCAACTTCGAAGAAACAGAGAAAGGCAACCTGTGTGATTGATATCTAGAGTGATGGGGTTGCTTTATTTTAAGAGTTGTGATGACCAAATTATTCCATGATGAATTTATATTTATATAGGGAAAAGAGGTTGCTTGCCAAGTGAAGTTCCTGGGCATGAGAAGTTTCTACTCAATTCATTGAGGCTTGAGTACTGTTCTCTGTTTTCTGAGGTTGTGATTGAAATGCAAGAGACTGAGACGGAAGCATCTCTTGGCTATAAAGACAACAAGAAGAGAGATTTCTCTGTTGTGTTAACACATGCATAACACTCTGTTCTATAATTCTGTTTTAGAGGGAGTATGCAAATACTGGAGAAACTATTCTTTCTACCCATAAGATACTACACATGGCTACAGGATTACATTGCTGGTGTGCAACATCAATATTAAGCACGTGTTTCTATCCATACTTGCCCATGCTATCATCATACTCATGCCTTACTCTTCTTTCTGTGCGTCTTCTCCCTCCAAACACATGAAATCATTAAAGCCTGACCCGGCCTGCTAACTTGACCCACAACCGCGCCAGTTTGGGACAGTTGTGGGTCAAGAATTCAGTCCCACAGAAGGGTCAGACAATTGACCTCCTAAACCCCTTCCCATATAAACCGTGTTTTAAAACTGGAGCAAAATCAAGTTGTATATATTGCCCTTTGCCCATGACTAATATTGAAATGAATCCAGTCTGTCACCAAAAATGTACTGGAGCTGAATGTTCACCACCTTCTCTACTATATTTAAATCTAAAACACTCTAAAAGCAATTAAAAATAAATATTAATGAATTTTCTATCCTTTGCCTATTTTTGTAAATTATTTTTTAAGAAGAAAGAGGACTTCATAAACGGAAATATCAGCAATGTACTGCTGATACATGGGCCAATATGTAAAGGATTTAAAACTACCTGTGCAGTATCTTTAACTATGTTTTACAAGCGTGATATTAAAAGCTAGATGGGTAGTACTGTCGTCTATGGTCATGATGATATATAGGATGGTAATTAACTCTTAAAGGTGGCCGACATGTAACAAAATCCAAAATAAAACTACAGCTGAACACCTCATATATCTCAGCTCGGCCCGTTTAGACCACAACCGAATATTTGCCATGCATGTATGTAATTATATGCATCCATGCATGCAAATCCATGGGCACGAATGGTACATGCACCTGTGCCGGCATATATGTATATATAGGCATGTGGGCACGTCCGTAGGCCTCATAGCTTTGCATTGACATAGATAGTTAAGATAGATGCTTATTGTTGAAGGAATTTCACCTTCTCCCATACCATGCATGCATATGAAATAGAGTATGATGATGTCAGGGATTTCCCATCCGTTTTGAGAGAATGCCGGTGAGGGTAAGTCAAAAAGTTGGGAATGTGTTTAAGAGAAAGGCGTTTGCGTGTCTTTTTTGTAGGGATGGGAGCGTGCTGTAATTGTAAGTTTGTAACACGAGACCTTGTCGTTAAGAGTTCGGGGAAGGGAAGGGTTGTGACTTGTGACTCAGTTTGCTTACAGCTTTGGGGTCTTCTTTAGGGTGATATCACCATCATAAGGATTTCAGGTACTTCTTATGGGAATTTCTTATGTCCGGAATTGCGGCCAGCAAGCACAGCTACTATGCCTCCAAAATTTTTGAAATTACCTGCTCCAATGGTGGGAAATCATAAGAGCAATCCTGTGAAATGTCACTTGTGTCTTAAATTCCGACCTTCAAACTGCGACATTGCATTTGATTTGAGCATTTGTGTAACCGAGGGACACCATTTGAGGAATTCATAAAACCCCAATAAGAAATCTCAGAATTCTTGTAAACAAACAAGCGCCCTAAGGTTGGCATTGCCGGCACCGTTCGGGTTGATAAAAGACAGACCAAACTAGATTGCAGTGTTGGAAACAGAACAAAAAAAAATAATGATGGTTATGTAGATGCAACTAACAGGCGTTTCCTCCCTTATGTCTGGATTGTTTCAAACTGACCATTGTGTTACTAAATTTTAAGTTAAACTTGGAAAAAGTTGAGCAGTGGGATTATCTTAATCAGATAAGGTTGTAGTAATGATGATTTGACTTTAGGTGCTTCATGCCAACATCTGATCGGCCATGCTAGCGCCTCAGCTTGCATTGTACATCAACTGATGTAAATTAATTCCTTGTGGTCCATTCATTCAGTCATTCAAATAAAAGATCATTCATTCAAATAATAAGATCCAATAGGGTCAGTACCATCAGATGTCAGGAGCATTACAGATACATTTTTCCCAAATACCCCCTCACATGTAATGTTAAAAGTATGTTAATCAAGTGTGGCCACTTGAAATATAACATAATTAACATAACATATAAAATATAAAATAAAACATAATTATCAGGGTCAGAATTTGAAAACCTTGCATTCTTTATAAATGCCACCTCAACAACAAAAAAATTTGAAAACCCTTTATTATTATTATTTTCTACATTGAGCTACTGGTTAGGAGTAATATTTCAAAATTGAAGACCTATGAATCAATTCCTTGGCACGTGTGTGATACTAAAGGTACCAATATTACTCAACCATGAGTGTGTTGGCACTCACGGAGTATCTTCATCCATGATAAGAAGCTAATAAAAATGAACAGTTTGTTCAGATAGAGGTAGGGCACCATTGAGCCACAAGAAGAGAGAACCCAACCTGCAGGAAAGCACCTCTAAACTCAAAGAGAAATAGCTAAATGCATTGGTAGGATAAGAGAATAATAGTTTAAGAAATAAAAGAAACAATTCAAAATGCCCTATTTACATTTGATTCCCAATGTACTTAACGGGGACAAACACCAAATCACATACTTTAAATTAAAACCCTTGTCTGCATGAACATTTTTAATCTCACACAATCTCTTGCATGCTGGAGTGCTCTTTTTGCTTCTTCTTTGTTCTCTTTCAGCAGTTGATTCCACACTGTCGTGTATCTGGGCCAGTAACTCGGGTGGTGAATGGATCAATCCGAACCCACAATAAAGAGAAGATGGATGCAAGGAGAATCGACCAAACGACCACAATGGTGGGTGTCCGGTTCTGGCGCCCCATCAAACCCTTGAGGAACGGGTACAAGTGGACAATCACCCAGAAGGCAAAGAAGAGCTTACCAAAAAGTGGTCCCCATGACTGGTAACCACTGTTGACAGCGTAAGAGATACCAGCAACAACCCCTACCAGGTTTATTATGAGCAGAGTGGTCGGTGGTATCAGCAGAGTTGTCCATTTGAACATGTACAGCTCAGCAAAGTCACCTTCGTCGTCTGATGCCTTGGATGTGACTGTGAAGTTCGTGTCAATACCAGCAAGGACTTTCAGCATACCTTGGAAAACTGCAAAAAGATGGGCCGACACACCTCCAATAACCCAGAACTGTTCATTCCTCCACCACTCATCAATCCCTACACCACTCCACCTCATCTCCAATATGCCCGTGGCAAAGATCGAAAGAAAGAGAGAAATAAACCAAATACTAGCAAAATTGCTAATCTGCAGCCATCATGTTTGAATCCAGATCAATATGACGCATTCCACGTAAGTTGCATAATAAGAAACTTACGCAACGCAACAATTACATACTACGGAAAATTGGTTACTCACCAAGGACACAATTTGATTCTTCTAGAAAAGGCAGTCTGAGGGTGTTTTCCATAAAACAAATGATTTATAATAACAATAATGTTGCAGGATTGCCCAAAATGATTTTTTTTGAAGGTTAGAGAAGAAAAGCCAGAAAACTGACATCCCACAAGACATGGTTCCTAGTTCTGATTCTGTAAAAGATGCAGTTGTAATACAGTGGAAAGCTCCTATAGTTTTTATACATTTCAACATTTTTTTTAATGGTCATGCATTTCAATTTGTTATCATTTCCAAATATTAACGTTGTGTTTTAAATCATTTGAAAAAAAAAACCAGATATAGATTTCAGGATAAAAATGTTAGATACCTGTGGAATAATGAACTTTCCCGTGAGTAGACAGACAGCTGGCAGTGTACAATATGCAAGAAGAGGAATTGCGGTGATTGGGTAAATGGTAGTGTTGATGTATGCAAATCTCTCCAGCCATTTTAGCCTTCCACCATAACCATACCATATAGGGCAATGACGACTGAGGAGAATTTCAACAGAACCCAGAGCCCATCGAAGTACTTGGTTCAGACGATCTGAAAGATTAATAGGAGCAGAACCTTTGAAGGCTGGGCGCTGCGGCATGCAGTAGATTGACCGCCAACCACGGGCATGCATCTTAAATCCAGTGAGAATATCTTCTGTAACAGAACCATAAATCCATCCAATCTGCAGAGAAAGCTTTTGTTAGGAGAGAGAGAGAGAGAGAGAGAGAGAGAGAGAGAGAAGAGAAATAACCAAAGATAAAATTGGAAGTCCTAAGAACCAAGATTCTTGTGTGACAAGATTTTTTAGTTTTGTTATGAATTAAAGGATAACATACAGACCACACTTCATGTAGGTGATAACAATCTATCCAAGATATTTATTGCACAAAGTTGATTGTGTTTGACAGTTTTTCAACAATCCCCAAGTATTAAACCAAGATTGTATGATTCTAATAACTACTTGAGGAAGTTATCATTGATTTTTGTATTGGATGCAAGGTTGATGATGAATACAGTATTTACATACATCGGCAAGGTTTGTGATCAGGATTCAAGTTGGTCTGTTTAATAGTATTACA
This sequence comes from Sextonia rubra, assembly GCA_037013555.1. NCBI lineage: Eukaryota > Viridiplantae > Streptophyta > Magnoliopsida > Laurales > Lauraceae > Sextonia > Sextonia rubra. The sequence continues at coordinate 14,395,252 of JASUAD010000001.1, read as the reverse complement.
CAGCTCATTGTTGTATAAGGTCCCTCTCTCTCCAGTGCTTGTTTCTGTGTTAACATTTCCATGGCAATGGGCATTGATCTCCAATTCTTGGGAAATTTCATATTTGGCACAACAATGTTCCCTAGTTCTGTATTTATTTGTGATGCTTTTGCTCAATTGTATTGGAGAAGAAATCTTTGTTTTGTGTGTTAAGTTAAGGGTGGAGAGAAGAAATGAAATTTCAGGGAAGTAACAAGATGAAATATCGCCCTTCTATAACTAGGGCCTACAAATTCACCCAAATGACTAATCCAGTCAGTTTCTGATTGGATCCAAAATCAAACCTTCTAGTAGCTTATTTGCAAGAAAACTAACTAACCAACGAGATAAGACTGTCAAGATAAGCAAATCCCCAAACGACAAACTGGCATGTTTATTATTGATGCAAGCCAAATCCATGATTAGCCAGCCCATTGCCCAAGCCCAATGAAGAGTTCGCAAATACAATTATTCTAGGATTTTTAGTTCTCTAGGATTTGAAGTTTATTAGGATTCTCTTATTGTTGGAAGTTCTATTAATTAGGACTTTTAATTAGTTTCCTATTTGATTTAGTATTTTGACTTTTAATCAAATTAGGTATTCTTATTAATTTAGGCATTTGAGTCCTTTATTTCCTATAAATATGCAAGGCCCCCTTCTGGGATAGGGAACCCTTTGACTGATTAATGAATTGAGATATTTTTAGAGATTTGAGTATTCTCTTGTGATTGTGATTGTGATTGCTCTTGAATCCATTGGATTCAGCCAAATCCCTGTTGTGGGTTTGGCCCTCACTTCATCGTGATCTCCGAGTTGCTTCAATTATGGACATACCTCACGACCCCAATCTGTCTTGTCTTCATAGCCACAGCTGATAACATGAATTGCTTCCTTCAGAAGAGATTCAGGGGTTGCCGACTGTGGAACCCCGCCATGTTCCATAAGTGTGGAGGCCACAAAGACAGTTGATTGGCCAAACCTCTTCTCCAAGGTCATCTGAGACATCAGGAGTGACTTCTCATCATCAAAACCTGCACCTGAGTTTCATAGGTACAGATATCAGAAAGTCAGTGCCGCAGATGAAGAGGAAACTGATGAATCATCTGGTACTATATAGAGATGTATTCATTTGTGGCAAAAAGAACTCAAAAATAACTAAAAAATTTATCTTTGACAGATAACAGTAAATGTGATAATAATGTTATAAATATGTGGCTGAACCCAACATAATTGGGACAAGGCTTTGAGATGATGATCAAGTACAAAAGGCTGCACAATAAGCTAATTCATTCAGTGAAATTAGGAGATAGCTCTAGACCTTTGATTCAGACAAACCTACTATAAAGCTGAATCCAAAAAGCACATGAACCAGATGTTCCTAAGCATCAAATCAAAAATTTTTGGTAAGATCCTTCGCCGCCCAATATGGGCTCCATTCATAATCATTATCAAAGCCTTATCCCAACCATGTTGGAGTCGGCTTAAAAAAAGGGCGGCTCAGTGCACGAGGCTCCCGCATAGCAGGGCCTGTGGAGGGCAAGATATACGCTGCTTTACTTTCATTTTAAAGAGGCTATTTCCGTGACTTGAACCCGCGTCCTCTAGGACGCTAACGGTAAACCTTTACTGTTGTGCCAAGCCGCCCTCCTCCAATATGGGCGCCATTCATTTGATAAAATTATTTGATAGCCGTGAATTTTGTATGTTGGCACTGAATAGAAAGGATGGAATGGATGATGGGCAATACAGATTGGAGATCCAAAACGTTTTAAATACAATTCGTTTGGGCAGTAACTATACTACAATTGATTAGCCATAATATGATTTGAGCACCCCTGCAACATTATTTGGATTCTACACAAAAAATAAGTGGTAAAGAAAACCCAGATGAATAAAATTATACTAATTAACAAAGGTAACACAGTTGGAACATAATCATAAATACCTTCAACTCCTTCTTCAATATCTTCTAAATTATATATTGGCACGGTAGAATCCACATGCTTGCTTGATTTCTTTTTGTCTGGCCCATTTTTACTTGATTTTGAACTCTTCTTTCGTGATCCTCCACAGAATGAGGAGAGAAACCCTGCTTTTCTATGTTTCTGCTTGAGAGGAGGCTCATAACCATATAGAGCAGTTCTGTTAAAGACACACCCTGTTCCCACATAAACAGGACCTTGGATGCCATCCTGACCTCGTAAATTGATCTAAAAACACATGAAAAACATGCAGCACACAATTAGATAGAAACAGCAAAAGATAGAAATAAAATTATAAATTGGCCAGGTAAACGGAAAGACGGCAAGCCAATCCCTGATCTTTGATTTCTCAGATTGGTTGGCTTGCTGCTTCACTTGACTCAACCATAGCCTATGGTATTGGTATGGTAAAGCAGCATATGTTAGCATGTCATCCATTAGGATGCTTTAACCTTCAGCATTGTTTTATGTAGGACAACGAAAAGGGTCGAATGACATAATAGGGCTGCTAAAATATCACTGAGGCATGACAAACACTAAAGCAAAAAGCCTCTGACATTCATTGAAGAAAAGAGAGAAAGGACGAGATTATACTCTGAGAAAGAAAAGGCAATTTTTTTCTCTTTTCGAGATTGTGCTCTAAGAAAGAAAAGGGACTTACGTCAAAGAACACAGTATTACGGTTGGCATATCGATCATTCTTATCAATGCCATCAAATCTCTGTGGAAACTGAACATAACATACTGATTTGCCAAGGTTTGGATCCATCAGGAAGCACATTGCTTCCCTCAACGCCTTGCTATTATTTATGTAGTGATCACAGTCAAGATTCAACAAGTAGAAGCCATTCGTAAGGACTGCTGATACACGGACCTGTTTGAGAGTGGTCACATTAATTGTTACAGGCAAGATGCACATATCGGCATAGCTAAGATTCAAGCTGTCATTAATGATTACTTACAAGTGCATTCATTGCACCAGCCTTCTTGTGATGTTGGAAACCAGGACGTTTCTCACGAGACACATAGACTAACCGAGGAAGCTCATTACCCTCAGTATCAAGCCCTCCACTATGGCCTAAGAAAACCTGCAAGCAATCAAAGCATCCAAGCTTTTAGTACAAAACAACATTGATCCATATAATGCTAAAGTAAATGATGATGAACCAGCAAGATTCAACACTGGCTGGTGGGTGGTTATTTCTTTTTAATGAAAGTATATGTTACTTATCAAAAAAAGATGATGAACCAGCAAATAAAATGTCACTAGCTTTTTAACTGAATGCTTGCTCGTTCCTTAAAATAAGGTCCAGAACTAACTCATGCAACAGTAAACAAGAAAAATCCCAGACTTGGTCTTATTTTTTAGTAGTTTCTGTACACTAACATGAGTAAATACTAGGTTAAATATCAATCAGTTTTCAGCAATTATTTAGCCCAGGGTCTGATCCCAATCCAAGTCTAAAATCTATCCATATGTTTCAAAATCAGCCTTTCCATAGTAGCATATTTTATTAGCAACTAATATGGGCACAGGAAGACGAAGCAGGGTCACAATAATGTGCAGTATATAAACCTCAGAATTGTGTCATATCACTATGTAACTCCACTGAAAAAGAAAAAAGGATTTACATGAGGGAGTGTTTCTACAGAAGCTGTGTAATTTCTATTATCAGTTATGATTAGCTTTCTATTATCAGTTACAATTAGCATCTCTCAATACTAGAACAGAATGCATTCCAGTTTAAGGGCTAGAAAAAAGAAAAGGAATAGAAGACATGAGAGAGAGAGAGAGAGAGAGAGAGAGAGGGCATAACTCCTGAATGTTTACAAGACCATGAGTCGAAATCTATGGAATGGAAAGAAAAGAAAACACACAATTCTTCAATAAAGGCTATTCTCATTGGTACCCAGATGGATGTCTGTTGCTGAAACACCCCAAAATCAAGTTTCAGAACATGGTGGAAACCAAAGAAAATGAGTAAATTTTTAACATAGACAACAGGAAAATCAAAAGCATTTACCAAGCAGAACCATGAATTATAAAAATGTGAAGTCAGCATCTACGAGATGTCAAGATCATAAAAAAAGCATATCAACTTTCTTATAATTCATTTGTAACATAAATATTTGAAAAGGCTTATATCAAATCATAAAAAGAAAAAGTTTCAATATGCACTAGAAACATCTTCCAAACACAAATACACAGTTGAAGCAACCACTGAACAGGCATGTTAAGATAATCATCATCATCGTCATCCTAGGCTTATTCTATCAACCCACTCAACAAGTTGTACTATTTAACTCTACTAAAAGCTGTCCATAATATCAAGACATGAACAAGATCTACCAATAGCAAAAAAGAAATTGGTCATACTTGGATCATCCCTGGATGGTCTCTGGTGTTATTTCCAGGCCATGGTGTACCATCTTGCATAACCCATCCCTCTTCAGGAATTTTCTGTGCCTTTGCAACTAGTCCATTTACACGAACCTTAAACTCTTCATACTCTCTCTGCACATCAAATGGTGGAGTTTAGATAATGAGATATCCATGAAACAGTAGACCCAACTCATGAGAAGAAAGAGGTAACCCTCAACCTTCATTGCTCTGCGATCTTTGACAAATGAAGGTTGAACTTTATCTTTCAGGTAGTCAATCTTCTGTGCAAAGTACCATTCTGGAGCTCGAGGTTCGATGCTGTATTTCTTGCAAAAGGGAACCCATTTCCTTGCAAATTCTGAAGTTTCAGAAAGAGCTTCAAATGTCAACATGGCAGATCCGTCATCAGAAACATAACAAGAAACCTTGTCAACCGGGTAATCCACTGCAAGAATTGAAAGCACGGTATTGGCGGTGACAAGAGGAGGCTCCTTTAATGGGTCAACAGTACTGACAAAAATGTCAACAGCAGCCAACTGAGATGGTTCGCCTTCTCGGTCATATCTGGAATTTGTATTAACATATACATAAAAAATTCAAAATGAGCGAGGGACTACTTTTACACATGTTAGACACTTGCACATGTCAGCTGTAGAATGAAAAACAGTGAATCTAAAATAGGAAAAGGAAAAAGGAAAAATGGGAGGAAAGCCAGAAATATGCATTACCTTAATGCAAGTCTATCAAGATATGTCTCACGGTTCACAGGAAGCCACTTAGGAAACTGGTCCAAAATCCAAGATATCGCAAACCATATCTCACATATTACAGAAATCAACCACAAAGCATAGGCATTGTGAACAGGGTTGGTTATCCGATAATGCAAGAAAATGCCGAGGATAATAAGCCGTAGAACAATGACCATCCTATATGGATTTATTCTGGATGAAGGAATAGAAACTTTCCTTGAAAGAGGTTGGCGGGCTTCATCATTACTGCATCACAGAGGAATCAGATCAATAACAAAGTCTGCAATGCCTTCTTATATTGTATAAAACTAAAAAGAAAAAAGAAAACCCTAGATGACCATCCCTCAACTTGCCACATTAATCTATTTTTCTACAGACAGGGCAGGATAAGCAACTTACAAGGCACTCTACTATATAGTTTTTATGCAAATAAAGTCAATGTTTCTAAAACTCTATAGAATATTTCAATTACAAAAAGTGATGTCAACTGGGATAAAGAAGCCATCACGGGAGCTGAAAAATGAACAGTAGAAAGGTCCAATCTAAAAATATTAGAAATTAACAACACATAAATGCAGTTGCTTTTATTTCTGAAACTCATAAAGTTCTAGTCCAGATAAGCATATCCTTGGAAGAAAGAATCAATAAAAAATCAAAACCTCAAAATGTTTAATTTTGAAAGTTGTGAAGGAAAGAGCATGGGTTAATATTCCAAATTTTAAATGCATATTCCATAAATCTCATCCTGAACATGCATCCAGGCTGAAGCACACTGGATTATGGTTCTCGATAGACACCCTGTGGCTGGTTAAAGTGTCATATCCAAGATCAGTTCAAAACTGACAGTACTTTTGACTTAGAGAATCACTCCTCTTAACTCTTTTTAATAAAATTTCATTCACTGACTTCTTTAGTCATAATGTAACTACTTACGGAATGAAATCTATTAATGAAGACTCTCATCCATCTTAAATGAAGACTCTCCATTATTTTGTGACCCAATTTCTTCTAGCTCAGTAAAGGTCAGCAAGATTGGTAAGTTGATACTGGAGGGACTGGAGACAGACTTCTGAGATGAGAGGGGAAAAAGCATTTGAAAATTATAAGAATGATTCCCCCACCAGGTCACAAAAGCATGGTTTGAATACAACAGGCGCTCACTCTTGCAACCTGGGGGTACTGGGTTCAAATCATGTTACCACCAAAAAAAAAAAAAAAGAGAAAAAGGACTTGGAATTGCATAAATTTAACTATATTAGTAACTGGGAATGGGATCGAGGTTTGAAATACCAGTACTGAAGGCCACAATGTCTAGGCTGAAAATTGATATGTCCTGTTCTAACCTATATGTTTCGTGGCAGGACTCAGCCCATGACTCTAACTGATACACTATACCAGCCAATCTCAAAATCGATACATATCAATTTCAAACCACGACCTAAGTTGTTTCATTTTGTTCGGGTACAATATTTTTTGTTTTAACGAGGTTTCTGAAATGAAACACGATTATATATAGCCAAAATTATGTGCTTTTTTGACCGCAACAGATTGAAATATGGCTAAAACAAGCTGAAATGGCCAAATCAAATTTGTTGTACAATTTTGAATTTTTATGTTCCTTTCCTCTAAACGCTTAAATCAAGACTGGAAAATGAGTGAAAAAGACTTTTTTCACCCCTCCCAATCAAATGGCAGGGGTAAAATAGGTGATGTCAAGTATTTTTTAGATTAATTTCCTTTTTATAATTGTTATTTTCTTTATACATATTTTTAAAAAATTTTCCATGTCATCTTTTCCAAAACAGCCAGCCAAAATGGCCAAACCACTGCCAAAATGTTCCACTTTAAATGCAAACCAGAATGCCCTTCAAACTAAATTGACAGCTATAGATAGGACTTTAACAATTACATTAAATCTCAAGATTCTAACATTTCCTCCAACCAAGACTTAAGTCACTGGGCATAATCATGACAACAAAACTATTTCTAAGAATAATAAAAAAAAAGTTGAAATAAATTGCAAGAACCTAGGTGCTAAATAGTAAATACCAATGCCATTGTCTGACTTGCTCAAGAACAGACACAAGTCAACCTAGTAGCAGGGCATTCCATCAAGAACAGACACAAGTCAACCTAGTAGCAGGGCATTCCAAGGAATGAACACATCCATCATGTCACACAGCATCAATCTATAATTATTGGATTGTTAAAACATTAATATATATTAGAAAACTGTTTCCATAGCTCCAATCCAAATGAAAGAAAAAAAAAAAAAAACAGAATCACGGGGTTCAAAACCATTCCAACAAGCTAGGGAACTCACAACAAGGAGTCTTCCATATTCACATCAGTGCAGGCATCAATATCTGCAGCTCCTCTGCCCTCCGAAGTACCATGACCACCAGTGCTCATCGCTGGTGTCACATTTTTCTCTTGTTTCATCTTCCATCCATCAACCCTCTCTTTCCAAGCAACATTACCAAATCCTTGTGAGCTGAATTCTCTTGATGGATCCACAACCCTGATATTAGCTGCAAAAGGTAAATTTTCAAGAAATCATAATCAATAGAAACAAAACTAATAACCAATCATAAGACCCAAAAATGCAGACTGTGAAAGCCCCTGCAAAGCATGAGAAAGAAATTTACGTGACTGGTTAACATCTGAATAAGGGAGTGGATGCACGCGCTTCCCTCCACCGCCACCTCCTGGTGATGGCATTGTGAGCCGTTCAGGAGATGCCGCTGGCAATTCTCCTGAAAACTGAAAAACAAAACAAAAACAAAAGATTCACTCCACAGTAAAGACGAATCACAAAATTGGAAAGGAGAACAACTATAAAGATATTTTAACTAGATTGACCCACCGACTGGCCATTAGTGAGCGAAGGAATGTGATTCAAAGGAACCTCATCTCTATCATATTTAGGGCCCCCTACATCTTCTCCCCGTCCATAATTCATTCTCCAGCTCAACATGCGCTCAGCGATCTTCTGTTTATGGTTTTGAGTACCAGACGAATAGATGAAATCACTGGCCACATCATCAGCATCTCCATCCCCGTCTTCCTCTTCATCACCATGAATAGGAGGACTTCCTAAACAAGTAACAAAACGTCCAACTATAACATCCTACAACCAAGATCAAATACAACCGACAAAGAGCGAATCAGATCTAGATCCAAACCTTTGTGCCTCTTGTAACGCGTCTTGCATTGAGGACAAGACTGATTCCCGTCTTTCCTCTCATACTCATAGCACGGTCTACAGACGGGGAAGGCACAGACATTGCAAGCGATGAACAGCTCCCCATCTACAGCAGTGCCGACATCGTCACCACAGATCTGGCAAACTTGACCGCCCAGGTTTTTGGTAGGTTTTGCCTGAATCCAGACACATAAATCACAATCCAATGCACAAACCAAAATCAACAGCAACGACACTCTAGCATCTGAACAATGCATGAGAATTGAAGAGAAAAGAGCGAAACAGAGCTGTGGAATGAATGATGCAATACAAAGATCCAAATCAGAATAACAGTTAACAAATCAAGAGAGACGCTTGATACTAACCACTGGATCTCCTTCTCCCTCCATTGGAGGCATCTGCAAAGCCCTACAGTAATGATCTAGCCGGGAAACAGATCTGATAACTAAAGAGCTAATGGAGTCTACAAACACAAAGATCTCTACTTTCAGACGCAGAAAAGCTTCCAAATCTCGCCTGCTGCTTTCTCTTAGAGTCAAATTAGATCTGTCTGAATATCACTTCAATGACAATCAGATCTGCATCCGAGTTCAACAAGAAGAACGCAAAATCAGAAACCGCTCCAATTCGCATCAAAAAACACGAAGAGACCACTGTTCCAAGCGATTTCCTCTCGATTCTCCACGGAATCGAGAGAAACTCGCCTCTCTCTTTCTATCTTCCTCAATAAGATGCCCTAGAAAGAAAGCGACATTTCACCGATCGGTCTTATAACAAAGAGGAAACAGGAAAGAAGCAAATCATCATTCTCGGTAAGTATTCAAAGAGGTTTTGCTCCTAGTAGAACTAGAAAAATCATCTATTTGATGTGGTAAAAGAAAGAGATACCAAACCTTTTAGAGAAGGAACGTATATAGAAATCTAGCGGAAAGATGGTTGAGGGATGTTGATGTGGACTGTTAGAGGGCAGTGCAGTTGGAGCAGCTGGCAGAGACAGAGTGTAAGACAAGAAGCAAGATGGAAGAGGTTTTCCACTTTGCTTGCGTTGGAAGCTCGTGGGGTTTTGCTGACTCGGCCTGGTAATTTCTTTTCAGAGAGCCAACGCGAAAGCGAGAGGGCGCCGAGCCCGCAGGTGGGGGTTGATGGGAAGCCATGCTAGCCGGGATAGGGATGCATTGGGCCGGATTCGAAGTTGACTTGGGCCTAATACAACCTCGAGGTAGTACAGCTGGTTTAGGACTACGGTTAACTCTCAAAAGTTATGGTTTCCTGCTACGTTACAATCAGTAACAGAGCCAAAAATTTCTCTAAATAATAATAATAATAATATAAAAGAAATAAAAGGTACATGTATAATTGTATTTGAGAATGCAAATTAATTAAGTATTACATAATGATTTAATAAAGAAGAACACAACAAAAAGAAGAACACAACAAGAAATGATGGACCTGTAAGAAAGAAAAAGGCATATGGAAGCCAATAAAGGAATAATGTTAAAAAATAAAGAACAAAAAAAAATTAGATGACATTATCCTATAAGGATAGTTAAATTATGACTTGCTTTTGAAGAAATAAGAAAGATAAATTTACCTCAATTACTTAGTTGTTCCAAGAAGTAAGGAAAGATAAAAATAGTGAAAAGATAACACTACTTATGAAAAGAATCTAGAAGCCTTATCCTCATACAACTATTTTAAAAAGGCAACTAGGGGCAGTTACCCCTTCTAACCGTAATATGAATTCATCCATGGTTACTACACTGGGGTTTTTCTATAGTGGGTGTGAAGGAATTAGCCCACCACAAAAGATTGGACAGCACCATCCCTAAAAAGGAAAAAACAGAAAGTAGAGGTAAAGGCCACTTCAAAACCTGCTGCAAACCAATCATGCTGGGAGGAGATGCACACATTTGTTGATTGCTACTGTCATTGGCTTCCCCCATCTCACCATCCATTAAATTATATGCAGTTGGGGCCCAGCTGACAAGTAGGGTAACTTATTATTCTTTTAACTGAAATAGTGTTCAAAACATTAACAAGGTCGTGTTATAGCAGTTGATCAGGTCACATATGGCCGGACTGACCATGGCCAACGGTCACTGGCCAAACATTTATCACAAAAACATGCTCCCTCAGTTCGTGGGCATTGGCAATCAAATGTTGACACAGGTTTTCAGATCCATGAACTGTCGGCTTTATTGCTCTTACTGTTTAGAGCGTAGCCGATCCGTTTAAAGTAAGTGGAGTTGACGACTCCGTGTAAGTTTGAATTTAAAGTACAGCTGGAACTGTCGGTGGCGAGGAATTCTCGCGTTCGAGCATGTGCCGGCTTTTCTGATTGATAATTTTTAATGTGGGCCCCACATTGGATCAAAGAGTATATACTGCTGTGAAAGTCATATATATCACATGCTATCATAATGCCAAATGCCATATTTGGCCTTCTTCCTCGCCTTTCTACCGTTACGCGCTTCTCCTCTTCTTTCGTACATGTGGAATTGTCTTGATCTTTAAATTCCTGGCCCACCACTACCAAGATGACAATACAAAATGAGTAGATCCCGCAAAACGTGCGAAATCGTGTGGGCAAAGTTAATTAGGTAGGTAGGGCAAGATTTCTAAGTTTAGGGATTTTTCAAATATCATAAAAAAATAGTACTTCAATATTAAAAAATAATAAATGAATAAAAATTGATGTAAAAATTTTAAAAAGTACATTTTGTGATTTCTCTTGATTTTACTCATTTTAATTAGGAATTTCATTTGATTGTATAATGATATTTAACTTTTTTTTAGAACTAATCACTAGGGGCACATATAAACCCTCTTATCCATATACACTGGCAAAAATTATGAAACATGGGTATTGTCAAACAGAAGACCTCTCTGCTACTTTGGGTGCGAGCAGCTAAGCTACCACTAATTAGTAAATATTGCAGCCAATGAATGTGGCTGGTCTTAGCAGACCACAAGCTGGATAAAAGTAAATGAGCTCAGCTTGCTGACTGGCAAGCTTGGTGTTTTATGTACGTCTATGTCATAGTTATAAGCTGATACAGATATATTGCATTTTAGCATCATATATATATATATAATCCGGTGGTGACTAAGGCCTAAACCCTACTCAAATTCCACCCCAAACATTCACATTTCAAGTTGACTTTTCTTGTTGTGCATATGATATCATCATTGTGCACGTGCATATGTAAGCAATTAAAATTAACAATAAATAACACAAGAAGACAAGATATTTTTATGGTTTGGCATAAATGCCAACGTCTACGAAAAACCATTTTCCGCTAAATTTTCCTCCAATCTGTAAATCCACAACTTTGGAATCTTAACCTATGTCTAGGGTTTCAGATTATATTAGTGTATATAATTATCACTTCTTTATCCCCCAATAACTCTATTCTTAGAAAAAAAGAAAGTCCTAATCCAATTAAGAAACTACTGTTTAATAAATAGAAAATTCCTAATATACCTAGGAAAACTACCTAAGACATGCACCCACTTGGTCTGGACCCACTTGGCCAATAATCTCCTTCTCCAGACCATAGGGAAGATGCCCTAAACCCCTCACTGGGAGTTTAGCCCAGCCAACTCTGAACACAGCTCCAGCTTTCCTTTAGACACAACCTTTGTCATCATATTCGACGGATTCTTGTTAGTATGAATCTTTTTCAGCTTCATGAAACTCTTCTCGATAACCTCATGATATTAATGGTACTTGACATCAATGTACTTCATGTGACCATGATATGCAGCATTCGCACTGAAATCTATAACACTTTGACTATCACAGTAAACTACATATTTTTCTTGCTTCAAACACAATTCTTGAAGAAATCTCTTCAATCAAATCATCTTTCTTCTTGTTTTATTAGTAGCTATGTATTCTGCTTCAGTTGTAGACTGTGCTATACACTTTTGCAACTTCAATTATTAGGAGATAGCTCCCTCTACAAAAGTAAACAAATAACAATTGCGGATAGTTTCGTTGTGCTGCTTTTCGCAACAAGTGGTGTTAGAGCGAGGTGGAGACCACTCAGGCATTGTGATTGATGAAGCTTGGATCAGCTTGAAAGAAGAGGATCGGCCATCATTGTTGAGATCCATATTCCAATCGGAGAAGAAAAGGCAAACGCAGTCGGTGGGGCACACATCTATTTTGAGTTAGAGAAAGAGGTTCCGAGGTTCTCGAGATTCCTTGTTGACGAGGAAGATGATCGGAATTCCATTGCTGCTCAGGAAGGAAGCCCCGCCCATCGCCAACCTTTACCGGTGTGAATCACTGCCACTGTCATTGTTTGCCGAGATCGACAAGGAAAAAGAGGTAACAGAAACTATCATCGAAGTCATCGCTGCATCTACCGCCTCCCGCTTCCAGTTTCTCCGCCGTCAAACTCTTCGTCGTTGTCGGAGAAAGGGTTGTGACCCATCGTTGCCTGTGCTTTGATGATCGAAGGAAAAAGGAAAGGAGCCTGGTGTTTTAGTTCCTTGTTACGGTGACACAAAAACGAAGATGGAGGAGAAGATGTCTTGGGCCTGGTAAGTCCAGGCCAGGACAAGGTTGGGTTAGTTTGGAATTGAACTGCCAGGCAGTAAGCCCTGCAGTAATTCAGTCTAAGTCCATTTGGGTCAGGTTAGACCTGACTCGTGATACAGAGTCCTATCTGCTAGCAGTAGTGCTAACGTCAACACAAGTAGCGGGTACTTCAGTCAACGGCAGTTTTGATCAGATTCGTGGTTGAAATTGTTTTTACGATATCCTGATTGTCAGATATTCGATCAAAGATCCGTTTGTGCGTATGGACTAGTTGTGATCAGATCTATGCGTATGTGGAAGAAGATGTGTAGTTCAATAGTCAATAAGAAGGTTTGACCAGTTGGAGTACAGAAAACTGCTTTTGCAATATCAAAGCCATTCGGAGTCAGATTTTATATTTTTTTTCCTTTAGCGTGCTCGCGGTGATAAGATCTATGAGGCAAACAGAAAATATTAGTAGTTTGATGGGCAGTAAATTGGGGGGACCGAAGAAATTGATAGATTCACGATGATAGTAATGTATTCAAGCGTCACAGGGTAAGATTGAAGTGTTTAACAGAGAAATAGCTTTAGAAATTGGCAAGAAAGAGTGTTAAACTCTATGGCATATCAATAATTGAAAAGTGTTGCTTGATGTCATGAATAGGAGATTGCTCCGAGTACTTTAATGGAAAGCCTAGATCTGTATCAAAGGGATTTGGAAGGAGCGACATGTCAAAGTAGAAGGATAAGCCAAAGAATCAGAATCGGAAGGAGACAGTGTGTATGAAAGCTCGTATTTGGATGATAAGGAATCACTTTTGGTCACCACAGGTATGGATCGAGTTAATGATTCATGATATTGGGATTTAGATTCTTCTTATCATGTGTTATAGTAGAGATTAGTTTGATGCAAATAATTCTCATTGTTGATGGATCTATTCTTATAGGGGAGAATGCAATTGATGAGCATTTGAGATAAGAGCGGAAAGATTTGGGTATTTGATGAGATTATTCAGACCCTAACAGATATGATGGATGTTCCAAGTTTGTAAAGGAATTGGATTTCTTTTGGGTGCCTTAGACTTCAAAGGCTATAAGCACACTATGGCGGGTGGTGTTACAAAGGTGGAAAAGAAATATTGTTCATCATGGAGGGTAAGATGTTAAAAAATTTCTACTAATTGATAGGTGATGTTTTTTTAGGTGTAGTAGTGAATGAGACATTAAATAATAAGGGAGGAAATCCATAGTTCAGGTCGAGTTAGATGCGACAAGATCATTGGAAGATAAATTGATGAGTCTTCAATGATATTATCTAAGGGAAATCCCAGAAGACTGAATGAAGATGATTTCTTTGGAAAAGGTAGTCCAGTTCAAGTTGGAGTAAGCCAGTTTAGCATCAAGTTCACCTAACCCGCATATACTGTGCCCAACCCACCAGAACAAGTTAGAACAGGACAGTTGCAAGTTTGACGGGTGGAACATCGGAATGGAGATAGAAGGAAGGATTCACAAGGTACTAGTGAGATGTAGATTCAGGGAGGCCTTCAGTTTTATCTTGACGAATGGAAGTTAAGTTCATTGTGTTGCAATGATGCATGCTTATGGCACTGGATGTAGAGCACTTTGGAGGTTCAAGATGAGGGTGTTGAGGTTAAAGGAGGCAAATGTGGGAAGTCTCAAGTCGGTTTGATTTGATCAACACTAGATAATGATGAAATTGTTTGTGCACCAGGGATAAAGGGTGCATGTGCCGCGCTTAGGAGTAATGTGTGCAGAAGTGTATTCGTGAAGTGTTGGTTCAACATTTTAGAGTGTTGAAAAAAAAAAAGACTATGCTATCGGTGTAGTAACATATCATTCAGAAAGGTACGTGAAGACATTACTGGGTATCTCAAAGTAACTCCAGAGATTTACGGAATCTAAGTCAAGGTGGAGATTATTGGGTTTTTTCTTGTATTTTGATTTAGTTGGATCGGTCGTCTGGTTTAGTCAGAATCGAGGTTTAGGTTTAGGTTATTTTAGTAATTATGTATGAGTTTTCTTGTTGGCCAAGAAAACAGAACTTATATATATTAATGTACTGTAACCCTAGATCTTAGGGGATTGAGATGAGATCACGATAAATGAATTTTTTCCTCTGTGGATGTAGGCAAGGTTGCCGAACAACGTAAAATTATTGTGTTCATATGTGTGATTGCTTGATGGTATGATTGCGTGTGTTCATCGTGATTAATCCGTAGATTGCCCGTAATTTTTGTTGTACTGCTTTTTTCAATATTTCTTACCTGGGCTTGACCTGCAGGGCTAGTTACAGGCCTTGATTCGAAAGCCTCTTTAGAAGTCAAGACAATTATGGACTCTGGTACTATTCATGCATAATACAAATCAGGTTTGAGTAAGGCTCATATATGTCTAAGCCCAAAACAAAATTAGTAACGAGAACCATAAATGAGCCATGTATGGATTATATGCCCTACCTAAATTGAAAATGAAATCCGAAACCTCAAACCAAGACCCAAGTATATGCCATATGGGCTTGGACATAGACCCAAATCAAAGTAAAATTACGCATACAATCATATACTATACATAGAAATTCATTCTTTTCTTAATAAATTTCATACTTACTGGTCATATATATATATAGATATAGAGAGAGAGAGAATATTAACATCCATCTATCCCTTACCATAGGGTAAAGACATTTGCACAATTGATGGTATTCACATGCAAAAGACAAAAAGGTCATGCGAAAAAAGAGTCATAGGTGACCTATAAAGGTTGTTTCGGTGGTATAGGCATTGATACCTAGTGAAAGCCTTTACTTCTTACTTCCATAGCCCACGAGAAATATATATATATATATATTTATTTATGTATGTCTCCTTAGTTTGCAATATAGAAAAAAAAAAAAAAGACAACATAAAGACCTCTACAATTTGATGCCATGCGTTATAGTTAGTTCTTTATTTCCTCTTCCTCATCATTTAAGCATGTCCCAACCATAGCGAAGTAGGCTACATAAATCTTATTTTTCCATCATGGTCCATTCTAAATTAAATTCTTGGATAGATTGCATCTCTTCATATCCAACTTATTACTTTCAATCATGTCCTATTTAGCCAACCGTTTTTTTAGATGAGTCATCCATTCACATTAAAATTAAAATAGGGACTTATCTCACCAATATCACTTAAATAATAGATAACTGGGAAATTGTTTAGATACCCTAAGAGGCCAGAAAGGGAATTTTCATATAAAAGTGGGAAGTGTTAAGTGTCATATGACGCCATACATTGCCAACTTTTAGGCACAGCCGCACAGTTCCACTTCAAACAAGATGTCGGTGTTCTTTAACAATAAACTAGTCCAACACAAGCGATGTTAGTTCAACTGCCATTTCATAATAAAGCAACTTGATGACAACCCCCCGGTGAAATGAATAATACTATCCACACTTTTCATCTTACAGCCGTTCAATGTGGCGTGCTTTACTCATTTGTTTAGTTTTTAACATTGTAAACATGATAAAGCAGAAAAGTATCACATATGATGATTGTGAGATAAAGAATATGACTAGCATAACTCCGGCAAAATTACTTTTGTGGAGCAAGAATAATGAGGTTTGCCAATAGTAATATTACACCAGCCCATACAATTGTACATATAACAACTTTCACACAAGCACAAGGTGTGCTCAAGCAAGAGTTTGCTTTAGCTGTGATAGATGCATGCTGTGGGCATTGTCAAGGGTAAACCAACATGTTAGCATAAGGGTGCGGACACACTGCATGATTTGACAAATTTTGAAAAAAAAATTAAAATTTTTGTTTTAATAGTTGACTTTTACACTCTACTAGCACCACCCAAATGAAAATTCTAAATCAACCTAGCTTTTAGGGTCCTTGGCTTTGGATCCCCGGCCACAATCGCATTGCCATGGCCTAATACAATGAGCCAGGGTCGGACCTAGGTATATGGGAGGGGCTGAAGCCATGAGTGCCTGTTAGATAGCCCTTAGTAGTGGGTAGTCGATTATCTTATTTCTTATTTCATAAGATCAAGGAGCTTGCCACGTGTCTCTCTATTCCTGGTGGAATGTAGGGTTTTCAAGATGCTATTTCTGAAAACAGCTCCTTGTCAGGGAGATCCAGGCTTTGGATTTCTGTGATACAGGCTCCACCTGTAGTCGGGGAGAGTTTTGGGTGGGTCTGGTTTGGGGTTCTCATGGGAGTCGCATGTGTTATTTTATTCACCTTTTTGAGTAAAACAAAAGAAGAACTCTCCTACTCAGCCCAAAAAAAGTTAGGGATAAAATTTTTCAAACTCTTATTATCTTAAGAAAAAATTTCTAACTCTTCGTGGTGCCAATCCTAAATAATGGAGTGGCGGTTGCATATAGAATTGCCGACCACCTTGATTGGAAAAAGTCAGTATAATTTTTCTTAGTAAGATAGATTTTGACAACCTTAAAACTAGAATATGTTAGATTTTCTATTGTATATATTTTTTAATAGAGCTTACAAAATTTTTGTTTTTTTACTATCTTGATAAAAATTTCTGAGCCATGCTGTAACGGAGAAAGGTTATATTGTAGTAGTCCAACCTTTCAAAGGATTTGGCAAATCGTTCACGGGGATAAGATTATTAATGATGTGGTGATTTTTAAATGCTTTCTCGTTACAGGTCATCGTGGATGTAGCCGGTTGGGCGGCAAAACCCAATCCCACAGGAAGATCAAAGCCTATGAACCTACACACCCAAAATTGGGAAACTGTACCGAACCCGGCTCCACCTGACAGATAACTAACTGCCAAGCGACTATGCTATACACAAGATCCCTCTGTAGCTGCCATATTGGGCACAACATTGCTGTTCGCATTTCGTGGAGGGTATCATGACTGTTCAAGCAATGGGCCAAGAAGTTTCAGTAACAGAAAGAACTTAAGAAAACAAAACATCAATTTAATAGAACCATTTGATTAATGGACAAAGCAGTTTAATTTGTCCTGAGGCAGGTTTGGCTTCACTGGTGTTGCACACACATAAAACACATATTCAACAGGTCCAACCCACACCTACACCTTGTAATTGTATCAGTCACTCCTCACCTCCATAACACTCCTTTGCTAGAACCCACTTAACCACAGATTCCTACTATTTCAATACAAACTAGGCATATAGGCCCAGTTGGTAAGTGTATGGCCATGGAGTCAACTGAGTGCAAGGGTTCAATTGGTGTCCGAATTCTCCAATGTAAGGATCCAAACACTGTTAAACGCTATAAATATATCCCACATGAAGTGAGAAACGAGAAACAACAAAAGGAGAATCACTAAAAAGTAGTTTAATTTGAAGCGTTGTATTAATGGCGAAAATCAACTTTCATACAACATATAGAAAAGGATACAATACAAGTCCTGATAAAGGGCCCAAATTAAATAGAGGCTAGAAATCATAAGCAAGGAAGCAAAGGGGCGTTTGGTGAATAAAAAGTTCTAACCGATTTAATTAGAAATTTAGATAGCAATCCGCAGCTTCAGCACAAATAGCAGAGGGACCTTCTCATTCAAGAAGAGATTAAGACAGCACAAATGGCAGAGGGACCTTCTCTCATTCAAAAAGAGATTAATAAATTTAAAAAAAAACAAAATCATATATCAAGCAGTGAAAGTGAAGAAATCACCACAAACCAGAAGCAATAAAATGAGATCATGGGTTTCCAATCAATTGAATTGCGGCTTTCATACAGAATAAAAAATAATAGAGATTGGGAAATTCATGATTTACTTATCAAAGGCTGATAAGAAACGGAACCGAGGATACAAAAGCAAGAAAAAAAGAGGGGGTGGGTGGGTGGGTTTTCTTGCCACCTATATCACTTTAATTTTAACTAATTATAATATGTGTATGTATGTACCCTCAAAGAATAATTTTTGCTCGTCATAATTAGGCAACTCCTGGGCCGGAGGCCAAAGGGATGGGAAGAGATATCTTGGGTCATAAAAAAAATCGTGACTAATGATTAAAATTTGGAAATTGCTTATATACCCGAAGCAGCTCGACACGGATTTTTTGTATAAAGTGGGAAGTGTTAAATGTCATATGACACTATACATCGTCTACTTTTAGGCACAACCGCACAATTCTACTTCTAACAAGATGTCAGTGAACTTAACAAGCAACAAGTCTAACACATGCCATGCTGAGTTCAACTACCATTTAATAATAAAGCAATTTGATAACAACCCCAGTGAAATTCCTTCTTTGGAGCAAGAATGACGAGGTTTGCCATAGTAATATTACAATATTCCATACAGTTGTACAAACAACTTACACACCAGCACAAGGGGTGCTCAAGCAAGCATTTGGTTTACTTGTGACAGATGCGTGCTGTGGGCATTGTCACACAGACAGGAGCATAGATCTTCTTGGCTTCTGGGGTCCCTGGTTTTGGATCCTCGGCCGCAACCGCATTGCCGCTGCCTGATGCAATGCAGCAGATGGCGGCAGCCGCGGCTGCAAACATCACGTCCCTCCTACTGTTGTTGTTAGCTTTGTTCATGTTCACAGTTGAGTCTCCTTCAGCTTTCATGGCCTTCACCACGGCAACCCGAGGATGGCCCATTGACGTGCGGTCGCAGACGTTTGCCTTACCAATCAATGAGGCTGTCATGGTGATGGACGCCATCCCTCCTCTTCAAGCAGCTCTCTTGCTTTCACACAAACAAGCCACAAACACCTTGTTCTATGTGATAATGAGAATGTAGTGAGTTTATATGCGGTTTGTATATTGAGGAGAGGAACACCATACAGGGAGTGGCTTTTAGATAGCCTCTGGAGGAGGTCGTCGATCATCTTATCTCA
This sequence comes from Sextonia rubra, assembly GCA_037013555.1. NCBI lineage: Eukaryota > Viridiplantae > Streptophyta > Magnoliopsida > Laurales > Lauraceae > Sextonia > Sextonia rubra. Next base: position 14,375,513 of record JASUAD010000001.1, on the reverse strand, counting down.
AAAGATCAGAATATGCAATTGAAGTTTGCCACATGTCACTTTATCCTGCTGGAATGTATGGTTTTAAAAATGCGAGGACGAAAAGTTGTTGCATATCTACCAAATTGTGGAGTTTTTTGTTTTTTTTTTTTTTTCTCATGATCCAGGTATCCTTGCAAGCCCCTTCTGTTGGACTTTTGGCTTCGCAAAGACTATTTTTTAGGAAGTATATACACACTAGTACAGATACTACCTGAATAATGCTTTGAACTTGAGATCTTAAGGAGCAAACTCAAGTTTTAAGTCAAATGAGCCACCGCCATATGTGACATCCATTTTTAGATTACATTTAGATTCATTTAAAATGCTACATTGAACATGAATTTATAATTTCTCAATTTTCATAGTATAAAAAATGAAAAATTTATAACTGTTTTCTAGCCCATTTTTTGAGAATTTGAGATAATTCCTTTTTAATTTTTGTTCAATTTCATAATTCTATATTTGAGTATAAATATAAGACTCATCAACAATATTGTATTTCATTCATATCCATATTTTAGAGGTAAATTTATATGCCAACGTAAAAATAAAAAACACATCAAAATTTCAACTACAAAAATATCATATTTTTAAATAAAAATAAAATTTATATTCTAAGTATTAAAATTTTACATAACTCATCCATAAAAAATTAAGAGTACATAGTTTATAACCCACTTGAATAAGAAAAGTTATATGAAAATTAGAAAGTCATGATAATTTAATAAAATCTAAATATGGTAGGGTGGGTTAAGTAGGTCTACCCTAACTGGACCTGTATTTTAAACGGGTCCGGTTAAGTGGGTTAGAAATGGGTGCGGTCGGGCCGGGTTGGCAGGTCGGGCTGTATTTTGCGAACTTTAGGGGTTAATCTCTTGTTGGCGTCCTTTCCTTTCCATCTCTTGGCCACTGGGCAAACCAGCCAAAAAGAAGAAGAAGAAGAAGAAGAAGAAGAAGCGCTCCTCTTTGGCCATAAAAAGTAAAAACACATTATCAGAATAAGTAATTTCAAACTCTTAATGTTTTTCACTAATTTTGTTAGTTTAGTGCTAGTCCCTAGCCTAGATGACAGAGGAAGGTTACATCAAAGTAGTGTAGCCTTTCAAAGGATTTGGCCGAAGATAGTAGGTGTATATAAAAAATGCATTAATCCGCAAAACCTATTCGACACGTAGTTTTTTAACCGATCCGATGGTTAATGGTTTGGTGACGGATTGAAAAAATCCTAATCCATTAGTAATGGTTTGATAATGGATTTTACCTTTAACCTGTGAATTTAAATTGATCGGAACCATTGAAAGAAAAACATATATATATATATTTTATATTAAAAGATATTTAAATGCAACATTTTACCCATTCATCATCCAACTTTCAATCTCAACCATTTACTCTACATAAAATAGTGAGGAAACAATTGGCAGTACCGTTAATGGATTGAATAATTTTAATCGAACCGAATCGTTGATCCGCAGTTCGATTCTGTTTTTAATGGACAACAGATTGGTTACGAATTACAAAATTGCCAATCCGTAAGTAATGAATTCGTGACAGATTAGGCTCAGTCCGATCCAATCCAAATCATGTACACCCCTACAAGATAGAAAGAATCATCCATGTAGTTAGGACAATACTTTATGATGGTGATTTTAGATATTTTCTCGTTAGAGAATACATGAATAGGTCAATGTGGATGGAACTGATTGGGTAGCCAAACCCCAAACCAAGGGGGTAGATCAAAGCCTAGGAACCCATACACACCCAAAATTGGCAAAGACATTCCGGAACCCAGCTCTTGACAGATAAATCATCGCTGATGCTAAGCGACTCTGCCATACACAAAATCCCACTATAAAGCCACTCTATTGACCACCATTACTATATTCCGCAGATAGCATCCCTGTTCAAGTAATGGCCCAGTAAGTCTCGGTAACACAAAACCATCAGTTTAATAAAACCATTGGATTAATGGACCAAGTGGTGCAATTTATGCTGAGGCAGGATTAGTCGATCGATCATAGAGACATACACCTGATCATAATTCCAAATACCATGCAAATTTTGAACTGAAAAAATGTGACAGTCTACAATATCTAAAGTAGCATGCATAAATATACATTTATATAATGTTTGCATTATTGTAAATAAAATTGAAAAAAATATTTTCATATCATAAGTAGTTAAATTTGAAGATCAAAGGTAAATTTTTTAAAATAAATATCAAATAACCTATACTTTTTAGGAAATAGAATCTCAAGAAAATGGAAAACAAATACCTAGCCATTGGTTCAATAATTCAATACATGTAAAAGTGAGTCTCATCTACACCTTCACCTTATACCATTCACTTTATTATTCACCCTACCTCTTTAAAAATTCTTTGATAGAGTTTGTTTTACCATGCATTCCTATGCATTTAATTCCCGTGTAATTTAGTGCAAATGTAGCAATTGAATATATAGGAATCCAAAATAAGAGGAACTCAAAAAGACTTTTAAAGAGGTGAGGTCAAAGGATATGAGGTGAGGGGAGAAGGAAATATGGTGGAGATGTAGATGAAACGTCGACTTTCCTATGTATTTAATTGCTAGAGTGATGGCTTAACATTCATTCATTTACCATATTCACTTAGTTAATTTCCTTTAATGGGTAGGTTACTAGATGGGCATTTTTCAGATATTCATCTTTGGTTGTCTTCAACTGTGGTATGAATTATCCCATTTCCTATGAATACAATTCCCGGGCATCCTAATGCACCCTAAGTAGCATGAAATGCACCACTGTGTGGTATGCCGAATTAATATCACACAATTGACAAAGGTCCGGTATTAAGAGCTGATTAACGAAAAGGGATTATCATATGCTGATGTAACAACCATATCTCAATTTCTTTGCATACAGGACCTTTATTCAGTGATCAATACCAGTGTTTTACCTAGCCAAACTTCCCTGAGACATTCCTCAAATTGCTTCTAAAATGGTATAGTAAGCAATTGATAGGTGGTCCGCAGATACTATAGCTTTTGGTCCGGAAATAATAGTTTAAAATGGAATATCAACTACTCAGATATTTGTTTGAAGCATGCCCAAAACACTACGGGGTCGGTCATACGAACTGGAGATCAATGGGACATGAGTGCTTCATGTATGGGCATCAGGAAATGGTAACCATTTCAGGAAGCTCAGGAGTCGGGGCCCTAAAATTTTCTTGAACGAATGTCCCCCGTTTAGAGAACAGGCAGCACAGTAAGGAACTCTCTGATGGGTTAGAAACAAAGGAAAGACCTGTCAGGCTGAAGGACAAAGCATTGCTGTTTTGATGCAATACCCAAAGCAGGGCTCCCTTGGTTTGTGCAGCGCTGATCACAGCTTCAGTGAAGTGGGAAGTGTTACATCACAACATGCACTACTGCACTACCTTATTATAGCTGCACAGGTAAAATTCATGAGCATGATAAAGAGGACAAATTGTTTGAATCACAGCAGGAATTTGTTACAAAGTAAAAAAAAAAAAAAAAACCCTGTGTGGATCCTCAGAACTCGGCTGTCTTGCTTTCAGTTTACCAGTCCAATAAAAAGTGGCACTTTATCAAAGACCAAAACAACTGTCATGAACAGGTAACTCAGGTTATCAAACGACAACCTTGATTTATGCATAAACTGAGTTACCTCCAATCAGTTTATGAAGATCAAAATGGGCTACTGGCAAATACTGATTTTTACTGCACCCCATTGTCCTCATTCATTTTATGATTATTCTACATAACCACGTGAGGCATTTGTTACATCATATCCTACATCAGTTCCTCAACATGGCACCTTTTACTAATTTTGACATTTTACACTGCATCATAGCCATCTTCGAAATGTAGTCTTTTCATTTCAGGGAAATATAGACATGATAAATTCAATGTAACTGAGAATGACAAATGTACAATAAGCAATCTGAATTAGCAGATGCGGCTTTAAAAGCTGAATATTTCAGCCAAAGAATAGTAAGCTTCCCATTTCACTGGACACTTTCTAAGTTTCTGCCCTTCAAACAAGAAGAACTACAACACAAATAACCAGAACTTCTACTTCCCAAAAATTCCTAATAACAGAGCATTCCATTGCACCAAACAGGCTTGCAAGTTATTCATCATGCAATAATGTCAAATTAAATCATGTAAAGATAAGCATAAATCAAATTATATAAGAGAGAATGACTATTTAACAATAAATAACTATTTAACAATAAATAAATAAAATGAACCAGGACAAAGGAATAAGGCACAATAAAGTAAAGGTAAATATTATAGGAGATCCACTAATAATGTCTTGATTTTAAACACAAGAAGCCTTAGAAAAACAATTTCTTTCCCACCCAAAGAGTAAGCCGACTAGAACCCGCAACCTTGTGGTTGTGAGGATATGGGTACCTTTCAACCATGCAACGGGCTCTTGTAAGCTAAGAAAATTTATAACTGCATACCATATCGAATATCAGACACCTCTAGAATTAGATAGATTTATCAAAAGCACAAATCTAATGTAGCTAAAGGCCATAAATTGTCATATCACCGAAAGCTAGTTGTAACGATGCTCTAGAGAAACCTCACCGTCCCCTGGAAACTGCTTCATCCAACTCCTCAACTGATGAAGGGAACAGCTCTATATAACGACTCCCAAGGTTCATTCTATCTTTCACCATTGCAGCCTTCGAATCTGCTGCACTTGCAAACTCCACAAAAGCTTCCCCCGCAGGCCTCCCATCAGAATTAACCACAATATGAACACAGTCCTCGGGCAGCCCAAAATCCTTGAAGAAATCGAGGACATCATCCTTCCCAGCTGAATAAGGCAACCCCCTCAGACGCAACACCCCTGTATGTTCAGCTGCATCCTTTCCATCATCATATGATCTAGCCCTTGGAACACTTTGGCGTGGAGAACCTCCACTCATTTCTGAAACTTCAGCAGCGACAGCTTGATAATATTCATGCCTCTTACTCCTAAAAACCTCAATATATCTCCTGCCCATGTTCTGCCGGTTCCTTTGTAGAGCTAGATCTACTTGAGGAGGGTAACCCAAAACACAAAATGCTTCTCCACTAAACCGACCACTTTTGTGAACAAAGAGTACGTCCACAATGTCAAGACCGTGGAGGAAATCAGCCACATCAGATTCCAAGCAATCAAAAGGAAGGCCACGCAATCGGACAACTGGAAATGGAGGGGGTTGACTCATATGTGCATAAGAAGATGTGTTGTACATATAACTCAAGCCCACAGAAGACCCATAATAGGATAGATTGGGATCAGGTAACCTCTGCCGTTTTGAACCCATTTCACGCCCATTACCACTATCCATGTATTTCCTTCATAACCCAAAAACCCACTTGTTAATATTAATTGTGAACTACCCAACATATATTTAACCAGGAAACCAAAAAAGAAGATACCCACTTGTTAATACTAATTGTGAACTACCCAACATCTATGTGCAGTAAATAGTGATATTAAATTAACCTTTTGGTGTGTGTGTGTGTGTGTGTGTGTGTGTGTGTGTGTGTGTGTGTGTGATACCCACTTGTTAATACTAATTGTGAACTACCCAACATATATGTGCAGTAAATAGTGATATTAAATTAACCTTTTGGTGTGTGTGTCTGTGTGTGTGTGATACCCACTTGTTAATACTAATTGTGAACTATCCAACATATATGTGCAGTAAATAGTGATATTAAATTAACCTTTTGGTGTGTGTGGGTGCGTGCGTGCGTGCGTGCGTGCGTGTGTTTTTTTTTTTGGCATATTCAAACAAATACAGATAAAATCAAGAAGGGAGGAACAAGCAATGAATTTAGGCTTCAGAACAGGCAACATTTAAACATATTCAATCTATACAGCTTTGCTCTGAAATTTATATTTAAAGAAAGAAAGGCAGAAAGATAGAGTTGCAAATTGAGATAAAATGAGCAACAGGCAGTTTTACAGAAATCAGACAGTAAATTTCATCTTTCTAATAACAGAAACTGGTTAGAAGGGGCAAAAAAAAAAAAAAAAAAAAAGAGAAAAAGAAACTGAGCTCTCTTTCAGACACTGAGGCTTTCTCCGAAAGAACTCCAAATGCAATAAATTTCTTTGGGAAGGATATAACTGATCTAGATTGAATTCATTCAGGATGAACTCCAGTATGTAACTTCAGAATTGTCTCACCTATTTGATTGGTAATGAATACCAAGGACTTTTAAGCTATAATGCCCAGATACGGCAAGGACACGCTATGGACATGGCAGGGGTATGGATTTTACACATAAAAAGTGAAGTATTAGATACGATACGACACAATATGTTGGCCATTTTGAAGTATCCGTGCATAATAGCTTCTAAGCAATGCCCTTCTAATAAGGTTGCTAAAATCAAAGAAGTAAAGGAGAACACCTACAAATGTCATCAATAGTAACCCCTCTGGTAGGAAATTACACAGCTCAAATTAAGTCTTAGAAGAGTGACGGTCCCACCCACCCACATCTCCACCTTGTAATTATCTCCTTTACTCCTCACCTCCCTAAAACTCCTTTACTAGAACCCACTTAACCACAAATTCCTATTACTTCAATACAAACTAGGCAAATGGGCCCATTTGGTAATTGTATGTCCATGGGGAATCAAGACATCCAAGTGCAAGGGTTCAATGCTGTTTGAATTCTCTAATGAATGATCCAAGGCTCCAAACACTGTTAAAAACCCCAAATACATCCCACATGAAGACGTGAGAAGCGAGAAACAACACAAGGAGAATCACTAAAAAGTAGTTTAACTGGCAAAATTCAACTTTCATACAACATGTAGAAAAGGAAACAATACAAGTCCTGATAAAGGGCCCAAATTAAACAGAGGCTAGAAATCATGAGCAAGGAAGCAGGAGGGCATCTGGTGAACAAAAACTTCAAACCCCATCACAAGGATTTAATTAGAAATTTAGCTAGCACTCTGCAGCTTCAGCACAAATAGCAGAGGCACCTTCTCTCATTCAGAAAAGGAGAAGAAAAAGAAAAAAAGAAACTGGGCATAGGATTATACATGTGAATCAAAGAAAGAACATAACGTAATAGAAACGTACGATTGAATGGAACTCTCTTACCCCCTGTAGAAAATTTATCAGAGCTGCCACTTTTTCCCACAATAAGCTTGCACTGAGAAATTATCAAAATCAAGGAAGCGAAACAGACGAGCTTTCGCCAGCCCTTTTTACTATCCCACCCCACCTGTGCCGAAATGCAGTAAAATGGGAATATAGGGTTACTTTTACAGTAGGACTTGGCAATTGCCATTTGTTTGGGCTGGTTGGGATATGGATGTTGGGCCCAAGTGGCCCTTTCTTTTAGTTCCAAGCCCAAATTGAGATCTATGTCATCAGTCCATTTTCCACAAGAAAGTAGTAAAAGAGGGGCAGTGGTCAAACCGTGAATAAAACTTTAGATGAGGGGGCTAGAGTAAACAGTACAGTAATTGTAAGACAAAACTTCACTTTTCCGCACTTTATCCAAGTTGGAGAAAGTTAACACGAAGTGGGGGATAGAAGGAAAGGCCTTATTTGTATCATATTGCAAGTTTACTCTAGCCCCTCTCATGAAGTAACATCAAAGCCCTTTTTTTTTTCTCCTTATACTATACTCCTATAAAACAAACATCCCTACAGTATAGTATAATCACCCATGACAACCTGATATAGACATCGGTAAAGGATTTCTATTATTAAATTTAAAACAAATGGTTTCTGTTAATTGTCTGACATATATTTGCTAGTAGTTAAGTCAAATTTTACTCCAATTTAATAAAATTGGTTATCTGATTAAATAATATTACGAATAAATATGATTAATATTGCATAATAAAATAGTTTTAATTACGTTATTATATATTCAATTTAAAATTCAATCCAACTAGTGTTTGAGCCAAATCTTGAGGTATGAGGTATCCACTACAAGGTGAGTGCATTTATTTTGAGGGGTTTCTAGCTGATGGGATCCACTCTGGAGTGGAGTGACACTTCTTCCACCGAGGAATTATCTTAAGACTATGACTCAAATAAAGTGACTTCATATGTATAGCTGATATGGTCAGTGTGTATTGGTATATCCCATGCCCTATGTGATTTCTTGAGGCTATTGGTTCATATCCACATTGACAACATTTGGCATATCATTCATGTAACTGTTAAATGAGTACCATGCTGATAATTTATTAGTATCATGCTGATATACGCCCATCTCTAACTGCATTAAAATTTCTCATAAATTCAAAAGTTATATTTCATTCAATCATAAAAATAATTAAGCTAACACACGGTTCTATAAATGTTTTCCACGGCATAGCCATAACATAGACCTTAAATGATGCGCATGTGCAACATTTAATTATGATTATGCGTATTCATGCTCATTTATGCAAGGTGTATAAGAAAAAAAATCATTTTTAGCCTCTCATATATATAAATCAAGAGGTGGTGAATGATTACATGCAATATGAGGAAAGGGTGCAAGACACATATTAGAGTAAATCAAAAATCAAGAGAGAATAATATATGATTGAGTTATAATGATGTTTTATTTTTAATTGTTTGATAATGAATCTTTTTCACTTTTTGTATAAAATGTAGATAGTTTTTTGGAATTTAGTGATTGCTTTTTGACTTTCTTTTAAAAAAGAAATGGAAAAAATTTGAATTTTTTTGAAAAATTAAAGGGAAAATTTGAATTTTAAATATTTCACTTTATTCTACCCCACAAACAAATAGGCCCTAAAATAGAGCTTTTGCTCACACAAGATGTAGGAATATTGAACCGCTCTAATCAAATTAGTTTGCTAGTTTTGTGGATCCTAAATTTGTAATGTTGAATGTACATCATATTTAAGAAAAGGGTAATATTGTCGTACAAGCAGACTGCAAAACACCAATATGCAGTCCAACTTGAGAGGCCAATTTAAGAGGCCTTCTTATTAGGGAGAAAGATACAAGCAAAGTTCTTTATATGGATAAGGGCCATTGAAAAAACAAATCAAACTAAAAAGATAATCATAGCCATTGGTTAATAGTTTAATATTTAGTGGTATTTTAAGCATTGATTTCTTTGAAACTCAATCCAACGATGGATAAAGACATAAAGGTATGATGGCGGTGAAATTGATTCTGATACAAGACCATGGGGTGATGAGAGCGTGAAAGGCCCTACATGGATTAAATATGGGCTAAGTAGCCCCATAGAGCTCGGCTACATAAATAGTAGCTTGTAGGGGAAAATTTCTCTCTAAATAAAGAAATCCTACGATATTAATGTCATATTTTACATCTTTTTAGATTTTGAAAAGTTTCTATAAAAGGTCCAAAAATTCCCAACGGAGTGATATGATTTTTTGTAATTTTTTGGGCCCTTCATAAATGATCAGAGCCATTCAATATTGTCACTTCAGCTATACGGTTTTAGGTGTTTGGTTTCATATTATAAAACTAGAATGTGAAGACACAAATACATATGAATACATGTTAAATTGTTGTTGGGTGTGCGCATCATTTGCTCATGTGAATGGTGATGTTTTTAATGGAAATAAATTATTAATGTATAGTTTAGGCCCATGCTGGATACACCGCCGTAGAGAGGTTTTTTTGGGTGCCTCAAACGTTCAATTTAGACTCGAACTTTCCCATCTGCGTGAAGTGCCGCTCAACCATCTAATCCGACGGAGCGATACTTTCCATTGAGTTGGGAAAAAGAATACACAGAGGGTAAGTAGTCATTCAATTATTTAAGTTCTGTCTTTGATGAGAAAGGAAAATATAATTAATAGAAAGTTCCATTGACCCACCAACCCAACTCAAACTCAACTTGGTAATTGAGAGAGTTCGATTTCACCCTTCTTTTTCTTGGTTGGAATTGGATTCAAACATTAACAGATGAACTGTACAGGTTGAGTCTATTCTTACTTTTAATCCACTAACCCACCCTCAATCTGACTTATTTAATGAGTCTGAACCCAGTCCAATTCATGGGTAGCTCGACCATTGGGCCAGAAAAGCCTTTGCTTTAGGCCCCCTAAAAAATAAAGCCTCCTAGAAAGTAAATCTCATCTTTTTTTTAATCCAAAAAAATAAGACCTCAAAAAAAGTAATTGTAGCAACTTTAATCTTTTCAAATTAAAAAAAAAGCAATTTTCATTGTTTGGTTTCTCCTAAAAAATAAGGCATCATAAAAGTAATTAAAGTAGCTACCATCTTTTTACATTCCAGAAAAAACAAGTGTTATCTTTTCATATTAAAAAAAAAAAAGAATTAAAGACCACTTTCACCATTTAGAAAATATTGCCAAAAACCCTAAAATCACAATAAGTAAGAAATCATTTTTTGTTATTGAAATCCTCCATTTTGCACAATTCAGAAATGATTTTCTATTATGAAAATCCTCCATTTTGCACAATTTTCCCTTTATATCTATACTGCTTGAAATCCTTAAAAGACAACTTCAAATATAATCCTTTTTTTTTCATATTGAAGAAGCTGCGTCAAATTCAAAAGTAATCCGCATCTATAATATTTGTGGCTAACACCGATAAATCACTAAATTAGCTTCTATGGTTCTATGCTTTAAAAAAATTTTTTAATTATAAGCTCATGTTATATGTTTATTATAGTTAGTGTTCATTTTATTTGTAAATATTATTATTTATAATTTATAAACATTAAATATGTTTACTAGAAAAATATTGACAATACTTACAACAATTGCTTTTATAGAAAGAAGTTTTTCAAAATTAAAATTGATAAAATTCTAATTTAGATCAACAATGTAACAAAAAAATTAAGTAGATTAGCCATACTATCAATTGAAAAAAATATGTTAGCAAAATTTGAATATAAAAGCTTAAATAGTAATATTACATTACAAAAAATGAAAAAAATAAATTTTAAATAAAATATTATAATAATATTAAAAATGAAAAATGCCTTATTTAGGATTGTCACTTTAGGCCCCAAATTGTTTTGAGCCTGCCCTGGTCCAATTCAAGTCTCTCTCTCAATCAAACTGGAGAGAGAGAGAGAGAGAGAGAGAGAGAGGTTGGGGAAGTTACTAGAACGGGATGAACCCCCCACTTTTTAACACACATCACTCGCTCATTCCTTCAACAACTACGCGCTAGCTCCTTGGAAAGCTCTCTCAACACTAGAAAGAATCAACATCTAACAATAGTGTTTAAAGAAAGAAAGGAGAAAAAACACACACATCTAACTATGATGAGCACTTCACACCTAGGTGAAAATAGGCTTAAAAAGGGGTGGAAACCTTGTGTTGCTGAACTTTTCTACATCCCAGTCTTCTTCCGGTCTTAGAGCTATAGCTTAATTAGTTTGCATACGTGCCCACAATTTTAAATTAAAAAAATGTTCCTTAGTTTGCATATATATTGACAAATTTCAATAAAAAATTAAAACATTCTCCTAAGATGTTGCAATCTTTCCTTTTCATATATTAGGTTGGATTCTCATTTTGTTCGTTTGATCTTATGCAAAGGAATAAACTTTTATTTGTCAACCAAGAGTACCACACTCTCCCCCTTAAATTATATCATCCGTTTCATCAATTTTATAAGGTTTTGTGCATGTGAAGCTCCAACTTGATGGCATGTCGCATTGTATAAGAAGATGTTGCCATAAACCTCAATCTTGAACTTTGATCTGGACCGGCCGATGTGACTCCTGCGATCAAATTGATATGGAACTTTTGGCCGTCTAACGTTCCATTCGATTAGGAGTTTTTTTTTCTTTTCGTTAAGCAATATTAGGAGTTGATGATGGGTTGGAAATAAGAAAGATGCACTGCACCAAATATGGAGATTTAGAACACTGGTTTGGAACGATTTTAAGCCGTTTTAAAATACCAATGGTTTTACACCATTCCAATATACAAAAACCATTCCAACATACAAAACCGTCCACACTCTAAGAAACACTTGCCAACACTAAAACATTCCCCTCATTTTTAATCCCGTTCCCCATTCTCTCCTCCAAGCAATCTCCACAAGTTAACGAAGCGTTTGATAGGGTTTTGCGTTTGATTGATCAGGATCTGCTTTCTTCGCTCTTGATTTTTGTTTTCGAGCAGGGGAATCTCGAATCTCGAATTAATTCGGCTCTTGTTCTTGAATCGATGATCGCGATCGGGCATGAGATGAGTTGTTTTAGATCAATGGTGGAGAGGGAGAGATCCATGGAAGAATTCCTCCAGCTGATGGATTCTAAGACAGAGACGATGACAATAGACGCCGGTCTTTTGTATCTGATCACGCTTGCAGCTTGGCGGAGGTACCAGCTGGAGATCGTTAGGCTGGGAGCAATGCCGATGTTGACGAGGCTACTAATGGATAGATTTGAGTCGTCGATCGCGGAGAAGGTGATCAGATTGTTGGAGGCGGCGTCGACGTGCACAGAGGGACGGGCAAAGATCTGCGGCAGAGGAGGGGAATGCATGGTGATGCTAGTAGAAGGATGCCGAATGTGTCGGAGGCACCGAGGGAGAGGGCGCCGTTTTGGACCTCTGCTGCATTTTTTGGGATAGAGAAGAATCCACTTGAACCCAAGCTCTTAGACCTTGCCGTACAACAATGGCCCAAGTAAGCTTTTTTTTTCCTCTAAATCTTTGCTAGAATTGTTTTTTTTTTTTTTTTTTTTTTTTGTGCTCTAGAATTTATTTTGCTGGAATCACTGTGAGTTTTTGAGATCATTGAGAAAGATTTACTCTTGCTCCTTCCTAGGAATGTGAGAGTGAAAAATGTTAGGATTTGATTGTAAATCCCTGGCAAAAATCTTATATTTTCTTTTTTCAGTTTGAGAAGATGTAAGTGGGTTTTGTGGATTGACTAAAGATGATGTTTGCCCACTTAAGATTGTGGAAATTGATGTGGGTTTTCTTGCACCAGTTGTAAACATAACATCTTTTCTCTGGTTTCTTCATTTCCATTCTTTTGAGATTTTTTTTTTCAATTGCTTTGAAGCCATTCCATTAATTTCATATGTTTTCTTTTTAAATTGTAGATCATATTAAGAATGCCATGAGAACCGTAATATAGTATGTTCTTGGTGAAACTAAAAACTTGCATATTCCTATAGGCCTATACCTGGGTTAACTAAATGCTATTATGCACCTCCTTATCTATGTGTCCCAAATTGCAAGTGCTTTGAAGATGTTTGCAGAATGGATGGCTATCATCTTTTCCATTTTCATTACCTTGTCTACTTAGCCAAATCGATCAAATGATTTCAGTTTCTTGTAGTGTTTCCTTGTATACTTAGCTAAGGATTAGATGTTTTGATGCAGAGATTAGGTTGGTTTAGGATTCTATCAAGAGATTTTTGGAGATGGGTGGGATCATGGCAGGTTTGTCATTAGCTGCTAGTGGCCTATTGTGATGGTGCAGAGTGGTTTCTTTATGCTCTAATACCATGTAAATAACATGTGTTTAGCTAGTGTCTTAGTTTTGTGAATGTTAAATTGCACATTGCCTCATTACGTTTTTCCTTTCTCTCTTTAAGCTCTACATTATTACTTTGGAGACGTGTAGGAGTTTCTTTTATGTTGGAAGGACATAACAGCAATGAAGGTACTGAAAAATAACAAGTATGAGTAGATGAAGGCAACATGATTCAAAGCAAAGCTATGGTTACGATGATTGATCTCTACTCAAATGCTTACCCACGTGTGAGTAGTACAGGAGAACATAAGGGGCTAATTACTGGGCTCCAGAAAAACACTTAGTTGTTGATCACTAATGACTTCAGGCTGTAAACTCTTACTCCATCAATGGCATGTTCTTGTTGATAGAGTTTGAACTGCTTCACCCTCAACATTAAAAATGTTTAACCACCTATTGATTTGCTCCATTTTTAATTTGTCACTATTTATCAGTCACAGTTGAGATTCATTTCTTTTATCCATGTTTTGATGCAGCTCAATCTTATCCAATGTTTTCTTTTATTATTATTATTATTATTATTATTAATGTTTTGAATTTGTATAAATATTATCTAATGTTGAAGAAATGTTGCAGAGAGCATCAGCTGGTAGTCGGTTTTGGCACTGGAGAAAGCACTCAGTTGAGATTGATAGTGCTGTTCTTGAAGATGAGCTTGGACTAGATGATACTGTGGCAACGGGAACTGTTAAGATACCATCAAGCTCTATCACTGAATCCTGTCCTGATAGCTCTCTCCATGCACAAACTGCCTCCCATACTGCACTGACTATGAAAGAGGAATGGGCTGCTACACGGATCCAAACTGCTTTTCAGGAATTTCTGGTATATAGGAATTTTCAAGTGCTTCCAATAATTTTCCTGTGTAACCATGTTGACATTTAAACAGATTGAGATGGATCGCTGATCTATGTTGTTGGTTCTTTATGATCAAAATGACATTTTATAAGAAAGTGACATCAGAGATTTTGAGAATGTTCATACCTTTGTTGTAACGAGTGTTAGCTGATTTACAAAATCATTCACATATACAAGTTGATATGGATCTTATAAGCTGTTTGATCATTATAACCATTCTCTACTATCGTAGTTCTGTTGGTATGAAGAAATCTTTAGGATTTACTTTTGTATCTCAGGCTAGACGAGCACTGCGAGCTTTGAAAGGGCTGGTAAGACTCTAGCCTCTTGTTGACAGGAATTCTCTGAATTCCATAAGAGAAACAGGCCCGAAAATGCGAGATGGTAATTAGATATAATGAAATCACTTGCTATCATTAGCTAGATGACGGAAGCAATCTATCTTCAACATGACCTTGATGTTTCTGTGAAAGGCTGGGAATACAATTAAGAGACCTCCATAACCATTACTTTTGCTGTCTAGCATGCCAACGGTAATGCAGAGTGTGAAGTACAATTAAGAAGCTGCTGTTATTTGTGTTATTCTATGGAAATGGTGTGTGTATCTCAAATGTAATATTTTGATCAGCCTGGAAAATCCAAGTGTGCAAGAAAATGGCTATGATTCATGTAGTTCTTTAATGTCTAGTCTAATTTAACCTCTTATGGAGGAGCTCAATTGCTTAAGGGCATGTCAGCAGATATTACATATAAATGAAAATTTATGATATGCCACCTGATAAGTTACCATAGTTTCCTATTCAAGCGAGCGTACTAATTGGGGGTTGTTACATTCGTAGTTGTGACATACTAGAGGCCCTTAAGTACATCTCGTGAAGAAAGCCCTTCATAGAAATGCAAGCCAAAGAATATAATTCCATCAAAGGTGGTGATATTACCCTTGTGATAGGGATGCACTTATAGTTAGAGCAGTGTTTTAAAACTTGGCCAGACCAGTGATCACCGAGTAAACCAAACTTGGCTGAGTCTCCTAGCACAACTCTATTTACTTATTCTTCTAACTCATCTCATCACCCCTCGGCTTCCAATTTCCATTATCAAACCTCAAGCACATCTCCAGAACTTCTCATTGCTTCAAATCAGTTTTTTAAATGTTTTGAACCTTTCATTAGGAATCCACAAACAACCATCAAAATCTAAAACCCTAAGTCCCTATTCTGGCCATGTATTTTAGTCATTCATCATCATCATCATTATCATCTTCTTCTCCTTCTTCTTCAATTCCCCAATTTTACCTGCACCCCAAAACCTTTCTCTTCAATTTCCCCTCTGCCGTCTTGTTGAGATCTCCCCTTCTCCACCCTTGTTTCACCCATTTCTATTGCTATACTAACATCTCATCTTCTTACTACCAAAGACTAAAGATAAAAAGAAGGAATTTGACCTGATCCCTGCCAAGTCGGGGCTGAGTCTATTTCTTCTAACCCTTAGTTAGATGAAAAAGTACTTCCAAATAAAGGTTTTACAACCTCCAAGCCTGCCACTTTATGAGAGGAGGTTACACCATTACCATGCTGTAACACTCCGACCCAACTTAATTCCATTTAGCGATTAATTAATAACGCTTTAGTTGTTGATTGTGTTTTGACGTCGTTTTGATTTCGCTCCGGGCCATGGTTAGGTAGTTGGGATGAGTTTAACCTTAATTAGGTAGACATAAGCCCTTTTTCGTAATTTTTGAGTTTATAAGACATCGTCATTTACGCATCATCTTAGCGTCAACACGTATATTCTGTTGAGCTTGTCGACTTTCATAATTGACTCGTATGCATTCGACTTCAATTGTTTTCGTTGACCCGTCATTTGGCTTGAACTGTAATTAGTATATATGCTTGGACTTATCTCCAATTTCCTTTTATCCTTATCCTATATAAGGCTTGAGCACCGACCTTTCTCCCTCATTTCTTCTCTTTTCTCACGTCAGCTCTCTCCTTTTCTCTTGTTCTCTCGATTCTCCTCTCCCCTTCTTCTCCAATTAAGCAATAAGGGAAAGAGCTAAGCTTACGGTAAGAGTTGGGGTTCTTATTCCTTTCCCTTTTCTTCGTCATCTTTCTTTTCTCGTTTGTTCTGGGACTTACACTTACGTCCCTTTCTTCTTCTTTGTTATGCATGCACGGCAGAGTAGACTTGTGTTGGACTTTGAATTTGAGCCTAAGGACAACTCTTCTCGTGTTTGAAATCATTTAAAGCGAGTATAAGCATGATTTGATTGAGCACATGTTGGTATGATATGATTGTTTTTAGTCCCTTATTACTTGTGCATGTATGTAAAGTGAATTACAGCCTTTTTGCCTTGATATTGTCTTGTTACTGGTTGTTTTCGCGATTGCGAATGTTCAGACTGCATACCCGTTCTGTATCAGAATAGACTGTCCGACCGATCGGGCAGCCCAAAATCGTTGTGATAGAACCAAAATTCGACCGGTCAGGAATTTATCCGACCGATCTGTTCTGTAACCCCTTGTTTTTTGTGAATTGGTCTGCACACTTAGAACTTTGTGTTCAGTCCCATTCTCCTAACTTCCCCAACAACCAAGGAACCTTTTAGGCTATTTTTGAGGGCTCCGTGGCTTGTAAATTCTATAAGAAAGTCTTTCTAAGACCTCCAATAAAAGAGTAGGTATGTAGGGGACCTAGTAGAACCTTCACATTAGAGAATGACCGCGACCCTTAACTTGCCCAATGGAAGACGAACATAGCATGAATGGTCTTGTGGGCTGTGAAGCATTCATGTGTGAATTGTTCAGTGTTAAGTACCCCCCCCCCCCCCCCCCCCCCCCCCCCCAATCGGTGTTGGTTTAAGGGACTTCGATGCACAATTACGCTACAATGCAATACTAGATAATAGTGCATCGGATAACTTAAAACTACATCATTATATACCGTTAGAAACACTGAATAACTATAATAGGGTGGTATAGTAAAAAACAATGATTCTTGCACAATAAGTTGATTTGCGTGTGCATATTGATTTCGGCCTTGCCCTTTACCCGTTCTGTGCTAGGGGAAACGATTGGATATCCATTGCGGATTTTGGGATTTGATGTGTTCAAGTTTGTATCTTTGTATGTTAATTCATTTTGTATAACTCTGATCTTTTGTAATCTTAGTATATCACTGTATTTACGTGTCATTTCTTGTGTGCTTGATACCTACAGCTTCCGCGTACATGTATGGTACATGTGAACCTTTCCTTGTGTGTGTATATTTAGATTTGGTTTGAGTGTATATACACGGGAGTACGTGTGTCATTGGTTAGGTTTTCGACTAACCCCGATCTCCTGGGCTCGGGTTGTGAAACATGTTTTCCTAGCATCCAATGCTATAAGACATTGAACCTCTTTGGTTCTATCCAGAATATGATCTCTTCAAGCAGAAGGAACAAATGTAGAAGAGGTTTTATCTTTAAACTATAGAGGACCTTTAGTTTTGACTTCTGAGAGAGAACACCTTGTGTTCAACAGGAGAGAACTAAACACATTTGATGTCTAATCAATCTCCTTAAGCTTACCCAAGGTGGCCCTGTTTTAAAAGATTAAAAATCTCTATTAGAAGAGATTGCTAATCTCCCTTTGAAGCCAGCAGGTACTGCTCTCAGGTTTTTCACAGATTCCGTCTGCTTATCAGAGGAGCTGATTGTGAGAGGTATATATTCAATAGAAACATAGTCTTTGGCTCAGGTCCTTTATGAAATCTGCGCTCTTTCTAAAAGCGAGGTCGGAAATCATTTGAGGATCTAATTATGTCAAGGACTTTCTGTTCTTGTAAAGAATAACCCTCGGTTAGCAGAAACTGCCAGCTGTATTCTTTGAATTGAATTAGAAGTTAATTTAGTTCCTTATGGCTCTTTGTTATAATTTTCGTCTTGTTTCTGAATATTGAGAATTTTTAGAATAAAATACGGTACATAAAAGTCCCAGACCTGGTCTTCAATCACTTTGCTAGCACAAGTATCATAAGGAAAGAGGAGAGAAGGTATTACCTTGAATAGAAATCTTCTTCTGTCTGCTGCTTAGCTGAGAACCTTAAATTTTCTTAACAGACTCTTAAGGAGTCTAACAGGATAGAACTATAGTCCTGTTCCTTATATTGTGAAGGTCATTGGGAGAAAGGCCAAGAAGAGATGTTTGCCTGTTCGCCATGTGTCAGACAGTTGTGGAACTTGCAGACTTCAAGGCCTTGTTCGCCGCAATTTTAATGTTGGGCAGATTCTGTGACTGCATTGGCCTGTGTACTGAGAAAGGTTTACCAAAATCTTCTAGAGTTTGCTGAAATGTTCAGGTTGTCCTCTCTCATCCCTTCTATTTTTAGGGATAAAATATGATGCAACAGATTTTACTGCGAACTAGATTGAAGCCCATCTCCGAGGGTTCTTTTTGCATTTTCAGGGTTGCATATGACCATTTCAGCTAATTATTCTGAAAGCCAGAGGCCATGTTCCCTTCCATGTCTAAACCTAAGTTAACAGTATCTAAATCTTCAAAAAATCTAGATAAAAAAGTCCTTGAAACAAGGCAAAAACCTCAACACCCTGTAGAGGTATATCAGACATCCAGCTAAATGCACCATTAAATTAAATATATCAAAAGGTTTAATTTATGAAACCATTGAACTTTAATGTTGATTGTACCTAATAAATAAACTTGAATGCCAATTATACTTAATCAAGGATTAGGATAATTAGATTGAACAGCTACTTTGCCTGATTGGAACTTTTACCTTGCCTGCTGCCATGACTGTAATGCATCTGGATTATTTTTTAAAATGCCCACCTCCTATGGAGCCCATTGGATGCTTGACAATCGAGGGAGGTTTGTAGGAGGTTCAATAAATTTGGAATTGGATTGTGGGAAAATGTATTGATGGATATTTTATACGGACATTTCAGACAACTTCATGAAGTTCTATATCGATCTGATTTATTTTTGTCTACAAGGCACAGAGATTCCTTTTTACGAAATCAAATAACTGTATTGGTATAATTTTAGGAAAAAGCTTGATTGCAGGCTTTTGTTTGATGGAGGAGCTGGTGTTGACCGTGAAATGTTCATTATATCAAAGCCAAAACAGCAATGGGGTTTTGAATTTACATTTACGATGGAAGGAATGGTCAGTTTTACACAAAGGACTCATTCAAAATGGTTGCATTTTGTTTCTTCTCCGCCTAAAGTAATTATTAATATGACCTTTTAATGATTCATTTTGCATACAGGTGAGGGATTCTAGATTGGCAAGTGAGAATCAAAAGAACTTTGAAAACTATTTAAAGGAAAACCCACCTGGGAAATCACGAATTAGGATGAAAACTACTATTGTTACTAGAGCATTGCGGCCTACGTACAAGTTGTCTGATCTCCACATTCCTACAGAGATGGCAAGAACCGAATTATATTATCGCTAGTTTTTTGCAACTCAGCTCTTTACTTGTAATTGTTAATGTTTCTTATTTACTTTCTATCTTTACAGAGAAACAGCATTGAGCTATTCAACAAGTTTTATGAATCAAAGAATCACTGGAAGCTGAAATGGATATATTCCGTAAGCACTTGTAAAATGGTCGAGCAGGTTTAGATCAAAAGTCGTTAAACTGAGAGTCACAACTAGTCAGGTCAGTTATCTGAGGCCGAGTGTCTATTTATACTTCATAACAATTGGCAGAAAGTTTAGCACTAATGCTTATTTAAATTGTCTATAGGCAACAGCTTTATTACTCTTCAATACTTCGGATAGACTAACCTACCAAGACATCAAGTTGCATTTGAACTTAACTGATGAAGACGTGACTAGATTGCTGCATTCTCTGTCTTGTGCCAAATATAAGATTCTTAATAAGGAACCCAATACTAAGACTGTCTCTTCAACTAATATGTTTGAATTCAATGCCATGCTCACTAGCGGGATGAAGAAAATTGAGGTTGTGTCATTTTTTAGCCCCTAATTTCACACTTCTATTTTCCTTTTATACTCTTTTAAGGAATCGTATTGAAGTTATTTTACTTAATCTATGTTACAGTAGCTGAAGTTGAAATATTTTAGACAGTAATCTTAGCTTGATAATGTTAATATTTATGGATCAATCTACTTGCTTTTGGAAATGTAGATCCCTTTCCCTCTTGAATGTGAATGTCTTGTATCTAAAATTGTTGAGATAGAGATCATGTTAATGGGTGGATGGTTTCTAGGTTGAAGCTTGGAAATGAGTTCCAGTTTGTGCTAAATGTTGAAGGATCAACGGTGGCTGAGATACTGGGGATTGACCACAAAGCTACACTAAAACCCACATTAACTGCTTTGGCTGATGAGGCTAAGAAAAGTTCTATGGCGAAATTAAAGGAGTTAATTTCACTACAACAACAGTCACGAGAAAATGCTACAAAACATGAGGCTAAGA
This sequence comes from Sextonia rubra, assembly GCA_037013555.1. Taxonomy (NCBI): domain Eukaryota; kingdom Viridiplantae; phylum Streptophyta; class Magnoliopsida; order Laurales; family Lauraceae; genus Sextonia; species Sextonia rubra. Next base: position 14,354,674 of record JASUAD010000001.1, on the reverse strand, counting down.
AAACCCATTTGGCTGCTCTTCAGTCCAGGCTTGAAGAGGTAAGGAGTTATAGCTTCCATCACTTTGGCTTTATGTTGAATAACATGCATGTCTGAACAATGAATCCATTGTTTCTCTCTATCTGAACAATGAAAATGCTGAAAAACATGAGGCAAAGAAAATATTGTTTTTGTTTCTTTTTTTGCAATCCTTTACTCTAGTCTTGGTGCAAGCATGTAATTGGATTGGGTTCTTCAACCTAGAATTAGTCATTACCAAACAAGTGTTTGATTAATCAATAATTCCCATTGTTAATCCCTTTGGTCACTTCGTTGTTTCTTAGACTGTTTGTGGGTTTAGTTCAGTTGAACTGAACCTTAATGGTTGAGTTACTTGGGTGGATGCTGGTTTTTGAACTTTGAAGTCATCTTTCTCTTCCCTTAATAAGAGCTTATTTTTGCATGCCTGCCTATCATATATTTTTTTTTAGATGGAGAAAAACTCTAGCTTATGCTCTCTTATGACTCAGACTCCTGTCCTTAACCAGCTGTGCTACAGGTGGAGACCTGCCATATATTATTTACATGAGGCAGTGGGCTTGCTAATTTGTTAATGAGTTGAGCTTACGTCTTGTATGCGGCTTGCAAGAGTTATGTCATCAACCCACTTGGAAAGCTGCCTACTAAAGTTCCATCAGCTTACACAGTGATTCTACTACTGGTCTTGTTTGTATTCTTAAAATGAACTGTGTGGAACCCACATTGTTTACGTCGTCAACTAGATGTACTCCACATTCGGTGGCAGAATATTTGGGATTGATTGGATTTGAACCAAGTCAATTTTAACATTAACTAAGACTTGGAGCAATTTTAAACCCATCTTTTTATTTACATCACAAACACGTGATAGCTGTGTAGATGGCTGTAAAAATTGCCTTTGAGTAACATGAGATGCAGCTGAGCAAGGAATGTACTGATGCATATTGAAGATATGCAAAGCCTTCAATGAGGGTAATTTACTTATCATGTGACTTTGTCCTAACAATTCCCAATGGGAAAGTCCAAAAATTTTCAAATCATGGAACTGATGAGTGATGACCCATCAGAAGGACATAAAAAAAATCACAATGCTTCTGTTTTGAGCAAGTAGATTCATAAAATGAAACGTCACATTCAATTCCTGATATTTAATTTGTCTTTTGCCTATTCATCTTTCTACCTATTCATATGTGTATGTCCTTGCATTAGATTTGTAAAATAAAATGAAGCGTCACTTTCAATTCCTGATATTTAATTTGTCTTCTACCAAATCTTTTTAATAGGCTAAAGAGCTTCAGAACCAAATGGAACAGGATTATGACATTGGGTAAGTCCTGTTTTCCTATACAGCTTTGAGGAAAGTGTAGCAAAAGCTTTTAAAGAAGCAGCGGCAATGGGAGTAATAATGCATGATAGGCCGGATTATCCACGACGACTATAACACTCCGACCCAACTTAACTCGGATTAGCGACTAAGTAATGCCCAATCAGTTGTTATTTGTGTCATGGGTATGTTTTTGTTTTGTTTTGGGTAATAGATAGGTAGTCGAATTGAGTTTGACTCGGGTTTAGGTTGATTTGAGCCCTTTTTCGTAATTTTTGCTTTTGTCGGATGTTATCAGTTTTGCATCATCTTGGTGTCAACACTTGTATTTCGTTGAGCTCATTAATCTTCGTAACTGACTCATATGCAAATGACTTCGTTTGCTTCTATTGAATCGTTATTTGACTCGAACTGTAATTTGTGTAAATGCTTGGACCTTTTTGTAATTTGGGTGAATTCTTATCTTATATAACAACCCAACCACCGCCTCACTCTTTCTTCTTCATCGTCTCTGTCTCCCTCTTTCGTCACTTCTTTTTTCTTTTTTCTTCTTCCATTTCCTTCTTGATCAAGCCAAGGAAGAGAGTTATGCACTCATCGTTTTCTTGTGAATTCTAAGGTATGCCTTGTATTTTCGCTGTGGTTCTCCCGTTTCTTCCTCTTTTCACGTTAGTCACTGTACATGTACTCAACGTTCCTTTTGTTTCTTGCGTGCTTGACGAGTAGAATTGTGTCTAGACAGCGGATTGAGCCTAAGGACAACGACGTGTGTGTGTGAATTCCATTTGAGGTAAGTATAAGCACAAGAGGGTTGAATACTTGTTGATAATGCCTTGATTGTTTTTAATTCTTGCTACTCTTGCATAGTTTGATGATGTACAACCCTCTTGTATCAGATTCTATGTGGTTGTCCTCTTTGTTCTTAATTTTGCCCAACTTCAGTTGTTCTGTAACATGTTCAGGAAATCGACCCAGTACAGTCACAGCTAAGCCGTAAACTGTACTGCGGCTGAGCCGTAAATTGTACTATGGCTAAGCCGTAACCCTAGCCGTGACCTAGTTGTAGATCAATACAGGGTGACCTTTTGAAATAACTAAGAGTTGGCATTTCGCTGCTTTTCTACGGTCTAGCTACGGCTAAGCCGTGAATTGTGCATGAATGGTTCTTAGGGCTGTGATTCATTTGTGCATGTTGTGTAATACTCCGATCCCCTTTGAGCCGGATTAGTGGCTCATTAGTGTGTGTTTCTGTTGTTTTATTCTTTTGGACTTGGTTTTGGGTCTTGGATAAGTAGTTGAGTGACCTTTGACCTGGAATAGGTAGTTCTAAGCCCTTTTTCGTAATTTTGCTTTTGCTTTGCTTGCATCATATTTGCATCATCTTGGTCTCAGCACGTGTATTTTGTTGAGCTCGTTATATTCCGTAACTGTGTCAGATCCAATTGGAGAAGTTGGACCTTCGTGTGACTTAAACTGTAAATAGCTTAAACCCATTGGATCTTGTTTTAAACTTCCAAATCTATATAAATGAGTCATATCCCAGGTGTCTCTCTCTCTCTCTTGCTCATTCACTTGATCGACTGCATGCAAGAACTCCAGGAGAGCCACGTTGATCTTCTTCCTCTCCACTTCGGTTTTCTCTCTTTCTTTTGATTGGGTTGCTACTCTCTGTTTGGTTGGGATTCTTTCCCTCCTCTCATCTCTGTCTTTGTTTTGGTAAGTGGGTTCTTCCCAATTCTTTCTTCTTCATCTCCAATTGCTTCTCCCATCCTCTGATTGCTGTGTCTTCATCTCATGCATGTGTTATTTCTTTGATTTGCTTTGATTTTAGTGGATTTGGAGCTTGAGTCAGTGGATTGGTAGAGCTTTGAGGCAAGTATAAGTACAGGCTTTGATAACACATATGGGTGTTTGTTTGAATGCTTTGATTTCCATCTTCTTTAGTATCTATGATGTTTACAGCCAATTCTAAGGTGTTAGGGACCTAAAGGGCTTGTTTTGATGATGTTTCTGTACAATTTCTCAACTTCTGTACTCAGCCCGATTTTGTTCTGTATTGTACGGCTAAGCCGTAACCTTCTACGGCTCACTTTCCAGAGACTTGAAATTTCGAGTTTGTTCTACGGCTAGGCTACGGCTAAGCCGTAAATTGTCCAACTTTCCAGAGCCGTAAGCTAGCCGTGACCCAACCGTAACCCAGCCGTGAATTAAATCTCTGATCAGTCGAAACTTTTTCTGCTATCAGTGCTCTTACGGTGAAGCTACGGCTAAGCCGTGATAGTCTATGGCTAAGCCGTGGACTCCACCGTAGCTCAGCAGTGAGATGTATCAGATCAGAGGTGGAAGATGACAGTTTAGCCGTGTTCTGAAGGGAACCACGGCTAAGCCGTAGTGCATGTTACGGCTAAGCCGTAAGATGCATACGGCTAAGCCATAGGTCACCCATGGCTAAACCGTAAGACCTGTAAAATATTAGGATAATGGTGTGACCTTGTAGGGCTCAAATACAGGTTAACCATACCCGTAAACTGGCCCAATGGATTCTTTGGATCGCATGAATAGTCTGTTAGGCTGTGACTTATTCATGTGAGTGTTGATCACTGTTAAGCACCTCCCCATGGGTGTTGGTTTAAGGGACGTCGGTGCACGCAAAGATTACATTGCAACACTTTGATGGCAACGGTGCATTGACTAACTTAAAACTACATCAACATGCACGGTTGGTGACAGTGAATAACTGTATTAGGACTGGCTTGTAATGAACCTTGACTCCGTATTAATCTGAGATGCATTGCATATTGTTTATAGTTTTGCCCTCTATTCTGTCAACCTATGTTTATGCATTCCGCAGTCATTTCGCTTTCGTTCTGTACATCTGTTTTATTCTTCATTCTGCACTATGATCTATGTTGTGCTTTGGTTTAATATATATGCTTTGTTGGCTTTGTCTATCTCTGAGTTGGGTATTCCCTGGTGGCTCTGCCCAGAGGTTAATACGTGAGGATAAGATCCGGTCTTTGTCATCGGTGAGTCCAAAGCGGATAATCTCCCTTTCTATGGATTTGATTGGTATTAGTCTGGCTCTGCTCAGCCTCAGCCCTAGGATGCCCGACGAGGTTACCTCTGGCTTAGATCTCTGTATCTCTGTATAACTGCAGTGTCGCTTTGTCTTGGGACCCCGGAACCCAGGAAACCGAGACCCACTTGTACCCTTGGCCCGGTCAGTGGTGTTCTCCTCTGCTCTGCTCTGCTCTGCTCTCTATTGGAGAGAACATGGTTAACGTAGTAGCCACTTAGTTCAGTATTTCTATGTTTGATTCAAATATCATGTTTTACTTCTATGCACGATTTGCTTAGCATACTAAGATGAAACTCGGTATTTAACCTTCTGTCATTATTTTATTCACTTTGATACTATGAGTGTTTCTTCCCTGTTACTTATATTTGCTGGATCGTTGTATTCATTGTGTTGTCTGTGCTGTTGCAGGCACAGATCCCTTGCCCAGCTCCCCGGCGGTCGAGGAGGCTGCAGGGCCGAGCATAAAGGCACCCTCCGGTCTGGCAGAGTGGGCCTGATCACCTCTGCCAAGTGCGTGCATGCATATCAGTGGCCTTTTGTTTTGAGTGGGGTTTTGAGACTGTGTATTTTGGGACTTGGGACTTTGGACTTTGTCATCTGTTTATTTGTACATCTTTTTTTTTGTCGCGTACTCAGACTTGTATTTGGTTTTCTAGTTGTATTTATCTTTGTCTTTTCCGTTCCGCATTTGTTTTAGCTTCCGCTATTATTTTCCTTTGTTGCTTGCTATGATATGTACAGCTTCCGCGTACGCTTAGTTCGCACGTGTTAGATCCCTTGTGTGCGTGCATCTGGACTGGGTTTGGATGCACGTGCACGGGAGTACGTGTGTCACCGGTTTAGTTTTTCGCTAACCCTCGACTTCTGGGCTCGGGTCGTGACATACGTATTGTATGGTAGCAAGGCAAATCTCAGCCGACTCGCCCAGCCCAGAAGCAGAACCGTCAGACAGTACGAGCTTATGCTACTACACATGAGGGCGCGGAGGAGGCCACGGTCGTGGAAGGTAAAATTTTAATTTCTGATGTTGAAGCTTTAGCCTTATTTGACTCCGGGTCTACGCGTTCATACGTAGCACCCCATTTTGCTGTGCAGCTTTGACAGCGACCCACACCACTTCCATACTTGTTACTAGTATCCACTCCGGTTGGTAAACGGGTGGAGTGCAGAGTCTTCTACCCTCAGTGTGATGTGCGGATAGCTGGTCATCAGCTCCCGGTAGACCTCGTGTTGCTCACAACACTGGATTTTGATGTGATTCTTGGTATGGACTGGCTTGCGAGATATCATGCTTGTATCAATTGCTACAGCAAAGCTATCTATTTTGATCTGGGCAGCGGTTTTCGATTTGAGGGCAGCCAGACGAAGTGCCCAAGGCGTGTGATCTCTGCTTGTAAAGCAGACAGGATGCTTCGTAGAGGATGTGAGGGATTTCTTGCATTCGTTTCAGAGAAAAAGGATCAGCGACAGCTCAGTGAGATCCCAGTAGTCAGCGAGTTCCCGGATGTTTTTCCAGAGGATGTGCCAGAGTTGCCTCCAGTTCGAGAGGTAGAGTTCTCGATTGACGTGATACCAGGTACAGCACCCATCAGTAGAGCTCCATATCGTATGGCACCTGCAGAGTTGTTGGAATTGAAGAAACAGTTGCAGGAATTACTGGATAAAGGGTTCATACGCCCAAGTGTTTCACCTTGGGGAGCTCCTGTATTGTTTGTTAAGAAGAAGGATGGCAGTTTTCGGATGTGCATTGACTACAGGCAGTTGAACAAAGTGACTATCAAGAACAAATATCCATTGCCTAGGATCGATGAGTTGTTCGATCAGCTTCAGGGTGCAGCTTACTTCTCGAAGATTGACTTGAGGTCAGGGTATCACCAGCTCAGGGTGAAGGATGAGGATGTTCCTAAGACAGCTTTCAGGACTCGGTATGGACACTACGAGTTCCTCGTCATGCCATTTGGTTTGACGAACGCACCCGCAGCTTTTATGGCGTTGATGAACAGGGTGTTTACTTCCTTCTTGGACCAGTTTGTTGTGGTTTTCATAGATGACATATTGGTCTATTCGAAGACTGCTGAGGAACATACAGACCATCTGAGGAAAGCATTGCAGCTGCTTAGAGATCACAAGTTGTATGCCAAGTTGTCCAAGTGTGATTTCTGGTTAGAGCAAGTTGTATTTCTGGGTCATAAGATTTCTAGAGAAGGATTGATGGTGGATCCGGCTAAGATTGAGGCAGTAGTCCATTGGCCCCGTCCTAGATCAGTGACAGAGATTAGGAGTTTTCTGGGATTGGCGGGATACTACCGCAGGTTTGTACAGGACTTCTCGAAGATCTCAGCCCCGCTGACTCAGTTGACTCGAAAGAAGGTTCCATATGAGTGGACGGAGAAGTGTGAGCGTAGTTTTCAGATGTTGAAAGAAAAGCTCACTACGGCGCCAGTGTTGACTCTCCCTGATGGTAGTGAGGGATTCGTGATTTATTCCGATGCCTCTAGAGTTGGACTAGGCTGTGTACTGATGCAGAATCAGAAAGTTATTGCCTATGGATCCAGACAGCTGAAGGAGCATGAGAAGAACTATGCCACACATGACTTGGAGCTAGCAGCCATTGTGTTTGCACTAAAGTTGTGGCGGCATTACCTGTACGGTGTTAAGTTCGAGGTCCATTCCGATCATCACAGTCTACAGTATTTGTTTGATCAGCATGACTTGAATATGAGACAGCGAAGGTGGTTGGAGTTCATCAAAAATTACGACTTTCCGATCAAGTACCACCCAGGCAAAGGGAATGTAGTTGCAGATGCACTCAGCAGGAGGACAGACAGTCTTCAGGTGTTGGCAGGATTCTATATGCTTGTGCATGACCAGCCTGTTGAGGTTCGGATGGTAGGTGGATTAGTGACGTTAGCTACTACCGTCGTGTTTCAGCCTGAAGTGATTCAGCAGATCAAGGATCGCCAGTTTGAGGACCCCCTCCTGGTGAAGTTCAGAGATCGGATTACAGATCGACCGGATTTCAGCTTGGTAGACGGAGTTTTGTACTTCAGGAATCGATTGTGTGTTCCCGCTGTGGATGAGCTGAAAGATAAGTTGATGACAGATGCACACGATGCCCGATATGCGATGCACCCAGGGAGTACGAAGATGTACCGGAACTTGAAGGATAGATTTTGGTGGAACAATATGAAGCGGAAGATCGCAGGGTTCGTAGCTCGATGTTTGACCTGTCAGAGGGTAAAAGCTGACCATCAGCGACCTCCAGGATCATTGCATCCATTGCACACTCCGCAGTGGAAGTGGGAGCACATTACTATGGATTTCGTCTCCGGTTTTCCGCCGACCAGCAGAAAGAACAATGCTATCTGGGTAATAGTGGACAGATTGACCAAGTCAGCGCATTTCCTTCCGTTCAAGAAAGGGATGACATTCACAGAGATGGCCAGGAAGTTTGTTGACGAGATAGTCCGATTGCATGGCACCCCAGTATCGATTGTGTCGGATCGTGATAGTCGTTTTGTGTCTTCATTCTGGAAAGCATTTCAGGAAGCTATGGGCACGAAGCTGAGTTTTAGTACGGCATACCACCCTCAGACCGACGGACAGTCGGAGCGTACCATTCAGACGTTGGAGGATATGCTCAGGGCTAGTGTGCTGAACTTTGAGAAGGAATGGGATACGCATCTGGCATTGTGTGAGTTTGCCTACAACAACAGCTTCCACGAGAGTATTGGTATGGCACCTTATGAGGCTCTATACGGACGAAAGTGCAGAACCCCAGTGTGCTGGGAAGAGGTAGGAACAAGGAGTTTCCATGGTCCGACAATCATTGCGGAGACGACAGAGAAAGTGCAGAAAGTGATAGAGAATCTGAAAATCGCTCGGTCCAGGCAGAAGAGCTATGCAGATACTCGGAGGAGACCTTTGGCATTCCAAGTTGGAGATTGGGTGTTTCTTAAAGTTTCTCCGATGAAGGGCACAGTTCGATTTGGTCAGAAGGGTAAGTTAGCTCCGAGATATGTAGGACAGTTTGAAGTCAAGAGTCGAGTTGGTGATTTAGCCTATCGGTTGACGCTTCCAGTTGAGTTCTCCGGTGTTCACGATGTATTCCATGTGTCGATGCTCCGTAAGTATGTGCCAGATCCGAGCCATGTGATTCGCTACGATGATATCCAGATTCAGCCTAATGCAACTTACGTTGAGCGTCCGCTTCGCATCGTTGGGACACGAGAGCAGATTCTCCATACCAGGACTATCAGATGGGTTAAAGTGTTGTGGGAACATCATGGTCCAGATGAGGCTACATGGGAGCTAGAGGAGCAGCTAGCGCGCCAGTACCCACAGCTCTTTGCGCAGGTAGGTAGTCATTCCGAGGACGGAATGATTCCCAGTGGGGGAGGATGTAACACTCCGATCCCCTTTGAGCCGGATTAGTGGCTCATTAGTGTGTGTTTCTGTTGTTTTATTCTTTTGGACTTGGTTTTGGGTCTTGGATAAGTAGTTGAGTGACCTTTGACCTGGAATAGGTAGTTCTAAGCCCTTTTTCGTAATTTTGCTTTTGCTTTGCTTGCATCATATTTTCATCATCTTGGTGTCAGCACGTGTATTTTGTTGAGCTCGTTATATTCCGTAACTGTGTCAGATCCAATTGGAGTCAATTGGAGAAGTTGGACCTTCGTGTGACTTAAACTGTAAATAGCTTAAACCCATTGGATCTTGTTTTAAACTTCCAAATCTATATAAATGAGTCATATCCCAGGTGTCTCTCTCTCTCTTGCTCATTCACTTGATCGACTGCATGCAAGAACTCCAGGAGAGCCACGTTGATCTTCTTCCTCTCCACTTCGGTTTTCTCTCTTTCTTTTGATTGGGTTGCTACTCTCTGTTTGGTTGGGATTCTTTCCCTCCTCTCATCTCTGTCTTTGTTTTGGTAAGTGGGTTCTTCCCAATTCTTTCTTCTTCATCTCCAATTGCTTCTCCCATCCTCTGATTGCTGTGTCTTCATCTCATGCATGTGTTATTTCTTTGATTTGCTTTGATTTTAGTGGATTTGGAGCTTGAGTCAGTGGATTGGTAGAGCTTTGAGGCAAGTATAAGTACAGGCTTTGATAACACATATGGGTGTTTGTTTGAATGCTTTGATTTCCATCTTCTTTAGTATCTATGATGTTTACAGCCAATTCTAAGGTGTTAGGGACCTAAAGGGCTTGTTTTGATGATGTTTCTGTACAATTTCTCAACTTCTGTACTCAGCCCGATTTTGTTCTGTATTGTACGGCTAAGCCGTAACCTTCTACGGCTCACTTTCCAGAGACTTGAAATTTCGAGTTTGTTCTATGGCTAGGCTACGGCTAAGCCGTAAATTGTCCAACTTTCCAGAGCCGTAAGCTAGCCGTGACCCAACCGTAACCCAGCCGTGAATTAAATCTCTGATCAGTCGAAACTTTTTCTGCTATCAGTGCTCCTACGGTGAAGCTACGGCTAAGCCGTGGACTCCACCGTAGCTCAACAGTGAGATGTATCAGATCAGAGGTGAAAGATGACAGTTTAGCCGTGTTCTGAAGGGAACCACGGCTAAGCCGTAGTGCATGTTACGGCTAAGCCGTAAGATGCATACGGCTAAGCCGTAGGTCACCCATGGCTAAACCGTAAGACCTGTAAAATATTAGGATAATGGTGTGACCTTGTAGGGCTCAAATACAGGTTAACCATACCCGTAAACTGGCCCAATGGATTCTTTGGATCGCATGAATAGTCTGTTAGGCTGTGACTTATTCATGTGAGTGTTGATCACTGTTAAGCACCTCCCCATGGGTGTTGGTTTAAGGGACGTCGGTGCACGCAAAGATTACATTGCAACACTTTGATGGCAACGGTGCATTGACTAACTTAAAACTACATCAACATGCACGGTTGGTGACAGTGAATAACTGTATTAGGACTGGCTTGTAATGAACCTTGACTCCGTATTAATCTGAGATGCATTGCATATTGTTTATAGTTTTGCCCTCTATTCTGTCAACCTATGTTTATGCATTCCGCAGTCATTTCGCTTTCGTTCTGTACATCTGTTTTATTCTTCGTTCTGCACTATGATCTATGCTGTGCTTTGGTTTAATATATATGCTTTGTTGGCTTTGTCTATCTCTGAGTTGGGTATTCCCTGGTGGCTCTGCCCAGAGGTTAATACGTGAGGATAAGATCCGGTCTTTGTCATCGGTGAGTCCAAAGCGGATAATCTCCCTTTCTATGGATTTGATTGGTATTAGTCTGGCTCTGCTCAGCCTCAGCCCTAGGATGCCCGACGGGGTTACCTCTGGCTTAGATCTCTGTATCTCTGTATAACTGCAGTGTCGCTTTGTCTTGGGACCCCGGAACCCAGGAAACCGAGACCCACTTGTACCCTTGGCCCGGTCAGTGGTGTTCTCCTCTGCTCTGCTCTGCTCTGCTCTCTATTGGAGAGAACATGGTTAACGTAGTAGCCACTTAGTTCAGTATTTCTATGTTTGATTCAAATATCATGTTTTACTTCTATGCACGATTTGCTTAGCATACTAAGATGAAACTCGGTATTTAACCTTCTGTCATTATTTTATTCACTTTGATACTATGAGTGTTTCTTCCCTGTTACTTATATTTGCTGGATCGTTGTATTCATTGTGTTGTCTGTGGTGTTGCAGGCGCAGGTCCCTTGCCCAGCTCCCCGGCGGTCGAGGAGGCTGCAGGGCCGAGCATAGAGGCACCCTCCGGTCTGGCAGAGTGGGCCTGATCACCTCTGCCAAGTGCGTGCATGCATATCAGTGGCCTTTTGTTTTGAGTGGGGTTTTGAGACTGTGTATTTTGGGACTTGGGACTTTGGACTTTGTCATCTGTTTATTTGTACATCTTTTTTTTTGTCGCGTACTCAGACTTGTATTTGGTTTTCCAATTGTATTTATCTTTGTCTTTTCCGTTCTGCATTTGTTTTAGCTTCCGCTATTATTTTCCTTTGTTGCTTGCTATGATATTTACAGCTTCCGCGTACGCTTAGTTCGCACGTGTTAGATCCCTTGTGTGCGTGCATCTGGACTGGGTTTGGATGCACGTGCACGGGAGTACGTGTGTCACCGGTTTAGTTTTTCGCTAACCCCCGACTTCTGGGCTCGGGTCGTGACATGTTGTCCAGCTGTTAAGTACCTCCCCATATGTGTTGGTTTAATGGACTTCGATACACTTTTTTCAATACAATGCAACACATCTTATAGAAACAACTGTGTATCGAATAACTTAAAACTACATCAGCATGCACGGTTAGAAACACTGGACAGCTAGGTTATGGTTGGCTAGTAAACAACATTGATTCCCTAATGGTAATTTGAGTTGCATTGCATAATGATTTTTGGTTTTGCTCTCCTAATCACGTGGTAAGCATTCTGCGCTGGGGCAATGATTGGTTAATCCCCGAGGCCTCTGTCCATGGTATATCTCGGGCAGAAATAGTTGACTCCATGTTCTTATCCTTGTACTGATTGGGGATTATTGCAACTCGATTTCAAGCCTTGAGTTCACGCTTGATCTTAGTTGATGCACATACTACTATATTGTTTGCTGTGATATGACCTGATATTGCTTGACCGGTTGACATATACACTGATCGATGTGCATCACATGACTTGACTGATCTAGTATATTTGGTGCTACTTAGCCTCAGCCTCAGGATACTCGACGGGGTTGATTTTGGCCTAGTTTGTTATTGCCTCTGCAGAGTGCTACCATCCTGGGATTCCGGACCCCGGGAAATAGAGACCCATTCGTACCCTGGTCTGGTCGATGGTATTCTCGTACCGATTGCTCTCGAAAGGGAGAATATAGCAAATGTAGTAACCACCTTGATAGTACATCTATTTATGATTCTGATAGCATGCTCACTCATACGCACGATTTGCCTAGTATACGAACATGACAGTTATGGATCTTTATGTACTAAGGTTTCTGAGAATTGATAGACACAACGTGTGTTAACTTCTTGTTGCTTATACTTTGCTAAGTCGTTGTACTTATTAGTTATTCTTGGTGTTGCATGCTCAAATCCCTCTTCCGACTTTTTGTCGATCAACCAGACTTCAAGAGAGGCACGCAATGCCCCATCCGGACTAGAGGAGTGGACTCGATCCATTCTTCTAAGAGCGGTTTGCATCACTTTAGTCTTTTTGAGTATGTGGGAAATTGCATTGACATTGCAATCAGGGTTTTGGGTCATCCATGTGTTTTGACCTTGTGACCGTTATCTTCTATTTAGATGTACATTTTTGTAAAATAACTGTTTAACCTCTTGCAATCATTGTTCCTTTAGTATTTCTTTATGTTATGGAATGATACGTACATCTTCCGCGTACTCTTTGTTTGCATGTGTGAATGATCCTTTGTGTGCGTCCACTTGGACTAGGTCTTGGTGTGCGTGCACGGGAGTACGTGTGTCACTGGTTAGATTTTAATTAATCCCCGATTTCTGGGCTCGGGTTGTGATAGCGACTATGTGATGTAAAACTTCTTCAATTACTAAATGGCGATCCACGCACACAATCGTTACATTTTTTGAAACTGCATTTGAAGTTGACAAGGAAGTTGAGTAGCTGTTAAAATAGCATTCATCCGACTTGCAAATTGCCACAATTCCTCAAACAAAGAGGACTTCCGTGACTTTCTTTGGAAGATAAGTCAGAACCCAAACACAGGCGAAACAAATCAAGAAATATTAGAGATGCATTCTTAATTAAATGTTGCTGGTTTTAGTTCTTTTACCAGTGACATAGCAGACAGAGAAATTGGACAGAGAAAGTGGAAAAACAGGCTGCTCGCAATAAATAATGATGTTACAAGCTCCAAATTATCAACAGGGCTTATTGATATAATGCTAGATAGGCTTAAGTGTGTGCAAGAAGAAGAGCTGGCTTTTCTTGTCACCATAATAGCAACTTGTGGCCTAAAATTATTGAATGTAACACGAATTTTTAATTATTGTGTTAAAAAAGAATTTTAATGATTACATTTGTATGAATGTGAATACTACAATTATTCTATTTTATTTTTAAATATGTGATTAGTAGTGGTTTAAAAAACTTATGATTTTAAAAAATATTATTAAAACTGTTTTAAAGAAGTTAAAAAAATGGCAATAAAATATTAAGGAATAATTTGAAACGGTTTTCAAAATTTTTGCTACACCCATTTCTGGGGATTCATTTAGAAACAATTTCAAACCGTTCCAAATGAACATTTTTGGTGTAGTGATGAGGTCCACCATCACAACATGAGATTGGCAGCCTCAGACCGTTAGAACTCACGAGTTGAACTTGACTGGAATGTTTCATTGGGTTGGTCCAAAACTGAGTTTGGCAGGTAATTCAATTCACTACCATCATGACCACATAATTAAACAACGAAAGACAATAATATTTACAAGCAAAGCTCCTAAATATCTCACCACACCACACTTCAGATTTTACAGGATACACCATTCAAACAATTGTAAAAATGATAAAATTGTCCCTTTTTATTAAAATACTAAAACTCTCTCGTTCACCTACAGCAAAAGTTTGAACTTACAAACCTACTCATGCTACAACATGTCTTTAAGCAGCTAAGCAATAGTCATGCAGAAGTTTGAACTTACAAACCTACTCATGCAGAAGTTTAAACTTACAAACCTACTCATGCTACAACATGTTTCTAACCAGCTAAGTAATAATCGAGGACACTTAGCTACTTCTTGTTTTTAATATTTTTATATAATAATTGAACTTCAATATTATAAACGGATTATAAGCCATGTAGCAAGATAATAAAGCCCATTGGTCGTAGAAAATGAAAGGATGGTAAGTGAAAATTTTAAACCTGCTAGGCCTACTCTTTCCTCGGCCTATTGTGCACATTTGTCCTAGCTATGATTATCTTACCCTCTAATATACTATCATTTAAGAATGAGCCCTAGACAAATTACAAGCGCTATTGATTAGGATGATTTTTGGGTTGATGTCATGCACACACTCAAGTCTCATTTATAAGTTCAATCCGCTTTACCTGTAATTAAACAAGTTAGGCTCTACAAGGTAGACTACACCACCCCCTCTTTTCATCTAGCCAGGGGGCATGGAACCCACAAGGACACTTACCCACACGAGGAGAGAGCACCTGCAATTTTGCAAGAAAAGGGCAATACACATGGGGAGAGAGATGGGGGAAGACTCACGTAGAGGTGTACCCTACCAAGACTTGAAAAAGTCCAAAAACCCACTAACTTTAGAAATTTAATGGTTTCTTAATTTCCCCCATTTTTTTTTTCTTTTACATTGAGCCCCCGGGGAGAGAGCACCTACAAAAGTATACGAAGGGCTCAACCCTACGTGAGTAGTGGCATTTTTAACCGGGAAAACCCCTCTTTCTTGGCTGACCATCCTCGAGTGAATGGTTCTGGACCAAATATTATCCATAAGTATACACTATGTAAACTAAATACACATATACATACATATGTACACTGAAAAAGGTTGACCTTGATAACCTATGAGTAAGATAAATTGAGCTTCATTTGGCCGGGGCTGTTCAACCCCAAAAATGGGGACCATGATTAATTGAGTGACAACGGTCTGCCTCGTGAGTTCAGGAACGAAAAAAAGGGCATAGACCTCGCTGACAGTTCTCAACTACCAATCGTCGCCGTCCCTAATCAATCACTTCATTCTCCGGTCCTGAGCGTCATACTCTCCTGAATCCTCATTTCGTCGTATACAAGTTGGTAGGTATGTCACCCAGCATTGCATGATCTACACCGTTGATTTGATAAATGATTGTTTAGATAGGGGACCAGTAACTCAGTGAATAGCTGCGAGATTGGAACGCAAACTATCATTCGGGATTTCTGGTATGTCACAGTAAAGAACCAACAGCGACCTATGGAGAAGAGTAACAGAGGAAGTAGAGAAAGAGTAGCTTTCATCCTCAGATGGATTGTCCTTTAGTCTACTCAAATTTGGCTAAATTACATATAGCCCGTAAGCCCACATCTACGAAATTTTTAAAAAATGAAACATGGTTTGCTTAAATATTGAATATTAATTTAATGGTAGGCTCAACTTTTATTAAATTAAAATTAGCCAGCGTCAAGCTTTTAACCAGATCCCTTGAGGAGGCTTAGGAACTTATGGTGAGTCTCAATCCTAAAGACTCCTCCAGAGCATCAGATTAGCCTAGCTTGTATGAGCACTTAATCTAGCTTCCTTCCTGAAGAGTGGAAGGACTAGAACTACATGATGGTCGCCTGTTGAAAATTTGAGCGATTGAGAGTTGACAAGGTACGGAGATGATCCAAAATTTTATTTCAATAGTTGGTGGCCCACCATAAAATTAAACATATAATTAATAACTCATGTCATTATTTCAAAAAAAAATGTTTTTGCTCTATCTCACCATAGGAATTCCCTGTTCATGAAGATGACATTTATTTTAAATGACTTAGATTATTAATAAGGCCTTATATATTCATATTCATATTACCCTCCTTCCACCCAACAGATTGTGCTAGTACCCATTACACAGGTCATATGGGGCCCAAAAACCTCTGCCCCACTCGTTACAAAAGCGCTACATGAGGTTAATGCAGTGACCCCAACATCGGATCCGCAATACGGACTAATACCGAATTCTTCACAGAAAACATGGGACCCACGTGAACTTTAGATTTCCAGAGACTCGGTGGCATCTCGGTCCTGTCTTGCCCTTCTCTCTCCTGTTTGCGGCCAGCTGCCTATCTTCTTCCAACCTTTCATTCTTCCCTCTTCCTATAAAATCCACCCTCTCTCTCCAACGGCATGAAAAGAGAAAGAAAAGGGGAACGCCAGATACTTCCGAGTAACGCCGAGTAACGACAAGGGTCTCTGTCGCTCTGTTCTCTAGAGCTTTTGCTTGGTTCTTCTTGCCCCAAGAATAGCAGTAGCTTCAGGGAAGTGGGTTCCTTTCCATTACTTTCAGTCATGTTTTTCAGATAAAAAGGGAGTTGGGTTTTCTTCTGCAAAGTCCCAACCATAGTTTTGATGTGTTTTCCAAGCTCTTTGTTATGTGGTAGTTTAGACAAAGAGACATCTTTTGTTAGGTAATTAGGTTTTTTTTTTCCTCTTGTTCCAATTAAACTCGGGGAGAGATTTTAGTAATTTGTAAAAGTAGGCCAAGCTCGTAACTGACACTTTCTTTGCATGAATAGCAGAGTTTGAAAAATTATAGAAGTTCTTTAAACGGTCTATTTTCTAAAGAACTGTTGGGTTTTTTTAGGAAGCTTAACGGGTGTTTTTTTTTTTCTCTTTAGGAAGCTCTATCTTTTTTTAGAAGGTCTAACACTTCTTCCTACTTTTGGTTTCTTAAGTTTTTTTTAGAAGGTGCCCAACGCTTCTTATTTTGAACAGAGTAGATATCCAATAAATACCAAACCCAGCAACTGGGTCTTTCATCGGAGCCTCTTTGTATGCATTCATTAGCAAATACTAGCACAGACCAGGGTACAAGTCCTTCTCCTTCAGTCTCTCGAATGGGTCCAGGAGATAGAAAAAGAAGAAAAACCCAATACAGGAGGCGTTTATTTCGGCAAAACAAGACCAAAGAAGAGCCACCCCAAGACAAGCCTTGCACTGCTTCAGCTTCAATTCCTCTCACAGACGCTCCTCTCGATCGACAAGATAACATTAGCATCGGCTGCTCCACACCTAAAGCTCAGAGATTCCGAATACAAGAGCCGCTTTCATGCCCCCCAGCGCCGAAAAAACGAAAAGTAGCCCTTCACTGCTCTCCAGACAAATCCTCCATTCCCTTCTTCAATCCTCCAGACTTGGAGGCCTTCTTCTTGGCTATCCGAAACATCTCAGCTTGAAATTTGTGTGGGTTGCCTTATTTTGTAGAATACCACTGATCAGTTGGTTCTAAGCCTGATTCAGTTCTGATGATTTCTTACATTATTTCAAAGTTTGTGATGGGACTGTATGGTGGAGTTTGACGTTTTGAGAGAGTGGTTTTCTCTTGCTAGTTGGGAGGTTTGCTTCGCTGATGAAGACTGTTCTTGGTTTTTTTTTTTTCTGTTGAATTGTGTCTGGAGGGGATGCACTGACCTGATCAGCCAGTTTTAGATTTGGTTGTTTATCAATTCTGTCTAGTTGAATTCCAAAACAATACCGTGGCATTGGCAGTCTTTTTTTTTTTTTCTTCCACTTGTTTATGGATTGTAATGTAATGGACGATCTGAGGGTCATCAGAGTGATTGTAGCAGCTTTGTATGCTAAGTCAACATGTTTTGGGATAAAAAGCACAAAGACCTTTCTTCATCAACCTGCTTTTACCTTGCCCTTGATTGCTGATGGTGATTTGTCATTGAGTTGGGTTCTTTACGGGATATATATTTATATTTTAATCCTCATGTGTTTGAATGTGATATTAGGTTTGATTGTTGCTGTTTATTATAATAATAACCTTAGGGCATGGTAATTTTGTTTGGTTTCTTAGTAGTCTGTGAGACGACGGAAAGTCTTCCGCAGCGACCTTGTAGTGACTCAGATTGTTTAAATATTAATCATGCCCATAAAGGCAGTAATAATATAAATAGCAGCAGTTGTGGGAATTATAAAGTTGTTGTTGTGGATAGCATGCAAGGATTGGTCTCTGGCAAACATAGAATACTAAAAAAGGTCAAAAAAAAAAGGAAGAGAATACTGTCCACGAGTAATCCTTAAATCTGACATTCACCTCTAAAGTATTTTGCATTTAATTAGTCATGTGACAGTTTAGGATTATGCCATATTGTATATATTTGATTTTGCAATATTTTGAGTTGTTCGATTTCACTCATATAAAAATATAAAATTTTAGAGTTGTGCAATATTATATTATTATTATAAAAAAATATATAAAAATTATTTTAACTTCATGTATTATTAGGCAAATGTCAATTGTAATGGCAGTTGAACAAGTAATATAAGAAAAATCCTAATTGTACCAAATTGACATGATTTGATTGGTGATTCTAGTGAGACCTACCAAATCGGTAGTAGCAGTTTGGTACTAGTTCGCAGACTAGCGAATTCTTTTCATGTCTGGTAATTCGTGCTTCCGAGTGAGATCATGGTGTCAGGTGTCTGTAATTTTTTTACAATTTCTTTTTAAGCTGACAATCGAGAGAATCCAATGAAGGAGCTCGTGCGGGTGCTGACGATATTCTCCATCAAATCTCCATCAATATATCTTCACGCGGGAACTTCCATCTACACCAAAAACGCGTTTGCCGAAGTAAAAAGCTATTTTAAACGGCTTGTTGAGGTGCCCATCACAGTTGGAAAGTGGCAACTGTAGCAGCAAAGGGTTGGAGGAAACTACCGCATCTTTCTTTCTTTTTTTTTATTTTTAATTTTATTTTTTTTGGGGTTGGGTTGGGTAGGACATGAAAAGTAAAGGGTTCCCATCAAATTAGAGCGAAAATCTTATTTACAAGGCCAACCCTTTCTTCCCAACTACCACATCTATTTTATTCCGTACTAGTTTGTTGTGAACAGCGGAGCCTACTCATCCCTACCAGTAATATGGGATTGTCATTTACGTAAGTTTGGTTTGACCATTACCTATGATTTGGTAATTGTCGAGGCTTGAGCTAAATAATTTTTTGTTTTATTCTGATGTTATTGATGCATTTTCACAGTATTACTATATTTACTGAAATAGTAGCCTATAAGATCTAAATATGACCTGTAACAAAATATTAAGCTTAATGATCACAGCTATGCATTAAAGAATAGATAATGTAAAAGATTAAAACCATGCCTTTTGCCATGATCTTGTTTTTTTTTTTTTTTTTGTAACGAGGGAACCTACCGACCTCCCTTTACGGTTGATCATTGAAAAAATTACAGGGGAGTCGGAGGGTTCCCTCGTTATCAATAAATATATATATCTTCCTTGTCACCCACTCCAATATATGTGAAAGTTGAAATATATACGTTGTAAAGCTTGCAAGTTAAGAGAAGACCAAAAAACCAGTTTTACGGATAATTTTAGAGAGATATTTTTTTATCAAATAAATCTATTAAACGTAAATTTTTTTAATTCTCTCAAAGATTAACCAAATAATATTAAATATGTGGTCAAGAGGACTACATACGACAAACATAGACAGTAAAATATAGTTTAGTTTTGTGGTGACTTCTTCACGTACAGGAGTTACGCAGAAGGACTGTGCGAGATTTTTAATCCTCATCATCCAATAGTGGATCCTATAATAAAGGCTAGATCTATAATAGCACATGACAGCTGCCTAGGACTCCTTTATCAGGTGGAAATTTCCCTTTGTACGTGAGGAAGAGTTTCAAACGCAAGTCTCTTGGGCTTAACCAGCTCGCCCTTATTTCTCAAATGTTGAGATGGGTTGTTGTAATATTTGCTCCCAGAGCGAATATATGAATGCGTCCGTCGCGTCTTAAATTTTTCAATTACTTTGTATCCCTCATCTATGATTCTTTATTTTCTTTTTATCCCGGATTATTTAATCATTTATAAGAATATGTTGCTCCACAGCTATATTTTTTACAGCATCCTGATAAAAATACCAAAAATATAAAAAATATTAATACTATCTTCTATCGATATTACACTAGTATTGATATTTGATATTTGCAACATTGATGTCAATGATGTAAGACCCAATTCCCCTGTATTTGCAACATTGACGTCCATGATGTAAGAGTTCCAACAGCTGCTTGTATACCTAGAATCATACATATACCTAATTCAAATTTGGACCTTATTTATGCCGTGTTTTATTAAGTTTATAACCAATAGAACTACATTCCATACTTTTTTTAACTGCACATTAGATATCTGGATTAGACCATATAAAGAAAATTTAAGGCTTGTTTGGCAAATCTTATCAATTTCAAAAGGCCCTATTTGAAATAGGTGATTTTGAAATATAATGTTTGGTTAGATAGAAAAATTGATTGAAAAAGGTTTTTTAAATCTGACTGTGCATGACTGTTTTTTAGGAATTTCTCAATACTTAAAATGAATAAGGGTTTGACTTTTTACCACATTGTTGTTAATATTTCTAAGATAATCAACGGTTCAGATCCTGAAATAGAGCCCCACAAAGTTCAAGAATTTAGATAAAATGGTTTCCATTCTTTTGCAAATTCCTTGAAATCCATGAAGGATTAATGATTAAATTTTGGTATGCTGGCCGCCCATAGTGTCTTCAAGAGTTTGTACGGTTCAAATTTTATATTACAGCTCCACAATTGAGAAAAAAAAAGGTAAAAAAGATTGTGTATAGAGACGCCCAAAACCAATCAGATTGGCTAGGAACATCTACGGTCGATTAGTTTTTTCTAAGTTTATTGAGATCTACAAGGAATCAGAGTCCCCATAGCTGTTTTTGGCTTTTTAAAGAGGATCAATGGCTCTGACGTGATTACGGGACCCACAAAAGTCCAAGAAATAAGATCTATGGCTTTGTCTTTTTCACACAAATCTCAAGATTCTTGATGGATCAATGGCTAAAAATTGAACCATGGGCCATTTTTGTTCTTCTCTACATTTTTAGCTGTTCAAATTATTGTTTGGGGTTGAAAAAAGAAAAGAAAAAATGCTGATAGTAAAACTACGGCCCAAACCCACACATCTTTCTGCTTAAGAGGTGTAGATCAATTTTTATTTTTGCCCTTTTTTTTGCTGTGCGAAACAAATGAGATTCCTTTTTTTTTTTTTTTTTTGTGGATTGAAATATATTTGCAAAAATGGGTTTCCAAACACTCTAAATGCATTTTGAATCTGCTTTAAGAGAATAAGAGGTAAGAAACGGACTTGCCAAACATGCACATAATATATTTGGAATAGAGTTGTTTTCAATTGGACTTTTTACCAATAGGCTTTTTGGCACATCTCATTTAATTAGAAAGGCAAAATGATTATATTGTAAAGTTATATCAACAAAGTTGTCATAAGGTAAGTAATACAAGCATACCTTGTTACATTATAATTATAAAAGTTATATAAAATGTGATATAGAAAAATGAAGAAGGAGAAAGTGACTGATTGCTTTAATTAGACATTTATGTCAATTTTTTTTATAGAGACATTTATGTCAATTTGAAAAGGTTAATTTTTTGTTACTTTTTGTAGAAACAAAGTGCATGTTCGTTTGTAGTTATTTCTTCCGGAATCATTGTTATTTACCCTCTAATTTTAAATTTCCTGCTTAAATAGTTGGAATTTTCATAACGTCGCCTTATGAACTGTTACTTTTGGACTAGTTTTTCAAATTTCATTTTGCAAAATACCACATTACTCTTTAACATATTTTTATACCAAGTAGAGTACTTCATTTGGGGAATTCCTGGGACCTTAACAAGAATTCTTGCAAACAAGTAGGCCGAAAAGGTCTTCACACGAATTGAATCAAGCATTCATTTTAATTTTGTTAAATAGTTTAAATTACTCGAACAATTTTTAAAATTAGTTTTAAGTCAAAAGAACCGATAGACCTGCCAAACAACTCATAATTCTCTTCAAATGATCAGGTTTAGAGTGCACTATAGGGAAGAGATTGTGGACACTATCACTTTAACAGCCATTCACTCATCATCAGTAGGGATAACAATGGCACCTTCACCATCATCAAAATAAAAGCATTATCCCACTGTTTATGGTTGACGTATTCTAGCAAACATCACCATTTCTTAGGTGTTAGAAAATAGAACATCTACACCATTAGCCATTGAGAATTCTTTAACAACCAAAAGTGGGCCACACTCAAGACCCTATACGGAAGAGGGAATCTCTGAACTTTGATGAAAATTAAAGGCAGCATTAATAACATCGTAGCATTATAGGACAAGTGTCTCTTATGAACTGTGTAGCATTATAATGCGAACAATTTTTTTCAGTGGAAATCTTCATGCATGATTATATACAAATTATTCTTTGCATTAAAATGGGCATTTACAGTAAGGGTTTTGTATGTGTGAGCACATTTAAGCAAAGTGACTGCATGCATGAACCGCACACTGAATGCCTCCTTTGTGAATGTCACGTGAAGGCACATTTTTACTTAAAATACAAGCAAGCCTTGCAAGGAGAAGCAGCAGGACCAGCTCGAGCAGGAATCAATGCCTTTTGTTAATGTGAGTTGACACAGTGGAGGGCTTGGATGATGTGATGAGGCAATGGAACCCTATGTTTGCACGTGATCATAGGATCCTTTGCCTCAGAGTTCCACAGAATATCCTCGATCTCTGAGTTTGATAAGGTGGACCCCCATTCGTATTGGTCGTTGAGCCCCTGTTAGGGTACACCCAATTGCATTTGTGGGCACCTCAGAAATGTTTCTCAATTAACCGGCGATTCATGATCAACACTAAAAAGCTCAAATATTGGATGGTTATGATCTTCTATTCCTATATTAATGATCTATCTGCCAAGTGGTATGTAAGATCAATGGTTAGGGTCACCAAAACATGAGAACGTATTGCGCGAAAATCATTTTGGAAGTTGTTTGAACAAATTTTTGGGACTAAATGTTTGAATTGACCATTCCAATTAAAACCATGATTGCATGTAAAAACCAACCTCTAAGCTAAATAACTAATGAGATAGTTTATAATCCAAGAGAGAGGTATTGTTTATGTTTTCAAAGTATATTAAATAGTTAAATAAAGCGGAAGTGTTATCTCTATTAGAAGCTCTAAAGATTCGTGTCTCAAATAATTTTTATATTAAAATAAAAAAAAGGGGGGAAGGGGGGGGGCCAGTGCACTAGAGGCTTCAGCATAACAGGATTTGGGGAGAGCAAGATGTACACAGCCTTATATTTATTTTAAAAAGGTTGTTTCCGTGACTTGAATTCGCATCTTTTAGAAGGCTACCGATAAGCCTTTACCATTGGGCCAAGCCGCCCTTCTAATTTTTATATCAAAATTGTGAAAAATAATTATTTTAATATGATATTTGAAAAAGGGTCCATGAAACTTTTAATTCATTTTCGGTAAAATTAGGACTTGGTCTTTATCTTTGAAGATTGCGTTTCATCACGTATAACGGTTGGCAAATGGCATGGAGGATGCTATGGCTAAGTTGGGGGTAGGAAGATATATAACTTTGTTTGCTTCTTTGTAATGTGTTTTTTTTTTTATGTAGATGTTTAGCTTTAATACCTTCACATGCTTTCTTTTCTCTGTTGTGGATGGATGTGCCTTTCTTACACCTTTAATATAATCTACTACTACCAATAAAAAAATGGCAATCCAATCCAATGGCATTGATCAAATCTAAAGCATGTGATTAAAACACAAAATTCCAAGGTAGGGAGATCAATTTGAATGTGGGCCCTACCCCAATCAAAGTGAAGATTATTCCAATGCTATTGCGCCGGCAGTGTCTTTATTTTGAGCCTGTTTAATTAAATAAGTGCATCCCATCTATTCATTTAGGGCCTGTTGGTTAGCAATGAATTGAGTTTGTAGGATTTGAGAAACGTATTCTTATCAAAGTGCAAAAAAATTAAAGAAACAAAGGTAAAGTTACACAATGGCCATGAAATAATATTTCATTAAGGGAAAATGAATATAAAATTATCACTCTATTAAATGAAATCCTTAGAAAGCTTTGGCCCGAACTCTCATCTACATATGGTGTAACACATGAATTAATGTATAAAGTTAGTTAATTAAGTAAAACTATGAAAAGTTGTGATTAACTCATACGATCAGGTTAATGGTAAATATCACTGCAGTTATAATTATATTCAAATACATGATCCTATGCTGCCGAATTTGCTCCATCAGGTTTCCTTTATGAAAGGTCGCTCATAATAACTTTTTACCTTTTTATTATACTCTGAGATGAAAGTATACAGCATCCTAGAAATAATTAAAGGCCTAAGTTAGATACAGCAAGATTCCTAAGACAATCCCTTTTCCATGGAGGAGTTAGGAGGCTCTTGCAGTGTTTTGCTGTCTGATAATCTTAACTTGTACCTAATTGCAAACAATTATTGTGGCCGATTGAAGAGGTAATTGAAAATGTTTTTTTTCCTAAATTCTTATTTTTGTGTATTTTTATGAAAAATGTAAGGAAGAGAGACCCCCCCATATGTTCGGAAAACTTTGGTGGGTCCACCACCACCTAGGCAGTGTCATCCCACCCACCGAACACCACTAGATCTGTATTGTACGTGTTATTTTCTTGCGTGGAGTCAGAGAAGGAAAGTCTACCCACTGTTCTGTGGCGTGATTTCATACACTGTACCATTGGATGCCATTTTGACCAATTGATATTGTGATTTGTTATGGAATTTTTGAAGAAAAATTCCTAAACCAAAATTACAATTTTCTGGCTTCGTTCTCTAATACTTTCAAGAATGTTTGAGACAGGGTGAGCATATAATGAGAATTTTAAAACCATGTATTCCCCGTACGATCTTCTCCTATCTTTTCTTTTCATAATCTAATCCTCATGGAGATGTTCAATAATTCTCTAAATTAGTCTTAGGACAGCCATATTAACATCTTAATCAGGAGTAGTAAATTTATGTTATCTGCTTCAATAGTGATCTTTTCAATCTCCTAGTTAAATACTTTTGAAAGAGCATTCAAGGTCCCACCCACATATGTTGTAAACTAACCGATTTGACTTCTCTCCCTCCCCTTTGCCAACAGTATAATCGAATCTTCTTGTTTTTCACTTGCATGTCTTCTTTTTTTTCTTTTTCCTTCCACTGTGATAGTGAACAATAAAATATATAGAGAGGGAGAGAGAGAGAGAGAGATTTTGCTTTAATGGGATGAATAGGAGATGGATGGGCTCACGTAGATTGCAGGGGGTGACCTTTTTGAACAATATATTTGGCACTTGATTGATGCCTTTTTCCACAAGTGGAGTAGAGAGGCTTTTGCTTTGTGCGAGTCCACATGCAGACCGGCAAGTGATGTCGCGTCCCGAACCGCAGCTTTCCAATTCTGCCCCCTTGATTGAATGAACGTAGAATTTCTTCCTCAATTTTCTATTCTCATTGCCTTTTCTAGAATCCGAGGTTGCCCTTTCAATTGCCTCCCACTCTGCCCTCTCTTTCTCTCTTTCTCAAAGCCAGTATGGCACTTGGTAATATTTCATCTTTAATTCTCTTTTCAGTCAATCCTATGCATCCATTCGATTCCAAGTCGCACGAACATGCTACAGAAGACATGCCCATTCCCTTTTTCTTAATATAACTACTCCCAGTCCTACTGCACACAGCCAAAGGGTCCCTCCATCATCTTTGTTAGCCGCTTTACTTTTGATTGGTGAGTGGTGACCGGCATTAGAATCCTCTCATGGTCCCAATCGGTTGCCTTTGTGTTTGTGCTGAAAACCATATCTTTATTCAATCATGGACCAAACGGTATTGCATCGGACTGTACCATGGTATAATTTGTTGTTGGTATTGTGATTTATGGTTTCAATACACGGCTTCAGGCACGGTAAAAGCCAAAATATTGGCATTAAAGTATGAATACGAAGGTAATAAGAATGGAAGTTCCAAGTTCCAACACAATTTAGGTTCTTTACCCAAAAAAAAAAAAAAAACAGACACAATTTATGTGGAATAATAAAGACCTGAAACAATTGGTACTAGCCATGGCCAGGAACGTTGATCTAATGGGTCATATCACTCCATTCATGATGAGCTCTAAGCAATCATACTTGCAATGCTTATATGGTGGTGACTGGTTTCGATCAAAGATAATGAAGTTACCTACTGATAATATATTTTTAAGTTTCAGCTCTTATCATCATACACCAACAATTGGTTTCCAATTTTTTATCCAAGTTCCAACAGTTATTCCTTCATATAACTCGTTACTTTTGTTTTGTCTTTTTTTAAGGATTTATGAAGAGCCCCCACCATGTGGATATATCTGTCGTTTCCACTGGGCCTAAATGTCATTAGTTGCATGTGGGAGGCATGTGGGTAGTGTTCCTCTCTTGGCTGCAGCAAGGAGAATCTGAGGATTAGTTCCAACTTTCCATACTAGGTTGAGTTTTTATAAGAAAACATATTCCAGGATTCCTCCAAGTAAAGTTGCAACTAGGTCAAGCCTTAGGCTAGCTGAAGCTTGATTGGCTCAGTCGTTTCATGCTGGAACTGGTACAGATCCACCCCGAAAGTTAAGTTGATTCAACCCTTCACCAATTTGTGCTGGGTCAGGTTAAATCGTCTAGCCTAACGTCCTATAGAATGATACCACTCAGCTCTTTCCTTGTGGGCCAAAAACATATGCTGTGCATGTTTAGTAATGCCAGAGTGACATAAAATGTTGACATAAAGTATTTATATGCTGATATGTTAACATCATGATAGGCTACCATGCTATTTTGTGAATACCAAGTCATTTACTTCAGTCAATTATAATATTCATACATCAACATGTAAATGCTTTGTATCAATATTTTATATCACCATAGCATTACTGTAGTTTTTTGTCATTTCCTTTTTAATTTATTATCATGTCCTTGCATTTTTTCTTGATTATCCAGAAGTTCCTTGAGCACCGTACATAATTTTACTTAAGTTCTTACAATTTGTTCAAGACTAATCCTTACGGTAAAAAATAATAATAATAAAGATTGTTATATATATATATATATACACACGTATGAAACAAAGAAAACGATTGAAAATGAAAAAAATGTCCTCTATAGTGAAAAAACCCATGCAAATTTTCTAATAATTTGGCTCATGATAGATTGAAATAGAGAAAAAAAAATTCATGTAGCCAACCCCAGTGGCAGACCTAGGATTTTCTCTTCGAGGGGGGGGTGGGGGCAAAAAGAATTTCCTATAATGAGAAATTCAAAGAAGAATTAAAAATTATCTTAACAAAATATTAAAAATTTGAGATCGCGTGTTCAATCTAATTTTACCAATAAGCTAGTTATTAGATTATTCCTCCAAGATGATAAAATTGATGAATTTGTCTCGCTCTTCACGTCCAACAACATTTAATAATGGGGTTGGTAGATTGGAAAAGAATTAAAAATAGCTTTATTTTAGCATATGGGCTTATGAGCAAATGATTATTGACATAAAAAATTAAATTAATTTATTTTCTTGAACATCATATTATGGGGATGATATTCACAATATATATGTATATTGATATTAGGCCCATTATTTAGAGTCCAAATCCTTCACTACTTAGAAAAATGCTAAGGTTTATGAAACCTTGGGCATGTAATAAGTTTAAAAAACCTTGATTCTAGTTATAGCTACATGAAATGTCTTATTTAAAAATTAGAGCAGATCTAATTTAATTCATATTTTAAATTAGAATTTTAAAAATTCAAGTTTGACAACAACTGTAATGGATAATTATTTAAAATGTGCTCATTATGAGTTCAAAACTTGAGTAGATCTGGATAACACATTCAATAAAAAAATTAAAAAAATAAAAATTAAAGGAAAGAAGGAGAAGCAATGCGCACATGTTTTATTGGAGGAATAAGAAAGGAATGAGAGTGATAACAATAGAAAGATGCTATTTTAACACTACTTTTGACTTAGTTTAGATATGATTTAAAATAAAAAATTATTATAATTTTGCCCATGCATGAAAAGACCAAAAAGCTCATTATCCCTTGAAAACTCAAATTCCTAATTTCTTTTCTTACACACATAGCTATCTTCTCCTTCCATCTTTCCTTTTAGAGAGCATCCGATTTCCACACATAATGAAGACCATCTTATTTCTTGAATGGCCTTCTTTTAATCTTAGCAGGTGACCCTCACACTCACTGTGTAAGTGACCATCTTCTTCCCTTCTCATTTCTCTGTGTCTCATCAAGCATCACAATTTGTAGTTCTTTCCAATCAAACAGTGCAATGGAAGAGAAAATGAACACTCAAATAGTGTTTTACAATCGTCACCCTGTTCGGCCGATTAGGACAACTAGCTGTTCAGCCTCTCAAGGAGGAATTGTTCAGCCTCTCAGTTGTCCAATTCGGTCTCACAGGGCCGAACATAGTGACAATTATGAATTCAAAAGGAAGAAAAAGTAAAAAAAAAACCCTAAAAAATCAAACTTATTCAAGCTAAGCATTCACAAAGTCAAAAACAAATGAGCTCTTTGTGTTTGGATGTGTCAAATGTGCAGAGAAAGTGATAGTGGAGGAGAAAGGAGAAAAAAAATGTAGAGAAAGAAAGTGAAAGTGTTTGCATATGTTTAATCACATATGCATAGAAAGAACATGTCTAAAATGAGTCAAAAGTGGCGTTGAAATAGTAGTTTTCTAAAATAAGTACTTAAAGTCATTTAATGAGCTGTCTTCTTACTTAAAAAAGTAAAAGACATAACTATCCTTATATTTTAATAACTCCGTTATTACTAGAAGAGAAAAAAAAGGTTTGACGAGGGCCAAAAAGTAAAAATAAGAGAGATGAGGAGGGGCAAAGTGCATAAGAATGAGAAATGCTCATTTAAACTTTTTGTATCCTTTTTCCTTTGTAAAGAAAAATAGAGGCTGGGGGGTGGGGCGCAGGCACCGCTCTGTCATAGTTGATACAAGATTTTAATGACTATGATGACAACGACCATAAATTGATTTTGTTTACATGTGAATGCAATTTATAAAAATTCCCTATAAAAACTGATACCCTTGTCCCTCCTGCCTCTATGAAACGCATGGACTCTCTTTTTTTTTTTTTTTTTTTGCCAACACTTTTGACAGTATCTTTACAATGGGCCACTCATGATGGTATCTTGTATATCTCCCATCCTTTTCTTATATATTCCCTTCCTTTCTCTTTATTCTTTTTCCTTTTATAAATATTATCTTTTTCTTTCACTAAAGGAAAGGTTGTAAAATTGTGTCATCTGCTCCACTGTTGTTGTAATTTTATCGCTTGGTTCCTCTTAACCTTAATCTGTTATCTGTATCGAAGTGGACGGTCGTCATTTTAGTGGTGACTGAAAGGTTGGCCTACTCAATTTTATTTGAACTTGGGCTTAATTACTTTTGAGTTTGATAAATACATGGAGCAAGGAACTTGAGAAGGAAATTAATACCGATGCCTTATTTTAATGGGTGAAGTCCAGGTGCTGGGCCACGGCTGTGGAACTACAATTCGATTCCAATTCAGCAAAACCAAACCTATATCCAAAAAATTAAATGGGTCCAAAAGAAGTAACCAGATCCTGGTCTTCCACGTCGAGTCCAGCTCGACTATGAACTCGAACATTTTCTCGTTCCAATTCTGTACGCTCAAAATCATTCCCAAAAAATTCATGGGTCCATAATAAGTACCAAGACCAATAGGTGAGCTCAAGGTCCATCTCATTCACTCATTGAGTAAAACTTGAAATTCATTATGCCTACTTTTGAGTTAGTGGAAGGGCAATTGTGTAAGTTTTTCTAGTTGGTTAATTTTTTACAATTTATGAGCTTTTTTAAATTGATTTTGCCTAAAAACACAAATCTTTAGGGAAAGATAATGTCATCACAACAGGGTTGTCTGAATGATTCGGCTGAAATGTGAGGATCATAGAATTTATTCCTCTATTTTCTCAAAAAGAAAAAAAAAATCAAAGTAGGCTTTTGGGTATTCTAGTCCGGGGCCTCTAAATATGGTCTCAATAAAGTAATGATAAAGTAAGAGTTGACCTCACTAAGATAAAAGCCGTATTTTGGACGCATTTGGAATCAGCCACATAATTAGAATGTGAGTTATTGGACCGTCCAACTTAGATTTCAGTGGTGAAGCTCATCCACGGTATATATATATTTTTTTATGACTTAGGTATCGTTAGCCCAACTTTCAAATCTTTTGACTTCTAATTTAAAGATTCTGATTTTGACGAGTAAGGACTATTTCCTACGGGATACATATACGATCCCTCACATTAATACCCGAATAATGTTGCGATTAGATATGTTGCGAACAGTTGTGTAAGGGGCTTGCAGCTTTGATCGTTCAATAAAAGTGTTCTATTGCTGCGTATAAATATCCTAAACTATTATCAAAGCTCTATGGTATTTTGTCATTACCATGTTTCAACATGTGTAAGTTTCAAATTTTAAAAGAAAAACTACGACAACAAATGAATAGATAAAAAATAATCATAAAATACCCCTTATTCCGTCAAAATTTCAGTCTAAAATTATAGAAAAAGGGTCACTAAATGGCCAGCATTACTAAAAAAAAATCTAACAGTTAATATGAATTTTTAAAAGATTATTACATACGGATCTTTCTTCCTTTCTTTTCTTCCTTTTTTTATTTTTTATTTTTTGTTGGCGTACTTGGTAAAGTAGCGAAAATTTTCATCAACATGTATGAGAGACTAAGGGCACATTTGGCATCATGTCATTCGGATATTCTCATGTTTTCACAAAATAAGGCTGTAGACAACATATTTGTTGTGTGCAAATCATTGTTTCGAACTTTGATATCGCTGGAATGAATCTCAAAATCTTGACCTACTAGCATAAGAAAGTTGAAAAAAATAACTTTATTTTTTCAAGAAACAACTTGCTGCCACAATTCTTTACTATAGATCTCTTGCCTTATATCAAAGAAGGTGGCTTCACTTCGTAATTCCTGAAGTGGGTTACATGATCACAATCACAAAAGGTGGACACATATTATAACTCTTAATTTCTTATAATGGAGGAACCACATTATAAAATCACTAAGTGTGGGCCATATGTTCTAATTTCTAAAAGTAGGTCTTGTATCCACAATCATAGAGAAAATGGCCCCACTTTATAATTCTTAAGGTGAGTTATATTGTCACACTAGAAAAAAGGTGAAGCCACATTATAATTCCTATAAATGTGGGCTCACATTATGAAACCAATGAATGTGTCCCCATGTTCAAAATTTTAAAAGTGAGTACCACCTAAATTTTAAAGGTGGGTCTTGTGTTAACAATTAATAAACAAAATGGCCCTACATTATAATCAGTTTTAATTTCTAAAAGTGGGCATCACATTGTAATTTCTAAAAGTAGGTCATGTGTATAACATCCCAAAAAAATTAGCTTCACTTTGCAATCTCTTAATGTGGGTCACATAGTCATGATAACAAAAGGTTGACTCACATTGTAAATGCTATGAATGTGGGCCTCATATTCTAATTTTTAAAGTTGTGTGTGCCACGTGTTAATTTTTAAAGATTGTTCCTATATTTACATTTACAAAAAGGTGGGCTCACATTATAATTCTTAGAAACGTATATACACTTTATAAATCTTATGAATATGGGCCTTATGTTTTAATTTTTAAAGGTGGATTGCATTGTAACTTTTACAAGTGATGCCCATGTACGCAAGGGTAAACCCACGAATTTCTCCTTATAGGGGGCCACTATAGGCCTATCAAAGGCCGGGCTGGGCTAGGCTCGAGGTCGTCCTGATCTTATCCTCAATATATGTAGGGCAAGGCCAAGGTTGGCCAGAGCCCTTGAAAGGCCTACTTCACTTAAGCCATTACCCTAACCTTAAGAGTTAGGGCCAGGTCCAGGGCCTAAGAAAAATTATATTTTTAAATTATGTTAGCATTATCATCCAACATCAAGTATTTGGGCTTAGGGCCAACAATAGTTGCAATAAAGCAAGTGCAGTGGAGTTAAAATATTTTTTTGATTAATTGATGATAAATTAAAAATTAGATTATATAATAATGTCTTCTGACAATAGTTAATACTACTTCTAATGATATTAAATAATACATCAAATGATACTCAATAATGCTTCTAATGATATGTTAAATAATATAAAAAAAAATTTAAGATGATACTTAATAATACTTGTAATGATACTTATTTTATAAGTAAAAGGTATTGTATGGTAAAACTAATTTAAACAATAATACTTGACAGTATCTTCAAAATTTAATAATTTAGTCCTCTTTCAATATATCCAATAAATCATCTAATATAACACTATCATCATATTCACTTTTACTATGTTCATTTAGTGCATAAAGTTGACGAAAATAATCAAACCACGTAAATAATTATAAGTAGCACTCCAAGCCATATGTATTATATATTTTTTTAAAAATGAAGAAAAAATATAAAGGTAGGCCTAGCAGGGCTTGGTATTATCCTAGACTGGCCCCCCTAGTTGAAACATGAAAGTCTGTTATTGCCGTACAACATTGGCATGTACGTCAATAATAGATTGCAGCAAACTTTAAAAGGTGGATTTTTACATTTTAAATCCTATGATTTTTTTGCTTTCGTTCATTGGAGCAAAACTTTTATAATGTTCTCAAACAAGTTTCGTATAGTATAATTTTAGAGAGTACTTTATTATAATATTGCTAAATAAGTTCTACATAGCATAATCCCAGCACAACTCAATCTCAGCATAACTTGATCTGTTCTCAGTGCAAATTTGAAAACGACCCCACAACAATGACAAACAGGTCCTAAAATGCCAATACCACTGAACTATAACTGTTGGCTGCATCTATCTTCATTTTATTACAGTTTCATTATTGATCTCCATTCATCTAATTACGATTTTGACATTGTCTAGTCGACTGGTTAGATGTCGAGTCTCACAAAAATGTTGTTGGCCTGTCTTCCATGTCACTGACGAGCGTTCCACCATAAATCCAAACGCACCTATCATATATTTCTCTCTTATTTAGGGGATGAATAGGGTTGGGTTTCTCATCGCCTCCATAGTGACGTGCATAATTAACGTATTTGTCTTTTACAGGGCAGTTCTCAAGCATGAACGAGGAACATCCAGTTTTTTAGACCTATTATTTTATTGGGATCCATGAAGTGAAGCAAAGAATTTGGCCATGAAATAAAAATGGGTACAAATTTTGAACCCATGGTCAGTCTTTTTCATTTTAGCCTTGTTTGTGTAACGGTCAGAGGAAAAACAAGGATTTTTTTTTTTTTTTTTGAGAAGGGAGTCCAATTGCATCCATCATCATCATCGTTAAAGCTTTCTTCCAACTATGTCGCAGAGGGTTACATGAAATATGTTGGTGCATCCTATTATATTTTAAGCTAAATCCGCATATAAGGTACTTTTTTAAATTTATTCTTATGTCCTCATCCACATTTTCTACGGCTTACGCCTTCCTGTTGTGGACCTAAGTTTGAGCCTTCTTGGGTTTGTCCTTGACTCCTTCCTCTTGGTGAGGCATTAATTTGCAAATTTTGCATAACCACATTTTGCTTTGGGCGCTCTTTCCAGCCTGCATCGGATATATGCAAACCATTTAGATAAAATAAAAAATAAAAAATGGGATGCAAAAAAAGTGAGTTTTTTGGTGTTCCCGTAATTGGGACCAATTTTCAGCCATACGAGTTTTCTTGTATCAGAAATTCAGAATCACTGCTGCGTCGGACAAGTTGGTCTAGTCCTTAAATTTGACAGTCTTGAGATAGAGACTGATGACAATGACAAGACCCACCAACTCAAGCTCAATTATTGAAATGTTTAGAAACAAATATAGATATGTCACAATTTTTGGGTAAAAGAAGTTGAGATTCCAGTGGGTGAAGAGAAACGTTTTAGAAATGGTGCTGCAAGGCGACAAAGTACTGATGCAAATTTGAAGAAACGTTTTCAAGATGGTGTGAAACGAAAATGAAAGGTATTATTGCTTCATTTGAAAGGCAAATGATGATTAATGACTTGATAGAGCTGGAAGTAGAGTACTAATAGCTGTAAAGCAATCAATAGCTTGTTGATTTGATTCGGATTATTATTGGAGTCAGGTGAGACATCTAACGGTGAAATTTTGAGATATTATGTTGCTAGACACCAAGTACACCACTTGCCACCACGAGTGGCTAAAACTACTTTATAGAAAACTACTCCATCTTAGGGTCAAGTTTTATGGTTTACTTACGTGTGTACCTTCTTGGTTTGGTCTAGAGTACACTTTGACCCACATATGGGCTTACATGTTTGGCTCAGAATTCATGGTGTGATTCTCACGAAGAACTTGGGGTTTATTGATGAAGGGCTATTTATTTTTTCTTCCTATCATTAAATAATGAGGGTTCTATTGAGCTCATACCTTCCTTTCATCATCATCTCAAAGAGTGTGTTTCTCTCCAAGAATTCATGGAACTCATGTTTGGTGGCTCACTTTTGAATTCCAAATTTCATGCATTTTTTTTTTTATAAGATTTAATCCAAGCATGCTAGAATTCCTTAAAGACATGTTTGGGAGAGGAGCAAAGTAAAATAAACCTAAAATCAAGAAATAATGACATATGATTGGATTATGATAACTTTTTGTTTTTAGTTGTTTGATATGAAATCTTTTCAACCTTTTGTAAAAAAAGAAGAGATTTTTTTGTAGTTTAGTAATGACTTTTTAACCTTTTTTTTTTTAAAAAAGATTAGAAAATTTTGAATTTTTTAAAAAAGAAGAAGAAAATTTTGAACTTTCAAAATTTAACTTTGCTGTATTTTATTTTACCCCTTTGCCAAACATACCAAAGGAGAATTTTATGCATATGAATTAGCATATGCAAAAATTGGTTTTGAGGACTTTTCCTCTTTGATGGACAAAACTCCTAACCCTTATGGAATTTTTTTTTTGTAAAATTGCAAGAAATTTAACTCATTTATTCACTTTTTTCTCAAGTAAAAAAGGCCACTTATTTTTTGCTGTGGAAGAACGGCCAACTTTTGCTCTCTTTCATTGGAAAATGCAACCGCGCATATATGTCCTAAATTTTTTCTTGTCATGGGACTCCAACAAGAATTTTACTTTTACATGGATTATACCATACATATGTTGATCCAACTTAAATCACAACAAACAACATTGGAATGTGGACCAGAAATGTGGTACAAGGAGTTTCTAACATAACACAATGATAAAAAAAATTATAATTAAAAAAATATAAATTCAAAGATATGTAATCTACTCCCCTTTCAATACGAATATGTGAGTTCCACTTATGCAATAGCTGCACCTAGTTCCTATGGATGGCTCCATGGGATGTCTTGTGGGAAATTAAATCCCAACCGTTATTGCAAACCATTTTTGCTTGTATTAAAGGCCGGGACCAAATTTCTTATATAAATTTGTTTTTTCAGACGTCCACGGGTGAAAAGTTTTTTTTCCTGAAAGATGGAAAGTGGTTAAAAAAATTTTCTTCAATCCCAACTCTCTTTGTGCCACGTCAGCAATTCAGTCTTAATCAGAAGATGGTTTGTAAAAAAGAAACAAACTCACCTTATCATGAAACATTACATCCCTCATTCCTTACACCTCTTCCTCCAAGAAACACCATCTTCAAAGAAACAAATTCACCCTCTCATGAAATGCTTCATCCGTTTCAAAGAAAAGCTAGACTTTCCTCTTGACAATTGCATTTCCTCTATTCTATCCGTGGCTACATGCTATTCCTACTCGCCTCCCTTCACCAGTTTCCTAAGTTATAGATTTTGGATATGCTCCTAAATCCCTCAATCTCAGAAACACATTATGCTTTTTTCACGTTAGAATAATTCTGTGTTCCCACTTCTCTCGCACAACTTGTTTGCTCAATTTATTGGATTTCACTTGTTGATTTTCAGATCTACTACTTATTGTAGTTCCTTTTAATACCACATTTTCCAACTCCTTCATTAAGCTGGTTTAGAGCCTCTAATATAACGTCCGTTCCATGGCCTTTGGAACAAATCACCACTTTGTTTTAATGATTTGTGGGTTCCTCCTTTTAGGCTTCAATCCAATCTATTTGGGTCGTCTCTTTAGATGAATTTTTTACTTCAGGCAATGACTCCATTTCATTTCCAAAGTCTTAAAAAGAACTTTGAGATTAGATTTTTCTCTATTGGCTTCAGTTTTATCCGTAAATCCTCACGCAGTATGCTTTTGAATAGCCAGATAGAAAGTAGGAAAATGAGAAAAAGAAATTGTACAGAAGAATGTTAAATGATACATTTCTCATGCATTTGGATCCATTGAAAAACCCATTTCACGTTTCATAGGGTACCATATCTAGGGACATCAAGGTGAAATATGGAATCATATCCATTAACTCATTATGTGCAACAATAGTCAAAACAAATAGGTTTATAGATACGGGCCAACTAGGGCTGACAATAGTCCTGAATTGGGTTTACATCTGAATGTGCCATGCCCTTTTAGAGCAGGATTCTAGATTTAGTTTGCGATAGACAGCAACATGGAATTGGTTAGCCTTCTCCAAATGCAAGGAAATGCAAAGATGAGCGTCTTAAGAGTTACAGCCCAAGCACACGAGCTTTTGCGCCTTAGTACGTCTTAATTTTGAGAAGGATCCACTATTGATATGTCTGATTTATCTTCTAAATCTACATCTAATTATATCTTGTTAATCTTTCAAGGGATGTGGACTCTCTAAATCTATGTTTTTACATCAACCAATGGGGGTGTTAGGCTTAGACTATCATCATCTGATCGTTAATGCTGTGTTTTCAAATTTAATGATATTAAAGGAAGATTTTGGCAGACTAATGACACAAGGTCAAAATCAGATGACTTTGATCACCAGGTTGTAGATCGTGTAGATTATCATCATTGGGAAGGGTCCAGACCACTGCATACTGCATAGACACCGGTTCCTCTAGAATGTGAACCTTTTCTTAATAAGAAATTGACAACTCACTATATAATTTCATGCACTTTTTATTTATTTTATATCCAATTTTGGAGGGATTGAGTTAACAAAAGTTAATTGATTTTATTATTTGTACTTTTCCCTATGTTAAATATTGAAAATTCATTGAATAGTTCTACTAATTTTTTTATTAATTTATAATTTCTTTAAGAATTAATTTAAATTAACTAAACAATTTCAATAAATTTAGCAATGGGTGGCATGCAGGGTTGTTGATACTTTTGATTAGTGTTTAATTTTTTTTGTGTGAGATAAACAGAAAAGAAGATTTTTAGATTTTTAGATTTGTTAAGAGATTTTAGAGTTTGGAAAAGATTTTGTATAAAGGGATAAAACCATTGGACTGAGTTTGAAGATTTGAATATTATTATGCAATTAGCAAGGTGGTATGGATTCTTTGATATTAAAGATATCATCTTGTGGATATAAACTCTGTATTGTTGTTCTAATTTTAGATTGAATATGTGTTATAGATTAAATCGACCTTATATATGCATATATTTAAATTGTCGGGTTAAACTGTAATGGAGTTTAAATCATTAAATCAACCTTACATGTGCATATATTAAATTTATTGGTTAAATTAAAATACAGTTTAAATCATTAAATCAACCTTACATGTCCATATATTAAATTCATTGGATTAAACCGTGCATTGCACCAAAGTTACCGCTAGTATCACCATAACGTTTTAAGTTGTGGGAGTTCCACCGCCAAGCCGCAGCATGTTGAATTTTTGAAAACTTAAAATATTTGATGAACTTTGAAAATGCTTGACTTTGAACATTTAAAAATATTTGATTTTTATGA
The DNA here is from genome assembly GCA_037013555.1 of Sextonia rubra. NCBI lineage: Eukaryota > Viridiplantae > Streptophyta > Magnoliopsida > Laurales > Lauraceae > Sextonia > Sextonia rubra. Next base: position 14,316,751 of record JASUAD010000001.1, on the reverse strand, counting down.
CTCATTAATTTTTTTATAAAAATTAAATACTTTCTAAAGGAAATTTTCAAACAGCCATTAACTTTTGACATTCAGGTGAAAATCTCATTCCATGCTTTTGTTGAAAGAATAACACAAAACTTAAGGCTTGTTTGATAAGTTTATTCTTATTTTTATAGACCATTCAAAACAGAACCATTAAAAAGAGAGGCTAAAATCAAACTACGTGTTTGGAAATACAAAGATCTATTTTAAATAGAATTTAAATAAATTGTTGAAAGTTTTTCACAAATTTCATAAAATCTTCAAAGAATAAAGTTTTGATATTTTACCACATACCCATATTCATCCTTCAAATGAGATCTAATGGTTTGGATCTCGTATTTGGAACCCACATATTTCAAAAAATGATGGCAAATAGTTCATGTTTTTTAGCAAATATCTCAATATTGGTGATGATTCAACGGCTGGAATTTGGTTTCCTAATGATCTTTAACCATATAAACATTTTTAATGGTTTGAGTTATGATTAATTATCTCAAACATAATAACAAAAAGGAAAAAAGGGACCAATGTGGACTAAATTAAAATTGAATTATGTTACATCAATAGATCCATATGAAATCAAGCCTTGAAAAAAGACCCCATAGCCTTGTTAAGACTTCCAAACATTTTCCAATGATTTGGATCTTGTGTTTGGGGCCCATAAAATTAAAAATATATATCCAAAGGCTTACATTTTCTGCACATATCTCGTGATTGGTGGTGATCCAACAGCTGAAAGTTGGATGAGTGGCCATGTTTGATCTTTTGAACATTTTCAACAGTTTGAATTTTCATTTACCTTCTCAGATTTGATGAAAAATTTAAAAAAAAGGGAATGGGTGTGATGACCCCACGTGCACTATGGCAGCGCCTCTTAAAATTTATCTCTTGTTTTGAGGAGCTCATTTTTAGGGCATTTAGTTTTAAGAGGTTTTACCTCTTTTTGTCTAGAGTATGTAGAGTTTTAAATGTCGTGCCAAACACTCTTATTTCTCAAAGCTCTTTCCAATTTAAACATTTAGACAATAAAAGGTAAAAATATAGATGTCAAACATGCACTTAGGTGGATATTCTGACCGTCTATTCAATTCTGAAATAGTGACTTGGGATATTCGGAACATTCTTCATTTTACTATTTATAGATGGGCCTCTATTTTGCTATGTATGGATGGGCCTTTCGATCATAGTTGTTAATATCGTTTCGTAACCTATTTTGGTTTGACTTTCAAAATGAAAACTTTTTGTTGATTTGGAATTTTGGCAAAACTTTTTGGAATTACGTTTAGGAAAAATATAAAAAAATAATGTATATATATAGGAAAATAAAAAAATAAAAAGCTAATTACGGATTTCATCAATTGTATTAAAAGTTTTTAGAATTACATTTTGAAATAATATAAGACATACAAGGTAATATTTGTATAAAAAGTAAAAAATAGAAAAAAAAAATGTCAAAAATCATTTTGGCCCAAATTTTGGATTTTGGCCAAAATTTGCAAAGCCAAAATCCGAAATTTCAGCGGAAATGGACTGACATAACTGAAATTGACCAAAACTTAAACCGAAAAATTTCGGCAACCATTTTGTTTCGGCAAACGGAATTAATAACTATGCTTTGGATCCCCATAATGATAAACTGAGAAGAGTACATCTCAAAAGACTCTCAAATTGGAGATCTAGCCCAACTATTGCCACACTCAATTTTCACCGTTGATCCTTTGCCCAAAAAATATCTTAACTATTAATATTTTTGGGCAATGTCCTAAGATATCACCCTATATGGCCAGGGGCAAACCTATGTGTTAGCATGCTGGTGCGACCACACCCGCTTCATTCGATAAATTTAAAATTTTAGGTATTAAAAGTTTTATTTTAGCAGTTACTTTCTTCACCTAACTATTGCCCACACCACTCAAACGAAAATTCTGAGTGCGCCATTGCATATAGCCATATCGGAGATCGTCTTTTACAACAAAATGGATGACTAAAAACCAATATCTTGAATATTAGGAACCAAGTTCAAAGGATCCAAAAATGGCCCATCAGAAAATAGGCCGGATTCATTGGATAAGAATAGGCATTCGCTTATCTGCTTTGATATTATGCTCTGTTTAAATCCAGTTACGAGATAGATGATAGATGGGACATGCCCACCTTCGGCTGACAATGAAATCAGCTAGGCCTGCAGTTGAATCAGAACAGTTCATGGGACTCGTTTGGAAGCTAATGGGCCAGGTCAGCTTGAACCAGACCTATGGCTATTCCAGATTGGGCTAAATTATTAACTCATCCATTTGTTTTCAATCAGGTTCTTCCTCTAGTATTTTTTTTTCTTTATTATTTATTTTCTTAACTAACTATTGGTATCAAAATTTTAAGGCGTTAGTAGAAATAGCGTACTTCCGGTGTAAGAGGCAACATAAATACTTTTAAATACTCTTCATTAGGTGAAACCCGCTCCTCAACAGTGACAATGTACGTACCTAAGGAATAGTCGAGGAAGCTATGTTAGATCAAATAGATTTGCCAGTGGGTGTTCTCTTATTTCTCTCTCCCCATTTGCCTTTTGGCATACCAATATTCTAGCGAAAATACTTTTAAATACTCTCCCTTAGATGGAACCCACTCCCCAACAATGAAAATGTACGTAGCCAGGGATCAATCTTGGGAGATGTGTCAGATCGGATGGCCTTGCCACTGGTGCTCTCTTATTTCTCTCTCCTCGCTTGCTTTTCGGCATTCGAATAGTCTAGGAATTTGATGTATCGGACCCTAGACTGAAATCTAATGTGGTCCACGGCCGAAAGTATAACAAAAAAATGGGTTCAAAATCTTATATATATATATATATGTATACTAGGAACGAAGGCCCGTACTTAATCCAGGCCTCCATAAAAAATTAAATAGGTTATTAAAAAATTATAAAAATATAAAATGTTAGATATTTTTAAAAGTTAGCATACCAAAGGGATAAAATAAAAATTAGAAAATATTTAAAAATGTAAGGAGCCCGAATGATTCTCTTGGTTTAAACAAAAGAAGAAAATTAAACTACTAAATTTTATAAACATATCACTTTTATTATTTTTATAAATATTGTAATAAACTATTTAAATTTTTAGCATTATAATTTGATGGTGGGCCTAACTTCAATAAGAAATGGAGCCATCTAGTTTGATTGGTGCCAGATATTTATAAATAGGCCCCACAAGAAAAATTAGCTTGTTATCATTAAGCAACAAATAGGATTTAGCCAACATTATTGAGTTGGACGATACTCAATGGATTATATGGGAATAGAGGAGTGATTTTAGAGTAGGAGAGATTTTAGGGAAGTCATTGAAAGGAAGAAATTTTAAGGAGGAACCATGTGATTTTTTATTTTTAAATAAAGATTGCACAAAGTGATGTTGCAAGCCACGAAAAACAATAAAAAAGAGAGAGAGATTGAAGGGAAATTTTAAAATGAAAGTAATTTAGGGGTTGCCATGGATGATGGAGAAATTATAGAGAATAATTTAAAATCAAGTGAGTTTATGGGTGTGGTGGTGAGGGAGACATTTTAGGGGAGTTACTAATTTCTTGTGCTAAGCAAGAGCCGAAAAAATTGAAAATATATTAAAATCTATAGTTTTTAAAATTTTAAATATTTTTGAAAAAAAATAAATATAGAATTATTGAATATAGTATGTATTACTCTTAAAAGTTTTTTTTTATCAAAACTTATTCAAACAAAAAAAACTTATAAAAGCATATAAACTACAAATCAAAATTTATTCATTTGCCAAAGACCATTGAAGATGGAATAGGGTTAAAAAATTAAACTTGATAAATAATTCTAGTGGGAAGAAATGCATCAAACACAATAAGAAAATGATGATGATAACTGAATAAGAGTCATATACATCATCATAATACCGATGATAATTGAATAGGAATTATCATTGAATCTTCTAATTTAAAATTGGCTCTAATTAAATGGGGTAAAAAATGTGGATGGGGAAGAGATTTAATCAAGGTGGGCCATGATCTTTGCAGGAAATCAAAAATGGGTTTTGCTGGAATGTTTTTATACATAAAAGAAACAAACCTCCGCTAGAGAGGGACGCTCGCACCGTTTGCATCCTGCATGCCACCCCACTATGGCGACGTGACGATCTGGCAATAGGGACGAATCTGGATCCTTTCTGTCCCGGATGAGCAGATTCCGGGGATGATGAAGCAGCAAGAACTTTGAACCTAGATGATCCTCTAGTCTTCATCTTCCGCAGAAAAAAAATGAAAAGAACAGAGAAGCAGAATGAAAAGAAAGAAAGAAACAAGAATAAGAAGATAGGCTTGCAGAGATGGAACAGAGGGAAAGAGAACAGAGAAGAAGAAGAGAGAAGAACGGGTAGAAGAGGACGTTGAAGGTTGGTGGAGACTGCTCTGCCATGGACAAGGGGAAGGGAGGAGAAGGTTAGGGAGGGAATGCGATGCTTGTGCCCTGCTTGAGCTCTGCCAGGGCAAGGTGTAGAAGCAAAATAAGAAGAAGGAAGCACAAAGAAGAAGAAGACGAGAAGAAAAAGAAGATCAGGGAAGGGGATGATTCCTTTTCCACAGAGAAAAATGAAAAGAATAGAGAAGAAGAATGAAAAGAAAGAAAGAAACAAGAAGAAGAAGATGGGCTTGTAGAGATGGAACTGGGGGGAAAAAGAACAGAGACGAAGAAAAGAGAAGAACGAGAAGAAGAGAACGTTGAAGGTTGGTGGAGACTGCTCTGCCATGGACAAAGGGAAGGAAGGAGAAGGTCAGGGAGGGAATGCGATCCCTGTGCCCTGCCTGAGTTCTGCCAGGGCAAGGTGTAGAAGAAAAATAAGAAAAATGAAGCACAAAGAAGAAGATGATGAGAAGAAAAAGATGATCAGAGAAGGGCATGATAAGTTCGAGTTGCAAGTGAAGGGGAGAAAGAGAGAGGAAGGAAGAAAAAAGATTATAAGAGGAAGGGAGGAGAAGACGAGAGAAGGAAGAAGAAGAAGAAGAAGAAGAAGAAAAAGAAGATCAGAGAAAGGGATGATGAGCTTAGGTTGCAGGTGAAGGGGAGAAAGTGATGGCAGGGGTTCCAGACGTGATCGATGGCAGATGAAAATGCAGAGCCAGTAGTGGAGACTAGAGATGAAGATGATCGATGGTAGATGAAAACGCCATGGTTCCAAATGAGTGATGGCAGTGGCTTGAGAAAACGCAGATGAAAAGAGGATTCACCTGGGCAGTGGCCTAAGCAAACGCAAGCTAGGCAGTAGCTGAGAAATAAAGACCGGACTTTAAAATTAATGAGAATACAATATACAGTGGCCCACTTTAATAATAAATAATTTATCAATAAAGCCGACATTGATAATAGTAGCTATACGAGAATTTTTTTGATTTTAAATTCTATCAATAGAAACATATTTTTGAAATGATGAATAGAGTGATTAGATATTAAGAGGGAAAATCAAATGAAAATTTTAGAGGATAAAAAGAGAGATTTTAGGAGATCAAAGTTTAAAAAATACTAATTACCTAAAACATAAGAGGGAGGGAGAGAGATTATAGGATGAGAGATTGTAGCATTTTAGAATGCTGACGCGGCGCTCTAGAAAAAAAAACGAAAAATAAGAAGTGTTGATGTGTCACCCTCCAAAGGCCTCCATTTTTAGAGGTTTAATATATAATATATATATATGAGAAATCTTCATGTGCAATTGTCCCTTACCATTTTGGCGGGGACACTTTCTTTTTTAGATCTATCAAGGTTAAAAGGTGTATGAGATGTGATGATTCTGTCCTTTTGCACATTAAAACTTATTAAAAACGGAGTGTTCCTTGTCAAAATAGTAAGAGACATATGCACATGAACATTCTTTATATAGATATATAGCTGGTTTTCCACTTAGAATCCTTTCTATATTCAAGTCATTTACTTGTTTGGGTATTTAACTAGTAAAGTAGAGTGAAGTGAAGCATCAATTTAAGAGATATAAAAGATAAATGGTCATATTAAAAGTATAAAAATAAAACTTTCTTTCTTCTTTTTCAAAAAAAAAAAGAAAAAACATTTTCAACTCAATAAATGATAAATAAAAAAGATATTCTTTTTAAAAGAAAAATAAAAAATGCTTATAAAACTACTAAAATTAAAGGAGTTTGATTCCGTAAGAACTATTCTCACGTACCTACCATGGGAACTTTTTATGGGACCCAATTGTATGTCCCATTTATAGATGGGACTAGGGGAGATAAAAAGATCTATATAGCACCACTCCAAATATAAAGTGTGGCCTCAATCACATGTGCTTAATCATTTCATCCGTGGCTCACAAACTCAATTTATTCGGATTAGTACATAGTCAATCCAACGGTCCAGTAAATTTGAATTTGATCGAAACTTGAGTTATGCGACTATCAAGGGAGTTCCTGTATATTGCAAGATTTGAATTGAGTAATAGATGAGCGATAGATGGACGTCACTTAGAGTTTTCAAAAGAAAAAAAAAATGATGAGAACCAGTTCTTGAAAGATTATTTTTCAAAAATAAAATATCATCACATTATAATTAAAATCCCTTATATTTTATTCTCCCTGAATCCTCGCTTTGTTGTTGCACTTCACTTCACTCTACAATGCCATTAACCAGACACGCCTGCGACCCAAGTCTTGGGTGAGTGAATCTGGCGTTATCTTGCTGAAGCGCCCCCATCAGCTGTATGTCTGGGTGTGACGGGGACCTCTGATTGTTAATGGCTGTGGGCATCAAAACCCAAGAAGTCATTGCTTAGGGAGGCCGGTGTGACCTGCAAATGTGCGGTCAAGCGAAAGTGCGAAAGTGCGAAAGTGGCACAACAAAGTACATCGATTACTTAGTGCCCCGTTCAGAGGGCAAGTTAGTTCTGTCGTCTTGTCACATCGAAGCACGTGTGCATCCAAGGCAGTACCAAAGAGAGGAATGGGTTCAGCTAGGTTCTGCAATGTTGCCCGCAGGATTTCTTCTAGGGCCAAACAAATATGTCCACTCAACGGCTTCATGGGATGGGGATGGTAGGTTATTGAACATATGTAATGTGTACCGAAAGGATAAAATCTTCTTTTACCAACCATACATGGGAGATAAGTGGGCCCCAAGCGACGTTTTGCATCGTTTCCACTTATTTTTTATTTATTTGTATATTTAGAGCCCGATATATTATTATTTAAATCTCAATGTTGCAGTGACTTAATACGTAGTATTTCAACTTAAATAATTCTACTTGAGAGGTGAAATAATTTAAGCTGAATTTGAGGAGGAATAATAGTTTTTAAGTTTTTTCTTTCCTTGTACTCCATTTATCCAAACGCAAGCGGAACATCGGAATGGATTCATTTTTGGGATAATATCCCATACAATAATCTCATTGGTTGGGCTTAAATTATATTAATTATCCATTCTAATTAAATATTTATCCGACTTCCAAACACATCCTATGTATATATTGTAGAACTATCTCTAGTGTAAAAGGATCATCCCTGAAATGGCCTATTAGGACGACTTGCAGACCCATCTCTTTATAGTAACTACAAAATCATTTATTTAATTATAAGAAATGGCGCGCAACTTCAATGAATTCCAACTTGTTATTAAAAATGTTCTGAATTTCTCATTGATTTTCCAGATAGTCACGGCGGCAATTATAAATTCTTGAGAATCTAAGCAAGTGAAAACTTTCATTATTAAATGATTTTCAAGGTCCAATTCTTTCCATAGTATTTGATAATACTCATTTTAAGGATTTATGTAATGCCACTAAAATTTTTAGCTACCCATATCAATGCAGACCAATGTTGTTATGAAATTCTCAACTACATAAATTCTCAGCACAGAAATCGCTCCTACGGGGTAAAATTCTCAAATATGCAACAAATTCCTCAGTGTTAGAATAGGGAGAGAGAGAGAGAGCTCTTATTCATTAGATCTGTGTGTACATAATGGGAGGAGGAGGATCTTATTTATAGAATAAGATTGCTTCCTCCTCAAGCAACCCAATAGGGAAAAACCCTAACCCTAAGTAATCCCCTTATCTCATGTGGGTCCCAATATGGGCATCCACCTATGATAATAACATCTTATAACACTCAGTTCTATGAAACGATCCCTGAGATTATTGGAAAATCCTAATCCACTCTCCATCGACAAGATTCTTGCAGACCCAACACTTTTAATCTCCTCGTGTTTGTTTCTACCCATGGCCCACTTGACTTTTGCCATGAAAACCACACAACACCCGTGTGGAGATGCAGATTACAGGTCACTGCATGTGTAATGATTCATGCATCAAATAAAGCTAAGTTCAATTGACAAGTCCTTCCAAGTGCTCTAGATTCATTGGATAAATAGTAGATTTAGAAAATAAAATCCAATGCCATCTTTTTAGTTTCTATTCTACTGAGACAGGAATTATAAAAAAAAGGTATAATTTATATTTTGAATGGATATTAAGTAATAGTTGTTATGAAAGACGTGGAAGAACCACAGCCATCATCCTGGAGTCGTCTTGCAAGTGTCCTCCATCCGAAGGCATTGCCGTCACCTTCATGCCAGTACACCCATTGACAAGACCTTCTGTGGGACCCAGTGATTATCAGCCGGACACGTGGTCCAATTGTTCATGATTCTCACGTCATCATCGATACGTGGTCGGTCTCTAATTATTTTAGCTCTTTCTCAAACACGGCAGCCTTCTTAGAAGTTAGAACTGCGTCGCCGACAAAAACTAGGAAAAAATCTCTCATGGTTAGATGCTCTTGGGGGCGATTTTGCATGGCCCATTTGCCTTAATCTACTAATCGAAGCCTGTTACAAAAGCTAAGATTGATTAGTCCTTGAGCTGAAATCAATTAGATGCTAATAATAAGATAAAAGGATGATTTTCTTCTTATTATCTTCATGGCCCATTTCATAAGCATGTCTTTTGCCTTGTAAATCTATATTATTGTTTCAAACCCTAAGCCTAATCTCCATTTCATGTGAATAAATTTGAATATAAATTGGAACTCATTGAATCCAGTCGTGTGAGATGGGCTTGACCTAAATGTAGACTTTATTTGCATAATTTACATATAATCATCATCAAAGCCTTATTCTAATTATGTTGGTTACATAATTTACATATAACTTTAATTTAATATAAATTGAGTACCAAGGTCAAAATGAACTGGGGCACAAGCTAATTCAGTCCTCAATATCAAAACCTCATCCTATCAATTTTATGTCCATTTAGTGCAAGCACAAATTCCATGCATGTGTCAAAATGCCGACTAGATTTCAGTTACTTTGATTAGAACACATCGTGTGGGTTTATGATTTAAACTAGGGCCAATGGAACTCAGCTTGAGAATCGTCCGCATTAGCCTCATTTTGGGCTGTATGATCCCATAACTGGACTCGTGTAAACTTTTTCGCTCCAGTGTTACATGGACTGGGCCTTGTTTTCTTATCCTTTTTTAAAGCATGACAAGGTTTGAAACATATAGCATAAAATGACATATAGTTTTTGTGAAATGGTGGACGGGACCCTAGGCCTGACTATTAGTCCTATAAGGTGGATTCAACCCTACCTTGATTGTTTGCAAGATCGCGCAAAGGAATTGGATACCTTAGGAATGTGTTTGGAAGTGGGATAAGGGGGATAAACAACTATTTGTACAATGTCCAACTTAGTCCTTATTTATTTGTATTTTTAATGCCCGTAATTATATTATCATAATCCCGATGCTACAGTAAATTAATACATAATATTTCAGTTTAAATAATTCCATCTGGAAGGTGTGATAATTTAGGTTGGCTTAGGGGGGAGAGGGAAATTATATTTTTTAGGTCTTTTTATCTCTTGCCCTCCATTTATATGGATGCAACCAAATATTGAACTGAATTCATCTTTGGGATGCAATAATATCATTGAATGGTTTAGATGGTATTAGCTATTAAATCTTATCAAAAATGTATTCTGCTTCCAAACACATCTTGAGTGCTTTAAAATGAAGATAAAAGATAAATATTAAAAAATGACAACCAAATAGCATTTTCTTTTGACTTTTTTTCGTAAAAGAATATTTATTTGATATTTACTTTTTGAAATTCATCTTCAATATTAATTTTTAACCACCCAATGTATTAAATTCATATATATTCTAATCAAACAAATAGGCCCATAGGGCCCATTTAATTACATGGACTTGAATATATTGAATAAAAAAATATAAAGTTGCGATGTGGATGAGATATTGACTGTTCAAAAAATAAAAGATACTAGGGCGATGACTAGGTGGTAGTTACCATACCACCTTAATCTTTTTTTATTAAAGTAAAATTATTTTATAGTCATTTATGAAACTTACCTTTATTTTCTCAATTTAACAGCAATATCTTTTTAGGATTGCTAAGAATTAAATTTCAATACGTAGAAACAAGCTAAAATTTGTTAGACCGACAAATGAAACTACCCAGCCAGACCCAAATGACCCAATCCAACAAATCCATGAAAAGCCCTACGGCCCGACCTATCCAAGTCGTAGCCCGTACTTGAGTCAGCATTTGCGGGTTGACAGGGTGATCAGACAGCTGATAAACAAACCGCCCACCTAAATCACCTTAACTTTTCTAAACAGATGAGACTTATCTTTCTGGTTTTGTAGTGCTTATTTAAATGAATCCACCAACACAACACTTATTGTTCTCAAGATAAGTAATCTGCTCTATTATCCAACTTTCTTGTGAGTGGTCCAACCAAGGCACTTAATTATCTTACTAGATCAGGAAAAAACCCCTAGACTATTCAAAACCAATCATCCCTCAAATCCAACTTCCTTCTGCTTCTCCAATTCATCTCTGATGCAGAGGGGTTGTATTGTGCACTAGCCTTCGATTGTCATGTTGGGTGTTCAAGCCACAACCAGCGAAGCACAAGGAGGTGAAGAAAATGAACAAGTCAGGGACATCTATGCCTTGACCCCTCCCACTTCCCAGCAGCAGCCCCCAAGAAGAAGAGAAGCCTGGGAGACAGGTAGCCATAGATCTTCCAACCTCTCCAACTTGAGCGACGGATTGAGTGAGAACTTCTCCACCATGAGTAGAGAATTCAATGCCCTTGTGCTGGCTGGCTCTGCAATTGCTCATAGTAACAGTGATGGGTCTGCTAATGGTGGTGGGATCAATTTGGCTAGGATTGGCGAGGAGCTTGAAGAGACCAACCCCTTAGCAATTGTCCCAGACTCCAATCCGATGAACCCAGCCCCTTCTCCTTCTCCTACAGATGTTGGTGGTGTTGGTTTGGGTGTGGATGTAGGATCATCTTCGAGGAGTGATCATGTTGTGGAAGAGGTGTCTTTGCAGAGGGTGAAGAAAGAGGAGACCGATTCGAAGATTATGGCGTGGCAGAACGCGGAGATTGCAAAGGTTAATAATAGGTTTAAGAGAGAGGAAGCTGTCATCAATGGGTGGGAAGGTGAGCAGGTGCAGAAGGCTACTACGTGGTTCAAGAAAGTTGAGGTACTTGGTAAAATTATTATAGCTATAATCTGCGTTTTCATACACTGATTTGGTTAACAATATTTTGATGGATAGGGGTTGTTGACGATGTTTTGGTGATCTAAGAGTCGAATAATAATAGATAATTCAAAATGGACAATATATCGTATCAGATATATATATATATACTTCAGTTTTTTTATATATAAAATTTGTGTTTCTGTTGTTGTCTTTATAGTGTATCTTTTACACATCCATATCCTATTTGGGCATGATAGATAAGGGATTGATGTTTTAATTGCTTATATATGGATATGTAGTTCTAGTGTTAGTGAAGTGGAACTCTTGTCTTGTTTGGATGCAGAGAAAGTAGGGGATCTTATTCCCATATTTTTTGGGGAATTTTTCCTCTTTTGTTTTGACAATTTGCCCATGTTAAAAGAAAAAAGATTTTTAATTGAGAAAAAAATTGTTTTGAATTTGCTTAACGGGCCACTGTTCTATAGTTTGGTGCAACTTATGTTTCCTATTGAAAAGGAAAAGTATTCATTTCTCTTGATAAAGATGATTTTCAGTCTTGGATTAGGAAAGATGATTTCTTGCTCTTTGCACACAGAAATCTAAAGGGCATGGAGTCTTCTAGGTTCACAATAAAGTCTTATATTTCAGGGAAAAATGGAAACCCCACAAAGGGGGCTCTCTTTTGCCTGTAGGAATAATCTCTCCAACTTTATTTTTCCATGGATTTCTCCTCCCTGAGAGGAAATTCTATGAAAAATTACGCAGAATGCTTCATGGCATAGTTCCTTAGAATATCAAATTCAATCCCCTCTTCCCTATCTAATAGATCGAGATTTGCTTTAGGTGGAAGTGAAAATATTTACCAAAAATAAAGTGACAGTGAAATCTCTTTTTTTTTCTTTTCAAAGCTCCAATCATAACAGCTTTTCTTCATAAGAAAATTCACATTTTCCCACTTGTGGTTAATCCCATATTGACTTTTCACAAATCCAAATTCTAAATCCTAGACAAGGGCACATTTGTGTAGCAAATTTTTCGAAGAAAAAGTCAAAATTGAAGAAATGATTTTCTGCATTATAGGAAAATCCATATTTGAGCCTGCTACTTCTTCCCATGAAAAACATAAAAGGCTAAATTCTCCGTAATTCCTCAGAAATTAAATTATTTAGGGGAGGAGGGGTGTGACAGTGTTACCGATTTTTTTTGTGGCATGTAGCAAACATGCATCCCTAGTGTTATTTTTTCAAAGTAAAATGTTTTCATAGTTAATGAGAAGTACAAACAAATCCGAACTAATCCTACTATTTCTGATGTAGAGAAAGTTAGAGGAGAAAAGAGCCAAGGCCATGGAGAAGATGCAGAACGAAGTGGCCAAAGCACGCAGAAAAGCAGAGGAGAAGAGGGCATCTGCAGAGGCGAAGAGAGGAACAAAGGTGGCTAAGGTTTTAGAACTGGCCAAGTTGATGAGGGTTGTGGGCAGAACTCCGTCCAAACGCTCCTTCTTCTAGCTAATAATCGTCACTGGATTCTCTTGAGAGCTATATACTATATACATCATTTCACATGTTACATAACTCCACAAAGAAAAAAACCAAGCATTTGAATTTTAAGGTCTGAAAACACCTTTGGAAATATGTATTTTTTTTTTTTGTTTTTTTTTGTTTTTTGTTCTGTCGGTACATTTGGAAATGTGTGTGAACTCTGGAGTGGCTTGTTTTTATTATATTTTGGATAGTAGAGAATTCTCTTCCCCTTAATTGCATTGTTTTGGATAGTCGAAGAAATTGAAAATACATTTTAGATAATTGTTGAAGCCTCTATTCCCTTGATTTAGTCTTTGATCATTAAATATTTTCTCTGAATTTTTATTTGCTGCTGAATCTCTACATCTAATTTTGGTGAACCTTCGCTCAAGTTGGTGGTAGCCAACCGTTAAAACACCTACATTTGAATGATTATGATTGGTAAAGGAGAATACGAGAGGATAGGGAGAGAAGAGAATGAAAAAGGGGAAAGGGTGTTGAATAGTATCTTTTCTATCTTTATTAGCGTCTGGAGGTTTTGGTATTTTTATTGTTTCTACACCTTAAGGGTTGATTGGTTTCTACAGGATTGCAAACGGGTTGACTCCAAAACAGGTCTATACTGGACTATAATTTGTTTTCAAATGATGGTTTCAATACTAAAACCGGTTTTAATTCGAAACTTGTTTTGTTGGTTCCTAACCTAATCGATAAGAAAACCCGGGTTTGGTTTTAAAATCGAATCTGATTGGAGAATTGGGATCTAGTTTTAAAATTAGTTTTAACTTTTTTAAAATTTTTTTAGTTTTTTGTCTTTTTAAAATTAAGAATATTGTTCAACTTATAACAATGCATCGATTTTACTGTCTTTAAGATTAACTATAAAAATGTCAAACACAAGTTGATTTTGAACTATAATTTGTATTATTACATATGTTGTCCTCAAGGTCTACATCGACATAGAGAAGAGAGTGATTAAATTATATGTAGAGCTTATACCCTTATCTTGCATGAGGTTTTGTTGCCAGTTAAGGCGCACCAGAAGCAAAATTATGGGATTCATGGGCAAAAGTGGATAATATTATGTATGCGTGTAGGATGAGGCATGAAAAATAGTATCAAAGAGGCCTCTCGACCACCCTAAGGAAATAGATTGTGATATTCTTGAGTCTCATATCAACTATAGAGGGGAAAGTGATTATATTTATATATAAAGCTTACACTCTTATCTTATATGGGGCCTTTTTGTGGGTGGAGATCTAGCTAAAGGTAAAGGAAAACCGTAAGGCCCTTTGTTAAAGCGGAAAATGTTATGTATGTGCCAGGTGCCAGGTCCATGGGTCCAATTCCATATAGACTCAAAACCGAACCTATTTACTAATCAGAATTTTAATTAGGTCTCGAACCCAAATTGGATTTTCATGGACGAACCCTTTGAATAATTGGAGACCAGGTATCCGTTTGCAATCCTAGGCTCCACACCTTTTAAAAAGATGTTTAGACCTCACAATCTTCATTGGTGGTGCGCTACAAGTACAAAATTAGTGGACTGATTTAGTTTAGGTTGTTGTCGTATGCTAGTCTTTTCTAAATGAGGAAAATGTACAAACCTAGGTACAAAGTATTAGTGTTTCATTTTGGGAATCCCGATGATGGGTCAGGTGCGAGGACTAATTGTGAAATAGTTTTTTCGAGAATCAAAGAAGTGATGTGTAAAAGTTTTTAGTAGAAAAGTAAATTAACACTCATCTTCTTATAATTTGATTCATCAGAGTGATATCTAGATAATTATTTTTTATAATGGGCGGATTTGGATAATGTAGTGGTTTTCCTCCTCCGCAGCAATTGGTAGGGAATGCAGACCCTTTTACCGCGTAGCAAACAAGCAAAAAAGGGAGACATTCGTTACTGCTCTAAACGGGATAAGCATGACACTAGAAAATCCAACACCCTGTCTGTACCCTCTTTTCTGTTGATTTTGGCCTATTTGGATGCTTGATGTAAAGTGAAATTTAAAAATATTATGTAATATAATTGACTTTACTCAAAGATATTGAAGTATTTAGGGTTAAAGTGAGATGAAGTATACATGAGCTGATAACAATACTTCACCTTTGGGGCAAGACTCAGCCAAACATAGTAAAATTAAAATTTTAAGCTGTTGAGCCCATTTAACTTCACCTTACTCTATTTTTTGCTTGTCCAAACAAGCCCTTAAAGATTGTGTTCTTACGCAAAATCAATTTATACATGCTCATAAATTTGTAGAAAATTAATCAAACTAGAAAAAATTACACAAATGCCCTTCCACATAACCCAAAAGTAGGCATAATGAATTTCAAGTTCTATTCAAATTGAGTGAGAGATGGACATTGAGCGCACCTATTGGTCTTGGTACTTATTATGGACCCATGAGTTTTTTGGGAATGATTTTGAGCGTACATAATCTAAACCGAGAAAATGGTCGACTTCACAGTCGAGCTGAACTCGACCCGGAAGACCAGGCTCTGGTTTCTTCTTTTGGGCCCATTTAATTTTGGATTTAGGTTTGGTTTTGCTGAATTGGAATCGAATTGTAGTTCCACAGCCGTGGCCCAGCACCTGGACTTCACCCATTAAAATAAGGCATCGGTATTAATTTCCTTCTCAAGTTCCTTGCTCCATGTATATATCAAACTCAAAAAGTCCAAATAAACTTGAGTAGGCCAACCTTCCAGTCACCACTAAAATGACGACCGTCCACTCCGATACAATTTTACTACAACAGTGGAGCAGATGATACAATTTTACAACCTTTCCTTTAGTGAAAGAAAAAGATAATATTTATTAAAGGAAAAATAATAAAGAGAAAGCAAGGGAATATATAAGAAAAGGAAAGGAGATATTCATGCGTGGCCCATTGTAAAGATGCTGTCAAAAGCGCTGGCGAAAATAAGTGAGTCCATGCGTTTCATAGAGGCAGGAGGGACAAGTATCAGTTTTTATAGTGAGTTTCAATAAATTGCATTCAGATGTATTCAAAATCAATTTATGGTCATCATCATCATCATCATCAAAGTCTTGCTCCAATTATAATGGAATTGGCTACATGAATTTTGCTTCTCTATTACAATCTATCACAAGCCAAATGGTCTGAAAAGGTGCACAGTTATTTTTACTATCGTCACTAGCTTGTTTTGTTTCATATATACATATATATACATATTTATATAAGGAATGACTACTATGCACCCATCCCTCACCTTGCGGTGACGGATAATTTCCTTTTTAGACTTAACAAGGTTAAAAAAGTATCATAAGGTTAATAATTTTGTCTTCTTACACATCAATACTTTACATATATGGAAATGTCCCTCGTCACAAGGTGAGGGATAGATGCATAGTAGTTTTGTCGATATATATAAATATAGCTTTAATCCTTTGAGAAGTGTTTTCTAACACTTACCGTAAGAACTTTTTATTTGGCCCACTTGTGAATCCCATTTGGGGATAAGACGAGGGTGGATGGAAAGATCTATGTGGGACCACTTTAAGTATCAAGTGTGGCCTTAATCATATGTCCTTAACCCCTTCATCTGTGACTCACAAATCTAGTCCATTCGGATGGTGCGTAATCGATTCAACAGTCCAGTTAACTCAAATTTAATCAAAATTTGGGACATGTGACTATCAGAGGGCCCCAATGTATTACAAGATTTTGATTAGATGATGATGAATCTCACCTAAACTTCTCACAAAAAAATGGTGAGAAATAGTTCTCATAGTATTATTTCTCATCTATATATATAGAGAGAGAGAGAGAAATGATCTAGCGAAATGGTACAGTATATGAGTTAACTTTTTAGGGCCCACCTGGAGTTGTGCCAACGATGAAGGGAGATTGAAAGATCATGATGTGAACTAAGTATGTGCAAAAAATCAGCCCGATTATCCTAGCCCATCTTATCAACCCACATTTGCAATAGTTGAAATAAAATCACCTTATTTCACACATCAAACTATATTGGATGGAGCTAATTTTTTGTACATATCTAATTCTCATCATGATCCTTCAATCCTTCATGCTCTTGATAGTTTGACACAACTCCATGTGGGCCTTAAAAAGTTAGCTCATATAACACACCATCTCACTATACCGTTTATATATATGTGTGCGGAGTGTTAGATAGCTCCTGGACATTTTCAAAAGTGAAAACAACCCTTTTTACAACCAATAGAATATTAGGAAAGTGAAAAGGCAATTAATATTACTTTTAAAAAGGAGAAAAAGTCTCCACTTGACTTCTATCTCATTGGAGGATAGAAAGATGGCAAAAATGCTCCTTTTCAAATGGGATATTCCTAAGAATTTTTCATATATATATATATAAATCACTATAGAGTAAAATTAATGTACAGTGCTCAAGGAATTTCTGGATAATCTGGGAAAAATGCGAGGACAAGTTAATAAATTAAAAAGAAAAAGAAGAAAATCCATCCCACATGTACGGCATGAGTTTTTGGCCCAACAGGAAATAGCAGAGTGGATTCATTCTACCTGGACGTTAGACTAGACGATTTGACTTGACCCAGCACAAATGGGCGAAGGCTTGAATCAACTTAACTTTCAGGTGGATCTGTACCCGTTCAAGCATGAAACGACTGAGCCAGAAAAGCCTCAGCCAGCGTAGGCTTGACCTTCTTGTAACTTTACTTAGAGGAATCCTGGAATATGTTTTCTCATAAAAACCCAACCTAGTGTGGAAGGTTGGAACTAATTCTCAGATTCTCCTTCCTGCACCCAAGAAAGGAACACTACGCACATGCCTTCCACATGCACCTAATGACTATAATTAAAGGGAGCTTTATTTTTTGGACTCGTTATCTAAACGATTCTGGCCCGTATACTAAAAACCTGACATATTACCTCAATTGTTTAGAATTTTTTATAGAATTTAATTTTCTCTAAGCATTCTCTATACAAACCTAGCCCCGGATCCAAACCTGTCATAGACGGAATTGGTTCCAGTTCTGGATCCATACTCTCATTAACGATCCTGGCCAGGATACTTAAAATCTAACATATTACCTCAATTGTTTAGAATTTTTTATAGAGGTTAATTTTTCTCTAAACATTCTCTATACAAATCCGTCCCCGGATCCGAACTTGCCCATAGACGAAACTAGTTCCAATTCTGGATCCATATTCTCATTAACGGTTCCGGTCCCAAATCTAAGAAATTGGTTCCAAACCGGGTTCGATTTCGATTCCATGTCCATCTTCTCATTAACAGGTTCGGTTTTAGGCCTACGATGGACTCGGACTCGAATCGACCTGCTTACAACCCTATTACTATAACTAATATGTATTGGCTTGATTGGAGCCCACCTATTTGTTTACTGGTTTTGAGCAGGGCTACTAAAAGGCCTAGGTCTGGGATGGACCTACATTGGCCCATGTTCGGGCACAGTAATGTTTGAAGGGCCTAAGATAGTCCAAGTTCAGGCTCGATGTGGAACCCAGACGTCAGCTCAAGCCTGATATAGACCCGATCATTAATGGGGCTGTGTTTGATTGAGGTAAATCTACTAAAAGCCCATTTCAATCAAAAAGCTTCCTTTAATACCATTTAAATAATTAAAAACAATGACAGTTCAACATACATTTCTATAAATACATTCTGCTTTTCAAATTATTTTTTCATAAGAAAGGGACTCATGATATTCCTATTTCCTCTGTAGTGGTTGTACTTGATGATTCAAGGAATCACATGTGGGACATTAACTCAGCACTAAAACATTTATATGTTATTATTAACAATAATGATGAGCCAGATATGAGAAGGTCATTCTTTCTTTGCTTCCCCTTATTATCTCCAAAAGTTAACATTAAAGTCACATATGGGATGGATGAAATGACCGCTACCGTGGTAATATTTAAAATTTATTTAAATAATAATAAATACTTCTGTTTATAAATCTTGTTTCCTTTTTGTCATGGCTAGACGCGAACCTATGCTAGTCTAAAAGAATGATAGATAGCATATTTGGTGTAACTCCGATCTCCGATCAAATCTAGATCAATCTTCTAAACGATTGATGGAATCTAGAGATGGATTCTTACCCCAAGGCACACCAACATTCATGACAAACACAAAGATTAAGATTAAGTAATTATAAATATTGCGTTTGTTGTGATACTTTATATAAGAAAGGGGAGAAGATGAGACTTATTGTATAATATTAATATGTATATACTAATTAAAAGCTGAAATTTAAATTAATAAATATCTCAAGAGAAGAGCTTAGAGAGAGTGTGTGAGATCTTTTAATAAATCACCTCCAATCCAAGCTCCAATCCAAATCAAAAGTTGTAAAGTAGGCTTAGAGAATTTAAAGAGAGCTTAGTAAGAGAATGAGACTCTAGAGAGAGGATGTGAGAATGAGAGAGCTGTAGTATGAGTGAGAAATAGGGGAGGAGAGGGTATTTATAGATTTACAAAATGGTTAAATGACACAAAATACCCCTCATATTGTATGCCCAATTTTTTTACGAGCCGGCCCATTGATTGTGGCCGGAAAAATTTGGCTTGGGCCATGGTGGGCTTGGGCAGCCTACCCATATTTACACGCATATGTGGGCTCGTGTATCACCAAATTCAAATTTACAATGGACAAAGACCACCCAAATCAGCTTTTACCTGATATCATGGAAGACCACCCAAATCAGCTAATGCCTGATAACACTGGAGACCACCCGGTTCAGCCTCATGTTCATTTCAGGTGACATCTTGTATTCTTTTTAATATTGCCTGATATCTTTTCATGAACCAATCTTTATTCTGCTTTTTTTTTTTTGTTTTAACTTTCTTTTCTCTTTTTTTTTCAACAGTGAGATACGTTTCACGCGTAAACAGCATCTTGTTAATATGACTCACACAATCAATAATATTAGTGGAACAAATGCGACTATCGTTCTCAAGTTGAGAAACAAACACCAACGTTTTGGCGCTCTTCGGATGGAGATGTGACTGAAGTAACTGACGAAACAATCAACATTCCTCCCTTCATTCCTCCTCCCTACACCGGTTTTGTATCTCCTAGCTGCCTTGTACTTCATCAGCTCCTCTGGTCTCCAATTGAGAGGCAGTCGGTTATTCGCAGGGCACTCTCTGGCTTCTTCTTGACATCACTCGATGAGCTCTCCAAATCCGAGTTGGAGACTCAAGTCTCTCTTTGCCTACTCAATGGGATGTCGACTGCAACTGATGAACGTTACAGCGCCATTGATGTTGATGTGGTCATAGAGGTTGAAACCGTTGATACGTATGATCAAGAGGAGATAGCTCTGATCTTTAGTTGAAGCTTTGCCATCGCATAAATTTGTTGATGATAGGGACTCATCTAACCAGAGCACTGTTTGTTTGGAACAATATTCTCCCCTAGTGATGGTAACACGGCTGCCCTGTTCTCATGATTTTCACAAACGATGCATTGAAGGATGGTTAAATGTTTATCAACTCATGCCCCATCTGCTGCTCTCCAATTTGAGATATGCTGCAATTTGAGTTCTTCATTGCTTTGCATTATACTTTTCTTTTATATTTTGTTAAGTTTTGGAGTTAAGACAAGGCAACTAGTATTCTCTCTAATTTGATGGTGTTCATTTAAAGTTTTTTCAGTTTTCATATAATCATTTAAATGTATCCATTGTGATATGATCTTCCCACACAGCACATAGTGTGGGTGTTTCTTATTAATAGCTTGAAGAGGTTACAGAATAAAAGGGATAAGGTAGGGATAGTGAAAACAGAATTAGGTGCAGAAGTTGATCCTAGGAGAGATAAGTCATTGACTAGTTCTCCTTAACATCCATAACTTAGTTTTGGGTTCTACTTAGTTTTGGGGTCTACTGTTTGATCTTTTATTATTAGAATTTAATCTAAATCTAGAATCATTCAATTGAAGAAACAGTGGCTCTATTTGTTATTATTATTATTATTTTTTACTCTTTTCAATTTCAACTTCAATGATGACCAATTGGTTGTTTTCATATGATTTGCTATTTTTGGACTTCTGTTGATTTTACTCAGTTGATTCTATCATCCTGTAGAAGGACCCTTTTGCTTTCTTTTACTTCACTTTGCTGAAATAGCTATGCTGGTCACCATTCACTAAAAAGGGTAATTCTATATTTGACGTCTTGTAGAAAGACTAATTATAAGAATGAGATACCTAAGTGCCCTTTGTAGGTATCCTTGATGGAATTGGAATGGGAGTCCAAGAAAGGTTTGTATGTGGAATGGGTTTAGTTGATGCATGGGTTTTATATTGGATATGGAGCTGTTAGTTGTTGCAGGTTGTTATCTTCATAGGGCCCTTACAGAAATTTGCCTATAGAATTCAAAGAGGATGAGTTAATAGGACCCATTGTTAATTAACACCCCAAGGACCAGAGATGTAGATCATGGGTTGATTTTCTATGGTTCACAATATTAGATGATCATTATGATTCAGCACTTAATTAGTCGATGAATTTTCATGTAGCTTTTCTTGAATTGAGATCCACATTATCTCATTATCTTCATATTCCTATGGTACCTACATTGAAGTTATACATTATTCTTCCTATTATAGTAATTACCCTGAATAAGAACCGTTTGTTGTTTCTAGCCTCAACTTCATTTGCAGGCTGCAAATAAAAAGGATAGAATTAGAGTCGTATTAATGAGCTTCTAGAGTTTGGATCATATTGCCCTTTCAATTTCATGCCTAGGCCAGGCAAATGGACAGGCTCAACCTCGTACTGCTTTTCCTGTTAAGTATACAATATAAAGATTGGGTTTGTCTAATGTTGTTCTTAAGATGATTGTTTATCTCTACTACATTGATTATTGCTTCTCAATGATTTGTGGCTATTAAACAATAATATATACAGATAAGGCATGCTAAAATCCCTTAAAGATTTCCTTAATGTTCCTTTATTGAGCCCATTTGATTATGAATTTCTAAGGATTTAATTCCATGCAGACAACATTGCCTAAGGGCGTAGAGCATTATCTACATAAATAGAACCTCAAATCCCGCTTGATCCACCTTTCTGTTTTATTTATTTATTGATTTTATAAATAAATATAATTAAATAGACAACATTAATATAATATTTCATTGGTCTAAGACCTTCCACCATTCATTTTACATAATGGGGAGTTTTCCACACTAAAGAGATTTATTGTTAAAACAATTGGAATGTCGCAACAGTTAATCATCTCATCAAATGTGTCACGCCCTAGACCCGAAATTAGGTCAATCCAGATGGGCCCATGAGGTGACACGCGTAATCCTGTAGCAATTCACCCTGCACTAAGGTAAACATAGACCACTACAAGGGAATTTTCAAACTTTTCTTATATGTGCAAAAAATCCATAACATGCACATTCAAATATAACTATGGAACTTGATACTTAGTACACCCAATGAACACCATGTAATAGTATAAGAGCCTAAATAAATACCTATTTAACATTCCATAATTAAACTACTTAAAGAGTTATCAAGATGATCATAATCCCATGCATAAACTACATGCCTGAATCCATATAAAGTAATAAAGTGTAAAAATGCATAATGATCATAAAATAAACATAAACAAAGTCTAAAGTCATGATATTATAATAGAAAGAGCTATCATAGCTCAAATCCTAAATACTTAACGAATCCCATATCACTTTATGGATACGTCTAATAGAAGACATTGTTTGGTCTCCAATCAACTAGTCCTAAAAGTACCGCCATGGCGACCTCTAGGATCGCGTCGATAGTTCAGTCGGGATTAGGGCCTGCTCCTATAATACCAAGGGTAGCACCTCAAGTATAATAGCTCAACAAGAAATAAGCAAGTAGTATATTAAACATGTTGTTCTAAATAGAGTTGAGAGACTATACCAATTAAATAGGACAAAAGAGAAATCTAAGCATGTTAGCATAAGATAAAGCGTAATTATAAGGAATTAAGATAACAGAATATCACAACTATACGGCAAACCATATGGCTGCAATCCTCTCCAAAGAGAGATAGATATTATAACAAAATGAGAGATCAGGTAGTTAATCTGACTGCCTAAAAAAGCGTCGACTTACTCCATAGAAAAACTAACTGCAGCGATGCACAGAATTTCAACCTATACTCAGCCCCACTAAGCCTCATAGAGATCAGCTCAGTGGTACTAATTCCATGAATCTATATAGCCAGAACAGATAGCACCATCGGGCTCTCCTATTTGCTTTCTTAACAAAATTTATTGACTTAACATTTACAGTAATAGAAGTATAATGATATCAATAGTGAACAGTAATAACAAAAGCAAATGTGATGGTAATGAAAGGAATATAACTGATAATATAGTAAAAGAAACATAATTGAACTGATAACATAATGAAGGAACGTAATTGAACTGATAACATAAATAAGTGAAGGCTTTAGAAGTCATTGAAATATTTATAATTTCTGATTAATTAATAAACAAGGATAATTTACAAGCCAAACTAACTAAAATATCAGTATCCTTAGTTTTCCACTTCGGCATGATTATATGGATTCCTATGCCATGTGTTACTGAATTTTGGTGTCACATTGTGTATGAATCCGGACACTAGATTCCTTATATCCATACACGAAGGGCATAACAATAGAACAAACTGAATCATCTAACAAAGATAAGTAAGAGCTAACACTTTTTTTATTTTCCCAATTTAATTTTATTAGACAAGTTTCATGTATAGGGTTCCAAAATCAAGGTCCTATACAGTTATAAGGCTCCCTTTAATCTTCTAGTTTGTCACCTAATCCCGTGATCAAACTCAAGGTTACTAGAGTATGACTAACCTAATCAAGTCAAATCAAGTTTGATGATAAGGAGGAATTTATAAATTTGAAAAATAGCTTTAGAATAATTCATTAATAAATAAATCAAAAACAAATAAATAAATAAATAATCTGATCAGACCTACCCGATTGGACCCAGTAGGTTAATTCGATTGGTCAAACATATATCCTCTCGATCGGATATATCAAACATCCGTTCCGATTGATCGGGCATACGTTTGATCGATCAAGCCTGACGAGATTTCAAATTTAACTTCTTTTTTAGCCTGAACTTATTACATCCAGTCCCATCCTTTTCCTGCAAGAAATTTCATCATTTTGCAAATCTAATCCTAGCAGATTAAATGCCATTTATTTCCATTCCTTTATATTAAATCCAAACCCTCATTTTCTTATTTAAATACCATTTTCACTCACCAAGATATCCTCATTTATGAAAAGAAGAAGAAGATGAGCTGTACTAACATATTAAAGCATAGAAATCTCAAGAATCAATTACAAATACAAACATATATGTTACTACTTGCTTAAACTTACCTTGTTGTGCTTTTAGAATCCAAATGCAAGGCTTTTAAGTGCAGAGTCCCAAATCCTTAGCTCAAGTAAACCCCTAATCATGGAAATGACAAGAAAAAAGATGAATGCCATGAAAGGATGAGTAAATGAAGCTAAGCTTGATAAAAATCCACTACTATAATATTTAATGGCTCAAATATCAAGATAGGTTGTGTTTCTTACCTCAAAAGTTGAGCCAAAAAGGTAGAGATGAGCTTTTTTATCCAAACAAACAACAAATGGGTAAAAAGAAATGTGGAAAAAAAGATGAATATAATTTCTAATGGATGAAATCTCTCTCTCTCTCTCTCACACACTCTAGACTTGTAGGAGGAAGGAAGATAGAGTAGGGAGAGCTTTGGGGGTTAGGTTTTAGTCTATGAGGCACAAAGAGCTCTCCCTTTGGGAAGAGTATCTTTACATAATGCTAGGGTTGCTCCAATAGTTTGGGTATTTACTAGGAAGTCTATTTGACTTATCTTATTTATAAAAAAGATCATAGTGGTCCCATATAGGTGACTTAGGTCTCAAATGAAATGGATCCACCAATGTATTATAATAATGTAAATGGCATGATTAATGAGATGATAAGATAATGCATATTAGGCTAGTTAGATTACTAATTAGTCTTCAAAACTACCTAATTAAGAGTAAGTCCTTCCCTCCCCCCCCCCCCCCCCACCCCCAATCTACCCACCCATTAGGTAATTAAGATTAAAATATCATTAATTAGCAATAAGCATAAAAGATTAACAATTAAACCTTAAATTTGGGGCCGGGATATTACAAAATACATCCAAAATGAGAGAGGTGATTATAGTCAAAATTGCATATAGAATGTAATGAGCCCATTCGACCATGAATTTCTAGAAAAGCTTTTTGATTGAATGTGATTGTGCACTCTCTCCTTGCCCTGCAAAAACATCTCCTTGCACTGCAAAAATATTGTTTACTTCTTATATTGAAGTATTTATCCGTAACTATTGTAAACTAATGGCAGGGGCAGTTTGATTTGATTAGTAACAGACATAGAAATCCTAGTTCCTACAAAATGTCCAATGGTGCATGTTTTACTGGGTGTAGAATTACAAGGTCTAAACTTTCTGCAACATGCTCATCAGTTGATCATCTCAATGAATGACTGTTACTAAGCTTTCTATTAATTGGAATTCTAAACTATCTAATGCATTTCCTGTTTTTGGATGGTTTAAAAAGGTTTAATCCAAGAAAGTGAATCCCAAAAAAAAGACACTAATATGTTGTTTTCAAAAGCATTATTTTATTCAGGGTTTCATTGCATCTTTTCATTTCATTCACAAGCCTATGCCCCTCCATCCATTTCATTCTCAAAGAAGCTAAGAGAGGTGAAATACAAAAGATGTGAGGTTGTTCACGCTGACTGATGATGAAGAAGATGTGCGCAAGGTAAGAGAAGCCTAGGATAAGCTCACCATGGAAGGTACTTGAATTCTACAAAATGGTGAAATTGTTAGTAAGGAAGAGCGAAGAGGTGAAATCACAAGGCTGGGTCCACTGGGATGGGGAAAGGTAAAAGGTAAAACAATGGGGGTTTAAACTTCAAAAGTACAGCCGATATTGCTTAATTTTTAGATTTTATGTGATATAGAATAAATGTTGGCATTTTGGTCATTTTCTAGTGGATTTAAATGCTTACTCCTTTCTAATAAAATTTTAAAATTTATTGTATCGAGACAAGGATTTGGTGACGATAATTCTTCTAGAACTTTAAAAGTATGATATGCAATTGTATGGTACGAGTACCTTCTCTCTAATTTTTGGCGAAAGAAAAACCCCTCTATGTTGTGCCCCCACCTTGTAAGTGGTAACTGGGGCCCACAGGAGGCCAGTATGAATTGATTAATGGCTTCAAATAAGCAAGCAGCTAAATCACCTCAGGAGTCAGGACAGAAGCAGGCAGTTGTACGTTCCACTTGCCAAAATCCTATTTGTCTCCTCAAGCGTGCTATGGACAGCTTGCCTATCTCTCATGATGATGTCTCTCAGCATTCAAAAGGAATCATCCAAATTTTGTTGGATCCAGATATGGAATTGGTAACCTACTCTTCTGAGTTTTATCATTCAATAGGCCGTATACAGTTAATTTACACTGATTAGAAGAAAGATGGGAACCAACACAATACATGTGTTGGTCTCACTTTGCCTGAATGAGCCAATCACAAGGGCCTATCCTTCTTTTCCTTCTTGGGTGAGTATGGTTGAGTTTTGAAAGTTGCTCTCATACTTGTTATCATGATATCATTAGTCTCGTACCCCAGCTTTTACGGGGCCTACTTGGAAAGCACATAGGAGTATGCAATGTAGATTGTTGGGGAAGATGCGATTAAGCCGGTCATCATCAGATGATCCCAGAATTCCAAACCGTAGATCCATATCCCCTTTCTCTTTTCTAAGATTTCTCACACAATAAGTTGAGTTTAACTCCATCCAATCATTATTATGTTTGCTAAAAATGAAGAATATTCCTCCGGGAGCAGACTGTATGTGGAGTTCAACAATATATAGCCCCATTGGGCCCAGCTTTGATCAATCAAACCCCTTTTTAATGATCTTGTCATCTCATCATCAATCATTAAAATCAATTTTACACTCAATGAACCTTCACTAATCATTTGATTGAATCTCAACAAAAATCTATGGTTCTCATACTATTAAATTTTATGGCTATCAAATCAAGAGCTAAGATAATATAGTAAGACTGATTTTTCTTACTTTCGTCTTATTTATAAGGAGACCTTTCTATATATATATCAAAATGGGCCCATCTGGACAGCATATTACTTATATATAAAGAGAACATTGTCCTACTAAAATCCCAGCTAGTCATCCGAGAAGTTCGTAGAGAAGGCTTATGTTTATGTTTTCAGTGACATAGTTGACAAGACAAATGAAATAGGATAAAAGGTGAAAATTTATCCAACCCATGATTTTTTGTCACTTTCAATTCTCATCCAATATCATTAATGGGCACTCATCCAAATGCTACCCGAAAATGTCATCGCACCTTCAAACAACATTCCAGTGGTATCAGAACTGAAAAATGCACATAATGTTACATTAAATACAATCTCCTATATTAATCGGATCCAATGGGCCTATGAGTGTTGGGCGCAAACCCTAGAGCGTATTGGTCAGGGCCGGCCTTATTGTCCAGTTCTTTTTACGTGTCCTATGTCCGAACCATCATTCTGTAATGTGTGGTTAGAGAAGCACACAGAAACCTTATCCAGGAGCGTTTAATCTGAATATGAATCTGAAGCTGAATCCAGAAAAGGCGGCATCTTTACAACTCACAATTTTTTGAATAACGAAATCTGGTGAGAGTAATAGCTTTGATTGTGGTTGGGTCCATCTCAATTATAATCTTTGGCAATTGGGCTTACCACTCAAATAAGCATGGCTTGACTCTTGAGTGAAAGATTGGCATTATCAACTAAACAAGGAAAGCAATACTACAAGTTGCTCGGCATTTAATCAAGTGTACTACTTTTCAAATATAATTCTACCCCTTTCACTTTTCCCAAGACACTTCTTCTTTTGTATTTTTGGCCTACTTGAGAGTCAAGACACTTTTTTCTTCATCCCAGCTAGCTGGAACCCACGAGGCTTGGACGTGCGAGGTGAGGTGTGGTGAGGGGATGGAAAGTAACAAATACAAACACCACCCCTACATATAAAATAATATAATCTCATGCGTTAAGGAGTCGTTTATTAATTTTACATTTGATAAAAAAAAGCATTTTATATGCAAATGACCTATATGTGAAACATAATTTTTATTTATTATTATCACACCTTTTTAAATGTGAATCTAATTACAAATAATAGTTGATATATTTTTTAAAGATATCTTAAGATCCTTATTGAATCCACACTTGAAATTTGACCTTCTAACTGAAAGTAACCTTTTGAATGAGATTAATAGTTTAGATCGTAAAAATGGAGTCTACAAATTTTCAAAAATTAAGATCAACAACCTAAATTGTTTTATAAATATCTCACAATATAAAATGATCCAACAATTGAAATTTTATACCATGGTCATTTTCATCATTTCAAATATGTTGGATGGTTTAGATCTTCCATTTGAAGCATACAAGATCCACAAATTTGGGAAAAAAAACGGATTGGTAGTTCTACTAATGGATTGCACAGTAACAATGGTGTATATATCCAATGGTTGATATGTTTTTTGAAGATATCTCAATATCCATAGTGAATGAACATCTAAGATTTGACCTGCTAGCTGAAAATCGCATTTTAAATGAGACTAACGGCTAGCTGAAAATCACATTTTAAATGAGACTAACGGTTTGGATTATCATAACAGGGCCCACAAAATCCCAAAAATGAAGATCAACGGGCAGAGTTGTATCTTCATTATCTCACAATTTAAGATGATCCAAACGGCTTATTTTTTGCGCTGTAGCTGTTCTTGACATTCCAAACATGTTGGATGATTTAGATCATGATTGGGGGGCCAAAAAAAAAAAAGGTGTGATGGTGTGTTGAAACACTATTCATTCTATACCAGTGCCTATTTGAGAGTGGGTATGAAAACATTTCACACCTCAACAAGTGTGAAAAAAATTAGCCCCTTTTGCATTGCATGCCATATACACACCAAAATCATATAAAATTTATATACCACATGCATAAATTTTAAAAACAAACATGAATGTGTAAAACCATTTCACATGCGTAGTGTTTACACCATAGCAATTTTAGAATGCGAAGAACAATTATGATCCAACAGCTGATTTTTTGTACCATAGCCGTTCTTATCATGCCAAAAATGGCTTAAAACAAAAGACCCCTAAGTAGACGGAGGCAAGCAACGAAACCTTAACCTCCAACCTTCCTGTGAAGGTAGCGGTTCTAGGGTAAGAGAATCTTCAAGGGAGATGTCATTTTAGAAATGTCAAATTTTATTTAGTGCCTTATGTGACATTTTAAAAGTTTGAGATTTGGCATGCTTGGAAAGTGGGAATTCCAACCAGTATGTCAAATTATTATTTTATTATGAATTTACATTCTTACATGATCCATATCATAAGAAACTTTACAAAATCTTTGCATTATTGTAAGGCTCATATAATAAACAATTCAAAAGTAAAAATGACATGTGACTTTATGGTATGTCAAATTTGACATCCTAAACCCATATATCAAATGTCACATCATATTTGACATTTCCTTTAAAGAGACTTACATGCCTTTTTTGCCTAGGTGGATATGCCACATTACATTTGACATATAGGTTGAAGATTCTTTAAAAAATCATTCTCTTCTCCTCCTTACCGTGATGACACATTGTGCAAGAAAAAAAAAACAAGAAAAATCTTAGAGAGACTTTAGTCATAATATCTTAAGTTGATTTGAGTATACTGTTTGTGGCAGCTAACCACGTGACTTGACTTGAACATTAGGAGTTAGTTGCAGGAGTACGGAATCCATAAAATCATTATGGACATTGCTCACAGTTGAATTTCATCCTATCGAGATAGCATTTCGTATAGACTTACCATAAGTTTCTTAGGATAGTTTTTGAAAGGTTTTGGGATGTCCCAATTTTTCGGATATGATGTGATTAGCTTGTCCTTTGCCATTTGCAAATACCATTTTTTTTTAATTAAAAGTCCAAAGTTTATTTAACTAAAAAGTTTTAAATAACCTTTTTTAATTTCTGAATTTTCTGAATTTTCAATCTCCATTTACGAGGATGATTTAAAATTTCCACCCAGAGGGCTGTTTTACAGAGAAAATGAAAATCTACATATAATGAAACAGGCCCTAACTTTGGTTGTCTAAGTCAAAGAGCCAGAGTCATTTGATTATCTTGTTATGTTATATTTCCTTATCATATGTTCTCCCTTTGTTGTCATTCATCAAGTGGCACCCCATTAAAAGTATGTTTATTGAATGGCCACGATAAATGAGAGATAAACTCCAATGGTACATCTGTGCAACGCTATTTCCCAGATATGCCAGTGTAAATTGTAGCTTTCTGGCTTATCTAAAGTAAAGTGGCAAAAGGCATAACATTTTATGTAATTTTGCTGAAAACCATTTCTTAAAGGTGTTGGGAAAAGTGGGAATTGCTGGTGACTACTGCAAAATGAATAGACTTTATTTTTGGGGACGTTTCTTAGAAGAGTGGCTTTTCTTTGGATTAGCTTAGATTTTCAATAAGGTGGGTGGGCTAGCCAGTTTGTTTGTGGGGTTGAGTAAAGCTAATTAAAGTAAATTCTAAATCAAGAGAGAATAAATATGATGAGGTTATGATGATTTTTTATTTTTAGTTGCTTGATAAGAGATTTTCTTAACTCTTTTTTTTTTATAAAAAGTAGATAATTTTTTGTAATTTAGTGGTTATTTTTTTCTTTTTTTAAATAGGAAGAGAAAAATGCATTAGGCTTTCCGACATAAAAACCTTTTCAACCTTTCACACAAAATGCATGTGAAGTTGCTTTTTTTTTTTAATTCATGGAAATGCATTTCAATTGAAGGGAGTCATATTAAAGAATTTGGATTCTCTAAGGCTTTTGACCTACTGGTGATTGTAATTGAACCAATCATAGTTCACCATATCACTATATAAAAAGACTATATTAAATGGGACACCACTATTCGCATAAATGAAATGCATCCCTTAGATAATTTAATAGTCAATAGACTACAATTGATCCGCTCACGATCATTCATGGGAGAAAGGTAGATCTTCGAAGCTCTACAAATTCTACCACCATAAGATCCAAATTTTTTTCAATTGTTTTTTCAACTGACTTTGATATTAGGAGTAACCAACCAACCAACCAATACAAGCTGTTCATGTAATCTTCTCCATTGCACCTGCATTTGTGCAAGATTCAAAGAAAAAACACCTTCTTTGAATCACTATTTCAAAACAAAAGCAGCAAGATTCCTGCATCAAACCCTTCGAATTTCACCGAGTCCACCGATTCGCACTGCATCAGTGCATTTAATTGTTCTTGTTCTCGTTGTCATTGCAGTTCCAGTTGGATTTTTTTGTCGTTCTAAAGGCTTTTGTTGTAGAGAAATCTATCGCAAAGTTGAACTCGGGCTGAGACCTGATTGATGATCTGATCCATAGATCAGTTAGTTGTTCCCTAGGCGACCCAAATGGTCTTGGTCCTATAAGGTTTGGACCAATGGGGCCCACCCATCTCTGTCAAACACTAACAGTCTTGTAGAGGGTGTTGATTGTTAGATGGTGGGGCCCACAATTGATGTGAGATGCAACTAAAATCCTGTTAGGGAGTCCGCCGCGATGGTGGAATTCAATATAAAAAATATATATAAATTCTAATTAGAAAATGACATTCTAACAATGTTAAAATGGTGAAATAGCTTTTTCCATCATCGGGATTTGGGATTTGGCAACAATATCTGATAAGGGGGTCAGTGTAAATTTAGAAACTCAAATGGGTGTCTTGTATTTTCACTAAACTTCAAGGGGTGTAGATATAATTTTTCCTTACAAATACATTATAGAAAATATTTTTAAAAAATGTCAATGTAGAAAGAAGTAGGGCCCAGAGGTGCAGAGAGGGCATTGTCATTGGTGGACACTGTTGCTGCCATGTACCACCTATGTTCATAAGCGAGAAAGAAAAGACTGGTTATAGCTGTCACTGACTCTGCTCCTTTCGTGACAAGTGGTTCACCGAAAAGAACGAGTGAGCGATGGGCATCCGCACTTGACCAGCTGTGTACCAGCCAGGCAGCCACTGACCCAGAGACCACACCCACTCTCTTAACACTACAGCTTCCGGTTCCAATTTTCAAACCTTCCTGACAAGAAATTTCCTATGCCTACTGTGGGGCCCAAGCCACCCAAAAGTCCATGCTTATCACCCAAACCTGGGCAGATGTTGACAAACGGCTTGACCCTACCCGTTTTTCTAGAAGCCAAATAACTTTTTTTCTTATTCTTTTTAATTGAATTAGCAGTTAATAATGCTAGGGATCAATTATGCAGCAGAGTGATTGAAATAGCCCTCTTTTGATCAGGGGTTCAGGATATGTGATATCACACTTGTCTAAGTGGGTCATTCAGCCATTAATTATCTCAAGCTCACATTTGATTAAAGAATTCAGGTATTTTAAATTTTAATATTATTTCCAATTATTTATAAATGATTTTTATACCTGTTACCCAAAATTTCCACATTATTTCCACGTTTGTTCTATATTTTCATTTTGAGCCAGTCATGGTTTCAAAGTTTAATTGGGCCCGTCCAAATCCACTATGGACCTGACCCAACCCTTTTACACCTCTAAAGAAAAGGTTGTAAGTTGTACCATATGAAAGATTTTTTGTTTATAAATACCTCAATAGTGCAAATAGGCAGGATCCTATTCCAACCAAAAGTGGAATAGTATTGAAATCTATAGTGAGCTTAAAATGCAATCCCACCCCATCTATTCATGGGGCAGGCCTGATCCAGACGAAGGGTCTATGGGCAAGCAAGCCCCAACAAACACATTTGTTAATAATACACCTATACACCTCTTCGTGTTGAATGTGCAGCCAAACGACACTAGGCCGGTTGTCCTAAAACACATAGCTGTAAACTAATAAACCCAAGACCCTTTGTTCTTGGAGTTGGCTGGACACTTGCCCTATATGTGTACAGTATGTTTGTACGTCGTATAATAAAAATAAAGTAAAATAAAGACTAACGGTTAAATTGTCCGTGATCTCTATTTGTTATTTCACCCACTAATCCTGAGTTTGCCATTCTGTGGTCCGAGTTCAATGGTACCAATAATGTTCAACCAATGACCTGAGTGCGAGTTTTCCATACGGAACTTCCTCTTTGATTCCTCCATGTCGAGGAAAAGTCTAAAAGCGAAAGACGAAAGCGCCCAATCCGCCGTTTCCGAAGAGCGGCGTTCGCTGCGTATTGTCTTACCTCGCCCGATTCGTACGCCCAGAGGTCCCGAAAAGCCGATGCACCTTCCTAGTGGGGCCCACACAAGATCTACAACTTGCAAGGCTTTCCGGTCGAGGTGACCGTTGACGACTGCTCTCAACCGTCCATCTAGAATCCACCAATCAACGGTCAAGTGCCTTGCCGACAGGGAATTCGGACTGTGACCCATCAACTTTACGGCTCCGATTTAGCGATCTTTAAGTGGGCCACGGTCTTTAACTTTACGTGATCTTTTCGACTTTTTGGGGTGCTTCTTTATAAAGCCCCCTCTCTCGCCTTCGATTTTCTTCCAAGTTTCAACCCGACTTCATTTTGTTTGTGCCGGTTTCTTCTTTCAAAGTTGTTTGAATTTTTTTGGTTCTTCGTTCTCTGCTTCCCAAATTCGTAAAAGCCAGATAACCATTGGAAAAAAAAGCAAAAAAGATCCTATTTTTCAACGGGATTTTGATTGATTACTAGATCCCGCTAATAGAAAGAATTCCAATTTGAGTAAACCTCCTGAATACCAGGAATTTCTTGGTCAATTTTCTGCTCTGAAACTTCATCAGATCCCAAGATCTCAACAAACCTGAGGTGGGTTTCCCTTCTCTTTTTCTCTTTCCCATTCCCACTCTGGGGTGAGGCAAAGGTTTTTTCTATCTCTCTTCTCCGTTACCCTCTTTTTTTTTTTTTGGGTTGATGGGTTTTGTTAGTATGAATGATTAAGAGATGGGTTTTGAGTGATTTCAAAAAATAATTTTTTTGTCAATGGAGAAAAGGGCCCATTTTAGCTGTTCCAGTGAATGGCTCTCTCTTTTGAAATAACTTATTTGATTTATTTCTTGTCATAGTTCTTGAGTGAAAATTTGATTTCTATTTTGTTTTCGTTGAGATCTGTGTTTTCCTTCTAGCCTTTGTCTTCAATTTTATTGTGCAGCTTTCAGGGCTGAAATTTTGATCATGTTTTTTTTTTCATATGTTTTCTTTTCAGGTTAGAGTCTTGATTTTGGGAACAAGATCTTTCCATGGTGAGATTTGGTTGATTCTCTCTGATCACATTCTAGTTCTATGTTGGCCATGTTGAGAAAAAAAAAAAGAGTAACCTTTGGAATAAAAATCTTTTCTTGTTCGCCATTGTGTTATTGTAGATCAGTTTCTGGTTGGGCTACATATTTGGATATTGCCTTTCCAATTTGGAAATTTTGACCCTTTGATTATTTATGTTATTGGACCTTAATTTCTACTTGGTCTGTAACCAGGGGGAAGTACATGAGTCCTCTGCAGATGGGTTGGAAGAATTTTTACCGGTTGGTTTGGATTTGGAACCCTGCCAGACAGCTACTATCCTCGGCGAAAAAATAGTGAGTGAATTTTGATAGATTGATACTCTTGTTATTCTTGTTCATAGGAGAAATACGAAAATCATGTTCCCAACGGGTTCTTATGATTCTCTACAGTATGTGATTGGAGGAGGATCAGATGATGATGCCTTGTCTATTGGCGTTCGAATTCTTGATAAGTCTACGGGCAAATGGTGAAACTGCTAGTCACTTTGCATTGCTGAAATTAGATTTTGGTTGAGAGTTAGGACTGTTGATTTATTGGTGGCATTGGCAGGGAGATTCCCAGAGTCTTTGGCACGTTGCCCACCCCATGTAAGAGCCACTCAGCTGTGCTCCTAAATAAAGAGAGGATTTTCGTTCTTAAGAGGGATTCTGCGCCTGATGACTGCACCTGGTTTCTTGAGGTTTGGACTTCACTTTACCTGCTGCTTTGTGTAGATTCTCGAATTTTATTCATTCATGAATGAAATGTTGAAATTAAAGCAACACATACTGTAATTAACTGATCTTTGTTACATAATTATATCACCTTTTGCATGAATTACATGATGATTGTCTCAACTTATTATTGTACTTGGTTGTCTCAACCTTTTCCTTGATCACATCAAGTAATTGGTCGGTATTACCATTCAAAAAATAACACATGAGCACATGCACATGGAAAAACATTCAATACATGAGCACGTGCACAACGAAAGACATTCTTTTCTGTTGCATTCTTAATATTGCGTAATATGGTCTAAAACAAGGGGAAGTGATACAATGGGGAACAGAAACTGAATCCAGGTGACTCCAAGTAACAGTTTTGCTCCATATATTTGGTGTCTGTAGACAGTTCATCGAAACAGCAGCTACCTGATTCATTACCATTGCCTAGGTATGCTGGGGATGTTAGTTCAATTGTTTTGTTTACATTGAAGTGTATTTACACCTACAATTTTATTTATGTATTGTTCATTTCTTTAACAAGAATGGGTGAAATACTCTACCACGACCTAACCAACTCAACAGACCATAACAAATGAAGCTGAATCCTATGTCAATCAGTTGGGTCAATTGGGTTTCTGCTATAAAACACATGCAAACCAAATTCAATTTTACACAGTCAGGGAAAACCAGTCCTAGTCAACTCAGCCACATTCCTAGACTACACACCAGGTTAGAAAACTATGATTATATCCTATAATTTAGTGAGTGTCTATCAATATCAAACACATCGGTTTATTGTAATTCTCTTTTACTTAATACATTATCAGAGGCAATTCACCGAATCCATTGATCCTATCGGTGATAGTGTATCCAATCCAGTTCTTTTGCTTTCTCAGTCTGAAGCCATCTTAGCTCTTGAACTTGCAACAATCATCAGCCATCTCTGTACGTTGTTTCTATGAAGTCCACCCTTGATATGTGGTCCATCTGCTTTGTTGTCATGCATCAATGCTATGAAAACAGACTCATTTCTCTGATCTGCAACCTGAGTATGGCCAACATCGTTGGCTTCCCTACCGTGACACCATCTACTGCTGCTGTACTATCCTCTCCATTTCTTAGACCCTTTTGTGGACATTTTCTATTTGATCACAATTGCAAGACAGCTTTCAGTTGCAATCTTACCGCTTTCACCCACTGTGCCACCACTAGATGGATACAATTCTCCATACAACCTACGTATAATCTTAATCATCTCAGTTGTAACCTATGTATAGGACAGTAGTTGTTTATGTTACACAAATTAGTTTATCGGAATTCTTTATTCCTTAGCACTTTGCTGTTATATTTGCATGTGGACATCTGCTTACATTTATATTGTCTTGGGATTGACAGGTGGATACCGTTTTTGTTAAAAAACAGAAAAAGATACTAGGGACTGAAGTAGTTGCTTGGAGTAAGGGGGTGAATGGGGATGGCCCTAAGCCAGTTGTTATTAGTGGTCCCTCTGGTGTGGGTAAAGGGACTTTAATAAACAGACTCATGAATGAATTCCCATCCACCTTTGGGTTTTCAGTGAGTCATACAACCCGAGCTCCTAGGGAAAAGGAGAAGGATGGAGTTCATTACCATTTCACTGACAGAAGCTTAATGGAAAAGGATATACGAGATGGGAAGTTTCTTGAATCCGCACATGTTCATGGAAACCTCTATGGCACAAGTATTGAAGCAGTCGAGGTAGTAACAGATTCAGGGAAGGTAATACATCACACTCACTTGATTACTTTGTAAGTCTTTCCAATGTGATAGTCAGAAATTCTGTAAAGTTGAGCTGTTGATTCAGTTGCTTTGCCTTTTTGTTCCCAAACTGCAGAGATGTATCCTTGACATTGATGTTCAAGGAGCAAGATCTGTGAAGGCCAGCTCTCTTGAAGTGGTATCCATCTTTATTTGTCCACCATCATTTGAGGAGCTTGAGAAACGCCTCCGTGCACGGTAAATTAGTCTATGGCCTCTGTATATGTCTTGGTTACCCAGCAATTGTGCGGACAGGATTCTTTTCATCCCTGAACTGTTGACAGCTTGGTTTAGGGCTTAGTTAAAACAAATCTTCTGTGGGTTTGGGCTGAAAGGGAAAAGAGGTGGAAGCTCATATAACGTAGTTTCCACTTCTACATAACCATAAACACCTTCATAGATTTATCCATGTATATCACACTGATTTAACCATTGACTTCACCCAGTTACTACCAAAAAGCTATCTGGTGGTGCATCTAATGGTGTGTCAAACACACCCAATACACTGTGGCAGCTTAAATTAACATCTTTTCAATTGAAGGCATATGAGTTGATCTGAATGTTTTTTTTTTTACTGTTGATAGGGGAACTGAGACAGAGGAACAGGTCCAAGAACGTCTCAGAAATGCTAGTGCAGAGCTTGAGCAAGGGAAGTCCTCAGACCTCTTTCAGCACATCGTGGAGAATGATGACCTTGAAACATGCTATGCAAATCTCAAGGTGCAAAAAGCTTCGCATTAACCACATTTCATCTGTGTACACATTCAACCTAATTAGAATCCCAAATAATGTCATGATTTACTTGGCTTATTGTAGAAAATCCTCAATCTCGATGGGATCACTGATGCTGTATGTCAACCATGTAGGTTCTATACTCTTTTTAATGGCACACTTCTATAAATACATTGATCTGTTTTCTTTGAAATAAAGCCTTGACAACCATAAATTATCATTCAGCTAAAAGCATCATACTCCCTGTGGGATATTCAGTATCAGAAATGGATCAAAAGGTTTTGATACATTGTGGAACAAATGAAGAAGGGAGTGCCTCAAATAGCTTGTAAGTCCTGTTCCTGACCTCCTTTTTTTTTTTTTGGTATTATCAGATACTCTTGCAATCTTGAAAGTAAGAAAAGATCAAAGAGTTTGAGATCTGCATTTCCTTGTTTTATATGAAAATTACCCGCTGAATGTTTACCTTTTCTTTGTTCATTGTAGATACGTGTTTGATGTATCTTTGCTTAAAGGGGGCGCACCAGGGCGTACAAGAGGGTTGAACGTGTATGCCATTGATCCATTTACTGAAGGTTTGAATGGGCTGAAACAAGTTAAGAGTTCAACATACTGACGAACGGTAAAAATTTACCTAAGAGCTTGATGCCCAGGACTAACTCAGTTCTGAGTTTTGATTAAAATTGGATCGATTAGATTGATTAAAAGGAAAAATGAACAAGAGAACACGAGAGAAATTAAGGTGCGGATATCATCACGGAATTTTTTTTCTTCTTTCAGCTTGAGAAGTGAAGTATTTGGGAGAGCAACGCATCATATATTTTGTGATTTGTTGTCATTCTAGAATTTATTCTCTCTCTCTCTCTCTCTCTCTCTCTCTCTCTCTCTCAAGTGAAAACATGTAATTTGACCGTGAAACCACGGATTACCATTTCCTAGTAATTGTGGTTTTTGGGAATGAGAAGATTCTTTTCCTTTCTCTTTCATTCCTTAATGTCGATGCAGTATTTCGAGAATTAGGGGGGAAAGAGTGAAGACTCTCAATTGATACATATTATGGACATGAAAACTTGGTGATCCCCACCATAGGATGTGGGCTGCCAATGGAATTTGAATATCATAATTAAGTTATATTGTAATTTAAACGGCAAACTTCAGTTTTTTGATCTGGAACATGAGTTGAACCTACAGCCTCGTTGTTGCAACAATGATTACCTGCCAATGTGTTATAGGCTCGTCTGGAGAACCAAGCTTCTGTTGTGCTGTTGTGCATTTGAAAACAAAACATTTTGGTGGCCTTCTTTCTTTTGCTGAAATAACAGTTGTACGTGGGAAAACAAGTTAGGACTAGGTGCACAACAGCACAAGGCATAGAAAATCATAAATGAATGGATGTAGTAAGCTATTGTCAACAAAGACGCATGGCATCTTGTTGAGGATAATCGCTGGTCGCAACATATGCATAGGTGGGCGATAAATTAGAGGTGTTAAGGAATTGGCTCTGTTGGATGATCAAAATGATTTCAGCCACCTTGCCAAATATGTGAGAGAGAGAGAGAGAGAGAGAGAGAGAGAGAGAGAGTTTTTATGCCTGTTGATAATAGGGAAAAAAAAACAGTTTATGCCTACTGATTAGAAATGAAGCATAAATAAATAATGTCTCTTGTGAAAAGAGTGGAGTTCAATCTAAACCACCCAGAATGAGAGTGTCCTCAAATTTGAGTCCAATAGTAGGTGGCGCCGCTGTAAGATTCAACATGTGATTCATATTATAGATAAAATGCATGAATATTTTTTTTATATATTTTTACACGTCATCGGTCTTAAGATGGGACAAACAGAAACTCCTATTGTGAAGTATTTGTTAAATCCCATACAGGAGGAAGGGTGCTCATTTTCGTAAGTTTAGATTTTCAATAGGTCTACTACACAGTCCACTGTAGTGTATGAATCAGCACAAAATTGCGAAATGTTACTATTCTGTCCAACCATAATATATGCATTCAGTTATCTCAGTGACCGGATCAACGCTGGAGATATTTTATTAGTAATCAATGACAAAAATTTAAAAGCATCCAAGCGGCATATGCTTCTATAAAAATATATTTGACTTTTTCGCGCCACTGTCATAATAATCGATGATGCCGGGCAGTTAAATAAGACATGAGTACAGATTCCTCTGCCAACAACGTCCGAATGGGGCTAGTGCCCCCCACTCCGTTTTTTTTTAACTTATCGGTACTCCCCACTCCATTGATGATATTTAAATATTATCTTGTGTACAAAAGCTGTGAAAGAATAATCAAGCTTTAGGCTTTGCAAGTAATCTATATTTAATCACATATTCCCCACAACTGGTATGACGAGCGGAGCCTTGTCCTCATATGACGAGCTATATTATT
The DNA here is from genome assembly GCA_037013555.1 of Sextonia rubra. Classification (NCBI taxonomy): domain Eukaryota; kingdom Viridiplantae; phylum Streptophyta; class Magnoliopsida; order Laurales; family Lauraceae; genus Sextonia; species Sextonia rubra. The sequence continues at coordinate 14,276,561 of JASUAD010000001.1, read as the reverse complement.
GCCCTCAGTCTAAATCTTTTGTCCGCGTTTGAGACCAACGGCGTGAATTGAAAATCTCATATCTGTAACATGCAACATTCTAATAACTGAAAATAGCACCTACATGCATGAGTCACTGTAGAGGAAAGAACTCTAGATATTCTTTAAAGTTTAGGGGCAGAGAAATTATTGTTTCACAGCGGAAGCCCTACCCAGGCTATGGAATACATTTTAGCTGCCTATATTTTTAATGGGCGTGAAATGAATAGATTGTTAATGGCTTAAACGTTACCTTCATCTGGTAATCATAATAATCTCAAGGACAACATATATAGTCCGATCAATTGTAATTCTTACAATTCAATTAGCGAGATGAGATAGGAGAAAACCTGTTAAAGAATGGTTTCAAAAATAAACAAGTAGAGAAGACTTACAAAGGTATAAGCTAGAGAATCATAAGTACAAAGCCTATGGCCACTTGAATGCAAAGAAAAATGAGAAACCGACTTATATAAGCTTGCTAAAGCAGATAGTGTTAAATTGCAAGGAAAACGAAAAAAGAAGATTGATACTAGATGAGATACATATTTCAAGGATCTTCAAAATAATAACCAAAAAATGCAGGTTAAATAAAAGATGGTCTTGAACCAAACCATGTAATGATCAACAGACTCGTCAGGTTAATAAAAGTAAAGGTTCTGGATAGGAACAAAACCCAACGTCCAATTAGCAAACCCAAAACTTGGGTTGTGATTCATGAATTAGAGTTGATTGATTAATCAAATTATTCAATGACATTTAGAATAAGAAACGATCCTAGGAATGAAGAAAAAAGTATATTGATTCATTTCTAAAAGAATAAAGGAGATACTCAAATTTGTGCATAGGCAATCAAATTTGTTAGTCAAATGATGATGCGGAATCATCTCTTGAAAGTAATCCAAAATAAGCGACCAAACAATTCAGTCTAAACATTCACCTCCCATTCTTTTCATTCAGTGATATTGATTATCGTCGGTTCCTCTCAATATTTATGTATCAAACAAGCAATGAACAACCATCAAATAATGTACATAACTACGCATTCAAGTCACTGCAGTCTGGCAACCGAAAAAAAAAAAAAAACAAAACAAAAACAAAAGCCACTGCAGGATTGCCTCACACAAGGTGGGATGATGAACAAAAGGGCATATGATAATTAATGAATATAAGGCGTCACCAATTTTCTAAAATCGTTCCCCACATTGCCTCACACAAGGTGGGATGATGAATAAAAGGGCATATGATAATTAATGAATATAAGGCATCATTAATTTTCTAAAATCGTTCCCCACAACCCTATGAATGCTGAAGAAAAATCAAGATGAGTAAGGAAAATTGGCATTTCTCTTTTTTTTTCTTTTTTTTCTTTTTTATGTTCTTGTCCATGAATTTAAGCCGGAAAGGGAATGGAGGAAAAAAAGAAAAAAGAAAACAAACAAAAAGAGGGCTGCTTAGTCAGAAGGTTCATTTAGTCATTAATTCATACTGGGATAAAGGTTGAAAAACAGCTCTCCCTCAAGAAAAATCCAGATAGCAGTAACTAAGAAGATGCAGTCATCTCAGCAAATGCAGAGAAAGACAAGGAACAAAAGTGGTCAAAGTAATGGGCACCAAAACCTACGTCGAATATGGCAAATTAGTTAGTTTCCCCCCAAAATGCCACTCAATCAACTGAAAAGAAGCACGATTAAACAGCAACTGAGGCATCGAACTGGCTGAATAATAATTTAAAAACACACATAAAGAACAACAAACACTACCAGATTCAAGCCACATCTCTTAACAATAGGAAGCATCTATCTTGCTAACAAATCCCATAACCTGAAAAAGTAGGATAAGTTTTTACATACCTGGGTTTGCTTGTTTGAAATCCCAAAACACTGATCAGTAGAAATATATTAGGTCCTAAAGTTTACTCGTCACAACCATTAAGTGGATTCTACACCAGCCAGTCAAAACTCTTTTATACAAGAAGAGGAGGTAAGGGAATGGAGACGTAAGGTAGACAGGACAACCGATACACAAGCTACCTTTCCTACCACTCCCTCCTCAATACAGAAAATGAAGCCAAGAATGAATTGCCTAGGAAACTCCAGATGATCAGGGGTTTCTTTCTCTTCAGCAGACTTGCCTACAGTCGCTCTGATGGAGGGTGTCAAGTATGCGACAACTCTCAACAGTTACACCTGCACATATACCCATAAGCATATCACAAGATTAAAGAAAAAACTCGTAACTAGGAGCGATGCTGGCAATGCCTTTGATGCCACACAGAGTTCACTGGATGGTGAGGGCTCTATGTGGAATCTGGTTCACCAGCATGACACACATTGCTTCCCTGAACAGTGGCATTCCACACAGCTCTATCCCAAGAATGTTTGGACAGCTAACAGATGGTAAACCTAAATGATGCAGATAGCTCACAGCAGTCGTTGCTGTTGTCACAAGACATCTGTTCATGCATTTCCTGCATCACTGGGCCTTTTGATTCTTGATAGCTGAGGATGGAGCCCAGGGTAGAGTCAGAATGCAATGTTCAGAGCCCGATGGACTCACCGACTGTGCAGGGGCAGCTGCAGCAGAACCAGTCTCCTCCTGAGAGGTAGGGAGGGAAGCACTAGTATTGGGCTTCTTTGTGTTGAGAAAACGCCCTCCATCACCTCTTGCCCTTCTCATCGCATGTTGATGCCGGGATTCATGAAGATATGGCTGAAAGTTAAAAAAAAAAAGATACACCTATGAAGTCCTGGAGCTGGGATAAATAGAATGGGGTCTGCACAATGAAATGAACTTCCTAGTAATTCCAGTAACATGGAGATATATAGGCATGTCATAAAATAGGCTCAACAATGGTGCGCTGAGATGTACATTCATAAACCTTTATATATTATAATAATAAAGTTTTGTGCGTGCGTGCGTGTGTGCATAGTTAATGACATTGTTAATGTTCAATCTTCATTAGCATTCAATACGAGACAAGTTAACACAACAGCACATCTCATTGCAAAACACATTTTTCATGTCCCTGCCTTTGTTGTGTGCATTGGCATTTTCTAACCAATTGTGGGGATAAAAGGCAAAAGCTTTCAGAATAGGAAATATTCACAACTCCAATTTGTTGTTGCAATTAATGTTTGGGTTTCCAATGCAACCCAGTAAATGATATCAAGCCATTTGGATACACTTTAAGATTCATTTTCAGGCCAATATGTAGCAGAGACAGATGCAACAGTTAGCAGTGACCTCAAGGTGCTTAACATAGAGTAACATTGCCCAAAGTCAGAAAGGAATTAGTTAATAGTAAAGCCTTCTGTGATTCACTAAGTTCCTTAAACTAATGCAGTATAAAATATGTAAAACACCAATAAAACATAATTACATTTAGCATACTTTTTCTCAAATAAGACACAACCCACACCATCATGCACTGTGCAACAATTATGCCAATCCAGTTGCAAGCCAAACAGGCAGTATACAAGCATAAACATGTTGGTAAATTTAGTAACACAGTACATTTTTGTTAAATTATACAATATGAGCTTTGCTGACGATGTTGTCATTTCAAACAAAAGGTTTAAAGATTGTGTTTTGATGTCATAAAGCAAGGACCGCGCAAAATCTCAGCCATGTTATATGGAGAATCAAACAATGAATTCTGGTGTAACCAAGGTATCAGCATGATGGTATTTACCTTTCTAACTTTTATCAATTTCTTCTCTAATTCAGCCTTTGCACGAGACTGTCTTCTTCTCAAAATACCATGGTATTGCTTCGCATTCACATAAACTGGTTCCTCTGTCATTTCTAGGGGCAAAGCCATTCGATGCATTCCAAGTATATGAGGATGTACCTGATCCAATTTTTATGGGCCATTTAGCCATGAAATCACCAATCTTGAAACATAAATTTGATTATATTTTTGTTGACAAGGAACTTGTGACAAATATACTTAACTGTACAGATAAAACACTATTTTTACCAATAAAAAACATAAATATTCTTAACTGAAAAAATAAAGAGCCTAATGCGACACAGATTTCAAACCCCGATTAAAAAAAAGAAGAAAAAGGGGGAAAAACCCGTAATGCAACACTTGTTTTGTGCAAATAGTAACCACAAAAATGGGAAAGAAAGGGTTAGAAAGTTCACGTATAAACAGCATGCACTCCATCAGAGTGAAAAAAAAAGGTATGTTGTCCACTCATGTAATAAAATTTCCATAATAGTCTAGTGAACTTCTTTCTCAGTACATTTTACAAACAAACAGCATAAACCTTTCCCATCTTCATCAGCTAAAATCTATTCTCAGAAATGTGGTATAACTGTATAAGTTCAGAAAATACCCTTTGAATAATTTAACAAAAGGCAAATGTAAGAACCAAATGAAGTCTTTGTCAAGTTTTCTAGTTACCATATGGTCAACATAATAATACTGCGACATAACAGCAGAACTACTCAAAAACAGGTCACATACCAGAGGCTGAGTTCCATAAGCAGACATAATCCCGTAAGGATCAGAATAAGGATATGATGCACACGCCTGAAAGGTTAAAATAAAACATCATACGTAAAAGAGTGTCTAAATTTAAATTTTTCATAACAAAACCACAATTAAGGCAACATGACTATATTCAGCGATGTTCTATGTGAAATACTATAGTCCATTCAAGAACGAAGATAGCAAAAACAAAGAACTAAGTGACTCTTACCAGTGAGTGGCCAAGTTCCAGCTGGGTATGTGGTGCAATATATTCAGCCATCATAGGAGGCATCTTAGATGTGGCATGATGTACCTGCTGCTCTTGTCCATGGGTCCCATCTGAGCCTTACAAGGAAAGCCTCTATAAGTGTCCAATGAAGAACTTACACCAACCATAGAAGATAATAAGATGGCGTTTTCAAGTTGAAGTATTAAGAAAAATTGTGGTAAGAGGATATCCATTTCTACAATCTAGACACTCTTACCATGCAAAGACGAAAGATAAACATTTATACAAAAATAAATCTCAACTTTTCGTACACAACAAATATTCACCACTCACAAGTATATCCATGTGTTTTGAAATGCATGCATCCTGGCCTTAAATCAACATTTTCATTCCAAATGACAGGGCTCACAAAGAAATCATGTAATGAGGTCTAGGAAGAAGTATTAACTGCTAAATATTTTATTTCCAAAGAAAATGGGGCTAAAATATCAAAACCAAAACCACAAAATCATTTTTTTTAACTCAACCTGTATTGTCAGTCTAAAGTTCATAGGAAATCGTTTAAACACACGCAAACATGTCTAGAAGAATGGTCATTTAGTCCTCTAAACATGAATTAGAAAACAATTGGAACTACAATTTGAAAGAACATTTAAGTCCTCTCATTTTTTTTTTCTTCTTTTGTTTGACTCTGAATCGTCATATAAGAGCAACCAGGAAACAAAAATATACCTTGTCTATTCAAAACATTTGATGATGCATGCCGGTAACTTGAAATAAATAGATCTCAAGTTGCTAACCAATACACCCAAAATGCGTAGGCGTTAAAGACAAGCTAAACTAACTACTCGAAACCTCCCTCTGGCTGAACGCCACCAGGAGTCGAAGCACACAACGGGTCAGCGCTAATACCACCTCAAGTTGCTACACCAATATGCAGAAAACGCCTCGGTGTTAAAGGTGTGGTAAACTAACTACTTAACAATAGAGAACAAATTTTCTCCAATTTAAAACTTATTTCATTATAAGATATTATTACCAATTTTTATAACATGCACCTGTAATGGTGAAACAAAAAGATGAGTGAGTTTAAGGGAATAACCTGATAGTGATGCAGCACTTTGCATGTCTTTACTAACAGCACCCCCCTTATCCATGTCAACATCAGCTTGTGATGAACCTGCTTTGGTTGCTGCGCCCCCATTGGGGATTTCAGGTAAAGGTGATTTCGATGAGCTCTGAGGTAACACTGCAGGAGAAATGGCGGCATACCCAGAACCATGCCACCAAGGCTGAGAACAGGTTGTTGCAGGCAAAGTACCAGCCACTTTTGGTTCTACTGTGCTTGCATCTTTGGGTCTTGAGGGCATGCTTTCCGACTTCCTTCAGCAATCTATTAATCCCCTATGGCTCTAATCCAACTACATCAACGACAAAATTTTATGAATCATTATGATGGACAAACTCACCCCTTTAATCCACCTTCCACGAAACCCTTTTCCATGAATTCCTAACAAGAACTCAATACAAACTACGCAAAAGCAAACCGACACAAATCAAAAATTTTAAAATTGAAAACTTTAGATATGCATGCGAAGCCCAAAGAAGAAAAAAAAAATCAAAGTTCTCATTTTTATCGCTAATCAGAGCCTACGATCTTCTAATTCAATCCAAAACAAGGGTAAGAAGAAGCGCAGGACCCCATCAACATAAATGAAAAAAAAAACCCACAAATCTATCAAAACCAGAAAGAATTTCCAGCATGAACTGATGCTACTCACACAGGAACTGAACTCAACTCATGCCTGGAATTCTTCTACTATGAGAATCCATCGAAACAAACAGCAACAACAACAAAACCCTAACCCTAGAAACCCTTCCTAATCGTTGGATCGAGTGAGAGAGAGAGAGAGAGAGAGAGAAAGAGAGAGAGAAGACTTACTCGGGTGTGGAGCAGAGAAAGGGGGAGAAAAGAAAAGCCCTAGGATTCAATTTTTCTACGGTTTGGAGAGGCGAAATCGCAGGCATCGATTTCTGGGAAAATCCATGAGAGTCCTCAGGAAGCGTGGGAAAAAGATGGAGAAAGTGAGAGGAGATGGAATTCTTCCTTGCGCGGAAACGTGTCCCTCGTCGCTCGTGGTGGCTGCGGAAATAACAAACTGCTTTTTTCCACCGGCTCTTGCATAATGGAATCACCCTATGCTGATGGCAGCATCTTCTTCTCTCTTTCGCTCTTTTGTTTTTCTCCTTGGTGACACATGTGTGGCCCACTTTCTTGATCAATGCGATTCACAGTATCCCATGCCTTTTTAATACGTATGGACCAAATTCAATTTTTTTTTGGAAAGCCCGAATTCCATCTTACTACTCTATGTGCTGTTGGACTATTAACTTATTGGGAAGATTTGCTTTCTTTGTTTTTTTGGGGAAGAAAGATTTGCTTTCTTGGGGTACATGGAATGGGCTTATTATCACGTTACTGCGGCGTCGTTGAAAATTCAAACCCATATTGAAGAGCCGGGGGGGGGTGGGGGTGGTTTTTTTTCATGATAAAAACAAACCAATCACTTTTTCCATTTTTTCTTATGAAAAAACATGGCGGTAGCAAATGTCATTTTTACAAGAATGTGGAAAATCTTTCATGCTTTCTGCATTTTATATTTTTGTTTTAAAAAAAGTATCACGTGAACATGCCCTTTAGATTTAGAACCTTAAACGGAAAACATTTACATTATTCTAGCATTTGATTTAACAGTCTTAAAGTTTAATGACATTGATGAACCCGCTGCCATTTAGATAAATCTATGATTATGAAAGTTTCATAATCTTTTATTATAGATCTTATTTTTATATTTATTATAATATTTAAGTAAAAATTTGGTGAGCATAAAATTAGACATGATGTCAAAGATACTTCATTGAGAAAAACAAAAATGCAACCCTAAGTGGTGCCCAAAGAGTTAGATTGTCCATGTAGCACGCTGGTAGGACAAGAATCTCCTAATTTACTGATGTACAAATTAGATATTTAACTTTATTATTTACATATTGATTAACCCAACACTGTACCACTTGGATGAAATTGAATTTGGGTAAATAATTTTCAGTGGGGATGTGATATACAATCGCTAGAAAATAAAATGGAACTCACGTAAACCATTTACCTCAACAAGCAAACACCAGCTTATCTCATCCATTATGAGTGCTGTTTTTTTTTTTTTTTTTGGCTATTTGGCTTTAAGGGGACTAAGACTGTTAAGTTAGTAACCTTTTGATGAGGAAAGTATAGCTTACTTTCAAATCTTAGGTAGGCAGGTAAGAACTGATAACTTTTGCCATTGGGATAAAAGGTCGTTTTACTTTCTTTCAAAGTGAGTCTTGACTTAAAAAATAATAATAATAAAGGCTTGATAAATACCCTAAAAAGCAGTTTTTAAAATGTAACATTGGACGGAGAAACAAGCCTTGTAGGGAAGTAAGGGCAAACCTAGGTGTATACACATGAGTGCACTGCACCAGTATGGTTCGAGAATATTTAAAAATTATTACTTGTGCCACCCAAACAAAAATCTTAAATTCTTCACTGCAGGAAAGTAATAACTAGGATCATGAACAATGGAATAGGAAGGTGTGCAATTATATTGGTTTGCCACCATAATTGGGCCATGGCATAGTGATCGACAGTTTGAGATGAGAAAAGCCAACTCAGATAAATTAGGGTTAAGATATTATAGTTGGCTATAAGGTTGGACCATGGTATACAAAAATGTCACGGCCCAAACCCAAGATTAGGTCAATACAGATGGGCCCATGACGTGACATATGTAATTCAGCGGTAATTTACACCGCACTAAGACAAACATGGACCGCTACAATAAAATTTTCATAATTCTCATATGTACGGAAGATTTATAATATATGCACATTCAAATCTAGCTGCAAAATTTAGTACTTAGTGCACCAAATGAACACCCTGTTATAGAATAAAAGCCTAAACAAATACCTATTTAAACAATCTATAATTAAACTACTTACTGAATTATTAAAATGAACATAATTCATATATAATATTAATGTTTGAATGTATATAAAGTGATAAAGTGCCAAAATGCATAACGATCATAGACCAAAAGTATAAAACATATTCTTAAACAAAATAAACATGAATGAAATTCAATATCATGATGGTATGATAAAACGAGCTATCATAGTTTAAATCCTAAATGCTTGAAGGACCCATGTCGCTTTATCGATATGCCTAATTGAAGATGTCATTTGGTCCCCACTTAGCTAGTCGGAGAGGAACCTACATGGAATCCTCCCAGATCCGGTCAATAACCGAGTCGGGATTGGAGCCTGCTCTTACAGCTCCATGAGTAGCACCCTAAGCATGATAGCTCAACAAGAAATAGGCAAGTAGTACACTAAATATGTTGTTCCAAACAAAGTTAAAGACGATACCAATTAAATAGAGCAAAAATGAAATATAAGCATATTTGTATAAGATAAAATATAATCGTAAGGAATCAATATAATAGAATATCACAACTAGATGGTAAACGATATGGCTACAATCCTTTTCGAAAAGAGACAAATATCAAAACAAAATAAGTGATCAGGTAACTAATCCGACTGCCCAAATGAGCATCGACTTACTCAACAGAAAATTAACTGCTATGGTGCATAGAATTTAAACTCATACTCAGCCCCGCTGGGTCTCATAGAGTCCATCTCGGTGGTGCGACTCTATGAATCAATATAGCCATAACAGATAGCAACATCGTGCTCTCATACTTCTGTTCTTAACAAAACTTACTAACTTAACATTTACAGTAATAGAATCATAATAGTATCAATAACAAACAATAATAATAAAAGAAAATGTGAAGGTGACGAAAGGAATATAACTAAACTGATAACATAATGAAAAGAATATAACTGAACTGATAACATAATAAAAAAATATATAATTGAGCGGATAACATAAGTTAGTAAAGGATTTAGAAGTTATTAAAAATATGCATAATTTTTAATTAATTAAAAAACAAAGATAAATTATAAGCCAAACTAATTAAGATGTCCATGTCCTTAGTTTTCCACATCGGCATGACCATAAGAATTCCGATGCTATATATTACCAAATCTTGGTGTCGCATTGTACATGAATTAGGACACCGGCTCCTTATACCCATACGCAAAGGACATAACATTAGAACTAACCGAATCGTTTAACAAAGATGAGTGACAGCTAATACTTTCCCTATTTACCCCATTTGATTTCATTGGATAAGGTTTAAGTTATAATGGTTCTAAGAAACAAGATTCTACATAGTCATAGGGTTCACTTAATAAATCTACAGTAATACTTGACTACGGGTCAAGTCAAAATATGTCTAGTATAACCAATCTAATCCAAATGGAAATTGGAATAATAAATAAATACATATATAAATAATTAAATAATTTGGATATGTGCTCGAGCGTGGTTGAGCATGTGCTTGAGCGAGCTTCACTGAGACTAATGCACTCGAGCGCAGATGATCATGCACTCAACTTAACGCAAAGTGCTCAAAATAACTAAGAGTTTTAACTGCACGCTTGAGAGCACCGATTTGGGGTGCGCCAGCTCGGGACCCAGATCTACAGCTTTGTTTTACATCTATGTTTTCATAGTTTCAACCCTACACTTTCACTTACATTAATACATGCATTCATATTCTGAATCTTTCGCATTTATGGCCATTTTAATCTCATTCCAAATCATTTAATCCTAATATTCATTTATTTCATTTAAAATCTATTTCCTACCCACTATAACACTCTCATTTATGATATAAGTAGAGAATGAGCTGTATCAATATTTTAAAACATAGGAATATCAAAGACTTAAGTTTAAACACAATGTTGTATGTTACTACTTGCTTAAACTTACCTCGGATAAATTCCAAATGTAAAGCTTTAAAGTGTAAAACCCTAAATCTTTTAGATCAAGTAAATCCTTAAACATGGAAATGCATGAAAAAGAGATGATTGATAAGATGAATGCCATGAAAAGATGAATAAATGAAGTTAAGCTTGAAGAAAATCTACTACTACACTATTTAATAGCTCAAACCAAGATGGTTGGATCTTTTACCTCAAAAGTTGAGCAAAATATGTGGAGATGCTCCTTTCTTTCCAAACAAAAAGCAAATGGGTAAAAGAGAATGTGGAGGAGAAGATAGATCTAACTTCTAATAGATGAAATCTCTCTCTCACACACTCTAAACTTGTAAGAGGAAGGAAAATGGAATATGGAGAGCTTGGGGGCTAGGTTTTTGTCTATGAGGCACAAGGAGGCTCTCTCTTTGGAAAGAGTATCCTTATATAGTTCTAGGGTTATTAGAACTTGGGATATTTACCAGTAACTCTATAGGCTTATGTTATTTTACAAAAAGAGGTCATCATGGCGCCACATAGGTGACTTAGGTTTAAATGAAATGAGTCCACTGATGTATTATGATACTCATGATTCATGAATATAACATGATTAATGAGATGATGAGATAATGCAAATTAGGCTAGTTAAATTACTAATTGGTCCTCAAACTACCAAATTAAGTGTAAGGTCCCCCCCAATTTACCTACTTATCATGTAATTAAGATTAAAATATCATTAATTAGCAACAAGCACGAAGGATTAGCATTTAAATCCTAAATTTAGGGCTAGAATATTGAAAAAGGTTCTATGGGCCCATTGGATAATGACACATTACAAGTGCGCGGTGGAGAAGATTTAGCTTTATCAAGTCATTCATGTTGCATTGTTTCATTCCTTCATTATCAAAATTATGATGAGTCAAGATCTCATGACGATGATTCTCGTGATTTTAAATAAAGAAGTGTGTAAAATTATGGATTGAATTTAAATAGTTTTCATTCCAAACCACCTGAATGGGGATACTCTACTAGTTAGTTTTACAAAACTCACATCCACACTTGAGAGGGAGTTAAGATAATTTGAAGTCTCAGTTGGGCTTACTATAAGTGAAGAAGGGAATGAAACTTCAGCTCCATTTACTGAAAGTTAAAAATCTTGAATATGTTCATTTCTTTAATAAGTTATTTTATATTTTAGTCCAATAAAGTTGGTCTTACGATGAGAACGAGTGAGTATGAATTCCTATTAAAAAAATATTTGAAACCAATATATTAGACTCTTGTTGAATCTAAATTTTAGGGCTCGTTTTTATAATTTTAAAACTCTGCCCTTTGGATGATTTCTTCTCATGCCAAAAGTGAAAACACTAAAAAACAAATATATACATTACATAAAAACATTGATCTAGTTTCTCTCTATTGCATGACATAATCCATTAACACACGCGGGGCATCTTTTCCTAGGGATGTGCACGGTTCGAATTGGATCGGATTGAGCTAAATCCGTCACCAAACCGTTATATACGGATTGACAAATTTGTAATCCGTCACCGATCCATTCCCCATTAAAACCGATCCAAACCAAACCTTGGATCAATGGTTCGAATTGGTTTAAATTGTTTAATCCGTTAGGAGTTCTTCTCACTATTTCACACACTTTATCCACTGTAATAAGAAAATTATAATGGAGATTATTGTCTTTTAATATTTTTTATATAATAATATATATATTTTATTTTAATGGATCGGTTTAAATTTGTGGATTAAGGATAAAATCCGTTACCAAACCGTTATTAAAGGATTAAGATTTTTTCAATTTGTCACCATGCCATTAACCATAGGATTGATTAAAAAGCCGCATATTGGATTGGATCGGATTGGTTTCACGAATCGATGAATATTTTGTATGCCCTAATTCTTTTCCTAAGAAAAAAAAAATGCATATGTGGGAAATGGTGGACCTACATACATGGCCTAAGGGTAGAGCTGGCAAAATCTAACTTGATCCGCCAACCCGGCCTCACTCGACTAGTTTCTAACCCGCTTAACCCGACTCATTTGAAATACGGGTTAGGTTAGAGTTAGGATTTACCAACCTGTATAAAAAAGGTTGGGTTAGGGTTTGACCCGCCTAACCCGCCTTAATCCATTTAGATTTTAGTAAATTACCATAACTTTTCAATTTTTATGTGACTTTTCTTATTTATATAGGTCATAAACTATGTATTCTTAATATTTTGTGGAGAAGTTATGTAGAATTTTATTACTTAGAATATAAAACTTTTTTTATTTGAAAATATGATGTTTTTGCAGTTGAAATATTAATATGTTTTTTTATTTATATGTTGGCATATAAATTTACCTCTAAAATATGAATATAAATGAAATACAATATCATTGATGAGTTTTATATTTATACTCAAATATGAAATTATAAAATTGAACGAAAATTGAAAATAAATTATCTCAAATTCTTAATAAATGGGCTAGAAAATATCTATATATTTCCCATTGTTTACACCTTGAAAATTGATAAATTATAAATTCATATTAATACGCGATATTTTAAATGAATCTAAATATAATGAGAGCTTTATAAATGAAATGGGGCTACATAAAAGAAATTAAATCATACACAAAATGAGAATTAAATATGTTAAGTCGAGTCAAGCCGACCTAATCTTTATCAAATTTAGGTTAGGGGGGTCAGATCGAATTGACCCGTCACGGGTGCGAGTTGAATATTTTCAACCCATTTTAAAAACAGATTGTATTAAGGTTGAAACTAATAAATTTGAGTTTAAATTAATCCGACCCAAATTTAATCAATTCGACCCGTTTGCTAGGCCTACTAAAGGGCGGTCACTCCATCAGACCTGATCTCGTCCAAAAGTCATTTAAAAATTATGAATCACTTTTAAAACCCACAAAGAATCGCCTGTCCACCGCAGAAGCCAACTTCTCCTGGTTAAGGTGGCTTTTATACTTGCCAGGTTCTCCTTTTCAAGTCAATGAATATGGTTAAGCGTACGTGCTGTGATAACTGATAAGGATCACAGCCTCATATTTACAGTGTCATCCATCGCTCATCAGGACCAACTTTCCTCTCTGGTCAACCAAATTAGTGCCAGTGAGTCGAGTAGTCGCTGAACAAACTGGTGGCAGTCCATTTCAAATTCTCGTGACGTTCACGTGGACCACGCAGGCTTGTTCGACACGTGGAAGACAAGATGCCGGTAATTATTTTGTAGTCACGGCCGTTAGCATTGTCTGTCTTGGAGTCACGTAGCTGGAACACATGCTTATTCGAAAACTACAAACCAGGACGAGTCAACTCAACATTAGACAAAAGGCTCCCCCGGCCCATTTAGGCAATCTAAAAAGGGGCCATGTGCTTTATACCATTGTCCAAAATCTGCCCGAATCCATAGTGTTTTTTTCCTTTTTAAATAGCAATTTATCCCTTTTGGACTTTGATCCAATTATAAAGTGCCCACCCCCCTGCAGTAACCACCCACCTGTACCTTTACTGGGCTTGACTGCTGCACACGAGTCAAGCAGAACTGACCCGAAACCTTCCATACAATTAATTGCATCAACACAGCATCCTCACATATGATGAAAAGAGATTTCCCTCCAAACTCTAATGTCACCAGCTTAAGATTGCTTTTTGCCCCCAATTCAAATACAACCGTCCCTATATCTGTCAATCTTGTGGAAGCAAGCCTGTCAACGTCCAGGTGACTAATGAAATCTGAACCAAAAGTAGGCCCAAATCCAGAAACAATATTTAAATCGCTTGAATGAAGCCTATCCTCTTGCAGTAGTTTAGTCACGAAGAGAGAAGATAATGGTTTTTTTCTCTGTATTCTTTAGTGCAATAGTGTTTCCTTGTGCCAATGTAGGTCCGACCTTCCACACGTCTCCAATAGGTTCATCCAAAGTATGCACATGGCGTGGCTCATCAAATTCTGATTGGTGGTTCTTAAAGGCGTTGCCACCAACATTATCGTTGGATTCAAAATCATGTCTATTGAAAAGAAACTTCCACCGTCTTTTTGTCTTTAACACTAAACTAAAATTCACTAACACAAGCACCATCAGCATAAACTAGTTCGTTATCAGCATGGATTCCTTTTCTATTCATGCTACCCTCACTATTACAATTCAAGGTTCTATTTTGCAGAACCTCCATTTGCTCTTCTACTTCTATTAGTAATTCAACCACCCAACGTGAGCAAATATTTTCTTTGGGGACTCTTGACTAATTCAAATTGACAACAGAAAATAAAGAACTGTCATTGTATCCTAGTAAGGACCTACTACAAGATACGACCCCTCTTTGCATGTATCAGATTGGCAGTGGCCCTTTTCTCCTCCCGCAGGAACAAAGGAGGAGGAAATGTTTGATGGTGTGCGAGAGCTCCAGGGAGTGTTCCTCGACTGCAAATATGCTCTAAGCTCCTTTCGATCTTTTCTCTGCACAGTAACAAGAACCCCTTGCAGTCGTTCTTCCTTGAGGTGCGTTTGGAGGTTGTAGGGGATTTTAGGGTCCCTGAGGTGGGTTTAGAGGTTTCCAATGGATGTGTGAGGAAGGAAGGCGATGGAAAAACAGAATAAAGAAGAAGGGTAATTTTGGTATTTTTATAAGTTTTGTTAACATACATCCATTTTATACTTTAATTGTAAGTTTAGATAGGTTTAGTACAAGAGATTTTTTTGATATCCTAGCCTAAGGGGTGATGGGACCCCTAGCCCTCTAACGAGGGGTGGCATCTCAGGTGAAGTTGGAGGGCCCTTTAGTGAGAGAGGAAAACCTCGAAAGAAATAACAATTCCTAATATGAGAAAAGGTTCATACCTAACTTTGAATCTTGACTAGGAACGTATGAACCAACACCTCTTATCAATAGCATAAGAGGTTGTTCTTGCTCGAATTCATAGTTGGATGACTCTAGAGTAGATTTTTATCTATAGCGTAGAGAAGACCTCAGCTTTCCTAGATATTGAATTACTAAGTGATGATTGAGTATTCATTTTCTTTCTTTTCTTAATTCAATTTCAATTAAATTAAAGGTTATTTTGTTGTTTTTATATATTTATCTTTTTTTAAAACTACTTACAGAGATACAGTTTAAGGGCTTGTTTGACATATCCATTCTTTTTATTATAGACACATCTAAAATAGAGGCATTCAAAAAGAGTCATTAAAAAAAATAGGCTAGAATAAAAAAGTGTTTTTGGTAATATGAGGATCTATTTTAATTAGAGTTTTTAATCAATGGTTGAAAGTTTTTTACAAATTTCTTAAAATCTACAAAATATCAAGTTTTGATATTCGACTCCATAGCCATATTCATCATTCTAATGGGATCTAATGCTTTGGATTTTATACTTGAGGCCCACAAATTTTAAAAAATAGCAAATAATTCACATTTTTTTAACAAATATCTCCTTATTAACAATGATCCAACGGCTAAAATTCGGTTTGTAATGATTATTGACCTTATAAACATTTTCAATGATTTGGATTGTGATTTATTATCTCATAAATAATAATAAAAAAGAAAAAAATATACTGCTTGTGGAATAATCCAAAATTGATCATTTTATATCAATGGTCGAAAGTTTTTTACAAATTTATTTAGATTCATATGGAATCAGGACTTGAAAATTGACCTCATAGCCATGTTAAGCATTTCAAACATTTCCAATGGTTTTAGATCTTGTGTTTAGGCCCCACATAATTAAAAAAAATTCAATGGTTCTTTTTTTGCACATATCTCAAGATTGTTGATTATTTAATGGTTGAAATTTGGATGCATGGCCATGTTTGATCTTGTACATATTTTCAATGGTTTGGATCTTCATTTATCACCTTGGATTTGAAGAAAAAAAGGAATATTAGGTGTGATGACCCTAAAATCACAATAGCGGTGCCTCTTATTATTTCCCTTTTACTTTGAGGAGCCCACTTTTGTAGCAGTTCGTTTTAAGAGGTTTTGCCTTTATTTGTCTAAAGATAATAGCGGATAACATCACATACTAAATGCTCTTATTTTTCAAAACTCGAAATATTTTAGACATGTATACAAATTGAGGCAAAAGAGAGTGATGCCAAACATGGGCTAAAATTTTTCAATTGCAGTCTAGAATTTCAATTGCATGAAACATGCCGGCTATAGGATATTTAGAATGCATAAATCTGTTGAAGCACTTGTAGATTTTAGCTAAAGACGAGATATGATATGCTCGAGGACCATCTTTTCACAACAACATTGCAATATTCTTAGAACACTGGTGATACATTCAGGCATCAAGCGCATGTCGCGAACTACGTTTTCATTAGGTGAAATTTCGGGGTTCTTTTGGGGCTGGCAATATTATATAGAGAAAAGTTTGGAGTTTTAGCATACTTCCAGGGGTATATATACGCCCATGTCGTTTCAGTTAATATTAATAGAGTCATGAATGGACTATATCTATTGGGCTCGAACCGGCCCATTTGCTGAGGTCTAATATCAAATCAGATCTAGCACGACAGCCACAAGGTAATCCCCAACTAATTGGTATGAACCCAACTAATTGGGCCTCAAGGTCAATGCAAGCCCATGTTCAGTTGGTCAAGGGCCCACATCCTGACCCAGCCTAGGCTTGCTCTTTTGCTTACCCTGAGATTGGATGTTGGCCACACCTAGCCTTATTTCTTACTAGAATTTCAAAAATTTATGTCCGGTGGAATTTTGAGTTCTCCAATAGTTGTTCATTGCTGTGGAATTTCAAATCCCTCCTCTTGATGAAGTATTTGAAATTTCAACCAAATGCATAAAGAATGAAATTTCAGGAAGTCCAAATGATCATTTGAGACCTTATAGGTAGTTGGAATTTAAAATTCTAGTGAAGGAAACATTGCATTTCAAATGCTAGGAGATGAGATATTACATCATGTCCAATAAACCCTGGCATGTCAAATTCCTATCAGGCATTCTGGTAAAGAAACAGGCCCTCGGTCCCATATCCATTAGCAAGCATGTTGGTCTTGACCAGGCTCAAACTTGCAATCTTAATATGGACGATTGATTAGAAATGGCCAATTGTAGTTTGCCTTATCCAACGACCAGGTTGATTGGTTCGTGAGCATGGTGGAACCTACATACATCTATGTGGGGGAAAACGCCCCTATTGGACCTCAGATTGCTTCTAAAACTATAGTGAAAATCTTTGTTTTGCTTAAAAAATCTAACAAAAATCCCAAGTCTGCTCCCATAAGCCTACATGAAAATTTTGTATTTGTTCCCTAAACATAATTCCTTATTTAGGTATGCACCCCTCAAACAAAATTTGTGATCCACCATTGTTCATGAGGGGGGTCAGTGGGTCATGTTGATATAAAGGCACGGAAAGTGGGAAAAGTTTCCCCTTGAACCACCCTATTTTCGTCGTTGGGTTTCTATTTCAAGAAATTAGTGCCCCATGAAATTGTTAACATGTGTGTCCTTTTTAGCCCCATGATAAGCGAACAAAATCCATAAAAGCTGAAAGAATGTAAAAAAAAATTAAGGTGAAGGGATTGGAAATAAGTTTTGGATCATCCTTTTTAGTTTGAGCAGCCTTCAAGCAACAAGAAACATCAAAGAATTCTTAGAGGATTTTTGCGTAGTGTCTGGCCTAACAGTTAATTGGAAGAAAAGTTTTGCTTTATTCTCCAATACCTCCAGTGAAACGACTCAAGAAATTTTACATACTCTTCATATGGATCAAGGAAAACTGCCTTTTTCGATATTTGGGAGTCCCTCTATCTATGAAGAAGCTGAGTTTTCAAGATTGTGCTGGCATTGTAGAAAAGTCTCACAAGAAACTTATGGGTTGGAAAGCAACTAATCTTTCCTATGCAGGGCGTCTAGAGCTTATCAAATCAACCCTCAACTCAACTATTCTTTTCTGGGCTAATGTCTACCAACTGCCCTTGTCT
Source organism: Sextonia rubra (assembly GCA_037013555.1). Taxonomy (NCBI): domain Eukaryota; kingdom Viridiplantae; phylum Streptophyta; class Magnoliopsida; order Laurales; family Lauraceae; genus Sextonia; species Sextonia rubra. Next base: position 14,257,941 of record JASUAD010000001.1, on the reverse strand, counting down.
TTACTTGATGGCCTAGATCAAATCATTCGAAGGTTTTTCTGGAATAATTGGTCAAAGAAACCTTTCTATCCAATTTCCTAGGACACCATTTGTTCGCCTAAGGAAAAAGGAGGTCTGGGCCTTTTAAGATGAGAAAGGTGAACACTACAGCGCTCCTTAGGCAACTGTGGAACTTAGCAGTCTTCAAAGATAGTTGCTGGTCAAATTGGGTGAGAGTCAAATACCTTAAGTAGAAATCTTTATGGCAGGCTCCTTTGCCTTCAACTGCTTCTTGCGGCTGGAAATCCATCCTCCTTTTAAGGGATGAGACTTTTCCCCTTATCAGACACCTTATTGGAGATGGGTCCTCAACTTCCTTCTGGTATGACCCTTGGCTTCCTCAAGGCAAGTTAGTTGACTCTGTTCCAAATAGAGTTGTCTTCAATCTAAGGTATGGAAGGAACGTCAAAGTGAAAGCTTTTGTTGATTCTAATAGATAGACTCTCCCCACCTCCCTAATTAATGACATCCCTACTGTGTCTCATTTAATCCAGCAACTCCCTAATCTTGAGAGCTCTCTGCCTAATGAAGTTGTTTGGATAGGGGAAGACAATAGGGTGTTTTCTCTTTCATCAGCCATTCAGAAGGCTTGCAATTTGGCAATCTCCCTCATGTAGAGTGGGCGGATTTCATCTAGTTCAAAGGACACATACCCAAGCAATCCCTTTGTGTCTGGATGTGTTTCCGGAGGAGCCTTAAAACCAAAATGTTTCTTCGTGCCAGGGGGATTCCTTGTAGTCTTTATTGTGTTCTTTGTAATAGCCCTCAAGAAGACTTGGAACATATGCTCCTTCACTGCCCTTTCGGCCAAGAAGGCTGGATGGCCCTACTCCGAAAGGTGGGTATTTACTCTCCCCAGCCCAACTCTTTCTTGGCTAGAGTTTCATCTTTTCTAATTTCCCTTCAAGGAATCTCGGCATCAATAGACTGTCTAGCTCACCTCATCTTCTCGGCGTTTGTTTGGAATATTTGCAGAGAAAGAAACAAGAGAGTTTTCTCAAATGTGGCTCAGTCTACTGCAAAAGTAAGCTCTGATATCTCCTTCCAGATTCAAACTCGACTGACATTCCTTCATTCTAGCCCTCCTCTTCCTTTCTCCCAATGGTGGGATTGCCCCCCTATTTAGACAGCTACTCCCACATGCCGCTTTCTTCAACCAACCACAGTTGCATGATAGCGCCTTGCTTGCTTTGAAATGCAGGATTGTTCCTTGGGAGTGATATGGTGTCCCTCAAGAATCCCAATTTCAGTGGTTATCTCAAACAAAAAGTCGCATCTGCTTATGCTGAACCTCCTGCAATCAGCTAAATATTTTCTCATATCTCATGCATGTTTTGAGGTGGAGGGACAGGTGGCGGAAGCTCTTAGGTACCCTGATCAGTCGCCGTGGCAAGCTCGATTTATCTTTAGGAAAATCAGTAGGATAATGAATGACTTGGAATCTTATGATATTCTACCAATCTCCTTTCCAAGCAAGACAGTTGGGAACAAGATCAAGCGCATCTACAGTCCCCCCAAATTATTAAACTCCTGTGAGTATGCCTTTTTAATATAACCTTATTGTTGTTGTTTTCTTTCCTGCTGGGATCTCTTCCGGTTTGGTATGTGTTTTTTCGTCTTTGGGCTGAGCTTTTTTTGTTCTTCTTGCTGTTAGGTCCATGGCCGCCTTTTGTATTCTTTCTGTTGTTTCAATGGATTCCTAATCTTTCCAAAAAAAAAAAAATTGGATTTATTGTGTGAAAGAACTTGGATCTAATTCGTTAAGATATTGAACCCTAGATAAGGTACACAAGTTAGTTTGACCAGTTATAACAATATAACCATATGACTCCACATACATTATTATATTATATTAATTAATTATAGGAAATTAATAAAAAAAAGCATCTTATTAGTAAGTCTATATCTTATAACCAAGTTCATATCATATGATAGTTGTCATAAATTTTTCGTGGTTAGACAAAGCCATGCATGTTTATCTATAATAAAATAAATGATGGCACAACCATATAAGATATTTTTCACACTCTCTTGCATTCATAATATACTCGTTCAAATATTTATAAAGTAGTGGGAAAACAAATAAGTTTAAGAAGTTATTGGAGAATTATAGAGATCTTGGATGAAAACTAAAAAAATAAGGTAATTATTTTATTTGAAAGTCATCCAAGTCTGGAATGATGATGGAATTTTCTATTTTTTTAAAAAAGGAATTGTGTTTTGATGATAGTATGATGATTGTGTGGAGACTATTTAGATCTCATATTCGGTTTGATTGGATACTAAAATATTTTGATCTCTTAATAAATTCTTAATGCATAAAAATTGTTTTATTTATATAGTTTTTTATTCTTTTTTATTTATAGTCTTTTATCTTCATTTTGTCGAACATTTTAATGTGGGCTTTTTGTTGAATTAATAATTAAGATATATTACTATTATTACTCTTTTTTTAAGCAGAGAAATAGATTGTAATGAAGAAATTGGTGATGTTTCTTTTATAGCATAGATGTTGACTTAGTAACGCGATTTAAAATATTTAGTTATTAAAGATATAGTTAGTCTTATTAAAAGAGTTGGACATACTAAAAACTTTATTAGCAACACTTTGCAAAGATTAATGGTTGAGTGGTGTTGGTACCTTAGTTTCACCCATATGCCCAAGATTGTTCCTGCCTCTTTAAATTAAAAGTGTTACTCTTGATCAGTAGACCAAGTTAGCCAAAAAAAAAGTGACAAAAAGAGAGAGAGAGAGAGAACAACTTTTTACTTGCACTACCTAAAAGGAGAGTCCAACAGATATTGTAGAATTTTACAAATCACTATATTCTCATAATTTCCATCATAACCTTTATTCAATCCTACTCTCCTATTTGTACAAAAGAGGAGAATAACATAAATAGATAATTTAAAACTCAAACCTTAATTCTATCCCTAAAACATCTAACATCTTAACCATCCTAACAAACCATTCGGTTGCTCTAATCTATCCTAACATCCCCTCTCAATCACATGGTCCTGAATAGGATTTGTGATTGTAAACATAAAAAATAAATAAATAAAACTTTGATCTCTGAAAAGCAAATCAATTTTTTCTTTTTCTTTTTTTGCAAAAAAAAAAAAAAAACAATCTTCATGCCTTCTTGGTGATCACCACATATTCATGGATGCATCATTGCGCAACCTGCTCCTTTTTTAGTATGTCAGTGCCGGTGGTACACTGGATTAGATTTGTTGCAATTCAATTTTTTCTAAAAGCGTTGACCGTAAAATTTGATGTGAGATCGTGAGATTTAGGTATTTTGATGGACTAATGAGGGAAGAAGATGGTGATTGGTTTTATTGAAATAAAATAAAATTGACAGTGATCATTGCGGAAGATAGGATTGTGCCTGGCTTGATTGCAATATCATTACCGGGCCTAGCTTTGATACCATATAGAAATTTAAAATTCATGAAGATAGCAAGATCGTAAGGTAATGCTGCTGGGTACGAAATGATGCTATTTTTTTATATTGAAATAAAAAAATTGACGGTGATAATTGTGAAAGAAGGACTGTACAGGGCTTGATAGCAAGATTATCACCAAGCCTCATTCTGATACCATATAGAATTTCACAAATCACTATATTTTCATAATTTCAACCGTAACCTTTATTCAAAACAACTCTCCTATTTGTACAAAATAGAAGAATAATATAAATAGATAATTTAAAACTCAAACCTTAATTCTATCCCTAAACTAGCTAACATCTTAACCATCCTAACAAACCATTTGATTGTTCTAATCTACATCAGTAACAGATACATCCAGTTGCCGCTGGCTCATTTATTAAGTACACAAAGTAATGAGAACCATATATCGTACGCATTGAAAGTAATTGTAAGTTCTACTATATCTATAAAACGGATCTTCCTGTATCCACCATCCTGAAAAGGGATCGGGAAAGCAAAACCATCATCATATGCCATAATTTCAATTTTCAGCCCTTTTCTACCTGTTCACATTTCATGCTTTCTCAAAGTCATCTCAGCTCACAGCTAACCTTTTTAGGTTTTATACAAATTGCGATTGCTGAAATAACCTTTTCTTCGATGAAGAAGTACTAGCTAGCAGCCTCACCTCCCAAAATTGAAAATGCACTCAAATAACTATTCCAAAATTTGCTAAGCATTACCATAAAAATCTATATCAAATTAACCCACCACCTGATTAATTATGACCAATTATGACTCAAATCCAACCTAATAATTATAAAAACATATTGCTCGGATTATACAATAAGCACTTACAACAAAGTAGGAATCAGTGAGCTTGTATGGCACTATAATTATAACCAATAGTTATCTATTGGCTAGGAATTTGGATCCAATATTGGTTTTACTAGCATATTGTATATTTTTTAGGTTGCTGAGGATGTGTTTATTGTTGGAATAGATAAGCCAAAATCAAAATTTTAAATCAAATTGACAGTGAAATTGAAATAGACAGTGAAATTGCATCAAATTGAGCCTCAATCTTCAAATCAAATTGCCCGAAAATCATATATATAAATTGCTTGCTTGTTACTTCTAACAGTATTTGTTATGTAATATGCATTTTTTTAAACTTGAATTCCTTGGATTATCATTTTCTTTTGAATTGGAAATAAGTATTTATATTTTATCTAGATATTCTTATGAGCCTAACTTTCATGAAATATACATTACTTAGTTCTGTAATTTAGATTTGAGCTTTTCTTTCTCTCTTTTTTAATAATTCATTAGCCAAATAAAAAAATTTAAAATAAATTTATTGCATGATATACATCCCCGAATTAATTGAAGAGGTTATAGCCCATTTTTTATGCGGGATAGTGTCGTAATAGTCCTTTACAGAAGGAAATAGAAACATCTAATGCTGGTTTAGCTCCTTTTTATAGGAATTTGATGCTTAGAAAGTCTAAAAATCAAATATCTAACTCTCTAAATTTCTAACATGGGTGATACTTGGAAGCGCATCGAATTTGCCTCACTTTTATTATGTTTCTTGTTTGAGTAATTTCTTCATGTGCTTGAGACAGAGAATATCCAATCAATGACTTCTACTGAGTACTTTTCGCAATTTTAGAGTTTTCAACTAATACTTCCATTCCCTTATTCTTTTGTTCCTCTCTTTCTGTCCTAGCTAGCAAGAAGCGTATATCAAATTATTTCTCTCGAAATAGATTTAAGAGAAGTTTTTTATCTCAACCCAATGAAAGAATTTTTCCAACCGATGGGATTTTTCCCTTAAACGAAAATCTGGATCCGCCATTGGTTGGTTATAATTATGCAAATGAGCTGCTTTGGTCACATGAAATATTCAGTTGTTAATCAAGGCCATTAATTTGGTGGGCACAAATGATAGGGGGACAATCCAAGTGTCAAAAATAGTTGCCTACAAATTGCTAAAGAAAAAAAAATTGTTTTTTAGTTTTTTTTTAAGGTCTATAGTTCTTCAAACCCAACTATCTAAAATGGAGCCACCGGATGGATGGACCCGATCAACAATAAGACTTACAACAAATTTTCATCATCATATTTTTTCAAGGTCTAGATCTAGTTCTTCAAAGCCCAGTGATCTAAGATAAGGCCACCAAATCGACAGTAAAAAAAAGACAAAATCATTTTTTGGCAACTGGTTTATGGAATATCTCTTGAGTAAGTTTCTGGAGACATGTCTCAATCGACACATTTAGATTCGCTTGCTTCTTCTGGGCGGGTACTTGTATTAGGAAAATGAAAAGGAGAGGAAAACAAACATCAGATTATTCATTATTTGCATGGGTCGATAGGATGGTTTCTTATCGGTCAGTTTTCCTTCTCGAATATCAAGAGTTAAGGCATCTGCTGCAAGCACATGCCAATTCAAGGTAGATTTGATGAGGTATGATAAAGTGTAGATGGTTGAAACTTGATAACGTGAATGATTGTAGTGATGTGATCAAAGGCCCTAAAAGTATTTGGTCTTATTTGCGGAGGTGTAAAGTAACGTTCCATATCCTACTATAGGGTATTAGCTTAATTACATTGTATTTTAATTAATTAAGTCCTGTTAGAGTCTAAGTAAGTCTGAATTAGCGTTAGGATCATGTGTGTGAAGTTTCGTTGGGTTTCAAGCTCGTTTAAACATAATAAAGGGTAGTTTGTAATTTTAAAAAGTTTAGAAGCCCTTTTTCATAGTTTTACAATTGGCGAGGTTGTGGGCTTGTCGGGTAGATCACCTAATTCCAAGACTAATTTCTATCTAGCTTAACTTAATTCAAATCCATTAAACCCACCAAATACCCCACCCAAACAAACTAAGCCTCTTTTTGTAATAACCCAAAAACCCACTCACCAATAAAACCAAATGAGCCCTTCCTTTCTTCTTCTTTCTATTTCCTTCCACTCTCTCTGTCTCTCACCTTTTCCTCTTCTCCTCACCTCCTTGACTTGCTGTCCCCGGATTTCAAGCCACATAATCACCGGATCTCCACTTCCATCTCTTTCCTCACATCACCACCACTCCAAGGGCACCATTTTCTACCGGCTTCCTCTACCAAGAAGCCCTAGGTAAGCTCCAATCTCCCCCATCGTTAGGTCTTTAAGGTTCTTAGATTAATTATGGTTTAGATGAGTCCCTTAGAGTAACTCCGCAAGTTTTGCTGCCGGTCCCAAGTCCGGGTAAAGGAGGAGGGTTGCGTTAGGTAGGTGACAGCCAGTGTAAAACTTTGTCACAACCCAAATATGAATTCTAAGAACATGATATTCACGATAAGATTAGGGCATTCCCCGCTTTAAGCGACGCATTGCAGCGTCGCCCAGCTGCAGTGAAAAGTGTGCAAGGGCTACCCCATGACTTTGGGCTAATGCGGTTAAAGAAGTTAGTCCATAAGAAGAAGAGGAGGAATAGAAAAATTAGACTTGCTACTTGGAATATAGGAACTTTAACAGGCAAGAGCATGGAGTTGGTTGAAGTAATGAAAAGAAGAAGAATTAGTGTGGCTTGTATACAGGAGACAATGTGGAAATGGAATAAAGCTAAGGAGCCACGGATGGGTATAAGCTTTTCTATGCAGGAAAGAGTAATATAAGAAATGAAGTGGGTATAGTTGTAGATAAGGATTTGAAAGAGAAAATTGTGGAGGTAAAGAGGTTTGGTGATAGAATTATAGCAATTAAACTAGTGCTAGAGGAAGACATAATTTATATCATCAGTGCATATGCTCCCCAAGTAGGATTAAAGGAAAGTGTGAAAAGACAATTTTGGGAGGAGATGAATAATTTAATGCGAGAAATCCTAAATAGTGATAAGATTTTCCTTGGAGGGGGATTTAAATGGGCATATAGGAAGAGATAATAGAGGATATGAGAGAGCGCATGGAGGGCATGGATTTGGAGAAAAAAACGAATTCGGAAACACTATATTGGACTTTGCAGTGGCATTTGATCTTATAGTAGCAAATACTTGCTTTAAAAAGAAAGACGAGCATTTAATTACTTATAAAAGTGGGAATAATAAGAGTCAGATAGACTTTTTTCTAGTTAAAAAATAGGACCGATTGGCTTGTAAAAATTATAAGGTTATTCCAGGAAAGATTTTAACTGTGCAGCATAGGCTCAAAGTTTTAGGTATTTGCATTAGAAGTAGAAAGAGAGTGGTAGTAAACAAAATGGACCCTAAAATAAGGTGGAGAGATTTAAAAGAGGAAAGAGCAAATATATTTAAAGACAAAATGCTTGAGAAAGGAGAATGGGATCTTGAAGGAGAAACTATAGTAATGTAGAATCAAATGGCTAATTGCATTAGGAATATTGCAAAGGAGGTACTTGGATAATCAAAAAGGAAGAAACATATTAATAAAAAAACATAGTGGTGGAGTATGGAGGTTCAGAAAGTTATTCGACAGAAAAAAACATTGCTACAAAGTTTGGCAGGGGACTAAGAGTATGGAAAATTTTGAGCTGTATAAGAAGGCAAAGAAAGAAGCTAAGAAAGTAGTAAGTAGTGCAAAGTTCAAAGCATACGATAACCTCTATAATAGGTTGGGAACAAGAGAAGGAGAAAATGATATTTTTAAACTCGCAAAAATAAGAGAAAAGAAAAGTAGGGACTTAGATCATGCCAAATATATCAAGGACAATGAGGAAAATATTTTTGTAAAGAACAACGATATTAAAGAAAGGTGGAAGGAATATTTTAGCAAACTTCTAAATGAAGAACATTTAGGCGATACAATAGTTAAAGAGGATACTTTATCACAAGAGTATACTTTTCTTCGTAGAATTAGAGGGGTGGAAGTGAAGGAAGCATTGAAGCAAATGAAAACAGAAAAGGCAACAGGCCCAGATGGTATTCCGATAGAGGTATGGAAATGCTTAGGAGATATTGGGGTAAGTTGGTTATGTAGACTATTCAATAAGATACTTGTAACAAAGAAAATGCTGGATGAATGGAGAAGAAGCATTGTAGTACCTATATATAAGAATAAAGGAGATATACAAAATTGTAGCAACTATCGAGAGATTAAACTTATGAGTCATACTATGAAGTTATGGGAGAGAATAATGGAGCAAAGACTGAGAAAAAAGACCAAGATTTTTGAAAATCAATTTTGTTTTATGCCAGGGAGATCAACTATGGAAGCTATCTTTTCACTTAGGAAATTAATGGAAAAATACCGAACAAAGAGGAAAAATCTACATATGGTTTTTATCGATTTGGAAAAAGCCTATGATAGGGTATCGAGGAATTTAATTTGGTGGGTTTTAAAGAAAAGGAATGTCCCCAGAGGTTACATTGAAAATTTTAAGGATATGTACGAAGGAGCAATAATCAATGTGAAAACCACATGTGGAGAAACAGGTGGATTCCCAGTGACTATAGGTTTACATCAGAGATCAATCTTAAGCCCTTATTTCTTTGTATTAATTATGGATGAGTTAACTATGCATATTCAAAAAGAAGTACTATGGTGTATGTTGTTTACAGATGATATAGTATTGGTGGATGAATCAAGAAAGGGTGTAAATGCAAAACTCGAGCGATGACGGGGGGCATTAGAATTTAGAGGTTTTAAAATAAGTCGTACAAAGACAGAATATATGGATTGCAACTTCAGTGAACATATACAAAGTGTTGAAACTACCATCAAAATTGAAAACCATGAGATACCACATAGAGATTCTTTTCTGTACCTAGGCTGATAATTAGTAAGGATGGGGAGATTAACGAAGATGTGGAGTATAGGACAAAGGCTGGATGGCTGAAGTGGAGACTAGCTTCGGGAGTGCTTTGTGACAGACGAATGCCAATGAACTTGAAGGGCAAATTTTACAGGACAGTAGCTATACCAGTTATGACATATGGAGCAGAATGTTGGCCAATTAAGAAGATTCATATTCATAAGATGGATGTAACGGAAATGAGAATGCTTAGGTGGATGTGTGGTAAAACTAGGAAAGATAAAATTAGAAATGAGCGCTTTCGAAAACATTTATGGGTAGCACCAATAGGGGATAAGATTAGAGAAACCCGTTTAAGATGGTTTGGGTATGTTGAGCATAGGCCAGTAATGATACCGGTGAGAAAAAGTTTGGCTATACAGGTAAGAGGCCCATCAAGAGGTAGGGCAGGCTGAAGAAAACATGGATGGAAGTCATTAATTCAGATTTGAACAAGTTTCATTTATCGAAAGATTTAGCTCAAAATAGAACGGAATAGAGAAACAGAATTCATGTAGCCGACCCCAAAATGATTAGAATAAGACTTTGATGATGATGATGAGTCGCTTAGAGTCCTTTTCTTCTTCTTGTTACTTGATTTGAGCTTGGGTTGAGGTTTGCTTGCGTTTGAGCTTTGGTGGGGTTTTGGTATGTGAGGCATTTCTTTTTCATCTCGTTTCATCAAAGGCAAGCGGATTAACATGGCTTATTGATGATGTGCAGTTTGTTTATTGATTCTAGCATGAATTGTCACATGGATTTGGTTTGCCCATTTTGAATGATTATGAATTTAAATGCTAGATATTAGGCTTGACTTGGATGGATGTTGAATAGAGTGGATTAGAGGTGGTTTTATGTGATGAATGGAGAGGACTTGGCCCTGTTTCAATGCAAGTGGAATGAGTTTGGATGTAAGGGAATGGATTTTAAAAAATGAGCAGAAATAAGGACTCCTCGTTTTGCTGAATAGAAGTTTGATCGATCGGGCCTTTGCTCGATCGATAAATTGGGTTATATCTGGGCAAGACTGGGATCCAATTGATCGGGCCTTGGTCCAATTAATCAGATTTGGGTTTTACCTAAGGGGTGGTTTTAGGTGTATGGGCCAATAGTGGGGGATATTATAACACTGTTTCAATTGTGGGCCCTCATTTGACATGTTTTTCAATAAACCCACCTTAAACCACTATGTAAGGGGCGTATTTGGGTATATGTACATCTTACAAATCATACGATTCACATACAATGTACAATCTATCTTGAGTTCAATTGATATGGGGCTTAGGTTTATGCACCGTGGTTAGTTGGATTGAATATCCCAACCTCATCTCACTTGTTGTTCAAGTAGAGATGTCAAGTATGCGAATTGTGATTGTTGTCTTAGGAGTTCGTTTTGTAAACACTTATTGGCCTTCGGGCGTACATCCTTGCATTGTCTTTGTACTGTACACATGATAGCACACGTTCCTCAAGTTGTACCTAATGCAGACTTTGACCATGTTGAGGCTTGGCATGGATTGTATTTGGACACAAGAGGATTACTTGTATTGGTTATGTGTAAATTATGAAAATGGAAGAAGTTCCTCTGTTTACTGAACCCTTGTGTGTATATAGGGAAACCAACTTTTCACTTTGACTTAGGATTCTGGGTCCTAGCACCACCAAGTTGATCTATATGTTTATATGTATTTCGAGGTCTTAGGACGAACTGTAGATCAATTTCAAACAGATAATCACCACTTTCAACCTAATTGTTAGGCATCCGATGATTTGATTGGGCTTCTCCCAATGATTCAACAGGATTGACCACTTGGATTCGACTACGATACTTTCCGATGATTCGATGGATTGACCACCCTATGATGCGACTAGTTAACACCCGATTCCTTGACCTATGTGTGTGCTTATTTGTGAGCATTTGGATTAGGGTTCATTTCTTTCTCCTTATTGCTTATTGCTTTTCTCTCATATAATTACACTGTCTTTACTCGCTTTCAATATTGTATGCCTATTATGAGGTATATCTATTTACTTGCCAGCTATATTTATAGTCTGATGATGATGTACTATGTGCATATGTACCGAACCTACTTATCCCGAGGAGGAGCGGACGGTGAAGCTACAACGTTCCGTAACCTAAATATGAGTATTAACCTAATTAAATTGTATTTTAGCTAATTAAGAACCGTTAGAGTCTAGACAAGTCCTATTTATTGTTAGGATCATGTGTATGAAGTTTCGTTGGGTTTGAAGCAAGCTTGAGAGTAGCAAGGGGTAGTTTGCAATTTTAGAAAATACAGAAACCCTTTTTTGTAATTTATCATTTTGTGAGGTTTTGGGTTCATTAGGTAGCTCTCCTAATTCCAAGACCATTATCCTTCTACCTCGGATCAAATTGAATCCGTTTCACCCTTTAAATACCCAACCTACCAAAACTAAACCCTTATTCATAATTTTCCAAAATTCCATCTCTTTAAAAGGAGCCAAGCCCCATCTCATTCTCTTCTTTCTCTTCTCCTTCTTCTCTCCTATTTCTCCTCCTCCTTACTCACCTTCCTCGCCATTACCGAATTTCGAGCCATCGAACCGCTAGATTGTCGCCCTCATTTTTTTACTCAAGTTTTCCTCAACTCGTCGACACCATTTTCACCTTCTCCCTGATAACAAATGCCCATGTATATTAGGTTTGACCCAACTGTACAATAAATGGGCTGTGACATAATAACACATGAGATCCCAAGTGAGAGGACTCAATCAAACTGTACAGCAATATCTTCCTTTTGTGTTAGATTCCATAGGAATAACTAATTAAAGATTGATTGTAATTTATGCTTATTGTAGGCCTTAACTAAGGCAACTACTATATATAAATGGAGCTAAGGATCAACCCTTATGGGTGGACTTTCACCAAGCAATTATCTCTTGACTGATATTAAATGATTACTTTATCGTTCTGTCATGGTATCAGAGGCCAAGATGATCCTTAGTTCCTCCTGAAAAATCACAACTGCTGCTGCACAGAAACTATTGTCTGGATCAACAGCTGATCAAATGGTGGGCCACACCATCACAGCGTTTGATCTCTGGAAGAGTAGCATAATTCTGGTCACCCATATTTTCTAGGAATTTTGGTATTTTTTCAAATTTCTTTGAAGCGCACAGAGGTGAGTTTCCACCTTCTCTTAGTTTCGACTGTTTCTATGAAATAGTTTTATCACAACTGTTGAATTTTGTGATCCATGGTTTGATCTGGCTCAAATTTTTTCTAAAGTAGTCTAACTACCATTCAAATCTAACCTGCAAGTTAGACTCTTGCTTTGATCTTATTCATAGTGATGTATGAGGTATAGCAACTGTGATATCAGACTCACAATTTAAGTATTTTGTTATTTTTATTGATGATTATAGTCGTTTTATGTGGATTTATGTTTTGCATTCCAAAGCTAAAGTTTTCCAAACTTTCCAAGTTTTTCTGGCTTATGTTGAAAACCAATTTTCTACCTCCATTAAAATCCTTCGTTCTAATTCCGGGGAGAATACATCTCTAATGAATTCCAATAATTTTTGCAACAAAAAGGGATCCCACCCCAATGCACATGTCCTTACACTCCACAATAAAACGGAATATCTGAAAGAAAAAATCGACATCTTCTGGACATCGTGTGTACACTTCTGTTGGACTCCTCTGTCCCTACTAGATTTTGGCCTGAAGCACTATCCACAGCTATTCACATCATCAAGAGGTTGCCATCAGCTCATATTAACCATCAAACACCTTATTACCAGCGTTTCCAAACCCAACCCACATACTCCCATCTTCACACATTTGGTTGTATGTGTTTTATTCTTCTTCCTCCATTGAAAAGAATAAAATTGTCTGCTCAGTCTTCTCGATGTGCCTTTTTCAAGTATGCCACAGGCCAAAAGGGTTTTCTTTGTTGTGACCAAGACATCAAATGTATTCGAGTATCTCGAAATGTTGTCTTCTTTGAAAATCAATATTTTTTCCAGACTCATAGGGATCATGGTAATTCTTCTGCCCTTTCGTTCCTTCTAAATTCCAATGACCAATCTCTTGTTGAACGATTTAGACCTAATTTTGTGTATGAAAGGCGTAGATTACAAGGAGACGCTATGCTAAAGCCCCCTAACGCTACTACAACTCTGCACTTGTTCCAAGCACGACACTTCACCCTAGTTCTAGTGGATCTTTTCGAAGGTCCACTAGACCTTCTTGTGCTCCAGATCAGTTCGGTTATACTCATGCCTCCTTACTTGCTACTCTTTCCTTAGTCCAAATTCCTAACTCTTATTTGCAAGCTGTGCAGCATGATTATTGTCAACAGGCTATGTAAGAAGAACTTGGTGCTCTCAAGGCTAACAACACCTAGGATATCGTGCCATGTCCTCCTTCTGTTAAGCCCATTTGGTGTAAATGAGAATACTCCATTAAGCTGAACCCAGATAGTTCATTGGCTTGATGTAAGGCACGTTTTGTGGCATTGGGCAATCAATAGGAGAATGGTATCGATTATGAGGAGACCTTTGCTCCCGTGGCCAAAATGATAACCGTTCACACCGTTATTGCTATTATTACTTCTTAATCTTGGCCTTTATATCAAATGGATGTGAAGAATGCCTTTCTTCATGGAGATTTCAAAGAAAAAGTTTATTTGCATATTCCTTAAGACTGCACTTTTACTTTCAAATCTGATGTTACACGGTTGCGTAGATCTTTGTATGGGCTGAAACAAACCCCTTGGGCTTGGTTTGAGAAGCTCCATAATACTATGCTACAGTTCCATTTCTCATAAAGCCCATATGATCCATCAATGTTTACTCATATTACTGTTGAAAGGACTACTATATTCTAGTTTATGTGGGTGATATCATTATCGCCAGTCCTCATAGTGATATGATACATGCACTTCAATCCTCATTCCATGATGTCTTTGATATGAAAGATTTGGGGACCATTAACATATTTCCTGGGCTTGGAAGTACATCAAACTAAGAAGGGACTTTTTTCTTCATCAACATAAATATGCCATGGACCTTATTGATCTTGCTGGACTTCAAGATTCTATTTCAGTAGATACTCCTTTAGAAGTCAATACTAAACTAAGTCTGCATGATGGCGATCTCCTTCCTTATCCTATTATGTATTGACGCTTAGTTAGCAGCCTTGTCTACTCAACAATCACTAGACTGGATATCTCTTATGCTGTTAATGTTGTAAGTCAGTTCATGACTTCTTTGAGGCATCTTCATCTGGCTGCAGTCAAACGTATTATTCGATATATACTTGGAACAATGAATCGTGACTTGTTCTATCCTATTGGAACTCCACTTATACTTACTGCTTATTCTGATGCAGATTGGGCAAAATGCATATACACTTGTAGATCTACTATAGGATGGTGTATGTATTGGGGGAAGCTTTAATATCCTGGAAATGCAAAAAACAAGATAAGGTGTCCAAATCATCTATAGATTCTGAATACATTGCTATGTCTTTGGCTTGTTCTGAGATCCTTTGGCTACGAGGATTATTTTCTACGCTGGGTTTTTCATGATCTACTCCTACCCCTCTTAATGCGGATAATACCAGTGCAATTCACCTTACTAAAAATTCAATCTTCCATGAACGCACAAAGCACATAGAGGTGGATTGTCATTTCATTTGGGATGAATATGATCATAATGTCATTAGCCTTCCACATGTCTCCTCAAAACTTGAAATTGTAGATATCTTCACCAAAGGTCTTCTACCACCATGATATGAGTTTTTGGTTCACAAATTGTTGCTACTTGAATAGCATCAATTTGAGAGGAGATGATAACAAAGGTCCATGTATATTAGGTTTGACCCAACTGTACGATAAATAGGCTGTGACCCCATAGCACATGAGATCCCGCACAAAAGGACTCAGTCAAACTATACAGCAACATCTTCCCTTTGTGTTAGATTCCATAAGAATTATTGATTAAAGATTGATTGTAATTTATGCTGATTGTAGGACTTAACTAAGGTAACTACTGTATATAAATGTGATCGCGCCTAAAATGGCGTGGAAATGTGTAATGGATTCAATGTCCAACATTTACGCACTTCAAGCGTTAAGAAGAATGGGAAATAACTACAGTTCATCATTAATTTTCCTTTGTTTACATGGGTTATAATGCCCTAACCGCAGGGTTGCAAGTTGTTTACATGAGTTTTTAAAGTTTACAATCCCTCCCTCAAGTCTTAGATGTGATTCAATTCGGAAAAAATAAGAAAATGTATATATAGTAGAAAAAAATGCAAAAAGAGGACAAAAGAATGGGGTGACTTTGACCCACGGTCACTGCCCCACCCACGGTCACTAGCACTTGCCAGTGACCGTGGCTCACGGTCACTGGCTCCTATCAGTGACCGTGAGTCACGGTCATTGTTTGCCTCCGTTTCTCTTACTGTTCGTATTAGTTCTTCTTCCCAACTCTTTTCAAGTGCTGAGACTTCTTTTTTATGACTCTTGGGGTGTTGAACAACCATCAAGAAAATCGAATTCAACCATGGAATCAATTGAAAACTTTGTAATTCATAATTCATGTTTACGGACTATCTTTTGTTCAAGTCTGAAGAGGGTATCACAGAAAGCCAAAGTTGTGTCATTTTGAACCCATAGTTTTCAAGGAACAAAATGAGGCCTAAAGGGGCTCGTTCACAACTTTTGTAATGGCCAAACCCCAACCTCCCCCCCCCCCCCCCCCCCCCCCCCCGAATGAGAAAAACAAAGTTGACAACGTCTTCCTTGGAATAGTCGTTACTGCATGAACTTGGTTTGTTCCTTAACCACCCTTTCCTCTCCTCCTCCTCTGAATTTTCTTGCTCACCTTGGTAACTAAGAAAAGGGGAGGGAAGGGTCGTGAAATGCTGATGTGTCTCTTCCTTTGGATGCCTTTTGAATGCTTTAATTCTTGAAATTTTCTCTTTTTGTGTGTCCTTCACTTTCTTTCAAATCTTAGCCTTCTATAAACTACCCCCAGTAGTTTTTGGCGGTTCCAGGGAGTTATGGGGGTTGTGGGAGGTTACACCTCAAGAGGAAGTGGAGAGAAACCATCCAAAACCGTAGAAAGTGCCCTTTGGAGGTCTGTGACCCCAGCCGCGGTCACGGACAAGGTCCAATTTCAAGCTTTTGCAGTTGTGATCCGTTTTCTCCTATTTGGGGCCCAAACGATGTCCAATTGCCACGAAACTTGAAGGGATGCTTATTGACACTATTTTAACCATGTCATAAAATTTTTAGCTCGTTTTGACCATCTGAAGTTGGTCAACTCCCTTAATGAACAAGCTGTGGTCACGGATGAGGCCCATTTTCGGACTGTTGCATTTTGTGACCTATTTTCACTTGTTTGGGGTCCGAACGAAGTCCAATTTTCACAAAAATTGGAGGGATGCCTTTTGACACTATTTTGAGTGAGTCATAGAAGTTTTAACCTATTTTGACCATCTGAAGTTGGTCAACTCTCCAATTGACTTTTCATGAAAGTGGGCCCTTATTTCAGCTGTTTGAAGCCCAAATGACCTCGGTTTGATTTGAAACTTGGAGGGACTGATGTCAGAACATCTTGAAGTTTTCCTCCAAATTTCATCAACTTTGGATTTGGGGAAGTAGGATCTCGAACAGTGGCCTATTCATTGCATGTGTTAAGTTACTATTCACCCCGCACTGTAGGTAGTCAACTTGTTTTCTATCCGAATGATGTCTAATTGACTTAAAACTTTGGAAGAGTAACTTTGAGTATTCTTTGAGCATTTGTTTCAAATTTCATCAGCTTTGGCCTCCTGGAAGTAAGATTTTAAATAGTGACCTCCATAACTCGGGGTCACTGTCCTTTAAGCTGACATGCAGTGAAAGTCAGAGTAAACGGAGTCCTTTCGACTTGAAAATTTGCAGAATATCTTCTAAGCATAATGTCACAACCCGGGCCCAGAAATCGGGGGTTAGCGAAAAGCTAAGCCAGTGACACACGTACTCCCGTGCACGTGCATCCAAACCCCGTCCAGATGCACACACACAAGGGATCTAACACGTGCGAAACAGAGAAACGCGGAAGCTGTAGATATCATAGCAAGCAACAAAGAAAATAGCGGAAGCCAAAGCAAATACAAATACGGAAACGACAAAGACAACTACGCTGATAGAAAACCGAATACACACCAAAACCAATATATACAAAATATACAGAATACAAGTCCAAAGTCCAAAGTCCAATACAAATCCCCTGAAACTAAAACTCAAAATCCCAAAACAAAAGCCACTGGAAGTATGCATGAACGCGCTCGGCAGAGATGATCAGGCCCACTCTGCCAAACCTGAGGGTGCCTCTACACTCGCCCCTGCAGCCTCCTCGACCGCCGGGGAGCTGGGCAAGGTATCTGTGCCTGCAACACCACAGACAACACAAATGAATACAACGATCCAGCAAATATAAGTAGCAGGGGTGTAACACTCATAGTATCAAAGTGAATATAATAATGACAGAAGATTAAATACAGAGTTCCATATTAGGAAGCTAAGCCAATCGTGCATAGAAGTAAAACATGATATGTGAATCAAACATAGAAATACTGACTAAGTGGCTACTACGTTAACCATGTTCTCTCTAATAGAGAGCAGAGCAAAGCAAAGCAGAGGAGAACACCACTGTCCAGGCCAAAGGTACAAGTGGGTCTCAGGTTCCTGGGTTCCGGGGTCCCAAGACAAAGCGACACTGCAGTGAATACAGAGATACAGAGATCTAAGCCAGAGGTAACCCCGTCGGGCATCCTAGGGCTGAGGCTGAGTAGAGCCAGACCAGTACCAATCAAATCAAATCCATAGAAAGGGAGATTATCCGCTTTGGGACTCACCGATGGCAAAGACCGGATCTTATCCTCACGTATTAATCTCTGGGCAGAGCCACCAGGGAATACCCAAAATATACAAAGCCAGAGAATATACAAAGCATAGTCGAATTACAGATTAGAACATAGATTAAATCAAAGCACAGCATAGATCAGAACTTAGTGCCGAACAAAGAATGATACAGATATACAGGACGAAAACAAAAATGACTACGGAATGCATAAACATAGATTAACAGAACAGAGGGCAAAACCATAAACAATATGCAATGCATCTCAGATTCATACGGAGTCAAGGTTCATTACAAGCCAGTCCTAAGCTAGTTGTTCACTGTCACTAACCGTGCATGTTGATGTAGTTTTAAGTTAGTCAATGCACCGTTGCCATCAAAGTGTTGCAATGTAATCTGTGCGTGCACCGACGTCCCTTAAACCAACACCCATGGGGAGGTGCTTAACAGTGATCAACGCCCACATGAATGAGTCACAGCCGAACAGACTATTCATGCGCTCCAAGAATCCATTGGGCCGGTTTACAAGGGTGATTAATCTGTATTTGAGCCCTACAAGTCTCACCATTATCCTAAGTTATGTTTCAGAATTGCCATACCTAACGGTTTAGCCATGAGGGACCTATGGTTGAGCCGGAGACATCTTACGCGCTCGACGTATTATGCACCACAGCTTAACCCCGGTTCCATTCAAAACACAGCTAAACTGATCATCTTTCACCTCTGATCTGATGCCTTTTTTGGCTGAGCTACAGTCAGTATACGGCTTAGCCGTAGACCAATCCACGGCTTGGCCGTAGCATTTCACGGCTTAGCCGTAGTCCACGCCGTAGGAGTCCTGTGTTGGAAAAGTTTCGACTGATCAGAGGTTTAATTCACGGCTTAGTTACGGTTTGGGTCACGGCTAGCTTACGGCTCAGCCGTAGGACAAATTACGGCTTAGCCGTAGCCTAGCCGTAGAACAAAAGTGAAATTTCGAGGCTCTGGAATGTGAGCCGTAGAAACTTACGGCTTAGCCGTACAATACAGAACACAAATTCGGGATAGTTACAGAAACTGAAATTCGGTACAGAAGCTGAACAAAATGAGTTACAGAGGTTCCAAATTCACAAGCATTGGCTGTAAACATCAAATACACTAAAGAAGATGGAAATCAAAGCATTCAAATAGAGCACCCATGTGTGTTATAAAAGTCTGTACTTATACTTGCCTCAAATCTGACAAATCCTCTGAAACAAGCTCCAAATCCACTAAAAATCAAAGCAAATCAAAGAGATACACCATGCATGAGATGAAGACATAGCAATCAGAGAATGAGAGGTGCAATTGGAGAAGAAGAAGAAAGAGTTGGGAAAGAACCCACTTACCCAAAGCCACAAAACATAGACAGAGAGGAGAGGGAGAGAACCCAAATCAAACAAGGGATCCACTCCTCAATCGAGCAAGAGAATGGAAGAAGAGAGAGAGAGAGAACGAGATGAACATGGAGCTTCTCCTGGAGCTTTCTCCCTTGCATGCAACGTGGAAGACAAAAGAGCAGGGAGAGAGACACCTGGGGTTGCATTGTATATATAGGTTTTGAAAGTTAAGTCAAAGTCCGGTAAGTTTATGCTAATTACAGTTCAAGTCACACGAAGGTCCATCTTCCCCAATTGACTCCAAACGGGTCTGACACAGTTACGGAATATAACGGGCTCAACAAAATACACGTGCTGACACCAAGATGATGCAATTATGATGCAAGCAAAGCAAAAGCAAAATTACGAAAAAGGGCTTAGAACTACCTATCTCAGGTCAAAGGTTACTCAACTACCTATCCAAGGCCCAAAACAAAATCCGAAAGAAATAAACAAAACAAAACACACACTAATGAGCCACTAATTCGGCTCAAAGGGGATCGGAGTGTTACATCCTCCCCCACTAGGAATCATTCCGTCCTCGGAATGACTACCTACCTGCGCAAAGAGATGTGGGTACTGGCGCGCTAGCTGCTCCTCTAGCTCCCAAGTAGCCTCATCTGGACCGTGATGCTCCCACAATACTTTAACCCATCTGATAGTCCTGGTACGGAGAATCTGCTCTCGTGTGCCAACGATGCGAAGCGGACGCTCAACGTAAGTGGCATTAGGCTGAATCTGAATATCATCGTAGCGAATCACATGGCTCGGATCTGGCACATACTTACGGAGCATCGACACATGGAATACATCGTGAACACCGGAGAACTCGACTGGAAGTGTCAACCGATAAGCTAAATCTCCAACTCGGCTCTTGACTTCAAACGGTCCTACATATCTCGGAGCTAACTTGCCCTTCTGACCAAATCGAACTGTGCCCTTCATCGGAGAAACTTTAAGAAATACCCAATCTCCGACTTGGAATGCCAATGGTCTCCTCCGAGTATCCGCATAGCTCTTCTGTCTGGCTCGAGCCACCTTCAGATTCTCTATCACTTTCTGCACTTTCTCTGTCGTCTCAGCAATGATTGTCGGACCATGGAAACTCCTTGTTCCAACTTCTTCCCAGCACACTGGGGTCCTGCACTTGCGTCCGTATAGAGCCTCATAAGGTGCCATACCAATGCTCTCATGGAAGCTGTTGTTGTAAGCAAACTCACACAATGCCAGATGCATATCCCATTCCTTCTCAAAGTTCAGCACACTAGCTCTGAGCATATCCTCCAATGTCTGAATGGTACGCTCCGACTGTCCATCAGTCTGGGGGTGGTATGCCGTACTAAAACTCAGCTTCGTGCCCATAGCTTCCTGAAATGCTCTCCAGAACGAAGACACAAAACGACTATCGCGATCAGATACGATCGATACTGGGGTACCATGCAATCTGACTATCTCATCAACAAACTTCCTGGCCATCTCTGTGAATGTCATCCCTTTCTTAAACGGAAGGAAATGCGCTGACTTGGTCAATCTGTCCACTACGACCCAGATCGCATTATTCTTTCTACTGGTTGGCGGAAAACCGGAGACGAAATCCATCGTAATGTGCTCCCACTTCCACTGCGGAGTGTGCAATGGATGCAATGATCCTGGAGGTCGCTGATGGTCAGCTTTTACCCTCTGACAGGTCAAACATCGAGCTACGAACCCTGCGATCTCCCTCTTCATATTGTTCCACCAAAATCTATCTTTCAAGTTCCGGTACATCTTCGTACTACTGGGGTGCATCGCATATCGGGCATCGTGCGCCTCTGTCATCAACTTATCTCGCAGCTCATCCACAGCGGGAACACACAGTCTATTCTTGAAGTACAAAACTCCATCTACCAGGCTGAAATCCGGTCGATCTGCAATCCGATCCCTGAACTTCACCAGGAGGGGGTCCTCAAACTGGCGATCCTTGATCTGCTGAATCACCTCAGGCTGAAACACGACGGTAGTAGCTAATGTCACCAACTCACCTACCATCCGAACCTCAACAGGCTGATCATGCACAAGCATATAGAATCCTGCCAACACCCGAAGACTGTCTGTCCTCCTGCTAAGTGCATCTGCAACTACATTTCCTTTGCCTGGGTGGTACTTGATCGGAAAGTCGTAGTCCTTGATGAACTCTAACCATCTTCGTTGCCTCATATTTAAATCATGCTGATCAAACAAGTACTGCAGACTGTGATGATCGGAATGGACCTCGAACTTTACACCGTACAAGTAATGCCGCCACAACTTCAGTGCAAATACAATAGCTGCTAGCTCCAAGTCATGTGTGGCATAGTTCTTCTCATGCTCCCTCAGCTGTCTGGATCCATAGGCAATCACCTTCTGATTCTGCATCAGCACACAGCCTAATCCAACTCGAGAAGCATCGGAATAAATCACGAATCCCTCACTACCATCCGGGAGAGTCAACACTGGCGCCGTAGTGAGCTTTTCTTTTAACATCTGGAAACTACGCTCACACTTCTCTGTCCACTCATACGGGACCTTCTTCCGAGTCAACTGAGTCAGCGGGGCTGAGATCTTCGAGAAGTCCTGCACAAACCTGCGGTAATATCCCGCCAAACCCAGAAAACTCCGAATCTCTATCACTGATCTAGGACAGGGCCAATGGACTACTGCCTCAATCTTAGCCGGATCCACCATCAATCCATCTCTAGAAATCTTATGACCCAGAAATGTAACTTGCTCGAGCCAAAACTCACACTTGGACAACTTTGCATACAACTTGTGGTCCTTAAGCAGCTGCAATGCTTTCCTCAAATGGTCTGCATGTTCTTCAGCAGTCTTCGAATAGACCAATATGTCATCTATGAAAACCACAACAAACTGGTCCAAGAAGGAAGTAAACACCCTATTCATCAATGCCATGAAAGCTGCGGGTGCATTCGTCAAACCAAACGGCATGACAAGGAACTCGTAGTGTCCATACCGAGTCCTGAAAGCTGTCTTCGGAACATCCTCATCCTTCACCCTGAGCTGGTGATATCCTGACCTCAAGTCAATCTTAGAGAAGTAAGCTGCGCCCTGAAGCTGATCGAACAACTCATCGATCCTAGGCAAGGGATATTTGTTCTTGATAGTCACTTTGTTCAATTGCCTGTAGTCAATGCACATCCGGAAACTGCCATCCTTCTTCTTGACAAACAATACAGGAGCTCCCCAAGGTGAAACACTTGGGCGTATGAACCCTTTATCCAACAGATCCTGCAACTGTTTCTTCAATTCCAACAACTCTGCAGGTGCCATACGATATGGAGCTCTACTGATAGGTGCTGTACCTGGTACCACGTCAATAGCAAATTCTACCTCCCGAACTGGTGGCAACTCTGGCACATCTTCCGGAAAGACATCCGGAAACTCGCTGACTACTGGAATCTCACTGAGCTGTCGCTGATCTTTCTTCTCTGAAATGAATGCAAGAAATCCCTCACATCCCCTACGAAGCATCCTGTCTGCTTTACAAGCAGAGATCACACGTCTTGGGCACTTCATCTGGCTGCCCTCAAATCGGAATCCGCTGCCCAAATCAAAGTAGATCGCCTTGCTGTAGCAGTTGATACACGCATGATATCTCGCAAGCCAGTCCATACCAAGGATCACATCAAAATCCAGTGTCGTGAGCAACACGAGGTCTACTGGGAGCTGATGACCAGCTATCCGCACATCACACTGAGGGTAGAAAACACTGCACTCCACCCGTTTACCAACCGGGGTGGATACTAACAACAAGTAGGGAAGTGGTGTAGGTCGCTGTCGAAGCTGCACAGCAAAATGGGGTGCTACGTACGAACGCGTAGACCCGGAGTCAAATAAAGCTAAAGCTTCTGCATCAGAAATTAAAATTTTTACCTTCCACTACCGTGGCCTCCTCCGCGCCCTCATGCGTAGCAGCATATGCTCGGGCTGTCTGGCGGTTCGGCTTCTGGGCTGGGCGAGCTGGCTGAGATCTGCCCTGCGCTGTAGGTCCTGCCTGTCTCGTCTGTGGAGAGAACTGAAACTTCGGGCATTGGGCCCGTCTGTGATCCGTAGAGCCACACCCGAAACAAGCCCCAATCTTCCTCCAACATCTGTCTGTTGGGTGATCCTTCCCACAGTGACCACATACCAACGGAGTACTGCTCGAACTGCCCTGCTTACCCTTGAACCTTTTCTGAAACTGACTTCTGCCACTGGAACCTGCCGCCCTCTTAGCTTCTGTTCGCTCCTCCTCAAAGATGGCCTCTGCATCATAAGCTCTGTCAATAGCGTCATCCAATGTAGCCGGCCACATACAAGCAACCACGTGGCGTTTGTGCCTCGGATTCAGACCGTTGACGAAGCGAGTCACCTTCTTATGCTCAGTGTTCACCATGTCCTCTGCAAAATGAGACAACTCTGTAAACTTGTGTACATAGTCTGCAACTGACATCTGTCTCTGCTGAAGGTTGAAGAATTCCACTTCCTTGGCTCGCTGAATGTGGAGAGGCATGAACTTCCGACGGAATTGCTGCTTGAAGGTCTCCCAAACTGTGGCACTGGGCATAGTCTGGAATGAGGTCTTAACACTCCTCCACCATGTCTTAGCTACACTCCGAAGCATAGAGGCTGTGAGCACTACTTTCTGCTTGTTACTGCACACAATCGTATCAAATAGCTCTTCAGTCTGCTCCAACCATTGCTCAGCCTGTAATGCATCCTCTATCCCATGAAACTCAGTCGCCCCTCGCTTACGGAACTTGTCAAAAAGAGCATTAGGATCTGATTCCTTAGGCTGGAAAATCACCTGCTGATCTATACGAGGTGATGCTACCGCAGCAGCCTGACTTTGCCTATCTACCATGGATGCCATTTGTGCCTGTAAGGACTGCATAGACTGCATCATCATCATCATTCGCTCTTCACTACTGATATGTGGGGGTACTGATCCACTATCACCGTTATGGCCCTGTTGATTCTCATCTCGAGATCCTGATCCTGAGGCCATCCTGCAAAAGGAAAAGAAACACAACCCACAAATATAAAATGCCCTGAGTTAGTCAAATCCCAGATCAACATATGAGACTTCGAGTCAAATAGTTGATAGCGTTATCTCACCACGATCTTAGATGCCTACATGCTTATACTAGCATGCTCTGATACCATACAATACGTATGTCACAACCCGGGCCCAGAAATCGGGGGTTAGCGAAAAGCTAAGCCAGTGACACACGTACTCCCGTGCACGTGCATCCAAACCCCGTCCAGATGCACACACACAAGGGATCTAACACGTGCGAAACAGACGAACGCGGAAGCTGTAGATATCATAGCAAGCAACAAAGAAAATAGCGGAAGCCAAAGCAAATACAAATACGGAAACGACAAAGACAACTACGCTGATAGAAAACCGAATACACACCAAAACCAATATATACAAAATATACAGAATACAAGTCCAAAGTCCAAAGTCCAATACAAATCCCCTGAAACTAAAACTCAAAATCCCAAAACAAAAGCCACTGGAAGTATGCATGAACGCGCTCGGCAGAGATGATCAGGCCCACTCTGCCAAACCTGAGGGTGCCTCTACACTCGCCCCTGCAGCCTCCTCGACCGCCGGGGAGCTGGGCAAGGTATCTGTGCCTGCAACACCACAGACAACACAAATGAATACAACGATCCAGCAAATATAAGTAGCAGGGGTGTAACACTCATAGTATCAAAGTGAATATAATAATGACAGAAGATTAAATACAGAGTTCCATATTAGGAAGCTAAGCCAATCGTGCATAGAAGTAAAACATGATATGTGAATCAAACATAGAAATACTGACTAAGTGGCTACTACGTTAACCATGTTCTCTCTAATAGAGAGCAGAGCAAAGCAAAGCAGAGGAGAACACCACTGTCCAGGCCAAAGGTACAAGTGGGTCTCAGGTTCCTGGGTTCCGGGGTCCCAAGACAAAGCGACACTGCAGTGAATACAGAGATACAGAGATCTAAGCCAGAGGTAACCCCGTCGGGCATCCTAGGGCTGAGGCTGAGTAGAGCCAGACCAGTACCAATCAAATCAAATCCATAGAAAGGGAGATTATCCGCTTTGGGACTCACCGATGGCAAAGACCGGATCTTATCCTCACGTATTAATCTCTGGGCAGAGCCACCAGGGAATACCCAAAATATACAAAGCCAGAGAATATACAAAGCATAGTCGAATTACAGATTAGAACATAGATTAAATCAAAGCACAGCATAGATCAGAACTTAGTGCCGAACAAAGAATGATACAGATATACAGGACGAAAACAAAAATGACTACGGAATGCATAAACATAGATTAACAGAACAGAGGGCAAAACCATAAACAATATGCAATGCATCTCAGATTCATACGGAGTCAAGGTTCATTACAAGCCAGTCCTAAGCTAGTTGTTCACTGTCACTAACCGTGCATGTTGATGTAGTTTTAAGTTAGTCAATGCACCGTTGCCATCAAAGTGTTGCAATGTAATCTGTGCGTGCACCGACGTCCCTTAAACCAACACCCATGGGGAGGTGCTTAACAGTGATCAACGCCCACATGAATGAGTCACAGCCGAACAGACTATTCATGCGCTCCAAGAATCCATTGGGCCGGTTTACAAGGGTGATTAATCTGTATTTGAGCCCTACAAGTCTCACCATTATCCTAAGTTATGTTTCAGAATTGCCATACCTAACGGTTTAGCCATGAGGGACCTATGGTTGAGCCGGAGACATCTTACGCGCTCGACGTATTATGCACCACAGCTTAACCCCGGTTCCATTCAAAACACAGCTAAACTGATCATCTTTCACCTCTGATCTGATGCCTTTTTTGGCTGAGCTACAGTCAGTATACGGCTTAGCCGTAGACCAATCCACGGCTTGGCCGTAGCATTTCACGGCTTAGCCGTAGTCCACGCCGTAGGAGTCCTGTGTTGGAAAAGTTTCGACTGATCAGAGGTTTAATTCACGGCTTAGTTACGGTTTGGGTCACGGCTAGCTTACGGCTCAGCCGTAGGACAAATTACGGCTTAGCCGTAGCCTAGCCGTAGAACAAAAGTGAAATTTCGAGGCTCTGGAATGTGAGCCGTAGAAACTTACGGCTTAGCCGTACAATACAGAACACAAATTCGGGATAGTTACAGAAACTGAAATTCGGTACAGAAGCTGAACAAAATGAGTTACAGAGGTTCCAAATTCACAAGCATTGGCTGTAAACATCAAATACACTAAAGAAGATGGAAATCAAAGCATTCAAATAGAGCACCCATGTGTGTTATAAAAGTCTGTACTTATACTTGCCTCAAATCTGACAAATCCTCTGAAACAAGCTCCAAATCCACTAAAAATCAAAGCAAATCAAAGAGATACACCATGCATGAGATGAAGACATAGCAATCAGAGAATGAGAGGTGCAATTGGAGAAGAAGAAGAAAGAGTTGGGAAAGAACCCACTTACCCAAAGCCACAAAACATAGACAGAGAGGAGAGGGAGAGAACCCAAATCAAACAAGGGATCCACTCCTCAATCGAACAAGAGAATGGAAGAAGAGAGAGAGAGAGAACGAGATGAACATGGAGCTTCTCCTGGAGCTTTCTCCCTTGCATGCAACGTGGAAGACAAAAGAGCAGGGAGAGAGACACCTGGGGTTGCATTGTATATATAGGTTTTGAAAGTTAAGTCAAAGTCCGGTAAGTTTATGCTAATTACAGTTCAAGTCACACGAAGGTCCATCTTCCCCAATTGACTCCAAACGGGTCTGACACAGTTACGGAATATAACGGGCTCAACAAAATACACGTGCTGACACCAAGATGATGCAATTATGATGCAAGCAAAGCAAAAGCAAAATTACGAAAAAGGGCTTAGAACTACCTATCTCAGGTCAAAGGTTACTCAACTACCTATCCAAGGCCCAAAACAAAATCCGAAAGAAATAAACAAAACAAAACACACACTAATGAGCCACTAATTCGGCTCAAAGGGGATCGGAGTGTTACATCCTCCCCCACTAGGAATCATTCCGTCCTCGGAATGACTACCTACCTGCGCAAAGAGATGTGGGTACTGGCGCGCTAGCTGCTCCTCTAGCTCCCAAGTAGCCTCATCTGGACCGTGATGCTCCCACAATACTTTAACCCATCTGATAGTCCTGGTACGGAGAATCTGCTCTCGTGTGCCAACGATGCGAAGCGGACGCTCAACGTAAGTGGCATTAGGCTGAATCTGAATATCATCGTAGCGAATCACATGGCTCGGATCTGGCACATACTTACGGAGCATCGACACATGGAATACATCGTGAACACCGGAGAACTCGACTGGAAGTGTCAACCGATAAGCTAAATCTCCAACTCGGCTCTTGACTTCAAACGGTCCTACATATCTCGGAGCTAACTTGCCCTTCTGACCAAATCGAACTGTGCCCTTCATCGGAGAAACTTTAAGAAATACCCAATCTCCGACTTGGAATGCCAATGGTCTCCTCCGAGTATCCGCATAGCTCTTCTGTCTGGCTCGAGCCACCTTCAGATTCTCTATCACTTTCTGCACTTTCTCTGTCGTCTCAGCAATGATTGTCGGACCATGGAAACTCCTTGTTCCAACTTCTTCCCAGCACACTGGGGTCCTGCACTTGCGTCCGTATAGAGCCTCATAAGGTGCCATACCAATGCTCTCATGGAAGCTGTTGTTGTAAGCAAACTCACACAATGCCAGATGCATATCCCATTCCTTCTCAAAGTTCAGCACACTAGCTCTGAGCATATCCTCCAATGTCTGAATGGTACGCTCCGACTGTCCATCAGTCTGGGGGTGGTATGCCGTACTAAAACTCAGCTTCGTGCCCATAGCTTCCTGAAATGCTCTCCAGAACGAAGACACAAAACGACTATCGCGATCAGATACGATCGATACTGGGGTACCATGCAATCTGACTATCTCATCAACAAACTTCCTGGCCATCTCTGTGAATGTCATCCCTTTCTTAAACGGAAGGAAATGCGCTGACTTGGTCAATCTGTCCACTACGACCCAGATCGCATTATTCTTTCTACTGGTTGGCGGAAAACCGGAGACGAAATCCATCGTAATGTGCTCCCACTTCCACTGCGGAGTGTGCAATGGATGCAATGATCCTGGAGGTCGCTGATGGTCAGCTTTTACCCTCTGACAGGTCAAACATCGAGCTACGAACCCTGCGATCTCCCTCTTCATATTGTTCCACCAAAATCTATCTTTCAAGTTCCGGTACATCTTCGTACTACTGGGGTGCATCGCATATCGGGCATCGTGCGCCTCTGTCATCAACTTATCTCGCAGCTCATCCACAGCGGGAACACACAGTCTATTCTTGAAGTACAAAACTCCATCTACCAGGCTGAAATCCGGTCGATCTGCAATCCGATCCCTGAACTTCACCAGGAGGGGGTCCTCAAACTGGCGATCCTTGATCTGCTGAATCACCTCAGGCTGAAACACGACGGTAGTAGCTAATGTCACCAACTCACCTACCATCCGAACCTCAACAGGCTGATCATGCACAAGCATATAGAATCCTGCCAACACCCGAAGACTGTCTGTCCTCCTGCTAAGTGCATCTGCAACTACATTTCCTTTGCCTGGGTGGTACTTGATCGGAAAGTCGTAGTCCTTGATGAACTCTAACCATCTTCGTTGCCTCATATTTAAATCATGCTGATCAAACAAGTACTGCAGACTGTGATGATCGGAATGGACCTCGAACTTTACACCGTACAAGTAATGCCGCCACAACTTCAGTGCAAATACAATAGCTGCTAGCTCCAAGTCATGTGTGGCATAGTTCTTCTCATGCTCCCTCAGCTGTCTGGATCCATAGGCAATCACCTTCTGATTCTGCATCAGCACACAGCCTAATCCAACTCGAGAAGCATCGGAATAAATCACGAATCCCTCACTACCATCCGGGAGAGTCAACACTGGCGCCGTAGTGAGCTTTTCTTTTAACATCTGGAAACTACGCTCACACTTCTCTGTCCACTCATACGGGACCTTCTTCCGAGTCAACTGAGTCAGCGGGGCTGAGATCTTCGAGAAGTCCTGCACAAACCTGCGGTAATATCCCGCCAAACCCAGAAAACTCCGAATCTCTATCACTGATCTAGGACAGGGCCAATGGACTACTGCCTCAATCTTAGCCGGATCCACCATCAATCCATCTCTAGAAATCTTATGACCCAGAAATGTAACTTGCTCGAGCCAAAACTCACACTTGGACAACTTTGCATACAACTTGTGGTCCTTAAGCAGCTGCAATGCTTTCCTCAAATGGTCTGCATGTTCTTCAGCAGTCTTCGAATAGACCAATATGTCATCTATGAAAACCACAACAAACTGGTCCAAGAAGGAAGTAAACACCCTATTCATCAATGCCATGAAAGCTGCGGGTGCATTCGTCAAACCAAACGGCATGACAAGGAACTCGTAGTGTCCATACCGAGTCCTGAAAGCTGTCTTCGGAACATCCTCATCCTTCACCCTGAGCTGGTGATATCCTGACCTCAAGTCAATCTTAGAGAAGTAAGCTGCGCCCTGAAGCTGATCGAACAACTCATCGATCCTAGGCAAGGGATATTTGTTCTTGATAGTCACTTTGTTCAATTGCCTGTAGTCAATGCACATCCGGAAACTGCCATCCTTCTTCTTGACAAACAATACAGGAGCTCCCCAAGGTGAAACACTTGGGCGTATGAACCCTTTATCCAACAGATCCTGCAACTGTTTCTTCAATTCCAACAACTCTGCAGGTGCCATACGATATGGAGCTCTACTGATAGGTGCTGTACCTGGTACCACGTCAATAGCAAATTCTACCTCCCGAACTGGTGGCAACTCTGGCACATCTTCCGGAAAGACATCCGGAAACTCGCTGACTACTGGAATCTCACTGAGCTGTCGCTGATCTTTCTTCTCTGAAATGAATGCAAGAAATCCCTCACATCCCCTACGAAGCATCCTGTCTGCTTTACAAGCAGAGATCACACGTCTTGGGCACTTCATCTGGCTGCCCTCAAATCGGAATCCGCTGCCCAAATCAAAGTAGATCGCCTTGCTGTAGCAGTTGATACACGCATGATATCTCGCAAGCCAGTCCATACCAAGGATCACATCAAAATCCAGTGTCGTGAGCAACACGAGGTCTACTGGGAGCTGATGACCAGCTATCCGCACATCACACTGAGGGTAGAAAACACTGCACTCCACCCGTTTACCAACCGGGGTGGATACTAACAACAAGTAGGGAAGTGGTGTAGGTCGCTGTCGAAGCTGCACAGCAAAATGGGGTGCTACGTACG
This sequence comes from Sextonia rubra, assembly GCA_037013555.1. Taxonomy (NCBI): domain Eukaryota; kingdom Viridiplantae; phylum Streptophyta; class Magnoliopsida; order Laurales; family Lauraceae; genus Sextonia; species Sextonia rubra. Next base: position 14,226,994 of record JASUAD010000001.1, on the reverse strand, counting down.
AACGCGTAGACCCGGAGTCAAATAAAGCTAAAGCTTCTGCATCAGAAATTAAAATTTTTACCTTCCACTACCGTGGCCTCCTCCGCGCCCTCATGCGTAGCAGCATATGCTCGGGCTGTCTGGCGGTTCGGCTTCTGGGCTGGGCGAGCTGGCTGAGATCTGCCCTGCGCTGTAGGTCCTGCCTGTCTCGTCTGTGGAGAGAACTGAAACTTCGGGCATTGGGCCCGTCTGTGATCCGTAGAGCCACACCCGAAACAAGCCCCAATCTTCCTCCAACATCTGTCTGTTGGGTGATCCTTCCCACAGTGACCACATACCAACGGAGTACTGCTCGAACTGCCCTGCTTACCCTTGAACCTTTTCTGAAACTGACTTCTGCCACTGGAACCTGCCGCCCTCTTAGCTTCTGTTCGCTCCTCCTCAAAGATGGCCTCTGCATCATAAGCTCTGTCAATAGCGTCATCCAATGTAGCCGGCCACATACAAGCAACCACGTGGCGTTTGTGCCTCGGATTCAGACCGTTGACGAAGCGAGTCACCTTCTTATGCTCAGTGTTCACCATGTCCTCTGCAAAATGAGACAACTCTGTAAACTTGTGTACATAGTCTGCAACTGACATCTGTCTCTGCTGAAGGTTGAAGAATTCCACTTCCTTGGCTCGCTGAATGTGGAGAGGCATGAACTTCCGACGGAATTGCTGCTTGAAGGTCTCCCAAACTGTGGCACTGGGCATAGTCTGGAATGAGGTCTTAACACTCCTCCACCATGTCTTAGCTACACTCCGAAGCATAGAGGCTGTGAGCACTACTTTCTGCTTGTTACTGCACACAATCGTATCAAATAGCTCTTCAGTCTGCTCCAACCATTGCTCAGCCTGTAATGCATCCTCTATCCCATGAAACTCAGTCGCCCCTCGCTTACGGAACTTGTCAAAAAGAGCATTAGGATCTGATTCCTTAGGCTGGAAAATCACCTGCTGATCTATACGAGGTGATGCTACCGCAGCAGCCTGACTTTGCCTATCTACCATGGATGCCATTTGTGCCTGTAAGGACTGCATAGACTGCATCATCATCATCATTCGCTCTTCACTACTGATATGTGGGGGTACTGATCCACTATCACCGTTATGGCCCTGTTGATTCTCATCTCGAGATCCTGATCCTGAGGCCATCCTGCAAAAGGAAAAGAAACACAACCCACAAATATAAAATGCCCTGAGTTAGTCAAATCCCAGATCAACATATGAGACTTCGAGTCAAATAGTTGATAGCGTTATCTCACCACGATCTTAGATGCCTACATGCTTATACTAGCATGCTCTGATACCATACAATACGTATGTCACAACCCGGGCCCAGAAATCGGGGGTTAGCGAAAAGCTAAGCCAGTGACACACGTACTCCCGTGCACGTGCATCCAAACCCCGTCCAGATGCACACACACAAGGGATCTAACACGTGCGAAACAGACGAACGCGGAAGCTGTAGATATCATAGCAAGCAACAAAGAAAATAGCGGAAGCCAAAGCAAATACAAATACGGAAACGACAAAGACAACTACGCTGATAGAAAACCGAATACACACCAAAACCAATATATACAAAATATACAGAATACAAGTCCAAAGTCCAAAGTCCAATACAAATCCCCTGAAACTAAAACTCAAAATCCCAAAACAAAAGCCACTGGAAGTATGCATGAACGCGCTCGGCAGAGATGATCAGGCCCACTCTGCCAAACCTGAGGGTGCCTCTACACTCGCCCCTGCAGCCTCCTCGACCGCCGGGGAGCTGGGCAAGGTATCTGTGCCTGCAACACCACAGACAACACAAATGAATACAACGATCCAGCAAATATAAGTAGCAGGGGTGTAACACTCATAGTATCAAAGTGAATATAATAATGACAGAAGATTAAATACAGAGTTCCATATTAGGAAGCTAAGCCAATCGTGCATAGAAGTAAAACATGATATGTGAATCAAACATAGAAATACTGACTAAGTGGCTACTACGTTAACCATGTTCTCTCTAATAGAGAGCAGAGCAAAGCAAAGCAGAGGAGAACACCACTGTCCAGGCCAAAGGTACAAGTGGGTCTCAGGTTCCTGGGTTCCGGGGTCCCAAGACAAAGCGACACTGCAGTGAATACAGAGATACAGAGATCTAAGCCAGAGGTAACCCCGTCGGGCATCCTAGGGCTGAGGCTGAGTAGAGCCAGACCAGTACCAATCAAATCAAATCCATAGAAAGGGAGATTATCCGCTTTGGGACTCACCGATGGCAAAGACCGGATCTTATCCTCACGTATTAATCTCTGGGCAGAGCCACCAGGGAATACCCAAAATATACAAAGCCAGAGAATATACAAAGCATAGTCGAATTACAGATTAGAACATAGATTAAATCAAAGCACAGCATAGATCAGAACTTAGTGCCGAACAAAGAATGATACAGATATACAGGACGAAAACAAAAATGACTACGGAATGCATAAACATAGATTAACAGAACAGAGGGCAAAACCATAAACAATATGCAATGCATCTCAGATTCATACGGAGTCAAGGTTCATTACAAGCCAGTCCTAAGCTAGTTGTTCACTGTCACTAACCGTGCATGTTGATGTAGTTTTAAGTTAGTCAATGCACCGTTGCCATCAAAGTGTTGCAATGTAATCTGTGCGTGCACCGACGTCCCTTAAACCAACACCCATGGGGAGGTGCTTAACAGTGATCAACGCCCACATGAATGAGTCACAGCCGAACAGACTATTCATGCGCTCCAAGAATCCATTGGGCCGGTTTACAAGGGTGATTAATCTGTATTTGAGCCCTACAAGTCTCACCATTATCCTAAGTTATGTTTCAGAATTGCCATACCTAACGGTTTAGCCATGAGGGACCTATGGTTGAGCCGGAGACATCTTACGCGCTCGACGTATTATGCACCACAGCTTAACCCCGGTTCCATTCAAAACACAGCTAAACTGATCATCTTTCACCTCTGATCTGATGCCTTTTTTGGCTGAGCTACAGTCAGTATACGGCTTAGCCGTAGACCAATCCACGGCTTGGCCGTAGCATTTCACGGCTTAGCCGTAGTCCACGCCGTAGGAGTCCTGTGTTGGAAAAGTTTCGACTGATCAGAGGTTTAATTCACGGCTTAGTTACGGTTTGGGTCACGGCTAGCTTACGGCTCAGCCGTAGGACAAATTACGGCTTAGCCGTAGCCTAGCCGTAGAACAAAAGTGAAATTTCGAGGCTCTGGAATGTGAGCCGTAGAAACTTACGGCTTAGCCGTACAATACAGAACACAAATTCGGGATAGTTACAGAAACTGAAATTCGGTACAGAAGCTGAACAAAATGAGTTACAGAGGTTCCAAATTCACAAGCATTGGCTGTAAACATCAAATACACTAAAGAAGATGGAAATCAAAGCATTCAAATAGAGCACCCATGTGTGTTATAAAAGTCTGTACTTATACTTGCCTCAAATCTGACAAATCCTCTGAAACAAGCTCCAAATCCACTAAAAATCAAAGCAAATCAAAGAGATACACCATGCATGAGATGAAGACATAGCAATCAGAGAATGAGAGGTGCAATTGGAGAAGAAGAAGAAAGAGTTGGGAAAGAACCCACTTACCCAAAGCCACAAAACATAGACAGAGAGGAGAGGGAGAGAACCCAAATCAAACAAGGGATCCACTCCTCAATCGAGCAAGAGAATGGAAGAAGAGAGAGAGAGAGAACGAGATGAACATGGAGCTTCTCCTGGAGCTTTCTCCCTTGCATGCAACGTGGAAGACAAAAGAGCAGGGAGAGAGACACCTGGGGTTGCATTGTATATATAGGTTTTGAAAGTTAAGTCAAAGTCCGGTAAGTTTATGCTAATTACAGTTCAAGTCACACGAAGGTCCATCTTCCCCAATTGACTCCAAACGGGTCTGACACAGTTACGGAATATAACGGGCTCAACAAAATACACGTGCTGACACCAAGATGATGCAATTATGATGCAAGCAAAGCAAAAGCAAAATTACGAAAAAGGGCTTAGAACTACCTATCTCAGGTCAAAGGTTACTCAACTACCTATCCAAGGCCCAAAACAAAATCCGAAAGAAATAAACAAAACAAAACACACACTAATGAGCCACTAATTCGGCTCAAAGGGGATCGGAGTGTTACATCCTCCCCCACTAGGAATCATTCCGTCCTCGGAATGACTACCTACCTGCGCAAAGAGATGTGGGTACTGGCGCGCTAGCTGCTCCTCTAGCTCCCAAGTAGCCTCATCTGGACCGTGATGCTCCCACAATACTTTAACCCATCTGATAGTCCTGGTACGGAGAATCTGCTCTCGTGTGCCAACGATGCGAAGCGGACGCTCAACGTAAGTGGCATTAGGCTGAATCTGAATATCATCGTAGCGAATCACATGGCTCGGATCTGGCACATACTTACGGAGCATCGACACATGGAATACATCGTGAACACCGGAGAACTCGACTGGAAGTGTCAACCGATAAGCTAAATCTCCAACTCGGCTCTTGACTTCAAACGGTCCTACATATCTCGGAGCTAACTTGCCCTTCTGACCAAATCGAACTGTGCCCTTCATCGGAGAAACTTTAAGAAATACCCAATCTCCGACTTGGAATGCCAATGGTCTCCTCCGAGTATCCGCATAGCTCTTCTGTCTGGCTCGAGCCACCTTCAGATTCTCTATCACTTTCTGCACTTTCTCTGTCGTCTCAGCAATGATTGTCGGACCATGGAAACTCCTTGTTCCAACTTCTTCCCAGCACACTGGGGTCCTGCACTTGCGTCCGTATAGAGCCTCATAAGGTGCCATACCAATGCTCTCATGGAAGCTGTTGTTGTAAGCAAACTCACACAATGCCAGATGCATATCCCATTCCTTCTCAAAGTTCAGCACACTAGCTCTGAGCATATCCTCCAATGTCTGAATGGTACGCTCCGACTGTCCATCAGTCTGGGGGTGGTATGCCGTACTAAAACTCAGCTTCGTGCCCATAGCTTCCTGAAATGCTCTCCAGAACGAAGACACAAAACGACTATCGCGATCAGATACGATCGATACTGGGGTACCATGCAATCTGACTATCTCATCAACAAACTTCCTGGCCATCTCTGTGAATGTCATCCCTTTCTTAAACGGAAGGAAATGCGCTGACTTGGTCAATCTGTCCACTACGACCCAGATCGCATTATTCTTTCTACTGGTTGGCGGAAAACCGGAGACGAAATCCATCGTAATGTGCTCCCACTTCCACTGCGGAGTGTGCAATGGATGCAATGATCCTGGAGGTCGCTGATGGTCAGCTTTTACCCTCTGACAGGTCAAACATCGAGCTACGAACCCTGCGATCTCCCTCTTCATATTGTTCCACCAAAATCTATCTTTCAAGTTCCGGTACATCTTCGTACTACTGGGGTGCATCGCATATCGGGCATCGTGCGCCTCTGTCATCAACTTATCTCGCAGCTCATCCACAGCGGGAACACACAGTCTATTCTTGAAGTACAAAACTCCATCTACCAGGCTGAAATCCGGTCGATCTGCAATCCGATCCCTGAACTTCACCAGGAGGGGGTCCTCAAACTGGCGATCCTTGATCTGCTGAATCACCTCAGGCTGAAACACGACGGTAGTAGCTAATGTCACCAACTCACCTACCATCCGAACCTCAACAGGCTGATCATGCACAAGCATATAGAATCCTGCCAACACCCGAAGACTGTCTGTCCTCCTGCTAAGTGCATCTGCAACTACATTTCCTTTGCCTGGGTGGTACTTGATCGGAAAGTCGTAGTCCTTGATGAACTCTAACCATCTTCGTTGCCTCATATTTAAATCATGCTGATCAAACAAGTACTGCAGACTGTGATGATCGGAATGGACCTCGAACTTTACACCGTACAAGTAATGCCGCCACAACTTCAGTGCAAATACAATAGCTGCTAGCTCCAAGTCATGTGTGGCATAGTTCTTCTCATGCTCCCTCAGCTGTCTGGATCCATAGGCAATCACCTTCTGATTCTGCATCAGCACACAGCCTAATCCAACTCGAGAAGCATCGGAATAAATCACGAATCCCTCACTACCATCCGGGAGAGTCAACACTGGCGCCGTAGTGAGCTTTTCTTTTAACATCTGGAAACTACGCTCACACTTCTCTGTCCACTCATACGGGACCTTCTTCCGAGTCAACTGAGTCAGCGGGGCTGAGATCTTCGAGAAGTCCTGCACAAACCTGCGGTAATATCCCGCCAAACCCAGAAAACTCCGAATCTCTATCACTGATCTAGGACAGGGCCAATGGACTACTGCCTCAATCTTAGCCGGATCCACCATCAATCCATCTCTAGAAATCTTATGACCCAGAAATGTAACTTGCTCGAGCCAAAACTCACACTTGGACAACTTTGCATACAACTTGTGGTCCTTAAGCAGCTGCAATGCTTTCCTCAAATGGTCTGCATGTTCTTCAGCAGTCTTCGAATAGACCAATATGTCATCTATGAAAACCACAACAAACTGGTCCAAGAAGGAAGTAAACACCCTATTCATCAATGCCATGAAAGCTGCGGGTGCATTCGTCAAACCAAACGGCATGACAAGGAACTCGTAGTGTCCATACCGAGTCCTGAAAGCTGTCTTCGGAACATCCTCATCCTTCACCCTGAGCTGGTGATATCCTGACCTCAAGTCAATCTTAGAGAAGTAAGCTGCGCCCTGAAGCTGATCGAACAACTCATCGATCCTAGGCAAGGGATATTTGTTCTTGATAGTCACTTTGTTCAATTGCCTGTAGTCAATGCACATCCGGAAACTGCCATCCTTCTTCTTGACAAACAATACAGGAGCTCCCCAAGGTGAAACACTTGGGCGTATGAACCCTTTATCCAACAGATCCTGCAACTGTTTCTTCAATTCCAACAACTCTGCAGGTGCCATACGATATGGAGCTCTACTGATAGGTGCTGTACCTGGTACCACGTCAATAGCAAATTCTACCTCCCGAACTGGTGGCAACTCTGGCACATCTTCCGGAAAGACATCCGGAAACTCGCTGACTACTGGAATCTCACTGAGCTGTCGCTGATCTTTCTTCTCTGAAATGAATGCAAGAAATCCCTCACATCCCCTACGAAGCATCCTGTCTGCTTTACAAGCAGAGATCACACGTCTTGGGCACTTCATCTGGCTGCCCTCAAATCGGAATCCGCTGCCCAAATCAAAGTAGATCGCCTTGCTGTAGCAGTTGATACACGCATGATATCTCGCAAGCCAGTCCATACCAAGGATCACATCAAAATCCAGTGTCGTGAGCAACACGAGGTCTACTGGGAGCTGATGACCAGCTATCCGCACATCACACTGAGGGTAGAAAACACTGCACTCCACCCGTTTACCAACCGGGGTGGATACTAACAACAAGTAGGGAAGTGGTGTAGGTCGCTGTCGAAGCTGCACAGCAAAATGGGGTGCTACGTACGAACGCGTAGACCCGGAGTCAAATAAAGCTAAAGCTTCTGCATCAGAAATTAAAATTTTTACCTTCCACTACCGTGGCCTCCTCCGCGCCCTCATGCGTAGCAGCATATGCTCGGGCTGTCTGGCGGTTCGGCTTCTGGGCTGGGCGAGCTGGCTGAGATCTGCCCTGCGCTGTAGGTCCTGCCTGTCTCGTCTGTGGAGAGAACTGAAACTTCGGGCATTGGGCCCGTCTGTGATCCGTAGAGCCACACCCGAAACAAGCCCCAATCTTCCTCCAACATCTGTCTGTTGGGTGATCCTTCCCACAGTGACCACATACCAACGGAGTACTGCTCGAACTGCCCTGCTTACCCTTGAACCTTTTCTGAAACTGACTTCTGCCACTGGAACCTGCCGCCCTCTTAGCTTCTGTTCGCTCCTCCTCAAAGATGGCCTCTGCATCATAAGCTCTGTCAATAGCGTCATCCAATGTAGCCGGCCACATACAAGCAACCACGTGGCGTTTGTGCCTCGGATTCAGACCGTTGACGAAGCGAGTCACCTTCTTATGCTCAGTGTTCACCATGTCCTCTGCAAAATGAGACAACTCTGTAAACTTGTGTACATAGTCTGCAACTGACATCTGTCTCTGCTGAAGGTTGAAGAATTCCACTTCCTTGGCTCGCTGAATGTGGAGAGGCATGAACTTCCGACGGAATTGCTGCTTGAAGGTCTCCCAAACTGTGGCACTGGGCATAGTCTGGAATGAGGTCTTAACACTCCTCCACCATGTCTTAGCTACACTCCGAAGCATAGAGGCTGTGAGCACTACTTTCTGCTTGTTACTGCACACAATCGTATCAAATAGCTCTTCAGTCTGCTCCAACCATTGCTCAGCCTGTAATGCATCCTCTATCCCATGAAACTCAGTCGCCCCTCGCTTACGGAACTTGTCAAAAAGAGCATTAGGATCTGATTCCTTAGGCTGGAAAATCACCTGCTGATCTATACGAGGTGATGCTACCGCAGCAGCCTGACTTTGCCTATCTACCATGGATGCCATTTGTGCCTGTAAGGACTGCATAGACTGCATCATCATCATCATTCGCTCTTCACTACTGATATGTGGGGGTACTGATCCACTATCACCGTTATGGCCCTGTTGATTCTCATCTCGAGATCCTGATCCTGAGGCCATCCTGCAAAAGGAAAAGAAACACAACCCACAAATATAAAATGCCCTGAGTTAGTCAAATCCCAGATCAACATATGAGACTTCGAGTCAAATAGTTGATAGCGTTATCTCACCACGATCTTAGATGCCTACATGCTTATACTAGCATGCTCTGATACCATACAATACGTATGTCACAACCCGGGCCCAGAAATCGGGGGTTAGCGAAAAGCTAAGCCAGTGACACACGTACTCCCGTGCACGTGCATCCAAACCCCGTCCAGATGCACACACACAAGGGATCTAACACGTGCGAAACAGACGAACGCGGAAGCTGTAGATATCATAGCAAGCAACAAAGAAAATAGCGGAAGCCAAAGCAAATACAAATACGGAAACGACAAAGACAACTACGCTGATAGAAAACCGAATACACACCAAAACCAATATATACAAAATATACAGAATACAAGTCCAAAGTCCAAAGTCCAATACAAATCCCCTGAAACTAAAACTCAAAATCCCAAAACAAAAGCCACTGGAAGTATGCATGAACGCGCTCGGCAGAGATGATCAGGCCCACTCTGCCAAACCTGAGGGTGCCTCTACACTCGCCCCTGCAGCCTCCTCGACCGCCGGGGAGCTGGGCAAGGTATCTGTGCCTGCAACACCACAGACAACACAAATGAATACAACGATCCAGCAAATATAAGTAGCAGGGGTGTAACACTCATAGTATCAAAGTGAATATAATAATGACAGAAGATTAAATACAGAGTTCCATATTAGGAAGCTAAGCCAATCGTGCATAGAAGTAAAACATGATATGTGAATCAAACATAGAAATACTGACTAAGTGGCTACTACGTTAACCATGTTCTCTCTAATAGAGAGCAGAGCAAAGCAAAGCAGAGGAGAACACCACTGTCCAGGCCAAAGGTACAAGTGGGTCTCAGGTTCCTGGGTTCCGGGGTCCCAAGACAAAGCGACACTGCAGTGAATACAGAGATACAGAGATCTAAGCCAGAGGTAACCCCGTCGGGCATCCTAGGGCTGAGGCTGAGTAGAGCCAGACCAGTACCAATCAAATCAAATCCATAGAAAGGGAGATTATCCGCTTTGGGACTCACCGATGGCAAAGACCGGATCTTATCCTCACGTATTAATCTCTGGGCAGAGCCACCAGGGAATACCCAAAATATACAAAGCCAGAGAATATACAAAGCATAGTCGAATTACAGATTAGAACATAGATTAAATCAAAGCACAGCATAGATCAGAACTTAGTGCCGAACAAAGAATGATACAGATATACAGGACGAAAACAAAAATGACTACGGAATGCATAAACATAGATTAACAGAACAGAGGGCAAAACCATAAACAATATGCAATGCATCTCAGATTCATACGGAGTCAAGGTTCATTACAAGCCAGTCCTAAGCTAGTTGTTCACTGTCACTAACCGTGCATGTTGATGTAGTTTTAAGTTAGTCAATGCACCGTTGCCATCAAAGTGTTGCAATGTAATCTGTGCGTGCACCGACGTCCCTTAAACCAACACCCATGGGGAGGTGCTTAACAGTGATCAACGCCCACATGAATGAGTCACAGCCGAACAGACTATTCATGCGCTCCAAGAATCCATTGGGCCGGTTTACAAGGGTGATTAATCTGTATTTGAGCCCTACAAGTCTCACCATTATCCTAAGTTATGTTTCAGAATTGCCATACCTAACGGTTTAGCCATGAGGGACCTATGGTTGAGCCGGAGACATCTTACGCGCTCGACGTATTATGCACCACAGCTTAACCCCGGTTCCATTCAAAACACAGCTAAACTGATCATCTTTCACCTCTGATCTGATGCCTTTTTTGGCTGAGCTACAGTCAGTATACGGCTTAGCCGTAGACCAATCCACGGCTTGGCCGTAGCATTTCACGGCTTAGCCGTAGTCCACGCCGTAGGAGTCCTGTGTTGGAAAAGTTTCGACTGATCAGAGGTTTAATTCACGGCTTAGTTACGGTTTGGGTCACGGCTAGCTTACGGCTCAGCCGTAGGACAAATTACGGCTTAGCCGTAGCCTAGCCGTAGAACAAAAGTGAAATTTCGAGGCTCTGGAATGTGAGCCGTAGAAACTTACGGCTTAGCCGTACAATACAGAACACAAATTCGGGATAGTTACAGAAACTGAAATTCGGTACAGAAGCTGAACAAAATGAGTTACAGAGGTTCCAAATTCACAAGCATTGGCTGTAAACATCAAATACACTAAAGAAGATGGAAATCAAAGCATTCAAATAGAGCACCCATGTGTGTTATAAAAGTCTGTACTTATACTTGCCTCAAATCTGACAAATCCTCTGAAACAAGCTCCAAATCCACTAAAAATCAAAGCAAATCAAAGAGATACACCATGCATGAGATGAAGACATAGCAATCAGAGAATGAGAGGTGCAATTGGAGAAGAAGAAGAAAGAGTTGGGAAAGAACCCACTTACCCAAAGCCACAAAACATAGACAGAGAGGAGAGGGAGAGAACCCAAATCAAACAAGGGATCCACTCCTCAATCGAGCAAGAGAATGGAAGAAGAGAAAGAGAGAGAACGAGATGAACATGGAGCTTCTCCTGGAGCTTTCTCCCTTGCATGCAACGTGGAAGACAAAAGAGCAGGGAGAGAGACACCTGGGGTTGCATTGTATATATAGGTTTTGAAAGTTAAGTCAAAGTCCGGTAAGTTTATGCTAATTACAGTTCAAGTCACACGAAGGTCCATCTTCCCCAATTGACTCCAAACGGGTCTGACACAGTTACGGAATATAACGGGCTCAACAAAATACACGTGCTGACACCAAGATGATGCAATTATGATGCAAGCAAAGCAAAAGCAAAATTACGAAAAAGGGCTTAGAACTACCTATCTCAGGTCAAAGGTTACTCAACTACCTATCCAAGGCCCAAAACAAAATCCGAAAGAAATAAACAAAACAAAACACACACTAATGAGCCACTAATCCGGCTCAAAGGGGATCGGAGTGTTACACATAACTAAAGCTTCGTGCCCAAATTTCATCAATTTTGGACATCAGGAAGCAGGACTTTGGTCAGTGACCCCATGGCTTGGAGGGGAACTGACCCCAAGTTGACATACTTACAGCTTTTCGGCTAAATGATGTCTGTTTATCTTGAAACTTTGTAGGGCCTCTCTTAGGCATAATTTGAGCTTCCTTTGAGAGTTTCGGATTGTTTGATCTTTGCAAGGTGTCGCTTTGTACTGAGACCCACAGAGCACAGTATATAACCATCTAGACCGAGTTTGGATCCGGATGATGTCCAAATGTTATGAATCCTTGAAGGATAATCTTCAAATGTACTTGAAAGCATTTCGTTCAATAGGAGATTGTTTCAACATGTGGAAGCGCCAGGTCCCACAGTGATTCCCAAGAAGTTAGCAAACAGCTTTTGAAGCCTGATTTGAGCTGAGATGAGGTCCAAATGCTTTGAAAATTTTGGAATTTTATAATCCAAAGCTTGTAGTGTCTTTGCTGCATTATTTATAATTTTTTATGGGTCAACGAAATGGAGCTAAGGATTGACCCTTCTGAGTGGACTTTCACCAAGCAAATATCTCTTGACTGATATTAAATGATTGCTATATCATTTTGTCACTCCCATCTAGCACGAAACTCTAGGTAAGCCTTTTACCTTTCCATTTCTAGGTCTATGTGGTTCTTGAGCGTAGGACGTGGTTAGGATTCTCACTATGCTTCTTTCTTTGTGTTTGTAGATTGGTTTTACTTTGGGTTGAAACCTTGCTTCGTTTGAGCCCCATTGGGCATCGTGAGAGCTAGGGATCACCCATTTTTCCTCATTTTCCTCTAAGGCAAGTCAATATGCATTTTTTATAATGATATGCATGTTCTTCATTGATTCAAGCTATTTTGGTTTCATTTAAATGCTTTGCCTATTGTAAATGGAATTTGGATGAAAATGCTAGGATTATGTGTGATTTGATTGGATGTGTAGATGGAGAGATTTAAGTTGATTTCGTGGATGTTTTGGAGATGACAAGTCCCTATTGTAATACTGGTGAAATGAAGTCTCAATGTAGGGGGTGGAGCTCCCAAAAATGGAAGAAATAGGGGACTCACGACTCCCGTCGGATTGGTCCCAGGCCTAATCAATTGGACCAGCCTAATCGATCAAAGCTAGAATTAATTGAGGACAAAACTATTGTTTGATTGATTGGGTTCATACCGGATCAATCGAATTACGGTTCTGTCTCAAAGTTTTTTTTTTTTTGATGTTTGGGCCAATGTAGTGATGTTTAATGGGTTTTTTGGGATCCATATTCATACTACATGCATGTTATAGCCTTGTTTCAACCTAGATTTTGATAAAGTCACCTTGAATCAGTACGTAAGAAACGTATTTGGGCATACGTATGTCTTGTGGATCACTTGGTTGGTATACGAGGAACAATCTACCTTGTACTTTATTGAAATGAGAATTTGGGCTATGCATCTCATGTATTTGACCTTTTTGACCCCAAACTCACTTTAACCATGGTTCAAGTAAGAGTTATTGCGTACGCAAACAGTGACGGATAACTAAGGAATGATTGGCTTACACTCCTTGGTCGTTATGGTGCATCTTTGCATTGTTTTTGTAATATACACTCAATGTACTTGCCCTTAGATTTCATCCTTACATTGAATGTGAACTATGTAGTCACTTGGCAAGAATGGCACGTGATTACCAGAGGACTACTCACGTCGTTTAGATTCAAATCATGATTCGAAAAGTAGTCTCTCCTTCTATCAATCTCGTATGCTTATACAAGGGGCCAAACCCTTCATCTTGACTTAGGGTCTGGTATCGAAGCACCTTTGAGTTGGGCTATATTATATTATGTATCTTGAAAACTCTTGACGACTACTACAGATCGATTTTTGAATGGTTGATCATTGTCTTGACTGGATTGCTTAGTATCCAATGATTTGACTGGGCTCCTCCTGAATAGTTAATAGGATTAACCACCCGGTCTTGACTCGTGCTCCTCCCGATGATTTGATGGGTTGACCTCCCTATTGTTTAGGCTTATGTACTCATTCTTATATAATGGATTATGATTCTTTTCTTTCTTGCTGTTACTATTTCTCTTTAAATGATCTCATTGTCTTTACTCGCTTTTTGTACTTTATGTTTATTATGGATTATGTCCATCTTCTTACTGATTTGTTGTAGTCTGATGAAATTATATTAGTGCGTAGGTACCAATCCTTTTTACCCCAAGGAAGGGGCACAAAGTGAAGTTCTTCAAGCGCCTGAGCCACCTGCTGAGCCCAAGTAGGGTGCAGATGATGGATTTGGACCGTCTAGCCCTGCACATGAGTGACACTCATAGGGACTAACTTCATTTTGAGTTTCATTGGATTTATTCTTTTTGGGGCTCGAGTTTTAGTGGGCTTGTAACTAACATATTTTGTTAACTTTGAAACTTAGACTTTAATTCAGTAGCTTTTGGTGTTTATACTCTATGTTATGCCTTTATACCAATTACTAGGTATTGCTTCCGTATATGTTCAGCTTCATAAACTCACAGTGGACTAAGATCATGTGTGGGATTGATTAGGAGCAACGTGTTGCTTTAAACATAAAAAAGTTTGAATTGGCCTTTAATCTCACGTAACCCTAGATTACGATCTGGGTGCATAAAAAAAAGCATTTCAAGTAGTTGAGCCACCTGACGAGCTCGAGTGGGATGTAGATGATGGCTTCTAAGCCGTCTAGTCCCGCACACAAGTGACTCACATACTTTTATATTCCATTTTGTATAAACAGTATTTTGTTTGCTCGAACTTTTGGATGGGCTTTGTAATTAATTACTTTTGTTTTACTTTGCAACTTTAAATGTTAAATCCAATATTATTTGACGTGCATACTCTAAATTGTTTAATGATACCAATTGCTAGATATTGTTTCCGTAGGTATTGATGAATATGAATTATTATATATTCATTGTGTATCTAAATTCCGTGTAAAATTTTATTAGAAGCCACTTATTGCTTTAAATGTAAAAAATTTTAATTGGCCCCGAATCTCACTTTAACCACAATTTTACTTTGGGAGACTTGACATGTAAACTAGGGCATTTTGAAGATTAGTGAAATTTTCCTCCGTCTATGGGTTATAATGTTATTAGATTCCTAAAAACAGAAGGGCCAGATCCCTTCTGCATGCATGTCTTTGAATTAATGTATGCAATTATCTAATTGCTGTGAAATGCCAAGCATCTTTAGTTCATGATGACATTTCAAAACCCTTTTCCCATGGGTAGGAAACATCTCGCGGACCCCACAACCTCCTTTGCATCTTATTGTCATGGAATTGGGGTTCAACATTTGATAAAGGGGAAGAGAGAGAGAGAGCAAGCGGGCGGGCGGGCGGGCGAGCGAGCGGGCTTGATTTACAGATTTGCCCCATTTTACACATAGTTTATTGAAAATGTACAAAGCAGAGCTAGAATTTAACAAGTTGACGTAAGCCCACCTGATCGCCCACTTGGAGACTCTAATAATTGGTCCGCTGGGATGGAGACTCTAATAATTGGTCCACTTCCCAGCTTTTGATGGGTGAAATCCTGTCGTGTATTGGTGCATACTCCTGCAACAGAACAATCAAAACAACCAATCATTCCCCACCTTTTCCTGCCACTTTTCTTGTCAGCAAGTGAATAATTTCGGCAACCAATGAGAAAGGAAAAAAAAAAAAACACCTCTCTCACACCCACCTCCATTTTCATTAATAGCTCTGAAGGTGTCTCGGCTGAAACTACAATCTGTCTTTCAGAATTCTCAATGAAACCTTCCTCCACTCCTTTATCAAACAAGGCAAGCAAACTATTGTAATACCCATCTACATTCAACAATCCCACCTGTTGTACAGCAGAAAAAAAAAACATGAATCCCGCTCCCCACACTCAAGAAATATGAGGTTAAGAGAGCATTATATGATCAAAACATCCACTTACAGGTTTCTCATGAATTCCTAGCTGGGACCATGCTGTCATCTCTAACAATTCCTCCATGGTGCCATATCCACCTGAAGAGGTTAAAGTAGGAAATATGAGCATTCTACGAAGTAAAAGCCAAAAAGAAATAGTATTTAGTGGTTCTGTTTGGATGGACCAGGGAGTGCAATGAAAGCATCTGCATGTTTGGCCATTTCTGACTTCCGTTGGTGCATATCTGCTACTGTTTTCACTTCTCCAATGGTCTCTCCTGAAATCTGCCGGTAAGAGGTTGCTATGCTTCTATTAAAGATACTCAAAAAGGTATGAGAAAAGGCAGAGGAAGAGGAGATAAAATATAACCTCATGTGGAAGGAGAGCTTCAGGAATTACACTGCCAGCAGAAAAAGAGAGAGAGAGAGAGAGAGAAAGCAAGCACTTGTTCTTATTTTAATCATAAATTCTCTCATAAATTAATGATGCTAGGGGGAAATATCAATACAATTGCAATAAAAAGTCTACATACCCAAGAACATGGCATCCACCATTGAAAACTGTCTGAGAAATCAGTCCCATCAGACCTATACTTCCACCACCATAAACCAAATTGATTTTTCTCTCAACCTAGAAACAGAAAGATAGAAAACAGCCAAACATACGCAATCAAACGACATAAAAAGAAAACAAAAAATCAAGGTTAAGATGTTCTTCATCTAGGTTTCTGTTTTTCTTCCATTTTCTTCAGTGGGTGAAGCTATTTGAGAATTTTACCAGCTCTTTACCAAGCTCCAGAGCAGCATCACTGAATGCAGGCTTGTATCCTGATCTACTCCCACAGAAAACACATATTGAATTAAATCTTCCAATCTTTTTAATCGCTATTGATTTCTCTTCAGATCCTTCCATTTCAGCAAAAAGAAAGTGAAAGAAGCAAGACCCACAAGCAGAGGCCCAAAAAGAAGAAAACTAGAAAAAAAGCCAATGAAAGCTATTATAATTTAATAGATTCTTCAAAGGAACATCAGGAGCCCACACCCTTGCCTCGAATGTCTTCCCCTTTATTCACATGGAAAGTGGGTACTCGATACACCGAGAATCTATAAAAATCAGCCCACGTAACTTCTCCTCAATTAGATGAGTCTCCGTCTGGACCTGATCTTTAGCAAATTCTGTGTTGATGAGAGTGATCACCTCTTGATCTTGATTAATGATAAATTTAATGTTATATTAGCGATAAAGTCCCGTGCTAAGCCCAAGGCCAAAATTGATAATATATTAAAATCTACCACATTTTAAATATAATTAATAAAAAGTAAATCTAAACATTAAATATATTATACAGAATAAGTGAAGGGAATTAAATTATGATGGATTATAAAAGAGGATTCTACTGGAAAAAGCCAACTAGATTTGTATTAAGTACGATTAGGCCTAATTTTTTACTATATATAGATTGAGTCAATTGAGCTCGAATTCGTATATATATATATATATATTTTTGTATGTGTAGCTGAGTAACGCTAGCTGTATATTAAAAAAAAATGTAGAGAAGAAAGGAAGGAGAGAGAAGAAAGAAGAAAGGAAAAAGAAAAAGAGAGGAAGAAAGGAAGAAAAAGAGAAGAGAAAAAGAGAACAAAGGAAAAAAAAAATTCTTAATCCCTTGCTTTCTTCCTCTTCTTCTTCCTCTTCCTTTTTTCCTCTCTTTCTTTTTCTTCCTCTCTCCTCTCTTTTTACTTTCTTCTCTACTACACTTTTTTTGCCACAAGGCTAAGTTTTTTTTTCATTTTTTTTTTTTTGCAGGGTTGAGTAACTCAGCCCTACAAAAAAAAAAACCGCAAAGAAGAAATGAAGAATATAGGAGAAAGAAGAAAGGAAGAAGAAAAGAGAAAGAAGAAGAGAGGAGAAAGGAAGAAGAAGAGAAGAGGAAGGAAAGGAAGAAAAAGAGGAGAGAAAGAAAGGAATGAAAGAAAGAAGAAGAAGAAGAGAGGAAGAAGGGAAGGGATTAATATTAAGGGTGTTTTCTTTTTTTTTTTTTTCCTTTCTTCTTTCTCCTCTCTTTTTCTTTCTTTCTTTCTCTCTTTTTCTTCCTTTCTTCATCTCTTCTTCTTCTTCTTTTCTTTCCTTTCTTCTTTCTTCTTCTTCCTTTTTTCTTTCTTCTTTCTCCTCTCTTCTTCATCCTTTCTTCCTCTCTTCTACTTCATTTCTTCTTTCTCCTCTCTTCTTCCTTTCTTGTCTACATTTTTTTTTCTATGCAGTCATGGGGGAAAGATTTATTTCTTTATTTGTAGATATGAAAGAATGTTAGATGTGGGGACCAAAGGTGTTTGTAATTTTTTTTAAGTATTTCTTTGAAAGGAGAACTTATGGGTGGTGACTTGGCACCCCCCACAGCCTCCCTTTGGTTTGCTTTAATATATGTAATTCTTTTATTTAATTTTATATCACTAAAATTCGTGTATTCCCTTCAATCAATGGCTCTGGAGAAGTGCCCAACAACGATCCCATCTTCATCCCTCCTTTTATCCTCACATTTCCTTCAAGTGCCTCTCAAGTGGATGTCTGTCTGTATCATGTTCCTTCAATTTAAAGATATATCTTGTCCTCAACAAACGTGCTCATCCCATTAACTCTCTTGTTTTCCCCACCTTACTGTAGTTTTTTTACTTTTATAAATATTTGGTAAATTCACTTCATTGCAAAGTTGAAGTAATTTATCATTTCAAAACACAATACACAAAAAGAAGGCAAGTAAAATACTACATTTCAAAAAATTTTGCTACTTTTCTTCAAGAAAGGTTAAGAAACTACTTTTTCATCTCATTAGCTAACCAAAAATATATACTTTTAACACAAAAGGTAAAAAAAGTTACATTCTTTTCTTACTAAACGACAAAATACAATTATTTGTTGATTTAACTCTTATATTTTTTATCTTTTAAAATTTACTCCACTTCACTCTATAAATAAAATTACTAAAATGCCCTGTAACCCAACAACATCCCTTATCTCCCTCTCCAAACTCCGCAACCCACCTTATGACGGTTCTCTAGGCACCATGTTTCTAGTCGAATTGTTCATTGCATTTCCCTATCAACCCATAACAGGAAAACATTAAACTGCCATTGAGCATCCACAGTAGTTTCACTATCATCATCATTATAATTTAAAGCCATTAAAGAGGGCTTTCTTTTGTCATGTAGGAGGTGCTATTTACTGGGTGTTAATAAAAACCAATATATATATTGAGTGGTTCACTCAATCAAGCATCATCTCTCTTGTAATCTTTGTTAGTGGGAGACCCAAGGAAATTTTCCTGGAGGGGACCACTCCGTAAAGAAAGGCATAAGATCTTAAAAGATAATTGAGGGGCCATAGCTACCCCCGGTTCTTCCCCTGACCCATGTGGCCTTAGCTTTGAGGAAATTGCTGACATGACAATCAAACTTCTATATAAATCTAGCTCCTAGTTAAAGTAAATCCATGCTTAATTGCATTGGTGGGAGCATGTCCGATCAAAACAAAGGTGGCCCATGTAGGATAATTTCTCCTTGTTTAATCCAAAGAGGATTCCATTTTGGCCCATGTTTCTTGGTTAAACATTATTTCTGGGGCCATATCTTGACCCTTTATGCTTTTGGATTAGCCTTGATCAGGTGGCCTCAGAATTTTGATAGGTAGGAATGCAATAGAGAAAGGAAGATAGGGTTGTCCCCTTAATCTGCCCATTACAATGATCCAAGTTTCAAGGCAGCTCAACTTCACAGAATTCAGATCATTGACTAAATTGGATTAGTGGTTAGGTAGGTATTGATGTGCTTGATCACCTCCTGACATTTGATTTGTTGCGGTCCCAGGCTTACTCCTCACATTTGATCAAAGATTGGTCTACTAAGAACAATTTCTTACCCTAGTAGGTAAGATGTCCCGTTCTTACCAGGAGGTCAAGATTCCGCTTTGGCCCCCCCTCTCCTAGCACATGAGAGTTCCCTTCTTGCATGTGCGAGTTTCACCCTCCTCGAATGTTAGCCCCTTAGCTGGCTGAAAAGAAAGAAAGAAAGAAAAATAAGATTGATCTACTAGATAGTCAACCAGACAAGGTACATCCTGTATGTTTGACAAAGAAGAACCAGCTTTATCCTAGATTGACCCTTTTCTTTTAACTTTGATTTGGGGTGAAAGCATGCTTATGTCTAGTATGGCTGCAATGATTAACTTTAGTCAAACATATAGCTAAAGAGGAAAAAATGAGAACAAAACGAAGATTATGATGTTGTTTATGATGATATGAAGGAAAAGGATGAATTAGAGAAATCATTACTACTTGCTTAGACATGCTCTAGTGCTTGGATTCGTTAATCTCCATAGAAACTTCTTCTGGGTGATGCAAAAAATTTCCCAAAATTATGAGCTGGTAGAGCCATCAAAATAGGTGGAGTCCACAATTAGTTGATTACATATTTGATTACTTCTTAAAGGCCTTTAGGCCCCATTTGTTTGAAGGGATTCCTAACTAAAATCTGTGTATTTTTTTACCTATGCAAAGGGAAACGAGACCCATAAGATTTCAGCCATGGAAAAGAATTGCTTCCACAAGATGAGACGCCAACCATAGAAAAAGAAGCCTGCTTTCCCAAGAAGATGAACTCAATGATCAAATGCTCATAGTTGGATAGAACAAAAGTGTCTAACCAATTGAACTAGCCCTCATTCTCAACTAAAATCTACGTGTTGGAATTTTTTTAAGACAGCCCACTATGTAAACTTTGGAATTCCCTACTTCACTAGTGGAATTTCATAAATTCAACGTTAGTCAAATTTCACTTCTGCATTTGCTATTTTCCACATTCATGATTCATCAATAACAGTACGGCAACATTTAGAGAATTTATATATCTCCAGCTGCTTCTAATTTTCCCCATTCGAGAAAAAGGAGTGACTGCCTCATTTCTCCATCTCAAATTTTCCCCTGACCCCACTTTCTCCTATTGGAATTCTTCTGTTGATTTCTTTCTCCTTCTTTCTCCCCCATGAGATTGTAAACAAACTTGCAAAGTATGGCTTTGGCATTTGGCAACAATATTACAAGAGAGTTATGTGATCCAATTGCTATCTAATATTTTCTTCCATGTGTGGGCCGCCCAAGTGCATTCTTTTTTTATACATGAAATGCACAGACATAAATAGATATTACATTGATGAAAATAGAACCATTCCATGCAAAACAAAGCATACATCTTAATCGTTCATTTTTAATTTACATGCTATGGTTTGACCTCAACCCAAGAACATTAGGTTGCTGTACTTTTAATTTTATGATAGTATTTGAAAATGTACCCACCAGCTCCCTCCTTGAGAGTCAAGACAAAACACATGAGCCCTCCCTCTAGGCCTTAGGACTTCCTAGGTTGGCTTGGATTGATAATCTCTCACAGACGAACTCAATATCTGTCTGAAAAGATATTCAACAATGTTAAAAATATATTTCTTGAAAATGTATTTATTTCAATTAAATCAGTGTATTATGTTGGAAATGAATCAATTGTGATATTATAATGGTATTGTTATGTTATGATGACATTGTTTTTTCAAGAGAAGGGGTAAATTTTTCGAGCACCTTGACAATTATTTCGATATTGTCTTGATAAAAGGTTCAAATTTGAAATCATCCCAATGTTATCTTTTGTTGATGTCATCCTAATAACCACAGTCGTAACATTAGAAGTAAATAGGTCTAGAAGAAAAATAGAAGAAATTTCTCTATAGGCGTGCCTAGAGTTTATTTAAGCTTCATCCTTATACACACATTTGAAATCTACATTGCTGAAAATCAATGTCTCACCGGTAAGTAACATTACATCCACAGTCAAGTTAATCACATGAAAAACAAAAATCTATCAGTAGAAGGAATAAAACGAATCAAACCGCTTCTTTTGCATGTAAACAATAAGACGGTAGACATAACTACAATAAACATGTAGTTTTGTATGATAATTAGCCTGAAGATGGTCATTTTTTAGCAATGCTACACTAACATTGTTATTTACTCCCTAATTACTCCCTAGTACTTGTTATAGTTGTTAGTTGTCCTGGATGTGGTCCACATCACATCTTTGATCGATGTGAATCACAAAAAGTATTAGAGATCAGTAATTGGGAGGTGTAAGTTTAGCATTTCCTATCATTTTTTAGCATTTTGTATTTCAAACGTGGGAGCCACTAAAGAACAACAATAATAGAACTCCATAAATCTCTAACCACCAGCCTTAATAATAAGATGGCTATTGTAATCAATAATCATATTGTGCCCAATGTAGGAACATGTCAATTCTGGGACTATAAATATGTAATTACCTAACCTATATCCCGTTTGTCTTTTACTCCCCTAGATTAGACTAGGGTGTTTTAAGATGCAGGCAGACACAGTTTCATGAAGGAAAAGGCAAAGACAGATGGAGGTGCTTGAGGACAAGGACAAATAAAATAAAAAGTTACTAGAACCTTTGTAGGGCCCTAGTTTCTCTTGTTTGTAGTAGCTTCTTTAATCTTGACTAGCTTGAAAACGGACCTCTATATATATATAAAAAGTATAGACAAGCACTTAATGATGCTGAAAGCATCAGATTTCCATTTCTGCAGTCTGCGCATTGGAGATCTGTTATATCTCTCTCTTTAAAACAACTTCTAATCCATTGGACTGCAGAAATGGATCACCTTTTTAACTGGTTATGTGACTTTTGGTTTTCTACCAAAATCCTGTTCAAATTAGTTCTTATTCGAAAGAATTCTTTAAACTCTACTTACATTTACTTAAACTCTACTTACACTTATCCTCTGCTCTTTTAGTGCCCGTTTCTTTAGTGGAATTCTACTTACACTTATCCTCTGCTTTCCTACGGCCTGTTTCTTTAGTGGAATTCCTGACAAGAATTCCAGTTGTCTAGGAATTTCCGAATTCCTGTCGAAAATTCTTTGCTCTTTTAAAGAAATTCCAGGTATTTAGGAATTTCAGCATTTGTAAATGCTAAATACTTGGCATTTGAAAAACCCACTTGAGCATCTAGGGTTTCAAAAAACCAATCTCTCTAGTTCCGAGAGACTACCAAAGCACTTCGGCACAAGTAACGGTCATCTTTGATATTCATTTTCAGGCCACGACGGAGACAAAGAAGGTGATTTTCATCTTCCTCTACACCTATGTAGATGGTTTCTGTGATTTTTCTTTCCATTATCTATCTATTTTTTGTCTTTTCGTTTTGAGGGTTTTTTCTCTATTTTTTCTCTCATTACTCACTTTTGATCTCATATAAAGGAGCTTGAGCAACATAGATCTATAGGGTTTTTTTTTTCCCATCTCAGTTAGTCATGTGATTTCCTTCCCCAACCGAACTCTAATAATGATTTCTGTAATCTAAAGCTCCAAAACCTTGGAAGGCCGGTCCTTTTTTCTTGCTTTATTTGTTGCGTAGTTTGTGTAATATGGGTCTCTCTCCCTTTTTCTTCTCATTGTTTTTTAGTTTCTAGATGCATTGTGTTTGCCTTTTCAAGATATGTTTTTGTAGCTTGTGTTGTTTGAGTTTGAGTGGTAAAGATGGGAGATCTAGGTGTGATTTTAAGTTGGATTTTGTTGTTTGAGATCTTAAATGGGTTCTGTCCATGGTTTCAAATTGTAGTAGCTTTTTGGTTTTGCCTTTTAATATTTAGTTTTTGTCCTTGTTCTTTGAGTACTATTGGTAGTGGATTTTGAGATGTGTTTTGTGGGTTGATATATGAACTGTAGTTTTGTGGTTGGTTACGAAATGTAGTAGCCTTTAGTTTTGCATTTTCAAGATAGGTGTTTGATGCTTGTTCTTTGAGCTGGAATGGTGAAAAATGGAAGTTTTAGATGGATTTGAAATGGGTTTTGCAGGTTGAGATCTGAAGTGGGTTCTGTAGTTGATTCCAAAATGACAATGTTTTTGCTAAAATTGGTCTTGAGCTGCTTGTTTCTACATTAGTTTGGACTTTGTTGGTATAAATGAGGAAGTGCATTCTGGTCTTCGTTTCAAAATGTAGTGACTTTTTGCTGAAGTTGGCTTGAGTGGGGTTTCTTCCCACCATGTTTTAAACTCCTCATAGCAAGCATTAGCAATAAGTCACAAATTGAGGCTCCTTGACATTGTTTGCAGCATCATTCTATTGTTCTATTGTTTTTATTTAGTTTGATGAATATATGTATTTTTTGGGAAAATCTCAAATAGATAGTTGAGGCTGCGTGGATGGATCAAGTTGTTTGCAGGTGGAGAGGATGCTCTGTTTTCACCCTATTTTGATCCCTTTTAAATGGTACTGATGTGCTTGTTCTTGTTGTCATAATGCCCCCAGTTAGGTCATAGTGAACATCCAATATTGTTTCATAGTCTAAAACCTATTAGTTCAAGGGGCCCCTAAAGGAAATGGGCACACTTTATTTCAATTGGAGAATCAATAATCAGATCACATCCTAGCTTTGGTTGCTAATGGACTAAAGTACATCCACTTATTTTCAGTTGGAGAATCAATATTGTTTCAAGAACTTGTTAATTTAGTTAAAAGATATGTATTGCTCTCTCTATGAAGGTTGGTGGAGTCGGACTAACTAGACTTCTTTAAATAAGTAATCAACTTCTCTATGATGCTTGCCTTGTTCTATTTGGATCCACCCTTTGAGTTAAACAAGGATTAAGAATCTTTACAATTGGGAAATGTTAGTTTCTTCTCTTAAAGAATTCAAATATTATTGGTAGGCTTCTCTATATTATTGGTGTTTTTTTTATTACAAGATTGGACCTATGAAAGTTGAGTTATTCAAAAACATTAGGTTTAACACTCAATGAAAGGTATCAGTTTAATTTCAACTCTTTCCTTGAATTTAATATGATGCTAATGCCTTCATAATACATTTTGAACTTATAATATTGATCATTCAATATATATATATACCTACTTTTATTTAATGTGTATCACTTTAACATACTTATGCATAGTTAGTCATTCAAATGCATCATGATAGAATCACAGAAAAGATGGATTATCTCTGTTGTTGTTGCTTCTATAGTCATGTATTGCCAATCTGCTATATTGTTATTAACTTTAGAAAAGGAGCAACCTAAGAGGCAATGTCGCATTTCATCTTTATCGGGCAAAGAATTGGTAAAGGAGTTACTGTCTAGTACAGGTCCTCAGGGCTATTAGAACCTACATATGAATCCTGATTGTGTTATAAAATTACGTGACACACTGATGCAACGGAGACTTCTTAAAAATACACGTGTGATGTCCATAGATGAACAATTAGCAATGTTTCTACATACCTTGGCATATAATGTTATTAATAGTCATTGCTAACCGGTTCAACCATTTAAGAGCTACTGTTAGTTGATATTTTCATAAGGAATTAGATGCGATCTACACGCTGTACCTCTATTATGTCCAAGTTCCAGAAAGTGCCTCAACTCCATTGCAAATTAGGATAAATAATAGATTTTATCCATATTTTAATGTTAGTTCATTCAATAGTTTTCTTTCATTTTTTTCATATCAAAGTAAGAGTAGGTTCTTCATAGATTTTTACTATCCAAAACTTATTCATTCACTGAATAGGATTGCATAGGTGTAATAAATGATACACATGTAACCGCACATGTGACAATTTCAAAATAAGCCAAATACCGAAATAGGCACAGGTAGCTATCTCAAAATTGTTTGATGGCAAGCAGATTTGACATGTTATATCACTATATACTTGCGGGATGGGAAGGATCTACAGCAGAAGCTACCGAACTTTTCTTTGCACTAAACAAAGGTGATGGATTAGCAGTGCCAGATGATAATAAAACCAAATAAATAGTTTCTATATGCATAGTTTATTTGTATATGTGTACTTAATTGAATTCGAATTTAATTGTACTTAATTATCTGGTAAATGTAGGTAAATAATATCTAGTGGATGGTGGTTATGGTAATACTTTAGGATTCTTGACACTGTATAAAAGTGTGCGTTACTATCTGAGAGAATTTGATGAAAGCTCTCCAATAAATTCTAAAGAGCTTTTTAATTTACGACACTCCTCATTGCGAACCACCATAAAATGTGTGTTTGGAGTTATAAAAAATCGATTTTCAATTTTACACATGCCATGTGGGTATTCGTTGCCCACTCAATGAGATATTGTCATTGCTTCTTGTGTTCTTCATAATCATATAGTTATGCACAGTAGAGGAGATCAAATGCTTGAAACTATCTCCGCGGCAACAACAATTAGGGCTGGCCCACCCTTGACAAGGAGAAGAAATTCAAGAACAGCCCTAAGTTCAAAGAGGGATTCATGGCATGCATTTCAGGACTCCATAGCTGAGCAAATGTAGAATGATTATGACCAACAACTACAAGAAAGTGGTCAACATTGATGATTTATATTACTTAGAAGAGAATTTTGATCAACTGAATGGCCCATGAATCGTAATATTTTTGTCACTAATTCTAGCGTTGGTGATTTTCATGGCATTTAGTTGTTTTTTGACATGGGCTGCATGTTTTTTTATGCATTCAAATTGTTATCTCCTAATGTATAGTTGTTATTAAAGAAAAAAAATACTTTTTTGTGGAGAATTTTTTTTAGCATTTTTAATAACATATAAGATGGCATGTTATCAATCAATTTCTTATTCAAATAGTGAAATAATTGTCATTTATATATGATTAGGGTTGCAGAGAAAAGATAATTTTAAATGGGATGCAAGAGCTAAAAGGGTTTAATGGATATGCTTCTAAAAATGAAGCTTGTTGGAAGAAAAATTAAAAAAAACTTCAATAGTGCCTGTTGGCATGAAGCTATAGTAAAGGGAAAGGACAACACTGAATTAGAACCCATCATAAACAATATGAAGAATAAGTACAGAAATTGGTCAAAACAATACAGAAAAATCAGACAATTTCTTAGCATGTCTGGATTCAGATGGGATGAAACACTAAAGATTGTAACTGCCCCAAATGATGTTTAGGATGCCATAGAGCAAGTAAATTATGATATATCTTGAATTTAACTATATATTTTTTTCATCATTTTTCCTTCAATGAATTGCATTCTAAAAAATTGAGTTTGACACAAGCCAAGAGTAAGTTTGCTAAAAATTGGCATATGACTGTAAGGTTCTATGAGGGAATCCACGATCTTATTTCTGATGACATTGCTGAGGATGATATAGTTCTTAGTGGAACTGAAAGGTGCCAAATAAATACTCAATAAATGACCGCTGATGATGAAACCTACAATAAGACTTAGGCACATGGTTTGGACAATATGGATGAGGCTAACTTTCCTCAACCTAGTGTAAATTCACCAAGGCGTGCATCCACCTTATCAAAACAAATTGGCACAAGTAAAGTAAGCAAGAAGAGGAAATCTCTTATAGTTGATAAAGCATTTGAAAAAACAGATAATGTTGCAAATACTGTTTATGCACTAGCGGAGCAAATGAATTCACATGTCAACATAATTCTAAAGATTACAACAATTGTTTTGTCACTTGCAACTATACCATGACACCTGAAAATGCCTCCAATTGACTTCCTTGCTCATGATCGCATAAAGCCAAGGATTTTCATGAGTTTGGACGATGAATTTAAGCTGGAATGGTTGGAGAATCATTTTACTCAAGGATCATCTAGTGGACACCCTTAAATCCTGTGCAGAACTCTTCTGTTTTAATTTACTAGTTATGAATAGTAGTATAGCACATAATTATGAATGGCTGTATTACTACTTATTTTGTTCTTATGGTTGGGTGTAGGAAAGCTTTCTCCTTTTGGATGACTGATTTGCTACTTTAGATGTAGATGGATATAAACAACTTTTCCATCTATGGATGATGATATTATATTTAGATTATGTTTATATGGTTTGATGTGGTTGTATATACATTGGTAGATGAAAAATATGTGAATGGCATCTTATTACATTGATTTTGTTATCCTCTATGTTCATTTGCAGGTTCTTATTGATTGGTTAGGATCATTTTACCCCATAGTGATGGGAGGCTACATGAAAGATTGATATTAAATGTGTTCATTGGTCAAATCCAAATTAAAAACTCTTTTTTGAATGACCTTTGTGCTTTTTACAATCCCTATGGTGAACAAGATGGTGGTTCATATGCATAAATGGTGCAATCAGTGGGGTTTAAACATGAATGGTGTTCTTCATCTTCTTCATTGTCAGTTTATTTGATAGACATATCTTCAGGTGGGCCCCTTCTTAAAATGTCAGTTTATTTGAATTTTTTTTATCCAATTAGGAGATGATTGCAGCCCTCATCTAACAAAAGATTAGGTTTCAAGTGGATGGTTAACTGCTACTATCATTTGTTTGGTTATTTAATTACATTTAAAAAGTCATAAATCCTTATATAGCTATGAAAGATGGAATTCAGAAAATCTAGGAATTCAGAAATTCTCATACAAGAATTCAGACATGAAAGTAACAGGAAATTCAGAAATAAGAGAATTCAGTAGCATTTCAGGATTCCAACATTTTGAAATTCCAAACAGCCACTAAATATAAATTCTTAGAATTTTAGTAAAGAAATGGGCTATAGGGTGCATTTGGTGTGCTCTGCGACAACGTTTCCTTTTCTACGGTTCTTCCACAATGTTAGGTGGGATCTTTGGATATGCTCTCTCGAAAAAAATAATGTAAAACAGGAGCTTTTTCTGCCGAAGTGGTTACCACACCGAATGCACTGATGCCTTGTTGGGGGTAATTTTCTACTGAAAATGGTCCGGCACAAACGCCCCCCTCAGGTCACTTTCCATTTACTTTGGAGAACATTGTACATGAAGCCAATCCAATACTATATTACGAAGTGCGTAGTTGCTTCATGGAATTGAATTCCTATGAATTCTGAAAAATATATCTCTAAAAGCTGTTAAAAATGAAGAAACAAGTGATAATCATATCTGGCCATGAAATAATCCTTTTCAATAGAGAATAAATTCAAGGGTGACGAAAAATGAATATGGAGATATCACCTAGCAATTATTATGTCTTAGAAACAGTCAAGAGTCACTTTCTTGCATAAGGAATTTATTTACCATCAATTCTTAGAAATTTAATCATATGCAAACAAGAGCGCCTAGAGTGGTATTTAAAAATATTTTGATAGTGTCTTAATATGCATTTTTTAACTAGTGACATGGTCAGACTCTCAATAAAATATTGTTAAATGAACTTGGATTCAAAATTTGTGTAAATAACTGCCACCACATTGTCAGAAAATCTTTGAATTAAAGGCACCATCCGACATCCACATGTGAAGATGAGCAAATTCCTCTCTCAGACAATAACAGTTGGGATAAATGTGGCACACTTATTTACAATGTTTAGTGGGCCCTGCCTTTGATATTCTGAATCCATAAAATTACTTATCGGATGACCATGGCCAATAGATCAGGTCTTAGATAATTACAAAAAAATTTATAATCCACAAATTGAGGATGAACAAAATTCACTGATGTTATGCACTCGGTCTCAAAACTGTATTCCTATTTAGTGGTCAATTGCATTGGATGGTTCTTGTTAAGGCTTGAGCCCAAAGTTAGGTTAGAAACTCCAGGCCCGTGGCATGGTATACATATCTTATAGCAATTCATGCCATACTAAGGCAAACACAGACTACTACAAGGGAAATTTTATTACTTTCCTACATGCGAAAGATCCTTGTGCACGTGTAATCATTCATCAATTTAAAATATGCGAAAGACAAATGCTTAACATGCACTATTATGATCATTGATAGTGGAGAATACTAACAAATACCTGCTAACATTCATGTGTAGAAATCCTACTTAATCAAGGTTTAAATATTACCCATGCATTTTAGATGTCTAACATGTATAATTATAAGTCTACCAAAAGGGCTTAAATGCGGAAGTAAAATAACAGTCTTATAACTGAGTACATGCCGTAACAAAATGTATTTAAAATCTACAAAACTAAGATAAAAACGAAAATGACCATCCAGGCCGATAAAAACAAAAATGACCATCTGAGCCCAAATTCTAACTATTCAACCATGATTCTCTCATGGTAATGCCCATCAGTAGGCAATCTCAAGTACCCACTCAAGATCTACTGGAGGTACCGCAGTGATATCCTCTGCTCCCTAACCGATGGCCTGATTTGCATCTGGGATGGGTCCTACAATACCAAGAGTAGTACCTCAAACACCATGTCTTGTAGTCTAAGCAAACATTAGCGCTTAGTACACAATTACCAATATAATTAAGACATAATCATTAAAGGTGTTAGAGATGTATTTTAGGTATGTTATTATAATGAAATATGAAATAAGAATCAAGATAATGGATAACTTGCTAATTGGCATACCATGTAACTCATTTCTTCCAAAAAAATGCATATGCATACTCCGAGAGCATATATCATATAGTGACATAAAAGGAATCGGGTGGTGAACCCAATCTCCAAAGGAGTGTCGACTTACTCCAACGTATAACATATAACTACTGCAATAGAGTAATTATAATTGTATAAACAACTCATCCCTAGCTCAAGAACCTAGTAAAAGTTGCATCTAGTGGTGCCGACTCAACGAATCAAGAATAATAGAGTTACTTGCATACTTGTGCTTACACTTGCTTACCTGGCATGTTTACTTGCATAACTTAACTACTTTTGCATTGGATATCATGTTAGGGATAATAGACGAGTAATAGTGACAACATCAACAATTAAAATGATAATCAATGCATTTGATAAAACAGGATAAGATCATGAAAGTAAATAAACAAAATGCATAAATATCCATCTATTGTAGTTCAAAGGTGCATTATTAGCTAATCCTATATTAAGATGCCCCGCGTCCTAAGCCTTCCAACTTGAATGACCATAAGATCTCCAATGTCAAGTACTACCATTTTTTGGCGTTGCATTATATATGAAAAAGACATTAGATTCTTATGCCCATTTCACAAATGGCATGGCTTTAAAACCACTAAATACATCTAATAAGGAAGGACAACAGTTCTTCACTTCTCTTGTTGTATTAATTTCTCCATTAGTCAAGTGTCAGTGATGAGAGTATCTTTGAGCAAGACTCTACAAGGTCATAAGGATAATTCTAGAGTCTAAGGCTTCGCTTGACCACATGGTAAGCTTAATATTAACCTACAAATATTTGGTTGGTATGGTCTAATTGAGATTAGACTCCACAAAGATTAATTTGCATTTAAAAGAAATTAATCAAGAATGTCAACTAGGCACGCTCGAGTGCAGTAGAGCGTGCGCTCGAGTAGGCTTTACAGAGGAGTACGCGCTTGAGCGTGTTCGTGGTACGCTTGAGCCTAAGTAATTTCCCAAGTCGCGCTCGAATGTGTGTGCGTCTGTGCAGTTTGGGATTTGCCCGATTTCTGCTCATTTCCCTTATTTCACCTATACATTTTCCTACAATAAAACACCATGCATCCCTTCCTCACCACATGGCATTTACCTCTCCTTAACTCCTTCAATCATCAATTTTAATCATTGGATTTACCCTAAATCCTCTATTCATTTACAACTCATTCCTTAGCATTCATTTTAGGATCATTCCATATAACATAAGTATTAAATGAGCTGTAAAATAAAGATAAGATAACCTGTAAATTCGAGATCTAATCATGCATGCCCTCTAAGATTCATTTACACTTGCCTTAACGGAGTGCTTAGCCCAAAACCAAATTCCAAGAGGTGAAATTCTCAAATCTCTACTCAAATCTTACTCCTAACATAAGTGCATGAGAAAAGAAAAGCACAATGGGATGTATATCATGAATAGAGCTTTCTTTTTTGCTACCATTAGCACAAACCTCAAGAAGGATCGAGTTTACACCTTGTGTAATATGTAGAATAGGCTTCTTTTCTATGAAATCACCCAAATGGGGCTTTTCTCTCCAAACCAACACTAGCTAGGGTAAGAGAAGATGAAGAAGATGATTGTGAAGCTTCCTAATGGAGTGATTAGCTCTCTCTCTCTTACTCTCATGGATGAGGATGGGAGACAAGTTAGGGAGATGGGTGCTAGAATTTTACACAAAAGGCACTAGAGTTCCTTGCTTTAGGAGTGTGTCTTTTTTATAGCTAGGGTGCTTTTAGAATTTACAAGCAAATCCATTCTTCTTAGATATTTACAACTAAGGGGCCCAAGGGTTCTTTTAATAGACATAACTTAGTCTTGTGGGGCAATAAGGGGATTAGCGCTAGTGATATGATGAGATGATGTAATGTGGTGAATCACATACTTAGTCCCACTAATCTACTTAATCAATCCAATTAATCTAAGAAAATAATAATTAGAAATAAAAAATAATTAATTAAGAATTTAGTCATAAATTTGGGGTTGGGTCTTCCGGTTCTTATCCTATGGCCTGTCCGGCAGGCTGTGACTTGTGAGTCAGACGACTCACACATTTGCAGTTCCAGCTCAACATTCAAACCCATTGAAAAGCCCTAGGTTTTTAGGGTTCCTTCCTTCCAAATCACTAGCAATGGCGTGGTCGATTGGAGCTGCTAACACCAACGCTGCATTTTTGAACGATCCAGAGCTACAAATCCGACGATATCACGGTGTCATACCGTTGGCGTCAGCCCATCTGCTCCGACGCGGCGGCGTCTTGCCGCCCTGCTCATCCAACAAGTCTGTCGTCAGCGCTGTCTCCACGGTGAGGATTGATTTTGGTGTCTGTCTCCTATGGCAATTTTTAGAATTGGGTTACATTTATGATTGCTTCATCTTTCCTCTTTTTGACACCTTAGGTCTATAATTGTACAATCAATCACACAATTGAACAGAATTAGAGTGTTGGAGCTGAGAGGAGGTATCATCTAAGCTAGTTACCCAGTTTAGATTACTTCAATCTGCTGGAGGATCTTTGTGTTGTTTGTTATCCAATGAAAAGAGATTATTGAAGAAGTGTACTCTGGCTTCTTCTGGTTTCTCTGTTGCCCAAATTTCAGCTCCATACAATAAATCAAGTGCAATTATCTTCTTATAAAGATTAAAATGCATGGTGTATGAGCCTAAAAATTGAATTATGTATTACTCATATCAGAAGACAACTTGTCATGCATGTGGCTCCCCTGTAAGAGGGCGTTGGTTCCGACCAGGACAGGGCATGCAGTGGTGCATACGACTCACATCGGAAACATACAAGTCCTGATCCTGAGTATATATGTGTAACCTGGTCTTGACCCCACAAGAGTCCTTTTAAAACCATACGGCAAGATTGGATTAAAATCTCATGAGCCAAAGCGGACAATATCATGTGCGTAGTGGCCCCGAGTCGTTACACAAAAAAAAAAATTTTCCCTCTTAATTATAAAAGAGCCTGATTAGTGTTTGCAAAACTCTCATTGTTGCCCTGTAGGTAGGAGTTTCTTGACATTCATTTACCTAGATAGGATATGCACTTTTTGAAAGGATGGGTGTCATAAACGAAATAGGCGTCTCAGAGAATTTGATAAAATTCAAAATACTTGGATTTGAAGATAAGTTATTCCTAACTCATGATTCTTTCCTGTAATTCTAAAAAAATAAAATTGTTGTTGTATGTCTCTATTTAGTGAGATAGTGAGACCATGAAAGAATGAGGTGAGATCTTACATTTTTTACACTTTCCAAACTTCTCTTTTCTAGAATTGTTAGACTGAATCTTAGACAACAGTTTGCAAGATATATGTGTAATTTGTTCAGCAGCAGATTCACATTGTCTTCATCAGCAGCCTGTAAAGCCGGACACTTCCTCTGGACCTAAACGTAGCAAGGTTGAAATATTCAAGGAGCAAAGTAACTTTCTGAGATACCCTTTGAATGAGGAGCTGGAGACAGAGGCCGCAAATATTAATGAGGCCGCTACACAATTGATCAAGTTTCATGGAAGCTATCAACAGGCTAACAGAGATGACAAGGGTCCTGGTGGTAAATCTTACCAGTTCATGCTTCGGACGAAAAACCCATGTGGAAAAGTTCCAAACAAGCTTTACTTGGTCATGGATGATCTTGCTGATGAGTTTGGGATTGGCACTCTTCGTTTGACAACCAGACAAACATTTCAGCTACATGGTATTCTAAAGAAAGACCTCAAAACAGTGATGAGTTCCATAATTAAAAGCATGGGATCAGCTCTTGGAGCATGTGGGGATCTCAACAGAAATGTTCTTGCTCCAGCAGCGCCATTCGTGCGAAAAGACTACTTGTTTGCACAGGAGACTGCTGATAACATCGCTTCTCTTCTAACACCTCAATCAGGCGCCTATTATGACCTGTGGGTAGATGGGGAGAAAATCATGTCTGCAGAGCCTCCTGAAGTGGTGGATGCTCGCAATGACAACTCCCATGGGACAAACTTTCCTGACTCCCCTGAACCAATTTATGGCACTCAGTTCTTGCCTCGGAAGTTCAAGATTGCAGTCACTGTTCCAGAACTCAGTAGATATACTTACAAATGATATTGGCATCATAGTGGTTTCTGATTCTGATGGGGACCCTCATGGCTTCAACATTTATGTAAGAAGTAATTATTTTGATCTAAGTTTATTTGGTCCCAAATATTAACATATGAATGCCTATCTATTTTTCTGTATCATTATTAATGTGATCATTCATGAATTTGCAGGTTGGGGGTGGGATGGGCAGAACACATTGGATTGATACCACCTTCCCTCGTTTGGGTGAGCCACTGGGTTACGTACCAAAAGAGGATATCTTGTATGCCGTGAAAGCAATTGTTGTTACACAGAGAGAAAATGGCAGATGAGATGACCAGAAATATAGTAGGATGAAGTATTTGATCAATGAATGGGGAATTGAGAAATTTAGGAGTGTTGTTGAGCAATATTATGGGAAGAAGTTTGAGCCCTTTCATGAGTTGCCGGAGTGGGAGTTTAAGAGTTATCTAGGGTGGCATGAACAGGTTCAGTTTCATCACAACGACTTCAATCTGTATCTGATGTTTTGTGCTTCAAATATTTCATCTTGAAAACCAGCCTGGATTAGATTCCTTAGTTTATCTTCTTTTTGCGTGGGATCATATCTTTATAGATCATTATGCTTCCATTCTTTCTTTTTCTTTTTTTTTTTTTTATTGTGTGTGTGTGTGTTTATTGATCTTCTGAAAATATAGTCTCACAGGGTAATGGTGCAATGTTTTGTGGGCTTTATGTTGATAATGGCCGTATTGGAGGAACAATGAAGAAGGCTTTAAGGCAGATAATTGAACGGTATAACTTACATGTGCGACTTACCCCAAATCAGAACATTTTCTTGTGTGACATTCACTGTTCATGGAGGCGGCCGATTACAATAGCTCTTGCACAGGCTGGTCTCCTGGTAAAGACTTATCTGCAACTCAGTGCTTTGTCTGCTAACATTAATTGGGCCTTTCAAAATCTCGGTTGGAGTTTTGGTGATCAACTATGTATTAAATTATTCAGCTCTGCAATGCTTGGACTTCTGAGTGATGCTTTGCTTTTCATTGAGTAATTAATATTTACAAAATAAGTCAAATATCTGAAATTCCAAATGAAAGGAAATCATTTTTCAGAAGGAAAAATCAATACAGATAATTAGAAGAATGAGCATATATAGTAGCTGATACTATAGGGTACTTAAGAAAGACAGAAAATAATTCATCATGAAGCAGATTTTGACTGGTTTTCTATCCTGCCAGCATCCTAGGTATGTTGACCCTCTCAACATAACTGCAATGGCATGCCCAGCACTACCACTTTGTCCACTGGCAATAACAGAAGCTGAGAGGGGAATTCCTGCAATTCTTAAGAGAGTTCGAGCTGTTTTTGAGAAGGTAAACAAGAAACTGTAGTTCTGATTCTTCTAAATGTACTACGGAATATTTAGTTTTGAATCCAACTTGGGTGGATGTGTCATATTTTCTACAAAAATGAAAATTGGACTCCTTTGGCCATTTCTGCCTTCTAATCTGAAAAATGCATGGGAGTATGAAATCTGAAGCAATTCTCCCTCGTTTGATTGAGTGGATTTCTAAATATAATGCATTGAAAAATCATATTAAAAACTTGTGGCAGAGTGGTTCAAACAGGTTAGATCGAGCAAAGTGGGTGAAAATAGACCTAAATACATATATAGAAAATGAGAAAAACTAGATCATTGGATACTTCACTTAATGTATATTGTATTAGCAATTCTATCCTGTTACACATGGCACATGTTTACTAGGATAAAATTATTCATCTTCTAGGACATAATATGGACCAAATCACAGCGCAGAACCTGCACTAGTTGAGTTTGTTTTTATCCTTCAGTTAGTGGAATCTTTACTGATCCATCCTTTTAGTTCCCACAAATCCTTTAAACTTGTTTGTTGGGATCTAGGCCTACTAAGTGAACTTTTTGACCTTGTATGTGCTTCACTTTAGTACGTCTGACTGCTAGTTGTTAAGAAAAAACAATTATATGTTCTTGTTATCTGGCACTTGGACACTTGTAACTAGGTTATTGGTATGCTGGGTTTGTTTGTCAGGCCT
The DNA here is from genome assembly GCA_037013555.1 of Sextonia rubra. Taxonomy (NCBI): domain Eukaryota; kingdom Viridiplantae; phylum Streptophyta; class Magnoliopsida; order Laurales; family Lauraceae; genus Sextonia; species Sextonia rubra. The sequence continues at coordinate 14,190,725 of JASUAD010000001.1, read as the reverse complement.
GGTGCCCTACCCAGTACCTACCATGCTTTGTCTTTGTTTACATGGTGACTCAATACTAACACGCATGGGTTCAGCATGGGCCAGATTTTGCAATGTGTCTATCATGCCTAGGTTTGAGCTTGGGTTTAAGCTTATTAATAGTCTTGCTGAGATAGCCTGAGCTTGAATGTTAGCCCTGAGAATTCAGGTTGACTTTCTTTTTTTCTTTTTCTTGGCTATCAGTGCAGGTTGGCTTCAATCTGAATGTTTGATATGAAAAGTAAATGGGCGTGGTTAATTGATATGTGATGAACTTCCCCCTAACCTAAGTTTTAAAATGTGGCCAGAGGTTAGAAATTTCCAAACCATGTAACTCCATTGTCTCCAGTGGTATATATAAGATTTTAACTACTATTAAAATACTAGTAAATGTCGAGAATGAAGATTCCTGTTTATCTTATTTTCTGAGCATTGACAAAGTTTTTTTTCTTTTTTGGAGAGAAGTGGTGGTGGTCTTTTTCTTTTTTTTTTTTTTTTTTGGTATTGGTGGGGTGGGGGTGTTGGGTTTATTATGGCTAGATCATGTCATGTTGTCTGCACTGTAACTGCTTCACCATCTGCTATAAGTCCAAAATTTTTCTATGTTGGGTGTTGAATTAAAATAAATGTTTTTCCCCCCTCAGGTTGGCCTCAATTACAAAGAGTCAGTGGTAATAAGGATTGTGTCAGGCCTTACATGGCTGAGCTTGGACTGGTTGGTGATGCACCCAACAGCTACTAGGTATTTCTAACATTGCCATTCTTCAACTCTTTCCAATTGATTTCAAAGAACAAAGATGGAAGCCTTTTACAGAGGCTTTTCGGGTGCATTTGGATGCAACTCCAAACACCTGGTGCAAAATTACCTTAATTAACTGTTGCAAAATTTTGATTGGTACAGAGGGCATAAGCTGCATTAGGCTGATTTCGGTTTTTATTCCAATCCTAACAAGAATCATTTTGTTTGTTTCACATCCTACAGTAAATGACTGTCACTTTTGGCTGGATTTGTCTATTATCCTTCATTCTGAAGTGCAGAAAATCAGAATATGATCATTAAGTGCTTGTGGTTTTCCTTGTGTTGAACAGATCTGGCTTGGTGGTACGCCAAACCAAACCACGCTGGCAAAATGCTTCATGAATAAGGTGAAGGTTCATGATCTGGAAAAGATCTTAGAGCCACTATTTTACCACTGGAAACGCCAACGCCAACGGGGAGAATCATTCGGTGAATTCACAACCCGTATGGTGAGGACCAAAAGCTGCTTGATCAAAGTTCTATTATCTATGCATTGCCTGATCTGTTAGTAGATTTTCCCCCTGAGCTTCTTCTTGGTTTTGGGCATTACTGAACTACTTCCAATCTCTCCTATTATAACCTTACTGGCTAAAATAGGAGAATGTGTCTACATCATGCAAATTGTCTGGAATTTTTTTCCATGGGTGATTCAGTATAAAATGCAAGTTCTAATTCAGATGCTCCTTCATTGTTACAGGGCATTGAGAAGCTACAAGAGAGGGTTGAGAAGTGGGAAGGGCCAGTGAAGGCAACGTCACAGTTCAATCTGAAGCTTTTTGCTGACAAGGAGACATATGAAGCCACGGATGAGCTTGCTAAGCATCAGAACAAGAATGCTCACCAATTGGCCCTTGAAGTAATCCGAAATTTTGTTGCAGCTCAGCAAAATGGCAAGGGCCAATGATCTCTCCTGTTTGTATTTTATCCGACTTTTTGAGCATTGTAAGATAAATGTCCCTGCTGGAGTGAGCGTTTGGATCGGATCAATTCCTTTTTCCAAAGTTCTTGCCAGCATCATATTCACTTTAATGTAGTTGCCTGGGATAATCATGGAAGGTTGCTTTACAATTAATGTGTGCAACCTGTAAACTTGATTAGAATGATACATGGTGTAATGATACATGGTGTAAACACAGGACTAAGATGATGTAGATGTCAGGTCCCATCATGGGTTGAACATTCCCTGAGACAGGTTTGAGCCTTTAATTGGGTTAGTGCAGATCTTCTGAGGCTTAGAGAAATCACGAGACGGAACAATATAACTTCATAGTGTTGGAAATCATAGGTGCTTAAAATGAATCCCTCCTACTGTATGGGTTAGTTTCTAAATCTTAGTTCAATAAGAGTTGCTCTACCGTAAAATTGATCTTTTGATTAAAAATATGATCAGTAAAGCATACATATATGTTAATTAAGCTTTTAACCAATGGATTAATCTCATGGTTGGACAAAGGATTAATCATATGGTTGGACCTATGCCAATGGGAGGGCATTCTTTCAACTCAGGATATCTCTAGTCCAAGGAACCTGATTTGGTGTGCTCTGATCTTCCATATTTTTATTCAGATGGGCCCTTGTCATTTGTCAAGGGCTCAGGGTCCATTTGTGCCCAGGTTTTGGTCTATTAAGGCCCAGGTGAGTCTAATTCTTGACAGCCCATCAGTGTCTGCTTGACAGCCCTATCAGTGTCTGCACAAAAAAATGCCACCGCTACATACTAAGATGAACAGCGGAAATCACATATTGGCATGCTTTTCAGTTGTTTTGGATCTGTGCTTTTAGTCCACCTATTATGGCGCCAGTAAACCTTACTTGCAACCTTGTGTGCCATGACATGAGATGGGAGTTTTACTTTAAAATATTGAGTGTGCGCCACAGGCCCACCTTGATAAATCCAATACGATCAAACTATATATGCCCCTGTTCTCTTAAATAAAGTATCACATTCAAAATTCACTTCAAGTGGTGTGCCCCCTGCAATTAAACTACGGTTTCTTCTCTTGTGGAAGTGGATGGATGCTTATAGTAGGCATTGTATTCCTACTCGTGCGATAATAAAAAATTTATATTTATATGTGGTAGGATTGGCTTGCAAAGAAAATTTATGTTTGATGATTCAGTCTGGCAAGTATAACAAAAACCACTCTCAGGATTCATGGTAAAGAATAAATAATTGGGACGTTGTGAACTGCAGAAGATAGCAACAGATTGAACATGTATATTGTGTTAAAATAAAGAAAAAATTTCAAATAAGGTCTTAAGTTTTTACCTTATTTTAAAAAAGGATATAAGTTTCAAGGCTTTTTAAATCAGTCCTTAAGTTTTCCATTTTCAATTATGGGCATCTAACAATTTAAAGGTACTTTCTTTCAACTTTTTTTTTCAATTTTTTTAAAATACTAAAATTATCAATCATTTAAAGTCATCACATAGTTTCAGCAACCACTACATGCAGTCGATCACCATGGGGAGGACATTAGTTTTTCTTGATCATTGTGAGCATACCGAAAGGAAATGAAAAGAATATAGAGGAATTAAATGAAAAAATTATTTCAATCGAAGGAATTTAGGTATTTTGAAAAAATAGGAAAAAAGTTACCAAAAATAGACGGATGTTCTTAATTAAAAACTTCTTAAAAAATAAATGAATTAATTTGAAAAGTTTTGGAACTTGTGTCTTTTTTTGAAATAAGGTAAGAAAGTTAAGGGCTAATTTAAAATTTTCCCCAAAATAAAATAAAATAAAGGGGGAATAATAAGAGATATGAAGGAAAAGATGGGGATATTTGTTGGTGTGGCGAAGGGCGATCTTTATGCCTGTGTACATTGTTTATTAAGATAGAGAAGGCTTGAAAAGATTGTGTTTGTGTGGTCATGCTGCTTCGGTTACCCTCTTCTCAATCGTCACCAATCTCTTCCTTCCAACGAGAACAGAGCTTCTTGCTGTTCTGGCCATCTGCTTACAATCATAGGACCAGAAGAAGCAGATCTTCTTCTCTGAATGCTGTCGATAAAGAATCCCAGTTCGAGATCGATCGAGAAAAGGCCCGCGAAGCCCTGCAAAAGCTCGACGAGCAGCTCCAGACCCTCTCTCAAAAACGAATCGCCCCAAAGGAAAGGCTCCCTTCTTCTTCACCTTCTTTGGGTACTCTCTCTCTCTCTCTCTCTCTCTCTCTCTCTCTCTCTCTCTCATTACATATAGGTATTTGAAACCTTCCAATTATACTCGAAATCTGTCCAATTCTGAAAATGCCCAGTTACTGTTTTCTTATGATTTGTGTTGGGTTCTCTCTTCTGAATTGAACAAAATTTATAGTTATTTGTTTACCCGTCGATGAGATTGGTGTGAAAGCAGAGTTACAAAAGCTTATTCAATAGAAATAAGGATTCAATGATGTTCTCGTGTCATGATTTTTCTGTTGGAAATCGCATCGCCGCATGCCATGGGTCCCACATCAGATCAAGCATGGCAGTGGCCGTCAGAGAATATAATCCCACCTAGTGTAAGATTTAATCTGACTCACTCCCAATAAATAGTATTAGTATTTGTGGGTTTTTCGCGAAGAAGTTTCCACTAAGTGTGACTCTCACGATTTGTATATATAAAGAATGAGGGAGCTTTCGGGTTGGATATACTCTCAATCGCCTCATAGATCACCACCACCGGTTGGAGTCTCCACACCCAAATCCAGTTTGCCTCAAATAAAACCTTCAGCTAACGTTTTTCACAGACGCATGTTAGCTTTTAGAGTTGTTACTGAAATTATCTATACATGGAAGTGCTCGAATTAACTGATGACATGACTTGTTCTGATTTCTGAATTTGATGAAAATCCCAGTTCCCAAATTGGAGAGAGAGATGATGAGCAGTCTGAGGACCAGAGAAGAAATGCCAGAAATCTCGGGATCATATTTAGCATATTCTGCAGTTGCTCTCCTCATCCTCACCTTTATTAACAACATAGTCTTCAATGTCTTCATAAAACCGGCTGTGGATGGTAAAGACCCAGCTCCAGCTACTATTAGAACAGAACCCCCTCTTAATACAGTTTTGGTGCAGCAGGCACCTCCTCTTGACAATCCGCGCTAAAATTCCACTTTATGTTGGCTGCAAGACATGTATCTATCTACTTAAACATTAGTGTGCATCCTTTCTTTTGCATAGGATGAGAGATGCTTACATAATTTTCCTTATTTGTAGTTGAGCACTGATCTTTTTTGTTTTAAATATGAATATTTTTAATTATGTAAATATCCCTCACCCTATGGTGGAGAATGATGCACACTAACCTATTTGTCTATTTGTATGATGTATTATTTCTGTCGCTTTTGTTTAGGCTGTAAGTTGAGTTCATTAGTGGAAACTAAAAAAATAAAATAAAAAGAAGAAAAGGTGTTCGTAGTACTTTTCAAGTATTAGAGACGTCATTTTTATGTGTACAATGGAAGGTAGTTACATATATCTAATCCAATAGCATTCAATCTTAAACATGCATGGCCTGTGATTGGTATGACCGGTCTCATGCTGGGGCCTAGGGAATGTAAGTGTGAAGCTCCTCACAATCAGGTCTGACCCTTACAAATGCTGATCACAACCATATATTCTCGAATTTGTTTGTACACTGTGAATGTTTGGTATTTTGTGCACATGTAGTGATGTGCGCCAAGGGATCCTAATAATTTGAATTTAAAGGTCATGTTCCAGTAATGCTTAGAATTCTAAGCTGGATGGATCTTATGCTTTTCTGGTGGTGCAATGAAGGAACTGTTTTGACCATAGGAGATGTTTGGTTTTTCACCAAATTGAAAGAAGTTATAATTCAAATTTTCCTCGAGTGAAAAAAGCTCAGCACAAAACTCCAGAAAATGGTGCTTGCAAAATATTACAACCGTCCTTTTCAAGGCATTTAGAAATCGTTCGCGTCATATAAACATGCCCACAGCTTTCATTGTTACCATGTTTCGAATATTAAGTTCAATTGTTGGCAAATCAGTCTCTCGTAATCTAATTAGTGTTGTGCATGAATGATCAAGAAATTATTGAAGCAACGTAGCAATCGTTGTGTGAACATTGCATTATCCCTTGTCTTGGGTTCATTCGGGTGGGCTAAGTCAGGTAATGACCAAACTTAATTATAACTCAAATTGCAAAGTTGATAGCTCTGAGCCTGAATGTGGCCCGGACATGCACTTGTGTAATTATATGTTGAGTTTTCTTCTGTTCAAAAGTTTCACTAAATGGCAAACACACTAAGGGTTGAGTGGTTTTTGGCACCTTAGTTTTACACAAATACCACATATTGATCTGTATGTGCTGAAGTTAAAGTAACACTCATAGACCAATAGCCCAATGTAGCAAAAAAAAAAATGTAGAAGAAGAAGAAGAAGAAAAGTATCACTAATTCATTAAATTTATCACCGGAAGTTTACATATTTGATCATGTATCAGCACTCGCCATAGAACGTATCAGCATTTGAAGGTCTGAAATTCTTCCAATAGTAAATGTTAGGCACCTATCATTTACCTCACAGGCATCCAACGCTATGACGTGTAGAGTCTGTGGGTGCTTGACTCTGTCCCTCATAGAGCTTTAGGAAACCCACTCCATTCAATTGCATTTCACAATGTCCGCCAAAAAGTATTGATGGTCCCTTAAATAATTTATGAGATTCATCAGTTGGGAAGGCTGGCGTATGATTCAAGTTAATATCATTTGGGACCACTGGGAATGGATAATGAGGGACCAATGGGGTCCACATTTATAGGCATAAAATGATTGCGGGTCCATGGAGTGGGTGAAGAAGATGCTTTTAAACCTCAGTACCTTCATATTGTTTGGACATCAGTAATAAAAAAAACACAAAATCCTACCAAGATAAAAGTGTTATCAACTAACAGGGCATGTTGTTCAGCAACATTTTTTCTGCAGGTAGCTGCTGTGAAAATATTAAAAGTGATGATTTAAAGAGTTTGCATTGCTGAATTGACCATAGTTTGGCCCAAATTGTCAGAAGAATAAAGAAAGACACGATATTGAAAGTGGTGATTTCACGAGTTTGCATTATCTTTGGTTGTTGCTAGCTATATAATCATTATTTTGGGCAAACATTTGTCATATGGTAATTGAGCAACCCAATTGTACGAGGACTAATCTTTGGGTTAACACGCATGCTAGTCTCGTGTAATTGGATACATAGGCACTGTAAGACCTCCATTTATAAAAACTGCAAAAACTGAAGAAAAAATTAAAAAATTTTAAAAATAACTAATAGGTCATTCCCATCATGCTAGTTATTTAAATCCTGCTTTGAGCTTTCATCCTTTACTCATAAATCCATCCGCTATCCTCATGTATAATCCTCAAGCCAAGCTCATTTGACTATGAATTCACGTATTCAAAGTCTAGGATTTTTTTGCCCCCTTATCCATATTTGAAAGGCTGGGAATTGGGGTATATCATTTTCTTGGACTCAGACAATCTGGGCCATTACTGTTGAGGCTACGTTTGTGTACAAAAATAGTATCAGTAATTTTTAAGCAGGAAGGGGCTTTCTTGTGTTTGGATTTCATAGAGAAGCAGGGGTATTTCAGTAATCCGTTTTCTCCTGTTGCATGGCGATTGTGCAACCAAACAGGAGAAGAGAGAGAGAGAGGGAGAGAGAGAGATTCCAACTTTTGTTTGATTGAAGTTTTGTCATTTGGACCAGTAGTAGGAGGGGAAAGAAACGAAATAGAAAGAGTTTTTGTTGTTTGATAATATGAGAACGGGAAGCCTCTTTTGAATGAAAGAGGGAAGCTTTGACCTCTCTCCTCATCTTCGGGGGGAATCCATTTCGCATCCAAGATTCCACCTTTCATCCTCTTCTCCCTTCAAAATCCTTCCTTTCCGCCATTAAAATGCACCTCCGCCTGCAAACCCATCTGCGTCTGTTCCTAATCATCTCCCTTTCTCTACTTCAATCTCAAATCTTTCGTTGATTTCCCTCCTCTTTACCCCTTGTTCCTTCATGGGTTACCCATGTTTCTTCATAAAAACGTAAATTTTGGCGCTTTTCTGCAAAAGACTATTCATTTTTATCTGTATGATGGAATTGGGTCTCTTCCTGTTCTTATTCTGCAACTCTTTCTTGTTTTCACCTCTAATTTGAACGCTCTTCTGGAGAAAAACAGAGGTTTCAAGCTTCTGTGTTGTGGGTTTTCCTCAACAGATCCAGTAAAAGAACAGGTTTGAATCTTCGTCTCCTACATATCTCAATCTCTTCCTTTCTCCATCTCAAATTCAAAAGCTTTACAGCGTTTTTCCTTGAAAACAAAAGTACGCAAGAACTGCGAAACTTGAAGCTTGTCCCATGGGGAATTGCTGTTCCAACCCCAACTCTTCCATACGTAAGAAGGAAGGGAAGAAACACAATCTCTACTCCATCGATCATCTGGCGAATCACAAGGGCAGTAAGAAGCTCTGTGTATTGGAAAAGGCCACGGGGAACGATATCCAAATCCGTTACGACCTTGGTCGCGAGCTTGGAAGAGGAGAATTCGGTGTCACGTACCTATGCACCGATAAATCCTCTGGGGAGGTCCTCGCCTGCAAGTCGATATCAAAGAAGAAGCTTCGAACTGCTATAGATATTGAAGATGTAAGGAGAGAAGTAGAAATCATGAGGCATTTGCCCAAACACCCCAATATCGTGAGCTTGAAGGACACTTATGAGGACGACAATGCCGTTCATCTCGTGATGGAGCTCTGTGAAGGTGGCGAACTGTTTGATCGGATCGTTGCAAGAGGGCATTACACAGAGAGGGCAGCTGCAGGAGTTACCCGCACAATCGTTGAAGTTGTGCAGGTTAGATGGTGACCATTTTTTCCTTCCTCTTCGCGTTATCTCTTTGTTTATATGAAGATTCTCGCTATTTTGAGTGTTCTGTCATTGACAATTAATTTCCTTTTGGTAATACAACTGATGTTTCTGTTTGTTTGGAAATTTGGATTGTGGGGTTGTTCTGTTTTTTGTTGTTGATTTAGTTCTAGTGAATTCTTGTGCAATTAAACATTGTGGATTCAAGTTTCTGATTTGTTAGAATAGAATCCCTCTGTAGTAGAATCTGAATTCTGTCTTTTCTATATCAAACTCCTGGTATATTCTTCTTGTAGAATCTACTCATTGGATGATATTGGAGACTATATGCAAGTTATCTAGACTGTTTTTTGCTGACAAGCAGACTGCTTTCTCCTAGTTGTGTATGTGTTAATTCTTGTTTTAGTAGAATTGCTTCTTTGGTGGGTTTTTTCTTTCCTTGTGCAATTGGTCCTTAGGATTTCAGCTTGGAAGCTGAAATCCAATAAAAAAATCCGAAAATTTGGAAAAGAATTTTACGTTTTGAATGAAATCCTTGATTTCAGCCAGGACTGAGCATAAACTAATGGGCATTCCATTTTCCCATTAGCCGAACCAAACTGAAGTTGATGTCTGTGATTTCAATATCTACACAATGGCCTTCTCAGTCTCTTCCACTTCATATTTATGGTAGCCATTTCTCTTTCTGATATTGGTGCAGTTAGCAATCCTGTCATATCAATTAGGTGTCCCTTTGCGTGTAATGAATTTTGATTATGATATGGAAGTTGAAACTCTGTCCTAATTCAATTTTTTGTTGTTATAGATGTGTCACAAGCATGGGGTGATGCACCGTGACCTCAAGCCCGAAAACTTCTTATTTGCAAACAAAAAGGAATCAGCTCCACTCAAGGCGATTGATTTTGGGTTATCTATGTTCTTTAAACCTGGTAAGCCCTTGGGATTCCTTTTTTTTTTCTTTTTTTTTTTGAAATTTTAAGAGCTATTGTCCGTGCTCATGATTTTCAAATTGTAGTTTCTAATGCAAATTGTGCTATATTTGGTGGTGTCAACCCTAAGTAGCTTCCTTTAGTAGCACCTATTTCTCCACACTTGACAAAGCCTTTGGACTTTCATGCAGGTGAGCGATTTACTGAGATAGTGGGCAGTCCTTATTACATGGCTCCAGAGGTGCTAAAACGAGATTATGGTCCAGAGGTTGATGTTTGGAGTGCTGGTGTGATTCTTTACATTTTACTTTGTGGTGTACCACCCTTCTGGGCAGGTCTGTAAACATGTTTAGGTACCTTTTTTTTTTTTTTTGTCAGCTTGCATGATATGAAATTTCACTGTTTTTTATGCGACTTGAAAAGTTCAAACTGGGGAAAAAACAGCTCTTCTCCGAACTACTGTGTTCTTGCATGTTTTTATGATTTTCATCAGATTCTCCTTTCACATATTTTCTTTTATGATTTACCCCCCCTTCTCTTCTCTCTCTCTCTCTCTCTCTCTCTCTCTCTCTCTCTCTCTCTCTCTCTCTCTCTCTCTCTCTCTCTCTCTCTCTCTCTCAATGCCTTGTTTCCTTTGCAGAAACTGAACAGGGTGTTGCACAAGCAATTATTCGCTCTGTAATTGATTTTAGGAGAGACCCATGGCCTAAAGTTTCAGAAAATGCAAAAGACCTTGTGAAGCGGATGCTTGACCCAAATCCTAAGCGGCGGTTGAGTGCACAAGAAGTGCTCGGTAAAGATCAATGATACTTTTGCTGTTCTTTCTTGTTTGATAGATCATCTGAACATTTTGTGGTTTAAACTGACATCCAAAGTTCATTGTTTCATCTATACCTTCTGCAATATCAAATTCTAAATTGTTTGCTGAATGGATGCGATTCACTAACCCTCAGCTTGCTTTTTTTCGAAAAAAGATTTTTCAAATTGTAACCATGTTCAACTTTTTTTTTCTTCTTCTTTTTTTTTTTTTTTGCTCCTGTAAATACTCACACACCCATCTACACATACACTCACCCAAGTCTCTCTCCATTAGCGATACAGCTAGAGATTGATATTTGGTTGTTTCTGTGCAAGGGAGGTGCCTCGCCGCTAAGCTTCTAGTGGATTGGCTTTCATTTTTAATTGTAATCATGTTCAACTTTCAATTTTCCAATTGCACAATGACATGTTGCGTCCTCTTCTAAAATCTTTGGTTTTCCTATTGATAATTGGTGTTTTATTGTAGCTTGACTTAACATCTACAATTTTTTCTGGCTTTGATAGAAGTATTTCATTTCTGATATTTGCATTTTGGAAGAGCATGTAGTAATTTAAGCTAAACAAGTTACATTATTTTTTGGCTTCTATTTTCAAGTGGTCATGATTTCCACCTTAGTTTCTGATTTAGGGTTTCCCATTACATGGATAGTCTTGGTTTCCTTTTTCATAGGTGGGTGAAATTTGTTTTTTCCTTGAAGCAGAAAACTATTGAAAGAGTAGTACCAAAGGAGTGTGGAAGTTCATAGCCCATGAGGTCAATAGGGAAGGGGGAAATTCATTTATCCATTGGTGAGCTCCTCTTCTACTAGTGTGTCATAGTATTAGATCTGGAGACATGGGCTGAAGGTAGGCCCTCCCGATATAAGCTTTGATTCTGATAGGCGTCCTTGGTGTCTTTATTTTGGCTTAACGAGAATTCCTTGCAACAGAATTGTTCTATGAACCCTGTTTTAGTATTTTTGCTTCATTCCAACCACAGGTTTTAAATATCTCCTATCTTGCTTTATTATCTGAATCACAAGAACAGTCCTAATTTTCCCTTTCCACTTGTCAACCTATGTTGCATGCATATGGGTATGTGCACAAGAATTTGATACCAATATAAGATGGCCATTCAACAAATCTCGAAATATAGAATTTGTGGATCAGCATTATATTGGGATAAAATTAAATAATTATTTTGAAATAAAATTAATATGCAACACTGGCACCTATTGAAAGATATGTACAAAGTTTACTCTAAAGTGACAAGATATTTCAATGTTTTAGTTATATTTAACAAGAAGAAAACATGTAACAGGCTTTTATCAACCAGAAAATATTGTGTAAATTAATAATGGGAGAATCTAATACAGTGTTGTCTTTTAGATATGTCTGATGTGGGCATGTTGATCAAGATACAAAATCCACGCAAATAGCTTCTAACATTTTTTAATGTGCAAGTATTTTTTTGGTGTATAGGAATAAATCTTCTCTTGTTTGGTAGCTACTTCAGTTTATCAGATGTCATTGTCTTTTGTCTTCACATGGCCCAAATTGGAACTGAATATAGGTGGTGCTTAAATATCTTGTGACTGTTCTAAATGCAGATCATCCTTGGTTGCAAAATGCCAAAAAGGCTCCAGATGTCCCTCTAGGAGAATTTGTTAAAGCAAGGCTCAGGCAATTTTCTGTGATGAACAAGTTCAAAAAGAAAGCTCTAAGGGTAAGACTTGAAATATTGCTTGTTGTAAGTGTTCTCTATTACACAGATAGAGGTTTTTTTGTTGGGTGGGACCTGGAGGTTGTGTGCGTGTACCCATGATCATTAAGTGGGCCTAACATCACCCTTTGGGCAAAGTTGCCCTGGAGCGCATGCATGTATATATTTATATCCTTTGATTGCTGACATTGATATGAAATTTTATACTTGCAGGTTGTAGCTGAGCATTTGTCTGTGGAGGAAGTAGCGGGGATAAAAGATATGTTTCACATGATGGACACGAACAATAGGGGCAACATCAATTTTGATGAATTGAAAGTAGGTCTACAGAAGATAGGTCAACAGGTTACAGACCCGGATGTGCAGATGTTAATGGAAGCTGTAAGCACCAAATACTTGATGAACTTATTCCAGATATTTCATATTTTTGCCTTGAATGTTTATATCAAGAGTGGGAATGAGAAATTGAATGTTCATTGAATCTAGGATGGTCATTTTGATAAGTAGTCATCATTTTTGGTCTTAAGTTATTTATAACCATGCAGATGGCCACTTGTAATTACAGATATTCGCATTTACCAGTGCATGTGTGCAGATAATTGAAATGCTAGAACGTCAATATGACATAAATATGCTCATTTCAGATGCACACATTAGACATCATAGATTCTTTGCTCACATTTGGTTCTCAAACCTTATTTGTGTCTTTTCTTTGTTTTAAGCCTATGGTTAGAATTAAATGCTGAAAAATATTTTGTTGGTTTGTTTATCTTCTGAGCAGGCTGATGTCGATGGGAATGGAACTCTGGACTATGGAGAATTTGTCACGGTCTCAGTTCACCTTAAAAAGATAGGCAATGATGAACACATTCGCAAAGCATTTTCATATTTTGATCAAAACCAAAGCGGATACATTGAGATTGATGAACTCAGAGCTGCTTTAGCTGACGACCTGGGATCTGACCAGGTGGAAGTGATTGATGCCATTATCCATGATGTAGACACCGACAAGGTCAGCTCTGCCACCTTTGATCGAATCTTCACTTTTGCACCCACTTTCCTCGGATGTTTCCATGTGAGGAAAAAAAAAATTCAAACTCACAGTCATACTATCGGATTGGTTGGATAATTCTGAGGCATTTGGTTATTAAATTTGGACTGTCCATTTTCCATTCTAACTGTCTACTTTATGAACATCATCCAGATGTTTCTACCCAAAAAAAAATAAAAACTGTCTACTTTGTGGCCATGAACCCCCGGTTACAATGCCGTGTTAGATATAGGTTCTGTATTTTGCCCTGATATGCCGATGGGGCCATGGATCAACTTGTATGTATGGGCGGTCCCCATATCCACAGGAAGTGGCATGCATTTGGATTATCTTGATCTTCGGAGTACCATTTAACAAATAAAGTATTATCTGGGACTATCCCAGAGTGGTTATAGTATCTGATATTGACAATTTTTTTTTTCCATTTGCAGGATGGACGTATAAGCTATGATGAGTTTTCAGTCATGATGAAGGCAGGCACAGATTGGAGAAAAGCTTCGAGACAGTATTCTCGGGAGCGGTTCAACAATCTTAGCCTGAATTTGATGAAGGATGGATCATTGGAGGTGGCCAATGAGGTTAGATGAAAATAAGCAGGGGACCTTCAAAGTGAAAATGTTGTACCATTTTACAGAATGTTTTTGTTTGTTTGGTTTTCTTTTTTCACTTTTTTTTTTAATCCAGATTCTCATCTGAGACTTTGATTCTTTCCTTTTTTTATCTTTAATCTTTTTTTTCCTTAAATGGAGGGTTGAGTTCTGAGTCGTATATATTGTTATTGTTGTATGTCACTTTACTAGACAGGGATGGGTCATGAGATTATGATTTGTAAATACGTTGTATTTATGTTCTCGGGTGTAAACAGTCATCAAGAATATGTATGGAAAACATCAAGCCATGCTGTTTGGTTTTTATTTATTTTATCTTAAAGTTGATAGATTAAACAGTAATGAAAGCAGTACAGAGCAACGACCGAAATGACCAAACCAAAGAGCTATAAAAACATGGGTGGCAAGTCCAAAACACATAGTGAGGTTTTTTCACCTAAACTTGATTTCCATTATTATTAGGCTGGTCATGAGTCAGACTCAAATTAAGTGAGTCGTAAGTAAATGAGTTGAGTCCCTAACTCCAATTCAAGCCATATATTGCCTACTTAAGGTATTATACGTGGACAACTAGGTAGAAATATACTACGGCTGATTTATATGGAATTAGGGTATCAATCCATTTGTTACTCATTTAACTGTAGGATTTTGTTTTTTTACCCACGACCTATCCAATAATAGTGTGGCTCAAGGTCAAGGTGAGTTACAGGTTAAAGTCATGTTATTTCATTTAATAACAGAGGGTTTCCAAATATTAGTTGTCCTCAAAATATCCGATACAAGCCTTTGAATATGAGGAGGATGGTTTCCAATATAACCTTTTCTTAATCTCTAAATATTTATAATTAATATGTAAGTTAAATTGTACAAGTGGTTAGAAAATCAAATAATGAACAAGAGGTCCAAGCTTTGAACCGTTTGGGGTCTTACTTTATATATAGTACTAATGCATGGTGGTGTTGTGTATCCAAAATCATCCACAATGGGTTCATAGGTTCCTCATCATCAAAACAAAAAAAAAAAAAAAAAAACTTGAGATATTGATCGTACAATTGATTTTAAACTTGACATTTGCCCAATATTAATTAAAATTTTAATATTTTTCACAGAGTTATTCATATAGTTGTATAATATCACACGGCCCTAGGATGACGCTAAAAGTGGATATGAATGATAACGCATGGCCCTAAAATATCGCACATACAATATTGCACCTCTCTAAAATTTCACATAAACAACTCAATAAAAAGATACTATAACTTTGATGGTTCAAGAGCGAATATAGGACAGCTCTCTGCCGCTAATAACTCAAAAATGTTTATATGATAATGTATTAATATTATATATTAAATGCACTGTGCTCTAGGGTACACTAAATCTGTGTCCACATTACTCCATGGGAAGGCCTCACTCCTGATTTTCAGGTGCTTATGGTCAACATGTACCGGAGCACAGAGGCCAGGACAGGAGCTCAGAAGAAAATTCTCCCATTAACCTTTTAACCAAAAATAGAAAACGAAGGGCATCCCAATTAAGTAGAATGTAAAATGGTTGACCTCCGTTTAACAACGATCATATTGGAAATTTTGGACAGTAATGCAATGAAGAATCCTCAGAAGTCCTGCATTGTAGGAGTAGAACCACAAGTATGGCCAATGTTTGACTGGTGTGAATACGCGGTTACAGTCATTTTGCAGCCATCCCATAAATTGGGTTTGAGAATTCACAATGGTGCGACAGTGTCTGCCCCCTAAAAATCCGAATTGCTAAAAAATATACAATCGCTCATAATAAATATTATAAGATTCTTTAATAGTAGTCCTCACTATTAGATAGAGCAATTGAGAATTTGAACGCACAAATCTCATCAAGTAAGCTGCATAAAATTATGTTTACAGAATATGAGAAGCGTTTGGCTTCCCAGTGAGATCCAGAGCAAAAATTTTAAACCAATTAAAATAAATGTTCTCATTTTATACTAAAGTTTCGAATGGTTGTTGGGCTCACCATTGTTCTGATTATTTATGACACATACAAATAAGATAATACGAAGCATGTAAGTGTTTTATGATGATGAATCTAAACGTAAGATTGACTCTATTGAATTGAAATTTGGCAAATAATCATCATGGAGGGGATATTTTGAGCTGTTTAAAATTTTTCACAAGTATGCCATACTATGTAACCTTATAAATTTCCCGTGTATTTCATGATCTTGAAACCTTAAACATGGACCCTCGGATCAATACATCCCTCCTTTAATTGCATTGAAATTTCACTTTAGAACTTATTTGTACAATGAGAGATGTTCCTGCACTGTAGATATCATTTTCTCTGTGATAGATGAATTTTCATTCGTAGCCCTTTCATAGGAACTTGTTGTTAGATTTGGATCTAGCCAAGCACACACCACAACGAGAAAAAACTACCAAGCAATCACACACAAAGAGAACATAAAGATTTACGTGATTTGGCAAGATTACCTACATCCACAGGCACAAGATTTCACTACTTAGAAATCTCTCTCTCACCCCCCTTACAATGCTCTCAGTGTTCCCTTCCCTGAAGTTGCCCCTTAGCTCTCCCTCTGCTTGCCCCTTTCCTTGCCCTCTTGGTTGCCCTAGAACAAGAAACCACAAAGAGAATATATATATATATATGATGTTAACCCTAATCAACTGGGCCCTCCACTCAGGCCCAATAAGGACCTTTTGAGCCAAACCCAACACTTGTAATCCTCCTATCAAAGAAAATCAGTTTATCTTCTTTCTTTCTTTATTTAATAAAAAAAAGACATGTTGCAGCAATTGATCAAACAATTAATAGGCTGCAAAAATAAAAACAACTCTCCTTCCAATTGCCAAATCCTCCTCTTAACACAAACGCACACCTGACTTGTGCGAGAGAGAATTTTCCACTCAGAATCTCATGGTCGTGCGAACAAGGCCAATAGTTTTCGAAGAGGACAGAAAGCATGACTTGCTGGTTGACCATTGTAACAATCCCGGTGCATGCGCAAAAACGGAGAAAGTGGTGCGCATAATCTTTTCATGCTGAAGGGGGCACGGGCCCAAATGAAATTTAGGACTATCCAAACCGACACTCAATTTACTTTAATTAATTGGTGAACATGGACCATATATGAGTCGTCCAAAACCAGAACCCTAGAGTCCTCAATTCATTGTATTGTTCCGTAGTGATAACTTCCGACTGACTCCAAGAAAGGGACCCACAATTTGGATGTTGTGGAATGGTATGCATCTAGGTCATAAGCAAGTGTGCATGAATTTGACCATCTCACTTATATCCGGTAGTGCTTCAGTTTTTCTTCGATCTTTTGCATCCATCCATGTACTCCCACGTCAAAGTAGGAATATAACAATGTGGACGTGAAATATTGGCATCAGACATTTAGAACCGGTTTGTTTGTTTTGAATATGGAAAATCATGTTCAAATAAGCACCATCACAAAATTATACAGAGGAAAGTGGTGAAAAATATAAGATAGTGCTGTAAACGAGGCTTTGGATCTTTAAGGATTTAAAATATTTAGGGTGATGGCCAAGTATTCATTTCTCATCTTTCTTTTACTCAATTTTCGTTAAAGGAGAGTTATTTAATGTCCAATTTTGGATTATCATACTTAATTCTTCATTTTTTAACCATTTTTTAAATACAAAGTCTTTAGATTCTTATAAACTCAATTATATATATATAAAAGGCCTTGATTATTAATTTGATTGTGTTAGATGGTCAGAAATGGCCAACAAAACCAAGGTATAGTGGATGGATTATATACAATGGATCATTACTTGTTGGGGTCAATGGACCCCACCTTCTCGCCACCTGTCACTACTGATTAAGAAATGTTAAACCTTATTTTTGGATGGTGTCTAACTACTAGGTGAACTCTCAGCGGTCACTAATCGCCTGTTTTTTTTTCTAGAATTCATTTTTGGGAAATTTATGAATTTTCAAACATTAAAATTCTTGAATACTCGCGTGTACTTAAGCATTTAGGAATCCCAGCAACAGCAACAGGTGCAGGAGTTGAAATTCTCGCAGGGCATTTGGGTCCATTTAGTTGGGTGAAATTCAAAAATTCCTTGAAAGAACTATAGCATTTGAAAATGTTAAAAAAAAAAGCCATCACATTATATTTTAAAACTCCCAACTTCACAAAAATCTGTCTAAATTCTTATAGAGAAACAAAGTACCCGTAAGTACTTGTTTTAATCAAGTTATGCCTATTACATTCTTAGCCATACTATATGATATTTTGTTAGAAGTAAAATTTGAAGATATATCACTGTGGGGTTGGTTTGTGTGTGTCTAACATTCAATCCACACATCGATTTCACTGGTAGCAGACAGGACACACTACGGATCTGGAGCATAGGCAATGGATTTGAAGAAAAATAGCGGAAATGTACATGTGAGCTAGGTAATCAGAAAAATTGGACTTCTGCTTTTGTCGATTGAATGTGACGCATGTACATGCCAACCACACAATACAGAAACATATGGCCATCCAAATGGAAAATTTTAAGTGGAAAGTGGTGAATTGAACAGTTCCACAACAAATGTGTATCAGAGTTAGGTAACTCTTTCCATCATCTGGATGGGTATCTGGAGATTCGTGAACAATTGGCACTTGGTCGACAGCAGCATCAGGCACTGAGGTGGATTCAGATTGCGCGGGGACCACCATTTGTCTACACATACACATAGGCCTCCAGCCCTTACGGACCTGGATCCAGATGGTGGGACCCACCATATGTCTGCACACACACGTAGGCCTCTTGCCCTTGGCCCGTCCCAAGATCAGAGCGCCTGCCTTATGTCTTTGTCGTTGGACCGTGATCGTTGCATTCTTCTTTATTAAATTCATGAAGACCTATAGCAAAAATTTAAAACTTAAAAAAATGGGGCAGAAGACAGAAAACCGCGATTAAAGAAATGAAATCCTGGAATCGTTTAATCTTGATCACTAGAGACCCCAATAATCTATGTATTATTAATATAACAAGGGGAATTAGGAATGGTTTTTCACTTCACACCTACGTTTTCATGTTAATGAAGGCATAAGAACAAATGGAAAGAATGTGGATCATGGAAAGACTGTGGATCACCTGAGGCTTTAACTTGTTGAAACTAGAATGAGGCTCTAAATTATTGAAAATCCAAAACCCCCCAAAAATTTCCTCCTATGTGTACGGTACCTACATGTTTTACCTAATAGAAGTTGGTTTGTCTATAACATAGACCGTTTGGGAAAACACATGATTAAGAGAATATAAAAGATTGTCCTCACCTTCAACTAGGGATTTGGACTCAATCGCAGCAGGTTTGCATCAATTTATTCCTTTCAAGAACAATTAAGAATGACAAGATTTCACAAAACCCAGGCTTCACTTTGGAACCCTTCTTCACAATTGGTTCTATTTTTCTAAGTGGTTAAAAATGAAAACTCAAATATTAATATAAAAAATAACCATCAAATAACCTCTACTGCAATAAGAATTAAATCAGTAAAAATGAAAAATGAATACATAATCATCGAACCACCATAAGATCCTAGGAAAATCATAATATAAACTACTTGGCTACTTTTCTTTAGCCCCTTACCTCATATCTTTCATCACTTACTCTTTATGTAATCCTTTAGTAAGATCATCTTACAATCATTTGCTAGATATTAAATTTATAGTTATTATGTGCAAATTCACTGATTAGATTGTTATACATTGCCCCTCCATATATGTGAGCCAGGTTGAGGCTTGCATAGCTCTAACAAAATATGATCCAGCTCGCGAAATCGACTCAACTTGCCTCGTGTGTAACCCACATGATAGGCGGGTCAGTCACGGGTTAGGTATTTCCTATTCGCAATTAAATGGGTCAAGTTTGGGTTGACCCGCTTAACCTACAAAATTCACATTAATTTCCATATTTACTAATAACCTAAACCTATTTAAGAACATGAGCAGTCATTGTAGACTTCCTCATGGTTACTCATGGTTATCTTTACTTCCATCTTTTCACGTTCCTTGGTTTATTTTTCCTTTCCACTTTTTTCCTTGTTTTCAACTCAAATCCAATACTTCTAATCATCAAAGTATCAATGCTTGGAAGAAAGATGAACTCTTTTTATTTAATGCTTTGGGATATTGTTAGTTCTAAAATGGAATAGTTAATTTAAGGATGTTGCATGATATAATTTGTTAAAATGATAGTGATTTTATATTTCACATTTATTATTATTTTTTTGTAAGAACTTTCATACTTTTTATAGTAGAAATAAGTAACATTTATGCTTATCATAACCTAGACAATTTAAAATTATATATCTTATATAGATGATTTTTAAAAAAAAATGATTTGCGAATTATGATATGCTTGTCCTAGCTACGTAAGCCATGTTTATATTGTGGTTGAAAGTTTTATTTAACAAATGTAATTGACGTGGCTCAACTTGACCTGAATAACCCGCATAGGCTATGTGGTTTAAAGTGGGTCGGGTTGGGTTGACTTGTGTTGGGTACGATTTAGGGGTTTTTGACCTGTTTATTAAAGGGGTCGGATGTGGGTTAAGTTGTTTTGACCCATTTAATAAATATATCTAATTCATTTTGCCCAACCCGCCCTATAATCACCTCTACTCTTGCACTATGTAGGCTCTTATCTTAGCAACTTATTTAGCTTCACAGCATGAAGGTAGGAGCAGGATTAGGGCTTTAAAATAAGGGAGAAATAAAAAGTAAAAATCAATTATAATACATACACACACTATAATATATACAAAATGTATAATAACGTATGTGGTATAACACAATAACAAACCGTGTTTCACTTTTTATTGCTTTTCTTCATACACACCAACACTACATTGTAGGATAAATATATTTGTCACTATCTAATGGAATAAATACATTTATCACCACTTTTATTTATATTTTGTATGCATTTAAGCATGTACACAAATAATTTTTGGATAAAAATACACTCCCTCCGAAAAGAAGGGCAATGCAAATAAGGTGTAGTTAAAATCAGTCGGGCCCGGGCCCTCGCCCGTCAGCCTCTGCGAGTGCAAGTAATCCAAAAGTAACGTGTGTAAGGAGAAGATCCACGTCTACGGACCTGCGCGGCATGAGTAAATTCCTCTGTCTCATTTGGCTTATCTGACGTGTCCGTTCCACGTGTGCTGCGTCTCGTTGAAGAAAACAATTTAATGAAGAAAACGAATACGTCGTCATCTCTAATGTCAATCAACCTAAGGACGTGGGCTCCAGTTCCGTATCAGCCAATCGAAAACTTCCAACTGGGCCACTCAGAACTACAAAAGAGCGATCCATCACGGAAACTTGTAAGGGGCTGATATACTGGTCTGCAGGCCCACTCACAAGATCGATCGGTTCCACGTTCTTTTTTCAAGTCGCAGTTACACCCCAAAACAGGTGTCGTTCTCTATTGCAGAAATTGAGTGCGAGTTACGTCAGATAGGATGTAAAAGAGTTTACTGCGGGAGAGGGACAACGACATAACTTGCAAGTTACATCACTAATTATTTGTTAACGTGTTACTTGTGGCGGTGGTTGGTAGAGCCGTGGCTGTGTGCGGCATATGACTCATACCAGCTTTGAACAGATTCGCTCTAATAAAGGGGATTGCCAAAAAATGGTCTTTGTTGGCCATCCGTTTGTTCTTGTCTATTATCCTTTGGATCATTACTCTGGTCATAGAATTACTGTAACTTTTGCACTGACAATATATTTTTTTTTTTTTTTAAGATTTTGCGCTCAAGGGATGAAATTTTAGATACTCACCTTGATATTACTCATGCGGAAGGGCAATAGGTCAAGTTTAAATAAAGACCCGCCGAAGCAAATTTGGTAGTAATTTTTTTTGAAATGAGACAAGTTTAGATTTAGTTGATGGAACCTGCCCCACCCTATATATGTATAATATATATTTATTTATTACTAAAAGTATAAAATAATTTCATAGGATGCAAGTGGTAATAGAGCATTAACTTAAGATAGTTGTAAAAATAAGATTATAATGTGTTTAAACGCTACCACACTCTTTTCCTTGTATTTATATTTTTATTTTAAGAATTTTATAAACATTAAATTTGAGCTTACCTTTGCCCACAAAAAAAAAAAAAAAAAAGCAGACTTGATATCACAGACCAATGATCCATCATGAGTAAATTAAATTTGGAGGAGACAAACTTGGGATCCAGGGATTGCCATCCATAGCTAAATGGTAAATAAATTATTAGAGTGCCACGATAACAATTAGTGGAGAACACAGAAGTTTCATCCGTGGAGGGTAGCATATTGTTGGTATACTATCCATCCATCCATCCATCTACCATCTTTAAACTAACATTCGTGACCAATTAACTTTCGTGACCATTGCTGTGGAAGATGACACAAATTGCCCCATGCGATATTACACGCCGTAAAATATCGCATCATTTTTGCTGGAGGCAAACGTGCAGTGCCCCAGTGTAATAATGTGACAAAGTAAAGGTAAACATGAGGACAGTTTGTTGGGAAAAGCGGCGCAACGGAAATAACCCGCGATCAACGGATCTACCACGATCTACGCAAGCAATCACAATCATCAAGCAATCACATAAATGACACAGCAGTTTTACGTGGTTCGGCAACTTGCCTACGTCCACGAAAGGAGAGAACTCATCTACTATGATCCCATCTCAATCCTCTCAGGATCTAGGGTTACAGTACATCAATATATATAGTTCCCACTTTCTTGGCCACCAAGAAAACCCATACATAATGACTAAAATACCCCTAACCCTAAGTCTCGGTTCTGGCTAAACCAGACGACCGATCCGGCTAAACCGGAATACAAGACAAAACCCAACAATCTCCACCTTGGCTTGGATTCCGCAAATCCTCAGAGCCACCTTGAGAGACCCGGTAATGTCTTCACGCACCTTGCTGAAGGGTACGTCTCCGCACACGCTACGACCTAACGTGGCCACAGTTGCCTTCTTTGACATCAACACCACCGTCTTGAACCTTCGAAGTGCTCTCCATTTGTTGCCACATGCATGCATCCTTGCAACACAATGAACCTAACTTCCGTCCGTCAAGACAAAACTGAAGACCTCCCCGAATCCGGATCTCACTGGTACCTTGTGAATCCTTTCTTCTGTCTCCATCCCGGTGTTCTTTCCATCAAACCTGCAACTGTCCAGTTCTAACCTGTTCTGGTGGGTTGGGCACAGTACATGCGGGTTTGGTATGACTCGATGCTTAAACTGGCTTACTCCGACCTGAACAAGACTACCGTTTTCCCAAGAAAATCATCTCCGTTTAGGGCTTCCTGGATTTCCGCTAGATGATATCATCGAAGATCCATTAATCCATCTTCCGATGATCCGTCGCATCTAACTCCACTTGAATCACAGATTTCCTCCCTTGTTATTTGATGTCTCCTTTACCGCTCCACCTGAAAAAGCATCTCCTATCAACCTGCAGAGATTTCTGACCATCTCACCCTCCATGATGACCAATGTTCCCTTTTCCACCTTCGTAACTCCACCCGCTACAATGCACTTGCAGCCTTTGAAGTCTAAGGCATACGAAGAAATCCTATTTCTTCGTCAACCCGGAACATATATCACATCCGTTAGGGTTTGAATAACATCATCATACATCTGGATTTCTACGGTTCTTATCTCAAATGCTCATCAGTTGCATTCTCCCCCCATGTAAGCTAGGTCATAGCGTGTGCGGAGGCGTACCTTTCAGTAAGGTGCGTAAAGACATTACCGGGTATCTCAAAGTGGCTCTGAGGATTTGCGGAACCCAAGCCAAGGTGGAAATTGTTGGGTTTTGTCTTGTATTCCGGTTTAGCCGGATCGGTCGTCTGGTTTAGCCAGAACCGAGACTCAGGGTTAGGAGTATTTTAGTCATTATGTATGGGTTTTCTTGGTGGCCAAGAAAGCAGGAACTATATATATTGATGTACTGTAACCCTAGATCCTGAGGGGATCGAGATGGGATCATAGTAGATGAATTCTCTCCTCCCGTGGACGTAGGCAAATTGCCGAACCACGTAAAACTGCTGTGTCATGTGTGTGATTGCTTGAAGGTGTGATTGCTTGCGTAAATCGTGGTAGATCCGTTGATCGCGGGTTGTTTCCGTTGCGCCGCTTTTCCCAACAAGTGGTATCAGAGCGAGGTGGAGATCGCTCGTGGTTTTGTGATTGACGGATCGTGTCGGATGTGCGTGGAAGAAGAGGATCGACACGTCGTGTCCTGATCCATCTTTCATTGGCGATGGTGCTCACGTCCACGGGAGGAGAGAACTAATCTACTATGATCCCATCTCGATCCCCTCAGGATCTAGGGTTACAGTACATCAATATATATAGTTCCCGCTTTCTTGGCCACCAAGAAAACCCATACATAATGACTAAAATACCCCTAACCCTGAGTCTCGGTTCTGGCTAAACCAGACTACCGATCCGGTTAAACCGGAATACAAGATAAAACCCAACACAGTTGACGTAAACGTGTATGTGATCTGAGTCATCTGAAACGTGTCGAATTTGGAAATATCTAGTACAAGAAGATGATCGATGTACTTCTCTCCCTTGAGTATATAAGCAGTCGAGTCTGGTTGTTTTCCTTCATTCTCATCATTATGAGCATTGAAGAACTAGCCTTCATTCCTGAAACAGTTTCTTTCGATATCTAGGATTCTGATCCTATCTCCTTTGTTTGCTTGAGTGTGTATCTGTTTCTAATTTGATCAAATCCTCAAGGCACTCGCTTTCTTCAGAGTGCAAGAGATTTACAGGTGAGTCCAAGTCAGAAGACTGCAGGGGTTTACAGATGATCTCAAATTTGTGTTCTTTTCACTTCCTTGCATGACCATTTACGAGATTTCTAGGCGTCTTTATCTGATGGGATCTTTGAATGAGAAAATCGACTCTTGTATCGAGTCGGATCTAATTTCACATAATTTCAATCATCCGAGTCCATCTCAATCGTTCATCGCCTTCTGCTACCACCATATATCGTCCAAAATTAGCGTCTATTAGAGGTGGGTTTTTGGAATCCGCTCGGTCGGAAATTTTATATATGGAAGCCTTTGGCCATCAGCTGATGAGAATAACCCCACTCTTCTGTGATATGAACATGTTCTGTTTCAGTCTCCCTTTTTCCTCCTCCTCTTGTTTTGATTGATTAAAATTTATCAGCCCTTGCCACAGAGCGATCAAAGAACTGCCCAGATCCTAGTCTGGCTCGGTTCCCCTGTCGTCCCTATTACACTCTTTCTTCCAGTGTAAGAAATGCCAACTCCATGGAGTGCCCCACAATACGGTCATCGAGAGTTGGGCGGACCCAGGTGTTAGCACGCAAGTGTAATCCACCCACATGATCCAATAAAATCCTAAAACTAGGCCATAATAAGATTCTATCTTAATTTGACTTATTCACCCCACTATTGTTCGTACCACGGGAATAAAAATTTTAGACCCGCCGATCGAAATGAATGCCTTCTTTTCTTAAAATCTCATTTAAAAGTTAAAAATGCAGTGGGTCCCACTGTTAGACTTATAATTGTGTCAAGCATGTTAGCATTTTGTGCTCAACCTGACTCTGGAACCTTCCCCATCAAGCGTGAAATTTGCTGTGGATGTATCATCTGATGGGGGTGACATTCATATGAACGGTCGAAATTATCATTATGCACAACTCACTTAGCCCTGTTTTAATGGGTTGATTTAGGGTTAACACATATATAATAATATGTTGGTTTAATATTTTGATACTTCGATTAATTGATCAAACACCGAATGGGTTAAGGTTAAGCTTGTGTAGGGTTTTCTGTATGGGTCAAATATAGTCCTATTATCTTATTTAAAATTTGTTACAATTTTGGTTTGGGCCACACTTGTATAACGTTGGGTTGGGTTGGGTTGAAATGAAGACTTCATATATGGTCACTCTGATAAGAGGCCTTTGTTTTCTTTCATTTTGCAAGCAGGAAGTACTGAAGATGACAGTGACTCCCAGAATTTCCATAAACGATGGTAACCTGGTGGTTCATGGCAAGACCATTCTCACGGACGTGCCTGATAACATTGTGCTGACACCAGGAACCGGCGATGGTCTTGT
The DNA here is from genome assembly GCA_037013555.1 of Sextonia rubra. Classification (NCBI taxonomy): domain Eukaryota; kingdom Viridiplantae; phylum Streptophyta; class Magnoliopsida; order Laurales; family Lauraceae; genus Sextonia; species Sextonia rubra. Next base: position 14,164,775 of record JASUAD010000001.1, on the reverse strand, counting down.
TGCTGGCTGCTTCGTTGGCGCTACAGCTTCTGACAGCGAAAGCATCCATGTCTTTCCCATGGGAACACTCGAGTAATCAAGCACAATATTTTGCTCGTCTCATTTCCAGTTAAACTAGCTTGTAGACCCATAGTAAGATGATTGTAGTTGAAACATGCTTTCAGGGGCCTTAGATTCACATGCTGCTTCCGGTTCAAGCTTTGGTGGATGACACAGAGGATGGGCACGTGCGGAAATGACGTCCCCTTGGAAACCCAATTCATGCTTATTGAGAGCAAGGACGGAGCCGCAGCCATTGATGATGATGAAGAAGAAGCACCCACAATCTACACTGTCTTCTTTCCGCTCTTGGAGGGGCAGTTCCGAGCCGTTCTCCAAGGCAATGAGAGTAACCAGATTGAGATTTGCCTTGAAAGTGGTGAGTCAAATAATAATAATAATAACAACCCGGAGCTGTAATTTTTCAAGTTCCATGCATCCGAGCAGAGAAACAGTAATTTTAGTTAAGTTTATGATTTTGGTATGTGGGAATAAAGCAGCAGCCTTGAAAACAACTTAAACCAATCTGTTTCTGATTCATTTTGCAGGAGATTCAGCTGTTCGAACAAACCAAGGGATGTATTTGGTCTACATGCATGCGGGCACTAATCCCTTTGAGGTGATCAATCAGGCAGTCAAGTAAGGCGTTTCTCTTCTATTTTTGCCCTTCTTTTGGGATTTATTTCCTTTCTTTCTGTTTCTCTATGAGCCAACTTCTCCTTCTCCATCTTTCGAAAAGGAGTTTTTATCTGTTCTTGAATTTCCGTGCTGTTTATAAGGCGTTGGGGTAATGAGAAGTGATTTTTAAGTTTCTATTGTGAAACAGGGCAGTTGAGAAACACCTGCAAACTTTCCAGCATCTAGAAAAGAAAATGGTAAGGAGACCCTGTATTTACTTTTCTATGATGTCATTTCTTTCCTATCCGTTTCATGGACGAGAATTTTAGTGTTCCATCTTCTAAGAGTCTGTTGTGATTCCTTGTTAATGCAGACGCCTTCTTTTCTTGACTGGTTTGGCTGGTGCACATGGGATGCTTTCTACACGGACGTCACAGCCGAAGGCGTGGAAGAAGGCCTGAAAAGGTACTGTTGTGAACTTGGTTGTTTCTTCTGCTCATGCGTGTCAATAGTTGCATCCGCTCACCTTTAGCCTCCCATTGAGTAGTCGTTCAGAAAAAAAAAAAAAAGAACGGAGTCGGTTTTATCTGATATTTACCATTCTTTGAAATGCAATTTTTTGAAAGGTTTTATCTTTTCTGGGATTGTGTCCCAAACTCAGTTCAAAAGAACTTACAATTGTTGAGCTTACTTCTAAATAATAAATTTCTCTTATGGTACTCCAAATTATTGAAAAAATTCCAAATGTTGATGGGATTTTTTTTAAGGGAGTGTTTGTCAAGACTCTATTTCTAATGGAGTTTTTTGTGGGAGGGATGGAACAGACTCTATCTTTCGCTACTGAAACAGAGTACTTCTCTCTGTAACTTTATTTCTGTCAAAGAACCCTCTTCTCTTATCTTTCTTGATAATTTTTATCTTTGATTTGAGAATCTCACAAAGCCATATGTAAAGTGCTTTGATAAAAGGGAGCGATTGTTTCAGGTCTCAAATTGTTCACATTAATTGCACCACAGAGCCAAATTCTGCCCAAGTTCACATTCTTTACGTGTTTCAGCTACTAATATTTTTTTGTATCTTATTCGTCGTTGTCTTGCACATTGGTGATTTTATTCATTTGTGTGTATTAGTTTTGCATTCATCAACTATTTTTTCAGTAGAAGCAATGATACTTTTTTCCCATGAGTGCTCGTCATCTTTTTAGTACTCAGAAACTCTTGTTAGTTGTAGACGGTAAAATGACACAATTCATGTAGTAGCACAGTAAATCATTCTTGGTATATGACTAGAAGAGTCCTAATAACAAAGTTGACTCTGCTGCAGCCTATCGGAAGGAGGGACTCCTCCGCGCTTCTTGATTATTGACGATGGGTGGCAACAGATTGGGAGCGAGGAGGCCAAGGATGATTCCAATTGCACTGTTCAAGAAGGAGCACAGTAAGAGAGATGCCCTTGGTTTCTTCTTAACATATGATGAACTGTGTTCTACCTTTATTTTCCCATGTCTGCATTTATTGGTTGAGTCAAGAATTGATTGATGGGTTTGTGGCATTCTTTACCGTCTTCAGGTTTGCTAGCAGGCTCACAGGGATAAAAGAAAATGATAAGTTCCAAAAGAATGGGAAGAGCAAACATGTTCCAGGCCTAAAGCAGGTTGTGGATGATGCAAAGAAGCATAACAATGTTAAGTAAGTGCCCTTTATCAGTTTAATCCCAATTCCTTTTGGCTTTTTAAGATAAACCATGATGCTTTTTGTAAGTTTGTCCCACCATATCAAACTTCCCACTCCACTTCAGTTCCAGAAAATCTAGGAAACTCCTTTATATAAGTTAACACGAGATTCCCCCACCCAATTAGTACTTCCTATTGGTAAATCATTTTTTTCCTAAAAAATGCATGTACAAATGGGCAGGTTTGTGTACGTGTGGCATGCATTAGCCGGTTACTGGGGAGGGGTGAAACCAGCAGCTGCTGGTATGGAGCACTACGACACCACACTGGCATACCCTGTGCAGTCGCCAGGAGTCATGGGTAACCAGCCAGATATTGTCATGGACAGCCTTTCTGTTCATGGCCTAGGGCTGGTGCACCCCAGGAAGGTCTTCAACTTCTACAATGAGCTGCATGCATATTTGGCTTCATGCGGCATCAATGGTGTCAAGGTAGATGTGCAGAACATCATCGAGACCCTTGGAGCAGGCCATGGTGGTCGTGTTTCCCTTACTCGAAGTTACATTCAGGCCCTTGAGACGTCCATTGCTCGTAATTTCCCAGACAATGGGTGCATCGCATGCATGTGCCACAACACTGACAGCATCTACAGGTAATTTTTTGCTAGTACTTTCTTGATCCATGATTTACAGCTTTAACTAGACATCTTTGAAACGCTTCCTAATAAAGGATTGCCGTTGGTTCAGTGCTAAACAGACTGCAGTTGTAAGGGCATCAGATGACTTCTACCCAAGAGACCCTGCTTCTCACACCATCCATATATCTTCAGTTGCATACAACAGTCTCTTCCTCGGAGAATTCATGCAGCCGGATTGGGACATGTTCCATGTAAGTAATATGTATTTTTGTTTATTTTTTATATTGGAACATAACTTGAACCCACAACCTTGAGGTGCAATGGTGGGCTCATTCCACTGCAACAGGCTCTTGTCAAGGGATATGCATTTGATCATATTACATAGGCAAAATTATCCATAAATCAGGATAGTACAGGTTATTCTCATACAAACTACTCTCTTCCTTACCTGTTAAGAATGCTGTCATGCATGGCAGCACCATTTGAAATAAGTCCCCTAGTTTGTACAGGTCTAGCTAGAAATTGTATATGATTGGGAACCCTTAACTGTTCCTTTGTGTCCAATTGGGACTAATGGAGAGCCTCTTTCTTTGCTTAGAGCTTGCATCCAGCAGCGGAATACCACAGTGCTGCTCGAGCTGTTGGTGGATGCCCTATCTATGTCAGGTAAGCCAGCTTCTTTCTTCTAAATGCTTACATTCAGTGCTTATTCTACTTGTCTCCCTCGACATGGCAAATCAATGATCAGAGTCAACTTGGTGACTCAAACAGTTGCCTCATAGAAGTGTATGAGTTTTTATTTTCTTTTAAGTATTCCAAAATAGTAAAAACGATAGTCGTGGGGAGATCATTATCACGAGATTATTAGAAATTTGTGGCAAATATGTAAATCAACAAAATGATCCATTTTCAAATGATTCTAAATATTAAGAGCTTTGGTGAATAAGAAGTTAACATTAATGCATAATAGGAAAAACTTAAAAATCTAAAATCATAATTTTTTGAGAAATCATGGAAATCTACTTGTCCTAGTTCAGTAATATGACCTTGAATAATTAAGACTTAGTAAATTATAATTCTGGGTTTAGCTGTAACATCTTCCTATCATGTTGATAAGTTTAACATGTTAATTGCAGGAATGCCTTCATATTTACTTATCAAATATAAAACACACACAGCAAATTATAATGCTATAAAATAGAATAAGAAAACATTATAGGAATTTAAGAAAGTTCTTCTGTTAATTGAAAATGACATGATTATTGATCTTAACAGAGCTTGTATTGAAGACTAATAGAGTAGCAGAACAGATGGAAACAAAATAAGGAAGAAATTAAAAAAAAATAATGAAGCAAAGTAAGCCAAGATTAATATATAAGGGAGTATTTAAAACAATTTTTTCACATTGAAAACCTTAAACTGATGGACGTGAATTAGCATGATTCATTGAAGTCATCAAGTTAACTACATGACATGGCCGAGTAATGTGCATTGAGGAGTTTCTGGACTTAAACTTCTTAGCCTCTGGGGTAAACTTGACCAGTCACCAAGTCAACTAAGGGATCTATCTGCTTTGAGCTATGTTATTTCGTTTGCTATGCTTTCCGATGGACTAATTAACTTCCTTGAATCAATCTCAACAGTGACAAACCTGGTCACCATAACTTTGAGCTTTTGAAAAAGTTGGTCCTTCCAGATGGGTCCGTGCTGCGAGCTCTACTTCCCGGCAGACCCACTCGTGATAGCCTCTTCGTTGACCCAGCTAGAGATGGAGTCAGGTCTGCATATACTTTCTCCACTTGTTTCATTTGTTACCTTTTACATGGTGCAGATAATGATAATAAGAAACTAACAAAGAAAAGTATATGGGTTTTACCATGTTACAGTTTGCTTAAAATATGGAATATGAACAAATGCTCCGGGGTGGTGGGTGTGTTCAATTGCCAAGGTGCTGGGTGGTGCAAGATAGCCAAGAAGACTCGCATCCATGATGCTGCACCCAGTACCCTCAGCGGCTCTGTCCGTGCCCGTGATGTTGAATTCATCAACCAAATTGCTGGCCAGGATTGGAATGGAGAAGTCATCGTCTTCACCTATAGATCAGGTGAGTCCTTTGTTTAGTGAAGAGTGGTGTTCAGTCTCTGTGCATGCAATTGGCCTACAATCCTTGTTTAGGAACATGGATTAATTTTACGATGAGGAGAGGAGACACCCAACCACCCAACCAACTGATCCATGTTTTTGTTGCAGGGGAGGTGCTGCGATTGCCAAAGTGTTCTTCAATTCCCGTGACGCTGAAGGTTCTTGAATACGAACTCTTCCATATTTGTCCTGTCAAGGTTAGCTACCTAATGCTCTCAAAATACCTGCACTTTCCTGTCTCGTTTTCCCTTCCATGTTCTTAATTGTCTCCCTTATTTTTTTTTTCCTTTTTCATGTAGGAAATCACCTCAAACATTTCCTTTGCACCAATTGGTCTGCTCAACATGTTCAACAGTGGGGGCGCTGTTGAGCAATTTGATGTGAGGATGGATTCTAACAATGCAGAGCCGCCTCTCTTTGATAACGAAGTTGCCTCCAAATTATCAAACTCTATTAACAACAACCAGTCACCAACAGCAACAGTGGCACTGAGAGTCCGCGGCTGTGGGAGATTCGGAGCGTACTCATCCCAGTGCCCACTGAAATGCACTGTAGACTCGGTGGAGACAGAATTCAATTATGATTCGGTGACTGGGCTTGTAACTTTGATGATCCCAGTTCCAGACCAGGAAATGTACAAATGGTCCATAGAATTCCAGGTTTGAAAAATAAGCATTTCAGTTTTCAACAAGAGGATCTTTGGGATTATGTAAGAGCAGAGTCTGCTGCTGATCACTAGTTTTAGACGAGGGGGTTATATGAAGATTATTGAAAGAGAGCTTGAACATGTTAAGAGGCGTTGGAAAGTACTGTAGCTCTGCTTTGAAGTTAATGATAAATTGTTGTCTCTCTTACTATCTGTCACGGCCCATTCTAATTATGCCATGCCTTTGTAAATATGACCTGATGAAAAATGTCTTCCATGGCGGAGATAACAACTGAGAAAGTAATGATAGAAAGAGAAGTGAATCAAAGAAGATGAGAGGCGAGAGACAAAATGCTCTGTGCTGTTTTCATTCGAAGTAGTTATACAGTCCGAGCCATCTATTTTTAACTAAGGACTGTAACAGAAATTACAACAGAGGAACAAGTGATTGTTTAACGGAAAGGAATCTAACCTGTTTCAGTTGCAACAGTCTTAATTGAACTGAACAAACTTGTGAACTAACTGAACTATTAACTTAACCGTTACAGTTCAGCTGAAAACTGAATCTGATATCTGACAGTTATGGAAGGCTGTCTTTCTTTGAAATAGGTAGTTCTTTTGGCCCAGAAGAGAGGAATGCAAGAACTCCTCTTACAAAATCCGGTCATAAATTTCTTTGTAGAATTGACTATGCATTAGATAGGCACCTAGTATTTGAGGCACAGTCCCATAATCATCCTAAAAACTCCAAGCATTTCAAGCCGTCTTCTTTCCTTCAGCAGGTCTATTTTAGTATCAGAGAATCAAGGGATGATTACATACATATTTATCATAATTGCTACAGATCCATTGACTGAATCAACCGAGGCTGGGAGGATCGTTAATGGCTATATATGCGGGCTACATGCCAAGATTAGGAACTAGATAAGGTGATGATGTTAAATGCAAATAATAAAAAATAAATAAAATAAATAAAAACTTTATGCAATTCAATAAAAAAACAAGTACGTTTCAGACTTCAGAATTCATATTCATGTTGAACTTCTAAATTATAAACTAGTTTCATGTCTACATGGATTCTTTGGAATTCTAATGGCAAGCCAACAGTTAACCATCTTTTGTGGCCTCTATTTCTATAAAGATATATTACAAATAATATCCTATTGTGAAGTTTCAGGCTCTCAGTTGGCTGTGGGTCTGGGTCGGCAACTGGATTTTGAATGGGAATCCAAGAACAGACGGGGTATTTTCCTGGTTTCTTGTCCTCAGGACTCTGCATGATTATATGATGTCTTGCTTTTATCCTTAATGAATGCTAAACACAGAATATTGCTGGCTAATGACTTATTAATTAGTTATATTTAACTTAATACCTATTACGGCTGTAATGCCATATCAGGGACACTCATCAGATGGCCATTTGTGCCTCGGTCAAAAGATACAAAGATGCAAGGGGATTGGTGTACCACTCTGACCCACCTTGACCTCGTTTAGCAACTAATTATGTTGCTTTAGTTGTTAATTGTGTTTTGTTCTTATTTGTTTTTGTTGCGGGTCATGGATAAATAGTTGGGTTGAGTTTGACCTGAATTAGATAGACCAAGCCCTTTTTCGTAATTTTAGCTTTTCGAAGATGTTGTCTTTTTCACATCATCTTGGTGTCAACATGTGTCTTTCGTTGAGTTCGTTAGCTTCTGTAACTACGTTGTTTGTAACCGATGTCGTATAATTCCATTGGACTCGGATCTGACTCAAACTGTAAATAGTGTCTTGCATTAGACTCCATTGCAATTTTGCCTTTAACCTTATCTCATATAAGCCATCACCGACTCACCCTCTTTCACTCTTTTCTCTTCTCTCACGTTCGACTCTCTCTCTCTCTCTCAATTTTCCTTTTTCTTTTCTCCCTTAATTCAGTCAAGCTAGAAGGAGATTGAGAGATCTTCTTATCCTCTCTCCTTCCTCATGTGATTCACGGTATGCATGTGTCTTGGTTTCTTCTCTCCTTTCTTTTTCTCCTTTTCCAGTACTGTGCTCATGAACTCCTTTTCTTTTTCTCATGCATGATAGCTGTAAGTGATGTTGGATGTGAATTGAGCCCCAAGGATAACAATTGGTGTAGTTGAACTCCATTAAGGCAAGTATAAGCATAATTTTCTCCCTTAATTCAGTCAAGCTCGAAGGAGATTGAGAGATCCTCTTGTCCTCTCTCCTTTCTCATGTGATTCACGGTATGTATGTGTCTTGGTTTCTTCTCTCCTTTCTTTTTCTCCTTTTCCAGTACTATGCTCATGAACCCCCTCTCTCTTTCTCATGCATGATAGCTGTAAGTGGTGTTTAGATGTGAATTAAGCGCCAAGGATAACAATTGGTGTGGTTGAACTCCATTAAGGCAAGTATAAGTATAATTTGTATGAACCCATGTTGATATATGCTTGATTTTTGAATGATTCTCATGATCTTACATGCCTAGTATGTTTACAGCCCAATTTGAGCTCATTCTCCCTCTCTCTGTTGAGATTTTGCCCATCTTATGTCGTTACAGGTTTTCTGTAATTGATTCAGAAACCGACCCAGCGCATGCACGGCTAGGCCGTGAAACGTGCTACGGCTAAGCCGTAAAATGCACTACGGCTAAGCAGTGACCTAACCGTGAACCCAGCCATAGATCAATACAGGGTGACACCTGAAATTAACTGAGAGTATGCAAATCAGCAACTCTTCTACGGCCCAGCCACGGCAAAGCTGTGAAGCCTTCTACGGCTAAGCTGTAAGGTGTCTTCAGCTAAGCCGTAAGGTCACCCACGGCTGAGCCAGAAGACATAACCCATAAGAAAGTTATGAAAGGCATGAGACTCGTAGGACCTTTGCTATAGAAGATAGGCAACATGAACTTGCCCAACGGATTATGTAAACATACGTGAATGATCTTGAGGGCTGCAAATCATTCATGTTCGTTATCCAGTTGTTAAGCACCTCCCCATGGGTGTTGGTTTAAGGGACTTTGGTGCACCATATGCTGATATCATGCAACACTAGACAACGGTGCAGCGGATAACTTAAAACTACATCATCATGCACGGTTAGAAACACTAGATCATTCATTAGAGTTGGCTAGTAAAGGAACTTGATTCGATATGTTAAGATTTGCTTGCATGACATGTCGTATGACGATCATTGATCTCCACTCTTTAGCCTGATTACTTGTTTCAGCTAATTTCGCATTGTTGACTATGCTACTATATTTTCCGTACCTTGAGTATGCATGTATGTTACACATATAAGATATGTTCTCGAATATGCACGCATGATATGCTTGTCACGATCTACTCAGGGTTTTCATGATTGGGTCAGTATGGTCAGGCACTACTTAGCCTCAGCCTTAGGATCCTGATGGGATGAATTTGGTGTAGTTTGCATGGCCTTGCTGTTGACCTATAAAAAAATTGCAAATACTGCAGTGAAGACACCTCATCTCAGCTTAATTTAGGCTACAGAGGTTATTTGCAGATCATGGGGAATTACTGTGAGAACCGGCATTCCATGAAGATCAAGGTAGCTGGAACTCTCAGAGGAAGTTCAAATTTCAGGTTGAACCGACATCATCAAACTCAAAAGCCACAAGCATGTCAGCCTGAAGTCAGTTCCCCCCCAAGCCAGGGGGTCACTGACCAAAGTCCTGCTTCCTGATGTCCAAAATTAATGAAATTTAGACGCGAAGCTTCAGTCATGCTCAGAAGATACTTTGCAAATTTTCAAGATGAAAAGACTCTGTTTGGCCTAAATTTCATTACATGTCAGCTTAGAGGACAGTAATCCCGAACTTGGGGGTCATCAGCTAAGATCTTACTTCCAGAAGGCCAAAGCAGATAAAATTTGGAACAAATGCTCAAAGAATGCCCCAAGTTATTTTCCCAAAGTTTCAAGTCAAGGGGAGGCTGTTCGGATAGAAAACAGGCTAACTGTCTCAATGTGGAGTAAATAGTGACCTAACGCATGCAATGAATAGGTTACTGTTCGAAATCCTACTTCCTCAAATCTAAACTGCATGAAATTTGGATGAATACTCCAAGATGTTCTTGACGTCAGTCCCTCCAAGTTTCAAATCAAACCGGGGTCATTTGGGCTTCAAACAGCTGAAACAAGGGTCCACTGTCATAAAAAGTCAACTGGAGAGTTGACCAAGTTCAGATGGTCAAACAAAGCTGAAACTTCTATGACACACTCAAAATAGTGTCAAGAAGTATCCCTCCAGGTTTCGTGGCGATTGGACACCGTTTGGGCCCCGAACAGGCGGAAACAAGCCACATATGCAAAATTCCAAGAATGGGCCTTGGGATGGCGATTGGACACCGTTTGGGCCCCGAACAGGCGGAAACAAGCCACATATGCAAAATTCCAAGAATGGGCCTTGGGAGTGACCGGGGGCCCACAAACAAAAGGAGTTGACCATGTTCAGGTGGTCAAACAGAGCTGAAACTTTTTTGACACACTCAAAATAATGTCAAGAAGTATCCCTCCAAGTTTCGTGGCGATTGGACACCGTTTGGGCCCCGAACAGGCGGAAACAAGCCACACATGCAGAAATCCAAGAATGGGCCTTGGGAGTGACCGGGGGCCCACAAACAAAAGGAGTTGACCATGTTCAGGTGGTCAAACAGAGCTGAAACTTTTTTGACACACTCAAAATAATGTCAAGAAGTATCCCTCCAAGTTTCGTGGCGATTGGACACCGTTTGGGCCCCGAACAGGCGGAAACAAGCCACACATGCAGAAATCCAAGAATGGGCCTTGGGAGTGACCGGGGCCCACAAACAAAAGGAGTTGACCATGTTCAGGTGGTCAAACAGAGCTGAAACTTCTGTGACACACTCAAAATAGTGTCAAGAAGTATCCCTCCAAGTTTCGTGGCGATTGGACACCGTTTGGGCCCCGAACAGGCGGAAACAAGCCACATATGCAAAATTCCAAGAATGGGCCTTGGGAGTGACCGGGGGCCCACAAACAAAAGGAGTTGACCATGTTCAGGTGGTCAAACAGAGCTGAAACTTTTTTGACACACTCAAAATAATGTCAAGAAGTATCCCTCCAAGTTTCGTGGCGATTGGACACCGTTTGGGCCCCGAACAGGCGGAAACAAGCCACACATGCAGAAATCCAAGAATGGGCCTTGGGAGTGACCGGGGGCCCACAAACAAAAGGAGTTGACCATGTTCAGGTGGTCAAACAGAGCTGAAACTTTTTTGACACACTCAAAATAATGTCAAGAAGTATCCCTCCAAGTTTCGTGGCGATTGGACACCGTTTGGGCCCCGAACAGGCGGAAACAAGCCACACATGCAGAAATCCAAGAATGGGCCTTGGGAGTGACCGGGGCCCACAAACAAAAGGAGTTGACCATGTTCAGGTGGTCAAACAGAGCTGAAACTTCTGTGACACACTCAAAATAGTGTCAAGAAGTATCCCTCCAAGTTTCGTGGCGATTGGACACCGTTTGGGCCCCGAACAGGCGGAAACAAGCCACATATGCAAAATTCCAAGAATGGGCCTTGGGAGTGACCGGGGGCCCACAAACAAAAGGAGTTGACCATGTTCAGGTGGTCAAACAGAGCTGAAACTTTTTTGACACACTCAAAATAATGTCAAGAAGTATCCCTCCAAGTTTCGTGGCGATTGGACACCGTTTGGGCCCCGAACAGGCGGAAACAAGCCACACATGCAGAAATCCAAGAATGGGCCTTGGGAGTGACCGGGGCCCACAAACAAAAGGAGTTGACCATGTTCAGGTGGTCAAACAGAGCTGAAACTTCTGTGACACACTCAAAATAGTGTCAAGAAGTATCCCTCCAAGTTTCGTGGCGATTGGACACCGTTTGGGCCCCGAACAGGCGGAAACAAGCCACATATGCAAAATTCCAAGAATGGGCCTTGGGAGTGACCGGGACCCACAAACAAAAGGAGTTGACCATGTTCAGGTGGTCAAACAGAGCTGAAACTTCTGTGACACACTCAAAATAGTGTCAAGAAGTATCCCTCCAAGTTTCGTGGCGATTGGACACCGTTTGGGCCCCGAACAGGCGGAAACAAGCCACATATGCAAAATTCCAAGAATGGGCCTTGGGAGTGACCGGGGCCCACAAACAAAAGGAGTTGACCATGTTCAGGTGGTCAAACAGAGCTGAGACTTCTGTGATACACTTAAAATAGTGTCAAGAAGTATCCCTCCAAGTTTCGTGGCGATTGGACATCATTCGGGCCTCAAACAATGGAAAATAAACCGCATATGCAATGTTCCAAAAGTGGGCCTTGTCCGTGACCGGGGCCCAATTAATGAAAAAGTTGGCCAACTTCCTGAAGTCAAAACGGGCTGAAATTTTTATGACATGTAGAAAATAGTGTTGAGAAGCATCCCTCCAAATTTGGTGGCAATCGGACTTCGTTTGAGCTCAAAACAGATGAAAATGAGCCACATACGCGCAAACCTGAAATTGGGCCTCGTCCGTGGCCCAGTCTGCGGTCACGGACCTTCAAAGGATGTTTTCCACGATTTTGGGTGGTTTCCCTCCACTCCTCTTCGAAATCCAACTCCCCACAACTGCTATTAACTCCCCAAAACTACACAAAACTGATTGGGGAGTCTATAAAAAGAGAAAATTTTGAAGAAACAAGGGACACACAGACATAAGGAAGAAAAGTGAAGAAATTGAAGAAAGTCACCACCTAAGGCAACAAGAAGCAAACTCCAGCAGCACTTCCACGACCATTCCCACCTTCTTTTCTTAGTTTTGAAGGTGAGCAAGAAAGTTTTGAAGGAGAGAAGGAAGTGGAATGGCCAAAGTCCATACCATGTTCGTACGACGCCAATTTTTGAGAGGATGACATTGTCACCTCTGTTTCTCTCATTCGTAGGGCTTCTTAGCCATTACAAGAGTTGTGAAAGAAGCCTCTCTAGGCCTCATTTTGTTCCTTGAAAATGATAGGTTCAAATGACACAACTCCGGCTTCAAATTTGCCCATTTCGTACTTGAAACAAAAATGCAGTCCGTAAGCACGTATGATGAGTTACAGCGGTTTCAATTGATTCCATGATAAAATGTGATCTTCTTGATGGTTGTCCACCGCTCCAAAGTCATGAGAATGGAGTTCCAACACTTGAAAGAAGTTCCAAGAAAGAACCAGCGCAAACAGCACAAAAAACGGAGGCACAAGGCCATTGTCTGTCAGTGACCGTGATCCCCGGTCACTGGCAGGCCCCAGTGACCGTGGGTGAGTCACGGTCACTGGAAGGCCCCAGTGACCGCGGGTGAGTCACGGTCACTGGAAGGCCCCAGTGACCGCGGGTGAGTCACGGTCACTGGAATGAGGCAGTGACCGCGGGTCACGGTCACCCCCCATTTTTTCCCCTTTTTCCACATTTTCTTCCACCTTATGTACATTTTCTTGTATTTTCCAAATTGAGATCACATCTGAGACTTGAGGGAGGGGTTGTAAACTTTCAAAATGTATGTAAACAACCTGCATCCCCGCGGTCAGGGCACTTGAACCCATGTAAACAAAAGGAAAATTAATGATGAACTGTAATTATTTTCCCATTCTTCTTAACGCTTAAAGTGCGTGAATGTCGGACCTTGATTCCGTAATTCATTTCCACGCCTACATTTTTTAAGCGCGATCAGACTTGCTGCAGTAAGAAAACGTCTTGGGGAATCCGGACCCCAGGAACCCGAGACCCATTCTTACCCTGACCTGGTCAATGGTGTTCTCTACACGGATATAAGATCCCTCTTTTGGGAGCATATGGCAATGTAGTCACCAACTAGTTATGTACACAGCATGTATACATTGATTCACTTGGTATGTTTCTGTCTTGCACAATAGCTTAGTATACGAATGTGACCTGCTATGATTTACCTAATGTTCTTCATTCTATTAGACATAGCATGTGTTAACTTGTTATGGCTTATACACTACTGAATCGTTGTATTCACGAGTTGTCTTTGGTGTTGCAAGCTCAGATACCCAGACCGACCCCTCGTCGATTGACTAGACTCTAAGTGAAGCCCCCGAGGTCCCATCAGGACTAGAGGAGTGGATGTAGTCACTCCATCGGAGAGCGCCATGGATATCATTGCATATGAGTCTTCATCATTGTGAGAATTGTCACGATTGAATCCTATCATGATTTGTTTATGTTTATTTCACTTCATTTTGTAAAACCTTTATTTATAGATGTCCGCTCTATTTTCGGACTCTCTTCTTGTATTGTTTAATGTGATGTTTTGATATCTACAGTTTCCGCGTACATGTTTGGCACGTGTGAACCTTCCCTTGTGTGTGTGCATTTAGACCAGGTCTACGTGTACAGGTACGGGAGTACGTGTGTCATCGGTTTGGCTTTTGCTAACCCCCAGACTCCTGGGCTTAGGTTGTAACATACGGCCTTGAACATAGACCTATTGTAAAACATATTCAGATCGACTTATGCGCCCTAAAAATGAAATAGAAGGTCTTCAGCCTTTATTATTGCTCTGGTGGTTAGGAACATGACCGTATGAGTGATGATACATAAGTTGGTAGTAATTCTCTCAATAAAAGTTCACCCTTGTAAAATTGAGTGTTCGATTGGTGAGGGATAAATCACTTTGACGGGTCATCGATCATACTGATTTAATTAGTAAAAATAGAGAAATTAAGGAAGATGTAGAATAGCTAAAATTGAAACCTAATTTTTGTCATGCCCTCAAAACTGGGCCGAATCCAAACCCAGTTCTAAGGGTGTGAGAATTAGAGCAAATTAAAATTTTTCTTACACAAACAATATGTGCCCCAATTCCGAGTAAATCGAAGCTCTTCATGACAATATGCTTAGTGATCAAGCAACTATAATTACACATGGAACCGTAATCCATAATCTGTGCAACTGAGTATCGCATACAACTCATATAACAAATCACAATAATAATTAAATCAAGGTCAAGTGCTTCGAAGCATAATAATTAAAGTTGTAATTTCAACACAAATAAATTTAATGAATAACGTAATGGCTCCAAACATGGCCTTATTATATAATATAATGTTTCGATCTCAGCACCAACACAAGGACACATTAGACGATGTCATCGGCGCTCCACTCAATAATTTCGCCATCTAGCAAAATCCCCAGCGTCGCCTAACCCTCCGGTTCGGCACAAGTAACGAAACCTAAACACCAAAAGTAGTAAGTCAGATTAATGTAATATAGCAAGGGGGTAAAAGTGCAAATAATATTATTAAGCAAATAACAAAATCATATTTTACATTATACACAAATGTAATGAATGCAAACTCAATAGTATGAATGCACAAAATTGGGTATTCCTGCATATACATTATACAAAAATGGGTATTCCCGCAGATATATATACAAAAACGAGTATTCCCACAAATATATATATACAAAAACGGGTATTCCCACATATAAATTTACAAAAACGGATATTCACACATATAGATATACAAAACGGGTATTCCCGCATATATAACAAATGGCACAGCTATGTACTATATTCCACAGTACACGTTAACCTGATGGTGTACGTCTAACTCCGAATTGCAGTTGATCATATATATATACGAGTACATACGTATATTGACGCACAATGGAACCTTGCTATAAAATCCCCAATTTTCGACATCCATACTATTTCAATTAAAGTGATGTGGTTAAACCAATTAGATGTAGGTTATACCCATATGATATTTTTCATATTTCTAAAGATAATCTCTACACCACCTAATAGTTTCAGTTGGTTAAGTATTCACTTTGAATCAAACATTCCTTTAGAATGACAATATAAGCCCACAATGCTGATGATCTATTACCAGTGTTTATCATATGGTGCATCTCGTAACTCATATTCTCACCCCGTGTCCAATTCAATTCTAAGTGAACACTTAACTAACTATCCCTTAAGAACAAAATCACTAACTCTCCCTTAAGAACAAAACACATCATGTTCTCAGTCCAAATTTCATGTTGATCTATTTATTAATTAACTGTCGGACATGCTATCGAGTTAAGTAATCTACACCCTCATCACTTTACCTATCGTGCAATCCAGGCGGTTCGATTTTTCAATTGAAGTCAGCTAGTCTAACCTATTTTCACTACTAATTTATGTGGAAGTTACTCAGTATGCACAGCTTAGCCGTAACTCATTTTATGGCTGAGCCGTGGTGGATGTATGGCTTAGCTAGCCGCAGATACAACTTAGCCGTATATCCTCTTGCAACTTAGCCATAGATACCCTTACGGCTTAGTTGTAAGAATATTTATAGTTGGCCGAAGAGCTCACCTTAACACAAATCGCAAAAAGAGGTTCTCTGGACTATGAGCCGTAGCCGTGGTTTGGCCTACGGCTCAGCCATATCTGTGCACGAACTTGCCCCCTCTTGCCATTTCATCCAAACAACAATAATCTCTGTAATTTACAACCAATTTACAGGTTTCCAAACGCATTAGTCCCACAATTTTTCTTCCTAACAATACTAATAATTATTAAACCCTTAGTTGTAGTTATCCACTTGCCTTGGGTTGTCCACAGTCAAACTCAAAGTAGAAGATGCAGAGGATGTTCTGAATACAAATCCCCTCTTTCATCCCAAACTGAGTACTCGAACAAGACCTCTTACAAACCCACATTCAATACAATCATTTTAACTTATCAATGTATACTCTAAATGAAACAAAAGATTTAATGATGGTTGGAAGACAAATGCTTACCTTTGTGGAAGGCACTATCTAGATAGAGGGAGAGGAAGACGATGAGGAGATGTTGCTGTAAAGGAGCCTCTTCTCCTTAATACACAGGCTCTCTAAGGATGACTAGGGCTAATTGCAAAAGAGGGAAAGAACGAGAATGAAGAGGAATGAAAAGGTTGAAGGGTTATAGTGGCTTAGGGTTAAAGGAGTTTCTTCTAATTACAAAACAGGGCCTCTCTCTTATAAAAGGTTTTGTGTAATTCCAAAAAAGGGTTTTTGACCCATACAGGTCTAAATGGTTTGAGCCGTAGGCCCAAGGAGGTCTGAGCAGCCCATCACTGATGGGCTCTACTCACAAAATGTCCTAAGTGCTGAATGGCTTAACAAACATCCATCCAACTGTGTAAACTCGATACCGAGTTCAACAACCAACCAGACCCAAAATTAAAAGATTTGGGGCCTGACACTTTCCAAGTGTTTTTTTTCTTTTTATTGGCACATTCCACCAAGATAAAAGAAAATCTTGGGGGGGGGGGGGGGGGGGGGGGGGGACATTGATTAGAATGTTGGCCAATTAAAAAGAAATGCATGTAAAGATGAGTGTAGTTGAGATTATAATATTACGATGGATGGTAAATTTCAAATATTTAAAATTAGAAATGAGTGTTTTGGAAGCATTTAGGATAAAATCAATATGGGATAAGTTAGAAGAGACTACTTTGAAGTGACAATGACCTATCTAAGTTGATGCATAGTAAGAAAAAGTAGGCCATGGATATGAACAAGGGCAACTTCCATGAAAAGATTAATCAAACTTTAAAAGAGAGAGAGAGAGAGAGAGAGAGAGAAAGAGAGAAGAAAAAGAAAAAGAATGCTATACTTACCCTCGCATTTACTCTTTTAGGTACTTTCTAATGCCTGTTGTGGTGCATATTTTTTATGTGATGAACCACAAAAAATACTAGAGCGCAAGTAAGGTGTAAGTTCAACATTTCTCAAAAACAATTTAGCCAGCAGTGGAGATAAGACTTCTATATTAATGACCTATCATACAGATCATCCACAGTTGCTCAAACAGCGACCCATATATCATCGAAGAGATGTGATAGGAGTGGCGGGTATTTAATAGAAAAGAGAAAAAAACCAAAAAAGGGCACGCAGCATTGCATCATCCATCGCGCTACTCAGTCCCCGTGGGATCTGAGGCCCATTCCCTAGCCTTTCTACTTCTGACAGATGCACGTCCCCTCCTCAACAGAATTCAAGGTATGTAATCCTCCAGTGCACCACGTATCACAAAACATGAAGACTGCCATAAGACGTTGACACGTGATCTAATAATTTCATGGTCATCTTCTCTATCTTTTCTATCTTAATAATTATATGGCCATCTTCTGTATCTTTTCTATCTTAATAATTTCATGGCCATCTTCTCTATATTTTCTATCTTTCAAAGATGAGTCACCCCACCCCTCTATAATTGGAGTTTCCAAATCCCACCCATCTGCATCGCGCACCCTCTACTCCTTTTATTCTTCTCTCATGACCCTAAATAAAACAATCGAAGAAGACATGCCTGCTAAAGTCGAACCCCTGCTTCTACCCCGTCTTGATCGACTGGATATGATGGCAAGACTCCACTCTTAATTATTGACCACTCTGTGATTGAAATCGATGATTCCTTAATGTGGGTGTTGTTTCAATTGAATATATAGGTGGGCCATTTGGAGGAAATCAAGGGCTGTAATAAATCATCAGGAAGAAGCTCATCCTGCACTTCTATAGCCTCAACTGGAACGGTCACGAGTGATTCTCTCAGTTCCTCTCCGAAAAAGAGCCTTGAGAAGCGCTGCCGTCCCATTGAGGAGGTTTTAGTAGAAATCCAGATCAAAGGCAGCCTCTTTGACCGCCTTCTTCAGCTAGAGGACCGTGTCCTCAAGGTATGCTAGTGCCATCTCCACCACTCTTCACCCTCTCCATCGAAATCATGGACCCACTCCTTTGGGCCCCCCCCCCCTCTCTCTCTCTCTCTCTCTCTCTCTCTCTCTCTCTCTCTCTCATTGATCTAACGGTGATGATCAATAAGCTCAGGATATTATGGCTCCTATGGACTTACTTGCAATCCCTTCAATTAGTAAACTTTGGTTTGTTGTTTTAGTACATGTATAGTATAAAGCCCTGTGTGTGTGATTTATTAACAAGGCGTTGTTGCTTTTGCAGTTGGAACAAGAAATAGAGGCAGGGAGGAAGAAGGAAGAGGACGAGGACGAGAAAAGCAGCGGCGAGAAGAACACCCGCAAGAAAAGTTTTAAGGGTCTTGTCAAATCATGTGTGAGGGGCAGACAAAAATCTAAAAACTGATGTACATGCTCTTGTTTCATATATTGGTCAAATAATCATGTATTACCAACTTTATAGAAACTGCTTCCACTTAAAATGAGAAACGTAAGAAGCAATCTCTCTGCTTTAACTCTCACATCGAATGGCTTGCAGGAACCAGAATTGAGTTTATTTCTGTACGTGCATAATATACTCTAATCCGGGTGGATCAGACTCAACTCAAACTTTCCTTCTTTTTTTTCCTCCTTAAGTATAGGGTTTGGATTATGCATATGCAGTTTTTGAGTCCCACTGGGGTTGTCCCAAAACCGACCTTAGCTGCCTGAGTTGAGCCCTAATCGGTTATTATTAAGGTTGGCAATGGACCCGGTTTACCTGAATAGACGATGACGGATTACCCGACTCGACCTGCCACCATCTTGACAAGACAGCCCGGAGGACCTGAACCGACAAATGAAAGGCCTCTGGGTCTGGATTTTTGGGTTTGCTTATTGGGATTCATTCATTCAGCCCTACAAGTGAACAATATCCCACCTAGTTGCAGATCACTAATCCAACTGATTTCTAGTTGGTCCAACACAAAGTGTGTTAGGTTATAGTGAATCCCTACACATGGACCTGGAATAAACTTAAAACTAAACTGGGTCTGATCAATCCTGCAAGATTTCTGTGTATATTACTGAAGAAACTGGATAGTGCTTCCTGTGCTTGATATTGGTTTGTTTGTTTGCCATCTTTTTATGTATTGTACACGCCACTGGTCTGGAATAAAAGCATTGAGAAATTAATCTCCTACAATATGGTGAAGGAAACTAAACAAAGAGATCATCCAGTGCAAAATGGAAATAATTGCAGTGATGGAAACACGGACGCCGGTGGCACCAGTGTATTATAACCCAACAATATTAACATTACCATCAAAATGCATGATCCACATCCAATATCGAGGCATTTGGTGGACAAAAACCGTCACAAGTTCAGCTCAATTAAGACCAATGATGATTTTAAAAGGTTGTGTTCTATAAAATGTATCCACATCCAATATCGAGGCATTTGGTGGACAAAACCGTCACAAGTTCAGCTCAACTAAGACCAATGATGATTTTAAAAGGTTGTATTCCATAAAATGTTAGCCTTCAAAGATACTGAACACAGTGCTATGATTTCCTTTCCCATCGGTAAAAGTGACTTGAACAATAAGAATTATTCAGAAATACCAGAAAATGTTTTACTCGAAAGTCAGATGTTTGACAGTTGGAGCCATTTCAGGCTAATGCATTCAAATCCAGCTCAACATTGTGGAAGTTGGTTTCAGCTCTTTCGCCCCTGAATACAAATCAGGAAGGAGGCTGTGGAATTGGATTTGATCAGTGAAACCACAGAATCATCTATTTACTGCTGCACGTCATTAGAGAAATGTGGGTGCCACTGACAGTTACCAACGGAAAATATTTGCTTTCACTGCTGGTGATACTGATTGTCTCCTGCGTTATTGCCCCTTTTATGTGGAATTCAACTTGGGCTTTCTTCTGACAGCTTTCGCAACACGTGGGAGAAAATAAAAAGGAAAGTAGAAACTGATCATCTCCCGTAATTTTAACTATAGAATTAACAATAACTAGCTCACTCAGTGCTCACCGCGCCGCTGCCTAGTTAACAATAACTAGTTACTGTATAATAAAAAATTAAAAAATAAAACCACTAGTTACTGTATAATTAATTCCACCAAAGTTCCATATAACTCAAGAAATCAGCAAAATCTCTATATACTATGCAAGATGTTATGGAAATCTGAACCTTGGAGTATAAAGAGCTTATGGAGGAGATTTAGGTCATGTTTGTGTAGACCATTTTCCACAGAAAAAGTTAGGATTACAGAAATTAAATTACACACAATATATATTTGGTGTGTCTGCTTTTACTTGAAAAAATTGAGCTAAGCTTTCCATGATTCCACGGAAAACAATTTTCAATTGGTTTGGGGGGGGGGGGGGGAAACAAATTTCAATTGGTATTTTTTTTTTTTTTTTTTTTTTTTTTTTTTTTTTTTTTTTTTTTTTTTTTTGTGTTGGGGGTTGTGTGTTGTGTTTGGTGGGGGGGTGGGGGGGCAATAAAAAAAAAGGTCCAGCATGTATACAAACATGCCCTTATGATTTTAACCAAGGCCATCAATGCCATGAGTCGAAGGAATGGAGCATGTATGTGTATACTTTTGGCATACACTGAATACATTGCTGCTGACTCAAACAAGCAAATTGGATTAACCCCGGCATCCATGAATACATGCTACAAACTGAACCCAGAACAAACTCTATTGCAAGCCTGGTAACTCAATAGTATAATTTCAGTTCAACCAAGCAAAAAACAGGGTTAAAGAACTGAAGCATTAACCTTTAAGCAATAGTGAAAAGCAGATCAGATGACTTTAACAGTTAAAACCAATCATCTTTATAAAACCAAAGTTCTCAGTCCACGGAAGGGCTTGACGCATCATAAGCTTACAAGAGTGTTCATTGCTATTTTGCTGTGATGCACAAGTACATCTGAAGACAGTAGCTGGAGCAGAACAAAAACCACTTGACATGCAGTTGGTGTTGAGATGTGAAGCATAGAAACAGAGTCAAAAAAGAATCGAAGGACTGATATTTAGAGCACAAACTGGTCAGAAGCATTCACCCGAATGGTAGTTTCCCAATAGCTAGCAAGTGAAAATCCAAACCAATTTACACCTGAAAAACCGAAAAAAATCAGGATTGAACAAAATAGAGCAATAAAAAGATAAGATAATTCATAGAAGCCAGCTTGATGTTCCCAAATTTGGCACTAGACAGACATCCACACAACTCTCATGTGAAAAATTGCATATTAGAAGTTAAAATTATCAATGTCACAGCCAGCGGGTACATCCAAACGTGTCCTAATTTTTAAGAACTGGAGTCCATACCATTAAGCATGGTGAAGATACAGAGATCTTCCAAAGAAAGCGATCCCAGGCATTCAACCAGATACAAAATATTTCATCACGTAAAGAACCTCGACCTCAGGCTCACGTGGAGCAGTTCCCAAATGTACACTGATCAAGAGCAGTTCTTATTCGATACTGCAACAGAAAAAGGAATCTGAATGTATCAGCCAATAAGCACATTTTAAAAAAACATAAATGAAGAAATTGTTAAACTAAAGATAATTAATAAACCGAGACATCATTGATGATACAACCTTTACATCCAAGCAAGGATCATGGACCATATTTTTTATTTGAGAAATTATCCCTGCTTGCCGTAGCCTTGCCACCCGATCAAGTGCATTGGGACTTTCTGGGGAAGTGAGGTTTATTATACACCAGACAGCAGCTGTACGCAGCTGACTTTCTGTACCTCGCAAAAACCTAATTATAACAGACTGGGTAAATCCTCCTGCTTTAGGAAGGAGGTGGTGCATCACAGCTTCTTTATGGCACTCACTGCCAGTTGCAATATTGCTGAGAACATACATTCCCTAAAAGAACGGATAAGATGGCTTGTTAGAAGACAAATAGTAGTAAGAACAATAAAAACACTGATTATTGATCAATTCCTTTCTCATAAATAATTCAGCATTGTTTCTTTACTGCTCAATGCATAGTTGTCAATTAAACCACCAATATATGTTTTGGAAGATACAGTTAACCTGAAATGCTACATTGAGAGATGAGGTCTTATTTTTCATTTTTCTTCTTTTCATAATGCTGGAAACTTTACAGATAAAAACACCTCAAGGTAATCTAAGCAGTTAATCTGATGAAGGGCATTGTAAGATGAGCTATGGCTCAACCCAAGGGCATTGTAAGATGAGCTATGCCTCAACCCCTGTTCAATTAGATGGTTCAAGATTGGGAGTCTGCAAATAGACAACTGCAACCAATACTACAAATTTAGCAAGAAAAAAAGTGGGCACTTAGAATCATCTGATAGGACAGTTTTCATGCATGTGAATTACAATGGAATAACCAATGACATAGAGTCAGTCTGCCTTCTCTGAAACCGACTGACATAGGACATCTGATCCTTTGAATGGTAGACCATGCACCAAGCTGTCCAAGTAGATAAGAGCAGAAATACTGTAGAGAAGATAAATAATAGAAATAGATAAAAGACTCAAGGATATCTTTTGCATTTTTGTGAGTGTGTGTGCACGTGAGAGAGAGAGAGAGAGAGAGAAGGGGGGGGGGGGGGGGGGGGGGGGGGGGGGGTGGGAATCCAACCACCAAAGCAAAGAGAAAAGAAAGATGGAGATAACACAAATTGAATGTCTTATAAAATATTTGCTGAAAACATTAAAACAAAGAGGAAGCATCCAAAAAATGCTAATGTAATTGATCCAATTTGAATAGAAAGAACTAATCATGTTCTCATTCATCAGTTCTAAATCTGGTCATCTCCCCATCAACATCGTTATTATCAAAGCATTATTCCATCAATTAGAAAGAACTCAAGGCTTTGTGAGTTCTACATACTTCATTCCAAGCCTACTTACTGGCTTCAACCTTCTCCAAGATTCTTTTACTTGAAACATTCCAACAGTAGTGCAAGGACAGTTTCTGCCCTAATAAGCACATGTGAAACCATCTTAAGTTTAACTCTACTGTTTCATTGGAGCAACTTCAAGATGTTCTCCAACATATTCACAGGTCAAGCTTTCCATATTAACCCCCATGTTTATCTTAACATCTTAGGCACGTGAACTAAGTCATGTCGTTGTTTCTTCATTTGACAAATTCAGCAATGTAGGCCAAAACAGTGCTCTTCATCTGCATGCCCAGTGCATCGGTAATGGACATAAGTCATCCAAGGGGAGGCACAGGTAGCCAGTTTCAAGACAAGTAGATATTAGCCAGTGGCACTCTTAAGGGAGAAATAAGAAAAGGTTAACTAAGGGTGGATTATGTATACCAAAAACAAAGCTCCAGTGTTTACTGTCTCTTAATCAAAGTGGTCAACAATCACATAACCTTCACTTGCTTGTCTCCACTTTGACACCACACAAATGCTCCCCACAGTATCATTGCTGACATTCTATAGTTGCCCCTCCTACCCATTTACTTGGATAATGATTTTCCTTTTCTCCAACTAATGGCATTATGCCATTACCCCTCTCTTGGAATGTAAAATTATTCCCTCTTTTGGAATGTAGTTGTACAGTATATGTGGTTTGTCCATAACTTCAACTATTCATTTAATAATTACAAATTATCCGGCCCACTGAATTAAAAACTTGAAAACATCATGCAGCAACACTAATCATAGTACTTCAACATGGTTTGAGGCTTTAAGCACCCAAAAAGTGAACAAAAAATAAGTCACAACAATAAAATAGAATAACTATCTATACTATACATAACAAAAAACCCCAACGATAGTTAATTCCCTACCAAATACTGATGCAGTATCCCCACGTTGCACAGATTCTGAGATTGATTAGAGAAGACTAGTATATTATTTTTGTTAGTGGTTGCACTTAATTTTTATTTAATAAATATTATGCCAAATTCAAGAACACCATGCTTTAGGATTGTCAAAATCGGAAATGCCATACTAGAATTGGACTCCAACAAATACTCCTGCAACTTAGTGTCCGTGGACTCCGAGTCCTGATTGAGCCCATCACATGAGTGATTGGGATTATTGGAACGTCAGACACAAGTTAAAAGTATAACTGCTTGAAAAAGGGACATGACCCAGATGGATCACAAATTCACAAAGACATTGTGCAACAGACCCCAGGTTTCCTTCCAAATTATTGTTAGGCATTACAGACAAAATAGCTGATGTTTGATGGCAACCTGGTTACTAAATTTTAAAAGCCCATGAATGGAATGAAACTTAAGGCAAAAACATAGCAAAAGTTCCAAAAGAAAAATGGAAAGACAAAACAATGTTCCAACCTGAAGGCAGACTTCTGTTGTGGATGCACTCCACACTTGCTTTGCAACAGCATTTATAATTACACTATCTTCTAAAAACACATGTTCAATGGAATCAACACCTCCATCCACAAGATTACAAACCAGTGCCAGGGCTTGTTCCTGAATGGGAGGCTCTGGGTCTGCAGTGTAAAAATGCAAATGAAGCTGTCAATGCCAAAATCTGAATCAATATCATGTCAAATCAAGCTTCAACCACCAACAGCAGAAGGCATGTTTACCATATATCAGGCTTGCCAGGGTCGAAATTGTAAGCTCTTGAACAACGTAATCTTTTCTGATCCTGTCAGCAAGGAACACCAAGTTCCTCAAAGCCCATACAGCATTCAACCTGAGTTTTGAATCCATTGATTTTGATAGCTGAACAAGCTGTTTAACAGCTCCATTTTGGATGAAGACCAACTTGTGATTCGTAAAGTCCACCACAATGTTGCTGACAGCACGAAGAGCCACAACCTGAAAAATGCGATAAATAGAAGTTTTATATATTTTGATAAAGATAGCTTTGACACATTTAAAAAAAAAAGGAAAAAGAAAACAACTATGTGGCACAAATGTGGAAGGACTAATTAGGTTGGATTATAGCAAAATCAGAGCATTGAAAAAATTGCAAGGAATCATGCTGTTTAAAGGTTAGATTCTCTTAAGGAGTTGGATTACTATTTCTTGTTACAAAAATTATTATACAATCAGTATATTGTATTATTAAAGCAAAAGAAAGTATTCATAGATCCAGAGCCATCCAAACTTCAGAACATGGTGGGATAATCAGCCATCATGATTTTTAACAGCTTTAAAGTAACCTAAACTGGGGGATTCAATGGAAGGAATGTAAATAATTGAGCAGGTGAAACTCAAACCTGGACTGACGTAACAGGATCATGTAAAAGCTGCACCAAAGGAGCGACAATTGTTTCATTTGTAAAACGACCTGCACTCAGATTCTGAACCAAACCGAATTAGTAAAAGTCAAGCAAATCAACAGTACCTCTTAATATCAGAAAACATGCTTCCTGTAGCGAACCTTAACTGACCGGGAAATGCTTTTGATACAGTTACACGCTGCAATACGTACTTCAGCACAATCATGCTTCAATGCCATGATTACTATATCAAGTGCCTACAACCACCCCCAACAAGAACAAGAATTTGAAATTTACATAGCAAGGCAATGAAGGCATCACAAGGATGCAGATGGGTTAATACAATGACTTGAGAGTCGAAAGATCACTATTTAAGAAACCATGAACTATTTATTCATAAAAAGGCCTTTTCATGTGTCTTCAGGTTTCACTGATCATATCAATCTTGGAGAGGTGGAACGGAACATAAAGCAATAAGAGCACCTTTGGAAAGGGGGGGTGGTTTCAGAAGGGGTTAAACATTTTAATGAGAGAAACAGATCCATAGTTGATTGCATTGTGGATGTAGCCATGTCTAAGAAGCACGGACACTTCTAAGAAAGTGACATATCCATGTCGAACACGTGTCGGACACCGACACTCCTCGGACACTCTTGGACACGTGTCCGATACTATTTAGCCGTGTCCATAATTAAAAACTAAAAATTTTAATTTCGGACACTTGTTCGACATTCTTTTTGCAACGTGTCCCATAATTCCTAACCCGTGTCTATGACTAAAAAATAAATATGTGGCCGATATCTCTTAAACACTTTGTTAACATATGATTATTAAAACTTGTAAACTTGATATATGACAATTTTGTACCATAAAAAAATATATGATTGTAAATATTAATCCTATCACAAGCAAAAGACAAATAAATATTTCAATAAAGAATAGGCCTCAGGATTGGCTTCGTTTTTGCTTTTTGTTTTTTTCTTTTTTTAGGGAGGGGAAAGAGATGATCCGTCCTTTTCTTTATATGAATTTTATGGAACTATGGATATTTCATATTTAATGATTATAAATTATGTTTTAGTGTTATATTGATATTTGATAATTTAATATATTTGTTAGTTGGTATTTGAATTTTTATTTTTTTATTGCTAAATTGATTAAAAACGTTAAAATGATATTATTTTTTTAGTAGATGATTATATATATATAAATTAATATATATTATTAACGTGTCCCCCGACGTGTCCGTGTCCTTTTTTGAAAAATACCGTGTCGGCATGTCCGTATCGTGTCGTATCCGTGTCCCAAGTCCGTATCCGTGCTTCTTAGAGCCATGTAGGTGGTTTAATTTCTCAGGGAACAGCTTCCGTCACCTTCCCTAAGAAGGAACACCCCCCCCCCCCCCCCCCCCTCTCTCTCTCTCTCTCTCACACCCCCAAAAAAGAAAATCCTATGAAATGACCTCAAGCATATGAGCACAACCTAATGGTCAATTCACTCAATTGTAGATCTTCCAACAGTGAACTGATGCAACTAAAATAGACCAGACTCCTTTAATAAGCTTGGCCAAATCCTTCAATGGATTCTTAGGGTTGCATGCTTCCCCAAGCAGTCGATTACATGTGCTAGCAACTCATAATCAAAGAGAAAATGGAAATTTTCATTCAAATAATGATGATAATATGCAAGTGATCTCAATACACAGATTTACAGGCTTAGGATGGGACATTCCTTCTTGGGGCTGGAAATCCTTTCCAATTGCACTTTCTAATTTTATTTCAATTGCATACGTGCTTAGTTAGACACACCTACATTCCTTCCTAAAAAAAAAGAACTCCTAATTGATAGAACTCATAAAAAAAATAGAAATATTATAAATACTAAATGGTATTAAATAAACTGAGGCTGACTGGGCCACTTGGGTCTGTGGATTGGCCCACAGATCATGGGCCAGACCTACGCTTGGTTCATCCTCCAACATGGACGTAACCCCTCCTCTTATAAAATGACCTCAAGCGTAAAAAGAAAACCTAATGGTCAATTCATTCAATTTTAGATCTCCCAAAATTGATTGTTAAAAAAAGGTGTTTTCATTTAAAAAAAAAAAAAACCACTTTCCTAAGGAACTTGAGAAAAATGGAAAACAAGGCCCAAAGGAGAGTATTCTTCTGTTAAACTGTCCTTTTTTTTTCCCTTTGGCATGTGTGTTATGTGTTATCGGTAACAACTTTTGTGTAGCTGTAGATGCAATCATGCTAGAGGCCCCCAACAAGCACTTGTGAGTCCTTGAGAGGCTTGTACATGCACTTGTGGTGGAAGGAATTGCTGTTTCAGCTGCGAACCCACTCTATGCATGCTTTCTTTTAATGCATTTTCAACCAAGAACTGCAATTTGTAGTTTGTACAGTCTGAAAAGGAGATTTTAGTGAAGCTAGAGACTATTTCCACATCAGCCTAAAGTAAAAATTATATAAAAAAATCAGCCGGTCTCCACAGTTCTTCTACTACTCCAGATGCAAATGTTCCAAGCAATGTGAGAACTTTACCCAGTCAAGTTGAACTAATTTCCTATCTTGATTAAACATTACAAGTCCCAACCAATTTACCCAAGCACAGGCATTTCAAATATATATGTGGCATGTCAATGGGACACCAGCAACTATGTAACAGAATGGACAGAATGTAGAGGCTTGACTTGCAATTAGACCTAGGATTTGATGATCATAAGAAAACAGTACGCCATGATTATGTCCAACATTGTCTTGGTTGACAAGATTGAACACTGATAAACTAATAGAACCAATCATACAAATGAGAACTACAGCATGGAAAGGATGAAGTGACGGAGTTCAGTAGAACATAGACAACAGTAGGATCACATGTAACCAAAAAGTTTAAAAACAAAAGAAAGGCAGCTGCCTTTTCTCCCCCACCAAGCTTCTTCAAACAAAAGAACAAGAAACTCAAAACCCCTATTTGCATAGCATACCATCATTATCTTGAGGATCACTGAGCATGAGTCCGCTTCCAGAAAATTTCCTTACACGGAATTAATTTTGACATAGTTTCCTCTTCTGGAATTTAAAATTTAAAAAGCACATAACCATTATTGGGAGATTCCCATGCCCCCTAGTAGTTGGTAGTGCTTAATGCAGCCAACAAAAGCTAAGAGAAGATAATATATTATCAACACAATCTTTAAGGGAGATCCTTCAATTCTTCGGGGAAATGACACTCAGTTTGCAGGGGCTTGTTATTCAAAAAAAAATGTAGGGGATTGCTAGTTCTTTTCATGTCTTGTCAGCTCTCTCTCTCTCTCTCTCTCTCTCTCTCTCTCTCTCTCTCTCTCTCTCTCATGAATTTATGAATGAATCTAGCAAATCCAAAATTGTTATCTGAAACAGAAGTGGGACATCAGATTGAATAATTTAATATGAAATAAAACAAGACTATCATGAGAGTGAATCACGGAGGTCTCTCTCCAGCTGTACAAGTTAATTCACCGTGTATAATAACAAACCTGCAAAGATAGGAATTTACTCCTGCAGCTTTCCAGCTTTGAGCATAGTTCAGCTAATGCAAGCAATATCCCCTCAAACCGTTTGGCTGGCGGAGTAAGCGGAACTTTCTGAAGAAAGCTGCAAAGCTTTTCAACCGCTTTAACACCAAATGCTAGTTTCTGTAGATCTTCTTTGTTTGCAATCAGTTCTACTAAAGTAAACGGGGCCTCATCCCCAGCTCGACCAGGCTCTTCAAGAAGTTCAATTAATATCCCTATCAACTTGGTTTTGATTTCTAATTCTTGCATATAGAGAGGAGAGGCAATCCCAATAGCAGTCAAGCAGACACAGGCAAGTAATCTTGTTCGAGGATATCTGTCCTTCGTCGACTCAATTACCGCTCTTAAAGCTCTTCCATTGTTGAGGCTCACAAACTTTGAGACTGCCTCTGAGTTGTTCTTGAGGATTGTTGCTAGAGAATCTAAAATAGCATCCCTTCGACTCAAGGAACCATCAAGTAGGCAAATTAACCTTGGTAGAACCTGGGCATCGCAAAGTGCTTTTTGCTCTGTACTCGTCTCGCATGAGTGTGTTATGATACTGGCAGCAAGTTCCGTCACATTTTCATTCTCACTGTTTAGGAGCGAAAGAAAGAACTCCATGTTTTTCTCCTTAAGAAGGTCATACTTAGGAGCCAGCTTCGATTGAAAAATCATTTTCAGAGAACGTGCTCCCGCATCCACGACCTGAAAAACAAGCAAAACTATCCAAATTGCAATTGAGAAATTTACCAGTTCCGCAATTTTTTTATATATTTCTTAAAAGTATCATGACAACTTGTTAACAACATGAACCAGTAATTAATCAGTAGACTCCAACAAAAATACATCAACTAAGAACAAAACAATTGATTTTACAAGCAATTCAGGTTATCTGAGCACACAAACTCTCATTGGTGTGTAAATTGAATCACCTAAAGCTGTGTTAGGATATGAAGCAGGTATCTATGCGGACTGCACTAATTCAATTAAAACCCTAGCATTCCTAACAAATTTAACACAACACCGCATCCGAATAAGCCCTAAAACCCGCTAGCTAACCCTAAACACGGAATTGATGCCATTCAAATACAGAAATCCCTAAATCTTCATTCACTCCGCAATAATTCCGCTCATAGATTCATCTCAAAAGCAAAAATTTATTACATATCAGCGTATACAATGAGAAAAGAGAATCTGAGAGGATTCCTAGAGAGAGAAATTGAATATTGCCTTATGATCTGGATTGGAGAGGAGCCGGACGAGATGAGGATAGGCTCCGGAGTCCAGCACCGCCCTGACGCCGGCGTCGACGCCGCAAGCGAAGCTACCGAGGGCGGCGGCGGATTGGATGAGGAGAGCGGCGTCGTTGTCGTCGGACGTGGCGAGGATATCGACGATTCTGGGGACGGCGCCGAGCTTCACGTAGGAGATCTTCTTCGTCCTGTTGCCGATGATCTGGTTCTTCACCTCCCGCAGCGCTTTCAGCTTCGCCCCGCTCTCGGCGGAGCTCAGCCGCCCGATCAGATCTTCCGACCGGTTGCTCGCCGCCGAAGCCGGCATCTTCGCCGGATTCCGGCACCGGATATCGCTCGCGCCGGAGGGAGAGAGAGAGAGAAAGAGAGCAATGAAGTTCCCTGTCCGTATGTTTGTGTTTGGTGAGAGGTCCAAGCGAAATTTCATCTTTATAGTAAGGTCCGTGTTGATAACGTGCGCCGGTTAGCGTTCGTGGCTAACTGGCGCCGAGGGCGTGTGCCACGTTCGATGGGTGCGCACGTGATGCGACGCGATCTTCCATACGTGTTTTCCTTGTAGCTGAGCAGGCATGTGCGACTGCGAAGAATTTGCACTCGTGTGCATATCGTCGCCGTGGAGCCTGACGCTGATGCGGTACATGCGCGATGCGTCCTGGGTGGGGACTTTGAGTGGTCCGCAAACTTGAGAGTGGATGTCTATAACTAAACCATGGGGCCAAATTACCAATAATTCAAAATGAATGTCATCTCCTCATGTAATTCTCAAATTTTATTTCAATATGAGCTGATTACATTGTAAGTTTGCACATGACTAATAAATAAATGCATTAATCAATTATGTGATCAACTTATGGTGGGATCAACTGAAGTAAAATGTAAAAAGAAGCTCCAATCATGCATGGTTGCATATATTTTGATACACGTATATTCACGTGGAACCAAATGGGCCCCACTCAGCCCAACAATAATTTAAGATATGGCATCGTGGCGTTTAGATGTTCCAATCAGATGAGGCTATGGAAAATAAGGATAAATCTTAAGCAATTGTCATTAGAATGTTGGAACAAAAAACCATTTAAGAAACAATTTGTTGCAGTGCAATTGTTTCTTATTTATAGAAGTTTATTTACAGAATTCAAATCCTCTCACTTATCCAAAAAGTAGCCCACACAAGGTATGCCACTATTATAATTTATATAATGGTAAGACCACATTATAAGGCACATGTTCTAATTCCTAAGTCGGTCTCATGTCTACAATCACAAAAGAGGTGGCCCCTCTTATGATTATCAAAGGCAAGTTATATGGTCATAATGCAAAAGGTGGAGCCACATTATAGATTTTATGAATGTAAGCACACATTTTGAATGATATCAATGTAGCCATATGTTCTAATTTCCAAAGATGGGAATCACGTTGTAATTTTTAAAAATAGGTCATGTGTTCACGAATAATAAAAAATATGGCCCTATATTATAATTTCTATAAAGGTGGACCCACATTGTAAATCAAAAGAATGTTTTCTACATTCTAATTTTTAAAGGTGGGCACCACATTTTAATTTCTAAAAATGGATGTTGTGTCAACAATCACAAAAACATATGGCTCCACTTTATAATTCCTAAATATATATTACATGGTCATGATCATAAAAGGTGGACCCACATTGTAAACATTATGAATGTTGGCCCTATATTCTATTCTAAAGGTGTGTAAGACATAATTTCTAAAAGTGGGTCTCGTGTTTACATCCATAAAAGGTGACCCCACATTATAATCCCGATAAAGGTGAGCCTACATTGTAAGTCCTACGAACATGGGTCCTATGTCATAATTTTTAAAGTTGGATACTACATTGTAATTTCTACAAATAGATCCCATGTACAACAATAATAAAGTACCACAAATAATAGAGGTCTGTCCCACATTATATATCCTATCATTATCTTGCTTTCATCTCCTTAAGGTGAAGCCTAGTCCTCAACATTCCCCCTCAAGTGAAACCCAGTAAGCACACATTTGGCGATACGTTTTTTTTTTTTACGTCAAGTTCTTCTTCCTGGGATTTGAACTCGAGATCGGTTGGTTTCAATACTGTATAAAATTTTTTCACCTAATAATTTTTAGGAAAACCTCAAGGTGTTAGTAGAGGTAACGGAAATACTTTTCAATATTCAGTATAATAATTTGACATATTTTGCCAAATAAGTTTTACAGAATATAATCTCAGTGCAACCCGATTTCAACACAACCTAATTTAAGTACAAAATTTAGAGCAACATGAAAACAATGCCAAACAAGCCCTTAGTTCCCCACTATAGATGTAGATTTAAATTATGACTCAAAGCACAAATGGGTCTAAATTTGTCTCCATCTCTATTTCTATTTTTCATTCTTTTTCTTTATTCCATCTCACTAGGTACTTATCAGGTAAGTCTTAGTTAGCGTAACCCCAAAGTTCAGTCACTTCTGGCCCAACAATAATATGTTCCTGTGTAAGGGTGATGTAATTGCGTCCAAGCCTTTAGCATATATCAAGTGAAAAAAACACGGTCTATACCCTGGATGACGCATGTCAAATATGAAATGTTAAAATGTCTTCTACACAATTAATCCAATAGCATATACTCGTCGTCATCATCATCATCATTAAAGCCTTGTCTCAACCATGTTGGGGTCGGTTACATGAATTCTATTTCTCCATTCCGTTCTATTTTGAGCCAAATCCTTCGATAAGTTAAATTTATTCAAATATGAATTAATGACTTCCATCAATATTTTCTTCGGCCTACTTCTACCTTTTGATGGGCTATCCACCTGTATAGCTAAACTTTTTCTCTCCGGTGCCATTACTGACCTACACTCAACATGCCCAAACCATCTTAAAACGGATTTCTCCAATCTTATCACTTATTGGTGTTACCCCTAAATGCTCTTGAAAACGCTTATTTCTAATTTTATCTTTCCTAGTTTTACCATACATCTACCTAAACATTCTCATTTCTGCTACATCCATCTTATGAATATGCATCTTCTTAATTAGCCAACATTCTACTCCATATATTATAACTGGTTTAATCATTGTCCTGTAAAATTTGCCCTTTAATTTCGTTGGCATTCGTCTGTCACAAAACACTCTAGAAGTTAGTCTCCACTTCAGCCATCCAGCTTTTATCTTATACTCCACATCTTCGTCAACTTCCCCATCTTTTTTAAATCATCGAGCCTGGGCACCGAAAAGAATCTTTACGTAGTATCTCATGGGTTTCAATTTTGACAGTGGTTTCAACACTTTGTATATGTTCACTAAAGTTGCAATCTATATATTCTGTCTTTGTACGACTTATTTTAAAGCCTCTAGATTCTAATGTCCTCCGCCATCTCTCAAGCTCCAATAGCATATACTCGTACCACTCAAATTGAAGTGAATTCTTTGCAGCTAGGGATTTACTTGATTTGAGCATTTTGAATCAAGCAAAGTTGAGCCCATCTCCTTTCCAAGGTCAGCAGCTCCTAATTACGCTACTGTAAATGGATTTAATCATATTATAGTGGTCATCAACACCAATATTGGACAATACTGGGGGATCATTTGTCTATACTTAAAAGCTCCTTTTACATTAGCCCATTGGTTGAGAGTTTCATTCTCACCCATTTTTCAATTGTTGGATCCGTTTTTCCTTGCGTCTGACGGCAATTATTGCCCTGCACTTGCGAATGGTCCTGTCCCTGTGCTTGCAAGTGGTTCACTTGGCCTTCTAGGAGCCCACCACCTCGGTCTGTATTAGAAAACCTTACCCGTTCCTGATTTATATTATTCATTTGTCGCACATTCCTGGATCCGGCAAATGGTAACTATGATTTACTACCAAGTAGTCCATATAGTCCATTCATTAGTACCAAATGGTAATATCAAAAACATATCATTAAAGTTGGTACTGAGGAGAATTAGAAAAGACCATTCTCATCCAAACAGTCCATGGCAGTCCTTTTCATTTGAAAGAAGTTTATGTGCTATCCATTCCACGGCGAAGTCCTACGGTAGTGGTAGCTGATTGGTGTAAATACTAGTGGAAAATGGACCCCACATGCTAATGGCATAGGCGGGCCATGCAATCTCTTCAAAAAAATAATGGAAAATCGGACTTCAAAGCATGTGGAACCCATTGGCATCCCAGATTAACCCTGCCACGTAAGAAAGAAGGAAATTGTGGCAGATTGGGGGTGCTTCATGTCACATCAGTTTGTGTATATTTTCCAAACATAGTCAGCA
This sequence comes from Sextonia rubra, assembly GCA_037013555.1. NCBI lineage: Eukaryota > Viridiplantae > Streptophyta > Magnoliopsida > Laurales > Lauraceae > Sextonia > Sextonia rubra. The sequence continues at coordinate 14,130,048 of JASUAD010000001.1, read as the reverse complement.
GGTAAAAGAGTTGCATGTGGAACACTAACAGGTGGAAACAAAGCTTTGCCCATCACCTCACCCATTTGATTATGATGAAATTGAATCACAGCTAGATGTAGGCCCCATCTGCAAGGTGTCGGGAGTACCATGGGCGGAAGAGGGGGGGGGGGGGTGGGGGGCGCGCTGGCTGCTTTGTGTTAAGGAGAATTTATATATTTATATTTATATATAATTTTTTTTAAAAAAATTATTTAAAAAGGAAGTTTATGTCCCTTCCGACATGGCTAATAAAAATATGTCTCCTCATAAATGCAATGCAAAAAATGAGAAATAGCTAATTTAAAAAATATGCTGATGACACGTTTTAAAATTTTATAGGCTAAAATATATATATATATATATTTTTTTTTTTTTTTGTGAAAAAACACTTAAGGAGTTTCATAACATGACCATATTATATATATGGAGATTGTTGTTATTATACATCATTCTATCACCATGTGGTTAGGGACAATGATGTGACTTTTTCTTTTTACATATAAAAATTCTTCTTTTTCATAATACTATAAATAACTTTTTTCCTTTTGCATATGAATCTTTCTAAATATGCATTTGTCCATACCACATGATAAAAAAATGATGCATAGTAGTATTCCCCATACATATATATATATAAGATTCTCATGGAGATACTATTATCAATGTCGGTCCCATTGATAAATTGTTTATTATTAACCTGGACTATTATACGTTGTATTCTCATTAAATTTAAAGTATTCAAAAATAAATTTAAAAAAAATTAGATTTCAATGTTTTTTATTAAGTATTTTAATGTGTTGCTGGTGATTAGTCCATTGGGATTAAAACGTTAATTTATTTATTTATTTGATTCTTATCAGGTGTTGATGATTATTGTGTAATACTATTAAATTAAAGGAAAAGGAATTAGTTATTACTATTTAAGTGTTTCTCAAATCAGGTATGATTTACAATTTTGTGTTTGTACGCATACAATTTTGTACAAATAAAGATGTACCTATGCCATTGTCTCTATGAATATCATTATTTATACTGAGAAGTATTAAAACATTTGAGATGTACTTTATTTTTTTTGCCCAGGCTCAGCACGAGCATTGATGGGCCTCCTCAGGTAAACATTTTAAGTTATTGATTAACATCATAGCTGTGTTCAAGGAGAAGATAGAATCAATCTATGGATATAATAATTAATTTTCTATTTTGCAATAAATATATTTTCTCCAAAGAATTGCTATCTAATGCTTTGGATATGATTTTTATGATTCTTTTGTATGTAGAACTATTTCGATAAACTCTTAATCAAAATTTCAAATTTAAGAATAAATTAAAATATGCTATAAGTCAAAAATGGGACTTGCATTTGTAGAAGGTTTTTTAATATGTTTTTTATAGTAAATTTTAAATTTTATCATAATTTATATTTTGCACGGGCCTTGGTTGCTGGTACATATATATATTTGTGATATAAATATAGTTAGACACTTCTTTTTTAGACCTAACAAGGTCAAAAAAGTGTCATGAGTGTAATGGTTTGTCCTTTTACACGTTAATACCTTTCAAAAAAGAAGTGTACCTCACCATTTCTGCGAGGGATGTATGTACATGAATATTATCCATATAATAGGGTCACGTTACAAAACTTCCCCGGCGTTGTTCACAAAAAAAAAAAAGCCCCTTTTTTAGCCTATGAGATTTTAACACATGTCATTAACATCTCCTTAAAATTAGTTATTCCTTAATTTTTGCTTTACACTTATGAGATGACAGATTTTTATTGAACATATCGAAAGAGAGCATAAACTCTCATTTTTTAAATAGATACTTTTTGAGAATTCCTCATATATATATATACTTTGGTACATCCTTTTAATGGCAAACCCTTAATGGATGGCCCCGCCAACAAAATAAAAAAAATTAAATACTAGTAATAAAATGTGGGTTTCCAAAAAGGAAACTAAATAATAGTTGATTTTAGGTAAGAAATCAAATGAAAGAAGAAATGGAAGAAAAAAAAAAGGAAAGAAGAAAGGAAATAAAATAAAATAAGGGATTAATGATAGAAAAGAAAATAGAAAACTAAGAACCCACTTTAAGAATTGCCGTCAAGGTAGTAGCTCAATTGGTTTAAACCTTGGATTTGCTTCACATGATCTTGAGTTTGACTCCCACCCTTTGCAATATTCAGGTACTATGTGTGCAGCCTTGTAAGTATACTAGGGAAGGTTCCTTACACATCAGAATCATGTCACCACCAGGCCAGAGGCCAAAAGTCGGGGTCATTAAAAAAAATTCCACCATAGATAGATTTTTTTTTTGCAATGTTTAATTTTGATTAATAATATCAAAATTAAATGGTTTGGATCTCAAACATGTGTCATTACCATTGATTACCTTTTGTTTCTTATATAAAAGTATATATAAAATAGAGAAGAAAACCAAGAACTACTTTAAGAATGGTTTTCTTTTGCCTAATAGCATTTACAATTGTTATTTTACTAGTCCTCCATGCTTTGTTATGTCTTTTCAAGTAATGAAACTCATTATTGAAATCCAACTCACCAGGGAATAGTCTTTGCTCGTTAAAATTGGGTAACATTCGGGCTGGAAACCAAAGGTCTAAAGGCTGAGCTGGTGAGGGATACCTTAGATCATTAAAAAAAATCACTTTCTAATTATGTTACACTATCATGAAAAACTTTAATCCAATTAAAGTTATATCCATTGTAAACAAAAAATTCTTGGTTTCGCACCTAGGGAGTACACCTCGAGGGTGCTCGCTGAAGCTTTTCAATGAGGAAAGATACCACTAGTGAGATAGCACACCCTCAAGTCAAGAAATGTGCCTCCCCAAATGCAAACTATAGGAAGAAAGGTAAGAACATGCACCTTTTACCACATGGTTTTGGAAACTATATACGACTGATGGAAAAACCTTTATGAACCTTATATATTGGTTTATGAAGGTTTTTGAGGGATCTCTTGAATGCTAAATAATCAGACATTATGTAAATGCAATAGAAATTAAATCAATCAACACAATATATACCACAAGAAAAGTACAATTTTAATGTGCAAAACCCAAACCGGGTAAAAAAAAAACCCCAAATCCAATAAGGATCAATTTTTAAGTAAAGTTAAACAGTTACAATATATACTCCAACTCTTTTTGCATTCAAAGATTGAGTTTTTCTTGCCGCAACTCCTTATGCTTACGGACACTCATTCACCGTACTCTACTCTCTCCTTGATCAACTCACACCTTGATCACGCAAGATTGCTTCAAAACTTCTACAAGAGACGTAAAAACAACTACTCTTTAAAACAAAATTTCAACCTTTCAACTCTTAATGAAAGCTCTAGAGAAAATAATCTCCAATGTGCAATATGCACTAAGGTTAATAAGATCTGCACTTAAGGTTGAGAGAGAAGCCCTTTAAATAGCTCCAAATTTGTGCATCATAATATTAATTCAACCAGGATAGGAATTGACACAAAATAGGAAACTCCCACTTAAAATAGGAATAGAAATCCCATAGGTCGGTGGAAATATTTCTGTTATCCGATTGATCACCCAAGCATCTGATAAATCAAATTATGGTTCTGACTTAAACTCGATCGATCACGCAACCTACGTTTAGTTTTTCTGATTTTCTTCTCTTCAGTTCTTTTGGTGACTCAAACCATAGTTCATCTTCAAGAATATAAAATACTATGCAATGGACGTAGAGTTTTGACTAACTCATGAACTAATCAACATACAAAAAAAAAATCCTTTCAATTTACTATTGATATTTTAAATTATTTAATTATTTTAATTAATAAAAGACATATTGCCTTCATTGTTTTTGAAGTCGTTGTTGGTCATCTAATTCAGGACACAAGGACATATGAAGTGTGCGAGAGGACATGAGTTTGAGTCATTTTCATAGCGGAAAAAAATTATTCTAAAAGTCTTCAATAAGTGAATATAACAATACAACATAATATATATGGAGGAAGGGATTGTCGGTTTTGTCACCCATCTGTGAAGGGATTGATTACCAGCTTCTCCCCTTGCCAGAGATGGTTTCTTCCCTGCATGAGCTGGCATTATCTCCCATGGCTGGAGTCTCTTATTGGTTGCTTGGACATAGTTCTCGTACATTTTAAAAACGTTTGCAAAAATTCAACATCAAACATGGCCCAAGGTTTCAAAAGTCAAGCAATACCAATCTGTTTCAGCTGAGTTTTAAAACAATTGGTATCGCTTTTTATCTAGATTAGGATAACTTTTCTACATGGCGCATCATAATTTGATCACAATCAACATAGATGCCTTAAAGTTTATTAATTTTTTGTGTTACGACTTGATGCGCTTTTTATCGTGGGCCGAAGAGGACAGTTGTTCTGCAAATGGTGGATAGGATTGAACGCGGCTAAACTAAAGACAAAATGAGTTGAGCTTACTATCTAGGCTGAATTCAGTCCAAGAATCTAAAAATAAGGCCCATGTCTAGCTGAATATCGTTTAACTTATCAAGTTGGGCAAGTTCGAGTCCTTGAGAAGACATGAAAGGCCTCGCCCATTCGTAAATGGATGCCAAAATCTCAAAAGGGGGTCCAGTACATGGCCAAAAAGACCTGCCATTTTCACACCGAAGTTGGCCAGCCATGTGTTGCCCCCGCTGCATCCAGGTGGGTCAGAGAGAGGATGAGTAAGTATTTTTTTTCTGTGGATCCACCTGTTTGAAAGACAATCAAGGGAATAAAAGGAATGGATAGATTTGATTGTGGATTAGGGTTGGGCCTATTATCACTCTAATCAAATGATCAGCATTATACAATGCTTGTACATATTTTGCTTTTTTTAGATCTAACCAAGGATAATGGTTAGGTCGGTGTCAAATTAGAACCAATGCTAATTCATGAAGGGAAGGTGTGCTTATTGCTGGATTGGATTGAATGAGGTGATCAAATCACTCGACTAAATTGTCATATGCACTATTGCAATTCAACAGTGAGTATCACTCTGATCAGCTATGTCTCTAAGCACTGGGGGAGGAATTTATCCAACAGTTAGGATTGAGTAAAATGGGCCTCTCACATCGGTCTTCATTTACCATATTGCTCATATTGATATCTTCATCAATAGGGATGCAAACTCAGCAAATGAAAAGCTTGGAAATTTGGGTTTTAAAAGGGGGACTAAATGATCTGTTGGGTTGTTCTAGTCTTTCGGTAAGGATATAACTGAGCTGGGCCGAGTTTCACCATGAACTGAGATCAAGCCAAACCATTAATGAGCCAGACAGGCTTTAGGTTGGACTAAGCTTGTGAGCTTATTGGGCTAACACAAGAACTTATTTGCAAGGTAGCCTCAAAAAGTTGAGCTTTTTTTGTATTATCAATTCATTGATGTAATTAGATCAATGCTCATACACTATTTTGACAGCTTTCTTTATTACTTTGTAATTAGATCAATGCTCATACACTACTGGCTCCGTGGTTGGTTGCCTAGTTTGAAAAAATTAGATTCCCATATTTAAATAAAGAGCTTTTCAGATAAAAATCTCAATGAATTTCCATATTAAAATATATTGAATTTCCATATGGATCCAAAAAGTTGACTTGCTGAATGGCACTACTTGCATGTTAAAATAATAAAATCATAATTTAAAATAGTAAAATTCGGTGGTGAGGCCCATTCATTGGAAATCCAATCCTCTTAAAATAAAATACTTCCAAATATATGAGGTATACCTAAATATTCCCCCAATAGAAGTAGATTTGACTATGGGATTGATTGTTTGACAAGAAACGTGACAAGACAATATGAAAAAGACATGCATATTCATTAATTATTTTCTTTATCAATGGATTAATCATACAGTGGGACGCTATTTATTTTGGGCTGCTTGAATATCGAATGAGCAAGCTTTTTTGTAAAGTCTCGCCATGTCCACTCAGCAATTTTAATGGTTTTGTGCAGCTGGTCTACCATAGGGAAGGAGAAGAGAAAAGGCATTTGAAATCCTCGGCCAACAATGACAAGGGTGGGTTGAGAAAATTCAACTTAAGGGGCTCTATGTAAAAGATATATTGAGGAAGGGGCACATGTAAAGAAAAAAAAATAGTAATTTTCATAATTTGCAAGAGATTCTTCAAAATTTTGAACATTTTTCAAAGATGGGTGAAACTGCATCACATAAACCCCTGTACCTCAACTGAGATATACAAAACACAACTCACACATAAAAAATAATAGAGATTAACACATGTCAAAGACACAACTTACACTAAGTTATACATGCAAGGAGGGTAGCTAGGTTTGAACTCATGACATTTCAATTACAATATGTACTCTTTGCCACTAAGAAGCTGCTCTCTTATTTTTAAATTATTATAGTGAAATCACTATTTTAATTTTTTTACTTTACTGAGGAAGAAAGTAGCCCTCTTAAGAGCAATTTGTTTGGCCACGCTTTCAATGAAAAAGAAGGGAATAGAGTGCAGAAAAATTTGAATCCCTATTTTAGCCGTTTGGTGCAATTATGAAAGGGGAAGAATTTCCTCCTCTCTTTTGCCTATTTTCATTGTACGGGTAGAGAAGCTGTTGCCAGTCAAAAACACGAGCCAGAGCCACGGAAGAAAAAAAAACCAAGGGCTTACACCAACGACTCTTTAGATTTCCGTGGAAGAGGAAGCGTGAAGATGTGTGTAATCCAGATAGGGAAGGAGAAGGGAAGGGTTCCGAAATCCAACTTCGTCGAGCGTCGACATGCGTGCAGTTGTTTTTCCTGAGGCGGCCAGTCCCACTCAAGGGCAGTCAACAAAGCAGTTATTACAAGACTGCATTATTCCGAATCTTGCTGCTGCCAAATAAGGTGATTTCATTAGTGCGGAATCAATGTTAGGTTTGCAACTGTGCATAGTATATGGCCTTTTTAAACTCGGAGAATGACCCAACACCAGAGAGCTGAAAGCCTGAAAGTGAAGGGTTTTTATTTTATTAGATGGCGATTAGTTTCTCTCAAGTGGCATGAGTGTTAGGTGTGCAACTGCAAACCATGTTGGGTTGGAAATTGCCACAGATTTATTTAGTATGATTTGTGTAAGTTTGGTGGGGTGATATTTAAGAACCAAGGGACACCATTTTAAGATTTATTCATTGTGCATTTACATAGATGAAGTGGTTGCCAATTGAGGGATTAATTCTGTGAGGACAAAGACGTCAAGGACACCCATATCATAAAAATAAAAAAAAGACCTCAGTGACTTGTCAATCTCAATCAACTTAGGCAAATTATGCGAGTCATGGATTTTTGGCACATTTTCTAGATATGTTCGGACCTTTTGCTCATCACATTTTCTAGATATGTTCGGACCTTTTGCTCGCCCAACCAATTCAAAGTCTTGGACATGAATTAAAATCTCAATCTGGTGGGTTGATATTTGGTGCTGGACTCAACTGAAATAAGTTGAAAAAGATTTGACTAAATACTACGCCTGGCGTTACAATTTATTGTGAAAAAAATATTTGAATACAATTATTTGAGGAATTTGGTGGATCTAGATAAGGAAACTACTACATGCGGCCGAAAATCTATGTGCATTTCAGTGATTGAAAATATTTGCGTATTCGTTTGCCTGTTGTCTTTCATATGAGAATGGAGTGTTCCAACCCTATGACCCCCTTATGTTTATATATGCAAGTTTCAAAGAGTTATACTTACTGGACGTCCACTAATCTTATTGAAAGTTTTATTGTGCGGCTAGATCAAGTTTTATAATAAGTAGAATTGTATTCTTTTTTGACATCTGCCTTGTTTGACTTGACATAAGACCCATGGCATGTGGACTACATAATTTATTATAGAATTTTGTTTGAAGGATTTTAAAATGAATTTGAAATTTTAGATATTAGAGCATTAGAGTTTTTTATTTTTTATTTTAATTCACACCATAAACTTGAGAATTCGGCAAATGAAAAAGTCCAAGCACAAAAATTTAATGGGTTCTCAGAAGGTCAGAAGATGATCTGAATTGACTTTAAAATGGCCCAAAATTCAGACAACTTGCAATGCACATCACATTTCACAGGGAACAACGATCAGCAGACGAACCAGAAAAACCCACATCACCATCCGATGCATGGAAGATCCCGTCCACACAATCCTTGGCAAGTGGGCCATCCATCCATCCATCCATCCACTGCATCCACAATTCAATTTCCGAAACGGCGCTACCAGCAAGTTACTGGCATTCTTCTAGTTTCAAGAAAAATAGGTGGCAATCAATCAACCCGCAAAACGCCACGTAGCCTCAACAGCGAATCTATGTTCGCATCTCCGCTGCAGAAGAAGAAAGAAGAAAGAGAGAGAGCTCGGACAGGTGTCGACAGAAAGAGAGAAGAAACCAATCAAATCAGAAGCGATGGAGATGGAGCCGGTAACGGGGAAGAAAGTGTTGATGAATGGGGCACTGTGGGTGGAGGAATCGTGACCGTTGATCCGAAGCCGAGCAAGGGAATCGTGTCGCGAATGGTGGATGCACTGGAGAAACTGATAGTGTGGGCCATGTACGACTCCTCGGAAACTCAATACTATCTATCTGGGAATTTCGCGCCTGTGGTGGAAGAGACCCCACCTTGCGAAAATCTCCCGGTCAGAGATTATCCTCCCACTTCTCCTTTTTCCTTTCGGGTCTATTTGTTGGCATTGAATGCATAAGGATTGAGTACATGAAAATTCACAGGTAAATGAGCTTCGGTGATGAAGTGGGTTGTTTTGTTCTAATAGGATTGCTTGAATGGAGAGTTCGTCAGAGTGGGTTCCAATCCAAAGTTTGCTCAAGTGGCTGGATATCACTGGTAAGCATTGAATTTTGACAAAAGATCAATGATAAATTTATTTCCCTCGTACTTTGACTTGATTGCTAAGGGCTTCATCAAATTTAGACTTTTGCACTAAACACTGGACTTGCAATTGACGTGAAAATGTGATGGGATCGCTTTATTTTGACTTAAACTTCTATTTAAACAAAAACACAACTGGCAAACTCCAGACAGAACAAAACAAAGTAACTCCAAACACAGTCAACAAAGCATATAAAAACTTACCCAAGTCAAAGTAACAGCAAGTGAACCCCACAAGTCATGTTGACACATGTAAAATTCACATGAGCAAATTTTACATAAAATATGTAAAGTTCTCTAATATATTCATCTGCATACTATTTATATTTATATGTAAAGTCCATTTTCGTATCTTTTGGATACATGGTGTGGTGAGGTGAAGCTTAAAATCAAAAGAGAAGAAAATATAGTGGGTTAAATCATAATATGATGAGATTTTATTTTTATTGGTTTGAGAATGAATCTTTTTTACATTTTGTATTAAAATTAGATATTTTTTTATCAGGGTGATGAAAAAGTAGCTTTTTTAACTTTTTGTGTAAAAGGGTAGAAGAATTTTTTGAAATATAATATTTTGATTTGACTCATTTAATTTATTGTGTCTTGAAATGACCCCTCACTTCAACTTACCAGTGAAGTGAATTTATCAAACACACCTAAGCTTCAACCCTTTGCAGTGGGTGCATGTGTATGTAGTCCAACAGTGCCTATTGGGGTAGGTGTACCCAAGGATTTGGATTCATTGTGGGTGGGCCTCCTTAGAGGTTCCTTTTCAGAAAAATAAGCAACCTTTTTTTTTTTCCTTGAAAAACTTTCCTCTCTTGGCGGTCTCATTCCATTTGCAAGTAGATTTTTCATCCCAACTTTTAGTTATAATCTTTCAAAGAAGAAAAGAGAAAAAAAAAAAACCAAAATGTTAATTGTGTACATACTAAATTGTATTCATTAAGGGCCTTTTGATCTACAAGTGGAAATCATTTTTATATATTTATCTGTATCTTTATATGTCATGTTTTGGGCACAAAAAGTTTTATTTTCCTGAGCTTTACACTAGTTCTGGTTTTGCTGTTTATGTATCTGCAGGTTTGATGGTGATGGGTATGTGTCGGCCTCATTCCAAGAGACTTGAATTTCTTTCTGCTTTTTTGTTAATTTTACATGCTTAAGGAGGGTACTGGTGTTCTAGAGTAAGCAACAAATCGAATAACCACTTTAGATATTCTGCTTTATGAGACTTCTAAGTCCTTAGCCTTTCCGACTGGCTTACCTTCCGTAACATTTACATAGTTACATGTGAATGCAATTACTATGATGTTTGCCTTTTCAAACATATTCCATTTACTCAATGATAATTACCTGCAGTCATTTAGACCGGTGTTAGTTTTATCTTGTGACAGAATTATCAGGACCCCTTGATATACATTGATCTGTTCTCGAGCTATTGGTGTTTCTAGTTATTAGCATGAATGATCTTTTATGTTTGCTGCCCTAACCATTGGATTTCTCAAGTTGCTAACCAATACACCCAAAACGCCTAGGCGTTAAAGGTGTGGCTAATAAATACTTAACACACCCACTCGGATAGGTCACTACTCGGGCTTTAATCACACGGCCATCCAAGATGCAAAATGGGGCATCTTTGCCCTACGCAGATGCGCTTGCACACAAAACGCAACATGTTGCCTTTTTTTTTTTCCTTGCATGGATTCGAACCCTGAGCGTGTTGACTTTGATACTATGTTATGAGTCATAAACCAAACCAAAAGCTCTAACTTGAAGGTGGAAGGCCCAAATATGTATATTAAGCCAAGTCAAAACTCATAACTCACTGCTAGGCGATGTGGGTTTCCTAACACTCTCGTGAATGGGCCTGCTGCGTGGGCTATTTAAGAAATTGGCTCTGATACCATCTTAAGTTGCTAATTAATACACCCAAAAATGCCTAGGCGTTAAAAGGTGAGGCTAACAAATACTTAACACTCCCACTCGAGAGGGACACCACCCAGACTGGAATTAGAAGCCCGCCCAAGACGTGGAATAGGGACTCTTTGCTCTACGCAAATGCGCTCGCACACAAAACGCAACATGTGGCCTTGTTTTGCCGTGCATGGATTTGAACTTGGGACGTGTTGGTTGTAATATCATATTATGTACATAAACCAACTCAAAAGCTCAAACTTGAAGGTGGAAGTCCCAAACATGTATATTAAGCAAAGTTAGAACCCATTGCCAGGCGATGTGGGATGTGGGTTTCCTAACACTCCCCCTTACGTGCGGGCTTAATAGATTTCATGAATGGGTCTACCACGTGGGCTACACAAGAAATTGGCTTTGATACCATCCAAAGTTCCTAACCAATACACCCAAAATGCCTAGGCATTAAAGGTGAGATTAACAAAAATACTTAACACCCCCACTTAGGTAGGACACTGCCAAGACTTGAATCACACACTCGCCCAAGACGCTGGATGGGGCATCTTTTCCTTACACGGATGCGCTTATACACATAACGCAACATGTGGCCTTTTTTTTTTCCTACATAGATTCGAACCCGGGACATGTTGAGTTTGATACCATGTTATGAGTCATAAACCAACCTAAAAGCTTGAACTTGCCACGACCCGAGCCTAAGAAATTGGGGATTAAATTTAAACCTAATCAGTGACACACGTACTCCCATGCATACACACCTAGACTTAGTTCAAGTGCACACACACAAGGAAAATCACACATGCAATAGACAGTTGTACACGGAAGCTGTAAGTATCATTGCATTAATAAGAGGATACACTAAAATATAAAAACAACATCTACAAAAGATAACATGAGACCAAGTCTTTACAAGAGTAAAAAGGAAGTTTCTATAATACACAAAAATGCAGGGAGATATACTCCAATACAAAAACAAGATGCATTCCACATATCACAATGAGGACTATCCTAATGCCGTGCCGCTCTCTTGGGTCGATTAATCAAACCCACTCATCTAGCCCTGGTAGGGCTTCTATGATCTCCTTTGAAGTCTTGCCGACCGGCGAGGGATCGGGATCTGAGCCTGCAACACCAAGGACAACTAGTGAATACGACAATTCAGCAAAGCATAAGCAACAGTAAGATAACACGAGTTGTATCTACAGGAATTATTAACAGGTGATTACACATAGAGTTCTAATTTAGTATACGAAGCAAATTGTGCATGTGAATAAAGCATGATATAAGAATCATTGAACAGATATATTTTATTAGGTGGTTACTACAATTGTCATATCATCCCTCTAGGGATCATGCGTTGAAAACACCATCGATAGGGCCAAGGTACGAATGAGTCTCTAGTTCCTTGGGTCCAGAAGCCTTAAGACAAGAGCACACTGCAGCGGCATAAGCAAGCTACACCAAAGTTAACCCCGTTGAGTATCATGAGGCTGAGGCTGAATAGAGTCAGACCGTGTTAATCATATCATATAATGCAAGTCAATTCAATTCAGGTCCAAGTTGTACATGTATCAAAATGTACCACAATAAACTTAATCACAAATAATATGATCGTTCAAGTCAAATCAAATACAAGTCAAAGTAATAGTAGAAGAATGGAAGGCAATAACCGGAGCCAACATGCTATGCAATTCGAGTCATTTTCATGGAATCACGGTAGTTTACTAGCCAACCCTAAGCTAGTTGTCCATTGTTTCTAACTGTGCATGATGATGTAGTTTTAAGTTGTTCGATACACAATTGTCCATCTTTTTGGTGTTACATTGTATCGAGAAGGTGTGTCGAAGTCCCTTAAACCAACACCCATAGGGAGGTGCTTAACAATTGGACAACACACATGAATGAGTCACAACCCTCAAGACCATTCATGATATTCATGTATTCCATTGGACAAGTTAAGGGGTATCGGAACCAACATGAAGGCTCTATAAGGTCTCTTTAATTATACCTAGCTTTTTCCTTCATTTTCAGTGGTCTCACGGCTTAGCCGTATTCTGCACTATAGCTCAGCCTTGGTCCCCCAGAATGTCTTCCGCAATTATGGTGAGCCACGGTTGAACCGTGCATTCTCTTGCGACTAGACCATGATTGTTCTATGGTTTAGCCACGGCTGGATACGGCTTAGCCGTGGCTGGACTGTAGAAGGATTTTTTGTGTTTCCATCTCTCGGGACATCAAGCTGTAGCTTGACTTACGGTTAGGTCACGGCTAGCCTATGGCTCAGCCGTAGTACATCCTACGGCTTAGCTATAACTTAGCCGTAGTGTAATTAACAGTTTTGCTGCTCTCGGGAGTTTAAGCCGTGGAACTCCTACGGCTTAGCCGTAGGCTTCAAAAATTCTGCAACTGGAGAAATTCACATACAGTTCCAAATTTCATGAATTTGATATAGGTAGAAACAAAACATATGATATGTCCAGAAGGGCTGTAAAACACAAGAATTTTGAAAGATTGAGAAGAATAATAACAATCATAGTCTACCAACATTTGTTCATCCATAAAGTGTGTATACTTGCCTTCACTTGAGTTTTTCCAGTTAATCTCTGTCCCTGGGCTAATATTGGATGTCGATATGGAACCCTAGTAGCCATGCATGCAAAAAGTGAGAAGAGAGGAGTGCATGCAATTAATGGAGAGGACTCTATACTCATAGATGTTAGAATGAAACAAATTCTTACCTTAGACCACACAAAGAGATGAACTGTGAAGTTGGATCCTTTCAACAAAGTAAGGAAAAGAATTAAAGAAGAAGTCATTGAGAGGAAGAGAACAGACTCACATGGAGGAAAGAGAGAATGAGATGAGAGAAAGAGTAAGTCGGTGCTCTTTCTCCTTATATAAGACACGTATGTAATGAAGTTATAAGAAAGTCCAAAGGTTTAAGGAAATTACAGTTTGAGTCAAATAAACATCCAATGGAGACAAACGAAGTCATTTGCATGCGAGTCAATTACAGAAATCAACAAGCTTAACGAGATGCACATGATAACACCAAGATGATGCATAAATGGCGAAATCTTACAAAGTCTAAAATTACGAAAAAGGGCTTGTGTCTACCTAATTCAGGTTAAACTCAACCCAACTACCTATCCATGACCCGAAACGTAACTCAAAATGACAAAACGACATGCACGAAACTAATTCATTGGTAAATGACCAAAAAGAACATTAATTAGTCGCTAAACTGGAATAATTAGAGTCGGAGTGTTACAGACCTTGAAGGTGGAAAGCCCAAACATGTATATTAAGCCAAGTCAGAACCCACTGCTGGGCGATGTGGGTTTCCTAACACTCTCCTTTATGTGTAGACCCAATAGATTTCGTGAATGGGCCTGCTACATGGGCTATATAAGAAATTTGCTCAGATACCATCTTAAGTTTTTAATCAATACATCCAAAATGCCTAGGCGTTAAAGGTAAGGCTAACAAATAGTTAAAACTCCCACTTGGGCAAGACATCGACCGGACTCAAATCACACACCCACCTAAGACATGGAATGGGGCCTTTTTGCTCTACGCAGATGCGTTCACACACAAAATGCAACATGGTGCTTTTTTTTGCCCTGCACAAATTCGAGCCTAGGATGGGTTGGCTCTAATATCATGTTATATATCATAAACTAGCCAAAAAGCTCGAGCTTGAAGGTGGAAGTCCCAAACATGTATATTAAGCCAAGCCAAAACCCATTATTAGTTGATGTTGGATGTGGGTTTCTTAACACTCCCCCTCACGTGCGAGCGCATCAGATTTTATGATTGGGCTTACCACGTGGGCTACACAAGAAATTGGTTATGATACCATCTCAAGTTGTTAGCCAATACACTCAAAATGCTTAGGCGTTAAACGTGAGGCTAAGAAATACTTAGCACCCCAACTCAGGCTGAATATTGCCCGGACTCGAATCACTCATGCGCGCAAGACGCGACATGGGGCCTTTTTTCCCTAACACATGCACCAGCACACCAAATGTAATATGTGGCCCTTTTTTTGCCCTTCATGGATTTGAACTTTGGACGTGCTAGCTCTGATACCATGTTATGAGTCATAAACCAACCCAAAAGCTTAGACTTGAAGGGGGAAGGCCCAAACATGTATATTAAGCCAAGTTAGAACCAATTGGTAGGCGATGTGGGATGTGGGTTTCCTGACGGAATTGTCCACCTAATTTGTAATTACCTCATGTATTCAGACCAGAATTATTTTATTTTATTTTTTTAATTCCAAGAACCAAAAACTCTCATTTTCAGTTTGGACTTAGCTCTAGCTGCTACCAACTTGTATATGTATAACTTGGTAAAGTTATGCTGAACCCCTGTTTTCTGTGACAGTGCTTTCATCCCCAACTTTCACTACATTGAAAGAAAGTATGAAAATGGGCTTATGAAAACCCTGCTTCGATCATAGATTGGCAACTGCATTGATTTGGCTGATATGTATAGAAACTTGTCCGAGTTGGTCCCAGTCGCATGGAGTATCATGATCCATCCAAGACTTATGAGTTTCTGCCTTGTAGTTGTGGACTATATACATGACCTCATAGGTGCAAAATCTAGGTGGGTTTGGCTGAACCAAATGGCTTCAGCCAAATTTTATTTCTATGAATCTTTTAGGGTCCTGACTTGTCACTAATTGTATTCAGTTCATTGAAGATGTTTGGTTTTGCATTGGTTCATCTTGCTTGGGTTATAGTATGATTACTTTTAAGGCCAAGACCCATGTTCTCACTCCTGATTCACCCAAATTTCAAGATTAGTTATGTGGTTCTAGATGTGTAACATTTTCACATAATAATGTTGGACCTTGAAATCTAATGAATTCTTATTGCCATGAGTTCATATTTATGCTGTATTATGCATTGGCTTTTTTTTGCTGCTGCTTTTCTTTTATTTAATCCATCTTTGAAGACTGACTTGTGAATTATTGTCTCCACCTTTAAATGTGGTATGTTACCCAGAGTCTTGACACTCTAATGGGTGCAAATGTCCAACACATAATGTTTAAGTATAAATCCCATAATCCAACAATTCATATCTGACACATAATGTTCAAGTATAAATCCCATAATCCAACAATTATCTATTGTTGTAATCAGACTAAGGATGATGTCCATGCTTAGGAATTATAACTCGGCATGTTATGAAGTAACTAACTGCAAATTTTTAGCGCATTCTAGTTCTCCATGTGTATAAGGAGGCAAATAGGCTGTTAGATACGGGGCCTAGACATGGAGTAAGTAACCAATTGAAGACCCAGTAAGAAGTAATATCACCACCCATATCCATTTAAAGTCGTACATATTTGTGTCCAAGATGTCCCACAATCCAATAAACCTTTCTTAAGAATCAAAATTAACTATTGATTTTGTTGTTACGTTACTTCCTTTGTTGCAGAGAGCAGGTGGTTTGGTATTATCTTTAGATTAGACTTGGAAAATGATTTATCTGATTTGTTGAACTGAGATATAGAAGATAGTTTATTTTGATGAATTGGGAATTTGGAATGATTAGATATTTTCTTCAATCATTTTTGTTTCCTCTTATTGCTCCCGACTGTTGTATTGTCTTTTCTCTTCATCCTCCATATTTTGCACCTGTTTCACACAACCTACATGACTATCTTGGATTTTGGTTGGAAATGTTTATTGAATGAGTGCTCGTATGTAGGAAGAATTCTGATTTTCTTATTGCAGAATGGTTCATGGTATGCATATTAAAGATGGAAAGGCAACCTATGTTTCACATTATGTGAGGACATCACACTTTAAGCAAGAAAAGTTTTTTGGAGGAGCAGAGTGTATGAAGGTAATCCAGGAAAAAATGCTATTGCTTACTGGGTTGTAGACTTGTATTTACTACATGAATTCTGTAGGTTTTTCATTTATCTTTTCTCTTCTATTGTTGAGTAAAACAGTCAACATCATATTCAGAAATACACATGCATACTTTTAGTACAAAATGGTGCTCTTGTACTCCTTTATTGCCTATATATACCTTTTTCACTTTAACTATGGGTTATCTAAGTCCCATCTATACAACGGTTGCATAGTGTGTTAGGTTTTGGAACCTAACGTTAAACTTCATTTATTTTTATTTACTTTTGTTGAATATAAAAGCTCATATCACTTTGTACTAGATCTATGTTGGTAATTGCTAAATGGTAACTTATATTTTGAAGTTCTTATATTCATCGTATTTTTCATAATAGATTGGAGACCTTAAGGGGATTTTTGGACTTTTTATGGTTAACGTGCAAATGCTTCGAGCAAAACTGAAAGTGCTGGACATTTCATATGGAACTGGGACAGGTAGTTTCTTGGATAATGAGAGGTTATTTATCTATTGCTTTCTGCTTATTTCTTTTTCAATGCTAAATATCCTTAAACAAACTTAGCTTTCCAGTAGCAATTAGAGAAGTACACTTCCTTTTATTATCTTGGTTTGACACTTTTAATTTAAGCACATCATGTACTGAACTTAGCCAATTATTTGCAACCAAATGCCAGGCAATACAGCTCTGATATATCATCATGGCAAATTGTTGGCCCTTTCTGAAGTTGACAAACCTTGTAAGTTTCTTCACAACTCATTTTGGTTGGCTGTAGTGCATCTGATATTTTTCATGCCTTCTTCTTTCCTATTCTCATGAAATGTATCAAGAAACTTTTCCAAGAAGATAAAGGACTTTGGTTTATTTATTAATTCAACCGTGCCAAAAATATCAAATTATGTCAGAAGAAACTGGTCAGTCCTTGGTGACAGCTAACAAGAACAAATGGTTCTTGCTTTGTACAGAAAAAAGGTTAATATATTTGGAAGATAGAAAAAGGTTAATTGGAAAATAGAAAAAATGTCTAGTTGAAACTTGATTTATTTATTTTAGATGACCGATTGAAGATTTCATCATATTTGAAGACTCTTCATGCATGTAGCAGTACAACTTATGCTCTGGTGTACTCTGCAGATGTCCTTAAGGTTATGGAAGATGGTGATCTGCAAACCCTTGGGATGTTGGATTATGAGAAGAGATTGTCTCATTCATGTCACAACCCGAGCCCAGGGAACGGGGGTCAGAGGAACTCTAACCAATGACACACGTACTCCCGTGCATGCACACCTAGACCCCATCCAGGAATACACACACAAGGGATCAATCACACGTGCAAACCACTGTACGCGGAAGCTGTACGTATCAAGGCATACCACAAAATCAAGACATAGGAGATTACAAACTATCATGAACTGATAAGAATAACAAATACAGGAACGTATGTTATGGAAGAGGGCTCCCAAAAATCAAAATACAATAGACAGGTGTCACTCGAAGCCCATAGTGCCTTACAGAAAAATCCCCTCAATAGAAATCGGACTCAATGACTGGGGAGAACCAAAATGATGCAAACCGTACTCTGGAGGATGGATCAAGTCCACTCCTCTAGGCCGGAGGGGGCCTCGCGAGCCTCTCCTGCAGTCGGGTCGACCGACGCAGGATCGGAAGAGGGATCTGAGCCTGCAACACACAAAGACAACGAATAAGTACAACGACTTAGCAAAGAATAAGCCAACAAGAAGATAACACGAATCGTGTCTAATACTGAATAATACTGAACAATAATCATAATGCAATATCCATAGAAAGCATGTTCGTATACTAAACAATTTATGCAATGAATAAGCATGCTATCGGAATCACAACAGATAACGGTCAAAGTGGCTACTACATTGGCCATTTTCTCCCTTACGAGAGCGGACGGAATGAGAACACCAGCGACCGGGCCAGGGCACGCATGGGTCTCTAGTTCCCGGGGTCCGGAGTCCCAGGACGGAAACACTCTGCAGAGGCAAACACATAAACTACACCAAAGTTAACCCCGTCGGGTATCCTAAGGCTGAGGCTCAGTAGTGCCAATACCAATCACAGTCAAGCGGATGATGCACCTCGATCACTTATCACTTATCACTTATAGATCTCACATATCATACTGAACGAACAATAGAAAGTGCATCACATAAACTGATACTGAATGCAAATACTGAATGCATAATACGGATACTGATACGTGTAACACTCCGACCCGAGTTGACCCGGTTTAGTGGGTAATTGCGTGTGTTTTATCGCTAAGAGTGTTTTGCTTTTGTTTCTGTTTGGTTTGAGTTGTAGAGAGATCGTTTGGGTTGAGTTTGACTTGGTCTAGTTAGTTTGAGCCCTTTTTCGTAATTTTGGCTTTTGATTGACTTTGTCAGTTTCGCGTCATTTTGACGTCAGCGCGTGTATTTCATTGAGCTTGTCGTTTTTCGTAACTGCCTTGGATCCGAATGAGTTCGTTTGCTCTCGTTGGACCGTCATTTGACTCAAACTGATAATTGGATAAGCTAATTGGACTTGTTTGCAAATTTGGCTCAACTTAAGTTATAAATATCCTCACCAACTCCATCTCTCTCTCGATCGTCTCTCTCGCTCTCTGTTCGTCTCTCTCTCTCGACAGCTCTCTTTCTCTCCTTCTCCATTTCTGTTTCTGTGCTTGAGGGAGGAAGAAAGAAGCTCGTTAGTGTGTGTGATCCCGGTGGACTGAGCCAATCAGCGTGTGGATTTCGTCCGTGAGGCAAGTATAAGCTCAAGTTGTATAAACACCAATTGATATGGATTTGATTGTTGTGTTTTGATTCTTCAGTGTGTATCTCAGTGTTAAACAGCCCCTTTCAGTCAGTTCTGCTGTTATTTTGCTGTTTTCGGTGGTTTTGTGCCGTTTCTGTATGACTGTAACAAGTTCAGGAAAAAGGAGTCCGTGCACTCACGGCTAAGCCGTGAAATGTGCTACGGCTAAGCCGTAAAATGGCTTACGGCTAAGCCGAGACCCAACCGTAACCCTAACCGTAGAGCAGTACAGACTGTTAGCTGAAAATAACTGGATGTTGGCAATTTGACATTCTTCTACGGCCCAGCCTGATCTACGCCGTACATTGGCTTACGGCTAAGCCGTGGACCAGGATACGGCTGAGCCGTAGAGCAAAATACGGTTGAGCCGTAAATCCGAAGGGATATCTGGGGAACCTCAGCTCAGCCGCAGTGCATATTACGGCTAAGCCGTAAGATGCCACGGCTAAGCCGTAAGGTTACCTACGGCTACACCGTGAGACCCTGAGAATTGAATGAAAAGGGACTAGGTTTAAGCAAACGACCGTATAGGACTTTCATGTTAGAATGTAGCTAACCTGGACATGCCCAATGGAATGTTTGAATGACATGAATGATCTCAAGGGCTGTGAATCATTCATGCTGGTTATCCAGATGTTTAGCACCTCCCCATGGGTGTTGGTTTAAGGGACTTCGGTGCACACTCCAGACACTGCAACACTAGACAATGGTGCATCGAACATCTTAAAACTACATCAACATGCACGGTTAGAAGCACTGGATAATTAGTGTAGGATTGGTTTGTAATTGACCTTGATTCGTATAAGCATTCTGAATTGTACAGCATATTGATTTCGGTTATGCCCTCTTATGTGTTCTGCGCTGGACCTCTCGATTCTGTGGGAAATGCAGCAACCCCAGAGCGAAGCCCGGGCGGAACCATTCTATTATTGTTTATTATGTTTACCGTTGCTCCACTGGAGTACTTGCATCAGTTATGAGTCAGTGATTGTGATTGCTACTTAGTGTCAGCACTTCTTGTACTTGTTTATGTATATGAGTTGCATTTCGTATCCGCTTCAGTATCCGTATCAGTATCCGTATTATGTGCATGCAGTATTTGCATTCAGTATCAGTTATGTGATGCACTTCCTATTGTTCGTTCAGTACGATAAGTGATAAGTGATAAGTGATAAGTAATAAGTGATCGAGGTGCATCAGCTATTTGATTGTGATTGGTATTGGCACTACTGAGCCTCAGCCTTAGGATACCCGACGGGGTTGACTTTGGTGTAGTTTATGTGTTTGCCTCTGCAGAGTGTTTCCGTCCTGGGACTCCGGACCCCGGGAACTAGAGACCCATGC
The DNA here is from genome assembly GCA_037013555.1 of Sextonia rubra. NCBI lineage: Eukaryota > Viridiplantae > Streptophyta > Magnoliopsida > Laurales > Lauraceae > Sextonia > Sextonia rubra. The sequence goes on along the minus strand of JASUAD010000001.1, from coordinate 14,109,145 downwards.
GTGCCCTGGCCCGGTCGCTGGTGTTCTCATTCCGTCCGCTCTCGTAAGGGAGAAAATGGCCAATGTAGTTGCCACTTTGAGTGTTATCTGTTTGTGATTCTGATAGCATGCTTATTCATTATGCATTTGCACACTTGCTTAGTATACGATCATGGTTTCTATGGATATTGCATCATGACTATTGTTCAGTATTATTCAGTATTAGACACGATTCGTGTTATCATCTTGTTGGCTTATACTTTGCTAAGTCGTCGTACTTATGTGTTTGTCTTGTGTGTTGCAGGCTCAGATCCCTCTTCCGAACCTGCGTCGGTCGACCCGACTGCAGGAGAGGCTCGCGAGGCCCCCTCCGGCCTAGAGGAGTGGACTTGATCCATCCTCCAGAGTACGGTTTGCATCATTTTGTTTTCCCCATTCTTTGTGTTGGCGTCTATTGAGGGGATTTTCTGTACTTGTGAAGTGGGCCTTGAGTAATCCCTGTATTTTGATTTTTGGATTGTTGTAAGCCCGTTCTATTGTCATACGTTCATGTATTTGTTCTTATCATCAGTGTATATCGTTTTGTAATCTCCTATGTCTTTTGGTATATTTGTGGTATGCCTTGATACGTACAGCTTCCGCGTTCAGTCTTTTGCTCGTGTGATTGATCCCTTGTGTGTGCATGTTTGGACGGGGTCTAGGTGTGCATGCACGGGAGTACGTGTGTCACTGGTTAGACCTTCCTCTGACCCCCGGTCCCTGGGCTCGGGTCGTGACATACGTATTGTATGGTATCAGAGCATTGTCTCTCAGAGCTTTGTCTCTCAGGGCATTGTCTCTATCTTAGTGTGTCAGCATGTAGGCATATAGGACGTGGTGAGATTTCGTAGTCCAGTTCTGGACTGTTGTGTGGGTCCCCTTGTCTTGTGAGTCTGTGTGAGTTATCGAGTGTGTTAGCAGATTGACTTTTGTGTTTTGCAGGCTATGGCATCGGGATCTGGAACACACAACAACAATGATCAGGGAGATAACGAGAGTGGGTCAGCCGCTCCACAGCCACTTGTGAATTTCGATGAGCGCTTCTTGACTATGCTACAGGCGATCCATTCTTTGCAAGCGCAGGTCGTTTCGATCGTAGACCGACAGAGTCAAACGCCAGTTCGGCCTGCAGAGCAGCAAGTGGTCTTTCCGCCTAAGGAGAGCGATCCGAATGCGTTATACGACAAATTCAGGAAACGTGGAGCCATAGAATTCTACGGTAATGAAGATGCGTTGAAAGCTGATCAGTGGCTAGAGCATACTGGAGATCTCTTCTCTACCATCGTCTGTGACGACCGGCAGAAGGTTATGCTTACGGCCTCGATGTTTCGAGAGATGGCTAAGACCTGGTGGAAGAGCGTTAGTACAGCCTATCTGACCATGCCGAGTGAAACAGTGTGGGAGACGTTCCAGAAACAGTTTAGAAGGAAGTTCATTCCTGCTCATGTTCGACGTGTGAAGGAGGTTGAGTTTCTGGCCTTACAGCAGCAGCAGCTTACCGTCTCGGAGTACATTCACCGCTTTACCCAGTTGTCCCATTTTGCTGAGGACATGATCAATACCGAGGAGAAGAAGGTGAATCGTTTTATTTCTGGTCTGCATCCTAGATATGCGAATTTTGTGACTGCTTTTCAGAGACCAGCTACTTTCGATGATGCGGTCGACAGAGCACACGCTGCGGAAGCCAACCACCTAGCAGAGAGAGCCATGGACTTTAAGAGGAGTGCACCAGTGAGTTCCAGGGGACAGAGTCAGAAGAAATGGAAAGGGAAGCAAGGCACTTCGAGTTTCTCTGGGAGCAGATGCGAGTTTTGTGGATTGGGACATCCGACGGAGAGATGTTGGAAGAAGTCCGGAGCTTGTTTGAGTTGCGGATCGAGGGAGCATAAGATAGCTCAGTGCCCGACAGCTAGGCCTCTCCAGTCATCTAGATCTATGGGGTCATCCAAGTCTCTCAGTTCAGCAGCTTCGAACAGCCCCCATCCGTCTCGCCAGAGTCAGAAGCCCCAGCGTCAGACTGCTCGTGTGTATGCAGCCTCTCATGATCATGCAGAAGATGCAAAAGTGGTGGAAGGTAAAGTTCTCATTGCCCGAGCTGAAGCACATACACTATTTGATTCGGGATCTACGCGTTCCTATGTTGCCCCTCGTTTTGCGGAACAGTTACCGCAACCCCCTCAGCCGCTACCCTATGTGTTAGTAGTGTCCACTCCTGTGGGCAAGAGAGTGGAGTGTAGTGTATACTACCCTCAGTGCGACGTGGTGATTGAAGGTCGCCAGCTGCCAGTTGATTTGATTCTGTTGTCCATGTTGGATTTCGATGTGATCCTTGGAATGGACTGGCTAGCGCGGTATCGTGCCTGTGTTAACTGTTACAACAGGTCGATTTACTTCGATTTTGAGAAGGGGTTTCGTTTCGAGGGCAATCAGGAGAGATGCCCGAGGCGTGTCATCTCCGCATGCAAGGCGGATCGTTTGATACGCAGAGGTTGTGCAGGATTTCTTGCGTTTGTCTCGGAGAAGAAGGAGGTGAAGCAGTTGAGTGACATTTCGGTAGTACGTGAGTTCCCGGATGTATTTCCGGAGGAAGTACCCGAGTTGCCCCCTGTCCGAGATGTAGAGTTCGCGATCGATCTAGTGCCCGGTACAGCACCCATTAGTTTAGCTCCTTACCGTATGGCCCCTGCCGAGTTGCTCGAATTGAAGGCGCAGTTGCAAGATTTGCTGGAGAAAGGATTCGTACGGCCGAGTGTGTCGCCGTGGGGAGCGCCAGTGCTGTTTGTGAAGAAGAAGGACGGTACCTTACGGATGTGTATAGATTACCGGCGGTTGAACAAAGTCACGATCAAGAATAAATACCCATTGCCGCGTATTGATGAGTTGTTTGATCAACTTCAAGGTGCTGCCTATTTTTCCAAGATTGATCTGAGATCAGGGTATTATCAACTCCGGGTGAAGGAAGAAGATATTGTGAAGACTGCTTTCAGGACACGGTATGGACATTTTGAGTTTCTCGTGATGCCATTTGGATTAACCAATGCGCCTGCTGCCTTTATGGCTTTGATGAACAGGATCTTCGCTCCTTTTCTGGATCGATTTGTGGTGGTCTTTATTGATGACATTTTGGTGTATTCGAAGACCCCAGAGGAGCATGAGGAACATCTACGTCGAGCCTTACTGTTGTTGAAAGAACATCGTTTATATGCCAAATTGTCGAAGTGTGATTTCTGGCTCGAGCAGGTAGCTTTTCTTGGTCATACCATTTCACGAGATGGGTTGGCAGTGGATCAGATGAAAGTAGAGGCAGTGATGAATTGGCCCAGCCCAAGGACTGTGACGGAGATACGGAGTTTTCTTGGATTAGCGGGATATTATCGTCGCTTTATTCAAGATTTTGCCAAGATTTCAGCCCCGTTGACTCGATTGACCAGGAAGAATGTTCCTTTTCTGTGGACGGACGAGTGTGAGCACCATTTCCGGATGTTGAAGGAGAAGCTTACTTCGGCTCCAGTTTTGACGTTACCAGATGGGCATGAAGGATTTATGATCTATTCAGATGCTTCTCGAGTCGGTTTGGGATGTGTTTTGATGCAACATGGCAAAGTGATTGCCTATGGCTCGAGACAACTTCGGGAGCACGAGAAGAATTATGCTACGCACGATTTAGAGTTGGCAGCCATCGTTTTTGCGTTGAAGATGTGGAGACACTATTTGTATGGCGTGACATTTGAAGTGCATTCAGATCACCATAGTCTACAGTACCTCTTCACGCAGTCCGAGTTGAATATGAGACAGCGAAGGTGGCTTGAGTTGATCAAGGATTTTGATTTCCCCATCAAATATCATCCAGGGAAAGGCAATGTTGTTGCAGATGCCTTGAGTAGGAAGTCGGAGATTCTTCAGGCTTTGGACAGCCTTTATTTTGTGAGGCATGCTCAGCCAGTGGAACTGCAATTAGTGGAGAATGGTTTGACACTTGCCAGTACAGTGAGCTTTCAGCCGGACATTATTCAGCTTATTAAAGACCAGCAGTTTGAAGATGCGATGTTGAAGCGAATCCGAGATAGCATTGCAGATCGACCAGACTTTCGTTTGGAGGGTGATGTTTTGTATTTCAGGAGCAGATTATGTGTGCCAGCAGTAGATGCCTTGAAAGAGAGTTTGATGACAGAAGCACACCATGCACGTTATTCTATGCATCCTGGAAGTACGAAGATGTACCGAGCTCTCAAGGATAGATTCTGGTGGAACAACATGAAGAGAGAAATTGCTGGGTTTGTTGCCAGATGTTTGACTTGCCAAAAGGTGAAAGCTGACCATCAGAGACCTCCAGGTTCCTTACATCCTTTGCACATTCCCCAGTGGAAATGGGAGCACATTACGATGGACTTTGTTTCGGGTTTGCCTCTGACGAGCAAGAAGAACAGTGCCATTTGGGTGATCGTGGACAGATTGACGAAGACAGCTCATTTTCTTCCATTCAAGAAAGGCATGACATTTTCCGAGATGGCGAAGAAGTTCGTTGATGAGATCGTGAGACTACATGGTACGCCCGTGTCGATTGTGTCAGATCGAGATAGCCGCTTTGTTTCTTCGTTTTGGAGAGCATTTCAGGAAGCCATGGGAACGAAGTTGAGCTTCAGTACGGCGTATCACCCGCAGACTGATGGACAGTCGGAACGAACTATTCAGACGCTCGAGGACATGTTACGGGCCAGTGTGCTGAATTTCGAGAAAGAATGGGATCTGCATCTTTCGTTGTGCGAGTTCGCGTATAATAATAGTTTCCACGAGAGTATTGGAATGGCACCCTATGAAGCTCTGTATGGACGGAAATGTAGGAGTCCTGTTTGCTGGGAAGAAGTTGGAACAAGGAGTTTCCACGGACCGACAATCATTGCTGAGACTACAGAGAAAGTTCAGAAGGTTATTGACAATTTGAAGATTTCCCGATCGAGACAGAAGAGCTATGCAGATACGCGCAGAAGAACCTTGACATTTCAGGTTGGAGATTGGGTATTCTTGAAGGTCTCACCGATGAAAGGTACGGTACGATTCGGTCAAAAAGGCAAGTTAGCGCCAAGATATGTGGGTCCATTTGAGATCAAGAGTCGGATTGGCGATCTAGCGTACAGATTGATTCTACCCGTGGAGTTTTCTGGAGTACACGATGTTTTTCATGTGTCTATGCTTCGCAAGTATGTTCGAGACCCGACGCACGTGATTCGATACGATGACATTCAGATGCAACCTAATGCGTCATACGTTGAGCGTCCGCTCCGTATTGTTGGGACCAGAGAACAGCTCTTGCGTACGAGGACTATTCGATGGGTTAAGGTACTTTGGGAACATCATGGACCTGATGAAGCCACGTGGGAATTAGAAGATCAGATGGCGCGTCAGTATCCTTATCTGTTTGCTCAGGTACGCTTTCATTCCGAGGACGGAATGATGTCCAAGTGGGGGAGGATGTAACACTCCGACCCGAGTTGACCCGGTTTAGTGGGTAATTGCGTGTGTTTTATCGCTAAGAGTGTTTTGCTTTTGTTTCTGTTTGGTTTGAGTTGTAGAGAGATCGTTTGGGTTGAGTTTGACTTGGTCTAGTTAGTTTGAGCCCTTTTTCGTAATTTTGGCTTTTGATTGACTTTGTCAGTTTCGCGTCATTTTGACGTCAGCGCGTGTATTTCATTGAGCTTGTCGTTTTTCGTAACTGCCTTGGATCCGAATGAGTTCGTTTGCTCTCGTTGGACCGTCATTTGACTCAAACTGATAATTGGATAAGCTAATTGGACTTGTTTGCAAATTTGGCTCAACTTAAGTTATAAATATCCTCACCAACTCCATCTCTCTCTCGATCGTCTCTCTCGCTCTCTGTTCGTCTCTCTCTCTCGACAGCTCTCTTTCTCTCCTTCTCCATTTCTGTTTCTGTGCTTGAGGGAGGAAGAAAGAAGCTCGTTAGTGTGTGTGATCCCGGTGGACTGAGCCAATCAGCGTGTGGATTTCGTCCGTGAGGCAAGTATAAGCTCAAGTTGTATAAACACCAATTGATATGGATTTGATTGTTGTGTTTTGATTCTTCAGTGTGTATCTCAGTGTTAAACAGCCCCTTTCAGTCAGTTCTGCTGTTATTTTGCTGTTTTCGGTGGTTTTGTGCCGTTTCTGTATGACTGTAACAAGTTCAGGAAAAAGGAGTCCGTGCACTCACGGCTAAGCCGTGAAATGTGCTACGGCTAAGCCGTAAAATGGCTTACGGCTAAGCCGAGACCCAACCGTAACCCTAACCGTAGAGCAGTACAGACTGTTAGCTGAAAATAACTGGATGTTGGCAATTTGACATTCTTCTACGGCCCAGCCTGATCTACGCCGTACATTGGCTTACGGCTAAGCCGTGGACCAGGATACGGCTGAGCCGTAGAGCAAAATACGGTTGAGCCGTAAATCCGAAGGGATATCTGGGGAACCTCAGCTCAGCCGCAGTGCATATTACGGCTAAGCCGTAAGATGCCACGGCTAAGCCGTAAGGTTACCTACGGCTACACCGTGAGACCCTGAGAATTGAATGAAAAGGGACTAGGTTTAAGCAAACGACCGTATAGGACTTTCATGTTAGAATGTAGCTAACCTGGACATGCCCAATGGAATGTTTGAATGACATGAATGATCTCAAGGGCTGTGAATCATTCATGCTGGTTATCCAGATGTTTAGCACCTCCCCATGGGTGTTGGTTTAAGGGACTTCGGTGCACACTCCAGACACTGCAACACTAGACAATGGTGCATCGAACATCTTAAAACTACATCAACATGCACGGTTAGAAGCACTGGATAATTAGTGTAGGATTGGTTTGTAATTGACCTTGATTCGTATAAGCATTCTGAATTGTACAGCATATTGATTTCGGTTATGCCCTCTTATGTGTTCTGCGCTGGACCTCTCGATTCTGTGGGAAATGCAGCAACCCCAGAGCGAAGCCCGGGCGGAACCATTCTATTATTGTTTATTATGTTTACCGTTGCTCCACTGGAGTACTTGCATCAGTTATGAGTCAGTGATTGTGATTGCTACTTAGTGTCAGCACTTCTTGTACTTGTTTATGTATATGAGTTGCATTTCGTATCCGCTTCAGTATCCGTATCAGTATCCGTATTATGTGCATGCAGTATTTGCATTCAGTATCAGTTATGTGATGCACTTCCTATTGTTCGTTCAGTACGATAAGTGATAAGTGATAAGTGATAAGTAATAAGTGATCGAGGTGCATCAGCTATTTGATTGTGATTGGTATTGGCACTACTGAGCCTCAGCCTTAGGATACCCGACGGGGTTGACTTTGGTGTAGTTTATGTGTTTGCCTCTGCAGAGTGTTTCCGTCCTGGGACTCCGGACCCCGGGAACTAGAGACCCATGCGTGCCCTGGCCCGGTCGCTGGTGTTCTCATTCCGTCCGCTCTCGTAAGGGAGAAAATGGCCAATGTAGTTGCCACTTTGAGTGTTATCTGTTTGTGATTCTGATAGCATGCTTATTCATTATGCATTTGCACACTTGCTTAGTATACGATCATGGTTTCTATGGATATTGCATCATGACTATTGTTCAGTATTATTCAGTATTAGACACGATTCGTGTTATCATCTTGTTGGCTTATACTTTGCTAAGTCGTCGTACTTATGTGTTTGTCTTGTGTGTTGCAGGCTCAGATCCCTCTTCCGAACCTGCGTCGGTCGACCCGACTGCAGGAGAGGCTCGCGAGGCCCCCTCCGGCCTAGAGGAGTGGACTTGATCCATCCTCCAGAGTACGGTTTGCATCATTTTGTTTTCCCCATTCTTTGTGTTGGCGTCTATTGAGGGGATTTTCTGTACTTGTGAAGTGGGCCTTGAGTAATCCCTGTATTTTGATTTTTGGATTGTTGTAAGCCCGTTCTATTGTCATACGTTCATGTATTTGTTCTTATCATCAGTGTATATCGTTTTGTAATCTCCTATGTCTTTTGGTATATTTGTGGTATGCCTTGATACGTACAGCTTCCGCGTTCAGTCTTTTGCTCGTGTGATTGATCCCTTGTGTGTGCATGTTTGGACGGGGTCTAGGTGTGCATGCACGGGAGTACGTGTGTCACTGGTTAGACCTTCCTCTGACCCCCGGTCCCTGGGCTCGGGTCGTGACAATACGGATACTGATACTGATACGAAATGCAATACAGATACTGAAAGCAAATCATACGGATAACTGATACTGAATGCACATAAACTGATGCTAATACTCCAGTGGAGCAACGGTAAACACAATACACAATAATAGAATGGTTCCGCCCGGGCTTCGCTCTGGGGTTGCTGCATTTCCCACAGAATCGAGAGGTCCAGCGCAGAACACATAAGAGGGCATAACCGAAATCAATATGCTGTACAAATCAGAATGCTTATGCGAATCAAGGTCCATTACAAACCAATCCTACACTAATTATCCAGCGTCTCTAACCGTGCATGTTGATGTAGTTTTAAGTTGTTCGATGCACCATTGTCTAGTGTTGCAGTGTCTGGAGTGTGCACCGAAGTCCCTTAAACCAACACCCATGGGGAGGTGCTAAACAACTGGATAGCAAGCATGAATGATTCACAGCCCTTGAGATCATTCATGTCATTCAAACATTCCATTGGGCATGTCCAGGTTAGCTACATTCTAACATGAAAGTCATACACGGTCTTTTACTTAAACCTAGTCCCTTTTCATTCGGTTTTCAGGGTCTCACGGTGTAGCCGTAGGTAACCTTACGGCTTAGCCGTGGCATCTTACGGCTTAGCCGTATTATGCACTGCGGCTGAGCTGAGGTTTCCCAAATATCCATCCGGATTTACGGCTCAACCGTATTTTGCTCTACGGCTCAGCCGTATCCTGGTCCACGGCTTAGCCGTAAGACAATGTACGGCTTAGATCAGGCTGGGCCGTAGAAGAATGGCAAATTGCCAACATCCAGTTATTTCCAGATAACAGTCTGTACTGTTCTACGGTTTGGTTTACGGCTGGGTCTCGGCTTAGCCGTAAGCCATTTTACGGCTTAGCCGTAGCACATTTCACGGCGTAGCCGTGAGTGCACGGACTCATTTTCCTGAAATTGTCACAGTCATACAGAAACTGAAGGAAACGACTGAAAAAGCAAATAACAGTGAAATGAACTCAATGGGGCTGTCCAATACTGAGAAACACAATGAAGCATAAAAACACAACAATCAAATCACTATCAATCGGTGTTCACACATCTTGGGCTTATACTTGCCTCACGGACGAACTCCACACGCTGATTGGCTCAGTCCACCGGAATCACACACTAACGAGCTCCTTTCTTCCTCCCTCAAGCAGAGAAACAGTGAAGGAGAAGGAGAGAAAGAGAGCTGACGAGAGAGAGACGAACTGGAGAGTGAGAGAGAGAACGATCGAAAGAAAGAGAAGGGAGTGGTTGGGATCTTTATAACTTAATTTGAGCCAAATTTGCAAACAAGTCCAATTAGCTTATCCAAATATCAGTTTGAGTCAAATGACGGTCCAACGAGAGCAAACGAACTCATTCGAATCCAAGACAGTTACGAACATTAACAAGCTCAACGAAATACACGCGCTGATGTCAAAATGACGCAAAACTGACAAAGTCAATCAAAAGCCAAAATTACGAAAAAGGGCTCAAACTAACTAGACCAAGTCAAACTCAACCCAACAATCTCTCTACGAGTCAAATCCGAAGGAAAACAAAATCTAAACACTCTTAGCGATAAAAACACACGCAATTACCCACTAATCCGGGTCAACTCGGGTCGGAATGTTACATCCTCCCCCACTTAGACATCATTCCGTCCTCGGAATGAAAGCGTACCTGAGCAAACAGATAAGGATACTGACGCGCCATCTGATCTTCTAATTCCCACGTGGCTTCATCAGGTCCAAGATGTTCCCAAAGTACCTTGACCCATCGAATAGTCCTCGTACGCAAGAGCTGTTCTCTGGTCCCAACAATACGGAGCGGGCGCTCAACGTATGACGCGTTAGGTTGCATTTGAATATCATCGTAACGAATCACGTGCGTCGGGTCTCGAACATACTTGCGAAGCATTGACACATGAAAAACGTCGTGTACTCCAGAAAACTCCACGGGTAGAATCAGTCTGTACGCTAGATCACCAATCCGGCTCTTGATCTCAAATGGACCCACATACCTTGGCGCTAACTTGCCTTTTTGACCGAACCGTACTGTACCTTTCATCGGTGAGACCTTCAAAAATACCCAATCTCCAACCTGGAATGTTAACGTTCTTCTACGCGAATCTGCGTAGCTCTTCTGTCTCGATCGGGCAATCTTCAAATTGTCAATAACTTTCTGAACTTTCTCTGTAGTCTCAGCAATGATCGTTGGTCCGTGGAAACTCCTTGTTCCAACTTCTTCCCAGCAAACAGGACTCCTACATTTCCGCCCATACAAAGCTTCATAGGGTGCCATTCCAATACTCTCGTGGAAGCTATTGTTATACGCGAACTCGCACAACGAGAGATGCAAATCCCATTCTTTCTCGAAGCTCAGCACACTGGCCCGTAACATGTCCTCGAGCGTCTGAATAGTTCGTTCCGACTGTCCATCAGTCTGCGGGTGATACGCCGTACTAAAGCTCAACTTTGTTCCCATGGCTTCCTGAAATGCTCTCCAAAATGAAGAAACAAAGCGGCTATCTCGATCTGACACAATCGACACGGGCGTACCATGTAGTCTCACGATCTCATCAACGAACTTCTTCGCCATCTCGGAAAATGTCATGCCTTTCTTGAATGGTAGAAAATGGGCTGTCTTCGTCAGTCTGTCCACGATCACCCAAATGGCACTGTTCTTCTTGCTCGTCAGGGGTAGTCCCGAAACAAAGTCCATCGAAATGTGCTCCCATTTCCACTGGGGAATGTGCAAAGGATGTAAGGAACCTGGAGGTCTCTGATGGTCAGCTTTCACCTTTTGGCAAGTCAAACATCTGGCAACAAACCCAGCAATTTCTCTCTTCATGTTGTTCCACCAGAATCTGTCCTTGAGAGCTCGGTACATCTTCGTACTTCCAGGGTGCATAGAATAACGTGCATGATGTGCTTCGGTCATCAAATTCTCCTTTAAAGCATCTACTGCTGGCACACATAACCTATTCCTGAAATACAAAACATCACCCTCCAAGCGGAAATCTGGTCGATCTGCAATGCTATCCCGAATTCGCTTCAACATCGCATCTTCAAACTGCTGGTCTTTAATCCGCTGAATAATGTCAGGCTGAAAGCTCACTGTGCTGGCAAGTGTCAAACAATTCTCCACCGATTGCAGTTCCACTGGCTGTGCATGCCTCACAAAATAAAGGCTGTCCAAAGCCTGAAGAATCTCCGATTTCCTACTCAAGGCATCTGCAACAACATTGCCTTTCCCTGGATGATACTTGATGGGGAAATCAAAATCCTTGATCAACTCAAGCCACCTTCGCTGTCTCATATTCAACTCGGACTGCGTGAAGAGGTACTGTAGACTATGATGATCTGAATGCACTTCAAATGTCACGCCATACAAATAGTGTCTCCACATCTTCAACGCAAAAACGACGGCTGCTAACTCTAAATCATGCGTGGCATAATTCTTCTCGTGCTCCCGAAGTTGTCTCGAGCCATAGGCAATCACTTTGCCATGTTGCATCAAAACACATCCCAAACCGACTCGAGAAGCATCAGAGTAAATCATGAATCCTTCATGCCCATCTGGTAACGTCAACACTGGAGCCGAAGTCAGCTTCTCCTTCAACATCCGGAAATGGCGCTCGCATTCGTCCGTCCACAGAAAAGGAACATTCTTCCTGGTCAATCGAGTCAACGGGGCTGAAATCTTGGCGAAATCTTGAATAAAGCGACGATAATATCCAGCTAATCCAAGAAAACTCCGTATCTCCGTCACAGTCTTTGGGCTGGGCCAATTCATCACTGCTTCAACTTTCATCTGATCCACTGCCAACCCATCTCGTGAAATGGTATGACCAAGAAAAGCTACCTGCTCGAGCCAAAAATCACACTTCGACAACTTGGCATATAAGCGATGCTCTTTCAACAACTGTAGGGCTCGACGTAGATGTTCCTCATGCTCCTCTGGGGTCTTCGAATACACCAAAATGTCATCAATAAAGACCACCACAAAACGATCCAGAAAAGGAGCGAAGATCCTGTTCATCAAAGCCATAAAGGCAGCAGGTGCATTGGTTAATCCAAATGGCATCACGAGAAACTCAAAATGTCCGTACCGTGTCCTGAAAGCAGTCTTCACAATGTCTTCTTCCTTCACCCGAAATTGATGATACCCTGATCTTAGATCAATCTTGGAAAAATAAGCGGCACCTTGAAGTTGATCAAACAACTCATCAATACGCGGCAATGGGTATTTGTTCTTGATCGTGACTTTGTTCAATCGCCGGTAATCTATGCACATCCGTAAGGTACCGTCCTTCTTCTTCACAAACAGCACTGGGGCTCCCCACGGTGACACACTCGGCCGTACGAAACCCTTCTCCGAAAGATCTTGCAATTGCGTCTTCAATTCGAGTAACTCAGCAGGGGCCATACGATAAGGAGCTAAACTAATGGGTGCTGTACCGGGCACTAGATCGATCGCAAACTCTACATCTCGGACAGGGGGTAACTCGGGTACTTCCTCCGGAAATACATCCGGGAACTCACGTATTACCGGAATATCGCTCAACTGCTTCACCTCCTTCTTCTCCGAGACAAAAGCAAGAAATCCTGCACAACCTCTGCGTATCAAACGATCCGCCTTGCATGCGGAGATGACACGCCTCGGGCATCTCTCCTGATTGCCCTCGAAACGAAACCCCTTCGCAAAATCGAAGTAAATCGACCTGTTGTAACAGTTAACACAGGCACGATACCGCGCTAGCCAGTCCATTCCAAGGATCACATCGAAATCCAACATGGACAACAAAATCAAATCAACTGGCAGCTGGCGACCTTCAATCACCACGTCGCACTGAGGGTAGTATACACTACACTCCACTCGCTTGCCCACAGGAGTGGACACTACTAACAAATAGGGTAGCGGTCGAGGGGGTTGCGGTAACTGTTCCGCAAAACGAGGTGCAACATACGAACGCGTAGATCCCGAATCAAATAGGGTATGTGCTTCAGCTCGGGCAATGAGAACCTTACCTTCCACCACTTTCGCATCTTCTGCATGATCATGAGAGGCTGCGTACACACGAGCAGTCTGTCGCTGAGGCTTCTGGCTCTGGCGAGACGGATGGGGGCTGTTCGAAGCTGCTGAACTGAGAGACTTAGATGACCCCATAGATCTAGATGACTGAAGAGGCCTAGCTGTCGGGCACTGAGCTATCTTATGCTCCCTCGATCCACAACTCAAACAAGCTCTGGACTTCTTCCAACATTTCTCCGTCGGATGTCCCAATCCACAAAACTCGCATCTGCTCCCAGAGAAACTCGAAGTACCTTGCTTCCCTTTCCATTTCTTCTGAATCTGTCCCCTGGAACTCACGGGTGCACTCCTCTTAAAGTCCATGGCTCTCTCTGCTAGGTGGTTGGCTTCTGCAGCGTGTGCTCTGTCGACCGCATCATCGAAAGTAGCTGGTCTCTGAAAAGCAGTCACGAAATTCGCATATCTAGGATGCAGACCAGAAATAAAACGATTCACCTTCTTCTCCTCGGTATTGATCATGTCCTCAGCAAAATGGGACAACTGGGTAAAGCGGTGAATGTACTCTGAGACGGTCAGCTGCTGCTGCTGTAAGGCCAGAAACTCAACCTCCTTCACACGCCGGACATGAGCAGGAATGAACTTCCTTCTGAACTGCTTCTGGAACGTCTCCCACACTGTTTCACTTGGCATGGTCAGATAGGCTGCACTAACACTCTTCCACCACGTCTTTGCTATCTCTCGAAACATCGAGGCCGTAAGCAGAACCTTCTGCCGGTCATCACAAACAATGGTAGAAAAAAGATCTCCCGTATGCTCTAGCCACTGATCAGCCTTCAATGCATCTTCATTTCCATAGAATTCTGTGGCTCCACGTTTCCTGAATTTGTCGTACAACGCATTCGGATCGCTCTCCTTAGGCGGAAAGACCACTTGCTGCTCTGCAGGCCGAACTGGCGTTTGACTCTGTCGGTCTACGATCGAAACGACCTGCGCTTGCAAAGAATGAATCGCCTGTAGCATAGTCAAAAAGCGCTCGTCGAAATTCACGAGTGGCTGTGGAGCGGCTGACCCACTCCCGTTATCTCCCTGATCATTGTTGTTGTGTGTTCCAGATCCCGATGCCATAGCCTGCAAAACACAAAAGTCAATCTGCGATCACACTCGGTAACTCACACAGACTCACAAGACAAGGAGACCACACACAACAGTCCAAACTGGACTACGAAATCTCACCACGTCCTATATGCTTACATGCTTACACACTAAGATAGAGACAATGCTCATAGAGACAAAGCTCTGAGAGACAATGCTCTGATACCATACAATACGTATGTCACAACCCGAGCCCAGGGAACGGGGGTCAGAGGAACTCTAACCAATGACACACGTACTCCCGTGCATGCACACCTAGACCCCATCCAGGAATACACACACAAGGGATCAATCACACGTGCAAACCACTGTACGCGGAAGCTGTACGTATCAAGGCATACCACAAAATCAAGACATAGGAGATTACAAACTATCATGAACTGATAAGAATAACAAATACAGGAACGTATGTTATGGAAGAGGGCTCCCAAAAATCAAAATACAATAGACAGGTGTCACTCGAAGCCCATAGTGCCTTACAGAAAAATCCCCTCAATAGAAATCGGACTCAATGACTAGGGAGAACCAAAATGATGCAAACCGTACTCTGGAGGATGGATCAAGTCCACTCCTCTAGGCCGGAGGGGGCCTCGCGAGCCTCTCCTGCAGTCGGGTCGACCGACGCAGGATCGGAAGAGGGATCTGAGCCTGCAACACACAAAGACAACGAATAAGTACAACGACTTAGCAAAGAATAAGCCAACAAGAAGATAACACGAATCGTGTCTAATACTGAATAATACTGAACAATAATCATAATGCAATATCCATAGAAAGCATGTTCGTATACTAAACAATTTATGCAATGAATAAGCATGCTATCGGAATCACAACAGATAACGGTCAAAGTGGCTACTACATTGGCCATTTTCTCCCTTACGAGAGCGGACGGAATGAGAACACCAGCGACCGGGCCAGGGCACGCATGGGTCTCTAGTTCCCGGGGTCCGGAGTCCCAGGACGGAAACACTCTGCAGAGGCAAACACATAAACTACACCAAAGTTAACCCCGTCGGGTATCCTAAGGCTGAGGCTCAGTAGTGCCAATACCAATCACAGTCAAGCGGATGATGCACCTCGATCACTTATCACTTATCACTTATAGATCTCACATATCATACTGAACGAACAATAGAAAGTGCATCACATAAACTGATACTGAATGCAAATACTGAATGCATAATACGGATACTGATACGGATACTGATACTGATACGAAATGCAATACAGATACTGAAAGCAAATCATACGGATAACTGATACTGAATGCACATAAACTGATGCTAATACTCCAGTGGAGCAACGGTAAACACAATACACAATAATAGAATGGTTCCGCCCGGGCTTCGCTCTGGGGTTGCTGCATTTCCCACAGAATCGAGAGGTCCAGCGCAGAACACATAAGAGGGCATAACCGAAATCAATATGCTGTACAAATCAGAATGCTTATGCGAATCAAGGTCCATTACAAACCAATCCTACACTAATTATCCAGCGTCTCTAACCGTGCATGTTGATGTAGTTTTAAGTTGTTCGATGCACCATTGTCTAGTGTTGCAGTGTCTGGAGTGTGCACCGAAGTCCCTTAAACCAACACCCATGGGGAGGTGCTAAACAACTGGATAGCAAGCATGAATGATTCACAGCCCTTGAGATCATTCATGTCATTCAAACATTCCATTGGGCATGTCCAGGTTAGCTACATTCTAACATGAAAGTCATACACGGTCTTTTACTTAAACCTAGTCCCTTTTCATTCGGTTTTCAGGGTCTCACGGTGTAGCCGTAGGTAACCTTACGGCTTAGCCGTGGCATCTTACGGCTTAGCCGTATTATGCACTGCGGCTGAGCTGAGGTTTCCCAAATATCCATCCGGATTTACGGCTCAACCGTATTTTGCTCTACGGCTCAGCCGTATCCTGGTCCACGGCTTAGCCGTAAGACAATGTACGGCTTAGATCAGGCTGGGCCGTAGAAGAATGGCAAATTGCCAACATCCAGTTATTTCCAGATAACAGTCTGTACTGTTCTACGGTTTGGTTTACGGCTGGGTCTCGGCTTAGCCGTAAGCCATTTTACGGCTTAGCCGTAGCACATTTCACGGCGTAGCCGTGAGTGCACGGACTCATTTTCCTGAAATTGTCACAGTCATACAGAAACTGAAGGAAACGACTGAAAAAGCAAATAACAGTGAAATGAACTCAATGGGGCTGTCCAATACTGAGAAACACAATGAAGCATAAAAACACAACAATCAAATCACTATCAATCGGTGTTCACACATCTTGGGCTTATACTTGCCTCACGGACGAACTCCACACGCTGATTGGCTCAGTCCACCGGAATCACACACTAACGAGCTCCTTTCTTCCTCCCTCAAGCAGAGAAACAGTGAAGGAGAAGGAGAGAAAGAGAGCTGACGAGAGAGAGACGAACTGGAGAGTGAGAGAGAGAACGATCGAAAGAAAGAGAAGGGAGTGGTTGGGATCTTTATAACTTAATTTGAGCCAAATTTGCAAACAAGTCCAATTAGCTTATCCAAATATCAGTTTGAGTCAAATGACGGTCCAACGAGAGCAAACGAACTCATTCGAATCCAAGACAGTTACGAACATTAACAAGCTCAACGAAATACACGCGCTGATGTCAAAATGACGCAAAACTGACAAAGTCAATCAAAAGCCAAAATTACGAAAAAGGGCTCAAACTAACTAGACCAAGTCAAACTCAACCCAACAATCTCTCTACGAGTCAAATCCGAAGGAAAACAAAATCTAAACACTCTTAGCGATAAAAATACACGCAATTACCCACTAATCCGGGTCAACTCGGGTCGGAATGTTACAATTCATTCACTGCTCATCCTAAGATTGACCCATTTACTGGTAAATCTACTTAAAGAATTATACAGTTATTAAACACTATTGTTACAACTTAAGAGGCTCCATTTTGATTCACAATAACTTTGAATGCAGAGGAGATGTTTACATTTGGTTATTCACATACACCACCATATGTTACTTACCGAGTCATTACCAAGGCTGGCACCATGCTTGATCCAGTCCCCATAACAATACCAGAACCCGTCATGATGCATGACTTTGCAATCACTGAAAACTATGCAATCTTCATGGATCTTCCTATGTAGTTTCGACCGAAGGTAAAAATTTAGCACATGAAGATTTTCTCAAATTATAAAATGTCCTACAAAGTATCAATGAATTACAGAAATACTAAGATTTATTATGTTAAACAATGAACTGTACCCAACTTCTCGAAATTACTCAATTTCTTAGATAAGCATTAAGCACAGAACTGCTTTATGCGCATGTTTTTGTCATATCAACATCATCCTTTACGTATACATGTATTGATTAGTGGCTTCAAGTACTTGGGTTTCTGATATCTGCTTATGCTTGTGAAACATGTGGTAGGCTGGAATACAAGTGTTTTGACTTCTGACATTGTGCTGGAGAAAGCTTGAATGCCCATGTCACTGAATTTTACTCGGCCTTGTTTATTTAAAAAAAAAAAGAGGGAGATCGAGCAGTGATCAAGAACTTCTACTTTAATTTCCCAGGAGGGCATTCCATTTTTTTTCTTTAGCAGATTGTTATTAATGTGTGGATACCTTGTTAATGAGGGAATTGATGGGCAATTGTCTATTAAATTATGAATCTAGAGCTTTCTGTTATTGTTCTATATTTTCAGGAAATAGTGACAGCCATTTTTGCTGCTGGTCCCAAGCCCGGGTAAAGGAGGAGGGTTGCATTAGGTAGGTGACAGCCAGCGTAAAACTTTGTCACAACCCAAACATGAATTCTGAACAAATGATATTTCACGATAAGGCTAGGGCGTTCCCCGCTTTAAGCGACGCATTGCAGCATCGCCCGGCTGCAGTGAAAAGTGTGCAAGGGCTACCGCATGACTTTGGGCTAATGCAGTTAAAGAAGTTAGTCCATGAGAAGAAGAGGAGGAATAGGAAAATTAGACTTGCTACTTGGAATATAGGAACCTTGACAGGCAAGAGTATAGAGTTGGTTGAGGTAATGAAAAGAAGAAGAATTGGTGTGGCTTGTATACAGGAGACAAGGTGGAAAGGGAATAAAGCTAAGGAGCTCATGGATGGGTATAAGCTTTTCTATGCAGGAAAGAGTAATACAAGAAATGGAGTGTGTATAATTATAGATAGGGATTTAAAAGAGAAAATTGTGGGGGTAAAGAGGTTTGGTGATAGAATTATAGCAATTAAACTAGTATTAGAGGAAGACATAATTCATATCATTAGTGCATATGCTCCCCAAGTAGGACTAGAAGAAAGTGTAAAAAGACAATTTTGGGAGGAGATGGATGATTTAATGCGAGAAATCCCAAATAGTGATAAAATTTTCCTTGGAGGGGATTTAAACGGGCATATAGGAAGAAATAATAGAGGATCTGAGAGAGTGCATGGAGGGCATGGATTTGGAGAAAAGAATGAATTCGGAAACACTATATTGGACTTTGCAGTGGCATTTGATCTTATAGTAGCAAATACTTACTTTAAAAAGAGAGATGGGCATTTAATTACATATAAAAGTGGGAGTAATAGGAGTCAGATAAACTTTTTTCTAGTTAAAAAACAGGACCGACTGGCTTGTAAAGATTGTAAGATTATCCCAGGAGAGAGTTTGACTACGCAACATAGGCTTGGAGTTTTAGATATTTGCATTAGAAGTAAAAAGAGAGCAGTAGTAAATAAAATGGACCCTAAAACAAGGTGGAGAGACTTGAAGGGGGAAAGAGCAAATATATTTAAGGACAAAATGATTGAGAAAGGAGAATGGAATATTGAAGGAGAAACTACAGTAATGTGGAATCAAATGTCTAATTGCATTAGGAATGTTGCAAAGGAGGTACTTGGAGAATCAAAAGGGAAGAGACATATTAATAAAGAAACATGGTGGTGGAGTATGGAGGTTTAGGAAGTTATTCGACAAAAAAAACATTGCTACAAAGTTTGGCAGGGGACTTAGAGTATAGAAAATTTTGAGTTGTATAAGAAGGCAAAGAAAGCAGCTAAGAAAGTAGTAAGTAGTGCAAAGTTCAAAGCATACGATGACCTCTATAATAGGTTGGGAACAAGAGAAGGAGAAAATGATATTTTTAAGCTTGCAAAAATAAGAGAAAAGAAAAGTAGGGACTTAGATCATGTCAAATGTATCAAGGACAATGAGGAAAATATTTTGGTGAAGGACAACGATATTATAGAAAGGTGGAAAGAATATTTTAGTACACTTTTAAATGAAGAATATTTGGGCGATATAAGAGTGGAGGAGGATACTTCATTACAAGAGTATACTTTTCTCCGTAGAATTAGAGGGGTGGAAGTGAAGGAAGCATTGAAGCGAATGAAGACAGGAAAGGCAACAGGCCCAGATGGTATTCCGATAGAGGTATGGAAATGCTTAGGAGAGGTTAGAGTAAGTTGGTTATGTAGACTATTCAATAAGATACTTGTGACAAAGAAAATACCGGATGAATGGAGAAGAAGCATTGTAGTACCTATATATAAGAATAAAGGAGATATACAAAATTGTACCAACTATTGAGGGATTAAACTTATGAGTCACACTATGAAGTTATGGAAGAGAATAATAGAGCAAAGACTGAGAAAAAAGACTAAGATTTCGGAAAATCAATTTGGTTTTATGCCAGGGAGATCAACTATGGAAGCTATCTTTTCACTTAGGCAATTAATGAAAAAATACCGAGCAAAGAGGAAAAATCTACATATGGTCTTTATCGATTTGGAAAAAGCCTATGATAGGGTACCGAATAATTTAATTTGGTGGGTCTTAAAGAAAATGAATGTCCCAAGAGGTTACATTGAAATTTTAAAGGATATATACGAATGTGCAATAACAAATGTGAAAACCACATGTGGAGAAACGGACGGATTTCCCGTGACTATAGGCTTACATCAGGGATCATCCTTAAGCCCTTATTTCTTTGCATTAATTATGGATGAGTTAACTGTGCATATTCAAGAAGAAGTACCATGGTGTATGTTGTTCGCAGATGATATAGTATTGGTGGATGAATCAAGAGAGGGTGTAAATGTAAAGCTTGAGAGATGGCGGAGGGCATTAGAATCTAGAGGCTTTAAAATAAGTCGTACAAAGACAGAATATATGGATTGCAATTTCAATGGATATATACAAAGTGTTGAAACCACTGTCAAAATTGAAACCCATGAGATACCACGTAAAGATTCTTTTCGGTACCTAGGCTCGATGATTAGTAAGGATGGGGAGATTGACGAAGATGTGGAGCATAGGATAAGAGCTGGATAGCTGAAGTGGAGACTAGATTCGGGAGTACTTTATGATAGACAAATGCCAACAAAATTGAAGAGAAAATTTTACAGGACAGTGGTTAGACCAGCTATGACATATGGAGCAGAATGTTGGCCAATTAAGAAGACACATATTTATAAGATGGATGTAGCGGAAATAAGAATGCTTAGGTGGATGTGTGGTAAAACTAGGAAAGATAAAATTAGAAATGAGCGCTTTCGAGAACATTTAGGGGTAGCACCAATAGGAGATAAGATTAGAGAACTCGTTTAAGATGGTTTGGGCATGTTGAGTGTAGGCTAGTAATGGCACCGGTGAGAAAAAGTTTGGATATACAGGTGGAGGGTCCATCAAGAGGTAGGGGTAGGCCGAAGAAAATATGGATGGAAGTCATTAATTCAGATTTGAAGAAGTTGCACTTATCGAAAGATTTAGCTCAAAATAGAACGGAATGAAGAAATAGAATTCATGTAGCCGACCTCAACATGGTTGGGATAAGGCTTTGATGATGATGATGATGATGATGATGATGATTTTCAGGAAATGGTGAAGGGGAAACTTATCTATTCATTTGATGCAACAAAGAAAGCTCGTTTTGGTGTGCTCCCATGGTATGCAAAGGATGAACTTCAAATTAGATGGTTTGAGCTCCCAAATTGTTTTATCTTTCATAATGGTGAGTGTTTGCTTCATTTATTTTTGTTTTAAGAGGTCCACAATGGCACCCTTACTTTATTAATCCCACTAGGCATGGTTGTGCAATTTATCTCACTAGTCCTTTTGTCTCAGTTGTAATTAAATTATCACAGAGCAATGAAGGTCAATTGTAGGGTCCCTATATCAGAGTGGAGACCTATGGGTGTTTTGAATTTCAACTGATTGAATATTGCATGTCTGAGTTTGACAATAAGTTCTGCAATTATAGTGGCATAAATAATAATAATAACAAGTTTTCTGTACTCAAAATGTAGCCTGTTGCACATGTTTTAGTTGGATATGGATACAGATTACATTGTCAATGTCCCTAGGGATAATTATACAATGGAAGCAAGTGCATGTAGAGACAAATATGCAATGTCATGTGAGAAAAAGGAAGGGTGTTCAAATGTGGATCATCATCATCATCAAAGCCTTGTCCCAACAAAACATAAATAGCATGAATGTAATGGCTTTCTTTTCCCTGTAATCAACCGTGCATGATGGATGCCACAACCCGAGCCCAGAAATCGGGAGTTAGTAAAAAAACTTAACCAGTAACACACGTACTCCCGTGCATGTACACATAGACCTGGTCCAAGTATACACACACAAGGAATCATTCACACGTGCAAACAAAGTATAGGCAGAAACTGTACGTATCATTGCATAACACAAGGATATACAAAAGGCACAATGCCTGCAAATGATTAAACAGATTTACAGAGATGTACATCAAAATAGGAGATAACATTCATAAGGTCAAAATACATGGATGACCCAAAACTCTGAGTACAATGTCAATACAAGTCCCCACATACTCAAAAGACTAAAGTGATGCAAACCGCTCTCGGAAGAATGGATCAAGTCCACTCATCTAGCCCGGATGGGGCATCGCGTGCCTCTCCTGAACTTTGGTCGACCGACAAAGGGTCGGGAAAGGGATTTGAGCCTGCAACACCAAGAACAACTAATCAGTATAACGACTTAGCTAAGTATAAGCAACAATGAGTTAACACGTGTTGTATCAATAAAGAAATTAGCAGACATTAATGCATATAGATCATGGAGTTCACATTTATATACTAGGCAAATTGTGCATATGAATAAAACATGTCATACAAGTCAATAACAGAAACACTGTACAAGGTGGCTACTATAATTGCCATATTCTCCCTTTCGAGAGCAATCGGTACGAGAACACCATCGATCGGGCCAGAATACGAATGGGTGTCTGGTTCTCGGGGTTTGGAATCATAGGACGGTAGCACTCTGCAGAGGCAGTAACAGTCTACGCCAAAGTTAACCCCGCCGGATATCCTAAGGCTGTGGCTAAGTAGAGCCAGATAGACGAGGTCAGTCAAGTCATATGATGCACGTTAATCATGTCAGTCGATCAAGCAATACGAGCTATCACTAGCAATACAATACAAATGTGTGCATCACATGAAAATCACGTATGAACACTGGCAATATCAATACAATAAGCAATTACCCATCAATAGACGATAAGAACATGGAATCAACTATTTTGCCCAGGATCTAAGATGAACAGCGTCCTCGGGGATTAACCAATCGTTGCCCCAACGCAGAATGTATACCATGTGATTAAGAGGGTAAGACCGAAGTAAAGATGTAATGCAAAGCAAATCATTACTATGAATCAAGGTGTTTACTATCCAACCCTAACCTAATTGTCTAGTATTTCTAACCATGCATGTTGATATAGTTTTAAGTTATTCGATACACAGTTGTTCATACAAAGTGTGTTGCATTGTCTCGAGAGAAGTGTATCGGAGTCCCTTAAACCAATACCCATGGGAAGGTGCTTAACAGCTGGACAACACATATGAATGAATCACAGCCCTAAAGACCATTCATGCGATATTTACATTCCGTTGGGCAAATTGGGTTGTCTACATTCTAACTCGAAGGCCCTATAAGGTCTCAATATTAAACCTATCCATTTAAGTTATTTCTCAATGGGCCTACGGCTTAGCCTTGTTTTGTTTTATGGCTCAACCATAGCGAGGTTACGGCTTAGCCGTAGAGCACTTCACGACTTAACCGTGGCTGGACCATAAAAGAGTAGCAAAATGCCAACTCTCAGTTATTTCAGATTGTAACCCTGTATTGATCTATGGCTAGGGTTACGGCTTAGCCGTAATACAACTTATGGCTCAATCGTAGTACAGTTTACGGCTTAGCCGTGACTGCACTGGGTCGATTTCCTGAACCTGTTACAGAATGACTGAAATTCGAATACAACATGGAAATAAGATAACAACAGGTGCAAATTGATATACCAGGGCTGTAAAGTCAACAAACCATGCAAACGTAATAAGACTAACCACAATCAAATCATTATCAACAAGTGTTCATCCAAATTGTGCTTATACTTGCCTCAAATAAATTCCACACATGAGCAGTTGTTCTTTAGGCTCAATCCGCTATCTAGACTCAATTCTACCCGTCATGCATACAAGAAAGGAAGAAAAAGAAAGAGACGTTGAGTGCATGCACAGGACTGGCATGGAAACAAGAAGAAGAAGGAGAAAACCTTCCGAACTCAAGACATACCTTAACCCACTCTGAAGAAACTGAGTGCACAACTCCTTTCCTTAGCTTGATCGAGGAGGAAATGGAAGAAGAAGAAAGAAGAACCAGAGAAAGAGAAGAGAGCAAGAGACATTGAAGAAGGAAGGAAGAAAGAGGCGGTGTTTGAGCTTTTATAAGATGAAGATGAAGAATCAATTACAAGAAAGTCCAAGCGTTTACACAAATTACAGTTCGAGTCAACTAATAATCCAACACAAGCAAACGAAGTCATTTGCGTACGAGTCAATTACAAAAATTGATGAGCTCGACGAAATACACAAGTTGACATCAAGATGATGCAAAACTGACGACGTTCGACAAAATAGAAAATTACGAAAAAGGGCTCAATTCTACCTAAATCTGGGTCAAACTCAATTCAACTACCTATACCTTACCCAAAACAAACCAAAAACAAAACCAAAACATCCTTAACAACTAATTCGCTATTAATTAGGCACTAATCCGGATTAAGTTAGGTCAAAGTGTTACAATGGATAAGTTAGTTCTACTCTTAATACACTTCAAAATACTTTGAACTCTGAAAGCAGAAAAATGATTCACGTGTACTCAAGTTTTGGAAAGACATTACTTTGAAGTGACATTCCTAATTCCTATCAGCCTAATTTGGCCTTTGTTTTTTTCCAACATTCACATCCAAGATTTCTAATGTTTTGTAGATTTTTCAAGAATTCTTGTTGTGAGCCTATAATAACAGCATAGATGAAGTTCTATTTGTGGTTTCTTAGGATAAACATTGGTTGTTCATTCTTTTTTTCTTATAGAACATTAACATGCAAATCCATTTCAAGTTCTGAAGACTTGTGTTTAAGTCCTTGATCCTGCGCAGAATAACCATGCAAAGTGCGATCAAATAATGCAGTAAACGACATGCAATGTTTAGTTTTGCAGCTGCATAGCTTAAAATTTTTCCTTAGTGCTGCTGTTTGTATTATGGAAGATAAATTTTCACATATCACCACTAGTGGGTCTTTGGACTAGTCAATCAAGGCATTTTAAAGAAGTCTCAAATTTCATGTAGTGCTTATCTTGGATCATTTACAGAGTGGCCCCTAGCCTTGGTCAGGTTACCACAGCATGCTGAAACTCTGGCTATGTCAAAAAATTTGGATGATTCCTCGATAAAATTAACAAGTCGGTTACTTTGCAACAGAGCAAAATGCTTTGGGTGCATTTGGTGCTTTTTTCTGATTCTTTCAATTTCATTGTTTTACTAGCTAATGCTTGGGAGGAAGGTGATGAAATTGTTCTGATCACTTGCCGCCTTGAAAATCTAGACCTAGAAGTGGCCAGTGGAAGATTGAAAGAGAATCTTGAAAATATCAAAAATGAGCTGTATGCAATTCTGACTGATCAGTAAATTATCTTTGAGCAAGTTTCTTCTTGGAATCCAAAGAGTTTGAACTTCCATTTTATTTCCATCAGGTATGAAATGAGGTTCGACATGAAAACTGGTGATGCTTCTCAAAAACAACTATCTGTATCTGCTGTAGATTTTCCTCGGATCAATGAATGTTACACGGGCAGGTATATTTTCATTGTGGGTAGTGAGGTAGCTCAAATTTTTCTGAATTTTGGATGTGGAAATTCATGCATCCATGCGAAATTGATTTTACAGTTGCCTATAACTAGTCATGTACTTAGGATTTCTATCCATTGTGCAACTCTGCTTATTTCCTGGTATTATTTTTGTGTATCCAAATGAAGAAAATATTTGTAGAGGTATCCTTTGAGTGCATTGTTATTTCTTTCATATGATGTGTCAAAAGGCCCATATTACATTTTTTTTTATATCTTATTAATTGAATTTTTTCATGCTAAGATGATATTTGTGTTTCTACTAGGACTCAGTAGCCATTTTTGACCCTTGAGGGAATGGTTTGTAAATTACTGCATTGTGGAAGCTAATGGCGCTTCTTGGGCTGTGTATGCATAGTTGTCAATCTCGTTCTGGATCCCATTTGAATTTGACTCTGAACTAAAAATAATTATTCCGCACTTAACTGCTTCATTTTGGAGTTCCTTTTTGAGAAAATACTAAAAACCAGAAATTTGCATATTTGAGAAATAGTAAGAATTGAATATACTATATATTTAGAAAGAAAACGCATTCATCAAAAAGAGAAAAGAAAATGTAGGCCATCACCCTAGTAAAATAGATTGTAGTGAATAATATTTATACAAACAAACCTGGAGTTTTTGTCATTTTTATGAAAAATAGGAACGCACAAAAAGAAGAAGAGAAGTTTGGTATATTTGATTAAACTAGTTATCTAAGCTGTTTCGCAAAAAAAGCAACAAATTCCTAGTCAATTTCAGCATAGAAGTTCCAAATTTTGGACATAATATTTCATGAGGGTTTGTTCAATTAGGTACACAAACCAAACTGAATAATTTCAGCCAATTGGGGTGAAGCAAACCAAATTTGACTACCAAGAATTGAATTTCAACTTTTGATAATGAATTTTTTTCTGCTTTTGAAATGTTTAGGAGCCCAATGCATACTTAACAATTTCAAAACATGATGAACTTATTCATTTTTAGAAATCACGGGTCATCTCATTTTGTTTTCTGTGTTTAATGAATTATGAAGACCCAAAATTTTATCCACCGTCTCATTATATAGTTATCCTGATCCTTGTGTACATTCAGGAAACAACGGTTTGTCTACGGCGCCATACACAATAACATTCCAAAAGTGAGAGGCATTATCAAGTTCGATCTACATGCTGAACCAGAGGGAGATAAATCACAACTGGAGGTTGGAGGTAATATTCAAGGCATCTTTGAGTTGGGATCTGGAAGATTTGGTTCAGAAGCAGTATTTGTTCCTTGTAAGCCTGGTATCACTTTAGAAGAGGATGATGGCTACTTGATATTCTTTGTACATGATGAGAACACTGGGTAACACCTCTCTTGCACATAATTTGATGTTTCCATCCCCAACTTGTAGTGCTTCACTCCGAATCCTTTTCAGCAGTAGCTTGTGCCATATTGATGTGCATAAGACTGATACTGCTTGGGTAACCTATAATTTTGAAAGTAAATTGTTTGGTATCTTACAATGATAGATATATTTAACAAGCTTTTATTGTCATTCAAGTTTACCTACGAGAAAAGGAGCTATATATTGCATGCTAAAATTTGTCATAGATGACAGAGAACGTGAAACGTATAGTTCTCTGATGAAAACTACAACAATTAAACAGTCATTTGGACGTAAGCTTTTCAGAACCTTGGTTGCATTGCCAAATTTAGGAAACTGTTCAATTATATAATTACACCCCATCTTTCAGCTTTACACCCAATGGGTGTTGCTACATTCCACCAGGTTTAAACTTATTTGCCAAATCTCAGCTGGGTCATATTCACATGGGTGGTCAGTAGAAGAATTGGAGGGTGAAATTAAACTTGGAATCAGTTACTTCAGTGACCACAAAGTCCATTAAGATTCAGCTGAGCTGAGTTGCACTGAGACTTGACCGAGTCCAGGTGACTTGGTAGGGATGGAGTCCGATATGACTTCTGAGTTGATTTGGATCTGCCACGTTCTAAAACATGGAATCAGAAATTTGGGAGAAAATTGTAGCTGCAAATATCAACTTCATCAAGATATATGAATACAGCCTGCAGATCTTGTTTCTCCTTATGGATATTTAAATCTATATAGACCACGGACTATACCTGGTAGTCTTGTGCATGCGTGTAACATCTAGGTCTTGACAATGACCAAAAGTCCTCATTTTTACAAGTAATGTCATCATTGTTTTTCTATTATTGTGGTTCTACCATTTTCTTTTGCTTTAGTTAGAATTATTCAGAATAATTGATTATGTCCCTCTCCTGTGCGTTGTTTGCTGCAGAAAATCTGAAGTCAATGTAATCGATGCAAAAACAATCAGCTGATCCTGTGGCCATTATTGAACTCCCTAATAGAGTTCCATATGGATTCCATGCCTTATTTGTATCAAAGGTCAGTTTCAAAGTTGCCATTGTGTATTTGGTTATAAAGATGTGGAATTAATTGCTCTTGCAATGGGTTTTTAGCCATTCTCAATTATAAGATGGTGATTAAGAATGGCCTCTTCCCCACTGGTAAGAGGTGTTAGTTCCTACGTGCCTCAACAGAGTTCAAACCTGGGCAGGCACTTTCCCCACGCCA
Source organism: Sextonia rubra (assembly GCA_037013555.1). Taxonomy (NCBI): domain Eukaryota; kingdom Viridiplantae; phylum Streptophyta; class Magnoliopsida; order Laurales; family Lauraceae; genus Sextonia; species Sextonia rubra. Next base: position 14,080,945 of record JASUAD010000001.1, on the reverse strand, counting down.
AAGGGCTATCTTACCTCGCCCGAGGTTCTATCCGCTTCCCTCGCTCAAGGGCTCCACTACCTCTCTAAGGTATGCTTCCCTCTTCTAAGGGTAGGTCCCAACCCCCTATAGATGGGATAGAACCACGAGTCCCCCCCCACCCCTACCCTAACCACACACGCGCGCGCACACACACACACACATATAGATATAGGGGAATATTACTAGAGGGACAAATGTATATTTGAGAAGATTCATGCACAAAAGAGGCAAAGTCATTTATGGTAATATGAAAAAGAAGAATCTGAAAGCCACCTCATTGTCCCTCATCACATGGTGAGGAAAGGATGCATAGTAATATTCTCCATATATATATATATATAAGATGGTGATTAATAGGAATTCAAAATGGCTTATTTTGCAATCTTTTGTTTGAGGATTGTAAGATCCTGTGACAATAGTCAGAGCTTGCTAAAATTTGGTTGTTATTTTATATGGGGTTTTCAAGTGAAATCTCAGTATAATTATAAAATATCTATGATGTGAAGCCCGGCTCCTAAGGTTTTCTGGGTTTTCACCTTTTGACCAAATGGGCTTTATGATCCTTGTAACATTTTTTTTATAGGGAAATTTCTTAGGTTGTAATGAGAGATTTTCAAATCTTGCATTTGAAAATTAAAATACTAAAGTAGAAAAAAAATCTGAAAATATATTTAAAGCAATTAATATGAGGATAGTGATTCTATATGAATTTCCACCAATATTGTTAGTTCTCATGAGAGTATGGTGAAATTGTTTTGTTGATATTTTGAAAAATATTTGGATAACTATTGTAGTTACCTTGTTTATGCCAGAATAGTTTCAAAATATCAGCTCAGAAATAGATTTGGTACTGATTGTGATGAACACCATGGGGCATGTTAGCTGAAACCTACTTGAGATTAATGTATTATCTGATTGTTTTCCAATTCTTCCTTTTGTTCTTCTGATTGTTTTCTTGGCCTGTCTGCTTGCAGCTGCCTGGCTTTTCTTACAATTTTTTTCACAGTTCATGACATTTATCCTGTTATTTTTTAAATTTAATTCTCAACAGGAACAACTTCAACAACAGGCAAAGCTCTGATACTGTTTCCAAGCTGCGTTTGATTTTGCTGCTAGGATTAATGACAAAACTGGCAGGACAAATAAATAGTTTCTTATATATGTAATATTGGAGCCACTATGCCGATGATGATCCCTGGTTGTAGTGCATCTTGTGTAGGACTTGTACAGGGTGTGTGAATATTTATCAGAGAAAACAAAAAAAAAAAAAAATGGAGCCTGCATATACCAATGGAAAAGCTTGAGCTTGTTCTAAGATGATTCTGATTTTCTCTAGCAAAATGGAACCGAGGAAAACTTTTTAGTTCTCAAATCTCATGTGATTCTTACTTCGGCTGTGCTAATTTGGTTTCTTGCCATTTTGTGAGAACGACCCGGCGCATGTTTGCTTACTTCAAATTGAGTTCCTATGGATTTGTGGTAAAGGGGTTCCATCGAAGTACGGAAGAGGTGAGTGTGAAGGTTCCAATGTGGAATCGGGATGTACTGTCACTTTCTTAGGATTAATTAGCTTTGGAGACCTGGTGGGTAATCATTTCCCACAAAGAGGAAATTATTTGTTTACTCATAGGAGAACCAAACCAATAGTCCTTCACTTTTAGTCCTTTTGATCAAACGATATTGTTGTACATGAGCGAAGGCACAATCAATATTCAAGCCACTCACAAAACAGAGAAAACACACAAGAGCACATACGAGAAATTTATATAGTTGAGTAATATACCTACATACACGGATAAAGAGAACTCACTATCTCTTTACTGCACTCATCTCCTTAAGCCTAGGGTTATAAGTTACATGGTGCATATAACTATATCTTTCTTAGCCTCTAAGAAAGCTTGGCATAAAAACCAAAATACCCTTTACCCAAAGCCCGATCCATAGTTAACCTAATGAACCAATCCGGTGAACTTAAAGTATAAGACATAAACCCAACAATTTACAAGTAAAAATCCGAGGAATTTCATTCTTATGGCCCTTGAACGAATGATTTTTAAAGGCTTAGAAAGTCTTCAAGCTACTTCATGGAACTTACTGCCCTCATGTGGGTAATTCTATGTTGTATAGAATGAATAATATTCCTTCTTCCATTATACTTGTTTCTGGAAATTTGTGGATGAAATATGACTGCAATCTAGTCGGTTTTTGGAAAATGGCAATTCGGAATTGGCCATGTAATTACATGGGTTCTGGGGACGGGGGTTGCGATAATTCTAAAAACCCTTTCGAGACGACATCTGAATCATGTTAATTTTATTAAGAATTCCAAATCCGATTTACGCTTTACAGAGTACAATGAGAAAAATAATATAATATAATTATAACAATGAGAGAATATATAAAAAATTATTCTAACCACAATAGTTATAATTAGGGGTGTATAAAAAATCCATCGATCCATAAAACCGATTTGATCCTATCCTAATCCGTTAGTAACAGTTTGATAACGGATTTTACCCTTAATCTACGGATTTAAACCGACCCGAGCCGTTGAAATGCAAATATATTTTTATTTTCATATTAAATTATTAAAAGACAATAATCTCCTTTCTAATTTCCTTATTACAATGGAAAAAGTGCGTGAAGTAATGAGGAAAACTACTAACGGATTGAACGGTTTAAACCGATCCGAGCCGTTGATTCACAGTTCGGTTCAGATCAATTTTAATGGATAATGGATCAGTGACGGATTACAAAACTGTCAAACTGTAGGTAACAGTTTGGTGATGGTTTTAGTTCAATCTGATCCAATCCAAACTGTGTATACCCTTAGTTATAGTAGTAGTAATAATATTCTAAAAGATCCTAAAAATATTTCACAATGACAACTTTCAATATCTTATCCTCCTAAGAAAAGATTGTGTTATTGGTCACGTTAAAGACAATCCATTATATCTTAGGTATAAATTGCCCATGTTTTGCCAGAATGTTCGTTGTGCTCCATAGTGTCCATTACTATCACATTCTGTCCACTGGGAGTTTGCCTGAGCTGGTGGTCTAGCCCATGGCCTGAAGAAAAATCTCATTGGCGAGGGGAGGACTGGATATAAAATACAAATGAGAAGATTGGTGGATAGAAGAGGGGTGTATAGAGACAGGAATGTTTAATTTATATTTAGAAAAAAGTGCTAAAAGAAGTGAGAGCAGGAAGATGATGAGAATTAAGAACACTATTGCAGACGAGGCAGGAATATTGCCGGCCCTAGTAGAGTTAAATTAGATAAGTAAGGAAATAGATATCAATCTAATATAAGCATAATAATGAGAAGTTATATCAAAATTACCCAAATCATAGTAATCATAATATTAATAGTAATTCCTAAGAGTTCCTTAAGATATTTAACAACCACAACCTTCCATGTCTCTATTCTCTATCAAATTCTATATGAAACTGTGTTTGTTTGAGTTGGTAAGAGAAGTTGAACTGGCCGGTGATTTAGTTTGACGAACAATTAAAGGTGGAAGTGGTTCCACACTTCCACTGGCGCGGACCCAACCAAAATTTTCTGCAGCCTCACCCTCTGATAGGTTTCTGAAACATTGTGTCTTAGATTTAGGCTGGGAATTTGACATTGAGAAAATTTCAAAACAGGATAAATAAAAGCTTGCATTTTAAATCAGCACAACGGCTGCGTTTTTTGCTGGCTGGGAAAAGCCGGCTGGGCTTGTTTAAAGAGTTTGAAGAGATGCTATCCATTAGTGACCATGCAATAATTTGTATGGTTATGAATTGAGATGAAACAAAGCCAGGAAGGGGTCTTCTGATCGGTGAGCGTGACCCCTCTGCCCAGGGCTGCTATCCTAGCCAACCGTGTGGAGCGATGATTTCCACATACCGTTCCATTCAGTGAGATGGACTTAAACATTATCTTAGCAACTGGACAATTCTAACCATTTGATATGCTCCATTGGCATTGAACAGTTTTTTTGTCCTGATCATCCGTGAGGAAGGCAGGGAGGCTAACGGCTATTCTTTTTGGATTTTTTAAATAGACCCTTGCAGGATGTTCGGCCAACCATTTGATATAACCTCATCTTTAGCCACAGTTAAACTGGACAATCTTTTTTATATGAAGAAAAAAAACTACTCTTTTGATGTTCGGCCAACCATTTGATATAACCTCATCATTAGCCACAGTTAAACTGGACAATCTTTTTTATATGAAGAAAAAAAACTACTCTTTTGGAACCACAACGTAAAGAGCAAAGCCAAAGATAGTATGGGTCATAACTACTCTTTTGGAAGCACAAAGTAAAGAGCAAAGCCAAAGATACTCTGACGACCCATAGGCCACACCTTTTCCGCATTAAAAATAGCCATACCTTATCCAGATTAAGCCTTGTGTCAACCCATGAGCCTCACACAAGGTGGATGACAGATATCAAAGCCATGTTCAGACTAAAATTCCAATCTTTAAACAAATATATACCCTTCCATTTACCATAAATGTGTGCAAGTGTGACAGCATTTCAATGCGACTATGGTTTCAAAGCACAGTTTCTCATTTTGATCTTTACTAAAACAATTTCTTCTTACAAAAAAATTAAAGAAGGCTAATTTCATGCTTTTTTTAATTTTCTTTTAGGGTGTTTAAGATGTAAATAAAACTAAAAAAAATAGAATACAAATAGGATAAGCTTGTTTTTGTTTGGAACACATATCATAAATGTGAGTATGGATTTTTTTTTTTTTTTTGAGTCTGGATCTTTGTGTATTGTCTGGGCCCATATCATAAATTTATTTACTGAAATTCAAATGGACTTTTTGGATTAGTTACCTAAAAGAATAGGATCTTAAATTGACTGTGTATATGTTAGGGGCAGTGGCTAGAGGCCACACAATACATACCCCTTTTAACCTATCCTTTGTTTCTTTTTATAGGAGGTAGCTGCACTATTCTTGTTTAATAATTTCAGTGCTAGCCACGCGTCACTGCCACAGAGGCTCCATTAGCGACCGCCACCACTGGCATGAAGACAGACACGTAGTTTTTAGCTTGGTGCTGCACTTACTCATCATAATCTTCTACTCTAGTCCATGGTGTGAGGTTGAGAAAGAGCACCGAAACCGCTAAACGCAAGGTCAGTCAATGGAGTAATTTATTACAAAACTGCCATTAATTCACATCTTCACCCTTTATAAACACGGTGTCACCTCTACATTGATTGTGTGTTTCACCACCGCTGTCATCTTTTGGCATTTTGGAGCCCTATGTATTTTTTTTTAAAACTAGAATTATGGATTGTAATGAATAGAAAAGTCATAATTATCCTTTTTAAGTTTTATGATTTTTTTAAAGTTTTCCGGCTTCCTTTTTTAAAACATGCACTAAGTATTTTGACTCACAATTTATTCTATGGGCATATAATACTAACGGTCTACCACATTTATATAAATGACTTTATAGTGAAGCTTAAATAGCATAAGAGAGCATCTACAGTAATTTTTGTTGGATGTGGTAGACCATAATTAGTCCATTCACTATTAACATCCACCAAGTTCAGCAGAAGATTCAAACTGTTAGCAGAATATTTAGATTGTTTTTACAAATACTTTTTTAAGCGGTAGGAATTTGGAATTCTATAGAGTCATCAAAGGCTAATTTTTTTTCTAAAATTTTTAACGGGAATTTGGTGTAAAATTTGGCATTCAATGTTTCTTTGACCAAAGTTATAAATTTCAAACACCGAAAGGGTCTGAATTAACATTTTAAAATTCTTGAAATTTCATTCTCTATATATTTGGTTTGAGTTTAAAATGCTCCATGAAGAGAAATAATTTGGAATTTCATTCCAAGAGTATATCTTTAGAAGAATTTAAAATTCCGCCAAAAGATGAAATCTTAGATTTCTAAGTAAAGATAGGGGCTCCAAATCCACGCGTAAGATGGACATTCAACAGAATAAAAGGGGTATTATTGTACTTGAAAAAAGATAAGGTCACTGTGGTAGATTTTATTAAAAATCAGTGGCAATACAAAAACCAACAAAAAGCCGCGAAACCGGTTATACACGCCAAACACTAACAAAACTCAGAGAAAGAGGAAGCGATAGAAATCATCAATCCACAATGGAGAAGGAAAATGAGAAGAAGGAGAAGATCAGCGGAGGAGGAATCGTGACCGTTGATCCGAAGCCGAGCAAGGGAATCGTGTCGCGAATGGTGGATGCCGTAGAGAAACTGATAGTATGGGCCATGTACGATTCCTCAAAGCCTCATCACTATCTCTCCGGGAATTTCGCTCCTGCGCTGGACGAGACTCCACCTTGCAAGAATCTCCCTGTCAAAGGATTCCTCCCGGTTAGAACTTCTGGAGAATTGTCTTTCCCGCTATTAAATACAGTGTGATGTGAATTGGGTTGTTTTGTTTCATAGGATTGCTTGAATGGGGAGTTTGTTAGAGTGGGTCCAAATCCCAAGTTTGCTCCAGTGGCTGGATATCATTGGTAAGCATTGCCATTCAGTTTTGACTACATATCACTAATAAACATTGACTCAGTCCTGTCTTATAAGTCAATTAGGATTGTATAGCCCGCATGTTTTTAAATCCGGGCCGCTCAAAATCACTATCCACTTGTGTATTAGCACATAATCAAAATTTTTTCCCAAAATGAGTTTCGTCCGCTGTTAGATTGATCACATGCAAGGATTTGATTTCAATCACTTTCTTTTTTGAATGTTGGTAAGGTTTTTTACATGTGATTAATCTGTTGGTGGGCCTTATCTGATTGATTGGAGTGAAATTTTGTGCTATTATTAATACATTGGGGGACAATGGTTTTGAGTTTTGAGCAAGTGGATTTTAGATGTGAGTTCCATTGCAATCCTTCTGACCGGACGGGTATCGCAAGGCGGTCTTTCCTTTGAATGGGTAATGGTACCTACATGTTTTTGACCATCCATTTTGGCATACTCTTGATGGATGATTAGGACCATCTGTTCAAGTCAGATTTCGGTTGTATGTTAAACTTGGTGGCATGAGGTGCAGTGTTGTGTGGGTGGGGCATCTAGATAGTGTGTTGAGAGCTAACCTATTTGGCTAAGTTAAACTTGGTCAACTTGGAATAGCCTGTGAGGCCCCAGACCAGAAGCCATCCCACAAGACTTCGGTCTAAGGGGGGGGGGGGGGGGGGTGTTCTCACAACAGCAAGGGAGGGTCTGGATCTCAAGACTTATTAGTCAAACCTCCTGTTAACTCAACATAACGCGTTTTAAAGCCATGCAACTCCGGATCCCATAAGAACTCCGGAGCTAAGCTTGCTTGGGCCTTTTGAGCAACCTGTGGACATATTTAACTATATTTATGAAGGGCCTTTTTAGCAACCAGTGGAAATCATTTATATAATTTGATGTGTAACTTTATACATCATATTTTAGAAAAAAGTGTATTATTTCCCTGAGCTTACTTGTATGCTGGTTTTGCTGTCTATTTCTCTGCAGGTTTGATGGTGATGGGTACGTGTTGTCCTCCTTCGAACAGACTTGAAAATAACTGTTTTTTTTTTTTTTGTTGATTTTACATTCTTAATGAGGATACTTAATGTTACTTTTGACATTCTATAGTGAAGCAACAAACTGAGTAACCACTTTAGATATTCTGCTTTATGAGACTCAAGTCAGATGATCCGACTGGCCTTACCTTCTGTAACATTTACATCATTACACGTGAATGTATCATTTATGTAGGTATATGGGAATGCAGTTACTTTGATTTTAGTTTTATTACATATTCTCCAGGCATTCAATGGTATAATTAGCTGCAGTCATTTAGAAAAGCTTTGATCTTTTATGTTTGCTATCCTGACCAGATGAGTCACTTGTGTCTTTATTGGTAGAAGTGGTGAATTGTCCACCTAATTTGTACTTACACCGTGTATCGAGCCAAGAATTAATTTTGAAGTTTCAAGAAAAGAAAATCTTATTTTCAATTTAGACTTAGTTGTTGTTGCTACCAAATATTATAGATATAACTTGGTAAAGTTAGACTGGGCCCCTGTTTTCTATGACAAAGCTTTCCTCACCAACTTTGACAACAATGAAAGAAAGAATGAAAACGGGGTTACAAAAGCCCTGCTTCGATCATAGATTGTTTCAGTGCAGTTGCACTGCACCGACTTTGCTGATGTGTATAGAGATTTGTCTGAGTTGGATCCAGTCACATGTTATATGATCCAAGTCCTTTTAGTTTCTGTTTTCTTGACTGTATGGTATATACTTGACCTCATAGGTGCAAAGTCCAAGTTGATCTGGCTAAGCCAAATGGTTTCAGTCAAGTTTTATTTCTAATGTTATTCAGTTCACTGAAGGTGTGTGGTTTTGCATTGGTTCATGTTGCTTCTGGTTGAGTATGATTACTTCGAACCCCAGGTTTTCACCTGTGGTTCACCCAAATTTCAAGATTAGGTATCTAGTTCGAAGCGTGTAGCAGTTTTACATGATAATGTTGGACATTGAAATGTAATGAATTCTTAGAGCTATGATGTCATTTATGTTTTATTATGCTTTGGCTTTTTTTTTTTTTGGCTGTTGTTGTTGTGGCTGCTGCTTTTCTAGGATTTAATCCATCTTTGAAGTTAACTTGTGAAGTCTTATCTCCACCTTTGAATGTGGCTTGTTACCCGGAGTCCTGGACACGTTAATAGGTGCATATACCATGTCCGACACATAATGTGAGTATGAATCCCATAATCCAACAATTACGTAATGTTGTAACTAGATATTTTGTGTCTTCTAGTTCTCCATGTATGTATGAAGGCAAATAGACCATTAGATGCTGGGGCTGGTCATAGAATCAGTAGCCAATAGAAGACCTATTTATTTCTTTGTTGGATCATGCTGATGATGGCGAATAATTGGTCCTTTTTTTTTTTTTTTTGCTTATATATAATTATGCATATGAATGAATCGTTTGTATTTTATGAAGTAATTGACCAGATATTGTTACGTGTTCTAGTTCTCTTGTGTATGTGGACTACGGAGGCACATAGTATGTTGGACGCCGGGCTGGCCATAGAGTCAGTGACCAATAGAAGACTTTTTATTTTTTTCTTGGATGCTGCTTAGTGAATAATTGGTCCAAATCTTGTGCTTACATATAATTGCCCATATAAGTAAGGCACTCTATTACATGAACAGAAAGCATTTTCCACAAGTTGAATCTCTCTCTCTCTCTCTCTCTCTCTCTCTCTCTCTCTCTCTCTCTCTTCACATATCTGGTCCTTGTGCAAGAATGTCACAACTGCTGTCCTAAGTGACACATATTTGAGCATCCAAGATGTTCCCCTAGATCACAAACATTTCCTGAATATCGAAATAACTATATTTTATGTTACTTTCTTAGTTGCAGAGAATGGGTGGTTGGTATAATTTTCTTTAAGATCAGACTTAGAAATTGATTTACGCGTGTATTATTAAAGATCTGATTTTTTTAACTGAGATGTAAAGGGGAGTTTGTTTTGATGAAGTGGGAATTTGGAATGATTAGATATTTTCTTTAATCAGTTTTTTTTCATCATATTGCTACCGAATGTTAAATGGTTTCTTCTCTTCATGCTTCATATCTTGCATCCATTCCACGCAACCTGCATAGCTGTCTCGGGTTTGGAAATGTTTATTGAATAAGTGATTCTATGTAGGATTGATGCTGATTTTCTTATTGCAGAATGGTTCATGGAATGCGTATTAAAGATGGAAAAGCGACCTATGTTTCACGTTATGTGAAGACATCACGCTTGAAGCAAGAAGAGTTTTTTGGAGGAGCAAAATTTATGAAGGTATGACTGTAAAAAATGCCACCCCTTACAGGGTTGTAGACTTGTAGTTGCTACATGAATTATGGAGTTTACATCTTTTTTTTTTTCCCTCTCTTCTGTTGGGGAGTAAAAGACTGATCAACATCATATTCAGAAATACACAAATTCATGCACTGAGTTTGTCCAAAATGGTGCTGCTTTGGGCTCTTTGATTGCCTATATGTACCTCTAGTGCTTTTCACTATGGATGGCCTAACAAATGCCTCATCTATTCAATAGTTTCACACCTCAGCTTTGATCTTGAGCTTGTAAAATTAGTTTTAGGCATTGGGTGGGTGGGAGAGGGAATTTTTTTTTTTTTTTGGGGTGTGGTGGGGTTGGGGTTGTGGTGGTGGGGGGGGGGTGGGGTGGGGGTGTGGTGGGGTGGGGGGTGGGTATGTGGGATGTGGTTGGTTGGATGTTATTTTAACTTTTGAATTCCTAAAAAGGTAACTTTTGTAAGTTTGGTTTTACATGAGTGCGCTACAAACAATGATAAATAAGGAGAGTTAATCTACAAAGAAAGTAATACGTATGCAATACTGATAGTATATTTCCTTTTCTAAAACATAAAGCAGATAATATCATCAAACTTAGCCAGAGCTAATTCATGCCAGGGTAGTCATTATGAGGGAAATCCTTTTGAGATCAGTCTTACTAGAAAATTGTGGTATATTTGAGGCTATATGTGGCTTGTTTGACCATGTTACTGTTTCCAACATGGGCAGTGGGGCACTATTGACAGATCATCATATATGATCCTCTCCCCTTGATTGGTAAAGAATGCTCCAAATCATCATCATCATCAAAGACTTCATTGTTTAGGGCCAGCTTTGTGAGCTTTACGTTTCTACTCAACCCTAGATGCCATGATGAAGTGCACAAATGTGAAAAAAAAAAAAAATGGTTGTGCCACCCTAATACAGAAATGAACACAAATTGGAATAAAAAAAATCTCACAGCACAGTAACTGGTTCGAACCTAAAGGATAATTTAGTTGAAAATGGAGACTGTGTATGCTTTTCGGGGAGTTTTCCTTTTTGTGCTATAGTTGTATGATTGATAAGTATATTTTAAAGTTGATTATCATTTTGGCCCTTAAAATTTATTTATTTTATTTTGCTTTTGTTGATATAAAAAATTGTATCACGTTTTACTAGATCTATCTTGCTAATTGCTGAATGGTGGCCTATGACTTAAAGTAAATCTATTCATTGTGTTTTTCATAAATAGGTTGGAGACCTTAAGGGCATGTTTGGACTTTTTATGGTTCACATGCAAATGCTTCGAGCAAAACTCAAAGTGCTGGACGTTTCATATGGGACTGGGACAGGTAGGTTTCTTTGATGATGGCAGGTTATTTATCTGTTGTTTTCAGCTGCTTTCTCCTTCTATGCTAAATATCCTAGAAAAATCTTAGCTTTACTGTAGCAACTACAGAAGCACACTTCCTTCTATTATCTTGTTTTGATACTTGTAATTAAGCACATCATATACTCATCTTAGACAATTGTTTGCAACCATATGCCAGGCAATACAGCTCTAATATACCATCATGGTAAACTGTTGGCACTTTCAGAAGCTGACAAACCTTGTAAGTTTCTTCATGATTGAACTCTTTGATTTGTTTTCTTTTTTTGCCTTTGCCTGTTACATTTTCATGAAATGACATAAGAAACTTTCCAAGAAGAAAAGGACTTTCTGTCTTTTTATTGAGTCAAACCCGTTGGAATATATTGTTATGTCAGACGAAACTGGTGAACCCTTGGTCACAACTACTTGCTTTGCATGGAAAAGGTTAATATATCTAATGAAAAGGAAAAGGTTAGGCTAGCACTTGTAGACAACCACTTACTCTAAAAGCTTAAGTTGGCAATACAACCTCCAAGATTTGAATGCTCGACCTCCTCCTCCGATATTGATGCAGGCCAGATCCATGATTGGCCAGCCCATTGGGCCCCAAACCAATAAGGCCTAGTAGAGTAGAGTAAATCCTATTATTATTAGTTGCTTTAGTTGCTTTCTTAATTATTAAAAAGTCCATTTATGTTTGGTTTAGGACTTTTTATTTGATTGAAATTAGTTGTTTCCTTTATTAGATAATATCTTAGTTATAAATAAAGATGTAATATCTTTATGGGATATAGACATTGATATTGAATAAAAATTTGAGTTTGGTTCTCAGTTGAGAGAATTATTGTTTGTCTTTGGTGAAGCATCTAGACATTCGATCCTTAAGCCTTTTGGCTTGGAGATTAGCCCGTTGGCTAATTTTCTTCCCTGCGTTGCTTCAAATACCATGTTGACAACCACCTCCTGCTCCACGCTAGACTCTATGGGAGAATACAGGACACAAAGGCAACAACAATTACTTGTGGTTTTGGATTCAGAAAATTATAATTAAGGTTCTTGGATTGTCACGACCCAAATTCCGGGGCCCTGACGGAATCTGAATTATAACACGATGGCATACAATTCATACACATTAATCAAATAAACGCATAAGGCATAAGCATCATTTATTAAAATAAATCTCTCCACATAACTTAACCAATAAGGTTTTCAATGTCTAAAATTTCAAATAAAACATCAGATAATAAATTTAAATACCAAACAAAAAATTTTCCTAAGCTACTGAATATGAAAGTATCGCTCTCTTTCAGCCACGCATGCCAAACACTATGGGCTGATCTTCGCCATTTTCTGGTCCAACCGCAACCCGATTACCTGAAGGGGGTGAACAACATCAGTATAAACTGGTGAATGATCCTCCTACTCTATTATACATTTGCAATTAACATAGTGACTTCATCAGCACAAATAAATATAAGCAATGAATAATTTAAATTAAACAAATAATTCAAAGAATAATATTCATTTTTACGATACATTTCTGAACCACATCCTTGCATCAAGTCCACATCCACATAACATTTCATTACACTAAAATTCATCGAGATGCCTTTCCTGCATCTCCACATTTTACGGCCCTTAGGACCCTTCGCTTCAGGACTTCATTGTCCTAATCTCCACATCCACAAACAACATAAACAATCTATCAATCGAATCCAATGATTCCAAGACTAGACAATTATAATAAACAATTCTGTGCTAGTGGTCCAAATCAAATCATACATAGCAGGACTTATGGATCAGAATACCATTTTATTTATTATTTAATACATACCCAGTCCTTTTTATCACACCATCAATTTATAAGTAAACATCTTTGATAATAGGCATTATTCCAATTTAATCGTTAAGATTATAGAATACAGGAGGACTTCTATGTATTATTTATTAACATTATGGCTCTTTTTATAAGTTCCGTTGAAATATCTTTAAATCAAGTCTATAATAAGATCGATGAAAGCCATTACAGTCGACTTCATCAGAAGGCTCCAGACTCAGTTTCGTGAAGACCTCCCTCTCGCTCTGCTCTTTTATAGACCATCAGCTGTTGAAGTCCAATGGTTCAAATCCATTGAGATCACAACTCCCAGGGTCGCACGAGGGTCCTCTACCAGATCTGTGGATCTGATCTAGCATCTGAAGGTTCGTGTGGACCCACAACCCATGTCGACAGAGGAGGGTAGTCGTCGACTGAAACAGGTGAGTCCCTTTTTCCTGTTTGAATCTCCTCACCATCATCCTTCTTTACTTCATAGATCAAGTCCCAAGGGTGTACAATCACAAGAAAATCACCCTCTTCCTGTTTCAGATCGACATATCACTGGTTCAGTCATTATTTTGCTCAAACAGTGGTCGTCAGACACAACCCCTCGTGTCTGGCTTCCTGAAATCCTCAAATCTGATGACTCAATTTCTTTGTTCCCCACCACCGGACTGTTCTACTGAGATCGACCCAGAGTGTTGTTTCAGATCTTCGGATCTGATGGACTACCACATGATCTATATGGGGCCCACAGTCTAATTATATACGTTTCATAAAAACGACATAGTTCTGAGTTCATTCTTGGCATCAAGCTTTCTAAATCACATACAAATCACACCCCAATTCTCAAGAATAGACATGGGAGAGATCACTCACCTTTTGTAGACTCTAGTAGTATTTGGCCGAGCGTGGGACATCAACTGCCTGGGTGTTTGCCTCCTTTCCTCTTCCTCTTGGTCTCTCTTTTCAGTCTCTCTCTCTCTCTTTCTCTGTGCTCCTCTCCTAATGTTTAGAAAGAGGTAACGTGAAGCAATTTAGAGGCTACAAGAGTATATATATATAGATATGTACACCTCCGATCCCCTTTCTTCCTAGGAGTCTATCCAATCTGTGCTTTCCTAATGGGGACTGTGTACAGAATTCCTTATCTAAATCAAGGATTTGTTTCCTATCTACAATTTGTTTCCTTAAAAGTGAAGATGTCGTGAGATCTTAGAAATAGAATGGGTCCCATTATATATATATATATATATAATAGAGCCTGGCATTCCCACCTTAGATATTACATACTTCCCCCATTGGGAAATTTGGTCCTCCAAATTTAAGACATACCTGAGGCAAAAAGTTGTGGGTAGTTCTTCTGTACATCCTCTTCAATCTCCCATGTAGCTTCCAATGGATTATGATGCTGCCACTGTACTTTGACTAGTCGGATGCTGCGATTCCTGAGTAACCGCTCTTGAGTGTCTAAAATCGCCACCGGTTTTTCCTTGTACGACAAATCTGATTGAATATCCATTGGCTCGTAACGAATCATATGTGAAGGGTCTGGTTCATATTTCCGTAGCATGGACACATGAAACACATTATGAACTCCGGCGAGTTGTGGTGGAAGGGCCAACTCATAAGCATTGCCATCGCTTACACGTCCTATGATTGGAAATGGTCCAATGTATCTCGGACTCAGCTTTCCTTTCTTCCCAAATCGCATAACTCCTTTGGTCGGTGAGACTTTAAGAAAAACCGAATCACCAACTTTAAATTCAAGCTCTCTTCTCCGCTTATCTGCATAACTTTTTTGGCGACTTTGAGCAGTCTTAAGTCGATTTCGAATTTTCTGTATATTCTCCGTGGAGGTTTTTACCCATTCAGGGCCTAGAAGCCGTCCTTCTCCTACTTCTTCCCAGCTAATCAGAGAACGACAGTTCCTACCATACAGAGCTTCAAACGGAGCCATTTGGATGCTGGAATGATAACTGTTATTGTAAGCAAATTCTGCCAGCGGCAACTGTTCATCCCATCCATCTTTAAAATCCAGAGCACAAGCCCGAAGCATATCCTCCAATGTTTGGTTGGTTCTTTCAGTCTGCCCATCTGTTTGGGGATGATAAGCCGTACTAAAGCTTAACTTGGTCCCCATAGCCTTTTGCAACCCTTTCCAAAACTGTGAGATAAATCTACTATCTCGATCAGAGACTATAGATACAGGAACTCCATGTAACCGCACGATCTCATGAACATATTTTCACACTAATTGTTCCATCGTAGTCTTACCCTTTAATGGTATAAAGTGTGCAGACTTTGTCAAACGATCTACAATGACCCAAATCACCTCATTGTGCCTAGATGTTTTAGGAAATCCTGAGATGAAATCCATAGTAATGTGTTCCCACTTCCATTCCGGCACAGGCAAGGGTTGTAATAATCCACCTGGCTTCCTATGATCAGCCTTCACCTGCTGACAGGTAAAACATCGTCCTACAAACTCTGCCACATCATTTTTCATTCCGATCCACCAAAACCTCCGTTTCAAATTTTGATACATCTTTGTGCTCCCGGGATGAATGGTATACCGCGTATGATGTGCTTCCGTTAATATCTCGTCTTTGATGTTGCGGTTATTTGGAACACATAACCGACTTCTGAAATACAATGTGCCATTATCAATAGAGAAATCTGGTTTATTATCCATTCTGTGCATTATATCCAACAGTGCCCCATCATCTCGCTGATGGTCCTTTATTTTCTGAATTAGTTCTGGTTGAACTTTAAAATTTCCCAACAGCACCTTATCACCTATAGGCCGTAACTCCACATCTAGATCTTTGATTTCTTCAAGTAGTCTCCATTCGGCAGTCAAACAGGCCATTTGAGCCGATTTGCGACTTAACGCATCAGCAACGACATTGGCCTTTCCCGGGTGATAGAAAATTGTGAAGTCATAATCCTTCAAAAATTCTAACCATCTTCGCTGTCGCAAATTCAAGTCAGCCTGTGAGAAAATGTATTTGAGACTTTTATGGTCAGTATATACTTCAAACTCTTCTCCATATAGATAATGTCTCCAGATTTTTAGCGCGAAAACTACAGCTGCTAATTCAAGATCATGCGTAGCATAATTTTGTTCATGGGATTTCAGTTGTCTGGAGGCATATGCTATCACCTTTCCATGTTGCATAAGAACGCAACCCAAACCATGCAAAGAAGCATCACAGTATACCACAAATCCCCCATTTCCAGAAGGAAGAGCAAGTATCGGCGCGGTGGTCAATCTCTCCCTTAATATGCGGAAACTATCCTCGCATCTAACGTCCCATGAAAAAGGGACGTCTTTCCTTGTGAGTCTAGTTAGTGGCCCAGCAATTGAGGAAAAATCCTTCACAAATCTCCTATAATATCCTGCTAAGCCCAGGAAACTCCGTACTTCAGAAACAGATGTAGGTCTCTTCCAACTTGTAATAGCTTCGATCTTTGCCGGGTCCACAGATAACCCTTGTCCTGAGATAATATGGCCCAAAAAGGTCACTTGCTTTAGCCAAAAGTCACACTTACTTAATTTTGCATAAAGTCGATTATCCCTCAATAGCTGTAAGGACGTGCGTAAGTGTATTCCATGCTCTTTTTCTCCTTTTGAATAAATAAGTATATCGTCAATGAACACCACGACGAACTGATCCAAATAAGGCTGAAAGACTTGGTTCATAAGAGCCATAAAAGCTGCTGGGGCATTGGTCAACCCAAATGGCATAACCAGAAACTCATAATGGCCATATCGAGTTCTAAAGGCTGTCTTAGGAATATCCTCCTCCCTTACCCTGAGTTGATGATATCCAGATCGCAAATCAATTTTAGAGAAGAATTTAGCACCCTGCAGCTGGTCAAACAGTTCATCGATACGGGGCAACGGGTATTTGTTTTTAATAGTGATCTGGTTTAATTGCCTGTAGTCAATACACATTCGCATGGATCCGTCCTTTTTCTTAACAAACAGAACAGGGGCTCCCCATGGGGATACACTTGGCCGGATGAATCCTTTATCTAACAGTTCTTGCAATTGATCCTTAAGTTCCCTCAACTCGGAGGGTGCCATCCGATAGGGTGCCTTAGATATTGGAGCAGATCCTGGTACCAACTCAATAGTAAAGTCAACTTCTCGGATTGGGGGTAATCCTGGCAGATCTTCTAAGAACACATCGGGAAAATCTCTAACAACCGGAATATCTTCTAAGTTAGGCTTTTGTTTAGCTTCGGTAATGTAGGCCATGTACCCCGTACACCCATTCCTTAATAGCTCACAGGCTTTGACGGCCGAAATTATCCCAGTTCGAAAAGATTTTCTTTTCCCCACCATGGTGACATGGGTATAACCTTTTAGGTTAAAACGCACTACCTTGTTAAAGCAGTCCAGCACAGCTCGATATTTAGAGAGCCAGTCCATTCCCAATATAACATCAAAATCATTCATGTGCAATAATACTAAGTCGGCTAACATTCTTGTTTGTGTAATTTCTATCTCACAATCATAATATATAGTTTTAGTGCAAACGTGTTTTCCCGCGGGTGTTGACACAACTAATGCAGGAGTGAGTATAGTGGGGGAGTTTCCTAACTTAGCAGCAAAAAGATGGGAAACAAAAGAGTGAGTTGAGCCAGAATCAAATAGTGCATGAGCTCCGTGCTTTGAAAGTAAAACCATACCCCCAACAACGTTTTTTGCCGCCTCAGCTTCCTGATGTGTAATAGCAAAAGCCCTCGCATTAGGCGGTTGCGCCCCCTGATTCCCACTTTGATTATTTCTGCCACGATTGAAATTTTGACCTTGAGGTGGATCTTGTTGGTTGCCTCTCTGAGGATACTGCTGATATTGATA
This sequence comes from Sextonia rubra, assembly GCA_037013555.1. Taxonomy (NCBI): domain Eukaryota; kingdom Viridiplantae; phylum Streptophyta; class Magnoliopsida; order Laurales; family Lauraceae; genus Sextonia; species Sextonia rubra. Next base: position 14,063,027 of record JASUAD010000001.1, on the reverse strand, counting down.
ATTTCTTCCTTGTTGGTTCTGCTGATATGATCGCTGATTTTGCTGATGCCCTTGCTGGCGGTCTTGCTGATTCTGTCCTTGCAGTTGTGTTTATGGTCGAAACTGATTTCCACCAGGATTTGTGGGACATTCTCGAGACCGGTGTCCCTCCTGTCCGCAACCATAACAAACACCCTTTCGTCTAGCTTGATTTCTCTCTTGGGCTATTGGGCAATCTCTAACCCTGTGACCTTCTTTACCACATCCGTAGCATACTCCAGGTCTCTTGCGACATTGATCTGTGTCATGTGATCCCCCACAATGATTGCAAACTGGTCTAGCGTCTGTCCTTTGTTTTTTATATGGTGGCTGATTCTTGAAATTATCCCGCTTTCCTACTGGCAGCACCTGCTGAGTACTCCGATTAATATCTTCTATTGCTTCTTCAAACACAAAGGCCTTTCTTAGCGCTTCTGCATAGGTAGTCGGCTCATGTAATTTGACGTCTTTCTTGATATCTGCCCTTAGACCCATCACAAAGCGCTCTAGTTTGGATTCTTCTGTAGCAACTAGGGTTTCAGCAAAGTGAGACAGCTCAGTGAACTTGAGGGCATATTTGGCTACGGTTAAGCTCCCTTGTACTAGGGTTTCAAACTCCCTTTTCTTCTGTGCTTTAATGTGATCGGGTATAAATTTCTTTATAAACTCTTTCTTGAAAAAGTCCCAAGTAATTTCTGTCTCTTGCCCGTCAAAAGACTTCTTAGCAGCTTTCCACCATTCCTTAGCATTACCCTCAAGTTTGAATGCGCCCAAAATTGCCTTCTGACGTTCGGTGCATCCCATAACTTCAAAAATTCCCTCCAAATGCTCCACCCATTTATTTGCATCCTAAGGATTCGTAGTCTCATCAAAGCTACGAGGTCGGAATTCATTGAATCTTTTGTAGAGATTATCCTTCTCGCGATCCCTGACCCCGTTATTATTACCACCTGCAGAACCATTCCTGACAACACTGAGTTCATCACCATTTTCTCCATGCCGATTGTTAATAGCAGTGATCTGTTCCTGAACTTGACTATAGGCTTTCATGAAATTTTCGAACATCTGCCGAGCATACTCCGGCATTTCCACAATTCTTTCACCCTGATTAGAGTTTCCAATAGCGTTATTCATTGTTCTAGTTCCCCTGCAAAATAAACAGTGAATAAGCCATCCTCTATTAATACTGGATCAAATCCCTTTCTTGGCATCCATACCCCATGGCCTCACCACGTGCCCTATAGTTACTAATTCTTTTACTTGCCCAAAACCTTATGCTCTGATACCACTTTGTCACGACCCAAATTCCGGGGCCCTGACGGAATCTGAATTATAACACGATGGCATACAATTCATACACATTAATCAAATAAACGCATAAGGCATAAGCATCATTTATTAAAATAAATCTCTCCACATAACTTAACCAATAAGGTTTTCAATGTCTAAAATTTCAAATAAAACATCAGATAATAAATTTAAATACCAAACAAAAAATTTTCCTAAGCTACTGAATATGAAAGTATCGCTCTCTTTCAGCCACGCATGCCAAACACTATGGGCTGATCTTCGCCATTTTCTGGTCCAACCGCAACCCGATTACCTGAAGGGGGTGAACAACATCAGTATAAACTGGTGAATGATCCTCCTACTCTATTATACATTTGCAATTAACATAGTGACTTCATCAGCACAAATAAATATAAGCAATGAATAATTTAAATTAAACAAATAATTCAAAGAATAATATTCATTTTTACGATACATTTCTGAACCACATCCTTGCATCAAGTCCACATCCACATAACATTTCATTACACTAAAATTCATCGAGATGCCTTTCCTGCATCTCCACATTTTACGGCCCTTAGGACCCTTCGCTTCAGGACTTCATTGTCCTAATCTCCACATCCACAAACAACATAAACAATCTATCAATCGAATCCAATGATTCCAAGACTAGACAATCATAATAAACAATTCTGTGCTAGTGGTCCAAATCAAATCATACATAGCAGGACTTATGGATCAGAATACCATTTTATTTATTATTTAATACATACCCAGTCCTTTTTATCACACCATCAATTTATAAGTAAACATCTTTGATAATAGGCATTATTCCAATTTAATCGTTAAGATTATAGAATACAGGAGGGCTTCTATGTATTATTTATTAACATTATGGCTCTTTTTATAAGTTCCGTTGAAATATCTTTAAATCAAGTCTATAATAAGATCGATGAAAGCCATTACAGTCGACTTCATCAGAAGGCTCCAGACTCAGTTTCGTGAAGACCTCCCTCTCGCTCTGCTCTTTTATAGACCATTAGCTGTTGAAGTCCAATGGTTCAAATCCATTGAGATCACAACTCCCAGGGTCGCACGAGGGTCCTCTACCAGATCTGTGGATCTGATCTAGCATCTGAAGGTTCGTGTGGACCCACAACCCATGTCGACAGAGGAGGGTAGTCGTCGACTGAAACAGGTGAGTCCCTTTTTCCTGTTTGAATCTCCTCACCATCATCCTTCTTTACTTCATAGATCAAGTCCCAAGGGTGTACAATCACAAGAAAATCACCCTCTTCCTGTTTCAGATCGACATATCACTGGTTCAGTCATTATTTTGCTCAAACAGTGGTCGTCAGACACAACCCCTCGTGTCTGGCTTCCTGAAATCCTCAAATCTGATGACTCAATTGCTTTGTTCCCCACCACCGGACTGTTCTACTGAGATCGACCCAGAGTGTTGTTTCAGATCTTCGGATCTGATGGACTACCACATGATCTATATGGGGCCCACAGTCTAATTATTTACGTTTCATAAAAACGACATAGTTCTGAGTTCATTCTTGGCATCAAGCTTTCTAAATCACATACAAATCACACCCCAATTCTCAAGAATAGACATGGGAGAGATCACTCACCTTTTGTAGACTCTAGTAGTATTTGGCCGAGCGTGGGACATCAACTGCCTGGGTGTTTGCCTCCTTTCCTCTTCCTCTTGGTCTCTCTTTTCAGTCTCTCTCCCTCTTTCTCTGTGCTCCTCTCCTAATGTTTAGAAAGAGGTAACGTGAAGCAATTTAGAGGCTACAAGAGTATATATATATAGATATGTACACCTCCGATCCCCTTTCTTCCTAGGAGTCTATCCAATCTGTGCTTTCCTAATGGGGACTGTGTACAGAATTCCTTATCTAAATCAAGGATTTGTTTCCTATCTACAATTTGTTTCCTTAAAAGTGAAGATGTCGTGAGATCTTAGAAATAGAATGGGTCCCATTATATATATATATATATATATAATAGAGCCTGGCATTCCCACCTTAGATATTACATGGATATTCATGATCATTAAAGAAATTATTATCTACTTGAAACTTGGTTATTCATAAAAAATGAGCTACTAAAATTTTCATTGGATATTTCACCATATATATATATATTTTAAAAGTGTATTTCACCATATTTGAATATTTGTTCATGCATGTAGTAGCACTACCTATAGTCTGCTGTATTCTGCAGATGTCCTTAAGGTTCTGGAAGATGGCGATCTGCAAACCCTTGGGATGTTGGATTATGACAAGAGATTGTCTCATTCATTCACTGCTCATCCTAAGGTCGACCCATTTACTGGTAAATCCACTTGAAGAAATAATTTAGTTGTCAAACAGTATTGTCAAAAGGCTTCATTTTGATTTATGATAACTTTGGATGCAGATGAGATGTTTACATTTGGTTATTCACATACACCACCGTATGTCACTTACCGAGTCATTACCAAGGAAGGCATCATGCTTGATCCAGTCCCCATAACAATACCAGAACCTGTCATGATGCATGACTTTGCAATCACTGAAAACTATGCAATCTTCATGGATCTTCCTTTGTACTTCCGACCAAAGGTAACAATATTGCTAATGCATTAGACATGAAGATTTTTTCATATTATAAAGATTTCCCACAAAGTATTAAAAAGCTCATGAATCTGAGATTTACTTTGTTAAATGCTGAACTGCTACCCAACATTTCAAAATTGCTCAATTTCTCAGATAAGTGCTACAGTGCTTGATATGCATGTGTTGGTTAGATGACTGTCATCCTTTATGTGTACATGAATTAATTAGTGGCTTTAATTCCTTGGGTTTCTCATATCTGCTGATGCTGGTGAAAGTGAAACTTGTCTAGTAGGGAGCAACAGTGTTTGGACATGGTATTGGAGCTGGCACGAGCGCTGATGTCACTGAATTTTACTTGGCCTTGTTTATTAAACAAAAAGGGATTGAGCAGTGATCAATCACTTCTATTTTAATTTCCCAGAAGAGCATTTCATATTATTCTTTCACAGATTGTTCTTTATCTGTACATACTTCTTTAATGAGCAAGTGATTGTCAGTTGTCTATTAAATTATCAATCTAGACCTATCTGTTATTGTTGTTATTTATTTTCAGGAAATGGTGAAGGGGAAACTTATATTCTCATTTGATGAGACAAAGAAAGCTCGTTTTGGTGTACTGCCACGATACGCAAAGGATGAACTACAAATGAGATGGTTTGAGCTCCCAAATTGTTTTATCTTCCATAATGGTGAGTGTTTATTTACAACAATAGCACCCTTAAATTTATTAATCACACTATGCATGGGAATGAAATTTAGCTCACCAATCCTCCTTTTGTCTCAAGTATAGTTTACTTATCACATCTAGTTGTATAAGTGAAGCAGCGCAGGGGAAGAAGATTAGCCAATGGGCTAATCTCCAAGCCAAAAGGCTTAGGGATAAATTGTCTAGGTGTCTCACCAAAGACAAACAACTCTCTCAACTGAGAACCAATGCCCAAAGCTTTATTCAATATGAAAGTCTGTCTCTCCTGAAGAGATTACAACCTTTATTTATAACTAAAACATTCTCTAAGAAAGGAAATAGCTAATTCTAAACAAATAAGAAGTCCTAAATCAAATACAACTATACTTGCCAAATATCAAATAAACAACTAAAGCAACTACTATTAATATAGTCTACTATAATCTATTAGGCTGTATTGATCTTGGGTCCAATGGCCTGGTCAATCATAGATCTGGCCTGCATCAGTTCTCCCCCGCTTGGAAGAGAACTCGTCCTCGAGTTCTGTAAATATCCGCCTGGGTCGAAAATCATTCGAACAAACTTCCGTGTTGCAGATTGAGCATCAAGTTGATAATATGCCTTGAAAGCTGGATCAAATCTTCTATTCCACTCAGAAGTAGGTTGGAGGCGATGTGTCTGTTGATGGTTGCATTGACAGTGTGATTTGACCATTATATGCTTTAATAGTAGACTCTGTAATAAGATAGCATAATTGTTGATTGACATTAGTTGATCTCTGAAGATGAAATCAATATGGTGCACGTCAATTAATGTGGATATATCTTCTTGCGAAACCCCTGGGGTAATTGATTTGTCACTCGATGTGGCAATCAGATCCATTGGATGATTACTGTTTGCTTGTACATCATCTTGCTTTATCTCTTGCTTCTCATTTGAAGTTACAATAAGATCTTCCTTTCCATGAATGAGCTTTTCAACATCGTCGGTGGAATTTGTGTCTTCCCTGTGTTCATCTTGTGACTCTTCAATTGATGGTGATGAGGTAGATGAAGATGTTGTTGATTGTAATGGAACAAGGTCAACATATTGTCCTTTCCAATAGAAAGAATAAATATTCTTCTCTTTATCATATTGCACTTTCCGATTAAGAAGCCATGGTTGTCCCAAAAGAATATGAGTGGTATTCATGGGAATTACATCACACCAAATTTTATCTTCATATACACCAATTTTGAAAGATACTAAACATCTGTGAGTTACAGTAATGACAGAAGCATTAGACCATGTAACTTCGTAAGGCATTGGAAGAGTCTCTGTAGGCCAATTGAGTTTGTCAATTACATATTGTGCCACAAAATTGATAGTACTGTCATGATCAATAACTAGATTAGTTAATCGATCTTCACACCTTACTCGCGTTCGGAATACTATAGTCTGTTTCCACTCTTTGTCTTCCTTTTCATTGGTGGTGAGAAGTCTGCGAATGACAAGGGTGTGAGTATCTTTACCTTCAAATTTTGTTCCCATCAGATGATCTTTCATTCGTTGTGGAGAATGTTCTTGCTTAGGCTTGACTTGTTGCAGGTGGGACCATTGAAGCATGTGCTCAATATAAATTGCTTCTTTGTATGCTTCATGAACACTGTGACATGGTTTCATCTTCTCAAGAATCTCTGGCTTCAAACCTCTGATAAAGCGAGTTAAATCATGCAGCTTATTTTGTTCTAAGCCACAAACTTGGTGCAGTCTCGAAAATTGATTTAAATATTCATAAACTGTCGAATTTGCCTGTCTGAGATTAAGGAATTGCTCAAAGTAGACCTTATTTGCAAAATACCAATCTCCATATTTATACTCATATAATATGCTTTGAACTTCATCAGATGGTCCAAAGATTTGCATTTTGATTTTACTATAAGAAATTCAAAAATCTTCTGAATGCTCAAAATTGACTGACCTGATGGCTTGATCTTGTAGACAAAAATACGCAAGTGAAGATGGATCGTGAATCCGACTAAAATATCATCATTTGATAAGCAATGGTTGAGATCAATCAATCCAAAAAGACTGGATTATTTTTGCTGGGCCCACATATATATATTTTTTGCTGCTGTGGGCCTGGGCTGAGTCAGGTCAGGCCTGTCAGGTTTGGGTCAGGTCAGACCCGGACTGAAGCAAAGTGGGCTGGACTGTGGCGGGTGCCGGGTCAACAGTTTAGGCCCAAACAGGTTCGGCCCAACTATGAAAATATCTGCTTCTTGCTACAGTAACGACAGGAGGAAAGAAAAAGACACCCTCGTTTCTTCTGAGGCAGAACGAAAAGGAAAGAAAGAGGAGACTGCCGCTCGTTTCTTCTGATGCAGATGAAAAGGAAAGAAAGAAGAGACTGCCGCTCGTTTCTTCTGATGCAGAACGAAAAGGAAAGAAAGAAGAGACTTTATCTTCTGCCGGCAAGGGCGAGAGAGAACGACAGGGGGGCGATGGCGGTGGTTGCTTCCAGCCGGCGATGGAGAGAGAGAGCACACCAGCAGGCGATGGTAGCCGGCGATGGAGAGAGAGGGAACGCCAGTAGGCGAGGGTGTGTGCTCGGCGTCGCTGGTCTCTGTCTCTGTCGCGTCCTCTGTTTGAGGCGATGGCAGCCGGCGATGGAGAGAGAGGGAACGCCAGCAGGCGAGGGCGATGGTGGGATACGGCCGCCGGCGATAGCGGGAGAAAACTCCAGCAGGCGGTGGCTTGGTCTCCTTGTCGCCTTTTGGATCTTCGTCTCTGTCGTTCGCGTCTGCCCTCTCTCTCTCGCGCTGGTTCTTTTCTTGTTTGGGGTTTGCTGAGCAGCGAGGATTGGAGGGGGGGTGGGTTCGGCTGGGTTGGGGTTGAGCGGAGCAGCGAGGATCGGAGGGGGTGGGTTCGGCTGGGTTGGGGTTTGGTTGAGCAGCGAGGATCGGAAGGGGGGGGGGGGTTCGGGGAGTTTTGTAGGAGATCTGGGGGTCGGGAGTGGTTTTGGATGTTGGAGAAAAGGTTGCAACAGAAGCCGGAATGGTTTTGTTTTTGTTTTGTGATGGGATTCCGGTAAGGAGGTGGGTTGGGTTTCGGTGGGACAGAGGTTATGTCGAAAGGGTGTGGTTTCTATGACAGAGGAGGGTTTGGGTTTCTGGTGGAGAGAGGGGTTGGTTTGGTGCAGGTGTTGGCCGTTTGCAAGAACGATGAAGACTGATGATGGTGGATGATGACGAACGATGACTGGTGGATACCAAACGAACGGAAAAAGGAGACAGTTACCTCAAATCGGCGATCAGGCGGCGGTCCGAGCGTGGATCTTCGGCTCTGATACCAATTGAAGCAGCGCAGGGGAAGAAGATTAGCCAACGGGCTAATCTCCAAGCCAAAAGGCTTAGGGATAAATTGTATAGGTGTCTCACCAAAGACAAATAACTCTCTCAACTGAGAACCAATGCCCAAAGCTTTATTCAATATGAAAGTCTGTCTCTCTTGAAGAGATTACAACCTTTATTTATAACTAAAACATTCTCTAAGAAAGGAAATAGCTAATTCTAAACAAATAAGAAGTCCTAAATCAAATACAACTATACTTGCCAAATATCAAATAAACAACTAAAGCAACTACTATTAATATAGTCTACTATAATCTATTAGGCTGTATTGATCTTGGGTCCAATGGCCTGGTCAATCATAGATCTGGCCTGCATCAATAAGCAAAGAAGGTCAATTGTAGAGTTCCTTCACTATATCACCAAGCTGCTTGCCTATATCAGAGTTTAAGCCGATTGGTGTTTTGAAATTCAACTGTAGCTATTTCTTTTAAGTTGAGTAATGTACCTGAGTCTAGCTTACCTGTTTCACATGTTTTAGTTGGATATGGATAGTATTGGATACATATTACGTTGTCAATACTCGATTTCTCAAAGGATGAGTATACAATGGAAACATGTGCATTTAGATGAATCTGCAATGTCATGTGTAAAAAAAGGAAGGGTATTTAGATGTGGATCATTGTCATTGTCACCATCGAAGCCTTGTCCCAACTAAATGAGCAATGAATGCACTTTGGCCTTCTTTTTTCCTAGTACCCGTGACCCCTGGTCGACGGATCAGTTGGTTCTGTTTTCAGTACACTTCATATTATTCATAATAGTATGATGATCTTTGGAAGCAGAAAAATAATTCACTTGTTCATTAATTATTGTACTCAAGATTTGGGAAGTCATTACTCTTAAACGATTCTCCTAAATCCTAATTGCTATCAACCTGATTGGACCTTTTTTCCAAAATTTCTAATGCCTTGTGGTTTTTCAAGAATTCTTATTGTGAACCTGTAACAACAGCATAGATGAAGTTATGCTTGTGGTTTCTTAACATAAACATTTGTTGTTCGTTCTTTGTTTCTTATAGAGATTAACTTGCCAACTTGTTTCAAGGTTTGAAGGCTTGTGTTTTAATGCTTGATCCTATGAAGAATAACCATGTAGAATGTGGTCAAAAAATGTATTAGTGACATGTGATGTCTAGGCTTGCAGTCACATCTCTTTTAAATTTTTCTTAGTGCTGCTATATTTATTGTGGAAGATAACATTTGACCTATCACCACTAGCGAGTCTTTGGACTGGTCAATCAAGGCATTCTAAAAGAGTCAAACTACCTGTAGTGCTTATCTTGGATCATTGAGGAAGTGTCCCAGCCTTAGCCATGTCACTGCTGCATGCTGAAGCTTTGGCCATCACAATAAATTCAGATGATTCCTTTATAAATTTAGAATTTGGTCATTTTGAGACTACAAAATTCTTTGAGTGCATTGGGTGCCCATTTTTTATTCTTTCAATTTGATTGTTTTACCAGCCAATGCTTGGGAGGAAGGTGATGAAATTGTTCTAATCACTTGCCGCCTTGAGAATCCAGACCTAGACATGGTCAGTGGAATTGTGAAAGAGAGCCTTGAGAATTTCAAGAATGAGCTGTATGAAATTCTGACTGATCAATAAATTATCTTTGAGCACCTTTATTTTTGGTATCAAAATTGTTTGAACTTCCATTTTATTCCCATCAGGTATGAAATGAGGTTCGACATGAAAACCGGTGCTGCTTCTCAAAAACAATTATCTGTGTCTGCTGTAGATTTCCCCCGGATCAATGAGTCTTACATGGGCAGGTATATTTGCAATGTGGATAGCAAGACATATCAAATTTGGTGACCGTTGGACGTGCAACTGCCTGTAGCCATGCACAAACTGCTTTTATAATTGCCTATAACAAGTCTTGTGCTTTAGGTTTCTATTGATTATTCACCTCTGCTTATTTCATGATATTGTTACTAAAAGATTTGCGTGAGGGATTATTCGAGATTGAAGTGCAAATAATACCACTACTATGCAGCAGAATATAAAAGCAGTCAACCGCACAAAGAAGTTGACACAATATTTAACGTGGAAACCCAAACGGAAAAGCCATAAGTCCAAAGTGGACTAATCAAACACTAACTTCTGCAGTTACAAGATATAATCATAACTCTACAATCAGTCCCTTGACACAAGGTGTTGTAGTTGTTCTTGCTAGATTCCCTCGACATACAGTCCCTCGGTGCCATACTATTAGTACTTTGACTACCACCCTGAACAAATCTTTTCAGTGAGACGCAATCTCCTACAAAGATGTAGAAGCCACAGATCTAGAACTTGAACTCAGCACAATTTTCCAATAGAGTTCAGATTATGAAGATGGATGCCTTAGGGTTGAAAGAAATACCTTTTTTATAGCCACAATTTGTGCCTTAGGGTTAGAATCCAAGTATAAACAAAATAAACCACTTTGACACAAACAAAAAAGGTTTTCGTACAAGTTGGTGGGCTTTTTTCAGTTGGTTACTTGAGCAGACAAGTGGGCGCTCGAGCAGAACTCAATTCTGCTTTTCAGATGTAATTCTGCAATGAAATTCTGCCCCAAGTGCTTGAGCAAAGAAATGGGCGTTTGACTTGATGGCATTTTCATAAATATTTCAAAAACTTCCTGAGAACATAAATTTGTTGTTTTAGCTCCAATTGACATAATCTTGGAACCTACGGATATCTATTAGGAACGGACTTTCCATTGGTATGTAGATTGCCCCAATCCAACCGTTGATTTGAGAGATATAACTCCAAGCACCTCTATTCAAGCAACTCAATGAAGCACGCTATAGTCCAATCTAACAAATATAAAAGTACAACTCAATTGGACCCAGAGTTTTATCTAACCCATGAATTACCCAACATGCAAAATACTAACAGTTAAGAAAAAGGGCACTTTTGTGTATTGTAAGGAAGAAAATCTTTATATAGGTACCCTATTGAGTTCATTGTTTTTTTCTTTCAAATGATGTGGCAAAGGTTCAATATGACAAATTACTTTTCCTTTCACCTAGGATGGTCATTGTGTTTCTTATGATGCTTTTTTTAGTGCTTAATACTTGTTATATTTTGCAGTAGTTATATTCTTACCCTTTGGTGGAATGGTTTGTAGACTACTGCATGGAGGCTAATGGTGTATCTTGGGTGTGTATGTGTAGTTGTCAATTTCGTTTTGGATCCTGTTTTAATTTGACTCTGGAATAAACCATTTTGGCCAATTCAATGCCTAGGTTCTTCATTCTGGAGTTTCATTATAAAAACTGAAAATATGTATAATTGAGAAATATAAAAAGTGTCTGTCTTTTTTTGGTTTGGTTTCTTGAGTAATAAAATTTACTGTTATAAAATATATATTTAAAAAGGTATGCCATTTACTGTGGTAAATTAAATTCTGGTGAATAACCTCCCTCTCTCTCTATATATTTGGGTCATTGGTTCGGTGGAGACGAAAATGTATTCCCCCTTCACAAATGACTGAAAACCTTGAGTTTTTGTCCCAAGTGAGTGCATTTGATTAAATTAGCAATTTCAGCCTGTATAAAGAAAAACAACAAATATCAAGCCAAAGTTGGCCAAAATGGTTCAAATTTTAGATAGAATATTTTATGAGATTGTTTAGTTAGGTACACCAGCAAAACTGAATAGTTTCAGTCAATTTGGCTGGAAAAAAACCAAATTTGACTACCATACGTATCTATGTTCTGTTTTTTGAGCCAAAGCAATTCTTTCCTGATCGGTAAACCTTCCAAGAATTGAATTTCAACATTCAGTAATGACTGTTTTTCTGCTTGTAAAATATTAAGGAGCCCAATGCAGCCTTAGCTGTTTCAAAACATGATGGATATACTCATTTTTATAAATTAAGTGTGCTCTTATTTTGTTTTATGGCTCTAATGATTTATATGAAGATTGAAGACCGAAATCTGTCTTTTTTAGATAGTTCTCGTGATCCTTATGTAAATTAATTCAGGAAACAACGCTTTGTCTATGGCACCATTCTTAACAACATTACAAACGTGAAGGGCATCATCAAGTTTGATCTGCATGCTGAACCAGTGGGAGGGAAATCGAAGCTTGAAGTTGGAGGTAATATTCGAGGCATCTTTGAGTTGGGACCTGGGAGATTTGGTTCAGAGGCAATATTTGTGCCTCGTAAGCCTGGTGTCACTTCAGAAGAGGATGATGGCTACTTGATATTCTTTGTACATGATGAGAACACTGGGTATGAAAACTCTCTCACTCATGCACGCTCATAAAAAAAGGTTCCTTTGACTCTTATCCCTTTTGGCAGTAATCAGTGCCATATTCATGGGTTCATAACTAATAGCTGGGTTGGGTATCCTAAATTTCTGGAAGTAAAGTTGTTGGGTATTTTTCGATAGATATACTCAATAACTTTTTTGGTCTTTCAAGTTTTCTTTTGAGAAAAGGAGCTATATATTTCATGGCTAAAATTTGTCAAAGACCACCAAGAACTTGAAAGTTGAAACTTACAGTTGTGCAGATGGTGTATTCTAGAAGACAAGTGCTTTTCTCTGATGAAAACTAGAGCAATTACATGGTCGTTTGGACTTAAGCTTTTTAAAATTTGGATGTTTTAGCCCAAATATGGGAACTGTTACAATTATATAAGCATGTCTCACCTTTCTGCTTTACACCAAATAGATTTATCTATGTCTTCAACCTGGTTGTTTAATTTCTTTTGTCAGATCTCAGTGTGTCATAATCACATGGTTGGACCATGAATTTAAACTTTGAATCAGTTACCGACTTGCTGACCACTGTCCATTAAGATTCAGCTGAATCCCACCAAGACTGCTGAGCCCAAGCGATTTGTTAGGGACAGAGTCTAATACGACTCTTCTGTAGCTGGCTTGAGCTAAATCTATAACACTGAATCAGAAGTTGGTAAAAAATTGTAGCCACGAAGAATAACTTCATGATATTTTGAAACAGCTTGCATAACTTGCATCTCCTTACAAGCATGGTACTGACTCATTGGCCAAGCAATGGGTGTTCAAATCCCTTCCTTTTGTTTCTTTTCCCTTGTAGCTTTGTGCTTCCCTTTGTTGTTGTGCTCTATTTTAGCAAGGGTATACTGCTCTTATACCTGCTTTTCTTTTTCATATTTCTTTTTTTTAATTAAAGTTACTGTTACCGATAAAAAAATATTGTGTAACATCACGGCCTAGACCGTGAGCAAGAACATATAAAATAAAGGTATTGTGTAACATCGTGGTTTAGACCATCAACTAGAATCCCCATATTTTACAAGTAATAGTATTATCACTTTTTTTTATTATTGTGTTTCCATAATTATCTTTGGCTTTAGTTAGAATAGTTAAAAATGATTGATTATGGGTTCCTCTTTTTGAGTTGTTGCTGCAGAAAATCTGAAGTTAATATAATTGATGCGAAAACAATGTCAGCTGATCCTGTTGCCATTGTGGAACTGCCTCATAGAGTTCCATTTGGGTTCCATGCCTTCTTTGTATCAGAGGTCAGTTTCGAAGTTGCCACAGCAAATGTTGTTATAAAGATGTGTAATTATAGAAATCACTCCTGCATGTGGATTGACTCTTGCAATTGGTTTTTAGCCATTCTCATTGGTTACAACGTCGTCACTAGTAGGAAATTAAAATGGCTTATTTTACTATCTTTTGCTTGAGAAGTTGGGGGCTGTGTGCCCCTGTGATATTATTGTGGCCAGCTAAAACTTGATTGTTATTTTGTATGGGTTTTTTTGGTGAAAGCTCAGATATTATAAATTTTGTGGCATGTGGAAGCCCACAACGCTCTGGTTCTATCTGTGCCTCCAGGGAATTACTGGGTTTGGGCTTTAGACCAAATGGGCCTTATAATCATTTTAACAAAGTTTATTTTTTAGGAGTTTTTTCTCTAGGTTTTAAATAAGAGATTTTCAAATTTTGCATTTGATGAGGATATTATCTGAAGATCTTGTCAAATACACAGTAATTTAAAATATTAAAGTTGTAATTATCTGAAAATATGTCTAAAGTGGTTAATATAAGGATGGCGATTTTATATAAATTTCCAACACCATTGCAATAACTCATGATAATGAAACTGTTGTTTTGTCGAAAATTTGGAAAATATTTCGATAAATATTGGATATATATATTTTTTATATAAGGAAAGTTTCAAAAATCAGAACAGTAATAGATATGGCACTTATTGTGATGAACACCATGTGGCATGCTGGCGCAAACCTATTTGAGATGAATGTTTATCTGATTGTTTCCCTTCTTTTTGTGCTTGTTGCCTTGTCTGCCTTCTTAGTGCTTGCAGCAGGCTAGCTTTTCTTATCTTTTTTTCTTCCCCGTTTGTGAAATTTATCCTGATAATTTTAAGGTAATTTTCAACAGGAACAACTTCAACAACAGGCAAAGCTCTGATAATGCTTCCGAAGTTGTGGCTGATGTTACTGGTAGGAGTATTGACTGCATTGGCGGGATGAGTGAGGAATTTCTTATTGTCTGTAATATTGAAGCCACTGTATAAGTACTGGATTCATATAGAACTACGAAGGGAAGGCTTTTGATTGTACTAAAATAGATGATCCTGATTTGCTCAAGCAAAATGGAACCACGTAAAATTTCGAGTTCCCATATGATTTGTTCTAATTTTCTGGTATGTTATTGCTCGCTCAATTTGGCTCCTCGCCATTTTGTGGGAAGAACCTAGGGCCTGTTTGCTTACTTCGCATTGAGTTCCTATGGATTTATAGTAGAGGGATTCTGTACAGAGTATTAAAGGAGTGAGGTATAAAGGTTCTAAGGTGGAATCAAAATGGGATTATCAATTCTTAGGATTAATTTCCTTTGAGATTTGGTGGGTGACCATTTCCCATTAAAGAGGAGATAGTTTTGATGGGCCGTTGTGGGATTACATCAATAGTCCTAATAGTTCTGCGCTTTTGGCCCTTTTGATAGAAAGACATCGCTGAGAAATCCTAAAAATTAAATGCCAATTCACAAATGGCCCTTGAGTGAGCGATGTCTGAAGGCTAGAATATTTTTATAGGGTGCCTTAATGGAATCTAGCATTGTCGTGTTGGTAATTTCAGTGTTGTTTAGAATGAAAAATATTCTTTCTTCAGTTCTGCTGGATACTGGTAAATATGGATGACAACTGAGGTAGCACTCTTTGGTTGATTGCAGACCTTTTTTTTTTTTTTTGATAAATGAGCTAATTGTTGTTTTGTGAAATGGAAATGGGAAAATGGTCCTATTAATTACATGGGTTGTGGCTGGTTGTGATAGTTCCAGCTTGCTTAAATCTCTGGAAAACAGTGTTCGAGTTGGTACCAGAAATCGCTCTGAGCATCTAAATATGTTGTGCCAGTTCAACTGGCATGAGCTCAACCAAATTTTTCTATGGGGTCACCTCTGATCTGGTCATTGTTGTAAATAATGAATTCCCATTTTGGGAAAATTTATTTACCATTGTGGTTAGACCTCAAATTTTTCAAGGATTGTGCTCTTGTGCGGATGTATCTCATTGACCCTTGTTCTCCATGTGGAGTCTATTGTGAGGCCACTTGGGGTGATGTCAATCATTGTCTTGACCCATGTGGATGTATAGTTTTAACCACATTGATCATCCTAATCTTTTAATTCATGTCCTTCAAGTTAAGAAGTTTTGAGGTATCATTCTTTTATGATTTTAATTTATATAATGGTGAGTAAAGATTAAATAAACATTTTTAGAAAAATTATCTTTTTGAGCCCGTGAACTCTTTTGAAGTGAGTTCTGCATTCGTGATGGTTAATTTGATATGGACTCTCCAAAAGCACCCGACAATGGGCGTTGCATGCCGAATTAGCAGAGCTGAGACAACTCATCATAATGACCTTGTAAACACTAGTGATCATGTCTAGCCAGTAGAACTATAGTAGCAGTTCAAGTCCGGCATACGTAGGGCCACCGCAGACACTTAAATGTCAATCTAATTGATGATCAACCTAATTGTTTGTGCCCCAACAATTTTTTTTATCCATCCAACCGTTCAAAAGTCACCATTCCCCTCCATCGTAACCCTCATCTTTACTTGATCTCCAATATGTAAACCACTCAAACCATTGGCTCTAGAGTGGGGCGGCCCCCTATCATTTGTCAGCCTCCACTCTCCACCTCACATCTTGTCCCGAGCCTTCGCTCAAAAAGCCGCTGAAAAGTTTGTGCAAGTGGGCCCACATACTCCTGTGTAGGTGATTACAGAATCGAGGGTATTTTCGCCATTTCATGGAGTTTTCTATGCCCGATTTCCCGTACTGTTGGCTCCTTGTTCCCGAAAGATCTGCAGTCTGTCTGTCAACAGGACAAACGGAGGGTTGAGATCATCCGACATGAGCCGTGGCGGATTCTCCAACAACTTCCACCTCACATTCCCGATTTCTCCCACCGGTGGGCCCCACTGGACGGGCACTCCAAAGTTTCAAGTCCTCTCTCTCTCTCTCTCTCCTGAGCTGACTAACTGAATATTCCGAACACCATCTCCACCGTCGATCCAGATCCAACGGTCCCGAACTCCCTCCATCTTTTTCTATAATAAACCTCCCAAAACTCCCGGATCTATCTGTCTTAATTACCCGATGATCGCTTGAACTGGAAGCAGGAGCTCTCCCGCCTCCATTGATGGCGTCTCAAATCCTAATCTCCTCCTGCAATCTAGGGTTCCGCCCTCTCTCCGCTTGCAGATCTCGCTCTTCCAAGCCTCCCCTCGCCAGATCCGTCAATCTTCCCAAACCTCCCAGATCCGCCATCTCCTCCCCTCAAAATCGCTTCTTTTCCCTCCCAAATCCGCTCCGGAAGCCCTCGAATCTCTCTCCTTGGATCTCGAAGCGGGCTTCCCATGTCCGCGCGTCGGCGGCCTCAGCAGCTCCGGCCGCCAATCCGGCCGCGGCTCCGCCGGAGCCGTGGCAGGGCGCCGCGATGAAGCCGCTGCTCGCGTCGATCGCGACCGGCGTCATCCTCTGGTTCGTCCCGGTCCCGGCCGGCGTGACGAAGAACGCGTGGCAGCTGCTCGCCATCTTCCTCGCCACGATCGTCGGAATCATCACGCAGCCGCTGCCGCTCGGCGCAGTGGCGCTGATGGGGCTGGGCGCCGCCGTCCTCACCAAAACCCTAACTTTCGCCGCCGCCTTCTCGGCGTTCGGCGATCCGATCCCCTGGCTCATCGCCCTCGCCTTCTTCTTCGCCCGCGGCTTCATCAAGACCGGGCTGGGCAACCGCGTCGCGTACCAGTTCGTCTCCCTGTTCGGGAGCTCGTCGCTGGGGCTCGGCTACAGCTTGGTCTTTAGCGAGGCGCTGCTCGCGCCGGCGATCCCCTCGGTGTCCGCCCGCGCCGGCGGGATCTTCCTCCCTCTCGTGAAATCGCTCTGCGTCGCGTGTGGCAGCAACGTTGGCGATGGGACTGAGAATCGGTTGGGGTCTTGGTTGATGCTCACCTGCTTTCAGACCTCTGTTATCTCATCGTCCATGTTCTTGACTGCGATGGCGGCGAATCCCTTGAGCGCGAATTTGACCTTGAATACTATAAAGCAGACAATTGGGTGGACGGATTGGGCTGTGGCTGCTTTTGTCCCTGGATTGGTCTCCTTGATTGTGGTTCCATTGTTTTTGTATTTGATTTATCCGCCTACTGTGAAGAGTAGTCCTGATGCGCCCAAGTTGGCGAGGGAGAAGCTGGAGAAGATGGGGCCAATGACCAAGAATGAGCTTATAATGGCAGCCACCCTGTTACTAACGGTATACTTTTTCTCAGTGATCCCTTCTTCTCAATTTGTAGCTTTGAAGTCACCTTTATTATTTTGTTTCTTGCTTATACTTGACGATGTTTTGTGATTTTTGGTTATGATTAGTTGAGTCCCTACAATTTAAATACTTTGTTTTCGGACAAAGTGGGGTGCTCCTCTATCATAATGATGAAGGGGAATGGTTTCCAGTTTTCACCGTAGTAGATTCAGGATATATATTTTGATATAAAGGGGAGCTTCGTTTGCGCATATGGGAGGATTTTGTACTTTTGGATAGCCCCTCCCCTCATTGTGGTAAACTGAGTTATCTAAATTGGATTTCCTCTCGAGAAGGGTACATTGTCAGAAGATAGGAACCCATGTGAGGAAAAGTCTGGAGTTCTATAGTTAAATTAGATTTGCAGAGGTGAAGTATCTATTCACAAGAATCTGCTTTCTCATTAACTCTTGGTACATGTGAGCTACCAAAAAAGATGAGTGTTCTAATTTGATTGCAACAATTCTGGACATATTGAAGCGACAAAAAAACCCAAACTTGGATGGGGTGAGATGAAAGTTTTATGTTTATAATGCTTTCTTGTCTTCAATCACACAACATGCCACTTGGACTGTGAGAATGGCCCCCTTTTTTTCTCCTTAGGTCGCCTGGTTAAAAACAAAAAACCATTCTGGTTCTTGAAACTTTATTATTAATTAAATTTATTAAAAACTTTTTAGGCTTATATATATATTTGCTGAATTTGGGTCACACAATCCAAAATTTGAAAGATGCTATGCCATGAGAGAGAACCTCATGATCCTCAAAAGTTCCTCTGTTTTGTACTTTGAAATATTTACGTGTGGCCTCTAAGTTTAAACAGTTGCCCTGCTTGTGCTTGACGATGAATCGAGCCATGTGCATGTCATGGATTACTACATATCCATGAATTAGTGTATAGTTTAAAAAAAGTGTTCTTTCTTGTTTTTGATCTGATAGTTTTTTGCTTCTTTCTCCAGGTTGGTCTCTGGATCTTTGGGGGAGTTCTGAATGTAGATGCTGTCACAGCCGCTATTCTTGGATTATCTATCCTCCTCATTACTGGGGTTGTGACATGGAAGGAGTGTTTGTCTGAAGCAGTGGCATGGGATACTCTAACATGGTTTGCTGCACTCATTGCAATGGCTGGCTATCTTAACAAATATGGTCTCATCTCTTGGTTCAGTCAGACTGTAGTCAAGGTTTGCTTTCTTTTTTCGCTTCTTGGGAAAATATCCAGTAGAAATGAAATGGCATGCTGGTCGCTTTTGAGCAAACAGGAGAACCAACCAAAGTACCTAACATGCATATTACCAAAATGTGGATTTTGGGACAAATGAATAAATAAAATTGCCAATTTGCTCAATTAATCATTCTTTATCTCTATGCTGTTTGATTGTATTCTAGGATTGTCACTGAAAATGTGGCTAGGAATCCATTAGGACTCACAATTGTTGGCCCATTGATGCAGGCCAGATCCATGATTGGCCAGTCCATTGGACCTAAGATCAATAAGGCTCAGTAGAGTAGAGTAGATCTTATTATTAGTAGTTTCTTTAGTTGCTTTTTTAATTATCTAGGATTCTTTAATATTTGGAAAGTCCAGTCATGTTTGGTTTATGACTTCTTATTTGATTTGAATTAGTTGTTTCCTTAATTAGACAATATCTTAGTTGTAAATAAAGGTGTAATCCCTTCATGGGATCTAGACATTGATATTAAATAAGAATTTGAGTTTGGTTCTCAGTCATGAGTGGATGGATGAACAGCGAGTGAAGGATCCTATATGACCACATGGGGCATTGAAAACATTCTGCTAAAATGTTTTATCTGACTGGTGGCCTTCCATTTTGCTAGCCCAGGATAGCTGATTAACTGAATACAATGCTCCCACATAATTGAAATTCCATTCACGTACCATCCATATTCCATTCCCACTCACCTCTGTGAATTGGCATGTACAGATGCTTTTTCCCTCACACCCCCTTGCACACACTATAAACACACCCAACTTTGTTCCTGCTGTCTGATTCTGCTGCAGAATTGGCATTTTCTTTAGAAGATTTTGCTTCTCTTAATTGTTTAGTTATTTTTATGGAATTTCTTTTAATACTTGGTATTATATGGCTTTCTACTGGGAAACAAAACAGGCCTTGGTGTTTATAATATATGTGCGGATCAGGTGTAAATGAAGTCCATAGGCCATCGTCATTGTCAAAGCCTCATCCCAACTATGTTGGGTTGGCTTCGTGAATTATATTTCTCTATTCCTATGTATCTTAAGCCAAATCCTTAGATAAAAATACAAAATCTTTAATTAACAATTATGGAATGATTAAGAAAGAGAAAATCTCAACATAAGCTTCATATTTGTGTTTGGCTTTTTCAAAGTTTGATGTGTAGCACCAATTAAAAAAGAAGTTTGATGTGTAGCAAGTGTTACCAGTGTAATTGGATTATATGTCATAATAGTGATTGTGCTTATAATGGATTACATAGTATAATACTTTTCTTGGTTTTAAATTATCACAATACCATCCAATTCATTTGATGCCTTTTGTGTTTTAATGATGTGTTCATGTTGTTGTGCGTCAACATCTGATGTGAAAAAAAACAAGGCATTTATTGCGTATTTGAAATTTGAAGTAAAATGTAGGTATAGGAGGGACGGACCCTTGCATTCTGATTCATGGGCCCCATATTGCACAACAGCAACACAAGTCATCATTTCGGTGGCTGTCTTCCTTTTATTTTTTAAATTGTAGAGCATTTCTGTTGCCTTACTATGAGAAAATTGTTAGAAAATGATGTAAATGAGCAACGAGTGATGATTTGATGAAGTAGGGGCTCACAGTGCAGAATCCTTACAGAGTCTCTTCTACTTTCTTTCTTCCTTATTTCAAATTCCAAATAGTATCATAGCTAAATTTCTTTGCTGCATTTTTAATTAATATCAATTAACAGGGTGTTTGCTTGTCTTTGCAGTTTGTGGGAGGGCTAGGTCTGTCGTGGCAACTTTCATTTGGCATCCTGGTTTTGCTTTACTTCTACTCCCACTACTTCTTTGCTAGTGGAGCTGCCCACATTGGTGCAATGTTTACCGCATTCTTATCTGTTGCAAGCGCGCTAGGCACCCCGCCACTCTTCGGGGCTATGGTCCTCTCTTTCCTTTCCAACCTTATGGGGGGCCTCACCCATTATGGCATCGGGTCTGCCCCAGTTTTCTATGGCGCCAACTATGTGCCGCTGGGAAAGTGGTGGGGTTACGGGTTTCTCATATCCGTCGTCAACATAATCATCTGGCTTGGTGTGGGGGGCTTCTGGTGGAAGACCATTGGCCTTTGGTAAGATGCTGATTTGTCTGAATCAGGTATCTTAGCCAATTTTCCCATTTGTTCTTTAGGTGTAATTTTTTTTAAAATTATTTTGAGGATTATTATTCCTGGTGATATTTGATTGATTGGAGGGCATCTGAGGAGTATCCATGTCAAAACATAAAAGAGGTTTTGCACCTTTACCTGAAATTTTGATGAGGTCAGGAGGGCGCATCCCACTAAATTAAATGGTGACTTTATGGACTCGTGTGCTTGCAGGATTATTAATCGGTCTCTAAATGAACAAAATTCTTCATGTTATATTTGATTGAAATCTATTCATTTTCTTTCTTTCTTTTTTAACTCATTATAATTTTATAATTTTCAGTGGAGATAATTCAGCCAAAATCACTTTTTTATTTTTTTGGCATCGTGTTCTTGTTTAAGCCTTTTCGGTTGAAGGCACAGCCAGACCACACAATATGCCCGGACCCACCTCTTACGAAAGGGGACCCGTACCTTGTTACAACAGGTGGGATGTGGACTGGAGTGAAGTCCCCATGTGACGAATCTTCTGATCAAATGCCCTTTTCAATCAGATGCATTTCCAGCATGAAAGAGCCAGCCAATGACAGCCACTTGAGGAAAGAACCAGTGACAGCTTCTCTGGGGCCCATATCCTACAGAGTGGGAGGGGTTACACATTGATTAAACTAATAGCCAAGTGAATCCTGGGGGTGATGGTTTGGACTACCTTGAAAACATGGCTGATTTTTTAAACTCTCAGCATTGTATCTCCTTTCGCGGTGAAATTGACATACATCCATGTTGAACTTCTAATTAGGCTCACCTGCTCTTATCACAAATCTCTTATACTGGAGCTTGGGTTTAAGCAATCTAAACATCAAAGGCTGCCAAGTATCACTCCATTTGTAAAGGTTTTTTTATTCCAAAAATGTTTGCCTAACTTGTTTCATTCTACCGTCTCAGCGAGTCATCGTTTAGTATATATCAACTTAAGGCATCTTTATGAACCCCAGAAAATCTGAGCTTGAAGTGATATCTCCCACCGTCTGTCCAAACTTCACCCTTGTTCGATTATGAACTGAAATTTGATCCACGAGCAAAGATGTTAGCCGTCGGATTGAATTACCCTTTCTTTGAATCTATTTAATATTCCGGTCCCACAAGTGACAGCTTTCTTGACCCGAACAGGTTTAATGATGAAGGATCCTAGTCTACTTTGAGACCTTCCCATTCTCATCTCTTTATTGGGGGTGATTTTGGTGTCCTCAGGGATGACATTAATGGGGCCCACGTGGGCACCGAGAAGCCAGCCATTGTATTTATTTATTGGTTACGTCATTTGAACCCATTCAATATGGATTTTGGGCCTCGGGCTCCTGACACTATGGACCATAGTTTCGGTTTAGATTATTGAATGTTCAATGAATAAGAATTTTTGGAATATTCATCCGTGTTGAAAGTATATTTGATTTGGGTTAGTGCGGTTAAAAAAATTAATCCATGAGAAGGAAAGGACGAATATGAAAATTAGACTTACTACTTGGAATATAGGAATCTTAAAAGACAAGAGCATAGAGTTGGGCATAATTATAAATAGTTATTTAAAAGAAAAAATTATAGGGGTAAAGAGATTTACTAATAGAATTATCTATATTAAAATTACAATAATCGAGGCCTGCAAGGGTTTCCACGGACCTCTATTTTTATTTTTTTCTGGGGGGCCACCGTAGAATCCCAACTTTCCACTTAAAATCTTTTCCATTGATTGGATTAGATTAGATAAGATCTCCTTAGAGATATCCCCTGCTTTTTCAGACACACCCCCTTGTCTCTGTCTCTTTCTATCTCTCCCCTCATCCAAAACCGAACTCCAGAAGCCAGAAAAAAAGGTTTTTTGTATCGATGATGAGGAAGAGGATCGTTGTGAAAGCTCGTGAAGAAGAAGATTAGTTTAAAGAGAGCGATGGCGAAGGTCGTGTACGAGGGATGGATGGTCCGATATGGACGGAGGAAGATCTACGTTCTTTCATCCATATGCGGTATCTCGTCCTTGAGCTGCGGCTGCTTGCTTATTACAAGAGGACGCCGCAGGATGACATGGTGAGCTTTCACTTGGTCTTACTGGAAAAGAAAAAGATGATGATGAATCTTAATCCTTGCGAGTATCTAGGGTATTATCTTGATTATAGGAGGATCCAGGGAAGAAGATGAAGAAAAGAAGACAATGCAAAGGAAGAGAGAGAATAAGTGAAACGAGAAGAGGAAGGGCAACAAAATAGAGAAGCAGATGATCGCAGGGGTGACACGAGGAGGAAGAAAGGAAAAGAGAAAGGAGAAAATCAGAAACAGAGGGGAGGAGAACAAAAGAATGGAGAGGCAGTGATAGCTGGGAGATGCAGAATCAGGGGAAGAAGAAGACAGAACAAGAAGATGAAGAGAGATGAAGCAGAGACAGAGAAGAAAAAGAGAGGGAGGAGCTCGACGCAGTGAAGGGAGGAGAGCAGCGATGAGAAGAGGAGAAAGAACAGAAAAGAAGAAAACAAAACAAGAAGATGAGAGAGAGACCAGAGAAGTTATAGGGAGGGTGAACCGGTGAAGAGCGGTGACTGGGTTCGGTTTAGAAAAGAGAGTGGACCAGCAGAAGAGAAAGAAAAGAAGGAAAAGAATAACAGTTGCAGAGCTGCAGTTACTGTGAGAAGACTGAGAATGGAGAAGAAGGGACAAGAAGAAAAACAGTGGAAAAAAAAAACAGAGAAAACAGGTAGAGATACTAATCATTCTGGGACAGCAGGCCTGAGAAGCATCATTGCTTTCTTGATTTTGTCCACAGCTACTTGCAATGTAGTAAGAGATGCTGCATAGGAGATCCAAACTCAGTTGTCGTCTCCAAATGCATCTCCAGGGACAAGTGCAACCTGTGAACTCAACCCACAAAATTTGGTTTATGTTGACTGTTCAAGTTCACTGTTCATTCAGAGAGTGAAAGACAAGTAAATCAAGAGAATGTTGCGTTTCTTACCTGTGCCTGATCCAGCAAACACCGGCAAAGAGATTCAGAGCCCTTGACAGTGCCAAACCCATCAACCTCCGATCCATAATAGGAGCTGAAATCAAGAAACAAGTAGAAGGTCCCCTGCATATTCAACAGATTTAGGTTGAGTTTCAACTTTCAAAGCGGGGATTATGAGGGGAATGGAGCCATTGGTACCTGAGGCACTGATATCTTGACACCCTCCAACTCTTTAAAGCTTTTAACTAGGAAGTCACGCCGTTCCCGGAATGCCTTTACCATGGTTGCGATCGCTTCAGCTCCAGCAAATCCCAATCCTAAAGCTGCAAGTCTTGCTTTCTGGGAAATGCTGCAAGCACTAGATGTAGACTGAAATTACACCAGGGATGCAGTTAGCTACAGCTATATTTTCTGACACTAGGTTCGCCCATGTAGATTTAACTCAACGGCAGAGGAGTAGAAAGAAAGAATGGAAGAAGAAGGAAAACAAAAAGGATAAGAACTAAGAAGAGGAGAGGAAGAAGATGGGTTCTGTGTGAACCAATTGATCAAGTGGAGGTTTAGCACGTTGTTGATGATGCACAAGCAAAGCATGGAAGAGTACTAGACGTCAAGACCAAATATTAAGATGGCATGAATTAAAAAAAAACGTAAAGGGACATAATACAAATCAGGAAGCCAAAGAAAGAAGATAAAGAAACAGAAGTGGAGTTGAAATGGATCGTCGCTGTGGGTTTGTGTGCAATGGTTGTTTGGTTGGGACGATGAGAGAGGAAGGAAGAAAAGAAGATGGGCTGTGTGTGTTGGCCATGAGATGAATGGGTTCCGCTTCTCAAGTGGGTTGGCGGATGGTGCGGGCTGTTGAATGATGTTTGGCTGGCTGGATTCCTAGGATTGAAGGTGATGTGGAGATAAATGATGAGAGAGGAGGTCGTAGTTGAGACCTCGAGCTGCCTAGCTCCCGTTTGGGCGACGAAGATAAAAAAAGGAAAAGAGAAGATTTAGATGGAACGGTAGAGATAAAAAACAGCAACAATCAGAGGAAGAAAAAGAAAGAAGAACATGAGAGAGCAAGGAAGAAGAGAAGAAGAATACAAAGAAGGGGTTGAGGTGCTCAGTGGTCTGGGTTTGGTTTGGCTCTAGAGAGAGAGAGAGAGAGAGAGAGATCGGATGAAGAAAAAACAAAAGAAAGAGAGGAAGAAGACGATGCAGGTGGGCTAGGTTATCGGGTCAAGTGGGTTCGTTTGCTTTGAGTATGAGAATCTTTTCGTTCATAATTAGGTTCTGATCAAGACCCTTGTGGTCGATGGAAATTGCACGGTGGAAGATTGAGGCTTGAAGACGCACCATGGACATGTGAGAGTTTTTGTTTTTTTTTAGTTGATACTGTTTGAAAGGTGCAATTTATCAACCTGTATTTTGAATAGGACGCCCTCTTTCACTGGATTCAAATGCGTCCTGCAAGTTGATGATTTTGAAATATTTATCATATGATTGTTTAGAGTAAGTTTTGTACATTATTTTTCTTTTATCATTGTACGTTTATTTTTCTTTCATCATTGTATGTTTCATTTAAAATAAATACTATTTGAACCTTTTAATGAATCCATAAATTTATGTTTTGTGATTTACTGAATTGGGCATTTTGTATTCAATTCCAATATGTATCTGTAATTTTGTACTTATCCAATTTGGATATGCCGCATTGAATCTTCAAAAGGATAGCATAGTTTAGTACAGATATTTTTTGTATGAAGCTTAAAAAAAAATCCTTTTTGTGCTTCTTTAAGTATCACAAATGGCTTTGTTTTGTTCTCCCTCAAGCTTTTCATACAATGATAAGATCTGGTTAGAGAGACTTTCTGTCACAACCCGAGCCCAGGAGATCGGGGGTTAGCAAAAATCTAACCAGCGACATACGCACTTCCGTGCATATGCACTTAGACCCGGTCTAGAGGCACACGCACAAGGGAAAACACACGTGCAACACAAATATGCGGAAGCTACAAATATCAACATGTGACACGAGACACACAAGAAACAAAAGGGATGATATCCAAAGACTAACATAAAGATCGGAACATACAACTTGGGATCTAAGTCCAATGTATCGAACATGAGTACAATCAGTGACATGAAAAGAAAGCAATATGCATGTATGCAGAAAACAGTCGCGCTCTAGTGGAGTGATAACGCACACTCCGCAATCCTGAAGAGACAGCTGGAGTCTCCCCTACAAACTGACGACCAACAAAAACACGGTCGAGGGTACCTGAGCCTGCAGCACTAAGGACAACTCATGAATACAATGATTCAGCAAAGTATACGCAGTAACAAGTTAACACGTATGGTCTCTAATAGAATAAAAGACATAAATAATCATAACATGTCAATGTAGTAGTCTAGGCAGTTATGCATTCAAATTAACATATGTTCTATGAATCAATGTGTAAGTAACATAACCTGTACATACTAGTTGGCAACTACGTAGGCCATATGCTCCCAAAGTAGGAATCTTGTAAACGTGCTGAGAACACTATGGGCTAGATGGGTCTCGGGTTCTTGGGGTCCGGATTCCCCAAGACGTTTCCTTACTGCAGCAAAGCCATGAAAACTATACCAAAGTCACCCCGTTGGGATCCTAAGGTTGAGGCTCAGTAGTGCCGGACATATGGAGTCAAACAAACATAAGAACATGCATAACTTATCATAACATGCATATCATGTATATCTTATCAGAACGTGACGTGCATGTCTTGTTCAGCATATATTAAATAGATGCAAGAGGTCATACGAGTGAAACAATCAAATGTATCAAATCGAATCACCACATCAAACTGAACAGATCAAACAACAATATAATGGATGAAGGCATCTTAACTCATGTGATTGAACATGCAAGACCGCTGTTCTACCCAGGATTAACCATGGACAGAGCTAGGAATATCCAATCGTGTGCCCCAGCGCAGAACGCGTATAAGAGGGCAAGAACCGAAGTCAATATGCCATGCAATCAGGTTATCTTTCAGGAATCACGATCTTTTACTAGCTAATCCTATTCTAGTTATCCAGTGTTTCTAACTGTGCATGATGATGTAGTTTTAAGTTGTCCGATGCACCGTTGTCTAGTGTTGCAGTGTATCTGGAATGTGCACTGAAGTCCCTTCAACCAACACCCATGGGGAGGTGCTAGACAACCGGATAACGTGCATGAATGATTCGCAGCCCTCGAGATTATTCATGTCATATATTCAGACCGTTGAGCAAGTGTAGGTGATCTACATTCTATCATAAAGGCCATATCAGTCTTTTTCTTACGCCTATTCTTGTTATTCATTTTTCAGGGGTGATACGACTTAGCCATAGGTGAACCTACGACTTAGCCGTAGGCATTTTATGGCGTAGCCGTAATCTGTACTGCGGCTTTACTGCGGTTCCTTTTACTGTTCATACGCAAGTACGGTTCACCCGTATTTTGTTCTACGGCTTAGCCGTGGCTGGGCCATAGAAGGTTTGTCAATTGCTTGCTTTTAGTTAATTCAGAAAAAGACACCCTGTACTGATCTACGGCTGGGTCACAGCTGAGATACGGCTTACCCATAGGACAATATACGGCTTAGCCGTGTCCTGGCAGTAGAAGAAAACTGGGTTTTTCCCTCTCTGGACTTTAAGCCGAAGGTGATTTACGGCTTAGCCATGATACACACGAAACAATTTCTGAACTGATACAGAATTACTGAAACATAGCCAAGCTGACGAAATCACATGTAATAGAGGGAACTGATCACAAGATGGGCTGTAAACATCATTCATAAGCAAGAATACACGATTTAATCTTAATTAAACGCATACCCACATGGTTTAGTCAAGTTATGATTATACTTGCCTCAAATGAGTTCAAACATGATCTTGTTGTCCTTGGACTCAATTCTCAGATGGACATGCTCCTAATACCCATGCATGCAAAAAAAGAGGAAACGAGAAGCGTGAGTGCATGTAACAGGCGAAAACATGAAGAAGAAAGAGGAGAAGAAGAAGAAGATCAAGAACATAGAGCTTTCCTGAACTTACCAACAGACACGAATCGAGCATCAAGAGCATAAATTCCTCTTCCTAGCTTTGAACAAGAAGAAGAAAGAAGAAACAGAAGAAAAGAAGAGGAGAGAGCAACTCACGTGAGGAACTGATGAGAGAGAGAGGTAGGTGGACTTATAAAGATAAATATCAAGGCCAATTTGCAATAAAGTCCAAGCAGTCAGACTATTTCCAGTTTGAGTCATTGGCGGGTCTAATGGAAACCATTGACATATTTGGCAAACGACGTAGTTACGGAAATTAACAAACATAACAAAAGACGCGTTAATGCCAAGATGATGCATAAAGGACGACATCGAACAAAATCGAATATTACGAAAAAAGGCTTATATCTACCTAAACCAGGTTAAACGCAACCCAACTACCTATCCATAACCTGAAACCAAACAAAAATAAGAACAAAACACAATTAGCAACCAAATCATCAGGAATTAGCCGCTAATCCAGATCAAATCGGGTCGGGGTGTTACACCTTCTATCTAATTCCTATTCCGTAACCCCAAATATTTCTATAGAGACGTCACTCAAGAAAGTTCTTTCAATCTTCCATCTAAAATCTTCCAAACTTAAATTAAGAAAAAGTCAAAGCAATCAAACCAGTGGATTTTCAAATCGAAGTACATGCATTGGTGTAAGTTTTAAGTAACCAATCATCCAAGATAGGGCCTGTGCATGATTGGTTCCTAGGAGAAGAAGATCAAGTATATATAAATTTGTTGGGATCTTTTTTTTTGGATTTTCATTTAAAAAATAAATATACTATATTTAATGGATTTGATAATCCAACATAATTCAATTTCTTTCATTTCTCTTTATAATATATTTATATTTAGATTTATTTTTATTAATTATACTTGAAAGTTTAAATTTTTAATAAATCTTCAATTTAGACATAGATGCATTTCCACATTGAGGAGTTAGAGGTTTTATTTACCAAGAGGTATAATTTTATTTTATTTTGCACTTTATCATATTGTTTTTTCTTTTTTATTTTTCTTTTTTCTTTTGTGCTATGTTTCCTTTTTTTTAGTCAATGCACCAATTTTTGTAGATCCAAGAGGTATAATTATTGATATTTGTCTAAGATTCATAAACTGGCTTTTGTTGCTATTGGACTAGATCCATTTGACTACAAGGAGATGCTCCAAAGAATGATGGCGGTTTGGTTTTTCACCTGACTTCTATATGAAAAGTTGAAAACTAATTAAAGGATTAATTACTATTTTTTTCTATGTTATTTTTTTTCTGGAACTCATCTACGTTATATTAACACCCCACATTATATCTACGTTATATTAACACCCCACATTATATCCCTAACAGATTGAGCTCCAATGGGATATAGTTTTTTTTTCCTTTTTTTTCTTTTATTATTATTTTTGTTTTGGGCCTGGGCTTAGCACGGGCCTCTGTTGCTAGTTATATATATTAAAGCTACAAGAATTGAGGCCTCTGAAGGGTGCCACGTCAGCGCTTTTTATTTTTCTTTTTTTCTAAAGCGCCATGTCAGCATTTTAAAATGATAGAATCTCTCATCCTATAATCTCTCTCCCTCCCTTTTATCTTTTAGGCAATTAGTATTTTTTAAACTTGGATCTCCTAAAATCTCTCTTGTTATCCTCTAAAATTTCCACTTGATTTTCCCTCTTAATATCTAATCATTCCATTCATTATTCCAAAAATATGTTTCTATTGACAGAATTTAAAATCAAAAAGATTCTCATGTAGCTACTATTATCAATGTTGGCTCCATTGATAAATTGTTTTTTATTAAAGTGGACCATTGTATATTGTATTCTCATTAAATTTAAAGTATTCAAAAATAAATTTTAAAAAAAACATTAGATTTCAATATTTTTATTAAGAGTTTTAATGTATTGCTGGTGGTCAGTCCATTAGGATTAGAACGTTAATTAATTTATTTATTTGATTATTATCAAGTGTTGATGATTATTACATGATACTACCAAATTAAAAGAAAAGGAATTAGCTATTACTATTCAACTATTTCTCAAATCAGGTATGATTTACAATTTTGTATTTTTATGCATATAATTTTGTGCAAATAAAGATGTACCCATGCCATTATCGCTATGAATATCATTATTTATGCTGAACAATATTAAAACATTTGAGATGTACTTGATTTTTTTAGCGCGGGCTCAGCACGGCATTGGTGGGCCTCCTCAGGTAAACATTTAAAGTTATTGATTAAGTTTATAGCTGTGTTCAAGGAGGAGATAAGATTAATCTATGGATATAATAATTAATTTTCTATTTTGTAATAAATATATTTTCTCCAAAGAATTGCTATCTAATGCTTTGGATGTGATTTTTACAATTCTTTCATACGTAGAACTATTTTGGTAAACTCTTAATCGATATTTCAAATTTAAGAATAAACTAAAATAGGTTATAGGTCAAAAATATTACTTGCATTTCTATAGGGTTTTTTAAAATGTTTTTTATAGTAAATTTCAAATTTTACTATGATTTATTTTTTGGCCCGGGTTTAGCATGGGCCTTGGTTGCTAGTTATAACAATTAAACTAATACTAAATAAAGATCTAATTCATATCATCAATGCATATGCTCCCCAAGTAGGACTAGAGGAAAGTGTGAAAAGACAATTTTGGAAGGAGATTGATGATTTAATGCGAGAAATCTCAAATATTGATAAGATTTTCCTTCGAGGGGATTTAAATGGGCATATAAGAAGAGATAATAGAGGATATGAGAGAGTGTATGGAGGGTAAGAATTTGGAGGAAAGAATGAATTTGGAAATACTATATCGGACTTTGCAGTGACATTTGATCTCATAGTAGCAAATACTTACTTTAAAAAGAGAGATGAACATTTAATTACCTATAAAAGTGGGAGTAATAAGAGTCAGATAAACTTTTTTCTAGTTAGAAAACATGATTGATTGGTGTGTAAAGATTGCAAGGTTATCTTAGGAGAGAGTTTGACTACGCAACATAGGCTCGGAGTTTTAGATATTTACATTAGAAGTAGAAAGAGAGCGGTAGTAAACAAAATGGACCCTAAAACAAGGTGGGGAGATTTGAAGGGGAAAAGAGCAAATATATTTAAAGACAAAATAATTGAGAAATGAGAATAGAATATTGAAGGAGAAATTACAGTAATGTGGAATCAAATGGCTATTTGCATTAGGAATATTGCAAAGGAGATACTTGGAGAATTAAAACGAAAGAGACATTAATAAAGAAACATAGTGGTGAAGTGTGGAGGTTTAGGAAGTTATTCGATAGAAACGACATTGCTATAAAGTTTGGCAGGGGACTAAGAGTATGAAAAATTTTGAGCTGCATAAGAAGGCAAAGAAAAAAGCTAAGAAAGTAGTAAGTAGTGCAAAGTTTAAAGCATACGATGACCTCTATAATAGGTTAAGAACAAGAGAAGGAGAAAATCATATTTTTAAGTTTGCAAAAATAAGAGAAAAGAAAAGTAGAGACTTGGATTATGTCAAATGTATAAAGGACAACAAGAAAAATATTATGGTGAAGGACAACGATATTAAAGAAAGATGGAAAGAATATTTTAGCAAACTTCTAAATGAAAAACATTTGGGTGATATAAGATTTAAAGAGGATACTTTATCACTAGAGCATACTTTTCTTCATAGAATTAGAGGGGTGGAAGTGAAGGAAGCATTAAAGCAAATGAAGACAAGAACGGATATTTCGATAGAGGTATGAAAATACTTAGGAGAGGTTAGAGTGAGTTGGTTATGTAGACTATTTAATAAGATACTTGTGACAAAGAAAATGCCGGATGAATAGAGAAAAAGCATTGTAGTACTTATATATAAGAATAAGGAAGATATATAAAATTGTACCAACTATCGAGGAATTAAACTTATGAGTCTTACTATGAAGTTATCGGAGAGGATAATTAAGCAAAGACTAAGAAAGAAGGCCAAGATCTTTGAAAATTAATTTGGTTTTATGCCAGGGAGATCAACTATAGAAGCTATCTTTTCACTTAGGCAATTAATGAAAAAATATCTAGCAAAGAGGAAAAGTCTACATATGGTCTTTCTCGATTTGGAAAAAGCTTATGAGAGGGTACTGAGGAATTTAATTTGGTTGGTTTTAAAAAAAAGGAATGTCCCTAGAGGTTACATTGAAAATTTTAAGGATATGTATGAAGGAGCAGTAACAAATGTGAGAACTACATGTGGAGAAACAACTGGATTTTCCGTGACTTTAGGTTTACATCAGGAATCACTTTAAGCCTTTATCTCTTTGTTTAATTATGATGAGTTAACTGTGCATATTCAAGAAGAAGTATCATAGTGTATGTTATTTGCAGATGATATAATATTGGTGGATAAATCAAGAGATTGTGTAAATGCAAAACTTGAGAGATGGAGGGGGTATTAGAATCTAGAGGCTTTAAAATAAGTTGTACAAAAATAGAAGATATGAATTGCAACTTTAGTGGACATATACAAAGTGTTGAAACTACTGTCAAAATTGAGACCCATTAGAAACTACATAGAGATTCTTTTCGGTATATAGGCTCAATGATTAGTAAGGATTGGGAGATTGACGAAGATATGGAGCACATGATAAAAGTTAGATGGCTGAAGTGGAGACTAGATTTTGGAGTACTTTGTGACAGACGAATGTTAACGAAATTGAATGGCAAATTTTACAGGACAATAGTTAGATCAGCTATGATATATGGAGCAGAATGTTGGTCAATTAAGAAGACACATATTTATAAGATGGATGTAGCGGAAATGAGAATGCTTAGGTGGATGTGTGGTAAACTAGAAAAGATAAAATTAGAAATGAGCGCTTTCGAGAGCATTTAGGGGTAGCACCAATATGGGATAAGATTAGAAAAACCCATTTAAGTTGGTTTGGGCATGTTGAACGTAGGTCAGTAATAGCACCAGTGAGAAAAGGTTTAGATATACAGGTAGATGGCCCGTCAAGAGGTAGGGGTAGGTCGAAGAAAAAATTGATGAAAGTCATTAATTTAGATTTAAAGAAGTTTAACTTATCGAAGGATTTGGCTTAAAATAGAATGTAATGGAGAAACAGAATTTATGTAGCCGACCCTAACATAGTTGGGATAAGGCTTTGATAATGATAATGATGATGATGATGTTAGAAGTATATTTGAGCTCAGTTGCTTTGCCCCTTTGAGAAAGGGAAGAGAGCACTAAATCATGTGGCACGAGCCCACGTAGCAGATCTAGACCGAATATGATCGCTGTCTTTTGATTTATCTCTACCGTGACTAGCCTATTAGCATCTATCGACTATAGGTCTCGCATCAAAGAATTCTAGCTTCAAATATCCATTAGTCCCTCTATTTGTTTGAAGAAGAGGTGAAATGAAAAAAAAATTAAGTGTCAAATTAAAAATTTTGGCAAATTAAAAAAGAGAAGGGAGTTGGAGTAAATGGGGTAACAAACAAACGTTTCCTCTCTTTTTTGTTGCTTAGTGCTGTTTTTTAGTGTAGCTTTTTGTAATTTTTGCAATTATTTTTTGCTCTTTTGATTTAGCCATAAAATCCTCATTCATTTGACCGACTCCTGTAAACAAATAGACACCATTGAGCCTTACCAGTAAAATTGGGTTCATTGTTAGATTAATGGCAATTACAACTGAAGGTTTTCGGGGTAGAGCCTCTAGAATGAATTAATGCAATTAATCTCAATATTATGTGTGCAAACAACCAACCACGTAGCGGAAATAAATCAAACTACAAGCACATATCACGAGAAGACACAATATTTACGTGGAAACCTAACCTGGGAAAAACTATAGCTAAGAATCAAGCGTTATGAATCATACTACAGTTATAAGAAAATACTCACAACCTTATCTAGTTATTGCGCAACCTAAGGACTTTGTGATTTCCTTGCATGGCTACCTGCTGCAACGACCCTTTGCCGTTCTCTGTTATAGATTCAAGCACTTAGGTGCCTTATAAATGTAGCACTTGATTTTCTATAACAATCTTCTACACTCAAAGAAATAGAAGACAAGAATCTCTAAAGTAAAACTTCAGCCATTCAACTCTCCAATAAAAATTCTAAAGGAGATGATCTCTAAAATATATTCTCCACTCAGAGTAATGGGATCTCTATCTTAGAGTTGAGAGATAATTCTTTTTTATAGCCACAAATTTATACCTCAGAAGTATATTTCAATCAGGAAAGAAGTTAGCATGAAACATGCAAGTTTCTTTTCAAATCGGACTAAAAAATCGCAAGTCAGCGAACTTTCTGTACCTATCCAATCAGTCGGATTAAGGTTTTGCTCGGGTGAAAATTCAGCATATTTTCTACAAATTTTCGGAGGTCATAACTTTCTCATTTTAACTCCAATTGATTTAATCTTGGGTTCTACAGATATTTACTCAGAACAAGCTTTCCAACGGTAAGTCGCTTGCCCGTATCTGACTTTCAATTTGTGAGATATGACCTTTTTAATCCATGTTGTCTGTAGAAAATCACCTAAATTTATCTCTTTTTTTTTAATTTCTTTACTTCAGTGCATCCAGCGATCCAAATCATTGTCCATACTCAAAGATACGTAAAATACAATACTAATGGATTTAAGTTTTGTCCAACTTATGAATTTGTCAACACAAAAATCCTTACAACAACAATAAACGCTTCACTGAATTGTATGAAACGAATAAGTGAATCACTGATTCGCTCAATACAATGATATATCTTATGCTGGGACAAGAGTTTCCCTCATCCTTTTTCAATCAGAATCACCATGGTTCAATTGACACCTTTTCTTCTGGTCAGTTAGATCACCTTTCATCTGCAGTCACCGCTTGTGAAAAATCAATCTCTGCAAGCTTAAAACTCTACTGTATATTGCTTGAGATTCTCTCGCCCCTCTCCATCAGTTCAATCCTTCTAAGATCAATGGTTCTGGTTCCCTTGAAACAATCACTTACTTATCTGGTGGATGACTTCTTTTGTTGAACTTTAATCAACCCATATATTTGGTTCTGAAAAATATTCCCTATATTTGGTTCTGCAAAATATTCGTAGAAATATAAGAGGTGGAGTGCTGAAATGTGGCATGGGACCGCCTGGAATATCTCAAACGTTGATGTATCACAAATCGAATTTTTCAATTTTTACATTATTTGGGAAATGAGAAAACTGAGACTCACAATGAGAAGATAAAAAAAAGTTTCAACATAACCTATTTACAGTGCTGCATTCGGGGAAGAAGAACACTGCTTGCGAGTCTGTTCGTTGGGTGGTAATGGATCGAGTCAGGCTCAGGTTGGGTTGTTGATGATTGTGGATCATGAATATAGGCTCAACCAAAACCCGACTGACTCTATTTTATCAGATCAAAAAGACCGAGCTGAACTAAACAACAGAATAAAAAAGGAATAATTGGGTCGGATTTGAGCTAGATTCGCTTGCTAGATCAAGAATCGGGTCCTGTATCTGCCTCGCAGACATTCATGCCATTTGCTTTCTTCATGTGGATGATGAGTTGATGACGAAAGAGAAGTGGTATACTCAAGTTAAGTCAAGATTTTTTGATGGTTTAAATCGATCAACTAAGAATAATCTTTTTAATCTAAATAAGTGTACTGGAGAGTGGAGATCTATTTTGCTCTTGAGTATGAGTTGTTGCCCCAATGTCGCCATATGTCTAAAATGATTCAAATATGTTGTCATTTTATGACCAGACAATGACATTTGTTGACCTGTGGTTTCATTAACTTCTAGAATGATTCTATTTGGCTTAGCTTTCGGTACTACATAATGGTGATTGTCATGGCGTCACCTTCATTTTAACCGGTTCCTTTTGCTCTTGAGATGCTCCTGTAGAGACCCAGTCGGATTATCCAAACCGTCCATCTGATGTCTGCACCACTAGTGGCCCATCCTTAGAAAATGCTCCAGATTGTTTCATCCTTTACCATGCTAGTTTTAGACAGTCGTGATCACAAGAATTGCTTGCGAATACTGACGGTTTTCATCTAAACTAGGATTTTAATCTCCATTTAAATAGCAATCCTGAGGAGTTATACTTACGATAGCTCAACGCTCCATTGCATACTTCACATCTCTGTCTAGAATATTGAACTATTTCTTAACCATCAAACAAGAGTTCGATCCCATTCCAAGCTCTCACAGGGACATGAATTGAGACTTGGATTGAGAGACTTAACTCATTTCTCAGTCAGATGTGGGGCCCAGTGGTATGATGTGCCGCATGATTGTAAACACATTGAAGGGTATGGATTCTCCCATAGGAATTTTTCTTTTCTGCAGTCGATACCATACCACCACTTTGAGCAGAGTATTACTGTGAATTCTAGTGGTTCAACCTAATTCCAAGAAATGGGGTGGCCCACCATCTGAAGAGAAGTGGTTTTGATCGTCAAACCAGGGGAAACTGGACCACCAACAACACGGCAGCTGTGCTCCACGAGGGCTCTCCAGTCCCTCCACCCACTAAGGTTTGTGATATATTTTTCTATTAGTTTTCGCGTGTAGAGCACACGCTTGAAAGATTAAAAAACCACGACAAACAAAAATGCCAAGGGCGCACCGCCGCTTTCCGTATTCTCTAATTTTTTTCCTTTGATATTTACACAAACAGCAATCAAGTTTTCTAAGAAAAGTCAGTTTTTTAACACAAACCAGGTTTTTAAGGATGAGGCACTTCCCTCTGGTGTTCCACTGCCCCTAATGCTCCATACAACTTGAGGATTGTGGGGACCTAAACATAGTGCTGTGGCCAAACCTAGTAACACAATAAGCATCAATGCATTCTAGCCCCTAGGACAAATGGGATACATTTAGGTACTGAGCCTTGTGAATCCGTAAATGTGGAACCATCAGCTTCATGACCTAAACCATTAGTTAGCTGGAGCACACCATGGATGGTGGTTACTCTAATATGTCCTGAATTCGAAGGTTCTGTCTATTATTATTATTTGTACTTTCACCTTTTGGGAAAGTTTTGGATCTGTAGTGGGACTCATCCTATGAGTGGTCCGGATCAACAGACTAGGGGTCTCACATGCGCAGGATTGGATGGGTCATCAAAAACAATCGAGGGTTCCAATGGGCAGTACCTTAAAACTGCTATTCTTAAACAAATGTTGAGAAAGTAGAGAGAAAGGGGTTAGATAAAGGTGTGATCTTTTGACTTAATCAGTGGTGGGGATAGTGGGAAGATGACATGGGTCACTAGGCATCCTAAGTTAAAATACTGCACGGGTTAGAACCTTGAGTGGTGAGGGAGCCCCGAAGACTGGTCACAGAGGCACTTGGGAAGAAGGTAAGCCATCTCATCTCATACCCCTTTTTCCCCTCTCTGCCTCTTTGTTCTTTGAAAATACATTTTTCTGTTTCTTTTTTAACTTCTTTTCTCTGTCTAGTAGCAAGGAAATTCAGTTCAGAGGTGCTCAGTGCACTGTGATGGTCACAGGCATGTGGCTCCAAGTTGGTGTACACATGACCAAAAGTGCCAACATAGTACATGTTTGATTTTCAGTTCATCTGCCTGTTGGCGGCCATCATGTTTAATTCTTAGGTTGGACCACGACACATTAGTAAGGACTTGTTTGGTATGTTTACTCTTTTTGTTATAAACCTTTCAAAATAGAGTCATTAAAAAAAGCCATAAGAAAAAGAGGCTCAAATAAAAGTATGTGTTTGGTAATGCAATAATCTATTTTTAATAGATGTTTTTAAATCAGTGGTTGAAATTTTTCACAAATTTCTGGACACCTACAAGGTATCAAGCATTGAAATTTAACTCCATAGCCATGTTCATCTTTTTAAGTAGATCTAACGGTTTGGATTTTGTGTTTTGGGCTCAAAAATTTTAAAAATAATATCTAATAATTCACAATTTTTTTAAAAAATACTTTGAAATCGGTGATGATCCAACGGCTAAAATTTGATCTCATAGTAAACATTGACCTTATAAACAGTTTCAAAGGTTTGGATAGTAATTTATTGTCCCAAAAAAGGTACTGCCTATGGACTAAGTTAAAAATTGAGCATGTGTACATCAATGGTTAATCAATTTTTTACAAATTTATTGAGATCTACAAGGCATAGAGCGTTGAAAATTGACCCCATGGCAGTATTCAACCCTTCCAAACATTTCTAACTGTTTGAATCTGGTTTTTGGGGCCCATAAAATTTAGAAAATAAAATTCAATGGCTCACTTTTTTGCATATATCTCGAGATTGGTGACCATCCAATAGTTGAAATTCGGTGTCATAGCCGTGTATGATCTTATAAACATTTTCAATGGTTTGGATCTTGATTTACCTTCTCAAATTTCAAGAAAAAAAATGAAAAAAAATATCAATCTGGTGTAATCCACTAAATGTTACTGTAGTTCCGCCTCTTATTTTTAGGAAGCTGTTATATGTAAACAAATTTTTACTTTTTCTACATAGCTCATTTAAAATTTTTTTTAAAACTCTCCAAACTACCTCTACCCCCTTCTCTCCCTACATACCTCCCCTATCTCCTTCTTCCCCCGTTCCCCTTCAGCTCGTAGAGGAGAGTCTCCCTCCCTGCCATCTCTCTCCCCATCTTCCTCTCCCTCTTTCTTTTCCTCCTCCTTTTCCACATCCTATTCCTCTCCCTCTTCCTCCTATTCTTCTTTTTCCTCTCTTCTTCCTCTTTCTCTCATCTCCTTCCTGTTTGGCCATACCAAGCCAAACAGTAGTAAACTGTTTTGCCTCACAGGGCAGAACCAAGGCGGAGTGGAGAGAAAGAGGGAGAGATAAGGAGAGAAGAAGAAGAGAAAGATGAAAGGAGAGGGAGTGGAGAGGACCTTTTGGTTCGGCCCTACAAGGCCGAATAGTAGTAACCTGTTTGGCCTCGCAAGGCTGAACTAGAAGCTACTGGTTTGGCCCTGCGAGGTGGAACAACTCATTGGTGTTTGGCCTCGTAGGGCTGAACAGGGTGGAGAAGAGAGAAAGAGGGAGAGAAGAGGAGAGGAGAGGAGAGGAGGAGGAAAAGGAAGAGAAAGAAGAGGAAAAGAAAGAGGAAGAGGAAGATGGGGAGAGAGAAAGAAGGGAGGGAGACTCCCTTTAGCCGGCTAGAGGAGAAGGGGGAACAGAGAGGAAGGGTGAGAGGAGAGGTGTGTAGGGAGAAAAGGGGGTGGGGGTAGTTTGGGGAGTTTCAATAAAAAAATTTTAAATGGGCTTTGTAAGAAGAGTAAAAAGTTATATAATATAAAAGTTCCCTATTCTTAACCTCTACTTTTCACATGCATCTCTAGGGGGGCTATAGAAAATAGAGGTAAAACCTCTAATTGTCTAAACATGGTAGAGTGAAAAAACGCATGCCAAACACTCTTATTTTTTAAAGCTCTATCCGGTTTAGACATTTAAACAAATAAAGCCTCAAAATAGTGATGCCAAACATAGACCAAGTGGAATTTGAATCTATACTTCAATTTCACAAGTCAGTTCTCAAAAAGAATAGAACTGTGGCTTGTATTCATGAATTCTCTTTTTGTGAATTGAGATCTTTCTCTTAATAAAGCTAGGATCAATTTTCTTTCTAAACGGAGAATCTCCTGAAATTCTATAATGCATGAAATCTATGAGAACTAAGAACTGGTGTTATTTTCACATTGGTTAATATGGAACAATTTTATAATTCTCATCTGGCAACTTTTTGAGGATTTTTTTATTATTTATTTTTTGATGTGGCATCGGTGTAGTAACGCAGTTCGAATCGGCAATCTCCCATAGCAAACTATGATCTTTTCTTTGACAAAGATGTATCTCACACACAGTGCAATGGTTTTAGAACACCTTGCCCTAGGATACCATATCGGTTGCTTGACGAGTCGTGCACTCAAACGGTGAATCTTCTTGAAAAAAAAATCTCTATTACAGATGTGATGTACAAATTTATAGAGATTGGAAAAACAAGAAGAACAGCTGCAACAAAGAAGAGGAAAAAAAAAAGGAAAAGTTTTTTCATTCGTACCTTTTTCTGTCTTTTGTATAAGTCAAAAACTGTTTTTGTACAAGTGGGTCGGACTGGATCTGGGCCTAACCAGAGGTAAAAACTTGAGCTTTCCATGTTTTAATTAATTATAAACAAACAGTGAATATCGAAACCATCCTACCACGAGGGCCATTTTCAAAATAAATCTATTTTGTCCATTTTTCAGAAGTTTAGTTTGTTTTCTTAGTTGGCGTGGACCAGAAAAATGGGTCATGGCGTCATGGGCCAGGTTTAGACTGGAAAATGAGGTCCATTTGATTTATCAATTGGACTCATTTTGACTCCAATGTAAACTCAGGCCATTTACATAACTTCTAAGCATAAGCGGTTGGAATAGAAGAATTTGAGTTTTTTTGTTGGGAATATGATTGATTATCGAAAAATAAACTGTTATGGAATAAATTTCATATAACAATTCTCAGAATATGTTAACATGTGTCTGTTCACTGCATCAGTAGGCCAAAATAAGTTCTCTACAAAAAAAATTAGGACATGTAGTGGGTTTGTAGGGCAGGTTGGCGGTAAAGTTGACTTTAGCAAAAAATTTAATACATATTATTAGGATGACAAGGATTTAACAAGACCAGTCCAGCCCTGCTCCCAAAAGGGTTTGATAGTTAGTTTGGGGACAGGCATGAATCTCATGTTTTACAGCAGTCAGAGCTCTGGGTGAGTCCGGGTTTTGATTGGTTTAACCCGTACCACTCTGTACATAGGTTATAGATGTGTTCAGCAACTCTGAATATACAAAGCTTTCAAATGGTGAGCGTGTTTTTGGTAACATATTGATGCGAATGAATAGGTAAAAGCAAAAAACCTACGACACAGAGCGATATGGGGTAAAATCTTGCAAAATTCAAACCCAACCCGATCCGTGCCATCCATTGTAAATATTAAGCTTAAGCATTTTGAAATCCAATTTGGACTGTCGGTTACATTTTAGAGGGGAAGTTACTTTTTATCTCTTCCATTATTTCTTCTAACCACCTGCTTCTTATCTATTACTCAGATAACCACCTACCCTTATTCCCCAGCTTTCCTCTTTCATTTTATACAAAAACTCCATTATGTTCACATCCCTTATTTCATTTCTGCATGGTCTTCCATTTTTTTCCTACACTACATCTTTTTTATCATTTCTACTTTGCCTACTCTAAATTTTAAAAAATGGGTGTCGTCATGTTACATGTATTCTTTTTCACATTTTCTTTCTAAAACTTGTCGTTGTCGGTACTTATTTTTTAATTGTATACATATTTGATTTGCATCATATAAATATACTTGTGCTCAGCACGGGTTACAGTACTAATAATTATTTAAGGACATGAAATTCATTATTAGGATTAGAAAAAAGTTCCTAGACTAACTCTGAATGTCAATTTTCATGACCTTAGATTAGATTGAACTAACAAAGCCCCATAGATTTGAATGGCTAATCAAAGGCCCTGCTGTAGTCTGTGAGCTTGCTGCAAATGATCAGGACATAAGCAAGTAATATCTTTCCTGAGAGGACATGTTAAACAGGATCCAAGCCGTTCAACTTCCAATACTTGGCAAACTGATCAGGAAATCCTAATTATTCATTAACAAACTTTTTCTTACAAAAAACTAAAACGAGTGGAATACCCAGTAGAGATTTGATTAAAAAAAATTCTCTTTAGCATCAATTGCTGTTTATACTAAAATTATTGGCAAAAACTATCCAAAGATGCAAGGCCCACCGTTTTTTGAAAGGGAGCCCCTTTGCCGAGCTCCTGTGCTCACTTTATTTGAACTCCACTTTCTAGTGGCCCCCTCTTAGGGATGGGGTCGAGGGAATCGAAAGATTTCACCTCTATAGTGATCGAGGCTTAAACAATCATTCTTACGACTTAATCAATGGTAGACAAGTTTTCACTGTCTAAAATGAATGCAGGCCAATCCAACGGTCCAATCTAAGAAGTCTTTGTTTTATGATCTACTTGGATAGATCATAAGGAAGTCCACTAGGTGTTTTAGCATGTGGTGTTCTGTAGAGGTTTTTACTTTTTGAAA
This sequence comes from Sextonia rubra, assembly GCA_037013555.1. Classification (NCBI taxonomy): domain Eukaryota; kingdom Viridiplantae; phylum Streptophyta; class Magnoliopsida; order Laurales; family Lauraceae; genus Sextonia; species Sextonia rubra. The sequence continues at coordinate 14,020,725 of JASUAD010000001.1, read as the reverse complement.
TAGCAGATATTGTGCCTACTGAGTTGAGTTCTAGGGTTTTTTTGTCTATTAAACAGAAGCTCTCCACAGGTTTTTGAGAAAAGCCCATTGTAACATTCGTTTCTGGCCTATCAAACTCGCTTCTATCCGAGTATGAAAAGGGGTCCAAATTCTACAAAGTTACCCGAACACTTCTCTTCTGCCATTCTTTCCATTCCCTTATCTTGCTTTTATGCTCTTGCCATCATTTATCCTTTACTCGTTTGTCTCGGTCTTTCTATCTTCCATAATAAATCTCTACATATACCCTCACTTTGATTTGTTAGAGAAAAAAAGTTCATTGTTCTTATTGGGTTTCGTCGATAGATTTTTTTCTTCTAAAATACAATTTGGGAAGGGTATCTTTGTTAGCTGTTCTTAAAGATTTCCATGCATCTCTGTTATATGATCTTTCTTTGATTTATGATCTTTGTCTGGAATAGATGTTACCTTGAGTTTTTAATGTCTCTCCAGGCCTTCTGCAGGTGTAACACGGCAATTTCATGTCATGTTATGTTGAAAGAAGGCCCATAGTAATTTTCGCTCAATTTCTTGGTAACCTAATCCATTGAAATTGAGTACATTTTTTTTTTCTATTTTTGCCATGATGTCTTAGGAGGTCATGGTCTTTGAAATACCTTTTTTTTTTTTTTTTGGGTCTAGCAGATCTTTACATGTTATTATTATATTAAATGCTTGTAGCTGTGCCGTAAGATTCCTGGCAGCTCTGGTTTGGGTCTTTTCTTTCTGAGAAATCTGTAATGAAAACCAATCATGACCACTTGTTTGAAGAGAACCCATAAAACCAAAATGGTTGGTGGTGGTTGTTTGTTGTTTTATTTTTCCATCAATTAAGCATGGAGATACAAGGATTCATTCACCTTGAGCAAAATTGAAGGGAGGGGAAATCTGGAATTCTCATTTTAGATGTTCAATGGTGTCTTGAGGTCATATGATGTCCTGCAACAGATTGTCCGGATCTTTATGTGTGGCAAAGTCAGATAGTCTTAAATAAATAAAGAATTGGTCAACTCCCCTTCTATTCTTGTTGTCACAAAATTCAAATTTAGCATACCACGAGTTCAACATTTGTTGATTCCCCTCGTCTGAAAGTCTTCAGAAAGATAAATCTGAGGTGACTGCACTAAGCCAGTTGTGTGGTCAATGGTCAACATAGCGTTTAATTGAAAGGTGACTGCACTAAGCCAGTTGTGTGGTCAATGGTCAACATAGCGTTTAATTGAAAGGTACCAAATGGCGAGGGTGAAATATTAATTTAAAGCTGAATGTTGAACTGTGCAGAGTGTTTTTTTTTTTTTCTCTTTTTTGTTGTTGTTGTTGTTGTAGAGTGGAAAGCTGTTCATGGATTACCGAACGTGAGTCCCCTATGGACTATGGTGCCTGAAAGGAAACTTTTAAATGAACCATTTAAGTTATGTTTGGCCACCAAGTCCTCCATGAGTTTGGAAATTCTACCTTTCGCAACTATAACTCCTCGAAGATTTGGGGCTGTAATTTTTGGGCATACCCCTCCCCCATGATTTTGGAAATTCCCAATTTTGCTGATTCACACACTGACACCAGTTTTTCTTATCCATGTCGATGTGAAATCTTGAGCTACATATTCATCCATGAGGAAGTCGCAAATCAGCACAAGTGTGGAATTCTGAAATCTGCAGATTCCTAATTAATTTTTTCATCATATTTTTTTCTCCAATCCAATGATATAATCACAACTTGAACCGTTTGAATCCTTATAAAGATGGGCTTCACCCAAATGATATAGGTAAAGTTTGGGTTTCACCCAAAGATCGGTTTTAGCATCTTTCAATTGTGCTCCAAGAACTTGTTAGGGATCTTCACTGGTGCTTCTTCGTTGTAGGGAAGATGGTTAGCTGCTAACACCATTTCCTTTTTTGTGAAAGAAAATTAGGTTAAGTTGATTTCAGCATTTTCTTCATAACATTTCGACCCAGGTGAGGTGGCTGAGGGGGTCCCAATAACATTGGTTGTACTCTAGTTTGTGAGTCCGGATCGTCTGAGTAAAATCCCACATCAGATTCTCCTATGTTACCAGTGGGCAGTCTTTATATATTTGGATAGTGTGGGTAGGTGCAGGTCACCTTCGAATTTTTTCTCACTTAATCTCAATTCTCAATTTGTAGTACAACCATGTTGGACATAGTCACTTCTCTTCTAATCTTTGGGTAACAATATTACGTACCCTAGAGAAACAGGGGTCCCCCCTAGGCCACAGGTCAATCCATGTGCAAGTACGTTGTCTCAATAATTGTACCACTTACTCAGTTTAACAAAAAAATAAAAAATAAAATATTAAATATAAATAAAAATAAATAATGTTACATACCCATTACCCTGGACTCATTCAAGCCTTGCCCAAACCAGTGGCTGTTTTGGTTATTTTTTGTTTTTTTTTCTTTTTTGGTAAGACAAAGCTGTGGTTGTTGTGACATATTGAGTCAAAGTTTGAAATTAGTCATCTTTATTAGTCTTTTTAATATAAAATATGATAATAAAAAAATACTTTATATCAACGATGACTGGGATGTTTATCACTGTCACCTCTTTTTAAATACAACTAGGCTTGTGGTCATATAGCAGAAAGCTTCCACGACATCAACTAAATGTAGGTTAAAGTTTAGAAGTTAATGTTGATATAGATAATTAAGACAACCTATCCTAGCTGAACTTGATTAGGCTTGAGCTTGATGGTCGTTAGTTGCCTCACAAACTAAGCTCAAGCTTTTCCACGGGAAGGGTGTTGATAGGGGTGTTATTTTGTGGTTGTGTTGTGGCTTTATTGGTATCTTATTTTAAGGTGTATCCATTTTTTTTTAATTTAATGAACTCTCTTCTACCAAAAAAAAAAAAAAACCAAGCTCAAGCTGCAGTTAACTCAAGCTTTTTTGGACGAGTGTTGGCTGGTGCGAACAAGCTTGGCTTGTTAAGGGGCTCAATCTATGTCTATAGAGATGTCAATGGATCCAAAGGACCGGACTCAGAAAATTCAGGCATGGGCTATCTTTTTGGATTCAATTGATAATTAGGTCTGAGACCACTCTGGACCAATTTACAAGGAGTCTGGATCCTTGAGTGGTCTAATCATCATGAGGGCCATCTAATGATGATCCAAGCCCATTAAAAATGATGCCATACCCTCCATTAGGATTAATAATGCATACTATTACACCAATCTTGTTATGAATCATGTGTTAAAACTTCTATTTTTAAGCTTTAGTCTTCGATTTGTATTTCATCTATATAAATATATCTATATATATACTTTTAATGTTTCAAAACGTAAATTTGAAGTGTTTCGCCAAAATTCTTGGTCAACCAAAATATTTCGATTTGAAAATAAGTCACCTCACAATGGTTGTTGGGTCATGTTGTAAGTTCCAAATCTGAGATTCCCAGTTAGGTTCCTCCTACTTTTTCCATGTCTGCCCGTGATCCACACCAAACCTTACTCTTTACATCCTAGTTCCATACAAAATGTAATATCTTGCTGAATATATACAACGCAATATTTTTTATTTATTTTTTTAATGATCAACTTAATCAAAGTATACTAGTACATATATTTATAATATAACAAGTAAACCTTAAGACTTGCTATAACCCTTTGAAAAATAACTCTGCAGGTAAAATTAATAACATCAGTGATCAGAGACAACCCATCCTTGCCTTGAATCGATACTATTTACCTTAGCAACCATCCAAAATATATTTAAGTAATTGTTTACACTGCATTGATTGTTAACTTTTGATGCCTAAAATCTACAATCTCTAATATTCAACAAAATCCTCTTGATCCTAGTTTCTTTCAGTTTGTCTCATTGAGAAAGAGAATTTGGTCAGAATCGCATCGAAACTACTCAGTTTTGTCTAGACTAGCCTCTTTGCTGGAAAGAGGTGTCAATTTCATCCGGATGTCCAAAGTTTGACTTATCCTCATCCAAGGGTTCTCTTCGTCATCCGAGGACTCTCCTACTGTGTGGGTTTAATGGGTTCCTACCCCGTAGCTGGGGCCTGTGCTTGTTAAAAAAACAAAAAGCTTCGATGCTAACTCCAAGAAGATGGAAGATACTGCGTACGGAAGCATCTTTAGTCATCAGTTCTTTTTTTTATTGGCAAGATGTTTGGTCTGGCCAGATCATGCCGTGGGGAGGTAGTATTGAACGTGTCAGTCATCACTTTATAGATTTTTGCGAGGTTTGAATTTGGACGCGTTAGGGAATCGACAAACGCATAGGAAAGTGCGCAAAATAGGTGAGACGTCACTATTAACGGAGACTGAGTTTTTTTTCGTAATTGAAAGGAAGTAATATATTAAGAGAGGCCGATCCTAGGTAGAGGGATGTGTATGTGGCCTTCTTTCCCAAGGTCTTGTTGTGGATATAGAGGTAGGCCAACATTGGCATTATATGATCACGGGGACAATCGAACCGTGATCTTGAATTTCGGGGGCCTTGAGCCTTTTGTAACCATAGTTTGCCCCCTCCGAGCCCTGCAATCCTAAACAAACTTTTCTAATTCCATCGAAATTTAAGGCCACTATTTGTTTTATTTATTTATCATTTTTTATTTTTTGGTAATCCCAACCTTAAGGGGGCTAGAACCCTTAGCTCTCTGGTGAGGGAGTCCTTAAAGGGAGGTACCTTGGGTTACGTTAGGGAGTCCTCTAGTTAGGGGGTAAAACCTCGACTGACGTAATACGTTCTTTGGTGAGAAAAGGTTTCTAGCTGGTTTTGTTTAATTGAATGTATATGAATAATATGAATTTTTTTGGGGTTTCAAAAGGTCTTTACAATTTAATAAACGAAAGTGAATTTTCAATAATAACCAGCAAATTATCCCTTTTAGGCGTTTCTTTACAAAAATTCAAAAAATTCATATCCAAGGAATTTTAGAATTCATAGGTACAGTGAAATTCCTAACTGTTTCTTTACACTTGAGCATTCAAGAATTCCAACATAATGGAAAGGAAGTAGAATTTTGAAATTCTCAAAAGTCGTTTATCACTTTTTATGTAGGTGAAATTTTGGAATGCTTATAAAGAAATGAGGAATTTGAAAATACCATGAGACAAGATGTCAGATTATGTTCCAAAAATCTTAACCACCTAAATTCCTGACATAAATTCTTGTAAAAGAACAGGTTGGTCATCTAATTGCATATCTAAATGACTCTCATGTGTAATATTTACACATCATCATATTTATTTACATGTGTAAATGATACACATGTATTAATCATATATGAAAATGCTATGTAAATAAGTCCATTTTCACACTTGCCACCCAATAAATAGTATCACACAACTTGTTGCAGTAGGTGCAAATAAGGTTGTTTTTCTTGGGTGGCATTTATCCTAGTGAGCCTCATCAAAGACCTTTATTTTTACATTTGTGTGTACCTTATATTTTAATTCAAGATTTTTAATTTCTTTATTGAACTAATAAGCTCTAAGATCTTGAAGTTACTTATCTTAAATCTTCATAGATTTTGAGTAATTTGTGAAAAGTGCAAAAATATAGATCTACTTTTCTCAAGTTTTATGGGGCTTCAAATTCATGATTCCAACTGTTCAATATTCTTGTGTTGGAGGTAAGCTGGAAGGTATATAATTTCATATCTTAATTCTACATCATATTATTATGTTTGCATTATGACAAAATTTTATGCTAACTGTCAACCTACATAACGCAATCCTCTTCCTTTAACCGAGTTTATGACCAATAATAAAAACTAGCAAAATTCATTTTAGTTCTACATGGATTTTGAAATTTTTGAAAAAAAAGTGCCAAAAAATTTAAATAAATCTAACACCATTAGATGTACTCATTTACCTATGTGAAATGGTGGTTTTTATAAAATATAGTAATGTGTTTCACATGTGTAACACATACATATGGGATATTTATAAATGGGCTATTTACATATTTGAAAACTGTTTTTCTATCCCATGCAAAGAAGGCAAATGACCTCTTTAATGAAAATTGAATAGAAGGGAAATGAGAAATGACTATATTATTAAATTTTAATAACTAAAAATTTCCACCAAAACCTTAAGCCATTAGTAGAGGTGGCATAAATATTTTTTTATACTCCCCCTTGTGTGAAGCCTACTTTTCAACACTTTCTTTTAGGTGGAACCCATTAGTGCACTTTTGGGATTTGAACTTTCATGGGCAGCTTTAATATCATATTTAAATTTTTTTAGCTAATCATTCCTACAAAATCCTAAAATGGGAGCACCAGTGCTTTTCAATATATACAGCCATCACCTTAGCAAATCAAAATCCAAGAAAGTAGGTGATACAAATACATCTCCACCTCGTATCCTTTACTTTTTTGATAAAGCTAATTTTACCATGAATTCATATGTAATTCTCTGCAAACAAACAGCTTTAAAACTTACGTCCGGCATGGTTCTAAGCTGAGTTTTCCTCTTAAGAAAAAATAAGCTTGAGCGCATATGCTTGAGTAATATAAAGCTAGAGATGGATGTGTGTATTTTATGTGTGCTTAACAACTTTGAAGGTTTTTGGGGAGATCCGCTAGAATGGATTAATGCAATCAATTTCAATACTATGTACGCAAATAAATAATTAGACAGCATAAATAAATTAAACAAAAGCACACACCACAAGAAGATACAAATTTTACGTGGAAATCCAAATCGGGAAAAACCACGAGTCTAACCTGGACTAATAATCAAGCACTATGAATTATCAAGCAGTTACAAGTTACTTACAGACATTCGCTTGACTCTGTAATGTCAAACCTCTTGTAAAAAATCACTCTACAGTGACCGCCTGCCGTTGCCTGCTATAAATTCAATCAACTAGACGCCTTTTAGTTGTTCGCTTAACTCTTCAAATCTTCTACGCTTAGAAGATGATCTTCTATAAGAGATGTAGAAGACAAAAATCTCTAGAGTAGAACTTCAGCCCTTCAACTCTCCAATGAAAACTCTAGATAAGGTGATCTCCAATAAGCAATCTCTACTTAGAATAATGAGATCACTTTTTATAACCCCAAATTCGTGCCTCATAAGTATATTTCAGTCAAGAAAGAAGTTAGCATAAAACAGGTAAATTCCTCTTCAAATTGGACTGAAAAATCACAATTCGGCTAACTTTTCTGCACTTATCCAATCGTCGGATTAATTGTCCGATCAGTTGGATTAAGTCTCTGCCTGGGTGAAATTTCAACACATTTTCTGTAAACTTTTGGAGGTCATAACTTTCTCGTTTTAACTCTGATTGAGGCAATTTTGGGCTCTACGGATATCTACTCGAAATGAGCTTTCTAACGGTAGGTCAGTTGCCCATATCCGACACTCGATTTATGAGATATGACCTTTTTAAACTATGTTATCCGTAGAAAATCACTTTAATTTGTTACTATTTCTTCGATTTCTCTACTTCAGTGCATTTGGCGGCTCAAACCATTGTTCATACTCAAAGATATGTAAAATACAACACTAATAGACTCAATTTTTATCTAATATATGAATTAGCCAATACAAAAATCCTTACAAACTCTTGACATCGTGCACACTGCACACTGCAAATTTCTACTGAGAAATTCAAATCAGTTTCCAGGTGGGTGTTTGGGTTTTTATATTGGTTGTTTTCAAGGGCCCATTGTTGAAAGTTTCCTTGCAACTTCAATGGGGGAGGTTATAACTGGATAGGCTTTGTTTTTTCATCAAGAGAGGCCATGCACATCTCTCTCTTGCTTTATACTGCTAAACAGCAAAACTGACTGCACGGAGAGACCTTGGAAGGAGGGTAGCTGAAACTTGTTTTGCATGGATTAGAAGCTACTGATTTGTCGGTGCTCATGTTTCTATACTCAGGGAGGGTCTATCTGGTCTGTCTTTTTATAAAATAGTATAATATACATTTCTGTTGACCCAGATGCACTTTTCCCGTATGATTCATGCATTATATTCTCTATAACTTCTGTAGACCCAGCATACCCTGTTTGCATTCTTGCCATCTACTGCTGCTCATTGTTGGGTATCTACTTGTCTTCCTTGTTTTTGTGCAGATTTAGTTGTCTCATTTTCTGCACCAGTTATCTCCTTGACTGCTTATTTTTGTTGTGGGCTGTTTTGTTGTGGATGGATCATATGCGGGAAAGACTTACGTTTTTTTGTGTATTTAGTGACAAAGTTGGACATACTGCAAGTGGAATTCTCATTTTCACATAGAAGTTATTATTAGTGAATGGACACCCCAGCTTTGCCCGAGGATGATGTTAGCGGTTCATCCGAAAATAAGAGGATAAATCCTCTATGTATTTTCTTCAAGGACTTGAGGTATTGTTTCATTGTGTAGCTCATAGTATATGCCTCATCTAAGATATTCAATGTCATAGCTTCATGTTTTACAGAGATGTCTGAAAGGAGAACAAACGAAGATGCTAGAAAAAAAAAAAAAAAAGAATGGCATTTTGAGATAGCATTTCTGAAGGCTTGATGAACTAACTAGACAATGGAATTTGTTCTGTTGCAACCTGAATCCTACGTTATACCTCCTGAACAAATTAAGCTGATAATTAATGACTACCTTTCCTTTAGATTTTTTTTAATGCTTTAATTCGTTTTTTTTAAATGTTCTTTGAGCTCTAAGAGTCATGCTAAATTAATGTATGGCAGGCATGTTTTCAAGAAGGATGAGCTAGGTATAGAGATCTTTCAGATTGCCTTGCCGGCAGCACTGGCTTTAGCAGCTGATCCGATTGCCTCTCTAATCGACACAGCATTCATTGGTCACATAGGTTTGTCCAGCTGACTTTGTATATAGTTGCTGATCAACTTTTCTGTAATAGCTATATTATTTTTGTGCTGTTTCTCTATTGGAATTTACATTCAGCTTGTTAGAGCAGAATTGCAGGAAAATCTTCTCCATTGTCCGTCCCTTCGTCATAATCACTAGTACAAAATGAAGATGCTCTATGGTTGCCCTAGTAGTAACTATGGCACCATTGGTTGTATTTGCTAGCCTGAAAAGGCTGTTGGTTGGTTGTTGTACTGGATCATATTGGCAAAAAAATAAAATTAAAATATATTTAAAAATTTCAGAATAACTTAAAATGATAGATTTAATTGTTTTATTGCATTAGGGCATAGGGTGTATATTGGAACCTAGAAGGTCATGTAGGTCTCCGCTGCCGTTTGATCCTTTGTTGTTGAATGTTTTAAAGCCCCGTAATTCTGTGATTGTATTGGTTAAAGTTGAACAAACAAAAGTTACTTTAGATGGAACTGATGCATATTTCAGATTGTATTGATGAAAGTGGGGAACAAAAACTCATACCATATGAAATGATGACTATTCAAATGTAATTTTTTTATATATAATTTTTGAAGATGCGGCACATAAATTGGAACATATGAAGCAAGAAAATAAACTAGATATAGAATTGAAAAGCAGGATATGTGTGATGCCCAATACAGTAAAATAAAATTGAATGAGTAGCCACAAAAAATAGCGAAAATTTGGTTCAAGATATAGTACTTTGAGCATTTTGAATGTTTTCGAATATGATCAGAATGCACAGATCCAACATTGTTGAGTTTGCAATTATGTATTGGATGCCAAAGGCTGACCTTAACCACAACAATGGAAAATATATATATATATATATATAAATCAATGAAAATATGAAAATTCTCATTCTCAAGTTTGCTGTATTGGCCTGTAATGTTGCACTGTGATAAGCAAATAATGTTAATGAAATACACCAATCAATTTACCAGTTCCAGCTGATATATCCTTTTGACCAAATGAATTTCACTGGTTCTTGAGTCGATGAAATCATGCCTTCAAATCTGTCACTAGGATCTTAACTCAGGAAGCTACTTTTTTTTTTTCTTGAATTTGCTTTCCAAAGCAGTCCATGTCATTGTATATTTTGTGCTGACCCTGTTTTTCAAGCTATCAAGTCCCACTGTACTTCGTCGATAACTGTTGGAAAGCTTCCAGAACAACCTTCCCCAAGTTGCAACTCTTCTCTGTTAAATTAATCACATTCTTCTCAATTCTATGAATGAAACCTTTTCATTTCACAGGTTTTTTTTTTGGTAACTTCGGGTCTTTGGATGTAGTTACTAACTGCCATCTGCAAGTAAAAGGTTCCTTTATCATTTTTACATACATAGCCATAAAATCACGTGTTAGATTCATGATTAAACTGTCTAAATGTGGAAGATCCATGTTAGACCTTTCTCTGTCAGATTTGAGTGTTCTCATCTGCAATTTTGTTAAAATGTGTAGCCTGTAGACCTGTTTATGTCTTAGTATTGACTCTTATCTGTTGATGCCCTATGAATTATCACAGCTCTGTTTTGATCTGTATATTGTAGGCCCTGTGGAGCTTGCTGCTGTTGGAGTTTCCATTGCTGTATTTAATCAAGTGTCAAGGATTGCTATCTTCCCACTTGTTAGTATTACAACATCCTTTGTTGCGGAAGAAGATGCCACCTCAAAGTTAAGGAGCATTGAGGAACAAGAAACAGACAATATGGAAAAAGCTTTGCCCAAAAGCAGTGAAATGAAAGAGTCAACTACACAAGCTGGTAGGCCAGACTTTCTATACACTTCTCTCCCTCGCTTTCTTTCTTTCTTTTTTCCAAAAAGATAGATTGGTTAATGACATCAAATTAAGAGTATGCGACACCTATTGCAAGTTATTTTAGTTAATTTTATTCTTTATATTTTTATACTTGATATCTTTTGTATCTGACATAATTCAAGCACTTTAGACATTGACATTTGTTATATGATCTTTCTGTATCAGATACTAAAGATACTGAGCAAAACTCCTCTTTCCTTGCTGGTAAAAACCAGAGAAAGCCAAGAATAGCATCCAAGAAAAAGCATATTCCATCTGTGTCTACTGCTTTGGTTATTGGTGGAGTGCTTGGTCTCCTCCAAGCAATTCTCCTTATCTTTTCAGCAAAACCTGCCTTAAGGTTCATGGGCGTGAATTCTGTAAGTCGTCTTCATTAAGTGTATAGGGGCTTGATTTTATTGCAGTTATTATTTCTTCCCTTTTCTTTTTTGCTTCCTAACTGAAATACTAGATACTTCAATTCTTTTAGGGTTGCAAACGTGGAAATGGAGATGCATTTGTTTTGGTTTTTTAAATTCTGAGGAAATGCATCTTTTTATTCTCTTGTTATATAAATTTTCTCTGGAAGCCAATCGCAAAACAGTTGGGATAAGCCTTTGATGGTGATGATATAAATTTTCTCCAGAAGATGAATTAGTGAGACCAATTTGCTCTAGAACTTAAATATAAAGACAGTAACTACTAAAGGATCAGTGGTTTCTACAGTTTCTTTTGTTTTGAGGCCTCCATTTCTTGTTTGTTTGCTTATTTGTAACCCATGAGAGTTTTGAAATTATTTTTAGTTTTCAAGGTTTTTGCTGGTATATTTGCATCAACTTATAAAATGGAAAAACTTTCTGTCTTGACCATTTAATTTTCTTTTCTTTGTGATATTGGAAATGATACCCTGTAATCATGTGATCCTTGCCCAAGATCTGGACTCCATTGAAGCAAAGGAAAACTGCCTAACATTTTCTTCTTCTTCATCTGATCTACACTCTGTTTCGATGGCCTCCAAATGATATTAACTTTACCGACCTTTACAAAGAAAGAAAAGAAATAATAATAGAAAAAGATATTTACCTGTAAACATCACTGGATATAATGAGCTCTAGTTTGAATTAGTGCGACCAATTTATGTCTTATTTAGTTATTTATACTGCCTATCTTAGAAGTATTAACTTGATTCTTTTATGCATTTTATGTTTTATGGTGAAGTCCTCTTGTTGGACAATTGATTTATTCTCTTAATACTAACTCAATTTTTATCTGAATAGGATTCTCCTATGCTAGCCCCCGCACGAAAATACTTGACACTGAGGTCGCTTGGTTCTCCTGCTGTTCTTTTATCTCTGGCCATGCAAGGGGTTTTTCGAGGATTTAAAGACACAAAAACTCCCCTTTATGCTACTGGTAAAGTGGAACTACCTTCTTTTTTTTCATCATGTAGAGAAGATGATGTTCTCTTCTTTGAAATGGTGGAATATGATTTTTCTTCCTTGTGCCAAGTGGATCATAATTCATCATTCTGACCACTTACTGTTTGTTGGATCCTTAATGATGGAAACTGAAATTTGTTTGTGATGACTTGAGGATGTACACTCTCATTATCTAATACCTAGTGATGGTAGTTTTGCTCTCCCTTATACATTATATATGGTTTTAGGCTGAAATGTTGGCACGCCATGTGGCTGCATTGGTAGGAAAGCGGAAAGAAAAGTGGAAAATTGGCGTTAGGAGATCCAATGGCCACAGGAGTATAAGTTCCCCGTTAATATAAGATAGCCTAGGATCCTTGATTGGTGATGAAAGAATCATCAATCTGCTAGATGCTTGATTGTGAAGAGATATCTCACATCAGGGGAAGAAAAGACTTTTTTTTTTATTAAGTAAAACAACAATGACAGCTACTGTTCTTTTGTTTCATGTGCTTGGTTTGTTACAACATCCATTTAGGGCATGTACTCATGATAGCCCCATATTTGTGGTCCTCTTCTGGTGCATGATGATCTCTTTCCAATGCCCCTTGCCCGATGGTCCCTTTCTTATACTTTAATGCATTCGCCTTACTAACTTAGAGATAGCCTCTCTTTCAATGTCCCGTATTCAATAGTCTGCTATTATGAAAAAACACTTCATCAGAATTTATTTTGTCTTGTTGACTTTTTATGTTTTCCTATTTGTTTTTTCACACAATTTTGTCTTGTACATCTCTATATTGAGGCTAGGTATTTGGAGATGGTTGGTGTCAGGCTAGCAGCCAGCACTAAAAACTTGGCTGAATTAAATTGGGTCTACTTCTTTCTAAAGGTAGTACTCTACCAGCATGTTGGGAATTAGTAAATGGAAATGAAGTGATGACTAGGTAAACATCAATAAGAACTAAGTATTGCTAGAAAGGAAAATCTTACTAGGCAAATATAGAAAGTGGGAGGGGCATGTCATGAACTTGTTGCAAGATATAACCTGTCTGACAAATAAGATCACTAATAATAATGTATCAAGCTTCTTGTAATTGTTTCAATGATACTTTCGCTTAAGTAATATCCCTGTACATTATTTCTTCTGATTGTATGGTGTTCATGCATCTTTGGGATTTATGACTTTTGTCCTTATAGATTACTTAAATGAGATGAATATCACATTTTTTATTTGTATATAAACATTGAATAAAGATCCAATTCTTAGAATCTTTCTTGTTTTACTCAGTAATAGGCGATGTAACAAATATCATCTTGGACCCAATTCTTATGTTTGCTTGCCGTCTAGGCGTCACTGGTGCAGCCATTGCTCATGTTGTCTCTCAGTAAGTACACTAATTGGGCATGAAGTTTTTGTTCTGTACATCTACATTTGTCTCCTCTGGTTTTCAATTTTAGCATTATGCTTTGCTTGCTTTATGATTTTTCTTATATTGAAATATTTTATTTGCTCTGGTGTATGTTCACAGTTTTTTTTGACCTGTTGCTTTTACAGGTACCTAATTTCGCTAATAATGTTATTGAGGCTAATGAGAAAAGTTGAGGTTTTGCCTCCAAGTGTTAAAGATCTGCAATTTGGTCGGTTTCTTAAAAGCGGTGAGGGAATTTTCTTCGAACTGTAAATGCCAGTAGAAATTATTCGTTTTTTAATAGATCAATGCTCCTTGTCTTGTCACAATTGAATTCTTAGTAAACATGGTTAATTGATTAAAGAAACAGTGTGCATGTCATCCATAATATAACATATTTGTTTATCTTTGGATAATGTTGTTCGGTGAACCCTTGTTGGCCAGCCAAAAGATAGTTGTATTGAATCGTAATGTTTTCTATTGTGGCCGGGGGGTGGGCTTATCACTCATTTATACTTTCTGGTTGACTTTCCTGTTATTTTTCAAATGAGAGAAAAGAACAGCAGGATTTATCTTATTCCATTGTAAGGATACTAGTATCATCCATTCGGTGCCATTTTGGCGAGACGATCCATTCAAGAGGTAGCTTATCAATCACAAGTTCCAAATTCAACGTGCAATTTATGAATTTTATTGGAAGAAGGCAGCACAGCATGCTGCAATATATATTGGGTCCATCTTGACCAATCAGTGTAGAAAGACACACACCTTTTCCATTTCATGTGATTCTTTCATAAGCAATATAAATATAGTAGCCCATCGTCCATCTAGTATGGGCCTTTTTTTCCCCATCTTTTCATCAATTTTTGACGGCATCTTAAACCTGTCTCTTATGAAACCACTTCTATTAATTACAACTGTTAAGTTGGAAGCATTCTGGGATTTTTCTTCAGCTCATACGTATCATACAGTTATTGATTACTTCTAGAAGCATCAGTCAGGTTTTGATTTATTTCAATTCTAGTCATCTTCATACGCTTTTCAACTTTTTTGGATTCAGGTGGTCTGCTGCTAGCAAGAGTGGTAGCAGTAACATTCTGTGTGACCCTGGCAGCATCAATGGCTGCTCGTCATGGATCAATTTCCATGGCAGCATTCCAGGTTTGCTTGCAGATTTGGCTGACAACATCTCTTCTTGCCGATGGGTTGGCTGTTGCAGCACAGGTTAGAAATAGATGTGCACTGCATCTCCTTGGTAGGATTTAATAAAATTACTTCAGCCTGCATTTTTTCTCATCAAATTCCATAATCAATGCTTCTGGTTAGTAAATATTGGTATTTCCACTCCTTTCGCTCAATTCAGCTGTTCCAAGGAAAGGTTTCATGAACATGCAAATTAAATATCCTTGACTTTGTTTGTTTGCTTCACGTTTTGGACCTAGTTGTTTATTGTGTTCAATGTTCGCTAGATCAGCTATTTAAATAGGCCTTTCATTCAGAACATTTCCAGCCTCAATGCTTCCTTATTTTTATTTGAATAAGTCTGATATTTGTTAATGTTTGAGCCACCACTGTGATTCCATATGATCTCTGGACATGTGTGAATGCTAAGTTATGTTTTGACTATCCATGTCTCCTAACTTTCGTAAAATACGGAACTGTATCCCTTGTGCTCATATCCTGTTCTAGGCAGTGTAGGTTTTTATAAAGTGAAACATTATAGGACTAATGAATGAAAACAAATATAATATTGAAACATATGCAGTCATTGATATTAGACTTTTCTCAGGCAATACTTGCGTCATCATTTGCCAGAGAAGATCATACCAGAGTCGTAGCCACCACCGCTCGAGTATTGCAAGTATGTACTTCGCTTTCAATTGTCTGGTTATGGGATTCTTTATGTGGTAATATATTGTGATTACTCAGGATCAATCATTGATTTTACTACTGTTGGACTCCTCTAATTGACCAGTATGCTTTTTTCACAGTTGGGTCTGGTTATGGGATTGGCCCTTGCGGTCTTGCTTGGAATCGTAATGCAGTTTGCATGGAGAGTATTTACAAAAGATGTCAAAGTGATGCACCTCATGCATTTAGGCATTCCGGTATATCATACTTTCTTGTAGAAATTATTAAGCATCTTCCATTAAATTTGAGATGTTAACCCCCTATGTTTCTTTCAATTCATCTAGTTCGTAGCTGCTACACAACCGCTCAATTCTGTGGCATTTGTTTTCGATGGGGTCAACTTTGGAGCATCAGATTTTGCATATACTGCATATTCCATGGCAAGTCCAACTACAATATATGTTATATTTTTAACTAGGGAAAATGAGAACTCTATTTTTCGCTTCTGCTTAAATCTTATGACTCTGTCTTTTAGATTGTTGTCGCTGCCATCAGCATTGCTTCCTTGTTCCTTCTCTCTTCTAGTCATGGTTTTGTTGGAATCTGGACTGCTTTGACCATCTATATGAGCCTTCGCTTGTTGGCTGGTTATGCAAGGTAATGTTCAGTAACTTTCAATGTTTGGTTTTTCAGAAAACATGCGCCCTTAGTTTGTAGATTTGTGGAAAAACACAAGGTTTGTTTCTTTAGGCACAAATGAAATACACCGTAATACAGATCCAGCTTTCTGACCAACAGCAAATGTAGTGGCTCCTAATGTATCTCTGAATTTCTGAAATTTCATGTGCAAATATTGTAAGACCATCTATATCCAATACAGTACCTGACTAACATAGCATCCAAATGCAACGTAAACAAAATCATTAAGACATGTTGATACTGGGCACTTGTATCGACCATCCTCATGAAGATGCATTCTCTGTAAATTCTGCTACAATTCATTTCATTTTTAAACGGGACTAGTTATTTTACAGAAGGTGAATGATTAAGCTTCCATCACATATTTAACTTTGTAAAATTGCTTGTTTCTGCTGTTGAGTTCAATTGAAATTTTGCCCAAAAAGGTTGTGGGCCAACCCAGCTAGCACACAATATCTGAACAGATTAGCACTGTGGTGGCCCATCATGT
This sequence comes from Sextonia rubra, assembly GCA_037013555.1. Classification (NCBI taxonomy): domain Eukaryota; kingdom Viridiplantae; phylum Streptophyta; class Magnoliopsida; order Laurales; family Lauraceae; genus Sextonia; species Sextonia rubra. The sequence goes on along the minus strand of JASUAD010000001.1, from coordinate 14,004,184 downwards.
GGTTGCATGCAAATGGCTCAAATATCATGGTCAGCAAGAAAGTACATTAGTGCATTAATCTTTTTTATTATTATTGTTATCATTGCAGTTCCAATGAATGGTGGTTTTGGATCCTTAAAGTTTTTCTGCCCTTCTCATCTTTAGGCCATTAAACATTACAACTGAGGATGTGGATACCGTCTATGCCAAAACTAGTGGATAGCATGAGTTTTTTCTTAATGGAACCAAAATTTTTGCTTATTATGATCAGGTGCTCTAACTATTTTTCTTTATATTATTCTTCTAAATTTGCAGGATAGGAACTGCAAGGGGACCATGGAAGTTCCTTCGAGGTTGATCACTGGATACTTCTTTTAAACTGTTAACCTTTTGTAATAAAAATGTTTGAGTTATTAAGATCATGCATATTAGGATTGATGTTTGCCTACGGCCTTTGATTTACTAACATCTTTCATATTAGGACTGATGTTTGTCTTCGGCCTGTTTTATATAATAATCTGGACTTGGTTAACTGGAAGGATTGTAATTTGATTTTGAGGGTGGAGATGTGCTGGGAGTTGATTATGTGAACAGAAATAAAGATTATGATCGCAAAGGAAAGTTTTGATTAGAGATTCTACCATGTGTGTGGGCTTTACCTTAACCTTTAACTGGTTTAGAAAGATTGCACTGGGAACAACCTTTAGTAAAAAAAAAAAAAAAAAGGGCGGCCCAGTGCACGAGGCTCCCGCATAGCGGGGTCTGGGGAGGGCAAGATGTACACAACCTTACCTTCATTTTGAAGATGTTATTTCCGTGATTTGAAAGTGCGTCCTCCAAGATGCTACCGGTAAGCCTTTACCATTGGGCCAAGCCGTTCTTATGGGAACAACCTGTAGTAATGGAGGTAAATTGCGAGATATAGCTAGCCAATGTGTTATTTAACGAGCATTTATTTCCCATGGTTATAAGCAACTTGACTACAGAAATTTAAGGTGAAGGTTCCTGGTGTTTATTGTTTACAGATGTTTCTGTGCTAATTAGTCCGACAAGAAATAAAGAAAGTGATGAAATTCAACTTTGGGAGGAGAGCTTTTTAAGTCGAATGTTTGGTAAAAAAAACCTCTGGGTGGAAAGCTTTATAAGTCAAATGTTTGAAAATCAGGTGAGAGCAGACTGTTCTGACTTCTAATAGTATAGAAGATGTTTTTGTTCAAAATTAAGAATCATTTATTGCCACAATGCAATAGACTTGAACACTTGGGGCATTTATCATCATTATCAGAGATTTATCCCATCAACTTATAGTTGGTGAAATTATAACAACTGGAAGGTTTGAAGAGTATCAAATATAGAATCAGTGAATAGTGGTAAAGTACAGAAAAACTAGTGGAGTATTGTGCGACTGACAAATACATAATGATTAGAATGGGTTTTTTTTTTTTTTTTTTTTTTGGGATCTGCAATTCTGCAATGTTGTATGGAGTTGAATGCTGCTGAAGGAAACAATATAGATTAGAAATGAGTACGGGAGATGACATATATGAGTAACTCAAATAAATGAAAATCTTGAAGGGCGCAGGTCGAGATACTTTAGGAATATGCTGAAAGACTTGAAATAATTCATGCAAAAAGAATTCAAGAGTCACAAATTTATACAACTGACACAGGAGATGAATAAATACTTAGAATGAACTAGTTAGAAATGGAGTGTTTAATCACGAGCTAATTCTTACAAAAAAAAAAAAAAAAAACAAAAACAAAAACAAAAACAAAAACAGAAGAAACACCATGAGGTGATAGCGAACGAAACTTTAAACTTGGAATAGGTGAAATAAATCATGAGGTACTAGTGGCTTCAACTGGGAATTAGTGGGCCATCACCTTCACATGGGCCAGCTTGCCAACCTTCAATATCATCAGCTTTTTTTTATGGCTTTATGGCAATGTTACATGTAACACTCCGACCAAACTTAATCCGGATTAATGACTACTTAACCACCAATTAGTTGTTAACTGTGTTTTGGTTTGGTTTTTATTCTGTTTTAGGTCATGGATCAGTAGTTGGGTTGAGTTTGACCCGAGTTAGGTAGATTAAGCCCTTTTTGTAATTTTTTATTTTGTCGAACGTCGTCAGTTTTGCATCATCTTGATGTCAACACGTGTATTTCATCGAGCTCGTCAATTTTCATAACTGACTCGTACGCAAACGACTTCGTTTGCTTCCGTTGGATCGTTATTTGACTCGAACTGTAATTTGTGTAAATACTTGGACCTTTTTGTAATTTGGGTGGATCCTTATCTTATATAACAACCCCACCACCGCCTCACTCTTTCTTCTCCTACGTTCTCTATCTCCCTCTCTCGTCACTTCTCCTTTCTTCTCCTTCATCTCATCAATCAAGCTAAGGAAAGGAGTTGTGCACTTAGTTTCTTGAGAGTGGGTTAAGGTATGTCTTGTGTCTTCGTTGTGTTTCTCCCGTTTCTTCTTCTTTTCACGTTAGTTACTGTACATGTACTCAATGTCCCTTTCATTTCTTGCATGTTTGAAGAGTGGAATTGTGTCTGGACAGCGGATTGAGCCTAAGGACAGCGACGTGTATGTGAATTCCATTTAAGGCAAGTATAAGCACAAGTTGATTGAACATTTGTTGGTATTGCTTTGATTGTGTATAATCTTGCTGTTCTTGCATAAAATGTTGATATACAGCCCTCTTATACCATAGATGTTATGATTTGTTCTCCTGAGTCTAAAAAATTGCCGTTTTAGTCATTCTATAGCAGGTTCAGGAAATCGACCTAGTGCAGTCACGGCTAAGCTGTAAACTGTACTACGGTTGAGCCGTAAATTGTACTACGAGTAAGCCGTAATCCCAGCCGTGACCTAATTGTAGATCAATACAGGGTGACATTCTGAAATAACTGAGAGTTGGCACCTTTGCTGCTTTTCTACGGTCTAGCTACGGCTAAGCCGTGAAGTGTTCTACGGCTAAGTCGTACCTTCGCCGTGGCTTAGCCGTAGAATAGAACAAGGCTAAGCATAAGCCGTATGCTCATTGCGAAATGACATGAATGGTAAGTTTAATACCGAGACTTGTAGGGCCTTCGAGTTAGAATGTAGGTAACCCGGCTTGCCCAAGGGAATGTAAATATCGCATGAATGGTTGTTAGGGTTGTGATTCATTCATGTGTGTTGTACAGCTGTTAAGCACCTTCCCACGCGTGTTGGTTCAAGGGACTCCGATACACTTCTCTCGAGACAATGCAATACACTTTGTATGAACAACTGTATATCGAATAACTTAAAACTACATCAGCATACACGGTTAGAAACACTGAACAACTAGGTTAGGGTTGGCTTGTTAACAACCTTGACTTCTTAAGGTAAATATGATTTGCATTGCATATTGATTCCGGTTTTGCATTTCTAATCAAGTGGTACGCGTTCTGCGCTGGGACAACGATTGGTTAATCCCTGAGGGTTTTGTCCATGGTATGTCCCAGGCAGAAACCGCTGACTCCATGTTCTTATCCTTATACTGTTGGGAACTATTGTAAAGCTATTGTAAGCCTTAAGTTCACACTTGATCTTAGTGTGATGCACGGACTACTGTATTGCTTGTCGTGATATGATATGATATTGTTTGACCGATTGACACGGACACTGATTGGTGTGATCACATGACTTGACTGTTGTTGTGCATTTGGCGCTACTTAGCATCAGTCTCAGGATACCTGATGGGGTTGACTTTGGCATAGATTGTTACTGCCTCTGCAGAGTGCTACTGTCTTGGGATTTCAGAAACCAGAAACTAGAGACCCATGCGTACCCTCGCCGGTCGATGGCGTTCTCGTACCGATTGCTATCGAAATGGAGAATATGACAGATGTAGTAGCCACCTTGATAGTACATTTATTAATGATTCTGCTAGCATACTCATTCATATACACGATTTGCCTAGTATACGAACATGACCGTTATGGATCTTTACATGTTAATTATTCTGATAATTGATAGACACAACGTGTGTTAACTTATTATTGCTTATACTTTGCTAAGTCGTTGTACTTATTAGTTGTTTTTGGTGTTGCAGGTTCAAATCCCTCTCCCGACCCTTCGTCGGTTGACCAGAGTTCAGGAGAGGCATCCGAGGCCCTATCTGGGCTAGAGGAGTGGACTTGATCCATTCTTCCGAGAGCGGTTTACATCACTTTATTTTTTTGAGTATGTGGGGACTTGTATTGACATTGTACTCGGGTTTTTGGGTCATCAATGTATTTTGACCTTATAACTGTTATCTCCTATTTTGATGTACATTTCTGTAAATCTGTTTAATCTTTTGCAGGCATTGTGCCTTTTGTATATCCTTGTGTTTTGCGATGATACGTACAGCTTCTGGTATACTTTGTATGCACGTGTGAATGATCCCTTGTGTGTATACACTTGGACTAGGTCTAGGCATGCGTGCACGGGAGTACGTGTGCCACTGGTTAATTTTAAACTAACCCCCAATTTCTCGGCTCATGTTGTAACATTACATCCATAATGGGGCCCATTTACGGTGTGACCCACATGAAAAGCTTAAATAGTATATACGGTCAAGATGGAGGGACACATTTAAAGTAAGCTATATAGCTAAAGGTACCCATTAAAAGTAAAGCGAAGTCAAACCCTCGATTAAATTCTTGCATAAAAGTAAGGAAACTTTTTAATTTCGAATCCCAAAAGAAGGTTAAAGAAAATGAGACAAGAGGACTTCTCATTAATGTTGCCATCTCCGCTTTCATCATTGCGAGGCTAATGGGCTCCAGTCTTGAGACCAAAGCAATTCGGTGGAAAACAGCATGTTCCTTTTACAAGAAACAAGGGCCGATCATTTTGTCCAAGTTAATAATTTCTAGGGAAAGAAGAAGATAAATAATCAATAACTCCGATGAATGATAATTGTTGATGCTTAGAGCATTGTCATTGTATATAGGGTTACATAGAGTCATTCAACGGCATGAATACTTCCATTTGTTGGTGCTTGACCATGTTAAAGAAATCTTGTCTAGATACCATTTTAAAAGGATTTAATGAACTCTCAGTAATTCAATGCTGTGTCTCATTAGTCATGCGTCAAAAGAAACCTCACATTTGGGTTATAAGAAAGCTTTTGTATCACATATATGTATGTGAGGAGAATTTTCTCCTTAGGGGGTTACATGTACAGGCCAGCTCTACAAGGATTGCTTGAGGTCACCTTTGTTTAGTGCTTCACCTTTCACATTCTTATCTCCTATGACTAGTGATTTCATAAAATTTGAACTTTTTTTTATAAATAATCCCATTGAACCTCTTCTGCAATATTCTCATCGGGCCATAAAACCATTACACTTAAAAGAGTAGAGATTTTTAAATTATGATTGGAGAGGTCATCGGAACAAAGGAAAATCTGCATTCAGTCACACGTTCACCTTCAATGTGTTATGTGAAACAGAGAGACAAACCTCTTGCATTATCCACGGTGAAAACGCCAGATAAGCAATCATCAAGCTATTAAAGAAGGCATCTATTCAAGGCCCTCAAACTTGCTTTTAAGTTGGTTAATTGAAGTTTCAAACCGTGGATCCAAAGTATTCATTTGTTGGTCACCTACCCAGATGACAAATGTAATAATAATATATGAAAAGATGAATTCCTATATGGAAGAATCACCACCTTAAATCTTGTTGGTATCTAAATAGAAATATGTAAACTGCCAAACTCAACTAAAAGAGACTAAAGTCTGTTGTTAGATTCTTGGAAGCCCTCCAAGATTCAGTTCATCTAGTGTGGACAATCATCATTCTCATATATCTAGATTCAAAACCAATTGATCCAGTTAAAAAAGGCTGTAGAAACATAGGCACCATCAGCTATAGGCTAGATTTTTCATTTTCTAACACTGACCCTATCGTTTCAGCTATGTGGTCCACCAGAACCTGGGCCACAATTTTCACATAGAAACATCCGAGGAATCTGTTTATCCGACGGACATAGGACTTCCTATTTCAATTTTTATGACGGGACATAAGCCAAAGAAGTAGCACTGAGTATGGGACACATCACAATACATACAGAAGAAACCACGTGACGATGCATTTGGGATTGGATCGGCTAAAAGCTGACTGGTCTTATCAAACAAAGAACAAAACCAAAAGGCCGAGAAAGGTGTAACCTGTAAAGTAACAGGGTGTGTGCACTACATTAGCCTACGCACTGAGAGCGCACACTAGTGTAGTAGTGTGGGATGGTGATGCATTTGATTTTCTTTAGATTAAGATAAGAAATGCAAGGCACGCCACCAATGCCATCATTTCACCCTCTCTATCCCCAAAAAGAGGGCCCCGCAATTCTCGCATTTGAGATTATGTAATGTATGATGACAAAAACCTTCTCAAAAACGCCTGTACATGTCCATGTATGATTACTTGCAATTTGCAAGATAAAAATTGGGCTATTGGCCATGGCGCTAAGCCCACTTTGATGTCTGTCAATTACTAAGGAGGGCAGAGGCGTCAACTTTTATCTCACTAGCCCTGATAAGAAAATTTTGGGCAGATACCTTTGCTCACCCAAAGTTTGTTCTATTACGTCTCTTTCATCACCTGGCTAGAGGGTTAAGGGATCAGCTCGCCTATGTTGGAATACCAAAGAATGAATAAAAATAAAAAGAACACGCGGGTTTAGTCCAAATGTCCATACATAAGAGTGCTCACTGTAACAATTGAGTTGACTGTTTGATGTACATGTAACATTTCAAAGGTGCCCCAATGCCTAAAGGTTGTAATTTTGAATGGTTCATATCTTAAAAAAGGGGCCCAGCCTGCAGTTTCATTCTCAGGATACTTCTAAAAAAGTAACCAAAAAAAAAAAAGAAGACTCAGGACACTTGGTCAAAGTCGGATTGGTAGATCCGCATTCCCGACTCCCAATGAAGTCCGTCATTACCGGTTTTACGAGTGAGTTTATAACCGTTAAATCTTGATTATGATTTTCAGATGTTACAGATCAGACTAGTCTACCCCACATGAAGAACTTTTATTCGACCTTGTCTCAGTGAATGGCGAAAATGAAGGCGGGCCAGCAGAGAGAAGGATTGTGAAATATGGTAAAGATTTCATATACAGTTCAAAACGGTAATTTTCACTTTCAAGTAGATCCTACTGCCTACACTCGAGGCTTCCAGCTTTTGTTTCTTTGATGGGCGACGTGTGGACCTATTCACCTGTGAATGTAATAACAGATGTCAGTATCATCGAATGCAGGATTAGGCAGCTCTTCTTGTACTGGATCATGGATGTGGATTCTTCGTATATGAATATCCTCAAGATTATACTGGGGGCTTCAGATTATAGAGTGGGCCAACATTAACGTGGGCTCCATTTTTTACCAACTCAGGGCCCACTAAATGAAGGACCAAGTGGGTTGGGCCACCTTTCCTCGTTAGTTTTACAGAACGAAACCAAAGCCTAGCAAAAGCTACCCCTCTGTTTTAGTGAGTCAACACGTTCCCGCCCAAAAAGTATCGGACCCTTTCCCGTTTAAAAAACACCCGTTTTCTCTTTCCCTTGTTCCCTGCAGAAGGCCCATCAAAGCGCTCTCTCTCTCTCTCTCTCTCTCTGATGGCAAGCCAGAGAATCGAAGAAGACCAAGAAGCCCTTTTCCACTCTTACCCATGTGCAGACTACTACGTCCAGAGCCCATCCTCAGTCTCCCACGCCAACAGCACTGACTGCAGAAACCACGACTCCACATTCCTCTCTCCTTACCCCTTAGAAAGCTTCAACCCCAACCCCTCCAATCCATGCCAGGAGGTCTCTCGTTTCACACTCTCCCGCTACTCCTCCTCTCGTGGCTCCAACAACTCATTTCTAGTCCATGAGAAGAAGATTTCCTACGATCTCAACAGCCACGGGAACGGCACTGGAAGCCTTGCAATCCACCCCATCTGCGGCATCGAAGAAGCTGAGGAAGAGGATTTTGATGACATTGACGGGAAAAGAAGACCTGGGTTGCTCTCGTTTGGCTATTCTTCTTCCTGGGTCTGTGTCTCTTTTCAGATTCTGTGGAGGCTTGTGGTGAGCTTTGGAATCTCCTTGCTTGTGTTCTTCCTTGTCACAAGGCCTCCTCCTCCCAAGATCTCTGTCAAGGTATGAAATCAAATGGACTTTAACATCTCTGTAGTTACTCTTGTTCATTGTCTCTTGATCACAAACCAAAGGGCTCCTGCTGGGTTAGATGGGTATGAGGATATCCAAACCATCCATCTGGTTTGCCAAACAATGGTCGTTTGTGGGTCCCACTGTCCATGAGCCATCTATAGAAATGCATGGATTGAATAGATCTGCCATGTATTGGTGGGGCTTGATATTTTTTTCAGATGGCCCATTTGGGATCAATGATTGGACCGTTAAAATATCGAGGTTTACTGAGATGGGTTGTACATGACATGTCCCACTCCACGAGCTTGAACGGATCGGATTTACTTGACCTGTCAGGCACAGGTTAAAAAGCACATGTGCCCTCTGATTGTAGATTAGGTTTTCCTTCTTGTTGATTGGTTCGCCTAAAAGTCTCTGACACGCAAAACTGCCTCGAGAGGGATGGTTCATCTTGTTGTGTTCTTGGAATCAAAATGATCATGCTATGTCCTGATTTGAGTTGATGGTGACTTTCAGTGGGCCCTACGCTGTGAGGGGCTTAACGAACAGACCCATCACCTGCTGTCTTGCAGGGATTGTGGGCTACACCAATTCATCATTGTTGGATTGGAGCTAGCACTGATCAATCTACTGTAGCACCAATCATCCAAATTGCATAGTGTAATGGTATCATTTATCTTCAATCTATTTGCTCTGCCTTTTACCGAGACCCATGTGGTCCAGGCGTCGAGCCCTTTGAATTAATATACTCCAGTAGAGTAGTGTTCCCATGTTTTCCCTTGGACACTTCAACTTATCAACCAGTTGGGTCCATTTAATAGGTGATGTCCCCACGAACCAGATGTTAGCCCATTTGCAAGCCAATTTGATAAAAATGATTTTTACAGACTCAATAGACTTATAAAGCCTAAGGTGGGCCGTATTAGATGGACGGCTAGAGGAATGAATAGCATTTGTTTTCCATATTAAAATATAAAGATCTTAGGTTTTTTTTATGGATAAGTATCTCTTAAATTTATCTCTATGGATAACGAGAAAATACATAAAAATGACATCGGAGTGCATTCTTACCTTATGTAACCAGGTACATCTTACTCCGCTTATCTTGTGCTTGTGATGGTAAATCCAAAGTTAAGGGTCTTGACATTATTTGAGTATGGAAGGGGATTTACGACAAAAAATATATATATCTGATTTGTCCAAATGAACAATCATGTGCCAAAACTTGGTGCACTGCACTCTTTCCCACCACTGAATGCACTCTAATGCTAATAACGATGGCTATGATACTGATCATGTGGTGGTGATGAGTTCAGCCGCTGGGATTCCACTGTTAACCAAAACGGCCCATTTCGCATCAAGTTAACGGATTGGATTCACCATACAACGGCAGGATTAAAATCGAAACAAAACTGCAAACATACCTGACTCCATTGAAACTGTAATCGGAGAACCTGAAAGAAACACAAACGAACGACTCTCTTGCTCTTCTCTTTATGCAGGCTCGTGGATGGGAATGCCAAGCTCGTAGTAGTTGAAGACAAGAGAGTCCCTGGGCTTTTATAGCCTTCCTCCCCATCACAGAAGACTAACGTTTGAGCATTCATGGACTGTAATGGAGATGATGAAAACTGAAAACCAGGATTGAATGGTATTGAAGGGCCATAAGGGGAGAAGACCATTTCCGAACGTTATGAAAATGGGTGGTGGTCATGTGGACCACCACCTCCAGTCACTTACAATCTCCCACTTGGTCCATATGACCACCATACAGCTGCTTAGTTTATATATATATATATCAAAAAATACTTTATTTTGCAAACGAATTTTGAAAACGACTCTAACTGATGCGCATCATTTAAAAAAAAAAACACTGATCATCCATGAAAACGGTAATGCTAAGGTCTTTCATCTGTGATTAAGTTAGTTTACTCATGTGAATTGTGGCGGTTACACATCTTAAGTGATGTGTTTCCTTCCATAATCACAACACCAATATCCTTTCCTAATCAAGAACTTAACTTTAATATGACTACTTTAATGGGAACTATAAAGTCATAACACTTTTATATTCTTACTGTGTTTCATAATAATCACATGTGCCATAAGAACAAAGTAAGATTTGCGAAATCATTTCTTTAATTGATCATTGAATAGTGTCATACATCATTGATTCAAGGCATATCTTTCAATCCCATACTCAATACATGGTCTTTAAAATCATTTGGCGCCAATGCCTTTGTTAATGGATCAGCAACCATGAGCTTCGATGGAGCTCCAACAATTGACACTAAACGATCTCGCACTTTTTCCTTCAAAACAAGGTACTTTACTTCCAGAAACTTTGATTTACTGGAACACTTGTCATTCTGCGCAAAAAGTCGAGCAGCATTGTTATCGCAGTAAATCTTTAGCGGTTCAGAAACACTGCCCATAATTGTAAGTCCCTTGATGTAGTTACGCATCCATAATGCGTGACCCGTGGCTTCAAAGCACGCCACATACTCTGCATCAAATGTGGATGGAGTGACTAGCGTTTGCTTTGCACTCCTCCACGAGACTGCCCCGCCAGCCAACAGAAAGATGTAACCAGATGTTGACCTTCTAGTATCGAGACACCCCGCAAAGTCAGAATCTGAATATCCAATGACCTCCAGCGTATTGGATCTCTGATATGTGAGCATGTATCTTCTAGTGCCGTTGAGATAACGCATCACTTTCTTGACAGCTACCCAGTGAGTTATGCCTGGATTACTTTGATATCGACTTAACATCCCAACTGCAAAACTAATATCTGGCCTCGTGCATGTCTGAAGGTACATTAGACTTCCTACTGCTGCCGCATAAGGGTATTTATTCATTTCTAACTTTTCTATGTCAGTCATGGGGCATTGATCTTTACTAAACCTATCTCCCTTAGACATAGGGGCATTTTGTGATTTACTCCTTTCCATTCGAAAACGTTTGAGAATACTTTGCACATAGGCCTCTTGACACAACCCGAGTAATCCTCGAGATCGATCTCTGAATATCTCGATTCCTATTACAAAAGTTGCTTCACCCATATCTTTCATGTCAAAATTATTCTCAAGGTATACCTTAGTTTCACGGATCATACTAAGGTCATTGCTGGCTAGTAAAATGTCATCTACATATAGGATTAAAATGATAAACTTGCTCCCACTGATCTTAAGGTAAATACAATGGTCAACTGGATTTTCGGTAAAACCAAAAGATGTAATAATATGATTAAACTTTAAGTACCATTGTCTGGAAGCTTGTTTCAGCCCATATATCGACTTCTTTAACTTACAGACCAGCCTTTGATTATTACCTTGTTGAACAAACCCTTCAGGTTGTTCCATGTACACTTCTTCATCAAGATTCCCATTCAAAAACGCTGTTTTAACATCCATCTGATATAGCTCTAAGTTATAATGAGCTACTAGAGCCATTACAATTCTGAATGAGTCTTTCTTAGATACCGGAGAGTAGGTTTCGTGAAAATCGAGACCTTCTCTCTGAGTGAATCCCTTAGCCACTAGTCGGGCTTTAAATCGTTCAACTTTACCTTTAGAGTCCCTTTTGGTCTTAAAGACCCATTTACAACCTACGGTCTTGGACCCTTCGGGTAGTTCAACGAGATCCCAAACATCATTTACAGCCATGGATTCTAATTCTTCTTTCATAGCATCTAACCATTTATCAGAATTGTCATTGTGTACAGCTTCATTAAAAGTTTTTGGATCTTCTTTAATTCCAATATCCGATTCTTCTAGATACACAACATAATCATCCGAAACAGCAGGCCTTCTCATACGAGTCGACCTTCTCAATACTTCCGGATTTTCTTCAGGAATGTTTGGTTGTATTGGAGGAGTTGGTTGTGTATCTTGAGGAATTGGATCAACAGATCGTTCTGGGAATGCCCCTATATCGAGTGGAATCATTAATCCATCTTGAGTAGAGGATTGAGGCCCATCTCTAATCTCCTTATATATAATGTTTCTAGCCTCGCTACTCCCACTGTTGTCATGATTCTCCAAAAACTTGGCATTATGGGACTCAACTATTCTTAGTGAATGATTAGGACAGTAAAATCGATACCCTTTAGACCTCTCTGGATAACCAATAAAATATCCGCTCACAGTTCTAGGGTCTAACTTCTTTTCTTGTGGATTATACACTCGCACTTCAGATGGACATCCCCAAACTCTGAAATGGTTTAAGCTGGGTTTCCTTCCAGTCCACAACTCGAAAGGAGTTTTGGGAACTGCTTTACTAGGAACCCTATTTAAAATATACATGGCCATCTTCAGTGCTTCACCCCACATAGACTCGGGTAACGAAGTATTACTAACCATACTCCTAACCATATCTAACAGAGTTCTATTCCTTCTTTCAGCAATTCCATTCTGCTGAGGAGTTCCAGGCATTGTGTATTGGGCAACAATACCTTCGGATTCTAGGAATCTTGCAAACGGACCTGGGTTACGGCCCGCTTCAGTGTACCTACCATAGTATTCACCACCACGATCTGATCTCACAATTTTGATCTTCCTATCTAATTGCTTTTCTACTTCTGCCTTGAATATTTTGAACATAGTCAAAGCATCAGATTTTTCTTTAATAAGATAGACAAAACCAAAACGTGAGTAATCATCTATAAATGTGATGAAATATTGTTCTCCTGTAAAACAAGGTATATCTATCTTTCCACAAACATCCGTATGGATTAACTGCAGAAGTTCAGAACTTCGTGTGGCAGTTTTCTTGACTGTTTGTGTCTGTTTTCCTTTAATACAGTCAACACAGACACCGAAACTAGTGAAATCAAGGGTTGGCAATAACCCATCCTTCACTAATCTCAACATTCTCTCTTTCGAGATGTGTCCTAACCGTTTATGCCACAACATGGAGGAGTTCATGGCTCTGATACCACTTGTTAACCAAAACGGCCCATTTCGCATCAAGTTAACGGATTGGATTCACCATACAACGGCAGGATTAAAATCGAAACAAAACTGCAAACATACCTGACTCCATTGAAACTGTAATCGGAGAACCTGGAAGAAACACAAACGAACGACTCTCTTGCTCTTCTCTTTATGCAGGCTCGTGGATGGGAATGCCAAGCTCGTAGTAGTTGAAGACAAGAGAGTCCCTGGGCTTTTATAGCCTTCCTCCCCATCACAGAAGACTAACGTTTGAGCATTCATGGACTGTAATGGAGATGATGAAAACTGAAAACCAGGATTGAATGGTATTGAAGGGCCATAAGGGGAGAAGACCGTTTCCGAACGTTATGAAAATGGGTGGTGGTCATGTGGACCACCACCTCCAGTCACTTACATCCACAACTTGTTTAACTTGTTTCTTTTTAAACAAAATTGGAATGTGAACTTGCAGATGGCTGGGGTTCGACAGTTTGAGCTGGGAGAAGGCATTGACAACTCTGGTGTCGTGACCAAAATCCTCACCTGCAACTGCTCATTGCATCTTGAGATTGAAAACAGGTCTAAGCTCTTTGGACTTCACATTCGCCCTCCAACCATGGACATGACCTTTGGACGTGTTAATTTTGCAACTTCACATGTAAGAAACTAATTTAAAGAGCCAATTTGTTTTCATTCTCTCTTATCTATCTCTTGATTGAAGTCACATACAAGGATAAGCACAAGGAATAACCAATCACAAACCTTTTTTTTTTTTTTTTGAGTTTCTTTAAAAAAAAGCTTTACATTTTCACACAGCCTAAAAAAAGGCTCATATATTTTCTGTTTTTATAAAAAATAACTTTTGATTAATAGTCGAATTGTGGAAAAAAGTAACTATACTCCTCAATTTATTTGACTGATTTGCCTCTAAGAAAAAATAAAGTGATTCAAATAATGATATTTCAAAGCACCTTCAAAAATAATCTTTCTATTTCGGAACTATTCATTGGATTTTAGCAAAAGAAATTTACACAACTACAATCCTTAAATTCTCGAGGACCTAAACCGAACGACTATCATCATTTTTATTGGCTTATTTTACATATTTTCCTAATCCACGTCCTAATATTTCGGTTGTGATGCCTCCTTTGGTCATCATGCATTTAGCTTTGCCCTACTGACGTGATTTGAGTCAGTGGAATTTACTAATCTTAAATAAATTGTATATTTTATTTACCGATGTACACTAATAATTATTTATTTTATTGTCATATTACAAATTAGGTTTTAGTAAAAAACATAAAATACATGGGACTTCTTGACGTTTTTTTTAATACAGGGGACTTTTTGTAAAATCCTCTTTCTTTTTACTTTTTAGAAAAAAAAATTTGAAGATGATTGTTTTGTGATGTGTCTTGTCATGATGAATTGAATTGAAGGGTGAGAGATTATACATTAAGAGCGGTACATGGTTGACCTATCCGGTATACGTGGGGACCAAGAACAAGGCCATGTATGGAGCTGGACGCACAATGCAGGACATGCTCGAGTCAGGCGAGGGACTCCCTATCCTCATCCATCTCTCTCTCTCCTCCAAGATTCGGGTCATTTGGAACTTAATCCAACCAACCTACCATCACCACGCCACATGTCTCATTGTCCTCCTCAACGGTGCCTACGATAAGAGGCACCACACCCAAGCCTACAACAGCACCTGCACTACCACTGCATATACATGAAAAGAAGTACTAGGTTTCTCTCCATGGGCATTTCAGTTCATTTGGGGTCATTACATAGTTTTCATTGGATGCCTATGAAAGGTTATTTTTAAGGTAGTGCATGATATCCTATTCTGCGTCTGTAGAGGTGTCTGTTACATGCAATTGATTATTGGCACAAGCGTACGGGAAATGATGTAAGTAGAAGCCGTGCATCACAATCGAAATATTTGGGTCTTTTATGTGTTTATTTTTAGGCAGTCCTGGAACTTCTTCAGTTGTACCAAAGGGCCTATGTATTCCTTCAGATATTGGAAATGAATCAATGATAGTATGTCTTTTGATATAGTATTCTCGCTGCATGATGATAAGGTAATTACTATACGCCTTTGATTTTGGGGTAGACTGTAGAGGGGAAGGGTAGAATTATAACTGGAAAAACAGTCAGAGTACTAAGTTTTACAGAAAAAGCATTGCAGTAGTTACCATACATTGCTGAAGGATCTGTTGCGGAAAGCTGTACAGCAGTTTGACTTAAAATAGCACGTGGCATCTTATGTGGGGCCGACTAACCCATAAGATAGAGTAGCTGTCTATCAACTGTTAAATGGGCCTGATGTTATTTGTCATCTTTTTATCTAAAATCATGGAATGAATGCTCAAAAGATATAAATAATATTTTCGATTTTAAATTTACATATGATGGAATTAGATCGGATGCCTGAATGTCCATTAAATCCAACTTTCAATGGATAGATAGCTTACTAACAACTTTCTCCTTCTTTTGTCACAACAGTGCACTCTACACTAACGCCACATTTCTCCTCATAAAAGACCTAGAGGCATTGCGAATGACTCTAGGAGCTTTTCTTTGCAAGAATTTCTAAATCCAATATTTCCGTAGTTTTTGGCTGCACTAGTGTTCATTGATTATTGTCACTAAGTCCTTGAAGCTCTATGTTAGATTATATGAATTTCAAAAATTCGGCCTTCTCCAGGGTTATCCTTGGACTTTCAAAATTATTTGTTGGGGACAACTTTTGGAAAATGTATAATTCTCTTATAAGAATTTTTTGAATACAATAAAAAAATCGCATCCTAAGAGTAGAAATTATAATTATCTCTACATGAAGGCAGCAGATATATAAGTGTGAGGTAATTAAAAAAGAGAAAGAATCAAGGGACTAAAATTAAAAACCAATGCTTTTTTCATCCTCGGAACTAGGTTGCCTTGCCTTGCACCAAGTTTGATTGTTTAAAGCTGTAATTGTAAATAGCAAATGTCCCTTGAAAATGCACACACATCAAACCCATTATTTATATATATATATATATATAATTTTTTTCATATGAGTAGTCAGCCTATGATCTCTGCGATCCCTTCACTCACCTACTCTATTGTACTTAGCATTGGGTCAAATCTATCATTAACCTAGACATCAAACCCCGGTAGATTTCATCATAATAATTCACTACATTTATACTCGGAAGGCAAAGAAATTGAGGGTTGGAACTATTTGGACAGATTGTTAATGTGGATATGCATAATCCAGGTTCAATTAAAGAGGAGGGCAACACGAAGGAGCTAACTTATCTCAGGTTATATAAATTCATAAACCAATATCGTTGGGCATAAATAGAGTAAGAACTAAGAATACTAAATACTTTTTTTTAATGACTTAAATTATTCATTTTCAGCCTAACCTTTGGACCTTTGACCTTGGGCTCGGGGATTACTCAATTTAATGAGTAAGGACTATTTCTTAAGAGGTACATACATGGTCGCACATATAATATCCAAATGAAAGGGTGGGTATAAAACTCGAGACATTCAGAAACAAACCAACTGAGCCACAGCCTTAACAGTATGTAAACACGTTAATAGAGATCATTGGATCCGTTTAGATCCACTCCTTTACCAACCTAAAAGGAGTTTTGGATTAAGGCCTGTAAACTGTAGTGCAGGCTATCTACCACGGCACCAATAATATAGATGACCATCGGATCCGTTTTTCACGAACCAATTGCATTCAATTCAATTTCCCATTTCGCGTCCGTCCAAACAAGAATACAACAAGGGCTTTCCATGCACGAACAGTGCCAGCCATTATTGGGTCTACATTAGGCTGGATTTGGGCAGTGATTATTGGTACTTTGAATGGGCTCACTGTAATATTGGGCCTACCATCTAAATAGGCCAGTTCCAGAACTTTGTATGCTTAAAGACCCATTCTAGCCTGAAACATTCAGCAAAAAGAGAACGGAAACATTTTTCCAAACTGACTGAGCCTGGGCCTAAGCTATAGTCAGAGGAGGACCTGCACCCGAATACAGTCACAAGAACTAATTGCCATAACCTAATCATGCACGTATACAATAGAACCGGCCCTCAAAAGTAAATACGATTAGAACAAGCTTGGGACCCTGTTAACCTGGCCATGTGCACCTCTAGCTGATAACCCACATTCAATTCTGACTTCTTAGTTCACGATTCAAAGAGCCAGGCAGTTCAATAGGAAACAGCGAGCATGATTTTATGAGTCACGAGACTTCCGTGCCACCCACCATGTTCCGCCCATATGGAGAGCTGTAAACAATAATCGTACACTGATTCCCTTCATCAGATGCTATCATAAATGGATCATTCATGACAATTTGTTGATTGTACATCAAGACCATTGAATATTACGCAGAACAATGGGCCCCTGTAAAAGAGACGATGTGAGCAGAAGCCCTTTTTGCACGCCATCGTTTGCATCTACGAATCACTCATGAAAAGAAGTCTCGTTCCATGTGGTCTGGAATAAAAAGTTCGCTTGTATACACCATACCAATTTTACAGACTCACAATAAATATACCTTAAATAGCTAGCAAAATTCAGCCCGACCCGCCAATTTGGCCTGTTTTCGACCACCTAATCTAAATCTTTTGAAATATGGGTCTGGTTAGGATTAGGATTTACCAACCCGTATAAAAATCGGTTTAATTAGGGTTGACCCACTTAACCTGTCCCAACCCATTTGACCCGTTTAGATTTTGCTAAGTTATCATGAATTTCCAATTTTCATATAATTTTTCTTATTTATGTGGGCCATAAATTTTATACTCTTAATCTTTTTTAGAGAAGCATTGTAAAATTTCAATACTTATAATATAAAACTTATTTTCTTATTTGATAATATAATGTTTTTATAGTTAAAATATTGATATGTTTTTTTTATTTTTATGTTAGCATATAAACTTACCTCTAAAATAAGAATATCAATAAAATGCAATATCGTTGATGAGTCTTATACTTATACTCAAATATGGATTTATAAAATTGAACAAAAATTGAACAGTGGTTGTCTTAATAAATAGGCTAGAAAATATTTATAAATTCCCCATCTTTTACACCTTAAAAATTGTAAATTATAAATTCATGCTTAATGCAATATTTTAAATGAATCTAGATGTAAAGAAAGCTTTACAAATACAATTAGGTCACATAAAATGAGTTAAATCATACACAAAATGTGAATTAAATATATTAGGTCGAGTCAACCCAACTCAACCTTCATCAAATTCGGGTTGAGTGGGTCAGATAGGTTTGACCTGCTACAGTTGTGAGTTGAAGGTCTCCAACCCATTTTAAAAACAGGTTGAATTAGGATTAGAACCAATAAATAAGAGTTCGGGTTGACCCGAACCGAATTTGGTCAACCCAAACCATTTGCTAAGTCTAACTACTACTCTCTAGGCTCCTGACCTGCTCAGTTCCCAAGCACACCTCAAATTATCTAATGCATACTACTTTTGTTTAAAACGGAAAACGACATTTCAAGAATAATGAGTATTCTTTAAAAAAAAGAATAATGAGTATATCGATATATATATATATACAAAAAAATAATCTTATAAAAGCTAGTTTTCATCATTTTTTTGTGAACACTCTAGGTAAGGCCTATTATCACCCAATCCTAATCTTGCAATACACAAGGACTCTTAGATAGTTACACGCTCTAAGTTTTGATTAGATTCGAATAAATTGGACTATTAATCCGAACAGATTGGACTATTAAATAGACTATACATGCACCTGAATGGGCTGGGCTTGTAATCTACGGATAAAGGGGTTAGGGGCATTTTCGTGAGCCAAACTTGATATTTGGGGTTATCCTACATATATTTTTTTATCCCCCTACTCTCATTCTAAATAGAACCCATAAGTAGGCCCCATAAAAAGTTTTTACGTTAAGTGCTTGAGAACAGTTCTTATAGGATCAAAACACACATATATATTTATATATATGTATAAAACATGGGCATCCTTTTTTCGCCCCTCTTCTTTTTGGTCATGGTGCAAATGTTAATTCAATTTAGTCTTTTTATACATATATACTACCATATATATGTATATGAGGAATAATTTTATGAGAACTAGTTCTCTCCATTGTTTGTGAGAAATCTAAGTGGGGCCCATCTATCACTCAATCCCAATCTTGCAATACACAGGGCCCCCCTTAATAGTCACACTCCATAAATTTCAATTAAATCCTAATTTACTAGACCGTCGGATCGACTGTGCACCAATATGAATAAAATGAATTGTAGGCCTGGATGAAGGGTTTAAGGACATGTAATTGGGGTCAAATTTGATATTTAGGTGGTCCCACTTAAATCTTTCTATATTCCAGTGATTTTCCAAAATTGGCCCCATAAAAAGTTTTCATGGTGAATTTGTGAGAACACTTTTCATAAAATTAAAGGTATATAAATCTATATATACACACACAGAGAGAGAGAGAGAGAGAGAGAGAGAGGTATATTATGTTGCCGTATTCTATGTATTATTTTATAGCATTTCATGTGTGTTAAAACGGGAGGAGAAGGCAAGGGGGGTTATGCAAGTAACTAACAAGCTCCTGTAAAGGGGTTCATCAATCATCCTACGGCATGCGTGATGGGGGAGGACCACGTTTTGCTATGGGAGTGGGATAAAATTTCTCCCTCCATTATGTTATATACTTTATATAATACTGTGCTAATGTTGCATTACAACCGTCGCTTTGGCCGAGTGGTTAAGGCGTGTGCCTGCTAAGTACATGGGGTTTCCCCGCGAGAGTTCGAATCTCTCAGGCGACGTTCTTTTTACCTTTCTTTTTTATTTCCTTCTTTCCCTGGTTATGGAAGATGATCCTTGCGATCTTTTGAAGTAGTCATTATTGCTAATGAATTCGGCAAGTGGTACGTTGCAGAAGTCAATAAAAAAGGCGGATGGCTAATGAAAGCTGCCATCTTTCACAATTTTTTTCTGTTCTCTTAGTCGATCGATCGATGATGAAGATTATGATTTGTTTTGACTGAAGAAGAAGCTCTCTCTCTGTTTCTACATTGGACACCGACAAGGAATTCTCAACCCTACTAGATGCTTGCTGTGGATGGGAATTGGATGCTCTGCATCTTTCCACGCGTTCCCACCGACTCCGTTGTACTGTCAGCAACTCCCATCACGTTTCACGACCAATGCGTGCATACATCATTACACAACTCGTCTTTATAAGAAAATTCATCATGCTACGAAAAGATGGCGTTCATGAAGTAGTTCTACCTATATATGGCAAAATAAACAAGGGAAGGGAGTGGAACTCTTCATTATGGTAGGAGATGTGGATGTCACTCTGTTGGTCCTCTAGCCTGTTGAATAATTAATTAAACCGAAACCAAGCTCTTCCACATATATATGGTCCCTTGTCCACTTCATTTTCAACTTTCAAGAATCTACGCTACTCAAAGGTGGCAAATTTTCTTTGTTGTTCACAAATGTTGGCTGAATATCAGCTTCTATAATTTTATTAGTTTAGGGAACTAACTAGTCCTTTAGATGTTTTCACGTATGATTACACTTCGATATTGATGGGTTTTGATATCTTTATATTTAGATGTCAACCAACTTCATATGCTTATAATTTCACTACACCAGTCGGTACCAATAAGGTGTGACTTTCAGACCACCCAGTGGCAACTATTTTCTAAATTACAAAACACATAACAGCTACAGGGGCTGTACTGTTGATTATTTACATATCCTATACATATACATCTCAAATTGTTGTTATAGTTATTTATTTATTTGTTTATTTTTGTTATTATGTTTTTCAATTTGGAACCACGTACTAGAACTGATAGGTATCAAATTGCTTTCCTATTTATTAATTTTTCAGGAACCTTGGGCATGGGGTAGCATATTTATTTCATTTTTAGATTTTGGCACTTACTTCTGTTGAACTTGAACCTTTTGTCTTTTGGTTTTCAAAGAAAACAGGCAACTGTCCCCACTTTTTTCTACATTACTCATCTTGCTGTTTGAATTCCATTAAACAAATCTACACATCCAGCCATAACAAATTTATGTGGGAAAATTCTCATTTAGTGACACTCATTTCTCATCAGGTATTACTAGTAGACTACCAATTCAGCCATACGAGTGTTCATGTTGATTTTGATCCAACGGTAATATTACATCAATTTGTGCCAAAATGACGTCAACTGGGATAGGCTGAAGTGGGCAAGACACTAAATATTTTAGTCTCCTTTAATAATAATCTTTCAATGTCCAAAGCTTGCAAGGAAATGACCTGATCCCAAAATATGCTTCATTAAAACAGGATAAAGATTGCTCAATTGCTTGTTATATATATATATATATATTTTATGATACAAGTGATAAGAAAATTGTTATTATATGTTCAATGATACAGGTGGGTGACTCTTACATTCTTCTTTTCCAGACATCCACAACAATTAAAATTCACCACCAATGTAATGCCACCTCTTCTTTGAAAATGATATACACATTTCTATTCTGTATAATTTTCTCCCTAAACTGCAATGCCTCACAACCCAACCACCTAATTCTCATGAAACTACAAAAGAAATCTGACACCATGTAGAACAAACAAACCAATGCCACATCAGTTCCTATTCTCTTCTTAATATAGTGTTGAGCTTTATTAAAAATCTTCAAATCACATGTTCTCTTTGTATTCCTTGATTTTGCGAGACAGCGGCCTTGCTAATTTCTTGTGAAAAGAAAGGAAGTATTGATTATGGCCATCTTAGAAAGATAGTTGTGACGTAAAGAAACGAGTAAGAGAGAAGGAATATCAAATCATTCAACTTGGAAATCAAGTAAAGGATAAGAGGATATATCCTGCATCAAATCCTCCAAGTCCCACTCCCTAATCCTCAAGTTTTCTCCTTCCCAATGATTCCCTTCCTCACCAATATTTTCTCTTTGAACATTGTTGTTGTTGGTGGTGTTGGTGGGTATGGTGTTGAAGTTGATGTTATTATCACTGTGGTTGATATTGTTAGTGTGGCTGTCACTAGAGTTTATGCGAGTAATGTCATTAAGGGCATTCTCTTCTAGGCTTGCACTCTGCAAGGGAGGAACACACAGCTTCCCTTCAATGGTCATGTGACCACCACCCTCTAAGATCCCTTGACCCCCATAGAACCCACCCCCCAAACCTACTTGATTGAGGCAAGGAGGAATGTCGAAGTAGTTAGGACCAAGCCCAGAGGTGTTGTAGCAGTTATCGAGCCCATGCAATTGAGGAGGATTGAAAAGGTTGGTCATGTTGATGTTTTGGAATGAAGAGGAGGATGAAGATGGTGATGAGTCCATGCAAATGGACATGATGTCATGGTCATGGATCATGGATGTGTGGCCGCCCATGACTTCTCCAGGCTCTGATGAGTCACTGTGGTTCGGGGATGATGAAGAGGTTGAGTTTCTTAGCCTTTTCTTGATTGTGGAGTTCCAAAAGTTCTTTATTTCATTGTCTGTCCGTCCTGGCAAGCGGGCCGCTATCTGAGACCACCTGCATTGATTGAAGAAGAAAAAGAAGAAAATCAACATTCCATATTAGCAACATATAAGAGCAATATATAAAACTGCTCATTTGCCCTGACCTTCACATTGTATATAACCCACTTGCCCTCAAAGGCAGACCTAAATAGACGAAATAAGCCAAAATTGACAATGAAGTTGATGATCCCTTGATAAGCAGTGATATTTTGAGGGTAGCTCAATGTGAAGTTCTCTTCAGGAGATACTTGATGTAGGATTTTATTTTACTTTTAATTTTTTTCCCTTATAGTGTGTTTTCTTTGTGTCCCCCGGGGGCTTAGCATAACTAGCACTATACATTTAGAGGCTATTGAGCTGAAGAGAATAATTTATCGGAAAGTGTTGTTCATAGGATGCATTTTGGAGGATTTTAGTACTTACTTTTAGCGGCTTTTTGTGTATGTAATACGTGCACTCATTTCATCATAGGTACCTATTAGTCTCTTGCGAATTCATTCACGGCATATTCACTTATATTGAGAGAGAAGACAGTGAAAGCCTTATATTACTGCAACTTAGAAAGTTGAAATATAACGAAATGGTTTTTTTATAGTTATATGGTAGAACTACTCTTGCTAACATAAGAATTATTAATGGTGTAATGTAATGCAATTTTATCTATAAAATGGATAGAATTTATATAGGGAAATATTTATGTACATATGTCCCTCACCATTTTTTTATGAGAACTCTAGGTAAGACCCACTGTATGGTCCATCCGAATGGATCACACGCACGACCCTCTTGAATTGAATACGTTTACCAATTTTTGATCAAATTCAAATTTATTGGACCGTTTGATCGACTATGCACCCATTCTAATGGAATGAATTTGTGGATCATGGATGAAGGAGTTAAGGAAATGTGATTGAGGCCAAACTTGGTATTTAGGGTGATCCCGCATGGATTTTTCTATCCCCTTCAGCCTTATCCATTGGTGATGTCCACCATGGGCCCCACAGAGGAGTATGTACTGTCCCTTGGTGAGGGACATATATATATGAATATCCTCCATCTATATATATGTATATATTTCTATGTGATATGTTTTGTCCCCCGTTACCTTAAAAACATGTTTTAAAAGTGGTATATTTATGCATAAAAATAGGCCTTTACACATCCACCCACACATTAGGGCACACAAACACACACACACACATAGAGAGAGAGAGAGAGAGAGAGAGAAAGAGAGAGAGAGCTCTATTTTACCCTTGCTAGTAGTTAGAATTGATGATGTAATAGAGTCATTAGGCTTTATTTTACCAAGGGCTTCTCCATCTGGCTTGGGTTCAATAGGGTCCCAACCCCTTAGCTGGGGTACAAAAAGAAAAAAAACAAATTGATCCAATAGCCTAACAGAGGAACTATTAAGTTTATCCAAGCTTGATGCTGATAATGGTGTTACATACATAGAGATTATATAAATAGGATGATCATGCAATGGGCTTAAGGGGCAATGAAGGCGCAAGATGACCTAGCTATAATCACATTGCCAACCTCACACACATCAGCGGGTATGAACTAGCACACGCGTAAGTTTGACATACTCATCCAATCATCGCAATTGGATTGAAATCCAAAAAAAAAAAAAATTGATGCCTCGATCTTAAGACAGTTAAACTTGAAGGTTATAGATTAAAGGGTTAGCATAATTTAATGAGTTTAATTTTTTGCACGCCAATAAGCCTCATTGAGTTCTTTCCATCCCCCACCTCCATTGTGATTGTCATGGCCCTCGTGGGCCAAATAGGGTTCATCACACCAGTCTCACCAAATCAAGTTTCCATGAAGGGTATGAGTTGAAAACCTCTCCCAAAAAAGGGTATATTATAAAAGTTTCAACCAATCATGAAACTATTTGCTTAAATCAAGGAAGGGAATTATCCCTACTGTACGGAAATATTTTTACCCCTATAATGCCATGACAGGTTGGAGGTTGGTATTGTAGTCCTCCAAATATAGGCTATAGATTCCTTTCTACCTGTAGCACTCACTATTTGAACAAATCAGCTGGAAATTTTATAAGGGCTTATCTGCTTTCATTGAATATACAATAATTGAAAGTAAGAAAATGAGCATTTAAGGTGAATATACAAAAATGAGCTTCAAGTAACCTCTAATTTAATAAAATGAGAATTCGAAAAAGATCGAAAATAAATACCTAACTATCACCCTAAAAGGTCAAATTCATTGGAGGTGAGGTCTCATCTATCTTGCGGCCTTTTATCATTCACCCTCGCCTCATATCATTCACTTTTTCGATAATTCTAATTTGACGATGAGTTCCTATCTTCTAACCCAATCAAACTGGCCCTCAAAGAAGACATGGGTAAATTAACTTGATTTAGGTTAATCATGACTCAACATCATTATGATATAGTCAAGACTCAACTGATATTTTTATTCCTATTTGTTTTGTACTGCCATTAACAAGATTGTGCTATGACTTTGTCAAAGTTTAATTCTGTTGGGGGAAACTATAGAATAAATAGTAGGAGGGCTTAAGGCAGCCCGATCACCCATGGGGGTAGCATATTTGAGTGTGAGAAAATGTTTCTTCTAGGTTCTAGGGTGGTGTGGCCAATCATTTTGCTCATGGAACTAAATTATTTTTTATGATCAACTTGTTTGACTATTAAAATGTTGCTTTTTTTTTTTCAAAGGAAGACATTAATTACCTTTTTTTTTTTTTGCATTGTGAGATGTCGGAGTTGAAAACATAGGATTACTACCATAAGTGGTTACAAATGAAGATTAAATGTGAATTCTCAAAAAGCACCAAATAACCTTTCTTTTAAGGAAAATAAAATCAAAAGAATACTATGGGAAATGAATGATCCAGCCATCACCCTAATAATTCATTTCTCATCTTCTTTTAGTTATATTTTCCTAAAAATAAAGGTTACTTTATGATCATTTTTGAAGTTCACCTTTAATTTTTATTTTTAACCACTTGTATTATAAATCCTAAACATTAAAATGCAAACAAAGAGGCCCTAATGGATTTTCTCGTACATAGCTTTCTCCGCCTGCATGCAATGAGGAGCATCAACACTAGTGAGAAGGGTAAGATTTTGTAAGGTAACTCTCCACTTGTAGATTTCTCCTCATTTCTCGACCATACTACAAGACATCAGTGTTTGATCTCAGCATCTCACTTTAGTCTCATCCAAGCTACTCCTGGAAGGAAACCAAAGAAGGAAATATGAAAGGTGAGGCATGAGACTTGGCATCGACATATTGTTCCTGCTGGGCCATGAATACATAAATTGTGCCTTGGCCAAAAATTGCTTCATCAATAGGGTAAAAAGTTTGCTATACGGTGAGAATGTCAAAGAACTGTTGTCAACTAAAGGAAAGCCTTTCGTTAGATCGCAGTGAGATTGGCTTTGTTATAAGGGAGTCTCAAGTAATCAAAAGAATGACTTATCACAAAGTAATTGTGGTCCAAATGCACATTCTTAGCACGATGTGTGTAGATGAAAGAAGAAAGTAGAATCTGAGGCCAAGTGAGCTCAGAAATTTGAAATTGGAGGCATTCTCATTTGAAAATCCCCTCCCTCCTTAGTACGATGTGTGTCGTGAAGAAAGAAAGTAGAATCTGAGGCCAAGTGAGCTCAGAAATTTGAAGTTGGAAGCATTGTCATTTGAAAATCTCCGCCACCAAACCACCCGCCCCCCCATTCTTATTATAACCAAATTCGCAAGTGGGGCTCACTTCCTCATGCCAAACGAATGGAATTCAACTTGTCCTTATGGTAGGTGACGCGTCTCAACATCACTCTAATGCAGGTCACATTTACACTGATTAACTATAATGTACAAGGGTTTCTGACATTTATTATTCTCATTGGGCCATGTTGGGATCTAACGGCTAGCGCATTTAATCCACTGGAGCCCCATGCTTTAATGAGTGATGACATATCACCCGCCTTGGAATTCTATATTGCTGGGTTTTAAAGCTAGAGAGGAAGAAAATAACTCGTTGTTTTGGTGAATATTGCTTAGGCCCAAAGCTAAACTTTATTAGGCTATCACCACACTCATGGGTCCGTATAATTTCGCTAATGGTGGAACACCTATAGCTGACACGATTGGCTAATGCATCGATCAATCAAGTTCGGCCACTTGGTGGGCACTCATGAAGCGATGGCCCACTAATCAGATGTTCCAGATTAATTCATGGTCATGTCATTAACTAAGGAATTTTTTATCTTTTTGAGGTTGGTAACTTTCTTATATAATACTAGATTGGAAACGAGCGTGCGACAACCAAACCCAACCTACAATGTCAAAGAGTTGTTGCTACAATCTTCCAAAAATGAACATAATACTCTCATACCCGACAAAACTCTCCACATCTATCTCAGTGACAGCGACTCATGAAAGATCCTTGGTGGAAAGTAAGGCGGCCTTTCCATCTACAATAAAACCCTAATGTGAAACCAGACGTTGATATGGTGTGGAAAATGCACAAAATCTACACTCGAATACTGACGATTGCTCTACTATGACTCATTTATAAAATTTAAACGGCTCAAAATCATCACCTGGACCAAACGTCTTTATAATTAAATTGTGTCCAGCGTCATATTGACCCTAAGTAAAAGGACATCATTCCCATGCCTGTTGTTTTATAAGAGAAATTTATGAGGGTTTTGAGCGCACACATGTACTGACATCACCTGTGTGTCTGACCGTCTGTGTGTGTCTGACCGTCGATCTGTCTATGTATAGAAGAAGTTCGAGACATGATTAGTAACCTAATGTATGAATTATTTGGCAGTTTCTACTTTAGTAGTGCCTCGGCTACACTTTAATTTGCATGTATTGTGTATGTATGAGATCATTTCACATATGCTCACCCATGAATACTTTGAAGTCTAAATGCATATCTAAAACTGGTATAAGTGCACACCAAATGTATACCATGAGAGAGAGAGAGAGAGAGAGAGAGAGAGAGAGAGAGAGAGAGAGAGAGAGAGAGAGAGAGAGAGAGAGATGACCTGTTACCAAGAATGGAATGCAAATGGATGATGAGTTCTTCCTCCTCGGGAGAGAAGGCGCCGCGCTTGAGATCGGGCCGCAAGTAATTGATCCAACGCAGGCGACAGCTCTTGCCACAGCGCTGCAAGCCAGCGTTGCGAGCAACCTCGCTCCAACACCCTTGGCCATTGGTGAGCATGTACTTCATTAGCCTGTCATCTTCTTCTGGCGACCACAACCCCTTCCTAAGCTTATTGGCATTGTTGTTATTGCTGTTGTTATTCTGTTTAACAAGCTGGTCAGGCTTCCTCATTTGAATCTCTAGGAAAATGAATCTTGCTATTGCAGAAAGCTGATATCATACTGAGGAGGAGATGGAGATGTATATAAATACATGTCGATGAAAAAGAGGAAAATTGTGATCGAGGGAGAAAGAAGGCTTCATTGAGTGGGGGTGATGATGTTTATTGATGTGGGCCTTTTCTACTTTTCGTAGAAAATGAGAAATAGAGAGAGAAAGGGGGGGGGAGGACTATGTTCGTTGTTGGGTCGAAGAGCAAACGGTTTGGAGGGGGACCTTGGAGGTGTGTGCATGGTCTACTTGTCTTTGACTCCAGCTCTTGTTCTTTTCGATGCATTTTTCTTCACTCACAAGGTAATCATAATCATCAGAGAGAGAGAGAGAGAGAGAGAGAGAGAGAGAGAGAGAGATTATGTGAAATCCAAGCAAATATATAACTTTGTCATAAAACTAGCTCTCTCTCTCTCTCTCTCTCTCTCTCTCTCTCTCTCTGTCGGCGAGCGTACGTATATTACGTAGAGGCAGATGTACGTCTTGTCGTACTTAACTATAGCTTTCCTCATGATCGGGTCGTTAGGAGGTCTTTTTCCAGCCGAATGGATGAGTGTAGACCATGCAAGTGTATGCTAGAATGATATTCACCATCCATCATGCCTAATCTGTCTATAACTGTTGTTGATGTGTGAATTGTATTTTAAAGTATGAATAAGGCAAAAACTCCCAGTGTTTTCTTTTTCTTAAAAATGTTCACCTTCTTCTCTGCAACCCCCCAAAGTCCATGAAAATCGACGTACCAACAGTTTCAAAAAAAAAAATGACCTACAGCGACCGAGCTTTAGCGGCAGGTTTTTCCCCTGCTATTTCAACATATAATTCTTAAACGGTTCGGACCATAGAGACATTAAAGGCAGTTATTGCGGCGGCAAAAAAAAAAAAAAACTACTAAAGACTGTTTCATCACCCTCTAAAAATTACATTTCTTTTATCAAAGCTGATCAAATTATACTCTTAATGTTAAATTCTAAAAATTTAGTGGCCACGTAGTAAGATTCAGCCATGACTAATGTCAAGATAGTATAAAGGTATCAATGCAAATTTATGAGAGTGAATGTACGAAATGTAAACAGATTAGAACGATCACAAGTGAAAACCTAATACGAAAACCCAAAAAGAGTTGTCAATGAAAGAGGCATTATTAAGGAGAATTTGCCTTTAAAGAAATCATATCCCCAAAGTTCACCGTAGCATCTATTTGATGTACATGATCAGCTTAGTTGATCCAACTTATCTATATCACATGAAAATGTGAATAGAAATTGATCCAAATTTTACTTTTATTGCATTTATTTATTTTTTAAATATTTTTACAAAATCTCAATTCAATAATATATATATTAAGGTTGACATGATTTATTGATCAGCTCCTATATATAAATTCAGCATTATCGAAAATTAAAAACAATCAAATAATTTCCATAACTTTACCATCAATTTCATTCTTTGAAGAGATATACATTTTTAAGTAACTCCAAACTAACTTTATTCTGAGGATAAGAATAATGTACAAATATCTTTAGCATCCTAACAAATAATAACCATTCTCAACTAACAAAGGATAATCTCTATTAGGCGTGTCAAATGAGAGATTTGGATTAAGCATAGATCAACAAAAAGTCAAAAAAGTCAAAACTAATGCATGTTTTTAGCTTTTTGTATATACCCCTAAGATTTTTAGGATTTGCAAATAGGCCACAGTCGTTTTAGCATTTGAAAATAGAGCTCCTTCTTTTCATTTTAATACCTTTCATATCCCTTAAATAAGTAGCCTTCATAGCACCATAATTTTTTAAAGTAAAATAACATTTTTCCATCTATATATGCATAATTTCAAAAGCTTAGATATATTTTTTTCTAAAGCTTGTAATATTAACAATTATATTTAGTGATAGCAAATAACTCAATATAAATTTGATTTTCTCAATGTAGGGCCTATTTCATTAAATCTAAATTGATCTTTATAACAATCAACACATGTACTGATAATGAGTCCTAATTGATCTAATAATGCCAGACACACCACTGGACTCACAAAGATTTTAAAAAATATCTAATTAGACGTCATATTTGTTATATAGTTATTAAGAGAGAGGCCATTGGGACTTGAAATTATATAATGATATTTTCATAAATAATAATGTACTTGTCTTTATTTAATGGAAATAAGGGCAAAGTTATCATTTTTATAAAAATTCAAGACATACTAACCCATTTTGGTTAGAATACTGATTTTGGAGATATGGAAGGTATTAAAATGTAAAAATAGGAGCCTATTTACAAATCTTAAAAACCTTAGGGGGAAATGTGCAAAATACTCTTTTTTTGTTTTCTTTTTGTTATATTGGGTTAGTAGTACAAGACATGTGGGACAATCCAGGACCATATAGGAATTGATTGGACAAGCAATGGGCCTTCAGCTATGATAAGTGAGAGTGGCTCATGGCTTGTGTATGTTTAGGGCCTCCCTATGTTGAATTATGGTTAGCACACTTTCTTATGGAGCCCACTGGGGATGGAATCTCTCCTCACCTACCTACTTATGTATAGTGCTCGAAGTTCAAATCCTCATCCTAATTGCTTGATTAATATTTAATAATTTCTTACCATGCAAAATAAGTGTAAGTTGATCCAATGGTGTCGAATTCATTTAAATAGATGTCAAACTCGAGATCAATTAACTATAGGCGTTGAGGGTTTTCTCTGTTTTATGGTCTACTCAAATGGTCATAAGTTGGTCTCATTAGATGCTAAGTTACCACATCTTTAGCATTAGTGCTTCCATAAGCAAATTCCATATACGTGCTGATGAATAATGCGCAGCTACATTTGATACGGTGGTTGTATTACCACGTGGACATAATAATGGACGGGATGAGGGCGTTCCTTTTGATGCTTTTTTTATTGCTAGATTTAATTACAAACGTGCATTGGCCCATGAAATTGGCAACAGGGAGAGGGACAGGGACAGGTGTGTTAGTAGATGAATTGCGCTTTAAGAAAGCTCCGATGCTTGGTGTTTTTTTCTTCTCATTCTCATCACATGACAGCCGTCTGCATGTGCATCGTGGTACGGAGAGAAAAGACTCTTCTTTGCATTTGAGACGTGGCTGCAGTCCGCATTTTGATTCTTCAAAAATTAGTGATTACTTTAAATTTTAAAACGTTCAAAATAAAAATCTCTGAGTTACTTCAAAAGTAAAACGTTCAAAACGTTGGCTTTAGCAAAGTTACGCTTCACTAAAAGTTGGACCATCATCTGAGGGATGAGAAGCACCAAAATAAGAAGGTTCAGACTCCTCTTTTGTTAGTCTTGCAGAGTTTCCGCCAACTTGGAGCACACCGATCTAAAACAAG
Organism: Sextonia rubra; assembly: GCA_037013555.1. NCBI lineage: Eukaryota > Viridiplantae > Streptophyta > Magnoliopsida > Laurales > Lauraceae > Sextonia > Sextonia rubra. Next base: position 13,972,770 of record JASUAD010000001.1, on the reverse strand, counting down.
GCTTCCTGGCTATGGAAATGTTCCAAGGGAGACATAATAAAGCAACCAATGGCAAGAATCAAAAAGAATGACCGGATATAGGACAATCAGAATGCTAGGTCTCTTCATTAGGGTGATTTAGAGGCGTTCACGCTTTCTCTAATCAGCATTGTTTTCTTATTGATATTCAATAATGTTATTTGAGAAAAATTAGAGTTTGATCCCAACCTAGGAAGAATGTTCTATATGTACGTCCACCAGTTAGGGGCGAAAATTAGCTTGTCTGGCCCTACTACTAGTGGCAAACCCATGACTATTAGTTTGAGAGGGATGCACCAAGACAAATAGTTGTGCTTTAGGGCAAAACCCAAAATTTTAATGAAAATTTTGGAGATAAATACAAGATTTTCATGCGAATTTCGAAAGTGGATCGATAATTTTCATATAAATTTTCGAAGTGGACGAAGGTCCAACAACCCCCATGAAGGTATATTTAGGTCCACCCCCGCCTATTATAGTGAAATAAGAAATCATCGTTAACCTCTCTCTACGTATTGCTGGTTGTAGAGGACTAGTAATCCACTCACACGAGGAGACTACTCTAAGACATGTTTATACAACTCAACTTAAGCAAAAAACTGAAAGGAGAGTTAAAAAAAGATTCCTCACGACAGGCCATCTCAACATTTGGTTAACAACCTTTTCATCAACGAGAAGGTTGATAAAGCATTTGCCTTACCTCGAAGTAAAAAGTCTCGAGTTCTTACTTTACAAGGTTGAACTGGCATAGTTACATTTCTGTGGAAGCGGCTCCAGGCAAGAATATCCTTAATCTAGAATATAACATTTTCAAAGATTTAAAAAAGAATGCAGTCACCTTCAGCTTAAGAGCTCACTCCTGTAGCATATGGGCTTATCTGAAATCAGATTTGATAAAGTGCTGATGATGGTAGCGCCATCTATAATAGGCAGATGATTTGAATGGACGTCCGTACGGTTTAGCATACTATACCCCATATATAAGATGTCCACTTCCTAGAAGTTTAGTAGTACCTCATATATAACATGTCCACTTCCTAGAAGTTTGGTAGTAGTTAATGGCTACTGCTGGGGAATAGTTCACCCGTACATCGCTTTCTCTATAAAAATCAATGCATTGCCAATATGGTAAGTACAATGCGTTGGGAAATCATTACACAATAACGTTGCCCCTCCAGAAAGTGTGAATGGTAGTTTCGACCATTAATCCCAAACTCACCATCTTGAATAGGCGGCAGATGGCATGGATTCAACAAACCATAACCGGCCAACCTGGAAACTGCTGAGAAGAGTCAAAAGCAACAGCTCAGAACAATTAAAACCTTACAAATGGTAGTGAAAGATCCATTTGGAATTCGGTTTCTAGTTTACAGTTCAAATTATATAGTTCAAATTATATGTAGCTAATAAATAAATAAATAAGCAAATAAATTAATTAACCACACAAGAAGAAGAAGACAAATAAATTTTTATGTGAAAAATCCAAATCAGAAAAAAACCATGAGTCCCACCATGGACAAAAATTAAGCATTATAAATCAAATAGTTATAAAAAATATACTCACAACTCTTATCAAGTTCTCGTACAACCTAAGGACTATAATTCTCCTTACATAACTTTATACCGCAACAACCCCCTGCCGTCTACTATACCAAATTCAAACTACTCTTGATCTCTCAATCTTTTATGAAAGAAGATGATCTTTTACAAAAAATGTAAAAATAACAACTCTATAAAATAGAGTTTCAACTCAATTTCTCCAATGGAAACCTTAAAAAAGTAAAGGTTTTTCAATTATGTTTTCTACCTTCAAAATAATGAGAGGTGTATCTAGTGTTGACAGAGAACCCATAACTATCCCCCAATATTTGTGCCTTAAAATAATACTTCATTGAGAAACCAAAAAAAAAAAAAAAAAAAAGATAGTCTCATCAGAAAAAGGAAACTCAAACAGCATGGGAAACTGGGTTTTCTATGTCTCTCGCTTGAGCGCATATGTGCATCCGCTCGAGCGCATGTATGCATCCACACGTGCTGCACACACGCACATGTGAAATCAACATCCAGTTTTTCTCTTTTAGCACAATTACTGTTAGACTTGCTTGAGCTCAGACAATGTCAGTTTGAGCGTGAGAGCTTCTGTCTGCCACCACTCGAACACTCGTGCAAGTCCACTTAAGCTCCTATATCAGTTTCATCTAATTTTTCGCTTCAGCTCTTCCGGCAACATGAATCATGGTCTATTTTAAAAGAAATATAAAATACAACTCAGTAAACCTAGATTTTTGTCCAATCCATGAATTAGCCAATTACAAAATTCTTATTGGTAGAATTCAAACTAATGGTAGTAGAATTCAAACTAATGGTGAGAGCCCCATCTTCATGAATACCAAAAGGGACCTTTTGTATATGAAGAATTTTCTTTACATTCATTTTGTTTGTTTTTCAATTCCTCGCCATTTAAATAGATCTTAGGGTACGTTTGTGTAATGCTAGTTTCAATGGAAAGGAGACATGTAGATGTTTGGTGCAACAAAGAGAATCTGGAGAACCCAGTGGAAATTGCATCTTTTATATATATTTTCCTCGATTGAGAGGATCAGAAGATCTTACATCAGGCGCAAACTTCATCGTTGCAGAAAAGGAACTATTGTTTTTTCTTCTAATTCTTCTTCAGCGGCGCACCCTTAATGGTGCATCTTCTCCATGTAGCCCATTGATGTATTATTCCGTGTGACACATTTTCTTTATAAATGAGGAAAGAAAAACAAATGAGCTCTCAAATAAAGAAATATAAAGGACTCTTTGCACAAAAAATTTCTAAGCATGAAGTGAAAATTAAGAACTCAAATAGATCTCTACTTCAATGAAAGGACTGAATATGCCTTGGCCTAGCACAACCCTTCCATGAACAACCCTATACATGACCCATAACTTGGGTTATATATGGTTGTTACAAATACCCGTCAGCTCATGGTTGAAAAACTCTCTAAGTTGACTTGACTCTCATGAATCATCTTATCTTAGAGGAAAGCCCAAGTCAAATATAGGAGAGACTCAACCAAGTCATCTCATCTTAATAAGTTGTTGGCATTATAAACCAGTTGATAGGTAAATTTAGTTTAAACTAATTAAAATTTATCTTTACGTAACCAGGCACTAGATTTGGATTCATCAAATTAATGACTAGAATGTAATTTGAAACTTGTATTTGTTCTTTTACATTTGATATTTGGAGTAACCAATTATTTAATATGCAATATTTTTCTTGTATTTTTCTTTTTATAATACTTCTCTTGTATATATAAATTTATTAATTTGAATTGATTATCATCTATGCGAGTAAATAAATATATGTTTATATTTTATAAGTAATGAATTCATTTTTATGTATTTTGAAAATTATTTTAAAAGAAATATGACTTTCCCAAGTCTCCGCATTGACTCCATCCAAGTGAATTTTTTTACATTAGACAAGTCAACTCCGACCCCAGCATAATTGGGATAAGACTTTGATAATGATGATAAGATGAGTCAAGTCCGAATCACAAGTTTTCTTGCTTAGGCCATCACATAGTTACTAACGCATATCCAATAATCCAAGAGGACCCATGGAAGGGCACCATTGAATGAAATGGAGAATGCACCTAACAAGAGAAAAATTGCGCTAAGTTACATTGACCAGGGAAGAAACTGAATGGGCATCAAACTATTCATCCCACTACTTGACCCAGTCCTAGAAACCATTGCATAAAGACATCATGCTCTTCATCGGTTTTATAAGGATATCATAGTTATTTTTCAGCCAATTAAATCCAAACCTGTCAACTTTATCTGCCCCCATCTCTCACCAGTCATCAAAGGTGTCCTGCTAGTATCTTCCACAGTAGTGGTTAATATTAAAATTCAAGCACCCATAGGAAGCTGCTCAGTGTCGCAACCACAATGTTGTGCGGTCCAAATCATGTTACCGTTCATGGAGAGAGAGAGAGAGAGAGAGAGAGAGAGAGAGAGAGAGAGAGAGAGAGAGAGAGAGAGAGAGCACCAAGAGGCTTCGTTTTCACTTCTCTTTCATCTCAACGCTCATTTTCTTCTCCCTCAGAGAAGTGGTGGGTGAGAAACAGTTGCCAGTGAAAAAAAAATAACCCTCAATGCAAGATACTACTCCAGTGACGCCACACACATTGTTCTCATGTATTCTATGAATGGGACAAAAACATGAACCGAAAGTATCTCTGTTTTTTCACAGGAGGATGTATATCCCCCACCACACTTTAGACAACAGACAATTCAAAAGTGACAGAAGACAGATTTCTTCCAATGGCTTCCATATTTGAAGGATGGAAGACTATTCCCAACCACCACAAAAATGAAGAAATGGGAAAAACGAGCCTGCAAATTGGACAATTTCACTCAGACATCAGTGGCCACTAAAGAAAAAGTAACCTTAAATGAGGTAAGGACGTCGCACACCCACATGAAACATGGCGTAAGTCTTCTAGAAGCTTTCGAAATTGATGGGTCCAGCAGGAACTTTTCCCTGGATCGAAATTCAACCACCAATCCTCCCTGGATACTCTAATTAATCTATAGATGATTCTGTTAAACAAGAGGATGAAATAATTACAACAAAGCAGAACCATGTTTCCTTCACTGGAAGCTAACAAGTAATAACCACTATTAACTGCTCATAGAAATATTTTTTTCCCATTTTTTTACCAGTCAACGTAAATAAATTTTGCAGATTTTGCATCACTAATGAAATGATTCGGATGTTTGAGGAATTAAAAATGAGGGACCAAAAAAGAAAAGCAGATCGCATATTCATAGGAAAGTGGCAATTGATCTGTCCTAAGAGAGAGACAATAAAGCTTATAGGGCCTGTTGCCTACCTTATATTGACTTGTAGGAATTCGCAGTAGATGGCTAGTATTGAATGAGTATTAAAGAGTTGAGTGAAGGGTCCATGCTGGAGGTGCATATGGGATCATCACTTTCCTATGATTTAATTTACTGCGGTGGTGTTTGGCAATCATTTCCAATGAAAAAGAGATTATTTGATGGCCCCTTGATCTTCACCTTTATTCTTTCACTTTTAGCCACATTTGAAAGAGAGGCACTGCCCGTAATAATAGATATATGGAGTTTACATGAAAATGGAATACAAGGCTTTATAGCAAGCACAGGGCTTGAAGACTGTCTCAAGAATTCCGATTTCCGATCTTCAGAGGAACGTCTTAGCTTGCTTCTCTTAAGATCATCAGTTGAACAACCAAATTGATCATTCAAACCCTCCGCCTCCCAAGTATTGTGAAGTTAAATTTAATGCCAGCTTCAATCAGGACAAATGCAGCAGATATGGATAATCTCATTAGAGATTCTACCAGTGTGATGGAGATAGTTTGCATGTAGTTTCAGCTAGGAAAGCTAACAAGGCTGAAGTTGTGGCTCATTATAATTTTCATACTCTGATTGTTGCACAAGTCAAATACTCCTTGCATGTCATCTGGTGGGTTTCTCCTCTCACCATTTCATCATTGATGTTAATAATTGGATGCAGCAAATGAGAGCTCTTGCGGAAAGCGAGGTTTCACTTCAGACATGTTACCAGTCAACAAGTTCTGAACCAGGTTCATTAGCTAGATGAGTGAGAATAACAATTTGGTTCAACTCCTAAAGTCTGATTGTTGTTCATGTTTGTGATGCCAAGTGGTTTTCAGAGTTTTTATAACTTTGGGATGACAGACTGTTAATTTCTCACAAAAGAAAGTAAATAAATACGGGATTCAGGAACAGTGCGAGAAGCTAGCAATCGCCATCCTAACAAAAGCACTATGATATTTCATTTCATCCATCAGGAGTGTAGCACAATCATTAGCAATTATGCAAAACAAGAAAATGACAAGGAAATTCCGGTGTTAAGCCAAGTTGGATAAGTATAAGAACATGTGCCAGAATCACTCATTCAGTTACCATTTGGTATATATTTGGTAAATTCTGAAGCATATTCATTACCATGCAAGTATAACACCAAGAAAAGAGATGTGAAAATCTTATTCTAAACAATAAAGTAATCGTCATTCACTCATTCCAATAGCTAATTCCAACTGAAACTACATACATATAATATCGACTGTAAAAAAATGTCTAAGGTTGTGCTAGAAGAATCTGCCAGCATTAAAAAGAACCAGAACAAGAATGTGTTTGGTACACATTGACATATGATACAATGTTTATTTCAAACAGCCATATAAAAAGGGTTAGAGGGATGAGAAAATCAAAATGATATTAATCAAATACCTATTGACAATTCAAAATTGGCTAAAATTTATTGTACCCTCTTTGAGGAGTGCCCTGTATTTATATTAGTCTTTACAAAATACAATTACATGAATTGTGAAGAGAGTACCAACTCTGGTACACCAGCTGATCAAAATTTCCCAGCAAATGCAAGTCATACATAACCATTCATAAGACTTTAAAAGATCACTTATAAGTTAAAAGCTTTCAGCTAGATCATTCTTAAGTTAAAGATTCATTTATCAGTTACAGAGTATGGTGCAAGATGCAGTGAATAAAGCATTAATTTAAGTTTTTGGCACAACAAAGTGAATCAAATGAAGTATAGATGTAACAATAGTGCAATAGATAACCACGAACAAGAACTTGTACCACAGTTGGAAGCTATGATCTCTAGATACGGCATGGATATTACAAAGGCAAGCCATGGACATGGTCGAGACACAGATTTTACACATAAAAACTGAAGTATCAGATATGAAACGAGACTATACATTGCCCATACATGCATCATAAGTTGGAAGGTGCTCGGCATCGCTAAGAAAAGTGATGAACAAAAAAGTGTGCAACACTAGAACAGATAATGAAATAAGTTATTCAGATGACTTTGCACCATCTGCTCTGTTTTTCTTTGTTTCAGATTGCATTATGCCCACAAGATATGACCATGCAAGTCCAACACTACAAACAGAAATCTCTGAGTGCTGCAGAATTTGTAGATGAAACATTAGTTATTAAATGCACATAAATCATATCCAAGAAATTCTTTGTAACATCTGAAAACCCCAGATATTTCTCGTGTAGACGTTTATCCTAGTCTCCACAAGGACAGACAAATTCTTTATTTACTTTGGAACTACAGGACTTCTCTTTGAAGCCCCAGCTACATCAAGATTCTTGCCATTTGGAAACTCTAAAAATAAGCTCTTAGTTTATGATTTAGAGCTTATTTACATATTAGAACATTTGGTAAACCTCTAGTTATATTTCAATTAGAGCTTTTAAAAAGGTATTTTGGATGAAAATGCCCTCATAAAATCTAAAAATGATGCAAATGGTGGATTCTACATTGTAATTTCTAAAAGGTAGGCCCCAACTTAAAGGTGAGTCCAATTATCTGGTTTTTTTAAATAATTTAACCAAATAGACTAATTGTAAATTAGTACTTAAAAATTAGATCTTTTATTTTAAATAAAAATCCTATTAAAAGGACGGCCCAGTGCACGAGGCTCTATTAGCTCTTATTAATTAGAATAGAGTTTCGAAAACGCCCTTTGACGCAGAAAGGAACAGAGCTATCTAACTGAAAACCCCCAATGAAGCTGTGCCCGGAATGTTATGGGAACCCCATCTAAAAGCAATGTTATTGGTAGAAAGTAAACAAAACTCAAACTCTACAGAAAATAATTGAATATCGATGGCAAGAGTGAGACTATAACCAAACTATTCAAAAATAACAATGCCAAGAGTGAGTGGACCTATAACCAAACTAAAAGCACCACAGGCTAGTTGCATCAGTGGCCATAAAATACCCTTCCTCTGTTACGTTCAATGCAAGGTTTTGTGGGTGTGGGTGTGCGTGTGCGTGTGCGTGTGTGATAACAGAAAAGAATACGTATGGAAGTAAAAAAGATGTAACCCTAGCCTGGCCTGGACTCACCTCAGGACAATGGGAAATCAGTGCTTCCGAAGCATCTGCTGTGAGAAAACGGATGGATCATCGAGAAAATCGCGGGAGAAAATTTCAAGACTGCTACGAATCGGGCGCTCACAACTATTTTAAATTGTCAATAAACTTTACATTGGGGCCTATATTTTGTACGTGGAAGCCTCTCAAAAACAGCACTTTCTTTTTTATTTATGAAATATTCTTAAATTTCACTCCAATTTACTTACGTTTACTGTAAGATTGATCATGTGATTTAAATTGTAAGTGTAATACATATGAACGAAAATGATAAGATAATGTTGCTCACATTCTCAATTTTATATTGTAACTTTCGAGTTGGACCAACTCATATTCGAATAAAAAATTAAAATTTTTAAAAAATAGAAAGGGCATTCATCTTATAGTAGCACGAATGATAACTCCAGAGTACCTGACTCTTAAGTAGGGGTGCTTATGAATTAGGCTGGCCAAGCCTAATCCGGGCCCACATGCTTTGGGCCTGGCTTGCTTTCGGTGGTAGAAAGCACAAGCCCAACCCAAGTAAGAATGAAAAAACAAAGAAGTTTGGAACATTAACCTAAAAAATTCCATTAAAAATGAAAATGGTAATCAAAATTTTTCAATATCAGAGGAGGACCTTCTAGTAAAAAATTTTTTCTTCCATTTTTGCCCATCATTTCTCCCAAGAAGTAAAAAATAATGGGCAAAAATGGAAATAAAAAAAATTTTGCTGAATGATCCTATGACATTTTAAAAAACTGGAGTCATTGGTTGTGGTTTCCATTTTTTATGGGAATGTCCCAAGAAGTTTCTATTTAAAGTGGGATTTGAAACACATGATGTCTCGCTTATGCAAACACGTCATAGCCAACTAAGCTACAACTCTTTGTAGGTAATGGTGGACTTCGAAAAAGGTACTATCAAATTGGGGTCGGGGTTTACCTACTTTATGCCCCAATTCGGGCATGGAGCAGGCTTGAACCTAGGGTTACAATATGGGCCGGGCCATTGTTCAGCCAAACCCATGAACATCCCCACTCTCAGGTTAGGTAACGGTCATGCAGTGACACCTTCTTGCCACTCCTCAGTCGTAACACCTTCCCATATCAGCCTTCGTCTCTAAACCATCATAAATTTCCAACCAACAAATTCCATTCATCTGACCATTTAGACCATCCCATTCATCATGTACAATTTTATTTTTTGCAGCAATCTCACTTTATCTAATGGATAAGGATTAGAACATCGGAAGGCCCCTCTACCCTCATCCGAGTTTTTTCAGCCATCCAATTGATCACAAATTTGGCACTCCTCTCACTTTATCTAATGACTGAGGTACACTCCTCCAACTACATCTAATAGCCAAGAATTGGACAACTTGACATTCACATATTCACCCATTTTACCTATTAGTTAGAGAGTGGAAGACTTGATAGCCTTGAAAAATATACACCGAGCGGCTCCATTTTCATTACATAGCTTATAGAGACCTTTCAAAACACTAGATCCAACCATTTGCAAGCTTCTAGGTACGCCCCATGTACCAGGATGTCCCAATCCTAGGGCCAATTTCATTACATAGGTCATAGAGACCTTTCAAAACCATAGATCCAACGATTTGCAAGCTTCTAGGGCCGCACACAAGACCTTGTGAGCAAGTCTGTGAGGACCTACATGGGGCCACGCCAGCCATATGGACACGGTTAGAGAAATATCAACATCATCATTCCAGCCCCATAGAATTATGGATTTAATATGACTGCACTTGACCTCACGATGTGATCAACCTTACATAATCCCCTTGGGTTGAAAGTATCCTTTACATTTTGGAATCAAACCCTGAGACTCACCACCCAGAGCTCATGGATAATTAGTGGGGCGAAAAAGATGATTATCATGACAGCATGGACTAGGCACGGATAGGCCATATACATCAAAATTTAATATACAGAGTAGTGTTTATGCACAAGCACATGATGAACCGGTCACTCAAAGCCAGTAGAGAGTTGTCGGAGGACATCATCCATCGGAGAAGTAATACACAACAACAATTTCCTGCATAACTGCTGTAATTCTGGTGTGGAATCCACCGATGATATAGCTGCCAGCGCTGATTTTGCTTCCAACAGACCTGATGATAGACTTTCAACAACTGCATCCTCACTAGCCATAAGAGATGCCATTAGCTTGGCACACGCAATTTTTTCCTGACAAGCAAAATCCATAATTAGAAGAGCAGAGAAGAAAGAATCATACACAGAAATTCGATAAGGATAATCATAACCAACCAGGTAGGATTTATCCAATAGCAGGAAACTCTGCCATTCATACATGCATGGCAACTCAAATTATCATATGCATCCCCACTGTTGCAGAGATAAGAGAGTTCTTTCCTGATTTCAAAAATGTTCGTGATTTCTACTTTTAGGTAGAATGACAGAACTAGGAAAGTGTTTTCTTGTCAAAACAGAGGATCCAAGTGTAGCCTGAAATGATGTGAGAAGTAATTAATGCCTAGATGGCTAGAAGTAATATTTCATGCCCACTCTAAACCATCATTATTTTATTCAAGCCGATACTGTGCACAGTTTTATGGAGCACACGGATATCAAACAGTCCATGAGACTCTAAAAAATAACCACCCACCAGAAAGAAGGGTTTATTCACTAAGCTTTAGCCAAATGGCCGAGAAAGGTGGTTTATTCACTAAGTTTTACTATCAATGGTAGCCCATTAGAAAACCTGAATGCTAGTAACATACATTGGTCTGGCTGAGCATTATAATTTATAACACCTGCAATGTTTCCCCACTTCCACCAATCACAATAAGTACACGATGGTTTTATACCTTCTCTGATCCTTTTCTAAGACCCTTGACGGAAAGCTTGAGCAAATCCAAAGAGTATGGAAGAACAGTGGACTTGAGGTGGTAGACTGCAGAGAATAGAACTTGTAGGCATGCAGCTCGAACCTCAGAATCTGCTATGCTCTGCATCGATAAATAAATAGATAGATAGATAGAAATGAAGATTTCAATGAGAGACATCATTAAAATAAATGAACTACACTCACATGGGGCCGACTAAGGCTCCCTGTGATCGAGGAAACCAAATGGAACCCACCTTAATTTTGACTGTTAAACCAGTGATGACTTTTATTCACTGTCAGATTGAGGCTCCCATTTCAACACTTTTGCCACTTATGATTTCGAGGCCTCAAATCCACAACATGGGAGATAGAATTAGGTACAATTTTGGTGTACCTTTTATACTTTTCCTTTTCCTTTTTATTTATTTATTTATTTTCGTATGTGACAATTTATCCATGGTCATAGAAAAGACGTTTGAAAATAAAGTAAGCAATGATAATTTCATTAATTTACAAATGTCATCTGGAAAACATCACGATATCCAATATCTATATCAGCACCCCAGATTTTCAATATTGGTCATAATCCTGATCCCCATTTCTGTGTCTTTTTCAAATCTGGGCCTCATAGTCATAGCTGCCAAACCTGACCCAGCACTGCAGGGTTTGGGTTTATTTTTTATTTACGTTTGGATTGGCATTTCTAACCTGATATATAGATGGGTCAGCTACGGTTGGTTCCATGCTAACAGTCCCACCAAACCGACATGTCACAACATGCCGTTGCCGTGTCAACCAGAAATGATTCCAACCTGTTAACTTAGAAATTGGGTTGACCATTTTAACTTTCCAGTTGAGTTCAGAATTGAGATTTCCAATCTGATTAGTAAACAGGTTGCGTTCGGGTTGGATGCATACACAGTATGGATGGTTGAGCTATTGTCACCTCTACATTTCTTCGGTTTTTTATGAATAGTAACATAACTCGAACCTACAACCTTATGGTTGTGACCATGAGCTCCTTCCAGTGGCAGACCCAGGACTTTTGTTTGAGTGGGGCGAAAAATTGAAGAATGTTTTTGTCATCCTATTCCCCAATACATTATGTTCGGTTTAAAAAAAAAAAAAAACAATTGGTCAAACATGACTATGTTGCTCTTGAGTTTGTTGACCCACCTAGCAATTGGTTGTAAGAAGTATCTCTACTAAGTGCTAACTGCCAACAAAGTAACACAAAATATTCTACTGTACCTTAATAACAAAAAATGAAAAATAAAAAAATATTTCGTCTTGCAGATTCTGCCCCTTAAAATTCTTACAATTAAGACTTATTGTCTTGAGAAATTCAAATATGCCATAGGTAATTGCTTGGTTTATTGTTTCCTACCGTAAGGTAAATTCATCTCATACAGTTAGCACATTTAAATTCCAATCATAATTGCCTCAAGGCAAGCTTGGCACACACCGTATGTGGATAAAACAAAAACCAAACCCAAATCAATGGAAACCAAGCACAATCAATATGAGCCCTAACCAACATTCCTTACTTGAGTACAATTTAGGTTAAGACTCTACTCATTTCAGATATTGAAATTTCTGGTCTACTTTTTGGAAGTGCAAAAAATTAAGAAAATATTTTTTACTAGCCCAGCCAAAATTTAGCAACAAGCCTTCCAAATTAAGACAATAAAATTCCGCTTATTGGTTTGTGTTCGACCATCCAAGTTTAGGTTAGCCCTAGGTGCATACCCCTTCATTGAACCATTAGCTTAGAATCCCTCTAGTGACCAAGATATGTTTTGAAGGAAGCTTTATTTTATCAAGTGCTCATTTGTGGATGTTTTGAAGGAAGCTTTATTTTATCAAGTCCTCACTTAGCCCTAGTGCATACCCCTTCATTGAACCATTAGCTTAGAATCCCTCTAGTGACCAAGATAAGTTTTGAAGGAAGGTTTATTTTATCAAGTGCTCATTTGTGGATGTACTATAGTCTATAGTACTGATCCTTATTTTCTTTATAACTTTTTTTACAATGCCCTATACAAATAAATAAACTCTACCCACAAATATGAAAGAGAGAGTTTTTGTAGTAGTTCACAATTATAGGAGTTTTCAATATTGACATGGGACTCCAAGTCATAGGGTGGTGTGGGATTAGGCCCAACTAGTGTGTAGCTGATGCAGGCCAAATCCATGATTAACCAGGCCATTGGATCCAAGACCAATAAAGCTCAGTAGATCAGAGTAGATTCTATTATTAGTAGTTGATTTAGTTGCTTTATTAATATTTGGCAAGTCCAGTCATGTTTGATTTAGGACTTCTTATTTGATTGGACTTAGTTGTTTCCTTATTTAGTTAGCATCTTAGCTATAAATACAGAATGTAATCTCTTCATGGGATACAGACATTGATATTGAATATAGAGATTGAGTTTGGTTCTCAGTTAAGAGAATTTTGTTTGTCTTTGGTGAGGCACCTAGATATTCTACCCATAAGCCTTTTGGCTTGGAGATTAGCCTGTTAGGCTATTTTTCTTCCACTGCGCTGCTTCAATCGGTATCAGAGAAGAAGATCCATTCTCAGATCGCCGATCCGAGGTATCATCCATCATTCATTATCATCTTCGTTTATCACTATTGCCATCACAGCCCACCAAATCCCTTCACCACAGATCCTCTCAGTCACTGTCCACCAATTCATAGTCACCCTCCAAATCCCACCACAGAAACCCATCCAGACTTCTGTCGACACCCTTTTCCCCTCTGCTGACCCCAACATCCGAACCCCCCGTTCCATTCTCTCCCTCATCCTCATCTTCCCCATCCCACGACAACCTATCCGAACCCAGATCCCCAAATCTAAAGCCAAATCCCTAAACCAGTGACCCAGATTCCCTAATCCAAAAATCCCCAACTCTTTCCACCCACCACAGCAATACCAAAAACCCTAGCCCTCTCCCCCATCACCACTGAACACTTTCCCGGAACCCCAACCTCCTCTGTCCCTCACCGGAAACCCAAAACCCCCACTATCGGCCAACACCCCCACTCCGTCGCAGAGCCAAACCGAGAAATAAATAAATAAAAAGAGCACAGCAGAAGAGAGAAATAACAGAAGGGAGGAGAGAGATCGACGACATACATGTGCCGATCGCCGAGCACCTTTGCCGTTGTCAGCCGCTTTGTCGTCGACCATTGTTATCGTTATCAACAGCGTTGCCTTGCCATCCACAGCCACAGAGTCCCACCACAACACGATTTTCTTCCCCTCGTCGACAGCAGCCAGCCCTTTCGTTGTCGAGCAGATAAGCCCCACATCCCGTCCCTCTTTCTTTCGTTTCGTACTGTAACAAGAGAAGAAGAAGAGAGTATAAAAAAATAAAAATAAAAAAAAACCCCTCTCTCACGTGCGAAATCTCTGACTCGAACCAGAGTCAATTAGTTTCATTGGGGCCCAAGTCGGTTTGACCTGACCCGAGTCTAGTCTAAATTAAGTCCAGTTGGGTTCAGCCTTGACCCAAGTTCAGATCCACAATAGTACAAAATATATATAAGTGGGCCCAACAAAAATAATCCAGTCCTTTTGGATTGATTGATCTCAGCCATTGCTTCTCAAAAGATGATATTTTAGTCCGCTTCACAATCCATCTTCACTTATGTATTTTTGTCAACAACATCATGCTATCAGGTCAGTCAATTTTGAGCATTCAGAAGATTTTGAATTTCTTGCAGCAAAGTCAATATACAAATCTTTGGACCATCTGATGAATTTCAAAACATATTGTATGAGTATAAATATGGAGATTGGTATTTTGCAAATAAGGTCTACTTTGAGCAATTCCTCAATCTCAGACACGCAGATTCGACAGTTTATGTATATTTAAATCAATTTTCGAGACTGCACCAAGTTTGTAGCTTGGAACAAAATGAGCTGCATGATTTGACTCGCCTTATCAGAGGTTTGAAGCCAAACATTCTTGAGAAGATGAAACTATGTCACAGTGTTCATGAAGCATACAAGGAAGCAATTCATATTGAGCACATACTTCAATGGTCCCACCTACAACAAGTTAAGCATGGGAAAGAATATTCTCCGCGACTGACGAAAGATCATCTGATGGAAACAAATTTTGAAGGAGAAGATACTCACACCCTTGTCATTTGTCGACTTCTCATTATCAATAAAATGGAAGACAAAAAGTGGAAGCATGATGCAGTCTAGGCCCTAGCAGCCCCTCTTCAACTTATATTAGGATTATTATTAGTAGAATTTTAATTAAATTGTTATTAGGAAAATTTCCATTTTTAGCCTAGGGTTTTCTTACACATTAAGTTTGCTTTTACTATATATATGGCATTGTAGAGAAGAAATTCTCAGATTTGGTTGATTAATAGATTTGGGTTTTCCCAGAGAGGTGCGTCCTCATGTGTGTTTAAGTCTTTGTGACCGTTCGAAGTGTCGTTGGACACGTGCTTAGGCACCTCCACGCAGCCCTAACCCTTGGGCTGCATCAGATTGGTATCAAAGCTCAGATCCAGTCACCGGGAGCCCTCTGTTATTCCCGGAATTTGTCACCCCCATCCACTGTTCATCTCATCCTCTCCGCTGCTATCCCAGACGAACCATCCTCTCCGCTGCCATTCCAGACGACAGCCAATCTACCACCGCCATCTTCAAACCCTAAACTCCTACCGACACCTATCTCCCTGTCACGTACCCAAATCCCTAAATCCCCACACATCACACCGAATCGAAACCCTAACCACGCCTCTGTTCAAACCCATTCGCCGGAACCCCATCCACTACCCCCCCCCCCCCCTCCGTTAACTCTCATCCTGCACCGACATAGATCCACCACCGAAAACCTGTCCCGAAACCCTTTCCTATACATACCAGTCGGCCCCTTCTGGAATACAACCCCCCCCCCCCCCCCCCCCCCGGGGCCTGCATCGCACAACCCAATCCACAGCCCCGGGACCCAAACCCACAAAACCCTAATCTTTCCCACCCCCGATCCTCCTCCAAAAGCCGCAGAGCGAGGTGCAGCAGCCAAAAAAATAAAAAAAAAAAAGCATAAGCATAAGCAGAGCCGCGAGAGAGAGAGACAACGAGAAAAGCAGGCACTTGGTTCTTGTCGTGCAACCACCACCCATTGCCGTTTGCCCTCTGTGGAAATCATCGCCACCCTCTCCGCCGACCGGCTATATCGCTCGACGATCGCTGCCAACACCCGAATCGCATCTAGCTGCCGGACGCGATTAGCCGCTTGCTGCACCAGACCTTGTCTCCAGTGCCGACGCCTCTCTTTCCATCGCTTCCTCTCTTCCGGTTCCTCCTCTGCTCTCCTCTTGCATCCACCGACGCAAGGCCAAGATCCGATTTCTTATCCCCATCTTCTCGTCACGAAGTACGAGACCGAGAGAAAAAAAATCAGTCTTGGGCCCATGTTCTAAAGTCGGGTACACTTGACCTGATTTCGGTGAGCCCATATACAAAACGGCCCACAAACGACATTCCTCTTAAGAGAGTTCTGGTCAATTTGTGTCTGCAAGATCAACATCAATTGTGCTCCGATTTCCGATCTGTCTTCAACAGCATACTTCTGAAAAGTAGATCTACACATCAGGTCAGTCAGATTTAACTTTTGCATTGAAAAAAAAAATGCCTCCTAAGAAGCAAGTGGATGCTGAATCTTCATCTTCTTCACTTGAAGATTTGGCTAGTGCCATTAGAGAATTATCTGCAAAAGTTGATGGCATGCACACCACCCTGCACCAATTGGATATTCGAGTGACAAATTTGGAAAATCATCAACGTGTGCATCACCACCGTGAAGATGGTGCACATATTCGGAATCCACGAGATCCACCAATCAATAATCCTGATCGAGACTTAGGGATTAAAATTGTGATTCCTGAATATAATGGAAAATTGCAGCCTGCGGAATTTATGGATTGGTTAGTGTGCGTGGAGAATATTTTTGCACATAAGCCAATGACTGAACACCATAAAGTCACACTAATTGCCACTAGATTTCGTAATTATGCTGCAACTTGGTGGGCGGAATTGCAAAGAAAACGGAGGAATCAAAACATGGACCCAGCTGATACATGGATTGAGATGAAGAATATTTTGAAACAAAAATTTCTCCCTGTCAACTATGCAAGAGATCTACGGTTCAGCTTTCAAAACTTGAAACAAAGATCCAAAGCAGTAATTGAATATTCTGAGGAATTTTTAACTCTGCAAGCTCGTTGTGGCTTGAATGAAGATGATAATGTGGTAGTTAATAGATTTTTCAATGGATTGAGACTAGACATTCAGCATATCCTTGCCTTCCAACATTTTGATAACGTCGACGAACTCATCCAACATGCGATCAAGGCTGAGGGAATTGCAAATCATCAAGTACAAAAATCCAAATGGGTTTCTCCGAAGAATTCATCTATCCAAGAAGCTAAATCCAATGGACAGATTTTTGCTAGGACTGAAGGTCAAAATAAGATGGTTTGTTTTCATTGTCATCAGCACGGACATAGAGCAGCAGATTGTCCAAAGCGAATACATTTGATTGAGATTGAAGGTGCTCAAAACAATATCCGAGATGATATTAAGGGTACTGACACTGATCCTAAGGATAGTGACAATTCCAAGGATATTGACACTGCAGAAATTGAATTCACCGATGCAGAGCCCCCAGATGAAGCTCTTATTGTCCTCAAGGATGCTTCACCAACTATTCAGCATAAGTGGTTGCGCAAAAATATTTTCCGTTCAGCAAGACTAATTCAGGGACAAAACTGCACAGTTATTATTGACAGTGGAAGTTGTGAAAATCTCATCTCCCAGGCTCTTGTTGATCGCCTTCAATTAAAAGTTTATAAGCATAACCGTCCTTATTTTGTCAAGTGGCTAATGAATGGTGATCAAGCGCATGTTCAACATACTTGCAAAGTTACTTTTGCTATTGGTGCGACTTACACAGATACAATCCAGTGTGATGTGTTACCTAAGGATAGTGGTGAATGGTGATATATTATTGGGCCGTCCATAGATGTATGACAAGAATGGGACTCATGGTATGCGCGACAGCACCTATACATTCATGCATGGTGGACAGCAAGTTACTCTTCATCCTGAGAAACCACACCCGCCAAAGAAGAATTCCTAGAAAGCTGCCACAAAGGAAGTCCTTCATGTTCAACACATTTACACTGGCAATCCGAAGCAGAATCGAGTTCGAGGATGAACTCTTCTTTCAACCCAGGGAGGATGATGCAGTCTAAGCCCCAGCAGCCCCTCTTCAACTTAGATTAGGATTATTATTAGTAGAATTTTAATTAAATTGTTATTAGGAAAGTTTCCATTTTTAACCTAAAGTTTTCTCCATTTTTAACCTAAAGTTTTCTTACACATTAAGTTTGCTTTTACTATATATATGGCATTGTAGAGAAGAAATTCTCAGATTTGGTTGATTAATAGATTTGGGTTTTCCCAGAGATGTGCGTCCTCGTGTGTGTTGAAGTCTTTGTGACCGTTCGAAGTGTCGTTGGACACGTGCTTAGGCACCTCCACGCAGCCCTAACCCTTGGGCTGCATCAAAGTAGACTATCATATTTCGGACACGAGTAAGGTGTGAAGACAAGTTAGCAAATCTAGCTATTGATCATGGTAGTGCTATCAATTTTATTGCACAAGATGCTATTAACAAACTCAATTGGCCTACAGCGACCCTCCCAAAGCCTTACAAAGTTGCATGGTCTAATGCTTCTGTCATCACTGTAACTGACAGATGTCTAGTATCTTTCAAGATTGGTATATATGAAGATAAAATTTGGTGTGATGTAATTCCCATGAATATCACTCATATTCTTTTAGAACAATCATGGCTTCTTGATCGGAAAGTGCAATATGACAAAGAAAAGAATATCTATTTCTTCTCTTGGAAAGGACGATATGTTGACCTTCTTTCATTACAACCAGCAACCTCTTTATCTACCTCATCACCGTCAATCGAAAAGTTAAAAGATGAGCACAAAGAAGGAACAAATTCCAATGGTGATGTTAAGAAGCCCGTTCATGGAAAACAGGATCTAATTACAACTTCAAATGAGAAGCAAGAGGTACATCAATGGGTAGAGAAAAAACAAAAACAAGTGCACATTGAAGACTTTGATCATGAGGTACATCAATGGATAGAGGAAAAACAAAAACAAGTGCACATTGAAGACTTTGATCATGAGGCTTCAAAAGAAGAACACAAAGAAGCACATTTTAAAGACATGATTCGATTTGGCGTTACCATTGAACATCCAAGAGAATTGATTGTTCCGCCTTTTCCAGAAAATCGAATTAGGTCGTCAACAATGAAATCCATTGTTCCAGTTATCTCATAAGCAGTTCCAGTTGTTGAAGTTCCCCACATTGACTTTATCTTCAAAGCTCACATATGGATATCTGACAATCAACACTTAAAGCATCTACTAGTTTGTTCACACATCCAAGCTCCATGCAAAGACCAACAGTCGAGAACATTCCACTCTCCTATTACGTAGAGGAAACACTGCAAATAGCTTTCAAGCCAGGTCATGCAACTGTGGATCTGAAGACAAGACAAAAGTTTGTTCAAGTGATTTTCGACCCCGGTAGATATCTACAGAACTCGAGGACGAGTTCTCCTCCAAGCGGGGGAGAGTTAATGCAGGCCAGATCCATGATTGACCAGGCCATTGGACCCAAGACCAATAAAGCCCAATAGATTAGAATAGATTCTATTATTAGTAGTTGATTTAGTTGCTTTATTAATATTTGGCAAGTCCAGTTATGTTTGATTTAGGACTTCTTATTTGATTGGAATTAGTTGTTTCCTTATTTAGATAGCATCTTAATTATAAATACAGAATGTAATCTCTTCATAGGATACAAACATTGATATTGAATAAAGAGATTGAGTTTGGTTCTCAATTGCGAGAATTTTGTTTGTCTTTGGTGAGGCACCTAGACATTCTACCCCTAAGCCTTTTCGCTTGGAGATTAGCCAGTTGGCTATTCTTCTTCCCCTGTGCTACTTCAATATCAACGGGCTAATCTCCAAGCCAAAAGGCTTATGGGTAGAATGTCTAGGTGTCTTACCAAAGACAAATAAAATTCTCTCAACTGAGAACCAAACTCAATCTCTGTATTCAATATCAATGTCTGTATCTCATAAAGAGATTACATTCTGTATTTATAACTAAGATGCTATCTAAATAAGGAAACAACTAATTCCAATCAAATAAGAAGTCCTAAATCAAACATGACTGGACTTGCCAAATATTAATAAAGCAACTAAATCAACTACTAATAATAGAATCTGCTCTAATCTACTAAGCTTTATTGGTCTTGGGTCCAATGGCCTAGTCAATCATGGATCTAGCCTACATCAATAGCCCTTGTAGCCGATGGGCCCTTTACAGGAGCCCAAAATTTTACATGAGGCAGCTGCATCCACTACCTACAACATGCGTATGCCCCTGGCTCCTTCCAACTATGCTATGGGCAATTGTCTATTGCCTCTCCTCCAAACACACTTGTGAAAAAATCTTAGGAACAACCAGACAGTTGTCTAGGTTAGGAACAATTCAAGCCTATGAGGACACCACCCCAGTTCATGCACGAAATGCCAACAGTCCACATTTGGCACGTCCAAATTTTGCAAGTTCCACAGTTGGCCATGCAAGATTTGACACTCATCTAGTTTTATCTAGCAGCTAATTATGGAACTACAGCTTCAAGGCCCTTAAAAAGTACCTCCCATGAACAAACAGTTACCATTTTTAACACATGTAAGCATAAGAACTGTCGAACCCTTTGCCAAGTTGAGCCATTCCTAAGCTACAACTGTGTTATCCATCCTAGGTATGGTTCATATACATACATGTATAATTCATCACCTCCCTATTTGCAAGGTGAAGGTCAACATAAGATGGTTTGTTTTCATTGTCAACAGCACGGGCATCGCGCAGCAGAATGTCCAAAGCGAATACATCTGATTGAGATTGAAGGTGATGATAAAAATATCCCAGATGATATTAAGGGTACTGACACTGATCCTAAGGATATTGACAATCCCAAGGATTTTGACAATGAGGAACTTGAAATAATAGATGCAGATACCAAAGGTGAAGCTCTTATTGTCCTCCAGGACGCTCCACCAACTGTTGAGCATAAGTGGTTGCACAAAAATATTTTCCGTTCCGTAGGTACAGTTCAGGGACGAAATTGTACAGTTGTTATTGATGGCAGAAGTTGTGAAAATCTCATCTCCCAAGCTCTTGTTGATCGCCTCCAATTGAAAGTTTATAAGCATAACCGTCCTTATTTTGTCAAGTGGCTAATGAATGGTGATCAAGCGCATGTTCGACATACTTACAAAGTTACTTTTGCTATTGGTGAGACTTATAAAGATACACTCTGGTGTGATGTACTACCTATGGATAGTGGTGATATCTTATTGGGCCGTCCTTGGATGTATAACAAAAATGGGACTCATGGTATGCACGACAACACCTATACATTCATACATGGTGGACAACAAATTACTCCTCATCCCGAGAAACCACAACCGCCGCGGAAGAATTCCTAAAAAGCTGCCACAAAGGAAGTCCTTCATGTTCACCACATTTACAAAGGCAATCCGAAGCAGCATCGAGTTCAAAGACCAACTCTTCTTTCGACCCAAGGAGGATGATGCAGTCTGGGCCCCAGCAGTCCTTCTTCAAATTGCCCCAGCAGTCTTTCTTCAAATTAGATTAGGATTATTATTAGTAAATTTCTAAGTAGATTTCTAATTAAATTGTTAATTAGGAAAGTTTCCATTACTAGTGTAAGGTTTTCTTGCACATTAAGTTTGTTTCTACTATATATATGGCATTGTAGAGAAGAGATTCTCAGATTTGATTGATTAATAGAATTGGATTTTCCCAGAGAGACGCGTCCTCGTGTGTGTTGAAGTTTTTGTGACCATTTGAAGTGTCCTTGGACACGTGCTTAGGCACCTCCACGCAAGCCCTAACCCTTGGGCCTGCATCATATACATATATCCATACGTGCATAAGTGCTTACAAATAGACAGCGAAATATTCTCTAATGTGCTGCCTGCCTGTGTCAACCTAAGATGTTTTTCCTTTTCTATTGTTTTTTTATGAAAACTCATGACAAGTGGTCAAAAGGCCCATATTTGTCCTTTGACCACCAAGCAAAGTGATTGATTGCTATTGTTAGAGGAGTGTTGACCGTTATATGTAAAGACCAAAAATGAGGTGGTTGTTTATTGAAGGTATTACACAAAGTACATTTATTGAAGGTATTAGGAAAAGTACGTGCTTGGACTTTCCCCATAAAAAATTGTGCCATTCAGGGTGTGTGAATTTGACCCAAAATAGATAGGAATGGCAAAAGAGTTCATATAGCTAACCCCAAAATGGTTGGGACAAGGCTTTGATGCCGATGGTCAAGATCTAGGGAAGGAAAGAAGGTTGACGTCCAACCGTTTGCATAGGGTAAGGTGGGCCCTACTCTACAGAATCCATGCACTATATACCAAAGTAAACATGAAATTTTCCAAAGATAATTGCGTGGGAAATCCCAAGTTAGAATTATCTACCTCAATTGAATGAATGAGTGCTGGAAGCATTCTCCTAGCAAATAAAGGCTTTGCCGAGCTTGAGATCTTCTGGCAAGTACTAATGAGGACATTTGCCATGCAAAGACGAAATGAAAGTGGCAACAATGACTCAGTTGGCAGGACTCTATCAGCATGCCCAATACATGTCAGCCTCTGAATTATATAAGCAAGGACAGAACCCAAGGCAACAGTATCTTCTGCATTTTAAGGGAACACAACAATACATATCCAATGAATATTAAAGCACATGATCGGGCACATTTCCTATTAAAGAACAGCAAAACTAAGAGAACTGTGTCCTTACCAACAACACTAGGCTTGCTCTGGTTTGAATCTTTAGATGACTCAAGTGCTTGTAGTTCAGCACATATCATCAATGCTAGGCAATCAATGCACCCATGTTGTGCTTTGGAAACTGACGAAGTGGAAAAAGTGGCACTATTTTTCAGATAAAGTTAGCACAATAAATTTAATTGGAGACAAGTTTCAAGGAATGAGAGGGTCCAAAAATAATTATCAAGATCCACAACAGCTGTCATTTGCTGACATGCAAATTCCATACATGAGGACACCGTGATTCATGAAGTGGATCGGACAGGATCACGCAGTGATGATAAATGCCCCAAAAATCTCCAAAGTTGAACCTAACCGTAAAATCAATGTCCAAGAGATAGATCATTATAAAGAAAATGTGAACTGGAAGCCCAATTATGATGGAGAACGGTCTTCAACTCTGGTGGAACTTTTGAGGCATGCACATTCCCAAATCAACCAATCAGATCCATCATCTGGACCAGAAAAGGAGAATGACCCAAAATACAAAAACTAAGGGTGTTCACAAACCATAAAATTACAAAATTCCCTACGATTTATCACACGCTATAAATTTACAACAGCATCAAGCAGTTGAATACCTTCATCACCATCAAGAGAAGGCCACAGCAGTACCATTTCCAATACTTTTCTAATATTATTCATAACAGGATACAAAGCTGAATCCTTGCCTCTAATCTACACAATGGGAATACCAGCACAACAATTTAGCAAAAGAGATTGGCATTATTTGGGTATAAAAAAACTAGGCACTAAAAATGCAGACTCAGAGCTTATACATGCCAAGCAGATATGATTCGTACCACAAGCGAAGTGCAAACTGAAAACAAGCATGCTTTTAACTTCAGTATATCTCGATTATGTGCAGCACTTTCAAGCTGATACTCAATTATTGGAAGCAACACCTATGATAAGACAATTGTGAGCAATAACAACCACAGTAAAACTCAAAATTTTCAACAAAATATATAATCGCAGGGAATAGTTAAGGCCACACATTGGCACTTGCTGTCAATTTGCGAACAAAGAATTTATTTATGCAGTCAATAATGCAATATGTTATTGCTACATCGCCAAAATTTGAAATTGCCCAAATTTTTTCAAAGCACACTAAATTTCAGGGGCCTTTTTTACAATTTCCTGCGAAAAAATTATATTTGATCCTGTTTTCTATTGGAGTGAATCTCTCTCTCTCTCTCTCTCTCTCTCTCTCCAATTAGCCCTTTTTATTTTTAATTTTCCCAAAAATATGCTGAAATGCCAGATTTCAGCCAAAACAATCGGAAATCTGGACCAATTTTTTCCATTTTTTCATCAGGGTAGTTCAATTTGGTTCCCCGGCCGGACCAAAATTGTTTGGCGATTTAGCTGAACCAAACTGAATTTTGTAGATATGGAGTAGGTATTGTACCTGGATATTTGATGCATTAACAGCATTGCAAAAATAATTTGAACAATATCTCTAATAAAACAAAACCAAGAAATGAAAGCATGAGCAAAGAAATAAATGGAGAAACTTTAAGCAATAACAAAGTTGCAAGCTTGCCAAAGAAAAAAAGTCTATTGATATCTTTTAATTAAAAATGGATGAAAGGCACAGATGCCTCTGTGGTCAGTCCAACCCAGAGACAATCCATGCAAGAGACATCATAATACATGTAGTTTTCTGATAGGAGAACAGGAATGACTTCGTCAAAAGCATGAAGATTAAGATTCCATCTGAATTTCTATGGCATTTATTAATTATAACACAGATATTCAGCGAAGCAAAGCATTTATAAAATTAGCTGTGAAGTTTTTTTTCATTTCAGATGAAATTCCAGAGATTTTTTGTTTCAGCCATTAACAGAAATGAAAACACCCCTCAAAATTTTCCAGTCCATTTCAATCCATTTTGGTCCGTTTTGGTCAATTATGGTCCATTTCGATCCTAAACAGAAATAAAATAATATATTTTATTTCAAAATTTTAAAAATTATTTTACATTTTACATATTTATTTATTTCCAAAACATAGCTACGAAATTTTTCACCAAAATTCCAAATCAGACAAAATATTTCAGTTTGGCGGACAAACGGAAACAGGTCTGAAACGAAATTCTAAACCATGATTGACACAGTACCTCTATTGGAATTGATATAGCCGCAGGTAGTCATTTGAAAAAAGAAAAACATATGCAAAGGAGATGTTCTCATGGAAAAGAAGTTTTTTTATTGGTCACCGCAATAGATAAATTAGGGTACCATTTTGGATGTAGAGAAATAAAACTGCCCACAGTACAAATATGAGCTGCAGACAATTTTCTCCACCTCTATATTTTCTCTGGCTTTTATTGATATCCAAACATGATGTAAGATACTTATCACTTTGTGCAAAGTCTTGCATACTTGGGGATGAAGACGCCCACAGAGCTCTGCTGCAAGTTTGCGAACATCTTCAAATTCAAATAAATGAAATGCCCTAATTGAGAGGAAAGAAAAATGTCAGGTAGACAGGTTCTAAATTCATTTGAGATTAACAAAGAGAAAGTCATGTGGAGGACTTACATATGTAGTATAAGGGAAGCTATACAACCATGATCGTTGTCACTGGCATCTCTGTTTTCTGAATTTTCTCAAACAGGTGGCAGTATAATTAGCCAAAAACCATACCACAAAAAATATAATGCATAGCATTCTAGGAGGTCAGGGTTGCACAAAATGCAGATATTCATTCAGTAAGAAACAACATCTCAGAGCAGAATACAAAAATACAGAATATGTTATTCTAAGCATTCAACGGCAATCAAGAAAGCAGTCACAGTAGTTTATATTTTTCTGAAATCACTAATTTCTCCATTTTCTTTTTTTGAAATAACTAATTTCTCCATTTTCTTAAGGTTAAAGAGGACCATGAAGTACACCTTCCAGTAAGCAAGCCATCATCCACCTACCGCATGGCAGCAAAAAAGATAGCATGCAATGAGAATGACTCTCCATTGATGTCTCTGTTTAAATAGTAATTTTAAACCGATCCCCACAGCAAATGGAATTAGTTATAAGATCCATAACCACCATTTTATTGGAGAAACAGTTGGTGCCTATGATGAAAGCAGCACAGACCAATGGCTCACGTGGTTTATGAGCCAAGGGAACCCCAAAAACAATTAAAAATATTGATTATAGCAAACAAATATTTCTACTACTTTTTTAAGACAGTATATCAGGGTTAGTGAGTTATCAGCATAGTAGTGGCTAACCTTATCCTGATTCTTGAAAATTTTAACAGATTGTCCTTAAACAATATAGATTTGAATCTTTTAATTCAACATAAGTTGATATTAGCCATTATTCATTATATACAACAATAATTAGTTCAATAAATATCTCAGCCAATATTATCTTCCAAATTATTTGTAACATCAAGGCACTCTCAACAATTGTATCATAATACTGCATTAGATTAAAATGGAAATACGATTCTAACAGGATTACTCATAAAAGGCTTCAGATAAAATTGAAAAGTTTAGTATAGTAATAACAAAAGCATACCATGCAAAATGCCTTCATTGAGAAGTTGACCATACATAACTGAAGAATTCAGGTCATTGAAAAGTTCCAATGGAAGAAGCCTGATTATGAGCAATGGACAAAGATGACTAAATAGGGAACCCTTCAAACTAAGAGAATTATCACTTGTAAAGGCTTCATTCTCTGATTTCAAGAGCTGATTTTGGTCCAACCTGCATGAAGTTGAAGAACTGAATCAGCAACTAAAGGCCACAAAAATAAATGCAGAAACTTGTGAAAGAAAAAAGTGATGAATATACAATTCAAACACCAAACAGTATAAAAATGAGCAAGTCAAAGCTGTTACAAAGGATGTAGGCCATCACCAAAGGATTGTAAGAGATAACAGCAGCAAATTATGTCAAGTGCAGACCAAAAAACCTATATATAATATATATATATAACAATTCAAGCTTATTACATGGGATGTGGGCCATAACAAACGGTTTGCAAGAGGTAACAGGAGCAAATTATCTCTAGATTGTTGCAGCATCATAAATAATGAACAAAGGAAAAGGATAAAAGTTATGGTCGCAACAACTTTAGTTTTCATTATGCCATGATGTATACAAACAATATCAAAGCAATACTAGACAGAGATAAAACAACTTGCAAGTTAGAAAACAAAGGAAAATAGGTGAAGCTTTCAGCAAACAACTGAATTACTGAAAATAAAAGACAACCAAATGCAACCATGATAACTCTAAGATTAATATAACTCTACTGTTAACAATGCCAGAACAAGTAATGCAATTCATAGTTTTCAAAGGCAAACATCCAGGCCTTGCACACTACAACAGCACAAAAAAGTACTTTCTTTCCCCACCAAGACTTAATTGTCAAAATAACACCTAAGGGTTGACCAAATGGATGCTTCTCCCTTGGTTAATCACAGATAAAGTTCTATGAGTATATCAAGCATCATCTTCCTCACTTCAAAGAATCTAAATAAAGGTGTTGAGAGGTTGTCTCCTTGGGTGGGTGTGATGATGTAATTGGGGTGAGGTAGTATAATGCTCTTGTACCTTATCCCTCCCCTCTATTTCTTTGTTTCTCATCCTTGTTTCTTTTGTCTTTCTTTTCTCTTGTATCCCTTCTTTGTTTTCTTTTAATAAAGTTTTGTTACCGTTCAAAAAAAAAAAGAATCTAAAGGATAAAAATGAGTTACATATGGCCAAAAAATCCATAACGCAAGAAGGATAATGAAAAGCTATAGGGTTGAGGATACAAGTCAAACATCCTGACTTTAAGAAGGCTTCCAGAAACACACTTGCATAATAGCATTGCATCTCCAAAGGAAATGCCTAGAGACTGAAGGCACTGAAGGCACTGAAGACAGTTCACTCAAAAGTTTGACTCATCCAATACAGTGTAACATATGGTCATGAGATAAACACTCGACGACACAGGCGGTAATATTGTCAATGGATATTATGCACCTTCACAATCAAGTTCCTCATCCATCAACGATGTTTTAAACACAAAACAACCCTCTCAATTAAAAAAAAACCACTAATCTACAATTATTTCTATAGCTCAATTTCTACTTCATCCCTTTCGCCAAACTTTACATACACATCAATAAATGAAACTCAGAGGTTATAAGGAGAACATATTTCTACATATAGCTTCTATACGCCCTACTAAAGCAAGCATCTTCTGTGAGATGCAACTTTCATTGATTGAAAATGACTCCATCATCATGAATCATAATTGTTCTTTTGAAGAACAAAAGGATCACAACATCGTCAAATTTGAAGCTTCGGCAAGACATATAGTGCCCTCATTGTGTGAGTTCATCTTGATCTCACACCTAAAGGTGCACGAGAGACAGAGAGAGAGAGAGAACAAGGATTGTTTTAAGAGAAGTTATAGATAATTGCGGGGTCCGTAATTTTACTTTATCACCACAGTTTGGCGCCCAAATGGAATCAAGATGTCATAAAATTGGATTAGTTTCCAGAAAACGGTCATGTTGTTTACCAAATGTGCCCAAGAATGATTCTACCAAGTTATGACCAAAATACATGCAGGGTAAAGAATCATGATGAGATTATGTTCTCTGTAATTATTTTTTGATTTTATGCAATAAATTTTGAGCATTAGGAATAATGGACTAATTATTCAGAATAGGGCGCAGTTTCATCTATTTTGTAACCGCATAAAACAACTGTGAGAAAAAACAGACCTACAACTCTGATATCATATAGTATACTTTACCAATCAAGTATATGGAACTGAAGATGAGTAATGAACGCCCAATACCCCCTTTTGGGGGCATGAGTGCATGAGTTCAAGTTCTCAATGTAGCAAAAAAAAAAAAATGAAGCTTGTTTTTCACCCATGTCAGAAACATCGCTCATTGATTTTTGCACACTTGTCAATTGTTATAGTGTATTAATTACCCTTGTTAATGCTAATAAACCATACCACTATCTGTCAAAAGAAAGTAAATAGATAAACTTCATAAATGAGCAAAACCTTTTCATCATCCACCTAAGCATCATATATTCCTCACTGACAAGAGAACAGAAATCAGCTGAATCAATAAGAAACTCAGATGTGCAAGTTCTCTTTCTTACCTTATTACATGCCCCCATCACCCCCACCCTCCCACTATTAAAAAATGACACAAACAAATACAGAAGGGAGCTGGAACATGGTGAAAAATAAAAAACTTTCATAGGTTATGTCAGGACACCTAAAATCACTTGACTCAATTAGACCAGTATTTACATTTTTTTCTAGTTCATATGGCATATTGTAATTTTTTTTTTTATACTCATGTATTGTCCTTGCATACAAAATAAATTTACAAATTCACAGAAGTAAGATACAGCTAATCAACCCAAACAGTGTACGAAGTAAAAACTTCTAAAACGTTATCAAAAGCCGTAACCAAGGATATGCAAGTCGAAATAAGAAAAGAAATAAAGGATGCCAGATACATTTGACTCACTCTTGATGCCCACTGGAATGGAAGAGAACCCGACGGAGGACCACATCTCCAGATTCAGCTAAGTGCTCACTTATATAACTCAGAAATCGAACAGTAATTGCATTAGATGGGTCCGCAAACATCTTGTCAATTAATGGCTCAATCAGAATCCTCCAGTCATGAACCTATAATGTTTGAAAAGAAACAATTACTCTAAAACTAAATTAAAATATAAACAGATGGAAAATTATGAGTCTTCCTATGCAAGTTGATGGCCTGCCAATGAAAAGGAAAAGGCTGAAAAGAACATGGATGAAAGAAGTAGGGTTAGATCTGAAGAAACACAAACTGTCCCAGATTTGACCCAGGATAAATCGGAATGAAGAAATAAAATTCATGTAGCTAACCCCAACATAGTTGGGACAAGTCTCTGATGATGATATTAATGATAATAATAATGATGAAGAGATGGAAAACTATGAATTGATCTTTGCCGCCTCTCTAGATATTTATTTAAAAAAAATCATCTCTAGATAGTTATGCATAAACAGTTAACGTAATAGCAGTTAGAAGAGTTTCAAATTATAAAATGAAAATAAAAATAAGTATTGATCTTTGATATACATTATTCTTTTTATCAATAAAATTTTACTGTTATAAAAAAATCTTTGACGTACATCAATAGGTGGTGTTTTGCTATTTTTGTATATAATAGACATGCATGAATATCTTTCTCCCTTGCTGCTATACCAATTCATTTTTAGAATCAAAGCCCCAAGGAAGATCCAAGAAATCACCTGATGACATCAGCCACCCTCCCTTCTCACTACTATGCCAATCAGTTTTATCAGAGACCCAGGGAAGATCTGAGCACACTTAAGTTTTCAAGATATGGAAACAAAAAAAGGGGTTGGGGGGGGGGGGGGGGGGGGGGGACTGCAAACATCAGGGAGGTGGAGGCCAGTTCAGGCTGGTCCACCCAAGAGAGAAGGAGCTGGGATGGATTTCAGCCTGGTTTCCTTAAAAGTTTTTGCTGGTGTTATGTGGTATCCACTGATTGACCAGTGTGTATTGATCATTGATATGCATTGTGTTTTATTCAACCTGATTCCCAGTGTTCCTGATGAGTAAGAAAACTGTATTTTTCTTCAAAATTTAAGTCTACCTTTCATTTCACTCTCAATTCTCTCAACTACTTACGAACTCTTGTTTTGAGTGATTGATGCTCCTCAAATTTGTGCTCTTCAATTTAAATACACTCAATCCTGTTTGGCCTCTAATAGCGCTTCAAAGAATGTCAGGAATAGAAGATGATACAAGAAGCATCATAAAATTTGTAGACCTCCCCGATCTTTTATTTCATATTTTTTAATTTTTAATTTTTTTTGGGAAAGTTGAACATAAGTTTCCATAATCTACTAGAGACTACAGATCCCCTAATAATGATAGTAACCTAAACAAGGATTATCTACCACCAGTAGTGTGCTCACTTCAAATTTTTGAAATACTCCAACTATGCAATAAAGTATAATATCATTTTAGCCATATAGGTGGTTATGGGCTAAGGCAAATGGCCTAAACAATTATGGTACAGCTATGAAAAAGAAAACAAGGCACATGACTATGGCACATGGCATGCACACAAGCACACTCCTAAAAAATCTACTAGTGAAACTAGACCATACAGTTTCTGCCCATCTGGGGATCAGCTGTAATACGCGATCAGGATCAAATTTTGAGCCTGTAATAAAATAAGAGAAACATGAGTTAAAAACCAACAAAAATAAAGCGTTAGATGAAAATTACAGTGTCTTACGGAAGTAGAAATCAGATAATCGGTGACAGAGAGGAACAGTAACAGAATAGACACTGAATCCAGAATTAAATGGTCATAACCAGTATATTCTACATCTGTTTTTCTCATCATTTAAACTAAAGGCCTGTTTTGCTGCTGGACTGGCTGAAATGAAATAACTGATTCCAGAGTACATGAAATAATTTCACTAAAAAAGTCAATGATTTCAGCACTGGAGGTGAAAAGGATATTTTTGTAGAAGGGATAAAAGGAGCACCAGACAAGAAGCCACAAGAGAAGGAACATCCTGGTAAAAGGCCCGTGTAAACAGTCTCAAGTTGCTAGCCAATACACCCAAAATGCCTAGGCATTAAAGGTGTAGCAAACTAACTACTTAACCCCCCACCCAACTCTCCTCCTCGGGTGGGATACTGCCCTAACTCAAAGCAGAAGCCCACACAAAATGCGCGAGATGAGGCCCCTTTTTCGCCCTGTGCGGTTTTGAACCTGGGACGTGTTGGCTGTGATACTATCTCAAATTGCTAAACAATATACCCAAAATGCCTATGTGTTAATGGTGAAGCAAACTAACTACTTAACAAACAGATGTTCAGTCAATTTCGGTGTAGCCTCACAGGCCCTCTGAATATTCAATGAAATTCTGCACAAACTTAAGATGACTATGATATATATATATATATGGGGAGTATTCTCGTGCATCCATCCCTCACCAAGACACTGACATGGGTGAATATTAACCATCGGATTGGGCCCTTCATCTAATGGATGTGGAAGGTTGTTTCATAAGGGTTCAAAAAGTAAAGTGCATAAATGAGAACAGAGACAACTGCCCTCTCAAAATTTTTCGTTTCCCTCCTAGACCAAGCAACAGGAAAGTGGAGAAATGCACTGCCAACCTCTCCTTCCTTCTGCTCATTCGAAAGTGGGCATGGGAAAAATGCAAAGAAACACCATGGAATATGAAAAGTCCAACCTCTTCCCTTTTTTCTCCTCTACCAACTGAACACCATGGAGATCATCAACATCGTTTTGTTCTATTTTACGGCTCAATCTCTCTTTCCCCTCATTCGACTGATGCTCATGGATGTGATGGTCAACCTCGACCTACACCTACAGTTCTCGCTCCAAGTCCCATGCCTGCATCCTCTTCACCACATACTGAAAACAGCCCGATCCATGACACAAGTCTCTCTCTTGTGCGACCCTTCTACCAAGCAAACCCTAAAACCACTAATTTCCTTTTTCCTAATTCATAAACTAGGAATCCTAAAATCCCCAATTTCTTTTTCCCTAAATCATAATTTATTGCTTTTCATCCAGGTTTGATTCTTTCTTTTCCCGCAATATCATCTTTCTGATAAAACTGTAATCTCATAAATTCTAACATGTGATTTTCCTTACATGTATTTTGTAGGGATTGGATCTTTGAATGCCACTGCACCTGGAACACATACCTTCTAATTATGTGGCTTTGTTGCCATTCATTTCGATTGGAAGTTGGATGGCGGTGGGTTGTCATATGAATGCAAGTTGGACTTCTGGTAGTTGATGTTAACCATTGTATTTTGCTGGGTGTTAAATTTTGAAGTTGGTTGTTGGATGAAGTAATTTTTTTGCATAACAATGGTGGAATTGAAAAAGTTGGTGCTGTGTGACAAATTCAGAAAAGGGGGATGTTGGAAGGGACAAATTCAGAAATGAAGGACGTTGGATGGTGTGTATGTTGCTGGCGCAGTCACGATCTACAATCGAGAAAAATAGATCAATCTCTCGAAGAATTAATCGAATCCACAATGGATTCCTTGCCCTAATGCACAAACATAACCACGAAACACACCACAATTGAGGGGAAAACCAATCTGAATATTATTAATTATCAAAAGCATGATCAACTACATTGAGGCCTCTCTTATTTATAGGATAATAAACCTACTTCTTGGCAAACAAGACTTGCTAATATTAGAATAAGCCTAAATAAAATAAGAATTGACTAATATTAATTATAATCAAACTAAACTACTTATAATATCCCTAAATAACTAGGTATCCAATTCGGCTTATCGACAAGGCCCAACGGGTTGGCCGGCTTATGGTCTGGCCGGCATCAGTTGTGTATGACTACTTCAAAAAATGTTGGATGCTGTGTATGACATCCAGAAATTGAATGAGATTCCAATAAAATATTTGAGCATTATAATATTGAATCTGAATTGTTTTCTGAATTTATATGGGTTCTAGAATGATGGATGTGTTTCCAGAATTAAGGCAGTTGAATGTTGAATGGAGGATGGTGGAATGATTTTTTTTTCCTCATTGAAACCTGAAGTATAAATCTGAAATGTTCTTAATGGATGTAAATTTGAATGTGCAATATAATAGGTGTAAATTTGAATGTGTAATCTGATAGGTGTCTCAATATTCCTGAATGTTGTAAATCAGAACTTCCCATTCAAGTGCTATAGCCTTTCAAGATTGAAGGTGTTTTGAGGCTTCCAGGATCCACATCTCAGTAGGGATATAACATTCAATGCATTCCTCTTACTAGATTTTGTCTTCACCGTTTCTGGAGGGAATAGTTGCATCATATGTAACAATAACTTTAGTTTACTCCAACGAGGAAGAGTGAGTGTAGCAGACAGTGAGCATTTGGTCTCCACTATCTCAAGTGCATGCTTGCAATGCGGCATTTGACTCTTTATAAGGCATATGATAAAAACAGAGAGTACAAAGGAAAAGAAGATGGAAGCACCAACCTAAATTTAGCTGAAAGAAATGAAAAGGATAGATGATGGAAAAGATATCCTGACACCAAACACACCCAAGGTTGACATCAAAGCCTGTCTAGGACTAAACCCATGGCTTTACCTAGATCCTAACTTCGTTCTGAAGTCAGTTGTAAGTTGTAAATATGATTAACTATGACTGCTCATGTGTAGTTGGTTATGGCAAACAACAGTGTGATGGGTTACTCGGATTATCCAAATGCATAGTTCTCATTTATGTGTTTACTGAGTCAGCCAGATGCTTTTCTACAAGGATCAAAGAGGCTCTGGTGCTTAAATTTTGTACTGGCTGAAACCATTATGTACATATATATATATATATATATTCCCACACCGACATTTGGGAACTATTTCAAAACTTGAAGAACTGGTTAATGACATTTTGTCAAATTTGATCATTAAAAAAAAGCCATCATTAAAGAGATTCATCAGCTTAATACATATGAGCTTAGATAGCTACACAACTGAGATGACTTTTGAGATGAATAAAAAACAACAGATTAAAAAAATATCTGTAGGTTGACTCTCTTTGAACCCAAGCACCCATTAAAATTTCTATAGGGTTACAACATGTTGGCTTCTCTAAATCTTGCCCAATTCAATTTTTGTAGGGCTTATTATTTTGAACCCATGAAGCAGTGAAAAAAAGCCACGAATCTTTAAAAAAAAACACTGAAGGTAATCATTCTCTGAATCTTAATTTCCGTAGGGCTTCTTCCTTTGAAGCCATGAGGCAAAAAACAAAAAAGAAAAAAAAAAGGCCACGTATCAAACAAAAATATATTTGTAGGTCCTCCTTCGAATCTTGCACATTATCAAACAAAAAAGAATAGCAGGTCCTTCTATGAATCTTGCTCATTAAAGGATGCAAATCTTTGAATCTTGCCCATTACAATTTCTGTAGAGCTCTTTCTTTGAACCCATGAAGCAGAAAAAACTAAAGTAAACAGAGCATTCTTTCTGTAGGGTTACAACAAGAGAAGGAAGAAGGCATGCTGGAGATTGGCACAAAAAGGAAAAGCAACTTACACAAGACAATAGAAAGAAGGAAGGAAGAAGGCATGCAAGGACATGAAGTTAATAGAATCAGCAGGTGTATGAAACTTGGTTCCTTATTTTGAGAAAATAAAAAAAAAAGGGATGCCGGGTACTTTTTCGTTTTGAAATGAATGAAAATTTGAAAAGTGGGCAGGCTCCAAACTTTTCCACTCCTTTGCCCAACTTGCTGATGTCATCCCTCACTTTTTCAAGCCTAACATCAGTGTGTGTTCCTAACCAAAATGGTGAGGGATGGATGCATGAGAATACTCCCCTATTTTATATATAAATATATATATATATAATTAGAGAAGATTATAACACAGGTGAAAGCTCTACCTGCTTGTGATGTCTTAGAGGAAGAATGAGCACCTATTTGCTGTGGAGATTTTTGAAGCTCTGGGCTCTGACTGAGGTTGCTGTAAATGTAGAGAAAGTTCTGTGCAATTGTTAACATAAAATACGAACCAAAGAATAAAAGGGGAAAAACTGAAAAAAATCTCCGATTCAAGCAAACTTTCAGCAATTACAATTTGGAACAGTTGGATACCTATAACTAGAGGTTTTGAAGAAAAAGATAATAACCTGAGACAGTGGAGCAGCATTAATATCAAATCAACTTTCTGGTTATGACGCTGGAGCAAAGCCAGAATGGCATCACTGGCAGGCGACTGGACTCGGTCATCCAATGAATACACAAGACGAATAAGTGCAGGTAAAACTAAATGAGGATCTAAAACAGCAAGAAAACCAGATATTAAAGAACTGCATGACGCACATTAGTAACAGAATATATATACTCATTATAGTATTATACAAATAGCAATATCATAACACGGAGAATGGAAAAAACCAAAACAATTTACATTGAGGTGTGATGTGTTGATATTTGCATAGTTACTCTACCCCAAATTTACAGGGTCTACTACAGAAAAATGAATCATAGAATACAGAAAGATACGGCAGAGCTACGGTTTCAGCTATAATCTGCTGCTGTTCAAATTATTTAGAAATTACAGCATAGAAGAAAGATGTAAAACACATTATACTTCATATTAATGCTTTCCTTTACAATAAATACTTCATATTATTGGATGCTATATAAATAAAAATAGTAACATATATGTTTGTGTGTGTGTGTGTGTGATAGAGAGAGAGAGAGAGAGAGAGAGAGAGAGATGGTAACTGCATATCTTTTTTCAATAATTTTATAGAACAAAACCGCAATATCCCCTGCATTTTTCCCATTCACAACACTATTTCAATATAGTTTCAGCTTCAAAAAATATGAAATGAAATTGTGCCTATGTACCAGGGAAAGCGTACCCATGTACCAGGGAAACCCCAATGCCGCCTGTCTTAGGAACTTAGGATGACTTCAAATACAGGTGCAGGTATCCACCCATGTCATATTTAGACCAGCACAAGTTGCAAAATCCAGTTGCTTCCAACAGCTGCTAAAAGATATTCCCCAAGCCCCAAAAACCAAAAAAAGAGGGGGAAAAAGCACATCTCCAAATCAAGACAAAACTGCTTATACTGAAAGGAGTTATATAATTTCTAGTCCAAGCACCCACAGGTGACTAGCTGGCCTTGGTAGCCTGGGATGATTTCCAATGTATAGTAAGGACTAAACACAAAAAAATTCAGTAGTGAGCAATTGCCAGGAACAGGTAGGAGACATGGTATTGAAACAGATCATTGTAATTTAGATGGATGGATGGCGGAGACAATAGAACCAGGTCCCAACTGTGGTTGAGCACATGATTCAAAGCAATATAACGTGACAAACCCACAGATGGTA
This sequence comes from Sextonia rubra, assembly GCA_037013555.1. NCBI lineage: Eukaryota > Viridiplantae > Streptophyta > Magnoliopsida > Laurales > Lauraceae > Sextonia > Sextonia rubra. Next base: position 13,935,989 of record JASUAD010000001.1, on the reverse strand, counting down.
GAGGGCAAATAAACGAATTCAACAGCAAGACATTGCCTAGAGCAGGTTGGAGACACCATATTGAAAAAAGAATATTGTAATTTAGATAGACAGGTGGCAGGGAAACAATAGAAGCAGGTCCCAACTGTGGTTGACCACATGATTTAAAGCAACATAACATGACTAACCCAAGGATGGTAAAAAGCAAGTCCAAAATTGTCTTCAACAGAAGAGTAAAACAACTGCCAGAATCAAGTTGAAAGTAAATTAAAACGTGCTTTTTTTTTAAGGGTAAGTGATGTGATTTGAGTGGTATCAAGTGAGAAGAGTATATAATATGATATGGTTTGATTATCTCAATATTATCCTGTTATCTGGTTGAACCCGATTAGGAATCCTTACAAGATGATTCTCTCTTCCTTGTATCCATAAATACATCATTATCCACTTAATGAAAGATATAACAGTTTTATAAAATTATCTTTCTAGTTTACAAGATACAGTAAGAAAATGTATGGATATCACTAAAAATAGAAATAATAGAAGTGTTATTCAATTTCTGCCTACAACATGGTATGTATCAAACCCCATCATTACCTCTTTTTTTTTCTTTAACCCTGGTGTGGACCCCAAATTTTTAATCCAAACCATTCGAATTTTTTCTTGACCCCTTTAAGACATTAGTTTCATGCCTTAAATCTTCATAGATTTTGAGATATGTGAAAATTTTACATTATGTAAGTTGACCTCTCCAATGTTCACTAATAAGAAAATCATGCTTCCCAACAAACATTGCATTGTGTTTCACACGAGTAAATTTTACATATATATTTAACTTTTACATATGAACATCCCAATTTCATAATCCATGAATAAAAGACAAACAGCCCCTAAGGGGTGCTTTGTTTGCACTCATTTACATATGAAAGTGATGCGCATGAATAATGGTTACGCATCATTATGATGCATTAATAAGGTGTAAAAAATGGTGTAAATGAGGCCATTTTCAGCCTCTCAATTACATGCCTGAAAAGTTGGTAAAATGTTACATATGTTACCATAGCCAGGCGGTGGTACAGGTTGGAACACCCTGAGAGGTTGTGGGTTCAAACCTCATCAACTGCATTTGTTTCACTTTTATGGCCTCCAAAATCATGATCCAAGCCATCATTCTTCATTATAGGGCTAAAAATCCTAAGAAGTTTAATTCCCACCTTAAATCTATTTCGAGAAATCTATGAAAAATGTCCAAAAAACACAACCTATATATATAATTTTCTGCACTTCTATAGGCGCCCGAAACTTTATCGGAACCATTTAATATGCCCTTATTAATGATAAGCATCAAAACTTTTAGCCTCATCTTTTAAATCTTCATGGACTCGCGGAAATTTGAGACAAATGTCCACAGAGTTGAAACACATCTAAAACCATTTGATGTACTTAGTTACTCTGAAAATGCTGGTTTTGACAAACGTGGTAATGTCCTTCACACGTAACATTTGCATATGTAAAACCCATTTTCCTATCCAATGCATGAAAGGCAAACAACCCCTAAGCATTTAAATGCTTATCAATAGTAGAAGGTTTGAAATCAACGAACCGATCTCCGAGAATATATTGGACACTCGTACACGAATAGCAGGATCTTCATCTCCAAGGCGATCAAGCATGTGTTGAGCTATGTCTTCTCTGCAGTGAGTGAGCAAATAAGAACCATAAAAGGTTAATAAAAGAAAGAAAGAAACTAGATGAAAGTGGATTGCAATGGAAACAATAACAGTAGACAATATCAGAAACTAACTCATACCTTACTGAAAGAGGAAATGCATTTTCAGAATCAGAAGACATATGGATGAGTTCCAAAATAACATCAATGGCATTCCACCTCTGGCAATGGTTTCCAGAATCAAGACGTATGAAAATTTCTTTAAGACATTGGCCATCTGGATTTCTAGTGAGCAATATATTAGTCAAGTTACAATAACAAGTGTGAAGGTGCCAGACACGAAATAAAACGAAAAAAATAGAGATTTAGGTTCCCGAAGAAGGATACAAAAAACAAAATTCTGCAGTGAGCAACACAACAGCTCTAGCGATGGAATCTCTTTCATCTAGTAGGTTGAGCAACAATGGAAACACTGAGTCCATCTGATGCAAATCAAGATGACTGCCTTCAATTGAAGGAAAGTTCGTTTTGAAGATGAGAGCCCTTAAGATGCTCACAGCACCATCTATCACATCTTCGTCCGTGCAGTGAAGCTTCACATCAAAGGACACAACCATTAAAAGCAAACACCTCGATTCAAACATACATGAATTATATAAATAAATCAAAATGCACAAGGATAACTTCCACTCAAATAATCAAATTACAGATTGCAATGATATATATTACAAGATACTGTATTCATAGATTCTAATGTGATGCACATTGCACAATTGCTGAAAACTGAAAATCAAAACCAACCCTAATCTCCAAATAAACAAGAACAATAATTAATTCGTAATTCAGAAGGGCAGGCCTAACACATAATAAAACCTTAAAAAACAAAAGACTAACAGCTTTTAGGGATCCTGTCAGGTTGACCGACTTCGGGTGCAGGTTGGGTACATCTAACCTGCCTGACAAAGAGGTCCTCTCTCATGCAGGTTGGGTACAGCTGACCTGTCTGACAAAGAGGTCCTCTCCCTCTCCCTCTCCCTCTCCCTCCCTCCCTCCCTCCCTCCCTCCCTCCCTTCAGAAAACAATAATATTAGTGGTAGTAGTAGTAGTAGTAACAATAGTAGTAGTAATTTCAGCTCAACTTGGCATGACCTGTTTGCCAGTCTGAGCATGAACATGAAACTGGAAATTATCATTACAGCAAGCTTTCCAATGACTAGCCGCATTCACAGGAAAGATTACATTTAGCAGCATCAAAATTATTGTTCACAGCCAGTGAGAACCAAATCTGGAGAAAAGCTTTAGTAGAACTTGATAATGTAGTGATTGGGAGCAAGGAAATAAGGGATTGAGACTAACATGAATCTTAAGAAAAAAAAACCAAGAGGCTTACCAATCAAAAATGACAACTTGAAGGTGCAGTACCCGAAGTAGACCAAGCCCATCCCATGCAAATGGAAACTATCACAATACCATTGACATCCTCCACAATCATATACAATGCACAAGTTTCAAGTTCTTTAGGTTGAAGAAACCAGTAGATTCTAATATTCTCATGCCTCAACCAAAAGAATAAAGCCTACAAACTTCCACTAAAAGAATTTCATGAAACAACATCAAGATGCCCAGCAAATAAGTCCTATTTTATGAAAATTTAAATTTAGTAGAAAAGGTATAATTGTTTTCATATATTTCAAAACAATAATCCACCACATGTATGTATATAGCAAATGGCGATATAGAAACCCTTTTTTGGGGAACAAAGAAAAGCTAAACAAAATTCATTTTCGAACAAGTGACTCCATCATAAGATTCTGATAGGTGAAACTAATGCGAAGCTACCCACCAGTGATAACAAAAAGTTTGACATCTGCAGTCCACTTTCAGATACTGCATTTTCAAATTGCTTCTTGTCAAGGCGTCCCACCAGAAGGGAAATGCAATTCAGAAAGAACTTTATGGTTTCCACACCATGACTCATATTCCCAGGATGCTTAGCTGTGTCATTTTCAGTGTAAAACTGCACTTCAAAATACTTTTTGTCAATAGGAGAACAATCCCAGAGCAAACACAAAATTCACCCAAATTTGCACATGATACCAAAGAAAATTTTAAGTAAAACCAAAAGAAGTATTACAGTGATTAGCTTTTTCCTTTCATAGATTAGCATAACTTTGATACTTTCATGATGACATTTTTGTTATCTCTAGAAATAGTAATAATGAGGATGCAGAATTTAAACTTCTAATCCAGTTATATGATGGCTTCACATTACCACAGTTGACATTTTAAGCAAAGAAAATCTGTGGGATCTAAATGCAAATGTGTGTGAAAAATCGGAATCAGAATGTGCAAATATATATAAGATGAATTTTAACCCAAGTCAGAAAAGCAATTTGAGATACGATAGTGGTAATTTTGTAAGAAGAAATCAACACTAAAGATACATCATACAAAGGCAGTACAGAGAGAAGACAGAACTCAGGCATCAAAAACCAATGCCACCATGCTTTAAAAATTGGTTAAAACAGTGTCGTACTGCCCAATGCATAAAGGTTTTGGCCATGACCAATGTTGATTTTTTTGTGTTCAGATTGGAAAAAAAATGCATGGAATTCTATTATCAATATCATCTATGTTAAACTTAATTATTTTATTTACATCTGAAACACCCTCATGCAACTGCAATGCAAGATTCACATATTTTCCATATTCTTTTTTTTTATGTTTGGACCACTGGTTATATGAGTGATACTTTTGACTTGAGGACCTAGCAATTGAGCCCTAGGCACATGTGCGGTACTAAGGTGCAGCCCGCTCAGCCAAGAGTGTGTTGGCATATTCTAAATTTTATTAAAATCTTTCCTTCATTGAGAAATGCTCAAGAGCAAAGACGAGTGGGATTACACTTATGAGTCACTAGAAGTTGTACCACCTATAGTGGGATTACACTTACGAGTCACTACGAAACTATGGGAGAGAGTAATAGATCAAAGACTTAGACAACAAACTAAAATATCTGAAAATCAATTTAGTTTCATACCAAAGAAGTCAACTATGGAAGCTATCTTCTTACGTAGAAAATTAATAGAAAAATACCAAGAGAAGCGGAAAAATCTCCATATGGCCTTCCTAAAAGGATGGGGAATTCCAACCCAACCTTCCATAAGGCAGGACCCCCCCTGAATTGAACACAAGGTCTCGTGATGAAGGCACTGATCTGCTTTTCATGCACCTTGTCTTCCGTAGGTGAAAAGAACACTTTATAATTACATAAAACATATATATAATACCAAATCCACATGAAACGGGCTCGAGCGAAGCCAAGCCAACCAGGCACTAGCTTTGCGCTTGTGTGCAAATCAAGCTTGATACAACTCAGCCTGATCAGCACACAAGCCAAGCTCGGGATAGAGCCTAGTAGAATCAAGTAGAGATGGCTTGGCTTGTTCACATTTCCAGGACCATCGTTAGACAGCCGCATGAATGGATGAAAATCAACAAGAAATGGACCACCATTATAAACCATCAAGAAGGGAGAATCCATAAGTGACAACTATTCATGCGCATTACTAATTAGATGAGGCAGCATTTTCACTTGCTTTAGAAAACATTTTCTGAACTTATTAATATTATGCCTAATTTCGTTAAGTTCTCCTTTCAAAAAAAATAATAATTATAGTTTTCTTAGTTCTTTATCAGTGATTTACCATAACCGAGATATGTATAACATGTCAGCTTGAACTTGAAGCACTTTCTTGGTAGTAATCAACATATAATCTATGATGCATAGATACTTCAAAATGGCCAACATGTTATTTCTACTTCACTTTTTTATGTGTAAAATCTGTGTCCTTACCGTGTCCATAGCATATACTTGCCGTATCCACACCGTAGCTGGGCATCATAGCATATAATTATAAAAAAAAGGACCACTTCTACAGTATTTGTTACTTTTTTGTTCTGTGAATGAGAGGAAAAAACATCTAAATGGTCCAGTTCAGTTTTCCTTCAGACATCCCATACACCAGTTCTATAGCTATTAGCTAGTCAGGGTCATTGTACTCAAAATTCACAACAATAACAAAACTGAGGCTAGTAATGTAACCTGGATGGCAGAAATATACTGGTCCAAAAGTTCCATGTAATTCTGAGAAAATCTAGGATCTTCTAGACGCAAGAGCATCACAAAATGCTTCCAACAAGAATAAAGCAGCATAACTCCCGCATTCAGTGTACCACCTGTTTCAAAAATATTAACAATGGTTCAGTAGTAAGAATAAACATAAAACTGCATAGAATAGATGAATAGTAATAAGCAAACTGATAAAAAACTTTTACTTGTAAGGAACTGAGAACAGGACCTGCCTCATCCTTAAGGGAACCATACTGCCTTCTTATGTCCTGCAACCACTTGAGTACCAACTCCAACCCTTTCGCATGTAAAGGTCGGCTTTTTCTGCTCCACTGAGACAAATTAGTAGCATAAATTTTAATAAGAAAAACATGAGAAAGATGGGGAGACAAAGGATAGAAATCAAGAAGAGACTTGGTGTATGCAGGAGATTTACATCTGTCTGTCGTTATCCCTAACCAGTCCTGAACCAGGGCAAGTTATATTCATTATGATGAACCATGAATCATGATCAAAGAGAATTTTTTTCTTCTGAATGGTGATTAAAGATATACATTACAACAAGATTTCTACAACATATGGTACACTGCCAGATCGTGTGCCCCTAGATTGTCTCCTCCAAAAATATCATGGTCTTCCTAGTAAGACATCCTTTGTACTTATATTCATTGACTGTACGCCTCAACCTTTCAAAAATTGGTCTCGTGGGGGAATGTTGGTCACCCTCATGTACTAAACACAGCCGAGTTGCAGAGGACTTGCTGAGTTGGACTAGGAGCGGTTCTTACCCTAGAGCCCAATAACCTTTAAAACATATGAAAAAACTAAAAACAAAATCTATATACATATTTATGGGGTATATATATATACCCCAAGTTTTGGTCAGATTCAAATTTACCGGACCATTGGATCAACTGTACACCAATCCAAATGGAATGAATATGTGAGCCACGGATGGAAGGGTTAAGAACATGTGATTGGGAAAAAACTTGATATGTGGGGTGGTCTCACATGGATCTTTCCATCCCCCCAGCCTCATCCATTTGTGGGGTCCACAGTGAGCCCCATGGAGTGTGCACAAAAAGTCCATAATGGACGGATGCACAGGAAGAGGCCCCATATGGGAGAATCTTCATACACATCTGTCCCTCACCATTTTTTTTTTTTGAGAACTCCAGGTGGGGCTCATCTATCACTCAATCCAAACCTTACAACCCACAGGGGACCTCCTGATAGGCATATGCCCCAAGTTTTGGTCAGATCCGAATTTACTGGACTGTTGAATCGACTATACACCGATCCGAATGGAATGGACATGTGGGCCACGAATAAAGGGATTACGGACATGTGATTGGGGCCAAACTTGATATGTGAGGTGGTCTCGCATGGATCTTTCTATCCACCCTAGTCTCATCCCTTAGTGGGGTCCACAATAAGCCCCAATAAAGGAGTGTACACGAAAAGTCCATGAGGGATGGCTGCACAGGAAGAGGCCCCATATATATAATTTCTACAAATAGAGCATTATAAAACTTACATTATTTTTTAATTTATTAATAATAAATGTAATAAGTAATAGCCACCCACAGTTATATTTCATTCAATCAGATGAATAGTACCTCCAAATTCTCCCACGATTTTAGGCAACAAGAATTTGTAAAATAAGTGAGTTTTGGACCCAAAAACCATAGAATGGCCAATTAGGTGACTAGGGTGGCTAGAGTACTTGACCAAGCACATTGGGACAAGTATAAAAACATGGAGTATCCAGAAAAATGCACACAAGCCAGAGGTCCCCATCACAAAAAAATAACATATTCAAGAGCACCAATCAAAAGATACTACATATCAATTTGGAGGTCATTAAATAGACGGATAAAAGTAGAATGGCCATCCGTCCAAAGAGAGGGAAAATCTTGTTTTTAAATTCTTCCAAATAACATGAATTGATGTAAAAGAGGCTAACTTCCGGGCACTCAGAAGCAATAATATCAGGATCACAATTTTTGTGATTCAAGGTTACTAGGTCATAAATCAAGGTTCACAAGCCACCTTTACCACCATGAATAATATCTCAGTTCATTAAGCTAGAATGAGATACTTGATAATGATCTTATCGAATTTGTTCAAGTAAGTGGTTGACTAGACCCAGTTTGTTGATTCTAGCTCACTTGTCCACTAGCCCTGGTGCACTGGGTTTAATAGTTCTAATTCACTGATTCTGGTTCTTTACTTTTGATCATTTAATTAGCTTGTTTCAAGCTACTTGAGTAGAGACTGTAAATAGTTGAAATTGAAAAAATTGATTTATTTCAAATTTGATCATGAAATATGAAAAATTAGGATAAATTAGGAGAAAGAAGAAGAAAGCAAAAATAGAAGAAAACAGAAGAACCGGAGAAGGAATGTGAAGTCAACCTAACTAGGGTTTTGGGCATGCAGAAGTGTGATGACCCCATCAAAATCATGCCCATAGCCACACAACCACACATGTTTCCTACACTCGTGGTCAAACATCATATAAATATCCTTTCACAAGGACCCAAGTCTGATATTGTATAGGTACCATATTTCGGAGATTTTGTCCACTTTTTCTTTTTTTGGTAGATTGCCCACTGTTGATTCAATTGTAATTATGTGTAATTCCTAATTATAGCCATCATTTGGCATCTTGCAGAGTATACATAGTACATACATACAAATATATGTGTGTGTACATGGCTGATCCAAAGAAGGAACACAAGCTTCACAGCAATCAACAGTTGAACAAGATATTCACATTCGATTTGATCAGTGAATGGACAAGAGAGTCTTTGCTTTTATAGCATGAACAGAAATACAATCCAGAAATGGGAAGTGAAAGAGAAAATGTGATCAGTGAATGGAAGAGTTGGCTTGGGGGGGGGGGGGGGGGGGGGGGGGGGGGGTGGGCGGCGGTGTGGCGCGGCGGTTTGTGTTGTTTATCAATTTTCAAAAGATTAAACTGCGTGAAATCTTCATCTAAAAATTCTGTTGTTAAAAACATGTTTCCTCCCCCAACACCATTCTAATCAAGTAGCCTAAAATTACCATGTACTGACAGCTCTTTGTTTCAATTACAACACACCGCGCCCCCCCCCCCCCCAACCAACCCCTTCTTCTTCTCTCTTTTTCCACTTTTTACAATAATGAAGAATAAAACAATTCTCAATTGTAAAATTTTCATCAAGCAGCCAAGTGGGTTTGCTTTTATAAGATGAAAAGAAATACACTCCACAAATTGAAGGAGACAAACAAAATATAACTTGTAAATGGAGATTAAAAGGAGGAAGAAGCAGAAAAAAGTTCTAGGTTCAGGACATACAGCCTGAAGTTTTTGCACAAGAATAATAAGTTCAGCCAAATGATCCCAAAGCAAGCACTCCATTTCCATGCCGCCCAAGACTTTGGATGATCCACTAGTTTTCTCCTTGCTTTCAGAAGGAACAAAGGTGATTAACGGGTTTGATGCATTTAAGTCAGGTGACTTTTTTCTACCATTTGAAACTTTTGAAAGGGATGCCTTTCTTGTTAATGCTTCAGTGAAAGCAACAGTACAGTCTGCTGCAGATAAAGAAAGACGAGTTGGCAATTCAAAACCATCCTGCACAGTGCTACAATTTCAAACTGTCACTAGGCAAGCAAAAGTCCTTAGAAGCAACACAAAATAGCACATCTTACGAATAAAATAAATAAATAAATATTCAAAAAAAAAACTCAGAAAGATCTTTCTGACACTTAATCAATGTAAAATAGTGCCCGACCATTAGAACCCATATGAACAATGTTTCACAACTTGACTTAATATATAATCATACATTAAATACCCAACAAATGAAAACAAAGCGACAAAGTTAAACAAAAATCAACAAACATATTAAATTTGGTTGTCGAAAGAGCAAGACAGTTTAACAGTATTGAGACATCACTGCTACTTCCGCTGAGCGACAATAAGATGTGTCATCAATGTTAACTGGACTTGGAACAGGCGGCTTATCTGCCGCACAAGACAAATACTCACCAATGGCATAAAAAGAAGAGAGCAACTCGGTTCCTACATTAAAGTTTCCCCTAAAGGCACAAATGAATGGCTCAAAATTTCTATAACCATTTCATCCAGTTATTCGTTAATGGCACCAAATGTATCATGTTTAGATTCAAATTTCTTTTCCATTTTTATCTTGTATGTAGTCATTTTCCGCTTCATTAAAAGCAGAATTCATGCATAACTTCTTTCCACAAGTGGCTGCCCCCAAATTAATTTCCAAAAACTGACAGCTATTATTACTGAAAACAGAAATGAATAAAATATAATTTTACAAAATAGATTACCTCCCATCACATATGATAGATGAAAGATGCGACATTGACCGGGAGAGAATCTTCAACAAGGCATAGTGCTTTTCTTGTTTGCCTACAGTTTAAAAAATAATAACAATATGAAACAAGATATATCATGACATGTTTCCAGCCGAGCAAACGCATTATGAAATGAAGTAAATGTGTATGACACATGCACGAGTGTGCACATGCCCACACAAATAGCCACATGGTGTGCGCGCACACACATGCACATTCACACACAATAGCATATTCACATATATTCCATGCTAAAGGAAAAGGAAGCAGGAAAAAGAAATGTATGCCGCAACTCTGCATGTTTAATAGTAAATTTGCATGGATGAATTTGCCTTAAGAAAGAAAAATCAACTCAACCAAAAAAAAAAAAAAATCTCATGCCTTACCTGAATCTGATGATTGATCCATGTTCAACCCATGATCTAGAAGACCTCGAATTAAGGTGCACCAGCCAAGGGCAATGTAGTGATCCTCCTTTCTCACAATAATTTCTAGCAAAGCACTTGAAAGATGTTGGAAAACAAGCTCGTCTTGAAAGAGCCACATAAGTAACTTTAGCACCTGTTTGCCGCGTTTTGAACCCTTTGACTTCACCGACTACAAGAATGGTATAAAACCATTAATAAATTTTTTTTTTCCTTCTTCGTAGTAATGGCAAATGCGATATGCACAAATTGCAAACAGAAACAATAGGTTTAAAGCCAATATCCGTCTGCTCTTATGTGAAATAACTTTAGGTTCACAGCTATAATTAGATCGAAAGGTATGAATGGAAGTTGAAAGTTAGTTTATTTGAGCATATGGACAGTGTTCCAAAGGAAAGCACTTCCTGTGTCTGACATCCTACTAAGAAAAGTACCAACTGATCAAAGTTGACTGTCGTGACACAACAATGCAAAGAACTATTAAACTTAGAAATAGAAGACTAGCGAAAGCAGCAGCAGCAATAGCCCTCCCCTAAATGCAATGCAATTTCTGGTACATTCAAACACACCTTTTTTTTTACTTCTTACCAGAGAGAGAGAGAGAGAGAGAGAGAGTGAGTGAGAGAGAAAATTTTGGGCTTTTCCACACCACCAACAACAGGAAATTCGGGTTTTACCTTAATTAGAACTACAATTAGCTTGATTACCGAGCAACAAAGTTCCAAAGATGAAAACAAGGGAGGATAAAGAGGAAAATCAACAGCTAAAAATTTCCTCACATTTTCAATCAGAGGAATTAGAATCTGATCCAATGGCTCCTCCTTATCAATCGCATCCCTAGCGTACCTTTGGATGTAACGCAGAGAATCATCCAACAAAACTGCTATCAATCAATGAGACGAACAGCCAGTTACGCTCATGAACATATATATATATCCACAAATACATCGCAGAAAGGGAATGACAGGAGTAAAAACATCAGTAGGAAGAAACCTCCGGAACTTCTCTGCGGAGCGGAAGAGATGCTGCGAGAAATGGCTGCTTCGAGATGCCTGGAGCGAGAATCGAGCAGAGAATTCATCACACGGCCCAGAGGAGTAGTACAGACATGGCCGGATTTCCATATGTGTTCTTCTTCCATTCTTGCTAGGGTTTGGTTTGATTTGGTTTGGTTTCTCTCGCGAGGGAGAATTGCAGCCTTACTAGGGTTCTAGAACTGGCGTTTTCCTCTGAATTTGAAAGAGACGAAGACACACCCGGACTATTTGGGAAATGTATAAGCTTCTCGTCTGATATGTGCCGCCGTAAGTTCGATGAAAATGGGTGTCGCCCCGTGAAAATGGGTTTGATTTAGTGCGGTTGCTGGGTCCGAGCTCTGAGGTAGATATGCGGGTTTGAAATTTTTGGCTCGAGTCCAGTTCGGATTGTGGATGGCCCATGCTTGCATATGGCCAATGTGTGCGTGTTTTTTTTATTGTTTACATGTCGACGGGCACTTGGACATACGTGGTTTTCTTAGCATCATTTTTAAAGAAAAAGACTACTATATATCTATTCCTCACCTTCTAATGAGAGACAATTCCTTTGTTAGATTTAGGAGAGTTAAAAAAGTGTCATGAGTGTGATGATTTTATCTTTTTACACATCAACACTTTCTACATATAAAAATATCCCTCACCACAAGGTGAGTAATAGATGTATAATAGTTTTGTCTATTTTTAAAAACTCAGTCACCTAAAAGGTCTTGAAGTCAAATGTCAAAGTGAATTTCAATCCCTTTGCATTTTGGTGGAATTCAAATAATTTTCAAACCTAAATTCTAGTAAATAAATAAGTCATACATCTCCCACTGAGTCCCAAGGGATAAAAATGAAAAAACAAGGTTTCACCAACTATTTCAAAAAAAAAATTCATTGGTAAATGGAATCTGTAGTAAATAAAAAAATATTCTGATTCTTCATGTAATTCATTGTTGAAATTATTTGGTGTGATGCATTTTATTTATTAAAAAAATCGATCGATTTTTTTAAATAGAGAGGATTTTAATTTCATAGACACGACATATGTGACGATGAATGCTCTCACTACACAACTTCAAGATAAAATGCAATGAAATTTAAAATACCGAAGTGTCAACTTGTTCTAGTAAATATATCTCTTTCTCATTACAAAAGCCTAACCCCTACCTCCCACCCTCTTTCTCTTTTTGCACTTTTTTTTTTCTACTTTCCTCTTGCTTTCTTTGTATTTAGTAGGCTTATATTTGTAAAATGCCGCAGAAGAGAAAACTAAATTTCCTCTTTTACTAGATTGAAGTCAAGAGCGAGGAGGGTTGAACATGAATTTCCTCGTGCACCAATAAAAAAATCATAAAAGTATAAATTTTAGTAGGAGGGACCCGTTGCACTAAACTACCAAAACGAGGACCCATTAAAAACACACTTTTGCTTCCCTGGAGACTACACGTTGCACAAAATAGGACCCTGCTATTTACTAGAGCCCCATTTTCACAATCTCGAATGAAAATCTGATATGATGGGGCCTATGTTATGGATTGCTAATCATGGATTACCATTTCAACACTGTCAAAACTGAATCCCTACTCTAATAAATTCACAATCCATTATTATATATTAAGCTGGTTGAGTTCAATTGAGAAATTGTCAATTAATTTTGACCATGAATCGATTTTGACTCTCCCATCAATACCTCTCTAGCCCCCACTTTCCTTTTCTTGCTTTTTTTTCATTCTGTTTTGTTTTGATAACTACCCAATTGTAACTCCTCCATTTAAATGGTTCCTTTATGCCGTAATTCCTCAAGCTTTTATTTCCCTCCCTTTAAATGGCTCTTTTATGCCGTAATTCCTCAAGCTTTTATTTTCCTTCCTAATCCTGACTCTTCAAACATGTGTATTGTCTCTGTAACTCCCTATCCAAACAAGAAGAAAAGTAGGGGATCCAGACTCCATGATTTTGTAAATCGGTTTTGAATCTTTCATCAATACCTATCCAGCCCCCACTTTCCCTTTTTTTGCTTTTTTTTTCAATCGGTTTTGTTTTGATAACTACGTACGTTATAACTCCTCCCTTTAAATGTTTCTTTTATGCCGTAATTCCTCAAGCTTTTATCTCCCTTCATAGTCATAACTCCTCAAGCATTTGCACAGTCTCTATAGCTCTCTATCAAAGCAAAAAGAGAAGTATGGGATCCGGACTCCATGACGTGTTCTCCATTCGTATGGCAATCTCTCAATATACAAATTTCTATTCTCTTCCTTTACCTTTTATGCGTTACTCTTGATGATTTTGAGAGGTTAGATCTCTCATCATTTTTTCAATTTTTAGTTTATTTATTTAAAAGATTCTAATTTTGTATTTTCTCGTTTTTTTTTTGTCCTTGCTTTCTAATATCATTTCAAAGTGGGTCACATTTGGGCTGCACTATCTCCACCCATGTCGTGCATGCGGTTCAATCTAATCGCACTTGCTCCAAGAAACTCAATTAAAAAAAAAAGAATAAGAAAACAAATTAGTTTATGTAGGATTTTATTATTCTCTAATTAATTTATTATTTCGATTTTATAATGATATATTAAGATATGACTGATCCACTTTCACAAAAGACCCATGTACTATAAAATTTTAAACAAAATCATATGTACTATAAAGTTGCCTTTCAAACAAAATCATTTCAAGTAGATTCAGAATGTCTAACCTTGACACAATTCCTTAATATAGATTTCTAAATATATTGTATTCTTTTTAAGAGATAATACAACATGATTGCCTTAATATATGTATTTCCTAATTTAACTTTAAAATCTGAAGTCAATATTCCAACTAATCTAATCTAAAAATTGCAAAGGGATCTTCGAAATCATATGTGTTTAAAAAAAAAAAAAAGATTTCTCAACCGAGCAATAATCATAAATTCTCATTATTCATTCAATTTGATAAATTTTGCCATTGTGATTTTTCTTTAATTATTCATTATCACCTCTTTGTTTGAATTTTATTTTTCATGATTTTTATTTTAAATATATATAGGTGTATCACATATGCATATAGGCCAGCAAACTTGTGTATGAATGATCTTCTTGATGTTGGTATGAATTTAAATATTTTTATACGTCTATGTCTCATAATCTTATTATATTCACGTATCAGCATGTATATGTGTTTTTATTAATGTAGGTATTTTTACTCTAAAGTTTGATGTTGTACCCAATCACTGATCATTTATAGTTTTCTTGAAAAATTTGTAGTAAGACATTTAAAACTCATATGGTTGTTTCTACTTAAATTTTTTTATATTGTATTATCTGAATTGTAGAGTTGAAATTCAAAATTAAATCTCATTGCAATTTGTAAAAATAGAAATAAAATGAACTAACCATAACCCAAAGTGATTGCAAAATTCATGCTCATATATTCCTTTTTGTAAAATAGCTACAAGCCAAATATGTTATTATTATTTTTCCCCTGAAGCTGACTGAATTAAATTGAGAAATCAACCTCAATTTAATTGTACTACAAGTAATTTGTTAGTATATATTTTATTTTATTTTTATTTTCTTTTTGGGTTTTTTTTGAAAGATTGATTTGTGTGTGTGTGTATATACTTAAAAGGTTTTTGGGTTTTTTTTTTGTTTGTCATTTTTTTAATTTTTATTTTTCTTTTACACATGAGCAATCTAATAGTTACTAAAGTAGTTCATTTTAGTAGAGATTTGAAAATCATAAAAGAAGTTTGGATAGATCTTCAATAAATATATATATTATGAAAAGTTGAAGGCATTTTATTAAAATGTAGGAGTTACGTTAACATCAAGTTGATTCATAATAAAACTAGGAGGATCTTCAATCCAATATACTAGATTATTCCCTTCAACCGCACTTCTAACAAGTAAGTGAACAATTATGTTCCTTTCCCTCTTAGTATGTGAGATCTTTGCTCTTTGAAAATATCAGAATTTGTCCTTTGCCTCTTTGATAACATGCTCAATGTGAGATAAATTTAGTGGTAACATCTACAAAACCTAGATCACCCACAAGCAATAAGTAAATTTATATATTGATAAGTTTTTTAAAGTAAATGACTTTAATGTAATTTTGACCATCTCAATATAATTTTTCTTTTTTTTTTTTAAGGTTAGAGTTCCATTAATGAACGAAAGAATCATACATGACCCAAAGGCCTAGAACAAAAATGAAAAAAGCAAAAAAGAAGACACAAAAGAAAGGAAAGAAAATAATACAGACCCACACGCTGGAAGAGAGACTCAAAAGATGAAATAAAAGACCAAAGGAAACTATCCATGGACTAGGAGCCACATTCCTCTATGGTCAACTTTTTAGGAGGAGGGTATAACTGCCTTAACTTATTCCCTAGCCGCCTTGCAGTAGCGGAGACAACTTTGAAACAGAAGGAATCCAAACCCTACAATAAATTGATGATCTTTTTATAGGTAAATCGAGCATGCCACGGAGATCTTCCAGAAAATTGGAGAGCTTTAGGGAACCACCTCTCAACCTCAATGCACAACTGAGAAGAGAATAACCTCACAGCACCCTGCAAAAGCTCCAAGAAAGCTTGAGAACTGTTCTCTTAATAATGGATGATGGCTAACATAGGATGTTGAGAAGGATGCCAAAAGATTCCCAGGGAGCAATCCTGCAATTGGAAGAAAAAGATCCTCCATCCCGAAGAAATAACTAGTTGCTGATGATTGACTGGACACCCAGCCGCTATGAGAGAGGGTGGAGGAAGGTTCCACCATTGGTGGTAGGGGGCCGGCATCTGAGAGTGCGGGTAAACAATTCGACTTTGAACTTGCATCAGCACCTTAGAGAGCACTTGATGGGACTGCCTTTGAGTGTTTCTAAAAATTCTATTGTTTCGTTCCCTACAAACAGTCCAAATGAAAGCCGAGTACAAAAAATGAGTAAGACAGTCCATAGCTAGAGATAAACCTTGAAGAGCGTTGACAATAGCTTGCACTCTAGATAGAAGGCTGGGTGAGGGGGTTGAGGAGGGTGTAACCCTACCTTCAGGAGCAAACCATTCCAAATCTCTTGAGATAATGGACATTGATTGACTAAGTCATCCAAATCCTCCCTATCTCCATTACAGAAAACACACTACAATTGACCGATAACACCCCTAGATCGAAGAAGCTTTCTGGTTTTAAGTCTCCCCAAGAAGCTCCTCCAAGCACAGAAGGAGTGCTTTGGGATGTGTCCTTTGAACCAAATGAAGGAAGCCCAACCGACATTAGGCTTGTCAACATTGGAACAAACCAGCTAAATAGCTGAACCCAGTGAGAAACAGCCATACTCTTCTCCAATCTAGATGATTTCATCAGGCAAACAGACCTCCGGTTGTTGCAACCAGTGGATAGAGGAGGAAACAGCAAAAGGTAAGAAATGGGAGAGGGATGTGGGGAGGCACCGACCATTTGAACCAATAAACATCTGCACTTTCACATTTGTATCAAACCCCAAAGTAGAGACAGTCCTATTAAGGGTAAGAGTAATGATTTTCCCTTCTAGAAGCCAAGGATCATACCAAAACAAAGTCATTGTACCATGTCCCATCAGGTGTCTGATAAGAGGAAGAGCCTTCTCTTAATTGAAGAATATAATTCACACCAATATAATATCATTTTTAATATTTTTAGAAGTTGTCAATAAAATTTTATAATATTTGATATCATCAATTATATTGGTACGGGTGCATTTTGCTAATCTCAATTTGATTCAAATAGTTTTTTATTTTAATGTTTTTTTATAAATTACTAATTATTAATTATATTTCCGTGTTAAGCACGAGCATGTTTTGCTAATCTATTGGTATGTGATAAAATCATTAAGCAATAGCTGTTATTTTAAACTATATATGGGCTAGCTGCACCCAATTGAATTTGTTATCGAACTGAGTAGGTTAGCATAAGATAAACCTATTCATTTTTATTTGAGCAGGTCAAACGTAAGCTCAACCCCTCCAATTTTATTTTCTCCAGCGGGCCCACCCACGATCCAACTAGGCAAACACCCACTGTTCCTTTATGACTACAATATAACTCACCTAATTTGAAATTACTTTTATAAACAATCACTAAGAAGAGAGACTGTCTATTAATTCACTATTACGATAGGATTAGCGGCAAAACTTTTACGACTTTTAATAATAGTTGCAAAAGAGACACCTAAAAGTGATTTTTCCCGCCACTAAAAGTTTTTTGGTTTTTTAGGTACATTCGTATTTTGATGTACCTTTCATGTCTATATACGATCCATTTTAGATCAGCCAAGAGAGTGTTAGAGATGCATTTGGGTGGAAAACAGAAAAAAGACAAAGGAAAGAAATGGTCAACCAAACTTCCCATACAGAGAGGAGTATATTATATAGAGGCAGCCCATTATTTTTTTGATGAAGATAAAGATGGCCCTTTTAACAATGAGGGATTACCGTATTACGTATCCACATCACGTCAATGGCGGTCCACATGGACCCCAAACTTTTGTTATTTATTATCATCCTCCAGTCCAGTGTGATTTGCATGCATCATATACACCGTCGTCGCCTGTCGTGGGCCACACCCCAACCACGCAGATCTCGCTGCTGTTTCCATTATCTCCTCAGTGATCATCTTATACATGAACCGTCAGGATGACGTTACAGGAAATATAATTTTTGGTCGGTTGTCTACTTCAGAATCGTCTGGAAGCACCTTCTAAATAACTGTACGTCTAAACAGCTGGGCGACTGAAGCACCTAACAACATAAAAACTGATGCATTAGCATCCGCTTTAACAAAAGAACACACAACTTTTCCAAATCCTACGCCAAATTTCATATTAATAAAGAGGCCTAAATGGAATCTGGAAGGACATAGCATTTTATTTTTTATTCTATCCGTTTGTATTGAAGAAGGGTAGAGGGAAGACCATCGTGAAACTCTCCAGAACTACATTCTGTAAAGCACTATCATCCAGGCTCGCATGTGCCGCAAATCCATCGACGGCCCTGCCATGGCCTTAGTTGTGATAAACATAAATTCATACATACATAAAGGTTACAAACATACCCCTGGGTCGATCTTCTGTGCATCTAAATGGGCAATATCACTCATGCCCAGTGATAAAGGGAAAGTATCCACTCGTGGGAGTCTACTTTGGTTTCAGTTTGGTAAGAGCCCAGCAACGATTATGAATATTTAATAATATTTTGTCCAAATGTTTTTAGGACGATTTAATCAGACAGTAGCACAGATTTTATTTAGAAATTTGACAGGAGCCCACACAACTCGCAAGCAGCCTCCGTACTAGATCCTAGTAAATTTCTTGTCAGTTTGAGGCCGCAGGATTAGGAAAAATGGTCCCTAAGCCCTATTTTTCTGGTTGGGCTTACAGGCTGCGGATTATGAAATGCCACCCCCTAACCTCACTAGTTCGGTGGTATGCGGGCTCCTCGGGGAGTTCTCACTGACGCACA
Organism: Sextonia rubra; assembly: GCA_037013555.1. Lineage (NCBI taxonomy): Eukaryota > Viridiplantae > Streptophyta > Magnoliopsida > Laurales > Lauraceae > Sextonia > Sextonia rubra. The sequence continues at coordinate 13,916,908 of JASUAD010000001.1, read as the reverse complement.
CTGGTGGGCAATCAATTGAGTGGTAAATAATAAAACCGCTTTGGAAGATTCTGTTTGTTGGATATTTTAGACGTTTTAATATGAGGAAACGATCAATGGATAGAAGTGTAATTAAGATAGGTAATATCAAAATGGTCAAATAACAAGCACTAAATGAAGCTGTTCCAATAACAAATGAATATAATAGAAATAGATAGAATCGAAAAGCTGAGATCAGGGTTGGAATCCGGTCATGTTGGGCGAAACGGATCCAGCCCATTTAATAAATGGATCAAAACAGCCTAACCCCCATCCGGCTTATTTATTAAACGGATCAGAAACCACTAACCCGCACTCACCATGGGTCAACCCAACCCAACCCAACTCCCTTTAACCCGCATAACCTATGCGAGTTATGTGGGTTGAGCTGGGTCGCATAACCTCTATCGATTGCATTTGTTAAATCTAAATTTTAATCAAAATATAAGTTTGGTTCATGTAAACAGAAGCTGAAAACAAGAAAGAAAAATGAAGAGTAAAGAAGAAAAAAAATGTGAAAATGATGAAAGTGAAGATAACCATGAAAAATACTTTTTGCTTATGTTCTTAAATAGGTTTTAGTAAATATATGAATTAATGTGGGTTATACATGTCAAGCGGGTCAACCTTAACCTGATTTGTTTAATTTCGAGTTAGAATTTTCTGACCCGTAGCTGATTTGTTTATCATGTGGATCGGGTCATGCGAGTTATATGCGGGTCGGGTTAGTTGCATTTGATTAGCTCTAGATAAGAGTTTATATTTTATAACTTCTACATTAGAATATCCATTTTCAGTTTTTGTACACTAGTAGCTGAAAATGGGCCAGTTGAAATGCCCAACAACACACATCAAAGGACTTACACAATACACATAGCATATGAGTGGTTGTGTATATCTAAGGTCTTTCCAATAATCAACTATAAAGGAGGTCGGCGGGTTCCTTGTTAATATATATATTAAAAAATTTCAGAAATGTCCCATTCAAAAAAGGGCGTTTCTTCCATCTTTCTATCTTCTAATGAGAGATAAGTCATGTGGTGACTTTTTCTCCTTTTTAAAAGTAATATTAATTGCTTATCCACATTCCTAATTTATTATTTGTTGCAAAAATGAGTGTTTTCACTTTTAAAAATGTCCAGCGCTATCTAGCACTCCTATATATCCAGTGAGCAATTTGAATTTACTTGTCACAAAAAATACTCATTTATCAGCACAAGTTTCACAAAACATTACAAACAGGTTCAAGAATCGGTCCAAAAAACATCAACTATGACTATATGGTATACAACCTTTCATAAAACAACAATCATTTACCTTTAAAAAAGGAAAGATACATTATCTTCCGAACAGGGGTTTTTAGGATGAAATCTACCTAATAATAATCGCAGTGGTGCATTTTTCAACAATCAATCATCATAACCATCACTGATGCACTACCATCGTGACTAATAAGAGGTAGCAATCACTTCCACATTCTTGTTATGAAAGCGTACTAAGAGGTGAAAGGCAAGAGTTTGATGCTGTAGTTTTGTTGCAGAAGGCATAGCATCTTCCACTTACTTACTGCTACAAATGTTTGATGAATTGTTAATGTTCCATTAAGCGGGGCCCTCTCAAAAAAGCGACTGAGACCCATGATGCATCCTAACACACAATGCTTGTTGTATGGTGAGGCACATGTGTGCAATCTCAGTACTACCATGCAAACCCCTAACAACACGATGACCCCATGGTTCGGTGGAAAATTGAAAATCTTTTTCCTTGGGCCTGAAATAAACATGTAATCCACACATATCAATTGCGCAACGCAGCAAACCACACATTTGGTAAGGCACAATTACCATGACATGACAGCCTTAAGTGCAAGGTAAAGGACAGTTTCCAATGCCCAATTAATAGTTAAGTCAGGATCCGAATGTGTCCATGCCATAACATCATCCTCCAAAGTGACCCATTTGGTCTACCTCTTATTTTACTTCTAGGGGTCCAGTGATGAACAACTGATTCATTTACACACACGAACCTTGAGGGCATTGATCCAAATAAATTACATTCAAGCATGACTAATATAAATTAAAGTTTAGTATCACTAGATCTTCCTTGTGTTTTCATGCAATTTTAATCATTTTCAAACATCTCTTTCTCCTTCTCTCCTGCGGTACTATTTATTAACAAAACTAATTTCGGTCCATCAAGATTCACAGAGAACATGGCACGCACCACAACATTGACCCAAGCCGGCCCTATTCAAAGCACATGTGAAGTCATTCGCGGTTTTTCCTGCCCACAGACTAGAAATCAGACATCCCATATGACCTTACTTACGAAGTCAAGTCTATCCTGATTAGTGGAGGATTAGGATCTCAACCGCTTGCATTAAACCAGCAACGATCAGACAAAAATACCCATGATTAAAAACAAATGATAGAAACGTCCACCGAGGCTCACAAAAACGTATGCCACGTGTACGGCCCAGACCATCATAGAATAGAAATTTCAATCTCAATCAACGGCCACCATAAAAAACCCATCTTGATTAAATCCTCCCTGTAATAATAAGTATAAAACCAGAAGAAAGAAAGATCTCCGGGCGCTCTCTCACCGCTCAGAAAGTCAAGTCAAGTCTCGTTCTGCTCTTTCCTATTTCTTTCTTGAAGAAGAGAAGAAGAAGAAGAAGAAGAAGAAGAAGAAGAAGATGTTGCAGCTTCTCTTGGCCGTGGCCTTCTCGGCGGCGCCGTTGACGCTGTACGTTCCACCGGTGAGAAGTTTGAATCTTTTTGTGGAGACCATGGAGAATCTGCTCAGACAGACCAGCGTATACACGGTGAGGGCGTATCCGCGCATACGGCACGCGTGGGCGAGGGTCTTGGCTTCTCTGCTTCGTATTGGAAGGTAGATGTTGGGGTTTTGATTCATGTCGTTGTTGGGTTTTGTGGGGTTTCTGTAGTTTTGTTAGAGGATGGTTTGTTGTTGGTCTAGGATTTGGGTTTTGTGGGTTTGTGAGGTGTTTCTGATACTGGTGTTTCTGTAAATGCACGGCTTTTTTTTTTTTTTTTTTACCAAGGGTAATGATTATACAGTGGTGTGAATTCGGATTTGGGTTTGGTTTGTTGGGATTCTGAAGTTGATTGCTGTTCTTGTTTAGGGTTTGGATCTTAGGCTTGTCTTCTATGATTTCATTTTTTTTTTTTTTTGTTTCCCTTAGATGATTGAAGAATTTAGATTTTTAAATAAATTTTTATTTTTAATGGTGTTTTATGCTATTTTCTTTTTGATCAGAATATCAGATGGCTCCTCTTTTTTTTTTTTTTCCTTTTTCTTTTTCTAGTTCTTTTTATGTTAAAAAAAATGGTATTGATTTGGTATTGGGTTTTAAGAACAGATTTTATTTTATTTTTAAAAGTTTTTGATAATTTTGTCTTTATCTCTCTCCAGTCATAGTTGACTGGTTGATGGGTTTATTCAATTTATGATTATGCTTGCTTGCTAGGAGTTTTGATGACTTGATTTTTCATTACAAGTTCAGATTACTCCATTTCCTAGAAGAGATTTGGTTAGTTTTTCAAGTTTGATCATGTCTTTTGGAAATGATGGACCCTTCCTCTTGAAATTATGAATTAGATCTTGTGGGTTTGTTGCTGTTGATATAATATTATTATTCATCTTCTTTGAATGGTTGGTGAAGGGTGTGTGGTGCTATCTTTTTTCCCCTTATTTTTCTTTTCACCTTTTGCTTCAGATTCAAATTTTGTCAGGCCTTAGTATGCTGGTATGATTCAGAAAACAAATTTCAGTCTGATTCTTTTGAGCTTTGACATTTTAAAATTGTTGTAAAGTTATGATTTTAGGCTCCCCTCTTCTTCTTAGAGTTATGCTTTAGGCTGCCCTGTTCTCCCTTTTCTCTTCTGATCAAGTGCTCAGGACCCATTCTAACCAAATTTTTTTTCCCACTTTGGAGCTTGAACACATGCACCATTACTCACACACCCATGTCCCAGCCGGTTGATCTATAGCTCGGAGAATCAGAAATTTGTATTTACTTGGCTTAGATTCTACAGGATTTTTTTTTCTTCCTCTCAGAATCAAGGGAAAGCAGTTTAAGATATGTCTTTTACTGCCCACAAAGCGCTGCATAGAAAATTTGGATATATTTCTCTGTGGGAAGAAAAATCAAAGCATTTTCCTAATGTGTTGCAGAAGTCCTTGTGTTGCTAAAATGTGGCCGGATGAAAAGATTGTGTTAGAAAGGCATTTAAAGGTGAAATTAAGAAAGAGATTCCAACAACGTTTGCTTTCAAAAAAGAGAAACGTATTAGTAACAGTAACTAACACTGTAGAAGTGGGCTCCTCACATCCAACAGCAGAGAAGAAGATAAATTGTCTGTCTGTCTTCTTATAAAAAAAAATTCTATCTAATCCACAGTACTTTGTGAAGGTTTGGATTACAGCCCAGAACAGATCTTGTTTCTTTATTTGGCGAGTGCAAATTTAAATAATCTGAATGACTTGACAGTGAGATCGCAGCTTACTGATGGTAAGAAATAGACATACACTATGGTACAAGGAAACACGTGATTTTCACAGATCACAAACCTCTGTTGCTATAGACCTTGTCGGTGGTTTTAAAATAAAAAATCTCGACTTCGTAGCGATAAGAGCTAGGTTGCTAGAAGTCAATCGAGGCCTTATGTTTTTTTTGGATCCGGGGGAAGTTCTAAGCTCGGGTAAATTCCCTATAATTTCAACGTGATAGCGTAATTTGAATTTTAAACTTTCTTGGTCTTAGACCAAATGAGCTATTTATCCACACGTCATGCATGAAAGGGGAGCATTAGTACATAAAATTACTTTCTTGGCTATATGCCCTAGCTTGACCTTGGCGGGGTAACTCGAAAGTCCTAGAACTTCACGTCGTCCACCGTTTGTAACACAAGCCACAAATCACAATGGAGCAGTGATTCTTCTAAAAGAGAATAAAGAAATCAGTAAGCGACAAAGACTGTAAGAGGACGTACTTAGGAAAGATGAACAAAGCAAGTAGGATTTTCAGGATTCCTATTGAGGGAAATTAACTTTCTATATTTCGCACCTTGGGATAGTCCTCAAAGACATGGTACCATGATGAGGCATAAGGTGGTGGGCATTTTCTCCCATCACGCATCACATGAAAAACGAAACGCACTACCATGAATAAACAAAAAATACAACGACTGTCATCATTGCAACTCAATTTCGTGAAAAGAAAAATTCCGTACTTTATGTAGGAGAGTGGTTAAAGAGATCCATAGAGACCATTCATCCCGTTTCCTCTCCCTATCATTTCAGCGGCAGCGGCACTGAATTTCGCCGTTGTTCCATTGTCAGAAAAAGGACTGTCTAGATTCAATGACTTGGCTAGTATGCCCTCGAAATTGTGTTCGAAATGCTTTGCGTTCATGGCCCTTAAATTTGCCTACGGGCATCATTTTCACGGGGACAATTATAATAATGATTTTCATTCTTACCAACAACCCATCAACCACAAAACTATTTCAACTGCTAACATCCTCTAGGCTAATGATCAGTAGCTGATTGGAGAGGATGATCAGCCACAATGAGACTAAGACACTACCTAGGCTCCCACAGGGGGCGACCCAAAATGGGCTCTCCTATGATCAATTAAGTCCTTGCACACCACATACTCCTATGACTTAGCAACTACCTTCAATTTGATAATCCTCACAACCTCATTCTATGTTAAATTTAATTACAAAGCATCTGCGTAATATGCTGGCATCAAAGTAAAACATACAAATCTAAAGATGTAAAGGAAATATTAATAGATAAGAGGATATTTGATCAATCCTTGGTAGGGTCTCCCTAACCAGTTAACCAATTAGAAGTTTTGACAAGTTTTTTTTTTTTTTTGGCCTATGTTTGTAATTCGAAGATATGATTAAGAGGTTGTGAGAAGCCATTATTCTACAAATAGTAAACATATGTGGATGTTATTTAACGTTTTTACTTACATATGTGGTGCTTTTAATTTGACTATTTTTAGTTTATTGTATCTTAAAATGATATTTTACTTCACTTTACTAGTGAAGTGAATTTAGCAAATGTACACAGACTACTGAGGATCATGGCGATATATCCATGCCTTAGCATGCAATCCAACCACAACCAGTCAGCATATTGAATTTTCAATGGGCGCATCAGAAAGTCCTAAAGTAAAATTTTGACATTATTGCAGAAGATTGGGAGCAACAATCTAGCCTCCAATTCTTCATAAAATTGAACCACCCGCGAAATACGGATACTTGTTGAATTCAACGGCTTGACCCCAGCACATCACAATCAGGCCATCCAGCGGTGTTTGCAGCATGGTATAACCATAGGCCTATTAATATTTTAGTTCTAGTGACTGTTGATATAAAAAGATTAATTTTATGAAATCTTACAGGAGTTCTGCAGAAACCTAAATTTTGTTACATAAGTTGGAAAGGACCTTTTATCTTACCTGCTTCCCAAGGGGTGCTCCTGGTCGGGCCATCCAACATCAAACCAAGTCTGGCCCACATTGTACTGGGTTTTAGCCCAACCTTCAGAGCTGTGGGTTATACTGGTCAAAGTTTCCAAATAATTGGGTTGGACCGGGGCCTATATATGGTCAAAGGCCTAGTGACATAAATATAACATAAGGGAGTATAATATATCTTGCAAATGGGTTGGCCCGAATTTAAGGACCAATAATAAATAAATGGCGCTCAGGCCTCTTCACACCAGCCCCATGACAAGAAACTACAAAAATAAGATCTCTATCCATCCATTGGCTAGAGAACCCGTCCAGTCATTAGTTGAACAATTGTTATGCTTTAACACTAACAGAATAGAAGATGACAACGGTCTAATCTTATGGACGATATACTGAAACTTCCAAGGGAGTAAAATCGTTTCTCATGACCCAAGCGATAGCATTTGACAAACCGCTCTCCACCATCCAGCTTTCATGGTAAGGTCCAATATACACTCTCAACACTACAAAACTTACAAGAGCCGCCACGTCTTAGAACCTCCGATTCACATGGGTTTAGAAAAAGAAATTAATACCTCGCCTTTCTCATTAAGATGCAACCTTCCAATGACTGGCAACCTCAGCTTTCCTCTGGCCGCCCCATCCACATTGGACTCAAGAACACCAGATGTAGGACTGCATCTATCTTTAATTTTTGAATGAATTTTCTCCCACTCATGCACATCTCCCAATTTACACCAATATCAGCTAGATTTAGATTATCAAATTCCTTACAACAGATCATCCATTTGTCAATTTTCAGAACTACAGAATCCAAACTGTCATGCAAAGAAGAATTGACACAAAGTGAAGTTAATGAAGATTGCATAACCTGAGCGCAACTAACATTATCCAAAACCTCATGGTTGCAACAGTACCTTCCAACTGTGCTATCGGTCAAGAGCAACTAAGATACACTGTACCATATTTATTTATTGCTAGAATTGTATCGACATTAGAATATCCTGTTCCACAATTAGCAGACGATCTAACATCATGTGTTTTTATGCCAATGTATGAAGTTTGCCTCTTTATACAAAGCATGATGGAAAGAGGGAAGTTAAAGGCTTGAAAACTGCTCCAAGCAAACCTCAGTGAGGTCAACTGCTAGCAGGGCAGTCTACCCCAAAATAGTAAAAATGGATGAGATTTAGATAGGCCTTACCATCCAAACACCATTAACTTGACAGTTCAAAACTATTATATTGGAGGCTATCAAGAAGAGCAAATGGATGGTTAAGAAAAAAAAAAGTCTACCCAAAATCGATTGACAACGATGGACCATTATGTACAAGTTGAGAATAAACTAAGTCTACCCAAAATCGATTGACAATGAAGGACCATTCTATACAAGTTGGGGCCAAGTTGAGTTGACAACTTGACATACCAACAGCCAGACCACAGATGGCCCCAACATGGATGAGGGTTCCCAGATTTTCCTCATTGGATGTCCAGATCGATCATAGACAGTTGACTACTATGATACCCAGATACTTCAAAATAGCAACATATCCTGTGTATTGTACATGATACTTCACTTTATAAGTGTAGAATCTGTCATATCCATGAGTGTCCCTGCTGTATCCATGCCTTCTATGGTTATCATAAAAGTTGAGTGAATTAGATCACTGGTTCAGAAGGAACATCACAGATCGTAAAAGAAGATTTCCCATCTAAAAGCTTGTTTGGGCAATCACCATACATGGTGGTCCATAAAGAAAGGTCAGTGTAAATTCCTCATGCATCAGGACCCTATAAATCCTCTTGTAGGACAATAGAAGCAATTAAAGAGGGAGCATGGGTGTCTTGACATTTTCTACTGGCTAAGGACCATATATATTTTATTATTATTTTTGTAAGACAAAGCAACTCCCTCCCTTCCTCCCTCTGAGATCATCAAGAAAATAGTCACATTCCGGTAGAAAGTAATCAACAATTAAACAAAGCAGAACTAGAAGATATGCAATAACTCTTTAAGTTTCTGCCACCATTTCAATTCAATATTTGAGAGCATACCTTTAAATATCAGTCTCTGCCTTTCACCCCCAACAGTGGCAGCAAGGGAATCCACAGATTTTCCATGCACTTCAATATCATCTGTATATTCAGAGTTGTTTGGGGAACATTCCTTTCTTACTTTTATCTTAACAGGTTGCCCAAGTTTTGACTTATCTTCCATTTTCGCAATCTTCAGAGCCTTCGCGCAAACAGGGAACTGCTGATTGTCCCATGAATCCAAAATGACACCAGAGCCCAAACAGGTCTTAACCTGGTAGAAGGCAGCATATTGGCCTGCAGCCAATCCCTGATCATCTTCAGGTAAGTCAACAACAGCGATGTCACTATTTCTGTCCTGACTTGTTTCCACATTTACACTGCAATTGTAGAAACTGGGACCATGTCGAACCTGAAAAAGGGATCTACCTTCATCAGTTCTTGGAATCAAAGTCACATATCACCATCATCATCATCATCAAAGCCTTGTCCCAACTAAGTTGGAATCAAAGTCACATATATGCAGCAGAAATTTATAAAAAAACAAGAAAGAACACCTGGTTCCATTTTTTTGAGTTAAAAAAGATGACCAGGTCTTCAAGTTAACTTGACCTGGAGAGATTCAAACCAAGTCAGGTCTCAGGTTTCGATCACTCTTTTGTTTGATAAATCATCACAGGTTGCACAATTTTCTTATAAAATATTGTTGTTGCTTGCTAAAAAGCCAAAGCTGCTCGATATTAGGATCAAAAGACAGTAGAAGGAACTAAGGTTCCAACCTTGCACTTCAGCTGATCAAGCCGGTCAGGAGGGAACCCACTCAGCCATTTGAGGGATCCAACACGAAATGTACGCCTTCTCTTGTCCAAAGAATAATAATTTCTTGACACAAAAACTACATTGTTTTGGGTATCTTTTTCAACGACATACCTGTGTAAGAAGACAAACATAAGACAATCAACCATAAGAAACAAAGTTTTGCGGCTCAACAAGAAATGATACAGGTGGGACCCACCTTTTGGAATCTATCTAAGTCGTTAGGAAGGCCACATGATGAAATGTGCCCTGCCATAAAAATACAAATAAATTATAAAAAAAAACCTAGCTACTTGGACTCCAGCTATCTGTTTTGCCATTAGCAAATAGATAACTACAACCAAAGGTCCATTAAGAAGGGAAAAATCATATAGTCAGGATGATCTCTTTTTTTTTTTTTTTTTTGGGGTATCACATAGCACCCATCATGTGCATGGTTTAGATCACCAAAGTGTCATGTCCTGTATAGATAACTACAACCAATGGTCCATTAAAAAGGGAAAAATCATACAGTCAGGATGATCCTTCTTTTTTTTTTGGGTATCACATAGCACCCACCATATGCATGGTTTAGATCACCAAAGTGTTATGTCCTGTAGAATGTGAAGGAGCAAAGAAAGAGGGGTCACTATGACTGTGTATAGCTCCACAACGAAACATTTAGCTGTGTTCTCCTATTATCGGTCACAAGCATTAAGTCAGCATAACTCAAAAACGACAACCATATTTGGCATCACAGATGCAACCACATGGAAAATGACCAATAAAGGCCTTTTTTTTTTTTTTTTGGTAAATCCACCAACAAAGGCCTTGAATGTAGCAAATGGATTGAAGGCCATAGCTCTGCACTTCCGCTGGCAAAACAATGTCCATAAATGGAAACTGACATGACGTACCAGGGTCCTCCAGGAAGGCGTAGACCTTGGCGCTGACCAATGGTATAAAACCAAAAGCCTCGGTGCTTGCCAAGATAATCTCCTGTCTCTGCTTCTAGTATAATACCTTCCATCTCCCCAATATGTCTTGCAACAAACTCACTGAACTTTATCTATCAATCAAAGTGGGTCAACATGAATAAGGACACAATCAGGGTCTAGCTCTTCCAAAATTATGCAATATGAGACTGACATAATCAACGTAGAAACAATATTATTCAAATTCATCACACATGGATGGTAAAAAAATGCTTTTTCAAGAACTAATGCAACAGAATGTTGCCAGCAAAAAATTTGCTAATGAATACTTCCAGCTGCTAAAGATTCAAAATCTTAACTGTTTAAGCAAACCATCTTTTCCCTCACTAGTGAAAAGAGCTACAATGTTAATCAGATAATAGAACTTTCACCTTTCCAAGGAAACAAATTCCCTGTGAATCCTTTCTATCTTTGTTGGGAAGATCCATCTTTGCAGCCAGCCTACGCACTTCATCCTGCAGAAGATTGTGCAAGTAGAAGGAAAAAATAAAATTAAAAAGAAAGCAATCTAAATTAGCCCAAACTCTAGTCTATAAACCTCCAAAGCCAACTAATAATGGATGTATGGTAGAACATCCATGACATACAATATGATACCTTTGGTTGCATTGGCCACAAGGAAGGCCAACAAAAAAATGGTTTAAAAAGAGGAAAAGTAAATGTAACTTGACAATCAGATGGAAAAAATAAATAAATAAATGGACATGAAGTGGCTAGGTGTGATGGAGATGAAATAGCAACTATAGAAGTGTTCTTGTATGCATACTGCATAGAGAAGTGGCACAGTAAGAAGGGAGGTATGTCCAACAACAATGACCTAATTTCTTGGATCAACTAATATAGGTATAATTGAAAACCCCCAAGCTAGAAAGAATAAACACCGAGAAAAAGAAAACGCTGAATTTGAAACAGTCACAACCTTAGAAATACAACCAAGAGGGAAAAGAAGTCGTCGAAGCTGGCTTTGTGAGAGATGTGAGAGGAAGTAAGTTTGATCCTTAACCTGCAATGGCAGGCCACTTTTAAGTCTTTAAATCAACAAGATGACTCTAAAACAAGTAATAACCTTACAAACTTCTAGAGGCAACATTAGAGAAATCTTTAAAATGGTAACACAAACGTCTTACAAGAAAATCTCACATAATTGACCTGTTCATGCATGGTCAAGCAGACTACAAACGAAAAGACTAAAAAGGAACATCATAGTCATAAATGCAGGTTAAAGTGCATGTTTCACATGGGTACCATATCGTTTGATAATTCAAGAACAGAGGGCATATCCTTGCGATCTGGAGATGAGTGAACTACATGTGCATAATGTCCAGAAGCAACATAATCAAACTTCATACTGCTAATAGCATCCATAAAAGCACCTGAGATGAAAGCACGTTTAATATGTCTTTTAAAACTATTTAAGTGATGCTACTAAAAGTAACATTAGCATAGATGACAACAACAGGTAATGAGATGATAGGCATAAAGATAATCTTATTTTTATTAAGGCTATGGTGATAATGATGATGAGTGCAGCTATGTAATAGACATATACCAGATGACAGTGATGATGAGTGAAACTATGCAATAGTCATTTACCACATCTGATTAGTGACAATGATACTATATAACTAGAAGTAACATTAGTAAAGAGTAAAGACAACGAACATAGGTAAAGAGATAATAGGTAAAAGGAGAATCTTATATTTGTCAAGGCGAAGGTGAAAATGATGATGAGTGAAATACACAATAGACATAGAATGCAACTAACCAAATTTGATTCGTGTATTGCAAAGTATATCCGGATTCGGAGTACGACCACAACGATATTCGGCAATAATGTGAGATACCTGAAACACCAGAAGAGATCACCAATGCCGAACAAAGAAAGGGACAGATAAAGCACAGGATGTGTTGCCCACTTGTAACTGGATGAAACTAAATAATCATTTAAATAAAACTAGAATGTAATGAAGCCCAAAAAATAAAAGGAAAATGGAAAACATGAGACTGAGGCATGCCAGAGCGAATACAATGCCATCGAACTAAACACGCATAAACTATTGTCGTAAAATAAGCATACCACATTATTCCAGTACTCATCTGTCAAATGTATAATTTCCAAAGGCACATCAACCTACACCACAGAAAGAGACAAATCTTTGTTTAAAGCCATTACCACGCAAGTACCTGGAATAGGAACTAATCAACTTCCGCAAAAATAAGGCTAGCATTCTATTTCCTCAACAGTCAACAAGATTGAGAAAGAACGAAAAGATAATACATCCTGTTCAATGCGGCCTGGTCAGCTATTTCAAATCTTAAATGCAAATTCAGTTCTCAGTTCTCACTCAAGCAATAGATCCTATTGTTCTACAGGCACTTAAGTTTAGAAACTGACCTGATCACAAACAGCTTGTGCGTACTTCAAATCTTCATCCCATGGGCACGCCGACCAGAAATTTTCAAAATCTTCCTACAAAGCACCATACAGTGGAAAAACAGTTGTCAATTTCACTCAAGCGGACATTTCAGTTCGCCTCTACAACAAAATGTTCGGTCTCTATACCCTGCCAAACAGCTCAAAGTTTCAAGCTTTGACAGTCATTTGGAATACAGGTACATCCAAACGCACCCAAACTTTCTGCTTCGGTTCAAAAGCAGGAGGAAGAAGAGGAATTGATTGAAACTACCTGAAACCAGATCTTGAGGTAGAAGGCGGCGCAGGAGTGGCCGGCGGCCTGGAGGAGGCGGAGGGCGATGCTGCTGTCGACGCCGCCGCTGAGGAGAACGGCGACTCTCAGGCGATTTCCCGGCATGGAGCAGGAGAGGTAGGGTTTGAGGTCGAGATCGGAGATTGAGGGGAGGTTGAAGTGAAGTGATGTGGGTGAGACAGAGAGGGGTTTTGGTCTGATTGTGTTGGATTTGGAAGGTGGGAAAAGAGAGAAATGAAAGGGGGGAGAAATAAAGTGAGGGTAAAGGCTTGGACGAGAAAGAAGAGGGAGAGAAGCCATCATCGCTCTTATTCTCAGCATGCTCTCATGCTCATGCTCTCTACTGTTTATCCTCCTGGTTTTTTTCTCTCAAAGTGAGTTTTGCGTTGGAGGTTGGAACCTTGAACCGGTTTGGTAACTCAAGGTGAGGTAATAATTAATTCTAGAGGATTTTTACGAAAAATGACCTTTCAGATGGGCGATATCCGAAGAAGGACCTCATAAATTTTAGAGCATAAAAAAATCCCTATTGTTAATTTAACATCTTTTCTTACCTATTTAGATTGAGGGACGGTATTTCCTACCTATTAAGTTGGTACCATTGCTCCTTTCCCTTGATACCATACTGTCCCTCATGTCTTATTTTTCTTTCTTCCTTTCCTACTTCCTCTTTTCCATCTCCTCCGCTTCATTTTTCGCCTAACCCAGCACCTAAAACAGGGTAATTACTCATTCTAGCAAACTCATTTTTATATTTATTTTCTTCCACGAAGCCCTCTTGCGAATTTAACATCTTTTTTTATTATGTTTTTACAGTTACAATACCGCCGCTCGTTTCCCTTGAGTAACAGTATCGTCGCTAATGCCTTCTTAGCTATCTTCTACCTTCTCTTTCTCCATTTCTCCTGCTTTATTTTTCGCTTGACCCACCATCACGCACAAGACCCACCGTTATTCTTAACAACTCTATCCCAACAAACTCATTCCTATATTAACCTTCTCGCACAACCGCAGTGCCCTCCTGTGAATTTAACGTCTTTTTAGATTGGGCGATGATATCATTGTTACGCTGCTATCATGACCCCCCCCCCCCCCCCCCCCCCCCCCCCCCCACTACATTTAAAAAAAAACTTTTTGCACTAAATCTGACCTAAAGGACGCATTGCATGCACTATGAACTACAGTGTCCTTTTCAGTGTAAGTGTCATCTAGGGAGGTTTTTTCCATAAAATTCTCTTAATTCTATATAAGCTAAAAAAATGAGGATTTAATACGAAAAAAGCCCTATATGTGACCCACGCCAAAAAGGACTTTATAGTTTTGACCACACCATATTGGTCTTTTGGGTCTTTTTTATTGTAAAAAAAAAAAGTGGAGTGACACCAGTGTTCTTCGTGAGCAATGTTAGCGTGATTCCCTAGCTTTCTTCTATTATTTTCCTATCTTTCTTCTGTTTTTTCCTTCTTTCTTCCTCTTTCTCGATCCCTTTCATGATTTCAATGTTTTTCCATTTCATGACTCCCCCTTCAATGCAGGCCTGCACTTACACTATCACACGCTTCCATGATCTATCTGATCAACCAAATATTCATTGGAAATTTTCTGAATTGTTGCAAGTCTCATTTGCATCTGAAGGCTATTGTTGGACGGAGGATGCGATTGCATGATAGAGAGGGAGAGAGGCCCACTGTTGATATGATTCAGATTGATCTTTGTGAAAGATGGATTTGACCAAGCCCCTCAATCCTCGTCTTCCTTCTCCAGCGGGATCACTCAATTGCAAAACACGATTGTATAGTTTTCGAGGCAAACATAACTAATTAAGACTTAATCATGTGTAGTGAACATTTATGAGATTTTTTCGGTAAAATATTCATTATATAATATGTAGAAACAAATTTTACATTCTACATGCCTTGCGGATGCTTAGCAGGGATTCCGTCGCTAATCTTGATTCTTTTGGATCCGGATAACACAGTTTGCTAAAAAATAATTTAACTATTCTCTTTTTCGGTGTGAACTGTTTCAAGAGTATTCATAAACTGGAACAATCTTTGGAGACTTTGGAACCTTGCGCTTCTCATAATTGAATTCTAACATATTAACAAGATTAAAAATAAAAGGAGAAACCCTATCACAGTTGGAAGGTGCTTAATTACTATTGCAGCTACGAAAATAGAAAATTTGAATAAAAATACAAAAAGAAAACCCCTTAGCTCTAATTTGTGATTTAAGGCATAGAGAACCCACTTTTGCGGTACAAAGGTAGACGGAAGATATACTCCACTGAGTTCAAGAGTCCCGCAGAATTTTAAAGAGCCCATCATATGAAGAACGATGTTTTATTCCAGTTGGTATGAGGTGTCAAGGGGTACCCAGGGTTTGAATCTTGAGTATGCCACATATTCCCTTTACATTTATGTAGCCTTTTTTCTCCTGCGAATGGGCTCTCTCTTGGGAAACAACCCCCTACTAGGTCCCAAAAAAAAAAAAAAAAAGAGCCGGGCGTGGTCATGGCAGGTGGCGGGCTCTCCCTCACTTGGGTCGTTTAGGTCGTTTAGCTCCCATTTCTGATAGACTTTGAATAATCATGATTATCCATGAACCGTCTCTTCTAATTGAGGGATTAACATAATTATAAGAAGGGCTGGACATCTCCTTTTCTAGTTGAAATCTACTTTCCAAAATAAGAAATTCAACCAAATCATTACACTTGCTTGACAATCGAAATTAAATAAAACTCCTATTTTAAATACTTTTAAATATATTAAACTTTTTGATAAATATTACTTTAATTTTCTGTGTAGTCCCCTTAAAGGCCCTTTAAATTTCAGTGGAAAAAAGAAAGGAAATGAACTGATTTTCCTTTGCTTGACAGGATTTTGATTTTTTTAGCCTCTCTCTCTTTGTTGGTGGCACATCATGTAAACCAAAGGTTTAAACGCAAGGCATATATTGGCATTGGCAATTGAATATCTATGGACAGTGTAATCCTCTTGTAATCATCTTTATGGACAAACGATTTCTTTAAGAATAAAAAATTTTAGTTCTTTGTCACACGTTCTCTGTCTTCAAGGGAGAGACTCCAGACACGTTAGCGAAAAATCGTGGATTCTATGGCTTCCAAAATTCATTTGTAGGATGTGTTCGGCTCCAAATTCCACACCTATCGAATCTGTTATTTCCTTTGGCTGTAGCTCAGGCTAGCAGTAGAAAGCGGAGTGTTTTTTTCCTTTTTGCCATACAATCTTGATCCTTCCTCTCGAACTCGGAGAATCGAGGATTTTTCGGGAAAGTTTTACCGAAATTTTATTGCACCTAATATTCGATCACCACTTACTACGAAAAATTTTCAATTTTTGCACGAAAATGTAACCACACGAATGTATCCTTTGTTCACTTCAATCAACAAAGTGAAAATATAAGTTCTCGTATGAGTGAGAACGATGTCCAGCCAATAACTTTGAAAAAGGAAAAAAAAACTTACTAACTTTATTCTTGTACGGTGGATTTGCTCCACATAAAATGGTGTGACTATGAATTTTTGCTCTCTTCATTTTCTCTTATGGATTACTTGTCCTGACTGTGAGGAGTGACTCGTGGCATTCTTGAAGCCCTTGCAATGACTGAATTTCCGGAATATAATTCACATAGTGGTGAGAATTCATCTTCTCCCCAACGAAACCCCCAAAAAAATAAGACAACGGCAGAGAGACGCGTAGACGGGAGCATGTGAAAAGAGTCTTAAGCTCAAGGCATTACTTTCCCATTAGTGTGTCAAGTGGGGTGCAATGATGGGGCCCGCGGATCAAAATTTCTGATCCATGAATGCATTGACCCAGGCTTGGGATAAGTGATAGAAAGTCCATAGCCCAGCTTGGCCTGGCCCGGCATGAATCTATACCCTTATAATAATAGAGAAGAACTTGTGCAACTTGCTTTCGACTACTTGCTTGCCAATTTCTCTCCACACCTTGTGACTGTCTTTCCATTTGTTCTCTTCTTTTTGGGTATACTTTAGTGGGTTTTTTTAACACTTAGGAGGTTCCTATGAATTTCTTATGGGGATCTGAAAGTACTAAAATTATTGTATATCTGTTTTTCTTTCCATCTTACGT
This sequence comes from Sextonia rubra, assembly GCA_037013555.1. Classification (NCBI taxonomy): domain Eukaryota; kingdom Viridiplantae; phylum Streptophyta; class Magnoliopsida; order Laurales; family Lauraceae; genus Sextonia; species Sextonia rubra. The sequence goes on along the minus strand of JASUAD010000001.1, from coordinate 13,899,723 downwards.
AGAATTAGGCAGTTTTGATTTTTAGGTTATATATGCTTTTCCGATTGCATTTGTGACTGAATGCAAATTTTCCCATATATCTATTATGATCTCATTTTCTAGAGATCTTTTAACTGAAACTAAATCTTTCAATATGGGTTGTAAAAAGGACCATAAAAAAAAAACATATCTCTGTAACACATGAGTGAAATTGTTTTGTTTTTTACTGTCTATTTTTTTTATTGGGTGTGGTAGCAAAAAGTGTACATATACATACTCACAAAATTGCAATTTTCAAATTTTTTTTCTCACTCTTAAGCCCAATAATATCTAAAAGAATGAATGGAAAATTATTGTTTTAGTTTATTTGGTTTGCTACTTTCTAAATTGTCCTTTTAATTGTATGTGGAATCTATTTCTGAATTTGAATTTGTACATCTATTATCCAAGCAGAGAAAACAACTTTTAATCTTTTAAGTTTATGGAAATCCAATGGCATGGAACCAATGTGGTTTTGGGCTTAGGAATCAATTGTTGAAAATCAAGATCATAGATTTAAATTAAAAAGACACAATTCAGGTGCAACAATTCTCAAGTCAGCTTGAAACAAAACTTGGGCTTTTTTTTTTTCTTTGAAAGGAATAGAAACAACTCCAGTGCTCAGAAATATATCCAAATATTAGAATGAAGGCTATGGTAAGTTATAATTGCATATAGGACATAGCCATCTTGGACGTTAAGAAATTTTTTTTTCTAATTTGTAGAATTTTGGGAATTGTACAAAAAAGAATAGAAGTCTTTCAGCCCAAAAATCACTTGCCTTTTTCATGCATTTAAATTATCGTAGAGAATGAGGTGACTTTTGTGTCTCCTCCTCCTCCTCCTCCTCCTCCTCCTCCTCTTCTTCTTCTTCTTCTTAGGGTTTTAAAATGAAATGCACACTTTCTTTTAAAGTTTTCCCTGTGTCAAGTGGTTTCTCCTTGATCTATACAAATGATCAAGGAAAAATAGTTATAAGGGCTAGCTCAAATTTTCTACGTAAGGAATTTCAGGATACACTAATCCTTTAGATTTGTCAAACAAAGTAATTAAAAGCTCCAAAAAGCAATAGAAAGCCCATCCCAGCCGGTCAACTAAATGGGCGGTCTCGAGCTAGACACTTAAGGTCCGTGTCGTGCTTGGCCTAAATGGGCTATGTTTACAAAGGCAGGGTGCGCTTGGATGTACCTGGGCCCGACCCATGAATATCCTAAAGTAATTTGATGAAATGGGTGTCACATCTCAGACAGCTTGGTAGGGATATCTGGATAAGGCAGGTCGTATCAGAAGTGTACTCATCGCAAAGGACTTGGTTGAGCGTGTGCGTCGGTACATGAGTAATAATTTATCAGCCAAAATAATAATAATAATAATAATAAAATGAATGAAAGTAGGAAGCCAGGTATATTGCTTACAAAATGCAACTTGAAAAGGAAAATTGGACCTCCTTCCACATAAAAATTCGTTTGGAGCTCATAATTTGATCAGATTTTAGAACCACCAGTTTTTCTTTTTTAATTTAGTTCTTAAAATATGCTAAAATCTCGTTTTTGAAACATCATGATTGGATATCTATAACAAGATTCTATAACTCTTATATATTTTTATTTGGATGATGAATCTACATGAATACTAAGGCCTTTTTTTCACCCATTAAAACTTATAAATCTATTATTATAGTCAATGTGTTATTTCTAAAGAAGTGCAATTAATCAAAGAATTTTACTCAAAATAAATTAGAATGGAGAAACATAATTCATACCCCCAATAAAATCGGGACAAGGGATGCTTTGATGATACAATGATGATTCAATGTGTGCTTTCCCTCAAGCTTCATATTTATTGTGACAAGACTAATTAAAGAGAGAAAATTACACCTATTTTGGTTTTTACTTATATCCTTAAATTTACCATTTAGCTTAGCTATGATATGTGGAGTAAAATGTTGGCCAATCCAAAGAGTTAAAAAATAAAAAAAAAAACATGTGCAAAAAACGAATGTAGTAAGATGGGAATATTAAGATACATATGAGGTAAAAACTAAGAAAGATAGAATTAGACATAAAAGTATTCAATAGCAATGAAGGGTGGCATCAATAGGTGAATTAAACGAAGTTTATTTGAGAAGGTTTGAACATGTCCAATACAAGTGAGCATTGGCACTGGTAAGGAAAACTTTTTCCATCCATGTTGGTCGCCCCTCAGGCAACATGGTGGGGCTGTAGATAGAAATTCTTGGGATTGATACTAAGAACCTCTTTTGAGAATTTGGCCCAAGATGGACCGGCAATGTGAAATATAATTCATGTACCTGAGCCCAACATTGTTGAAACAAGGACTTCGTGATAAACTTTTATCCCCAAATTCACAACTGTTGGAGATGAGAGAATCCGTGAATTTGAACATTTAGAAATCATCCCATCGACGGTACAATGATTCACCGCAAAGAACACTACCATCCAGTATCCCACTTAGAATGTGTAACTACCATCCAGTATCCCACTTGGAATGAGAGAGAGAGAGAGAGAGAGTGAGAGTTGATTGGATGTCTCCAAAGGGCAACTATTACTTAGAACCGGATCTATTTAATAATGAGTTCACCCACTTCAAAATCGAATGGTTATAAAAAAAAATAAAACTAAATAAGACAAGGGAAAAAAACCTCACAAGAATCCTTCTGATGAAATGATATCGTCCTGATCATGAATCTACAAAACATGGGAATGTTTCCAACATATGAAAAGTAGAATGGCTCTAAAATAAACCAATCTTTTTGTAGCGCCCAAAAGCTAAAACCTCAGGCAATAAACATCAATAAAACCAAACATTTGTAATGACAATGCAGGCTGAACACATTGCAAACAATACCTTTCCCAGCGGGCAGCCTCATTTTGATCTAGCAGTAGGAATATGAGCACTGGATTTTCCTTCGGAATAGGATCCATTTAACTAAGAAGGAAACTGATAAGCAGCAGACCTGAATACAGTGTGAAATTAAACTGGTTGTGAGTATCCGGACGTCTTTAACCACAACGGACGGCCCAACATAGCATTTCCATGGACACCAATGTAAGCTGCATTTAACCTGGCAATCAAATTCAAACACACATAATCAAATGCAGACAAAACCTGAAGACAATTCTTGAAATTGAAAGGGAAAATCCGATGGTAACCAACAGGGTTAAAGCCTACTTATCAACATCCGGTGGGGCCAAAGGATCAAAGAGTTCCTCCTTTTGCTCTACAGCTGGAACTGCACCAACAATTGTCGTAATTTCTTGAACTCCTTCAGCCTGAGAGGAAAAGACAAGAAAATGGAAGATTTTCAAAGTTCCCTCTATGACAACTGACACTTGCAATTAAAATGGAAATGAAATTGGGATGCATAAAACCAAAACTATAGAGAATTAAGTATGTACTGTTCCAAAAACAAACTTTAAATGGTCAGAAAGAAAAGCTTGAGTTTCATTTCTCCTGCACCTGTTGAGGGTATTGTCCATATCCAGCATAAGCACCATATGCATATAGTGAAGGATCCTGAGCAGCCCCATATGCATAGGCATCATAGCCCTGTCCATAACCATAATAAGCACTACTCCATTGATTAAGATCCGCTTGCTGGCCCCAGCTACCAGGCTGGTCCTGAAAACGATTGCCACAAAGCCATGTAAACCATAATAAGAATGCATGCGCATTATTATATATCAGAAAATAATTAATGATAGTAATCAAAGAAATGGGGACAATTTTATCTTTATTTGTAGAGATATCTACATCATGTCCATTCTGTAACAAAATTGAAAATGCAAAACAATAGGGAATAACGAGATTGTAACTGTAAATTCTTCCATTCAGTGTATGTGTCTGATGAAAAATGATTCCATGCTATGGTGCTGAACCAAGCTAAAACCTAATTTATCATGTGAAGGAAGAGTCAATTTTGAGGTGATCAAACCTGCAAATTTCACATGGACCCTTGTATATAGGGACCATCTCATTCTTATAGAGTGCAATACACTGTTGAATATATGTGGGATTTATTGTGTAAAAACATAACTATATTTCATATATGATCGGCATAATGGTTCATATCACTTCAATTGAAGTGAAATTTGAGCTGGTTCTCATATGCAAGTGACTGGGTAGTATGGGTATGTTTGATCGCAATAAAGTAGGCTTCATATGTGGTCTTAGGCTCCACAAAAGAGAGCACAGGTGATCATTATAGCTCAGCAAACTTAAGTCACGTATATATTGATGATTATACCTGCTTATTTGCTGGGCTTCTACCCCATGAAAGGCGGACCTGCTGTTGACCTATCATAGTTCCTTGTAACCTTTGTATTGCTTCTTCAGCAGATGATCTACACATAAATGATAAATAATGAAAACTGACGTTTGCATTGAAAAGTCAAAAGGTCAAAATATTTAAAGACTGATTTGGTGAAACTAAACCAACAGAAAAAACATATAGAAACAGACTAGCTTTCAAAAAGAATTGAGGAAATTGACAGCAAATCCCTGCTCAATAATTTAAGTATCCACTAAAAAAAGCATAGTACCTTTAGTTTTATATACAGATATATGGGGACGATCCCCTGCACACACAGTGGTGGGGGCAGTGAGGCCATGGTGGATTGACAGATCTGGATGGGCTCTCCCTCGGTATAAGATTTCGGACCCATCTGATCATCCTAAGCCGTTCATCCATGGCTTGCAAGTTTAGTGGTGGAGTCCATTTTTTGGTACAAGGGTAGGCCACAACTACATCTTTCAATCCCCAGCACCAAACCCATGTGGGCCTGCCCCCACAGCGAGGTGTGCATTGAGGCTTTCGTAGACAACACGCAAACAGGATAACTACAAGCACGCACACACATACACGGGAAGGTCATTGAAAATAATAAAGCATCACATCCCATGCAACCACATACCATTTACCCTAGAAAAAAAGCATCCAAGTACAACAGCTGATATACTTGAACATTTTCTTTTATAATCAGGCAAGCAAAATAAGAATGACAATGAAGTAAACCAAGAGCTTGACCTTTTGAACATACCTAGCGCCAAACTGTACGAAACCACATCCTTTACTCAGTGGTATCTTAACATAAACAAGCTCCCCAAACTGTGCAAAGACTTGCCTCAGTTCATCCTCTGTCACGTTAGGGTCCAAACCACCAACAAATATCTGCAATAAAACATCAATGATAATTAAGAGGCCATGAACATAAAGCATGCACTTAATGTCTGAAGCGATTGTTCACAGACTCACTGTTGTGTTAGTGATATCACTGTCCACTGGTAATGCCTGCACTGGTGGGGTGATGTAACTTGGTGCAGGGTATATAGCTGATAGGGAAAAAAAAGGCAAACAAAAATGCATTAATAAAACCTTATAATAGATAACTCAAAAACCACAGAAAACTATGCATGAAAGAGCTGCTGGTCCAATCCATTATTAAAATTTTATAATTTGCAGTTGCCAACAATTTCATGACCATATTCTAAGAGCAGCAAGTTAACATTAAGCTGTTGGGTTCTTTCTGCCTTTTGCAAAGTCTGGTAACTAAAACCTAGATGTCCTGCTGTAACTATGTGACCTTGTGAGGCTGTTATCTGCAAGGAAAACGTGCATTAAGAATTAAACATAAATCCTGGAATGGCACTCCATAATTATATTGCTACTTTAGGAACCACCACCTTGTCCACAATTTTGTGGAGTTACAAGAAAAGGCAGAATTATGAGTAAGCACAAAGACGTGTGGATGCCTTCAACATGAGGAAAAATTAAGAAATGTCATTTGGAATGGTTTGGTTAGGGTACATACCTAGAAGGTAGAACAGGCCCCGTACGATGTGGTGAATGATTATTTTGTTCAATGAAGTACGAATATGGATAGACTAGTAAAAGCCATAAATTAATTAGTGAGAAAAATACATGAAGGGTGTATTTACTGAAAACACGGCTACAAAAAAAAAAAAGGTTCACTGTAAAAGTTGCCCTCACAGATTCATCGACAGGTACATGAGATGAGATTAGGTTTTATGATGATGGTGATGATAATATATAACAAGGTTAAGAATAAAATATCAAGGTGATTTCTCAAGGTCATTCAGAACATACTTGTTCCTATCCTTTCCTGGTTTTTTTTTTTTTTTTAAGATTTGTTAAGGATCCACTTGAGACTAGAAATTTAAGATCTCATGTAATGTTCCAAAAAAAGGTATTGAAACATCCACCAATTGCTGGTTTATGCTCTCATAATCAATCTATACCATCCATTTTGTTTGTGACCAGCCAAAATAATCCTCCTTTCAGTGGCTTCCTTTGACCATGTTCGTGAAGTGGCAAATGAGGGAAGTGGACTCTCTTGCAATGGCAGGGCAAGAAAAGCTCAATCATCAATAGGCAATTCTATCCTCAAATTGACCGGGCTCTTACTTGGTCCATTATGTCATATTGTCATTTCCTTCATTGTTTTCTCCTGTACAGTTTCATGTTTCGGTTGCATATTTAAGTTTCTCTTTCATTATGGCCGTCTATTATCGCTTTCAAAAAAAAAAATCAAATGATGATAACCATGAATACAATGTGTCCGCGTGATATATTTGATAATCATAATTCAGACCAGTCAATCAGGCAGCAAGATTACATACATAAGCAAGTAACTGTATTATTAAATTTAATTTGGATTTCATCCAAAAGGTTATGAAAGATATATTTCAAATGAGGAAACGCGAATTACCTTTAACAGCAGGGTACTGCTGGTGAGAAGTGGTGGTCTTCTTTGGTGTAGCCGCACTAATACGCATTGGCCTAGTTGAGCAATAAACCCCATTCATTTCAGTCATGGCGCGGTTCCTTTCCATCTCGTCGGAGAATTTAACAAACCCATAACCCTTGGAACGCCCGGTATTCGGATCAGTTACGACCTTGGCACCTCTTACGGATGGGTACTGAGCTCGAAAAGTCTCTTGCAAGAGATAATCCGTGACATCAGGTGCCAAATCGCCCACAAAAATGGAATGCTCGGGTCCAGCATCAGGGCGCCTTTCCCCGATGCCAAAAGAAGCCCAATTCAGCCTAAAGGTTTGCTCCGTTCCAGGCATCTGCGTGCCATTGTACGTTTGAAGAATCCTTTCGGCCGCGGCATGGGACACAAACTCCACAAACCCATAGCCTTCGGGCTGGCCAGTGATCTTGTTACGGATGATTTTGATCGAAAGCACCTATAATTCAGATGAAATAAGATGGCGAGAGAGAAACCCTAGAAAATCGATGTTGCAGTACAAGTGCGAAGGAAATCCTAGCTTATGTAAAGTAAAAGTGAGAGGAAGGAGGAAAGTAATCACAGATCCTAGGGTCGATAACGAAATCAGAAGAAAGGAGAAGGAGAAACCTCTCCGGTGTGAGCGAAGCAGGAGTGGAGGTAGGTTTCGTCGACCCAGTACTGCAAGTCGCCGATCCAAAGGGTTCGTATTTCTTCGATGGTGGTGGGTTGGTGATATGGCTGTTGAGGGGCGCCCCAGCCCTGACCCTGTTGCTGTGGCCCGCTGCTCATCATCGTCCACCCTGCTGTAGTCGCTTTCTATCTTCTCTCTATATATAGAGCTATGGAGAAGGGAGTTTCTATGTAAGATTTGTGACTGTGAGGCGGTTTGAGAACAACTTGATGACTGAAAAATAAGAGATTACATGACTGTATTACTTTAACTGGAGTCTCTCTTCTATTCGTGGGAGGAGGGCGTCCCACCTCACCACTCTGTATCGACTCCCTTTACCACTAGGATAGGACCCGGCCTCCTACGCTGGGATTAGAAAAACAGAAAATAGGATCAATCTTAAGTGGGACCAAATACTATTTAAAGAAACTTTTATCTGATGTTGCTGGACCGTATAATGTGCAATTGCATCATCTCATTATAACTGAAAGCTGATTACTCTACAAGGTGGTGACCTATACACACATAGTACAGTTAACCACATTGTTTTATTTGAATTATAAGTGCTTTCCATAAAAATCACTGGTTGTGGAGTTCGTGTTCCATGCTGCGGTTGAAAGGAGGTGGGCCTTGCAGAGGAGTTGGACCCAATTGCAATTATTGAAGGTAGGCGCACCTTTTATGATATTGGCTCTATGTTCTAATTTCAAACTATGGTCTTTTAAAGTTGGACCCATATTGTAGCTCGTAAAGAAGGGTCCACGTTGTAAGTCCCGTAAAAGTAAGGTTGGGCTATATTATAATTCTTAAAATCGGATCTTATGTCATAATTTTAGAAATTTTTTTTTCCCTATGACCTTAGCTATCCCTTACCAACTCAGTTTTCAAAGCTTGGGCTCTGGTCGAGGAATTACCCAATTCTAATAAGTTAAAACTATTCTTTTGAAGTACATATATGGCCTCACTCTAAGGGGTTATTTGTATACAATAATTTTCAGAATTTTTATCTGAGAGAATTTGAGAATTCCAAATGCTGGTTCATAGTAGAATTATAAATGTTCAACCCCCTTTTAGCATTTGAAATGCTAAAAATTTGAAAATTCATAATACTAAAAGTGGCTTTCCATGTGGACTAGAATTTTAAATTCTTATATCCCATGAGGTATTGAAAATACATAGGAGACAAAAGCTAAAAGCATGTTAAGAATTCCCAACAAGCCCAATTATTGTCATAAATGGCTTTAACCAAACGGGCTCTATGACCCTATTTCTTTTTGGGAATTTCTCACAATTATTTTTTTATTGGTATTTGTTGGACATGACGTAATGTCTTATCCAATAAAATGTCATGTTTATTCACAATAATTTCAAAATCCTAGCCATAATAAAAGGTCACAAATGAGTTGCTATAGTTTTGAAATTTCAGCTCCTTTGCCTTCTAATGGAACTTCTAAATGCTCAAGTACAAATGAGAATTTTTTTATTGAAAATTCATAAATTTATCATATAAGAATTCTATAAATTCCAATAAATAAAAGGGCCCTAAGGGTGAGTCCCTCAATCTTATTCTAAAGTTCCCTCATTCTTATTTTTGAAGTTGGGTTCCTACATACAACATAAATCTTAAAAGTGGGCCTCATGTTCTATTCAAAATGCATGAAATTTCAAACACTTGTAATTTTCACCAAAAGTACCCAAACAAGCATGCCAATTGAAGGATAATTTAATGGAAAAATCTCATGCGAGCACTGGTACCCAGAATAAGGTGATCACGGTCGGTCTAAATACATATTAGGGTGGGTCCACTTGGTGATCCATCAAAGTTGACCATAAACTAGGTATCATCTAATTGGCATTGATCCAGCTTTTAACACCCATCCAAATAGACTGTAAAGTTGATTGACTTTTTTTTAAAAAGAGGACTTCATTGATTAAGAATTGAAAGTATATAAGATGTGTTGTGATTTTCTGATAATCACCCGTTGTGCGCATCCACGGAATCACAAGATCAACAATAATAAGCCACACAAGAAGAGACACCGAATTTACGTGGTTCACCAAAACAGGGCTACATCCACGGGCACAGGAGGACGAACATCTTCACTATGACAAGTAAAGCATACAAGAGATTCCCACACTCTCACCTCATCTCTCCTACGTGGTGTGGGAGTACCACGGGCAACTGATGCCGCCGCCGCTGCTGCAAGGTCTAGGGTTACAGACTATACAATATATAATCTCCGCTTTCTTGGCCACCAAGAAAGCCCCGGTACAATTACCAAAATACCCTTGACCTTAAACCAGTCCCTGGCTAACCCAGTGGACTCATCCGGCTAAACCGGAATACAAGACATAAACCTAACAATCTCCACCTTGGCTTGAATTCCGTACAACTCCGTACAACTCGAGCTACTAGGAGATAAAACCGGCAATGTCTTCACGTACCCTGCTGAATGGCACGTCACTGCACCAGGGATGCAGTCTTCTTCAACACTTTGACATGTTGAACCAGCACATGAACTTTGAGCAAAGTTCATCTTGTCAAACTCCACCTCGAACTAAAAGCTCGAAACCATTGACGAATTTGAGTGATATCTGAATCACTCACCATCTTGCCCCATCTTCAACATCACTGTGAAGATCCAATCGCCATAAGCATGTAAGCAAACAGATCGGGAATACAAGTCCAAATGACTCCATTGCAGAACAACCTCTGCCTCCGAGCGGTCAAAAAACTCCATTTGACCGGGCCTCCGATCAACTGCTGATACATCAGTCAAAAAACTCCATTTGACCGGGCCTCCGATCAACTGCTGATACATCAGCTCCTCCTTGCTGCTTTTCGGGCTTGGCTCTGGCAAGATGAATATTATCACATGCGATCATGTGAACCCCAAACGAACAACTTCGTTTGAATCAGCAAACCCTTTGCAACTAGGCCGGCGACTCCTATTATTGGGTTTGCAACAACAACCAGGTCAGTAGACCCGATTCTAGCCTCAATCCACATCTATTCAGATCTCCTCCAAATTTCTGCATCAAGTTATAGATCTCGTCACCACGAGCACGCTGGAAGAAACGGATCTGAAATCCGACTCAGGATGGCCCCGATAACGTAGAAACAAGTTTCTATGCTCCAATCGGTCAAACCTCCTCCTTGACTGTCAAACAGCCAATCAACCTCTTCCACTGCGTAGATCTGCTCGAAACGAGTCCGTAGGCGCAAACGGATCTCCGATCGGACATCGGACGATCAAGATATCGCAGAAACAATTTCAGCCGTAAATCTGGTCAAATCTGGCCTTTGACCGATGCTGACATCACTGCTGACGTCACTGCACTGTCTGCTGGGCTTCTAGAGCGGACCCAGGTCGGGTTCACCTGACCCGGAACTGAACTTGCTGACTGGGCTGGACCTGCTGATAATGGGTCGGGTCGGACCTGACCTAACCCGAACCCGCTGTTGCTGCTCTGGGCTGAACTGGATGTAAACGGGGCGGGTCGAACCCGACCTGACCTGACCCGTAGCCTGTTTCTGTCAATGGGCTTCTGCACGAACGGGTTCAGGTCGAACTGCGACCTGACCCGGACCTTGACCCTACCTCTTCTCCTTCATCCTTTCTCTTTCCCCTTCGCAATCGCCGTCTTCAACCGCTTCTAGGATCCAGATTCTCCACAATCGCTGTCGAAATCCGAAGACGGAGCGTAATCTTCCTAATCGGATGAGATGAAATCTCCCAATCCGAGTTCCAAATCGGGATCGCTTTCTTTATCAGCCCTGCGCTTCTTCCCTTGGTAGCGGCCTCGATGACGGCATTTCATGGCGTTTGGGGATCTTCCGTCTTCTCCTTGCTCTTGTTGGAAGCTGCAGAGCGCTGCGAGTGTTGTCGCCTGCGTGGGGACGCTTCCTCGCTTACTTCCACCGCAGCCTCCCCTTCTTCTTTCTCGAATCGGTTTCTCTGTCTTCAAACAGAGATCTCCGATTGACGTGTGGCCCACCTACCGATCTTCTCCTATCAGATTTGGAAAACCAGATCTCCTGTTTCCACGACGAAAACAGATCCGAACCCAACAATATTCGATCACAACCACAGCGGTAACTCCAAGATCTGAACGAAACATGTGAATTCTTTTCCCTCCGATCCAGCGAGACCGGAGAACCCAATCTCGTCTTCTTCTTCTCCGATGGTGGTCTAACCAGAAATCACGAACCTGATCTCAGTTAATCTTCATGCGCACAACTTCCAAGCCACTGAGCGATCTCCACCTCGCTCAGAAACCCAAGGAATACCAACCTCAAGCTCTGATACCAATTGTTGTGATTTTCTGATAATTACCCGTTGTGCGCATCCACGGAATCACAAGATCAACAATAATAAGCCACACAAGAAGAGACACCGAATTTACGTGGTTCACCCAAACAGGGCTACATCCACGGGCACAGAAGGAAGAACATTTTCACTATGACAAGTAAAGCATACAAGAGATTCCCACACTCTCACCTCATCTCTCCTACGTGGTGTGGGAGCACCACGGGTAACTGATGCCGCCGCCGCTGCTGCAAGGTCTAGGGTTACAGACTATACAATATATAATCTCCGCTTTCTTGGCCACCAAGAAAGCCCCGGTACAATTACCAAAATACCTTTGACCTTAAACCAGTCCCTGGCTAACCCAGTGGACTCATCCGGCTAAACCGGAATACAAGACATAAACCTAACAAGATGAACCTAATCATAAAGATGAATTAAAAAGAAAACAAGTTCAAAAGAAAGCGATTACAGTTCCCAGAGAGATTGTGATAAACATGAAAAAAAAAAAGAAAAAAAAAAAAGGAACAAAGCAGAACAAAAGGATCTCCTGCTGCATTGGTAAGATGGTTAGCACTGCCAAATGGCAGTTGGTAACAGGTCAAGCTGCAAATTGAAAGGAAGAAAGAGCAGGACGAAAGGAAATATCATCCCCGAATACTTAGCAGGTTTCCAAAACAAATGCCCCAAGACATGGCAGAAGTGGATTGCCCAGACTCCAATGTGCCCACAAGGTCCACCCCAAACCCCATGGGCATGGGCCTCATCCAGATCGCAATTAACCATTAGCTGCTGCTTGTCTGGTAGCCGAGTCAATGCTGCCCGAACCTTCATCCCTGCCAACTTCACCAAAGAGGGGGATCGCAGAGGTGGAGTCGTGTACTTTATATGGGTCCCAAAGTAGGTGCGCTTGTAGTAGTAGGCTAGCCTCAGCTACTTTTCATACCCAGCATATATGTGAGGAGGAAGTCCCGATGAGAGAATGGTGACCACTAGGAAACTTAGTTTTGGAGAGGGCATCCGCAATGATATTAGTAGTTCTCTTGCAATAGTTGAAGTTCCAAGTTTGAAATTCGGCCAAGAGTGACATGCATCTTTTCCACTTTGGCATCGATCTCCATGCCATCGCTTCAGCATATTGAACTTAGATAATGAGAACTCTGCTGTCCCCTTCCACTGTAAGTGTTGGGAAGTCCAATTCTTTGGCAAGCTCGAGACCTTTCCTGAGGGCTATCAGCTCCGCTTTTAAGCCGCTGTCAGCCGTATCGTTCTCGGCCCCATTAGATAGTATTATATGTAATTAATATCATTACTTATTTAATTGAACGTGTTTTAATTAATTAGGCCCATTAGATTTTAAGATGGGGACCGCATTAAGATTTAGTTTTCTGGATTGGTGAGAGGGGGCCCATTGGTGTGAGACCCAATCTTTATCCATTTAGCCCAGCCCAATTTTTCTGCAGGAAATTTCCAAGAAATTTTCTGAAGGAACATTCTCATAAGCTTCCTTTGGTTTTGTTTGAAATTTGAGATAGTCAAATCCTTTCCCAAAGGAAAATAGTGTCCAAACTGTGTCTCTATTGTGTTTGTCCCTGCCCAATAGGAAACAAAACCCACCCTCTCCGTTATCTCTTACCCCCACGCATGCACACTCTCTCCCCCAATGTTTTTTGCTTCTTCCTCTTCCCCACTCAATTTCCGGGCATCTTTCAAATAGATGATCAGGTAGTCGGATTTTAGTTTAGAGACCACCATTTCGTTCCTCTCAATGAGACCACCTCAGGTAAACCCCTCCTCAAACCCATTTCCCTTAATCTAAGTTTTTAGGAAATCTTCATTTTTGTAGATATGTTAGATCTTGGACAAGAAACCATAGATCTGGTTCTTAGATGCTCTTTCTCCTTAGTTATTCTTATCTGATTTTCATCATGATCCATTTTAGCTCATTATAATATGCTAGATCTATGATTAAATTTGATGATTATGATAAAAGGGGACTTTGATTAAATATATGAACCCCCTAATGTATCTGGTAAAGTGGGAAAAAAGGATCTTGGAAGAAATGGAGAAGATTGCGCTAGATGGATCAAGTCCAATCGATCAGGTGGGATCCAATCGATTGAGTAGGAAATTTTTCCTTGTCAGAACTGCATACTTAAGGAGATCGCAGCATCTGATTAATCGGATGGGACTCGATCAAATTAGGCAGTATAAATTGCGATTTAAAATCCCCGAAATTTTATTTTTTCGGACCGCCTATGGTTCGTGTTGTGGGTCACGTAGGGATTATGTGGGGCCCGTTTGAAACCCCTAACTGCCCTTAAAATCCCTAAACACCGAAAATGAATATATAATCCAATTCGATCGTAATTTATCAAAAATATAATTAGACCTTCTGTAAGAGCTGTAGTTTTGGGCGCACATTCTCTTACGGGCATCACTTCATATACAATGTATAAATCATTTGAATTGCAATTGATGTGAGTAATCAATGTAGCCTTCATTGGGAGCCCTTAAGTGGCCCTATGCACCATGATATGAGAAGGGTACACTGATCTTATCTCACCATGTTTTTAATGACATTGTCGGCAAATGAATTGTGGCCTTAAGGAGATTGGCTTGTGATTATTTCTTTGAGGTTCATGTTTCATGCATCTCCTTGTTTGATATCCTATGTCCGATACCTTTGATCAGTTTGTATTGTGCATTATTTATAAAAAAGAAATGGCTATGCATGCAGTTTATAGTTCCTAAGAAACTACCATGTGGAATACATTTAATGTTTGAACTGAGATCATGTGAACAGGTAGTTCTTATAATTCGTTTCTTTTCTAAGCTTATATAGCTAGCCCTTCTTTCCCCTTTGACTTGGGATTTCTGTGTGGATCATCACCAAGTTGGTGTATGTATATATATATAGATGCTTTGGGTCATTTTTGGATGGTTCTGATATAAGGACTAGGTGATTGCTTGATGTGTAAGAATCACTTATATCCTACTTTTGATTATGAGTAGGATCCTATCTTGATATTTGATTTTTATCGGTTTATGACCATCGTTATATTTTGACGGGCTTGCCCAAATTATTTAGGGTTGACCACCCACAATGGGGGCATTTGCTACCGATTGGCTTGGTTTGTTGTTCACTTGTGTATTATGCTTAAGAGTTTGTATTTATTTGGATTTTGTATTTATTTCTCAATCTCTATATATTTGACTTCTTATGATCACATGTCATTATTTTATTTCATATTGTATTTCTGTTTAATTTTTGTTTATTTACTTGTTGTCTACTA
The DNA here is from genome assembly GCA_037013555.1 of Sextonia rubra. Taxonomy (NCBI): domain Eukaryota; kingdom Viridiplantae; phylum Streptophyta; class Magnoliopsida; order Laurales; family Lauraceae; genus Sextonia; species Sextonia rubra. Next base: position 13,884,653 of record JASUAD010000001.1, on the reverse strand, counting down.
GATTTTTGGTGCATAGCTACTGAGCCCACATTTATCGCGGAGGAGGAGGATCAAATGTTTTAGATGTTTGAGCTGATTGATGTACCCTAGTGTGGTGTCAGAGATGGCTACGGGGCCATCTAGTTCAGCATAGGGGTGCCCATCAACATAGGGTGCTTTCTAGAAAAATATCTTATCTATAATTATTGGATTCATGTTATAGACTTTAATTGTAGGATTTCCTATCATTTATGCAACCTGAACATTGAACATTTATCTAGCTGTGCTGAGAACCATCTTTATTTTGATACCAATTGAATAAAAGCTTCTGCAATTTTTTATGAAATTTATTTTTGACTCAGCACACGTCTAAGATAGTGTGTGGGTCCATATGGGGAAACTATGTATTATTTTAAATACAAAAATTTTAATTTTTTCTATTTTTGTTGTTATTCCCCGGTTTATATTTTGGAAGATGTGACATCAGCAGTGATGGGTCCTGTGTAAGCTTGAATAAGTCTTCCAATATGATACCTGATTATGCCTCCAGCTCCGAAAGTTGATTGACCATGCACTTGTTCTGAGTAAGGAAAACTTATCCATTGATCGGGTAAAGAAGACTCCATCACCATACATAGATAGGTGGAGGCTCCACAAAAACATTGCTCCCGTTATGGTGAGCACAAGTGCTCCGGTGGGTGGAAATCTAATTCAATACAAACTGGTAAACCGACTGTAATGCAACTAGCGTGAGTAGCACTTTGATAATGAGGAACACGTCAACCTGTTTGAGAAATGAAGATGTCCCCATCAGCCCACTTTTCGGCTAAATAAATTACAAAGGAAGGTAAAACGTGGCCGGACAGCCAAAACCCCACTACCGGTTTTATTAAATAGATAGAAAAATTCCACTATCATTTAAATAAAATTCGAATTTGTTCACCATCCTACATATAGTTGGATGTTCTAACTTGGTAGGATATCGAACTTTGCGATATCCTACACAGTTTGATATCCTACTCCATGATGTTGCAAGTTTAGGGCTAAAATTGATATTTTTTTTGAGTTTTTTTAATGAAAAGTTATGTGGTAAATAACTTTCGATACATAATTTTTTGATATTTATCTGATTTAAGGGCTTCCGAATGATAATAATTTCTTTGAGAAATGAAGATGTCCCCATCAGCATGACCCAATTTTCAATTTACCAATTGTCCTACAAATATAAATAAATAAATTACAAATAAAGGTAAAATGGACCCGGGCAGCCAAAACCCCACTACCGGTTTTATTTTTTAAATAGAAAAAACCCCACCCCCATTGAAAATTTCATTGGCTCTACCCCTAAAAGCAGAGCTCATCACCCATTAATCCCAACTTATTGCCTTCATCCCTTTCTTTCATCTTCTTTTTCAGCTAATGGTGATATATGTGGCCAGCACTTCGCATGTGTTTGTTAGTAGTATTAATTTTAAGATGGGACCCCTTGTGAAGGACATGTCCGGGTATCCGTTTATTTTTGGGAAATGAAAAAAATAATTATATATATAATTATTTTCTGTCAATTGATATTTGATGCAAACACTTTTTTCCCAAAGGGGCACATGAAGCAACTTGATTTTTGGAGTAAAAAAGCCCTTTCGCATTCCACATGTCAAGAAAAATAATAACGGTAGAAAAAGAATTAAAATCCAAAACAGAAATGATCACTAAAATGCCAAAATGGCCAAGGCGTGTGAATTGTGACTTGTGACCACCCTGTCCAATACCAAAATAGCCAAGCCGGTGTCATCACCTTGTCCTCATTCTTAGATCGATTGCTTACAGTCTCTTCTCAAAATGAGAATATTCAAAACAAGAGAACAAAGAAAAACACTTCACGCCTATGTCGATTGGTGTTGGCAGCAACGATGGCTTTATTTTAAAAGTAGGAATTACACTCGATTAAAAATGATTAAAAGATTTAATTCATTTAAAAAAAAAGTAGAGACTTGCTTGTAAAGTGATTTATGATTTGTTGTGTCAACAAATTTAAAGATCATTTTACCAATCAATTAGATTAATATGACCTATGACGTAGAATAGATAGAATCAAAGATGAGAACTTTTTGGGAGATGCCACGAGCAAATTTGAACATTTTTAATACAAATCAACATCGAATATAATTTTTTTTATGCAAGTTGGCAGCACAAAAAAGAGGCAAATGAAAAAGACACGAAGGAAAAGGGTAACCATAAATTTACAAAAGGGAATAGGGCTCATAAGACGGAGCACCCCATCTTCAATGCAGGGGCCGCCCTTTCAAAGTTAAAACAAGTCAGATATGAATTATTATTCAAATGCCATTAGATTAGACTTTATTTAAAACACGTTATAAGTTTATTTGAATACTGATAAGTGATCAACCCAATAATTGGCCTACCACACCCGAAATCTAAGGTAGGATGAATGTCATGGGACTGATGACCGGGTCCCATTTTGAAAAGATGGGCCCACTAGGCCTCGACGGAGGGTGGTGTGCATTGTATGCAACTTTGATGACAAGCAATATAGGTGGAATAAAGATTTGATGATGTATATAATTTACTATCTCGTCGACGTCGTCTTTGATAAATCCATCCATCAATCCACCCACGGCCAAATAAATCCGGATCGATCTTGATGAATATGAGCAGTTTTCTTCTTACAAAACGCCTGAAGTCTACGCCATTCGAGTTACATAAATCTCTCTGCTAGAAATCTCTTATTCATTCATTCAAAGTGTAAAGATGGGATCACTGAAGACCGATGAGGAATTCAGCTTTGAAGACGCTTCCGAAGAACCCATCCTCTATGTTAACGGCATCCGTCAAGTTTTGCCAGATGGACTGGCCCATTTGACTCTCCTTCAGTACCTCAGAGGTTGTGGTTTCTCAATCACCCAATCCCTTTGGATTTCCCCTTTCATCCATATGATTCATTTTTCCATTGAAAGATGTGCTTTTGAGGATGATTCTGGTTTCATTTTGATGGACTAGGATCAGAAAGCTGAGTTTTCCAGTTTGAGATTAATTACCATTGTTGTCATGCTCATTCTCATCTGGGTACTAAACTATGATGCTTATTTTTGTGTGGGTACTGGGGAGTCTAGATTCTGGATTGACAGGAACAAAATTGGGATGTGGAGAAGGCGGTTGTGGGGCTTGCACAGTGATGGCTTCTTACTATGATGAACAACTGAAGAAATCTGTGTAAGTTCCTTATCTACTGTTGGACCATATCAACTGGTTGGAGACTCTGTGCTTTGACAAATGGTTTGGCTTACTGTTTTATTGGGTCTAGTTACTACTTGATGAATGGGAGATGTATTGGAAAACCTGTTTGATCTGGGTTTTATTCCTCCCTATGTCTCCAATGTCTTCAAGAAGCCATTTTTGTTTGCACTTTAATTTTGCCAAGATTTTTTATGAGCTAGTTTCTGTTAAAGTGAACTGAGTATCATCTGCTTGCGTGTTTGGCTACTGCTGTACTTGCATTTTCACTGCCCTGAGATATTTTGTTGCACCAAAGTTGAAGTTCAAATGCTTCAATGTAACGCAAGCCGGCTTTATCAACAAGTCCTGTTCAGCCAGAGCAAATCTAACCAAAGCCTGGTGTTTGTTTGTTTCTTTGTTTTTTTTTCGAAGCTAACTCATTCACTCTTGTCAATATTTTTCTAACTAACCAATCTGGCCAATATTAAAACAGCTGAACTCAGCTTGGAGTCAACCCAAGTCTCCATTCTTGAAACACAACCATGCCCAGAATCTTGGAGTTTATTATGTTGATCAAAATCCAATTGGTTTAGTTCCGTAAAAGATTAGTGTAGAAGGCAACAAATGATGTTTTCGTGCTACAACTCACTGTTTTCTTGCGTTACTTGTCCAAACTTCCAAAGAAGCTAATGGTCTGCTAAATGAGGATGTGTTTGAGCATAGAAGTATAGTAAAAAAAACAAATGATGAAACTAAATCACTAAACAATCACCTCATGACTTCAGATGTTTTAATATTGGCCATGCAAAATCTTTCAGAAATATGAATTGACTGGAGTACACTTGATGCCTTAAAACCGAAACTCTCTCAAAATTAGGTCTCTTATTTTTAACATTGGAAAAGACGAGAAGAAGGAAATAAACTAGAACTATAATTTGTCCCTCATTTTTCTTTCCCCCTTTTTTTTTTCCTTTCTTTCGTTGATTTGGCAACAAAACTAAAAAGATAATGTGCAAGAGGACAGTGTATGACATGTTCAATCAATTCAACTCAATTTCAGTTTAATTCAATTCAGTTAAATTTCAATTCAATTCAAATATGTTACCCCTTGTCCCCTCCAATCCATAAAGAAAGAAAGAAAAAAAAGGCAATAATGACCAAATCTAGATTCGCTTCTCGTTTCGCCAACGTATCTGCCTCCTGGTTGGTTCCCCAAACACACATGAAAAAAGCCATATTCATGTCCTCACCAATCACTTGTGTTCCATGAGTCATCTTCTATAATAAATTCCCTTAAAAACGATCTTTGAAGAACTTGATTGGTTGGAAAATAGCTAACACTTGACTCCACTTGACTTCTTAAAAGCTAGTACTGAACCTGAAAAAGAAAGTAATACTCCTCATGCATTATTTCTCAACACTCCTCCAATGCCGTAGGTCTAATTTTTCCTCTTGCTACACTATCAACATTGAACTGAAACCATCTGGAGCTGGCGCTTGCCAACGATATTTCCTTCATTTTCTAACATCCCTTCTCTTTGCTGCAGCTTCCCAAGTAAAAATAATATCTGAAGAATATGTTCCTCATGTTGGAATGTCTACTTTGGTAATCTTTCCAAGATCAACGTAATGATCTGTCTGTGAAGTTTTAAGGATGTCAAATTAATTTCCTCTCAAATCCTATATATGTGTATAATCCTAAAAGAATGAATTTGAAGATGTTTTTAATTATCATTATTTTGTAAAAAAAAAAAATCTCTTCAACATTTGTTGTTGGTAAGTTGCAATGTGCATGTCTTTTTTTATTTTTATTTTTATTTTTATAACCACATGCATAGTTTTCAAAATCGGAATCATATCGCAAGTCGTTTAGACCCATGAATCGAATTGATTACGAATTGTAGGTTTTTTTTAATTTTTCTGATAAAAATAAAAAATAATTAAAAATTAAATAAGAAAAAAGTAATTATTCATAATCATCCCTTTTCCCATTATAGCAGTATAAATACATTAAAAAGTCTATCACACAGTCATTTCGAGAACATTTTGACATATATTAATGTGCATATAAAATAATAATGATGATGATGGTGATGATGATGATGATGATGATGATAATAATAATAATAATAATAAATGATAAAATAGTTAAATAAATTTAATGTATTAGTATATTTTTTATTATCTTTAAATCAAATTATAAAAATGAAAATAAAATCCAAACCGTCAATCTTACATGGTAGGATATCTTTTGAAGTTAAGTAAGTGTTCATGAAGAAATACAAATCCGAAATAGATTAAAAAAAGAAGAAGATATAGACAAGCATAATACGCATAGTTGAATGCTTTAGTTAAATGCATGCTCTTTATTCATTTTTAAAACCTTATCAACGCTGCAAAAAATTCTTAAGAGGTTTTGTTAACTACTAAATAACCTTTTAAAAATAAAAGCGCTAAAAGAAAAAAAGAATAGAGAAAAGAAAATGAAAAGATTATTAATATTAACTTATTGGTTATAACTATTCTCGCTTAGCCGAATCGCTTGAATCGTAAGATTCGATGAAACAAGTATCAAATTGTAGGATTCACACCTATATCCTAAGATACATATGTAAATGGGATTTGTTGCATAGATACGAATCGTTTTCCTTAAGATTTAGGATACTAATAGGGATTCGGGATACGAATTATAGGATTTTGATAACTTTGAGTCCACATGCATATATGTCTTTATTTGAGAAATTTCCAAACTTGCATTATCCATCAACTAGGGTAACTTGAATCTGCGTTGACAATGAAATATCTTCTGCAGGCATTATGCAGTCAATGCGTGCTTGGCTCCATTGTACTCTATGGAAGGGATGCACATTATAACAGTGGAAGGTCTTGGGAATTGTCGACGTGGCTTGCACCCAGTTCAGGTATCATAAGCTACTCCTATGCTAGCACTACCCACCTTATGAATTGTGACGCACAATGTTAACCCTTTCTTTTGTGTTACTCTTTCTGTGGTATCATTTGTAGTTCTTTCTAGTGTTGGATATGTTCAAGAAAGTATTCCTTTTTGCTGGGATTTTTTTTGGGTCTGTGGGCTGTGTTTGTTTGGTTTTGGGGGGGGGGGGGGGGGGTGCCTACTTCCTGCTTCGGCTGTCGAATGTGACACTAGAAGTATAAAAAAAATGTTATTGTTTTTGGACAGTGCGAGCCTTCTACATCCAGAAAAATTCATTGAAAGTGGAAAGAGCCTTCATGGTTTGGTAGTGGAATATTAGATTCAGGAAATTAAAAAAGAAAGTTTGGACCAAACTGCACATAAAAACAACAGCCATCAGAGTTAACCTGGAGCTTCGAGCTGGATTGCCTGAGAGGTCTTGTGGGGTTCTGAAGATCACATGTTACCATTCTCAAGCAATTTAGGTGGGCTTTTTTTTTTTTTTTTTTACTATACACAGACAGTTCAGTTGGCTTGATCATGACTTTGTGTCTCCAAAGGTGTTATTGCTTCTGCTGCACATGGTGAACTTCCGCTGATTCGAACCTATTTAGAGGCATTAAAGCCTCTGCTAGCAATATCTGTATTACCAGGGTGTTCTCCCCTGTTTAACATGCTCGAGTGATGTTTAACAAGCTCGAGTAATGTTGAGGCATCCCCGTTGGAATCACAATGAAAACCTGCCATTGCAGACATAGTGTCAGTGCTTGAGTTAAACATTCCTTAAAGGCTGTTGGGATCTGGTTTTGTTCCACATGTGTACCTGTCCTTTATTGAACTGGCTGTTTGTGCGATGGGTTCGATCAAGTTCAGCCCAGTGATGCCACAGCTTAAATAAAGTACACTATTAAGGACTTTTTTATCCAGGGCTAAATCTCCAAAACCCTATCAGACTTCATCCTACGGTTACTTTGCCATTGCTTACCATTAAGTCACTAAAAACTTTTAATGATGGGTGATGTTCTGATGAGGGGATTTCAAATACCTGCCCTGCCGAGTGACATCACCTAATGATGGGTAACTGGTATCAACGTATATGGTGGGTGAAAGGCACTTTGAAAAATGCAGATGAGTTTATGACAGTTATAGATGCTCTGCACAGGGAGTGCCTAATCTCTGGCATTCCATCCAGACAAAACGAGAACCACAAGAGAGCAGAACAGGGACTGATGAAGGTCAAGCACCATCATCAACAGGGTTGGGGTCTTGTGGTTGTTGCAAGATGCAATGCTAGCACACACCTATATCTAGTTTTCAAAACCTGGTTGTTGAACTGATTGCTGATGATAGGTCGAATCTCCGAGACTAACTAGCCTGCAAAGTGGTAATTGTTGAATGTTGACCGAATTATGCCCAAAACTGTTCAGATTCAGGTACATAGATAAGCCCTAGTAACTACCAGCGTGACTTGGGTGCAGTGAGGGAAACCAGATCAAGATCTTGATTAGGCATAGACATATGTTAAGAAGGGGTCTCTTTCTGACTAATATTGGATAGAATTAAAAAAAAGAGTGAAGTTTTATATCCTAAATTATGAGTTGCACCTTTTTCTTCATGGTTTACATAGAATAATAGAGATAATCTCCTTAATGATGGGCTTTACTCCAAATTTTTATGAAGTACTCTATATTTCACTCCACTCATTCACAAGCTAAAGGGGCAATCATGGAGAAAAATGTAGTAACGAAAGAAATGAGATAGAAACTGTCCCCTCAAGCTGGAGCATACACTGTCAACCACTTCCGACTTGATAATTATGAAATTCTTGTGTCTCACTATTGCTGTTTATAAGTTTGACAGTTGATCACTGGACTTGGTGCAGGAGTGCTAATGTTTTTTGATGCATTATTTTCCTATATGAAATGATAGGTGAGAAGTGATAATGATATGTTTAGTTTTCTTGTATAGGACAATGTTTGTGGAGATATGGTAGCAGCGTGGTTATCACAGGCCATTCCAATGCAAATATGTACTTCAAAATTCAAAATTAAGTTCGACTAATGTTTCACTGAAAAACAACTTGTGTGCCATGGCTTTGTATTCAACTTCAAATCTGCATCATGTTGCCATTGATTATTTCTTATTTTTCCATCATATAAATTTGCCTCCAATGAAATTTGCAATATTTTGATATTTATGTGAGTCTGCCCAGTCAACATTGGAGAGAGACTTAAACCCACAAATGTGCATGGGGTATGAATACAGTGATCTGGTCAGGATTTTGGGCTATAAAGGAGATCTGCATCTTCCAATGCCGTAACTGGGCTCAAGTGGATGGCTTTAATCATATTTTAGTTTTGTAGAATAAACCATGGATTAATCTCTTTTCTGAGAACAATGCAAAGTCTTGATTGGGACACCTCATTCCCAAGGAAGATTTGAGAGGGGAAAAAAAGGATCATGGTGGTAAAACTTTGGTAGAAATCTCGGGTCAGTTCAATCATTAATCAAGTCCAAAATAGATTATATAATTAGTACTTTAGCAGGTCTGTCCAGAAAATGACAGAGAATCATATGTGCAACTGACAATCAATTCCTTCATTCTAGAGTTTCCTGAAATTCCACTGTATTCTATCAAAAAAATCCACCAATAAATTCTAAAATGTTTTTGTAGATACCTCATAATTCTTGAAAATCATCACATATTAGGAGGTGGTCTGAATGATCAAGGATAGACTCCTTGAGTGTATTATTGACATTAGCCTTTCAGTTCAACTGAAATAGTCGGGCCTTGCTTAAATGAGATGATCAAAAGAGGGAAAGACGAAGAAATAAAGATAAGAGGAAGATCAAAGATAGAGGACTTGTGTAGAGGCTGATAATTCAACCTCTAGGGTGCTCTGTTCTGCCCAATCATTCATTAATCCTTGGACCTACACTTGGGTAAACTCATCCATTAAACTGAATGCAGCAACACATGTCTGTTCTTTGTCTATATATGTGTGTGTTTTTCATATAATTGCTTAATTGAACATATCATGACTTTTTGGTTTTGAAATGGTAAGTCTTGACTTAATTGCAACGACCCGAGAATTTGGAGCTCTTCAGATTCTCAAGACGTACTCAAATTTATAACAACACAACATAAATCAAATTTCAATGAGCATAAAACATTCTTATTCAATTGTACTTAAATCATTAAGTGTATTAGAGGTCATAATAAAAGCTATTAAGTAAAAGACAAGTCTCTAAATCAAGTAGAGAAAATATCTAAATGTTAGGCTAATCCCATCTACAAATCTAATCATTGTTTCTTACACTTTGGATCAGTTACGCATGCCAAAATCCACCGGCTGATCTCCATCCTTCCCCGCAGCCTCTGCGAATGCATTACCTGACGTGGGGCGGACCACTGGTGACTAGAATAAGTACACATTATGGCATAAGATATTTTCAATTATTCATATGGATATTTATATATTTAATAATGGTGTTAAAACCAATATCTTAATCAATTTTTTCCTGAGTATTTTTCCACCATAAGCATCAAATGGTTTCGATATCCTACAAAGGTGTATCTACGTTTTTGTCAATAACATGGCTTGTCATTCACCATGATTGTTGAGCCTGTTCCGACACTCCCACACAGGAATATCTACATTTTTGTCAACAATATAGATAGTCTTACCACCACAATTGTTGAACCTACTTCCCTCGACCAACATTCACGAGAGAAGTTCTATACTCAGTGCTAGCGGTTTGTGTTATTATAATTCAACATCCATATCAAATTCAAATTTAATAAGGCTTGTTAGAGTTTCACCCCCATCATAATAGGTAACATTATCTTACTCTTTTCCTTGGCCAATACCACAAAACACTGGTTTACCCCACTTCTAATTGGAATTGGTACTAGATTGTGGCATTACTCATATCTTAGAGAGGAAATTAATTATTCATCATAGAATTAACCATAGGAATTAAGACATAAATAATATATTCAGATGGGATCATGTTCCAATATATTTGAATATCCAGTAAGGATTCCATCTTAATTTACACCATATTCAAGATTATATAATGTATGTGAATATTTCAATTAAAATAAATCAGTTACTACTATTGGCTATCATACTAATAACAGTGAAAAGACTCATCTATAATACTTACAAACTTCAGGGACCTAAATGCAAATTTGGCGAACTATTTTATAAGACATAGGTTGACAGAACCTAGACTTTATGTTACAGAAAAGGAGTGCACGCTTGGGTAGTTTGGAGACTGTAGATGGTGGGACCCAATGGTCCAAATCACAATGGGACCCACCCCTAGGGTCACCCATGTGTCCTCCACAAGATGGGTGGCCCCACATGGCCCACAACTCAAGTCGACCAAAACTCCTTTTTAACGGCCTGAAATCTGGAATTCTCAATTCAGATTTGAATCTTCAAGTTAATCCTTCAAATTTTCTATCTAAATCAAAGTTCCACATGCATGTTAATCATAGAATTTCAATTCGCCAAGTTTTCATTCAAGAATTAGGATTTTGAAGATCATTTCCACCATTACAAGGTCACCAGAGCCAGAGGAAAACTTCATCTTCACTCGTAGGTTCAGATGGGTTGATTTACAACCTAAAATAGGGCTAAAGGGGATCGATCATAAGTCCCACTCCATATTCTCGGGTCTGATTGATGATTTGAATACTCTCCTGGGCACCCAAATTAAATCTGGCTCATACAACATGTCGATAACCACTGTAGTAGGTGCATATGATAGCAACAGTTCTTCGTATGATCAGGTACTTCTAATTTTCTACTCAAATCAGATATTACAACATTAATTTAGGAGTTCTACTCACTTGGTATAGAAATTCGTTGCTCGAGCAGTGATCGGTTTGACGCTAGCATCCACTATGCACCCTGTTGTTGATCTTCTTCGTCCTTTTTGCGATATTTTTCTTCTTCTACAGATTTCACGACTCATGTTAGATTATTTCTCTCTCTCTCTCTCTCTCTCTCTCTCTCTCTCGGTTCAGGAGGTTGGTGAAGGAGAAGGGAGAGACCAGCCCCTTATTTATGCTTGTACTTGGTTTTCTATGCTCTTGGAGTTCTAATGGGATACTACACAAACTTGTTCTATTTGAATTAAACACCTAGAGAGAGTCCTGATTGGAACCCAAAGAAGTCCCACTAGGAGTGTATTCTTGAGAGAAAGTCCTGTTTGAAATTCTTAGTCTTCTAATGACCTTAATCTAGTCTAAGTATAATTCTACTAAGAGTCCTAGTAGGGATATTACATTAACAAACATTATCGATCTCAGTTTGTTATGATTCCATGTTTTCTTTTCTAGTATCTCATTAGATTGTCTAATCTGTAATACTCTAAAACAAGGGAAAAGTTCTCAAGAGATGAAACATGTTAGGGATAAAAGTGTAACTATGTCGAAGGTAAACAAATATTCTCTATAAAATCTATTAATATCCACTAGTTTCTAATTAAGCATTTTAGATGCTTCTTTCCTATCTAGTCGGTGCATTTCTCTAACAACAACCTCATATAGAGGAATGATCTAGTAAAATTCCCTTATATTGGTGTACATTTTGGGTTTCCATATAGGATAACCACTTATTGTCAATTAATCAGTTCACACACAATGACACACCTAACCCTGTTGAATTGACGCTGCTTTGAATTTGACATTTGTTTAGGCATTATAGACCATTTGAATACAATCTTAATAAATTTTCATGTATATAGTTATTAAACATCAAGGACCAAAAATTAAAGTTCAGGAGTAGGATCGTTTTACCAAATTGGTATTGCATAACCTCCCAATCCATGTACAGACACATCCATCTCCCTACTTCTCTAGATTGTCACGTATTTAGTTGGGCCCCACAACATCATCATCATCATCATCATCATCATCATCAAAGCCTTGTCCTAACTATTTCGGGGTCCACCAACATTATGTCATCTACAAACAACATACACAAAGGTATCTCCTCTTGAACATGAGCAATTAACTTGTCTATAATCAATCAGTGCACATTTTCTTCAAGAAAAATGCTCAGGTGGCCTTGATTGAGAAATACAAAATATACTAAATAACCTTTACTCATTTTCTCCCTTCATATGTGTGCATTTTCATCCTATTTATAAATGTTTTATTACCTACTGGATGTACGAACGAATACTAGGATTAGAGCAATGAGTGTTTTTTTCCCAGAAACCATTTAAAAAGGGCTTCACTTTCCTATTTATGCTATTGTTAATACCTCTTAGCACATGTTTTCAAAAAGTAATATTACTAGGAAACGTGCTCATTTATTTTAAAATTTTTCCCTTTTGGGTAAAAGAAAGACTCTTTCTTACACAAACCCTTCATATGTGTACGTTTTTCATCTTCTTCAATCAACCATCCATATTGAGTCGTCACTGCTCAATATCTGTCACCCAAGTCCTTGACTTGTGAGGACCAAGCAATAGAAAATTTTCAATAATGAGGACTGACTTGAAGCTTGAAGTTCGAGATTCTCAGTCCAGCATGTGCAGCAGTTCTATTCTGGATGTCAAATTGTGTGGGTTGTTTTTTCAAAAAAGTGAAGTCTTTATTCTCCAATATCATGTTATCGTGTCAGATATGTTGTAATTTTTTTAAATATAATTTGCAACAAATATTTCCAAATCTGTGCATACAACTTAAGTAAAGCTCTTTTTCGATGCATCAGCTGACAAATCCAGTTGAGTACTGATAAAAAAAAAAAAAATCCAGTCGATTCTTGGCCTACATTGACACGGTGTTTCATTAGTGACCAAGTTGGGTCTGTAGTCTTTACAAGCATTGACCAAGCTGATTGATACATGACCTTGTTTAACAAAGAAAATGAATAATTAGGCCCCACAATTTTACTTTATGGATATGATGACATGCAACTTATCTGAGGATTTGACTTGGGATAGATTGGAATAGAGAAACAAAATTTATGTAGCTGACCCCTGCTAATTGGGACAAGACTTTGATGATGATGATGAAGATATCAATTCCTTTAATGGGTTTTTCTTCTCATCTGAATCATGACTAAACTTATTGGGCTATGCAAAAAACATGTAGTAGTTTTGGATATTTGTTCTGTTTTCTTTGGGAAAGGGTTGCATGCTGTAAGATGTAGATTTGCTTTATCAGAATTGTTCTAAGGAAGTAAGGATATGAATAAAAATCATGAATGAAATGTGGTCTTTTGAAAAATAACCAAAATTTGATTGGAATCATTTTTTTTTTTGTTTATTTTATAACACGATGATGTGGTTTAATTTATCTTGGCTGAAGTCAACATCGTAATTAGTGAAAATTGACTTGTGTCATTCTTTTGTTCTCAAGATAGACAAATGCACCAATCTCATAATCAATAACTTCTATTAAGGTTGAACTTTGAGTTCTGGTTGACGATCATTTTGATTGGTATACATCAGTTAAAAAAAAGGAAGAAAAGTGGCTGTGCATTAAACATAGACACTTATGCTAAGTATAATTATTCATTTTGAACTAATTTGTAGCCCTGTTTCTGGTTGTTGACATGATGAAGTGTAATTGAATTTATGTGCAGGAATCTTTAGCTCATGCTCATGGTTCACAATGTGGATTTTGCACTCCTGGCTTTATCATGTCGATTTATGCATTATTGAGGTCAAGTGAAACCCCACCTACTGAAGAACAAATTGAAGAAAGTCTTGCTGGAAATTTGTGTCGTTGTACTGGATACAGACCAATTATTGATGCATTTCGTGTTTTTGCCAAGACTGATAATGCCTTGTACACTGATAGTTCTTCTGCAAGCAGTTCAAAAGAAGATTTTATTTGCCCTTCGACTGGAAAACCGTGTTCCTGTGGAGAAAAGGCTATAAACCATAATGCTATGTCCTCCAAAAGTGTACACAGTGGTGAAAGTTACAGACGTCTTTCTTATAGTGAAATAAATGGAAGCTCATATTGTGAGAAGGAGCTTATTTTTCCTCCAGAGCTTTTATTGAGGAAGATTGCCCCTTTGAAGCTGACTGGGTTTGGTGGACTTAAGTGGTATCGACCCCTAAAACTTAAACAAGTCCTAGATTTGAAATCAAGATACCCAGATGCAAAATTGGTAGTTGGAAATTCCGAGGTAGGAATTGAAACAAAATTCAAGAATGTCCAATATCAGGTTCAAATTTCTGTCACACATGTGCCTGAACTTAATGCTTTGAGTGTGAAGGATGATGGCCTGGAGATAGGTGCTGCTGTTAGGTTGACAGAGCTTCAAAAAGTTCTTAGAAAGGTTGTAGTAGAGCGTGATGCTCATGAAACTTCATCTTGTAAGGCCTTCATTGAACAACTAAAATGGTTTGCTGGGACACAGATAAAGAATGTAGCTTCAGTTGGTGGAAATATCTGCACTGCAAGTCCAATCTCAGACTTGAATCCACTTTGGATGGCTGCAGGAGCAAAGTTTAGGATCATTGATTGTACAGAGAATGTCAGAACTGCTCAGGCAAAAGATTTCTTTGTGGGCTACCGGAAGGTGGATATGAGACCTAGTGAAATTTTGCTTTCCATTTTCTTGCCATGGAGTAGGCCATTTGAGTTTGTGAAAGAATTCAAGCAGGCTCATCGAAGGGATGATGATATTGCAATTGTAAATGCAGGAATGCGTGCCTTTCTTAAAGAGAAAGAAGGAAAGTGGGTAGTTTCTGATGCATCTGTTGTTTATGGTGGAGTAGCTCCTGTTAGCCTTTCTGCTTTGGAGACTGAATGCTTTCTTGCTGGGAAAAGTTGGGATACAGACCTGTTGCAGGGGGCGCTAGGCAAATTAAGTGAGGATATATCTCTTCCTGAAAATGTTCCCGGTGGTATGGTGGAATTTCGGAGATCTTTAACATTAAGCTTCTTTTTCAAATTTTTCTTGTGGGTTGCTCAGCATATGGAGAGAAAAATATCCCTTCTAAAAAGCCTTCCATCATCCTTCCAGTCAGCCATACTGTCTTCTGACAGGCCACCCTCCAGTGCAATCCAGAGTTTTGAAGTGGAAAAACGGGGGACTGCCGTGGGGCTTCCTGCTGTTCATCTTTCAGCAAAGCTTCAGGCATGTGTTCCATCCTTTGTTGTTTTACCAAACACATACTGCCTATCTGATTATCTATGTAACTATTGGCATGCATATATGTATATTTATTTATCTATACACAGAATTGCTCCCATGGGGAAGGTTACATTGGGAGCAACGGTGCAGATGCTTGTTTTGTAGGCTTGTGGGACCCCTAAGATCAATCCATCCCCACGTCCCCCTCCCTGAATTTCAGAAGCCCCAGGTTTGACACTCATCTGAATTTTACTAACCTTGAATTGAAATCCTAAAAAAACGATGCCTTCTAATTTGAACTTGAGGGCCATGGATCAAGGGTTTAGGAGGATCTAATTATCGTGAAATTTTGCACATAGGTAGGTTCATCTGGGTCTTCGATCCCCTATCTCCGCCATGATTGGACACACCCCAGGTGGGTCCCAAGGGAGTCTGCATAGACCATTTATTCTTTTTTTTTTTTTTTTTGGTTTTTGTCGGTGATGGTAAATATTTCCAAATTGAACCAGAAGATACCCTGTCCTCATCTTCGATCCCCCGCCTCCCCCATGATTGGACACACCCCCATAAGGGAGTTTGCACGGTCCATCCACAGGAGAGCATGACCTATATATACAGGGGTGGACCTTGGTGTTGGGTTGGGGTGGTTGGGGGGGGGGGGGGTGGGCGAGGGGTGGGTGGGTGGTCGCCACAGGGCCCATGGCGCTCCTCCAAAATTCCTAAAATTTAGGAAAATCTCTTTATATTTTTAATATTTAATGTTTTAATTTTTATATTTGGTCCTCCAGAAAACAAAACAATTAGACAATAGCCCCCCAAGGAAAAATTCCTAGGTCCGCCCCTACATATATATATATATATTTATGTCTACTGTTTTTTTTTGGGAATTTTGTCGGTAATAGTAAAATTTTCCAAATTGAGCAGAAAGAGACCATGTTCTTTGTATTCTTTCTGATGTCATGTGCTCACCTATATGCGGAAGGTATTATAATATTCTCAATGCGGTTACAATCAATGGGAATTTTCTCAAAAGGACATCAGCCAACTTTTGGTTATCAGAGCACTGATGCATGAAATTTGTTTGCATGAGATTTTTATTTATATGGTATTTTAGGTGGTCATTGGCAGAAACCATTACCTTTTATTGCAATGGCTTCTTCTATTGGCTTCTTCGAACATTACATTTTATTATTTTGTATCACATTGGTTGAACAAATACCAATTTTTTTTTTTATGATTTCTTTTTCTTTAGCTTAGTTCTTATTGTAATTATCTCATCCAGGTTTCAGGTGAAGCGGAATATGCTGATGACACACCCATGCCTCCAAATGGTTTACATGGTGCTTTAGTATTGAGTAGAAAGGCTCATGCCCGGATACTCTCTATAGATGATTCAGGTGCCAATTCTTCCCCAGGGTTTGGAGGATTTTTTATGTCAAAAGATGTCCCTGGAAGCAATAAAGTTGGACCAGTTGTTTATGACGAAGAGCTTTTTGCTTCAGAATTTGTTACTTGTGTGGGTCAGGTATGGATCAGAAGAACCCATATACAACTCTTCGTTGTGACCATTCCAATTTGTTAGCATTTTTATTTTAGCTTTTGAAAAGTTGTACATTCCGCGAAGCAAGTGATTTTATTTTGTGCCAAACAGGTAATAGGGGTGGTGGTGGCTGATACACATGAAAATGCTAGGTTAGCTGCACGGAAAATACACATAGAGTATGAAGAGTTGCCTGCAGTTTTGTCCATAAGGGATGCCCTTCAACTCAACAGTTTTCATCCTAATACCGAGAGATGTTTTAAAAAGGGAGATGTAGAATTCTGTTTTCGGTCAGGAGCATGTGACAAAATTGTAGAAGGGGATGTCCAAGTAGGAGGCCAAGAACATTTCTACTTGGAACCACACAGCACTGTAATATGGACAGTTGATGGTGGCAATGAAGTTCATATGATCTCCTCTACTCAGGTGTGTTTCATTTCAATGAACCTAAAATATTCAGTTGGCGATCTGGCCTGACAAAGACCTCTTTGGGCTGGACATTGTGTATTAACTCTTGATTGCTAGGCAGTTTGAACTGATGATACTTTATATTTGTTATTTTCTGCATTTGCAGGCTCCTCAAAAGCACCAGAAGTATGTTGCGCATGTTCTTAACCTCCCATTGTCTAAAGTTGTTTGCAAGACTAAGCGCATTGGTGGTGGATTTGGTGGGAAGGAGACCAGATCAGCCTTCATCGCTGCAGCAGCAGCTGTACCATCATATCTCTTAAATCGACCGGTGAAGCTCACATTAGATAGGGATGTGGACATGATGATAACTGGACAACGGCACAGTTTTCTTGGAAGATATAAGGTATCGTGTATGAGGAAGTTACACTGTGGTACACAGTATACAGATTATGCTTTAGTAAAAATTTGGTATGGCTGTCAAGTATTAAAGAACTGTTTGAATGGTCAGCTTTGAATCTGTAAGAACTGGTTTACATTGAACCCATCTCATATGAGAGACATTAAACACCACTATCCTTATCGTGCCAGTGAGAATCTAGTGAATTATCTGAGTAACTGTCATCGTCATCATCATTGGGATCACTTTCTTTGAACTGGGTTGATTCCTAATTCTGCTATTCCACTTGGATTTATTTTAGTTGCTCCTATATATTGTGTCCTTTAAAAAACCCAGATGATTCCATTCTAAGTTTTAAGAACGGCCTGGTCTGGCCTTGCTCGATAATGACTCTTCAATTTCTTACCAATGCATCTTCCCAAGTCACAGGTCCACTAATCTTGAAATCCACATTGTGTCCTTTAGCTCTGTTTGATCTGAAACCAAATTTTGTCATGATCGTTTGTCTTCTGCTTTATTGTTCAATGGTTATTATTATTATTATTATTGGCTTACCTGCTTTCATTGTCTTCAAATAAACATACTCCAAAGAGTTTCTTCCTTGATTTAGTATTCATAACTAAGGCAGAAAAATACTGAACCCTGGATAAATTGGACAAGGCTACGAATTATGATGATGATGATGATCCAAGGAAAATAAATAAGATCTTATTAGAGTGGACCTTTGTTGAAGCCCATCTTTGAACAACACAATTATCTCCTTTCACATGTAGTTCTTACACTTGTTAGCAATTTTGGTATATTAAATAGATAATTTTCACTACAATGCTCACAAATTATTTGACTTAACATCCTATTTCGATCATGAGAATGGTTGAAAATTGTGGTGGTGGTAGACATTGTGGTCCACCTTAAAACTAATATGTTGATGTTCCCAGCCATCGTAGTCCATTGCATTGTGAAAATAATGGAAAATGCTAGAATATAATATGTCTTTCTTTTTTTTCTTTTCCCCATTAGGGCACATTATAAAGTAATTCATCGGTTCCACTAAGTCCTATCCATCTTGTATCTCTGTTTTATTGGAAATTGTTCAATTTGTGACTAGCCAAAACAAAATTTTCAGTCTGTGTATATTTAATTATTAAGCAAAATATATTTGCTAAAATATATAGGAATATCACTATAAAAACCATAAATATATATTATGTTCATAAAGTCAAAATCTTTAACCAATAAACATTGAGAAATGTTTACATGTTATAAGTAGTTAACATTGAGTCAACCCAGTAAGTCTTATGACGAGGCATCTAGGGGTGTGAGACTTTATTTGGATGAGGATAGCACGTAAAATGGTGCAGGTTGCCTATCTCCTTTATTCTTGTATTATTAAGCGAAATATATCTGCTAAAATATATAGGAATATCACTATAAAAACCATAAATATATATTATGCAGATAAAGTCAAAATCTTTAACCAATAAATATTGAAAAATGTTTACATGTGATAAGTTGATTACATTGAGTCAACCGAATTAGTCTTATGAATAGGCATATAGGAGTATGAGAATTTATTTGGATGAGGATAACATGTGAAATGGTGTAGGTCGTATGTCTCCTTTATTCTTGTAGAAAAGCACAATGTCCTTTCTTCATTCTTCAGTTATCTTCTTTCACTTAAAAAGTTTTATCGACCACTCATACTAACCTGCCAGGGCCAACAACCTTAGTATTTGCTCAATAAAGCATTTTCCGCTTATAATTTATTCTTTTGCTTTAAAGATGCTTCTTTGGCACAAACATGTGTGCTGGCATGTTGGTTATACCTCCTTGTTTACCTTTTCAAATTACAAACCCTGAATCTTGAATTGTTAACTAGATCACTATTCTGCATCTTTTTTGAAAATGCTGACTATATCTCTAAACTTTTTCCTACATGTTAAAATATACCCTAAGTGTGTAAAACATTCCTATCTCCTAAACAAGTGACAACCCCAACTCGACGGCTTTATCTCTTTCTTTAGTTCAAAATTTGAGGTATTTGTTGCTACAAGATATACACAAACAAATCTGTTCTGCATGTTTACCAGGAAATTATATCCGTTCTTAATAGCATAGATTTAATTTTCGTGCATAAAGGAGAGCCTATGCCGTTCTGCTGTGAATTAACTTAAAATCTGCTGTGTTTTTTGTTTTTTGTTTTTTTTTTTTTTTGAACTGTCAAAGTCAGTGTTAGATAAATGTATTGTTCAAATTACTGACATGCTAGTATTATTCTCTCCCGTGCTTTTCTTCAAATATTTTGGTTGGTGAATAAAGCAAGTATATGTTTTCTTTCAAATTTGTTGTGATAAGTAAGAAATATTCTTTTTAGGTGGGATTCACCAATGAAGGAAAGCTTCTTGCATTGGATCTTGAGGTCTACAATAATGCCGGCAATTCACTGGACTTGTCCCTTTCAATCCTTGATCGTGCAATGTTTCATTCGGACAATGTTTATGAGATACCGCATGTCAGAATCAAGGGAAAAGTTTGCTTTACCAATTTCCCAAGCCACACAGCTTTTCGAGGATTTGGTGGGCCTCAGGGTATGCTTATTGCTGAGAACTGGATTCAGCGAATTGCTATGGAACTTAAGAAAAGGCCTGAGGAAATAAGGGTAAATGATTTATTAGTCACAATATTTCTGTAAAGTAATTATTGTGGTACTGGCCTTTTCTTTTTACTGAATAGATGAGATCATCTGCAGGAAATTAATTTTCAAAGTGATGGTTCTTTACTGCATTACGGCCATAGACTTCAATACTGTACACTGAAGCAAGTATGGAATGAGTTAAAGGTATCTTGTGACTTCAGTAAGGCTCGGGAAACAGTGGACCAGTTTAATCTGCAGCATCGGTGGAAGAAACGTGGTGTTGCTATGGTTCCTACAAAATTTGGTATCTCTTTTACAACCAAATTCATGAACCAGGTAACTTTTGGATGATGCTGCAACGCTACATCTGTAATCTAAAAGTTTGTTTGTGGCTGCAATACTATTTTTGATTCCCTGTGCCTGCAAATTTGCTAAACTACAGTCATGCTAAAAAAGTGTTTAGTGATTAACTTGCATTATATTATATTCTTAATAGATGCTGTAAGCCAGCTTTTATTTCCATGGTTTGACTTGAGTCAGCTTATTATTGGTAAAATAACATCATTGAATTAGTTTATTCTCTCTTAAGACGAGGATAATGCTGTACTCTGTTTATATTCTCTTCCACCAATATCATTTTCTCTGTTTCATTTTTTTTTCTTGGAATGACCATTGCTGGTCTTCAAAAAAATATTGTTCATATCCGTTTGCATCATTATACATGCATATAAAACAATGCTTACATATGATTACATACTCATGCAGTTGTCCAAATATCTGTGACTTGAGTGATAATCTTGGTTGAATTGGATGTGTTGTAAGGCATGTGATTTCACATGAGAGTGAACTACATTTTCTACATATGTTGATTTAGATAATGGTGTGTGGGAGGCATGCATGGTTTGTGCAGCACAAAAGGTGCGTAGGGGGTTTTCTTGGTCAAATCTCCTGGTAGGGGTGTTGAAATTTAATTTTGGTAGGGCAAGCATCGAAAGGGTTTTGCAAAATGATTAGGGTGAAATTTTATATTTGTTTTATAAAAGTGTTGGGGGTGAGAGATTTGAATGATGCAAAGGTGTTGGCCATCTTGGAGGCTTTGAGGATTTCCTCTAACATGTTTCAAGGAAGCTTGATTTTGGAAAGTGATGCTGTCAATGCTATCTCTTGGGTATTGCAGCTAGTGCGCAAGCTGTGGAATCTTCAGCTTTGTTTTAATGAGATTAGCACATTTTCATCTCATCTTAATGTGTTTTACTCTCATGTGGTGAGGTCAGCCAATTGTTGGCAAACATTTAGCTAAATAGGGGGTTGGTAGGTCTACTCTTTGGGAAGTTTTTTCCTTTTAGTGTTTTGTAGGGTATAAGTCTCTTATACCCAGTTTCTTTGGAGCTTTTCCTTTAATAAAATTGTTAGTAAACGTAACACTAAAAGCTCGAGCTATTAGTGAATGACATAACAATTATATCAATGCCCCCACCTCGAATGCATTTGAATTCGAAACCCATAAGACAGACGAAACAAACAGACAATACAAATTGTTTAGTCCTATGGGTTTTGATGTTGTGCTTAGTTCTAATACTATGTTAATAACTAGTAACACCAAAAAGTTAACATCTAACCGCTCGAGCTGTTTGCTAACAGCTTGACATTTTGGTGTTTCTAGTTATTAACAAGGTATCTGATTTGGGGGGTTGTGTGTTTAAATCCGGGGGTTCTTGTTTCTTTTCACGTATGGTCATCATACACTAACAGCTTGAGCTTTTGGTGTTGTTGGTTATTAACAAAAATTGCTTGTTATTGTTTCAAAATGTATTTAAAAAAAATACTTTGGTGCAATAACACTAAGAATATGGGAGGTGGATTTTATACAACCCATCAGCATTAATTACCAATGCTACAACATTTGGAGCAACAATGCCAAATATTTGTTGCAGAAATGCTGGCAAACTCTTTCACCATTAACACCCAAGATATTACCCAACTTCGAGCCTTTATTGAAAACTCCTTAGACATTGCTGACTTGTCGTAGAATACCCAGCTATTTCTTTTCAACCATACGGCCCAAAGAACCGCCACCAAATTGCATCCCCATAGCAACTTTCCCCCACCTCCATTAGAATTCAAATGCCACTGATTGTCAGGCATCATTTGGGTTTGATTGACATCTGTTGTCGGATTGTGTGCATTGTGTCATGACTGAAAAATGTGATTACTGGAATTGAACCACATTTTCCATGTCCTTAACCCAGCAAAATAATTCTACTCTGGTCAGAGTGATTTTCAGACTTGTCTATCAAGAAAAGGAAACTCAAGATCCAATGGTCTATCACCATGAAAAGTAGCCCTGCATATCTTAGCTTCCCCCTGGTGTTTAAACATCATTTAAATTTCCTCTGATTGTGATCTTTAGGTTGCGTTGTACAGCTGTTTTTTCACAGAAAAAAGTGTGGAAAGTGGAAATGCATTTCCGTGGCTAAGAAAGTTCCACGTTTGGTGGTGCTACTTTCTTGCACGAAAAAACATAGAAATGAACTGTATTTTTCACTAGTCCGCAGAAAAGTGTTACCCTTTTATTTGCGGAATGGGTTTTCCGTGTCCACGGAACCGGTTTTCCATAGCGCTGCATAAACATATCCTTGTTTTGTTTTGTTAGGCTGAGTCAAGCACCTCACAATTTGATTCAATGTAGTATGAAACACCATATTTAGAGTGATGCATGAGCCCATACCTATCATTGAAAAGCGTACCTGATATATGTAGAAATCCATCCTCAACACCACAACTTATGCCACTGATGACAACATTTCATCTCACAGAAACAGAGGGCTTTTCAAGAGAAACTGGTCTGACATTGAAATTTGTGAAATTAAATGAAACCCTTTGTAGGGCACCCAGAAGTTGCATCCCAGTAATAGATGGGTGGGTGGGAAGGTCTCAATGTTGACTAGGGTTGGGTGAAAAATGGTTCCTATCAGATATTCATAATCCTTGATTTATGGGCCTCAGAATTTAACATCTTTCAACCCTTAATTCTGGATGTCAGTCAATGGGTAAGTGAATATAAAGTGTTTGGATTGGTGATTTTTTGGGCATCATATATGGGTCTTTATATTGTTAAAAAAAAAAAACCCTGATATGTGCTCTTGTGCATGACTGCAATCGTGTCACTGAATCTTTTATGATCGCAGGCAGGTGCTCTTGTGCATGTCTATACTGATGGAACTGTTCTAGTGACACATGGGGGTGTCGAGATGGGACAAGGTCTACATACAAAGCTTGCTCAGATTGCTGCCTCGTCATTCAACATTCCTCTGAGTTCTGTTTTTATATCAGATACAAGTACTGATAAGGTGAATTTTGATTCCAATGCTTGCCTAACAGAGATGATACATGCATTTTTTGTGCGGATTTGGTTATAATGTGCACATGGACGTCTAGAAAACATATTAGTGAGTAAATTCTTGGTCATTATGTGTACTGGCAGATCCTAATGTACTCATTTCTAACACTAAGGCCATGGTTCAGACCATTGATCTGATTACCTAAAGATGAGCTGTCATGCAAGCTTTATTTATCTGTTCATATTTACAATGAGAGATACCAATTTCAATCAGTAGCTTATAAATGCTTAATACAAAATTGAAATAGTGGATAGATATAATTTACTCAAACATTTTCTTTTGCAAATCCCTAATCCACTAAGCTCAATCAGTTGAATGATCTAATTTATCATTTCATGGAAACCCATTTGTACATGATGGATGCATATGCGTACTGCTTATGTCAAGATGCTTTGGGCTGATTAGAAGAGTGAGGGCCTATTTATTACATACTCTGTAAGAGTAACATGCAGTGGCATATGGGTACTGTTAACTAGGATTCAGTGGATAGCCTTCACATAAATTATCTTGGAACCAAACTGGGGCAATCCAATAAAGTAAGAAATATTCTAGGGAGCCAGTATTTAATATGTAAGAGATCTTAAACGAAATCAAGGTTGACAAACATATGAAAGGAATCCCTTCAATAATGGAAAGATTAGGCTTGGTGCATAGATCTCAATGATAGGGGAGCTTAAATCACAAACCATGTTGCAAGAAAACAGCTAGTATTCATGAAAAAAAGAAGAAGAAAGAATAGTATATAAAATTTGTACGAGTCCTTAGAAGGGGTTAAAGATAACTAAATATAACTGAAAGCAGAATTTCCATTTTTCCTTGGATCCTAGTTCTTGATGATAGGGGAGCTTAAATCACAAACCGTGTTGCAAGAAAACATCTAGTATTCATGATTAAAAAAAGAATTGTATATCAAAATTTGTACAAGTCCTTAGAAGGGGTTAAAGATAACTAAATATAACTGAAAGCAGAATTTCCATTTTTCTCATTCTTACTTTAAATAACTAAATCAGTCCGCTACAGACACCTGGGGACATGAGTAAAGGCTATTTTTTTCCAAAAGGGACCTGCAAGAGGGAGAACCTATCACAGGTGGCCTGAAGGGTGTGACCTTGTCATCAGACTGGGGCATCTGGATTGTTGATGTTGTGATTGCATTGAATCATGAACTGCTAATTGCAGTGTAATGCTTAGGAACAATCCTTAAGTTATATTCTTGTTCCAGTGTGCGGAAATGACAGAAAATCCCCCCCTTAATTGGACCTATTCCATTGTTCTGATCTCCATGATCTCAGTACCATTAGAACACCTTCTTGCAAGGTTCTAAAACTTGGACTTGGTATGACTTGGTTGCTCTCTTGTTGGACTGAAGCACATCCAAAACCTATAAAACGACTTAAAATTTGTAAAACACATAATTTAATTGTAAAAAATGGAAAGTAATTTTCTGTAATTATAATTCAAGGAATCACATTATATTTTAATTGTTTTTGCTGAATTTCAATAGCCATAGCTGGCCACTTTTGTTTTTGAGGTTCATCATGGATGTCCCAATGATGACCTTTATATCAATGGATCTTTAAAAGAAAAATCAGTTTGGATCTTCATACTCACCCGAAATCATTGACAAATTATATTCTGTCGGTGGATTTATTGGCTATAAAAATTTGAATATACTGGAATACAGCAAACCCCTTGGAGTCTAGAACACTGTCCAAAATATGTATCCTACATCACTAACTCAACTTGCTAGTTTGACTACAGAACATGCTTTAATAAAAATGCAAAATTAGATTCTATGAACACTTTTATGGTGAAAGTATAGCTGTGATACTGTGATGCCGCTGCCATGGAATCTGTGTGTGTGCGTGCGCGTGCGCTCATGTGTCTTTTGTGTGTGTGTGTGTGTGTGTGTTTTCTGTTTGTATAAAAAAATCCTTTGTGTGTGTATGCGCGTGTCTTGTTTGTGTGTGTGTTTTCTGTTTTGTATAAAAAAAATCCTTTCTCATGATGTAGGTTCCCAATGCATCACCGACAGCGGCTTCTGCAAGCTCTGACATGTATGGAGCGGCAGTTTTAGATGCTTGTGAGCAAATAAAGTCACGGATGAAGCCTGTTACTTCAAAACATGAAAACCTATCTTTTGCTAAGGTAAATAGACATAAAATGTAGATAAGCAATTGGAGATTATTGTCTTTCCATTTTTCTCCTCTGAAGTCTGAATGTGTCTGATTTAGTGTTTTTCCTTGAAATGCGAACTACTGAATTTTGACACATGGCAGAGCAGTTCCCAACCAACATTGGCCTGGTCCTATGAGATTGGTGATGACACACTGGTTGTGATTGCTGCCCGCATTGTTTCAGGCATTTTGGGATTTATGAATTATCAGTAACCTGATTTGCGACCATTCCTTATATATTCAGTTGACCAAAGTGTGGAAAAGTTGTTAGTCCTGGAAAATAGGAGTATGCATGATCATGGTTGAAATTGTGTTTAAAATGTAATAATTGTAATCTCAGCTGACTTTATTGTGAAAAAACAAAAGGTGCTCTTTGTGACAACCATAATGTTGCATGTTTAAGTCATGTTATCATTAAAAAAAAAAGAAAAGAAAGAAAGAAAGAGTATTTCTCTTTTCATAACTAATTCTGCTGCTAGCTGTTCCTATTTGTCTATTTGCATGGACCTGTGGATATGTGTGTGTACAGTATTGATCCTGTGTGGATGTTTTGCACGGGGTGAGACAACCCGGGGGCGCCCACTGGTCCTATCTGGATCATTCAATCCCCCACTCACCCATGATTGGTGGGGCCCTGGATGGGTCTCACTGGACTGTGTAAGACATCTGCACAGGAGCACACCTTGTGCATGGATATAAATAAATATATATTGGGAAGGTATAGTGTTGTATTCTTATATTATAATGAGGAAAGTCCTAAAATATTTACAAAGGTAGGATTCTTTCTAAAGCTGCTTAAACGAAGTAATGTTCTTTTCTATTTTACTGTTTTTCATTTCCATCATTTTTATGATTGTATTCTTTCTGTAGACTGGCTAGTTTTGCGAATTGATCTTCAAAAAGAACTCATGCAGTATTAAAAAGCAAAAAGAACTATAAAGTTCTGCGCTTGACAAATGTTCTGTATCCTATTATCCTTCCTTGTTGCTAATATATTGTGCTGTTTAGACTTTAGAGGCATATAGGGTCTCTGGTTGATCCAGTAACCTGACAGAAATGGACCCATTTATATCTAGTTTTTTACCATCGGTATCACGTAGAATTCAATGTATTGTGTTGATATTCAGGTCTTTTGAGCAGATAAATAATAGTGTCAGACTTAAATCAATTCGATGTGAACCAGGGCCAGCCCTGTGAAATGATTCGTTCATTGCAAAGAATTGGTCCTACTCAGGATTCTGGTGCAGTACTTTCACATTTCTTCCAGAGTTGCTTCATGTTTGTTTGGAAGAAGCCACTGATCCTAGTAGACCTTTGATAGCCAGATTCTCCCGGCCCATGTTTGAGTGCTTGGACTTCTTTATATTATAATATTATATAACATGCCTGTCCATCTATTTTGTAAGTTATGATTTCACATGTATTTATGTTAACCAATATCTCATGAAAAAATTGGTTACATTGGACTCTTTAGTCATATATTTCAATTTAAATGTTTCTTGTCAGCTAGCACTTATGTGCCACATGGAGCGAATAGACTTATCAGCTCATGGATTTTACATTACCCCTGATATTGGATTTGATTGGGAAACCGGAACCGGGAGTCCGTTCAGCTACTACACCTATGGAGCTGCATTTGTAGAAGTTGAGATTGACACGCTTACAGGAGATTTTCACACAAGAACAGCAGATGTTGTCATGGATCTTGGATATTCTCTTAATCCTGCAATTGATATTGGACAGGTAGTCATCTCTCATATCTTTTGCTACAATTCATTTTTATTTTCTTGATTACTAGACAATGCCATCCAAAGAAGTTTTCATTCTTTACCATTAATAACAGATTTCCACTGGATGGACAGTCCACATTGCCTCATTTGTTGCCTTATGTATGATATAGATTGGTATGGAGCCAGTATCCCCATACTTTCACCATCTGGATAAGCTTGAGCCTGAGCCCAAATGAGGCCTGGATTGTTGAGCCCAAGCCTTTGTCCAAATGATTTAAGCATAATTTTCACAAGATTAAAACCACTCTTCTTTTTGTTGTGACCATGGATTGAAAACTCCTGATACTATGATCATGCAATTTCAAACGTCTAATTCATTTGTGTGATGTGCGAGACTACTGGGAAATTTAATGTGAAGCATCCGTTATTTAAGGATAATGATGCCTTATTTAATGAATAGCCAAAATATCAGGTTTCACCAAGGAATTCTCAAATAATTAATATTGTTTTTCATGAATTAAGGAACACTAATGCCTATTAAAAAAATTGGGGTAATGAAGAGTCGCATGTGGTGACTGAGCTACTAATTTCAAGTTGTAATTCGACTATACAAGAAGGTAGGACCATTTTGGTACCCTGAGTCTGATTCTAAGCCAGAAAATACCCTACTTGAATTGGGTTCGTAAGCACTCCAAATTTTAGTTAGGCATCTGCTGCTGATGAGGCACTATCGTCTTTGTTGTCATCCACCTTTACTGTCATCATCATCATGTTGTGATTGGTGTTGCTTTTGTTATTAGCATATAAGATAATAATAAGTTCTCCTCCCTTAAGGTGTTTGCCCTGGGCTAATTGCATTCTAGCGTATTTTAAAGCAAGTCTATGAATGTGATTTTGTGTGTAATATAGGTCCGCATGTTTTTCTTTTGTTGAAAAAAAGTTTTCTTGCTATGGAAAATATGTTATGGCGTTGGTGACATCATGTTTTCTTCCTTTTCTTTCTATAGATTGAAGGGGCTTTTGTACAAGGTTTAGGCTGGGCTACCTTGGAAGAGTTAAAATGGGGAGATCCAGCTCACAAGTGGATTACACCTGGATATTTATACACATTCGGCCCTGGAAGTTATAAGATTCCCTCTGTGAATGATATCCCTCTGAAGTTCAAGGTTTCACTTTTGAAGGTAATACCCTGTTAATGCATCCGCAAGAAGTTGTTTCGTTTGGTTTCCCTATGTTGGCCGTTGAGTAGTCTGTAGTTATTTCTTGTTTTACTGAATTCTTAATACAAGTCCTTTCTTTTTATTTGCCATGCAACATTGCTCTTACTTCAATGTTTATTTTAACAAAAAGAGTAATTTTAGCATATGTACTGTCTGTATGTGCTTTTAAAAAAGTTCAAGAGTACCTTTCAGTCATAGAGATGCCTACTATTATATGCATTTCAAGTTCATTACGTGTTTGTGAGAAGTGTATTTTGTTAGCTGACTTTAATGGCTGTTTGTGTAGAAGGAAAGCTGCAGAAAAATAACCATTCAAGTTGGACTTCTGCGACCTATTTTTCTCATTTGGTGCAGCCTGAATCTCCATGGATATGCCAAGATTTCTTGAAATTTTCTTGGCATATGCAGAAATCTAAAGCTGCCCTCAGACTTCCGTCTCCATAGAAGAAGCAACACCGTTTCCTCTTCTGTGGCATTACACAAACCGTTTCCTCTTACGTGGCATTACACAAACAAGCCCTAAAGTAATTTTCATGAATTTAGAAATCAGATTGAACAGGTGACCTGTCACCTGTGGAAATCGTGTATTTCTCACAAGACGGCATAAACAGAAAATCCACTTGTGCCATTAGGTGGGGGAGCGAATATGCATTGGCCCTTGTAAAATTGGCTGGTGGTTGGATAAGGGATCTCTCTGTTGGTCCCGATTTTTCCATGCATGTTCTGAAAGCGGCTGATATTGTGGCTGATGCACTAGCCAAGGGAAAGGGCAGTATTTTGAAAGATTTGTTAATGTTCGGACTCGTGAAGTATTTCTTTTTTTTTTCCTGTGTTCTTTTACTTTGTTTTTAGTCGTCACTTGTTTTGGGAACTGCCTGTGCTGTTTATTGTTTTACCGTTTTCTTTGTTTACTTTTTCTGGGATTGGTGTTTCTTTTTTCTTTTTGGAGCCTTTGAATAAAATAAAAAAACTAGGCTTAAACAGAAAGTGAAATCAAGGTGTTACGAAAAAATGCCCTTCTCATTCCAAGGTTTAAAATCCCAGTAATGCTCAGGTGAACCACAAAAAAATTGAGTAATTGAACCCTGGTTTATTCTCATATCTAATAAAATTGGTTTGTAATTCAATATGGTTAAAACTTGATTGATATGCTGAAAGCAACCTACTCCTGGACTAGCTGTTGGGTTTCTTGCTATTTACAGGGAGCTTAATTGAAACCTTCATACCCATTGACATTTAGCTCTATATCTTGTCTTTTGTAGGGGGTTCCGAATGTAAAGGCAGTTCATTCGTCTAAGGCTGTGGGTGAGCCACCATTCTTTCTTGCTTCTACAGCACTTTTTGCCATCAAGGATGCAATTATAGCTGCAAGAGCAGATGCAGGGTGTCATGACTGGTTTCCTCTTGACAATCCAGCTACTCCAGAAAGAATTCGTATGGCTTGTATAGATGATTTTATCAAGTCTTTTGCAAGTCCAGACTTTCGCCCCAAGCTTAGCGTGTAGCGCATTTGTTGTCCTTGTTGCTTTGTGTATCTATCCAGTGTCGTGAGAGCTGACACTTTCCATCTTGTAAATATGTTATTGGTGCTTGCTGTTACGAACAAGCTTTTAATTAACTACTTCTCATCAGTTCACACATGTTGTTATTATCCATAAGAACCACTATCTATTGAGAGAGAGAGAGAGAGAGAGAGAGAGAGAGAGAGAGAGAGAGAGAGAGAGAAGAGGGGCTGGGAGGTCATGTGCACCTAGGTTCTTTGTGTATCTCACTGATCATTCCATTCCATTTCGTTTCCATTTCAAGATTCGGATTTGCCACTTGAGATCTTTATTTAAATTTGAGAGAGAGAGAGAGAGAGAGAGAGAGAGAGAGAGAGAGAGAGAGAGCCTATGCATCTGGTAATTCTCTTTAGGCTGAAATATGAATGCCTTTTATCGTATTTTCCTTTTTCATTTTATGACCAGGTTTTAAACATGTATTGGCTGATATACTAGGTGTCACTGGTCATTGGTGCTCTGCCGTACAGGAGATTTCCTTGTATACAACTTTTTTTAAATATTAAAAATTTTGTTGTCTAGCATTGACTAATCTAGCTCCAAATAAATTTTCATTATAATAATGCTTTCTTTTGGGTACCCGAGGGAAGGGGGCTGGACCCAAGAAAGAGCTCACGCAATCAAGAAGACAGCTCACTCACATGGGAAAAGAATCCACACATATGGGAAGAAAGCCCACATAGCAAAGAGGAAGCCCGCACACATGACCAGAGGTGGCATATCCAAGGTTCGAACCATTGGCAACTAGGTGAAAACACTCACTTCGTACAACTCGGGTGAAGAGATTTTCTTAATTTTCATTATAGTGGGCAAAGCATTATTCTTTTCTATGTGAATTGCTCTGCATGTGTGTTTTGTTTCTCATGGTTCTTTACCAGAGTGATTACTTTGTAAGTCATGGGTAACGGAATGGAGTTTTCTTGATTATATTTCAGCAAATTGTGCCCACTGTATTTATGTTGTAGTTGTTACCAATCTCTTTACAAGATCAGGGCAATTGAATTACCAGTTTATGCCTCTTGAGAGTAACTGAATTCTTTTCTACCAATGCCCATAAAAAATAAAAATAAAAAAAATAAAAAAAAAACAGAAAAGGAACACGATGCCTA
The DNA here is from genome assembly GCA_037013555.1 of Sextonia rubra. Classification (NCBI taxonomy): domain Eukaryota; kingdom Viridiplantae; phylum Streptophyta; class Magnoliopsida; order Laurales; family Lauraceae; genus Sextonia; species Sextonia rubra. The sequence continues at coordinate 13,853,213 of JASUAD010000001.1, read as the reverse complement.
AACAAGTGAAGATAAATGTTGTACGCATGTATACAGAAGCAGGGATGTGCCCATGTCCACGAGCATTATGGTTACAAGTTACATGTGCCTATGTCCACGAGCAATAGATAAGCTCAACTCAAAACCTAGTTCTTGGCTAACCCAATGGACCTAGATGGTTAATTTGGTTAACCTAGAATATAAAGATAATGCCTCACACTATTTGAGTAAAAAAAAAGACACATTAAAAAATTTGGCCGAGACGTTTTTCAATTGGCAAATGATCAGCATATGGTAATCAGCAGAATTCTAAGTCCAGTTAAAAAATCGAGCATATCAGTTTATTACTTCAAATGAAGTGATAGGGAGCCATCGATGGATCAGAAAGTTACCAAGAAAACTTCTTTGCAATGGGCTGCCGGAAAATGCAAATCTTCTGAAGCCAACCCTAGATGTATAAAACTACAGTAAAAATACTAATGAAGAAGATTATGTTTCAATTAGTTCCCTGGGCACAAAGTTGGTGGTTGTGGCATTACGGAACTAGTCTTATTACCCATGAAGTCCACCATATCACACTCAACTGATTAGAGAGCATTTGGGAGAGAGGAATGGTCAGAAACTTAGACATCCAAAGTGTTATTTCATGAATGATTTATTAATTTGATTCGGCTGGAGTTGTTAGACGCCCCTCTCAATAGTTAGAACTAGACAAACAAAGGCTAAAACGTGTGGAAAAAAGCCACTAATACATTTCAAATGTACTTGCAGATTAAATGATTTGACTTCAAGGATCAGAAAGAAAAGACAGTTGGAGTCATTCGGGCCCCAGCAAGTAGGTCTAACGGAGCAACGGGCAAATTACAATATTTGCGTTATAGAGTTCCAGAATGAACGTGTCTATGACTCCGTCACATGGATGACTTCTTCTCGTTGCTACAAACAAATAAACACTTACGTTAGTGTTGGTCATGGTCCACTTGGAAGGGCCTAATCAGATGATAGGCCAGGATTGGTGAGGAATGAGGATCATTTTGTTTACATGTCTACAGGAGGGAAGCTGAAATGTATTCCAAATCATGTATAAAATAAAGTTAAGATATGCTGAAGTCAATTATTTATTGGGATGGCACTAGCAGGAGGTAACGCAAGAAATGTCACATTATTGTCAGAGGTGAACCGTGGATGAGATAATGATTTACCACACTCTATCACAATTTTTTGTGGTAAGAAATGGGGACTTGGAGAGGAGCGAAGGTCAGAAATATCACACCATAAATTCACATCTCCAAGACCATTTCTCACACCCAACATGTGAATGTAAAGAAGAAATAAACACTTCAATAAGTTAAACCTCAACTGTACTCCACTTAAGCAACATGCCCCGGAGGGTTTCTCTTCTACCGGTTCTGAAGCCATCTAGCAGAGCCTTTACTACTTGTAGTGAATTTTAAAGGCACCATGGTTGCTGTCACACACTATTAAGAGGGTGGCGCAGGCACACCTTTCGTGCACAAGATGAGCGCTTACGCATGATGCCATTGCCACTGCACAAGAAGGCCGCCGTAATTGTCAGGTGGGCCCCACATGTCGGATGATCAAGGATCAATGGTTTGCAGACTGCAGGGCTGTGAAAGAGGAGAAATTATCGGTGACAACTGAAAGTCTTTAAATCCGTAATGCCCCATTTCTGTACATTAGAGCCTGTGACTCTGCTAACGATATTATGACCATGTCCATTTAATGGGCGCACTGAGGAGAAACCTGAGTGAGACACTCAAGAGGTTCTGCCGTTCTGGACTTACTCCACAGGAGGGTCTGTTCTCCTTTGCAGAGGTCAGGACGTTGACTTCCGTTTTTAAAGCCTGGGCCCCACACTCCACATATTATTAACGTATGATCTTGATTTAGGTGACCAGATTCAATGGTAGCACATGTTTTACATCTGTCTAAGATGAGAGATCTTGATCGATCTTCAGAGGGTAATGAAGTGGATTATGCACTGATCTTACGTGGTTGGGCCCATTTTAACATGATGTGTCCAAAGATCGAAATCTTTTGCCATTCAAGTTTTACATCTCGTATGCTTTGCTGTAAAACTATCCAAGATAAGAGTATGTGGTATGGAAATGGTCCTTCTGAGCTAGTCTCTCGTAAACTGTCCTGTTTAAAAAAGTTGAGAAAGGCTTCATCAGTGTGGCTCGAATTGGCTCATGAAGTGGCTCAGCCGGGCTCAAGGTTTAGTTTAAGCTTCCCTCATAGGTCATAACACTAATTTGAAGGATGGATTTTAAAAAAGCTGAGCAAGGCTTGCTCAGTTTGGCTCGAATTGGCTCATGAAGTGGCTCAGCCGGGCTCAAGGTTGAGTTTAAGCTTCCCTCCTAAGACATGACACTAATTTGAAGGATGGATTTGAGAGAGAGAGAGAGAGAGAGAAAGAGAGAGAGAGAGCACACCCATATTCATGTCATGCATGGGGTTGATTAGGTTTGATGAAAATAATCTTAGATATGAGAATAGATCTAGTGTACTAAGTGCATGTTTGTTTGGTTTAAAATACATAAAAATTGAATGTATAAATATTCATGCTCAGATGAGGTACACCAAAGGATTACTAAAATGGTGATGATAGAGGTGACGGGTTAAGGGTGTATAGTAGTAGTGTAAATTGGCATTGATTGTCCTAGAATTTGAATTAGTGGAGTGACGATTGGGGGTATTTCTTTCTCATTTTTCTCAATTCACACCCCTATTAAAGGGGATGTTATTTGCTAATTTTGTGTATTCACATTGGATCTTCACTTTTAAGCATGAATTCTTATGCATTACATGCAAATAAATAGGCCCTAAAGCTTCTAAATCAATTAGAGCATGGTTGTTTCATATAATTGGATGTGCATGAATTCTAAAAATCATAATTCTGAAAGTAGTTAAAATTAAAAAACAACAATAAAATTTCAAAATGACCATCAAATAATCTCTTCGATCTCTTAATAAAAATGAATTATAGGTAGATGAAAAATGAATACCCAACCACCACCCTTATAATTCGAATCCCAGAAAAGGGAGGGTCCCATCTACTATCTCTAGATTCTCCAACTTAGGGTGATGGTTGTATAAACATTTACTATCTCACATATTTGACCCTTCATCTTACATAATCGATTATATGAGCTCATTTGACTATAGCTTCCTTTGTATTCAAACGAATGGGCCTTAGTTGTTAGAGCTTGGACTTAAAACACTCATAAACATTATCATTAATCTTTGCTTCATACAGCCTTCCTTATTAAAAATAAGATGTGATTTATAGTGTAATTATCTAATTCTGAATAAGGAGGTCAATTATTTACTTGTAGGTTTATCAATTAATACAAGAATAGAAATTATTGAAGCACGATGTAATCACGAACTAAAAAGGGTTTGAGAATTTTTGTTCTTAAAAAAAAAAAGCCGGCCCAGTACACGAGGCTCCTGCGTAGTGGGGTCTAAGGCGCATCAATTTTTGTTCTTTCATCTCCCAAATTATATCAATGCGCATCAAAGCAAAACTAGGTTGTTTTAGCCAAAAAAAAAAAAGCAAAATGAGTTTGGCCCAAAGTAGAACTCAAACTATAAGCTTGATATTAATTCAATTGTTGAAGTAACACAAGCTTGAGCTGACTTAAGGTTGTCAGTTCATATCTAATTTGAGGTATGCTCTGGCTTGGCTCAAGCTTGATTAAATGCTGTCGAGTCAATCTTGATATTAAGTTCTAAAGCTTGAAATGAGCTCAAGTTTCGTATTTCGAGTGCGAGCCAAGATGTAGCTGAGCTCAACTCGGCTCAGCTTGGGTCATTGACAACCCTGAAAATAAGAAAATTTTTAGCAAATCTAGGATTGAGATCTCCCTTAATTTCCTGAATGGAACTGACTCAACTTGAAATATAAGTAAGGATTAGTGACTTGTATTAGTGAGAGACACTGTATGACACAACAAAGTCGAAAAGGGCCGACCTGCGGCTGTCGACAGGAGCTAAGCCATTTTTTTTTTTTTTTGGATAACGAACTAACCCATAATTTAAAAAGACTACATCTTGCCACTCATTTTCATAATTATATTAGAAGCTTCCCAAGGCTGAAAAACCCGACTTAAGGAGAGAACTGGTATCATAGAACTGGTCTCATACAGGAAAGTAAGAAAGGTGAAACATACACACAACGATAGTCATATACCACCTACTTCCTCTTCTTAGATCCTTAGCCATTCCCATCTTTTTCATTGACTTTTTCTATGTTATTACTCGATCAAACCAATACAAAAATTAAAGAGTTAGGGAGGACTCCGTATCGCATCTTAGAAATCATGGGAACAATAGATTATAATATAGGCTTGGTCCAGGCTGTAAGCCTCATTATACAGACGTGTACGACAACATGTAAACATCATAGCTTCCCTATATAAAGGATGAGTTGCTTATCATTCAGGCAGAAAACTTTCAAAGGAGTTAACTTGTTCTTGTGTTAGTTACAGGACTAGTAGCTCCTGAATTGTACTAGAAATTTTGGGTGTAGAAAACTGTTTTGAGTCCAGATATGGGGAGCCTGAAGGCGTGGTATTGGCCTCGCCTTGCTTTTGCGGTGGCTTTATGCTTAATAGCCACCGGTGCAATCGCTGATGATCATTCCGACTACTCATCTCCACCACCACCTTCACCTTCGCCTAAGTATTATTACAAATCCCCGCCTCCACCGTCACCATCACCGCCCCCACCATACTATTACAAGTCCCCACCCCCGCCATCACCCTCACCTCCCCCTCCATACTACTACAAATCACCACCTCCTCCGTCGCCATCACCACCTCCTCCCTACCACAAGTCGCCACCCCCTCCGTCTCCATCACCTCCACCTCCATATTACTACAAATCCCCGCCTCCACCCTCACCATCTCCTCCTCCCCCATATTACTATAAGTCGCCACCACCTCCCTCACCATCGCCACCTCCTCCATACTACTATAAGTCCCCACCTCCGCCATCTCCATCTCCTCCTCCTCCTTACTACTACAAGTCTCCACCTCCACCATCACCATCCCCACCTCCTCCATACTACTACAAGTCACCTCCCCCTCCATCAAAATCCCCACCTCCTCCATACTACTACAAATCCCCACCTCCACCATCCCCCTCACCACCACCTCCATACTACTACAAATCTCCTCCTCCCCCATCACCGTCACCTCCCCCTCCATACTACAAGTCCCCTCCTCCCTACTATTACACTTCTCCACCACCTCCCTACTATTAGTCATTCCATCAGTTCCACTCCACTGGGGTAAGTAATTACTATCACTTGAATTGCATTGCTTTCATGCACTTTGCACAAGTTACATTCACCAATTCAGCATTGTTTTCATGCACTTTGCACAAGTTACATTCACCAATTGGCATTTCAAAACTCGGGGAGTCCATAAAGGGGATATTTGTCATCTTTTTAATGATTTATGTAGGAAATGACAACTGATCTAAAGCAAAGGGGTGATGGGTCAATGCTCCATAAAGGAGCCCATACCCCTTCTACTATGGGTCTACCCTAAATTTATATAAATATAAGCTTGGACCTCCATCAGATTGATAATATATAAAAGAATAGAAGAAGTAAAAATAAATTTAAATATTTTATTCAGAATCAATCTAATGCTAAGTTCATCTTCTATAAGAGTGAAATGTAGCTAAGTCCCAAATAATATGAGTGAATTTATTCTTAATGGTTTCAATTTTTAATAAGTTGACCCTTTTATGGAGAAGGAAATCATAGATCAATGCTAAATATGTGATTTCTGATTTTCTCATCATTGATGCAACTACACCGAACCATTGCATTGGATCATTGTCCAAAAATTATTTTGGTGGAATGCTTCAGTCTAATTCCTTAATAAATCATTACACTTGTGTTTTGTTTCTCACTCTTCTCATTTCTATTGCAGCTAGCAGGAGATTGTAAGAATAACCAAAATTCGGGAGACAGGGAGGCTGTGCTAGATAAAAATAAAAGGAGTTGGAACTTGAAACTACACTATAAGATTTATTCATGAATATGTACTGCAAGATTGCTTATGTCGTTTCTTTATTGCTTATGTCGTTTCTTTCGGTTTATTTGTACCGTTGGAGATTTTATTCATAAATAAAATGATATTTACAGAAGAAAGAAATGATGGCTCCATTAGCTTGTTCTCCTCACTTGTAAATGGGCTGGGCTCATTTTGAATGAGAGCTCAGCTACTTTATGTTTGGGCTTAAAATAATGTCATGGATCAGCATCGTGGCCTTTAAAGTCAGGGCAAAGCTCGACCTTACAGTAAGTGGAAGATTTGAATTTTGTATGCTAGTGAACTGCATCAAATTGTAGTCTGCAGGATCTCCCCGCTTCATATGGGGCCATATGGGCTTCAGAAAATGATTTGTTAGGCTCACCAGAGGTGCGATTCTTAGGTCCTACATAATGGGCCTCCTGAAATGAGCGCTCACGTAAAACTGCCTATGTTGTCTATGGGTATGTAGTCCTGAAGGCTATTATGCTCCAAACAGAGTGACCAACCTCTTTACATTTAAGGATCCAATATGCTGGGAGCTACTTAATGTACACTCAACATCGTCAACTGGGCCTTTCCAGTTCTGCTAATGAGTTTAGTTATGCTCATGGCAAGATCAGGCCGGGGATTAAAGATAGTACAGGGCCAAATAATTTAGTTATTAGATTAATATTTAGGACGGTTTAAAGCTACTGGGCGCAATTTGCTCAAAGCACTACGGTTTTAGCATATATATCCTGAGGCGCAGACAATTTGACAATTGACTTAGAAAATAGGCCTAGATCCATGCTCGTGTATTAGTTTAAGTAACTGCAAGTAATACATAACTACAAAAATAAATATTGAATAGCATAAAAAGAAAACTTAATTGGCAGTAAAATAAAAATAGCCAAACTTTTTAAATTAGAATGAAAGGTCTCCACTAAGAGAGCCCAACTTGAAGGCTTGCTCAAATCATTCTAAGGATGGACCTTTAGGTTTTGATAGGAATGGCTCGCTGAAAAATTTTTTAGTATACAGAGTAGGGGTAGCTTTACAAAAAATGGCATCCATTAAATCATCCGCATGCTAAATTAGGAATCTTTATCATCGATCAAATTCAGTTCAACCGCAAATATGACCAGGATGAGTGTCAATTTATTCTAACAATTCAAGATGAGAGATAAAAAATCTCAATACTAACCAATGAGCATGAGCAATCAGATAACAAGCAGGACCGCTTTTTAATCTAGAGTTTTCACTACCGAACGGTCCGAACCTCTCTAGAATCTATAGGTAATTTATGAGTTCTCATAAAAATTCCCAAAAAACTAATCAAGCAGTCTGTAGCGGGTACGCATCCACAATCAAGAGAAACGGTCAAGTCCAGCCGGTTGGACTTCACTGCAGTCTGCAACATGCAACCACCTATATAAATGATAATATTTGAGTCAATGAAAATAGCCACTAAATTTAGGGCAGTCAATGAAGATGGCCACTAAATTTAGGGCACTCTAAATTAGTGATTAAACATAAAAAATGGTGGCGACTATTCAATCACTTGCAATCTATACAAACAACAGAGCCTTTGCCTTGCTTTGGTATAATTATACATATAGTCAATTTAAGTGGGCATCATGAGATGGATTGGAGTATTGTGTATAGTCTTTTCTCCCCTAAAATCAAAAGAAAGTGTGGATGGTCCTACACGGTTGGAATGGAGACTTGCAACTATAATTAAATAAGACTTTTAAACCTCCTTTAAGTGGGAGTTGATATCTTGCACGGCTGAAATTGTAAAGCCAAGCAATGGACTTCTTCCTATCTTTGCCGCGACGATGGTTTGTAGAAGCTCGAAGCTGAAACCCAAGTCACTCAAAACCATTGTCCCACTTTGTACTTGTCGAAGCTAAACTTCATTCAAGTTATACTTTTCTCTATCATCGAATTGGTCATCTTGTAAATTATGAAAAGAACAAAATAAGCCAAATCACTTTTTCATTCTTTTTTTATTTTTATACGTGACCAATATGAGTGGGATCAATTCTTAGGGCCTACTTCTTTAATAGAAATTTTTTTATAAAAATTTACCATGTTGGGGGTTCTTTTGAATATGATTGACGAGTCTTGAAAAAGGGTGATAATGGCGGCCCTTCTCCCTTCTTGCCATGGTGTTGTGCTGCTACAGTCTCACCACTGCAGCGACTTATACTAGGCCTTTTCCTTGGTCGGACTCTTCTCCATCACGTGTTCCACAGCACCGGATGCACTACAAATCACCACCTCCTCCACCGAAGTCTCTCCACCACCATGGCACCATCTTTCTCATCTCCTCCTACTCAATACACCTAAAAATCACTACCTCCACCTTCACCAATTGCCACCGCCACCTCCTCTACTCTACAACTCACGACGTCCACCATAACCCGGCCACCTTCTTTGCGCTGTCACAAATCACCACCACCTCCACCGTTTTCGTCCTAGCGACCTCCCTACAACTATAAACTACCACCACCACCACCACCACCACCACCATCTCAATCCTCACCTCCTAGCAACCACTGCAAAAGTTCACCTCCACTGTCACTGTAGTTCCTTGCCCATACAACGGCAAGCCTCCTCTGCCACCATCTCCATCATGAGCTCACCATTCCTATTATCATCTTAGCTAGCCTCTTTTTATTTCCTTTAGTATATACTAGGTTTGAAGTCTGTGTTCATGCATTATATGTATTCATTTCTTTCTCTCCTTTTCCAAACGCATTGGTTTTCACTTGCAGCAAGTAGATTTGTCATGAGAATAACGGGCGTTCTACAGAGTTAGACGCTGCATAATAAGCTTTCTACAGCCTATTGTATTGCATGACATAGGTATGGATATGATGAAAAAGGACTTCCATAAAACAATGATTCAGCATGTATTAATAAAGAAAGAGGTCATGGCATCCCATCCCCCAAAACCATAAAGAAAGAGTGTTTTTTCCAGTAACAACAATAATTTGGGCAAATAAAACTCCAAAATCAGTTACCAGTGCTAAATCCTTTCTTCTTTCTTTCTTTTTACTATTCTCTCTGATCTTGATTAGTTTTCAGACTGTTTTGTTGTGCTCATTAGTGGGCCGGGTTAAATGGGTATCGTATGGGCTCCGTTTAGGTCTGTGTTAAATGATAATTGGCCAGGCTTGACCTATTATTCTTAAATAAGTTAGGTAGACCTGCCTGTCTGATTTGTAATCCATGGTTAGCAACCGGAGCAACATGCATCAGATGATGAAGATATTAAACACATTGGTGGGATCCCCGCAATGAAACGTTCAGATCTAAAAATATCACCCATTATTGGTGTTAAGGGCAGCCAAGGCATTGGAAATCACTAGTTGGAATATGGTTTGAGTTCATGCTTGATGCCTGTTGCATTGTTTTGGGTTGGGGTGGGTCGTCAATTTGTAAATTTCAACGAGATGGGACACGCTTCTCCAGAATGGACACAAATCAAGAGATTGGTCTGTCTGCATGAAATTTGATGTTCGCCAAAATTACAAACCATGATATAGAATCTCAGAAACGGTTCCTCAGCACTGAGCTTTTAGAAGGAGCAAGTCTTAGCTGTGGAGAACCCAGTCTCTCCAGCAACAAAACTGGAGGAAAAATCTATTCCAAATGGTCTTTTACATTCACTTATTTAAATACCTACCTAAAAGGATCTGACCATAGGGAATGCGTAAGTGGGAAAGGGTAATTGAGTCATCAATGAACACGTATGAAATGCCAAATTTGGGGAAGACCTGTTTCAGAGGAACTGGGAAGACACCAGACAGAAGTGTTGCTCACCAAAGAGTTCTAAGGCCTTGATTCCTCACCAAATACCTCAACAAAGCAAACTGGACATGCCTGATCAGGAAACAAGAAGTGGTCAGTAGTGGTAGAACATCTAACAAGTAATGCCAGAGCAATAATATCCTTCCAAACTTAGAATAGGTAAAAACTGACCTTGTTGATGCCAAGCCATCTAGACACGCAGCTGGCATGATAGATGTGCTTGCATGGTAGGGTCATCTGCCGATCCCCTCTTTTATATGCCATCTGGCATATCACGCACCTATTATCACAAGAAGACAACAGAAAATCTCAATATGGTTGTTCTGTAATAAAGAAAAGAGGATTTCTGCAAGTTCTTACATCATTGCATCAGAGAAACCTACCTTATCCGTCAAATTGTAGTAGTCGCAATATAAAGAGAGTGAACAGAGATAAGAACAAAATGAGTTGATTGTATGAGAGGCTGAGTATTCTTATAAAAGAACATATTCAGGAACCTTAGCTAGAATTTCAAAAGAGAAAATGGCCGCTCTTTACGTAACAAATGGATACGAAATGTGAGCAACAGTTGGTTTTTGGCTTACTTCCATCAAATATGCTCCAACATGCAGAAATACATATGCACGTCCATCACAAAATACATGTGTCAACATGCATACATGGGTACACAGTAGTTTGCTTGTGGTTGGTCTCGTTAAGCACTTCTTCCTCCCAATAAATATACTATTGTGTCTAGAATGGACATGAATACATCAAAGTTTGACTCAAGCTATTTATAAAGGACAGAAGTGTTAACTTTCTTCTTGCTGGTCTCACTAAGTTACACTTTCTAGTCCTCCTCTCCCACCTAGAACGATCATATGCATGCCATTATCTCCACAAGCTAGTATGCACATGGACAGATGATGCAGAAATCTCATTTTAATTCTAATTGCAGGATTCTCTGGAAAAGGATTTGTATGAGGGTTTACAGCAATTTCTAAAGAAAATTCAGCCAGACAGACAGCTTGAGCTTATCCCTTATGGTTGACTTCTTGTGGCTTGCCAGGCAACACCATCGGACAACTTTTCATCACTGACTGCCAACCAGCCACACAGAGTTTTCAGAAGTAGATAAGCAGCAACTCAATGAAAGGCTGGTAGTTGGGCAAAGAAAGCTCTTGGCGCTAGTAGTACATATTGCAAGTATAAGAATCCACCACTCACAGGATTGGTTATCATTCTTAACAGTGAAAGCATATCGAAAAGAGCATACCACAAGTAGAGCATCTATTTCTATTAAGAGAAACAACATACCACAAAAAAAGCCTCCATTATGTGATGGAGCATATACAACTACAGAGAGTATTTCCCTCTTTATTTGCTGGTTTTTTTTTAATGATGATCTAGTTTGAAATAAATATTAGACCATGTCACCTTTGGAAATGTTTAAGTCTAGCTGGAAGTTTTTTCAATGTGCCAAGACAGCTTGCCCTCGCGAGAATAAAATCAATTGTAGTTGTGGATGAATGTGTTTCATCAGTCAAAGCTCAGGAATTCCAAAATATTGTGTCATCAATTTTGACAAACGAGACCAACGAAAAAAAGAAGAAGAAGAAGAAAGAGAACAGAAAGCACAAAGTTACCGTTCGCCTCGCATCTTTCTTCTTGAAAAGAAGCTCCATTTATACTTTGAAATGGGAAGTGAAGAAATACGCTCTTGGGAAAGACCACGGTTTTGGGTACCAACTGCTTCACCTAAATCAAGTAATTCCTGGAGATCCAAAGTTAGGGTGGTTTAGATGGATAACAAAGCTAAATGACCTAGAGAGAATACATCATCAAGATCTCTGGGGAAAAAAGGAAACAAAGAATGAATAAATGAAATAGGTCATACTTGAGTTTGTATAAGTATTTAATCATCAAAAGAAACCAAAACAAATAAACTGGTAAACACTGAAGTCAATGAACTCAGCTCAGAAAGTCAGAAATCAGCACTAATCATTTTGATGGATTAAAAATTCATTTACAGTTAACATAATGTAAAACTGATGTTTCTTTTCTGTTTTTTGGATGATAACAAGACCCAAACCAGCAACCTCATTACATGACCCAAACCAGCAACCTCATAGTTGCAACAAGTAAAACTGATGTTTCTTGAAATGGTTGGGAAAAAAAAAAACAAATTATCTCTATTAGCCCATAGAAGGGGGAGGGTTTGGAAACTTTGGCGGTCATTTGGCCAACACTATTCATGAAAGTTGCTACAATGCAAATTCTCCGAAGGTGACTGTTTCTTAACCACACAAAAAGAACACTACATTCTTCATAAGATATTTCCAAAAAAACAGTTTCATGTTTTTCAGTAGGTAATCTGGGAATCTCAAATATGAGAAAATATTTTTAAATATATATACATATATTGTTCAGCATTCCGACACTGAAAACTGTTTTTCGGTAGCTAACTTGGAAATTTCAAATATGAGAAAATATAAATATTAATTTTTATACACAGCACCCGGGCTTTTTTTAGGAGAAAACACCCCTCCAAGTTGGGCCCATTGGTATGAATGATGATCATGGAAGTCTATTGGATGGAAAGATCCATGTGAGGCTTAACTATATGCAAAATCTTGAGTCCATAAGATCATCCTAACCTTTTGATCCGTGGCCCTAAAATTTAATGGTTTAGATGTACAAAACTTTTTATGATTTCTACCCAATGGTGAGGAAAAATTGGATGAGTGTCAAACTTGGATTTAGGACCATACATAGGGGTAGTGTGTATGAAAGGACTAAATTGATTCAACATGGGCCGCATGAACAGAAAAAAAAGGGGTAGAAAAAGGGGGGTTTTTAAAGTGGGGCAGTTTTGAGAATTTCCCTCTATATATATACATACATATATATTTATATTGTTCGGCATTCCGACAATCAGCAGTCAAGTTTGTCCAATCCAAGTTCATCATCTTCGCAGTGTTCAGCATACAGACACTGAGCATTCAAGTTTGCCTGACCTGAGTTCACATCATCGTCGCCTAAACCATCAATCTGAGGTTCTACCTGAACTGAGTTGCTATATCTATTTCCCACTGTCCATAACCAGCAAGACACATTTCCCTTGCTTAAGTTGCATTACTTTTGAGATGTAGGGAGTCACCAGTGTATTAATGGAAAACAGAATGCCACTTAGCAATAGCACTCTTCCAGAAGTAAAACATATGACAATTTAGCACCCAAAAAGGATCTGGATGTCAAGCTGAAGAAAACGCAACCGATATTGGTTATGCAACGAAGGGATCCTAATCTTAGCTCCACAGTACTCCTGGCTGCTACTAATCAAGGGCTTCAACTATTTGTGGTCAATATGACAATTTCCACATATTAAAAATTCTAAATGAAATTAGGTACAAATCCCAACTCCTCATTTATGATATTCTGAAAAGCTTTTATACATAGGCTTTCAACAAAATTGGGGATTCGCAGCAATGCAAGGAAATTGAAGGTATGGCCTGACACAAACCTCGTAAGTCATATTGTCTGGGTCAATATTGTCTTGCCAAAGGACCTGCGGTTGTGATCCCTACAAAAGTGGCTTCATTAGTCCCTTTTACTTCAGAAAAATATATGTGCAATATACTTGAAAAATTACTCCAACCCTGCAGATCTATGGAGACGAATATTGAAAAGGTATAAAAAAAAATCCACATGAAAAGCATGAGTCTGTGCATAAAAAATAATCAGTTTCATGCACCAAGAATGAGGCATGGCTAAGGAAACATTGAGGCTATCTGAAGACTAAAAAACTGGAGAAAAGATTTTTGGTAACTGGAACTAGCAGATGCAAATCCACTCATACAATACATCTACAAATACATCAAAGGGATGGGAAGAAACCTGTGAAGTTCATATTTGGCACAATGCTTATGAACATCAACTGATCAATGTATCACATACCATCATGCCCCTTGTTTAAACTAAATAAGTTTTTTAGGGAATTTGCTTCTCAAGCAAGAAGTGGACACAAACTGACTGCATAAGCCCCCATAATTTTATAGAATATATGACCCAAGCACAAACGCAGGAGGAAAAAAATTGAGTAGATATATGTATTTTATTTTTTTATTTTTTTATTTTATTTTTATATCTCAGGGTGTCCCCAAGATATATGTATTTTACACCATGTGAATATGATTCTTTCCTAATGAGGCCAGAAAAAAGAAGGCTTCGCACCTGGGAACTACTTGCATTTTGCTGATTACGGATGCCTGTAAAAACCAAAAACGGCAAGAAACAAAGATTCAGACACCAAAAGATGAAAAAAAAAATGAAGCTGTAAAAAACTATAATGACCCAAAAAAAAAAAAAAAGATTAGGACACAAAAAGAAAATGGTGGAGAACAGAATCAGGAATTCTTGTGGGCAACAAAACACACCTGAAAGCCAGCCATAGTCAAAGCATCAAGACATTCACACAAAATTCACTTCAGGTCCTCAACCAATAGGGAATGACCATTTGTAATAGAAAATTTTATTAAAAAAAATGCCTAACTTATTATGATCCACCACAAATCCATGAACCAAATCATTGCTGATGTAAGTTAAGGCCTACAGATGGATATTTAAGTACAAAACAAATGCTAATAAACTTAAATAGCACTAATCTATGATTTATATATATCAAATAAGCATGGATCTTTATATATAGACTCATGTAAATTTGACTGTTTACAATTAAAACAACAAAGATATGGAAAAAAAAGTATGAGAAAAAGGGAACTTAAGGTGAAAAGGTGCACAGGAGCCTAGGAATCTAGCATTCCATCGCCAATCAAATCAGAAGGATACTCTCTTGTTCTCTCTCCAAGCCTCTAGCCAGGATCTCTAATCTATGTGTGGTCATCATCTTGTCAGCATAACCATTATCAACTTTACCTCATGGGATACTGCTATCAGGATATCCAAGAGGGATTACAAAGTAAGGACTTTCCATTTGCATACAAGATGGAGATTGGATCCTGAAAAGTGTTCAAGATAGCGGAAGGCAGGTAATTCAATGGGGGACTGATTTTTGTCCAGGAGCAAGGTAAGGACCCAGGACGTTAACCAATGATAAAATCAGCAAAAAACTTCATTCAGTTCTGCAATCTTGAGATTATATTAGGGATACCAAGGATGCTTGATGGATGAGAAAAAATTATAGGACAAAATTCCTTGATACTTTTTTTACGAATGCTCAGGAGACAAATCTTTGACAGCATGATTGTCGGACATGAGCATGTAGGTACGAGATAATAAATTGAGCAGGCCTCTTGTTGCTTTTAGCTGCCTTTATGGGCTTACAATTAATTGTGTGGTTCAAGATAACATGCTGTTATTATTGTTAATGATCAGGAAAAGAACACTGTTGTAAATGCTTCAATAGCTAACAGCTGGGAAGATAGAGAGGGTGAAAATGAGGTTTCTCAGCACCAGCAGAATTAAGAGAGAAGAAACTGTTTTTGATCATGCACATTACTTGCACAATATATATCCAAGCAAAATTCAAAACTAAACCAGATAATTGATTGATCTTCAACCAAATTGATGAAAGTCATAAACATCATGTATTAGCAGTTCCCATGCAATATTTTCATGACAATAACAAACCCTTCACAAGAAAAATATCAAAACAGAAAGCCAAAAGCACTCAGAACTCACACTCATCAGGACCAGCAGGTGGTGTTACATTGGAACTCTGTTCCTCGTGCACAACAAGGGAGGGTGGCTCTTCATTATTCAGCATTGGAGGGTTGTGCCACGCCCCCATTTCTTCTGCTCTCAACAAATAATCATTTATCCCATAAGCATGGCTGTGATTGTAATATGAAGAACTGCTTGAACCAGAAAATCCATACTTGTAAGAGTTTGTATGCATTGAGCAATATGCGCTTTCCTGCATAGATAACATAACAGTTCCACAAATCACCAATGCATCACCCAATATATCAAAGTTAATGAATCTTCATTATAATGTGAATCCATCATGGTGAAACTTAATATCTCATTTGACTTGGAATGTAATATTGCAAATGGGAACATAAAAAAGAGCAATGTGTGCTTCATTAGCCGCAGATCTGCAATAGTTCTTGGCCAAAAATTTGAGCACCAAACTAACAAATTAAATTCATATTTCTTATTTTAAAAATATGTATCCTTTTCTCAAAAAGAGCTTATCCTAACTTTCTTGTCGATAAAGAACACGCAAATCAAGTGACTACAAGAAATAATTGAATTTATCAGTTAGTTTCCACATCCATAAATCAAAGACAAGGAGGACATGCCCCACACTGAATTTTTTATGCCCATAAATATAAAGGAACTAGGTTCATCGTTCAGACGAAATAAACTCGTAAGTTGTAACATTCTAAAAAATTACCTGTTCATGCAAAGCTCCTGCTAGGCCAAAATCTGTGTGAGTGTATGTAAGACCTTCAAATAAATCCATAAAACTCTCTGTGACAGTGTAAGGAAATCCGGTATTTATATAATGAACCTCCACTTGCCGGTTGTCATTCATTTTGAACTCCTCTGTTCTACACCAGTATCTGCAGAAGTGGGATGCAAGAAATCAGCAATGAGAAGAAAAGCAAAGGAACAAAACTACGGAAAACATGAAACAAAGATCAAATGCAAATCAGATCATCTAAAAAATTACCGATGACTGCCAGCAAATTCGGTGTCTGAAATCCAAATTCATTCAGCATGGAACTAAACGATGAACGAGTGTCATTTCCTGCAATTTCACCAATACAAAACAGCTTAAATATCAAGATTCTGAAGCAGTGGCAGACAAATTTCTATCATTTTCAATTACCACATTCATCCAGAATATGTCAACAACCCTTCCTCAGATAGCCGTAAGAAATTACCGTGATTTCAACGTTGATACCAAAAAAGATTGTCTGGAAGTAATACACAGCTTATCAAACAGCAATCTTCACCAGTTTTTCAATCAGTTCCAATCTCGCTAAATGCGCAATGAAAAGCAAGCACGAAAGAAACAAGAAGGAAAAGTAATCGAATAAAACAGCATTTAATCACATTTGCACAAGTTATTAGCAGTTGATCAGCTACAAATCAGTCTCCTTTTTTTCTTTTAAAATGGAATCTACAGCAAAGGCTCCGGACTCGAGCACAATATATACAAATCTTGCACAACTTTCACCAACATTGACCGATTTCTTCACTTTCCTACGGTGATTCATCAAAAACGAAACGAAAAAAAGACAAAAAACTTCAAGTTTTCTTCTCCAAACCTCTAGCGTTCCAAATCTAACACGACAGCTAGAGAAAACGCAAGAACATAGAATTCCAAGGCAAGGAAATCACATTTTCTCAAATTTCTACAGAAAACCTCGCGATCCACGCAAAATCTCTCTGCGAAAGAAAGAAGCTGCAAAACGACCGGATTCGAGAGAAAGAAAAAGACGCCAAACATGATCTTAGAAGATCTCTTGGTTCCTGATTGAATGAAAAAACGAAGAAGAAGAAGAAGAAGAAGAAGAAATGCCGGGATTCTAGGGCAAAGAAGCATCTAATACCTCACTCTACACGATCTTCAAAAGGCTCCGTTACAATCTTCCCATGACTCATGCGATTTCTCGATGGGAAACAGCTCGAGGCTTTGCGAGATCGAGAGGATCGGATAATGGAAAGAACAAGAAAGAAAGAGGAAGCTTCAAATCTCAGTCACGGGCGACAGAGGGATCGCAGAGAAATGTAACGGGCATGGGACTTTCGCTTTTTCGGCGGTTCGTGAAACTGTGATGCGAGGTAAGAGGAGCTGTGTCGTGTCTCTTATTGACGAGGGGTAGGGGGTGGGCCCCGCTCCGAAGAAGAGCGGATGAGGAGAAAAGAATGGAAAAGGCATGATTTTGGTTGTAGTCTTGTCTCGGTGCTCGGCGACTTTACCCACGTCCGCACGGCACCCACAGACCAACCCCGATCAATGGGACACCACTTGTAACGATGCGGTTATCGTCTTCCCTTCTCGCCCTGGCGACTTTTACTTATCAAAAATAAATTATATGCTTGCATGTTATAAAATTTAAAATTTAACAATTACAGTTATTTATTTAAATGATGTAACTCAATTTTTACTTCGGCCCACTTTAGTGAAACATGATCAAGTGGGATGGTCATGGAATGTTTCAATTTTATAGATAAATGTTGCTATATAATTCCCTAGGAATAGTTTTTACTCGTGAGAATTAAATTATCTTGAAGGCTAAATGTTTAAAGGTTGGGATGGCAAAACATACCTTGATTTATCAAGGAAAAAGAGAGAGAGAGAGAGAGAGAGAGAGAGAGAGAGAGAGAGTTTATTTATGATTGTATCACTATTTAGGTGGAATCTACTGTAATTTTGTAATTAGATGTGGGTGGCATCAACCGTAGTTATATGGTTTTAGTAAGTGGAGCATACCTAAGTACTTTAATTATGGCATGGCCGACCATATTCCCTCTCTTACTGAGAAGGTTTACATTGATTGCATATTTTGACAGGATCATATAGGATGTTTCTTTTATATGGTTAAGATTCAGGAATGCTCAACCCATGCAGCATTGTTCCAATGTCTTGCTTCTGCTTCATCTTACAAATTTGGTTGGTGCATCATTAATTATTTGCAAAATGGTGGTGGAGGTTTGAAGAGGAGAGGGGAGCTCTCTGGAGAAGAGTCATAGCTATGAAGTATGGGGAGGATAGTTGAGGGTGGTGGCCTGCTCTAGGCTCAAGATATCTTAGGTCGGATCTATGCATGGGGTCCTATTTGTTGGGTTTTATGAGGTTTCAAAATTAAGTTTTATACATGAGAGGTTTGTGGTTTTCAAAAGTCCCACATTGGAAAAGTACTAACTCTTTGAAGCACTATATATGCATTCCTTATCCTTTATACTTCAAGTTATTTTGGGCTCTTTTGCTACAAGCCCTATGCAGGCGCACTAGCCGGGCTTGGCCCGAGGATCTCGATCTGGAAATCGTTTAACCGGGTGCGCAGGGGGGGTGCAAATCCCGGCTGGTCTTCCTCGAGGGACCCATATTGTGATATAGAAATTGCATACTTTTGCAAAAAAATATTTTAAAATATTTTTCATTATTCAAAACGCTTTATTAATAAGTTGATTAAAGCCCATTAAACATAATGTTTTAATTAATTGAGACGTTACTTAATTAAAGAATTTTAATAGGACGTTTAACGTTCAAAATTTAAATTCTTCAATGTTTTTTTAAATGGATTTTTATTATTGAAACATTTTTTTAATTGGGATATTAATGGTATTTTTAAATACCCAACGTTCATTTTTACTATAAAAAGGGTACGTGGGTTCGAATGGACAGTACAATTTTCTTTTTCCCTCCCTTGTTTCCACAATTTTCTTTCATTCGTGCATTCTCTGTTGGAGTCCGGTTGGTCTCGACTTGGTGTGTGACCAGGGGAGATCGTAGCGTGGAGGCCATTGTATCTTGGAGGCGATTCCTGCTGAGAACCTCATCGCATCTGGGTTTATCCCGAGGGGCACTCGTCCTAAAGAAAGCGTCCGCTGACGTGCCTCGACCAACGACTACTTTCGTAGATCTCAACTATCACAACAGCCCTCCACAACACTGCAGATAATTCGATACTATTGTTTCAGTTATTTGTAGTTTAACAACATTTTGTAGCTTTCATTTCAACAACAATTTTAGGACGAGTATGGCTACATCCGCTGTTAAGTTATGCATCAAGATCTGGTCCGATTGGATAGTTTTGATGGGTCCAACTTCCAACGTTGGCAACAGAAAGTGTTATTTCTGTTAACAGCTTTGAAAGTAGCATATGTCTTAACCGAACCATATCCTAATCGTAAAGAGCAACTCGGAGGCTCATATGCACAGAAAAAATGGAAAGAAGATGATTATTTGTGCAAAGGCCATATCCTTAACCTGGTTGCGGATAACATCTACAACCTATATCTTGATGCCCGAACTGCAAGAGATCTCTAGAAAGCCCTTGATAAGAAATATAAGACAGAGGAGTCTGGGGCCAAAAATATGCAGTTGGTCATTATTTGAACTTTAAGATGGTAGATGACAAACCAGTTCTTCCTCAAATACATGATTTACAGACCATAGTAAATGAAATCATCAAAAAAGGAATCCGAGTTGATGAACAGCTTCAAGTAGCAACAATAATTGAGAAACTGCCACCAACTTGGAAGGATATTCAAAAGACCCTTAGACATAAACGAAGAGATTATTCACTGGAACGTCTTCAGCGATACTTAAGAATTCAGGAGGAAGCCCGGATACGTGATCAAATTTTCCTACCTGAGAATAGTGGAAAAATAAATTTTGTTGAACCTAAAGCAAGTGGTGACAGTGAAAAGAAAGGCAAATGTGATCAACATCTTGGCAGAAACAAAAAGAGTAAAACTTCTTTCAAGAAGCAGCACCCAAATCAGAAAAAAGGTCCAAATAAGAATCAGAATCAAGGCGCCAATAAACCAGCATCTAAGGGTGGCTGTTTTGTTTGTGGTAAACCGGGCCACTTTGCAAGAGAATGTCGGCATCGGAAGAAGTTTCCACAACAGTCCCAATCCAACAAACCTCAAGCAAATGTCACTGAAGAGGATCACTTTGTGGCTGTTATCTCTGAAGTGAACACAGTCAGCACAGAAAAGAGCTAGGGGTGGTGGATCAACACAGGAGCTACTACTCATGTAACCTTTGATAGAGGTGCATTCAAGACCTATGAAGAGGTAAAAAACGATTGCAAACTCGCTCTGGGAACTACCGCTGCTACACAAGTGATTGGTAAAAGGAAGGTAGAACTTCAGTTCACTTCCGGGAAGACTGTAACATTGTTGAATGTGTTCCATGCTCCAGAGATGAGAAAAAATTTAGTTTCTGGTTATCTTCTAAATAAGGCAGGGTTTAAGCAGGTGATCGAGTCTGATCAATTTGTAATTACTAAAAAAGGTGTTTTTGTTGGTAAGGGTTATGCTTCTGATGGTATGTTTAAGTTAAATGTTATCAATAATAATGCATCTTCTTCTGCTCATATGGTTGCTTCTGTTTATGACTGGCATGGTAGACTAGGTCATATAAACTTTCGAACTTTGAAAAATATGAGTAAAGATGGATTGATTGATAAATGTAAAGATGAATGTCAGAAATGTGAAATTTACTCTCAATCCAAAATTACTCGTAAACCCTTTCATAGTGTACAAAGAGAATCTAAATTACTTTAGTTAGTATATTCTGATATATGTGATTTAAGTAATACTATGACTAGAGGTGGAAAATATTATTTTATTATTTTTATTGATGACTGTTCTAGATATACCTATGTATATTTACTTAGAACAAAAGATGAAGCTCTATCTAAATTTAAAATCTTTATGTTTGAAGTTGAAGACAAATTAAATAAAAAGGTGATTAAATTTAGAAGTGATAGAGGTGGTGAATACACTTCAACAGATTTTTTGGACTTCTGTAAAGCTAAGGGAATCAAAAGAACTAGTACCGTTCCCTATATACCTCATCAAAATGGCATAGCAGAAAGAAAAAACCGAACCTTTATTGAAATGGTTAATTGTATGCTGATTTCGGCCGGTAGTCCAAAAAATCTATGGGGTAAAGTTCTATTAACTGCATGTTATATATTGAATAGAGCTTTACATTCTAAAACAAAATGCATACCCTTTGAGATTTAGGAGGGAAGGAAACCTAATCTTAGATATTTTAAAGTTTGGGGTTGTCTGGCCTATGTTAGGATAGTAGATCAAAAAAGGCCTAAGTTAGGACTCCATTCATGGGAATGTGTATTCATAGGATATGCACAAGATAGTGCTGCTTATAGATTTCTTAAAATAACAGACCAAAGTCTAGTTGAGTCTAGAGATACAGACTTCTTTGAAGATGTATTCCCCTTAAAAACTAGGATTAAAACTGACCCTGTCTCATCTAAATGAGTTGTACAAACTCCGGCGGAAGATGAACCCTAACTTAGGAGGAGTAAGTGAGTTAGGATATCTACTAGTTTTGGTCCCGACTTTGAAACTTATCTAGTAGAAAATGATTCATCTACGTTTAAAGAAGCTATGTCTGCCCATGATGCTGCCTTTTGGAAGGAAGCATTGGATGATGAAATGGAATCCATTCTAGCAAATAATACTTGGGAACTAGCTGACCTACCTTCGGGTACAAAACCTCTATGATGCAAATGGGTTTTTAAGAAAAAACTTAGGCCTGATGGTTCAATAGAGAAATACAAAGCCAGGCTAGTAGCAAAAGGTTTTAGGCAACGAGAGGGGGTAGACTTTTTCGACACTTATTCACCTGGATCTCGAATCAGTTCTATTTGAACTTTGATTGCCATAGCCGCTGTGCATAATTTGTATATTCATCAAATGGATGTTAAAACTGCTTTTCTAAATGGTGATTTAGAAGAGGAAATTTATATGGATCAACCTGAAGGTTATGTGATAGTAGGACAAGAACATAAAGTGTGTAACTGATAAAATCGTTATATGGACTAAAACAAGTACCGAAACAGTGGCATGTGAAGTTTAATGAAATTGTGCTTTCTAACGGTTTCAAAATAAATGAAGTTGAAAAATGTATTTATTATAAATCTCATGGTAATTCAACAATAAATTTGTGCCTGTATGTTGATGATTTGTTGATTTTTGGAACAAACTTGGAGTGTGTCAAAGACACTAAAGCACTTCTCTCAAATAATTTTGATATGAAAGACTTGGGAGAAGCTAATGTAATATTGGGAATAAAAATTATTAGAGATGATTCTGGCATCAAGCTATCCTAATCCCATTACATTGAAAAAGTATTTAAAAAGTTTAATCATTTTGATTGTAAACCAGTTGCTACTCCTTTTGACCCAAGCGTTAAATTAGTCAAAAATCCTGAGAATAGTGTAGCACAACTTAATTATGCCAGTGTGATTGGTAGTTTAATGTATGCTATGAACTGTACTCATCCTGATATAGCTTATGCTGTCAGCAAATTAAGTAGATATACTAGTAATCTTGGTATTCAACATTGAGATGCTGTATCTAGAGTACTTAAATATTTAAAGCATACTATAAACTATGCATTATGTTATTCTAATTATCCAGCTATAATAAAATGTTATAGCAATGCTGACTGGAGCTCGGACTTGAATGATTCTAAGTCTATCAGTGGATATATTTTTACCTTAGGAGGTGCTGCGATATCTTGGAAATAAAAAAAACAAATTTCAATATCGCATTCCACTAAGGATTCAGAATTCCTAGCTCTGGGAGTTGCTGCAATAGAAGCTGAATGGATTCGAAATTTATTATATGTTATTCCTCTGTGGACTAAACCAATTCCTCCTATTATTATTCATTGTGATAACACTGCAGCAATTATAAATGCAACAACGCTACATACAATGGCAAGTCTAGACAAGTGTGACTGCAACATAGCTATGTGAGACAATTACTCGGTGAAGGAGTGATTGCAATTGATTATGTGAAATCAAAGGACAATTTAGCAGATCCTTTGACAAAAGGCCTTGTAAGGGAAAAAAAAAAATTAAAGAAACAACTAAGGGGATAGGTCTTAAGCCCATAAATCATCAATAGCGGAAACCCAACTTAATGACCGGAGATCCCGAGCCCTAGGTTCAATGGGAAAAACAAGCTAACTCGATGATTGGAATACTGACATAATGAGAATATATGATTCTCAAAACAAAAAACTCATCCCTTTAATATTAAGTTATGCGAGATTAAATGTCAGTACATTACCTGTAGCGAGTGAGATTGGATTTAATCCTTAATGAGATCTATAGCCTATATGGTAGGGTGCACAGCTGCGGGAGCACCCTTGATAGACTCATCTATGTGAATGTGAAAGTGGGGCCGCTTTCTATGAGAATTCGGGCAAATTCTTTGGAGCACTCATGAAATCCAGGATAAAAGCACATGGCCGTACAGTGCTGCCCTATGGATTCCAGCATATAAAACTTGATATTTTTTTTAACCAAAATAAAGAGTTGACGTTCAAGACTCCAGTTACCTCAACTCCTACAGGTTTGAAAATTTTGTCATGGCAGTGAGGTTCAAGCTTTGTCACCTTACCAATATACTACTCTTTGAAAATTTTGAAACAGGGGGAGATTGTTGGGTTTTATGAGGTTTCAAAATTAAATTTTATACATGAGAGGTTTGTGGTTTTCAAAAGTCCCACATTGAAAAAGTACTAACTCTTTGAAGTACTATATATGCATTCCTTCTCCTTTACACTTCAAGTTATTTTAGGCTCTTTTGCTACAAGCCCTATGCACGCGCACGAGCCAGGCTTGGCCCGAGGATCTCGATCTAGAAATTGTTTAACTGGGTAAGCATGCGTGATTATCGCTTGCAGGGGGGTGCAAATCCCGGCCGGTCTTCTTCGGGGGACCCATATTGTGATATAGAAATTGCATGCTTTTGTAAAAAATTATTCTAAAATATTTTTCATTATTCAAAACGCTTTATTAATAAGTTGATTAAAGCCCATTAAACATAACGTTCAAATTTCAAAATGTTTTAATTAATTGAGACGTTACTTAATTAAAGAAATTTAATAGGACGTTTAACATTCAAAATTTAAATTCTTCAACGTTTTTTTAAATGGATTTTTATTATTGAAACATTTTTTAATTGGGCTATTAATGGTATTTTTAAATACCCAACGTTTATTTTTACTATAAAAAGGGCACGTGGGTTCGAATGGACAGTACAATTTTTTTTTCTCTCTCTCGTTTCTACAATTTTCTTTCCTTCGTGTATTCTCTGCTGGAGTCCGGTTGGTCTCGATTTGGTGTGCAACCAGGGGAGATCGTAGCGTGGAGGCCGTTGTATCCTGAAGGCGATTCTTGCTGAGAACCTCATCACATCTGGGTTTATCCCGAGGGGCACTCGTCCTAAAGAAAGCGTCCCCTGACGTGCCTCGGCCAACGACTGCTTTCGTAGATTTCAATCATCACAACAGTCCTCCACAGCACTGCAGATAATTCGGTACTATTGTTTCAGTTATTTGTAGTTTAACAGCATTTTGTAGCTTTCATTTCAACAACACTATTGTATCAGTTGCAAATGAGTTTTCGGAGTGAGGGAAAGTCTTAAATAAAGGAGTGGGTTTTGTGGTGGCAAATGGGAGGAATGTTAGATTTTGGTTGGATGATTGGGTTGGGGTTAGATAATTATGTGACATGTTCCCTAGGGTCTTTAAGGCGGTCTTCAATAAGGCATTTGCAGTTTGTGAGTGCTTTTAGGTGGAGGTGGGTTGTACATTGTAGGATGTGTCTTTTAGGAGGAGTCTGCGTCAATTTGAGGAGATCCAATATGTGGAGTTGTTAAGCCTTCTTTCTAATGTTTTCTTATGCAGGGAATCTAATGATTCTAGGATTTAGAAACTATTCATTTATAGAGAATTTTCAACACAAGCTTTTTACTTGTCTTTAGAAGGTGGTCAAGCCTCTAAAGTCTCTTATTCTCTTGTTTGGTTAGGCTTAGCTCCTTCTCGAGTGGAGGCTTTTTGTTGGCTAGCTGTAGCAACAAAATCTCCACAGCGGACAATTTGAGAAGAAGAGAGTTGACATCCACCATCATCTTAAATTTGTATGTGATGTGCAGCAAAAAGGAGGAATCAGTGGACCATCTTTCTCTTCATTTTGAGGTCATAACATTTATTTATAATCATTTCATCAGTAGATGTAATCTCACTTGGTACACTCTAAAAAAGGTTACAAATGTGGCAGAGTCATGGAGGGGAAATTGTTTCTTTGGGTGTGGCTGTACTCTTTGGAGGCTGTTATTATTTGATATTCTATGGTCTATCTGAGGGAAAGAAATGACAGAATTTTTCAAAGTGTTTCCTCTCTTATATTAGAGTTAATTTCTACAATTACCATTGGGATTGCAAAGTGGACTTTGGTTAGAAAGGAATTATCTATTCTTACTCTTAATGATATCACTATTAATTGGGAAGCTTGTATTGGGTGTGGCCAATTAAAAGAGAAAAAGTTTGTTCTTTGGACTTTTCCCCCTCATGGTATACTCAAGTTCAATATTGATGGTGTAGTAAAAGTTACACCAAGCCTAGCTGGAGTAAGAGGTGTTTTTCCTAAATGTAATGGGATGTTCTTTTTTATGTTTTCTAAGCAAATTGGGGTACGTGATTCCAATGAAGCAAAGGTTCAAACTATTTTAGAAGCTCTTCGGTGCTTTATGAGGCACTTCAAGGGTGCTCTTATTGTGTAAAGTGACTCCTCTAATGTAATTACGTGGGTGTCTAATCGGAAGATCAATCCATCGAATTTTCATTTCCTCTTTAATGAAAGGGTATTGTCGACCTTAATTTCCGTTGCTTTCCATTATGAACCAATATCGACCAACTTTATTGTCGATGCTTTGGCTAAACAAGGCGGTTGAAAGGTGTATCACTTTTTACTAAACGAAGAGTTTTATTATGTAAAGTGTAATACTCCAACCCAGCTTGACCTCGTTTAGCGATTAATTAAATGTTGCTTTACTTGTTAATTGTGTTTTGCTTTTGTTTTGAATTCGTTGCGGGTTATGGATAGGTAGTTGGGTTGAGTTTGACCTGGATTAGGTAGACCAAGCCCTTTTTCGTAATTTTAACTTTTCTAAGACATGGTCATTTTCGCATCATCTTGGTGTCAACACGGGTTTTTCGTCAAGCCCGTTAACTTTCGTAATTACGTTGTTTGTAACCGATGTCGTATGATTCCATTGGACCCGGATTTGACTTCAACTGTAAATTGTTTTATGACTTGGACTTGGTTGCAATTTGGGCGTAAATCTTATCTTATAAAGCCATTCCACCGACTGTTTCTCTCACTCTTATCTCTCAGTTCACGTGGAGCTCCATTTTTCTCTCCCTCGTGAGTTTTTTTCTCCACCGATCAACCCAAAAAGAGGAATCTGTGCTCTTTCATTCCTTGGTGATTGGATTGAAGTGAGTTCGAGGTCTCCTCCATCTCCCTCATATTCTTCTTCTCGTTTCCATGATTCCATGACTATGCTCACGATGTTTCTTTTTCTTTCTCATGCATGCATGATAGTTGTGAGAGTGTGGATGTATATTGAGCCCCAAGGACAGCAATTAGAGTGTTAGAACTCAATTGAAGCAAGTATAAGCATAATATGTATGAACCCATGTTGGTATTTGCTTGATTTTGGTTAATTCACATGAGTTTGCAGGGAAAATATATTTACAGCCTAATTTGATATCATTCTCTCTTTCTCTGTTGAGATTTTGCTCTTATTCTATTGTTACAGGTTTTCTATATTTGATTCAGAAGTCGACCCAGCGCATGCACGGCTAAGTCGTGAAATGTGCTACGGCTAAGCAGTGATCCAACCGTGAACTCAGCCGTAGATCAATACAGGGTGACACCTGAAAATAACTGAGAGTATGCAATTCTGCGACTCTTTTACGGCTCAGCCACGGCTAAGCCGTGCAGCCTTCTACGG
Organism: Sextonia rubra; assembly: GCA_037013555.1. Lineage (NCBI taxonomy): Eukaryota > Viridiplantae > Streptophyta > Magnoliopsida > Laurales > Lauraceae > Sextonia > Sextonia rubra. The sequence continues at coordinate 13,825,830 of JASUAD010000001.1, read as the reverse complement.
CTAAGCCGTAAGAAGATTACGGTTAAGCCGTAGGGTTACCTACAGTTGAGCTGGCTGACATGAACAGTAAAAAAGATAGGAAAAGAAGGAGACCTGTAGGACCTTTAAAGTAGAAGGTAGGCAACTTCGACTTGCCCAATGGAACATGATTAGATTTGTGAATGATCTCAAGGGTTGCGAGTTATTCATGTACATTATCCAGTTGTTAAGTACCTCCCCATGGGTGTTGGTTTAAGGGACTTCGGTGCACCAGCTGATACAATGCAACACTGGACAATGGTGCAGCGGATAACTTAAAACTATATCATCATGCACGGTTAGAAACACTGGATAATCATATTAGAGTTGGCTAGTAAATGAAGGTGATTCGATATAGTATGATTTGCTTGCATAACATGTCGTTTTTCGATCATTGATCTCCACTTTTTAGCAGATCATTGCATGTAACGTCGAAAGTTGTACTATGTGTCCACCTTTGAGTATGTATGTATGTATGTATGTTATCAAGCTTGCACGTATAAGATCTGTTCTCGGATATGCACGCAGGATATGCTTGTCACGATCTACTCAGGGTTTTCATAATTGACTCTGTATGGTCAGGCACTACTTAGCCTCAGCCTTAGGATCCCGACGGGGTGGATTTGATGTAGTTTTCATGGCCTTGCTGCAGTAAGGAAACGTCTTGGGGAATCCAGACCCCAAGAACCCGAGACCCATTCGTGGCCCGGACAATGGTGTTCTCTGCATGGATATATGATCCCTCTTTTGGGAGTATATGGCAATGTAGTTGCCAACTAATTATGTACACAACATGTATACATTGATTTACATGGCATGTTTCTTTCTTGCACAATAGCTTAGTATGTAAATGTGACCTGTTATGATTTACATGATGTTCTTTATTCTATTAGATACAGCATGTGTTACTTGTTATGGCTTATACTTTGCTAAATCGTTATATTCACGAGTTGTCTTTGGTGTTGCAGGCTCAGATAACCCTGCCGACCCCTCGTCGATTGGCCAGACTCCTAGTGAAGCCCTCGAGGTCCCATCAGGCCTAGAGGAGTGGATGTGATCACTCAACCGGAGAGCGCCCTAGACACTCATTGCATAGGAGTCTTCCTTTTTTTTTTTTAGATTTGTCATGCTTGGATACATCATGATTTGTACATGTTTATTTTGTTCATTTTGTAAACCCTTCATCTATATGTCAGTTCTGTTTTCGTATTCTCTTCTTGCATTGTTTAGTGTGATGTTTTGATATCTACAGCTTCCACGTACATGTTTGGCACGTGTGAACCTTCCTTTGTGCGTGTGCATTTAGATTAGGTCTACGTGTACAAGCACGGGAGTACGTGTGTCATCGGTTTGACTTTTGCTAACCCCCGAACTCCTGAGCTCGGGTTGTGACATAAAGCAAGTGGGATGGCGTGGGTTATTTTACTCTTGTATCTCATTTTTTACTCTTCTCTTTGTAATTTCCTTCTTTGATAAAAGTTTTCGCGTTACCGTCTAAAAAATTTTTTTTACAAAATTGGGCCCCACAAGGGGTGACAGAATTCTTAACTAGACCACCAACATTACTTGAACGAAACTTGATCATTTTGAACGTGATTTCACTTTCTGGATGGGCCAGAGTTGCATAATTATCCATACTAATAAAGGGTAATGTTAGAAAATGCTCCTCATACTTGGACCCATTAGAATCTATGATAATCATGAAAGTCCAATGAATGAAAATTTGTATATGAGACCTACATATGTTTAGAATTTGACTCTATAAGATTATCTTACTCTGTTGATCTATATCCTTAAAATTTAATGATTTTGGAATTTTCATTTTCATTTTCTTTTGCTTTATTATTATTATTATTTGCTTATGGAGGTTGTCATGGCCCTTTAGACCAAACTAATCCTTTTGGCTCTAGTGAGAAAAAATTAGATGAGCATCAAATTTGGCCTTATGCCTATTGAAGGGGTGAGCATAAAAAGATTAAATTAACTCAAAATGAACCCCGTGACTAAACAAAAGAGATGAACAAAGGAACGTTTTTGAAGTAGGGTGTTTTAGAGAATTACCCACTAAAAAACTAGCCGTGTTTAAATTTTATTGTTGCTTGCTATTTCATCAACTAATCTGACGTAAACAAAATTCAATTGGAGTTACTGGCGTAGGTTCCCACCTTGCTTTTAATTAACTTTGGTTGGTATTTTTAATCCAGTTGATAAGAGCGTTGAGCTAAGGGGTGAAATATATTTGATGCTGTACCCATCAACCCCACGAGGGACCACCAATGCCTAAGCCCTGGGCCCAATGTGCTCGAGTAGAGTTGGGAACAAAATAATTCATTTGAACCATAAAGAGGAAGCATAATAATTCTCAAATTTACAAAAATACCCTCAAATCCTGTTGAAAATTTAATGGTGCTCATGGCCCTGGCCTAAAAATATAATCATGCCCACTAAATATTTTAGTTGAGCTTGAGTTTGGTGATAGAAAACTTAAAGCCTAATCCAACTCAATTTGGACAAGAATTGTCTACAAATTTGTAATAATTTATCTAAATAATTTCAAGGAAGTCCGTATATAACTGATAAAAAGCCTGGTTACAAATTGAATAAATGATTTGCCTTGGACTAATTTTTGTAGTCCATGTTAGGCTTAGGCTTCATGAAGGCCTATAACATTAAGTCAGTCCAAGCTCGATCTGCCTCAGCCTGGCTTGACTGGATCCATCGACACTAGAGGCTTAAGCTAGGGCATCCCCGTTTCTTGATGGCCATTATATTTTTAAGGATTTTATTGAAAAAATCCCCTTAAATTTTATAGAGACAAAAAAAGTCCTTAAACCTTATCACTTATATATCCTTGTGAAGTAGAAAAAATGAGTGCAGGTATCCCCAGTATACAAGTGAGTTCTAATATCACAGCTTAGCAAAATAAAAAAAGCAGGTGAGAGGAAATATCTTTGTTTAGATTTTTTTTTTTTTTTTTTGGTTTGGGATACAGACTATCCGGGATATGGAGGGTGAATTAGTCAAACATGTACCCGCAGCGCGATACTTTCACATGATGAGATATTAACGATATTTAATATATGATATATCGCATAATCTAGCCGAGATGTCGACGAGAAGATAATTCGCGAACTATACCGACACTCAAAAAGTCCCGTCTGTAAACATATACGTCGTGGACGTGTTGATGCCACGTGTCCATATGTCATTGGAGAAAGTGCTGACCGAGTGAAAAGTGGGTCAGAAATTAGAACGAATCCGGTTAAGAATAAACAAGGATGGACCCGGGTCCCCTCATTCAGGCCTCTAGGCCAGACATGTGACCTTAGCTTGTCGCCCAACTGACCCTCCACATACAAGCGTGCTTTTAGAATTTAATTGTAGAAGTTAATTTGTTGAGCCCAAGGTCCTGGTAATAATAGTTTTTGATCATCTACGCACCAAAAATAGGGACCATTTTCTCCCACCCACCTGTCGCATGGGATCCAGTGAAATTTAAGAGGGTCCCACCTTTGGTGATCATTCCAAGTGACTTCAGAAAATCCACTCAAAAATAGAATTAATAGGCATTATTAGTTTCTCAATCTCACCATTTGAACAGTTGAAAAAGAAATATCACTTTTATTCTGCTCACCATTCAATTTAGGGTCTTAAATTAAATCACTAATGGTGCTAGATACTCTCACTGGGCCCACAGACATGCTACCAATGCTCTATTAAAAAAAAGCTTCATCAGGGCAAGACCCAGTCTCTTTTTTTTTTAATAAAAAAAATAAAAACATTCTTAATTAGAAATCAACATGAAATCAATGATTACTGATAGTCTAATCAAGGAAGAGAATGCTTTGCGCATACGCCTAGGTTTACTTGTATAATTTATAAGCTAAATCCCTCCATAGCATACACCGCGAGAGCAGTTTATTTTGTAATCTCGCTAGCATGTCACATGTACTTGTGATCAGGGCGTTCCGTGTCCGCGATTCTAAATGGACATGAATGCTAGACGGTTGGCAAACCAATGGCTGAAATCATTTCATCCAGACCTAATGATTCCAACAATAGCTCTAAATCAACCGTTGAATCGTTTTACTGTACCAGCTTTCGTGTGATTTTCAACTGTTGGATCTTTGGTTCAAGATCTTTAGTCGGATTTAATGGAGGATCAAAATCTGTACAGCATGATGCCTCAATTTTAAGGTCCATGGCCCAGCAGCACTTCAAAAATAAGAAAACCAATCTGCATACAAATTAGAGAGTAAGATTTGACCCCACCGTGTGCTAGGCAAATAGTTTGGTAATCAAAATATCGATAAGATGACACAATTGTTGGATTGGAATTTGGTACATTAACAGGGAGATGGTAGGATGCAACGACCGGAACACCTACCATGAGACTCATATTCCTGAGGCCAGTAGACCGGACAAGCATGCCACATGTTTTTTTTTTCAATATAAATATAGATCATGTTAGTTATATTCATAATTAAAGCAAAATAAAGTAAAGATCAAATTAGTAGAAAAGATAATACATTGCCTGATATAAAGAAAGAGTAAGCTTTTCGCTAAAGTGGAATTTGCATTTGTTTTTGCGAGGAAGAGTAATTTGAGCGTGTGAGGATGGTAAAGTAACAACTTTCTTTATATATGAAAATATTTTGATATTAATTATGAAAAATCATCATGGAATTAATTATGACATATTGTTTGATTAGATATGGGATAATCGACATTTTTTCTACAAACTGAAAACCCCTTGCTAACAAATGAGCCATTACATTCTTATTCCTACAGAACTTCTTTTGATTGAATAAGTAGGCAAATCTTTTATTTAATCAACCAAAGGCCTTGTCACAATAGAACTGGAGAAAATTTCTTCAAAGCATCTACTGTACGTAAAGAATCACTTTCAAGAATAATATATATCACTTACCCTAATATGATAAGTCATCTGAAGACCTCTCATGCCTACCAAAACTTCAATATCCTCAGCCCCCTTAACCCCATTTTTCATCTTACTAATAGCCATCACCATCTTACCTCTCTCTTTTCTAAACACCACACCATATCTACCTTCTGAATCTTCCTAAACGTAATTCAATCTACATTAAACTTTAAAACACCTACCAGAAGAGGAATGCACCCTCATGTTTTCTTCTTTACAGAGATCTGGCAAAGCAATTAAAAATATTTAAACTCCTAAATTAAAGATACTACTCCGTCAATGACTTACCACTGATCAAATAACTCTTTCTCATGTATCTTTAGGTTCCTTCTATGTCATATAGCACACGCTATTTAGAAAAATAATTTTAAACCAATTTTTGCTAAAGTAACACGCGAGTGAAGTTTTTTGTGGTAAATTATTTTAACACTGATAAAGGAAAGTAACCTCTATGGTCGCTGTGGCTCACTTTTTTTAGTTCGTTGTAACACAGTGAACATGGGCAAAAAAAAAAAAAAATTCTCAGAATTACCTTTTAATATATGAAAAGCAAACATTGCCTAGGCTTGGTTATAGTAGGGTGCCTTGACTTTTGTAAGTCAAAATTTTTGGTTGATTAATAGTTAAGACTTATTTTGGTAAGAGATTAATATTTAAGACTTTTTTTTCTTCATGATTTATAGTTAAGACTTAAGAGCATTGATTGTCTCCTGTGCAGCAGCCGTACAACGTCGGAGGCATTATATGCTCTGCTTTACATTGGATAATTATTTGGTGTTCTACTCATCTGCCAGCCTGCAACCTTTCATCTATTAAAAAAGTGTGGTGGGGCACTATTTTATAGCCATTAAACCCCATCACTTATGGGCTGGTGAGACCCTTATCCAATACACACAAATTCCATCCAACAAAACCTAATAAGTATTCATCAATTATCATAATTGAAGTTGAAAACCCAATGTGAGGAATCCAATGTGCATTGGTGTTATTTCGAGAGAAATAATTCCATTCAATTTGTAGGACTTTTCCTAGTAACACACTAACACCATCTGTCTTACCCTTTGCAGTGACACCTTTGCAAGATAAAAAACATTCACATCGCAAACTTGAGAATGAAGGGGTGTTGAACCAAATTTTAATTCAATCGAAGAGACACATGATGACATTCTGATTGAGGCATAAAAGCACAAGATCAATAAGAATTTAATCTTATTTTTCACACATTGATGAGTTCCACATGTCTATGATCTCAATTAGATTGAAGTTTGGAATATATTTACAGGACATGCAATATGAATGATTTGGATCAAATAAATATGGATCTACATTCTACACACAAAATATCAGTTATCTCATATCTATCAAGCATCGGTTGTATCAATAACAATTGTGAGAAAACCTCCCACCTTATAGCACTAGTGATACTTTGATAGCCTTTTCTTTTGTGTATATAGAGATTGGTGGAAAGAGGTGACCAAGTCTCACCTTCCTCTGACGAGGAATTCTGGGTTAGTTGAGATTTGATTAGAATAAGGGACTAGGGGCCTGGGGCCTCTGAAAAAAAAAATTGAACCGTCTCCTTAGATCTGCCAACGAATCCTTGGAAGAGCCACGTGGGAAGTTGAGGTGGATTTTGTGCTTTCGGAGTAGGGAATGAGACACAGAAAAGAGAAGGAACATAATAACATGCAACACTTTAAGGATGGTGAGCAGCTCACTCAAAGGAAGATGCTTGAGAAATCTAGACATTAGAGAAAACATATAATTGTCAAAAAAGGCCAAGAAAACATGTACTTACCCCACAAAGGTTAAATTCCATTTTATGAAGTCCATGTTCTTGCGATGATCCCTAGGAAGGGAAAATATGAACTGCATCTACCACTGATAGGATATGTAAAGGGCTAGGACCAAAATTTGAAGAGGCCACATGGTACGGAGGGATCTATGACCTATTAGCACCTTCAATTCCAAATAAGCAGGATTGTAAATAATGTAATTTTTTATCTGTGATTTAAATAATATGCACCTAAATGTTCACTAAAGGCTGATTTTTAGTAATTGCCTCGTCTACATTTAAGCCCTAACCACATACCAATTGACCCCTTTTAATTTTTTTTATATATTGGATCGATCATGACTGTTTGTGTGATATTTAGGTGCCAACATTATCCAACCATAAATATATTAGCGACCCCTTATGGTTTAGACATAGTTACAACAAAAAACCTTCTGAGTATTTTTTGGTATCCAAGGAAGTTGAGACCTTTGAGAGACCACGGAATGGAAAAAAAAGTCTGCTGTTATACAAAGAACCTAGGATCAAACTCTTGAAATCTGCTATTATACAAAGAACCTAAGGATTGATCTCTTAACTCAGTTTGAGTTCTCAAGAAAAACTTGTCAGTTGTAACACGTTTAGCCTCGCAAAAGTCAGAACTCATGGGAGTCAGGAGTCTGAGCTCCCTCCCAAATGATCAAAATTTGCATAAGGTCCAAGCACCACTTGCCGTTATTAAATTTTTGGTACTTTGAACTGACATTCCCCTAATGAAATTTTCTAGATGGTCCACACGACACAAATCATAGTGGACCTCTAACTAATAGATTGTGAATCATTGGGTTCACACGTGGATGTGGCATGCGTGTACATCATCCAAGCCATTGCATCAAAGGGACAACAGTATGGGTCACACACATGGCCCATATACTCCTATGATGCGCCCCCAAATGTATATATGTTGTATGTGGACCGTTGTCGAAGCTTTCTAGTAGTCCATTTCTTCGTACATGCATCCCACTTGATGATGATGATTGTCCAGTCAACCATGAATAGCAGATACATGGATTTGAAGTGCGACAATGTTGACATTGACAGCGTTTAGCCGAGTAATCCACAAGTGGAGATGGTGGTTCAACTAAAATCTCTCTCAGCCCTTCTGACCCACACAGGTTTTGGACTAATGAAGACGATTCTGGTTGGCAGTTGTTATGGTGGCTCAGTGAGCATACGACGGTTGTTCCTTTGGTGTAAGTAATGGTTATACCAAACTCCTTTACTGTACTCTTTATAATATATATTTATTCAAACCATCCAATCTAACCAAAGAAAGTATGGAAGTGTGCTACACGGCTTACTTGGGTGCATCTGCCAACCTGGATGCATCACAAGGGAGAGGGGTTGAAGTGGTTGGCAAGATCTCAAAATGAATTAGGTGGGCCTGATATCACTGCCATCAAATAATCTTAGCCATAGATTTTACCATCAAATAATCTTATACCAAACTCCTTTACTGTACTCTTTATAATATATATTTATTCAAACCATCCAATCTAACCAAAGAAAGTATGGAAGTGTGCTACACGGCTTACTTGGGTGCATCTGCCAACCTGGATGCATCACAAGGGAGAGGGGTTGAAGTGGTTGGCAAGATCTCAAAATGAATTAGGTGGGCCTGATATCACTGCCATCAAATAATCTTAGCCATAGATTTTAACGCTCAAAGTTTAATGGCTCTATAGACATTCTTTGATCCAAATCTAATAGGTGGGCGGCTTTTTTCAGAAAATTCAATAATGGGGAATGATAAATTAGGATCAGTGCTTTTTGATGGAGGATGAGTGTACCTGAAGACATTGGTTTGATCACAGGTTAGCCTCCTGTTTTGAAACTATTAAAAGGGGAGATGTTGGAATTTTGAGTATAGCAAGCTCCTTTACTTAAACCATCAACCTTCTTTAAAGTCTAAGCAAATGGGCCCACTTCCCAACAATCACATCACTTTTGTTTGGCCGTATCTCCATTAGCTTGCCATGACTCCAAACTTTTATGAAGGATATGCGTGTTGGTTTTTATTATTTGGGTTACTACGTAACATTTATTGATGAATGTCCAAGCAGATCTTTTGTGCTGTCCAAGTTGCAAAAGTTACATGAAAATGAAGTCCTCATCCAAGCTGTTCATTTGGTGGGAACCTCTTTAAGATGTAGTGATAAATACTATTACATTTATGGCTTGAAAGTAGGAACCTTCACAATATGAAAGAAACATTAAAATAGATAAATAAATTCTAAGTATCAGTGGAGAAGTGTCATATCCAATGTTCATCTCCCATCAGTGGGTCCCACCAGATGAACGATCGAGATCACACTGAAAGATGGGCCCAATCGGTCGCAAAGAAAAGGGGTTGTAAGTGACTGTGACACTTCCTTTTGCATTTGAGGAAAGCAAGTGGAGCTGTTGAATTCCGTGAAAGCAGGGCAGGAAAGAGTTGAAGCCTGAAGGTCACAGACATGCATCTGCTGATGATATGCACTTCTTCCCCTCCAGTTCACATGCTTCAAGAGGAGGCCACCTCATTACATTACGACGAAATCAGATAAAGACAAGCAGAGAATATGCTTGCCCCCAAGGTTAGTAAAAGCTTACAAAAGCTGGTCAAAAAAAACAGGAAGGATATATCCAGAACATACTTGGAAACAATAGTACCATAGCCTAATTCCTAGTACAAAATCATGTCATGTCAAACTGGAGTAGTTGAGCTTGGCCAGATTAGCGATAACCCAATTTTCTTTAAATAGACCGTGTGGGACGAGTTCTCCATGTGAGATATCGAGATCCTACTATTATAAGCTCCCGTTTATGTGAGATATTGAGATCCTACTATTAGAAGCTCGTGTTTGTTGGCATTAAAATCCATTGGAATTAAATATCTATGAATTATAAGTGAACATTTTTAAAAATATATAAAACTTAAGCAATGAGGAGAGGCTCTGCATACAACAATCAAATTATCTAACCTTTTATTAGAAAATGAATTAAATAGAGATGACAAATGATTTATTAGGATGATGGCTGAGTATTCACTTTTTATTTCCCTTAAAGTTCATTTTTCAATATGAGGGTGATAATTTGATTGTCATTTATGAATCTTGCTTCTATTTCTTAAAATTTAGTCATTTTTAGGAATATTTATATATAATATAAAAGGATTTTACTTGTAAAAATTTCTTAAGTGGTCCTTAAATCCAAAAGAGCTCATAAGTAGTTTACCCTTCAAAGTGGCCTGAGGGGACCACTTCCGGCTTCTGTTTTTTTTTTTATTTTTATTTTTCATTCTTGTAAAAAGCAGTGTCGAATTCGACAAAGGGCTTTTTATACCAGTGTCGAATTTGACACTATTCTATTCCTCTTTAATGTGGATGATTGCTTTCCAAAGTGCAAAAGGGAGAATCATGGCCAATAATGTTGGACTTCGTCGACCCACAGAGGCACATTCACCCTTGAAGTGCCTATACCTACCACTATTGATGCCTGAATACCTTCTTCCTCATCCAAACTGCAATCTTAGCCTACTGGTAATGACTCAAGCGACTGAATTGCCTCGTCCATCACCACAAATCCCCCACAAAAATCCCCCACCACCCTGAATACTTGTGTATCCCACAGGTGAAGGGGCAAACCCACCAATCTAACCCACACCACATTTTCCTCCCACCCCTTTCAAGACAACCCTGCCACCACCAACCACCAATCCAACCACAATCGTTTCCCATCTATCAGCCTCAATCCTTCTTTCAAAATCCTTTTCGCTTCCGCCTTCGAAGAAAATTCAAAAGCAAATAGCTCTTTTTCAATCTCCTTCACTGCCAGTCCAAACGGAGTCTGCCATCTAGAGCTTGGCCATCGTTGAAGTTAGGCTGAGGATGGAAGTGGTTCTCCAGAAGGCTCAAGCCTACCCATAAGCAGCCTTCTTAGGTATTTTGCACGGTCAACGGACAAAGCTCTATCTACTAGCAACATCCGTCCTTTCATTCCGTCAGCGTACATCTTCCCCTTTGGCCAATCCTCCATTTCTGCAAAAGACCTCGTCCACATTAAACTGGACTTAAGCAGTCCCGAGTTTGACACTAGTATAAAAAGTCTTACGTGGAATTCGACGCTACTTTTTACAAGCATAAAAAAAATAAAAAAAAAATCAAAGTGATCCCGTTAGTCCACTTTAAAAGGTAAATTACTTAGGATTTTTTCAAATTTAAGGGCCACCTAACGAGTTTTTATAAATAAAATCCTCGATGATATATAGAAAACTAACGTGAATTCCAATGCAAAAGAACATGCCAATGGTGATTCAATGTTGGAGTTCATTAATTGATCTCGCCAGGCTTTATCATTAGATTGGGAGAAAAATAGACCAAGCGTGTGAGAGTTTGTAAGAGTCCATCTGCTAAGCAGAATTTCTGACAGGAATCAACTCAATGGGGAAATTTCATGTCCCTTTAGATTCTTTGAATTCTCTATTCAATGGAAAGTACTTCAAAGGCACACGAACTATTTTCATATGTTTTTATTGTTCTTACACCCAAAAAACCTGTGGCCTCCAAATAGGTGAAGTGAAAGACACCATTTTTGATAATTCAGGCATGTAAAAAGAATTCGTGTGAAGGATAAAGTGTTAAAGGTACATAGCTTCAAATAGGGGAGGGTAGCTTTAAATACGGGTGGGGTGTTCACTGTTAACCCTAGAAACTATTAACTTGTGGTATTATGATGTGGTTCTTGGTCACTGTGGCCTGTTGTGTTGGGAGATGAAATTTTAAGTGCCCATGAAAATCCAAAATGTCCAATATCTAGGGTGCATTTGATTAATTAAGCTTTTTAATAAAATATTAATGACAAAGAAAATGCTAAACAAATGGAAACAAAGGAGTTGTAAAATGTATATATAAGAACAAAGGAGATATACAAAATTGTATTAACTATCATGGAATTAAATTTACGAGTCATACTATAAAGTTATGAGAGAGTAATGAAGTAAAAACTAAGACATAAGATCAATATATCTGAAAATCAATTTTTGATTTTACGTCAGGGAGGTCAACTATGGATATATCTAAACTATCTAAACACAAGGGACCTCTTGAATTGCTTTGGATCCATTAAGTGTTCATTGATCCGAATGAATTGGATCATTGAATTGAAGGACAAATTCTTTCTCTAATATAAAGTTGTTGAACTTTGTAGGCCATAGATGAAGGACTTAGAGATATGTAATTGACTCCAAACTTAATATCTAGCTCCATCCAAAATGTCCCTTTCCATCCCTTTTAGTCCCGTGATCAATGGAGCCCTAAGTAGGCCCCACAAAGTTGTCCTGATGATATGATGAGGGATGAATACATATAAAAATCTCTTTCTCTATATATATGAGAAATAAACCTATGAGAACTAGTTCTCACTACTGTTTTGAGAGCAATTGAAGTGAGGCTCATCTATCACCTAATCCAAATCTTATAATAAAAAAAAACCCACCTTGATAGTCAAACGCCCCAAGTTTCGATCGAATTCGAATTTACTAGACCGTTGGATCGACTGTTCACCAATTTGAGTGGATTAAATTTATGGGCCACAAATGAAGAGGAAAGGGATATGTAATTGGGGCCAAATTTGATATTTAGGATGGTCTTACATAGATCTTTTCATCTCCTTGGTTCATCCCTAAATAGGATGGCCCAATAAAAAGTTCTCACTGTAGGTGTATGAGAACACTTCTTATAAGATTAAAGCTCTATATATATTATGGGAAATAATCCTTTGAGAATTATTTCTTTTCACTTTTTTGTGAGAAGTTTAGGTGGGGCCAATCTACCACCCAATTCATATCTTACAATATACAAGGGCCCTTTGATAGTCATACATTCCAAGTTTCAATCAAATCCGAATTTACTAAACGGTTGAATTGACTGTGTACAAATCCGAATGGACTAGATTTGAGGGCCACGAATGAAAGGGGCAAGAACATGTGATTGGGCCAAACTTGATATTTGAGATTGTCCCACAGAAATCTTTCCGTCCACCTAGTCCTATTCCCAAATGAAACTCATAAGTGGGCACCATAAAAAATTCTCATGTTAGATGTGTAAGAATACTTCTCATAGAAAATAGTCTTGTAAGGATGGTTTTTACGGATCATTTCTCACCGTTTTGGATGGTGCGGCCAACGTTGCGAACCATTCAAATGGATCACACACATAATCCCCCTAAATTACATATGTCCCCAATTTTGTGTCCCATCCGAATAGATTGGACTGTTGGATTAACTACACATCCATCTAAATAGACTTAATATATTTATATATTAGTATGCAGTCGATCCAATGATCCAATCTGAGTGTATCTTATGGATTTTTGAATTTTTTTTAATTTTTTATGAAGTATCTTATGGATTTGTGTGTGTGTAAAAGCACCTTTTTTTTCTCTTTCTCTTTAGTTAAAAGCGGCCCTAGATGATTGCATAGCACACTGCTACCTTGTCCACTCCACACGCGATCTATTGATTCTACTAGGGTGTTTTTTTTATTAAAGATGTTCTACTAGTTATTATTAGCTCAAAACCCTTCATTTTGTTTTACAACGGCTTGTTAGTTTGCTCTCAAGTATCAAAATTCATCACTCCTCAAAACAAGCTTGACCATTTCAACTTCTCTACGCTTTAGATTCTATATGATATCTTAGATCTGGTAATTTCCTCACCCAATTGAATCAAATGCCTTTCTCCAAAGTTTCAATTATAATTCACCCACTTCTTTTTTGACCTGCATCATATAAACTGATGATATTTCCTCCCCTATTATTTTATCCTGATGAAACCCAAACAAACCTACTGTGTCTATTCTGATCCCTCCTCGAGATCAATAACCATAAAGATCCATCAAACCGAGGGAGAAGAAACAATTAAATCAAAAGAGATGATGTATGAAACATCCAAAACGTCACAAATCAGCAAAGCAAAACAACAAAATAAAATGAAAAAATAGCAGAACAATTGCTATACAAAGGTCTTCCTTTTGGGGGCTGCCTGAGTGTCAACTTTCTCTTTGTTGCTTGATGGCCTTTTTTGTGTGGCTTAGAGGCAAGTCTTATTTAGGCTTCTTGAGCATTTTGCATATAATTCATAAACGTCAACTAAATCTTATTATCAAGAAAAGAAAAGAAAAACAGCACAACAAGTAACTTCAAGAGTAATTTTCCGTCTCGCTTTTAACTTGCATGGGTTTATATATGCTCTGACTTGGATGAGTTCTATATGCTGTGACTTGAATGAGTTCATATATAGTTTAGAGTTCATATATTGAGGAAAGATGATCAATGTATGGAACATGAATGCAGGTTGCTTAGAAGGCAGCAAAAAATGTACATGTGAATCATCCGGGAAATTTAATCCGGGTTCAGTAATAGAATATTTTTGTATGGATCCACGGCTGATGCTGGATGTTCTCCTTAATGGTAATCGTGAGATCCTCCCTGGCCTGCCCAATTGAGAGCTGCAACTGCATGAGAGGTTCACCACCTGCTGCCATTTGGTGAACCAGAACGTTCATTTAGTAGATGCTACCTTGGATTGGTCTGTGAAGAACTTCCAAGTGATGCTAGTGCGGGTTTTCTACCGTACGATAATAATACCATGGTGCTTGTTCTAGAACTCTTTCGCCACCTTAAACTACTATCTTTTTTTTTTGGTAGAACTCAAACTACTGTCTTAAAATTTGAGTTGTGCCACTTGCTGGGAAGCTTTTCTAACATTGTTAGGAATTAAGTCCTAATTTTTTTTATTTTATGACCTAAAGTATTTATCACTAGCCCAACTTTGAACCTTTTAACTTCGGCCTTGGGGTTATTCGATTTTGACAAGCAAAAACTATCCCAGAGAGGGTACATACATGACTGCATACATCAGACCCGGATAATGCAAGAAGCAGAGTTGAATTTAAGACCTTGAAAAACAAATCCAAGGCTCAAACCCACCAAACAACCGCCTTGACGGCAGTCCTAGTTTTTCTTATGAAGGGCAGAAGCCTTTGCCACTGGTCTGGCAGTGGGTTAGCAATTTGCCTTTGCTAAGTGATTGTGCAAGACTTTTAGTCAGAACAAGGGTACCGGTCAGGCAAGCTAAATGAATTAAAGTAAGTCCAACTGGATACTAGGTTGGGTTTGTCTAACTCAGTTTGATGGCCACTGAGTTCGTAACTACTTAAGCATTCTTCTGAAATGTTGATAGTGTTGGTTCTTACTTGGCTGCCCAATTTGGACCCTGTGTATGCTATCTCTTCCAGCGAATGCAAGCTCCTTCTCACTTTTGTAGACTTTCTTTTCACATGTACGGGCTCCTTTTTTCATATGAGTGGGCTTTCTTCCCATATATACGCGCTCTCCATTTCACTCGATGTATTGGAGGGCCTCCTTTGCCTTACCTCTTTTCTACTAGTATCTTTCCATTCGATTCACATTTCACACATCCAGCTTCCATAGATGCGCCCAAAAGATCCCAAATGATCGTATTTGATTTTGCTCAATTAAGATATCCAAAAATCATTTCTAAGTGTTAGGAAACTCTAAACTTAATAATACAGATAGGAGTTGTAATTGGATTACAAGTAGAGGGAAAAGGCTCTGGTTTCTCTTGTTTTCATATTACTATTTAAGATGAATAAGTTGATTTACTTGAGTTTTGAAGGAAAATATTTGTCCGTTGTCTCAGATATTTTAATTATATCTTCCATTGTACCTCAAAATAAAATTGACAAGATAAAAAACATTAATAACATCGTGGGGGCATTTCTATTTAGCCAATTAGATATATTAGCTAACAAATAATAATAATAATAATAATACTAGCCATACTCTCCATCGCATAACTCATCTCACAACCCTCCTATGTGGCAAGCTTAGCTCATTTGTTTTGTTTTTAACATTGTAGAGAAGAGAAAGAAGAGAAGGGCCACATAGGACAGTTGTGAAATGAAAGTATGGCTAGCATGACTCAATATAAAAAATAATCAAGCTAGTCCAAATAAGCCAGAGTGTAATAGAGCCCGATGGATACCAAAGTTTGAAACATACTATGTATTTTCTTCTTTATATCTTTAAAGTTATCAAAACTCTTAAGAGAATTCTCCAAGGAAGAAACTATAAATATCAATAAATGTTATCAAAACTCATATATTGTTAACTTATTTATCATGTATAATTTAGTTCTAGTGCATTATATATGAATTGATAAAATGGAAGAGTAATTCATATTACTCTCAAGAAGGTGGCTCAGTTGGTTTGAAACTTGAGTTTGCTCCCTAAAGTCTCAAGTTCGACTTTCGCTCATTACGTTATTTAGGTACTATATATGCGGCTCTTTATGTACCCCTAAGAAATAGTCCTTGCTCATCAGAATCGGTTGACCCCAAGGCCGAAAGCCCAAGGTCCGAAGGCTGGGCTGGCGAGAAATAACCTGAGTCATTAAAAGAAAAGAAAAGAAAAAAGAGTAAATCATATTCCCATAGGCTACTAGAAAAGTCAAATGCAGACCACAATTTACTTTGTACAGTGGGTACTGTATGCACTAGTTCAAGCCATTTCATTTACACACCCTCCATGAATTCCCACCCAGTTTTGGCAAATGTCTTTTCTAGTTAAAATTATTATTTTGAGAATAGAACAAACATCAATTACAAAACATACCACTTTAAAAGAGAGATCAAAAGTTAAAAATTAGATATCTTTTTTTTTTAATCTGTTGATTGGAGATATCAGTAGTAAACCTAATCTAACCAACCTCTTACAAGATTAACCTTCAGGGTTTCCAAACGGGCCCTCCAGTGTATTCATGTTTGTTGCAATCAAATGCCACAGACGCTAAAAAGGTTAAAAACATGTTAGAATGTGTTTCTAAACCAACACGCCCCCCCCCCCCCCCCCCCCCCCCCACAAAAAAAAGGTTAGACTGAAAAAGTGATAAACTACAAAACTTTTCTAAGCAAAAAGATAAAAATAAAATACAATGCTTTAAATCAGAATGAAAGTAGTCCTCACAAAGCAATACCTATTAGTATGGGCTAAGATTACAAACATAGCAATGTAATGTGTAAAAACGCCTGCTTTACTTCCAAAAAGAGCAGTCTCCCAGTAAAAATTAGGTAAATGTCATCGAAACAGCATCAATTCATCAACCAAGAATAAGAAACATTGTACAATGGCCCCACCACACAAACATGCAGAAAAATCCCATTACATCGGAACAAAAGTAAACCTATCCCGATATAGTACATGATTAAGAAAACCAGATTCAACTCAGCATATAACATCCACTTATCAAGACAAAAGAAATAGCATATGGGTCCAACAAGCCACAATAGGCTCGTTAAAAAGTATACTCCTCCAAGCTTACATAAAATTCCCCAACTCTCCCTGTTATCCATTTCAATTTCCATTCAGTTCTTTTAAATGTTCAGCAGAACAGAAAATGCCCAATCGTAGTCCATATTTTCTGCTTATTGTCCACATTCACCGCAAATACAGAAATTCCTCAAATGCCAGGACATCATAGAAGCTTCAGAAACAGGGAAACCTTCAATAATACAATGGACACAATAAAGGAGGTATTCTCTTCCCAAAACACGAGAGCCAATATGATGGACAAAACCCTATTCCTTAAAAAAGAATTGATAGGTTTGTTGATGAATATACCAGACTGTATTCTGTTTTCTGAAAGCGTAAGCAGAACATTCACTTCACAGTGAATCAACAAAGAAGCTTTTTGGTTAAGAAATCTAGATTAAACTCATCTTGTTGAAATTAAATATAATATGGATGCAGAAAAGGAGAAAAAAAATAAATGGATGCATACAACCGTAGATTGGAGAAACACAAATTGGAGGTAATTAAAAAAAAAAAAAACAAAAGCAAACACCTGGTCTCAGCCAGGATTGATGGAGAGGAAATGTTGTCCTTCCTCACAATCTTCATGGAAAATAGTCAATTTTTCCCAGCAGCCCAAGAAGAATAGTGAAGACTAAAATAGCCCATGGATAACGATACTCTCTGGTGGCTTTGGCTTCATAAATGGCAAACAAAACTCTCCATGAGGACTTGTTTGTGCAATCAGAGGCTTCTGTGCTCTAAGGATTTCCATGTTTTGTTTTTTTGGGTTGGGAGGGGCTGCGTAATCATGCATTTCTACCCCTCCCGCATTGCTATCCCATGGATAAGTTCTTATTCTTTCTTTCTTTCTTTTCTGCAAGGAAAAGGTGTCACACCAAACAACAGAACAGTGGACCACATGGGAAAAATTTTCCCTCTTTTGCACATCACAACCTGAAAATAAATAGTCTTTCCAGGAAAATAGCCTCAGAAGAAAATGGTTTTACATGAAAGAACTGTCAGGAGAAGGTGGCGGGAGCCACTTTTAACAGGAAAACATTTTCCTTTCTCTAGGAAATGGAAAATGCGAGTTACACCTTTGGGCAGATGGATAGTGATATTTCCTCAGCCCCTGACTTGTGCCATTCATAGGTTCATAAAACAACACCACAAGGAGACAGTGATTCATTTTGTAGCATATGTGCTGGTTGTGATCATGTACTCCAGCACTGCGGTGCACATCATCAAACAAATACAAAAGGAATGCCGATTCACTTTGTGGTCTGTGCCGGTTGTGATCTTGTGTACTCCAGCACATCAGTGACTATCTATGACTTGCTAAACTGCTGTGAAACAGTTGACATGACACAGATAGGTCTAAACTATATGTTCTCACCCCACTTCCATGTAAAAATCAACATTAAATATGTCAAAAGAATTTAACCAAAAATACTTGCAAAGAACCCAACTAGTTGTAACGTGATAATTTTCACCAGATCAAATAATGGTGCAGCCCCGGATCTCCAAGAGTATAGATCAATCTCCAAAAAGATTGATCGAATCAAGAGGTGGATTCTAGCTCTTAGGGCACCCTTACAAGAGGAAAAACATCATAAAAGAGATAAATCTCAAAAGAGAGCTTTAACTGATTGAAAAATAAGCATCCTAATTACAATGAGAGCTCCTTTATACATAGAAGCGAATGTTCTAAATAACCAAAACTTACTAAATTAAATTAAGAAACTACTAAATTCTATTAAACAATTACGAAATATGAATCCGACATAAAATAAGAAATAAACCCATTAATTAGGAACTATCTAATTAAAGATAGGGATCCCTGATCTTGGATATATTATGGATCAAGTGGGGCCTATCAATGCCGGGCTGGATCTTGGATTTGGCTTGCATCAGCTCTCTACACTTGAACAAACTCAACAAGTTTGCCAACTTGAGAATGCTGGGAAGAATTCAATCGTAAAGTTAGGGAAAGGTTCTCCTGGGTTGAAAATCAATTGCATAAACTTATGTCTTTTCTTCCGACCATCAACGTCTACACATGGCTTTAAAACTTGAGGCATTCTTTTCCTCCACGTAAAAGTACATTGGAAGTGGTTCATCTTTTGATGCATGAATTTATCTCAAAAGTATGATATGACATGTAGATGCTGTAATTGTTGGCCGTCTATCATCTATGTCTAATCCCTGAAGATGAAGTCAAATGTGGGGAACTTCAACAACTTGATTTGCTTGCAAAACCACTAAATCAACTGATTTGATTTCCAAGGACCCAATAGAATTTTCTAGAAGCGGCATATCCATTGGATATTCAATCTCCTTTATACAATGCTCAAAGTCTTTAATTTGTGCTTGTTTTTTGTTCTTCCTTCGCTTTTGGTGGCTCTTGAGTTAAACTATCTTGATCAGATTCCACTTGCTTTGAAATTTTCATGAGATCAGCTTTGCTTTGACCTTGCTCAGTTGTGGCATCCTCAATGTCAGCTGTCATGGTTGGCATCTCTTTTGGTACAATCATGATGTCATGGTTCTGAATTTCTTCTTTCTGCTCTTGCTTTGGTTCTTTAGTGGAAGATGATGATATAGATGAAAACCGAGCTGTTGATGGCAATGAAGTGACTCTCAACCATTTTTTGTCCCACTGATAAGTATATATGTTCATCTCTTTATCACCAAGCGCATTTCGGTCAAAAAGCCATGGTCATCCAAAAATAATATGAGCAATATTCAAAGTGATCCATCATACCAAATTTTGTCTCCATAAAGGCCAACTTTGAATGATACCAATTATCTATGAGTCACGAGAATGACATATCCATTAGACCATGTGACTTGGTAGGGCTTCAGAAGTTTCTCAATTAGCAAATGAAGCTTGTCAATAACCTCTTGGGCGACAAAATTTATTGCACTACCATTTGTCAATAATCAAATTAATGGCTTTGTCTTTCACTCTCACCTGCTTGTGGAATTTCTTTGCCTGTTTCTATTTTTTTTTTTCATCCTTGTCATTTGTGTTGAGAAGGCCGCGAATGACAATCGTGGGATTATCTTCTTTGGTAACAAGTCTTTTCACAACAAGTGCTATTTGGTTTTGTTGAGACCGTTGAAGCATACGTTCAACACGAAAGGCTTCTAAGTATGCCTTTTGACTGGTTTGGAAACAATTCATATTTCACTCTCACCTGCGTGTATAATTCTTTGCCTGTCTTTATTTTTCTTCATCCTTGTCATTTGTATTGAGCAGGCAGTGAATGACAATCGTTGGATTATCTTCTCCAACGAAAAGTCTTTCCACAACATATGCTCTTTGGTTTTGTTGAGACCATTGAAACATACGTGCAACATGAAAGGCTTCAAAATATGCCTCTTGACTGGTTTGGCAACAATTCATATTCTCTAAAATGTCTGGTCTCAAGCCTCTGATATAGCAACCCAAATAATGTCTCTCAGTCTCCTCTAGTTCATAGGTATCTTGCAATTCTCGAAATTGACGGGTATATTTATCAACCGTTAATTCTTCTTGCTTCAAATTAAGAAATTGCTAAGTAGAGTTCATTGTCAAAATACCAATTTCCATATTTTTATTGATACATAAATCTTTGAATTTCAATTAAATGTCCAAAAATTCTCATAATGTTTGGAAGTAAGAAGAACAAAATTTAACTCAAAATTTGTACTTGTGACTTGGCTTGGCTCTTTATGGACTATTTCTATATATTTTTTTTCAAAAGAGAGGTGGATTTGGGTCGGGTTGGACCTAACCAAGGGTCCTAACTGCAAATAGAGCCCAATAAAAGATGGATCTCACTTAGTTTAGGTGGCACATGTGATATACACACGTGAGTGGAGAACCCTTTTTCTCCCTTCTCTTTCGATACTTTGCAAAAGAGGAAACAAGAGAGAGGCTTATGGTTAGGAGTTGGACAAAGGTGAGGACGGCGCTGCTCCAAAGAGGCTCTAGTGACTCAAAACTGGTGGCAAGGGCGACAATGGTGCGATAGTGCAATGCTATGGCCAGGTACGCCCTTTCTCCCTCTGCTCCTCTCCTCCTTCTTCTTCTCTTTTTCGTCTTTCTTTTTTTTTTTTCCTCCTAGATTGGGATTATTGGAGAAAGGGTTTGGAGTTCTGTTGGGGTTCAATGGAGAGGAAAAGATTGGTGCAGGATTGGGGTTTGGAGTGGTCTCGAAGTCGGGTTGGGGGTTTGGGTTTCTCGGTGGGGGTAGAATGAATTTGGGAAGAGGGTTTTGGAGGCATGGATGAGCGAGAAAGGGTATGGGTGTCGATTGGATTAATGGGTGTCTCGACAAGGAGGAATGGGTTTAGGGTTTTTTGGGTTTTGGGAATGGAAGGGAAAAGGGGTTCAGAAAGATGGAGCAAGGGTGGTGGAGTGGGGGTGCGCTCAGCTAGGTTGGAGAGGGGTTTTGTTCAGGAAGATGGGTGTTGGTGGTGTCGGGCTTTGGCTAGAGGCGTTGGTGGTGTCAGGATCTGGCAATAGGGCTTGGAGATGAATTCTGTGGAGTCGGGGATAGTGGGTCGCAGTTGGGTGGTTCAACTAGAGTGGAGATGGAAGAGGGTTCAAAATGGTTTGAATTGAGATTTGAAGATAGCAATGGAGGTTTGGGTTCTTTGGGTTTCATATGAGTAGAGAGGTTTTATGGTTTTTGGGGGGGGGGGGGGGGGTCGGCTAGGCTGGAAGTGACGTCAGGATTGTTGGGGATGAGTTGCGTTGGCCAGGGAATGGACTGTAATGGATGAGGTAAGCAGGATGGGCTGTTTTAGGGTTTCGGTGATTTTAGATTTTGGGATTTGGTTTCGGTTTTAGGTTTGGAGGTGTTGGTGGGGGCTAAAGATGGAAAAGGGGTCCAAGTGGTTTCGGTGGAGGTGGTTAGGGATGGTTGGGTCAATCTAATTTAGGGTTTATGGGTTTTGGGATGTTTGATTGGAAGAAGTGTTGGGCTTTTTGTGGCAAGGACATGACATAGGTTGGATGGGTTTGGCTTTTGGAATTGACGGATTGGGTGGACTGATGAGGGGTTCGGGGCTATTGGTGATGGGCGGTTTTGAGGAAGGTACGAAGGTAGGTTTGGAGAGATGGGATTCGGTGATATGGTTTGGATGGAAGGATAATGAATTCCAAGATGAACAAATGTCTTCCTAGTGACTGGATCTTGGCTCTGATACTAATTTGGCATAGCTTTGGATCTCCGATCGAGTGTAGATCAATCTATCAAAGGATTGATCAAATCCAGAGATGGATTCCAACCCTCGGGGCACTCTCACAAGAGGAAAAACAAACCATAAAAGAGATAAATCTCAAAAGAAAACTTTAATTGATTGAAAAATAAGCATCCTAATTACAATGAGAGCTCCTCTATATAGAGGAGTGAATGTTCTAAATAACCAAAACTTACTACATTAAATTAAACAACTATTAAATCCTATTGAGCAATTACTAAATATTAATCCAACATAAAATAAGAAATATACATTTTAATTAGGAACTATCTAAGGATATAGATCGCTGATCTTGGGCAAATCATGGATCAAATGTGGCCCATCAATGTCGGGGCGGATCTTGGATCTGGCTTGCATCAAATTATACTACAACAGCTCAAGCTTTCAATGCCTCTCATGATGGGCCAAAAAAAAAAAGCAAAAAGAATAAAATGATAACTCATCTCCATCACTAAAAAACCATCAACAAGTTATTGAAAAACTAATAATTTCAGTGAAAAGAATGAATTACTTTTGGAAATCTAAAGAGAGTTTTATAAGTAGCATAAGAAGCAAATGACTGCAAAATAACATGCAAGTGTCTGCACGGTACAGACAAACATGGAAAGACACATCCACACACTCAACAAACACACACATGGATGCACACATATTGAGACACCCACATGCGTGCACACCCACATGTTGCGAACAATTAATTGCGTCTGAAAATCTAAAGAAAAACACCTAAATACACATGCATGCACATGGAAAAACTATAATGCTAGAAAAATTGATGGATTGCTTTTGAAAATCTAAAGAGCAAGCACATGCATGCACACCCACATCCATAACATTTTCAAGAGAATGCCTTGGCAATATTCTAACCAAGGGATGGCAACAGGTTTAATTGGTGTATCTCCCATGAAGGGGTGGATTTGGTAATGGTTTTTTCAGGTTCGGTGTGGGTATAGTTTTATATTTGATGCCCCGCTTATGAACCGTTTACATATTTGCTAATAGAGTATGATACACAATAATATCTATCTAGGTCAGTTGGTATTTGACATTAGTAAAGTGGAGCATAGAGGTTGATTTAATCTATATTCTTTTTTTGGATGGTATATTTAAGGAAAACGATTTATATCTATGCAACGAATACCATTTATAGATAAGTTACGATTCATGTGTAAATCTTATAATTTGATATTCGTTTCATCAAATCTTACAATTCAACAATTCGGCCGAGCAAGAATAGATCTAACCAATAAATTAATATTAACAATCTTTTACTCTTTTTTTTTCTTTTCTTTTGAAATTTTACTTTTAGAATGTTATATAATAGTTAATTAAACCTCTTAAGAATTTTTTGGCTTTCGGGAGGTTTTAGAGATGAAGAAAGAACACAAATTTAATTAAAGAGTTTGACTGAACGTATGGTGCTTATCTATATCTGCTTTTTTGAGAATTTCTTTTTTTTTTTTCTTCATGAATACTTTTTTAACTTCGAGAGATATCCTAATGTACAAGATTAATGGTTTGAACTTTGAACGCATTTTTAGGACAAATGCTTATTTTAATTTAAAATATATATTTGAACACATTTCAGCAAGAGGTTCCACAAAACATCTGGGATGTTATAACAAGAACAGGATCCCTTTTATCTTATGAGAAAAATTAAAGATGTAGCGGATGCATATTACATGCAAAAGCTACCTACTTACCTCCTCAACTGTACAACAGAAGTAGCATTTGAACATGGGTATTTCCAGAAAGCTGCAGAACTAAAGCACCCCCAGATATTACTGCATCTTAAAACTGTTGAAGGGTCAGATCAGCAGTCCTAGCACCAGGACTACACATTCCAGTAAACAAGAATTACTGAACTCTGACTAAATCAATTTGATTTCTTCCTTCTATTCTATCCATGGCTTATGGATGCTTCAGACCTCTTAAATAAATCTCCATTTCCTTTTTCTTCAGCTGCCATGTGATCTGCTCATTTTCTAGTCTAAACCTCTCATTCTCCAACTGTAGTCTCTCCAGCTCCCTCTCTTTGTTGTCACATAATTTCAAGTTCAAACACCTGAGCCTGAACACTAACATCCTGATGCTCCAATGGGGATTTTGCTGCAGTTTCTTGAACCACTGCAGCTATTTCTACTCCAAGATCATCATGCAGACTACCAGATGGTGACCAGAAACTACAATTCTCTGCATTTATTTTCTTCTTCCCCAAATCTGCAATTCTCTCAACATATTCATCCCCATTACTATCACCTACATTCTCCCAATCATCATCACAGTCCCCATTTTCACTGTCATCATCATCCTCCTCTCCAATACCATTTGTCTCCTGAAAGCACTGAGATAAGGGCGGCATCGAATACCGTCTCAAATCAAGATTGGGCGCTTCAGGTATCCTCTGCCCATTATGGTAAGCACACATCTCCCTGTAAAACAAGTGCTTCGAGCTTAAGATCTTTCTGACAGTGTCCTTCATTTTCAATGGGATGTGATTTATGGAGACCAAGAGAATTGGATTCTCCATAACCTGACAACTTATGCCCCTACCTAGAATCTCATTGAGACACTTGTACCGCTTATTCAGATCATTGAACTTATCCTCACACTGCTGGGGTGAAACATAACAGCCCCTTTCCATCATGATCCCAGACACCATTTTCCACTTTCCCTTTTGCTGCAATGACCTGGATTTCCTCTTTAGTCCGGCAGCGGCTGCGGCCACACCATCAACAACCCCATCATCATCTCCCACACATGAAACCACCATTATCAAAAGCCGAACCACCTTATCCGTCCATTTCATCCGTTGCCACAGAGACCCCTTCTTCCCCTTCACCCCATTATCACGCACATCATCATTCCCATCTTCCATAAAACTCAGCTCATCATCATCATCATCATCATCACTAGCATTACTACTATAATTATTATTACTACCAATTGCTGAAATTCCCTTCCTCCTACTACAATTCCCCAACACACCCTTTGTCACCGCGACGCCCATGCGTTCCAACATCCCAACAGAGCAATTGATCTCACGACCCCGCATCGCGCCCATTCCATAAATGGAATTGTGATGAAAATCTTGATGAGAGCGCGACCCAGGTCGCTGAATCGACGGATTGAGATCTAAATCTAAAAATCTCGATGCGGGGCCAGACAAAATGCCACCTCCCAACCCCGAATCATCCATTTCTCAACCCAAATTCCCCATCTAATCGACTATTCCCTCGATTCTCTTAGGATTTCTAAAACCCTAAAAAGATTCCTAGGGAACAGAATCCTTACTTTTGCATTCATTACACATTGGAGAAACAAAAGGAGATTTGGGTGATCGATGAAAACATGTTATGGTGAGGAAAAGAAAGGGATTTGATCAAGCTGCAATTGACAATGCGATTTAAAATCGTGAATGGAGAAAGAGCATGAAATGAGATTATAAAAAGGGTAAGAGAGAGAGAGAGAGAGAGAGAGAGAGAGAGAGAGCTGAGGAGCTGACCTTTGAAGGAGAAGAGAAGGTGGAAATGGCAGGTTTTTCCGAGAGAGATGAGAGGGAGAGAATGTTTTTCGTGAAGAATCGGGACAGGTTTCTATATCGCTTGCTTTACGAACGGAGTTAAAGCACCAAAACGGGGCGTTAATTTGTAAAAGAAGGATCGTTTTTAGGGAATTTTAGAAATGTAGTGGATTCTAAAGTGGCCCATCAACCCACGGTCTTGATTGCCTTTTGTGAAGATGTACCAATTTCTATCATGGACATGGGGGCCAATTTATGATCGCTTTTAGCTATGGATTTTTAAAAGAAAGGTTCTAGAAAATCTCAGGTAATTTATCTGCTCTCAGGTCCACATACCGAAATTAACGTAAAACCACACAGGTTTAGGACATTCAAATCTATATCTTTCTTTTACTCATTTCCTCATCATTGTGTAATGATTTTTATATTAATATTAATTATTATTTATTTAAGTATAATAATTTTGTTACAAGGCCCCAACTCTAGGAATTCATCCAAAGCTAGATTTGGAGCTGTAAATGTTTGGCCCAAGCCCACCCATTTACTCAATTATGCTGGGCCATGTCTTTTCACTGGTTCCAAGTAGGGGTGTACACGGTTCGGATTGGATCGGATTGAGCCAAATCCGTCACCAAACCGTTACCTACGGATTGACGGTTTTATAATCCGTCACCGATCCGTTGCCTTTTCAAACCGATCCGAACCGAACCGTGGATCAACGGTTCGGATCGGTTAAAACCGTTCAATCCGTTGGTAGAAGCCATGATAGAAATTCTTTTGCAATAAAATAAAATAAAAATAGATTTAAAAGTTGTAGGTGGCCCATTGGTAAAACTTGATCATAGGTGGCCCATCTCTATCCTTCCTATGTGACCATTCTCAAATTATTAGATGAAGTTATTGTTAAGATCAACAAGTTAGACATGTTTGTTTTATGAAATGTCTAAAAGAGATTAGATTTTGAAGAGGTTTAAAAGGGACACATTCAACTATCCTATGAGCTTCCATAAAGTGATTATGGTATAAGATAACTGCCACATCACCAGATATATAATGTAGAATACAAGTAATAATAGAAAAATATACAAGTAGATACCCTAAATAAAATCTTTAAGTAAAAACCATAAATTTTGAGTACTTTAAAAGCATAAATGAATAGGTAGCATCTATCAAATTAGTTTTTTTAACCAAATCTCACTCTTCCAACTGAAAGAGAATTGTATTACCAGTTTTATAAGGTCTTTTAAGGATCCTAATAGAAACTCACTAGAAAAATTTTAATAAAAAGATAAAACAAAACACACAAAACACTTAAACTTTCTGGAAGATATTTTGCAATGAATACCACACAAAACACTTAAATCTTCTGGAAGAAATTACTGTCTTTTAATATTTTTTATATAAAAATATATATATTTTTTATTTTAACGGATTGGATCGGTTTAAATCCACGGATTGAGGGTAAAATCCGTCACCAATCCGTTACTAACGGATTAGGATTTTTCCAATCCATCACCAATCCATTATCCATCGGATCGGTTAAAAAACCGCGGATTGGATCGGATCGGATCGGTTTAACGGATTCACGGATTTTTTGTACACCCCTAGTTCCAAGGGCTTTCTCAGGATTCTTTGGATAAGTTATCACTAAACTACAGACACTCTTTATTTAGGATAGGCTGGGCCAGACTTTGGGCTTTTTATGACTTAAACCAAACCTTGATCAAGTATTATATAAATATATATATATATCTAAGCCTGGCTGAAAGTTTGTAGCCCTAAATTGATACGAGGCTAGCCAAGCTCATGGGCACCCTATCTATATAGGCTTTATACACAACTATTTTCTCATCAATTAGCACTTGCCTTATTTTGAAATTGACTCATTTGTAATCCACCTTCCATAGCACTTGAAGCTAAAGTCAAATTTAAAACTAGATAACTTATGAGCCTGCGCTTTTGTTTGAGTTTCTAATAAAAAACTTACTAGGTTGGGAATTTATAAACATACTGTGATGATTTGTCTCCTAACTTTTGCAATATCTAAGTTTTTTTTATCAGAATTTCAACTACTTAATGTAGCCGTTAGATTTTTTTTTACTCGATTTTTATTTTCTTCCATGACATATAAATAAGCCCTTGGTATCTGTAAACAAATCACAGTCGTTTCACAACAGCACTATATAAGGCTTCTTAATTTTGCCCACAATCTATGACAATTCTTTAATCAATGAATAATCCTCCCACCACTCAATGACTGATAGTGGCATCTAATAATTTGCTTGCAAATGGAATCTGCTCAACTGCAAAAATGACAAGTCATTAAAGGGCCCGTATGTTAGCATGGAATTGAATATCCTGGAATTATAAGAAATCTATTTCTAGAAGTAACTAAAATTGAAGAAATAAAGGTGAATATCATAAATTCCCTACCAAATAATCTCCCCTTTAATGGAAAACAAATGAAGTGGAGATACCACCACACCTTGGTAAATCATTTTCCATTAAAGAGGAGATTATTTGGTAACTAAAATTGAAAAAATAAAGATGAATATCATAAATTCCCTACCAAATAATCTCCCCACCAAATAATCTCCCCTTTAATGGAAAACAAATGAAGTGGAGATTGGAAATGAAAACAGAGCCACCACCTTGGTAAATCATTTTCCATTAAAGAGGAGATTATTTGGAAGGCAATTTATGGATATTCACCTTTATTTCTTCAATTTTAGGCCACTTCTAGAAATGCATTTCTTGGAGTTCCTAGGAATCCAATTCCATGGAACCAACAGTGCCTAAACTACTCAAATTGTTCAATGAAGAACTTTTGCATAGGCAAGGGTGCCAGACAAAAGTGATCTGCTTCAGTGAAATATGCCCCAGATTGATGGTCCAGATGAAAGTAACAATCATCAGCATTACAAATTAATGATCCTACAAGAAGATAATCTAACGTATCTATAAGTATCTAATTGAATAGACATATTATTTATCAATGTGAATCAATTAATATTGCGAGAAGAGAATATCAAACAGAATTGGAATAATCAGTTGGATCTCGGGTGTCTTGGAGATGCAAGGGCTTCTTATATGACTGCAATAGGAGAGAGGAACATACAACACAGAGGGACGAAGCTGCCATGCAAGCGCCAGCAAGCCATGGAGGCAACCGAATTCCAGTGAAAGGGAACAAAACCCCAGCAGCTATTGGCATGCCAAGCACATTGTAGCCAAGGGCCCACACATAGTTAAGCCTGATCCTAGAAAGTGTCTTTCTCGAGAGATCAATGGCCGTAACAACATCTTCCAAATTGCTCTTAATAAGAACAACATCAGCAGCTTCAATTGCAACATCAGTGCCTGCACCAATCGCCATACCCACATCAGCTGCAACCAGGGCTGGCGAGTCATTGATTCCATCGCCAACCATTGCCACAGTCATCCCTTTCATCTGCATCAATGTCAGAAACCATTGTTAGTCACTAAAGACATTCTTTCTGTACGTAAGAAATGAACACCACGTTCTACCAAGAAATATAGATGAGTCCCATGGCCATGAGTCTTTACATGACCTAACCCTGTGGATTGAAGACCAAACCCATTAAAAGCAGAGTCTCCGAGTTTCAAAACTCTGTTCAGATCATTGTTATTAAGGTAACTAACATGCCCTCAGAAGTAACAATTACAAAATTTCATTTATTGCAAGTGTTAGATGCTTTAGTGCTTGTTTGTTTCTGGCCTTCAGAATGTGTAGCTTGTTTTAGGACTTACAGAGCACACCTGCTGTTGGGGCATGGAAAGATCCACTCGTAATGGACAAGGGCTTGTTTGTTTGTGAGGTAGAGTAAAGTAGAGTAGGGTAAACCCAAAATCAAGAAAGAAAAATATATGATGGGGTTATGATGACCTTTTGTTATTAGTTGCTTGATATAGAATCTTTTTTACTGTTTGTATAAAAAGTAGAGAGTTTTTTGTAATTTAGTGATGACTTTTTTACATTTTTTGAAAAAGGAGGGACATTTGAATTTTTATGAAAAAGAAGGGGGAAAATTTGAATTTCAAAAATTTTATGTTACTTTACTTTACTATACCTCACAAACAAACAAGCCCTAAAAGATATCGAAATTGGGATCAATCTCATGCCTCTAACCTATGATGCACGGATACATCAAAATGGGCTACCTATTATATTATATCCAATACTTCACTTTTTATGCATAAAATCCATGTCCCCAATGTATCTATTGTGTGCCCCTGCTGTATCTGGACATCATAGCCTATCACCCCTTGATTCATGGGCCACAAGTTTAATGGATTTATATTAAACAAAAATTGACCTCAATCCAGTGGTTCAATCCAAGCAGTGGGATCAAACCTTGGGATCTAATGACTGTCAAGGGGGGTCCCATGTGTTTGAATGGTTCAGATATATCATAAGGTGGGCCCCACTGGAAGTTTTCACCATAGGGATGTACATGAACATTTCAATCTTTTAGTTAGAACTGAGAAGGAGAAATGCATAATAATACTAATCAACTTCAAAACAATATTAATTGGTACTAGAAGAATCCATGAAGAACCCAATGTGGTACATGTCTGTTATGTGCTTGACAAGCGTGTTGTAACCCTGATATGCACATTGTTACACCGTTCCCTATCAGCTTAAGCTTTTAGAGCGAGTAGTTGTCAACAAGGTGTACCTAGCTCATTAAAAAAAAATCTATGCCACATGAATTAAAATTATTTCTCAATTAAAAACTATAAAACAATGTTTTAGTATGGTTTAAAGCATAGACTATAAAACTCATTGGTTGAATTTAAGTCAAGCCACATCCTTGACAATGGGACTCACCTACAGGGAACAGAAGCATGACCTACCACAGGTTTGAACCTTACACTGCTCACTACCTCTGATGCCCAGATACGACAAAGACATGCCGTAAACACGGTAGAAACATGGATTTTACATGTAAAAAGTGAAGTATCGGATAAGATAAGTTGCCCATTTTGAAGTATCCCTGCATCATAGCTCACTACAAGAGAAGAAATGTCTTCACATGTGCCATGCTCATTAAGACAACAACTATGCAGACTTGGTTTCACTGACCAAAAGGGGGAAGGGTTTCCTGTAAAACAATTTATAGAGAATGTGCCAATTTTATTTTTTTATAGATAGGTGAGTGTTACACAATTGTGAGACAACCTGCCTGCCAAGCGATCAATCCTTGAACAACTATGTGAGATGAGACGCCCTTGCTACTAGGGTATCTCATGTTTCTCTAGAATGTGGCATTTTATCTTCGTTTTTATATTCTATATTGTGCATAACTCTGATTCATGTGCTACATCAAACATGCTTATTTTGAATTTTAAAAAATCAGGTCTTCATCAACCTTATCAAGTCATTAGGCCAACCCAGCTGCGCAGGGCAGAAACTTGAACTGGTTATTTGGATATTCAACAGTCACACTTGGTTCACAGTTTGGTTTATCTTTCACAGTAGACAATTCACCACGCACTCGATCAAATTAAGAAAGGAAAGCCTTGACCTCTATGATCAAACCAGTTTGCAGCAAGAAAAAAAGGTTCAAATTTGAAAACCTTTCAAAATGCCACTTACCTGCAATTCTTTAATCTTCTCGGCTTTTCCCACTGGATCTTTCTCTGCAAACACTGTTCCAATTCCGACCTCCCTGGCAATTGAATTTGCTGTGGCCCAGTTGTCACCAGTCACCATGATGCTTGAGATCTTCATGGATTGAAGGAAAGACACTACGCGCTCCGCTTCTGGCTTTAAAGGATCAGACACTGCTAAAGCTCCGGTGATTCTCCCATCAATAGAAACCAACACGCATGTGCGTGCTAGCTGTTCCATATCTGACATGTAGTCCTCAACCTCAGGGCTTACAGGGACCTGGCAAAGTTGCATGAGCCTCTTGTTCCCTACCAGTACTGTTCTGCCACCGACATTTGCAGTTACCCCAGCTCCTGTATAAACCTCAAATTCCTGAACTTCTGCCACATGGTCATGGTAGGATCCATACTGTTGTCGCAGCTTCTTAGCATGCTCCACAACAGCCTTTGCTATAGGATGCTCACTGTTGGCCTACAAATAAATTTAAAGAAGAAGGTTCAGGCCATTCATTCAGACATTTAAAGTAGCAACCACCAACCTTGTGCTTGCACTGAAAAAATGCTAAGATAAAAGGACAGATGATCATAACCAAGAAGTAACCATCTGGTCCTAATTCCGACTGTTGACGAGTGGGCTACGATAATTGTATACTTCAAAACTAGCAACATATCCGCATAGTATATATCGGATGCTCAAATATGTGTAAAATGCATGGTCCCCGCATAGACATGTCCTTCCATGCCCATGTCATTTCAGGCCGCACTATATGACTAGAATTTTCAAATCTGACATATTTTTTTTTCCTTCTTCTTTTGAATAGTAACAACAAATCTCAATAAAAAGGAAAGCAAAAGCAACAAAAAAAGGCTAGGGTTTGCTCCCCACATCTTGTGTTCGAAACCTGCCCTAGATTTACCTAGTGTGCTTGTGTGGGTACCACCTAAGGGGTTAGTCTTGTTGGGCCATAGACCTCAAGGATACCCTTGTAAAAAAAATACCAACAAAGAAAAACACAAGAAGGATGACAAAAGACAATATGAAGAGGATGAAGAAAGATGCAAAAAAAAAAAAAAAATGCATGGGAGCAAAGCCAAGGCTTGCAAACAAAGAAAAATGGACAAAGAGAACAAAATGAAATAGACACATCAAGAAGCCCTAATGAACTATGGGTAATTCATTGGAGTGTCACAAATATTGCAGATATCTTAAAAAATCTCGCAATATTTTCACGAGAAAATGGTGGACCCACATCATTCTGATTGTCACGAGATTTCCAACATGTCCCAAAATAAGGTTGTTGCAATGCTTTTGTGAAAATGTAAAAAGCTTTTACACGACGTTTATATATTATTTAAGGTATGTATGAGCAAATTCAAATAGCTCTTAAATTTAAAATTTTTTTATTGTCCCTTAGTTTACATCCGAAGACAAACCCAAAATTTGAAGAACTTCCTAATATTTTACCTAAATGAGAATGAGATCTGTGAAAAATTATTTTCAGTTGATGGTCTGGCGAAGATAATGCCAATGGATCAATGGCCTGTATGGATCATCAACCTGATTCAAGGATCCTGTGCATATCCTCACATGCTGGATCATATAATTCCTCCAGAACAAATGGGTTTCAACTTTCAATATCAAGGTCAGAGGTTTGATGACAGCTTGCACATGACAGACATGATCTTAAGGCAAGAAACCAAATAAACCTTCCTGTAAATCTGACTAAACTAGGTCTAGGCTGAAATGTTCACCTCTGCAACAGCAGCCATATCATAAAACTCGAGGATTGGCATGTTAAAGAAAAGCTTCGTACTAACTACCACTGGTTTTCCAGCAGTCAACGTTCCAGTCTTGTCAAACACAACAACTTTTACCTGCAGATTCAACAATGAGATATTCTGAACAAAGAACCAGAAATTTACAATTTAGAACTTGAAAACAAAAACTTCCAAAGAACAGATTGTTCTTATTCAATATCAGGCTATCATGACTCGATAACCAGTTATCTATCTTACCTTGTGTGCATTTTCAAGAGCATTTCCACCCTTAATAAGTACACCCTGAGAAGCACCTTTTCCTGTGGCAACCATGACTGCAGTTGGGGTTGCCAGTCCTAGAGCACATGGGCATGCAACCACCAATACTGATATACCAAACTGCAATGCTAGCTCAAATCCATCCATGGCCTTTGGAATCCAGCGCCTAGGATAAATGCCAATTTCTCCAGGAATGAACCAGCCTAGCCATGTAAGAAATGCTGCCACAACAACCTAGAAAGAAAAGAATGTATCATGATCTGATCTGCTACAATTAATATGGTAATTGTGATAAACTTGTACAAGTCATCACAGAAACAATAAGCACCAACACAAGAAACATAGAAAATCCAAAAGTTCGGAAACAACACAAGAAACATAGAATGTGAAATCGATGTACATGATAATGTTTTTTTTTCCTTTTTTGTTTTCTTTTTGTTTTCTTCCATTTCCTATTGTTTTAAGTTACAAAAGTGACCTTAGCAATTAAAACATTAACAGAACAAAAAAAAAAAAAAAACCTTCCATTGCCTATGATGCACGAATAGTTCAAAATGGACAACATATTGTGTCATATCGTATCCAATACTTCATTTTTTATGTGTAAAATCCATCTCCTTGTCATATCCATGACGTGTCCTTGTTGTTTCCGTGCTGCATCTAGGCATCATAGCCCATTGCATATCCTTGCATGGTGGCTGGAACATCTTCATCACATTCTCCTATTTTCAGTTAAACTGTACTTTTTTTTTATAACTTTCCTGAGGCATGCGACCAAACTTCAGTTGGCAATAGCAAAGGTTAACATAGATGAGATAAGGCCTCAATGATGATGGTGAATAGAAGAGACTAGCATGTACTTTCTGATCAAATCAATTATAATGATCAACTAAACTAATGAAAAGAAAATTGTGAAAAACTAAAAAACATGAATA
Source organism: Sextonia rubra (assembly GCA_037013555.1). NCBI lineage: Eukaryota > Viridiplantae > Streptophyta > Magnoliopsida > Laurales > Lauraceae > Sextonia > Sextonia rubra. The sequence continues at coordinate 13,791,301 of JASUAD010000001.1, read as the reverse complement.
AGAACTCACTGTGGGAACAAAGAATTTGGAAATCTGGTCTGCAAGTTTCTGAACTGGTGCTCTGGCTAGCTGAGCAGCTTCCACAAGCTGAACTATCTGAGATAATGCAGTTTCTGACCCAACATGAGTAGCTTTAATCAGCAGACATCCGTTTTCATTTACGGTTCCACCAATAACCTGTTTATAGCACAATACAAACTAAGATGCATTGACATGCAGCTCAAAAGTGCGAAGTTGTAATAAATTTGGAAAAATGAATGAGTAACCAAGAAAAAAAAAGAACAAAGAATAGAACCTTGTCTCCTGGTCTCTTAGAAATTGGCCTTGCCTCACCAGTGATCATGCTTTCATTCACATGGCTTTGACCCCTTATAACAATCCCATCAACAGGAACCTTCGCACCTGGAACAATCTTGATTACATCATTCCTTTGTATAAGCTGAGTGCTGATTTCCATCTCTGAAATCACATTCCCATCCCCATCCAAACTTAGTAGAAAAGCTGTATCTGGGGCAAGATCTGTGAGCTTTTCCAAAGCAGCTGATGTCTTCCCTTTGGCCACGACCTCCAAATATTTCCCCAAGAGAATAAAAGAGATCAACATTGCACTAGTTTCAAAAAAATCCTGCCCTTCAAATAAATCTGAACTCATGGCTTTCATAACAATATATACAGAGTAGAAATAAGCTGCATTGGTTCCCAATGAAACCAAAACATCCATGTTGGCTGACCCTCGCTTCAATGCATGGTAAGACCCCACATAGAACCTGAATTAGAAAAACAAAACACAAACACAAATTTATGTACAAATTACCTACTTAAACATTCTAGTATAATGTTGTTTCTAATAAAGATCCCTATAAGCAATGATGATATCAATGTCATCACTTGGCCACTTATGTAACCTTTTCATGCTAAGGTTGTTCAAACAAATATATCAGATACAAACTGAATTTTTCAATGAACCCACTTTTTCACATGCTAATGTTGTTACCAACCCCCGACAACGAACCAAAAATGTACATGCATACATACAGTTATATTACACCTTAAAATATTATTATGAACCCACTTTTGTGAAACCAGCCCATTCAATCAACTCTCCCGACATAATTGGCAAAATCCCAAATATCACTCCATCAATGATTCAACATTCGATTGTGTACAAAAGCACTTAATACACCAAGTGTTTTTTTATGCTCACATACACAACTTGGACCACAATGAACCTGTGGCCTCTCTCTCTCTCTCTCTCTCTCTCTCAAAACATAGACAGAGATGAGCCACTGGCAATATTTTCCATGGAAAAGATCATGCATTTCCTTAAAGGCCTAAGGAATTTCTTTTCCACGTCAGTAATAGCTGCAAACAACAAAAAGCAAAAACAATAATAAGAATAATAAGTATAACATAATCAATGCCATACCTTCGGCCTATGATAAACTGCACTGGAGTGCAAAGGAGCCACCTCATCAACAATCCTAAAGTAAGCATATTGTGAAGCTTGATGCTTAACCATTTTTCACATGAAGGAATCATTGGGAGTACCATGGAGAATAGAAATACAGGAACTGAGAACAAGCAACTCCAAAGGAACTTGTCACGGTAAGCCTCAATCTCCTGTTTCCTTTGACTTTCTCTTCGTCTTGGAGGAGTGTATAAGCTAGCATGGTAGAGATTGCGGCCATGGCCAGCTTCTTTAACACATTGTATAAGGGACCTTGGGCCAGTGAGATCTGGGTCATAGGTGATGGTTACTTTGTTGCCTAAAGCATCCATTTTCACAAGATTTACCCCATGAACAGACTCTAAGGCAGACTGGATCAGAGTGGCTTCTTCTGGAGAACTAAGGCCTTCAAGTCTTAGATACACTTTGTTCATTTCATCTCCAGAGCTGATGAGGTCAGCTTGGAATCCAGCATCTTCAATGGCTTGGATAAGGTGATCAGAACAAGTGGTGTTGGGATCAAAGTGAATCTTTGCTTCTTCAATAGCAAGACCTACCACAGCTTTTTTCACTCCGTCAACCATGAGAAGGGCACTTTCTATGGACTCTGAGCAGCTAGTACAAGCCATGCCTTTAATTCGGAGCCGACATACGGCTATATCTTGTTCAGGAAATTCATCAACTTGAAAGCCCAGGTCATCTATATGTTCTTTGATTGACTTTGCCTGGAGAAAATGTGAGTACTTACAGCATCAGAAACAAGATAAAATTGCATACATTTTAGAAGAGCTAGAAAGCTAAAGAGAGATAATTGAATTAGGGAAGTTAACCCTTCTTTTATAAAATTGTAAGAAAAGCATGTGAATATCATATAAAATAATTTTAAGGTAAGAAAATCAGGTCCATAAGCAAGCAACCAGGGAAAATTTTATGTGGAAAACAGAATCTAGGGTTGCGGATAAAATCACCCCAGTATCTTTTTTTCCCCTCTTCACACAAACTTTCCCATTTGGTTCCAGTAGCCCAAACAAAATCCTTAGGCATTCAAACATGCAAGAGCAAATATAGAGGAAACTCAATTCATGCAATTACTTTCAGGCAGATGTAGAATATGCCTTAGTCCCACCCTGAATATCCAAAGTACAAACTCAGCATCCAAAATATATTGATGAAATAAAGCATCAAGCAAACACAAATATAGGTAAATGATGGAGCTGATGGTTAGAGTTACATTTAATGATGATATAAGTCAACATTGAAAAGTTCATAGACCTTAATTATAAAAGTAGGGCAATTATTTAGGGTGGTTTGTCTTTTACGCATGGGATTTGCATATGTGAATTTTACAATGTAAAATTTTACACACATGAAACACATTACCATTTTTTTTTCGGAAGCACCATTTTCACATGAATAAACACCAAACAGTTCAGATTGCAAATAATTTTCATTTACCTCAAAAAATGTGAATATTTAAGACATGAAATTAAACATTTTGGTTTAATGGGGTCAATAAAAATCTTGAATTGTTCGGATAAAGAATTTGGGCCCACAAGAGTTGCAAAAAATAGAATATGATGATGGGATTTGATGCTGTGATCTGTCAGAAATTATATTGGCACCTGTTTAACTAGGGAATATACCATTTCCACACCATTTTCGCACCTCATTTAGCCATGTGATGTGCAAAGAGCACAATCAAACATGTGTTTCTGTAAATGGGTGGAAATAAATGACCCCTTATGATGAAATAGGAGAGGCATGCATAAAGAGTATGACTCATTTTAGAAACGTGCATTCATAACGTGGGTGATACCCAAAAACATGGAATTTTTTTCCATTTCACATTTTTCTTTCAATAAAAAGAGCAGTAGTTAGTTGTGGATAACAATGCATTTAAACAACAGATTTTGATTCAAAATGGTTGCAAGATAGTAGACTGAGTTGACCGTGGGAATTGGACATAGAGTGGCATGTGAGGCCCTTTTAATAGGATAATAATAATTGTCCAAGAAAACATGTTCTCTCTCTCTCTCTCTCTCTCTCTCTCTCGAGAGAGAGAGAGAGAGAGAGAGAGCCAGTATTATATTGCAAAAAAAAAAAGGGAGTAAATATACAATAGGAGTTTGATCCACACAGCTATATGGATCAAACTCTTGCAAATATAGAAATTACATCATCATGGATTCGAAATAGTAGTTAACAACAGGCTCAATCTACTCCTAATTTGGCCAACCAATAAGGCCCACAATTAGCCTCCCTTGAAGAATTATTAAAGAATAACTGAAGCCTCCATGATAAATCTCCACGGAATGCATCCAGATTAGAAGCCTAAAGAATGGACAAGCCAAATCACCCTCTACAGTCAAAGGAAGAAGCCCATTGGAAATCGAATAACTAATACAAACCAACAAAGGTGCACCTTCAAATCATTAGCATTGCATGTACCAACAGGAGCTGAAAATTCCAACAAAATACTCCACAAAGAATCCAAAAAAAAAAAAAAAAACTGCCTATTTCAGATGGTCATGGATCGCCTTTCAAGCATCCATCAAAATCAAGATTCTATTACACTGATAGGTGGTGATTTCTAACAAATCATTTCCTAGGAACAAAATAAAATTATCAAATACTTACATTGATTGATTCTGGTCTGTATATGACTACAGCCTGGCCTTGCAGTGGTGATACTGTGACACTCTCAATTCCTTCAAGCTTTCCAAGAGCAGATTCAATCGATACTGCACAAGAAGCACATTTGATGCCTCCAATTTTAAACGTCAGTGTCTTGGTTTTCCTAAACTTTTTTGCAGATGACTGCGGAAGACTGACAGAAATGCTTCCTGAAGATTGCAGAAGAGGCGCCCGAAGAGCGTTTTCACCGTCCATATGATTCCCTTCTTCCTGAAAGTTTAAGTCGTTTGCCCTTTGAAACAACTTTGATGCCAAAAAAGAAAAAAAAAAAGTCAAAATTTCAATCTTCGCAAAGGTAGGTGCTCCATCTGATTCCGATATACAAGCTGCACATGTATAAACTAGAAAAAGGAACAATTCGATATATCTAAAATCAGCCAAGTTTCTTGAGTTTCTGAGCTATGTTTGCTAGTATGTAAATTCAGGGCAGCCCCAACTTTCCAAACTAGTTAGTAAAAAGCATTACCTGGGATCCAACCTCATAGGAGTGAAAAAAAAAAAAAAAAAAAACCTTACTGAATCAGGGATGGGAAAAAGACCATCCAAGCTCATCAAAAATATTTACCTTCCATATCATCTGCATTTTTGTTCAATATTTGACAACCAACACTTTCAGAGTAACCATCTTCCAAATTCACTCATATTTAACAACTGAAACTTGATGAATTGTACAGAACAGCTCTGAAGTCCTGGCCTAGTACTAAATATCACTTCTACCATCCAAATTTCAAAAAAGACCGACCCATTTGTTTGCATGAAATTAAATTCCTAGGGATTCCAAGATAAAATCACGAAACCTCATTATGAAGGGTTTTGCGTTTTGACTCCAGAATCTTAAGATCGATCATCACCCTATCCGAAATCAATCTCAGACCGAAACAGAAAACGAAAAACATAAACCCTAGAGGAACACCGCGGCGACTGTGATTACTCAAAACGTGAGAGAGAAACACAGATTGGACAAGTAATCGCTGCAGAGAAAACAACAAGAGAGAGAAAGGGATGTTGCAGCAAAAGATGAAATGGAATCACAGCTGCAAAAAACCAAAATCCATGTGGCATGTGTCAGAAGACAGAGAGACAGTACCTTTAAAATCTCCTCAGCTTCAGCAATTCAGCATCCACTTGCAAGAAGAGGTCACAGGTCAGGCGCAAAAAGGTGCTAGGGTTTTGGAGAGAAGTGAATAAAGAGAGAGAGAGAGAGATAGGGTTTCGAAACAATGGAAGGTGGAGGTTTGTTCGGCGCAAGGGGAAAAAGGTAGGCCGGCGTGTATTGGCAGAGAAGGGCAAAAGAAGTTTCCCTTGGCGGTTCGCGGACATATTGTTTTATGCAGTGGTGTTTCTCTCTTTTGAATTTTCGAACGGGCAACGTACGCCAGGCGAAGAAAATTACGGTCGAGCCCTGACCGCCCCACAGAAATGGGTGGGACATGGTGCTCCCCCGCCGTATCACTGGAGGACGGTCATTTGATGCGGCCAAAGTGATGGGCCATGAGAACTTTTACTACAACATCACTACCATATTTTAATATTGGGGAATTTTTCAGTATCCCATTTTTTTTTGGGATTATTATCTGATATATGTATCTGTGAAGTCTTTGACATATTAGGACTAACCCTCAAGTAGTGCCCCTTGCCAAGGTACAAACTCACATTAGGTAAATCAAATGCAATTTCTAGCACAAGAAACAGAAATCAAATCCATGTCTTATGCAACTGTACAAACTCTTAGTAGGTAATTTCAAACAATGTGAAAGTTGGATTGGTTTTATTTTTTTACACCAATGAGAAGTTTTATTCATATTTGGGATATTTCTAATGAAGGAAAAGCCTGACACAGTTGTCCTTAAATTTCTTAATTAAATGATGAGAATTTACAAAGTTATCTTTGTGAAATGTCACTTTTGGCTTGTAAAATTTACGGAATCAACACTCAAGCATTTAGAATTTCATAAGAGGAACAACACTTGAAGAATTACATATTCTCACAAACAGGACCTTAATATTTTGAATTAACTTTTTATAATTTTAAAATTAAATATGACGTCTTTCTATCTTTTGACATCAATAACGCATGAGTTATTTGTTACTGTGGACGATTACTTACAAGTCCGCAGAATTATAGGTAAGAATTCAACTTGCATGTAAAATAACTGGCAGAACCTGTATATAATAGCTGTTTTGAAAGCTTGGGCCCTTTTAAACAGCCTTAACATCAACGGTTTATTAATCATAATTTTCTTATATTCAATTCAATGGTAAATAAAGATTCAACAAGGATAAAAAAGGGCATGGCATGAGACCAAGATGGTTATTTTTGTTCGATGAGACCATGGTGGCTAAAAGTACAAGAGGGCCACTTTGAATCAAAGGTGACCTCAAGCAGGCTTATGTATCGCAGTTTGTTTTGTTTACCAACGACAATGACAGGAAGAGACCTCGGTTAAGAGAGAGAAAGGGGGGGGGACAGTTATGCGACCTCCCTCAAAATATATTATTGACTTATTCTGATGAAAACTAGGTTAAATAACTTATCCTGGTTTGACTAGTATTCACTTAGCAGAGAAAAAAAAATTCATGAGAACTTGTCAATTAAGCATTGAGTCGCAGATTGAGTTTCATTGAGAGTCTAAAATTTCTTATTTATTAGACAAGCTCATCACTTAAATATGACAAAACAATAACACTGTCGAATTATTTAGTATGTGTACGTTTGTGATGTGGATCTCCGTTTTTGTGGTGAAATGGAAATGCGTTTTCTACCCCTCCCTTGATTTAAAACAAAAAAGGTTTTCTATGACATCACATAAATTTTTATTTGTTTTTTTAAATTTTTCTTCAAGCAATGCACCAAATGTTTGAAAATAAAGTATTGCCAAAACGTAGAAGAAATAGTGCATCAAAAACACAACTTTCACCTTAAACATGCTTCCTCGTTTAGATGTTTTGCATATTCAAAAATAATAAGTCCTACCTAAAAGCATACAAATTGAAAGTTTTGATGCTTGAGATTTATTGTAAATTGTGATTTGATTACTACTTTTATGTAATGAAAAAATAAAAGCAATTAACCACATAAAGAAAATAACATATAATTTAATGTGAAAACCGAATTGAAAAAAAACCACGAGTCCAAAGTAGAAAAAAATTAATTACTAACTTCCGCATTACAAGACGACGTATGCTCACAACTCTACAGTTAGTTCCTCGACACAAGACTTTATAGTTGTTCTTGTTAAAATCCTCGACACGCAGTCCCTTTTGTGCCCCTACTATTAGCGCTTTGATTTCCATAACAAACAAATCTCTACTGCAAGAGAGTTATCTCCTATAAAGATATATAAGGTACAAATCTCCTATGAAGAAATAAAAGCACAAACTCTAACACTTGAAATTTTTAGCCAACTCTCATAAAAGCTTTTGAAGAAATCTCCAATGAATTCTCTACTTAAATTATGGAGATAGTGTTGTGTTTTTATTTAGAATTGAGAGGAATCCTCTTTTAATAGTTCAAAATTTATGCCTCAAGGCTGAAAACCAAATATAAGAGAAATAAGCAGTTCTAGCACAAATAAGAAGCAAATCCGTACAGGTTGGTGGGCTTCTGTCATATATGTGCTCGAGAGCGTGCTACGCACATCCAGTTATTTTGAATCTAGCTTGCCATGCTTGAGTGTGGTCTTCAAGGACTTAAGCGTGGTCATCTCTATCTTGCCCAGTTGAGTGCGTGCAATGATTTCTAAATTATTCAATTTAGCACTTTTTGTAACACGATTAATAGTTCATACTTAAGAATGTAAGATACAAATCTTTGGACTTAAGTTTTGTCCATTATATGAATTAGCCAATACAAAAATTCTTACATAAATTATAATGGTAGTAAGGAAGTAGTTAGAGGGATAATTGCATGGGGGATTAACGGATTTGACAAGCCTCGTCATGACTTGCTTAAATGTAAAACATGGCGAACATCCAATAAATAGTGGGGTGGGTCTGTTGTATTGTGTTGCAAGCATCATAGTTATCTAAATCATAGCTGTAGTTGAAGTAGTATTGTGCGAAAATTTGCACCATAAATTTAATGTTCCAGAATTCACCATTTCTCAAATTTAGGTTACCGTTAATTCACGATTTGGATTGTTAGATTGATCACAGGGGATGAGAGATGTAAGTTGCACTAGTCGTTCCAAGCTTGACGATGCTCCAACCGTCCTTATTAATTGTGCATATTATATAAAATAACACTTTTCTGAACTCAGTAATTTAGGAAGATCCAAAGCAGCCGGCCTTGTCATGAAAAATTGCAAGTGACCAGAGTTACAAGTAACCCTTTGTAAGAAGTTCTAAACATCCAAACTAGATATTAAGATTTATTTTATTAAGTGCCATCCAGCCCATTTGATGATTGTACTTTGAAATATATAAATTTGAAGTCCAATGTTTCCTTGAAATATGAGATATAGCGAATGAGGAGAAAATATTAGTTTAATTGTATGATTAAACTAACAGCTATGACTTAGATAACAATGAGATATTCAACTAAGAGCTATGATTTAGATAACTATGTGAAAGGGAGCTTGCTACGCAGTCATGAGTGATGATCTAATCGGTTCTGATCTTGTTAACACATTAGTCTCTGCATATAATGGTAAAAACAAATTGAAGCAACATTGCTATACACCATAGCATTTGAAATGATATAACATTATAACTACAGATTAAAATCTAGAACTAAGATCTAATTATGAAAACCATGACCATTTACCACCAACAGTCCGTAGGCGGTACTCCTAGTGTTCACTTCTAGTTTAATTTACTTTCTCAGGTTGGGTTTTGTGGTGGAGGTAGATGTTGATTCGTTTTAGACCAGTTCTTTTGAAGTCCCCCTAGCTAGCTGGGGTTAAAAAAATAAAAAAGTTCTTTTCAAGTGATTGCTAGGAGTGCTCAAAAGCTTGGACCCAACGCCTGCTCTATGCCTCGTTCCAGCCTCCAGAATCGACATGCAATGCTCGGGCTGGGCGTGATTATAAAGTCTGGGCGCGATTGATATGTCGGCCAGGCTTTAGATCAACTGATAGAAAGATCAAAGCGTGACACGTCCCCGGCCACTAACAAATGTATAAAGTTTAGTGTCTGATTTGCCCAAACAAGTCCTTGAAAGCCCTAAAAACTGAAAGAAAGCCAAACCCAGGCTGGGTCAATTGACTAAATGGGCGGGCTTGGACCTGGCAGCCAGTCTTGGGCTAGGCACTAAGGCCTTTGTCGGGCTTGGGACAAAGACGGTCCTGTGTTTCTAAAGTTGGGTTGTGCCTGTGATGCCTTAGCTTGGCCCATCCAGGCCCATGAACAACCCTAGATGACCCAGTTGTTTAGTAACAGATAAAGAGGCTCATGGGGTATTTCGTCCAATTAGAAAGGTCTTTAATTGGGTATCTAACACTTTCGGTCTGGAAATTCAGACATGGTCAAATATCCAATCTCAAGGCCTGGTTTTCATAAAATAAATAAATAAATAAAACAGAGTCAGATGCTTTAATTGAAGAAAAGAAGCAGACATGGCGCTTATGTTTTATTTTTATTTTATTTTTATCTTTTATTTTCTCATTGCCTCAATGGCCAAGAAGTATGAAAGAAAGTAGGTATGGATGTAGGTCTTGATACCTGGTGGGCGCACTTGGTGGGCGCTATGAAAGTGGGTGCTTATACCACCAGGACAATTCTAAATTTCCGACATAATGCTTATGTTATATTGAGAGCGGTGGCAGACTAAGAATTTTTATTTGGGTGGGGCGGATAGTAGATTAGCATTTTATCATTTTTATCATTCCTTAAATTCTGAATAGTAGATTGGTAATTTATTTATTTTTTTAATATTTTTTTCATATTTGAGTCAATGAAAGTTGACCTATTGTAGAACCAAAGGTGTACATACTTCGTGACCGGAAGAGATGAGATTGATCAGCAGTAAAGAGACTCAAGACTTCTCAATCTCACTAGCGAAGAGAATAAACGAGATGAAGAAAGGGGTGATTTTTTTTGTTTTCTCTTTACCACCATAGAGAAGGTGGGGTGGGTGGGGTGATGGTTTTCAAGTAAGAAGGGATGGGCCAGGGCCCATTCAACTTTTTGCAAAATCCGGTTCTGACATGGGGCGACTGCCCTATGTCCTCTGAATGCAAGTCCGCCTCTGATTGAGAGTACACAAGGCATTTGTGAAGTAGAGGGAACTCTATAAAGTGAGACAGGTGAATTCGAATCGGACTTGGATTGGATCAGAGGTTCACTTTGAGCCCTTATTTACCTTGATTATGTTTAACTTGATGGCGGCTGATTTAAAGTTCATTGGCTTTTGTTGCTTTTATAGGTGCTAATCAGTTTAAAAAGTTAGAGCTGACCTACAGTGTCGAAGAAAGGATTTTGAATCAAATAGTTTGAAAACAGTAGGTAGAAGAATGAGATAATATTATGAACTGCAAGTTTAAGTTTAATGAATTTAGACTAGCGACGGCAGTGATCAAAATTTAAAACCACTTAAGTTCCGACATGTTAGAGCAACTATAAAAAAAAATAGTGTGACAACATTATTGCTTATAGTATAAATGTAGGGTGGAAAAGAGGAGTTATACTGTAACATTTTGAAGTCTCACATCGACTATAAAGAGGAAAGTGATTGGGATTATATGTAGAACTTATACTCTTATTTTGCATGAGGCTTTTGATAGGCTGAGACCCACTAAAAGTAAAGCCGTGAGACGCATGGGCTAAAACGAATAATATCATTTATGCATATTGGATGAGCATTACACATGCGAAGGTGGCAAAGGCATGTTCTTACTGCAGTTAGTGAATCTCCGTTCTTCACCTAAATTTTTTTTAAATCTCAAATTGTACTTTTTCGAAAGACTGTATTCATCATATTTTATAATTTTATTTCGGCTCCTTCTCAATCACTATTGCTTGTGCCACATATCAGAGAAGGAAGTAGCTGAGATGCTAGAATCTCAAAAGAATTCGGTCAAATACTTTGAAATTAGCTAATAGATTGTAAATTACATGGATTGCATCTTTAGTAGATTTGTGAAAAGCTAGTATTGATGAAAGTGATGGTGGGTCAGGCCAAGCATTGCCTAGTATATCGTTGTAATTCAAGTTTCGCAACTCAGTTCGGTAGTTATCATCCAGGTGAAGTTACAAGCTTATGTAGGTGTTCTCTGTGAACCTCAAAGACATCTGAGACCATCATATACTATTGATAGGAAGTTAACATTTCAATCCACGACATTTAATGGATTCACTAACTCATCGTGACAAAATTCTCGTTCCAGGAGATCACCAGCCTCAAAGCAACGCTCTGCGCTTAGAAGTATTATGCTTGAGATATTTATTTATTTTTTTTTTTGAAGAGATTTTTCTAATTAAGAGTTTAGAGATTTTTTTTAATTAAGAGTTTTCTTTTAATAGATTTTCTTTTGAAGTATTATGCTTGAGATCTAACAATCTGAATTCAAATCTTTGGGAATATTACTCCTTTTAAATTTGAATAATTATAATCCGTAACATATGAGGTTGGATTGCATAATATATCAGCAGGTAGCACCGGCTCACCTGGATTGCTAGAATATGACAACCTGCCCTTGAGCATTTGTGCTTGGAATATTGATTCAATGAAGGCTGTGAAAGATGTTCCACCTTTGAGTTGCACCCATAATTAAATGAGCATCAATTTCTCACACTGGAACTCTTTTTAGTATTCCCCAGCCATTACATGATTCCGTGTACTGCCTCTGTTTCCAAGATACATTTGCTACTGTTTTCAGATTGCTTTAAGCTGTTTGGATTTACACTTGTTAGGTGCCTTGGCAGTTTATTAGTTGTTTTCTTCTAGTTGGTTTTGTTAAAGGTTTCCTTTTCCCAGTTATGGACTGTAAAGCTAAAGGCATGCTGATCTGCTCCTCATGTTCTTGGATTTGGTTCATATGAAGTAAACAAGCATGCATGTGTATACAGCCAAATGTCTTCGGCCGACCAAGTCAAGCAACAGTTTTATGAAACCATATGCTTTAAATCAATGTTTGTACTAAAACATCACTGGAAAAAGACAGTTGGCAGGTTAACCCAGCCGGTTGACCTGCCTCTTGGACTATACCGCTAATGGGCCAGGCTGAGGCCCAGGTATAAGAGCATGGTTTCCTTGATAATTTTGGCTAGATGGGCGGGTGCTGTGACTCGTCAAGGCTTCGAGTGTACATTCTGGAAGTATTAATAGTTATCTACTCAGTACTATTTGCATATATATGCTAACAGTGATAAATCAATATGGCCATCTATTCCTGTGGTAGAGAATCTCTTTCACAGGCTGTGTACAGTTCCAAGATTCAGACTCACTTGTTGTAAGGATGGGCTTGAGGCTTCTATGTCAAATCCTGGACACCTGAAATTGCATACAAAGAGGCCCAGCAAGTTTTGCCTCTCTTTACTTGATTTGTTATGGGTGCAATTCTTTATTATTTTCCTAAACTGTGTTTATATTCAAATTGCATAGAAAATGTTGAATTTATAAAAGTAGACCAGACTGAAGGGTATAACTTTCGCTAGCCTGAGCCTGAGCCTGAATGCAATTCGAACTTGGCTTGCCTCAGCTCTGGCTTGGATCGTGATTTTGAAGCCTGATGGAATTTGGGCTGGGCTTGGATACCTACATTGGGCCTTTTAACAATTTAACATTTGCTTGAATTGTCATGCTAAACAAGTAGTTGATTGTGTAGCTTCTGCTCTATTGGTTGCTGTAATTTTTTCTCTTTTCTTTCTTTCTTTCTTTTTTTTATCTTTTTGAGGGGATAATGCTCTTGTACCTTTTTTTACTTTATCCTTGGGTTTTTCAGTCAGTCTTTTTTTGTTCTCTATGTTTAGGTGGCAATACAAGTTCAACTCTTACTGAGAAAAACATAATCACCACGGTTTGGTCTTCAAGCTCAGATTTTAAACATGGGTTTGAGCTTACCTACATGAAATTTGAGCCACACTTGAGTTGGACCCTTCATTGGGCTTGTGCTAGTAAGCGCTTGACTGGGCTCACCTTGAACTTATGACTCTGATGGATCTGCTCGATAAAGCTCAACAGTTTTAATGGGATTGGAATGCGCTCTATTGCCATTCCAAGGCCGGTTTAATTACTGCAGTTTTTTCTAGTGAAACAAGGGTTTTATCAAGGTCATGAGAAAATGAATCTAGTCTATTTCCATCCTGCCCTTCGCGCGTGGCTTTGAATAGTTCCTTTTGTCTCTCTCTCTCCTTGATATCATAAAGACATACAGCGACATCTAGCTCGCTCTTTAAAACCCTATGTGCTCTATCCACATGCTCAACCATCCCATTAGTGGCCAAGTCCCTCTCTATGGCTCTCTCCATGCACCACGTGAAGGGTGAGTAGCTTATGCAATGGTAGTCAGGGTCATGCTTCACCTGGAGCCCTCAAGTGGCTGCTTCTTGGCCCCCCATCCTTTCAAATGTCATATCTGATATAACATCTTTATAAAGGGAAACTTTGAAGTAGTTTATAGAGGATTTTATTTAAAAAATCATCTTATAGTAACTTCATATAAAAAAACCCCTAAATAGATGATTGCACCATAGTAGTCTTAGGGGTCATTTTAGGTTAAAATTTTGAAATCTGAGTCGGGCAAGGATATCCCCACTTACCCGTGTACATGAGTTGGGATATCCCTGCTCTCGATTTTTTTTTCTCTTCCTCTTCCTTCCTCTTTTACTCTTGTTTCTTCTAAAAAGTGTTAGTTTGAGTTATCTAACACGAGTGGGGATATCTCCACGCACCCATGTACATGAATAGGGATATTCCTTTTTTTTCCTTCCTCTTCTTTTCTTTTTCACTCTTTTTTTCTCTTGATTTAAATTATCTGATCCCCACTCATTCTGTCTTTTTCCTCCTCCTCTTCCTTCCTCTAACCCCAATATAGACTCCAAAGATTAAAAAACAAAAAGACTAGAGGACTATTAATCAAAAGCACCATTCCCCAAAACCCAACGTGGGGATGAGAGAAGGAGTTGGAAGCGATCTCTTCAAAGGAAATGGAGAGATCTAGAGATTTGAAGGTTGGAGAAATAAGAGAGAAGAGAAGAGAGTAAAGATAAATGATGATGATAGATTCTGGTGAATTTTAGGGGAAGGGGAAGAGGAAAATGAGATAAATAAAGAATCATGTTAGTTGATTGGTTGGCGAGGGAGGAAAGGATTTGGGTTTGGGTTTAATGGTTTTGAGTTTAATGAGTCAGTGTAATCAATTGGAATTAGGTCATTGGATTTATGTTTGAGCTTGAGTTGAAGTTGGAGGTGGAGGTAGCGGAAGAAGACTAATTGACGGAGGAGGAAAGGAAAAAAAAGAAGAATTGGCGGAGGAGGAAAGAAGAAGAAGAAAAAGAAAAGAAAAGAAAATAAGAAGAAGAAAAAAAAAAACAGTCCAGGATATCCCCGCTCATGTACATAGGTAATTGGAGATATTTCCGCATAAGTCAAATTCTAAAAAATAAAACAAAAAAAGACCGATAGGACTAATATTGTGGAATCATATCTTTATAGTCCTTTTTGTTCAAAGTAACTTTGAGAGAATTTTTTCTAGTAAAGTCCTCTAGTTTCTAAGTTTTGATTGTATAAAATGATTCAATAGAGTGATAATATAAAAGAATTTACTGAGGTTTTGTGATGTTTTTCAAATGGGTCTCTACTGTTGATTTATGTTGATCTTGATAAGAATGGTGTTTAAGTGGGGAATATATCAAGTTGAACCCGAATCAAGTAGGGTCTCATTTCTCATTAAGTCAACCATAAATTCAAACAATATTCCAATTATCTCTGCAAAATGTTCCCCACAAGTATCGTACAACCTATGATCATTGAGTTGTATTTTATGTTTTCTTATATAATGAATTGTGGTTTGGATCAATAAAAGAACTGAAGTAAAGAAATTAAAAATTTTGAATATATGGTTATCTAATCGATCAAGTAAATATATGATCGATAGATTTGAAAGCAGAGGCCATACTCGATCGATCGAGTATCTGTCTGATCAATCGGATGGCGAAGAAATCTCACCAACCTTATATGGAATTATTTCTTATTTGTGTTAGGATTTATAAGTTGAGCTCTACAAGAAGTGTTCTTTAGGGCACGAATTTGGAGTTAGAAAAAGGGTTCATCTCTCAACACAAAGACACAGATCTCATTATTCTACATGGAAATTACACATTAAAAATTATCTTTTTTTCTAGAGCTTTCATTGAACAGACTGAGCCAAAGTTTTGTCATAGAGAGTTGATTCTTCAACATCTCTTGTAGAATATTAAAGCCATTTTGTACATTTAAGGCGTAAGTTGATCAAGTAAGAAGATGGTACATATGAAGGAATATCGTTTTAGAAAGAGTTGTGTAAGAAGAACTAGAGCTTTAGGTTGAAGGCATAACTAAATAAGAGTTGTGAGTATATTTTGTAGTTATTCTATATTGCTTGATAGATCGTTGTGGAATTCGTGGTTTTTTATTCAGTTGGAGTTTTCTACGTTAAAATATCTACGTATCTTCTCTTGTGTGATTGATTGTTTACTTGCTAGTTTATTTTATTTCTTCCACTGCATATTATTTGACTTGTAACCCAAAATCTTTAAAACTCCCTCATGATACAATGTTTCATCATATCCTATCAAAGCTTGCTCTATCACTGTTTTTTTTTTAACCAAAATTTAAGAAAATTAAAACTCTATTATTTAAATTGTTTAAACTAAATTGAATCCAAAAGACCCACCTAATCCGCCCAAAACAGAACATGGAACTATCAACATTCGACCTCTCAGTGATACACAATAGTTATATAAAAAAGAAGAAAGGGATATGAAGATAGAAGGATTGGCAAAAGTCCATCTTGGTTGTGTTTGTTGCAAGGATGAGAATGAAGACGAATTTGAAGCTTAAATACGGATTGGAAGATTAAATAAGTGGAGGTCTAACTTTTTTTATATATCTTTTACATTACACCAACCAATTTGTGGGGACTCTTTTGAATTTTCCCTTCTTATAATATAGCGACATTTTTCACTAAACATTATCTATTCTAATTATACTCTGCAACTTTTTCTGTCGAACTTTACCTTATTTCTCCATTTATCCAAATAGAGACTGTTATGAATTACTGTCAATCTTATCAAGAAAAATGCACTTCCCTAAGATGATTGATAACAGGTCATTTTCATCAAAAAAACTAACCATTTACTAAATGGAAGCTGTCAGGTCAAGATTTATGTCCTGGCTCACCAATTATAGATGGGAACCCAACCAAACAACAGTTGCTGGACCCACAATTCTGTTCACGAGGATGCTATCTTTCAGTCATCTAAAAGGTCGAATAGTAGGACCCATTGAAGAAGAAAATGAAAGCTTTTTCAACTGAGAAAGCCACTTATAGGCAGTCTTATCAGTGGGTCACACCTTTCTAAGTTGCGGGTTGTTCTTTCAAAAGAATCCCTCGTTGAGTTGTGTCCCATCAAATATCGCTAGAGCCTAGAATGGAGAGCCTAGCGGAGTCTTTTCTTCTTCTTTTTTTTTTCCAATTCTTTTTATTTTTATTTTTTGCCAATGAAGCTTTGGATTGTAGCTGCTTACATTTAGGGCCCTTTTGTACAGCACCCATACCAATGGAAAACAGACAAAGATCGGAGGCCTTCCTCATTCTGTTTTGTGCAGCAATGGAATACCCCCGGAAATTCAGATGCCTCCATATTTAGCTATAGAACCCTCGCCAGGAGGGATCTAAAGTCCCAATCCTCATGATTGAATCCAGAGTTCCATGATAGTTTCCTCTTCTGTAGCATTTACCAAACACACCCATTACGATGTATGTTGGAACCAAAGGATTCTACAATAAAGGAAAAATTATTATAATTTTCTTGCCACCCATATTCTATTGTTTACTACAATACATTTTTAGTACAGGAAAGTTTAAAAAATGACTAATTTCCTCAACAGAAAGAATTTTAATTTCCTAGGAATGCAAAGAAATTTATTTTTCCATAGAGGGATAGGCATGCAAAACTTTCTCTCCTTACAGAAATAAGAAGACATGGAACATAAATTCCTCTACTTCTCTACTAGAGCCATCGAAGGGTAAAGCCTCGAGCCAGCCCAAGGTAAGCTCTTATCCTACCCTCACATATGCGGGCAGACATAGGTCAAGCTAAAGCCCTAAGAAATCTCGGAGGGCTTACAATATCGAAACCTTACCCTACCTCGAGAGCCCGGCCATGGCTGAAGGAAATTATTTTTAAACATTTTATATATGATAAATTTTCTATATCACAATGCTCGTCCTCATTTATTCAAGCTAAGGAAAGGGCAATGCAAAAGCTAAGTCTTTTTGTGCCACTTTTAAGATAATGGATGAAACATATTACATTATCCTCATATAAAATATTATTCAGGATTAAATGAAATAATCTAATTTGATAGTATTATGGCAAGAAATTAGGACATGGAAGACACTATTAAATACTTTAGTACATTAGAATTAGCTATATAGTTTAAGTAATGAGCTCTATTTTGTTTACCATCAAGTTATTAGTAAGATTGTTATAGTTGACATTGTACTAGTTGTAGTTTTTTTTTTATTAGTTCATGTACTATATATATATATTTATAAAGCATTAATATGAACTATTAGAGCTTGTTTGACAAGTCTCATTTGATTCAATTAGATTTATTTTAAATAGGCATTGAGCCTTTTTTAAATATATTATTTAGTATTTGTAGTTTAAATAGACATTAGAGCACTTCAAAATTAGTATTAACACTAACTTGTAATTTTTTGAAACATCACCATTGGATTTTATGACAAAACAATTAAATTTTCATGAATGAAGAAGATGATTTTATGCATCTAAACATGGATCAGAGTAAAAAAAAACTAGTAAAAAAAAAAACTTTAACCACATAAATGGGGTCCACTTGAATAAACAATAATCATGAAAGTAAAGTGATAGAAAGAATTCAATGGCCAATAGCTAAAGCTCAACTCCACTAAATGATAATGTGGATTAGCCATCTATTTAAACTCAAATGTCAGTGGTTTACTTTAATAGTAAAAACCAGTTTAATCAATGACAACTTCAATTCCTTTGCATTGAAGAAGATACAAGCTTTGGTAAATGTAGAGTCAAAGAGAAATCACAATATTGTGGTCCAGGGGGATATCCATTAAGAGATTTTACCTAGTATTTGGTTATTAGTGTTTGTTAAAAATTAAGTCCCTTTCATTGATTGCTAACTAGAGGATTCTTTATAATTTTTTTTGTTAAAAATTTTCATATATAATATTATATATTAATTTTTTATACATTAAATAGATAAAGAACCAGGCAAGGCCCCGCGGCCTTTTGAAGGCCAAGTTGAGGCGGGGCCCCTTGTCAAAGGGCCGGATTGAGGCCTATCCTCTGCTTGTAGCAACAAGTCCTTTTAGTCACTTTCAAAAAAAGAGATGACACAACAAGAAAAGCAATAAGATTAGTGGAGGTTACTGGAAAATGAGGTTGGTGGAGGTAGTCAGTCGGCCAATGTAAAAAAGTTTCAGGAAGTCATAAATGTTGTATGGTATGTGATTAGTAGAGGTTACTGGAAAATGAGATTGGTGGGGGTACTCAGTCGGCCAATGTAAAACAATTTCAGGAAGTCATGAATGTTGTATGGTGTCTTTGTTGAGATACGGACTTTGACTATATATTGCTGAAGGTTTTCATTGAAATCGTGATATTCATGACTTATCATTTAGGACTATTCTTTGAAAAAGTTTTTTTTATAGCTTCAAGGAAAGAAAATAAATATATATTTGTTTGATTATAGAATATTTTATTAATGATATTAAACTCTTTGTAACATAAACTTTTAAGTCACAAGTACCCATCTAAGATTATACCAAACATGCTAAGTTTGGAGTGTTCGTTTGGGAGATGGGTGATAAAATTTTGAAGGTGGAGATGAAACTATCTTTTACTGTGGCATGGGGTATTTGGAACGGAAGGAATCTTTTTATCCATAATGGAAAGCTTACAGAGCTAAAAATAGTTGCCAATTGAGCAATTACATTACTGTAAGACTATAGAAAAAATTCTTAAAAAAAAAAGAAGAAAAGACTAC
The DNA here is from genome assembly GCA_037013555.1 of Sextonia rubra. Classification (NCBI taxonomy): domain Eukaryota; kingdom Viridiplantae; phylum Streptophyta; class Magnoliopsida; order Laurales; family Lauraceae; genus Sextonia; species Sextonia rubra. The sequence continues at coordinate 13,771,970 of JASUAD010000001.1, read as the reverse complement.
AGAAAAGTTTAGATGTCAAAAAAAAGTCTACTAAAAGAAAAAGTTCTATTGGGCAAGCGACCCCCCCCCCCCCCCCTCGGGTGTATGCAAGCTTAACGTTGATGGAGCCTTATTTGAAGAGGTTCAAAAGGCGAGAGTCAGAGCAATTCTTCATAATGAGAACGAGAAAGTTATTATGGCTATGAGCAAAGCAAAACGATGGGTGGCGGAGGCTAACATTGGGGCGGTGGCGGAGGCTAACATTGAGGCAGTAGCGGCGTTGCATGGAGTCTAAATAATCCATAATATATGAGTAAGTGATATTATCCTTGAAGGTGACTTCTTAACGATGGTAAATTCCTTCAACTCTTTTGCTCCTAACTTATCAAGATAAGGCCACTTGTTTCATGGGATCAAAGATCTTTTGAGATATTTCAATAGTTATGAAGTTGCTTATGTAGGAAGAGATTGTAATGTAGTAGTTCACAAGTTAGTTAGGCATCCTAAGTCCGTTGAAGATATGGTGGTTTGGTGGCATTCATTGCTTGACCTCATTATGTAAATGTGGACTCTATGTGCCATTCTTTTTAATATTTTTATTGAAGTCTTTTCATAAAAAAATGCTAATTTTGAGATTTTATGTTTAGAAAGAATACTACTACTAAATAAATTTAGATGTAAACACAATTATATGCACATAGTGTTACTTATGTTTTTTTGGTCTTATCTTTTCAAAGAAAATCCTATTATACTTTATTTACATTTTGGCAATCTTCAATTTTCTAGTGTCATTTTACTTTTATGATTTTTAGTTTTTTTAATATTTAAGTTATATTGGAACAAATGATATTAATTGGAAGGATGCCATAGGTTGTTGTAAATGAAGAGTAAAAAAATATTAAGTATGTGTAATTGAATTACACTGAATTCTAAGACTTACATATTTAAAAGTGGTTAAAATTGAATAAACAAATGTTAACATTCAAGAAAGATCTTGCTTCTAATCAAAATGGAGAGGATTTTACGGAAAAAAATGCCATAGATGTTCGTTACACACGATCAACCCTTTATTGAGTACGTGCACTAATTAGGTCGCTTGGGCTTAATTTTGTGCAAACATATATATGTGTGTGTGTGTGTGTGTGTGTGTGTGTGTGTGTGTAGGGTTGAGTGGCGCCAATTGCCATATACCAAAAAAAAAAAAAAATCGAGCTTCTACAAGGAAGAAATTGTCACGCCCCAAATCTGAGAATTGAGAAATTATAGTAGATCCAGAGGGGCGACACACAAAACTTGTAGCAATTCGTGCCATGTCAAGACATGTACAAACTACCATAAAGATAATTCTACAGGCACCTATGAGGAAGATCCGTAAACACATAACAGTCGTTCTATATAATTAAGTGAAAACCTAGAGAATTCACTTGTAATTATCATAGGCACTATTAAACCATATTCATTGATTGATATAAACCATGGTCTATTAATTAAACTATCCACATGCACATATAAAACTAAGATACATGAGACATATCCAAATACCAAAACATATGTCCATTAATCAATGACTCCAAAAACAACATAATAAAGATAACATGATTTATCTGCAAGTTCAAGCATAGCTACTCCTAAGTAACCCAAAATGAAATCCTTTGACACACTATTACGTAGGATGATTAGTAGAAGACTTTATCCCCATTCCACTCGTCTACACTCTAAGATAGTGTTGTGTTTCCTTCTACGGTCGCGTTGATTGCCGTACCAGCATTAGGTTCTGTACCTATAACACCAAAGGTAACACTGTTAACACTATAGTTAAGCAATATATGAGTACATAAGACAATCATAATGTATTAATTCAATTAAAAACATATTGATTAAAAGAGAATAATAATGGAAACTAAGTATGTTGTATATGTGAATAAGCATGAGTAACGAATCATAAATGGAAATATAAAAATATACTAGTTGGCATCTACATGGCTATCTCTTTTTTAGAAAGAGAGCATATCGTACAATAGAAAATCATTAGCAGTCGGGCCAAGACCATTTAACTACCTAAGAGCACCGACTAACTCTTCATACGACTACTGCAGCAGGTAGCATATCAAATACCCTCATTCGGTTATGTTGAATCTCCTATGGGTACAGCTAAGTGGTGTCAACTCAATGTATCAAGACCGATTGAGATTTATAACTTTCATACGTAGCGATTGACTCATTCTTATACAAAAGTATATATAAATCTTGAGATCGTATTCAATCATAAAAATCAGAAACAGAATAACTAATAATCAAATAATATATAATTAAATAACCTAATAGAAATCGAATCCTCTCAACCTTAGTTATTTCTATTTTGGCTCACAGGTTCACATTCAGTAGAAGTTCTATTTCCGATATTGCCTCAAGATTCACTAAGAAGAATGGATACATGATTAGATCATGTTAAAAGCAAGGTTTACTAAACAATATGAATGCATTTAAATTAAGATATTAACAAGGATATTTACTAGCCAACCCTAGTTACGATAATTCGTATTTCCGTAGTCATTCAATTCAGTGTATTCATAAAACGTTCAGTGTCAATATGTTACTAAATCTTGATATTACATTGTGTAAGCAGTGGACACCTCTTCTTATGCCAGCACTTTTGACATGACGTCGAAAACTATCTAAATAATCAAGAAGGGATAAGTGACATTCTACACTCTTCTTCCTTAGTATTCAATTACCGTTGGGCTAATTTGGTAGAGGCAAAGATACCACTTCTAAGGCCCTGTATGGTCTTTAAAAGTCCCTAATTTTTCTAAGTTTTCTGTGTTTCTATAGCTTAGCCGTGGATAAGCTACGGCTTAGTGATGGTTCACAAAATTTTCCCCAAATTATGGCTTAGCCGTGATTTAGCATACGGCTGGGCTACGGCTTAACCGTGATGCATTTCACGGCTTAGTTGTGGGGTCAGTCATCGAAGAAATGTCAAATTTTTGGTCTCTGGATTTCTAGCCGTAATACAACTTATGGCTTAGCCGTAAGCTTCAAAATTGCTGAAGTTGTTTCAGTGCAACAGTTCAATTCAGAATAGAGCTTCTTTAATATGATTCCATTATGGTTTTCTCAACTCCAAACTATCATCCCACATTTTCAAAGCCCACATTGCATCAATAATTCATAAACAAATTCATCATCACTCAAACCATCATCTGTTCTTAAATTAAAAGGGTAAAAGTGCTATAGATTAGCATTTAGGGAGAATTCTTCAAGAATCAACATAAATAAACATACACGCAGTAATATACACTCTTATACTTTCCTTATCTCAGTGCTTTACCCAATCGAGCTTTTTCCTTGGGTTAATGATAGAGAAAGTCTCAATAGAAGATAATCCTACTACATACAATAAAGGAAATAGATGTAGGATGAATGCATGTTGCTAAATGGAGCCCCCTTGACTCTAATGAACTCAAGAAATGAAGTAATGATGGGGCTCTTACCTTAAAGAGCTATAGGGAAGATGATGAGATGAGATTGTGAGTTTCCAAGGGAGAAGATAAACAAGGAAGCAGGGAGGAAGAATAAGGAAACTGCAGCCCTTGCATGCACAGCTCCAGACTTAAGCTCTCAGTTGCTAGGAGAGGAGAAGTAGAGAATAAGATGGAGGCTCCAGCAAAGGTGTAGAGGAGATGCAGAGAAGGAGTAGTCAAGTTGGTTTTTAAATCCAGGTTTTCTGGAATTTACAAGCAGGTCCACTTGGTTTTATGGATTTTACAATTTAGGGCTTTTGGATTTGAATTAGGCTAAGATGGTTCCGAATTGAGCTGGGCCAAGCATGTAAATTGACTTATAAGATAAAACACACATTATGCAATTAATATGGTGTGAAGATGATGCAAATCATGTAACTCTAAATTACAAGAAGTCTCTTAATTACCTAAGTAAGGTTCAAACGTAATGCAACTACATATCCATGACCCAAATACAAGAGGTTTGAGTTGAATTAGTCTAATTAAAGATTAATTAGAGTGAAATAAGCTTAATTATAGTAAATTATGATTAGTTCAGGTTTGGACCTTACAAAAATGAAGAAGAAGAGATGAGAAAGGGAGAAAACAAGAGGGAAAAGAAGAAAAGAAGAAAGGAGAAAGGAAGAAAAGAGAGAGAGGAAAAAAGAAATGAATAAAGGAAGAAGAAAGAGAGTGAGAAAGAGAGATCTAGAGAGAGCGAGAGGAACAAAGAAAGAAGAAGAGATGAGAAAGGAAGAAGAAGAGAGAGAGAGAAAGGAGAAAGAACTCTATTTTTTTGTATGTGTTGTGTCACTTGAGAAGCACATACAAAAAAAGGAGAAAAAATCTAGTTCTTCTTCTTCCTTTCTCTTCTCTTGTTTTTCCTCTCTTCTTCTTTCTCTCTCATCTCTTCATCTTCCTTTCTACCTCTCTTCTTTTCCCTCTCTCTATTCTTCTTCCTTTCTCCTCTTTTCTTCTTCCTTTCTTCCTCTCTCTCTTATTCTTCCTTTCTCGTCTCTTCTTATTCATATCTCTTTTCTTCTTCCTTCCTCCTCTCTCTTATGCTTCCTTTCTCGTCTCTTCTTATTCATATCTCTTTTCTTCTTCCTTTCTCCACTCTTCTTCTTCCTTTCACCTCTTTTCTTCTTCCTTTATTCCTTTCTCTCTTCTTCTTCCTTTCTCTTCTCTTCTTCTTCCTCTCTCACTTCTTCTTCTTTTCTTCCCTGTAGAAACTCTTTTTTTTTTCTAGTATGTGGGACTAAGTGACATAGCTCAACATACAATTTATTTTTTTGCACAAAAGCAGGCCTAGGGGACCCCATTAGTGCACGTACTCAATAAAGGCCTGATCATGTATAACGAACTTCTATGGGATTTTTTTTCTATAAAATCCTCTAAAATGAATAAAAAGAGATGGAAAATATCACTACACTATATCAAATCATAGAAAAACTAAGCAAGTCTCACCTAAAAGTAAATAAGGCACATATATGGTTGTTGGCATGAGAATTTGTGTTTGGGTGATAATCAACAATTCGAAATGTTGTCCCATTTTTTGGATTCCAAATGCCCAAGCATCCCTAAGTAAGGGTGCTCATGGCCAAGTTGGGCCGGGTTGAGCAATGCCCGGGCCCAGCCTGGATTAAAATCCTTAAGCCCAAGCCCGGCTCGGGCCATAAGTGGCTCGCCCCAACCCACAGCCCATATAAAATCTATTAAGCACAAGCCTAGCCCATACATATATATATATATCTGGCCTACCCCTATCAAGCATGATTATTAAGCACCTTTAAGTTGGTCTCTAGTAGGGCCAACAAGCTATCATATACCAATTCCTATTTATATACACGGTCACATCCAAATGAATCCATCTAAAATTCAAAAAGAAAAATATTTAATAAAAGTGATTGCAATTTTTATATAAAGCTATCTTTTTGAATTAATGTTGCCTCTTTTTTAATAAAAACACATAACTCATTAACAAAAAAAGTTTGTATTGATACAACCAAGAGATCTTTGTTTAGTATAAACCAATTAAAATAAACATTGTCTACCTTTTAAATAGTGTGCTTTGGTAAATAATTTTTTAAATTTTTTCCGTGGAAGATTTACATGGAACATAAGAAACGTAAGAAAAAGAAATTGCAACTTAATCCAATTACTTTGACTGGGCCGAGTTTCGAGCTTACTACCACTTAGCCCAAGCCCAACCCATATAACAAACGAGCTCAAAAATTTTAATTTAAGTTCGGTCCAATGACTTATACCTAAGGCCCAAGCTTGGGCAAAAGTGGGCCCGAGTCAACCCAACCCATTAGCATCCCTATCACTAAGCATTTTAAAAGTTGAATATGTGATAGTTAATAGAATTTTGTAAGCCAAAGAAGTATACTCAAAATGCTGAATTTTTAAAACTAAGAAAACAAATAAGGATATCCAAATGCTAGATGATATTTACTTGGACACGTGAATTTCCATCCCCAAGATGTCTCCACCAACTTTTTCATATACATACCTAGAGAACAAGCCTGAATACCCTAGTTAAAAAAAGTCACTCTGGAACAGTAGTCCAATAAAAAAAAAACAGCCGCCTCCTCTACTCTTTGAACAATAGCAATTCGTGGGAATGAGAAAAGATGACTGGTACCTAGTACCCACTCACCAGTGCTTTGTACACTGTAGTAGAACCCGGTAGCTTCCAATCAGGAGAGAAACTCGGATAAGAATCTGGACGATGTCACGTGTGCGCAGGAACAGCAGCAACCACATTTAATGGCTTTCGACTCGTGATCAGGGTGCTATCGATACCATACGTACTGCTGACTGCTGTATGCTACTTTTGGGAGTACACTTCGCGATGAAGCTCCCGCCGTATAAAAGTCTTGAATAATCAGACGTGTAAAACTAACCTCGTTTGATCTTGCCCTGTTAGACTTGTAATTTTCTTTTCATCTTGTATTGTACTTTTTCTCAGACCCACCATTTTCAATTAATTTTCCTCTTTCATCACTCTTACTTACAAAAAGGAAGAATGATTTCATAGGAGTGCATCTCCTACCTTATTTTTATTTTGTTCTTCTAAAAGAAAAAGTTATTTGATGCTCTTTTTTAAAATTCATCTTATCTTCATTTTCAACAAATTATGGTATGAACTTTCTATATTTAATTTCCATGAATTTTAATGCAAATTAACAAGCCATTAGGGTTGCCCTATTCAAAAAAAAAAAAAAAAAAATTCAAACCCATGATGGTTACAAATAAGTTTCCTTTTTTATACGCCCATCAAGGAAGCTAAGAACCAGGAGAGATCTTACACATGTGTAAAGGTAGCCCACTTATATAAAAAAGAAACTTGCATACGTGATAAGAAAGTTCACATAAGTGGAAAAGCAGCTTGCACGTGCTAGAAGAAATTCCACACAAGTGGGAAGACAGCTCACACAAGCCAAAGCAAAACCTACACACACAAGGAAAAATGAGATTATACCCATGATTCAAACCTTGAATAGACAGGTGAGAAGTACTACTTCTTAATACTTGGGCCACCAGCCGTATAAGTTGGTTTTGAGACTACATCATGTGGTATTCGGATTTGGTACTAATGTTTAGGGATGGAATCTGATTCGGATCTGTTGGGAAAAAAAATGAAATATCTAATTTTGATTATGGATGCAGTTCAAGAAATAGAATCCAGATTTGGTCTTGATTCCAACCCAGGATTTAAATGGGGCTTAAAACTTATCTTGCATATGCTTTAACAATGTGTATTTGTCCAGGTCCTCGGCCTAGCTAGAACATGTGTGAATCTTAAATTAGATTGGATTTCTCTTCAGATTCTGACTAATATGATCTGAGTTTAGATCCCATTTTTCCATAGGAGTCAAGATTAAATTTCAAATTCTTTTTTTTTTTTCAAGTTGGCGGCCCAAATTATAGGATAACTCTTTTGCAACCGTGATCAAAACGGCACTACTTGGGAGTGCTGATTTTCATGAATTTGCTTTATTGATAGGGATATTTTTTTCCCCTTACATCACATTCCTATGTAGGCGCAGAACTAGGTAGCGGCAAAGGGGGCCTAGAAATTGTAAATGGCCCTTTGAATTCTTCTAAAACCCTATATTTGATACAATTTTTTTAGGTTTCTTCATATATGGCCCCTCTAAATTTTCTTTTTTACTTAGTGGCCCCCCAAGAAAAATTTTTTGGTTCCGCCCTTGTATGTAGGGCCTGTTTCTTTAACAAAATTTATAAATTTCATAAGAATTTACAAATTTCCAAATACTCTCCTCTGTGTGGAATTGTCAAATCCCCCTCTCCACTAGAGAATTTTGAAATCCAAGGGGATTGAAAATTTGAGAATGCCAGAGATTATTTGTGACTTTTCATGTGGTTAGAATTTAGCATTCTAATAAAGGAACAATATATTCAAAGGGTCCAGAATTAGCACCTTGGCAGAGAATTTTGCGAGGCCTGTAGAGCATGCCATGTTACTATCATCCCTTAATGTTCTAGCCATTCTGTGGATGTCAAAATAATGCGCGACTTTTGAAAGGGAAACCAAAATTATAAAGGAGCACAGAAACATAAATTTATTGAGATATTGAGGTGATGGAAGCATACAAATATGCCACATCATACATGCACTACAGTGTATGGAAAGATATTTCAACATGACTCCGTCTAAGGCGAAATCATATTATTGGATAATCCGTTTCATTAGGAGAAATAATGGTGTCAAATCATTTGAATTATATCGGGGTCCAACTCATGCGGTGAGCAGCTTGTCCAGAGATAGGGCCATGGTGAGAAGGAAGTCTTTATCAAGGAAAGGCCAACTGTAGTTTAAATTCAAGGATTCCTATGATTTGTGACAAAGTAAGAATATTGACAGGACTGTATATTAGAAATTGAATCATCCCTTCTTAAATGTCCTCTATCGAAGATTATGAGTTTGCTTGCCATAATCAATCCATCTAGACAGATCATGATTCTAAATCTTCGTTGGCATAGATGGAGTGAGCAGTAAAATTCAAGACTTGTAGCATATGTCAAAAGCAATAATTATTTGTGCACATACTAAAATGTACATAAATGTATTTATCTTATGAGGTGGGGAATAAAAAGAAGAACACAATTGTTATTATGTAGTGTTAAATAAGTTATTATGCATTTTTTGTGTATTTTAGTATGTGGATGTATCACAACTGATTCAAAAGATGCTTGTCAATTGAATTAATCATCCATCAAAGACATATTTAAGATTTATTGGACACTGCTGACCATACAATCAAAAGCTTTAAGATAAAAATAAAAAATGAGTAAATTGAATCCGAGTATTGAATCATCTGTTAGAGTTAAAAAAAAGTTATCTTATCTGCCTTTAGACTTTTTCACAAAATAGCCAATATTTGCATGAGAAAGAATCACTTTTGTACAATTTTTCAGTACCCCAACTAGGGTGGCTAGGATCCATGAGTAACCCCTTCAAGTGAAAAGATGAACCTGCTTACACAGAGAGATAATGCCTGCTCAAGCGAAAAGAAAAATCTTCTAACACATGAAGAGAATCCCACATAATTGGATGAGAAATGAGATATCCAACCAACTGGGCTATCTTTATGCTCATCTCTTTTATCTAATTTAATGGGCTATAATTAGTGATATGGTTGTTGGTCTTGTTTGCTAAGGTTTTTTTCTAGCATATGGTCGGACACAAATGAAGGCAAGGAAAGAAGAAGAACTTAAAAGGGAGTTCTCACTTCCTTGTTTTTTCTTTATAAAATGAACATCAGTCTCCCACAACCTATTTACAAGCGATGGACATAATAGTGCATATGTCATACGAATAACATAAATTTTATGCATTAATTGATACAACAAAGACCAAGACAGGCCGACGGGGGTCCTCAAGGTTGCCGGCATTTCAATATATGGACGCATATTACTCTCAAGCCTTTAAGAAAAAGAAAAGGAAAACTATAATATTGCACGCTTTGGCTGGCCTAGGTGGGCTGAGACATACAGTAAAGGGGAGTAAAATTTCCTCCACGTGCTGTTTTGGAAACGCAACAAAAATATTGCAGCAGTCTCACTCAATTATCTCTTCCACCTTTCATAGACGCTCTAGGTGCTCTTCTCATTACATGGCAATATCGATAACATCACCGGAAACTTCAGATGCACTTAAACGTTTCCTAACCCAGAGGATATTCGTACATTTGGTTATTGATGTTTCTAAATTTTTTACTAGAAGCGGTAGAATGAGATTCAGAAGATGCTTATACATGGATAAAAAAATTTTCTTTGGTTGACACTCATGAGTCATGTCTATACCTGTTGGGAACACCCAATTCAAATGGGTCAACATTTCCTACTTGTCCGCCTACAGCGTTTAGGGAAAACTGAAAGAATAGGATAATATAAGTGATGTTCCTTTTAATGGTGGCAAATCTCCATGTTATTTTTGCAGCATCGCACTATTTCACAATGGTTTGATGATCCAAGACTCATGTAATATGTCATGGCCCACCACGGATGGACATGTTGGTTTTGCCATCATCTTGTTAGTGTCAATAATTTTTTTTTGAAAAAAAAATCTGGAGAAGAGGTGCATAATATATCCCTGCGGCTTGAATTTGATTACGTCAGATTGGATGTTCAAGATGATGGCTTCACCTTATCCTATGCACCTTCCCACGATAGAAAGGATGAATTGACAGGGTCCTATTTCTTTACTTGAGGGTGCTAGAATAGACTAATTAATTGACCATATTTTATAACTAAACGTTCATCATTAATTATCCAAGTTACAACATTTGAGGCGGGTTTTTAGTTTTTTGACATTTTAAACCTAATTAGGAACTTAACTTGAGTTTGGCATTTGTGGCTTGGAATTCAAGATTTCTTAAATAAGAAAAAAAATATATATATATATTTGGGAGCTCCTCACCTGCTCTCAAGTTTAAGATAAGCTCATGCGCTCATGCCTATGGGGCCTACATGGAGACCCACATGAGGATGGGGATAGGGAGATTTGAAGGTCTTCTTGAGAGCCCCTTCTCTACAAAAAAATCAGCACCATCCATGATCTCTATCATCTCCATCTGGGCCCACAACTTGCAACGGTGTACAGTCCGTTAATCTAGATTTACTGGACTGTTGGATCAACCATACACCAATCCAAATGGATGTTGACCATTAAATTTTTAAGGCCCAAATGGAGATGATAGAAACCACAGTTGCTACTGATTTTTTGAAGAGAGGAGGATCTCAGAGAGTCTTTCAATTCACCCCCCCCCCCCCCCCCCCCCCCCTCCCCCTTTTTTCCTCATGTGGGTCTCTAAATCCCACATGTATAAGCCACACAGTTGAGCTTACCTTACTTTAAGCTCGAGCTTAGGATAGGGGCTCCTATATATATGTGTGATTATCAGAGGGTTCTTGTGTATTGCAAGATTTGGATTGGATAATTAATGAGTCACACCTAAAACTTCTCACAAAACTAGTTCTCATAAGATTATTTTATATATATGTTGTTAATGAAGCGGATGAGGACTATATATGGTTGTGTAGAACCACCTAAAGGATGATACCTTGAAAGTTTCCATGTATTAGAAGATTCCAATCCCTCTAGTCGTGTGATGATATTTCTCAGAACTAAAACAGGGGAACGCATCTGTTGGAAGAATTATATGTACTAAACATCCAAATGCAGCAACAAAACAAGGCGTATAGCGCAATACTGTTTGTACCAAGAATGAAGAAAAATTAGAGGCGCTGTCCCTGTGATAGTCTGTCAAACAAATTCATTCATGCACGTCATTAATTAATTACATGACCGGTCGTAAAAATAATATATCATCGTTGGACTCTCAATATCAAAGTTATATATTTTCAATAAAAAAAAAATCTCGAGATCAAAGTTTAGCCCTCACCCCTCGTAATAACGTAATAATGAAAAGATGGGCTTCAACCAATGGCCAAGATCATCTAACCATGAGCTCAACATGTGGTGATGTGCGAAGGGATCGGGAACCTATATTCCTCGTATCTATACATAAAAGGTCACTTGGGTTGATAAGCACAACCAAGTTGCAAATTGCAATCCCGAGAAAGTAGGTGAAGAATCCATGTATCATATCTGGATAAGTGGATTAGCACAGAAGGATTAAGGAGGGAAAAATATATCGAAGCTATCTTCTACATACTTGGAGACAAGTAGACACGAGAATGCTAGATTAGGTAATTCCGCATTGGACATGTGGTCTACTTCACCGCATGCCCATGCATGTGTCCTACCTCTCGAGTTCAAAGCAATTAAAGACTCTTTTTCTATTTGGTATTTGAAAATTATATTAAACTTAAAAACTAATAGTTACTTCCTACTTAAGATTACTAATAACAGAGATAGTCTCAATTAACTTACGAGTTCCATGATGAGAAGGAAACTATAAGAGAAATCTATAAATATATAGGTCGATGGTAACTTGCTTCACTTCAAGAGATTACTGCTTGGCTCTCTTATCACTAACATGTATTAAGGTGAAGTAGAAGTGAGTTGTAAACCCCGCACACAAATATCTTGTTCTTCTCTATACGATCAACACAGGATAGAGCCAAGTATGCGTGTAGTTTATGTATAGTGTTATTCAGATCTAATTCGTTAAAATTAATACTGTGATTATGGTAAATCTAACAAGTAGTACTTGTATTTTCAATGTAAACCGAGAATCAAAGCAGGTAAAATTTCCTTGAATTAGAACTAACTGGATTTGGGCCTTGAATTTGGCAGGTGAGAGCTCATTTACCTATGAATTTTCTTTCCGCCACTTGAGACTGGACCTGTTGAACCCTGGCTTCAAATTACAAGTAAACTGCAATCTGCCAGATATTGTTTTGTGGGTCTTAGATCTGCCTAGGGGCTACAAGTGAGGTGGTTGAGGCCAATAGTCGGTATAAATGCATATTTTTCGTGGCTATGTTCGAAGCTCAGTAACTGCAAACAGAATTGATATTGTAAGTTCCATAATGAATTGAACAATACATGAATTATGCATGTATGGCATAAATGTGCATTATTGGTCATAATATACATAGTAATTCATGGTGAAAAAAGCTTGACTAAAGAAAATTAAAGATGCGAGGGGTGAAGGATATGAGGTAGGGGATGAAAGATATAGTGCGGACGTATAGAAGGGACCTTCACTTTCCTAGGTATAGAATTACTTGGCAATAGCAAGTATTCATTTTTTGTCTTCGCTGATTCATTTATATTAAGATGAACGCTATTTGATGGCCATTTTTTTATACTTATCTTTCATGCTTACATTTTAACCACTTAAAGAAATATAATCCTAATGTTAAATTACATAAACAAAGAGGCCATATATAGCTATTTTGTGAAACAAGATTTTACCCAAATTTAAGAAAAATATCTCAAAAAATGAAGTTTAGAGAAAAGAAAACTGTATTTACTATGCTCAATTTAATTAAAAAAAGTTTTACAGTAGTAGTAAATACTTTTCACAGAGTAAATTTCATGGCACACTCCTCATGTGTACGATTATATTAAATCAATTAAATTTATGAAATTATATGTAAAGTTAATATAAAATATTCACCAGAAACTTCACAACACATCCATACGAATACATACACATAAATATTCAGAGCTTTTGGTGCTGAAATTCTCAATAAAATAAAATAAAATAAAATAATCAAATCTATTCATAACTTGGCATTCCTATTTTTATTGCCTCATTTCTACCTATATATTTTTAATTCTCAATCCTAATCATGCCTAATTTACCTCTTGTACTTTTCCATATTTTGAATTAGTAAGTATGCTTTAGACCTTTGTCTGGCTGAATATGTCAGTAGAATACCATACAAACCGAAACTGGAGTCGGATAATCTATAGCAGCTATTACATGGGAATTATTTGACACATGCTTAAAACTCCATCTTGAGACCCACCTTAGATAATCCAGATTATTCAAGATAAATTCCCTCCTCTCCACTCTTATGTCCTAACATTTCACTTCAAGAAGAATGGACCCTACCATCCAATTGAGCACCATGATGGTAAAAAATCATTGTGGATAATGAACCTCTAACGAGAATTTTATAGAGGTGCAGAAGAACCTTGACTTTCCTAACATTTAACTTGGCATGGGTGATAAGTAGGTGTATTCATTTCCCATGTCCTATTGATTCACTTTCTATTTACATGGAGATTATTTGATGATTGCTTTTTAATATTCGCATTTGTTGGTTCATTTTAACTACTTTTATAGATATCAGTCTTCAAATTCATAGAAATTTAATTACATTAAACAAAAATGCGGTTAATAAAGGAGCTAATTTTAGAATTTTGAAAGCATGGAACAATATAAATACGTCACACCATATTCTTCAAACTTTTATGTGACATAAAGCAAGTAAAGTGCCCCCTAAAAATATAGTCCAATCTAAAAATTTAACTCCAATCATTCAAATTACCCATCTCAGTGAAAAATACCCAGTCATCCAAAAATTTGCTCTGTCCCCTGCCCAAATTCCTTCCACAACAGGAGGCCTAGCCCCCACCCACCTGCTCTCTCAGTCTCTCCCTCTCTCCCTCTCTCTCGCTCTGTCACACACGCGCCAAAGAGGCTTCTCAGCGCCCCCAGCTGGTCTGGGTTACACACTATTCATGAAACACCGTCTTTTACTTAACATGTGCTCAGATTTCTTGTTCTTTCTTCTTTACTGTAGAGTGGCAGAAGTTGCATATCACTTCATTCCTTTCAAACACTGTAATTAGCTTCTCAACTACTCTAAACCTTTTAATCACTTAGTTTATGTGGCATTAGTTACTGTTAACTGTCCTCTTCTTTTCTTGTACCTTGAATCCCATGTGTCATGTCTGCATACATGGAATCTTTTCCGAGTGTCACGCTTGCATGGAGCCAGGTGTCAAGTGAATGTAGGAAAGCTGTAAGGTTCGTCTTTTCAAAGAAAGTTTGTCTTTTGGGATTTAAGCATGCAACGTATGTCACTTTTTTGGTTTTAATGGTTGATACTAATATACAAAAATAAGCCACTTACCCTCGTGAAAAAAAGTTGTTGATTTTTACAGACCCTACCTAAATTCAAATCCTACCAGCAACCTTTTCTCGCTAAGATCTTCCTCCATTACCAGAGGGCTCCCCAACCTCACTCGAGGTGCCTCCCTTCACCTGAGGGTTCACTCACCAAAGAGCTAAGGGTTTCAACCCCTCTAAAGTTGAGATACCAAAAGAAAAAGAAAAAAGAAAACTTTCCATCTATACATTATAAAGTGATAATAAATAATAAATCTCTTAGCAAAAAAAAAAAGTAAAATCAAATAATTCAAACATAAAAAACAAAACATCATCAAGATAAATACATAGATCACAAAACAAATATGTGAATGTTTTCTTGTGCTTGGCAAAGTGGTAGGGTAGAACACCCTTCATTACTAATAGGCCATGAACCCTAGGGTTTTAACTAGTAATATGTGTTTTTTTTTAATCTCAACATTCGGGGGGCTAGGCCCCTAACCCTCTAGTGAGGGAGCCCTTGGGTGAGGGAAGGTACCTCGGGAGATGTTAGAGAATCCTCTTATGAGAAAAGAGAACCTCGGGTGAGGTAACAAATCTATAATATGTTATTCTTTAGCTTGAAGATGTCTCTTGTTGCCACTAGGACATCGCATAAAAATAATGAATAAATAAATTCTCATATTTAGCTAATTTAATTCCACCCTTTTAGGTGTTGATTCTTTGAAATAAGGTTTGGGTTTGCTCCCCACATTGCGTGTTCAATAATAAAAAGGGAGGGTGTTGTTGGGTTGTGGGGGGGGGGGGGGGGGGGGGGGGGGGGGGGTGGACTAGATTGTAAGAACAAAACTAATCAGACTTGACCTGACTTGGTTGAGTGGACAACTAAATAGGTTGTTCCCAAGTGCAAGTGGCGTGAGATTCATCAGAAACTCGGTCAAACTCAGTTGGGTTACTTGACTTAGACTGTGTTAAAAGTATGTTAGCATTTTTTTGTAATTGACTAATTTATGTGTTAGACAAATCTGGAGTCCATTAATCTATATGTCGTATTCTTAAATATGGGCTATTCATCGCATCGTAAAAAGTTCTAAAACAAAGAAAATCAAAACTATTGCATGCGCTCAAAAGGGCTAGACAGAAACGACCACGCTCAAACTTATAAAGACTTTACTCAAGCCTGGCAGGAAAATTGTAAATAACTGGATATACGTTATCCGAGCTCGAGCAAACAAGAGGCAGAAGCCCAGTGAACTGCATAGATTTTTTTTCCTAATTGTGCCAGAATTGCCTATTTTACTTGGATTTGGTTTCCAACTCTAAGACATGAATTTTGCACTATATTAAGGTGTTCTCTCTCAACCCTAAATAGAACACAATATATAGAACTCTCCAAGTTTTGAATTGAGATTTCCATTAGAAAGATTTTATAGAGCTTCCATGAGAGATTGGATTAAAAGTTTCAAGTTTTAAAGTTAATGCTTTTATTTTTTTCATAAGAGATTTGTAACTTCTACTTTCTTGTAGAAAATAGTTCTTTAAGTGTAGAGATCGTTCGTTGTAGAGATAAAGGCACAATAGTAAGGCATCGAGGAACTATGTGCTGTAGAAATTTATCAAGAATAACTACAATGCCTTGTGTCGAACGACTGACTATACGGTTGTGAGTATATCTTATACTACAAAAGTTAGTGATCAATTTTATCCACTCTGGACTCATGGTTTTTTCCCAGATGGGTTTTCATGTTAATTTGTGTGTTGTCTTCTTTATATGTGGATTGATTGCTCAATTTTTTTCACTCTGTCTTCTTTATATGTGGATTGATTGCTCAATTTTTTCACTCCATAGAAATAGAAATCCAATTACAATTCAGATTAAATCCCAAGCATTCTAAAACTTTCATAGTGAAGTCCAAGTTTCTTGCACTAAACCTTGCTTTATTGTTGTGTATTAAAAATCTGGGCAGGGAGCACCCATTTTCCATCTGAGGAAAAGTCGACGTGGGACAAACCTATGGAACTAAAAAGAGCTCCAGGTCTAGCTATTTTATATAAGAAAGGCTAGTCATAGAAGCCAGATCTTTACTTCAGAGAATTAGATTTGCCAATACTTAGCCCATGTTTGGCATCACTATTTTTTATCTCTCTTTGTCTAAATGTATAAACCAGTTAGAGCATTAAAAAATAAGAGCATTTGGCATGTGTTTTTATGCTCTACTAAGTTTAGACACGTGGAGGCTTTAACTCTATTTCCCATGACCCACATTAGGATGCATGTGAAAAGTAGAGGTTAAAAATAAAAAGCGGAGCTATAATAACTTGTAGTGGATCAACCTCAGACTAGTTTTTTTTTTTTTCATTTCTTTTCTTAAAATCCGAGGGGGTAAATCAAGATCCAAACAGTTGAAAATATTTAGAAGATTAAACACAACTATGACACTAAATTTCAACCATTGGATCATCACCAATCTCGAGATATGTGAAAAAAATAAACCATTGAATATTATTTTCTAAATTTTGTGGGCCCCAAAAATAAGATCCAAACCATTGGAAATGTTTGGAAGGTTGAACACGGCTATAAGGTTACTTTTCAGGGCTTTATGCCTTGTGGATCTCGAGAAATTTGTGAAAAACATTCAACTATTGATGTACACATGCTCATTTTTAACTTAATCTACTAGTAATCCCTTTTTTCATTATTATTAATTTTTTTTAGGACAATAAATCACGATCCAAACCGTTAAAACTGTTTATGAGGTCAATATTCACCATAAAATTAAATTTTAGCCATTGGATCATCACCGATCTCGAGATATTTGTTAAAAATGAATTGTTGGATATTATTTTTTAAAATTTGTGGGCTCCAAACAAAAGATCTAAACCGTTAAATCAATTTGAAAAGATGAACATGACAATGAGGTTAAATTTCAATGCTTGATATCTTATAGATCTGAAGAAAGTTTTTGAAAAACTTTCAACCATTTTAAAATTGATCATTGCATTACCAAACACATATTTTTATATTAGCCTCTTTTTTTCATTGCTCTTTTTTTAATAGCTCTATTTTAAAAGGTCTATAAGAAAAAGAGTAAACCTATCAAACACGCCCTTCAAACTTCATGTTCATGACACACCATTTAGACCACTTGGACCAAATTCAGGTATGCTCCATCAGTTGGGCCATCCCTCATGTTGAGAAATCAAGTCGGGTTTTCAAGCGCTGTCCAATCCCACTTACACACTGGGCCCACCCGTATGGGATGCACACCTGATAGTTAGACCAGGTGATTACACAGTGGGCTCACCTTAATCACGGTCTAGACAGGACCCGCATATACCATGCAGGACCAGCATGTACCTTGCTCTTCAATTGGCTCCATTGACATATGCGTTGAGGGCGATATCTGTTGTACTTTAGATACAATTAGCCTTGACGGGCCAGCTTAGGCCCACCCAAATCTTTCCTGTCTTGGATTGATCCGGTTGATGTTTTTAGGCCCCAGGCCTTAACCCGACCCTTTTTGTTCTTGGGCTAAATCGAATTGGCATAGATCGCAATACAGTGCTTCTAGCCCAAACTTGAAGGCCCACGTAGTAGATCCAGGCTTAAATATTATGAGGAATGACAAAATGTTCTAGAAATGGATTCGCTTCAGCCGGCCTCGCCCATGAATGAACGTCATACGCTTTGGGACTATATGAAGTAAATGGTGTGGCCTTATGTCAAGTGGGGTCCACTTAGACTTTCCACATTGGGTCTTGCTTAAGATTAAATGCAGATCCAATTGGGTCGGGTCTTTGCACTATAATCCCATGTGAAATTTGGAATATATT
Source organism: Sextonia rubra (assembly GCA_037013555.1). Classification (NCBI taxonomy): domain Eukaryota; kingdom Viridiplantae; phylum Streptophyta; class Magnoliopsida; order Laurales; family Lauraceae; genus Sextonia; species Sextonia rubra. Next base: position 13,753,588 of record JASUAD010000001.1, on the reverse strand, counting down.
GATATAAAAACATTTCTTTTGCCAATGAAAAAATATTGCACTAAAAATGAAAATCTGTTATTCTCACATCAGGTTCTTCGTGTAGGCTTAGTCAAGTCAGGGGCCGCAGGTGGATGTGATCTCTTTTATTAATTCAGTGCATCCACTGAAGGACGACAAGCCCACACGAGATGAGTTCATGTCCGGAGCCGCAACAATGACCCATAAACTATCCAGAAGAGTCCCTGTCTCTATCTCCTCATTAGTCATTGTACAGCTCCTCTTCTGTTGTTCTTCTGGCAGGAGGGGTTGGATGTGGACTTTCGATCCAGTGGGCCCAATATGAATGGCCCAGTTTCCATTTCAAACTAATGGACCTAATCCACCAAACTAAATGCCTTCAGCAACAATTGATTTCCACTGTCAATGTAGGCCCACTATTTGGACGCCAGAGTAAGAAAGATTGAGAGCAAAAGCGTGTATGAAATGAACTGAGTCGAGCCCAGCTCAGCTGTCGGTGGGGATGACTGTCGAAGCCTCATGGAACAGTAACCTGGACGTAGATGTGTATGCACGGCCAGTAAGAGAGAGAGAGAGAGAGAGTGAGGCATTGAGACGAGCCGACCAACGCGCGACCACCAAAGCAATTGTCGGGAGTGAGAAAACTGCTTCGATCCCGAGCAAGGCCCAATGGAAGGTGTGGAAAGGATTAAAAAAAAAAAAAGAAAAGAAAAGCGGATAAAAGTTCTAAAAACAAAATATAAGAAAAGCTACTCTCCACCGTTGTTTATAGAGATTGCAATCTCTCTCTCTCTCTCTCTCTCTCTCTCTCTGTGTGGAAGGGAACAGCCTCCAAATGTAGTCTTTGATTCTGATATTAGAGTATGGTCTAAGTTCACCGTTTTTCCTTTAAATTTTCTCTTTCTGGTTGGTGGGTTTTTTTACTGAGAAAAAAAGGAAAAAAAATTATACACACTCTTCAAGGAGGAGGTTGGTCACTTGGTCTTTCTTTCGAGTCCCAATAGCTTCTTATTTTTCTTCACTGCATCTCTTTGTTCCTTTGGCAGCTTTTTCTATATTTACCCTTCTGATCTTCTGATTTAGTTATCTCTCACACTCTTCTTAATTTGAGTAATTCTCTATCCCTTGTCTTCTACCCATCCCCCTTTTCCTAGCTTACTTTACTATTGTTGGTTTGGCAAGTTTTCACTCTCCATCCTTCAACACCTTTTGGTTTAGTTCTCTCCCTCTCCACACACAGGAACCCCACTTTTGAGTTTTGGGTTTCTTTTCTTGGCTGTGGTTAATTTTTCTACTTTTCCTATCCCTCTATAAAGACCTTCCTTTCCACAGTCTCTCGCCCTCCTCTTCCAACTTCCCATCATGACAGACCCCTACTCCAATTTTTTCAATAGATTTTTCAGCTTCAACTCATCCAACCCACCACTTCCCCCACCTCATCCCTCCTACAACTTTCATTCCAACTCCCACACCACAACCACCACCTACCATTTTCTTCCTTCCCATCCCTCCTCTCCCCCTCTTAGAGAAGCTCTCCCTCTCCTCAGCCTCAGCCCAGCAAGACATGAAGAATATCCATCATGCAGTGCTATGGAAGAAGAAGAAGCAGATGATAAGACAAGAGAAAGAGGCGAGAGAGAGAAGGGCTTCTTATCTCCTGCTGCAGGTGGTGATGATAATGTCACAGTTGCCCTACATATAGGCCTCCCAAACCCTAGTGCTGCTGACCACTTGGCATCTAGGGTTTCCTCCACAGATATAGATGAGAAGGAAGGAGAGGGTATTCCTACAGGATACCCCACGGGCACACTTAACAAGGGTCAGTACTGGATCCCTACACCCTCTCAGATTCTTATTGGCCCTACACAGTTCTCATGTCCTGTTTGCTGCAAGACCTTCAACAGATACAACAACATGCAGGTATGAGACGATGAACAAACCATGACATCTAGACACTTACTATATTAAATTAAAAAAATCCTTTTCTTCGGTTTTCCCCATTTTTTAGGGTTTTAACTGATGAGATGGGTCTTTTCTTATTTATTTTTTCCCTTCTCTTGATTGACATCTCTGATTCTTTCTGAGAGTGTGTGATAAATACCCCTTACTTTTTTAATGTGATGGAACAACACTGCAATCTTAAGGTTTTTTTTTTTTTTTGGTAAAAATATTAAGATACCCTTTATCTTAAGCGCTTGGAACTAAGAAGTTTGTGTTTTCTTGCATCGACACCCGTGAAAGACAGAAAACTTCAGTTCTTCCAGTGTTTAAGATGGATGTTGAGAGCAGTACTTCTTAATTCAGTCTGCTCTTTAGTCTTTGCAGATAATACAAGTCGGTACATATGTCTGCTTGCAGATAGAAAGCGTCATATGTGGCCTTTGTGATCGAACGTATCAAGTTCTCTTGTGTAGAACTTAATTAATGCCCGTCAAGGGAAAAAAAGTAATTTATTCAATATGGTTTTTTTTTCCTTCTCTCTTTATTTAGTAAAGCCATTTTGGGGTACTGTTGAAGAACAAACATGACCCATTTCAGAATAACCACCGTTTTCCTTAGGAAAAATTAGTTGTGATCAAATTTCAAGTGATTTTATGTTTGCAAGATCTGAAATTTCTGTCAAATTCATTTTCTTTAATCTAATTTGAATCATTGTAATATCACCCTATTCATTATCCATGACTGGTTCTAGAAATCATACAAAGTTTCAAGCTTTACTTGTCATGTTTTTGACTTAAGCCCATTTGAAATACTCGAAAGAAAGTGCTTCTGCTGCTGATATTACTGATAATGTTTGTCACTAATTTAGATGTTCAAAATCTCCGGAAATTGAGTAATCGCATTATGCTGCGTGGTTCTATATTTGGGGGTGTGTTGATATTCTTTGATTTTTTCAGATGCATATGTGGGGTCATGGATCTCAGTATAGGAGAGGGCCGGAATCTCTAAGGGGCACTCAACCGACAGCCATGCTCAGGCTCCCTTGCTTCTGCTGTGCACCAGGGTGCAGGAACAACATAGATCACCCAAGATCAAAACCATTGAAGGACTTTAGAACCCTTCAGACCCATTACAAGAGAAAGCATGGAATCAAGCCTTTTATGTGCAGGAAATGTGGCAAGGCCTTTGCAGTGAGGGGCGACTGGAGAACCCATGAGAAGAACTGTGGAAAGCTGTGGTATTGCATCTGTGGGTCAGATTTCAAGCACAAGAGATCTCTCAAAGACCACATCAAGGCCTTCGGCCGTGGTCACGCCGCCTATGGCATTGACTGCTTTGAAGATGAGGAGGAACCAGCCTCTGAAATCGAACAAGATAATGAGTCTCGGCAGTGATGGAGAAAAGATGATTCCTTGTTGGGTATTGGTTTAGTTCTAAAGCTAGTGACTTGTCATCTTGCGTAACAAGCAACAGCCCTTTTAATATCTAATTAACATGGTGGGGATTCTTTTTGGAGTAAGACAACCAAAATACAGTGTGTCAAGACTCATTTCATGTAAATCCAATGTGGTTTCAACTCATGTAGAGGGAATATGGATCATGGGCGGATGCTTTTCTTCTTTTATATGTCCTTTCTTTGATACTCTAGTTCTTTTGAATCATCAAATACCCCACACCCAATTGAACTTTTGTGTAATGAAAGAAGAAAATAATGGTTAATTTCTAAGTTCCTAAACATTTGAACTTTGAAGGGGCTTAAAGCTAAGCATCTTTTAATGGCCATCACTATTTGCAAACGTATAACATTTTCCTTTCAATCAGTAAAAAGAAAGAAATCGTCCAGATAGAAGGTTCTACCTGTTAAAATAGTTCCTTCTATTATTATTATTTTTTATTTTTTATTTTTATTTTTTGTCTTGATTCATGCATTTTCGAAATTTAATACCTGCTTACACATGGATCTGGAAATAATTTCAAGAAGAAGCTTCTTGTTACATAGCAGATGTATTCTACTTTTAGTAGTATTAAATGGGGTTACACCCTTACCTCTCATTTTTATGTTCCACTCTGGCACTGCACAAAGGGCTACATAAGAGAACATCCCTCTAGAACATAACCCACAAAGTATATTTCCCATCTAGTGTAGTTGGATAGGCTTTTCAATCTGCAATACATCAGCTTTTTAGTTGTGCATATGATGCTTTGCTTTGGACAGGGAAGCGAGACTGAAAGAAAAAGATTGCTGTATTTTTTATCGATGGAACTCGTACTATGTGAGATTCACTGCCATGGAGATTCAAATCAAATGATTAGCATATGAGAGAGAGAGAGAGAGAGAGCTTGAATAGTAGTGGTAATAATAACAATAAGACTTGGAAGGTTGGAGCCTTGGAGGGGATGGAACTGATGATACTGGTGGTGGCAGTTTCTGTTCAAAGGAGAATAGCAGAGAAGAGAGAGATATAAACAGTCAAAGGGGAGGCCATTGAAACGTCATTTCAGCTACAATACCATCTATCAGTGGCAGTGGGTGTGCTGTGAGAAGTTTCTCAGTTTGTGTCGCAAATAAGCCCACCAACAGTAATAGGGCTCCACAGGCAGCTAATATTTCAGTCCTCTTTACTGACCTCACCCATGTTTTCGTTGCTCTTTTCCTTTCTTTCCTGTTTTTCTTATTGTCTCTTGAGGTCAGCATGGCAGACCATGACACTGGAATTTATGAGGTTCAATAGTTTATATTAACGTTGTTACTTATGTATATATATATCAGCTACAACATTAATAACCATTCTGGTCACAACGTCATTTATTGGCAACTACAGAAGCAACAACAAACCAAAACCTAACCCCCAAAAAATAAAAATAAAAAAAGAGAGAAAGAAAACATCTTAATAACTTGTATCTTCAAAGTACGAACCCCTTTTAGGACTAAAGGGTTATTCTTGTGGATAGGACACCCAATCCCATAGCATTTACTAGGGATTGATTCACCGTGGGCGCCTTGTCTTTCACTCCCTTGGCCACTGGACGAACTCGGCAAAAAAAGTACAAACCCCTATCAGCATGATAGATGGAATTACCAAAATTCACAATTAATTCAATTGAAAACTAAAATGCATGGACTTTTTTAAATGACATGATATTATTATAACTCATCAATTTTCTAAGAATATTGCAATGCTTTATCAGTATGCAAAAAAGAAAATGTTGCGAGGAAGTTTTGAGAATGATAGACTGGTGAAAATATATGGGAAAGTTTTTTTATGTTAACTTTTTTCAACTTTTGGTATTTTTAATTGGGTTTTTTTTTTTAAATCTCTTTAGAGTTTTTATAGAACAAAAAATACCCCAAAGATTTTTATGGCCCTAAGTGGTCCCTTGAGCCCTTTCTGGGTTTTTTTTTCAATATTATTTTTTAACATAGATATTTATGTTCAAGCATAACATACATCAAACCATTTTCCTATTATTTCTTTCTCTTCATCATCTCTTCTTCTTCGTTTGGTCGAGAATTCTATTTAGGTTCTCTCTGAGGCAAAGAGGGAAAAATAAAATTAAAAAAAGACAAAGAAAATAGAAACAAAAGAAAAAGAGAAGAAAAGGAAGAGAATGAAGAAGAAGAAAAGAAAAGAAGGAAGAAGAATACATGTTGAGAGAAGAAAAAAAATGAGAGTGTGTAATGAAAGGTGAAATAAGAAGAGAAATAAGCAAAAAGTATAAAGAAGAGAATCAGAGGAAGAAATTAAAAAGAAAAGAAAAAGGGAGAAAAGAATATCTATGCACAAGCGTAATATGCCTAAAGCAAAATGATGATTTTTTTATAGACATTATTGATGAGCATAATATCGCTTCTCATCAACAATGTCAAAAAAAAAAAAAAAACACCTTGATTCTACTTTGGGTATATTACGTTTGAGCATAAATATCTGTGTTCAAGCGTAGACCCTTTCCCCATTCCTTCTTCTTCTTTGCCATCTCTTCTTTCTGGTTTGGTGGATGATTCCATTTGTATACCATTTGCGGTGAGGAGGGAAAATTAGAAAAAAAAAGAGAAAGAGAACCCAAACATTTCTCCTCCTAGCATTTCTTCTTCTTCTTCTCTTTTCTTCCGCCTTTCTGTTTTCCTTGTCTTCTCCCTTTCTTTTATTTTCTCTTTCTCTTTTTCTTTTTCTTGATTTTCCCCTCATCACCTGAGATAAAATAAAAACAGAACTCTCCACCAAACCAGAAAGAAAAGATGATGAAGAGGAAAAAGAAATAAAAAAAGAGTTTTGTGTATACTCGAGCATAGATATCTATACTCATCAACAATGTCTAAAAGAAATCATAATTTTTCTTTGAAAATATTATGCTTAAGCATGGATATCTATGATCAAGCATAATATTTCTTCTTCTTCCTTTTTCTTCTTATTTTAGTTTCTTCTTCTAATTCTCTTCCTCATCTCTTCTGCTTATTTCTCTTTTTATTTTACTTTTCGTTATACACTCTCATTCTCTTTCTCCCCCCCAACAATTTTTCTTCTTCTCTTTTCTTTTTCCTTCATCCTCTTGCTTGTTTTCTCTTTTTCTTTTGTTTCTATTTTCTTCCCTTTTTTGTTCTTCTTGATTTTCCCCTCTTTGCCCCAGACAAAACTGAAAAAAACTCTCGACCAAACCAAGAAAATGAGATGATAAAGAAGAATAAGGAATAAGGAAAGAATTTAATGCATATTACGCTTAAGCATAAATATCTATGCTCATGAATAATATTTAAAAAAAAAACTAAAAAGGGTTGAGGGCAGCACTCCGGCCATAAAAATCTCTGGGGCCTTTCTTTTCTATAAAAACTTTAAGGGATTTTTTTCTGAGAAAAACCCCTTTTAATTATATGAAATCTGTTCCCTATGACTTTTTACCAATAATATTGCAAAAAAAAAAAACAAAAAAAACCTTAGAATTTGCCACATTCATGGCACTGCTGATATTATTTATATCTTGGAAGACATGTTAATACTATTCCAGCCCCCTCTTGTGTAGATCAACTTCATCCGATTTTGGTTATTACTGTCTTCTAATACTGGCCATCATGGTCACTTTTAATGTATGAATGACAATACTACGTCTCGCTCTCTCTTATTCATGTTATGTGTGTGAGAGATTAACGACAGGGCATCTTTCTAAGCCATTTTGCTGAAAATAAATGATACCCTCACCCATTGGTTTCTGTGGATACACTCTTTCTTCCTATTTTTGTTATTAGAAGAGTATCCTTATTCTACTACTTAACAATACGAAAAGTACACTATTCTATACAACAAAGTAGAATAAATGGGTGTGTGTATAGAAATTAGAAAGACAATGGGTGTAATTATCATCTCCCATATTTAAGCACATAATAAGATGTACAAACTAGCACTTTGTGGTGTACTAGTTCGACCCAAAAAAATCACTCCACAAGATCATGTTGTATTTGTTTATTAGGGATGATGAGTGGAGAGGAGGAATGAGGGACGACATCAGTCACATGCCAACAACAGAATCCCTTGTCTCTCCTGCCCGCCAGTTTTGCTGCTTAAAATCCCAAGACCCCACCTTTTTCTCTTATTTTATTATGGGGTATGCAAATAAATGCTACGTAGCTTAACCATGTCCAGGAGACCACCTATCCCTTCAATGAGAATATATGGATCTCCTGTTCTCTAACTATTCCTACACAAGGAAACAGCTCTGTCTCCCTTGACTCGAATCACAAGGCTTTGTTTGTTGTCATAGTCACAACTAACAAGAAATTTTTTAGTCCTCTCGATATTTCTCCTCTCAACATGTTCTCATCGCTCTACAGTATTGATTATGCTTCGCACTGGTGGGAGAAATGTTGGGTCCTGAGCCTCAGGTATAGGTTGCATATTACTCATGCTCATTTTTCTTGCATGATGGGGCCCCATTATCCAGCGATCGTTACCGTTCAAATTACGACCCAACTATACATGATGGTCATTAATCCCTTCTAGGAATATGTTTTTTTAACGCTTTGTACCAGGCTCTAATCCCGGATAGATTTTGAGCATCCTTAATTACAATGGGACCCACTCTATGGATTTCTGAAATGTGGACTCATCAAATCAATTGTTTTGACATTATCCGTCCAACAGTCGAGACCTATCTGATCAATGGTTTGAAAATCTTCAGAAGATTGGCAAACTGAAAACTTGATATTAACAGAAGATTTCAAGTTAATTATGGCATTAAACTAATTATATTACTGTTTAAAAAATCATTATACTTATTAAAATCTAAAATTAGAAATGTATTAGAAGGTTATTATGACACACTTAACATAACTCTAATGATTTTATATATTGTAGAGGCATCTTTTGAGAGGGGTTGAACAATCTTGACCGATCTAACGGAGAAATTCATGGTCGCTTGTAGATCTCCACCGATGACCCTTTTTATTGCTCAGTAATACTCCCCTGTGATTGCAAAGTAGATGAAGTACTTAAATAGCCCTCAGTAAATTTAATTTATTTTCTACTTCATTTATTTTTACAATTTGTTTTGCCTGTTAGGTTCACAAATATTATATCCTCCATTTATTTTCAAAATTGGTTCACCTAATGAGTGATTAAATTTATAACTCTGAACTTATATTTATCCATTGCTTCATTGAATTTCAAAAAAGTCTAAAGTTACATATTATTAAACTCAAAGGCGATTAAATTAAGATGAGAACTTCGTATAGAATTGATTTGCACTTAAATAGCACTTTATCTTTTTCGTAAAACACTTATATAGCCCTTGGTAAAAGTACTTGTTTAGATAATCGGATGTGATTGATTTTTTTTCCCAAGCCTAACTCACCATTGAGAGAACTTCTCATCCCTTATCCCACTGATAAACAAGCATCGAGGTGGGCTCCATTTGTTGGACCACCTACACATAATCCCTTACTGGTGTACAGCCACAAACCCCAGAGAGTAGTGATAAATTTAGATGGTGAATGGGACCCTATGCAGATGGAGGCAACCTAAAATTTCAAGACAGCTAGAATATGATCCTATTCATTTGAATTGGGGTTCTGCAAAGTGTTTTGGTTGAAACATATAAATTCTATTATATATAACCTACATGCTATGCAGCACACTAAATTTAATAGATTTTAGAATTTTCTTTTCTTTTTTTATTTTTTGCTGCACAAGATCAGGGATTGTTTGAACTTTGCAACCTTAAAATATATACAGATGAAAACTTCTTAGATCTAACCAAGTTTAAATTAAATTAAGGACCTAATCTAACAATGTCCACCATTGTATATTCATGATACAAGTTCAATGCCTTATGAAATAACTAGCATGCATGTCGCCACCCTCTTTTATGTGAAGTTTCATCTCATTCACCATTCGAGTGTGAGACATTAAAAAGGCCGGCCCTTATTTTCAACAACGACATCAAGTAGATCAGGGTGAAGCTTCAACAACCCTCTCATGTACAAGATCCATGCAAGGTTGTAGAGAATATGGACTTCATTTAGGGGCTATTTTTTCTTGTAATTGAATTTTCTAGAATGTTAAGACTTTAAATTTCTGTAAATGGTTAAAAATAAAGAATCAAAGATGAGTATACAAAAGTGACCATCAAAACAAATAACCCTCCCCGCCATCACTTTAGAGGGTCAACCCTATGTTGTCAAGATCCCATCTATGCATTCAATTCACATGCCTGAGCATTCTATGCAAACTAAGGGCCTATTTGGATGCAAAAAAAAAAAAAAAAAAACCCCACAAGAAAGTGATATTTTGTAGAATATAATCTTTCATGTTAAAAAAAAAAATCTTGCATGTGTAGTAACATAAGAAAAATGTTAAGAAAAGATTATTTTCTTTCAAAAAACTCAATATTTTTTTCTAAAACTCTCCCATATAGAAAACTTTCTATAAGATAAAAGTATTTTAAAATGGTAATTACAAATTGGTAGAGTAATGTAAAGATTTCACTAAATCTATTATGATGTATTTGTTTACATATATAGTTAAGTAAAGTAAGGTAAATGTAATATCATGGTAAAGATGGGATAAAGTAAAAGTTGGATAAAATATATGGTGAAATAAAGTGAGAGGGAATGGTAAAGTAGTTTTGTTTGACTTTACTTTATAACATTTTACCGTATTTTTATATGGTAAATAAAAAGTAACTTGTGATAAACTGACTTGTTTATATATATGGTAAAGTAAAATAAAAAATAATTTTACATCATGGTAAAAGGTGGGTTAAAATAAATCTAGATAAAGTGGTAAAGTATAGCAAAGACTTTACTTCACCAAATCTATTATTAGGTATTTGTTTACATAGGTAAAGTAAAATAAAGATAAATGTCACATCATGGCAAATATGGGATACAGTAAAAGTTGGATAAAGTATATGATGAAGTAAAATAGGTGAGAATGGTAAAGTAGTTTCTTTTCATTTGACTTTACTTTATCACATTTTATGATAGTTTTATATGGTAAATGAAAAGTAACTTATGATAAAGTGACTTGTTTACATGTGTAGTAAAGTAAAATAAAGATTAATATCACATCATAGTAAAGGGTGAAGAAAACTATGACAAATAAAGTAGTAGAGTAAAGTAAAGACTTTACTTCTTAAATCTATCCTGATATACTTATTTATATATATGATAAAGTAAAGTAAAGGTCAATGTCACATAATGATAAAGATGGGGTAATTAAGTAAAAGTTGGATTAAATATATGGTGAAGTAAAGTGGGGAGAAGGGGGGAATGGTAAAGTAGTTTCTTTTAGTTTGTCTTTTCTTTATCACATTTTATTGTAGTTTTATGTAATAAATAGAAAGTAGCTTATTTACATATGTAGTAAAGTAAAATAAAGATTAATATCACATCATAATAAAAGGTGGGATAAAAAAAGGTGAGATGAAGTATGTGATGAAGTAAAGTGGAAAAGAGAGTTGTAAAGTTATTGTTTTTTGTATTTACTTTAATACACTTTACCATGATTTTATGTTATAAAAAAAAAGCAAGTTATGGTAAAAAACAATGTGGCAGTTGAACTTTAGTTTACCACACAACTTTTTTATCTAGATGTCGTAAATTATATATAAATTAAAGCACTTAATAAGAAATTATTCTGATAATGAAGTTTATGTTAATCGTAGCATTCCAACAACTAAAATTTGAATTTATAATATTATTCAAAAATTGCTAAACAACAAAGATATTATAATATTTTAATATTACAATATGCTACTCTATATTATTTTATTCTTTCAATATTTAAATCTATAAATATTTTCTTCTGTAAACTTCCAAACAGGCCCTAAGAAAATCTAATATCTTATGACTCATGGCTTGTGATTAGGATTGGCTAAAAATGGGCAAGAGAATTTTACAGATAACCACTTGTATTTTTTGACAATTAAAAACTGTCAGCCATCTTTTTTTCAATTAAAACTCCTTTTGTTTAAAAGACTATGTCAGTCACCTTGACAGTCCATTAAAGGTTGATTTTTTTCACCATTAGTATAGCTAAAGGCATTTTGGTTTTTTTTATTTGTTGTATAGAAGCCACCATAGTTTCAATATTTGTAAATAGGTTCCTGTTTTAGCATTTAGATACCTTTCATATCTCTAATTAAGTGAATTTGATAATGAAGAAAAGAGGTCATTAGGTTTGTGTTGATTTTGACACTTTTGCCTATATATTTATTTATCATTAAAAAAATATTTCCCATTCATCCGATTTTTTATTTTATCAAATTACTTTAACTTTTTTTTCCAACTAAACCCACAAAGTTCTACACAGTAGGAGGGCGGCAACATCCAATCTTTTAACATTAAATAATTTTTTAAGGCTTTTTCTCCCTTCACATTGTTAATTATTTTGGAATCTTAGGGCATCTTTGGTAGTAAACTTTTTTTTTTAATAGCTCTCATGAGAAGGAAAACTAGAAATAGGTTTGAATGTTACTATTACGGTTTCTCTCTCTCTCTCTCTCTCTCGCTCTCTCTCTCTATACACATAATGGTTTTAAAGGTTGGGAAGATGCACATTGTGGATTTTAAGAATTTATATCGGTCATCTTCTGTATAATGGTTCTCGCCAATTCATTTATTTATAAGCTATTTTTATATCAGTTACCTCTAACTTCAAACATTTAAAAATGTGTTTTAAAAAGCCTTTTCTTTTTGCTAAAAGAAAAAATATTGTAATAATAGGGAGACAATGATTTTAAATAAATAGTTTTTAGGGACCTTACTCTTGAGCCACCCAATTAGATGAACATATGATTTTTTTAGTGAACATATTGGATTAAATGAAATGTCACTTAATCACTTACTCTACCAAAATGACCCTAAATATAATTAATTGAAAACATGGATTGCGCTCGTACTACTCATAAGGAATAGATTAAAGATATCAATTGAGATTGAGGAAAACAAGAGATGAGCTAGTGATACGTTTATGACATTGAGGCAATTTAACGGATCTATTATTCAACCCCACATTGGGGGCCTATTAATAAATTTTATATCCTTAGGAAGGGCATATGTAAAAATAGTTGCAAAGGCAAAAATGTTATTTTGATTAGAAAAAATGAACAAATTCCTCATTGTGGTTTCTCATTACCATTAAATCCTCATGTCTTAGGACATGAGAGGTATAACAATTCTAAAATAGGAGCCTATATACAAATACTGAAACCAAATGTACCTATTTATAAATATTAGAAACCTTGGGAGATATGCAAAAAAACTTTTTTTTTTCATTCAAAGATATCTAACAGGTTTGGATTAAATTGACTTCAGTGTAATGGCATTTCTTGCATTATCATCTACGTTATCCAAAGCAATGGAATTTTCGCCCATTTGTAATGCATCTCATCTATCATTAAATTGGCATCTAACCATTGGTAAACGTGGTTGACTGAGATTTTCAAATAAACTATGATGGTTATTTTTAAAAATAAAAAGGAATGTCATTATTGGTAATATCAAAAGGTGCATGTGATTGTTGCCACTAAAATCTCCAATCAAAAAACTTAACGAATTGTTTGGGAATGAGGAGCACTAGTACTACTAATCCTGTGGGGAAGGAAAAGGCAGGGAAGCATCAGGGTGCCGCATCCAATTGCACCCTTATCTCTAACCTTCGGAACCCAACTAAAGAAGCAGAAAATGATGCTGATAATAAAAGAGGAAGTTGCTAGTAGAGATTCAAGAAATGGCAATGAGGATAAAAGTTCTCCCTTGGCCTAATTTGGGCAGTACCTAGATCAGCTCAGTTTTACTTTTCCTGGTGGCTGGTATTATCCATATTTGTTTCCGCTAAAGTTACAAGGCTTTAGATGTAAAGAGATTCTTCAAGTTGCAGATGTTGGGTCTATTTGTTAGGAATATGAAGAGGCTTGAAAAAGAATAAAGAGAGCATATCGACTTAGAAAAAGAGATGCATGGCAAAGCGCATTTCTAGGCTTTTCCTATGTCGGGGAAAAAGCTACGTTTGACGTTCTTGGTCTAGATTCTAAAAAACCAAATCGAAAGGACATTTTTAATCAAGGTCTATTTGAAAGCCTTAAGAAAAACGCCCACATGAAACTAAAGCAAACCCACGACCCAAAAGCCTAATCCAAAGCTAACATATAGGGACCAGTACAATACAAGAGCCAATCAAATAAACATACGATATGCCATGTTCGCCAATACATAGAAGGGTACCTATTCAGTCAAGTGTTTGACACTAAAAAAATGTATGCGCGTCTGTACAGATAGGGATATATTAAGATGAGAACAGCCTCGTTCATTCTTTGATCGCCCAGCTCACCTATGATTAAGTTACCCTTATATATATTACCCCCAGAGATTGCCACAAAGCTCAGATTTGACACCCCTCCAACTCTTAATATTGGGTTAAATCCAAAAAAATTAAAAATTAAGCGATTCACTTTAAAGCGTAAAAATTGATGGTTATCTAGGTCCATGTAGACTTTATGTGGTAGGCCATAAGCCCACCAGAAACGATGTATATCATGAGAGGCAGGGGGAAAAGGTTGATGTACAAAATATCAATCACATCAAATCAATAAAATCTTCTTCCATGGTTCTCAAATTTAATGCTTTTACGAGAATTTATGTTTCAATCCAAGCGTGAGTAATGGTTGGCTGAGTATCCAATTTGAACTTGTGGTAATTCATATAATAAGTGATGTGCATGAGAGGAATAAGTTGAGGAAACATAGGGTTTAAATAGGCCCATTTGAACCCAAAAATTATCCTGGCTACATGGATCTTATATATGTGTATATGATTCCCACTTTAATGTTTTTCATATTTGTGTGTAAATCATATCACAGAACCAAACTCAATGCACTTCATTTGGGGTTTCTATGTTTGCATAGAATACATAGGACTTAAATGCATTTAAATTTATAGGCAAATGAATTCCATAAAAGGTTATTGAATAGGTGAGGAGGGAAGGATATGTAGTGTGAGGTGAAGGAGATAATGTAGTGGTGTAGATATATAGGATATTGAACTTTCTCTAATTTAAATTACTAGAGTGATAGAGATAATGTAGTGGAATAGAAATTACATAAAACAAGTAGGCCCTTAGGTATTGCAATATTTGTCAGTACTGTTAGATAAATCGTACTTCTCTTATAGATCAATCCAGACAATTGGAATAGTAGTTCGTCACTGGGATGAGCCATATCCGTAAAATAACAGTCTAATCTGCCCAATAAAATTATATCTTATAAAACTATATTTGTTGCACTCATCCATGATACTAGAGGGATCTAAATATGTCAATTCTATTCATCCAAATCTACAACTCACTGGCTCTTTGGCATTTCTCCATTATAAATTATTAAGAAATCCTAGTTGTTAATTATCAAACATTTACATATTGAATCTGGACCATCAACAATTTTATTTCCCATATTATTCCATTCATCAGCAGCATATGGGACCATTATCTAGTCCTATCTAAAGTCCAAAAACTCAAACCAACTCAACTCAAAACTCAGCTGCGATGTCACAAGTTGGATAATGTGAATGGTGGGGATTGACTATGAGATATCTACCATATACCCCTGATCTGATTGGAAAGGCACTTGTGGGCCCATGTTTTGGGAGCCTCAAAGGACATCAGTTTACTGAAAGAACTCGACACTTGATGAAAACAATGGAACCCAAGGAATCCCCTTTCCCTTTTTGATTCTTTCCTATATGTTCATGAAGAACAAAAGTCACCTTTTGTGTACCGTAATTATTTCATTTCTACCACTAGAACCGGCTTATTGTAATCCAGCCCAATCCATCCCTATGAGAAGGACAAAAGAAAGATTAAAAGAAATTCCAAAGCCATAAAAGAGAAACATGGCTTTTTACTTTTTTTAAAGAGAAGACCACTTTTTTCGAGCTTCCTGGAAGCAGGTACTCCCCATCCTCATTCATTCAGCTTCATTTGGAAGGAGAAAGTGAGGAAAAAAAATATCTAAGCCCAACTTTTTGAAAAGGTAGGTCTTGTTCCCACCTTCCATGAAATGGCTAAATGCGAATGCCTGTGCGTCTGCATAAATATCTCCTACATGTTGATGGTAAGTGGAGTTTTAATTTCACTAACCATGGTTCAAAGACTTGATTTTGCTCAATTAACTCGGGTAAGTCGACTTGACTCGCGGGATGAATTGGGTGGGTCTGCTTTATACTTTAGTCCGAAAACATGAAATGCTTAGCTAGCTCTTACAGCAAATAGGTCGAATCGATTCAAAGACTCGGCTGAGTCTTGACTGAGTCTAAAAGTTAAAACTCAATCTGAATATGAAGAATAGATAAAAATAGAAATAATTTCTATTGATTATAATGTCTCACTAGGAGATTCCCGCTGTATTTAAGTGAAGCAAAAGGTTGGCGCATTTTGCCTTAAAAATTTGTCAAATCAAATTCAACTTCCTTTAATTGGTTTTAAGATTTTTTGAAAGTGAAAATGTGTCCTTTTTCACAGGTATGAGGATTTATTACAAAAGATTAAATTTATTGTTAAAATCAAGTGGCATTAAGTTTTACACATGTAATTTGGGCCATTTTTGTAAGATCCCAGCCATTCAAAACATGCATCCATCCATGTTTGCAGACATAGGCCCACATGTCAATTTGGTCATCAATGTTGGACTGGGCTGGTCGTCAAAAAGAAATAAAAAATATATATATTGAATCCATAATATACAAGGTTATCTTTTAAAAAATTCAAATCCTTCATACGGTGTCAGCCGTCTTATTCATATTTAACTCTCCCTTCAAATTATCTATCTTTGGTTTTATGAATGTTGTCCCAAACTTTGCTTCAGTCATGGGATGTATTTACCGTTTGGTGAATAGCATTAAAATTAAAGATGAAAAGAAATCAAATCTGATTGTCTAATCTAGCGAGTGTCACCCCAACATAAGCAATATTTTATATAATTGTGAATAAACCAACTTCATATGGTTTATTCACAATTATATGGTCTTTCTCGATTTAGAAAATGCCTATGATAGGGTACTGAAGAATTTAATTTGGTAGGTCTTAAAGAAAAGGAATGTCCCAAGAGGTTACATTGAAATTTTAAAGGATATGTACGAAGGTGCAATAACAAATGTGAAAACCACATGTGGAGAAACAGGCGGATTTCTCGTGACTATAGGCTTACATCAGGGATCATCCTTAAGCCCTTATCTCTTTGCATTAATTATGGATGAGTTAACTGTGCATATTCAAGAAGAAGTACCATAGTGTATGTTGTTCGCAGATAATATAGTATTGGTTGATGAATCAAGAGAGGGTGTAAATGCAAAGCTTGAGAGATGACGGAGGGCATTAGAATCTAGAGGCTTTAAAATAAGTCGTACAAAGACAGAATATATGAATTGCAATTTCAGTGGACATATATAAAGTGTTGAAACCACTGTCGAAATTGAAACCCATGAGATACCACGTAAAGATTCTTTTCGGTACCTAGGCTCGATGATTAGTAAGGATGGGGAGATTGACGAAGATGAGGAGCATAGGATAAGAGCTGGATGGCTGAAGTGGAGACTAGCTTCGGGAGTGCTTTGTGATAGACAAATGCCAACAAAATTGAAGGGAAAATTTTACAGGATAGTGGTTAGACTAGCTATTACATATGGAGCAGAATGTTGGCCAATTAAGAAGATACATATTCATAAGATGGATGTATCGGAAATGAGAATGCTTAGGTGGATATGTGGTAAAACTAGGAAAGATAAAATTAAAAATGAGCGCTTTCGAGAACAATTAGGGGTAGCACCAATAGGAGATAAGATTAGAGAAACTCATTTAAGATGGTTTGAGCATGTTGAGCGTAGGCCAGTAATGGCACCGGTGAGAAAAAGTTTGGATATACAGGTGGAGGGTCCATCAAGAGGTAGGGGTAGGCCGAAGAAAACATGGATGAAAGTCATTAATTCAGATTTGAAGAAATTGCACTTATCGAAAGATTTAGCTCAAAATAGAACGGAATGGAGAAATATAATTCATGTAGCCGACCCCAACATGGTTGCGATAAGGCTTTGATGATGATGATGATGATGAAGATGAATAAACCAACTTCTTATGACATGGATGGTTTAGATCCTTGGAATTTAACTTTATTGGATGAATAATTTTGATTTATTGAAAATAATTATTTATTATTAGTTTGATCTTGCATTTGCCAATCTGATGGTGAATATCACTACAGCGAAAGCAGATCTTGGGCCCATTGGATGGAAAAATCAATTAAATTAACATGTGAAAGGTTAAGATCTTTGGAAGATGGCCTCATATGCACAGAACTTGAACTCACTTTACCTCATCAATATGATGAAGCTTATATAATCATTCCTCAGTATATTTATATTAGAGTGCATAAGGGGCTTGTTGGAGAAAACCCAATTAGTGTGGTCCTAAGCATCGAACAGCGTGGCCTGTGGGCCCACTTGGAACCATCAAATCATGACGGGGAGAGTTCTTGAGAGCTTTCCATGTGACTCAAGGCAGATGCAAAATTTGAGAACCATCTAAGCGTAGGATGTAAGATCGTAAGGGTCTTAAAGTTGAAGTAATTAAATAAAATTAGCTCAGTACTAAATTCACGTGATTGATTGGTCTACAAAATCGGATGAGTGTGAAAATTGTCTGGTCCCAGTGTTCGGCTGAAGGTGGCCTGCATATCCTTGCCGTCACATGCTTAGGACCGCGTGTTGCTCCTAAAAAATCTTCGATGTAAATTACATCTGCATACATTACATTTTTTTTTTCAAATGGACCCACTAGAACCTGACAGGTTTGTAGCACAACATTTGGGTTTGGATTGTCAAGGGATCACTTGCTTTCCGTGAAAATGAATTGCATACGTAATTATTAAGTATGTGATTCAATTTCATATACAAGTGATTCAATTGCATATTTGCATGTATGCAAATGAAAAGGCCAACGCCGTGACTTAACAGAAGTCGTGTAACCCACTCAGGACTTTGTTATAGCAGCTCGATGTCCCGACCGTTCCGAAAAGGCCAGAGCCAGTGACCAAGCAGCGCCTTTTATCCGCACTTAACATATTTGAGTAGTATAACCATTTACTATTTTCACATCTGATTACGCATATAATGCTTAAATGGATGCAAGGAAACATGATTGATGCTAAACCATTACGGATATCCATATTTCCATCTCCCATTAATTATTTTAAAGGGATTCAGATTTCAGACCCTCAGGCGGATGTTTGTGACCAGTGTCCTTCAGTCTATAGGGACGTAGTTACAGAAGAAGAACTTTGAACAGCCCTCCCGCTTCCAATTGAAGAAACGGTCACTGGCAAGTGGCAAGTTGTCGTACAAGAAACCCTTACCACCATTGCAGAATGGGAGCGTTTTGGAGCCATGGTTGTTGAGCAGTAGTACATCCTAGTCAAACTGCTACTTCCAAAATATTAGCTTACTTGTCAGCTAAAGAATTATGAAAATGGCCAAGATCAAAAGCAATTTCTTCAGAGGCTCCTTTGACTGCCTGGCACCGTTCTTTGTTTCCAGTGTTTGGGCCCACTTTCTATGAACCGATTTTACATTGATTTGGACATACCTACCGTTGAATTTTAACACAATAAATTTGCATGATATATAATTATCGAACTTTTTTAATCATCTAAAAATTGGGTGTTACGATTATTTGATAAGAATGATATTATGGACTCCTAATTTATGCAGGAGAGGACCAAAGTAATTCCAAGTGGGTGCAGCCGCGCCCGTCAACCCATCCCATCGTCCGCTTATAAAAATTCTATTAATATTGTGGATCTGCCTTGAAAATCCACATAAAAAATTTTAATTTGCCCTCATTACTACATTACCTATTAGGGTTTACACCTTTTAAATAAAAATTCTGAATTCACCATTGAATATATCCATACCCCGTAGCATGTCCATCCCCAGCCTCTATTGATCATAATTTGACATTGAACCGAACATTGGTGACTGGCAAATTATATCACAGAAAAAGAGATTTAAGACCAAATTAAAGGCTAGAATCATTTTATCAGACTTATATTTCGCCCACCCTACTTCGCTTAATTTCAGTCTTCTCTCATCCCGTCCTCCCTTGACAGGTGGGTGCGCCTGGGAATGAGATTTTGTTAACCATCATAAAAAAAAAGTTACCTTGAAGGATAAAAAGTTTGTGGACTGATGGGTAGGCTCCTTTTGCTGCAGTAAATGCAGCAGCTTTGGGTTTGGTCGTGCACTGCACTGGCCATCCTCCTTAGAATCAGCTCTGGCAACATCCATCCGCTTTGCTTGTTATGCTGGGTCTCTCCTGTCTTCTAGTGCCTAAAGCAGTACACCCGCTTCCAGACAGAAGATAGAGAAGCCCATGTCCACCGAAAGTACTTGAGCTGCAGGTGGATGATCACATTGATGTCCATAGGCATAGTGTCCAGAGGAGAAAGCAACATGCATGCACGCATTGCACCCATGCATGCCATGCACGCACGCACGCACGCTCGCTCGCTCGCTCGCCCTACCCCAAAAACGGCCACAAGATATGGGCCCCACAGCTTGTATGGATGTGTTTGTGTACATGAGTGGGTGCATTATATATATATATATATATATATATAACCGTTGGGAGAGGGTTAGTGTGAGGTGGGTACTTGAAAAACATATTACATTTTTTTTAAGAAGAAGGCATCATATGTGGTTGAGAAATAAAGCTACGAGAACTAGTTCTCACTAATATTATATGATAAATATAGGTGGAGTCCATTTATCACCCAATTCAAATATTTCAATACATAAGCACCCCAATGATAGTCACACGCGTTAAGTTTCGATCAAATCTGAATATACTGAACCGTTGAATGAATTATACACCAATCCAAATGGATTGGATTTGTGGGCAACGTATGAAGGGAGTTAAGGACATGTGATAAGAGCCAATTTGATATTTATGGTGGTCCCATATAAATCTTTCCATCCCCCCCCCCCCAAAAAGAGACCATAAGTGAGCCCCATACAAAGTTTCCACGCTAGGTGTGTGAAAACACTTCTCATAAGATTAAAGCTCTCATAAGAATTAAAGCCTTATGTGATTTATTTCACATGAGTGACTAGATCACAAAAGTTACAACACTGATGTGATGCTTTTACTCTTAATAAAGCAAAAAAAAAAAAAAAGAGTATTAGACTCGAAATCTCACAAGACCTAAATTTCTAGAAAATATCAACATGGCAGTTCCATCATTAGTAAAGGTTCACAAATGAAGTTTATGATATTTTTCAATGAGTTCACATCATTGCTCTAGAGCATGATTTAGGAAATCTATTAACCAATGTCAAAACCTATGTATTAGCCACCATATTGGTTTAGGAATGTTCATAACAAATATTTTGATTTGTTTCTGGTAAGATTTTTTGTAATTGGCTAATTCATATGTTTGGATAAAAGTTGAGTTCAAGAATCTATATTTCATATTCTTAAGTATAAACTTTTCATCGTGTCGCAAGAAATGCTAAATTGAAAAAAATTAGAAACACTGCACACGCTCGAGCAGGCTAGATAAAGACAACCACTTTCAACCTCATGAAGATTGCGTTCAAGCCTGACAAGAGAGTTACAAATAATTGGATGTGCATAACACGCGCTCGAGCAAATGTTCACACACACTCGAGCAGGTAAGCGGCAAAAGCCCAATGAACTGCACCAATTTCTTTCCTAATTATGCTAGACTTACCGATTTCACTTGGATTTGAGTCCTAATCCTAAAGCACGAATTTTAGGCTATATTAACATGTTTTCTCTCAACTTTAAACACAACATAACACATAGAGATCTCTAAGTTATGAATTGAGATTACCATTGGAAATATTTTTTAGAGCCTCCTTGAGAGATTGGGCTGAAGATTTCGAGTTCTAGAATTAGTCCTTCAACTTATTCTAGACTTTTTTAGAGCTTCTACTTCCTTATAGAGGACTATTCTCTTATTAAAGAGACTTGTTTGTTGTGGAAATCAAGGCACTGATAGCAAAGCACCGAGGGACTGCGTGTTGTGAAGATCCATCAAGGACAACTACAACGCCTTGTGTCATGAGACTAACTATAGGGTTGAAAGTATATTTTGTACTACGAAAGTTAGTGATTAATTTTGTCTACTTTGAATTCATCGTTTTTTTCCATTTGAGTTTCTACATTAAATTGTGTG
This sequence comes from Sextonia rubra, assembly GCA_037013555.1. Taxonomy (NCBI): domain Eukaryota; kingdom Viridiplantae; phylum Streptophyta; class Magnoliopsida; order Laurales; family Lauraceae; genus Sextonia; species Sextonia rubra. Next base: position 13,731,916 of record JASUAD010000001.1, on the reverse strand, counting down.
TTGTCTTCTTTGTGTGATTTATTGCTCTTCTCTTTCCACTGCATAGAAATAGTAATAGAATCATAATCTAAAATAAGTTTCGGGCATTATAAATCTTTCAATTCACTACGTCAAAATTCGCAAACAACAAGTGTTCTGAGCTGTCGTTTAATTGGAAAAACGACGGTCGAACTTGTCGTTTTTACTGTCGATAATATTGGTGTAGCTTTTCAAAAAAAAGTGTTCATAACCGTCGCGTAAATTTTAACTTAATAAGTATTTTGAGCCGTCGTTTTTATAAGTATCAGGAGCTCTCATTTTTTTATAATGAAAACTATCGTTTTTTAAATCAATTATTAATTACAAAAGGGTTTTTTCAAAAAATTATCAAGGTGTAGAAGCCGTCGTTTTTAAAAAGCATCTATAGTCTTCTTGAAATTATCAAGTGTTAATAGGTGTCGTTTTTATCTGATTTCTTAAAAATAAAAAAGTACCTATTTATAAAATTTATATAATGATCCATTCAATAAATGTTCTTGGTAATCCACCCATAAATACAAACAATAAACATTAGATAAAAACAAACATGATTAGTTTAATTAAAGTCACTTGAATTAAAACTCAATCCAATACATAAAATCAAAGCTTCAAGTGAAGTCATTGTAAGACAATAAATTAAACTAGAGTCAAAATTGCAACAAAGAATAATGAACCTAATCTAAAATCTTATACATGGGCCAATCAATCATATCACCCAAAGTAATATCTCCAAAAGTTTTATCTTTACTGAGTAACTGGATCGAATAATCAAGAATCTCATCCACAACAATCCTATAACATCCTGGATAGTCAAACGATGAACCAATCACAGTCCCATAAGCAACACAAACGTCCTTCTACACCAAATGCATCAACATACGCTGAGTCAATCCTGTTCGTGGACTTGCTTGTTCTGTCTGTGCCTCTTGATGAGGTAATTCATTCCGAGCCTACAATATTATTAAAAATAAATTGTATTAACATACTTCATCAATTAAAATATTATTTATTTAATTATAGAAATCTAGAATATATGAAAAAGATATATTGTACCTGAGAATAATTCCCATGATGAGTGGATGATCGCATCACTGTCCCACCTTGAGATAGAGTTTGTTTTAACTCATCCATATCTTTCCGTAGGAACCTGTCTCCTCCGTCAAGTTTATCATTTGTCTCTCAGACTTTTCGTTCAATAACTTTTCATCTGCTAATGCTTTCATAACTGGAGCAGAATAACGAATACTTGTCATAGAAACACCCATGCATAAGCCGCGCACACGTCCTCGAGAATCAAGACCAATGATCTATATAAAAATAAAATAAAATGTGCCAATACTTAGACAAATACTAAATTAATACTTGTCAAGCTTTATCATCAATAAGAAAATAAATGAATTATACCTTTGCAACTGGGTCATTTTTCAAATCTTTTTGTGCAAGAGATCTATCAGCTTCATGAAGACTTCCAACAGCATCCTACAAAACATATAATAAAAAATAATTAAAATAAAAAATCTAAAATAAAATGAGAGTAACACTAAAATATTCATACCCATAAAAATAAAATATCATCCACAACATATTGAATCATATAAAATGCATTTGAATAAAAAAAATTTCCCCACCACTATTGGGCTAGAAATTGATCCATCCTTCTTAGTATGAGTTTGTCACGACCCGAGCCCAGAATTCGGGGGTTAGCGAAAAGCTAAACCGGTGACACACGTACTCCCGTGCACGTGCACCCAAACCCAGTCCAGATGCACGCACACAAGGGATCTAACACGTGCGAACTAAGCGTACGCGGAAGCTGTACATATCATAGCAAGCAACAAAGGAAAATAAAATAGCGGAAGCCAAAGCAAATACGAAACGGAAAAGACAAAGACAAATACACTGAGATAAAACCGAATACACACCAAAATCAATATACACAAAATATACAGAATACAAGTCCAAAGTCCAAAGTCCAAATACAAGCTCTCAAAAACCAAAATGCAAAATAAAAGCCACTGGTATACATGCACGCACTTGGCAGAAGTGATCAGGCCCACTCTGCCAGACCGGAGGGTGCCTCTACACTCTCCCCTGCAGCCTCCTCGACCGCCGGGGAGCTGGGCAAGGTATCTGTGCCTGCAACACCACAGACAACACAAATGAATACAACGATCCAGCAAATATAAGTAACAGGGGTGAAACACGCATAGTATCAAAGAGGATATAATAATGACAGAAGATTAAATACAGAGTTCCATATTAGGAAACTAAGCAAATCGTGCATAGAAGTAAAACATGATATGTGAATCAAAACATAGAATACTGAACTAGTTGGCTACTACGTTAACCATGTTCTTTCCAAAAGAGAGCAGAGCAGAGCAGAGCAGAGAACACCGCTGTCCAGGCCAAAGGTACAAGCGGGTCTCGGTTCCTGGGTTCCGGGGTCCCAAGACAAAGCAACACTGCAGTTAAAACAGAGATACAGAGATCTACGCCAGAGGTAACCCCGTCGGGTATCCTAGGGCTGAGGCTGAGTAGAGCCAGACTAATACCAATCAAATCAAATCCATAGAAAGGGAGATTATCCGCTTTGGACTCACCGATGACAAAGACCGGATCTTATCCTCACGTATTAACCTCTGGGCAGAGCCACCAGGGAATACCCAATATACAAAGCCAGAGAATATACAAAGCATAGTCGAATTACAGATTAGAACATAGGTTAAATCAAAGCACAGCATAGATCAGAACTTAGTGCCGAACAAAGAATGATACAGATATACAGAACGAAAGCAAAATGACTGAGGAAATGCATACATAGATTAACAGAGCAGAGGGCAAAACTATAAACAATATGAAATGCATCTCAGATTAATACGGAATCAAGGTTAATTACAAGCCAAGCCTAATCTAGTTGCACCACTATCACTAACCGTGCATGATGATGTAGTTTTAAGTTATTCGATGCACCGTTGCCATCCTAGTGTTGCAATATAATCCTCAAGTGCATCGAAGTCCCTTAAACCAACACCCATGGGGAGGTGCTTAACAGTGATCAACACTCACATGAATAAGTCACAGCCTAACAGACTATTCATGCGCTCCAAAGAATCCATTTGGGCCGGTGTACGGGTATGGTTAACCTGTATTTGAGCCCTACAAGGTCACACCATTAGCCTAAGTTTAACTGATATTTAACAGGTCTTACGGTTTAGCCATGGGTGACCTACGGCTTAGCCGTGGCATCCTACGGCGTAGCCGCAATATGCACTACGGCTTAGCCGTGGTTCCCTTCAGAACACGGCTAAACTGTCAGCTTTTCCACCTCTGATCTGATACATCTCACGGCTGAGCTACAGTCAGTATACGGCTTAGCCGTAGACCAATCCACGGCTTAGCCGTAGCCTCACCGTAGGAGTACTGATATCAGAAAAGTTTCGACTGATCAGAGAATTAATTCACGGCTGGGGTACGGTTGGGTCACGGCTAGCTTACGGCTCAGCCGTAGAACAAATTACGGCTTAGCCGTAGCCTAGCCGTAGAACAAATTCAGATTTTCGAGTCTCTGGAAAGCGAGCCGTAGAAATTTACGGCTTAGCCGTACAATACAGAATACGAGTTCGGGAAGATTATAGAAACGAAATTTTTGTACAGAAACTGAATAAAACAAGCTCAACTGATTCTCATAGCTTAGAAAATGGCTGTAAAACATTATATACTCTAAAGAAGATGGAAATCAAAGCATTCAAATAGAGCACCCATGTGTGTTCTCAAAGTCTGTACTTATACTTGCCTCAAATCTCACAAATCTTCTGAAATCAAGCTCCAAATCCACTAAAATCAAGACAAATCAAAGCAAGAAACCATGCATGAGATGGAAACACAGAAATCAGAGAATGAGAGGTGCAATTGGGAGAAGAAACACAAAGGACCCACTTACCTCAAGCAATACACAAGGATGAGAGAATGGAGAAGAACCCAAATCAAACAAAGGACCCAATCCTCAAACGATCAAGAGAAGGAAAGAAGAGAGAGAGAGAGAACGTGGAGAGCTTCTCCTGGAGTTCCTCTTGCATGCACGATCAAGCAAATGAGCAGGGGGTTGGACATCTGGAACTAACTTATATTTATATATGTTTGGAAGTTAAGTCAAAGTCCGGAGAGTTAAGACTAATTACAGTTCAAGTCACACGAAGGTACATCTTCCCCAATTGACTCCAAACGGATCTGACACAGTTACGGAAATTGTCGAGCTCAACGAAATACATATGCTGACACCAAGATGATGCAAAGATGATATGAGCAAAGCAAAAGCAAAATTACGAAAAAGGGCTTAGAACTACCTATTCCAGGTCAAAGGTCACTCAACTACCTATCCATGACCCAAAACAAGTCCAAAAGAAATAAACAAAACAAAACACACACTAATGAGCCACTAATCCGGCTCAAAGGGGATCGGAGTGTTACAGAGTTCTTAAAAAGAGGTCCGTACGAGTGATCTCCTGACCCGGATTTTCTTGTTCCTATAAATAATTCAAGATATAAATTTTGACTATTTATAAAAATCATAAATAGATTAAATATGATATAAGCATTACACTTACCATATCATCTGCCACCCTAGCCTGTCCCTTTCGTCCAGAAGTATGAGGGCAAATCATCTTTGATCTAGCAATCTTACCTTTCTCCCTTAAAGCCTGGGCCTCTTCTGTTGATTCCATGTCCACAAATGACTTCCAATCCCTCCAACTGTCATTTGCTCTCCTCAATATATATTGTTTATGGCATGGTGAAACTTCATATGAGGACTGCGTAAAATAAAAAACATAATTTAATTATTGCATGTACTACATTAAATTACTATCTATAAATAATAGTGATAATTGTACAAAAATACTCACGCATATGAGATCCCAAACTTGATCTGTAAAAGTATGTGGCACTTTTTTCTAGCTGGTATAGTTGGGTGGAACATTTGACCTTGTTATATGCCCTATATCTGCGCTGAATTTCGCTGAGTTAGGCCCTATAGGTCGACCATCAGCGCTAAAAGCAACATAGATAAAAGTACCTGTTGTAAATATATAACAATCATTAAAACTATAATGATAACTTTCCTATCACCACATATTAAAACATGTAGTATTATGTATGGAAACATTGTACATTTAAAAAAAATAAAAAAAAAGACATACAACATAAAAATATATATGATATGCACAATAGGAACAATATATGAAAATAATATAATTTTTGACATAACATGATCACCTGCAACTCAGTTAATCTTCAGCATTATTGATATCATTGGCTTCTAAGATATCATCTTGTAATGTTACCATTCGATCATTTTCATTAATTCTACCCATGAAGACTAATGGATCTTCATAACAATCAACATCCTTATTCAATTTTTTTGGAACATTTAACACCACATGCCACTCATCCTTAGGGCAACTCTGATCTTTGCAATAGAAGACTTGAGTGGCTTGAGATGCAAGGATAAATGGTTCATCCACTTCTGTTGTGTTTATCATTAACCGACTTAGATTAACATATACCAAATTTGTTTCTAGATCAACTATATGACTGTTTGCATCTTCTATACGAACCCAATCACAATTGAATACCACCACTTTGAAATCATGATAATCCAATTCTAGAATTTGTTTCACGATACCATAGTAAGTAACCTCCTCAGATACAAGGTTCTTGTCTCGGGCACTTGATCTGAATTTAGTTAGAGCAGTCATAGATATCCCACTGTTCTGTGTCGTTTTGTTCATTTCTGCATCAGCTGTATAAAAAACATAACCATTTATTGCATATGCATTATATGAAATAGCTTCAAATTTCTGTCCATCAGCAAGCCTTTTTATGACACTGTTTTCTTCTTTTTCTAATTGTTGCCTAAGCCAAGGAATGTAATCGATCGCCTTTTCAGCTCTTATAGTACTTCTTCTATTTTGAACATTAGATAGAAAACTCTGTACATATATTTCATAATTCCTGTATATAAAGACACAATATCAATACGCAATATAATTAATAAATTATAGCATAAAAAATATAAAGTTTGGATTTTTCATACTTTTGCCACTTTGCATTCTCAGTAAACATGCTTAATACCCATTTGCGTGCTTGTTGGTACTGCACATGACCAAGTTTGTAGATATTTCCTTTTTTATCAACAGGGTATCCAGATTGACTATCATCATCCATCCACCTCCCTCGTCCTTGTTTATGACTCCCTTTTGTACCATCAGGCATGTAATTCATAGCATACATCATAGCTTCATTTAAAAGGAAACACTCTGTAATACAACTCTCTGGGTATGTTTGATTCACCACATAACCTTTGAATGTTTTCATCATCCTAACATATAATTTGCAAATTAACTTTCACAAGTTAATAAATAAAAAAAATAAAACTAGAAGAAATAATTAAATTTATTACCTCTCAAATGGATACATCCAACGATATCTAACAAGTCCACAAATCTGTGCCTCCTCTGTCAAGTGTACAACAAGGTGTATCATAGATACGAAAAATGAAGGAGGGAAGTACTTTTCAAATACACATAATGTTTCGGCAATACATTCTCTCATCTTGCCTAGTTCTGAACGTTCGATGGTCTTTGAACATATAACATTAAAATATATTGATAATTGTCGAATGGCAGCACGTAATAGCTTGTGAGCTTTAAATGCATGCATTAACAACACTGGCAGTAGCTGCTGCATTAAAATGTGATGGTCATGAGATTTTAGATTTTTTAGTTGATTGTTTTTCAAGTTCACCTTATGTTTCCAATACCCACTATACCCAATGGGAACCTTCAAATTGTATAAGGTTTTACAAACCAATTCTCTCTCTGTTCGGGACAAGTTATAAGGACCTTCAGGATATGTCTCCTTCCTATTTACTTCTATAGGCCACAACTTCCTCTTAACCTGCATCTCCTTTAGGTCTTTTCGAGCCTCAAGATTATCTTTTGTCTTATCCTTTGTGTTCATAATTGTTCCAATTAAGATTTCTGCCACATTCTTCTCCACATGCATCACATCCAGATTATAACGAATAGGCAAATCCTATATAAAAGATAAATATTTGTGTTAGTAAAATTGATAAGTCTAGTATAAAATTGATAAGTCTAGTATATAACATTAATATAATTTTAAACTTGAATTAGTATACTATACCTTCCAATATGGCAAGTCAAAAAAGATTGACCTCTTTGACCACGGAGTGGAATCATTCTCTGCTATACTCTTCCTCTTCTTGCCTCTCTTTCCAAACTGTGTCTCATTCACTTCCATTCTACTTAGTACTTCAGAACCACTCAAACGCCTGGGAGGATTCCTATGTTCTTCATACCCATTAAATTGTGATTTTTGGTACCTGAAAGGATGAGTCAAACTTGATAAAAATTTTCTATGCCCCATGAAACATAGTTTCTTTCCATTTGTTAGCCACTTGGACTCCGTCCCTTCACTACATACAGGACAAGCATACTTGCCTGCAGTCCTACAACCTGACAAATAGCCATATGCTGGGAAATCATGTATAGTCCATAATAAAATTGCTTTCATTGTGAACATAGTATTTTTATAGGAGTCGTATGTTTTGATTCCAATGGACCACAATTCATTTAGCTCTTCAATCAATGGTTGTAGATAAACATCAATGTTATGCCCTGGGCCTTTCTTTCCGAAAATCAAGAATGTTAACATTGTGAACTCTTTGCGCATGCAAAGGGATGGAGGAAGATTATATGGAACAATCATAACTGGCCAACAACTGTAGGCATTGTTATTATTTCCAAAAGGATTGAATCCATCTGTTGCAAGCCCCAACCGAACATTACGAGCTTCAGAGGCAAAATTAGACCATTTTCTGTTGACTTGTTTCCAACATGAAGAATCCACTGGATGGCGCATGATTGATTGGTTTGGTATAGCGCTTGCATTTGCATGCCATATCATACTCTCTGCAATCCATGACACACTATACAGTCTTTGCAACCTTGTTGTTAATGGAAAGTATCTTCACTTCTTCCAAGGCTTACGCTTACTGTTCGGCTTTGATTTATCTTCCGGTTGCTATCTACTTATGCCACAGGTAGGACAATTATCTTGATTTTCATGATCTTTCCAGTATAATATGCAATCATTAAGGCATGCATGGATAATGTTACAGTCCATACGCAATGAATTAACCATCTTCTTAGCAGTATATGTGTTATCCGGTAAAGTGTTATCTCTTAGGAGAACCCTTTTAAATAATTTGAGTAACTCATTGAAACTCACATTAGACCATCGATGTCTAGCTTTCATGCTCAATAATTCAACTGTCACCGATAATTTTGTATCCTCAACTTGACACGATTGATACAAGGGTTGTAACGCATCCTTCATCAATTCTTTGTATCGAATACTATCTGGAGAATACTCTTGAGCATCATCATCTTCCTCATTATTAACTTCATTAATCCCTTCAAATAATTTATCACCCATTTGAGTTAGTGTCTCACCCTCATCACGAACAACCCCAAATAAGTCATTTACCATATCAACCATACCAATGTATGCTTCATCATTTTTGCTACTGGCTCCAACTTCTTTATTTCTTTGGGGATGGATTTCCCCATGATGGATCCATATTGTGTATGACTTTTCTATCCCATTACATATTAAATGTGTACGAATGTCATTTATTGTTTTCTTCCCTTTGATTACATTTCGACATTTCACACAAGGGCAACAGTACCAATCCTCCCCCGCTAATGTAGGCGTATTAGCTCTAACAAACTCAATGAATTCCTCAACTCCTTTTAAATATTCAGAAGATGACCTTGATGCCTTCATCCATTCCTTGCTTGGAGTCATATTTTGAAAAATATTTTGCAGCTTTTTCAATTGAATCCTTCATTGTAAAAAACATTCAGAGATCATATTTAATTTATAGCATATTAATTTGTTTGCACAAGAATGCACTTTTTTTTCAAATAAAATCACTCCATCATTGAAAAAAACATTTCAAACATAAAATACTTGGTCCTACAAGCTCTTACAACAATTATAATAAAGTAAAATTTTTTTAGGAGGCCAAATTATATATACTTGAGGTGGATAACATTCATAAAAAGGTGAAAATATAGATTTTAAAAAAAGCAATTGGGTCTAGTAAAAGTAATTAGACACTGAATATATATAATTCCAATGATAAATAAAAAATAAGTTGCAAACTAGTGTCATATATGAGGGGAAGTGTGGTACATGTGTTGCTTAAAATTTCTCCTCTATTTGAAAGAGATCTACTCCTTTGTCTTTCACCTTGCATTGTACTGGAGATGGATGGTGCTGAAAACATCAGGCTAATATTTATGTTAGACCTAAACATATTTGCCAAATGAAAACATCGGGTCATATTAGTGTACATTTTTCCATCTGCCCCCTACCACCCACTTCTCCCTCTGAACTAGCACCAAACCCACTTTGGCACACACACACATAGAGATTATAGCCACCATTATACCTAAAGTGTAAAGTTATTATTGTTTTCCCACCATTTTTACTTGAGTCTTAACATTTACAACATGTGATGGGCAGCCTTGCTGATCGTTTTTTGCCGAATCATTATACTAGTATAAAGTCTATAGACCATTCCATCCCTTCACCTGTACACTAATTGAACATCCAAGTGTACCCACAGGGCTGTCCCCCACATTAAGCCTCAAAGCAGATCATTGTTGTATTAGAAACGAGAGAGAGAGAGAGAGAGAGAGAGAGAGAGAGAGAGAGAGAGAAATTTTGTGGATCTGACCATCTCACAGATTATCCTATATATGATCAATTCCCAGGCCTGCCCACCAAAAATATACACTAAATTCTTGACACTGATCAATTAATATTTTATGTTTTTGTCCATTTAATGGATTCATTAGAAGAACATATTAACTGATCACGGCTAAGGTCATTCCAATTACCAAATGGTGGGCCAAACAGAATCTACTCATCATAGATCCCTCACATCCTTAGTCACCAATGGATCCTCTTCAAGATCCTTGGTGTTGATCATCCTAAGTTTAGATAGAACACTATTGAAGTGTAACATTCAAAAAAAAAAAAATTCTAGACAAAACCTCATCTCTATCACAAAATCCTACATGCCTAGGGTGATTATAGACATCAGATGGTGGGCCAAATAGAGCCCACTCTTCATGGATTCCTTACAGCATTGGTCGCCTACGGATCACCTTAAAGATCCATGCTATTGATTATCCTAAGCCTGCATAGATCACTGAATTGTACAGAAAGTTAACATTTAAAAAAAAAAAAACTAACTGGACAAAGACGAGACAGAGACAACTTCGTCTTTGTCATGGCTGGCAATTTCCTCTGTTTTCTCGCCTAAAGGGATGGACTCATCAGATGGTGGGCCAAACAAGCTCCACTCATCACGGGTCCCTCACTTCTTTTGTCGCCCATGGATCTCCTTCAAGATCCATGGTGCTGATCATACATCAACTGGCCCACCCAAGCCTATTATCCCATGCACAAATCTGAGAATGCAATTAGATCTGGGTTTCAACTTGTTCCCTTCCACTTCTTGCAGAGAGAAATTGGGAAGCAGGATCAACGTGAATCTACATAGACTACTATTGAAGTTTAACATTTATGAAAAAAAAAAACTGCACAGAGACGAAGAAAACTATACAGAGATGAAGTTTAATTCTATCATGGCTTCTTGGGTCCTTCACGCCTAAAAGGAATGGAGTCATCAGATGGTAGGCCAAACAGGCTCCACTCATCATGGGACCCTCACATCCTTGGTCGCCCATAGATCCCCTTCAAGATCCATGGTGCTGATCATCCATCAACTGGCCCACCTGGGCCTATTAACCCATGCAGGAAAATTGTCCCAAATCTATATGCAACCCTTCCATTGTTGCAAAGAGATTGAGAAGCAGGGATGTCCAGAAGAAATAATAAAGAGAGACAACGCATCTGAGCATTCATACACATCGTTCCTCTGATTACCCAAACACATCAATGAATCTGATTTTTGAGAGAGAATCACTGCACACAGATGGATACCGGAACAGAGACACAAACAGAGAAATATAAAAAACAACGGGAAAAATCATGTTCCCTTGGAGACTCTTGTTTGGCTGAAGAGAGAAGGGAGAGATGGTAAGGGTTTGCAAGCAGTGGTAAGGGAGACAAACGCACGATTTTGTGCAATATTTTGCAAAAAGGCACGAAAGAAAAGAGGGAATGAAATCAATTATGGGTTATCTTTTATTAGGTATTTAGGTCAATAAAAACAAGAGTTTAAACCTGTGGCATTTAACAATTTAAACAAGTGCTTTAAACTATTGTTTCTAGTAATAAATTTTCCCACATAAGAGTATGTTGTTTTTCTCTTAACAAGAGTTGAGAACTGTGGAGTATTGTGGGATTTAATCAAGTGTTTAAACATGTGGTTTTTCAAACCAAATTACTGTGAGATTTAACCTCTTTTGACGTAGTGATTGGTATCAAAGTGGGTCACACTAAGTTACTGTGTGTTGATCTAAGAGATTTTCTAAAATGGAATTCAACAATAAAGAAAGGTCTTTTTAATTATGCTTATTAAAAAGCACATATAATAGCATTTTTTAGATCAGTAGATGAAGAGGTTTGGGGATTAGTGTTGACTGGATTTTTTTTTTCACTATTACTGTTGATGGACAAACTACTGAAAAGCCAGTGGCTTCATGGTCTAAAGAGGAAACCTATGTTTGCAACTATAACAATAAGGCAATTAATGCAATTTACAATAGAGTATCAATATCTGAATTTCATAAGATCTCCACTTGTAAGAATACGATAGAGGCATAGGACATCCTTCAAACAGTTCATGAGGTTACTGAAAAAGTGAAATAACCTAAGATGAAAATCTTATCATCTACTTTTAAACCTTATTGACTTTTATTCTAGGTTGAGTAATATAGTCAATTCAAGTCACAACCTAAGGGAATCAATTCTTAAAGAGAGGATTATGAAAAAGATCCTTAGGTCTCTCCTGGTCAATTTCAATCCCAAGGTTATTGCAATTATTGAATCCAATAAATTAAAAAGTTTGAGACTTAATTAGTTGGTTGGTAACCTGCAAACCTTTGAGACTCAATTTATTAATTGTCAATCAAAACCTTCTAGACTTACTTTGAAAACTACCAAAAATTACAAGTTTTTCAAAGGTTCAAAGAAAGTGAAGTTGCATTTGAATATGATTCTAAAGATGGGGAAGTGCAACTATTTTGTGCAACAATTTAACAAGCTAATACAGGGAAAAAATATGGGTTTTAAACTGCATAATAGAAAAAACTATCTTTTCAAAAGGAGTTAAGTGCTTTGAAAGTCAAGGTTATGGGCAAATAGTTAATGATTATGCTAATAAGAAGAGTCAACAACAATAAAGCCTTGAATATCACTTGAAATATTGATGAATCAACTGATGAAAAAGAATCCCCTAACTCTGAACCTAATTCGTCTAAAGAGGGAAAACTAAAGTTTACTACTTTTATGGCTACATCTTCACCATCTGATGCTAATTCTTATGATAATAATAGTGATGAAGAAGTGTCTTATGAAAATGTTGATTGTGAAGCATAGTATAAATTCTTGTATAGAGAGACCAAGAAACTAGGGTTGTATACTACAAAACTAGTGAAGCAACTTGGAGATGCTGAAGTTGAAATTCTATCTATTAAGAAAATTTTAAAAACAACACATACACAAATCATCCTCATTGAAGGACATAAAGGTTCTTTACTTGAGAATTTGACTTCTGAGAAACTAGAAAATAAATCTTTGCGAATAGAAGTATTGAAGAACTAGACCGGGATTAATTATTAGAATGTCAAGTTAAAGATTGCATTAATAAAGCTGGATGCTCCTATCTATACACATACAAGTTCAACTGCACTTAACCACATCTTAAGTGTTCAAAAGCTACATACCGTCAAGATTGGTCTTGGATACACTGATGATGCTTCAACATCAAAATCTACAAGTAACACTACCTTTATTAAAAGCACTGTACATGCATCCACTGCACAACAGACTGTACAAAAGAAACATGTTAATTATTGATCAAAGAGTGAGTCTAGTCTTAAATCTGCATGAGCACCCACGTGTTATCATTATGGTATAAAAAGACACATCCATCTCCATTACAACAAGCTACAAGCTATATATGAAAAACTCAATTTTTTGCACCCATTTTAAGTGCAATATGGGTTAAAAAGGAAGAGTTGCCATCTATTTATGTTCACACTATGCTAAAGTTCTTTAATTCACAAGTATGGGTACCAAAATTCAAAAGCCCATGATCAATAAGATCAAGCCCCCACCCCCCGTGTTGATACAATATATCATTGAGAGAGAGTTACAATTGAGAAAGAGCTACTACTGAATTCTAGTTGACAAACATGTTGCATGTTAAAATTAAGAATTTATAAATTATGGACAAAAAAGAAGAGTATAAAGTATTCAAGGGGAGATGGGGAGAGTAATTCAGATCAATGGAGTATTAAAAGTTATGAATAAAGACTGATTTTCATTGGTACAGAGCTAAATAATACAGATTTGTTCTTCAATTGATTGTAGAGTTGATGGTAACATGTTTTTTTGCGATTTCATTTTAGTCAATGTAATCAATATATTTTTGGATTTATTTTTTAGTAGATTAATTGTATATGAAGTTTTATCCATGAATTACCAAAGGAGAAGATTGTTAGAATTTTTTATGATTGGCTAATTCTTGTGTTAGATAAAATTTTAGTCCAGGACTCTATATTTCATATTCTTAAGTATGGACTGTTCACTGCGTCACAAAAGGTGCTGAATTGAGAAAATCAACAACATTGCATGCACTCGAGCGACTATACTCATGCGCTTGAGCAGGCTAGACAGAAATAACCACGCTCAAGCCCATGAAGACTACACTCAAGCCTAACATGAAAATTACAAATAATTGGATGTGCATAACACATGCTTAATCAGATGCTCACACGCACTCAAGAGGGTAAGTGGCAAAAGCCTAGTGAACTGTACGTATTTCTTTTCTAATTTTGTCAAACGGTTTCACTTGAAATTGGTTTCCAACCCTAAGGCACAAATTTTGAGCTATATTAAGGAGTTTTCTCTTAACCCTAAAGACAACATAACACATAGAGATCTCCAAATTCTAAATTAAGATTGTTATTGGAGATATTGTTTTAAAGCTTTCATGAGAGATTGGGTGAAGGCTTCAAGTTCTAGAGTTAGTGCTTTTATTTCTTCATAGACAATTTGTGGCTTCTACTTCCCTATAGAAAATTGTTATCTTGTTGAAGAGACTTATTCGATATGGAGATCAAGACACTAGCAACGAGGCACCAAGGGACTATGTGTTATGAAGATCTATCAAGAACAACTACCATGCCTTATATCAAGAGATTGAAAAATTATGAGTATATCTTGTATTGCGAAAGTTATTGATTGATTTTGTTTACTTTGAACTTATAGTTTTTTTTTCTATTTGGGTTTCAACGTTAAATTGTGTGTTGTCTTTTTTATGTGATTAATTGCTTTCATTTTTCCACTATATAGAAGTAATAATTGAATCACAATCTAGAATAAATCCCCAAGCATTATAAGTCTTTCAGTTTCGATCCTTTATCTATCTAAAAGAAATAATTCTTAAAAGTATTTAAAAGATAGAAATAAGTGAACTCAAGTTTAAATTTCTTTTAAGGTGTTTACATGTAATACATGATGAAATAAATAAAGTGGTTAAAATAAACCATGTATTTTTGTTTCATGTTTCAACATTTTTTGGTAACCCAACTAAGGGGCCTGAGACCCTAAACAACCTGCAGACATGGAAAGAAGGGCCTAACTTGGAACCTTTAAGAAATTGTAGGGTGACATGTTTGTAGGCCACGAACTAGTGGAGCTACAAACATGCGGGAAGACATGTGGCACTTCCTAGGGTTCGAACCCTAAAGAGCCGAAGAAAAACTGCCATAAGGAACCTTCTTAGTTTCAAGTTTCAACATATATCCATATAAATATATAAATAGTTTTTACAGTGACCAACTAGATAAAAGTGGAACCACTTCATTATATACTAGCACAATAACCCATGCTAAGTAAGGGCATGTTTACCAATGATTATAAAGCATATTTTATGACATATCAAAAAAACTTGATTACGTGAAATTATCCTAAAACACTGACATTAATTTGATTTAGATAGATTACAAAATTTTAAAAAGAAAATAAAATAAGCGAAGATTATGAGAGTACCTCTTTTCTCAGTCCAAAAGTACAAAATTTAGAGATGTGTTAGAAGAAGTGGAATATGAAAAAAAGAGAAGAACTAGATTTGGGGTGAACATGAAATTGTTGTCCAAAGCAAAAAGTGAGAATATTGGAAGAGTATTTGAGTATTTATAATTGTGTGTTAGTGGCGGAGGAGAAAGTCAGTTGGTTGTAGAACATGAGTAGTTACTTTCAGTCAAATTAGCAATTGAGGTCAAAATTAAAGCCAAAACTTTTGGTTTTAATGTATTATTATAAAACTATTCCAAACACCGGATTCAAAGGAATTTTTAGGCATCTAATCTAAAGATATCAAAATGAGTCGTTAAGATCGAAACCCCTCTTGACTGTTGGTTTATATTGGACAGGTAACACCCTCCAATCAATTATCATATAGTTAACTGCATGACTCGATCTATTTGGTGTGATTCTGGTTATTTGTTGAAATTTTTTCTTTGCGTTCAAGTGTAGCCGGTAAATCCTAATCCTAAAAGGAAAGAAAAAGTGAAATAAAACCAAGGGTTGTCCTATTTTGAATGTTGACACATGGGCAAACCTAGGCTCCTGCTAAAATTCCATAAAAACCCCTACTATTAATGATATTTTCAGTAGATTTTCCGTTTGGCCCCTTCAAGAATTTTTTTTTTCAAAGTAACCCTTCCAAATTATATTTCCTGGCTGTGCCCCGGCATGAGGGGGGTGGTGTTGCCATGGGCCCTCCATTAATTTTCATAAAACCCTCTATTAGTAATGATATTTTCAGTAGATTTTCCTTTCGGCCTCTCCAATAAAAATTTCAAAGTGGCGCCCAAAATTATATTTCCTGGTTCCCCTCGCTTAGAGTCACGGCGCTGAACCACATAACTCTTGTTGTGCGCGTTTCTTGTGTGATTGTTTGCGGTTCGCTTTGTGATTTCAGTCACAGATTTACAATTTCCATCGTGCGGAACACTATGCACATGGAAGAGTGTTTCTTCATTAATGGCTATGGTCATTGAACAAACTTCCTGTTTGGGCCACCATGTCGTATACGTTAACCATCCATTTTCAGGACTTGATCAACATAAAGTTGTGGGCTCCACTTTTGTTAGGACCACAATGCTGTCAACTCCTCAACGGTGTAGATCTGAATTGCAATAAACATTGCAATGATTCTCCCTCCTGTTTGGACCCCGTAAAGTTCAAAGATGAAGCCCATCCAAACAGTAGCTTGCCCTAAATGCAACACAGGGTGTCCTCTTCCCAATAAGGTTTGACAGCACCCTTTCTTCTGATGCATGGCTAGTGTTTTCTTTTGCACCAACAGGTTCCTTTCATCTCCCTCTTCCAAGATATATTTCCAAGACTACAATGACTATTGGCATTGGACTTTGAAGAATCATCTCTCTTTCTCTCTCCCCTCATTGTAGAAAAGGAAGTGTTATACAACTTTCTATATGATGGCTCTTACAGTGGGAATTCATATTCCAACTGTGACATGTCTGGGAAAGATGCATTCACATTTCACAGCTACAGTATTGTTTTTATGTAGAAGTCATGGAAAAAAGAGTCGTTGAGAGCACTAAGATATTGTTGTGGTGATACAGGCCATCTGATTTTTCCCCTTTCTTCCCTCCCCAAAATGGAATTTCTTGGAGCCTTGGGAAAATATGACCACAACGTCAATGGCTTTTTGTCAAGTCTCCTCCGTCCCCCACACCATATACCACCCATAGATTTTGTGCAGATCTAATAGGCGTATAGCTTGACCCTATCAATGTAGTAGAAAATTGGTTAAGGCATTGCCCCACCAGGAGACAGCTGGTGATGGCTGCCTATTGGTTTTGGTCCGGCCTCCACCTATCTTATAATGATGTCAAGCGTAAAAACAAAAATCATAGCTTTATCCATTAGTAAGGAATAAAGAAGTTTGCCGAATTGTGCATTTGTAGCTTAGGACTAGCACATGCGGAGAGAAATGGCATACGGTATAGTAGAGAGAATCAAAACGAGTGAAGGAACAGTTAAAATAAATAAATAAATGCCATTGGATGGTTCCACGCAATGCTTAAACATGATGTTTTCCAAAATAAGGGCCACCAAAAAAAGATCAAGGTGAACCTCATTTGTTAACCTAACTTCATGATGTGTAAGATCCAGTTAGGAAGACGAATCAATCCATTCCATAAAGAAACGGATCTGAATCAGAACAAGGATTCTGCCCCAGATCCAGTGGTTGACATCCTTAGGCCTGCCTACAGTTCTCATAAATGGTCAGATTCACAAGTTGGACATGGACAAAGGTCCATTCAATTAAGTACTAGGCAGAAGCTCAAGCACCAGCCCAAACCACAGGCCCATGACTCCGCCGATGAAATTATAAGTCCTGGGCAATACACAGTCCTACCGGCCAGTTCCAACTCAATAAAAAATTATGAAATCACATAATCAATTAAAAATTTATAATGAAGAAACAAAATTTATATGATCAAATCCCAACATAGTTGGCACACAGTTTCATGATATGATGATATAAGGGGCACCCTCCCTTGCACACATCTATCATGTGAGCCTCGTGCAGCATCCATCCCTTGTAAGCGCCACAACAAGCATGGGGAAGGTAGAGGGTTGAAAGAGCTAAATGAGATTCACCTCTGTGCAAAATTTCAAGCTCATTATGTCATTCTAACACCTTAATACGTGGCCTCCAATTTTAACGGCTTTAATAGCACTTCAATTTCTTCGCAGCTATAGTGCACTTGCTTTCTTTGCACTTCCATTTTCTTTGGTGGTTGACTTTTTTTAGAAATACTGATTGGATGAGTTGCAGAGCAGTCTCCGTAATTCAGAGGCGTAAAACCACCCGCTAGAGCCCTTATCACCTTAAAAGGATTCTTTGGATGGACCACAATAATCCTCTGGGTCCAAATTCTGTCATGGAATAGACGGTTAACCCATTTGTGAGGTTGACAAAATAGAGTTGTTGTCTTGGTTGGCAGCTCAGATACTTAAGGATTGATCTTAAGTATGCTCCTTTTTTCATATTTGTGGGCTACATTCCCACTTGTGTGTGCTCCTCTTCTCACATCTATAGGCTTTCTTTTCACTTTTGCGATCTCTTCTTTCCACATGTGGGTTAGCTTGAACCCAGCCCCCACATCTGGAGTATTCAAAAAACAAAACAACATAAAACCCCTTCTGTGAGGTTTCTAGCTGCAGACTGGCAAAAACATATGGGTTCATAGATGTAATATGCCTTTTCTGACTTCACACCCAAGAGCACATTTGGCAAACATCCGGGGGAACAAGGGTATTCTATAGTTTCAAAGAATTTCTCTTAATGCTTGGAATCAACGCATCCCCCTCCTAAAAAAATTAGGTTCGGCAAAAGAATGAATTTTCAGAGAATGAATTTTCAAAAATAAACCTTAAAAAAAACAACGGCTCCGAATGTTTTGGCCAATATATCATGACCCACAAGGCCTCACATTATGAAATTTGATCCCATAGCCGTCCATGGCCTCTAAATCAGTCTAAATTAGATTTAATAGTCTGGATTTTTCAAAAGAGACCCACATAAGTCCAAATTTACATCTCTCGCATTGATTATTTTTTTTTAAATATCTCATCATACATGACGATTTAACTGCTGAAAATTAGTTTTGTAGCTGTTCTTAGGATTGGAAAACATTCTTAACAGTTCTGATCTAGTATGTGGAATACAAAAATGTGTGATCATCCTCCATTAGGTGTACTGTAGCAGCACTTTCTGCACTGCTACAGATTCTGCGCATCCGAGGGAGGCGCCAACTCCCCCTTTCGGTGCACCGGCGGATGAACATGTTCCGCGTTCCACAGGTTTGCCAAACTTGGGCATTCCGTGAGTTTTCCACACAAAGCCAGTTTGCCAACCGTGCCCCAAATCAATATCAGAATGCAATTTGTGTTACATCCGAAAAAAATGCTCTACAGCGTAAATATTGAAAGAACACTAACTTGGTTTAGTACCTCAGCTTGAAAATTAGTCAATGTGCCTTCCGTTACCCAGAGACTCAGGCATTTCAAGTTCCAACCCAAAATCCAGGTATGCCTCTTCTTGGAACCATTGATAACTGGATCCATGTTTGGCCCCAGGTCCAGTTAGGTACATACGCAAATATCCAGCCTAGCATCTAGGTGAGGGCCCACTGGCACTACATTCATAGATGGGATATGGTTAGAGGCATACAAATAAATAAACAATTTTAATTTTTTACAATTTTATTAAAAATACAGACCAAGTATGTCTTGCTAGCAACTAGCCAGACTTTGTATGTGTAAAGATCTCGAACGAGATTTTGTATGATGGATTGCAACTTGCAATTTCTAATTTTTAAAAAATTACCAATTAATAGTTGATTAAGTGAAAAAAAATTGTTTAAGTTGTCGTAGGTCTCACAACCACTTAAATCTACTTTTCTGAAATATAAAACAAAAACACGGTCAGAGATTTCAAAATTACCATCCAACAAAAAGCTCCCACTTTTCTTCTTTTTCTATCATGCTAGAGAAGCATACAAAATAAGATCAAAATTAGTCCTCAATAGATATATGCATAACAAGGTAAACAATGCCAGCCAAATGGCACATCTCCTTTGAATTTTCAAGAGCGCGTCTCAAGCTTTCCCCACAAAGTTAGTACAGAAGAAATATATCCGAAACAGCTGTGGAATATATAAATGCACTCTGAGAACATGCTTTTTGTACATGATAATGAGAATGACTGCCAACTCTAATCAGCACAAAAACCCCTTTGGCTATGAGTCCAGATCATGAAGAGCAGGGACGCCAAAATTTTTAAGCCCATCACTGAATGTCATCTGCAAGGTCCAGCTTGGAAATCCAAACCCCTCCAAATCACTATACCACCATATTTATCTCATGAAATTTCATTCCAATAAAAGTTACATCCACAATTTGTGAAACACATCATTAAAATGAGAAACAAAAGAAGTTTTTTCACAGGATCAATCCTATCATGGGCAAGATGCTGAGTTTCTGGCGCAAAGAAGTGTAATTCCAAGCTTTTACTCACAAATGACTACCAAAACTGAGGGAAAACCTAGACAAAAAAAAAAAAAGAGGAAGGCCATGTGATAAAGGCTGCAGTCTCTTTATCAATTTAATCTTGGCACCATGGATGAAGGATGCCCATTGCTGTTGCGTAGTATGAGAAGATATTGGGATGACTGATGGAAAGACGAATGAGAAGAATCTTGGTGAAATCAAAGGAAGACCAATTGCAGTTGCTGCTAGTAGAGAAGAGGGATATTATAGTGATGGTGATGACTTTACTTCGGTTTGGAAACAGAGAGATAGAGACACTGGGGGTATTGCCAAGACACCTAAGAGGATGGCACAGTATATATTTTTTTTCATTGTCCTTCACGTGCAAGTGAAGGCCACAAAAGGAAATTAATATCATGATCGGAATGAGATCTTTCTCCATCAACAATTAGATCAGTACCATTGATCCCATGGGCCATGAATAAATCATGACAGATGTCCATCTGGCATGGTGAGGAATCAAAAGGAAATGGAAAACTACCCCTTTCTACTTCTCTTGTACTTTTTTCATGCAAATCATTTCAAGGGTTTTTAGTTTGTAAATAAGGTAAAGGTCCAGATGAACTGGCAAGAAAAGAAAGAATTATATTAGTTGCCAGATCGCAACACCCAAACTCCCCCACTTTGAGTAAATTAATATATCAAACGCATGAGAAGGTACTAAGAATTAAAGGGCAGTGAGTACGCACTTCAGAATTAAAGGGCAGTAGGACTGTCGGAGAGGGAATCAAAGAGCTGCTGGGTACAATAATATTGCTACGGGGTGGCCTGACTAATGTGTCCAAGTCTCATTTACGATTCAATTTTTACTAAACAAAACAATACAAGAGGGACACACAATCACCAAAAGACGATAAGATGACCCAAAATCCATAACATTTGCATCTATAGTGTACAATCTATAAGATAAAAGTAATATATATATAGGTTTTGAGTCAGGCCCATAGGTCCAGGTCCACAAGAGGCCCAAATCAAACCCAACCCATATACATCCCTACTCAACATTTTAGAAAAACATAGGTGAAAATCAATATTTTTAAACAATATATCAGGACAAATTAGAAATGAGAATTCTAAACGAATGCAAGGACTCGAAATATTCCTTCTACAGTTCTATTGGGGCAGCTGCTTTCCGCTGAAAAAAAATTAATGGTATTACACAAGAACCTGATGTGGTGATAGTTGAATGTACAATGGTAATGGATGATCATGACCAATTTCATAGTTACAAACTCATGTCCTCAGGCAAGCTTCTCTCTAAAAAATATAGGCTGCAAAAAGAACAAAATTGCAAAAATGTAATGTTAGCTGGAGAACCAAGCACAGTAGATAAGTATCTAGAATCTACTTTAAAGTACATATTTATGGGAATATGTAGGGAAACTGCTGAAGAGAGAAGGCAGCAGTTCTCAGTTGGCTTCATAGGACAGAGCCAACCCAGAAGCCACAGTTGATTCATTGTTTGCAGATGGGCCCTATCATATGGAACACTCACCTACTTAGGAATTTTTGCAGCAAGTTTGTCTACATCAATTTCCCTGTATATTTCTACCATTTCCTCAAATAAACCAACAAATCACTTTTTTCTAAACAAAATCAGATGCTTTTTGAAGAATGAGCAATGAAAACTCTGGTGAGCAATGAAAACTCTGGAATTGTTCTTGCCTGGAAATCAATAGCTTTGTTAGGTACCAATAAAAAAAAATAGCTTCAATAGGTAAATAATGATATTCTAGCTTAGTCGCTGCCAAGATCATTGGAGGCATTCATAATAACAAGCTTTCCTTTGGAAACAGTATTCTATAGTCATAATATATGCAATTAGATTAAAAGAATCAGGAAAACAGCATTTCTGCAACCATAACTGCAATTTGATATTTTTATAAACAGGAGTATTTTATTTAAGTTAACAATGGGGGTTTCAAGTTTCGACTTCCAAGACAGTATTCCCTGCCTGAATTACCTTGCTGACATGAAAGCCATGCCTAGGAAGACAGCCTTAACAGCTTGCTTCTGGCCCGCATAATCAAATGCTAGAGGTAGCATTTCATGCAAAGTGAGAAAAGCCATTACTCCCCCAACTGCATAGGAAAAAGGTCCTTACAGCCTACAATGTAAAAACCAAACCAGTAGATATATGTCCTGGTTTGCAAGTCAAAAGTATTATGAAATGGATCACAGAGAGAACCTGATCCAAGCAAGCCCTCAAGGATTTCGGGGGATAGACTGGTTGGGAACAAGTATGCTGCATGAGACCCAGATTTCAAATAGAAACAGAGAATAAGTACATATCACAATAAAGATTGAACTAAAACTCAACTTGTGACAGCTACCTGTTGGCACATTACTGTCCAAGTAATCCCCTTTATTTTGCTATGGGAGTACAAACATGAAGATAAATGTTTCCTAAAGAAATTGGCAGCAAATAGAACTTAAAAAAAAAATAAGAGGAAGAAAGTATGGTTGGATGAAGATAAATTAGGACCATTAGGACTTAAATTTTGTGGTTCCCTTCTCTATTTTGATATTTAAACAACAGAATATATTAATCATAAGAAAATATATAGAGCAGCAAAAAACAAGGGATGAGCTATAAGAACTTCAAGTTTGTAATTTACTTCAAGTTTGTAATTTAATGTCCCAATGCTTTAGGCACATATCATGTCTACTTGTTCACTTAAAAGACATGTCCCAAGCTGTACTATGATCTAAACAAAATATTTTTCCCCTTATTTACACAAAAAAGAAGCTTGAAAGCTTCATATTTTTTAGTATCACAACCAACTCCATTTTTGTCTCCCAAAAAAAAAAAAAAAAAGTTTAGTGTGACCATAAAGACAGTGAAACCAGAAGTTCTAACTGTCACCACAAATTTAGGAACCTCAACTAGCTCCCCAGGAAATTGAAGATGTTCCAATATATTCATATGAATGAGAAGGAATCCATTGATTATGCAGGAGGATCAAAGAAGAAAAGGGCTGAGCTGTAATGGATCAAGGTGCCAACCTTTGGCTTTTGATTTTCATCACTCATTTTGTGGCTGCCAAATGGCATTTGAACAAACTGAAGTTGGTACCTTTTGGAAATGTATCTAGTCCAGGTGCTTTAAAACAAGCCCTTGATAGTTGATACTAACTACTGAGACTCATGTATTTAGCAAGACATAGCCAAGACATGCTTAAGATACCAGAGGTTATGTACCAAAATCTTTTCTGCTTTTATAGAAAGAAAAAGAACCAAAAAACTTTTCTGCCAAGAAGCAACAGGATCTGGAGAGTTCCTATGTTCATTCATAGTGGCATGGCAGCCGAACTTTCGTCAACTGAACAAAACCCAACTTTGAACCAGTGCTGGATGCTTGGTACCTATTATTCTCTATATCAATGGGAACACAACTCAGATTCGTCTCATAATAGGATTAGCAACCAGAACATGTCAAATGTCAGGGGATGTATGTAATTTAGGAGGCAAATATTATCGTTAATATGCTACTAGGATTAGCAAGACAAGAAGTCAAGTCAAATGTAAGTAGAAATGTTTTATCTGAACTATTCATTCACAGTAAGTGACATGGCACAATTACAGATAGAGGTAATATATACTTATTAAACTGAGCATACAAAATATATATATTCACATACCTACAATGACAACACCTAGAGGCTCAGCAAACCCTGAAAGTGTTGCCAGCTTAAATGCCTGCCACTTGCTGCCATAAGTAGATAAATTACCAAAAGAAAATGATATTTCGATGCCTTCTGTAAAGAAAATAGAAATCATTGTGATACATGTGCACTGTGCAAAGCCAAGGTGCCTTAAAGAGTCCACAATTTGAACTTCAAATTTTCAAAAGAGTGCTCTCACTTAAAAGAAACAAGGTTTCCTAAGAGTCCACAATTTGAACTCGAAATTTTCAAGAGGGTTCTCAGCTACAAGAAACGAAGAAATGTGCCCATCTGTTGCTTATAATTAATAAAAACTCTGTTTACACTGTATACACAGATGATGCCAAAGAGTGTTACCTTTCTGTTGCAAAATACAGAGGAAGTGCTACAGCAACACCCTGTGAAGAAATTTGATGTTACGACATAACAGAATGTTGCATTCACTTCTGAGAATGATTATTCACCCCTTTTATTCAGAAACTAAATATCATTGACCATAAGAGAAAACATAAACTCCACAAAGTAGCATATGAATGGAGCACCAATGCATCAATGATTAAACAACATAATGGAAGGCTTCAACATTAGTATCAACTGATCATATACCTCTGGTATGTTGTGCAGGGCAATAGCCAAGGCCAAATTAAGACCAACTCGAAGCCCCTATCAAAGAGAATGCATCATTAATAAATAAGTTTCTATGCAAACAAAGGATAGAAAGCTAAAATATGTCAGAATTTTCAATCACCATATTTCTATTCCCTATGTACTGTACATTAGCCATTTTCAATCATCATATCCCTATGTACGTTAGCCAATGATGACTCATGAAACAATACTAATTTTAATATGATAGAACCATTAAAAAAAAAAAAGGCCTGCAGAACAACAATAATTACAATATGGAGGTTCTCTTGAGCACATTTAACTACCTCACCATGTAAGTCAAAACATGAAACAAGCTGCACGGTCATGGTAAAGTCCATCAAAAATCCATAATTACACTGAAGAGTTCTCTAGCTTTGGATGCCCAACATCAGGGGCCTCAAAATGATTTATCACCAGAAAAAAATGTCCTCCAAATAATAAAGCACAAG
The DNA here is from genome assembly GCA_037013555.1 of Sextonia rubra. Classification (NCBI taxonomy): domain Eukaryota; kingdom Viridiplantae; phylum Streptophyta; class Magnoliopsida; order Laurales; family Lauraceae; genus Sextonia; species Sextonia rubra. The sequence continues at coordinate 13,706,697 of JASUAD010000001.1, read as the reverse complement.
ACAATTGAGGATAAGAGTTAGCCAGACTGTTGTTGCCGTATATGGATACATGGCTGCTTTAATGATAGTAACAGGGACCAATTTCAAACTTATTGGTCTTTCAAGAGTACAAAATCTTCTAAAGAAAGTAAATTCATAATGAGTTTACTTGTTACGTGTTACTAAAATATGATAGATGAGTTCAAACATGACCAAAATCTGAAACGAGAACAATTTCCTGGCTTCCTACAACAAGAAGTTCACACCAAGGAGTTTGGAGATGCTACCAGTAAACCATCAAATGATACTCACGGATCAACGACTGCATGTGACAGGCAGCTTTGCCTTTCCATAAGAAATATGGGAATGAATAAGAATGATCAAGTTCATCATTTGCAAATTCTTTAATAATAGACACTAGTTGAAAAAAGGCAAAATACTCAAAGAATGAAATAAATCTTTCAAAATATATATATATCAATAAATGAATTAGACACCATAATAAGAACTCACAGGATAATACTGTTTCGTTCTTCTTTGAGATTGATGCATTAAAGACAAGCTAAAGAAGAAAGTAAGAAACGGACACACAGTAAAGTAGAAGAAAGTATTTGACGATTACAATATACTTAGAACAGGTTAAAACACAATAAATTAGTCTTATTTATAGGTACTTAATGCAGAAATGATAATAGAAGAGCACATGAGAACTGGACAGCCCACTGTTCTCCAATATGGAAAAATTCAAGAGAAAAATAATTCTTTCTGACAAAAAAGAGCCTAGTAGATAAATGATGCTTTAGACCATTTTGTGTGAATGGGAATGTAAAGTTGAAGACAAAACGGTTGAAACTTGAAATGGAAAGATGATAAAATTAAAAGGTGCCCGATTGGTCTTGGCCTGGTTAAAAACATTGCAGTAAGATGGATACTCACTAGTTTGATTGTCAGCACTTAGGGGTGTGTTTGTTTACAAGCATTCCTGATAGGAATTCAGGCTCTCTAGGATTCCTGAATTCCTGTCCCACACTAGCCACTGCATTGTTTGATTGGCTTTTAAGTGGGGATATCTGATATCCTGGCATTCCAAAAGTAGCTTCTGATGAGATTTTGGAATGCTTGGAAGGGCAAGAGCATTTGAGAACTCTAATTTGGGCATTCCTTCTGGAGAGAAGCAGGATCTCCAACGGGCTGGAAATTCAAGTCCAAAGCAAGCTTCTGTGATTTTTTTTCCCCGGTTCTTTCTTCATCCTCTTTTTCTCTGTTTGTTCAACATTTTAGATTTTTTGCAAGGCACAATGATGAAATCTCAGATGGGCATAGATGATTTCTCGGTTATATGAGATGGTTTCCAATGGTTTCCTACATGTTCATGTTTGTTGATTTTTTCCCTAACCTTGTTTAGTTGTATATGGTCATGAGTGAAGTATAAGGAGTTGGAATTAGGATGAGTTATTTGGAGGGTTGAGATTGAACTGGATCTGGTGAATGTGATGGAGTTATAGGTGGGTGAATTTTGGGTGGTTTGATGGAATTTTCAAAGAATACCCATTATGGTGGCAAAAGATTATGACTTAAAAATGAAGTCTTTAGACAACCCTGAAATCTACTCCCAATATCGATATTTGTACTCATATAAAGCTCAAAATTGTTTTCAAGTTGATTCTTACTGCTTGCACTATTTGTTAGATTTCTCATTTTGATGGATTTCTATTTCCATCTAACTGTGTACACTTGCCCAGTGAGTGTTTGTGAAAATTCCCAACTAAAAGCCCAATACCCCAATACTCACATGCATTTGCTCGGTGACTGCATGTGAAAATCATGTCCATATGACAGAGTTGGAAAGAAAGACCAAGGAAAACCTGTAATGCATTTGCTTAAGAGCTTTCTTATGGTTGAACACTTGAACTTATGTCCATATGAGAGAATTAATTTCAAGTGACTACCATATGCTGGCAAACATTTATTTTTTCCATAATCTTTCTTGCATGACCAGTTATACCTGAATGTGAATGTGGAAAGATATGCTATTCATATGAAAAATATGCCTTTTCCATCTTCTGAAAAATATATGGTTGTGGATGAAGAATGCATTATATGGATGGATGAATCTATGCTTCTGTAGACATATGGTTGTAAATGTCATTCTATCAAATATCATTTGAATGCCATTTATTTCTATTTAAATATTTTATGTAGATAATTTGATGCATTCAATCAATTTTATTTGTGTAACATGAATTGGAATTCAGGATTGGAGTTGGATATCCTAGCAAGTTACCAAACAATGCATTCATAGAATTCAAGGTGAATTGAATTCTCAGGTATAAAATTACAAGATTCAATTAGAATTCAGGTGAAATTTGGCAGCATTGGCAATTCTTCAAATTCCAACAGACATGAATTCTCCAAGTGCTTGCAACCAAATGAGCCCTACAGTGAGGGAACTCAAACAGGATAGACTTTGCAATGGCAATAAAGTTGGGCAAAATCATGAAACAGAATAGCAATAATGGATCACAAGAGCAACAGCACTGTGATACCCCCAATCTTATCCTTTTGCCCGCACAATGAATGGGTTCAATCATTTTGACACAATGTTAAACACTTAACCTTTCAGTTGACTTTGAATACTGCACTTTTGCAGTTTGCAAATTCCCAATGGATTAGACTATGACACGTATAATTGTCTGTCATGTTTCTAGCAATGAAGAGTCAACTTTTTCTTTTTGGCTAGCCTGAAGAACCTAAAATATCTCCTGATTCAGTAAAAGTTGTGACAAGTATAAAGAAAAAGGTAGAAAGAAAAATACACACAAGAATCATAAATCAGTAGAGTCTGAATCATGAATAACAACTTGAATAAATTAATGAGTCTGAGAACATTTAACGTAGGTGATTCTTTTTCTTCTATCCAATGGGGCTTGGGAAAAGCTATTCATCCTTGGAGGCTGGTGGATTGAGGAGGAGATGCAACATATTTCAAGTCAATTAAGTGCTTCTTTCCAACATATTTCACGGGAGGCTAATACGATAACAGATGGTCTTGCCAAGGAAAGAGTTTTTCGCACTTCTATTTCTTTTTATGTATAAGTTCTTTTAGGTGTTTTCCCTTGTTTGTTGTAGTTTTTATTGTGCCTTTTTTATATTTGGTTGCTTGGTGAAAAAAAAATTATCTTTTAGCAAACAAATATTTGATGAAGCAAACTTCAACTGGTAGCTACTCTATCATCTAAGAAGTTGCATTGTGATAAAAAAAAAAACTTTTTTTCTATATGTTCATGACAATCAATCATCCATGGACCTCTAGAAAAGGGATTCTGAGTCAAAATGATTTAGAATTAGCAGTATATATATAGATAGATAGAGAGAGCGACACACAGATATATATATATATAGAGAGAGAGAGAGAGAGTTTTTAGAGACCAGGCCATCCTTAAGCATGGAAGGGGTAGGCAATGAAGATTGAAGAGTTTACTTTCCATTTTCTTTTTGGCTGGTATGAAGATTAAGAGGCTTAAAATATCACCAATTCATTAAACAATGCAATAGTATACAGAAGACAAACATAAATAAAAGTAATAAAAAGAATCACAAATTAATAGAGTAAGAGTGATCGAATAACAAACTAAACAAAAGACCGAACATATTCATTAATATAAATGGCATGAACTCCAAAAGTTAACTACTCTATCATCTGTAGTAGTTACATTGTGATCAAAATAACCTCCTCTTTACGGGTTCATGAGCCTGCAACACAATGATAAGTAAATTTGGATGAAATCACACCTTGATTGATCCAAGGAACACAGCCATTCCCTCAGGAAAATTGTGCAAACTTATGCCTACACCAAGTCAAAAAGATAAGATGTCAATATATCACAGCAATCAATGACGGAAGGGAAATAAATCACACAATTTATGGAAAGTGCACTTTATTTTTGTTATTAATTTTCTGACAAGATATAACTAAATTAGCAACCTCTTAATGTTTATAAACATAGAGAAGCATGGTCAAATGAGTTAAAAGAAAACTATACCAACTGCTGTTATGATTCCACTGAACAAAACTTGGCGGCGGTGCTTTTTCATTGGATCCTTACCAGCTCCCCCATCATCTTTCTATCATTCTCAAATGCAAAGAAAGCAGATGAAACTATCAGACAGTTAGACCAAGAAAATAGGAGGTATCAGCTGTGGACATGTAAACAATATTGTAACACGGATACTGTAGAAGAAACATCTTCCAAACCTGCTTTTTTCGTACTTCTGAATTTGGAACCAGTGTTGGCTCTGGGATAAAATTGACAATCAGTGCAAATACAATGACACCTGCAAAGAACTGCAAAGTTGCACACATACAAATGAAAAATCAGAGAAAGATGAAAACCCCAAGCAACCTGTCAAGAAGACATCTCAATTCTCACCCATAGATTTCCATTCAAAAAACCAATAGCATTCATAGCATTATGTGCCAAATCTAGGAACGAAATGCTCAGCATTAGTCCAGCGGCAAAACCCTGTGAAATGAACCTTAACCAGTTTAGTGTGTTAGCCATGTTATAAAAACAAATAAACAAAAAAGTAAAGAGAAGTATAAACCAGCACTGATCACACCTGCAAAAGCCCAAGCATTTTCAGATTAGGAGCAGGATTGATAATCACAAAAAGTGCACCTGTTCCACATGCCATGGCGTCAGTTAAAGTGTAACAAACTTGCCTGATGAATAGTTTTATACTGCAAAGTTTCTTCATCAAATTAAAATAATCATAAAACGTCGAATTATTCCACAAAAATTAACTGTCACTCTCCTGTAAATTGAAGTTCGATTCCATCTATCCAGGGTCAGCTTTATGAATTTTATTTTCCACTCATCCTTGCTAATGCCTAAAGTTATTTGTCAGTCAAAATCTAACTTGGTAATTCCAACTGCTTTGCTCCAAGTCCGTCTCCGTCTTCCCCTCTTTGCATTTTCAATACTTCATTTCTTCATACAAGGGGGGTTTCTACGCACATGAGAAAACGGTCCCAAATAGCATTCATTAATTTTATTTTTTTTTCTCTTGTATTGAAGCCACCGATAAGTTTCCTCTTAAGCACCTTTCCTATTACTACGCACATCCAAATCAATACATGGATTTCAGTCACATGTGTGACCTGACTGCTTACTCTAGTGTAAGTAGCAGACATGATTGTTTCCATTATTGAACATGACATCAAACTATGGCATCCACCTTTTAATCTAGCACCAAAGTGCCTCCACAGAAATCCCCTATGGTATTGTTATTCTGTGTAGTTATATGTCTATGTTACAAACATTAAAAACATAAAGACAGTGCCAATCAACATTGAACATAACATAACCTAAAATCATTTATTGAACTAATCAAAAACAGAAATCAACCAAGAAAAAAAAAAGGAACAAAGGAATCAAAATCACCAAAACAACCAGGTCAAGTTCATAAATCTTGAAGCACGATAAATCGTGCAAAACAATCAGAAACATGAAAGCAATAGCCGAAACAACAATAACCCATATGCCCATCTGGTTGACTTTTGAGAAAAAAAATCCAATAACCACTGAAAAAAAAAAAGGAACGGTAGAAATTAAGAATGCAACATATACCTATGGAAGTGCTCAGGCCCCCAACGAGGGAAAGCCCAAGAGCCACAAGGATCTGAGAATCCATGGCGAGATCTGCCCGACGAAAAGAACCGAGCAAGACCCAGATGCCGAAATCAATTCAAAAAGAAGCAACGGCAGTTTCGAAGAGAGAAGAAATGGGATTCGCAGAGAGGGGAAGTGTTTATTCTAAATGGAGGGAAGGCGAAAAAACAGATTCTCGAGGGGATGGGCAGGCTGACAGCTGGCCTCCTATAGTGGGGCCCACTTTCGTTGTGGTGGACTGAGAGGTGCTGGTCTGGAAGGGCCACCGCCGATCTCACTTAGAGCTCTAGATGGTTGCCACGTGTGTGAGATTTGCAGCTCGATCAACCCAGAGACCAAGAAGCTTCACAGAAAATACAAAATGTGTGTGTCCTGTTGAAAATGCGACCCTACGTTTCCTACAACTCCTAATGTGGAAGTTCGTCTTTGTACTTTTATAGGTTCAATTATTTATTTAATTTCTATTAATATAATCTTTTTACAATTTGCTGTTTGACCGTATTTGATAAAATAGTCGATTATAATAATTTTAAATTATTTGAATTTTAGATGCAAATATATAGCATTAACACTAATAAATTTGTTCAATCAAACTTATTGAAGCGAAACAATGAATTAAACGAATTGGTAAGTGAATCAAATGGACCAACTTCTTAATTTAATGATTGAGCAAAGTTTCAAATACAAATTCGAATGTAAATTAGTTAAACTACAAAGTAGCTAACTAGGCCCTCACTTTTCTTCGTCATCAGACTTACATACAGGTTTGTAGATTGCGACTCAATTTAGATTTTGATTCTGCCACTTTGTGAGTAATCTAGTTATTAGATCGCGTATAAAATAAATTAAGCAATGGGATATGAGTTGCATGCTCAAATTTGCGTACTCGCAACAGTGGGATAGATTTGTTTTTTCCCCCTCCAACCAAGGGGATTGGGATGCAAGTAAGAGCCCCTGTGCCTCAAAGGCAACCCATTTAAATGGAAAAAAAGTCTACTCGCCTAAGAAGGCATTCCAAGGCAACTCACCCAGACCGAAAGAAAGTTCTACACAAGCAAAAATAAAATCCACACACGTGCAAAGGCTGCCTGCACATGTGGATGGCACCAATATCCAAAGCAAGTAGGAGGTAACCCAACCCTGGGCTTTTATAGCATGGTGGCTTTCACTCACAAACACATTACATTCTTAATATGTTAATTTAATAGTGATTAAAGGGCCTATTTGTTTCATGTTATATGGCTGTTAATACTTTTTTTTTAAGGGGAAAATCTTAAAACATTATAAACTTTTTAGCAATTTTTATAAAAAGGTATTGTAAACCGATTATTTCAATAAAGTTTTTACAGTTTTAGCTTTCTTTGAGAAAGACCCTCTCGTATTGTGTCCATAGCCGGTGAGTGTCCCTAAGGGCATATTTGTATACATACTCTTTTCGTAAAAAGAAGAAATTGCCACGTTAGCAAAATCAATGAAAATGAATTTTATGGGAAAAGTGTTTTACAAAAGTACAAAAGTGGGTGTCTGGTACAAAATACTTTTTTTTTTGTAAATTGAATATAATGTTATTTAGTGCACTCGCACAACACTTAATGAAAATCATACAAAAAGTAGGTGGAAAGGTATGCAGAGAGTACAAAGAGGGGGTATGGGGTATGAAAATAAGAAAAGAGAAGAGGAGCATCATAGTAAAACCGAAAAAAGAGGAATTGAATATGGGGTTATAACCTATTGTGGAATGGAAAGACTGTGAACTTTTATGCAAAAATAGGAGTCCGATAGCCCCCCACGGAAACTCCATTTTCAACTTTTTCAATAAAAATTGTGACGTGGCAAAAAAGTGATTTCTATGAATTGTTCTACACTAAACACAAAGAGAAAAAAAATGAAATTTTTGAAGAAAACCTTCTACTTTTTTTTTGCAGAAAAAGTGTTAGACAAAGGGTAAGTTTATGTACATACTTTTTATGTAGAAAGAGGAAATTATTATATTAGCAAAGTTCATAAAAATGAATTCTATGGGAAAAGAGTTTTGCCAAAGTACAAAAGCAGGTGTTTGATGCAAAAATACTTTTCTTTTGTGGATTGGAGATAATGTTGTTTGGCGCGGTTGCGGAATATTTAGTGAAAACCATAAAAAGAGAGGAAAAAAGGGTGGGTAGAGGGTATAAAGCGGGTAGGGAGCATAAACATAAGAAGAGAGGAGAGGGGCATTGTAATAGATAAAGATGAAGGAGTCCGGATATAGACTTACAGCCCACTGTAAAATGAGAAGAATATGAATATTTATATGGAGACGGAAGTCCGATGGTTCCCATAGAAATTTTGTTTTCAACCTTTTTAAAAAAATTTTTGATGTAGTGAAAAAGTGGTTCCAAATAACTGTGTTACACCAAACAGATTAAAAATAATTTCTTCAAATAAAATCATTTCCTTTTTCGCAAAAAAATGTTACACAAACGTGTCCTAAATTTTTAGAATGAGAAAATTACCTTTGTGAACATCTTAATCTAGAACATGGTTTTTCCATTTTCCCTTTTAACCCTTCCTTTTCCATCTGCCTACCTGCTTTCTTCTCTCCCTTCTCACAGCCCTGTAATGTTGGACTCGCATGATGAGAGGTACTTAACCAATGGACTCCATTCAAATTGACCCACTATCATAACTCAAACCAATTGTTAAATGGCTGGATGATAGGAGGTGGGGGTTGATTCTATACTGCTAGATTATATCTTCCATCACTAGACTCACTGACCCTTCCATTCTTTATTTTTGTTGCTTACTTCCCTTCTATTCAATGATCATTTGGTGGAACCCATTTGATCATGAAATTCTACCCACTTAACTCCCATATAAAATATAGTGTAAACAAATTGGCATTTCAAAATATAATTAAAGAGAAGCTGTGTGGATATATAAAGCGAGCGTTGAAGGATATACTATAGAGATATAGATATTATGTATTGAATTTTTGATTTTAAATTAGAATTTAATCAAAACTTAGAGCGCATAACTATTAGGAGTTATTTTATATTACTTGAGTTTGGATTAAATGATAAATAGCTCCCAAGAAGAGTTTTCATGAAAGACTCGGTGACAACTGTGCTCATTTGAATATTACCTTGCTAAAAGTGAATTCACAGATTAGATTAGATATGATTATTATTTTAAAATTAATTTTGTTTTTTTTAAAATAATGCATGTGCATTTGGTACTATCTGAATCCGTGGACAGCACGGGTTCCGCTAGTAAAAGGTTAAAATGAATGTCAAAATGCACGTTATCCGGACGCGAGTGAATGTGAAGTGGGTGCACTATCTAATTACCATAACGGTTAGGCAAATGATAACCAGACGAACGATGAATAATGAACGAAGAGGATGAGACAGAAGATCATTTTATATTTTTTTTCACATCAAAGGCCACGTGAGTGTGGGCCCGTTCGAAGTCCCTCTTACCCAAAGCCAAAACCACCAAAACCACCTCCGTCTGTGGAATCTTTCCAAACATCGAAAAGTCACCTGCTTCAACTTTCTACCCGCTTGTCTGGTTCGAAAGTGATTATCAATCCCTCCAAAAAGGAAAACCAACTCAACAAAACAAAACTTCACTTCAACGAGAAGAAATTCTCCATCATCTTCCTCCTCCACCTGTTCGCTTCCAAAAACCCTAGATCACAACGTAAAAGACGGCCTCACGATCTAGGGTTTCGCCCCCATTTCTTCTTCATTTGAATTTCAAATGCGGATGCTCAGATCTACGATCCCTGAGATCTGCCTTCTTCTAGGGTTTTGGACATAAACCCTCTGCTTATAACCTCTCCCGATCAGGAATGCAGTCTTCTGGAAGCTCTTCCGCGCCGCAGCCGGAGGCGATTTTGGAATGGCTGCAGAAGGAGATGGGATACCGGCCGCAAGGCACGTACCTGTCCTCGAACAAATCGCTGCCGTCCGTCGAATCCCTGCGCAAGATCTGCCGTGGGAACATGCTCCCCGTCTGGAATTTCCTGCTCCAGAGAGTGAAGTCGGAGAAGACGGTGGAAAAGATCCGGCGGAATATACTTGTTCACGGTGGCAGCGGTGGCGAGGGCGTTGTTTCGGCGGACGCCGCCGAGGAAGGGAGAGGTAGGGGGAGGAGGAAGGAGAGGGGGAAGCCGAAATTGGGGTTTGACAAGGGGTCGGGGCTGGAGGATTCGTCGGAGAGCAGGGAGAGCGTGTTGCGCGAGAGGGAGTCTGCGCAGAGAGAGGTGATGAGGCTGAGGCATCTCGTGCAGAGGCAGAGGAAGGAACTGAGGGCGAAGATGCTGGAGGTTTCGAGGGAGGAAGCCGAGCGGAAGAGGAAGCTGGACGAGAAGTCGAATTGCAGGTGATGTTTGAAGTAGAACCCTTTTATCTCTTCCGAGATTTATTCATTAGGAGGCGGAAAAACAGTGACTTTGCTTAAAACAAGGTGATTCGTGGATTGAAATCTACACCAGCATCCACAATTAAGTGTTTATGGATTGTACTGAATCTACATTAGAATCTGTGCTGTTTGTCGTCTTATTATTGTATTGAATGCGGTGCCCGCCTTGCTGAAAATAATGCCAAGGATTGTATTTGAAATGACTAGGCTAGTGATTAGACTGCAAAAGGTGGAGAGATAGAAGCATGCTTTGTGCGATCCCCAGTTTCTTCACCGTTCCAAATTTAGTGTTGTTTCAGTTAAGGGTGGCTTCACTGTGCCATCTACTTAATTCGCAACTCACGATCTTGGCTACATCTAGACCTTCCCCTGGAAAAAAATATGACATGGCTTCTAGGAAATGATAGATATTGAGTTGGGTTCTTTCGTGCACACGTATGCATTTGGGTGAGATTCATGGATGCATAGGACTTCATGTCTTGTCATGTTTTGAGCGTGTGGCCTCTGCTTTGTATTTTACTATTAATATTATTATTGTAATGAAACTATGTGCAGCTCTGCTTGCTTCATGTCGCCCCCCCCCCCCCCCCCCCCCCCCCCCCCAAAAAAAAAGTAGTTAGAAGTTTATTGGAGAGATTAGTACCAAACAGTAATCATGAGATCCCTATCTTACATGGTCTAGAATGCAATTGTGATTAGTGATATATTGTAGATGTAAGGATCTTCTAGAAGCTGTCAGAATGATGGGATAAGGTTAAGATGACGACTGCAAGTTCTGGAAAAATGTAGCCATTGGATTGACGGTATTCACGTCCCTACAAACATTGTAGTGTCTACCCCTTGCTCTGTTAATGTGTCTGCTACTGCCATTCTTGTGTGCTTTTCATATATATGAAGGGGTTTGAGTAATCTTTGGAATATTCTGATATTCTGAACTTTGCAGTTTGTGTTCCATAAGCACTATTAGTGTTTGAGGACCACTGTGCAAAAGTGTATTGACTGGACAATCTTTTGTTGTTCATTCAAAATTATTATGTGAACCATTTGGCCTTTTGGTTTGTGCCTTGCATTCGTTCACTGGCAGGCATTAAATTTAAAATCCATTGACCTGAGTTAATTGATCTAGACCTTTTTCATCTTGGGTACTTACCTAAGCAGGTAATTGAATCATTGTTGTCAATTCATCTCGTTCTGGCCAAAATATCTGAATTATCTGTTCTGGAGTGCATACTGGAAGCTATGGTCTGTTCTGGCTGTTCCGGTCCCTTCATGCTTGTTCTGGTTGGATTGAGTCCACTCCAGCTTGTTTCATCTTCATGGTAGGTATCTGCAATTTTTCTCCCTTTTAGACCCTTCCATTTGAATGAGAGGTTTGATACTCGAAAGAGTTAACACATTCTCAAATGTGCTTAATCATTCATATTTGCTTTTAATAGCTTGTCATTAACAAATCCATTTTGTATCATTCGTGATTTAGATGATTGATGTTGACACATTTGACATGTAGTAGAACTAGCTATTTATTGTGGTGCAGTTATGTTAAATGAGATAACAATGCTTTTTAAGTGATGTTTTAGCTTTCAACCATTTGCACTTTGTTCTTAAATTTTAATACCATAGCCAATTTTCTTTTTTCACTTTTCTCACTCTATATCTCTGGAACAAAAAGCTGGGATGGCCAGAATGTCATAGTGTTCCATTTCGGGGTCAAACCAGAACGACAACTGAAATGGAATTGATAACTTGATTGAAATCCATCCGAGCTGCATTGGCTGACTTAGACCTTTTCTGATGTGCGAACATGCATAAGTATTGCAATCCTTCTGACGTGCATTGATTGGTTAATGCCCTTTTGATATTCAGGCACAAACAGGTCATGCTGGAGGCTTATGATCAACAATGTGATGAAGCAGCAAAAATATTTGCTGAGTACCAAAAGCGTCTTCATTACTATGTTACTCAAGTGAGAGATTCTCAGAGATCCAGATTTAACACTGCTGATGCAATTGATGAGTTTCATGCAAACAATGAGAAAGAAGCTGTTTACTCAACTGTTAAGGGTAATAGGTCTTCAGATGATGTAATTCTTATAGAAACCACGCGAGAGAGGAATATTCGGAGGGCATGTGAAATTCTTGCAGCGCATATGATACAAAAAATAAGAAGTGCCTTCCCAGCTTATGAAGGAACTGGTATTCACTTGAATCCTCAGCTAGAGGCTGCGAAGTTAGGAATTGATTATGATGGGGAGATACCTGATGATGTTAAGGCCATAGCCATGAATGCCTTGAGGAATCCTCCCCTACTGCTTCAGGCAGTTACAGCATACACATCACGGTTGAAGACATTGATACACAGAGAAATGGAGAAAATTGATATTAGAGCTGATGCGGAACTCTTAAGGTGTTTTGCCACTATGTTTGGTATCTTTTGTTATAATTATTGTTGTAGTAATTGTGAATTGTGATTAATATTATTTCTGTTGTTGTTTTCATGACCATTTTACTTGGGCTTTCTCTTAGGATACTCACATATATTACATTGGGTCTCTATAAAATGGATGCATTTTTAAATTAATTTATCTTTTTTCAAAGTCAACTTCCATTGATTTAGAAGCTTAACTTTACCATAGATCTATTCTGACAAGACTTCAGCTGAAAACCAGGGTAGACAAGAAAACCAACACCAAACCATAAAGATTCCACAATCAGGAAGAAAACCAAAACAATTTCCTGAACCATATTACCAAAACTCATGCACCAGAATAAGTGAAGACCATCTCCCTCCAATTATATATAATGAATTTCAAGGGAATCCCTTGGAAAAGAGGAAGGATTGAAACCCAAGAAACTATGATAAATTTTAGTGTCTCAACTGGGACCCCACTAAGGATAATTTGCCTTCAAAACATCTACATTTTTGTCTTTTCTTATAACTTTTTTATTAGAAGATAGTCATGCCATCGCATATCTTTCATCATTTTTTTTTGTTTGAAGCCAACTAATATTTTGTGATTTATGGTGATTAGTTTTTTTTTACTTGACTTACAAAATTTCTTAGTGGGCTCATTCATATCTCTCTCTTTTTCAGGTACAAATTTGAGAACAACAGAGTAACAGATGCTGCTTCTCCTGATGCGAGCTCAAGTTTACATTATCAGGTGAATGGCAATGGGAAGATGGGATTTGATATCTCCAGCAAAGGAACTCACAACCAGCTTCTTGAAAGACAGGTGTTTATGTGCACCATTATTGTCTGACAGACTGTGCATTATTTTGTGTTGATAGCCCATTTTTCTTGATCTCACTCAAATTTTCATTTTGTATCCTTTTGCATGCTCTTCAGTTCCATGTTGGACCAGTTCTGACTTTGTAGGAGTTATCTTAATCAAGATGTTCTTAATCTTTTTAACTGTATCCCTTTTTTGTTTAAAAAACTTTTGTATCACATATGATCTTTAGATATCATGTTTTTTAATGGTTGTTGTGTCGTGTGCCTGAGATGGTTATAATGTTGCTTGTGGAATCTTGAAACAGAAGATGTCAGCATACCCCGCATTGATGGGATAAAGGTTACAACTAAGATGTTATGATATGAACCAAAATAATGGTTGCTTAGAGTGCCTTGAGTGCCTAGTGTGTTTATGCACATTGTAGTAAGTGAAACTTTGGTCTGTAATGTATTCTTATGTACAGGCCTAGATTGATAGCACTAACCCTAACCCTAAATCCCTCAAACTTTCCATGCGACGATGATCACACCTGTGTATGTGCTTCTGTTATTCGTTAAATGATTAGGTTCAGCATTTATTTTTGGTTTCTGAAATAAGATTTAGTTTTATGAACCTTTTGTACTGGGGTTATTCAAGGCTGTACTTAGTCAGCTTCCTGTTGAACCCAGTTAAGTGGGTTGCCTTTCACTTTGTTCAAGCAAAATATGACTGAGTGTCTTTCATATGGGAAGCTCTGAAGTGATGTTCATAAAGGGGCCTTCTTTAGCTTTTTATGGGTTTAGGCTTAGTGATCTTAAGGTGCACAACTGCACATCATTCAAGTTAGAATTTGTGGATGAAATTCTCTGTTTCGAAAAAGAAAAACCGTTATAGTCTATAATGCACGGATACTTCAAAATGGGCAATGTATTGTTGAGTATCATATCCGATACTTCACTTTATATGTGTAAAATCCATGTCCATGGATTGTCCTTGCTGTAACTATGCCATATCTAGGCATCATAGGCCACAATTAGTGGATGACCTTCTAATTTTTGTGTTGTGAAGATGAATTAAATTGATAATTATCAGCATAAAGGGTAGATGAAATTGTGGCTTCTCACTCGGTCTCTGTTCTGTTTGAGTGCCCTAGCATTCGGAATAAAAATGTAGGTGATGCCTATTGAAACACAATTTTGGTTTGGGTCGAGCCAACCATCAATGATGATGTGATAATAAAGTTCCATTTAGAAAATTACAAAACTACAATAGGAAAAGTTATTGTAGGGAATGAAATTTAGTACATGATGGGATAAGGATTTGTTGACGGCGATGTTGAAAACAAAATTTAATGCTTGCACCCCTTTTGAAATGTCATCGAGTGCATAATTCTAAATGTCTTTGTGCATATTCTAAATTTAATTCATCTTGTCGTTGGGGTGCTCTACTTAAGGCCATCGCCACTAACAGCAATTCATCATCATATCATCATCAAAGACTTGTCCCAACTATGTTGGAGTTAGCTACGTGAATTTTGTGCCACTACTGGCACATGCTTAACTTTAAATAACCAATATTTACCATTTGAACAAGTGTGAATTTTGAACCTGGGACTTGGTTATGTACATTGAGATCTTAGCTCATTAATCGAATATATGTTTTTTGCATTTTCTTCATCATGGCTTGTGCTCCATTCTTGCCTTATGGAAGATATCTAATATTTCTTGCTTGTATACAGAAAGCACATGTGCAACAGTTTGTGGCCACTGAAGATGCTCTTAATAAAGCTGCAGAGGCTAGGAACTTAAGTCAGAAGCTTATAAAACGTTTACATGGGAGTTCTGTTGGAGTTTCATCTGATTCAGTTCCTGCTGGCACCTCGCAAAACTTGGGCAGTCTCAGGCATTTTGAGGTGCGTTATCTTAGTTAGTTGCTTAAGGTTTTTATTTTTTGTTCATATTGAGCTGATCACCATCTTGTTCATATTGAGCTGATCACCATCTCCATGAGATATTTTTTACAGTTCGTCATCATCATCATCATCATCACGTCATATCCTTGTCCCAACTATGTTGGGGCCTGCTACAAGAATTCTGTTTACCATTCATTCAGTTATGAACCTTTATTTTTGTGGTGTAGTGTGTAGAATGTGACTCGTCTTTCTTGCTAGACCATTTCTATGCTATCGTTCAGTATCAACTGACTTTTCACTTCATTTGATGGAGTTGCAATCTCTCCTGAATTTTCACTTTTCACTTGTGTGCATCGGTCTAGGTAATCGGTTAATCACTTTGCTCTCCAGAATTTAGAACACGTTTTCTTTGTCGCTGTTATTATTCTTTTCTGGTTATCCAAAAAGTTGTTCTTTTGTTTTGGTCCCTCTGTTAGTACCAGCCAGTTTTAGAATGGAGAAGCTGATGGTACTTTGTCTTTCCCTGGCATTGCTACTAAACCCAGATGATTATATCTCTTATTGCTACTAAAACGAGATGGTTATATCTCTTAACTTTCATTTTGAAATATTATGAATGCGTCTATGTTTCCACAAAGTGGTAATTTTTGTAGCTTTCCATGGTGGAGTAAAATGTGTAGGTGATGTAGATTTTTTTTTAGATAATTGCATATCTACCTACTTAGGAAGAATATGTCCATTTGCATGAAAATCTTCTCCAAGATGTCCATTTGAGTGATTTTTCATTGGGAAGAGCGTCTCGCTTTAATATTTATTCAACTGCCACATATTGATTGTTCTCTGATTTCTTATGCAGTTGGATGTCTGGGCTAAGGAAAGAGAAGTAGCTGGATTGAGGGCTAGCCTGAATACACTAACAACTGAGGTACAACGCTTGCATAAATTGTGCGCAGAGTGGAAAGAAGCAGAAGATTCCTTGAGAAAAAAGTGGAAGAAGATTGAAGAATTTGACTCCCGCAGATCAGAACTTGAGTCCATTTATGCAGCTCTGCTTCGAGCCAACATGGTAAGGCAGTGCTGCTGTATATAAGAAAAACTGAATCAACTACTTTCTGGATGTTGATTACAGTCTCTATATTTGTGCCAAATTTATTTTACCTATGAGCGTCAAAGTAGTTTTGATAGGCTATTAATGTGTAATTATTTGAGTATTGTTGCATTGTTTGTGTCTCATTGAATTCCTTCTGTACCATGTGTCTGGTTCCCTTTTTTTCCTTCTCAAAAGTATAATCATAGCATTGCAAAATAACATGAACTAGGAAGTGAGGGCCTTGTGAAGTTTATAGCTCACTATCTGATTATTATTACAGCTCTAAACTACTCATATGATCATGGAAATATTGGTTTGGAAGATGCGAAGCTGATTTACCATTACTTGACCATGTTTACATCAAGTGGTTGCCCCCTTTTTATCGTGATAATCTGTCATTTTGTGGGGCAGGTTATGTGACATGGCCCACAACTTTGTGGTTTGATGCAGGCCCTAGGATTAGGGCTGTGTGGGGGAGTCAAAGCACATGTCTGGGGATGCTTCGAATCGTCAAGAAGATTTCAAACACACGAGGACACATCTCTCCAGGATAAAACCCAATTCTATTAATCAATTCAAGTCTGAGAAATAATATACCGTAGTTCCATATAAATAAGAAAGCAAACCTAGTGCAATTAGAGAACCTAACCTAATAATGGAAACTTTCCTAATAATAATGCAATTAGAAAGCTACTAATAAAATAACATAGTTCTAATTTAATTAGATTTGAATGTGACCACTTGTTAGACCCAGATTGGATCATCCGCCTCGGGTTGAAAGAAGAGTTCATCTTCGAACTGGAGACTTCTTCGAATTACCTCTGTAAATGTGATGAATATGAAGGACTTCTTTGGCTGCATCGGCACAGGAATTCTTCTTAGGTGGTTCTAGTTTTTCGGGATGAAGAGTAACTTGCTTCCCACCATGCATGAATATATATTTGTTGTTGTGGATACCATGAGTTTCATTTTTATCATATAACCATGGACGGCCTAATAAGATATCACCAGTATCTATAGGTAACACATCACACCAAATTGTGTCGTTGTTCTCACCAATGGCAAAAGCAACTTTGCAAGTGTGTCGAACATGAGCTTCATCGTCTGTCATCAGCCATTTGACAAAATAAGGGCAATTGTGCTTGTAAACTTTCAACTTGAAGCAATTAATAAGAGCTTGAGGGATGAGATTTTCACAACTTTCTCCATCAACAACTATGCTATGCTGTCCAAGAATTGTTCTTGTGGAATGGAAGATATTTTTCCTTAACCATTTCTGTGCAACAGTGGGTGGAGCCTTATTGATGACCATGAGAGCTTCACCATCTTTGTCTCCTTCATACTCTACTGCTTCCTCTGTTTCTTTATTGTCCGGAGGATCATCCTGTGCAATTGTTTCATCATGTACTCCTTCCATTAGGTTCACTCATTTGGGACATTCAAAGGAGTGATGTCCTTTTTGTTTGCAATGGCAACATGTGACCTTGCTATGATCTTCTTGCTTAGAGACAATTTTTCCCGATGAACCGCTGGATTTAGCATCTTGGAAAGAGGAATTCTTTTGTGGATTCGATTTGGATGCATTAAATTTTTGTGCTTGATGATTTACAATTCCTTTGGCTTTGACAGCATGTTGGATGAGTTCATTGATATTATCAAAATTTTGGAATGTGAGGATATGCTGAATGTTTATTCTTAACCCATTGAAAAATCTATCAATCACATCATCATCTTCATTCAAACCATAACGAGATTGCAAAGTCAAGAATTCTTTAGAGTATTTGACAACTGACTTAGTTCGTTGTTTCAAGTTTTGAAAGCTTGAATGCAAATCTCTAGCATAGTTGACCGGGAGGATTTTTTTGTTTCAAAGTATTTTTCATCTCATTTCATGTTTCAATAGGGTTCATATTTTGATTCCTCTTTTTTTGTTGGAATTCAGCCCACCATATTGCAGCATAATTACTTAATTTAGTGGCAATCAATGTGACTTTATGGCCCTTCGTCATTGGCTTGTGTGCAAAAATATTCTTCACACACACTAACCAATCCATGAATTCAACGAGCTTTAATTTTCCATCATATTCGGGAATTATGAGTTTAATTCTTAAATTTTGGTTAGGATTTTGAACTGGTGGATCTTGTGGATTCCGAATATTTTCACCATCAGCATGATTGTGATTCACACGCTGATTATTTTCCGAAGTTATCACCCTAGTGTCCAGTTGGTGCAATGTGGTTTGCATGTTGTTAATTGTGGTAGTTAAATCTCTAATGGTAGCAACTAAATCTTTCATTGAAGAAGATGAAGATTCCACCTTAATTTGCTTTTTAGGAGGCATTTTTTTTATGCAAAATTAAAATCTAACTGACTTGGTATGTAGATCTACTCTCCACGAGTATGCTGGTGAAGACGGATTAGAAATCTGATGTCAGATGGCTCCAAAATCGTGGAAATAATTTCTGGCCCTTGATTGTTACAAATTTGTGCACTAGCTGATGTCTTATGAGCTTTTGGTTTAATGGATATAATTGAACTTATGGATGGTCAATTAGACCAGAACTCAACTTGGTCCAAGATTGAAATGCGTGTCACAATTGCACATGTGACTGTCACCCTCTTTGCCTCTTATTTGGTGTTGAGAAGAGAAGAAAGGGTTAAAACCCTTTTTATCTTTGTCTTAGTTGTCACAAAGGGGGGAAAGTGGGGGCTTTCGCTCTGCGCAGCGAAGGAGATTGGAGATGGGGCTTTGTGTAGCGAACGGCAGATAGCTGGCAGTGGCGATGACAGGTGGCTTGCGGCTGCGGCAATCCAGGTATGCCTTCTCTCTCTCTCTCTCCTATTTTTTTTTTCTTCTTTTGTTTGTAGAAGAGCAGAGGCTGGGCTTGGGGCTTTCGGTTTGTTGGGGTGGGGTTGTTGGGGTCTCGGGATGGTAGGGTGGAGTCGAGAGGGGCAAACGGTGGTGGGGGTTTGGTCCGGTTGGTGATTAGGTCTAGGATGGATGTGTTCTACGAGGGGTGTGGCTGGAGTGGTTCTCGACAAAGTTTAGGAAGAAGGGTTGCAGAGAGAGAAGGTGATTCGGGATGGCGGTGTTGGGCATATAGGAAGGGTCGGGCTTTGGTAACGGAAGGGATTGTGGTAGGGCCTACGATGGGTTTTGAAGAGGATGGGTTCTCGACAACAGGGCTGGTGGGGTTTGGGGATGCAGACGTGGAGTTCGATGGGTGGGTTGGCTGACGAAGGGAGAACGAAGGTGGGATGGGGATAGAGGGTAATAACGATTAGATCGGCTTTGATACCAAACTGATGCAGGCCCTAGGATTAGGGTTGCATAGGGTGCCAAAGCACGTGTTCGGGGACATTTCGAATCATCAAGAAGACTTCAAACACACGAGCACGCACCTCTCCGGAATAAAACTCAGTTCTATTAATCAATCCAAGTCTCAGAAATAACATGCTGTAGTTCCATATAAATAAGAAAGCAAACATGTGCAATTAGAAAACCTAACGTAATAATGGAAACTTCCTTAATAATAATGCAATTAGAAAACTAGTAAACTACTAATAAAATAACATAGCCCTAATCTAATTAGATTTGAATGGGTCCACTTGTTGGGCCCAGACTGCATCATGGTTGCTTCAGCAAATATCGTTTTATTATTTGACAATGTATTGGCATATATTGTTTTGCTTCAATGTCATATAATTTCTGTTCTCTCCTTTGCCCTGTAGGATGCATCGACATTTTGGGATCAGCAGCCTCTTGCTGCACGAGAGTATGCTTCAAGCACTATAATCCCAGCATGTGCAGTTGTTGTGGACATATCGACCAATGCCAAAGATCTAATAGAGAAAGAGGTTTCTGCTTTTTCTCAGAGTCCAGATAATAGCCTTTACATGTTGCCATCAACTCCTCAGGTTAGTTCTTGTTCAACTGAACTGATCATCATCATCATCATCGTTTGATAATTGATTATATAAGGTCACCCACATTAGGGCAATCACATGAATAAGCCTAGTGATTTTTTGTTGCTAATGGAACACGTCGGTGGACTTTTTTTTTTCGTTTTTTAAACTATATTGATAACATCAGCAGATCAAAAGCACCCAGTAGAAACCACCACATTTCTTAAAGCTAAGTGGTTTTCTTGAATGACTGTAAAAAAAAGTTGGTTTTAGGATGTGGAGTTGTAGAGAATATGGCTTCGTAAAGGAATGAGTGGAAAAGCAAAATATCACCAAGGTGACCCAGGGTTTGTAGAATGAGGCTTCTTTGACGTTGACATTGATGATTATTGTGATTTGAGATGTGTCTAGTCTTAGGGTAGCTTGATTAGCTATCATTGACAGCTTAATTGGGTCTTATTATACATTTCATGAGGCTAGTGGACTCACCAACGTGATACATAGCCTTTGCTTTCATTGTTGGCTTTGCTTATGTCAAACATGTGCTGGCTATGCTTTTTTTCTGTGGTTAGTGGTTTTTCAGTTTCAGTGGACCTTCATTCTTAATGGGGCTTCAACCCATGGCAAAGGAATTGGTGTAGTTCTCCACAGTATTTCATAGCTATTGTACTGACTCAAATCACAGTCATTTGAAGGTTGCAAGAGGAGACTGCTTCTGGGGATGTGGATATCAAAGGTGGCAGAATTAGCATAGTTGGTAGGAGTACCAGCACTAAAAGGATAAGATACTTCAGTGATGGAAAGAAAAAATTGCATGGTTTGTAGAGGTATTCATGAGAGAGAAGATGATCCCCGTGGGGCTACTAAATTGCCACTTATTTCATTAAGGAATGAATTCCGTTGACAACAAACACTTTTCTTTCTGTCTTGAAAAAACCACACGTCTTTCTTTATTCATTCTTTTTCCCCTGAAATGGAACATATCTATTTCATCTCCCTTTGAATCAATCCATCAGTCCTTGTTATCTGTGATTGATGCTGGTCACCTCGGCCTTTGTCGTTATGGGCCACCTGAGCCTTCTCCCTTTGTAGTGGGCCAGCAGCTTCTTTTCTCTTTAACAAAATCCTATATACCATTAATTTTGATTCTTCACAAGTTCTAATTATATTGTTAGAGTTTTCAGATATCTCCTAACAAGTTATATCTTTATACTTGTTATGTCTTCTCTATTCACACATCAATTAATAAGATTTTGAGAGTTCCTCTTAAATGGTCTTATATGTGAATTGTGTGCAAGATCTGTGGTGCTGAATCCATTGTAATAAATTCCCCATCTTGAAGTTTTGGCTTTGGAGGTTAATCCATAGTCAATTTCGTCCATCCTTGGATGCACTAATTGGCACTGGAGCTTCAGCCTCTGTTATAGATGATACTGTTTGAGTGGCCCAGAGCAGGTGGGCAGTTTTTCCCCATTTATCGTTGTGTGTGGTGTGGGTTGCGATGTTGGCAGAATGAAGATCCACTGAAGCTGATAGGAGATGGAAAGGAGTGATGACAGAATAAGAATGCCATGTGCTTAACTGAAGCATGTGGTTGTCTGTATCTAATCATGATATATCTGTAAATATGCTAATTAGAGGTGCTTATCTCTATTAGCATGTTCTACTATACTAATGCTGTATCATATTTATTTGTGTGATCACTGTTCTGAAATGGATTTCAAGTGGTATTTTCTTCAGTGATTTTGTTGGTATCAATTAGGTGCAAGATGATACACTCAATCTACTTAAAGCCTACTTATGATTTAGTTGAGTGAGTTTGTTGAGAATCAAAGTATCACAATGCCTTTTCTTTCTTCACAGGCTCTCTTGGAGTTCATGGGTTCTAATGGATCTGCAGGACCAGAAGCAGTTGCAGCTGCAGAAAGGAATGCTGCTTTGTTGACTGCTAGAGCTGGTGCGAGAGATCCATCAGCAGTTCCGTCAGTATGTCGTGTTTCTGCTGCCCTTCAGTATCATTCTGGTGAGTGTGTTGTGCATTTATCTTATAACAGTGCTCTAATGTTATGCAAAAGTCATGCTTATGGTGCATCTTTTGCCCAGTTCTGGATGACTCGAGTTCTAAAATCTTTGTTTTGTACCTTTTGTTTCCATTTCCAGAAAGACCATTACCCTTCAAAAGATTGTGAAGTTTCTTACAAAACTATTGCAATACTGTCAGGAGATCTTTAGCAAGTCTAGTAAAAATAGGGAACTTGTGGAGATATGGGTAATACTGTTGTACTAATTTTTTTAGAGGCTAATGAGATCGGTGACAACCTTGTTAAAGAGGAAGCAATGGCTGGAAGGTGGTTACTCATTTTGCATGACCAACTAGCTTGTAAAGACTAAGGTTTTTACCAGATAGAGTTTGACCATACAACATAGCATAGTAATTTTAGATGTTTGCATTCGAAGTAGAAAGAGGGGCTGTAAATAAAAGATGCCTCAAAACAAGGTGGAGGGATTTGAAAGGTGAAATAGGCACATTATTTTCAGCATAAAGTGTTCTAAAGGGAGAATGAGATTTGGAGAAGAAATTGTGGTGATGTGAAACTAAATGATTGAAATTGTTAAGGGTTGCAAAAGAGGTGCTTGGAGAGTCGAAAGGGAAAAGACACTATGACTAGGAAGCTCAGTGGAGTGTAGAGATTTAGGAAGTCGTGCAATGAAAAAGATATTTCTACAAAGTTTGGTAGGAGACTAGGAATATGAAAAATTAGAGTCCTTTGGTTGGCTCCTTTTTTTTTTTTTCCTTTTTTTTGCGAGTTAGTTACATATTAACAGAAGAATCAGTTGGCTTTCTTTGGTATCCCCATTTTTATTTTCTGCTGCATTCTAAGTAATAATTGCCATGTATTTAGGTTTGGAGGGTCCAGATGCTGGCTTAGCATTGGTTTTAGAGTCACTGGAGTTCTGTTTAAAACTACGAGGTTCTGAGGCTAGTGTTCTGGAGGACTTGTCAAAGGCAATTAATTTGGTTCATATTCGGCAGGATCTTGTTGAAAGTGGTCATGCATTGTTAAACCATGCATACCGTGTACAACAAGAATATGAGAGGTAAAGGTGCTGTCTTTAATATTTTTACTTTGTTGAAGTGAGATGTTTTTCCCTCTGTCTTTTATGTTCTTTATTCTGTTGAAAGAGAGTTTTTATTTTAAGCAAAATGTGATTTATCATCAATTTATCAGTTAGCATGTCAGTCAAAGAAGGTACATGTTATCTCAGCAGATTTTCCTTTCATGATAATGCTTGGAAGCGCAATGCACGTGGAAAAAAGGCGCAAACTTATTTGTAAATCAACTTTTTTATTGTATTTGTAGACATATTGCCTCCTTTATTCTGTTGAATAATTGGTAAAAGAGATGAGAATATCAAATTTGTCAGCCAGTATTACTGTCAGAAAATGTGCACATTAGCCGATCAAAATTTCCTTTTGTGCTAAAGCTGTGAAATATGCGCAACTATCCACGGAAAAGAATGGATATTTAAAAATCTTACTTTTCTCCGTTTGTATTTGTAAACTTAACTTCAGGCCATCTGATACCTGAAGGCATCAGTAAGAAGTTAGGATTTTGGTTTTCCTGGTCATTTCCACATAGAATCTATCATTTATTGGCATTTATATGATTTTTCATGTGCCCTGTATATGATTTATTTCAATTGACATATTTTAGCTTTATGAAATGACAGCTTTACATTAATATAGTTTCATTGGCTATATCTTGCAGGACTACTAATTATTGTTTGCGTCTGGCTGCTGATCAAGAAAAGACAGTTTCTGAGAAATGGTTGCCTGAACTTAAGACTGCAGTTTTGAATGCTCAGAAATGTTTGGAAGATTGCAAACGTGTCAGAGGATTGGTGAGTAGCTACTCTAAATGAATAATATTTATTAGTTAAATTATGTTTTATTTTCTTGTTTTTAATGAATAAAGTATTGTATTTCTTTATATATATGTATGTATTTACGTATGTTGTGTGTGTATGTATGTATGCATATATACTCTGTAGCTAGCATTTAACTAGTTTTCTTTGTTAAAGTTTCTGTTATTAATCATTCTTTTTTCACTGAGTAATTTCTGATTATTGTGATTGACCAGCTAGATTTGATGGTTGGCTCTCTTATTTGCGACTTCCATCATGTCATATTATCTCATTCAATATCTAAAAATGAGAATAATAGAGGGCCTGTTTGTTTCATGTAATTGAATACATAGGAATTGTAAGACATAATTTTAAAAATAGTTGAAACTGAAGAAACAAATGTGGATTTTCAAAAATGACCAGCAAATTATCTCCCCTGTAATGGAAAATGATTCAAGGGGAGCTGAGAAATGAGTGAGGGTAGGATCTACTTCGCTAACTTAAATCCTTCACCCTTCACCCGTCACCCCCACTCTTTACTAATCCTTTTGGACATGTTTGTTTCATGTAATTGAACACTTAGGTTGGTATTTCTAAAAGTGGTAAAAAATAAAGACCCCCAACATGGTTGGGATAAGGCTTTGATGATGATGGTAAAAAATAAAGTCCATTTGATTTTGAAATCCTAGGGATTCTATGCAAACAAATAAGCCCTTAGTCGTGTAACTAAGACTTTTTTATGATTAGAAGCACATGGAAGATCTTTTAAAGTGAGCTTGGACAACTGGTTTTTGGCTCTTAGTTGCATTTTACTGTCAATAATTTAAGTTCTTCTGATGAGTTCCTTTTCTTGGTTAAACTGCAGGTCGACGAGTGGTGGGAGCAACCAGCTGCAACAGCTGTCGACTGGGTTACAGTGGATGGGCAAAATGTTGCTGCCTGGCTGAATCATGTAAAGCAACTCCAAATGGCATTTTATGATAAGGAGCTTTTGTGAAGATCATAGCAGTCATGATAACAGTATTGAGAAGTTCATTGACATGGGTTTCATGGCCAGATGATGCATTCCTCGATTTGCAGCCATAGGAGGTGGAGAGGCTCGGCTGCATGTCATGAGGTTTTGGGTTGCATTACCCATTGAATTGTTCAAGCTTTTGATCCCTTTGTATGAAAGGTTCCCTAATGGGATCATTTGTAACATGTCATTTATTGGTTTTGATGGATGATTTTCTCTAGTGTTATTTATATTGAGGCTCAGTTGATATCATTTAAGAACAGTGGTCTCAGAAAAAAAAAGGAAAAGGAAAAATAGAAGAAAAAAGAAGGTATAGTGTGACTCAACCTTCGGGATGTCTGTATAGATGGCTTTTAAGGTGCTTGTTCTCTTTGTGTTTGACTACTGAAAAAATGTCCAGGTGGAAATATGGCTTTAAGATTTAAGTTCTAATTAGATTGCGTTGGTAATTAGTGGGTGATGCCAAAAGAAGTTGCCTTGCATTGCACGGAAAGGAATAGACTCAGAGAATGGCAAAGGTAAATACATCTTTTGTACATTTTTGTTAATTCATGAACATGATCTATATCTGTGTATGTGGATGGAAAAGAACTGATTGAGAAAATTGGGATGGAATGACATCTCTTTTGACAGGAACGAGAATGAACATAAAGGCAAACATTAATCTGGATTGCAAAACCCTCAGGAGGGCTTTCTGAGAATGAATAAGAAATACTGAAAGGTTTGATCATGTCCACGAGGATTCCATCCGGGAGTTTGTAAAGGGTTTCATTTTCATGGCCCCTGGTGGTCATTTCGTGATGTTTCTCGATTTCCCTAGAAGATCCTGACCACGTATCTGAACTGATAAAGCAAATCTGATAAAGCAAATGCAAATATATTCATGTTGTAAGTCACTGGAGGAGTATTTTTTGTGACGAATTATATCATTTCAACCATCAGATGCAGATTTAGCCGACGAAGAAATCATACAGCTTCTAGATAGAAAGAAGAAAAAGAGGCTACAACCAGACTTTATCAGTGTCCATTCATATCATCATTAACAATTGTTAAGGAAAGTAAAAGATGGGGGGAGTTGAGAGGGCAACTAAAAGGATCCAACTGTCTTGAAGCTTTCATGGATATGCTTCAAGGTTGCCTGATCTTTGTTCCACTCGGGATTGGGCGCATTGACAAAGTGCGCGTAGAGCTTGTTCTTAGCACATGTAACAGAGATCAAGCTATGCGCACCCACACCGTCAATCTCGTACACGTAGTACACCTGACCATTCTCATCCTTCCTCTCTTTGGACTTGACGCTGTCTGCGCTGGATATCAGATCTTGCAGCTCCACATCTGACAAGGCGAGGTTGTTCAACACCACGTCCATAGGTGCCAATCGCCCGAAGCCTGCTAGGAATGTTAGGTATTCTTTTTCAGTCTTCTTCTTCGGGTTGTAAAACTCACTGTCGGTTCCATTGGTACCCTTCTCTACCTTGGAGACCAGGCGCTCCTTCCAGCCATCAGGGACATCGTACACGTACTCTGCTGAATCCTTCTTGCTTGAATTGCCGCCGTATCCGCCGTAGTTGGCGGCGCTGGCTGCGGTGCCATAGTAGATGCTGAAGGAAGTTGATGGGTCAGCTAGGGAGGGTGGCGTGGGGGTGGTGGATAGAATCACTGCAGCAGCCGCGGCTGCAGCGGTGACGGAAGCTAGGGGAGATTTTTTGTTGTTGTTGTTGTTGTTAGTGTTGATGGCAGTGGTGGGTGGAAGGGCAATTTGGGATTTAGAGGAGGGTGAATTTGTTGGAGTTCTTGGAGGAGTCGGAGAAGAGGAGGAGAAGATAGCTGAAGGAGAGAGGATGGTGGCCATTTGGAATGAGGGTGTGGGTGTGGGTGTGGGTGTGGGTGTATTTTCCTTTTCTTCTCTTGTTTGCTATCAACATGTGGAGGGGACGAAAGCTCAATGGATTCGCTGTTTAATGTTTATCCATTTATTTTTTCTTGACCCCTTTGATTAGGGGTGTTTTGGTAATTTAACTCATAAGAAACGCTAGTGTGCCCTGAGTATTTGATGCCCAAGCGATGATCAGCCTCCCAAATCCGACTATGGGGCCAACCTCTTTATATTTAGACAAGGCAAAAATCAAGTGACTCCTGTGCATCTCCGTCTAACTAGAGTCGGCTACAGTGTGAGTGTGACGTTGTGTGTAAATCAAATAAAAGAAAAGGAGGACTCTTTTTTTGGGTCTTTTGAGCAATTCATATTTAGTAGTGGCTTATGAGGTTCAGTCATGAGGTGAGGTCGCACAATCTCCAGCATCCCACTTTTCCCCGATGCACTCAAAATGAAATATGTTCATAAATCATTAGACAGAAGAGTGGCAAGTATACAGGGCAGATATCGTACTGGGAAATGAATGGTCTGAATGACATTGGCATCATTCTGCAAGTTCTTTGCCCTATGCATGACTAATTAGGGTTTATTAGGTGAATAAAGCAGATAAACAACTGATACATGAGAGATAAAAAAAATGGCCTCATTTAAATACACTATGTTTACATCGATATATATATATTTTTTTGGAGAGCATAAACTAATGTACAGAAGTATAACGCAGTGGCAGGTCCAAAGTTTACGTTTAAGGTGTAAAGACCTAAACAAGCAGTTGTGTATTGAGAACAAATATAAAATTTTTAGGTAGATTTGGGGTAGATGTAAGATTTTTATGTAAATTGTAAGAGTAAAACCAAATTTCTCATATGGATTTAGAAGTAGACAAAGGTCCAATAGATCCATCCGCCCCACTTGGATGTATATAGGTCTATCTTGGTAATACGTTTTATTTGTTAGTGATGCATGCGTACTATGGTTGCATATAAATGAAATATAAAAATAATGTATAAATGAAGGCATTTTCATAAAATTTCATGCACATAAAAGCTATGGAAATGTTTACATAGTTTAACAAGAAAAGTACGAAAGCGATTTTTTTATTGGTTGTAATTTCAAAAGTAATCATTGTCTTTTTGTTTTGAGTCTTGTGTACCCCAAAACTTCGGTTCGAACCATTGAAATATTTCATTGACCAGCTAAATTCTAAAATCCAAATTTCACTTATTAAGTATTAAGGGATTTTTAAATTACAATAATTCTTTTCATATGTAATTTGAAACAATTCAATGTTCGTAGTAAGATGTAAATGTGCTACAAACAAACGTGGCAATGTACTACACATGTCGTTTATAAGAGACAAAGGACCCCAAGGGCAAGCTTGGGTAGCCACATTTGCACAGAATATGTGAGAAAAATTTGGCCATTTTTTCACATAAAAAGCATTTTCATGTTTAGTGCATCCTCCTTTTTTTAAGATGAAAAACATATGAATGAGTTAAGGTTTTCATAATTATATAAAAAAGCATTTTCAATGGGAGGGTAGGATGTTTTCTTGTGGAATTTTTTTCTTATTTCTGCTATCAAAAATGCTTTTCTGCAAGACCATAAAAAAATCAAGTTCATTTTCACATTTTTCATCGTAGAAAAGTAATTGCATCCAAAGACTAAAAAAAATTTTAGTGTCAAAAGTCATCTCAGTCTTTCTCACTTTCTCCCCAAAATATCCAAGGCATTTACCAATGCAAATGAACTTAGAAAAAAAAAATCAAACAAATATGCACAAATTCTTTACTTATAAATATATATATATATAGATAAAACCAAACTTGAATTCAGCCCCTCAATGATGGGGGCCTACTTTCCAAAATGACAGCAGGAAAAGCTTATTTAGGTAATTCAAAGACATTGATCCATGACAGGTCTTAATAGGCAGCATTTAGGGCATGTTTGAGGGAGGGGTAGGATAAAGTAGAATAAGATAAAAATTTTAAAATTCAAAAATTTTCCTTTCTTTTTTCAAAAAATTCAAATTTTTGTTCTCCTTTTTAAAAAAGAAGTCAAAAAGTCATTACTAAATTAGAAAAAAGTCTCTACTTTTTATAAAAAAAAGTTAAAATGATTTCATATCAAATGACTAAAAACAAAAAGTCATCATTATCTAATTATATATTATTTTTTTAATTTTGAATTTCTTTAGGTAAATCAATTTCAAAATAAAGTTAACTTAAATTTTAACAACAATAAATTAAATTTCAACGTCCACTTACAAAATTTCCACCGGAGTGGCAGGTCCTCTTTCCATATGGAAGACGCAACACTCGTTCATTCCACACGCGATCGAAAGAAGTCACGTTGTCACCGCAGCGACCACGAGCACACACACGCACCCGGAGCGAGCCTGGGAGTGGAGTAACTTGGCTTCTCCTCCAGTCATCCTCTTAGCTTCCGTCCAACCACGAGTGGTCTCCAACTTTGTCGTCATCTTCTTCATAAGTTGAGAACTTGAGATACTGAAAGACGCAAGCGCGGGAGACCACAACCGAGAGATTCAAGTGGGACCACCAGAATATTCTTTCTTCTTTCCTCCTTCCTTTCTTCTCTCTCTGCAAAACTACTCACATCTTCCTCTTTCTCTCTTTCTGCTACTCCAATGGAAGCCCTTTGCCCTAAATCGGATTTCAATCTCCTTCATCTCTCTCCATCATCTACCTGCAAATCATCCAAACCTTGTCAAAGGCCTTCCAACTTCCGCCAATTTCCCTCTCCAAATTTCTCCATTCAGAACAACTCCATCTTCCATTCTTCTTCTTATTCTTCCCGATCACGTTGCTTTAGAGCTCGTTCCGAGAAACGGCCCAATGAAGGCAGCTTCAGAGCCGTTGAATGGAAAAAAGATGGAGGTTTGATGAGAAAGGTCGGGAGAACCGTTTTCGGATTTGCCGCAGCTGCTGTTTTTTCCGCAAGCTGCTGCGACTCTTCGGCTCTTGCGGAGTCTCTCATGGTCGCTTTCCCTGTTTCACGAGCTCGTGAGGTGATAATCTAATCGCATGGCTCAAGCATACTTACATACGTTGTGTGTTTGTTTAGTGGGATTGAAAGAAAGAAATGTTGGCGTTGTGAGTGAGATTGGAATTCCTTCTGATGATGATGACATTCATATTGCTGAGATTTGATAGACCTGATTATATGCTTCTCCTTGTCCTTCAGGTGAATACAGTTCAGCGCACTCTCGTGGAGGCCTGGGGTCTGATCCGCGAAACCTTCATAGATCCAACTTTTAATCATCAAGGTATCGCAAAATCTCTTATATTAACCGAATCCACGCCTCTTTCACTATAAAACAGTCGAATGCATTTGGAATTGGGCTGATTTTATATTGTCTGGGATCGTCGTCATTTTCTACTTTAGACTGCTTAAACTGGTACTTTGCGGTTTCTTCACTTAAGGGTTGCGTAGTTTTGTGGAGCTTTGATGAAGCTTTTGTGTTCATTTGAGATGATTTCGAAGAATGTGCATCTTGTGCTTGTTTAGTATAGGATTGACAAGAATTCATGTTATGCAGATTGGGACTTAAAGCTGCAACAGACAATGGTGGAAATGTTTCCCTTGAGATCGGCTGATGCGGCATATAGCAAGATCAGTGGAATGCTTGCGACTCTAGGCGATCCCTTTACTCGTATTGTCAGCCCAAAGGTTCAGTATATCTTTGAACAGGGCATTGTACATTTATTTCTGTGCCATGTTGGCTATTTTTCTGCTTAGGCTAACATTTAGTTTTTACTCCAGTGCCTAGTTGACTCTCAAGGATCAAGGCTTTGGATTGTTAGCATGAGCTATAAGAGGAGATATCTAACATTGGTTTGAACCTGTGCAGGAATATCAAAGCTTTCGAATTGGGAGTGATGGAAATTTGCAAGGAGTTGGCCTCTATATAAATGTTGAACCCAGCTCTGGTCATTTGGTTAGTAGACTCAAAATACGGCACCATTTCTATGTTTTTCTTTAGCCTCCCAAACTAGACCGTTAAACTCCTTGTAGCATTACATATTATTCGAGTTCAAGGTCCAATGCTTAGGTATTCTAGCTGCACTTTGTATTATACCTCTATAATGGTGTAAAAACTGTTGTGCAATTGCAAGTTTATTTGCTTATGCCAAATTGCCAAAACAAATTTGGCATTATTGATTTTTTGATGTTGAGACCTTATGAAGCAGAGGGCTGCAAAGTTCATTTTTCCTTTAGAGCATCAAAGTAGGAAGAATATTAGAAACACACTGCATTTGCTAAAAACAAAAAAAAAAAAAAAAGAAGAACTATTGCATATTTAGACTAGAAGATGACATTGAAATAGTACAAGTTTGTGCGATTGGATGGACTTACTCAAGCCTATTGATTGTTCTTAACAATATTACAGGTTGTTCTGTCTTGTATAGAGGGAAGCCCAGCTGCCCGTGCTGGGATACAAGAAGGAGATGAGCTAATTGAAATTGATGGTGGGTTAAAGGAACAGACAATTCTAAGTTTGATGCCAGTATCCACTAAACTGCATATCAAATATTAAAGTATCCTTTTTTGGTAATATTTAATTCATTCAGTCTGATCATTTCAGGGCAAAAGCTTGATGGTCTTGATGGTGAAGCTGCAGCTCAAAAACTCAGAGGTCGTGTTGGAACAAGTGTTACAGTAAAACTTCGCAGTGTAATTAGCTTTTCTCTGTTTTTGTTTTTATAATTGAATGGTGCTTTAAAAAGAAAAACACCCTACCCTTGCCCTTTTACAGTAAAACAAAGTTTTTCTTTGTTTAAGGATCACATGGAACTCGATTTTTCCTCACCATTTTTTTAACTTTTCTCATTATTGATATATTTTCTTTCATTTCTTCAGAAAAGACAGGGATAGGAGTGATTTTAAGAATTTAATGAGTATACACATTATAAGTTTTACACCTAGATGCATAAGGAGATCAATACTAGTTGCCTTTTGGCTGGGTAAGTATGGCTGTTGAAATTGAATACCAAAAGAAAACTGGTAGGCATCTTAGATGGAAATTATTAGTAACAACTCTAGTTGCGTTTTGGCTGGGCGCTAGGGCTATTGAAATTGAATACCAAATGAAAACTGGTAGGGATTAGGTGAAAATTATTAGTAACACCTCTATGTATTTTTTGAATTGCTTCTAATTATTTTGCTCTTCCTTAAGAATTGGCCAGTCATACTCTGATACATCTCCATTCTGTTCTTTTCCCTTCTCAATATTGTTATTGCCTAGGCACCGTTATTTTTTTCTAAGAACCTGCAAATGCTTCTGATATTGATGAACTGCTCAGGAAGGTTACATTGCATGACTGGATGACCAGTTTGCGAATCAGCACAATTTATTCCCCATTTTATTAAGTATTTTTAATCACAATTATGAAGAACTGATAATGTTATTCAAAGACTATTTTCTTTAACCATTGAAAAAATCAAATTGGAAGGCCTACTGAAATTTTTTGCAGATGGTATCATAGGTAATTTTGTGGCAAGTTGAGGATTTTACGTTGAATCCATCTATATGTAATGATAGGCCATGAACTACTCACTATTTGGTTACTGTGCTGTGCAAATCCTTAGCTTTCCATATGGAGATTTCTTAGTTTAACTAATAAGTGTTTCATTTTCCAGGGCAGTGGCTTTGATAACAATTCTGGTTTTAGAGAGGTACCTACTACCTATTCACTACCCTTCATTTGGTGCAAGCATTCAAAACCTAGAATGATTTTTTCTTACTGGCTCCATGAAATCAGAATTTTTCTCACTTCTAGAACTCAAGGAACCACTGTTTATTAAAATATTTGGATTTCATCACCAAATTCATTTATATGCCTCCACAATGTCGTAACAAAGAATCTAATGTATGAATGTGTTTGGTTTCTTTTGTAGGTCAAACTCCCTCGGGAAGTTATTCGAATTTCCCCTATCTATAGTGCAGTTATTCCTCATGAAGCTCCTGATGGCCATTTTTTAAAGACTGGATATGTTCGTTTGTCTTCGTTTTCTCAGGTGCTTGTTCTGAGACTTACTTTGTTTCAATCTTTATCTAAACATTACAGTCTAATCAATGGTTTTCTTTTTGCTGAGAAGTTCTGGAGATCATTGAAATTGCACCTTTTTATTTGTAGAATTGTGCTTTTCATTCCATTTAATTCAATGCTGCATAAACATACTTAACACAAAAGTCATAATCTCTCTTTCAGTAAGTTCAGTTGAATTAAAGAACTGTAAATTATGGAAACGATACCCACTGAAGCTTTAGAGCATTGGTTCCTCAGGACATAAGAACACTCACTTTTAATAGACATCGAATTGGTTCAAATAGGATGAGATTTTCAAGTTTAGCAAATGGAGTTCCTGAAATCCTAGCAGAGCAAAAGATTCTGGCCTGATTTAAGAAGCAGTTTTTTCGTCTAATATTTACTTTCATTATACTCTAGGCCTTGAGGCTTGACATGTTCATGAACTCGGGATCGAGAGCTTTTATTTCAAATATTACAAAGCTAGCTGAGCAATCAAGAGGGGGTATTGGTCAGTCCCAGCCCATCAAGACATGCTAGTGCTGTCTTGATGCAACATTTTGTGCAACTGGATCCCATGGTCCA
Source organism: Sextonia rubra (assembly GCA_037013555.1). Classification (NCBI taxonomy): domain Eukaryota; kingdom Viridiplantae; phylum Streptophyta; class Magnoliopsida; order Laurales; family Lauraceae; genus Sextonia; species Sextonia rubra. The sequence goes on along the minus strand of JASUAD010000001.1, from coordinate 13,673,087 downwards.
ATTGGATCTTCCATCTGATGTGCTTGCTCTTGGAAGGCAGAGGGCACTAAACAGTCCCATACTGGTAGGATTTATTTGTCAATCTTTAGTCCACCATTGGCCTGTTTAGCTGAAGATCAGGAAGGAAAAGCAGAATTGGAACAATTACACAGCGATATAATGTGGAATTCAGTTTTGAGAAATCTCTTGACGGTTATTGTTATGTCAAGTTGTCCACATGGATAAATGCTATAGGTTTGGACCCGACAAGTGGTAAGAAACACTTATACATCTAGTTACAGCTTGGGCAACTGATTTCACTTGTAATCATATTTATATATAATTAGAAATCACTTGATTGTAAATTATTATCTTAACATGAATCAATGTTTTATGTTTTTCTATTGACCAGACTGCTGCCGCTGACATGGAGAATGCTATTCAAGAAATGGAGGATCAAGGTGTGCAGTCATACATTCTGGATCTGCGTAATAATCCAGTGAGTTTATTGTTCTCAGTATGTAAATTGAGGTCTTTCAAGTCAAAGCATTGTTTTTAGCTTACTATAATTTGTTTAACTTTTTTTTTTTTATTTTTTTACAGGGGGGGCTGGTAAAAGCTGGATTGGATGTTGCTCAAATATGGTTAGATGGGGATGAAACCCTTGTGAACACGATTGACCGTGATGGGAATATGTTACCGATTAATTTGATCAATGGGCATGCCTTAACACACGATCCACTTGTTGTGCTTGTATGTTCTATTGGTCCATGACTAGTGGAAATTTATGCACCTTTAGATATATAATTTATTTGATTTACATATCTGAAAATGACATCTCTATATGCCCATTGTTTACCTGTCATAATTTTTTTGACCATTGTATATTGAATTTACAAAGAAGTGTTACATAGCCTAATCTTCTAATTCATCTCAGATTTTCTTCATTGTTAATGAGACATTTCCATTTTTTAAACCTATTAAAAAAAAAGTAACATTTCCATTTCTATAAGCCAGCACTAGATTTTAGAAGAAGTCTCGACACTTAAATAGTCTCTTAGTTCTTTTTCTTAGTTTTGCAAGTTCCCAAGATCTTCAAATTCTTTTCTCAGATTATCTTAGTTTGATATCTTCCATGCTGATAGATTTCCAAGGATTCTCCTTGAAAATTCTTGTGGCCTGAATGCACCGAATGCAATCATTTGATATTTTTTGACTAAAATCTTTTGATGAACCAAACAAATTGTAGTGCTGCTCCTACTTACAGCTTTACTGTGTCTGTAAACAGGTGAATGAAGGCAGTGCTAGTGCTAGTGAGATATTGGCAGGAGCATTGCATGACAATGGCCGTGCTATTCTCGTGGGCCACAGGACCTTTGGGAAAGGAAAAATTCAGGTATTCATCAGTTTTCATCCACAATATTTTTATTGTTGTTTGTAGTTTCTAAGAATGTTGCTTTGGCACAACATGCATTAATCATGGACCTTTACAATCTGCATTCTGTTTTGAAGTTCCATGTGATTGAGGCTTTGTACTGCAAACATTGTTTTAGAACCAAAAAAAAAACTCAACTAGAACTTGATTGGGGCCCTAGTACAAGACAACTTCGGTTACATTCAAGCACTTGTATCTCTGTAGTCTTTAACTCAAAAATTTGAACTAGAACTTGATTGGGGGCCAAGTACAATACAATTTGGATTCCATTTAAGTACTTTTACCTCTGTTGTCTTTATCACACAGCCTCATTGATAGAACGAGAATTTCAACTAGAACTTGGGGCCCAAGTACAAGACAACTCGGATTACATTCTAGTTTTTGTACCTGTGTAGTCTTTAACACACAACCCTCATTGATAGAACTAAGTTGGCTAGCAAGTCCACATGGTTAGTGCTTTTAGTTCAAATATTTTGTCAGAATGGATGGTTTATTCATTATTGTCAGTGCCAATCTCCTGTATTGGTACGGGCTGGGAACATTGATAATACTACATCCCAATTCCCAACTGTCTATGGAACATAGCCACTCATTCTTCCAAAATGTTTGAAAACCAACTTCGATTTGGGGTACATTCAATTGCAGCCTCAGCCTTGCATTCAATTCACATGAGATTTCCGTATTGGCGGAGTAAAGAGTTCATTTTTGACCTTCCGTCTATTCTTTTTTGGTTCCCTTGCAAGTGCAGAGTGTTACTGAACTGCATGATGGATCAGCTCTTTTTATCACAGTTGCAAAGTACTTGTCACCTGCACTTCATGACATTGATCAGGTTGGCATTACACCAGATGTGCAATGCACACCTGACATGCTGGCATCGTCCATGGAATCTTTCTTGAAGGAAAAGGACTCGCTCTCTTTAGAAGCAGATTCCTGCATCATTGTAGCTGAACATGAGCTTGAGATCCAGGAGTCAAAAGGATCGGCTTCATGAAAGTAGTGATTTTGGGAAGATTACTCTTTGGGTGTATCTTTGTCCCATAACAGTATTGTAAGTTAAATGCCAATGAAATAGTCTAGATTTGTTAAAAAAGAAAGTATTTCATTCAATCCTTTTGGCGTAAACAAGTTGAGTTGTTTTTTCCCTTTCTTTCCCCTTGGGTGAAAAAGTGAGAGAGATGGACATTGTTGTAAGACCCGCTATGTAGACCGAAGCTTAGTGTGTCGTTGGGAAGTAGCATTTGGGAAATATTTATTGTTGTTATGCAAACGAGTGGGACCTGGGGTGGAACCATGGTCGATTTTGACCTAGATCTGAAATCTAAGCGGAGAACCCATGTCTTGTATCTAGATCCGCAGTTTGAAAATAAGATGTAGAATGCATTAATATAATTGGGTGGAAGAGTCCATTCGGTGGGTGTAAACCCAAGAGAAGGTCCCGTTTGCATGAATGGTTTTGATGGACCATAAGCTGGGCAAGTTGGCAATTCTTATCACATGATACAGTGAGAGGCAAATGCATAGTAAGATTTTCTATAATAGACGGTCAGTAATTTCACAGTTGGATGGAATGATTAAGATCTAAAGTCATTAGTTTCAGTTTTCAAGGCTGAAAGGCAATATAGCCGCACACTCATTTGACAATAGAAAGAACGCTTCTTTTGGATCATTTGAACATCTCACTGGATGTTTTAAGTAAAAATGACAATCAATGAGCAGTTTTTCCCCTAATGACTGAAACCACAGGGCCTTAAAAAACAGCTCAAAACCTCACTCAAGTGCCCTCTTTCACTCCTCATGCATCTGCACAATTGAAAAACTCTTTTGAGACGGGTAATAAGGTGAGGTGAATTGACCATGTCCACCTCCTTTATCCTACTCCACGTCCAATCCTGTATTCTTTTTTGTCCTGCGACTAGAATGAATTCAGGTTGCCCCGGCACAACCCTGACTAGTCATAATTTAGACCACATGTAAAAATAAATAAAAAATAAAAAAAGGTCCCAATTTAGTCTGAAGGGGCTTCTATTCGGTCAAAAGCCACATTTACCATGCACAGATAAAATCAACAGAGAATTCAGGCTTCCCATACTGCTATATTAGAAACACACTATCATTGTAAAAAGAATATTAGAATTGCACTAGTTTAAAAAGTTGTATATGTTACAAGATTAAAGGAGAGCCAAAGATAGAAGAATAGAGAGGAGGGAGAGAGGTTATTATTAATGAGATCTGTTTGTGTACATAATGGGGGGAGGAGGGTCTTATTTATAGAATAAGATTACTTCCTCCCCAAGCAACCTAATAGGGAAAGACTCTAATCCTTAGTCATCCCCTTATTTCATGTGGATCCCAATGTGGGCATCCACCCATGATAATACATCTTATAACACTCCCCCTTGGATGACCACCATTCAATGACAGTTGCCTCATCAAAACCTTGCAAAGGAAAAACCCAGTGGGATAAAAACCAAAGCGAAGGAAAAAGAGTACAACGTTCGACGGGATCATTGAATTGGTGTTGGGTGTGCATAATGCTGCCTCGTTAAAACCTTAACTAGGAAAACCCAGTGGGACAAAACCTAGAGAAGGAAAAGAGTACAGCGCACATATGTCCTAGGTAGCATACTTCAGGATGCCTCCCCCTGATGACTACTCCCCCTGATGATAACAACCTTGTACACAGTTAGGCATGTCCATCTCATATACAAATCTCTAAAATACTAATTTTCGGCAAAAACTTTGTAAACTGATCAGCCAGGTTGTTGCTTGAACGAGCTTGCTTGACTTCAATCTTGCTATTTTTCTGAAGCTCATAAGTGAAGAAGAACTTTAGTGTAATGTGCTTTATTTTGTCATCTTTAATGTATCATTCTTTAATCTGTTGAATACATGTCCCATTGTCTTCGGAAATAATGCTCAGGGTACCTGTACTAAGAGGCAATTGACAAGAACTACATATATGCTGAGTTAAAGATTTTTAGTCATATACAATCTTTACTGGTTTCATAGAGGGCTAAAATCTCAACATAGTTAGGATAAGTAGTTACCAGAGTCAATTTAGTAGAATACCAAAAATAATGATGTTGACATAAAGAAACATATAACACGTCTATGATCGACCCTTATGAGGATCAGAGATATATCCTGAATCTGTATATCCTACAAAATATGATTTCAACCATAAAAAAAAAACAGACATAAATATTATAGCATTTGTTTAATACCAATCCAAAGCCTTGGTGCAAAACTATATATATGGGAAGCATATTTATAAAAAGTGAAAATCTCATTAGAACTTCTCTCGATCTGCAGGCCGAGATAAAATAGCCCATAGTTTTTTCGAACTCTTCTGGAGTCTCGATTAGATATATAAACTTCTACTATTATAAATCCATTTACGGATTGTATAAACAGGAACAGGCAAATGGGATTGTTTTTATACTCTTCCTTCATTAAGACGATTGTACCATATTCTTCTGGAATGCTTCAGGCTATACAATGAACGTCTTACTTATATTAAGTACGTATTCTCTTACTTTGCTTCAGGCAAAGTAAATCCTTCTGGGATTCTCATATATATGACTGTGTATGTTTTCAATCCCAAGTTTCTACAGGAAACCTTGTATCACAAGTTTGTCTTTCGTTCATTTTCCTTACAAACACCCATTTGTAACCTACAGGGTTAACACCGTTTGGGGTTTGTACTATAGGTTCATATATATACCACATCTATTTAGAGATTGTAATTCCTTAATGGTATCTCTTTATTTTGGCCAATATGTTCTTTGTCGACATTCATTTATAAAACATGGTTTTGTATCCCAATCATCATTCGCATTTTCTCTTGATATTTGAGTAGCTACCGCATATGCAAATGCGTCATCGATGATATTTTCATTTCTATCACATCTCTCTCTTGAATAATTATAAAGTATAGAGATCTCTTTATTTATTTGGGTACCCATTGCCTCTTTAAGAGCTTCTAGAGTCTCTTCCGGGACATTAATCTCTTCAGGAAATTTAGAGAGAGTGGATTTTATCATTAACTCTTCGGGAGTATACCTCTTCTGGAGTATGATTGGGGTATAATTGCTCATTTCTCCTCTTCTGGGGAGCTGAGTCCTTGAAACCTATAGGTCTAGCATGCTTCTGGCGTGTATAGATTCATGTGTTGCCATATTTGGACTTTGTTCTTCTGGAACACTAATTCGTACTTGTCCTACAAGGACATTAATTCATGCTTGTGTATTCATAGCCGATACATGTGACCTAGTCACTTTTGCTACATCATTAAAAGCATCAAGGAATTCGTTTGTAATTAAGTGCACAATTCTCCGTACTTCATTCTCACATTGTGAAGTACATAAATCTAGATGATATTGAGTGGAAGTATTCCACATTAATTCTCGTCGTTCTTCAGAAACGGATTGTTCTTTAGGAACAAAGTGTTCTTTAGGAACTCTCTTATCTCCCCCTAACGGCGAGAAGACTGTCTCATCAAGATGACAATCAGCAAAAACGAACAATGAATATATCTCCTATCTAAATATCCAATAATTGGGGGTGAAAAAGAACTAACATAGAATCTACGTCACGGGTTCATGCAAGTCACGAACCTACGATATCAAGCCTTATAAATTTAAAAAAATGCTTAAGGAAGTGTACCCTAAGTTTAATAATTTGTGCTAATAGGCAGAATTTGATGAGTACACTAATGTCAAACTATATCCTTTGCGAAAAGGATGGTCAATAGATGGTACTCTAAGGAGTACGTAACAGAATTATCAATAATTTACCAAAGCATAGTACCCCTAGGATAACCTAATCTATCATGCCAAAGCATTAAAGCCTGATGGTCACAACGTTGAGGGCTCACTGTAAGCTTTCTGGCTTAACTTTGTCGTTTTTGCTCATAATCGAATATGATTCAATTTTTAAAGATTGTCTTGTAATATAGCTCAGAGATTGAAGGAGAATGCACTTAGCTTTTCTAATATCAACTTCTGGCTGTCAATACTAGTAATGATGTACAAATATTATGTGCGGACTCTTCTGGAGCATTCAAGTATTTATACAAATCCAGCTATGATTGATATCGTGCACGAATTAAACACTACTTCTGAGAAAAACTTCTGGTTTTTTCAATGTAGTGTGTTTTGTTGCACTGTCTACCGGACAGATATTATCCTCAGTTTCATGCATTCCATGATCCATATAGTAAGTAATAATAAACTCACTTAATTAGTTAATCGCATCATAAAAATAAAACATGAGAACAACGAAACAATTTACCATTCAAGGCAAATATAGTAGGTCAACACAAAAGACGGGGAATAAAAGAATAAGTTAACATCAAACAAAATATTAAAAATTGAACTCAAAGTTAAACTCATAAAAGTAGTTGTAGGTCTTCTAGACCATGCTTGGTGGTTTGCCCAATTTCCAAACAAAATGCCTTGTCAAGCACCTCTCCTGGGGTGGTTATTTTCATCTCTACTGGAGAACATATTATATCTACCTCTTTTGGAGGGATTTGATTGACTAATCTGGCATTTATTTTAAGCATTAGGTGTATGACCATCTGCTGGTGATCATCCCTGTCTAATGGAGATATAATAGCGCGGAAAATAAGAGCGTATGCTATATCCTTCAGGGATATTTTATTTCCGACTTTGATAGTATCACCAAGCCTTTTAGAGTGTGTGAAGGTCGATTTACCAATAACAATTAAACAAAAATAGAACTTCGGGTTCTCAATATCCCATGACAAAATATAATGAAGAATTGGCCAATCAGAAAGTTAGAACTTCGGGTTCTTAACTGATGAATCAGAACTTCTAGTTCTGTCAATACTTCAGGCTAGTGATAGAACTTTAGTTTCTTAGAACTACTGGTTATATCAAAGCTTCAGGTTTGAATCACAACTTCTGGTTCTATCAAAACTTCAGGTTTGATTTCATGGCCTTCGTATCGATCTACACTACTGTGAATCTTTAGAAATCAAAGCTCCAAGTTTAATGATGAATATGAATCTTCGGGTTCATATTCCAAATCTTAGAACTTCTGGTTCCAGATAATGTATGGATCTTCTGGTCCAGGTTATTCATTGGATATAGAACTTCAGGTTCTATTATTTGTAACTACTGCTTCTGACAATAATAAATTCATCAAAACTAAAGTTTCAGATAATTATTAGTGATAATTATACCGAAGTAATTATATCAAGCATGCAGTATAATGTTATAGAATATAAAAATAAATGTATATGAGAAACAGAAATAAAATGTAGAACTTCAGGTTCTTAACATCCAATAAAAGATAAAAATAAAAATGTGATGAAGAATTTAGAAATTGAAGTTTAGAACATCGAGTTTTCAACTTAAGAATCAGAACTTCTGGTTCTAAATTAGAATAGTTCATGGATCTTGCAATACGAGTTAGAACTTCAGGTTCTAGATTAGAATAATTCATGGATCTTCAGGTCCGAGTTAGAACTTCTGGTTCTAAATTAAAATAACATACAGAACTGTAGGTTCAGGTTATTTATTTGATATAGAACTTCTAGTTCTAAGTATTATATGAAACTTCAAGTACATATTGTAGATTTGAAAACTTCTGGTTTCAGAGTAAAATAACCAACGGATCTTCTGGTCCGAATTCGAAAAAACTTTTAGTTCTGAATATCGTATGGAACTTCAGGTTCCAATTACTTGTATAGAACTTCTGGTTCTATTTATAATCCATGATTTTCAATTTTTATCATGATCTCTTTTTTATAATAAATAATAAATTATTCTTCATTCGAATTAAAATTATAAATACTTGCATATCGAAAAGGAATAAAAATAAATGCAAGTGTATGATTATTAAATTAATAAGAGATCATGAAATAAGGAGAAATTACTTAATTTTTGAATTGTCCTCCTTTTAGTGCCAATATGTAGATCTGTTCGCGAGCCTATAGGTACAAACGGATCTCAAATCGAACTTCGGATCGTCAAGATATTGCAAAAACAAGTTCTACCATCGATCTGGTCAAATCTGCCTTTGACCGTATGATTTGCTAACATCATCAGTGATGTCACACTGATTATGGGCCTCACTCGGGTTGGGCTGACCCGAACGTGGATTGACTTGCCAAAATCTAAGCCTGAGGGATCACAATTGATTGTGGTGCCTCGGTGCACCATGCCCAAAATGGGGAACACACCCACGTGACCGTGTCATCCCTAAAAGACCAATATGAGAATCAACTTTTGTGTATTATTATTATTATTATTATTATATTAAATCACATGACCTTCCTTTGCCTTCTTTGTTTCTGGTTCTTTAACAAGAACCTGTACCCGCCTCATATCTCTATCCCTGCAACAAGAATCTGTACCAGCCTGTTGGGAGCAGCGACACCGGAAATGGAACGCCGCAGATCGTGGTCGAGCAGCGGTGCCGGAACCCCGTCCATCTCTGTGTAAACCACCGGCATCTCGCGCTCTTCGGTGCCACATCTTCCCCGGGAAAACCTCGCTACCGCACACCAGGGGATCCGTCAGATTTAGGCGTGTTCCTCACTCGGGCATCCGTGGGCAGTTCGAATCGGCAAACCGAGCATGAATTCCGGATCGACAAGCGCCGCATCCTCCGCCCGTATCTCCACCATATCCAGACGGTCGCCGACGAGATTGAGACCAAGAAGCGGGAGTTGCGGCTCTTCACCTACGCCGGCACGGAGAAAAAAGGGATCGGACGGTGGAGATCCGTCCCCTTCACGCATCCGGCGACAATCGAGACCGTCGCCATGGACTCCGACCTCAAGAACAAGGTCCGATCCGATCTCGAATCGTTCGTCAAGGCGAAGCAGTACTACCACCGCCTCGGCCACGTCTGGAAGCGGAGCTACCTCCTCTACGGCCCCGCCAGCAACGGGAAGACCAGCTTCATCGCCGCCATGGCGAGGTTCCTCTGCTACGACGTCTACGACGTCGATCTCTCCTTCTTCGACGGCGACTCCGATCTCCGGTCGCTTCCTCGCCGAGAAATCGGACAAAGTGACCTTGTCCCCATGACGACATTTTTTCGTACTGATAACGTGTTATAAAATTAAAGGAGAGCCAAAGATAGAAGAATAGAGAGAAAGATTAAAGGAGAGCCAAAGATAGAAGAATAGAGAGAAGGGAGAGAAGTTATTATTAATGAAATATGTGTGTGTACATAATAGGGGGAGGGTTTTATTTATAGAATAAGATTGCTTTTTCCCCAAGCAACTTAATAGGGAAAGACTCTAATCCTTAGTTATCCCTTTATCTCATGTGAGTTCTAATGTGGGCATCCATCTATGATAATACATCTTATAACAGTATAAGGGATAGAAGCAGGATTTATGATGTTTGATGCATCCATCATTCATCAGTTGACAGCCTTCAATCTGGAACATTCACTAGTGGCCTTACTATTAATAAGCCATGATATTTTGAGAATTCAATCCTGCAATCAAAGCCGTCTCATTAGCTCCAGTCCTGATACTATAAATGCCAAACAACTCATCTCAAGGCTTGACTCAGCTTAATGATGCCAATTCAAATCTTCAAATCTAGAGAGTAACTGCTAAAATCCATTGTCTGGGTATCGCCTCCGTCCTACTCTCAAAATCGGACTCATCAAGCAATCGAACCATCCATGAATGTCGCGTCATTATCTTACAAATAGCCCAAGTAAGCTACATAGCTTAGTGAATAAGTATGAGTTCACAGAAGAAGAATGGATCTTAGAAGCACAGAAACGGCATGATGTACATTAGATATTCTTGTTTTTAGTTTTCTTCCAATATCTAAATAATCCTCTATTCATTTTTTTAATCTATTTATTACTTTACTATTTTAAAAATGCTCTTCTACATGTATTTATGAGTAGAGAGAAGGAAGGATGTATTTTATTTTATATAGTGTTGTGCCATCATTCATAAATCAGGTATAAATGCAGTTTTATCTAACCACAACAAAATTATGACTCTTCCAATATAATAATTTTGATTTTCAATATAATAATAGGTAACAAAATTATGACTCTTCCAATATAATAATTATGACTTCCAATATAATAATAAGTTTTGATCAGTACAGTACATACCTTATGCAATTTTATTATGTGGAAGTGGATATGGTTAACAAAATCTAAAAAATGATAAATTTTTTACTTTACTTCGTGCTATCGAAACACATGAAGAATAAAATTATTTTACGTTACCTCAATTATCCAAATGCAATAAAAACAATTAGTTACTGGTTCATTTCAACCCACTCATCTTTAACTTCGTTTGCATTTAAATTTCTGCTCATCCCCTCATGCAAACAGTCCCTGGATAATGATGATGCATAAGCCATGTTTTATATACCATTTTGTGTGGTACAAACTTGGGCCAAACGAAATGATTGGTAATCAGGAAAGAAGGGGTTTACGAAGGCGGCATCATGAATATCTATAGGACACATTTTATTGGATCTTTTGATTATATCAAAGCATGTTTGTCATCTTTGACTTTGATAGACGATAGACTATTTCCTAAGTATTTAAGTTTACTCAAATGGCTATTTTGGAACGTCAAGTGATCTTCTTCTTATTATTATTATTATTTATGACGGTGAACCTTCGGACCCCTTACGGTCTAGTGATCTTTGATAGACTATTTGTGAGGGACATGGGGATCATGAGACTGGGAGAGATCAATGGCAAAATGGAAGGGGGCAGTGACAAATGAAAAAGGAACGCTGGAAATAGAATGAAAATATAAACAAGAAAGCCCTCATTGGCTTGTTAAGAAATCACTTTGCGCTATCACATAAAGTATATGCAAAATTACATAAAATTATCTTGTGATATTGCAAAAAATTAAAAAAAGAAAAAAGAAAACCTCTTCTACCGATGATGGCTACAGCTAGTGCGATGAACGTGAGAAAACGTATAGGTAAATAGATCAACTTTGGTGAGGGCATAGGAAAATCCACCACTAAAGTCATCGTACAGATAAAAAACCCTAGAAAATTTGAATAGTTATTAAAAAAAATTGTACTTTTCCCTTTGGTGTACATTTCCATTTTGGAATAGTGTTTTACCATTTTAGAATATACACTTGTCTTTCAAGAAAAAAAAAAGATTTTATTCCCTAGGGGGCACATACATGGCCGCACACATAGTACCCGAATACTATAAAAGAGGGAGTTGAACTCAAGACCTAGGGAGAGCAAATCCTATGCTTAAACCAATTGAACTACTGCCTTGCCGGGCAGGAGTGATGGATTTGAAAGTTATATTTTTAAAGATTTGAAAGTTATATGTATGGATTTAGCCAGCCCTTCACATTTGATTTAGGAATCTATGTTGGCGCACCACTGAGTCGGCATGTGTGTGTGTGTTGTGTGGGATCGGAGTCTTTTGGATGATTGTGCAAATCGGTATTGGTACAGATGTATCATATGACTTTGGACTAGGTGTGATGCATCGTAAAGTGGACTAATCAACTGTTATGGATGGAGCCTTGTGTTCCATGACTTTGGACAGGATGCTTGTCATCTAAAGGTAGATTGATTGACCATATATGGACAGGATGCCTATCATCAAAATACGGATTGGGCCACCATATTATGGGTTGGGTTTTACTTGGATATTGGCATATGTTGTCGTACGTATTTGTATAGCTATAGATCAGGATCCTGTTCTTTCTTATGTCCTTATTATTTATCACTCTTATGATTATATCTGTCTTTATTTCATTTTAACATTGTATATTGTCATGGTTTATGTTTATTCACTTGCCAACTACTATTGTAGTCTGATGTTGCTTTACTTAGTGCATAGGCTTCGAGTGTGCTTTCCCCCATGGGTGTTGTGTTGAAGATACCACAGGCAATTGAGCCTGGGTGATTGAGTTCGAGTGATGTGCAGACATCATCTTTTGATGCGTCATGACTAGCACAAGAATGCCTTCATGCTTTTACGAGTAGTTGTCTATTTACATTAGTTGGCCTAGGTTTTGAATTGTGGCCATTTAATTAACGTATCTTTTAATTGTCTACTTTAACTTGAGTAATTGATTTACATGCTTACTCTGGACTATTGATTGTACCGTCTTGTATGTGATGAACTCTCACGGTGGACTACGATCAATTGCCGGACCATGACTGGGGGCCACGTGTTGTATTGAATACAAATGGTTTACTTGTTTATTATTAAGAAAAATTTTAATTGGCCCCTAATCTCACATAAGCCCAGGTTTCAATTTTAGGGTCCTGATACCTCTTCCACACCAATTTGGGCCACCACACACTTGGCATTCCATTTTTCTTTTTTTTTTTTAATGGTGACAAACAATTTCATTAAAAGAGATATGAGATAAGTGCACACCATCACAAAAGAAAAGAGATAGAGAAGGAGCAAGAGAGATACACCACCTCGAATCCCTTACATTCAATTTTTTAAGGAGAGTAATGCTGGAAATGGTGCACAAGGGCGTCACTTACAATCGTCGATCACCATGTAACTCCCTTGACAATCCTTCTCTCCTCACTCGACCTCTCTCTCTCCTTCTCTCGTCACTCGACCTCTCTCCCTCCCCACCATCAACACTAAGAGTAGAAAGCAATGTACTCATTGCATTTTCCATTGCTGTACTGCATCAAGGGTACTGCAATATCGTAGCTTATACAATATACGGGCAAAAATATCGAACAAAGGACGAAAAAGATTTACGGGAGGCCTTTGGACATCAATATAAAATGCTTAGGGTGTCATGACCCAAGCCCAAGAAAATGGGTATTAGGGTTATACCCAATTAGTGACATACGTACTCCCATGTAATTCACACACTGATCGGAGTCTAAATGGAATTACACAAGGGATATTCACATACTTACATGTGTGAGATACTTTAAAAGGACATCAGTCCAAGCATTCAATATATGGAAGCCTGTCAATATCACCTATAATTTTTCATTTTCCATTGAACAGTTTAAAAATATCATTACAGTCATGAAACAATCCAAATCTTAACATTTAAAGAACATATGATTATTATAACAATTCTACACATCACCTGTACAACCTAAACGTGATATACACATGTATGCAACTATGCCAAGGATAAACATTCTATGTAAAGAAAGTAGAGCAATGAAATATAAAGAACCAAAGGACATTCGTGGAAGGGTCAGACTACGTCAGTAAAAATCTATATGGATGCAAATATATGCATATGCTAAAAGTCCCAAAATACCCAAAATACACATTCCTAAGATATTAGTGTGTCGTTCTCGGCATATGGATCAGTCAGTAAGCTTTTGCTGTCCATTCGTTGCAGTTTGAAGGACCCACTGCAGTCTCTTTTTCTGACTATTGAGTCCCTGCCAAACTAGGATCGGGATCTGGGCTTGTAACACCATTAGACAACTATGAATATGACTATTTAGCAAAGTATAAGTATAATTAAGGTAATATGCGTTGTATCTAAAAAAATTAATGATAAGTGATCAATAAAGGTTAATTCAATATATTGGGCATATTGTGCTTTGAAATAAAGTATGATATAAGAACCAATAAGTGATATATATATATTATTTAGTTACTACATTTGCTATATCCTCCATCTAGGGATCTTTATGTTAAGAACACAATCGACTGGGCCAAGGTACAAACAGGTCTTTTCATTTATGAAGTTCGAAAGCTCTTAAGGCACACTATAGCGACATCATTCATTACTATACCAAAATCAACCCTGCCGGGTATCATAAGGGTAAGGCTGAGTAGAGCCAAACCATTGCGATTCATTCATATATTGAACTTGAGTAATTTGTGCAATTCATTCATTGAGAACAATATAATACAGTATACGTTCAATTCATTTATTCAGTTTATTCTTATTCAGTTCAATGTCAATGTCAATTTAAAACGTATATTAAGAAATATTTCAAATAGATTCAACACATACTATAATCATTTCAATTCAAATCATTATTAGAATAATAGAAGGCAATAACGGTAGTACAATATGCCATGCAACTCAATTTAATGGAATCAAGGTAATTTACAAAACCAACTATAATCTAGTAATTCATTGTTTTTAGCCGTGCATGATGATGTAATTTTAAGTTATTCGATACATGGTTGTCTCTCACTTTGGTGTCACATTTTGTAAATCATGTATATCAAAGTTCCTCAAACCAACACTCATACAAAGATGCTAAACTAGGAAGCACGGGTGCTCCAAAAAAATATGCGTACACGTACCAGGTACGTACCTAGTACTGGTACATGTACGGAAAATACATTTTGGGTTCGGTCAGACGTACCCGATACTCTGTGACTTCATGGATACATATCCGGTACGCACCTGGTACGTATCGGTACACATACATGATTTTTTAACATTTTATCTTAAAAAAAAGAAAAAGTGAGGGGGCAAAATGTAAACTTTGTTTTATATAAAAGGTTCAGCTTTCAGCTCAAAACCCTAATCGCTTAATCGCAGTAGCTGAGAAAATCGCCAAAGGAAAATAGCGAGAGGAGAAGAAAGGAGTACAGGGAGGAGGAGAAGAAAAAGAAGATGAAGTGGCACATCGAAGCCCTAATCTACCAAAGCCCAGAGCCCTAACCTACCTCTACCTTTGCCATGGAGAAAAACGAAAGAAGGAAAAGACCGAGAGAATAAAAGAGGAGGAGGAGGAGAGGAGGCTCATCGAAGGGGAGGCTCATCATCAAAGGGACTGCTCCTCCGAAAATAGAAAAAAAAAGCAGGAAAGGCTTAGGAAGAAAAAAAAACACAGAGGAAGAGGAGGAGGAGGAGGAAGCATACCTGTTGCATCCACACACCGCTGCACGTCCGCCACTACACGTTGGCTACTGCAAATCAGCCACAACCGCAGGTCCTCTTCCCTTCTTTCTTGCTTGTTTCCCCTGCTCTGTTCTGCTGTGAACCCATGCTATTGCTGCAATTTTTTTTCCCTGATGATTGTTGCTCTACTGTTGTAATTTTTTCCCCATGCTCTTCTCTTCTCTACTGATCGGTGTTTCTGCAAATCAGCCTTGCTGCTCTGCGTTTCCCTTTTTTTTTAAATGCTTTACTATGCTCGGTTGTTGCTTTGCTGTTGTTTTTTAAATGCTTTGCTGCTACATTTGTTGTTTTTTTTTCTTCTCTTCTCTGTGCTGCTTCTCTGCTTTGCTACTCTGCTATATTTTGTTCCTCTGCTGTTGCTTTGCTGCGATATTGAATTTCTTTTTTTTTTTTTGCTGCTCTGTGTCTGCTACTTAATTTCCTTTTCTTTCTTTTTCCTGCTTTGCTGTTATTTTTTTTCCGCTCTGCCGTTTGCCATAACTGCTGCTATTGCTATTTTTTTTCTGCCATTTCTGTTGCTTTGTCGCTTGTTGTTGCTGTTGTCCTTTCCATTTTTTAACTATATTGGCTATTTTTTAAATGTTTGGTTGTTTGGCTGTTTGATTATTTATTAATTGTTGTAGAATAAAAATGAGTTCATCAAGTAGTATGGGTTCTACTGGTGCAAGTGTAAGTGCAAGTGGCACTGATGAACTTGTGGATCTTCTTTGGAATTACGTAACCATATTAGAAAGAAGGGGAGGAGGAAGTGCAAATGCAAAATGGCAATGTAATTATTGTAATGGTGATTTTCAAAGGTCATACTATAGGGTCAAAGCACATTTGCTGCAAATTAAAGGATAAAGAATCAAATGTTGTGTGAATGTGAAGGGTGATGCTTTCTTTCAAATGAAAAGGGAAAGTGAAGAAGCTGAAAACCGGAAGAAGAGAGCTAAACCCAAAAATGTTCCTTTACCACCCTCCTCTTATTCTATTACTAGTAGGATGGCAAATACAATAGATGTTAGAAGTGGAAGTGGAGGGTTTAAATTGGAAGAGTATGAGCAAAAAAAAAGAAAGGCCATTGGAAGTAGTGCCTTAAAGGAGGCATTCAATTAAGGTGCTAGGGAACATTTGCATTCTTTGATTGCTCGCATGTTCTACTTTGGTGGATTGCCTTTTCATTTGGCTAGGAATCCTTATCTTATAAAAGCTTTTCAATTTGCTGCTAAAAATCAAATTAGTGGGCATGTACCTCCCGGTTACAATATGTTGAGGACTTCACTACTTAAAAGAGAAAGGGCAAATGTTGAAAGGTTGTTGGAGTCTTTGAAACAATCATGGAAGGAGAAGGGGGTAAGTATTGTTTCCGATGGATGGACTGATACACAAAGAAGGCCTCTTATCAATTTTATGGGAGCTTCGGAGGATGGAGCTATATTCTTGAAAGCGGTTAATTGTAAGGGTGAGTTCAAGGGTAAGCACTACATTGCCCAATTAATGTGTTAAGCAATTGATAATGTTAGGCCTCAAAATGTGGTTCAAGTAATTACTAATAATGCTCCTGTTTATAGTTCAGTTGAATTAATCATTGAAGGTAAATACTTGCGTATTTTTTGGACACCATGTGCAATTCACACCATTAATCTTGTTCTTAAAAATATATGTTCTGCAAAGCAAACTGGAGTTGCTGCCTATACTTATGATGAATGTCATTGAATTACTCATGTTGTTGATGATGTGATGTTTATAAAAAATTTTTTTGTAAACCATTCTATGAGGTTGTCAATTTTTAAAGACTTTGTACCTATAAAGTTATTTACTATAGGGGAGACGCGCTTTGCATCTGCTGCTGTAATGCTAAAAAGATTCAATCTCATCAAGCGTGGCCTTCAGACAATGGTTATTAGTGACAAATGGAGTAATTACAAGGGTGATGATGTTGGTAAGGTAGCATTTGTGAAGGAAAACGTGTTGAGTGACAAGTTTTGGGACAAGATAGCTTACATATTATCTTTCACATTGCCTATCTATGAGATGATTAGAGTTTGTGACACTAATAGGCCATGTTTGCACTTGGTTTATGAGATGTGGGATACGATGATTGAAAAGGTGAAGGCAGCCATCTATAGGCATGAAGGAAAGTTAGAAAATGAAGAGTCCAATTTTTATTATGTAGTGCACCAAATACTTGTTAAAAGGTGGACCAAAAGTAACACACTACTTCATTACCTTACACATTTATTGAATCCTAGGTACAACCTAATACTTTTTGTATTTGGTTATTTCTTTGAATATGATATGAAATTCATAATTTACTTATACTTTCATCTTTCTATAATTTAAGTATCATAGTGTAACGTGGCTTGATGAAAATCCCAATCGTGTTCCTCCTCACAAGGATGAAGAAATTTCAAATATAAGAACAATATGCCTTAAGAAATGCTTTCCAGACCCGAAGAATGGAAGGGCTGTTACATCAGAATATGCTATGTTTTCAGGTTGTTTGGAAAGTTTTGGGGAATTTGATTCAAAATTTAATAGAGGAGTAATAGAACCAATTATTTGGTGGTATGCACATGGGTCTTCTGCACTAATTCTCCAACCGTTAACATTGAAATTACTTAGTTAGCCATGCTCCTCATCATGTTGTGAAAGGAATTGGAGACCTACTCTTTCATTGACTCCATTAGAAGGAATAAAATGACACTAGAGCGTTGTAAAGACTTAGTCGTCTTCTATCAAGGAGGAGTCGACAATACACAGAAGGAGAGACTAGGCTCTGAGACGTTAGTGGAGATACATTTGATTCATTAGAGGGTGTTGGCTTACTTGAAGTTGCGGATCTTTCACTTGATGAGCTTGACATGGAAGCTAAATTAGTTGATGAAGGCGATGCAGTTCAAGTTGATAGATGACTTTGTTTTCAGTGCTTTGTTTTGTTGTTTTGGTTGTAATCTTGGTGTTTATGTGGCTTTTGACTTTTGTTGTAATGATAGACATCAAACTCGATGGTTTGCAGGTTGACTTTGCAATGATATTAAGTAATTATTGGCTTGTTGCATCTAAGAGTTCTAACTTATTAGCCTATTGCATTATTAAAATTTTAAAAAATATAATTTTTTAATAGACGTGCCCCAGCCATACCCGTATCTTATTTTTTAAAGATTTCACCATATCAGCGTACCTGTACAGTACCCGCACCGGTACTCGTGCTTCATAGGTGCTAAACAAATGGACAACACCCCAAGAAGAACAACCCTCAAGACCCTTTATGGCATTTAATTGTTCCATTAGGCCAATGAATAGGGTAAAGGGATTCGAGAACTAAGGCCCTACAAGGTCTTATAACAATTCCCAGTTAACTTGGAGTTTTTTAGTTCTCACGGTTTAGCCGTAAGTTGGTTATAGCTTAACCGTGGGTTGTGTCACGCACCGATCTCGGGAATTATGGTTAGAAAGGGCCCCACGGGGTATGCATACGTAATCATGTAGTAATCTATGTATGTGACACACACAAATCACTGCAAGGGAGATTCCACAGGAACGTGTAGAGAAGTTTCTCGAACACGTAGATTACATTCAATAGTAAGTGGAAGCCTGTGTAATACATCTGTAAAGATTATAAGCAAAAACAACAGAAACATCATCCGTAGCATAAATAAGTCTGTACTTAACCATTACCATCTATATGACAACAATTACTTAAACAAAATTATATCCAAAAGTGTACATATGCCCTTCAAATGATAAACGCACAACAAAGACCCATGGTCACTCTTCGTAGGACGACTAATAAAAGACATCTACATTACACTCACCTAGTCCCCGGGGTTCAATATCTGTAACACCAAGGGTAACATTGTTAACACAATGGTTAAGAAAATATATAGAGATACATAAACCATCATACTGTATCAAATGAATTAAGAATATATATATTGATTAAAAGAATGCAATAATTGTACACTAGGCATGTTGTGCATAAGTAAGCATGTATAACGAATCATAAATAAGATTTCATAAACTAGTTGGCATCTAAGAAGATCTGTTTTCCCAAAAGATAGCATATCATCTAAAGGGAGCATATATACATATAGGTCGCTAAGGGATCAGGCTAGCTTCCCGAAGAGTGTCGACAACTCCTATGTGGACTACTACAATAGCAACAAAAAAATACCCAAACTGGTCCCATCGAACCTAATAAGGGTGTAAGCTAAGTGGTGCCTGTCACAACCCGAGCCCAGAAATCGGGGGTTAGAGAAGACCTAACCAATGATTTGAAGGAGAGCTTGATGATAGAAGCACACTATGCCCATTATTCGATGCACCCGGGAAGTATGAAGCTGTATCGAACTCTCAAGGACAAATTTTGGTGGAATAATATGAAGAGGGAAATTGCCGGGTTTATCGCCAGATGTCTAACTTGCCAGAAGGTGAAAGTTGACCATCAGAGACCGCCAGGCTCCTTGCATCCTTTGCATATCCCTCAGTGAAAATGGGAGCATATCACGATGGATTTTGTATCAGGCTTACCTTTGACGAGCAAGATGAGTAACGCCATTTGGGTGATCGTAGACCGATTGACGAAGATAGCCCATTTTCTCCCATTCAAGAAAGGCATGACATTTTCCGAAATGGCGAAGAAGTTCGTTGATGAGATTGTCAAATTGCATGGTACGCTTGTGTCGATTGTGTCTGATCGAGATAGCCGTTTTGTTTCCTCTTTTTGGAGAGCATTTCAAGAGGCCATGGGAACGAAGTTGAGCTACAGTACAGCATATCACCCGCAGACTGACGGACAGTCAGAACGAACCATTCAGACGCTCGAAGATATGTTGCGAGCTAGTGTACTCAATTTTGAGAAAGAGTGGGATCTGCATCTCTCATTGTGTGAGTTCGCATATAATAACAACTTCCATGATAGTATTGGCATGGCACCGTATGAGGCTTTATATGGATGTAAATGTAGAAGCCCAGTTTGTTGGGAAGAAGTTGGAACCAGGAGTTTCCACGGACCGACGATCATTGCTGAGACGACAAAGAAAGTCCAGAAGGTTATTGAAAATTTGAACATTGCCTGATCGAGACAGAAGAGCTATGCAGATACGAGAAGAAGAGCTCTAGAGTTCCAGGTAGGCGATTGGGTATTTTTGAAGATCTCACCGATGAAGGGAACGATACGTTTCAATCAAAAAGGCAAGTTAGCGCCAAGGTATGTGGGTCCGTTTGAGATCAAGAGTCGGATTGGAGACTTGGCGTACAGGTTAGTTCTTCCGGTGGAGTTTTCTGGAGTACATGACGTCTTTCATGTATCAATGTTTCGCAAGTATGTTCGAGACCCGACGCATGTGCTTCGCTCCTATGATATACAGATGCAGCCGAGTGCGTCATACGTTGAGCGTTCGCTCCGTATTGTAGGGACCAGAGAACAGATCTTGCGTACGAGAACTATACGATGGGTCAAAGTACTCTGGGAACATCATGGACCTAATGAAGCCACGTGGGAATTGGAGGAACAGATGGCGCATCAGTATCCTTACCTTTTCGCTCAGGTACGCGTTTATTCCGAGGACGGAATGATTCTTAAGTGGGGGAGGATGTAACACTCCGACCCAACTTAATCCGAATTAGTGGTAATTACGTGTGCTTTTGTTGTTAAGTGTGTCTTGGTTTTGTTTTTCTTTGGTCTTGAGTGGTTTTGAGTAATGGATAGGTAGTTTGGTTGAGTTTGACCTGATTTAGGTAGTTCGAGCCCTTTTTCGTAATTTTTGCTTTTGTTGGACCTTGCCAGTTTTGCTTCTTTTTGCTGTCAACGTGTATATTTCGTTGAGCTTATCAATCTTCATAACTGTCCTGAATCCAAATGACTTCGTTTGCTCTCGTTGGATCGTTACTTGACTCGAATTGCAATTTGTGTAAATATTTGGACTTGCTTGTAATTTCGACTCATCTTTAGCTTATAATATCCTACCTACCACCTTTCTACGTTCTTTCTCTCGGTTTGTTCTCTCGTTCAGCTCTCTTTCTTTTTCCTTCTTTCGTTTTTGTCTCGTGAGGAAGAAGGGAGCAGTGTTTGTCATCCTTGTGTGTTCCAGCGGATTGAGCCAAGACAACGACTAGTGTGTGTGTGGATTTCCGTTGTGAGGCAAGTATAAGTACAAGTAGTTTGAACACTTATTGGTATTGCTTTGATTGTGTGTATATGTTACTCTTCTTGTATGAATCATAGTTAGACAGCCCTATTGAGTCAGTTTTGTTCTTATCTTTCTGTTTCCAGTCGGGAGTTAGCTATTTCTGTATTTCTGTAACTGTTTCAGGAAATTGACTCAGCGCACTCACGGCTAAACCGTGAACTGTGCTACGGCTAAGCTGTGAAATGTCTTACGGCTAAGCCGAGACCCAGCCGTGACCTAAACCGTAGATCAATACAGGGTGACATCTGAAATAACTGAGAGTTGGCGATTTGCTACTCTTCTACGGCCCAGTCTGATCTAAGCCGTACGTTGTACTATGGCTAAGCCGTGGGGCAAGATACGGCTGCGCCGTAGAGCAACTTACTGGTTGAGCCGTAAATGCAGATAAATAGTTTGGGGAACCTCGTCTCCGCCGCAGTGCAGCTTACGGCTATGCCGTGAGATGCCTACGGCTAAGCCGTATGTTCACCTACGGCTACACCGTATGACCCCTGAGAAATGACTACAAAGAGTAGGATTAAGGAAGAAACCTGATATGACTCTCATGTTAGAAGGTAGATAACCCGAACATGCCCAATGGAATGTCCGAAGGACATGAATGATCGCGAGGGCTGCGTTTCATTCATGTATGTTATCCAGTTATTTAGCACATTCCCATGAGTGTTGGTTTAAGGGACTTTGGTACACTTTCGTATTAAGATGCAACACTCCTCGATGGAACAACTATGTATCGAATACCTTAAAACTACATCAGCATGTACAGTTAGAAACACTGGGTAATTAGGTTAGGATTGGCTCATAATTGACCTTGATTTGTCGAAGTAAATCTGATTTGCACAGCATATTGCTTTCGGTTTTGCCATCTTATGTATTCTGCGCTGAACCTCTCGATTCTGTGGGAAATGCAGCAACCCCAGAGCGAAGCCCGGGCAAGAACAATCTACTACTGTATACCTTATTACTCCTGTGGAGTATGTGAGTTCAGCAATTAGTTGTTAATTGTCTTCATTCGTCATTAGTCAGTATTTCTTTGTATTGGTATTGGTTATTTGCATTGTTATGCGTATCGATGCACTTCCTATTGTTTATTTATTGTGATAGATTGTGATATGTGAGATTTGTAGATGATATTGATCGATGTGCATCATATGCCTTAATTGAGATTGTTTATATATGGCGCTACTGAGCCTCAGCCTCAGGATACCCGACGGGGTTGACTTTGGTTTAGTGTGTGTGATCGCCTCTGCAGAGTGCTCGTGTCCTGGGCTTCCGGACCCCGGGAATTAGAGACCCATGCGTACCCTGGCCCTGTTGATGGTGTTCTCATTTCGATTGCTCTCGAAAGGGAGAATATGGCCAATGTAGTAGCCACTTTGACTGTTATCTGTTTATGACTCGGATAGCATGCTTATTCACATGCATGATTCGCCTAGCATACGAACATGATTTCTATGGATCCTTGCCTTACTACTTATGTTCATTTATTTAATACAATTTGTGTTATCATCTTGTGGCTTATATTTTTGCTAAGTTATTGTACTTATGAGTTGTTCTTGGTGTTGTAGGCTCAAATCCCTCTTCCGATCCTACGTCGGTCGACCCGACTCCAGGAGAGGTGCGCGAGGCCCCCTCCGGCCTAAAGGAGTGGACTTGATCCATTTTTCAGAGCGCGGTTTGCATCATTTTGTTCTCCCCAGTCCCTTGTGTCCGAGCTGATTTTGGGGATTTTTCTGTACATTGTATTTTGGGTTCGATTGATATCTGTATTTTGATTTTGTGGACTAGTCCCTATATTTTATTGTACATTGTGTAATCAAATCAGTCTAATCTTTTGTAATCATTGTGCCTTTTGTTATCTTGTGGTATGCCTTGATACGCACAGCTTCCGTGTACATTTGTTGCACGTGTGTTGATCCCTTGTGTGTGTATACTTGGACGAGGTCTAAGTGTACATGCACGGGAGTACGTGTGTCATTGGTTAGGTCTTCTCAAAATCCCGATTTCTGGGCTCGGGTTGTGACATACGTATTATATGGTATCAGAGCATTATCTCTATCTTAGTTCTTAAGCATGTAGGCATACAGGACGTGGTGAGATTACGTAGTCAATTCTTTGACTGTTGTGTTTGGTCCTTGTTTCTTTTAGGTCTGTGTGAGTCATCTAGTGTGATAACAGATTGACTCTTGTGTTTTGCAGGCTATGGCATCCGGATCTGGTACACACAACAACAACCAGGGCGATAATGAGAGTGGGTCAGCCGCTCCACAGCAACCAGCAAATCTTGATGAGCGTTTCTTAGCAATGTTGCAGGCGATCCATTCTTTGCAAGCACAGGTCATTTCTTTGGTAGACCGACAGAGCCAAGCGTCAGTTCAGCCACACGTAGAACAGCAAGTGGTCGTCCAGCCTAAGGAGAGTGACCCGAATGCGTTGTACGATAAATTCAGGAAACGTGGAGCCACAGAATTCTACGGCAACGAAGATACATTGAAGGTTGATCAGTGGCTAAAGCACACCGGGGATCTATTTACTACCATTCTCTGTAATAATCGGCAGAAGGTTATGGTCACGGCATCGATGTTCAGGGAGGTGGCAAAGACTTGGTGGAAGAGTGTCAGTGAGACCTATATAACCATGCCTAGTGCAACGGTGTGGGAGACATTTCAGAAGCAGTTCAGGAGGAAGTTCATCCCTGCCCATGTCCGGCGAGTGAAGGAGGTTGAGTTTCTGGCATTGCAGCAGCAGCAGCTGACTGTCGCAAAGTACATTCACCGATTCAGCCAGCTGTCCCATTTTGCTGAGGACATGATCAATACTGAGGAGAAGAAGGTGAATCGCTTCATTACTGGTATGCATCCTCGTTACGCTAATTATGTGACGGCCTTCTAGAGACCAGCTACTTTTGACGATGAGGTCGATAGAGCGTATGCTGCGGAAGTTAACCACCTAGCAGAGAGAGCTATGGACCTCAAGAGAAGTGCACCGGTGGGGTCCAAGGGACAGATTCAGAAGAGATGGAAAGGGAAGCAAGGAACTTCTAGTTCCTCTGGGAGCAGATGTGAGTTTTGTGGACAGGGACATCCGACGGATAAGTGTTGGAAGAAGTCAGGTGCTTGTTTAAGCTGTGGATCCATGGAGCATAAGATAGCTCAGTGCCCGAAAGCCACGACATCCCAGTCATCCAGGGCTACGAGTTCTGCAGCTTCGAATAGCCCCCAGCCGTCTCGCCAAAACTAGGAGCCGAAACGTCAGACTGCTCGTGTGTATGCAGCTTCCCATGAGAGTGCAGAAGATGCGAACGTGGTGGAAGGTAAAGTCTTATTGCCCAAGCTGAAGCATTTGCATTATTTGATTCGGGGTCTACGCGTTAGTATGTTGCACCTCGTTTTGCTGAACAGTTACCGCAACCCCCTCAGCCGCTACCATACTTGTTGGTGGTGTCCACTCCTGTGGGCAAAGGAGTAGAGTGTAGTGTGTACTACCCTCAGTGTGACGTGTTGATTGAAGGTCGTCAGCTGCTAGTTGATTTGATCTTGTTGTCTATGTTAGATTTTGATGTGATCCTTGGAATGGACTGGCTAGCGCGGTATCGTGCCTGTGTTAACTGTTACAACAGGACGATCTACTTCGATTTCGAGAAGAGGTTTCGTTTTGAGGGTAATCAGCAGAGATGCCCGAGGCGTGTCATCTCCGCATGCAAGGCGGATCGATTGATACACAGAGGTTGCGAAGGTTTTCTTACTTTTGTTTCGGAGAGAAAGGAGGTGACGCAGTTGGGCGAGATTTCGTTCAGCTCTCTTTCTTTTTCCTTCTTTCGTTTCTGTCTCGTGAGGAAGAAGGGAGCAGTGTCTGTCATCCTTGTGTGTTCCAGCAGATTGAGCCAAGACAACAACTAGTGTGTGTGTGAATTTCCATTGTGAGGCAAGTATAAGCACAAGTAGTTTGAACACTTATTGGTATTGCTGTGATTGTGTGTATATGTTACTCTTATTGTATGAATCATAGTTAGACAGCCCTATTGAGTCAGTTTTGTTCTTATCTTTCTATTTTCAGTCGGGAGTTAGCTATTTCTGTATTTCTGTAACTGTTTCAGGAAATTGACTCAGTGCACTCATGGCTAAACCGTGAACTGTGCTACGGCTAAGCCGTGAAATGTCTTACGGCTAAGCCGAGACCCAGCCGTGACCTTAACCGTAGATCAATACAGGGTGACATCTGAAATAACTGAGAGTTGGCGATTTGCTACTCTTCTACGACCCAGCCTGATCTAAAACGTACGTTGTACTACGGCTAAGCCGTGGGGCAAGATACGGCTGCGCAGTAGAGCAACTTACGGTTGAGCCGTAAATGCGGATGAATAGTTTGGGAAACCTCGGCTCCGCCGCAGCACAGCTTACGGCTACGCCGTGAGATGCCTACGGCTAAGCCGTATGTTCACCAACGGCTACACCATACGACCCCTGAGAAATGACTACAAAGAGTAGGATATTTTAAGCTAAAGATGAGTCGAAATTACAAGCAAGTCCAAATATTTACACAAATTGCAGTTCGAGTCAAGTAACGATCCAACGAGAGCAAACGAAGTCATTTGGATTCAGGACAGTTACGAAGATTGACAAGTTCAACGAAATATACACGTTGACAGTAAAAAGAAGCAAAACCGACAAGGTCCAACAAAAGTAAAAATTACGAAAAAGGGCTCGAACTACCTAAATCAGGTCAAACTCAACCAAACTACCTATCCATTACTCAAAACCACTCAAGACCAAAGAAAAACAAAACCAAGACATACTTAACAACAAAATCACACGCAATTAACCACTAATTCAGGTTAAGTTGGGTCGGAGTGTTACAGTGCCGACTCAACATATCAAAGCCGACTCAAATTCATATTTTTTATACATTTTAGTTATACTTGTCATATCATACATACTAGGAGTTCGGTCTTGAGATTACATTTATTCATTCATTCATATTCGACAATCAATTCATGCATAATTAATAGAGCTACATCATGTTGAGGGCATAGTTTCTTAACAATATGAATGCATTTAAATTGAGTAAGCATCAAGGATAATTACTAGCCAACTATATGCTAGATAATCAATGATCCCAAGGGCATTCAACACGATGCATTCATAAAACATCCGGTGTCATTGTATTACTAATTCTTAGCGTTTTATTGTGTACGTAAAAGACACCTCTTCCTATGCCAACACCCATACGTGACATCGAGAATTTGTCTGAAAAATCGAAGGGGATAAGTGACAACTCTAGACTCGTCCTCCTTATCACCGTTGAGCTAATTTAGTTAGAAAATAGGTGCCATATCTAGAGCCCTATAAGGTCACTAGAAACCCTAATATCCTCAGTTCATAATGCTCTTATGGCTTAGCCGAATAGCTCGGTTTTCCTCCTTAATTTCACACACATTTACGGTTCAACCGTATGTTGACCTACGGTTTAGCCGTGCTAAGCCTATGGCTAGGTTACGGCTTAACCATAGCACAGCTCATGGCTTAGCCGTGTGTGAGTCGTAGAGTAAAGCTGGGTTTTGAGGTTATCGAGAAAGCTTGCCGTAAAATGACTTAAGGCTTGATCACAGGGTGGTTACAGTTTAGCCGTAGTTCAAGTTACGGCTTAGCTATGGGTTAACCGTAGTTCAATTTGATTCTCTGGATTTTAAGCCGTAGAGACTTACCGCTTAGCCGTGGGCTTCACCGTAAGCTTCAGAAATTCTGAAACAGGCTCTGGAGCACGAGTTCGGTATAAAACTCTCACCTCCAAGGGTTACAATGAGCTTCCCATTGCCTCTAAACATCACTATAGTTTTAAATGCCATCCCAATACCTACCTTTCGAAATCATAACCTAATTCATTCTATTTAACACATGTGGGCTTAATTCAAAGGAGAAAGAACTGTAATTTTAAACTTTGAGAGATCAATCCAAGAATCAACCAACTAAACACACAAGCAGTACCATATATACTCCAATACTTGCCTTAACACAGTGCTTGACCCTACTCAACTCCTCCTTGGGGTGTAGTTAGAGAAAGCCTCAATGAAAGATGGGTTCTCTACAAGAAAACATAACAAATGGGTAATTCTTATATGGAATGCATGCATGTTGTATTTTAGAGTCCCCTTGACTCTAATAAATCCAAGGAAATGAAATGCAGGCTATCTCATACATTAGAGAGGTGTGGATGGTGAGAAAGAAGATCAATTGGTGAGTTCCTTAAAAGAAGATGCACAAGGATGTAGTCAAGGTGAGGAATGAAGGTTGGTAGATTCACATGCAAGCTTTTAGGATCCAGTTTCTACTTAAAGTAAGAAGAGGAGATGAGAGAAGAGTGAAGATGGAAGATGAACTCCAACAAGAGAAAAGAGAAATATAGTGAAGGAACGATGGTTCCTCTTTTTAAATCAAAGTTTTCTTGATGTTTACATGCAAGTCCATATTTTTAAAATAATTACAGTTTAGGTCTCATAGCCTTAATTGGGCCAAGATGGGTCCAAATCAAGATGAGTCTAATATAAAAGTCGATCTACAAGATGAAATGCACATGATGCAATTAATGCGGTGCCAAAATGATGCAACAATGTGACTCTAAATTATAAGAAGGTCCTCAACTACCTAAGTGAAGTTCGAACCCAACTACCTATCCAACTGAAACCCATTATAAGTTAAAAACAACATGAATTAAGACTAAAATACATATATTAATAGGAAATCAAATTTAATTAATATAAATTATAATTAAGTTGGGTTGGGACTTTACAGGTTGCCTACTGCTTAGCCGTGAATTACACTACGGCTGAGCCGTAAATTCATTCCTGTTCACCTACACCTGCGGCTGAACCATAAAATAGCCTACGACTGAGTCACGATTAGACTACGGCTTAGCCGTAGCACATTCTACGGCTTAGCCATAGAAGAAACCTGTATTTTTTTAGCTTTTTGGAAAGTTAGTCGTAGTATTCTTTGCAGCTTAGTTGTAAGAAGCTATTTGTGTACTGGCATACAGTTCGGTGCAAAATCCTTGTAGCTCCATGCTACTATGGCTTTTATCATTCTTATTAATTCTTCATTCTCAACCTCAAACTTTGATTGATAATTCATTATCTATTAATGAGCTTCATCTTACAATAGAAGATTAGAAAAACGAGGGGATGTGGGCTAAGTGCACTTTATAAATGAAATAGACTTGCTAGATTTATGAAATACCAACATACATTCAACCAAAATTAGTTTATACTTACTTTTATTTTTCGAGTTCCACTACTATTCCTTCACTTTGTCAGTTGAGAAGAAGAACCAACTGTTCTTAGTCCTAAATGCCATGCATGTCACAAATGATTAAGAAATTGAGTGTATGCTTGAGACTAAGAGTCTCTTAATTCATTGAACCAAAAAATTTATAACTAGGAAAGAGATCTTACCTTAAATAATAACTAAGGAGCTGTTGAGAGAGATTTGAATCACTGTCTCCTATTCTAGGAGGAAAGGAAGGTAGAGGAGGGGTGAAATGAGAGATTACGTGCATTAAACCATGCATGCAGGATTCATTTTGCTCCTAGGGATAAAGAGGAAGTAAATGGAAGAAGAAAAGGAGAGTTGCGAGGGAGGAGCTGCTACAGAAGAATAGTCGAATGAGATGGGTATTGAAACCCAATTAAGCACATATATATATATATATAACTTGAAGTTTTATAAGAAAGTCCTCTCACAAGAAGTTATTACATTTTAAGTCATTTGAGGGTCCAACTAAGTCAAATGAATTTTAATGCGTTCAAGTAAAGTGCGAAAGTTGATGTGCTTAACAAGATAGATGTGATGATTCAATATGATGCATGTATGAAGTGAAACTATAGATTCTAAAATTATGAAAAAGGGCTTCTCTACCTAATAAAGGTCAAACCTGACCCAACTGCCTATCCATGACCTGAACTTGACCCACTGGACTTCACAAGACTAAAATAAACTTGTTTAAGAGAAAAACGCATTCATTAGCTAGTCATCACAATTAGTTACTTGCTAATCCAACTTAGTTTGGGTCGGAGTGTTACACAAGGCTTCCCATATCTCTAAAGTATTTGGGATTTTTTCATTTAAAAATCCTTTTTTTTTATATCTGATCAAGAAAGTCCATATTTGTTGATGATGACATTGTAGAAGAAGTTATAAATTAATTTTCTTCTCTTTAGGCATTGAACTTGGCCTTGACTTGTAATAGCGAGTTATTTGCAAGTTAAGGGCTTGAGTAGTGCAGGCCTTCTTTGAGGTTTTAACCCCATTGAGTGTAGGACTTGGATAAACCTGGTCCCATACCTTTTACAACCCTACTTCTTGGGATTGTAAGAGGGGCATGGTATCCTTTACCTCGGTCCCAGGCTCCTTGCCATTGAAAGTTTAATGTTATTATACCTAAATCCAAATTTATTTTAGTAAAATTGTAAATGTTTCCATAGTTTTGTTATATTTATTATATTTTTAGGGGATTGATCCCATATGAACTACTTAAATGTACCTACCGTAAGAACCTTTTATGAGGCCCATTTCTGTATCCCATTTGAGAATGCGACAAGCTAGATGAAAAGATCCATACAGATATTAAGTTTAGCTCAGATCACATATCGTTAACCTCTTCCCTCATGACCTACAAATTAAGTTTAGTCAAATTGGTACACAGTTGATCAAATGATCCAATAAATTTGAATATAATCGAAACTTAGGGCGAGTGACTATCAGGAGGCCCCCTATGTTGCAAGGTTTGAATTGGGTGAGATGAGACCTGCCTAGAGTTTTTACAAAAAAATGATGAGAACTAATTCTCAAAAGATTATTTCTCATATTTTAATGTCTATACAAGTGGAGGCTCCACGGAGGACCCTAGGATGACTTTTCTATTAAGTGAAATCAATAGTAGTTCTCGAAAGAAATAACTGCTTTAAAATTTTTTATTCTAATAGGATTGAAAAATAATAATAATAAAAAATCCCGGCTCAGCCACTGCATATTTTGGCCATCCATTTTATTCTCTTTTCTTTATGCTTGGCTCTTATTCGTGTTAAATTCAAAAGCGACATAATGCAGCACAAACTCCATCATGTGTTTTAAAATCACAAAAAGAATCACAATCCTTTGAACCGGTCACAACGTTGACTCTACTCATTCCCCTCCTTTCAACGACCTCACAATGACATCCCTCTGTTCTTGCAGCTGCAAACACGTTACTCCTGAAACCTTTTTCCTCTCGTCTCCTCATAAAACAACGATCTCCATGTTGCAACCGCTTTTGCCCTGAAAAATGGCAACCCCTCCCTACAAAAAGCTCCCCCTCTTCCTCACCATGTCCTCAGGCCATCCAATAAGGAATTGTTTGACACCTCCCACTCCATAAACAAAGGCGGACTACGGTGATTTTCGCTACTTCTCTAAGTTTTTCACCGTTCTCTGTCAAGGCATCATGGACATGAGGAAGATCTCGTGCGCCATCATTGTCGTAGCTGCCACCGCCAGTGCTGTCCTCGCAAGCGAAGAGAGCTTGGTCCCTGCACCAGGGCCCACCAGTGGCTTGACTGCGGCCGCACCCGCACTGGGGCTGGTCGCCGCCTCCCTCATGTCCTTGGTTGCCTTCTACTTGGACTAGGCCTGAGAAAAAAAAGGGAGATTAATAAATGAAAAAAAAAATGAAGCAGATCATTGATGGTTATTATCTGTGAACGTGACGAAGAGCTTAGCCATCAGTGCTGCTTTAGATTGTTGCCTTTGATGTTTATTTTTATTTGTTTTTTTTTTCTGTTTCCTTTTTAGCGTGATGATGAGAAGGGTTGAAATGGATTACCATCTTTGTTTGAGAGAACATTAAATTCTGAAAAATTAAATTCAATAAAAGCCCTTGTTATGATATGAGTATTTTTTAGCTTCCATATAAAGGATAGATCTAGATCAAAGGCTGAAACTATGTTGAAACTATTTCCAACTTTCAGTAGATATGAGATTGGAATCCAACACATTAGATCTATGTGTAATCTGAATCCATGAGTTTGAGCACACAAGGATCCATCTCAGATTTATACACATAGACCTAGATCATAATTTTCTTATTCAGAGTATTTCTAGCTGAACAGCATCTGAAATTCGATATTTGATTTGTGTTCTCGAGACTATCAGTTTCTGTGCATTGCCACTTTGGCTTACGGAATTCTCCTAATAATATCCCGGGAACAAATAGGCCCTGAGAATAAAATGGCGGTTTTGGTTTTGTGGTAGTTAAGAAACACAAGCCTTTGGATGTCCTCATTAAAATCACTCTTTTGTGGTGGTGAATCATGAATATGTCTACAGTTATTTTGAATTTTCTTAAGCACATTTGGCAAACGTCCACAATATGGGGGAGAATCCACTATCCAAAGAATTCCTTCATTAATCATACGAAGTTTCTGATTGTGGATTTCTTAGTAAAAAGATCAACTGCAATCCATGTTTGGCAAAAATGATAGAATTGTGGATTTGCATACATTACATCCAACGGTCACAAATTTTTTGCTATATTTCTGTAATCCGCAATGATTAAGCGTTAAAATTTAAACTCCAAGCAGTTTCTTGCCTTGTAGAGATGAAGGATGGTTTGGATTTTAATTGTAGATCCCACAAAAATAAAAATAAAAATTTAAAGTTATGGACGTTTTGGTAAATATCTTAAAATATATACGAAATCAACAATTGAAATTTGATGCTTTAGCCGTTTTGAGCCTCTTAGAGATGATGGACAGTTCGAATTTTTATTGTGGGACCCATAAGGTATATTTCCAAAAGCCCAACATGTGATGGCCAATTACCACCCAGAAGCATTGTTCACCCACCTTTCCTCAAGCATGTGGAAAATGGGAATTTGATGGGGGGAGGTCCAATTCCCAGTTTCTGTGCTCCGGTGAATTGGTCTATATTTTGAAAAATCCTCTCATACAGTTAACAAGTTTCCCAAATGTCGATTTTCTTGATTGTGAGAAAACCAGTGGGAATCCATTGTGGGGACTGTTGTGAAACATGCCCAAGGAATTGTGAAGAGTTGATCAAGTTTGGGCCTTGATGTTATGATCTAACCAATTGTTTATCATGATAGGGGATGCCTTGAAAGTGTATCCCGCATTGGTCCCATGATAGGGGATGCCTGGAAAGTGTATCCCGCATTGGTCCCGCAACTTGTACAAACACATGCATTGAACAGTCCTACGTTACGGCCCACCAAATAAATAAATAAACAAAGCTTAACTTGCGAATAGGTGTGGCAAGAACTTGGAAATAATCAATTACATTCAACACATAGTCAAAGTGGGGCCGTAATTCAGTAAAATCATAGTCATATACACAATCAAAATGGAAAAAACGAAGGGGTTTTTAACCACTAAGGTGATTTTCATAATATCTGATTAATTGACTAAAGTAACCAACTATTCAAGTTCAGGGACTTACTTAACCCAATGGATTTTGTGGGCGACTTTGTCTTTTCCCCTGTT
This sequence comes from Sextonia rubra, assembly GCA_037013555.1. Taxonomy (NCBI): domain Eukaryota; kingdom Viridiplantae; phylum Streptophyta; class Magnoliopsida; order Laurales; family Lauraceae; genus Sextonia; species Sextonia rubra. The sequence goes on along the minus strand of JASUAD010000001.1, from coordinate 13,640,094 downwards.
TTGTTGGAAAAAGTGGCGCAACAGGAACAACTCGTGACCAACGAATCAAACACGATGAACAAACACAATTAATTACACCATCAAACAATCACAAAAATAAATACAGCAATTTTACGTGATTTGTCAACTTTACCTACATCCACAGAGGAGAGAACTCATATATCAGGATCACATTTCAATCTCTTAAGATCTAAGGGTACAATATATCAATATATATAGTTTTTACTTTCTTAGCTAACAAGAAAATCCATACATAAGGACTAAAATACTCCCATTCCTGAACCTCGGTTCTGATTGACCCAGACGGCCGATCCAGTTAAATCAGAATACAAGACAAAGCCCAACAATTTTCACATTGGCTTGGATTCTGTAAATCCTCAGGGCACCTTTAGATGAAACCGACAATGTCTTCATGTACTTTGTTGAATGGTATATCACTACACCAATGGCGCAGTCATCTTTTTTTTCAACACTCTAACATGTTAAACTAGCACTTATAGTACCTCGTTGAAAGGTATGCCTTAGCACATGCTGCAACCATGTGTGGCTCTTGCACCCCTTGGCCCAAATACATAAACAATCTCAGCATTGTTGGGTATCAATCAAGTCTAAACTATTGCGGTTGATCCGTCAATAGTGAAACTAGAGCGATCTCAACTTGGTTCTGCTACCACTTGTTGAGAAAAGCTGCGCAACGAAAACTATCCTCGATTGATAAATCAACCACGAGAAACAAACATAATTAATTACACTATCAAGCAATCACGCACATGAACACAACAATTTTAAATGATTCGGTAGCCTTGCTTTTATCCACAGAAAAAAAAACTCATTTATCATGAACTCACCTCAATTCCCTACGATTTAGGATTACAATATAACAATATATATAATTCTTGCTTTTTTGGCAAACAAAAAAATTCATACATAATAACTAAAACACCTCTAACTTTGAACCTCGGTCTTGGCTAACACAGATTACTAATCTAGTTAAACTGGAATACAAGACAAAACTCAACATATTTTATATAGTTGGAACAATGAAAGAGCCACCAGTGTCACTCATCGATTCAATGAAAAAGCCATTAGTGTCACTCATCGATCTGAATCGTTTTGTGAATGATCAACCGGCATAGACCAAAGGGTGCCAACATAGGGGTGATTCTGTAAAGACAAGAAAAAGATGGGGTCCTTAAAATTTTCCTTTTACTCAATCCTTTGAAAACGAAGGGAAGATGACTTTAATTGCCAAACCTTATTTGTTCTAGCCAATTGTCCACGCAAAGTATGGTCTAGATTGCCAACTAAAAGTTGCATTTCGGATACAAAAGCCCTATGATCGTTGCCATTACCTTCCTTGGACTCCTTTTTAGGTTAGTGGGTTCATATGTGTGCGGTGGGTAAGTGGACATTCCTTGTTAATTGAAAAAAGAAATCCTGTTTTTGAGACACAAAGAAGTGGGGATTGAACACGATAAAGGCTCTCTCCATCATCATCTCCACCACATGGATGCCACTCTTTTGCAAAAAAGGAAGTCAAGTAACTCAATTAAGTCAAACTTCACTATAATTTAGAGAAAAAAAAATGTAACATGTCATGGGTCATTTGGGTTTATGAGATTCCCAAAACCATGACTGGGCTGGAAATAGGGCCTCTCTCTTTGGCCAGTCTGTGCAGCACGGGTGCATCCTTTGACTCTGCAATTCTTAGAACCCCTTTCAATGCGCAGCTTTCAGTAGAATGTATTTACCATGTTGGGTTTAATTGGAAGCCCTTTTGTCTTACGCAATTGAATTCAATGAGAATGGGAATGGGAATTGGAATTCTAGTCTAATATTTTAAAAGCGTTTTAAAATGGAAAAATAAAGTTGAATATTAAAAAGTTACCATCAAATAATCTCTCTACAGAAAAAAAAAAAGAATTTAGAAGTAACAAGCGAACACCATTTATCATATTAGTAATTTAAGTTCTAAAAAAGTTGAGGTCCTCTTTACATCACCACGTTATATTCTTCACCCCTTATTTCTTTAATAATCCTTTATTGAAGTTGATTTGACTATAAATTCATGCATTTAATTTCAGTCAAACAAATCAGATGGGCTTCCTGATGGTTTGCAAATTATGATAGAACCTCGAGCTTATGTGTGGGGCCCATGGAAATCCCCACCATCCAAATGACTGACCACTCCACCGGAAGATCCCTTACTTCCATGACCATAGCTTTGCTTCCTTGATTAGCTAATTAACTGCAAGCTGTTGAGTTTAAGGCAATTCCGTGAGCAACCAGAAGGTAGAAGAAGATAAAGAATCTCTAACAAATAACAAAATGAAATAAAATAATGGACCAAATTTAATTCTCCATTACATGTTTTTCATCGAAACACTAGCTGCTGCAAATCAAACAGAAAGCACACAGTACATAGAAGATTACAGATAAGAAGAAAAATGAGGTTTAAAAACATAGCTCAGGAGGGATAGACAGAGACTGAGAAGAGAACCACACCACATACGACAGACCGCAGCATCTCCAATTGTCCTTTGGAACTCACCCCACCATGATATAGATGATGGGGCCATGCGGTCTTACAAGGTCAAGAAATGGGTCTTACAAGGTCAAGAATAGTAGCACAAAAAAGCCATGGAAAAATGTAAGATTTTAGAATTGCATAGTCTTGGTGCAGTGTAGAGAGAGAGAGAGAGAGAGAGAGAGAGAGATATCAAAGCTCAGGTAGGATAGCACCATTGTGGGCTGTGTGTCATGATCATATACAGCTGCTTGGATCGAACTTTTGGAGGCAGATGAAGGTACAGAGGCAGCAAAGGCTTGGAATTGGTTGAGAGATGGGCATGGTGAGGGAGAAGTGTGCTAGTAAGCATCAATGAAATGGCCGCACAGGAGAGAGAGAGAGAGAGAGAGAGAGAGAGAGAGAGAGAGAGAGAGCTCTAACAACTTTGAGATTTCTAGTGGTATGAACTTTAGGTCTATTTATAGACAGGAAGAAGGGATTTGCCCAATGCCCAGTGAAACCCGCAACGGAGTACTCTGTGGGTAGGAAAATTAACTAAGAGGTATCCTTTTGTCCCTAAGGTTACTGGATTTAAATAGATTTACGTAGTTTTAGTACTTGTAAATAGAGTTTGTCTTTCAATTTTATTATCTAGTGGTTCACAAAATAAATATTTCTAATAAATATGGGCAATCATCATGAGGTTTATGTTGAATTTTTATAAAAATGATAGCTTTACCCTTACAACTATTAAACAAAAATTGAATACATTATTATTTACCAAAAAAATGTTATTTTATCCAAGGTCTCAATAACTCTCTCATACATATAAAGTCTAATTATTTCTTTTGAAACTTTTATCAATCAAATGGTGGGCCATGTATCGATATGATCAATTAGAATTGATTGTAAGTACATGTGTTCATTGTCATTACAATTGGTTTAGACTTAATGAAATGGGTCCTGAACTTAGAGAATTAGATCTATGTAAGATATGCACTCCCACTAAATATAACTCTTAATTTCAGAAAAGAAAAATAATAATAATAAGACCATGCTTTTAAAATTATACATATAGAGATGTAAGAGATTAGTAAAAGTGTAATTTTCCTTTAAAAAACTTATGGTGGTTGAAAGTCTACAGATTTTAGATACACAAAAGACATTAAAATGAAAAAGAAGGGACCTATTTACAAATACTAAAACTACAGTGCCCTATTTACAAATCTTAAAAACCTTGGAGGTATTAAAAAAAGTGATTAAATAAATCAATTGTGGGAGCCACTGACTAATCTACACCGCAATAAATAAGTTCTTCCATCAAATTGATCAGCAAAACATGTAATTTGCTTGTAGTATATGAATCTATGTCGACATGACTTGACCCAGCAGTGATTATACCCAAATTTGCCTCAGTGGTATAAAATAGAATGATGTTGTGAGTGGTTTTCATTTAAGATGTGGCCTCGGGAATTTACTTTTAGTTAATTCTTTCTCTTTCTTTTATATAAATATATATATTTTTTGGTACCTCTCTCTCTCTCTCTCTCTCTCTTATAATTAACCCAAAGGAAGATGAATTACATGCCGGAGAGCTTTGATGATTACCCAGTAAAGTCCAACCACAAGTCCTCATTCAGTGGTTGAAAAAGGTCCCTGCTATTGGCACGTCTGGACTAACTAGTAATAGTGGGTCCCATCAGATGAAGGAATTGGTCCTTTAAACATGTGACATGGAGTGCACAGCTAAACAGAAACGGAAGTGACGGAGATTGGATCAATGTTACATTCTGTAACTATTTAGCGCATGAAGTAACAGTTTCGGTGCCCCTCCTGCAATTTCAAATTTGATGGAAGAAATGAAAATCTGGGTGCATTTTCAATTGAATTCTAGGTGATGCTTATACTTAGCAAAGAAAAGACTTGAAGAATTCCAGCAGTAAAAAAAAGGGTCAGATAAGATTGTCCGCAGTTAACTGATCGAACATATGTATCAGCTGCTTATGTAACAGTTTCGCTGTTACAATCTGAAACAGTATTTTTCAACCACGGTTAAACAAGCTCCCTGTAACACCGTGGAATGGGTCAGATAGTACTATTTGCTGGTGGATCAGAGTTTGTTCACAGCAAGTGGACCTTTATCTCAAATTTCCATCGAATTTTTATTTTTCACAAAGATACCCCCGTTTTTTTAAAGTATTTACAAAGACACCCATTGTCTCTTTCAATCATAAGGCATAAGTCCTGGTTTGAATGCAGGGAGTCTTGCCACCCCTAGTCAAAGGTGGGCCCATGGAACTGGGCAGCACTTGCAAATCCACATAAGTCCCTCCTATTCTATAGCTGTGAAGAGGGAGATGCCTTAACCATTCAATCATCTATGAGTTAGCCAAATGATTTAAGTTTTTAGACAAACAAATGGATCCTAGGCTAATTCTAACAAGAGTTGTCAACAAGACACACGGAGTGTGATTGGAGCCCACCGTTCCAACAGAATAAATTACTGTAAGGGTCCATCATATAAATGAATGTTTTGTGGCAAGTATCCATAAAAATTGGTTCTCATCAACATTGATTGGCCTTCAATGAAAACAGTTAATATCTCAAATGATTTTTTGGTTATATAAACATAAATGATTTGAAATCATTTAACATGATCAAACATCCTTCCTATATCGTTGAGGATCCTAGAAACCCCACATCGTCGAAGGCACCATGAGGGCTCTACTTTTGTAACATTCTGTTCATGATTTAATGTGGCACCACTCTTCCAACAGCTTGTTCATGATTTAAGGGATGGTGACTTCATGCACATGTCATCTAACCATGCAATATTACCTCTGTGGAGTTCCAAGTCATGATGAAGTGTAAGAGACGCGATAGGGGATCCGTACTGGATGTTGTGGAGCTATTATAATCGAAGAACATATTATACAACATTCGTCTACTAATTTCTACTAAAAATAGCAAAAACTATCAATGGACAAATGTGGCAAAGTAATACACTATATTAATATAACAACATATGCAAATGAAATTTGTCGATATTTTAATCTTCATATAATTTATTCCACTTGTCCGGCTGTGCCCCAATGCACCCTAGTTTCCATGAACCATAAGATTGGCTAATCAAAAATTGGTTTCCACATCCATTAGAAAAAATTTCGAAAAATATCCTAAAGTTCTCACAGGGTTTCAAAATAGGGCCTTCTATTTTGCTAATTTGAAGTAAAAAGTTTTCTATGTTTTGTTTAATGGATCCTTTTCAGCGAAATGACTTCACCACCGTCCACTTTTTTGATAATTTATTTTAGAATGAAAACGATATCTAACAACCTCAGCATCTTTTTGAAAGTAGGATTTTCTACATTTCTCTCTAACAGGGCATATATGCATGTTACTTTCTAATGCCTATGAAGAAAAAGAGGAAGAAACGGTCGGTTGGGAAGAGTGAAAACATGAATAAAATAAAAAAGAAAGACTACTTTGTAAAAGATGATTGGAAAAGCATTTTCACCATTCTTAAAAAAAAAAAAAAAAGAACTTGTTTGAAATTAAGGAGCTCTAAAAGAGTATTGTAAGGTTTGGAAAAATTGGTTAAAAACTTAATGATTTTTTTTACGTCTTCCTATGTAATAAATAACATCTGCTCCTTGGCTGGTCATGAAATGGTTTGGAAATGAACCCCATGACCAAGACATTGATTTTTTAATTTTTTACTTAATGAAGGATAATCTCAACCTATAAGCTGGACTAATCCCTTCGGCTCGGAAAGCCCCATGACCACGACTGATCGAGGAACTTGATGAACCCAACCATCGGACGGCTAAGGTTTGTCTCTAAACTCGTACGACTTCAACATTCCACCCTTTTCGCTCGTGTGGAGGGAGGTTTATACAGTAGAGTAAAATCTTCAAGCTCCGATCTCAATCCTTCGGACGACGCCAGAAATGGCCTCTTTTCTCTCTCGTAGATTCACTGCTAAACTTGTCAGATCCTCCCTCTCTCCCTCCTCTTTATTCTCCAGCCGTTTGATTTCCCAAAACCGTAGCCATGAGTCCCTCAGTTCCTTCTCCCATCCCAACTACTGCACCCAGCCCACAAACCCCATCTCTAATTTATCTGATGAAAGACCCATACACCCTAATTCCTTGAATTCGGTTTTCTTGACATCTTACTCAAATCCTATACAGGCACCATGCATTGACAAACCCGTAAACCCTAATCTCAATTGCATCAGATCTTGCTCAAGTTATGCTGTGAATTTTAAATTCCAAACCCTGCCACAATGGAAACCCACAAAACATTGCCCCAGTTTCTTCAAACTGTACTCGAATTCGACCCAAACAGCCCCAGAGGAAAAGCAGAAGAACCCAGATCCTAATTCCATCAGTTCTTCCTCAGACTCATCTGATGATTCAGATCCCCCAAAACCCAAAAACCCTAGCCAGAGCTTTGAATTCCAGCACCAGGAGATCGTAGGCCCTACGGTCGAGCGCGATGTCTCAGCGCTGGCTGAGGAGACCCGGCAGGTTCTACAGAACCTGAGGAAGACTATCTATGAACTCAGCAAAGTGGTAGCTCTTCTGGGTCTGGTGCAGCTCAGCTGTGGGGCTTGGATCTCTTACAGTACTGGGGCTCCGCCACTGTCTGAGGTCTCAATCCAGAGCTTTGTGGCGTTCGCATTCCCGTTCTCATTGGCGTTTCTGCTGCGGCAGACCCTCAAGCCGATGATCTTCTTTAGGAAGATGGAGGAACAAGGTCGGCTGCAGATTCTAACTTTAGCTCTTCAGGTTTCCAAGTGCTTGAATCTCTTCTTCTTGAGAGCGCGCATCACTTCCGTCACTTGCATTGCGGGCATGTTGATTGGGCTGTTGTTTGCTACTTGGTCAAAATGAGATTATTCTTGATGTAATGCCAATTGTGGGAAGTGCAGATTTTGGAACAAGGATCATTGACTTATGCATTCGGTTTGTGTTTGTGGGCAAGGTTTAAGGCAATTTTCATTCAATGCTTAAATTTGCAAGTCTTTTTATTTTTATTTTTTCTTAATGTAGTTTGATTTGAAATTTTGTGAGTTATAGAGCAAAGTTAAGTTGCTGTTCCAGTTGATAATGCTTGCTTCTTCACATTTATCATTGAATGAATCACACAATTGGATGAAGGAGTGGCTTATTAGAGTAAGACTCATGCACTCACTGCAAGAAGTCCATTGTTTTTTTATGAGAATGTCAAGCGTATAACAGTTTTGGATGTTAACTTGTGTGAAAACTTCAGCTTTTACCACCTTTTTTACTGTTACATCTTACTTTTATGAGTTTACCTTATGATTGGGCCACTGGGTTGGCTGGTCCATCTTTTCATCTTATGATAGTGGCTGAGAAAGAGTGAGTGCCACTTTACTGGGAAGTTGAAGCATCATCCCTGAGCATAAGAGTTTTCTGATGAATATGTTGACATGGGTTACTCCCTTTATTGTTTCAGTTCAATGGCATCCCAAATACATCAGATATTATGACTGTAACTTGATTAGAGCAAACAAAGTTATCATTTGGAATATCTGCAAGTGAAATAGTAATGAAAAATTCTTCTTCTTCTCCTTTAAAAAAAAAAAAAGAACGAAAATCACACTTAAAATATACACTGCAAAAAATAAATATTACTCCAAAGCAAGGATAATACTTGCACGATGGTTCTTTGATTACAAATTGTTTTGTTCCCATAGCTTACAGTAAATCAAGCCGTAAGATGTGTGTGTCTCAGAGAGAGAGAGAGAGAGAGAGAGAGAGAGAGCTGGTGGTTCCAACCATGTACTGGTAGGGTGCAGCAGATGTATAATAGTGGGTCAACTTCAAAAACAAGGGTCGAATGACTCTACTAATGTTTACTTTCCAAATCTGGTGGGTCACTGTTGGATATGGGTCCCGCTGCCGAATTTGGATGCAGCCATTAGACTCTTGGTCAACCAGATCGCTGTCTCTCTGGATGAAACAGCTTCTTCACCAAATGGTCTGAGCACTCCTGCTAGCTCATCAAACTTCTCCTGTTGAAGTAGCCGTGCACATAGCTCAAGCAAAGACTCTAGAGCATTAGCCCTTTGCTGGAAGCAGCTCAGGTTATCCCACTCTGCATGTGCATCATCCACATGTACAACTGTCAGCGTACTCGCTGATGAGGTGTCTTCAGTGGCTCCACCTATTTCATCCACATCAGTTTGTAGTTTTTGCTTGCTTTGCATGAGGTTCTCCAGCCTTTGGCCCACTTCATCTCCACCTTGGACTTTCAGCGGACTCACTGATGATATGCACTCTGTGGGGCCACATACTGGGTCCCTATCAGGAATTTCCTCTTGTTGTAAAGAACAGGAATCGCAATTGGCTTCTTCACCTTTATGAGGTGGCACAGTTGGCAATCCTTCAAGGACCCCAGATGTTTGATCTGTGGAGGCTCCCACCATTCTCTCATGGCTTGAATTGGTACCCTCCACCTGAGTTTCCTTAACATCTTCCATCACAACTCTCATCTCACCTTCACGGTTCTCAGCCTGTTCATGGTATCTCAGAGTCTTTTTCTGTTCTTCATGGTGAGCATTTGGTCTTGACACTTTGTTGGTTCCAAGGTCTGAGTTTTCCTTCTGTTGTGAGATGTTCGAGTTAGATTTTCCATCATTGTTAGTAATCGTGGTATCCAGGCTACTGGCCCTGGATGCTTCCTGGCAAGAGCAACAACCAATTCTTTTGGTCTCGGCGCTGTCTGCTTCATTTAGATTAGTGACTGATGATGTCTGGGTTGGTCCACTTATCAGTTCTACATCAGCTGTTCTGGTTGCTGTTTCCACATTTGTGGGTTCCATTGGTGCATCTAATCTTACCTCTCCATCCCTATTGTCTCTGCCACCACTTGAATGGCTACTAGATCGACTTCTGCTTGGTTTCTCCCTTGAATTGTTTGTACCCTTTATTGGAAGAAGGGAAGGAGAAGGGTTGCAGCATTCAAAAAGGTATGGCTGCAAATGGGGGTTTCTCAACAGCTCTGCAGCCTATAACACAAAATTTAGGTGTCAATGGGTTATGATATTTAATATAAAGGAATTAAATGGCTCTGCACTACAGTTAATTTGTGGTTTTTTGTTCCACATTATTCCATCCAGGTGGGACCCGAGGTGGGGTGATCCAAACTTAAGAGACATCCCAATATGGTTTTCAGATCAGAAGATCCTAACTCACTAGACCACTGACTCATGTAAAAGCTGACAGTTGAGAACAGAACACAGCAAGAGTATGGAAAAGGCCAAAGACTAGCTGTGAAGATCCTCCTTTGGGACAGTTTTGGGAGATCATTCATAAAGCAACCCAGTGCAACAACGTTCAGTACTACCCGATAATGTTATAAACATGTCCAAGGTCCTTCAGCTCGGGACCTTGTGGTTTCCAATTGAATAGAAAAGTAAAGTGGCCTGGTTCAACTTACCGTGGGTCTGTGTTCTGGATTTTTCCTCAGCATGCTCTTGATCAATCGCTTCCTGTAATCCAGAAACCTTCTAATTTAAATAGGTATTTACTCCTACTGTATATGATCAATACTACAATGGGTGAGGTAATTATCAAATTAGTGGGGAAATCATCAGCACTGTATATGATCAATACTACAATGGGTGAGGTAATTATCAAATTAGTGGGGAAATCATCAGCACTGATCAGAATCAGCAATTCATATGTAGGAGTTTACTGGAAATTCTTGTGGGTATTTCATCAATATCCTCAAAAGAACAAGCCACTTACAATGAAGATGAGTATAGTGTGGGGAGTGGAGAAATAGTGGACCGATTTATCTTGCTCACAAGCCCAGCCATGTCCTGTTTGGAGCAAGTGATGAATAAGATGAAGTTCATGTTACTATCAATAAGATGAACAAGAATTATGCTTTGGGCAATAGAGAATCGATGACGTAGGTTACTTAAAGTCCAGACTTACAGGAGCTCTAAATGCAGGTCGATGTGCAGCAATTTCAAACAAACAGCAACCTAAGAAAAAGGAAACAGATGTTGAGGTAACATTAATCAAAACCTTTCAAGATGTATCATTATTGGGCAAGCATAGGCAGCCTTCATTCCCACATGCACTTTGGTGGAGAGGCCAGTATAATCATCACTTTTCACTGTAATAAAAGGATACTATTGGGTCTCACCTAGTGACCAAATATCTGATTTGTAGCCATAAGGGATATCTGCTAGAAGCTCAGGACACATGTAGTTGGGTGTGCCTACAACCTGTTAATGTTAAACACAAAATTTGAACTTTTAGTACTGAGATATCCACATATTGGTGAGGTCTTTGAGATTGGTGAAAACTAATCAATTTTGCTAGATTTGAATTTCCACTTTGGTGGAAGGCTGGAATGAGCATATATATTATGTTTCACTTAGTGACCAAATATCTGGTTTGTTCATAAAATGGTAGAACAATGAGGGTGAGACCTTTTTTTTTTTTTCATGTGCGACTGTTGGACCTTTTACTCTCACCCAATTGATAATGGCTTTCACTTGGGGTAACAAGATCAAAGTACCAGACAACTTGGCTCGTATTCCCATTTTTTTTATTCTTTGGAACAGTAAACTTGACTGATATTGTCAAGTCTGCAAGATAACGAATGCCTTATTAACTGATCAAATTCTATTTTTATTTCCAGTAAATTTCTACTTCATATCTATAATATCCTTTATATATCTGTCTTTGCATGGTTTCAAACTCGTATGTCCTTCAACAGAATAATGGAAAATGGTGGTGTCACAGAACACGTTGTTGGACCATTTAAATTTCATGAGTATGATATTTGGGAATCAATATAGTGAGACGGAGAGGCCTCGAATGTAGCTGATATCCAAAGATTGTTTGTCTTTGTTTTGTTTGCTTTTTAGATGGTATTTTTTTCTAATGATCTCAACTAAAACGAGAGAATGGAGCCTCTATTTGGTCTTTCCCAGTTTTTATGTTCTTGTGTTTTTAAAATTGTAGTTTGCTTGCTAAAATTTAGTGGAAAGGATACCATTTCCAGACCTGTCTCGTGAATTTCATTTAGTTGTTTGATATGATTAGATAGCTGTACAATACGGTCAACTCATTGAACTATGTTACCCCATTCGGTTGTCCCATGATGCCTCTCCACCTTTCATAGGGAGAGGGTTGGTGTCCAGCAGCCACGCAGCCATAAAACTTCAACCAAACTAATCTAGGTCTACTTCTACTAGTAGTACTCTATCTTACTAGACATTATCAGGAATTCACAATCGCAAAACAATGATATATTTGTATCTTTGCCTTGTATAGAGTGGGGAAGAGGAAAGGCTGGCAGCTGGTTACTGTGGAAATGATTGTTCTTAATGCAGTGCTGTTGAATATCTGAGGATGAAATGGACCATGGTGTTTAAATATCTGAAAATTTGTATCCCAAACTGCACTAACAGAGGAAGTGGACTGATTTGAGATATTTATCCACATATAACCTTCTCTAGGCAACTGTTCTTGCAAGACTTGGGAGTTCAGCAGCTACTTCAACTAGATCAACCACAGAAATTTTGGCTACTTGAGGCATGGGATGGGAGGGTAAAGGTTGTTCAATGGAGAGATGATTGGGATTTGAGTTGGAATACCAGAACTAGCTCATTTGTTAACTGACAAATGTCATCAAGTCCCATCATGTTCTTTTCCCCTACTGTTTTTAATTGGATCCTTCAAAAGCTTTTTGGCGTTGGGGATTAATCCATAAGAGTTGGATGGTCCCATTTCTGCTTTCCAAACTCACCCATCCACCGAGGTTGCGAGTCAAGTTTTCTGTTCATGCTCACAATGGAAAGGCTTTCGGTTCTACTCTTTGTTGACCTTTCTCTGTCCTTGCTAAATTGAAAGGTAGTAATATATCATAGCTAGACAATCTATAGTAGCCGTTATGGAGCCAAGATAGTATAAGAAATGTTTGGAACATGGCAATGCCATTAATAGAGTTAAAAGTCGTAAATAGAGGCTGTACAGGTCCACAAACGAGCTGAAAACAGCAGAAACGTTATACAATTGAAAAACTAAATGGTGAGCTGAGATGGAAGCAGTGCAAGTCTATAGCTTTTACGCCATTATATGATATAAACAGCTACAAGTGACAAGATTTATACCGAGGAAGCAAGATCATCTGTACTGAGCAACTTTGCTAGTCCAAAGTCACCTGCATTCAAGAAGAACAAAGTGTTTCTTAGGAAAGTAATCAAAGTGAAAAGCCTGTGAATTTTGAACTACCAAAAGATGCTGCATTTTTGCTTGTGATTAGAGGCAGTGATGCAATTCATCAAGCCTTCTTACCTAGCCGGATGTCATTGTCTTTTGTGAGGAATATGTTCGAGCACTGAAAAATAAAAACCAGGTAAGTCAAAATCAACATTGAAAACTGTTTATTTGGTATGTGGTGCTCATTGTGTACACGTAAGGTCCATGGTTTGAGAATCAAGGCTGCTCAATATGGGGTACCTTCATTGCTGGTAGATGCCCCAAAGTCCTTCCAAATTGGATGATTCTAACCTTTTGGCTGATGGCTTTGTGCATCAAGGAATTTCGATGGTAAGAAAAATAATACAGGATAGCTAGAATCTACAACTGAAGGAATTTGGAGCATTATCCCTTTGATGTGCATCACAAGAAAATGCTATGATATTAGGCATCACTGAACGAGTTAAAGCTAAGATGGTGAAAAGTACCTTGAGATCCCTATGGAGGACACGATTAGAATGCAGATAATCCACAGCTAGCAGTAACTGGGTCAGCCATTTGCAGAGTTTCTGGAGTAGACAGTTAAGAAAATGTTTGGTTATATTTCCAATAGGATATCTAGATGCATTCTTATGGAATTTCAGTTCCTCATCATACCTATTTTTCTCTCAATTTCCTCATGTTTTTATTTGCAGTGTGAATGGACTTTAAACGACCAAATCCAGTAATTCAGTAAGAACATCAAGGACTTTTTGTATGACTAAAATTCTACATCTGGGGGACTTCCAATTCAGCAGTGCCACGGAAAAGCATTTCTCCACAATAGGAAATGATTTTACTCAAGGAAAACCAGTTCAACATGCTTTTTAATCATGTAGAAAAGCGCCGCTCCAAATTGTGGAAAAATGACACCCAAAGAAAATCAGAGTGTTTTCACATGGCAGAGAAGAATCTTCGGGGTTAGACATACATACCCCAAAAGTTCTTCAGTATAAAAATAGATGAGCGGTAATGTGTCTAGGAAATGAAATTCCATGGTAATGCTTCCATAACAAGCAGTAATCTTGTGGTTATATCTCCTTACTCTTACCTCCTCAGGAAAAAAGACTCCCCTAGCCTTCTTTATCATATCAGCCCTGTCTTCCAAACAGTCACAAGATTTGAGTAAGGCTTCTCTATGATGAAGTTGGGCTCCATGCTTGCAGACTATAGACGAGAAAAAATATAAGCCAGTTCTAGCATCGAATTGATTCACCACAAGTACAATTAGTGGTCAGTTCCCATTCTTTCCAGATGCCTCCCAAGAAAATATTCCTTTTGCAATATGGGATTTACCAGTAGTAACAATTCAAAAGGTAGCATCTATGGATGTGATCATTTGAGTCTGGGGGACCCATTGGTCGTACATGCTGAATTGTTGAGATTATAATGTATTACGAAAAAAACTTGGTAACACGTTGAAGCAGCGGCCAATAAATTCTGTTTACCATTCGTTGTGTACAAAAATTGCACTAGGATAAAGGTCAGCAACAAGACTTACATGTCTCCCCCTTCACAATAACTTGTCACGATGCAAATACAGCAACCCTATGCCAGAACAAAGTTATTGTGATTAAAACAACTTACACTAGCATTTGATGCACCCCAAGCTGCATATGAAATAATAATCTCACTGACCTTTTCAACCCAAGCCTCTTTGTACTCCACAATATATGGATTCCTGAGCTTTGCGATCAAGGCCATCTACAAACAGATTAATAATAACCTTTTCAGATTGTACAGAAGGAAAGGGATAAAACTGGCTCAAACCATAAGAAATAACAAAACAGTACAAATTTACAGTTGATTGACACAGTTTCAACAGGGAAAACCTAAATTTGAAAGACCAGCTCAATGCCGGGTTAGTTCAACATCCAGTCTCAACAATACAAATTTAAAGCCTAACAATTAATGCCACAGCGTTAAATTATATTGCTGGACATAATTTTGTAAGTATTCTACAAACTCAATGAAATAAAATTGGTGGTCTTAGACACATGTTGGTTGCTTTATTTTTAAAGCATGTTTTACTATAAATAAAAATAGGAAAATCCTCTTCCACATGAGGTATTGTGAGAGACATTTACGCGGACCCCTTTTTTAGGAAATGTGACCTACTATGATCAAACCTAAACTTAACACTCATCCAACTGTTATTAACCATTTGATTTGAATAACAAAAGATGCCTTCTAAATTTGAGGGACATAGATCAAGAAGTTAGAATGATCTAACTGATTTCAAATTTTGCAAATGTGTCGGTCTCACTGAGATCTTTCCCATCTTCTCCATGAATTGGCATGGCCCCACGGAGAGGGGTCCGCATGAGGTTTACATGGAAAGGGTGGCCTGTAAAAGTATAACTTAATTATAAAGTTTTTGTTTTTCTTTTCTTTTTTTATTGGAAGAGATTATCGGTTCAATCCATCGGAAGCTCATCTCAATAACAAAAGAAAGATATTCTCCATAGTTGACAGGATGCGAATCATGGTAAATTAGTCTATTGTGATTCATTTCTATAACGTCTTAAAAGGCCAAGCATTAATAATAAGTTATAATTACATCCATAATGACAATGCTGAATAACGCAACAATTGATGCAGGTATGGACCCCACGGAGTCTCAGTGAAACAATAAATCACATGGCTCCCAGACCTGTTTGTTGCAATTTGCAACCCATGTATCATAAAATAACAACAAAGAGGTCAGCCATTCTTAGAAGATAAAATAATAGAACCAAAAATACCTCTTGATGTGCCGTACGTTTGAATTTCTCTGTTTGCTTGACTAAACGAATTTTCTTCATAACATACCTAAAAGCAAAAAATAATACTTAAAATTAAACATTTAATTAAAGATAAATCTCGTGTCAAGACATAAATCAAATTTAGTACTAATGTTAATATGCCTCATGGAGTCATGGGCCATGGAACGAGTGACAGAAAGAAGCCACTACTCCACTTTATCAGTAATCTCCGTGCGTCCAAAACATATTGCAGATAAGTTAAAACGGTGGGCCTGCGTAATGCACGCTAGCTGAATCCTCGCGCGTGGCCATTCGTGGAGGGCGTGATAGCAGAATCCCACCCACTCTCAATTCTCCAAATTCCACAGGAGTTTTGCAGAACTAGAACTAGGAAAGTTGAGGAAACTGAAAAATAAGATACCAATTCCAAACAGATTTGAGGAATTTTACCTTTTCTTCTCCGCCCTATGCAGGACGAGAATCGCAGCTCCAAAAGCTCCTTTCCCGATCTGCTCCACCACTTCGTACTCCTCCATCTTCGACGCCTCTCTATCCTCTTTTCCAACGTCCATTCTCGCCTACCAAACGCCACAAAAACAACAGCGTCAATTCACACAAATGTTACAAAAACTAACAAACTTGACGAATCAATTCGCAGCAGTAAATGCATTTCAGAAAAACCGCTCAGATCTGCGGAAAAATAGGAAAAAACAGCAGTCGCAGTACAAAATCATGTAAGCAGCATGAAAAGCTGCTGGGCTCATTAAATTCTCTGCCTCCGCATCCAAACCACCATAGATCCAATTGGTTTCCTAATCAAAACCGACAAAGATCTGACACATTCCGCGTTTAGACATTAGAATGAGAGAAAAAGAAGCAGCGATTTTCCTACCTTACCTTCAATTGTCTGAGGAATTCCAAATCAATGCGTCGGAGGATTTATGGATCGAGGGAGCGAATGTATAAATAACATAGGACGGAAGAGGAAAGCTTGAAATTGAAGGAATTTGAATTGCAGAGGGGGGAAAATGGATGGAGAATGAGAGGAGAAAAAGCAAGCCCTAGACAAGAGAAAAGGTAAAGGGCAATGAGGGAATTTAAATAAGAGGGGAGGGGAAAGTTGGCTTTGCTTGAGCTTTCAGTCTCGTTGGAAATGATTGCGGGGAAGGTTCACGGCGGTCGGAAGGGAACTACTTTGCCGAAATAGATGCCGGGACTGTCAGATTTCGGCGTGGACGGGTGTCGGCGTCATGTAGGTGGAGGGTGCAACTCGGCAGCACTGATTTGGTAGCCCGCAGGTCTGATGTGTCAACCGCAAGGATTGGGCGGGACGTTTTTGGGGATATGTGTCGGAGAGGTGGGAGCTTTTATTCCGACAGAAGAGATGGTTCGGACGTCGTTGTCGCTTTTAAGTACCTGCATTTACTCTGCTAATGAAGGCTGTGTGCCTGTGGTTTGTCGCGTCCAGGAACCCAATTTCGACCATTGTCAAAATGTTTTTGAGGAAATTTCTGAATTTCTGAAAAGGCTAAAATAATATTTGGAAATGCTCAAGCAGCAGAGAGCATATAAAAATATTACTATGTCTGAAAATTTTAAAAACTTTCCTATAAAAAGTTTTAAAATTCTAATAAAAAAATAAGCAAAATAATAATCAATCATAGAGAGACTTGTAGACAAGAGGGTTTTTGTAGGGCCCATTTATTTAGGACATGTTTGTGTATATTTAGTAGAAAATGAGTTTTACACATTTTGTTTTCTTATGTGCAAAAAAGATTTCTAATTCCACTTGACTCTTAAGAGAAACCATGAGAGTTTTAGTTCATTTTTGCAAAGAAGAGTGGCTGCATCAAATATAGATTTTATTAGAGTGTGAAAAAGCATTTTCACTATCCTTACTAATTTTGTAAAAGGTGAATGGCGCAAATATAAACTAAGGGAATTTTTAAAATTCTCATGTGGATAACTTATAAATTCTTCAAACTCTATCATCCAATATATTTTCATGATACTCAAGTACAATCAAATCACCTTTTTTCTTTCTTTTCTATACCCCAACCGCTAAGATTGCAAAAAGGTTTCTGATTATTCGATTACTCGAAAGTTTTGACTAATTAATAATTAGATTTTGGTCCTTATTTAGGTTCCGATGAAATTAATGGTCTAGGTCTAAATACTATTTTTTGGAACCGTGAATTAAATGGTTCTGAATTTAGTTTTCCTTTGATTCTGGTCAGAAACCCGACATATTTTTTCAATTTTCAATATTTTTTTCTAAAAATTAGTTAGGTTTTCTCTAATGCATTCTACACAAAACCCAAATCCAAACCCATTCCATACACAAAATCAAAGGATTGTAATTTTGGTTATATATTCTCATCAATGGTTCCAATTTTGAAACCAGGAATTAAATCTAAAACGGTTCGGTTCCACCATGAAGCCGGATTGAAATCAATCGGTTTGCAATTCAACCAGTGATAGATGGTGCCATGGAAGAAGCAGGACTTAGTATTAGTAGTAGGAACCCTTAACTAGAGTGCAAAAATGGGAGAGGACATCCAACTTAAACTTGGGCTCTACAACTCTACCCAACTGTGGGAGGTTTTTGATCTCCCTCACCACTTGCACTAGAAAAGAATTTTTTGTCGACCCTTAATGTTGAGTCTGGATCCTTTACATCTAGGTCACACTGCCAACCCCGCATTTCTCCACCACATGATAGGTCCAGTGGAGAATTAATGAACTAGGCTTGTCTCTCTCTCTCTCTCTTTCTCCATAAAGCACTAGCACACTATCTAGTCCCTTACCATCTGGGACTCCTTGCTTATTTCTTTGGAGGGAAAGTGCCTCACCAATCACCACTAACCATTGGGGTGTGTAGAATGTGAAAAAACAGTTATGATACCTCATCGATTAAAATAGTAGAGAAAATGTATTTTAAAAGATAAATACAGTGAAGACCAATAACTAAAATCATATGTTCGATAATTAATGGACTACCCTTCCTAACTCTACTAATTATGATTTAAAAAAAAGAGAGAGAGAATACAACACTAACAACATAATCTTCACATGAATATGTAAAAATGGGATCCGCCAAATGATTTTTCGGACCACCCATTTTGTTGGAGGAAGTCCACCAGTCCAATGATTGGAAGAGGGGCTCCGAAGAGGGTAGGATAGAGAATAACTCATTGGTGAAGCACCCCTTTCGACAAGGACAATCACCGATCAATTCCGAAGAGTGTGGATGTATTAACATTATTAGAGAAAAAATTAGAATGAATTAAATGCGCAACAATTAAGAGGAGCATTAGATGAGGAGAATAATTGGTGTCAAACCAATCATTTGATCAACCTCACTTTTAGCATTAAGTACCCCAAGTTTAATAAATAATACAATGTGTAAACTATTTTTTGATAAAATTCAACATTGATGATCTTTTCAACATTGTGAAATTTAGATTAGTGCCCATTAACAACTCTTTATGAAAGGATTGGATGGACTAAAGTGCGCCCTAGTATGAAAACCCTCATATAGAGATATATATATATTAAATACTTTCTTTTTTTTTTTTTCAGAAGATAATTTTGGCGTGATAACGATTCTGTCCACAATGTTCGTACCAAACCCATCCCAAGCCAGCTGAAAGTTGGTACAAATGTGAAACAGGTGCGTTGATCCTCCGTGTGAGAAGGCTGACGGCTGTAGCTTACAGAATGCAGATAGACGGGTGAGAAGGCTGTACTCATTGAACGGTTTCTTAAATACGAGTAAAACCCAAATGGGATGCAGAAATTATACATTTCGCACGGTTGAAATGTACAGAGAGGAAAGCCCAACGGTACCTTACACAGTGAGACATGATACAACAGCAGATAGCCAGTAGAATTAACTCGGCACAATATCTGATCAGGATATCTATGCCTGGTTCTCATGATTCAGACGAACTAGAAAATGACAGTCTCAGTTGTAAGATCTAAATCCAAGATTTTAAAGTGTCTATTAATTCTCATTTCCACTTTCAATTTCAATCGCCTCGTCTGGTAAATCCTCTTTTTTTTTTCTTTTTTCTTTTTTGCTCTACTCCAGTAATAAATACCCACATATCAAATGGTAGCCAGTCAAAATCACCATTCTGATTCCTGCCACCGTTTGCTCTCCAAATGACCGAACAAATATATTTGCACACGGGTCTGGTTTTGATCCAATGGAACAATCAGGTCCATATTTGGGTTTTGCAATTATGAACCAGTCATGCAATCATGACAGCTCTTGATGTCTGGGAAGTTTTCGTGGAGGCATACTGTGCATCGTAGATCTTCTCGTGGGGCCCATTTGTATTGGGTAGGATGAATGAAAAGTTCTCTTCATGCATAAGGGTATTAGAAAAAAAAATCATTTTCAATAGATTATCTTAGCCCTTAATTCACCGTTGTTAAAATAAGGAACCGTGATATTTTTTTTTTTTGGGAAAAATCACATTGACACTCCCTGTAGTCTAGTGAAAAAATAAAATCACCCCCTCATTTTTTAAAATTTACATCGGCACCCCTTGTAGCTCATATTCCCACTACACAAATTATCCATGTTGTCAAGGCCGTTTCTGACAGTGCAAAAAGCAGATGATGTCATCATAAATTTAGACTCATAATCCATATTTTACCCTCAAGGAATTGTCTTTGCCCAACCCCTCTCTATCACTCTCTTTCCCCCCAGATATTCCTCTGGCTTCCTAACCATCGGATCTATTAGCAATCTCCACGTTAAAGACGGCACCGGCACCAGGGATCTGAGGTCTCCATGGGAGACGGCTGGAGATCCGCTTTGATCTCTGCTGGGCTACGTGAGGTCCAAGGTGGGTCTCAGTTTAGAGAAGGCATGGCTGTCCTTGATCGAGCAGAGGATTGAAGGGGCTACTGGTTGCGATCTTGAAAGTGGGCCTGTGATTCCAGAGTTGCAAAGGACTTTCCTATCTATATTCACAGACCCAGAAAAGACCAGACTAGATTAGATTTTCTTTGAATCAAAGAAGAAAGATGTTGTTAGATCTTGAAGTGGGTCCCACCTAGTCTTGGGTATCTTGGATGACCGAGATAGAAAGGTGAAGGTAGTGGTAGCTTTTTTCAAATCAGAGGATCTGGTGTCTCTAGGGTTTTGATCAGTGATTGGGCCAACTCTGTGAACAGCGATGATACTTTAAATCTGAAGTGCAGGTTATGTAAGACCACCCCTTTTTACCTTATATAAGTATATATTATTTTGACTTTACTGGTAGTGTCTAGGCTTAGATTAGAGGATTAGAGAGGTTATAAGTAATTAGCTTGGTGATAAAGGTTGTAAAAGAGGACAGGGGTGAAATTTAATTTAACTAGCAACTTTTGCCAAATTTCACATTACCCTTAAAAATATCTTCTCTCTTCTACTTATTGCTCATGATATTTTGGTCATTCCAACCCGACCTATTTGAAATACTCAAAAGCCCTTTCAAGATTCCTCTCTCTTTATTCAACAAGTAAGGGCACCTTAGTCCTTTCACTTATTCCTCTCTCATATAACCTAAAGATATAACAAGTCACATTCTAAGCTCTCATCTCTTGAAGTTCTTCTCCTTTTTACTTTAAGCTAGAGCCAATTCCCAAGCTCCTTTCATGGCTACCCATCTTTATAAAGTTAGGTATTGAAGAAACAAGCTACTAGTCTTCCAATCAAGCCCCATAAATTCATAAACCACTCTTTTTACATCACATCAAGGTAAAAATTCCTATAATCTTACAAATTTCCCTTTTTCTATTTTGATCTCTTACTTTAATTATAGTCTAATATTCTTCTTTTACTTGGATTCTTTGGTTTTGCGGTTGTAGAGTTAGATCTTTGGAGCTTCTTCAATTGGATTGCCTTAGAGTGGATTGGAAGTGGGTGTTTGGCTTTTGGAGGAGGATTACCTTTATTTGAAGCAAGTAGAGTATACTTATAATCACATTACATGTGAAATACTTTGAATGTCTTTTATATGTTTGATAAAATGCTCCTTAGACAATTATGTTAATTAAACTCATATCATACATAGTAATTTAGGTAGAAACCCTTTCTTAATGGCCCTAAATGTTATAAATGAGGAGCAATTGCATACTCTTGTTTATATTGATAAATGAACATAATAATCTTTATATTAATGATGAGGATGGTGGAATGAATAGTTTGAATTAAATGACGTGAAGAAGGGATGATGTGGATTGTATTATATTGGAAATGAAAATATATGATTGGTGACATATGCTTAATGGGGACCCACAGGACATGAAGACATGATTGATCATGCTCTTAATGAATGTATGCAGGTTGAGGAAAGATTGAGAATAAAGGGATTAGGAAACCATGATTCTCAATTTAGACAGAATTCCTATAATGCGCTCGAGTAGGCCTATGCGTGCTCGATCGAGCTCTGAGAACTCTCGGATTATTTGATCAGAGAAGTAATTTGCGGGTAGACATAGGTGAGTGTGCTCAAGCACACACTCATCTACGCACAAGCACACATTACAACAAACTTAGTAAATTTAAGAAAATTGGTGTTTTGAACCCTAGACTTTGGACACTACTTTAATCATATCTAATCTTAATTGTGGACCATAAAACATGCCCAAGTGGATTCAAGATGTGAGTTTACCGCTATCCACTGGTTGTGGCATAGTAGCATATAGAGAAGGAAATTCATACCAATAAATGGATGTTTGAATCTAGATGGGGTCTAACCATTGTAGCAACCAAAGCATATGACTTCTACAGGTTTGAGATATCCACCATATGTTAGGTCAAAGTCCTCTATATCTTGAAATGCACAAGTTAACTTAGGTTTGGTTACTTTTAATACGTTCATTGATGGATAGTTTATATAGATCTTACTATTGATTGTTATTATTGCTCTCTATTCCATAGATACTCATATTTAGTTTATATAGATCTTACTATTGATTGTCATTATTGCTCTCTATTCCATAGATACTCATATTATGAGATTATTCTTAAAATCTACAAATGCATAATTGGATATTGATCTAGGTTATACTTAGTGGAAACCCAGAAATTGAAATGGAGACATTAGATAGTATATGTGGCTAGATAGGGTTTTTGATAGTCTTGTGTATAAGATTACATTGATCATAGAGTAGATATGTAAATGGAAATGGAATAGGTACCTGATATGAATGAATGGACATGGTATTGTATTATTGCATTGGATTGATGGATGGATTGCACGTGGCATGGACATCGATAGACAGATTGTTTGGCATAGGTATTGACGAATGAATTGTATGGCATGGATTCTTGAATGGACTATATAGATTGGACATTAAACTGATTGACACACTTGCTCACGTAAGGAGCCTAGCTAGACACATACTTTATATTATTGATTTGGTATTGTCGGCACGTACATCCACTCGGTTGATTTAGCTTAGCCTTGGGTAAACCAACCCTTGGTAGGAACTCATTTATATCGCCCCATGGTTGGTTTGATTATGGAGTCTGACGAGGCTATTAAGGAGTTCGACGAGACTATTATGGAGTTGGATGTGCACAATCCAGCTGATATCACGGTATCAAATTTATTAGCCAAGTATTCGGAATTACTTTATGTAGTCCTTCGGGACTATTATTGGGCTGGTCTATCATACCAGGAAACAACCTAAGTGGATATACCTCTTGTATAAGTGATGGATTATAGATGTTTACTTATTTTAGATAATTCTTACTTGTTGATTCATGATAGTATCGTCTTCGATATTATTATCATTGATCTCATTGATTATATCGTTTTCCATATTCTATCTTGATCTCCGTATAGTATTATCTGCATGTCGTGTTTGCCAAATCCTATATGATTGACCCTATTTATTTTGGGTGTGTAGATTGTGGGCCCGAAGAGAAATGTGCAAAAGGAGGCCAGCGAGATTTTTGGAACAATTCAATTCAGTTGAGCTATAGATAATGAGTATGGAGCTTTCGGAGAGTCATTCAGATTTGAGGTAGTATTTAGAGTTTCAATTATTGAAAGTTAATTATAATACACTATATTAACTTTGGATTGCTTAAACATTATAATTTATAGACTTTCCTTCGGCTATTATATTTGAGATATGTGATTCATACCAACTTATAAAGGAATAGGTCATGGTTGTTTACGATGCTTCCGCAACTTCATCTTATGTTGCCACTTAAATATTTGCAGTTTTATCTTATGCTCCCACTTAAATATTTTAAAAGTGGATCGAATGTTGAAAAAATTTCAAATTAATCACTGCGGACTAAAGATACTGCATCTATCCCGCTCAAGTTTGGATTTCTGCCCAATTCCGATAGCCCAGGTTTTGGAGCGTTACATGTTCCTCTTCAGAGAAACATAGGAAGTCAAAAAAAAAAAAGGCAGCCATGGTCGAAGAAGAAACAGGCAGACCGGATCAGAGGAAGAGATCTGATCCTTGATCTCTGTTGGCCATAGTCGAAGAAAACGAGACGGTTCTGGTTTGGGTTTACCCAAATAAATTGTGAATCACAAAGGTTCTGATTGCAAAGGGTGGTCTGGGTTCTCTGTGCTGATCGGAGACCTACTTCCAGTATCTATCACCGCTTGCTGTGTTTCCTTATCGCCCAAAGAAGAGGGCCCTCGGTGTTCCTGATTTGCAAAGGATTAGGCTCAGTTTGGGTTCTCTTGGGGCTGTCTTCGCTGTCTCTGTTTGAAAAGCGGCGAAGAACAGTGGGTTCTTGGTTCGACCGGAGAAGAAGTATCAAAGGGTTTCTGGGGGTGCCTTGGTTGTCTCTGTTTTTCAGATGCAGAGGAATAGTGGGTTCTTGGTTCTACCACAGAAGAAGCTAGGCTGTTTTCTTCATCTCAAAACGCAGAAAAGGTTTTGGGATTTGTCAGTTGCTGTCGCCGAGTGCACGCCGCCTCTGCCACCGTTCGCCTGCCAAACGTCTCCTGAGCAACTGCGTCGCCGCTGCTGCCGTCCGCCCGCCGAACGTCTCCGGAGCAACTACGCCGCCACCCACCGTCACTGACCACATTCCCGTTCGTCTGGAGAGGAAGGGAAGAAGGCAAGGAGCCTTTTGCTCCTGTTGCAGATCGAAGCAAGGGAGAAGAGATCCAGAGACCTGGGTTTTATACAGGTCAAGTCTGGGTCAGGTCTGACTGACCCATTCTGCGGCAGCCCAGTTAGACGGTTCCGGTTTGGTTTGGGTCGAGGGAGAGGATGATGATGATAAATGGCGAAGATGATCGATGATGAATGATGAGGGTGATGATGAGTGATAGAATTTTAATTAGAAAATAGTATTCCACGGGGTTAAAAGGGTAAAATGATTTTTTCCATCATCTCCATATGAGAATAATGTCTGACAAGGGGTGCTAATGTAAATTCAAAAAACTAAAAGAGCATCGTAACACCAAGAATGATTCTTGGTCAAAGGGGGATAGAATGTGAAAGAGTCTATATTGGTCAAAAGAGTAGCACCTTGCGGAAGGAAACTCTCCCTTGATATATATTTCATTTTTTTTATTCTCCCAAGTGGGCTGCACAAAGCTGTTTATCTAGTTGCACAAATACCTAAATCAGCCAATTCAACCTTCACTCATTCCTACTTTTATCATTTTGGTCTAAAAGGTTTAATTAGCTGACAAGGGGTGTTAGTAGGAATGGCAATGGACCCCATTTGTCATGCGTTTTCTATAGCCGAGCCAAGTTACAAGGCTTCAAAGCTTTGAGGTTCAGCTTCTTGGACCATTATTTCAATAATATGCTGTTTACAGTTTTCACATCATACTCTATTAGAGTTTTTTTTTTTTTTTTTGCTCACTCAGAAAAGCAATTCAACTCTGACCGTAGGCTTGGAAGTAGGGTTGTAAACGGGTCGGGTCCGGTGAACCGTTATGCTGGGTCCAGAATCGGATCCAAATCCGAAACCATTACGGTTCCAATTTATTAGATCCGGAACCGTATGGTTCCGGTTCTGGTTCCAGGTCTGGACTCGGTTCCAATTCATGCTTAAGTGGCCTCACTCAAATGCCTCAAAATCTACTTAAGAGACAATACTGACAAAAAGGGATGCAATAGCAATAAACAATCAACTCCAAGACAGTTACACAAAACAATTGGGAGAATGAAATCCATGGTATTCCTACAGCTGGTTGCAAGACAGATTTCTAAGAAAGGAATCCATAGAACCCTCATGCACTGATGCACCATTTGAGGAATCTCTGCCTCCATAAGAAGTGAAAATACTCAAGAATTCCATGTGCCCCAGGATTTTCCACACATCCAATTCGACAAGCAGTCATTGATAAACTTGCCCTGCATGATCATCGTCAATCAATAATGCAGCCAACCAAAAAGTACATTCACACATTGCATACAACAGTAGGAATGTAATGGTCCACCACACTTAACGTTGTTGGCAAATGATTGGTACCTCAGACATGCTAAAGGCTCTAAAAACATCTAACCATTATATTGAATTCATCCATGCAAAAATCATAGACTACAAGAAACAAAGGAGACTTTTTGCATGATATATAACATAATTTAAAAAAAACTTATAAATGGAAAAAAAAGAAAAAAATCCTGGCTATATATGAAAAGCATGTTTCAACAAGGCTTATGAATTCTGAATCTTCTAATCATCAATTAACTGCAAGAAAATTTTAGCACCTCATTATGGAATCTCAACTTGCTCTGAAGACAGCCAAGTCTTAACAGGAGAAAGGAAGAAGAAAAGCAAACATGTGATGAATCTCAACTGCAAATAATTTGATTTAATGAATATAAACATCTGCAAATAATCTCAACTGCAAATAGTTTGAGTACTCAAGGCAGCCAAAGAATACATCACAGACTACCATGGTGTCCACTGAGAACTTAAGTTTCATCAGTCACACCAATCTCATTCTCTTCTGTATCCAAGTCCAATCGAACAACAGCCATACCAGTTTTCACATCTGTTCTAATCAAAATTTAGAAATTACATCAAAAGTACAAATATGACCGTTAAATTGTTAAAGTCCAACCTACAGCAATAAAAAGTTTACAAAATATAGTCAAAAGACAACAAAAAACTAATATCCCATAATTCATTCTCCAGAAATGTAATTTCCATCAATTATTGCACACTTCACCTGAAAAATATATATATATGAGTTAATACTATTCATATACAAAGCAGTCATTTAAACCAAACTGAAAAATAAATGTATGACTCACTAATTATTCAAAGTCAACATCATTTGAGATAATATTTGAAGTCTCTTCATCATCAATATTCACGGCATTGGTGACTGTGTAGTGGTAAGATTGAATATCTAAAAGATAAACTTAAATGTTAGAAAGTTGTATGAGTTTGAAAGCAATATATATAAAAGTACAAAATATTACCTTTTCTTGAACTTCTCAACCAATCTTGACAACATATTAAGCTCTCTATTGTAGCTAGAAGTAAATTACTTCTATAGTCATCAATTATTCTGCCACCAGTACTAAAAGCTTATTCTGATGCAACGGTGGATACAGGAATGGCCAAAATATCACGAGCCATCAGAGCAACGTCACGGTATTTAGCTGCATTATTTTTCCACCAACCAAGTATATCAAAGTCCTCATCATCCATGGTAGGCCATAACGCTTCATCCAAATATGTCTCCAAATTTGACTTTCTTTCAATTGATGAATTTTCTTTGAGAAACATGTTGAGGTCAATATCCCAATTTTTGCTACTTGTAGAAGCAAATAGAGAAGCAACACTTGATGAGCTTGTCCCACCACTAATGCTAACACCACCAGCACTTGGATACAACTGTTGCATTAAGAGCATATTCATTGTAAAGGTTTTCTAATGTAAACATAACAGTCATAGTCCTCACATAGGACTCATCACCATAAATCTTTGAAAAGTAATATTCAATTACTTCAAATTTGAGTCGAGGATTAAAAAATTGCAGCAATTGCCAATGGTGTGGAAATTATATTCCAATACTTTCCAAACTTCACAATCATTTGCATGGCCATATCTTTAATAAAAGATTCTGAACTATTACACCATTCAACTAAATGCAAGTGTAGCTTATAAACATCATGAAAATACAAATTCACCGTTGGGTACTTGGTGCTTGAAATTTTTCTGTCATCTCAAAAAACACTTTCAAACATGTACAAACACTTCTCCCATTTTTCCATTCCTCATGACTTAGGGCAATTTTGTATCCATTATCACGATCACTTAAACGTTCAAAGGCCTCCTTAAACTGTATTGTTGTTTGTAGCATTTTAAAAGTAGAGTTCCACCTATTCAAACTATCAGGTTGGATTTTTTTTCTTGGAGCTCGTACTTGTCGTGCAATTTCATTAAACCTTTTTTCTCTTAACTGTGAAGCTTTGATGTATTTCACACTTTCACGAACTTTAAAATTTATATCTCGTATGGAATCCATGCCATCTTGAACTATCAAATTTAAAATGTGTGCACAACATTGAACATGAAATATATCTCCATCGGACAAAAGTAAACCCTTACTGATAAGCTTTGACTTAAGCTCTCAAACAACAACATCATTGGTAGAACAATTATCTAAAACAATGGCACACAATTTTTTTTCGATGTTCCAACTATATAATCTGTCAACTATGCAATTACAAATTACTTCATTGGCGTGAGGAGCTTCGAAAGAGCAAAAAGCAATGATCTTCTTTTGCAAATTCCAGTCATCATCAATAAAATGACATGTTAAACACATATACCCAAGATTCTGATTAGAAGACCACATGTCAATTGTCAAACTCACTCGACATTTTAGATTGTCCAATAAGTTATAAAGCTTTTGTTTCTCCTCATTGTAAATTTTTATAATATCAGACTTCAAAGTATTTCGTGACACTGCTTTAAACATCGGCTGAAGCCCTTTTATGAAATTCCAAAACCCCTCATATTCTACAAAGCGAAATGGTAATTCATGCAATATGACCATGCGTGCGAGGTCATGTCTACTTTTTTCTTGATCAAATTTGAAACTTTGAATATCAATCACTCCAGCTTGGTTTACTTCTCCGGTTTTTAATATGTGTTGTTTTATATCTCCATGTCCTTTTCCTTTATTATGTTTATAAACAACACAATGATTTAAATGTTTACTCAAATGAGAGGTTCCGTCTTTGCTTTTCCCCTTCAACATTTTTTACAATGCTTACACACTGCCTTTTCATCTCCATTTTTAGTAATTTTATCAAAATCTTCCCAAACTTTCTATGTTAGCTTCCTTTTTTTTGGAGATACCCTGGAAACTTCAATGGAAACATTGGTTTCCCTGTCATCGACATCAATGGGTTCAAAACTATTATATACATATAAATAATTAAAAATCTATTATAATTAGAGAATTCACAAACTCGAATAATTCACTAGCATAAGTGTTTCATCAAACACATGTGGTTAAAAATAATGGCAAGTTTGATGAAACCATCTACAAAAATATAATTAAAAAAATAAAGTAGAAAAGAACCCAATCACCTGTTGCCATCCCAAAGTCCCACAAAGATTTGTGAGATGTCAAGTTCAGATAGTCCTAATATGTTAAGTTCTGGAGCCCTGACAAAGATAGTTTAATAACAGGAAGGTGAGTAATCATCAAATTAAATCAAAGGATATAAATTCATAGGCTGGATAGGATCTAGATAAATCCCCATGTATAGGATGTAGACCAAAATTCATTCACGCCCATGATTGGCATGGCCCGCATGATGGAAGCCTCAGATCTTTCACCTCTCGCTTGCAGAAACAGAAACAACAGCAATTGTAGAGATATACATACCTTCATAGTGTAGGAGAAAGCCTCTACAAACTATTAACTCAGATCTAATACACAATTGTTTTAACAAATGATCAATTTCCAGGAATCAAATGCCAGCGCAATGACAGAGAGTATAGCATTCGAATCAGAGATAAAAGAGAACCAGATCACTTAAGACTCCTTGTTTCATGTCTGTGTAGGCGAGATCACAAGTGGGCCAGAGATCACAAAGTGGGCCACACAACACAGACAGGATGTCAACTCTGCTTGGAGGAAGAGATTAGTGGCCACAAAGAGAGTATAAGGGCCTGGGTTGCATAGTCATTGTTGCAGACCCGAAAACAGACGGAGAACAGGGCTGTGGGTTTCGATTTCATCGACGCCGATGAAGAAGCTGCAACCGACCAATTATGTTGCAGAGAAATAGAACGAGGATTCCTTGGCCGTGCTCAGAGAAGAGGAATCCCCGGCCGTGCTCGGAGAAGTGGACAAGTTATGTTACAGAGAAACAGATCTTCGAAAGCCCTTCCTTCACATAGGCAGTTGGTATCACATGGAAGAAGAAGAGCCCTAGACCGGCGATGAAGTCTGGAAAAGGAAGAGCCCTATATTGCAATTTCCATCAGGAAGAAGAAGAGCCCTACACAGGAATCGCCAATCGGCTAGAATTTAGGGCTGGAATTTAGGGCACCCATTCCCATCTATCGTATTCGTATGTTATAAAAGTGACTTTATGGGTCGGGTCGAGTCTCGGGTCTGAGATCTGTTGGAACCGGAATCAGACCCATTTAGAAAACTGGTCCAAAAAAAGGACCCAGAACCGGACCCATTTAAAATTCGGTTCCAAAAATAGGACCCATACCTAGTTTTTAGGTATCCATTTACAACCCTACTTGGAAGGTTCTTAATTCAAGTTTAATCCAAAACTTAGCCTTACAGTGTGCGATCTGGACTGGGCCTAGACTAGCTGACTTGCCAATTATTGAGGAGTGGGCTCTACCTAATAAAAACTATTAAAATGAATTTTCGTTGCCTCTACTGACGCCTTGAGGTTTTGCTATGAATGGTTAGCTTAAAAAATTAATATAATATTAAAGCTAACCGATCACAGGTTCAAATTGCAGGAGAAACAACTTGGGGCTAAAAAAAAGCGTGTATGGCAAAAAGTACACCAATTGGGTTCCACCTGAAGGAGAGTATTAAGAAGTAGGCTCCATCCGACGAGAAATATTGAAAAGTATTTCCGTTGTCTCGACTAATACATTGAGGTTTTAGTATGAATGATTAGCTAAGAAATTTAATATTAATTTTTTTAGTTAGCCATTCTTATCAAAACATGATGTCAGTAGAGGTAGCTCGGCAAACTTATGGCAACACGCTTTTTGTTTTTTAGAACCGAGTCATTCGTCCTGGAATTTAAACTAGCGACCAATTGGCTTTGATACCAAATTAAATTTCCTTCGCTAACATTCATACCAAAACTTTGAGGTGTTAGTAGAAGTAGCAAAAATACTTTTTAATATTCCTCATTGAGTGCAGCACACTCCTCAATACCAATATGACACGTGTAGGTAGTGGACTTAAATCTCATATGTCATTTTAATACCGCTAAATTGTTCTAGTTCAATCAAATGTCTTGGAAGTGACCAATGTCTTATCGCATATTTGTTTAGTAAAACCGACCCCCCCCCCCCCCCCTCCCCCTCCCAAAAAAAAGCCCCAGGCCTAATGAAAACTAAATAGGAGGAAAAGGTAAATAAATAACTAGCCACCACCCTATTATTTTGAAATCTAAAAAGGTGAGGGTTGATTCTTCATTGCAGCCTTCTACCCTAAATCCCTTACCTCATATGCCTTGCCAACTCACATCTTTAATAATTCTTTTATAGAGTTTACTTAACAATAAATCTCTATGTTTGTTTACATAGAATACATAAAGAGTTCATATCCTACATAATTAAACAAAAAGTTTTTCAAATAAGGCCTTAAGTTTTTACCTTATTTAAAAAAATAACATAAGTTTCAAACTTTTTAAATTACAACTTAAGTTTCCCAACAAGTTCTCAATTAAGGACAACTGGTCATTTAAAGGTATTTTTTGGTAGTTTTTTCCTTAATTTTTAAAAATCCCAAAATTACTCTTCATTGAAACTAAACCGACCTTCACTTTTTCGTTTTTTATAATGAAGGGTATCCCAACCTTTTCGGCCGGACTAATTCCTTTCGGCCCAGGCAGCTAAGTAAAATTTCCTATGACCCCATTATGGTAGCGCAACTCGAATCCAAAATTTTCAAAAGCAAACAGTGGTCCTAAGATTCTCCTCCTTTCCTTCACTTCCATCCTTATGATAATCAAAAGCAACCAGCGTCACCATAGTGATTGGTAGCACGTGATGGTTGTTGGAAAGATGCAATGTCTTTAATATTGGATATTTTTATAAAATTTAAAGGAAAAAAGTTATAGAAAATACCTTTAAATGCCAATTGTCCTTAATCAAAAGCTTACTTGAAAACTTATGCTTTAATTTGAGAAGTTAAAACTTTTGTCTTTTCTTGAAATAGGGCAAAAACTTAAGTCCTGATTTGAAATCTTCCCAAATTAAAAATCAAAATCAAAATTGAATGTTAAAAAATGAGCACTGAATGATCTTTTCTTATTTAAAATTAGAATTCATAGAATATGGAAAATGAATACACAACCATCACCGTAATTGGAATCCAAAGTGTAGGTTGGATAAAGATTCGTCACTCCCCTTGATATATACCTCACCTTTCACCTCCTATCCTTTATTCTCCATTCTTTAAAAATCTCAAAGATGGAGCTAATTTGCCATGAACTCCTAAGGGTTTGTTTGTGCAGCCCCACTTTCTGCCAAAAAACTCCCTCGATAAGGTGTTGGGAAAACCAACGCCTAGTAGGGCGTTTGGTGTAGCCCCATTTTTTAGTTGGTTTCTTTGGTGGAGAAGAAAACGAAGTCTGATCTAGGATGGTGGAGAAGAAAACAAAGTTTGATCTAGGATGGTCGGAAATGAAATCCAATGAAGAGAAAATGCCGTTTCGTCTTCCTCAAACTGCACCAAACGCACCCTAAATCTTCTTTGAAAAAAATACACCCTTAGTGCTACTTTGAAGCTTTTTCTTTTATAGCCTATCATACATCTACAACACAGTTCAATTATCAATTGCAAATGTGATGCACAAAAAAAGTTATTAATAACTTAAAATTATTAATTTTGATTTCTCCATTCAAATATACTCGAACTCAAAAATCTTAAAATAGGTAGTACATTTTAGAGTATCATTACTATTTTTATCCATATCCACTTTAGCCTAATCATTTTTCTTGGTGGGCCACTAATTTGTATCATAAACTTTTTCTTAATGACATCATTGTAGGCCTATGTTGAACATATATAAATTATTTTAAATGAATTTTATAAGATATATATAGAGAGAGAAAAATTCTCAGAAATGCCTCATTTGAAAAGGAGCGTTTCTGCCATCTTTCTATCCTCCAAAGAAGAATAAGTCACATGGAAACTTTTTCTGCTTTTTAAAAATAACATTAATTGATTTTCCATGTTACTAATCTACTATTCATTGCAAAAAGGAGAGTTTCACTATTCAAAATGCTCGGATGCTATCTAGTTCTTCATACATATATAAACACCCTCACATTATGGTGAGGGACACTTCCTTTTTTAAACCTATCAAAGGTCAAAAAAGGTGTAATGAAATGTGATGGTTTTGTCCATTTGCACAGTAATACTTTCCAAAAAGAAAGTGTCCCTCAGCATAGTACGAGGGATAGATGTATAGTAATTTTATCTTATATATATGGAAGCCTCTCTCCTAATCTCAAGTTTATGATAAGGTAAGTTTAAGTGTGTGGCTCACGCCTATAGGGCCGACCTAGGGACCCATATGTAGATGGGGATGGGGGAATTTGAAGGACTGCTTAGGACCCTCCCCTTTGTAAAAAAAATTAGCCCCAACGGTAGGTTTTATTTGTAAAAAAATTAGTCCCAACCGTAGTTTTTATCATTCAACAGTCTAGTAAATTTGGATTTGACCAAATATTGGTAGACAAGTGCAATTCAAGAGGTCATATGTTTGGTCCATTTGGATAAACCAAAGGTGAACCCCAAAGGCTCGGGCTTACGAAATTTCTTATATAAACTTGAGCTCTTGCTCTATATATATACATAAAGATATATATAGGGAAAACCTCTCCCGAGCACCAGTTCTCTTGATAAAGTGAGCACCGTGTATTAAAATACTAGTAGGGCCCAACTTATAATCCATTCAAATAGACCATAATAAAGTACTCATGTGATAGTTATCGATACCAAGTTTGGCATTCATCCAAATGAATTGGACCGTTAAATTAAATTTCACTCATTTTGGACGGTATAGATTTGTAAATTATTAATTAAATGATTATAATGATGATTTAAGCCTCCGTCACCGTAGAAATATAGGCGGTGGGCTGTTGTTTCAACCACCCTGTTGCTAGTCGAACCATTGCGAAGTAAACATGATGCCTTCCCGCAGCTTTGTAAAGTCCAACGGTAGTTGGCTCAGCCCAATCAGATTGAATGCCGTGTGCAAAAAGCCAACCCAGAAAACAGTGGACTCACGGCTGCTTGTTTCGCAATAAACGATCGTTTCATCCCATTTCCATTCTCTCTCTCTCTCTCTCTCTCTCTTCTCATTCTCTGCAGTAGAAGAATCTGGAGATTGATTTCGCCCTCTCTCTATATCTCTCAGTGCGAGAGCATGGTAATAGCGTACACGCAAGAGCACGTGTACAAGCACCCATGGGAGCGAGTAACCTCCGCCGCCTGGCGCAAGTTTACCGACCCCGATAACGTCCGCACCCTCTCCCACATCCTCGAAGTCGACACCCTCAGCCGCCGCCTCGACCCCCACGCCGGCCGCTTCTACACCACCCGCTCCATCACCGTCCACGCCCCTGGGCCCTGGTTCCTCCGCCGCATCGTCGGCCAGGACATCTGCCTCTGCGTTGAATCCACCGTCGTCGACGCCCGCAACCGCTCCATGGAGATCACCACCCGCAACCTCAGCCTCCGCCACTTCCTCGAGGTGGAGGAGCGCTCCTGGTACGGCCCCCACCCCGACCGGCCGGCCGAATGGACGGCCTTCCGCCAGGAGACCAGCATCCGTTGCAAGCCGCTCTCCGCCCTTGCCTCCATGGCCGAGAAGGTCGAGCAGCGCTGCGCAGATCGGTTCCTGCAGAACAGCGTCAAAGGGAGGGAGGTCGTCGAGCGGATCTGTAAGTTTCTCGAGATCGAATCATCATCTTCTTGTCCCTCCTCCTCCTCCTCCTCCTCCTCCTCATCTGGTAGGATCTCTATTTAGAAAAGGAGAATTAGGGTTTTTGATTCGCCCTTGCTCTTCTCTTTCTTTCTTGTATGATATCTACATCTGAGTGCCTGAGTAATCAGGAATTGAGAAATGTCTTTCGTGCTGTTTGAAGAGGATCTGTAAAATAGAGGTTGAATTCATATTTGCAGAAGCCATCTTCTTCATTTATCTAGGGTTTCATATGTATTGTTAGTTACAAATTTTGTTGAGAACAGAGAAAATTGGATCAAACTATATTGATCGAACTAGAAATGAAAAAAAATTAAGATCAAAGTGGAACGCGTTAAAATGCACTGTGAACTAGGGTTTGATATACCCCAAACACTAGTGGAACTGCTGCTACATCATGCTGTCGTGACTATTGATGTGTGATTGGAGCAGGGTGGATTGTATACTATAGTAGAATATTACACTTGTTTGGATACCAAGATACCATCTTTTATCCCACAAAGCATTCTGTACACACAATCCAGTGGAACACACAAACACACTCCTTTTACTTCCATGGGTGTCTGACATGGCTTCCTCAAGAGTGCCACGTGGCTATTCTTTGTGTATGACTTGGTTTGGTCTTTGTATGAAAGTTTATTTGTTTCTTGAACAATGATCAGAATAATTTTGTGGTAAGAGTAAGGTTTGTTTTTAATCGCAATAGTTATCAGATCCTTTCTCTTTTTTTGTAATAAGCGTCTCCTGAAGTTATCCTAGTGTGTTCCTCACTTCCTTTATGAATAGGTTTTTTTGTAGCGCTATTTTGTCATCACTAAGTTAATGAAATCTTTGAAGCATATGAGGCTTTAGACTTGCCCTGCAACAAGAACCTCCATAACTGTGTTCCTGTAACAAGAGTTGTGCTTTTAGTGCTACTGTGTGACTCTGTCACCCATTAGTTCATGGAATCTCTGAAGCGTGTGAATAGACCATCCATCCTATATTAATAAATACAAAAATAAAGGGGGAAATGCATCATGACATTTTGAGTAAACTAATTGGCAAGGCCTCCTAAGTAAACATAGGGAACACAATACTTTTTATATGTTTGCTGATGCTTAACGAGCTCTTTAACAGACATTAAGGTGGAGGAGATGGACCACGTCGTGATATGCTTTGCTGGGTTGTCTGATGCAGGGTATTAGTAATTCTTTTTTTTTTTTTCTTGGTTGGAGATGTTAGTAGTTACCTTTGGAGCGTATCGATTTTGCCGCCTTCTAGTATATACTTTCCTTTCATCCTTGCCGCCAACTTTTCACAACATTCTTGATTCTTGAGCCTGTTGGGTCTAAGAATGTGATATGAAAAAGGCAGATTTCTTCCATCAATTGGCTCATTGCAAGAGGCAAAACAATGTTTACCTAGTTGTTGGATGTAAGATGGATGATTGAATATAAGCAAGTCTCAAACAGAGGAAGAGATTGTGATGCTCTTCAAGAAGTTCAACAGAACGGAGGTTGGAGGACTGAGGCACAACTTGACATAATAAATTTCATCAAGAGGAGCAGTTTTGTTGGAAAACTGAAGGAATTGTCTTTGCCTTTGATGAAGACAACCAAGTGTGGAAGGTTTTTCCCTTGTATTTTAAGGGATCACAGGAACCATGTGTAGATATGGCTGGCACCAAGGGTTCAATATCAAACGTGATAAGGTATGATACATTGTCTGTTTTGAAGTATTCAGTTAGGGATGTAAACAAACAAGCCAAAACTTGCAATGCTTCGCCTGATTTTTTATGAGCTTGGCTTGTCAAAGAGCTCATCTTGACCTCTTGTTCGAATTTGCTCGACTTGGCTCGATATATGTGGTTATTTTATATGCATGATTTTTTTTTTTGACTTTTAAATGATAGTATTGGATTATATAACAGAATTATACATGATACATTAAACTTAAGTTTATGCAGAGATTTTCTCCCCAAAAATCTCATTGTGCATGATAAATGAACAATTTCTAATGGTAAATTTGTACTAAGATTGCCAAACGACTTAATTTGACAAATGTGGAAAGTTTTTAGAATGGCTGGGAATTATTCTAGATCGTGATTCGATTTCTTCTTCTATGCAGCAGAATAATAAAAGCAATTAAACACACAAAGAAGACAATACGCAATTTTAACGTGGAAATCCAAACAGGAAAAAACAATGAGTCTAAAGTAGACAAAATCAATCACTAACTTCCGTAGCTGAGTTGTGTGTGCATGTGTTTTTCAATCAGCTCAACAAACTCTAGCTTTCAGTTCTCTTAGCTCTCATCTTCCGCTCTTTCTTGTTGAAGCACTCTCCATTTGTTAAACCTCCAATTTGCTGCTATCAACTCTAATGTTCTAGACATTCTCTATATGTTTTCAATATATGGAAGCTGAAAGTGAATAAAACTATACATAGGTATTGGGTGTGTTGCGTTCTTTACTTGGGGATGGTGTTCTTTTCAATATTATTGTGATAAATAGAGAATTGACACTGATGACCATCAATACTATGTAAGCATCCCTTTCATTGAATCGGCTGTCACTTTATCGATGGTGACCCACAGTTGATACGCATATTGGTGCTCTAATGGGGGTTAAATAATTGGTGACTATATATTTATCTAGTATGTTGGGTAAATTGTATGGGCTTAAATTGACCTTATGCTTGTTGTCCCTTGTCAAGCCAAGCTCAAGCTTGGCTGGGTTTCTAGTAAATCCACACAGACTTGGCTCGTTTACAAACCTGTATTCAGGTTTCTAGGAAAAGAAACAACCAAAAATGGTAGCCTCATGTTGGCATACTAGGAATTTTTTGACAAACGAGGCGATGGGTTCCTTGTTAATACTAACACATCATTCAAGGTCAGGCATATATTGTTAAGCAGTCGTTACAAAATTGTCGCCTAACGTGAGGAAAAAATGTGGGCAAGTTTGGAGCATGCACCATTAGAAATGGGGCTTGCGGGTTTGTTGATTTAGGTCCTTTTCTGCTATATGTATGCTTCAAAAAATAAGCAATGGAAACAGATGGTGCGGGTGGACAGGATAATGCAACTCATCGGTTTACATTTGAATTTTAAAAATATTAGATTGATAGGTTTCTTTGTGGCTCAAAAGAACAATAATGCTTTTTGGAATCTTCCTCAGTCACTTCTCAGTATAGCTTTTTTATACTATAAAGCTTTTGATTAATACAAATTATCATTTAAAAAAATGATAATGTGCCACTTTCTGTTCTCCAATCTCCATTGCAGTGGTAGGACTTAACCATGGCCATGTTTTGTTCTCCATTCTCCATTGCAGTGGTAGGTCTAGGCCATCTCATCCTAAAAGCGGCCAGCCTCTTCTCCATTAAAAGACTTTCATGTGGATACAGAGAGGTAGGAGATATCACATTTACTGTGGATAATATTATAGTTTTTGCAAGGCCTTTGAAGACAAATTTTAGATAGAGACTATCGGATGGATTTTTTGGTTTCAAAACCCATATAGATTGACGAGGCTCCAATCAGAGGAGGATTTCGGTGGAAGAAACTGACCATTCAATTCTATAGAAAATTCATGAGCTATTCCTATAAGTATTCAAATTACAAAGATTATTCAATCTCGACCACAAAAAAAGGGGTTCATTCATGATATAAATGAGAATAGGTAAACAGAGTGTTCAGGTCACCGAGGGTAAACAAGCTAAGGAGAGGTTGCCCGCACATATGAATAGGGAGCACCCACAAACACGAGTAGAGGCATAGGGATCAATCTCTAGTCATCCAGGTGAGAGATAGGATTCCAACCAGTTGGCAACCCCTCATTCTGGAGTCAGACCTTCTTAAGAAGCTAGATGATGTTCTCACATTTGTTGGAAGAGATCAAATTGATTAGGCATCTGACCGTCTCCTTGTCTTTGAGAATGAAACTCATCTCTAAGGAGGAAACTTTCCCCTTTTTCCCCATTAGAGCCCTCATGACCTTCTGGAGGATACTTCACATTTGGTGTCGTGGAAGTAGACAATATAACCATCCATCCTAACTTCCATTTGCCAATTACAAAAACACGGATCCGCAAGCAATTTGGCTTTCAAATAAATTGGATGCATACAACCATGCTCTGAAGATCCAAAGAGATCAACGATCCACTTGGAAGCTGTAACCATTACGACACCCGCCTAACCAAAAGCAGGTGGATCACAGTGACCAGCACCACTGGCATTGCTATGTATAAATATCTTCAGCACGATGATTATGCGGATAGAGAGGAAAATTATTCGAATTTTTTTTTCTCCTTTCCTTTCTTTAGGCCACTATTCTAATGTTCATTTACCCAAATATATATTTATATATATATATATATATGTATACAGTCAACCAACACCATTCAAAGATAGAACTCAATTGATGTTGATTGATTTTCAGAAACTTCATCGAAATATATATGATTGAAAATTCCTGTGTTATTGCCGATAGTAAAAAATAGAAAGAAATGAAGATGCATATATAAGGCTCATTATCATATTCCAAATCTATGTTAGTATCGTCTGTAGACATATGAAGGGAAAGAAACAATGTCAATGGTACC
This sequence comes from Sextonia rubra, assembly GCA_037013555.1. Classification (NCBI taxonomy): domain Eukaryota; kingdom Viridiplantae; phylum Streptophyta; class Magnoliopsida; order Laurales; family Lauraceae; genus Sextonia; species Sextonia rubra. The sequence continues at coordinate 13,600,793 of JASUAD010000001.1, read as the reverse complement.
CAGGTGAAAGGAGAATGATGTGAAGCAATCTGCACTAGAAGAAATCAAAATTCCTGTCACCTCTGTGAGACCCTTAAAAGACTCCAAATAATCTCAAGGGCACACTTGTGTAAAACCATTTTTGTGGAAGTGCAAAGTAGAAAATTGTTTGCTTTTCTGCAATCATCCTTTATGTAGAATGATTTCCTCACGCACGTGCGCACGCACACAAAACAAAGTTTTTCTGATGATGCGATGAAAAACCTAAATTTAACTCAGATAACCTCAAATCATGTTGGGCTCACCATATAGTCCTCTATGGGACAGTAGAGTTGTGAGCTTCTTCCTTAAAACAATTTTTCCCCACCGTCCTCTATATGTCTCCATGGTTGTAAGCTTGTTCTCCATTCCTCAGTCAATTCTAACAATTCTTACCCAAAAAAAAAAAAAAACAATCACCATAACAGGACCCTCCACCATAAGGGGTTTGTCCACGAGCCTCCTCTTCTTCTTTGTCCTCCATAATATAATTCAAACAGTCGTCACTGTCAGCCCCTAATACATGATGCACACCATCTATAAAAGCAAACAAGAGGAAAGACAAACCATTTGTAGCCAAAAACTATATTGATTCCCAATGATCTTAATCATGATATTCAAATAACATCATGTGGAATGATCATTTCCCATTAATAAAAGGGCATACCGTTTTTTCATCTTTCTAAATGGCAAAGGCATACCAATTTTAAGGAATGCCATATCAAAAGTAGAAAACAGTGCTAACAATGAGAATATATATATATATATATATATAAACTTACTTCCATCAAAGACTAGTGCATGTTCAGAACAAGACCATTGGAACGACTATTGAAAAATCAAGCACAAGTGTACAAACCAAACTACTAAGAAAAGGTTGCCACAATGTTAAGTAATCATCCAATTTTGAAGCAACACCATGTCATTGGTCAAAGCTTCATTTTGCAAAGCTATCCAAGAAAAAATTTAGAATAGCAACATCCAGTCAATAAAACACTGTGAGACCTTTGTGAGAGGCCTATTGTTCAAAGTTTGCATTTGAGAATATTCAGCAGCGATTGAAGAGATGCATGCCATAAAATAAGATGAAATAAAAATAAAAGAACAGATTTCACAATCCCAAAAGGTTGTTCCATCGCAAGTGATAAGCTTCATTGTGCAAACACCATACAAGAAAAATGTTAGGATGGCAGCACCTGATTAAAAAATATCCATGGGTTGAGAGATTTCAATGAAATTGTGAAAACATTGTGAGAGGCCTATTGTTCAAACTTCAAATACTTCATTCAAAAATCTTCAGCGAGGATATGCAAATAAGAAAGAACAAATGTCACCATCCCAAGGAAGAGAGCAAATAAGTTTATCGTGCATGAAATCCATAATGCTAAAGATAGAAGCAAGTATCGGTATTATTGACTTCGCACCCACCAAACACAAGCCCATGAATGTTTAGCACTTGCCATCTCCTATGGCTAATGACTGCCCACATCACTTCATTTTGCTTGTCTAAAGTACATTCATAAAGTAGGACGTGTTTCTAAATGCCAATAAAACGTGTTTCAAGCAAATCCAGCTCAAATAAACGAGACAAGTCTCAATAATTGAGGAAAATACAGGACAAAGAGAGGCTCCCAATCACAAAGTAACATTTTTTTAGGATACAGGTTACTTCAATAATTTCAATAGATGAATGAAAACCTAAGAAGCATACCTTTTAGCTAAACCACCTCACCAGCCTGTTGTTTTTGCATCTTAAATAAACTATATAGCCATCTTAAGCAGAGAGTCTAAGATTCTATCACAAGTGGGGAACATGCAAGGCATTGACATATGAAATATGTGGCATAACGTCACTCAGACAAATCTTAATTTGACAAAAATCATTATTTAATTACTTCATTCATGGGTATTTTAGAATTCCTCTACTCTCTCTTTTTCCAGCCTGGTAAATACTCACTCACCAATTCACCCTCGCTACCCAAGTCCCTAATCAACTGAGATACAATCGAGGATCAATCCCTGATTGTTTTTATGCAAAGGGAGATGCATCACTACTAAGCAGTCAATGGACTTCCGCTACTACTAATATTGTAAACGGTAAGTCTCCTCCCTGTTCAATCAATTTCAACAAACCATCCCGATGGACCTAACATTTTTTAAAGGAATTCATAGGGTGAAACAACCACATCCTACCATTAGTTGAGGGTAATAGAAGGTCTGCCACCATATCCTACAATACCACAGAGTTGGTAAAAAAGGCAAAAAGAAAAATCTTACGACATGTTCAAAAGATCAAAATTATTGGTTGTAGAACACTAAAGAGACTCCACAGCCCATGATGAAGCATGTACCCTACAAACGCTCGAATGCAGCAAAAGAAAATTCATTGAAGACAACCATGCCAAAGCGCACACACTCAATACTTGAAGGGTTTAAAAGATGGCTGATCAACATCAATGTTTGGAACATTGCGCTCATGTGCATGTGCAAGTGTGTGTGTGTGTGTGTGAGAGAGAGAGAGAGAGAGAGAATGGACGCTACAAAATGCAAAGTTAGCACTTTAGCTTTTTAAAGATAAACAATACAACAATTACTTAATCATTGTTAAAGATCATTTCTATGATTTGCCAGCCCAATATTGATGGAAAAATGGCAAGGGTGGTGTTGTTATGATCATTCCAACGACAAGTGAAACATGGTCTGTCACTTAAGGAATGATTTGGAGTGGATCACAGTTTAGAGAACATTACAAGCAGCAGTTACCAATTATTAACGACACCAAATTCCAAAATGACAGTAATCAGAGGAGTGATAGCACGTAATAGACAGAAGAATATGCACCTTTTTTTTTTCATCAATCACTATATGTAAGTACTGCAAAGATAAGGATACGCCATGCAAACCCAGACAGTAAATTACAAAGCTGGTGAAATTATAAGCCACGATATTGTCCACAAACCAGAACAAATAAAAGCTTAATGCTCACACACCAGAGCCAACAAACATATCATCCCCAATGAACAAGAAAATAGAGAGTTTTTGAGACTCCAGAGATACCCAGACAGACTGACATGCCTCCAACCATTTATATCAAGGATTCAAGGTAGGATGGACTCCTACGACGAAGAGCAACCAGAATAGAACCAAAGAGGCATGGATAGATAGAATCTTCAAATGAAGTTCATTAAACTTTTCCCATAAGCACCTATATCTTGTCAAGCTTCTCGGCCTTGACTACAGGATTAGCCTTTGCAATCGCATCCCGAGCAGCAGTCTGATAATCAAAGGGGCAGTCGTGCTTGTCGGAGTAGCGATGAGCTGGGCAAAAAAGGTTTCCACATCGGCAATTGAACCCAGTCAATCCAACACGCTTCCTACAAGCATTGCATCTATTGGGGCCCTCTTTTGCCTTCGTCTCCCCTCCCTCACTCGCCGTGGAAGCATCACCCAGGTGTAAAGATAACTTCTTTTGGTCACCAGTCGCGACTGGCACACCAGCAGTCCCTTCCACGACAGGTTCCTTCCCGTTGCCATTGACGATGCTGTCAATCGAAGATGCCGCGAGCTTGGCCTGCTCCTGCTTCAGCACCAGGTCCCTATGGCACTTGGAACACATGTTCATGGTCGCCGCACTGCCAAAGAAACCACAGTTGTTGATGCAAAGGATTGGCCCCTGGGGGGCTTGGCATCCAGTTTCGTCGTGCTCCATTCCTGCGTCAAAATCCCCCCTCAAAACCCATAACAGACGACGGCCAAAAACAAACCCCAACCCCAACCAAGTCAAGGGCAGACCTTTCGCCCCAGCAACAATCAGGTTCAAATGTTTCAAAATCCCACGCCAAAGACACAAAACACAATCCTATCTTCGCTAGAGTTTGCATCTTTCATGTCGTTTTCTTTTCTTGTTTTAACTAATATTATCCGTTTACCGCAAACCGTAACTCTAATCAAGCCTAAATTCGCCATATCCCAATTGAAAGAATTCCACGGGACATAAGAAGAACACAAACAATGATGGTGATGATGATGATCGAAAGAAACCTTCCAGATTCAATCTACAAGCCCTAATTCTAATCGAATCTTATCTAGAAAACAAACCAAGATATAAAAGGACGCGCACCTGTTTGCGCGTGCTTGTCACAGCAATTCCTTCAAGCAGACGGACCAGCTCCGATCTCGATTTCCTGTGACCAAACAAGAAGAAGAAGAAGATTCAATCAAGCATTCTCTCAAAGAGAAGATTGAGAAAAAATTGCAAAGAAAGGAAATAAAGATAAAAGCCCTAACCCACGCGAATGAGAGGAGGAAATCTCCGCCGAATAGAAAAAGGCCCGAAGCAAGAGAAGACAAGAGGAGAGATTTATATAGAGGCTTTATTATGATTTTTTTGTTTTTTTTCTCTATTTTATATGGATTTCTTTTTCTCTGCCAACTAAATACTTCCACTGAGTCGGTGACGCGCCCTTGACCGGACTGCCCGAATTGCCCGGATTATTTAATCATGGATATTCATTGACGTAATCTCTTTCTTAACAAACTACTAATGGAAACCAGGTGGGCCACGTTCATTTGGTGCCAGCTGCAGGGGATGTCAATTGGGCCACTTTTGGGAAAGAACCCGGCCGCGGCCAGCCCACTCGCAAGAAATTTGCAAGACAAGTCCTTTTCTTGATTTTTGTTTTATTTTATTTTATTTAGCCCTCAACATAGGTCAGGACAGTACCAATACCAGGCCTGGCCTCTCTTTTTGTAATATCTGTTTATATTAATGTATGATTATTTATAAAAGGGAAATTCTCAAAAATACCTCCATTCACGCCCCTCATTTTCTTGGTCGTGAGGTTCATGTTGAGTTAGTCCAATTTTTTTATACACACTACCCCATTGTGTGGTCACGTATTCAAATTTAACACTCATCCAACAAATTAAAATTATAAAAAAAAATGATTCCTTTAAATTTTAGGCTATGAATCAAATCGTTGGATGATCTTATAGATTTAATATTTTGTATAAAGGTATGCTTCATATGTATCTTTCTATTTAATAAACTTTCATGATCATCATACATCCCCGTGATACAAATTAGGAGGGACATTTTCTCCCAAAAAAAAAATGCTTGAACGTTGTGCAACGCCCCCCCTTATAAAAATATCTACCTTGGACTTCTACAACATTTGTTTTAGCAGCATGTATAGATGTATGAAAGTAACTTTTTATAATTATACTAAATAAATATGGATATTTTTCATCTATGTATATCTATTTAATTTCATGCAAAAGTTATTTAATAATGACATCTTATGAATTGTAATTTCATGCCAAGAAAAAGGCCTATTCGACTATGAACTCCTATATACTTCAATTTTATACGAACAAGAAAGATTTGTTTGAATTAGTTACTTCCTAGATTTTCTACCGCATGAAAAGTAACTAATCTATTTAATAATGGATATCAATGTATTCCAAATCCATTTTCCAATGTGTTCCAGTTCGATGCAAATAAATGGGCAGCTTTGGGTCAATTGCTTCTGATCTATTTCAAATATATATAAACAAAAACACGCCAATTCGGTAATGTAATATCAGACATTTGCAGCATGCTTTTGCAAAAAGATTAAAAAAAAAAAAAGTGTGCGAGTCCAATCATGAAAGGTACAAATATTTGAATAATGTGCCGTTGTGTCTATATTCTCCTTTCAGCAATATGGACGTCGGTAGACCCTGGTTACCCACTAACTACCCAAAGTGGCTCAATCAAAAAACCAAGCATGGACCTCATTTAGACCCCTTTCTATAATTGGGATTACCTCTTCGTCGACGTGTTCAATTGGGGTACATGCAACAATTTAGTAACTAACTATTTATATTGTTAGCAATATTAGTATTTCATAAAAGAATCAATAACACTGAAAGATACCGTCTTTTAAGAGTAGATTTCCTCTATGCAAATTCCCTTGGAATATGTTCACATTGATAATCATTAGTTAGTGGATTTTCTTACCGAAGGTAAGAGGTTAAATTACATTGACAATGCTTTTCTTAAGTTGGGAATTTATGGTCCCTAAGTTGTGTCTCAGTTAGGTAGGAATGTAGGTGTGCCAATTTTGATTTCCGCAAGCCATGTACAATATTCACATTCCAACAAGATAGAAGTATTGGAAATTAAGCGAAATTCCACACATTAAGATGGATTTGGTATTGCATGTATCAATTCGCACGGCACTCCTTAATTTTCTCCCATTTTTATTGTTGCAATAGGTACAGAGAGTGTGGGTTTGAAACTTTCATGTAGAAACAAAGTTGGGCATATATAATATTCATATTCCAACCAAATGAAAGTATTAGAAAGTAAGCAGCATTTCAGGCACATTGAGATTTACCAATGAACACCATACTATATAAATGTCTCCTTTTTTATTGTTATAATAGGCAAGATCTTTGATTAATACAATTAAATTAATTGGTTTAATCAGCATCGTTACAATTCACAAATGTTTATGGGCCATTTATTTGCACGCATTTATGTATATAAATGTTGTATACGTGTAGCGTTTTACATGTACATGCTTGCGCTCATTTACACATGACAAAAGTATATAAATGAGGTGTGAAGAAATAGTGTTTAAATGGTGCTATTTTCATATGTAAATCTTTACACCCCCAAAAGGTATGAAACATGTAATTGTTGACTTTTTGTCCGAGTTCTTTTAATACATCAAGAGTTTTTTTATTAAAAAATAAACTATGAAACATGTGAAATATTTACACACCTCCTTAGCCAACGAGGCTAATACAATTTTCACTAAAAGGGTGTTTGGATGCAGGAAAAAAAGGGGATAAGTGGAGAGATAAGTTACTTTTTACATCTTATCCCACTTATTTCGCATTTGTTTGCATTTTTAGTGCATTGGATAATGGTCTCCTAGTCCCAACTAAATAGTAAATTAATACTTAGCATGGGGGCTTAGATAATTCCACTGAAATGTGGAATAACTTGAGTTGCTTTGAGTGGGGGGCGGAATTATATTTTTTAGGTCTTTTTCTCCTTATTCCACCTTAGTTGGCTTTGAGTCGGGGGTAGCATTATATTTTTTAGATCTTTTTATCCTTTGTCCTCCATTTATCGAGATGTAACCAAATATAGGATTAGATTGACCTTTGGGATAAATAGAATCTTATCCCATATAATAATACCATTGGATGTGCTTGAATAGTATTAGTTATCCAATTTTACCAAAAATTTATTCCACTTCCAAACACATCCTAAGAACAAGTCATGATATTAGACTTTGCCATCGCCCATAATATTCTGGAACTCGTGTGGACATTAAAATTTTTAATCTAAACTGTTCAAACTTTTATGCATTAAACTACAAAATATTTAATTTATTACTTAAATCTTTGTAGATTTTGAATGATATGAAAATTCTAAACATATAATCCAAATTGTTAAGTATTTATTGATATGAAATTAATGGTGCATCCAAACAAATATAAGTAATGTGCTTCGCACGTGTGCATTTTACATATTACATATGAGAAATCCCCATGTAATTCTTTTTTAATATGTAAAGTCCATTTTTATATCCCATACACAAAATTCAGTTTAAAGAATGGATAATGAATAAATGGATGTGTATTGTAATAGAAATAGAAAAGTAGAGGGAGAAAGAGAAAGAACTTTTGTTAATGAAATATGTGTGTGTACATCATAAAGGGAGAGGAAGGTCTTATTTATAGAATAAGATTGCTTTCTTCCCAAGCAACTTAATAGTGAAAGAATTAAACCCTAAGTAATCTTCCTTATCGCATGTGGATCCCAATGTGGGCATCCACCTATAATAATACATCTTATAACACTCCCCCTTGGATGACCACCATTCAATGATAGTTGCCTCATTAAAACTTTGCAAAGGAAAAACCCAGTGGGATAAAAACCAAAGCGAAGGAAAAAAAGTACAACATTCGACAGGATCATTGATTTGGTGTTGACGTGCATAATGCTGCCTCGTTAAAACCAGTGGGATAAAAACCAAAGCGAAGGAAAAAAAGTACAACATTCGACAGGATCATTGATTTGGTGTTGACGTGCATAATGCTGCCTCGTTAAAACCTTAACTAGGAAAACCCAATGGGATAAAACCTAGAAAAGGAAACAGAGTACAGCGCACAGATGTCCTGAGTAGCATACTTCAGGATGCCTCCCCATGATTGACTACTCCCCCTGATGATAACAACATTTCATATAGTTAGGCATGGCAATATCGTATACAGGTTTCTAAAATACTGATTTTTGGCAAAAACTTCGTAAACTGATCAACTAGGTTGTTACTTGAACAAACTTGCTTGACTTCAATCTTGCTATTTTTCTGAAGCTCATGAGTAAAGATTAACTTTGGTGTAATGCACTTCGTCTTGTCATCTTTAATGTATCATTCTTTAATCTGTTGAATATATGTCCCATTATCTTCACAAATAATGCTCGGGATACCTGTAATAAAAGACAATTGACAATAACTATGAATATGCTGAGTTAAAGACTTTAGCCACACACAATCCTTACTAGCTTCATAGAGGGCTAAAATCTCAGCATGGTTAGAATAAGTAACTATTAAAGTCTATTTAGTTAAATACAAAAAAAAAAAAATGATGGCATTGCCATTAAGAAATATACAACATGTCTATGATCAACCCTTATGAGGATTAGGGATATATCATGAATCTGCATATCCTACAAAATTTGAATATTTACAACCATAAGAATAAAACAGACATAAATATTATAGCATTTGTTTAATACCAATCCAAAGTCTTGGTGCAAAACTATATATGGGTAGCATATTTATAAAGGATGAAAATCTTATTAGAACTTTTCTCAATCTGCTGGTCGAGATAAAATAGTCAATAGTTTTCTCTAGTTCTTCTGGAGTTCCGATTAGATTTATAAACTTCTACTATTATAAATCAATTTAAGGATTTTATAAAGATATACGGGCAGATGGGATTGTTTTCATACCCTTTTTTAGATAAATATCCATTAAGACGATTGTACCATATTCTTCTGGAATGCTTCAGGCTGTACAATGAACGTCTTATTTATATTGAGTACGTACTCTTTGACTTTGCTTCAGGCAAAGCAAATCCTTATGGAATTTTCATATATATGTCTGTGTATGTTTTCAATCTCAAGTTTCTGCAGGAAACCTTATATCACAAGTCTTTCCTTTCATTCATTTTCCTGACAAACATCCATTTGTAACCTGCAAGGTTAACACCTTTTGGTGTTTGTACTATAGATTCAGATACACCACGCCATTGAGAGACTGCAATTCCTTAATGGTATCTCTTTATTTTGGCCAATATGTTCTTTGTCGACATTCATTTATAGGACGTGGTTCTGTATCCCAATCATCATTCTCATTTGCCATTGATATTTGAGTAGCTACCACATATGCAAATGCGTCATCGATGATAATTTCATTTCTATCCCATCTCTCTCTTGAATAATTATAAAGTATAGATATCTCTTTATTTATTTGGGTACTCATTGCCTCTTCAGGGGCTTATAAAGTCTCTTCTAGGACTCGTGTCTCTTCTGGGACATTAATTTCTTCAGGAATTTTAGAGGGAGTGGATATTGTCATAAATTCTTCGGGAGTATACCTCTTCTGGAGTATGATTGGGATATGATTGCTCATTTCTCTTCTTCTGGGGAGCTGAGTCCTTGAAACCTATAAGTTTACCATGCTTATGGCGTGTAGAGATTCATTTGTTGCCATATTTAGACTTTGTATCCTACAGGGATACTAATTGTGGTTGTCCTACAAGGACATTAATTCGTGCTTGTGTGTTCATAGCTGGTACATGTGACCTAGTCACTTTTGCTGCATCATTAAAAATATCAGGGAATTCATTTGTAATGAAATGCACAATTCTCCGTACTTCATTCTCACATTGTGAAGTACATAGATCTAGATGAGACAGAGTGGAAGTATTCCACGCTAATTATCGCCATTTTTCTGGAATGAGTTGTTCTACAGGAACAATGTGTTCTTCAGGAACTCTTTTATCTCCCCCTAACGACGGAAAGGCTGTCTCATTAAGATGACAATCAGCGAAAATGAACAATGAATATATCTCCTGTTAGTGAGGTCTAGATATCTAATAATTGGGGGTGAAGTATAACCAACATAGAATCTACGTAGCAGGCTCATGTAGGTCATAAACCGACGATATCAAATCTTATAAATTTAATAACATGCTCAAGGAGGTGTATCCTAGGTTTAATAATTTGTGCTAATGGGCGGGATTTGATGGGTTCACAAATGTCACACTATATCCTTTGCGAAAAGGATGGTCAATAGATGACACTCGAAGGAGTACTGAATAGAATTATCAATAATTATCCTTAGCATAATACCTATAGAGTGACTTAAACTATCATGCCAAAGCATTAAAGCCTTAGGGTCATTAAGTATAGGGCTTACTGTAAACTTCTGGCTTGACTTTGTTGTTTTGCTCATAATCAAACGTAATTCGATATTGGAGATTGTCTTGTAATATAGCTATGAGATATAAGGAGAATGCACTTAACTTTTCTAATATCAGCTTCTGTCTGTCAATACTAATAATGATGTACAAATACCATTATGTAGACTCTTCCGGAGCATTCAAGTATTTGTACAAATCCAGCTATGATCAATACCGTGAACGAATTAAACACTAACTCTAAGAAAAACTTCTGATTTTTTTTTCAATATAGTGTGTTTTGTTGCATTGTCTATCGGATAGATATTATTCTCGGTTTCATGCATTCCATGATCCATATAGCAAGTAATAATAAACTTACATAACTAGTCAATCGCATCACAAAAATAAAACTTGAGAACAGCTAAACAATTTATCATTCAAAGCAAATATAGCATGCAAACACAAGATACGGGGGATAAAAGAATAAGTCCTAGCATTCAACAAAATATCGAAAAATTGAACTCAATATTCAAATTCACAATAATAGTTGTAGGTCTTGTAGATCATGCTTGGTGGTTCGCCCAATTTCCAAATAAAATGCCTTGTTAATCACCTCTCTTGGGGTAGTTATTTTCATCTCTACTGGAGAAACTATTATATCAACGTCTTCTAGAGGGATTATGTTGAACTAATCTGGCTTTTATTTTAAGCATTGGATGTATGACCATTTGCTGGTGATCATCCTTATCTAATAAGGATATAATCGCACAGAAAATAAGAGTATATATCATATCCACCAAGGATATCTTATGTCCGACCTTGATAGCATTATCAAGCCTTGTAGAATGTGTAAAGATCGACTTACCAATAACAATCAAATAAAAATAGAACTTCGGGTTCTCAATATCCAATGACAAAGTATATTGAAGAATTGGCCAATTAGAAAGTTAGAACTTCGGGTTCTTAACTGACGAATTAGAACTTCTAGTTCTGTCAAAACTTTAGGCTAAAGATAGAACTTCAGGTTCTCAAAACTGCTAGTTTTATCAAAGCTTCAGGTTTGAATCACAACTTCTGATTCTATCAAAACTTCAGGTTTGATTTCATGGCCTTCGTATTGATCTGCACCACTTTGAATATTTAGAAATCAAAGCTCTAAGTTTGATTACGAATATGAATCTTCATGTTCATATTCTAAATCTTAGAACTTTTGGTTCCAGATAATGTATGGATCTTCAAGTCCAGGTTATTCATTTGATATAGAACTTCAGGTTCAATTAAGACTTCGAGCTTGATATTATGGCCTATTCGTTTTATTTCTAGATTTAAATATCAAAAACTTCAGGTTTGAGTAGGAATATGAATTTTTGAGTAAAATAACCAACGGATCTTCTGGTCCGAATTCGAAAGAACTTCTAGTTCATAGACGAAAAATAATTTACTGAACTTCGAGTCCGAATTATTGATTCCATAAAGAACTTCTAGTTCTAAATATCGTATGAAACTTCAGGTTCCAATTACTTCATAGAACTTCTAGTTTTGTTTATGATCTGTAACACTCTGACCCAACTTAATCCGAATTAGTGTCTAATTAATTGCGATATGGTTGTTAAGTGTGTTTTGGTTTTTGCTTTTCTTTGGTTTTGAACAATAGATCGGTAGTTGGGTTTCGTTTGACTTAGTTTAGGTAGTTCAAGCCCTTTTTCATAATTTTTGATTTTGTCGGACATTGTCAGTTTTGCGTCATCTTGATGTTAACGTGTGTATTTCATTGAGCTCGTCAATCCTCATAATTGATTCGAACGCAAACGACTTCATTTATTTCCGTTAGATCGCTACTTGACTCGAATTGTAAATTATGTAAATTTGTGGACTTTCTTGCAATTGTGACTCATGTGGAGTACTTAGTTCTTGCTTCAGTGATGATTTGTTCTTCGTAACCATTCGTCAATGCTTCTTCGCATTGGCTCTTCGTATTGCGTCGTAGTACGTGATGCACTTACTATTGTTTCGTTTGTTGTGATAGCTTGTGATTGTGATAAGTGATATGTATGTGAGATTGATTGATGTGCATCATATGATTTGATTGAGATTGTCTATATATGGCACTACTTAGCCTCAGCCTCAGGAGACCCGACGGGGTTGACTTTAGCATAGCGTGTGACCGCCTTTGCAGAGTGCTTTTGTCCTGGGATTCTGGATCCTGGGAACTGGAGACCCATTCGTACCCTGGCCTGGTCGATAGTGTTCTCATATAGATTGCTCTCGAAAGGGAGAATATGACAAATGTAGTAGGCACTTTGACAGTTTATCTGTGTATGATTCTAAGAGCATACTTATTCATATGCACTATTTGCCTAGTATACGGACATGATCACTATGGCTCTTTGCATATTACTACTTTTGCTCATTGATAGACATAATTCTCGTCATCTTCTTGTGGCTTATATTTTGCTAAGTCGTTGTACTTATGAGTTGTTCTTAGTGTTGCATGCTTAAATCCCTCTCTCGATCCTGCATCGGTCGACCCGACTCCAGGAGAGACACGTGAGGCCCCCTCCAGCCTAGAGGAGTGGACTTGATCCATTCTTCTGAGAGCGGTTTGCATCATTTTGTTTTCCCATTCATTGGTGTCCTAGCTCATTTAGGGGAATTTTTCTATGGATTGTATTTTGGGTTTTGGTTTATCCCTGTATTTTGAATTTATGAACTAGTCCCTCTATTTTGTTGTTTATTGCTATAATCAGTATAATCTTTTGTAATCATCGTGTTTTTTTTAGTATCTTGTGGTATGCCATGATACTTACAGATTCCGCATATACTTGCTTGCACGTGTGATTGATCCCTTGTGTGTGTACATTTGGATGAGGTTTAGGTGTACGTGCACGGGAGTACGTGTGTCATTGATTAGGTTTTCTCTAACCCCCGATTTTTGGGCTCGGGTTGTGACATGATCCATGATTTTCAATTTTTATCATGATCTCTTTGTTTATAATAAATAATAAATTATTTATCACTTGAATTAAAATTATAAATACTTGCAGATTGAAAAGGAATACAAATAAATATGGGTGTATGATTATCAAACTCATAAAAGATCATAAAATAAGGAGAAATTACTTAACCTTTGAATCGTCCTCTTTTTAATGTCAATGTGTAGATCTGCTGCGAGCTTCCCGTAGGCACAAACGGATCTCAAATCGGACTCCGGGTCGTTAAGATATCGCAGTTTCAAATCTCAGCCCTTTGATCTTGTAGAACAGTCTTTTGAATCTGATCTGCAACTGATGACATCATTAGTGATGTCACACTGATTATAGGCCTTGCTCGGGTTGGGCTGACCCGAACGTGGATTGACTTGCCCAAAATCCAGCCTCGAGGAATCACAATTAATTGTGGTGCCTTAGTGCACCAAACCCAAAAGGGGGGAACACACCCATGTGATACATCTCACAACATGAAAATATATTTTTTTTATTAAGTCACAGGAGACCATCCTCTTCCTGTTTTCCTTTGTTCCCAGTTCTGTAACGAGAACTGGTACAGAACCTCCACCAGTGCTTTCTTCCTTTCCTGGCAGTGGTAGCGATGGTGCTCAGATCTCCTCTTTTTTTTCCTGTGCTGTTGGGGCAACAGAGATGGTTCTGTAACCAGAACCTTTTCAACTTGCGTGCTGGGTTCCTCCGTTGACGACTTGCAGTGGTGATGATGCAACATCACAAATGTGAGGAAGAAGAAGAGCGAAGGTGGACCATCATGGTGGCTGATCGTCGATCGCTTGACAGATTTCTTCTTGGGGTGTCATGGATTGGCGTGAGGTAGAAGAAGAGTGATCAATTCAAATCTCAGGAGCACCGCGTGGTGAGGCCTGGATTTGCAGCAACAGATTCGATTTTCGGGCAAGGAGGTGTGCAGATCTCTGGTTGCTTGACTAGTAAAAAGAGAGGGCAAAGGCCCTGGACCAATCACTGCTATGCTCGAATGAGAGAGAAGCAGAACATCCGGACTCATCTTTGCCTTGCAGAAAAGACAAAATAATAAGCCAATAGAGTGCTCAACAACGAGACAAATCAAACAGTACCTTTTTTTTTTCTTTGACGCGTGCTGAAAACGTATTGTAATAGAAATAAAAAAGTAAAGGGCAAAAGAGGAATAACTTTTATTAATGAGATATGTGTGTGTACATCATAAGGGGGGAGGAAGGTTTTATTTATATAACAAGATTGCTTCCTCCCCAAGCAACTTAATAGGAAAAGAATTAAACCCTAAGTAATCTTTCTTATCTCATGTGGGTCCCAATATGGGCATCCACCTATAATAATACATCTTATAATAATGTGTCTATAATCCTGATTAACCAACTCGTTTTCTCCATTTTCTATCCTTGCTTTTCTTCCTTTTCTTGATATATTTCTATGGCATCGATGATTCGAATCTTAACTTGGGAATAGATAAGGACCTTGCAAGGTCCACTGTAGTTACTGGCTCATTCATAACTTGACCAAATGCTATGTGACACAATCAAACTCATGCCCAATTTGATAAACCGAAATACTTGGTTTGAGCTATGTCTAATCTAATATCTAATATCTAATAATTGCTAAAAGGCCCACTTTTTTTTTTTCCCACCATGGTATACTTAAGCACACACTACAGAAGTTGCCAACAAACATTGCAACAATCCATGTCTGCCCAATTTTCTAGGCCACTCTACTATATATGAATGGATTACCTACCTTATGCCCACTAACCTCAATGGTCACAAGCGCAAAATTTTGAGACATTTCCGACCATGAGTAATGAGTAACTAGCCACGGGCAATAGAACTTCAAATATTAAAAAAGTATAAAAAATTAATTTGATAAGTAATGCAAAAAGAAATGCAAAAATTCACATAGGAGGAGAGGCATTTGTTACTATTTTTGTTATATCAGAAACAATGTCATATTTAGTGTTACCCATTGGATTCCTTGCAATATAAGTTAATTTAGAAACACATAATAATAATAAAAGAAAAATCCTTGATAGACACTGGAAATTGTTACAAAAGGAAAGAAAGAAAATGATATGGCTTACAAAGGATAATCTAATAAAATAGGATCTAAATTTTTTCAACGATGAGCTAGTACTAAAGTCCAATTCAAAGTTTTCCTCAGCAAACTACCTACCTTCCCAGTGACACACAAAGAACAAAATTGTGATAAAAAATAAATATTTAAAATGAAAAAGGAATTACCTTTAATACTAGTGTGCTTAGACGTGGCTTAGTTGGTGAGTTGCTTTGGTTTAGTTGCAATGCTTAACTGAGCAATACACCCCCACTAATTTTGGTCATTCTCTGATCCTTTCCATGTCATCATAAAATTTAAGAAACTCATTACCTTATAAATACACAGTATTTAGATCGGTTAGATAATTACAACGTGGCACCTCTTATGGTTTGGTATTGAGTTTGAAAAGTCTCTTGTAAAAGCTAATTGTAATATCATATGCCAAAATTTAAATCGCATACAATGTAATTTCACTTAGTTGACAAATTATTTTAAGAGCCACATGATTAATATTGATATTCTAATCCAGGCATTTAACAATATCATTTTAATTGAGGTCAACTAGAGTGGAGGATCTAAAAACTTCTTTTTTTCAATAAGGCATCTGAAACTGATGGATAGATAATTACTTAAAAAAATACAACACTGGAAAGATAAACGAAATAATAGAATTGGATGAAATGGAGAGAAAGAAAGTATATAGAAAAGACAGTTGAAAGAAAAACCTAACAACCATAAAAGAAATCAATAAAAAAAAGTGAGGAAAATAGCATGCAGACCCTATATTTTTCTAGAAAACATTCAAAAGTTACTATCTATGATCCTATATCATAAACAATAGCAATCAATAACGCAATCTATATCTCGACATAGAAACAAAATCCCTACAAATGAAACATACCCAAAAAAATTCATACACATTTCTATCGACACATCAAACGAAATTAAAAATAAAAAAAGAAGCAAGGGTATTACTATCAAAAGGAAAGGATAAGTACACCTAAGACGATTTTATGTGGATGGTAATTGATGGTACTATGATTGATTGAAAGAAATATAATGTGATGAATTATATCATTCTTTTGTTTTTTCTTTCTGCATGGCAGAATTCATTGCTTTCAATAGAAATAGGAATTACAACTTTTCTGGGGCTTGTGCTCAGAATTTTTATTTTCTCAACAGCTCTGACTCTTGAAAAAGAAGAGAAATAAATATTTAGGACTTACAAAACCAAATTAATCAACCATAAAACATCAAACAAAAAAAATCTTTAAAAATAACCGTTTAGATAAGAGATTTAAAGATTGATAAATTCGTGAAGAAAGATGCAAGTTAAGGTAAAAAACCGTAAGTCAAAAAAGGGAAAAGGAAAAATAGGAAATTTAGAGAGAGATTTTGATAAAATCAAACTATTATTCAGTAAATTAGAAGGTGCATATGCACAAATTCAAAATCTTAATGAAGAGGGTAAGAATCCAAACATAGGTTTTATACATAAAGAAGTTAAGGGGAGAGGAAGAGTTACAGTCATTTGATGAATCTCAAGTAAGAATGCAGTCATTTGAGGAGACGTTTGCAAAAATGTGCTTGAAGAATTACGGTAATGAAAAGAATTTAGGGCGTGGGAGTTACGAAAATGAAGAGAAATAAGTGTTTAATTGTTTAAGGAGAGGAGTAATGGTATTGAAGAGTTATTTAGTGGGAAGATGGTGGAAATCATTTAAAGGGGTCAAAATAAAAGTGGACGGCCAAAATTAATTGGACAAATTTTGGCTGATTTCTTAATTGAAACCAACCCGCTTAATATATTATAATGGTTGGATTGGTTTTCTATATTTTTTTATAATGCATTTTTAAATCATGAAAATCGAGAATTATAAATTATGTGACAGCATGATCCAAGGGTGTTGATATTTTGTACAACCTTGAAATATTTCCATCCGCGAATTCCATTGGTAACAGATAAGTTCTATAGGTGTGTCAGCAACTCGAATGTGCTGATGGTTCTCACAACGTTAAAACTCATATACATAATATATATATACACGCTAATATTCAAGTGAGAATAGTTTTTATGGAGTTTTTCGTGAGAATTATAGGTGGGGCAATTTATCACCCAATTCAAAAATTTCAATTAACAGGGGACTGACTCCATAATAGTTGTACACCTCAAGTTTCGGATAAATATGAAGTTACTGAATCATTGGATCGATTGTACACCAATCCGAATTAACTGAATTTGTGGATCACGAATGAAGGAGTTAGAAACATGTGATCAGGCCAAACTTGATATCTGAGGTATCCCACATTTAATTTATACATACGTATACCATTCATCTTCACAATTAAGCTACATATTTGGAGCTACTTTGAATATTCTAAATGGATCATAATTTCTTGCACTTTTCAAATTTCATGGTCATTGCGGTTTTAAGATACATGGATATTTTAATAAGAAAACATTCTAGTGAGAACTGCTCTCACAACATTTTTTTAGAATTATAGATGAGGTCATCTATCACCCAATTTAAGCTTTACAATGGACATAAACCTCCTTGAAAGTTCATCAACTTAAGGTCTGACACACATCTGAATGGGCTAGACTATTGGATCAAATGTATACTATATCTAAATAGACTGAACTTGTGGGTTCTAGATGAAGATATTAGTGAAATGTGAATAAAGTCAAACTTAATACGCAGGATACTCTCGCATGAATATTTTCATTCTCATCCCTACATAGGGTCCACAATGGGCAATGTACATGTCAAATCGCACCGATATTATGCCATCAATCCGGCGTCAGATTCACAGCTGTCATTTCAAACCCACACGAGCCCACAGGAAATTCCCATTCATTCCTATTCGGTTACAGGGGTGCGGAAGTTCCTCACCATTTACACCCTAACCCAAAGGAATCATCCAAAAAACCGTTTTCTCTCAACCAGACAAAAATACCCCCATCAATCCAAAAAAATCATGGCGGTGTAGCTCTGCTGGCAACCCAAGCATCCAGAACTTACCAAGGGCATTCTCGTCAACTAAAATACCACCGCGCGTTTCCTTCATTTATAGAACAAGACGACGCTGCACGCAAAAGGCATTCGGCCAAGGCCTCTTTTCCTCTCAACGGAAGAGTAGCTGAGGTTCGCCACCCTGTTTTTCGCCGCCATCCGACGCCAGGTCCCCGGAAGAGAATCATTCTCCGCAGTACGGAAACCCTAGGACGGAACCGATCGCGAACCCCAATCTCAGTCTCCACTTCTGCTGCGAAGGGATCGAATCACCAAATCTAGGGTTTTGGGTTTTGATTTGCTGCAAGTTCTCCGCAACATCCCGATTCCAAAGAGGAATAGGGTATTGGTCGAGCGAGATTTGTGACTGGAACGATTGAGATATGGACGACAATCGGACATTTAGGGTTAATTTCAGCGGCGATGGCGTCGCGAAGCTGCGGCAGCGAGTGAAAGACAAGCTGAAGGAATTCATGGGGGATTACACAGACGACACCCTCGTTGTACGTTCTTTGCTCTCCATTTCTATCTATCTGCTGTGTGCGCGTGTGATGTAGATTTTATGATTTAGTGAACCATTGGCTTGATGGTGTAGTTTGGAAGATCTGATATCTGGATGCTTTTTAAACATATGTCGTGGGTTTTCAATCATGATGTAGCCCTAACGAAAGGTTTGATTTTTTTATTCTTTGTTTTTGGCTAAGATCTTTCAAATAATCTGACCGTTGATTGCGATGATTTGATTGTGTAATAATATGTGCAACTGCTCTAGGGTGATGTCTGGATTGAATTAATAGCTTAAACGTGTGATCTTTGTGTCCCATCTTGATGCTTTTAGATGGATTCCAACAGAGTGTGGGATTACTAATAAATAGTAGTTAAGTTGTATAACAAAAATGTATTCAGCTTTTGCGCTATTTATGCAGGAGTATGTCATTGTCTTGCTTAGAAATGGCAGGCACAAAGAAGAGGCCAAGAAAGAGCTGAATGTATTCTTGGGGGATGACAGCGATTCTTTCATAAACTGGTACTCCAAGCCTCTCTTTATCTTTGCTGGTTAGAAGCTTAGTAAACAGAAAAAGTGCTGTTGGATCAAAATTTGAAGCAGTTGGTTGTAGTTGTAACTTGTAAGCTAGTTTCTGATTAACAGTGATGTCTTTGATACAGGTTGTGGGATCATCTATCTTCGAATCTGCACTTGTATGTGCAATCTCGGGAGTCTTTTTCAAATGAAGTGGCTAAGACAAAACCAATCTCCGAAAGAACTGATTCACAGCCAGAGCAACTCAGTGGCGGTTTTCAGTCGGATTCTGATTATGATAGGGAAAAATCTGTCAGGGAGTCTAGAAGCCGGCGCAATAGGGAATGGAAGGGACTCGTGAGTGATGCAGCCGATCCCCCACCTCTTCGGAGCAATGAAATTGAAAATTTTCATTCAGAGAAGCCTCGTCACAGATCAATTCGACCGAGTCGGGCTCATTCGCCAATTCCTTCAGTTCGCAAGAAAAGGAAGCTGCAAAATGAGCACAATGAACGGCAGCCAATGAAGGTGGGGGCTTGTGATTTGTTGTTTTTTTTTTTTAATGTTAATGAACTGAATGCATCACTGATATCACTTGTCAGGGTCAGGGGTTCATCCATCACAAGAATCGTATGCAGTTAGATGCTACAAAGCACTTCTGAGAATAAACATAAGAACATTTAATTTCCTTCTAAAGCATCTTATGCAGTCAGATACTGCTTGTTCAACACCCACCCCATCCCCATCCACCCCCCCCCTCCCCCAACCAACACACACACAGCAACTCCCACCCACCAACCACAGAGACACACACACACCCACACCCACAACCAAAAAAAAAAAAAAAAAACTGCCTCTGTTTGCTTAAGAAAGGGTGTCTTCTAGTCTGTTCTCATAATTTTTGAAAGCTGCTGCAACCAGAACATCTGAAAAATGCAGGTTTCTACAATGTTTTGAAGAATCTTTATACAGTTGTCACTGAATTTGAAAATGAGATCATCATTGCTAAATGATCAGTTCATTATTATTTTCTTTTTGTTGGTAATTTAAACAAACAATGTATGCCCTTTATTGTTTTTTCTACTGATCCAGTTCTTGACATTTGTCAGAGAGAGTTGGCTTCACATCCAACCATTGGTGCTCCTCGTCGGCTGCTTCAGTTTGCCGTTCGAGATGCAGTGGGGACTTCTCAGTCTTCGTGCGCAAAACCAGAGCGAGTTTTGAAACGTCTTCGTTCTGTGGTTTCTACATCCACTGGAGATACATTTCTGGAAGATCGACCTCAGAAAATCAGATCTGTTGCAAGCATGCCACATGCTGCGGCAGCTGCAATCAAAGCTGCAGCAGAAGCAGCTGAAGATGTAATAAAGGTTAGATGTACTGGAAATGTGTTTGATCGATTGGGCCATGACATGATTACATCGGAGGCTCCCACGTTGGAAAATGATTATGAGGATCTTGATCAGATGCCTGCAGCTGTAGATTCTGAATATTTGCAGAGGAATGACTGCAGTGAAGATTTTGAAGGAAATATGGAAATGTTGGACCAGGGGACTGGTGTAACCTCAGATTCTGCTTCAGATAATGATGGGTATGATGATGTTGGTTTTTTCAGACACAGGGTTAAAGACGCCTCTCAAACAGCTTCATCTGGAAACAAGCAAGATAATTCACTGATGGTACAGTACAGTGTAGCTAAGGATACAGATGATGTAAGAAAAACAAGGATGAAGGATCAGGATACACCAACTCCTGCAGTGGCTAATGCTTCTCGCAAGATTGTGAATATCTCTGTTAATGTAAATACGTGGAAGCCACCAAATTACAAGGCAGTGAGGGAAGTAATTGAATCAGATAACCAGGTGGCTGTGCAGGAGAGTAATGAGGCTGGTGCAGGCAAGCCTGGCATTCGGCCAATGAAGGAGAACAACATAGTTGTGGCTGCTAAAGATAATGTAAGTGGGTCTACGACGAGACTACTCCTCTTATTTAAATCAGATATCATTCAGTTTTTAATTATTATTATCATGGGATTTTCTCCTCCAGTACAGAATTAAAAAGATTTTGATAAGTAGAAAAAAAATTTTCCATTGCAATTTGCTGCTCGTGTACAGCTGTACCCATGAATGTTGCAAACTTTAGTTTTAAAATTACCTGAATGTAAAAACTGTTGAGCACTACCAATACTTCCTTTTTCCATGTAAAGAGACAAGCGAATGGTCAAGTAGACACGCTAGCCAACGATG
Organism: Sextonia rubra; assembly: GCA_037013555.1. NCBI lineage: Eukaryota > Viridiplantae > Streptophyta > Magnoliopsida > Laurales > Lauraceae > Sextonia > Sextonia rubra. Next base: position 13,578,973 of record JASUAD010000001.1, on the reverse strand, counting down.
TTGTCAAAAGGCAGCAATTGATATTTTCTCCCCTTCCGCTTAGCGGTTTCTGCTTTTAGTTTATTTGTAGTTTTGTTTGATGCTTTGTTGTCTAGTTTTCCTTCTTTGTTTTTCCTTGTTGAGTGGTTCTTGGTTTTTGGGGACTTGGCCCTTGCTTATCGGTATAATTCTGTTGTACCATTAAGCCTTTCTTAATTTCAAGTTACCATTGAAAAAAAAAAAAAGAATGTCAAGCACTAAGATAATTAGTTGTCATTGTTCTGTTTGAAATTTTTTTTATTGGTAACGAAAGAATTTTATTAAAGAGAGTGACGAATACAACTCAGCTAGAACATCTTGAAAAGCAACCTTCAAAGTAAATGCCGGTACAAGAGAAATGTACCAGCTACCAAGTACCAACTACAAAATAAAGGCACTCAAATTACAAGATCTATCGACCCCTTACTTAGCTAAACAATTTGCGATCCTATTCGCAGATCTACAAATGTGCTGATTATTGTTCTGTTTGATCATGTTATTAATTCTAAGTTTTCCATCATCCTTTCTATAACAGCCCGTGGTGGATGCTTATTGCATAACAATTTTGTTGCATTAGCTAAATGGAGAACGTGTGATGCAAGCCAGGCCATGGGTTGGCCTGCCCATTGAGCCCAATCCATAGGCCCAACATGGCATTTATTTAATTAGGGATATTATTAAGTATTTTAATTTAATTAGGGTTAATATTAGTGAGTTTCTTATTTTATTTAGTATTATTCCAATATTAGTAAGTTTTGTTTCTAAGGGATTAAGCCAACTCTTATATATGAGGATGTTAGGTTTCATTGTAATGCATGCTTATTTAATCAAATTAAATTCTCTTTGAGATTTTATCTTGTTAGGGGTTGGAATTCATCTTTAGATTCGATCAATCCTTTTGGAGATTGATTTACACTTGATCAGAGATACGGGGTTGCGCCAGATTGGTATCAGAGCCGAGATATGGTCACCGGGAAGACGTTTGTCGATCTTGGAGTCATCCATCCTTCCATCCCTACTGCTGAAGTCACCATCCTACTATCCCTCCTCCCATCACGAGTAGCCCACTCAAATCCAAAATCCCCTTCGTCAACCACCACCGCTGAAACCCAGAAAAAAAAAAAAAAGAAAAAACCATTCCCGACGTCATAACTCCCAAACTCCACCACGGAAAAGTAATCTTAGCAATCACACCCTTCGTCACCACCATACTTACATCCTAGTCACCACCAACACTTTCCCTAAATCCAGTCCATCTTCCAAACACCCTAATCTAACCCAAACCACCAAAGCCCATCGAGTTCCACACCATCACTGAAACCATTGAAATCCAGTCCCTACTTCCCACACCATCACTGAAACCCAAGCGAACACTCGTCCATCCCCACTCCAGTAGAATCACCCAGCTGACCCATCTCCCAAATTCTGTAACCCTTCCAGGAATCCCCTCTAAACCCTAACCACCCCAACCCACCAACCAACACCCAAGCCCGTCAATACCTCAAAACCCAGAGAAATATATATATATATAGAAAGAAGAAGTAGAAGAAAGAAAAAAAGAGAGAGAGGGGAAGCAGTAGAAAACAGAGAAGAGGAGGAGTGACGAAGACATACCTGCTCCTGTTAGTCATCAACGCACCACCACTATCACCCTGCCTCAATTCCGCCAGAGTCGCATTCTCTGTGTTGCATCACCACACCTGCTACCATCTCCATCGTCGAGTGTTTCTCTCCAAACCAGTAAGTCTTATCCCGATTTTCCTTTCTTTCTGCCCAGTACCAACGAAGAGGCAGAAAGGGGGTCTCCATCACATGTTTCCCTCACATGTGCCAAGTGAAACTGCTTTCTATTTGGGATTTTTTGTTGAACCTGCAGCCATACCTGACCCAAACCCATCACACCTTTGTTGGGCCTGCAGATTACATATGGCCTAACCCAAGTGATCCTGACTCTGTTTGTGCTTGCAGTCAAGTCCGACCCGACCCAAACCCATCCAGCAGTAAAAAAAAAAAAAAAAAAAAACCCTGGTCTAAGGCCCCCATTGAGCAAGATCAAAAGTTCAAATCCATGATCCTTCATCGCCAACATATGGCGATCACAAGATCTACAAATCAAGTCGTTTATCCATTTTGAAGCACTTGAATTTTGAATTTGAGTCATCATCAAAATTTTTGGATACCCAATTGAAATTCAAAGATTTATGTATAAACAATGAACCCTACTTTGAGCAAATTCTGAATTTTAAGCAAGTAGAATTAATGGTTGATGAACATGCCTATCAATTTCGACAGTTGCAAGATATTTGTGAGCTAAAGGAGAATGAGACACATTATGTGGCTCGTTATATAAGAGGTTTGAGATCAGAAATCTTGGAGAATATGAATTTTTGCAAAACCAGTCAAAAGCCATACTTAAAAACCTTTTATGTTGAACATATGCTTTGAGAGTCTCATATGCGACAATGTGCACCTCACAAAAGACCAAGAATACATGTAGTGGAAAGACTTTTTGTCGGAGAAGATAACTCACACTTGTTATTCATCACCTCCTCAACACAAATGAGAAGAAAAAAGAAAAATGGAGACAAGACAAGAAGTTCCACATGCGGTGAGAGGTAAAGATAGATCCATTAATTTGATTATTGACAGTAGCAGTGCAATAAATTTTGTTGCACAAGAGGTTATTGACAAGCTTCATTTGCCAATTGAGAAACTTTTGAAGCCCTACCAAGTCACATGGTTTAATAGATGTCATCCCTGTGGCTCATAGCTCATAGATGTTTGGTATCATTCAAGGTTGGTGATTATGAAGACAAAATTTGGTGTGATGTGATCAATATGGATATTGCTCATATTATTTTTGGACGGACGACCATGGCTTTTTTATTGGAAAGCCTGCCATGATAAAGAAATGAATACATATACATTTTCATGGGAAAGGAAATGAATTAGACTCCGTCCATTGTCATCAATAGCCTTCATCTACATCGTCACCTCCAATTGAAGAGCCACAACAAGATCAAAAAGAAAATGTTGGCATCATGATTGCATTGAATGAGATGCCAACCATGACAGTTGACATTATGCAACAACTGAGCACGAGCAAGGCAAAGTTAATCTCATAAAAAATTCAGAGCAAGTAGAATTTGATCAAGATAGTTTGACTCAAGAGCCATAAAAGGCAAAAGGAGAAGAAAAACAAGCGCAAATTGAAGACTTTGAGTAGTGTTTGAACATCTAGTGGATCTGCCACTTCCAGAAAATTCTATTGTGTCCTTGGAAATCAAATCGGTTGATTCAAGGGTTTCGCAAGCAGATCAAATTGTTGAAGTTCCCTTCCCCACATTGACTTAATCTTTGGAGACTGTTGTTGGATATCTAACAATTGTGATCTATTAGTATGGCGACATTCAAGGCATCTAATGGTCCGTTTGTAGCATCTATATGTCATATCATACATTCAAGATAATTTCATTCGTCAGAAGAAATGACACATCCAATTTCCTTTTCCATTGAGTAAACAACCAAGCAAGCTCTCAAGCCATGTCATGCAAAAGCGGAACAAAATACACAACAGATATTTGTGCGATTGATTTTTGGTCCAGGAGGAAATTTCCCTTACCTTGCGGTCAAATTCTTTCTGGCATTTATCAAGTCGGCAAACTCGTTGGAGTCGAGTTTTTCAAAGCCGTGGAGAGTTGATGCAGGCCAAACCTGGGGTCGGCCTTTCAATTGGGCCCAATTCATAGGCCGAACATGACATCTATTTAATTAAGGATATTATTGAGTATTTTAATTTAATTAGGGTTAATATTAGTGAGTTTCTTATTTTATTTAGTATTATTCCAATATTCGTGAGTTTTGTCTCTTAGGGATTAAGCCAACTCCTATATATAAGGAAGGATATTAGGCCTCATTGTAATGCATACTTATTTTAATCAATTTAAATTCTCTTTGAGGTTTTATTTCTTTATAGTGTTTTTTCCTCTTGTGAGGGTGCTCTAGGGGCTAAAATCCATCTTTGGATTCGATCAATTCTTTGGGAGATTGACCTAAACTTGATTGGAGATCCAAGGATGCGCCAACGTGTCAATAGACTTTCAGTTAACGTACATGTTTTATATTCCCTTGTGTCACTAATTATGTTTTGTATGGAAGATAAACCAATTATTCTAAGTACCAAATACTAAACAACCAATTTTTTAAAATGGTTTTAGACTTTTGATAGAAGGTCTACTAGAATGGAGCTACAGTTTCATGTAGCCAACTCCATCATAGTTGAGAGAAGGCTCTATTGATAATGAGAGCGGGTTGACCCAGGCCCGACCCATTTAAATGGGTTGGATTTAGTCAACTTGAGTGGGTTAACACTAACCTGGCCTATTTTTAATGTAGTATAGTATAGGTTCTCTTTAGCCATGACCGACCCGCATATATTGCAGATTGGCTTATGCAGTTCAAATGCTGGTCAGGTTTGGGTCAATTAAAGGTAAAAAATTTTCACCTCAACATCAAGGAATTGAAAATTCAGTTGGGAGGGCATATTGGCTGCTCCTAAAATAGTACATTTCAGTTGCACTGACGTATTGGATATCAACATGAATTTTATTTGAGTTAAAAATAAAAATGCTGAATATTAGAAAATTTCAGATTTTGATGTTTATTTTTATTACCAACTAAATAAAATTATGCATTGGACCCTTTATTGTCATACATGTCTGGCTGTAGTGCTTTGTGATTTTAGATAAATAGTGTTAATGTATTTATCAGTTATCACACATTAAATTACTCAAAATCTTCAAAGTTAAGCACTGTTAAAATGTTAATTGACAAATAGTTGAAACAATTCATTTCATTATTATTTAGTGTTTAGTACTCAGTGTGCACTATTACTACTTTCTTGTTAGATATTTATATGAGTCCCCATTCAACCTGCCAAATGTTCCGAAGAATGCCTTTAAGGACAAGCTTTAGCTTCAAACATGCAGTGGCTATGATTTTGAACTCATTACTACCCATATATATATATATATATATATAATCAGTTATTCTTGGACTTTGTTCACCTCAAAGGTAGCTCCAAGCTAATCGGTAGCGTATCGGCTTTGATTCATGGTTTAAATATTTGATTGTTGTTTCTCATTAGATTTCTTGGGCTACTGGCTAGAAATGTCAAAAATCCATTCCCGAAGCTTTTTTTTTGGAAATTAACTAAAAATAATATGGGTTTGTACCTTCTTGGCTGTAAAGGGGTATGTATCAACTGTATTGGCCAATATGCCGAATTTATAGTCTTAGACACTCTAAATCTTCAATACTATTGTGAAAGATGATAAATTCATTTTGTCTCAGCTGATATATTAGCCAATACTATACACATTGGCCTCTGATTTTTTTTTTAAAAATCTTTTGATCATCATCATTTGTTATCCTCGCTGCCATCATTGTCCTCGCTGCTGTCGTTGTTATCATCATTTATCAGTGTGATTCAATCCATTTGGGGTTGGTGTCTGAGTCCTTCATGTACTTTTGCTTCATTGTATCGGTCCGATTCAGCTTTCTTCTCCCATGTTCTTTTTTTTTTTTTCTAAGTTTGAGGAAATCTAAAAAAAAGTTTTAAAAACTTCAAAATTAAAGAAAACAAAATTATATTCGTAATGTTAATTTAGCTTTTTTACACTTTTTAAAGGTTATGTTTCAGGCGTTATGGGGAATGAGCACTGTGTCGCTAAGAACCATTGGAGCTGCAAATTTATGTATTTGTAAGCCACTTTTTTCCCTCTTTTTAAAAGTATGATAATTTTCTAAAATTACTCATGTTGAGTTTGTCCTATGTGGTACGTTCATGTGAGAACTGAACCACCATTGTAGGGCTCACATTGAATTCTTGTGATTATGAGAATGGGTTTAAATCTTTGAAGATTATCGAGTATTTGTGCATTTACCAATCAAAAGAAAATATTTGTACATGTTAGATCCATTTTTTTGGTTATCAAGATAGTTGAGCGGGTAACTTATTTTGAACCCCATTTATGTCTAATTGAGCTCAAAATAGAACGGAATGGAGAAATAGAATTCATGTAGCCGACCCCAATATGGTTGGGATAAGGCTTTGATGATGATGATGATGATGATTTATGTCTAATTGGATGGTGATCGGTTCGAGGGTTGTGGTTGTCCAATATTTGTTATTTTTATTTTATGGCTTCTCTATGTGGTGGGTTCCATTACATCTAGTGTTTGCTTTCTAGTGTTGGATATTTGTGCTTTATTTTGCACCGGGTAAGAATTATATTATCTTGATTCTGGTCATTTCCTGCATTTCAGCATTGTACTAACTGAATGCTCAGTTTTATATGTTTACTGAAATTTTACCTGTCTCTGTCAACAAACAGGATATGGTCCGTGCGGATTCTCAAAGAGGGATTCAGATGATAACAGCATCAACACCTGGTAAGAGATTGACTTGCAACACAAAAAGCGCTTCACTTATCTTTGTACCAAGCAATTTGTTAATACAAAATTGGCAATAAAGGCCTGACAGTTTTGGCCATTCTGTGATGACTGTATTCTGAGTCTGTGGTGCATGACCACAAACTCGGTATATGATGTGTGATGGAATTGTTTGATTTGGTTGGAGTAAATATCATAAAGCCATCTAGTGAGAAGATAGATCCAGTTACTGAAGTTACAATATGCAACTGCACATAAACTTATTTTACATGGTTTTTGTTTGTTAGAGTTCTCTTTTTTAGCTATGGATTTGTATGAAAACTTGTGGTGCATCACCTGGTGTAGTGTTGGACAGATAGGCCACGGGCCTGTTTTGCAAGTCTTATCTATTTGAAAAAGAGCCGCAATTAGAATGTTTGGCATGTCTGATTCAGTTAGAGAAAGACGACTTGTCATACAGTAAGAATTATACATGTGATGTTGTCATATTGTAAATGTAATACAAGAAAACTTGTCATAAAGTAGCAATATAAGCAAACTTGTCATATCATGAAAGTTATATGGCAAACTTTCTTTAAAAATAGGAGAAAGTATCTGATTGCTCTAGTCATTTATGTCTATCTAAAAAAGTTGCATTTCGTTATTTTTTGAAAAAGAAGCTAAAGGTTTTAACATTGATTGAATCAGCCATAAATATACACTTTGCGAGTCTTTCTCAAGCACTCAAAATGTATGTTTGGATCAGTTTTAAGTTAAATAGACACAAATAGTAGACTTTCCAAATGACACTTAATAGAATAAAGAGATTCCTCTTTCTGATCAGCTTTTGCATGTTTCTATTTTCCAATGTTCAGTGAGCAGTATGTTCCATAAAGCTGGCCTCTGATATGGGATAAGAATATGGTGTTGATGATTTATGTTGATGATTTTCCCCCTAAGGGGAACTGATTATGCTATCCTTTATTTGCAGGTTCATATTCTACAGTCCGCCCATTAGAAGATGCTGATTCTCGTACCATCTTCGTTAGCAATGTAATTATGTAGTTCTGACTTCTGATTATCAATCAGTTGTTTACAAAGTACCTATGAAGGTTTTTTTAAGTATTTGACTTTGGATATACAGGTCCATTTTGCCGCAACGAAGGATACACTTTCCCGACATTTCAATAAATTTGGAGAAGTGCTAAAAGTGATTATTGTTACGGATGCTGCAACTGGGCACCCAAAAGGGTAAAAGTGTTTACTGTCTCAACTTCTGATTTCCTTTTCTAAGCTCCTGTGTTGTCTTAAAAAAAAATGTTATCTAAAAGATGACCTTTCTTTTCTTGAAGACTAACAGCTTTCCCACTAAGTAGGTCTGCATATGTTGAGTTCATGCGCAAAGAAGCAGCAGAGCATGCATTATCCCTCAATGGCACATCATTCATGTCACGTTTACTGAAGGTAAATTGATTTGGTATTGCTTTCCTTTTGGCCTGTACTTCCGATTTTCATTGATGTATCTGATTTGAACTTCAAACTATCTTGGAAGAACTGGTATGAGATTCTGCTGGTATTTTCATCAGCCAAGTTTAGTAATTTGAATTGATTAAAAAAAAAGAAGAAAAGAAAAGAAAAGAAAGAAGATTAGTGCTGTTAATTATTGAGCCATAAAATACACCAAACTAATTTCTCATAATGTCGTAAAACTATTCACTAGTGCATCTAATTTTCTTCCATTCTACGAATAAGTGTTGTATGTTTTATTTGTAAATTTTATTCTGATTCCTGCATATGTTGAATGTGTTTAATATTTATGTACCTAAAAGCTGCTATTAGTGTTTGTTTAACTTATAGCAAATGAAATAAAATTATGCAGGAGGAATGGGTTCCTAGTACATTATCCTAATTACCATTCAAAACAGAAAAGAAAATAGGGGAAAAAATTCCGAGTCCTGATTGAACTACCATAATTTGCTAATGAATCTGCTGAATCTTGGTTCTCTATTCTGCCATCAGTTACATGGTCTTTTTTGTTAGCTTCTTTGAACATACACGACACCCTCCATGGATGAGTATTTATATAGGGCACGAAGATACGACTCGATCCTCAGGACTCCACCACTTGCTTTGATACTGTGCTGACAGCCACTTCCTCCAAAAGTTTAAGCTGATGGAGAATGACGTGCCAATGTGTATCAAAGGGCACAATGGCACTCTCGCATCCACTCCATGTATAGGCATTGATGTCCCTAAGTGAGTGACAGCTGGAGACTAGGATTTGACTATTTGCCAGAAGTTTTTGATTAGGAGATTAAACCTAATATTGGTAATCAGAAAATAGTTAGTTAAGACTTAGAATGAAATACGGAGGCGATCAACATCATCCAGAAAAAAAAATAATAATAATAAATTCAAGGTTGGTGGAATAGGATCATCAACATATGAGTTTTTTTTTTCCTATTAATATGTGATTTCATCTCTTTGTAGTGGCATTTGATCTTATAGTAGCAAATACTTACTTTAAAAAGAGAGATGAGCATTTAATTACATATAAAAATGGGAGTAATAGGAGTCAGATAGACTTTTTTCTAGTTAGAAAACAGGACCGATTGGTCTGTAAAGATTGTAAGATTATCCCAGGAGAAAGTTTGACTACGCAACATAGGCTTGAAGTATTAGATATTTGCATTAGAAGTAAAAAGAGAGCAGTAGTAAACAAAATGGACCCTAAAACAAGGTGGAGAGATTTGAAGGGGGAAAGAGCAAATATATTTAAGGACAAAATGATTGAGAAAGGAGAATGGAATATTGAAGGAGAAACTACAGTAATGTGGAATCAAATGGCTAATTGCATTAGGAATGTTGCAAATGAGGTACTTGGAGAATCAAAAGGGAAGAGACATATTAATAAAGAAACATGGTGGTGGAGTATGGAGGTTCAGGAAGTTATTCGACAAAAAAAACATTGCTACAAAGTTTGGCAGGGGACTAAGAGTATAGAAAATTTTGAGTTGTATAAGAAGGCAAAAAAAGAAGCTAAGAAAGTAGTAAGTAGCGCAAAGTTTAAAGCATACGATGACCTCTATAATAGGTTGAGAATAAGAGAAGGAGAAAATGATATTTTTAAGCTTGCAAAAATAAGAGAAAAGAAAAGTAGGGACTTAGATCATGTCAAATGTATCAAGGACAATGAGGAAAATATTTTGGTGAAGGACAACGATATTATAGAAAGGTGGAAAGAATATTTTAGTAAACTTTTAAATGAAGAATATTTGGGCTATATAAGAGTGGAGGAGGATACTTCATTACAAGAGTATACTTTTCTCCGTAGAATTAGAGAGGTGGAAGTGAAGGAAGCATTGAAGCGAATGAAGATAGGAAAGGCAATAGGCCCAGATGGTATTCCGATGGAGGTATGGAAATGCTTAGGAGATGTTGGAGTAAGTTGGTTATGTAGACTATTCAATAAGATACTTGTGACAAAGAAAATGGTGGATGAATGGAGAAGAAGCATTGTAGTACCTATATATAAGAATAAAGGAGATATACACAATTGTACTAACTATTGAGGGATTAAACTTATAAGTCACACTATGAAGTTATGGGAGAGAATAATAGAGCAAAGACTAAGAAAAAAGACTAAGATTTCGGAAAATCAATTTGGTTTTATGCCAGGGAGATCAACTATGGAAGCTATCTTTTCACTTAGGCAATTAATGAAAAAATACCGAGCAAAGAGAAAAAATCTATATATGGTCTTTTTATCGATTTGGAAAAAGCTTATGATAGGGTACCGAGGAATTTAATTTGGTGGGTCTTAAAGAAAAGGAATGTCCCAAGAGGTTACATTGAAATTTTAAAGGATATGTACGAAGGTGCAATAATAAATGTGAAAACCACATGTGGAGAAACGAGCGGATTTCCCGTGACTATAGGCTTACATCAGGGATCATCCTTAAGCCCTTATCTCTTTGCATTAATTATGGATGAGTTAACTGTGCATCTTCAAGAAGAAGTACCATGGTGTATGTTGTTCGCAGATGATATAGTATTGGTGGATGAATCAAGAGAGGGTGTAAATGCAAAGCTTGAGAGATGGCGGAGGGCATTAGAATCTAGAGGCTTTAAAATAAGTCGTACAAAGACAGAATATATGGATTGCAATTTCAGTGGACATATACAAAGTGTTGAAACCACTGTCAAAATTGAAACCCATGAGATACCACGTAAAGATTATTTTCGGTACCTAGGCTCGATGATTATTAAGGATGGGGAGATTGACGAAGATGTGGAGCATAGGATAAGAGCTGGATGGCTGAAGTGGAGATTAGCTTCGGGAGTACTTTGTGATAGACAAATGCCAACAAAATTGAATGGAAAATTTTACAGGACAGTGGTTAGACCAGCTATGACATATGGAGCAGAATGTTGGCCAATTAAGAAGACACATATTCATAAGATGGATGTAGCGGAAATGAGAATGCTTAGGTGGATGTGTAGTAAAACTAGGAAAGATAAAATTAGAAATGAGCGTTTTCGAGAACAATTAGGGGTAGCACCAATAGGAGATAAGATTAGAGAAACTCGTTTAAGATGGTATGGGCATGTTGAGCGTAGGCCAGTAATGGCACCGGTGAGAAAAAGTTTGGATATACAGGTGGAGGGTCCATCAAGAGGTAGGGGTAGGCCGAAGAAAACATGGATGGAAGTCATTAATTCATATTTAAAGAAGTTGCACTTATCGAAAGATTTAGCTCAAAATAGAACGGAATGGAGAAATAGAATTCATGTAACCGACCCCAACATGGTTGGGATAAGGCTTTGATGATGATGATGATGTGATTTCATCTAGGTAGATCTTCGCATCTCTGCATTTTGGACAACTGAGCCACAGTTCCACTTGGATAACTGTACCTTGCAAATTGTTCATTTTTTCAGCTTTCATGCCTAGCCTTGTAGGAGTAATCAGTGTTCATGGGTTGGGTTAACCGGCTACCATACCATTCAGACAAATCATGTTTGTGTCTAGGACCCAATTTGTTGACTGCTATGCAGTCAAGGCAGGTCTAGGGTTACCACGACCTGCCATGGACCTGATCCGAGTTCCGTGTTGGACCTGAGATTCATGTTGATTAATTAATTTTTTGTTTACATTCCAGTAACAAATGATAGACATTTGACATGATGATTTGTCACCCATCAGTGGAATCCATCATTTGTATGGTCCTAAACCAATTCTTATAACACAATAGTAATGTGTTTTATTTAAGGATTAAAGGAGCCAATAGTCAGGCCAACTTGGATCTGGCTTTTGTATTTTACTTTGTTGGGGTAATCTGTTCTAAAATATCTTGGACAGAATTGATTTGGATCCTGGGCGACCTTTGTACTCCTGAACCCTACCTGTTGACACTCCTATGTATATTTCTTCTTCAATTAATGTGAATGCCTTGAGCGTAGGCCAAGTATGGCATCGGTGAGGAAAAGTTTGGCCATCCAGGTAGATAGCCTATCAAGAGGTAGGGATAGGCCGAAGAAAATATTGATGGATGCTATTAAATCAGATTTAAAGATGTTTAACTTATCTAAAGATTTGGCTTAAAATAAAACGGAATGGAGAAACATAGTTCATGTGGCCAATCCCAACATGGTCTGGAATAAGGCTTTGATGACGATGATGATGAAGAATTCATGTGAATTCCTTGTTTTTGGATTTTTTCTTCTTTACCAACTTCTGTTGTTGCTTGTGCTCATGTAGGTTGTGCGTAGAGGCTCCATGAATCTTGAAGCGACTCCTATGTTGGCTTGGCCCCGCATCCCTCGGGCCTCTCCATTTGCTCCCAGGATTGCAAGGGCAGCATTCCCAAGAGCCATACCAATTGCTTTCAGGTCCCGATTTCCTATGAAACCTGGTCCTCGGAGTTTACAGTGGAAACGAGATGCCTCAGTTGCACCGGCTGGTGATCGTGTTGACAATCTTCAGAATGGAGCTGCACACCTAGGCAATAATGTTCCTTCTCCAGCTGGTCGGAACCTCACATATGTCAGAACTGAAATGAAGTAGGATGCCTATATGGGTCCTGCTTAAGTCATCAAATCTGGTTCTAAGAATATTGTAGATAGTGAATCATCGTGACGCTAGACATCAAGAACAAGAAGTTACTTTTCAGCAGATCTGCAAGTGGGCTGGGTGAAGGAAGCTCTTTAGAGTGTGGAGCTTCCTTTTTTGGTTTTTTAAGATCTTCAAGCAATTGGAGTCGCAAGGCAATTCTTTACACTATGAATTTTCGGCAGCCTCAAGCATTAAACTCAGTCGCGGAGAACCTCAGGCAGGTAAATGCATAAAGAGCGTGTTCTTATTTGCCCTTGGACGAGGTGCATTGGGACCTCAGAGATGTTTAGGAAGAGAGATTTTTTGGGAGTTTTAGTTTCTTTAGATCCTATCAAGGTTTCTTCCAAGTACAAATCAAGACACTGCTGATTACTGGCAACTGAAAGGAATGAAACCTGACGTCACATTTCTTGAATATTGCCTGAAAACTACGAGTACCTGAGCCCTTTCTATGCTATGCTTGTCCATACATGCGCTGGATGATTTGTTTTATATGTATCGGACTGATCGTATCATGCGCTGGATGATTTGTTTATATGCATCGGACTGCTCCCATCTTCCTTGTATGCTACTCTAAATCTGATTTTTTATTTGGCCTTATAGTTTTGGGTTTACGGGGATATGATGAACATAAATCTTTCTGTGATGTGCCTATAGATGTGGTCTATTTCTTGTGTAGGAGAGTGATAATATGAGCCTGTTGACGATTAGCGTGGTAGGCCGCTTGTGATGGTTTTGTAATGATTGCGGGGATTTGATCCTTGGATCTGATGAGTGACCTGAAATGTTAATTTCACTGTACGTTATTTTTGAGATGTCAATAGTACTTTGTTAATCATTTAGGAGGTAATTGGCTCAGTTGGTTTGAGGCTTTGGTTTGCTCTCCGGTTTCAAGTTCAACTCTTGCTCCTTGCATTATCTGGGTACTATATATGTGGTTATGTATGTATCCTTCGGGGAATAATTTTGTTCGTCAAAATTGGGTAACCATTGGGCCGGAGGTTAAAGGTCTTAAGGCTGCGTTGATGAAGGATACCTTTGGTCAGCAAATAAAAAAAATGGATATAGTAATCACGAGTGGCAATATTTTGCATGATGTGCTTGGACTAGATCAATGTGCCCATCTGGTATGGTCAAAACAAGCAGACCACTGAAAATAATGGTTCGAATAAGCAGCATCATATTATGATTAGTTTAGCTTTAGGACTTGGAACAAAACGAACTGCAATAATATTGATAATTAATTCATTCACTTTGTTGCAAGCGAGTATTGCAATGTAAGGCATTAATAGCTTGACAACTGGGGGCACTTGACAAGGTTTGATTTTGGTTGTGGGGGCGGTGGGGTGGGGTGTGGTGTGGGGAGAAGATTTTTCTCAGAACAGGTGCAGGAACTTGTACCTTTCCTGTGAAAACCTGTTTTCGCCGCGGCTATTTTTCTTCATTTAGTTGGACGTTTTTTCACGGGGTGAGCTTGGGCGAGTAATTTTCTCAGAAATCTTGCTATCTTATCAACCTTCTTTGTTTGTTCAACGCAGTTCAACTGTGTTTGTAGACTATGACGTGCTCCAACCCTCAGAGAATCTTATCTGCATACTTTGACTTATGAGTGCAATTGGAGCCATCGCAAAAAGCTGGCTAGGACAAGCCACAATTTTGCGAAGTTTGGCACATGTGCAATCCTACCAGTAATTAATAATAATAGGTTTTTTTTATGACTACCTATTTTTTTTGACAAATATGGACTACCAACCTTTTTTCAATTTTTTACAAACAATCACCTCCATTAATAAGGCGCCTCAAAAAAAAAAAAACAAAAAAATATTTTTTATAACCTAGAGTATCATTTGCTAGCCTAGCTTTTATACCTTTGGCTTTTAGCCCAGAATTATCTAATTTTGACGAGCAAGGACTATTTCTAAGAGTTACATAAATTGTTGTACACATAGTACTCGGATAATGCAAGGAAAATGAGTTATATTTGAGACCCGTGGGAACAAACCCAATGTTCAAACCGACTGAGCCACCGCCTTATCGGCAAAGACACTTCAATCAAACCATAAAATCCAGATTTTGACCCATTGAGGTGATGCGCCATATTGCTCCGAAAGGATTAAAATGCTCTTTGATCTAACATGGCTTCAGTGTTTAACATTGTTTAACTTCATATTTTCTCATTTTGATGCGTTAATCTTAATCAGATAGACGGGTGTGATCTTTTCAATCATGCTAGAATAAGATGTGGGCCAGTTCTGAGAAAATTGAAGGAGAGGGGTGGGTTGTAGATTCTCCATTGAAACAGAAAAAGAAAAAAAAAGGGTGTTAACTTATGGAATCTTAAGAAAAAAGAGATTTTATAATTTTCAGTGAGACATTTTCTTCGTAGGGAAGCAAAAGTTTAGCTGATGCCTGATCCTTGCATAATGTTTAAAAGAAAAGTCAGAAACAGAAAAGATTATTATTAGGCCATGTTACAGAAAAGAAGTGCTTATAAATGGGGGGACATTGGAATGTTGACATCGATGTATATTTGCGCAACGTAAGGCTTTTTATGGTGTCTCGATTCATCCATTCATTCAATTCTCAGATCAAATAAGAGCGAGATGAGTGCTTGTGTGAGAGTACGCGAGATAAAGCAAAAGAAGGAAAGAAAAATACATTGATTGCCATTAGCTGTCGCTGCTATTGTTACTATTTAGCGAATTGTGACTGAGAGAGGGACACCTGAAGTGTGAAGGGAATCCATGCGAATATGCATTATCTCCACGCCATGCTACTTTTCCATTTTATATCATGCATATGCATGGGTGGCGCAAGTGTGAAAATATCCCAAGGTTCAAGAAAGTTATATTAACATTGGGGGCATAAGATCTTACGGTAAGAAAGAGGGTTGGTTAAAAATCAAGGTATCGATCAACCCAAAAAACCAATAAAATATCGGTATCGGTCGCGGTTCGCAGTCTATTACGGTTGTCGTAGGTGAAAATTTTTTTTGCCCCAAAAAAATTTGAATAATTTTTCAAACAATTTAAAATATTATAAAATACTGGCAAACAAGAATTTTTTCCATTAGTAACACCTACAAATCAAAATATCGTTCCTCCTAAGTCATAACATCAAATATCACTATTTTATTTAAAATTATATAAATTTATTTATAATTAAATATATTTAAATGTTTATATTAAAATAAATTGAAATCTCACAAGTTTTATGACATGCAATCATAATTAGGACTTATGAGTGCAATCATAATTTTGACTTATAAGCTATCTATTAGTGTCAAATTTAATGAATTGAAGTTTTTATTCATTACTTAAAAAATAATTGCCAAACTAAAAAGCCACACGTATTTAAACACACTCCAAACAAATTTCAGTAACTATTTTATAAATATCTATAAAATTTCATCAAAAACCCTAATTCTCAAAATCCTAATTATAGATCTATCTTCAATATGTGTAAATAAAATAGAATGAAATGTATCGAGAACAAAAATAGCATGCAATTCTTATTTCTAAGCTATTTTTAAATAGACTTTCAGAAAAGTTACAAAAGAAAAAAAAATCATAAAATTAACATTGGTAGAGTTGTATATGATTTTTTCGAATATAACCCATAAAAAATAAAACGTTTTAGTTGCTTAAAAGTGAAATAGTTGTTGAAAGAGAAGAGTGGCATCTAATATGTTTGGAAGGAGAAAAAAATTAGTACAAAAGAGAAAATGAAAAAAATTTAAATATTGTTAGCAGATATTTTGAAAATAATGGCCGTTGTGTCGGTAAAGACTGATATTTTAAAATATTAGTCGATCAATCCCAATAATATGGGGATTTTTTACCGATATGAGACTACGACCAATTCGCAGGCTGATATCGGACTGGTATGGGTTAATACCGGTACGTATTGGCCGATATTTTAAACTATTTACCAGCTTCTCACACAAGTATTTGGAGTTTGACTCTTGGGTTCTTCTTTCGGTGGACAAACTTATTTCTTAATGGTTTATGAGTCCTATTGGTAGCGCCCTGAGTCCCATTGGTTGGTACCTGCTTCTTGTTGGGTTTATGTCTTGTATTCTAGTTTAGCCGGATGGGTTTATTGGGTTACCTAAGGACCTGTTTAAGATCAAGGGTATTTTGGTAATTATAAAAGGGCTTTTTTGGTAGTCAAGAAAGCTAAAATTATAACCCTAGATCTTGGCCTTGAAGAGAGGTGAGAGCTCTTTTGCTAGTGGTGTTCCCACACCATATAAGAGAGACGATGTGAGAGAGTGAGAGTCTCTGTGAGCTTTACTTGTTATAGTGAAGATGATTGTTTCTGTGCTGTGGATGTAACTCTGCTTGGGTGAACCACGTAAATTTCTATGTCTCTTCCTCTGTGTGGTTACTTCTTTGTTAATTTTGTGATTCATGTATGTGCACAACATTTGATGTCAAAATCATAACAAGTGGTATTAGAGCCAAGGTGGTGTTCCTCGGGTTTCTGAGTGAGGTGGAGCGCGCTCGGTGAAGATTGTTCAATGTTGCTGTCATCGTTCAGTGCTTGGGTTTTCCTGGGCTAGGTTGTGCATGGAGATCGACAGATCAGATCTAAGGGAGATTTGGATTTCTGCAAGGGTTGTTGCAGAAGAAAGGGAGAAGATGGTCTTCGACCTATTGTAGCCACGGATCAGGTTATTGACCTGATCATCGAAGAGGACGAAGAGATTTGGGTTTTTGGGTTTGCCAAGACCGGAGAAGAGGACTGGAACTGGGTTCTTGGATTGGAGGTTCTCAATTCTTTGATTGCTGCAGAAATCAAAGATGAAGGATAACCAATCATGCCTGCGTTGGGGCGTCACTGCCAGATTTAAAGGAGAAGGGATCCAATTCATTTCGATTGCTGCTAGGCCACACAGTTGATGAAGAAGAAGAGATCGAAGAGTGGTTCTCTTATGTAGGTTCTGCAATTCCGCTGTTGTAGAAGAGGCTAGGTCACTAGGAGAAGAAAATCTCTTCACTAAAGGGCACTGCACTTATACAGCCGCTAGATCTGTGTGCAGCAACCACTGCTGCCATTGTTTTTCCCACACCGTTTGCCGTTGCCATGCACTATCGCAGGAACCGCTGCCACCGTCACCGAGTCTCCTTCCATCGTTGAACGTCGTTGGAGCAACTGCTTGGCTCGTCCTTATCCGCCGCTACCAAGCAGAGGAGAGGCAGTGAGTCTTCGATCTGCTACTTTGTTGTTGAACGGAGAGAATGGTGAGAGAGGAAGAAGAGCCTGGGATTTATCCCAGGTTAAGTTAAGGATTGGGTTCGGGTTAGGTTAGTTCGACCTGGCTCATAATGTAGAAGCCCAGGGCAGCAAGTAGGTTGGTTTCAGGTCAAGTTGACTAGAACTCGTTTGCAGAAGCCAAGCCCAAGCAGCAGTCTAGTGCTGATGTCAGCTTACGTCAGCAGATCGTACTGTCAAAGCTGGTTTGACCAGGATCAACGGTAGAAGTTTGTTTCTGCGATATCCTAATCATTCGACGTCCGATCGGAGATCCGTTTACACATATGGACTCATTTCAAGCAAATCTACGCGTTTGTAAAGAAGATTGGCTGTTTGACAATCAACAGGAGAGTTTGACCAATTAGGATCATAAAAGACTGTTTCTATGATATCTGAGCCATCCGGGGTTGGATTTCAGATCCGTTTCTTTCAACATTTTCATTGTGACAAGATCTACAGCTTGGTGTAGAAATCTTGAAAAGAGAAGATTGTTGCTACCCACTCACGTAAACCGGAGAAATCTAAATCTACATATCTTGCCAAGAACCGTCCTGTCTTGATTATTGAAGGAAGAAGGAGTTTTAGGCATCACCAACTTCTCTTGTGGAGAAGATCTGAATAGATGTGGGTTCAGATTAGAATCGGGTTAACTCAACTTGGCTGTTGTTGCAAACCTAATAGTAGGAGTCGCCGGACTAGTTGTAAAGGGTTTGCAGATTCAAATGAAGTTGTTCGTGTGAAATTCACATGTTTTCGGATCACATGTGATGCCATTCATCTTGTTAAAGCCAAGCCAATAAAAAAGCAGCAAGAAAGAGCTGATGCATGCTCGCATCAATAGTTATCAAGCATGTGTTTGATTGATCGAAGGCCAAGTTAAATGGAGTTTTTGACCACTCGGAGGTAGAAGTTGTTCTGCAATTGTAGAGTCATTTGGACTCGTATTTCCGATCTATTTTACTTGCATTCTTGTAGTGATTGGATCTTCATAGTGATGTTAAAGATGGGGTAGGATAGTGAGTGATTCAAACATCGATATCACTCAAATTTATCAATGGATTCGAGCTTTAAGTTCAAGGTGGAGTTTGATGAGAGGATGAACTTTGCTCAAAGTTTATGTGTTGGTTCAACATGTCAAAGTGTTGAAGGAAGAAACTGCACTGTCGGTGCAGTGACGTACCATTCAGTAAGTTACGTAAAGACATCGCCAGTTTTATCTCCTGGTGGCTGAAGTTGTACGGAATCCAAGCCAAGTTGGAGATTGCTGGGTTTATGTCTTGTGTTCCGGTTTAATTGGATGGGTTCACTGGGTTATCCAAGGACTGGTTTAAGGTCAAGGGTATTTTGGTAATTGTACAAGAGCTTTTTTGATGGCTAAGAAAGTGGAGATTATATACGCGTATAGTTTGTAACTCTAGATCTTGACCTTGAAGAGATGTGAGAGTTCTTTTGCCCATGGTGTTCCCACACTACATAGAAGAAATGTGAGAGAGAGAGTTTCTGTATGCTTTATTGTCATAGTAAAGATGATCATCTTTATATCGTGGATGTAGCCCTATTTAGGTGAACTACGTAAATCTATGTCTTTTCTTGTATATAGTTGCTTCTTTGTTGATTTGTAATTCATATTTATGTGTACAACATGTGATGTACAAATCACAACACTTCTCACCCAAGTATCTAGAGTTTGACTCTTGGTTCCTCTTTTTGCAAACAAACTTCTTTCTCCATGGTCTAAGTTTCATTGGTAGCACCTCGCATGGCTAGGTATAGGAGAAAATAAAAGATACTTACACTGGACCACACCTAATGCAATGCTTCGTTGAAGCGCATGTGCCCCACATATTAAGGCCTTGCAGTATATGACATAGTAGGTTTGCCCACCACATAACTGTGGTCGGTGATGTACACTGTACACATCTATTGTTGGCCGTATACTCTACCACATGATCATTGATTGCTGGCTTCATCCCTCGATTTCTTACAATGATTCAGTGATTTCCAGTACTTTGGGCAGAAGCTTTGGCAATCCCAACAAATTTTCTAGAATCAAATAAATAGAGGAATTTTCTCCTCTCTGTTTACAAGGTTATGACCATGGCTATGCAAAAATCTTCCCATTTGATTCTCATAGGATTCTTAGACAAAGTCCAACCAGGTACTATTCTTATGATTCATTACCAAGCTCATGTAAAAACAGAAGTTGACAGAATTCCAGAAATCCTACTCTCCCTTCATGCAAAGAGCTTGGAAGGTCAATGTTATCATCATTATTAATGAGACGAAAAGGGTGCTTTTCATAATTCGGATTTTCGTAGTGAGTTGGCTGCAAAACTAATTTCCAAAGCTTCTCCAGAAAGCTTAAGAGCAAAAAGTAAAAACCATTTTGATCATCTTCCTAAGGACAAAGCAAAAGCACAAGCATCTTTGTAGCCCCCCCCCCCCCCCCCCAACCACCCACTAAGGTGGGAAAAAATTGTCCTATGTGTATGTATAGTATCCTCCTAGCTTTCTCCTTAGCAATGAGAAGAGTATTGATATGAAAGGTGACCCACCAGTGTCCGTTTCCTCCCATTCATGGAGACAGGGGCCATTGGAACATTGATGGTTGGGAATTGCAATCTATTGGAAAGAGGAAAACCACAGCCACACTCAAACATCCATGCTCTGTTTTTAATTTTTTCTAAGAGGGCTTTGATTTCGCAGTTGACTCAAGTTTTGGGAAGATCCTGAGCAACTTTTTCAATGGGCTAAAGCAAACCATCCCCGGTGGCAAACATCATTTTCAGTCTATTCCCTTGTAATAATTACATGGACAATTATTATATACCAACCATGTGCCTTAAAAATCCTTTTTTTTTTGCTTGAACCTTTTAAAATCTTTTTTTTAAACCTTTTTTCCGATAAAACTTCTCAAAGTCGGCTCAGCGAGCATTCTTCAGATGAAGGAGTGGAACCCAACTGTGGGACCCACTTAGTGAAAATTGGAGTAATTGAAAATGAATGTCCTCAAACACATTATTCACCGTATGGTTAATTTTACTAAATTCTAGTAGAGTAAAATTTTCAATTATCTCATTTGTGATGGATGAGGACCTTCATTTCTAGCCCATTGAAATTTTAACTGGTGGCCACATTGTTGGGTTCTACTGCTTTGACTTTGACTTAGACGTAGGGCATATTTGTGTAATACTTTTTCATAGAAAAATAAATGGTTTTTCATAGTAAACCCATTTTTCTCTTATTTCATTTTCACATCTAATTTTGTAGGCTTTTGTTGGTAATTGAACTTTTAAGAAATTATTATGAATAACTTAATTATATATAGGTTAGGTAAATATTGTACATGTGCGGAAGCACGTAACCTGCGATCGACTATCAAAGCAACACAAAAGAAGAGACAAACAAGCAAGAGCGCACACAAAAGATTTACGTGATTCGATGAAATGCCTACGTCCGCGGCTAAAAGAGAACTTTTTACTTAGGTTTAGGACTACAGATTTCTAAATCCAAAGTAAGCTTTTCGTGAAAAACTGCTACACTAAATAAAAAAAAGTAGTTTTCAATTAGGAATCTATAGCTACACTAAGCAATATTTACATCATTTCATAAATGAAAAACACCTCCGGCCAAACATGAGTTTTACAATTCCACGAAACTCCTTTTTTGAGGTATCCAATTACCATGAAATTATGAATGTAGTAATTTCCTCTTTTTGCAAAAATGATCTGTACAAAAACATGCTCTTACATCTAGAAATTCTCTAACTTAAACACTCAAGGGGATCTAGATTTACGTGTATCGTCTAAAGCCTTGGACTTTATTTTATATTAGTTATCTACACCACTATTGCTAGTAGGGTTTTGTTTTATTATAGGGTCTCCAAAATGCATAAGGAACAAAATACTTAGGATGTGATTGGAAGCAGGATAAATTTTTTATAGGATTAGATTACTAGTATCATCTAAGCCCGTCTAATGGTTTTATTGCATAAGATGTGATTTCATTTATCGTAAAGATAAATCCAATTCTATGTTTGGTTGCATCCAGATAAATAGGGGACAAGAGACAAAAAGATCTAAAAAATATAATCTCACCCTCCACTCAAAGTCAACTAAAATTATCCCACTTCTCAAGTGGGATGATCTAAGTTCCTATACTAGGCATTAATTCATTGTAGTGTCGAGACTAAGATAATATAATCTTATGTACTAAAAACGCAAACAAATAAGGAATAAGGGGATGTAATACAAAAGTTGCTTATCTCCCGCACTTATCCTCTCCTTATCCTGCTTTCAAACACATTCTTATAAATTTAAGTATTATCATAGTAGACTAGTAAGAGTGTAATGGTACTTCTACCTAATTATATTCGTGACAATTTTTGGAAAATAATGCAGCCATGTTTATTTGGTAAGAGGAGTAAAGGTAATGGTGAGGTTAGTAGAAATGTGATAGTTTTTTATCATTCCCTGTTTTTTCACAAAAGTGAAGCCAAAAAATAATTTTATTATGTGATATTTCTAACTACAAGTTTCATCACATGCTAGTTTTTTAATGCACGTGATAGCTTAGAGCCAGGGATTTTCACTCCAATGTATGTGTTGGGGGCCTACTCCTAGATTCGTTGGGTCTCCAAGGGTTCTAAACTTTTTTTTTGGTCGCAACAAAAAACCAAAAAAAGAAGGCCTCGGTCAAGGGTGCTTCAAAGCGTAATTACTTTATAGGATGTAATTTTCTTACAATTAAAATCAAAGATAATGGTAGAATTTTTTTAAAATTTTACGTATAGAAGACAATGGTAGAATTAGTATCAAATTGGCACGAATGGTAGATCTAGCGGGCAAACGTGTGTGGAGGGATGAGGTATTCTTGGTGGCTCCCTCTGGCGTATGGAATTGGAAATCCCAATGTAAGATTCCAAAAATTCAGATTGAAAATCCAAATAGAAGAGACGACAAAGTACAGTAAAAACTTCAAAAGAGAGCACGGTAGAAAATGACCCGTGGAATATGTGAGAGAGAGAGAGAGAGAGAGAGAGAGAGAGAGAGACAGAGGAGTAGACTAGCAGTAGAGTAGAATAGCATCTGTTAAAAAATCTCTAATCTCTAGGCGTTGAAAAATACTGGTCAGAGTGGTAGTACACGTAGGCACGTGGGTGTGGACTTTTGTCTCTTCTGTGGACCCCACATTGGTCTTTGTCAGCCCCTGCCCCATCACGGGTCTTTAGAATTTTTAAACATAAATTATGGAAAAATGATTCCCTGCTCTTGCGCACCACCATAGTTACAGCCTTTCTTATAATTTTTTGTCACCTTATTAGCCTAACAAACTTGAATTGAAATAAAATTTAATAATAACTCCGTATACATGGAGGTTGCCATTGTTTAGAATGATTCAGATTTCAATAGATAGGCTCTCCCATACGCTATCATTTTTTTTTGACTTATGATATTTTACTTATAAAATCTGAGTGGATTAAGGCTCAATTGTTATATAACTCCATTGGGCCATTAAAGCCCCCAACAAATATTATTTTTCTTACCAGTTGAGTTAAACCTTGTTACATTAAAGATATATAGTTTTTTAACTTATGATATCTTACTTATAAAACCTGAATGGATTAAGACTCAATTGTTATATATCTCTATTGGCCTATTAAAGCCTCCAACAAATGTTATTTTTCTTGCCATTTGAGTTAAATCTTGCTACATTAAACATATATAACTTTTTTTCAATCCGGCTCAAGGTTTTGGACCGAAATATATAAGGTAATAAAAATTTACAAATACAAGGAGAGGGGAGGGCACGTTTCAAACTCTAACGTGTAGGTAAGAATGGAGACTCGTTACCAGTAAGTAACAAATTATTACAAGCTTACAATGCTATAAGCGGGATCACCGAAATAAAAATATTCTTTATTGCCTTTTTTTTTTTTTTCAACAAGAGGCTCGAGCAACGAGACAAAAGGGCAAGAGGCTCGAGCACAAGACAAAAGGCCAAAAACATACAAAACGATGTCAGACGTTGACTATGTTTGGAGCTGATTTTAACTTCTAAAACACAGAAGTTAGGGTTTGCAGGACGGCATTTTGGATTTGGGGGACAAGTGTTGCTTACACCTAGTAAGGTCAAAACTGGTAGCGGGTCCACATAGTCACTGACCTCAGCCTAGTTCGAAAGGGCCCATCACCCTTTTATAGGGCCCGGATTTTGGGCATCTCATTAGTTTTAAGGACAAATATTGGATCACTAGGATGATTAGCAAAAGTGGAGATGTATTGTAGATCGTCAACCTGCAAAAGGTGAATATGTATTACTATGCCATTATATTGATTTAAGTGGGGAAATGTATAACAAATCTAATGGGCCGCTCAAGGATTCTGAGGTTTGCAACAGAAGATTGATATATCTTATTCTTCTCACTGACATAGCCCTTTCCTTTAAAATTTGTACAAGCTTGGGCAAAATTGTATTGGCTTTACAGGCACAACCCACGGATACCTATAACTTTCCTCTGCAGTTCTGACTAAAACTTTCTACTGCAGGACATTGAGCCCTTGATAAAAATAAAACACTACCCTGGTGGCTGGCTTAAACTAAAATCATCATCAACTTGCATTACCAATTGCTTGTGGGTTGTTTGTTTCAGGTAATGAAATTTCTAGGATTCTGGACACTTTATTTTTTTAAGTGGTTAAAAAAATTGGAGAATCAAAGCGAATATTCAAAATATAATGTTATATAATTTTTACTTTAATTTGAAGTTGTATGAGACCATTGGAAAGTTATTCAAATACTACAAAACTCAAAAGTCACATTTACTTTCTTGTCTTATATTTTAGACTTCTCACTTCTTTAATAATCCTTCGGTGAAGCTTATTTCACCGTAAATCTTTTCTAATATAATTCCATGTATTCTATGCAAAGAGAGAGGCCATTTGTGTAAAACAATAAAAAGTTATGATTACATTGGCTTTACCATACTTAATATTATTTGTTAAGGGCAAGTTTAGTTGCCATTTACTTAGTAATTTCCATGCTCCTGTTTAGAACTAAAATAAGGTAACTGGATTCAAGCTGTGATTAGAACAAGTAAATATTAACCATCATCTTGCTATGAAAGTTTTAAATTATAAAAAAGTTAGTAGGATTAATCAGGCTTAAAAATATTATATGTCAGCCACTATCTATGTACTTTCTTCATCTGATTAAAACTTGTTACATTTATTACTTTTGGGTGGAGATAATATTTGTTAGTTTAGTTTTCATCATTGCATTTCCTACTGTTGCATAGAGCAGCATCTTGCATAAGAACCCAAAGAACCCATCCCCTTTCTTCCACCATTTCCCACTCCACACCTTCCTCAGAATCCTCATCTCCTCCAAATTCCAAAACTCAAAACAGAGCAATGAAGAAGAGAACAGCATTTCCAATGGCCACCACCACAGCATTTCTATTTCCAATCCTTCCTCTCCTCTCTGCTCTCCTCATCCTCACCTCTGCCTCACAAACAGAGTCTGACCTCCTCCTCACCTTCAAGTCTTCCATCCAAGACCCCATGAACTCCCTCTCCACTTGGGCCACTTCAAACACCTCCCTTACTAATCCCTGCAACTGGGTTGGCATCACCTGCACCCAGAACTCTCCTCCTTCAGTCCTCTCTCTCACTCTAGAAGGCCTCAATCTGTCTGGAGAGATCTCCCCATCCATCTGCAAGCTCCCCTATCTCTCTCACCTCAGCCTTGCCAATAATCTCTTCAACGAACCCATCCCACTCCACCTTTCACAATGCACTGCGTTGGAGACACTAAACCTCAGCAGCAACCTCATGTGGGGCACTGTCCCAGATCAAATCTCCCTGTTCACTTCCTTGAAAGGTCTTGATTTGAGCAGCAACCAACTAGAAGGACAAATTCCCCCTGGCTTGAGCTCGCTCAATAGACTCCAAGTCCTCAACTTGAGGAAGAACTCCTTTTCAGGTGAGGTCCCTTCTGGAGTTGGGAATTTGTCTGAGCTTCGGCTTCTTGATATCTCTGACAACCTATTTCTCATGAGTGAGATTCCTCAAGAGATTGGGCAGCTTGAGAAGCTGGAGCAGCTCTTCTTACAGAGGTCCAGTTTTTATGGTGGGATTCCTGATACCTTTGTGGGTCTGCATGGATTGGAGGTTCTGGATCTTTCTCAGAACAACTTGACTGGTAATATTCCTTTGGGGTTTGGTTCTGGCATGGCAAAGCTGGTTTCTTTTGATGTTTCACAGAACAGGTTATCTGGCTCTTTTCCTACTGAAGTTTGCCATGGAAAAGGCCTTACATACCTTAGTCTCCACACAAACTTGTTCTCTGGTTTGATATCTGACTCTATTCAGGAATGCTTGAAACTTGAGAGATTTCAAGTTCAGAACAATGGGTTTTATGGGGATTTCCCAGATGGGTTATGGTCTCTGCAGAACCTAAAGCTCGTCAGAGCTGAAAACAATCGGCTTTCTGGAGAAATACCCACTTCCATTTCCATGGCTGCTCGACTGGAGCAAGTTCAAATAGATAACAATAGCTTTACAGGTAGATTTCCTCAGGGACTTGGGGCAATTAGCAGTATGTATAGGTTTTCTGCATCTCTTAATAGGTTTTATGGCAATCTTCCTGATAATTTTTTCGACTCACCCGTCATGAGTATCATCAATCTCTCCCACAATTCATTGTCGGGGCAGATACCTGAGCTTAGAAAATGCAGAAAGCTTGTGTCTTTATCATTGGCAGACAATAGTTTCACTGGAGAAATCCCCCCATCTCTAGCTGAATTACCTGTGCTAACCTACATTGATCTCTCTAACAATAATCTCAGTGGAATGATCCCCCTTGGGCTCCAAAACCTGAAGCTTGCCCTCTTCAATGTCTCCTTCAACCAGCTTTCAGGGAGAGTTCCTTTTGCGCTTATATCAGGCCCTCCCGCGTCATTTCTGCAAGGAAATCCTGAACTATGCGGGCCGGGCTTAGCCAATTCATGCCCTGATGAGAGACCAAAGACAAGGTCTAGTCGGCCCACCCACCTTACAACTGCGCTGATTTCAGTTGCTTTTGCAGTTGGAATCATGGCCGTTGTTGCTGGATTTTTTGTAATGAATCGCTCATTGCGAAAGAGGGCATATTCGGGGTACTGCAAGTCTGCGTTCTTCTGTCCTTTGGGAATTACAGAACAGGATTTGGAGATGGGACTAGATGAGAAGAACGCTGTTGGCAGTGGGGAATTAGGGAGAATTCATGTTATTCAGCTACCTGGTGGTGAATTTGTTGCTGTCAAGAAAATTATGAATACTGGGGTTTTGTCTTGGAAAGTTACGAAGACCGAGATCAAAACGTTAGCAAAGGTTAGGCACAGGAACATTGTTAAATTGTTGGGTTTTTGCTACTCTGAGGACTCAATCCTTCTGATTTATGAGTTTGTCCAAATGGGGAGCTTAGGAGATGTTATGCGCAGATCAGATTCTCTGTTAGAGTGGACCACTAGGTTGCGGATAGCAATTGGAGCTGCTCAAGGGTTGGCTTATCTTCATAAGGATTATGTTCCGCATTTACTCCACAGGAACATCAAGTCCAAAAATATACTTTTGGACAAGGATTATGAGGCTAAGCTCACTGATTTTGGACTCGATCGTATAGTCGGAGAATCTGCATATCAGTCAGCCATGTCTTTTCAGCCGAGTCCCTCCATTTACTTGGCACCAGGTATTGTGTTCCTGTTTAAGCCTCTGATTTTACTAATTTCTGCTTGCTTGAGCCATGATAGCTGCGGCATTACTTTCCGTAAGAATCTGTATATGCTTGTTCTGATCACACATTCACACAACTGAGCTGGACGGGGATAATGTTCAATTATTGTGATGATGGATTTGTCCGCATTAAAGTAGTTTTGCGTTAGGATTGGTACTCGTCACTTAGTTATACTGAACCACGTTCCATACAATTCTATATGAAGTTTTCATATTTCATACTGCATGGTTGTGATATGTTCGTCTTAACTCAAAATTTATAACGGAAAGCTTTCCCTACATAGATGGGAGAAGTCAGCAATGATTGTGATTATGGATTATTCTACATTGAAGCAATTTTACAATGACATTGGTTTAACAATACTTAGTTATAGTGAATATTCCAAACAAAGCTATATGACATTTTGATACTCTTTATCATTTGGTAAAAATTTGTTTTAAAAAAATGGGCTATTCTAAATGGCTGATCATTCTTAAAACTCATCAGTTTTGGAGTTTATGAAATTCCCAAGTTGAAAAAAATTCTTACTGGAAATTGAGAAAATTCCTAGGTAGTATGCATTTAAGTAAAAGGAGTTATGGGCACACCTGCATTGAAAGTCTAGAAGAGTTGTTTCTTACTGAGAATATTGCCTATGTTTGATTCTTGTGACCTATATCTATATTTTGATGTGTGTTTAATATCCACAGCGGATGGTTACTATTTCATAATGATGTGAGTGTGTGTGACTGTGTGGGAACACATTTGTGATTGTTCATGCGTGCATATCTGAATATTTAAAGTAATTTTTTTTTCTCATGTAATTGTTTTTTGTGGTGCTTCATAGAATGTCTCCCTTATCACAGAGGGGCTTTCTCTGTTTATTTTTTCCCTTTTCATTTTTCAATGATTTTCATTGGCCTTTTACATAAAAATGCATTTTTATTCTCGTAGTAACAGTTA
Source organism: Sextonia rubra (assembly GCA_037013555.1). Lineage (NCBI taxonomy): Eukaryota > Viridiplantae > Streptophyta > Magnoliopsida > Laurales > Lauraceae > Sextonia > Sextonia rubra. The sequence continues at coordinate 13,550,433 of JASUAD010000001.1, read as the reverse complement.
GTGGCAAATTTTTGCTATTCTTTCTCATATATTATTTTCTTAACATTTGAAGTCATGCAGATTTTTGTTTTAATCATGCATACAGATCAGCTTGTGCCCAGATAAGACTAGCATTTTGTTCATCACTTGCGCTATGTCCTTAGTCTGTGTTATGTAGGCAAATGTCTCTCTTGTTTTGTATATAATCACATTGATGATGAAACTTCATAATTACACAGACAATGATTATTTCAAGTTCTAATGCTTCATTATTCAATCAATTACAGAACATGGGAACAGTAAGAAGGCGACTGAGCAAATGGATGTTTACAGCTTTGGTGTAGTTTTGCTAGAGCTTATAACAGGCAGACAAGCTGAGCAGCCAGAGTCTGAAGACTCTGTAGATGTTGTGAAGTGGGTGCGGAGGAAAATCAATATGAGAGATGGAGCTGCCCAAGTATTGGATCCAAAGATATCAAACTCATACCATCAAGATATGCTTGGAGCTCTAGAAGTTGCTCTCAACTGCATTTCAATAATGCCCGAGAAACGCCCAACCATGTTAGAGGTAGTGAGGTCACTTCAATCCATTGACTCTAAAAACTAACCTCCTCCAAGTTGGATACCTGGATAACTTTCCCGCAGGAACTTATTCATGGATAGAATGTAAAGGTCATCATCCCTTACAGTTATTGTAAATACAAGTGCGCAGGACTTTGAGCTCTTCACATTGGCTATTTTCCAATTTTTTGTTGTTTGGAAATGCTTTATGTACTGAGAAGCAGGTTCTTTTGTTGCTACTGGTTCTTTGATTGAATGGAATTTTGATGAAACCATGATTGAACAGATGTCTATTAATGTGTGAATGATCAGTAGTCACATTGCTGGAGTCTCCAGTTGTGATTATGTTAATTTCAAGTCATCTTTGATCGAAATGGTAACAATCTATAGGTCATTTTCTCATTATGCATGCTGATATGGTAACTCTTCATAAATTTTTTTTTGCCTTCATAACCTGAATTTTCACAATTCAATAGAGTCATGTATGCAAACATTGTTAAGAGTTTTGACACGTCTTACCTAAGCTAATGGAATTTCCTTTATATTGTGAAGTGGGTAACTCAGATTAGCCAATATATGGTTCGGTCAGTGGACTAAATGTGCAAGGCTGGGTCAATTGGTGAAGCCAACTGCATTTTGCAGATTTATGACCCCAATTCACTGCATGGAATTTTCAAATGAGTTTCAGTTTAATTCTCTGCTGTAATATAGACCAAATTGTTTGAACCCTCGTTTAACTTTGATGTGGCAATCCAAGTGAAAGTATAATCTTGGATGGATCCTCAGATCTTGATTTCCCTCTAATTAATTTACGTGTAAATCCAATTACCTATGATGTTTACTCGTAACAAATTGCATAGAGCTTGTTTGTTTGCATTAAAATACATAGGATTCATACCATTAGTGGTTAAAAATGAAGATCGAAGGTAAAGAGAATACAACTAGTTGATCGACTTGTGAATCTGGTTACCAATTGTCTTCTTTTGATTATGTTTTCCTAAATTGAAAGTTATTCGATCCTTATTTTGGAAAACTCACCTTTGATCTCATTTTTAACCATTTATAGTATAAATCCTATGTATTCAATTTTTATGTATTGCGAACAAATACGCCCATGGGTTTGAGCAGCCATTTCTTTCCTAAGAGGCTTCTAGAACTATCATAGTGGCCTCAATGCTTATACTTGTGTGGCATATGATCAAGAGAATGTAGGCTCCTCACATATCCAATAAATGGTCGAGATGATAGTTATTTTGGAAAACTCACCCTTGATCTCATTTTTAATCATTTATAGCATAATCCTAAGTATTCAATTCTTATGTATTGCAAACAAACACGGCTGCGGGGTTTGAGCAGCCATTTCTTTCCGGAGAGGCTTCTAGGACTATCATAGTGACCTCAATGTCTAATAGAGTACAACACTCTCATCTTGACCATCTATTGGATATGTGAGGGGCCTACATTCTCCTGATCACATGCCACACATGTATAGGCATGTGACCAAATGCACTTCAATCAGATAATTTACACCATTACATTGATCGCGTTGGAATAAAGTTATGCTTTTTGTTAGTGATGAAATCCAATGGTTACTTGTTCAAGATCAATGTCAAACTAGGACTATTGCAGTTCAATTGAGGTAAGTGATTGATCATAAGTGGCCTATATGTTTTGACAAAAAGGGATGTTTGGACCATATTTGTTTTCTTTCTTATAAGAAATGAAGAACAAATCCATTACAATTGACTGTATGTATCGCACCAGTCTGCAGCATCTGTCAGCCAAAAGAGATGTATTAACAATTTGACATGCAGCTACCGGTTTTACAAGGTAGGTCACTGGATAGGCTTGGACCAAATGGAGAAGGCGTGGACCACATCTTGGGCCTAAATCCAGGGCCTGGTTGATAAGGAGGTCAGGAATTCTCTTAGGTTTCTGCAATTTTCAAGTGAGAGCCTATCAAAGCCCACTACAAACCTGGGCTTGGACCAATCTGTTCAGTGCCCTTTGACCGATTTATTTTGTATTTAGACTACATGCAGGTAAGGTTTGATGAATATGAACACAGACACATGGGTTGTGCTAGTTGTGTCGGTCCAGGGACCAACAAAATTAACCTTGGTGCAGGTTATTCTCTGATCTATTCTTAAATCTGGGTTAGCAATATATATTTGGGACGGGTGACTGGGTCAGGGTTGGGTGTCTGCGGTTACAACTAGATGCCAAAAAATACTATAGATATCTGATACTATAGCAATGACTGTCTCATAGTAATATTTGAGTCTGGGTTGCATCTCTTATCCCCAAATGAGGTCCATACCCTACCCTTGAACCTGCACCATATTCTTTGGATTGGGTCCAACTCCAATCCATGGTTTTGAGACGTGGATCTGGACTTTGACTTGGTCAAACCGAAAACGTTTTTGCACCCATCGATGTGTCAACACCTCACCAATAATTACTCTCTTTCACCTTATTTTTAGTTGGCTTTATTGTATGTTAAAAATGGTATGTGTTCATGTACGGGGATGTCTTTCAGCGCCTACCAGTGGACCACTTGGGTCCCACCAACCATCTCTCACCCGACTTCAGGTCCAACCCTGGTTATGCTGCCCTCCACCCACATGTGTGCGAGAACTGTCCTTGCATGCATGAATTCTTCTCTAACATGTGTGGGCTCTCTCAGGAATCCCACCCTTGGGGCCTAAAGTAAACAAAATATGGGAGACAAAGGGGAGTGGGACCCAAAGACTTAAATATGACCGAATTGTCTTTAGATTATTTCTAACACTTGATCCATGATCCTCAAATTTAATAACAAAAATAAGTTATATTACAGACTGGGTGAAAAAACAAAATGCCCCAGCCAAAGGTTTGGAGGGATTGCGGGAGACCAGGTGGACCTTACACAAATGTCCTCTGGGTCTAGTCTAGGTAGTGTTGTGCGAGAAAGATGAAGGAAATTAAGCCTCTGTACTAAATTGATGATAGATTGGAAATTGTTATCCAGCGTTGCCGAAACGTAGCCATTGACCGAGCACAAAGCCAAGCACCTAATGGTCATTTTAATTTTAAAGGCCCTGTGACTAGGAAGCTTGGCATGAAAAAATTGTTTTTCTGTCGACTATGCTCACCTAACCAAGCAACAGCGTGGATGACAATCCTTGAATCATCAAAAAAGGAATAAAAAAAAAAAGGCAGTGTGGATGACGACTAACACATCAAGAATTGATCATCCATGGTGTCCATATGAGAATTTTCATGAAGTCACTTTAAGGACTAGATTTCATCCAATCAAAATCACATATACAAATAAAAAAAATTTGTTCACTTAAATCATGTTTGTTTGAAGATGTACATAAGAATTAAAAATGCATTAAAATCCATGATCAAATAAACTCCACCAAAGCACATTAAAGAGCTTAAGTTTTATGGATACGAGGAGAGGTGGTACATATATATAATGTGGAGATGTAAATGGATTTATCACTTTTCTAGATATTGAATTACTGTGATGGTTGATGGCCATGCATTTGTTTTCTATTTTCCCTTTAGCTTAAGTTCCAAAGCTATTTGATGGTTGTTTTTAAATATTTACCTTTGAACCTGGGCGGAATCAAAAGTTTTCCTTGGATGGGCAATAGTGAAATTAGAAAACCATTAGAGGGGCCAAATGTAAAATGCGCAAAATTTTCTCTAAATGTAAGCAGGTTTTTTTTTTTTTTTTTGAAATTTTTACCACTCAGCACCCTCTTCCGCCCTTGCCTTCTATCTCTTACTTTTAACCACTTATATAAATATATTATTAAAATTTCATTTAAACAAATAAGGCGATGGAGCCCAATTAAGAAAATGCATATTTATAAGATAAATGTAGCGGAAATGAGAATGCTTAGGTGCATGTGTGGTAAAACTAGGAAAGATAAAATTAGAAATGAGCGCTTTCGAGAACATTTAGGGGTAGCACCAATAGGAGATAAGATTATAGAAACTCGTTTAAGATGGTTTGGGCGTATTGACCGTAGGCTAGTAATGGCACCGGTGAGAAAAAGTTTGGATATGCAGTGGAGGGCCCATCAAGAGGTAGGGGTAGGCCGAAGAAAACATGGATGGAAGTCATTAATTCAGATTTGAAGAAGTTTCACTTATCGAAAGATTTGGCTCAAAATAGAATGAAATGGAGAAATAAAATTCATGTAGCCGACCTCAACATGGTTGGGATAAGGCTTTGATAATGATGATGATGATGATGATGAAGGCGATGGAGCCAACCCATTTGCATACTAAATCACAAACTAAACAATTTTTACTTCCATTTACATCCATGCTTTATGCGCCTCATTGTATATTTGTAGGTGGCTTGATTTGGAAAGAGAAGATGAAACATTTGTCCAAAATAAAAATTCTCAACTTGGAACCTTTACATGGAATCTTGCAAATTTAAAAATTAAAAAAGGAAAAAGAAAAAATTAGACTATATTTAAGATGAGCATAGCAATGCATTCTTACTCCTGAAAGTTGAAAAACAGTAAGGAAATTTCTGACAAAAATTAGCTTCTCTTTGAGCCGCGTCAGCAAATGGAATGGCGACTCCTCATCCTCATTGCAGCTCCTTCTGTTTACCAAAAAACATTCTGTGTTACATAAACCCATTAACAAAAAGGCACCATCATACTGAAAAGGCACCATCATTTTGGTTTCTCCCCAAAGCTTGCATCTCTATAATAAAAGAGAAAGAGAAAGGGTGTGGAGGCAGAGAAGAAGAATACTCAGGCCTAGCCTGATATGCTTACATGCAGTCTTTCTATCCAAACAATGATACGTCTCTCACAAAAGAGAAAGATAAAGGGTGTAGAGGCAAAGAGGAAGAAGAGCACTCAAGCCTGGCCTGATATGCTTACATGTAGTCTTTCAATCCAAATATTGATACCTATCTCAGAAAAGAGAAAAAGAAGGGGTGTGGAGGCATACAATAAAAATACTAAAGCTTGGCCTGATACATTGATAGAGATCTGTCTTTGGTAGAAAATTTGTTTTTCATGGAGAAAGTTGGCATAGGATATATGGATATCTGTTAAGGCATCTTTTTAACAATATCAGTGTTTGTTCATGTGTGATATACTTTTTCTTACTCATTTTATTTCGATTTTTATATTAGTTTGAATGTTTAAGTTTTTATATTGTATGTTCCTGTTTTCTTTAAAGGCAGAAAATGTTTTTTTTTCGAATAAAATCAAACTACTATAGTGTGAGTATCTCAACTAAGGGTCATCAATTGGTCTGTAGGCCCATTACCCGATTCACGCCAGCCCAGCCCAAGTCCAATCATCGGACGGGGTGGCCCAGCCCGAATAGTGTTTGGGATGGGCTTGAGCTTAGTGTTTAAAATCCGGCATGGCCCGATAGCCCACCCACCAGCCCGGCCCGCGATCTGCCCACAAGCCTATAAGCTATTCATGTAACAAACTATCAATGATAGTTGTTTGTACTTTGTACTTATATATTTATGTAGGCTTCTAGTTGTTTGTATTCATATCCATCGGTCCATGTAGTAAACGTACAATGGCTAATGTGTAGTTGTTTGTATTTTATACTTTTACATAATGCATTTATTTTAAAATGATTTTATTAAATGATAAAAAAAATAAAAAAAGCTCGGCCAGCCTGAAAAAAAAAGCTCGTTGGGTAAAGCCTACAAGTAGGCTTGGATATCAACCCAACCCAACCCAACCCAATGACGACCCTTATTCTCAACAGAGCATTGAATTGTTCACACGTTGCCAATTAAAGAGAATAAATACTATAGATATTTTGAAGTTGGTTAAAAAGATACTTCTCTGACGCACCTTTTATTTATACTAAAACTGTGAACTGAATTTATTAGATGAGCGCAGGATGCACTCGACTACAAATTGATATGTGAGTTTTAAGTCATAGATGTAAATGGTTTAGATATGTGCATTTGGTTTTAAAGCAATGCAAATAGTGGTCTGGTGGTCATGCTTCATACTTTTGTGTTGTTTGTGATTGTTCTACATGGTCTAATCCTATGTAAATGTATATATGAAATGAACTAATTTTTTTTTAAAATTATATTGTAATATATTTAAATTTATAATTTGAGGATTACAAAAGTCGGTTTGTCTTTCACTACAAATATGTATTTATAAGGTTTTTCTTTTTTCAGGGCATAGAATCATTGGGGATTTGATATATATTAGAAGGTGCATTTTATAATAGTTTTTTTTTCTTTTTCAATCCATGAAATTATTTGTGATTTAAGTATTTTTCCTTCTTAAAAAATATTTGCTTCTATTGTTGCTTCACAATTTTTACCAAATTTTTTTAGTTGGCTCTAATATCTTAGTTTTTCCTTTTATTTTACCTTGAATTAAAACAAGGAGAAAATTTTAGTAACACAAACATAGAAAAATATACTTAACGAACTTAATGGATTAGCTTTTGGATAATAATCTAACCGCCAAAGCACATTGAAACGTATAACAAAACTTAAAGACTCATAAATAATATTTAAATTCATGTTAACGACCCACCCTTATTGTTCAAGAGGTCTTTGGTTTGAATCCTCTTTAAGTGCTTTAAGTCATTAACCAATATATAATGTTTATGGGTGGTGTCATATATCCGAGGTTTTACGATCGGTTATACAATGTTTATAAGGTGGGGAAGGGTTTCTCGTCATAAAAAAAAAAACCATGGTAAAGAATTGAATTCACATATATTTTGACATTGTCTAAAAAAATTTAAATAACATAAATGCAGAAAATTATATTTTTAAAATTAATATATTTTATGATAATATTCTAACTATCAAACACACTTTTAATTGTTTTCTTAAAACTCATCAAAACTCTAAAACACATATAAAAGAAAGAAAATAAAAATATCAGTAAATGTTATGAAAAAGATGTGAGAAGAAGTCACAATAAATAGGCTTCTCATCTACTCAATTTATTTTGTTAGTAAATTAATTAATAAATTATTTAAATATTAATTTAAATTTATTATTCAATGAAAATGAGATACCACCCGCGCGATGCACGGAAATTTTTACCAGTCATATTAAAGCACGAGGAACGAGTGCTTTTAAGATTCCACAAAACGGCATCTTTTCGTGCAGACAGCTAAGAAGCTAACCAGAACCAGAAGCAAAAACTCGTCATTAACTCGTCATGTTCATATAATGAAAGCTTATCAGAAAAGCAGCACGGATCAAAACGGAATAAAATAGTGCTGACCGCGGTGTCTCACTCACCACCATCCGTTCATTTTCCTCCGTGCCATGTCACCGCCCAGACACGTAATTTGGTCGATTTCTGTCATTTCATCTCTCCCTCTCTTGTCACCATCCCAAGTTGCAATTCGTAGATTAAAAAATACTGCGAAATCGCTGGCTCCAGTTGCATTCCTAGGTCAGGTGAAATGAATGGGCTCATGAACATTGGAGGAGCACTTGGTACAGTGAGATAAACCAGAACCGTCCAAAGTGGTATGACTCAACTTCAATTGAAAACTCTACTAATTGGGTCCAGTTATGGGCTCATGGCTCCGACCTGGAGATAGTGATATTGCACATATTTTATGGTGCGACATCGTATAGAATATCAGTAGCACCTCAAAATGTTCAAAAAAAGTTTGACCGTTGACGAGGCAAATGGGCTGTGATATCCAACGACGGCGACCACGCAAAAAATGCGTGTCATGGCGGGCTACGAATGAACTTCTGTAGTCTCCAGACTACTGAAAAATGCCATGGCGTGGATTTGAAGCCGCTCTAGCCGAGACCGATCAAATAATAACCGATTCAACTGCCAGCTGGCAGCAGTTCAAGAAAGGCTCGACTTTATGCCACGTGTACGTCACGCTTGTTAAAAGGACGGCGTGGTCAGGTGCGGTGGGCGGTCTCTGGAACGAGTCGGGGAGTTGAGATGTTCCATGAACCGAAGGTCACTCGCGGGGACAAGGAAGTTTCTGATATTTACGGATGACCCCTCTGGTTCGAATATGAATCACAAAATGACCCCCGGTATGACGAATCGCGTGAAAGTCCAAGTTCCTGTAAAGAATATGCGCGTCGCGGGAGAATTCCAACCACCCACGTGGCCAATGTCGGCCGAATGGAACGACAGCACTCCGTTACGCCTACTCGCGCTTTGGAAAGTGCCGAAAGGTCCTACTTGATGGTGCGTTAGATATTATGTTTACTCTGTCAGGCCGAAAGCAGACGGAAAGAAATACAAAATTCCTAATAAGAAATTAATTATGCACAACCCTGGTGAAGAGAAATTTGTATTTTGGCCGAGGCTCGTGCATTGCATTGGTTGATGAATAATACTGGATTGGATCAAATAAAATATGTGTGCTATTATGTCAAAATCATGCTCTCTCTTTTCTCATTCTTTTTGTTGTTATCAGTTGTAAAGGGTTTTTTAAGGAGTTAAATAATTAAAATTTTAAAGGATAATATTTTCTTCCGATGACCCTTTTCGAGCGAGCTGTGGGCATCTTCAAAGATAGGATTTACAAATATTTAATTAGATGACATGTTATACAAGTACAAGGCTACCTTTTGATGTGGTATTTCTAGGAGGATGATTGTGGCTTTGTAATGTCTACTAGAAAGCGTATTAAGTTTAATGCTAATTGGGTGTTTAGATTGTATTTGTGCAATGCTCTTTTTGGCAAAAATAGTGGAAGACAAAAGCATGGATTTTCAATCACCTTCTTTATTTTCAATTGGTGAAGTAATTATTTGGATGAGAAAAATGCTTTTTAGCCGTTTTTTTCCCTCGTGCCGTTGGGGATCTAAACATTTTACCATTTTCAAATTGAAAATTAGTTCCATGGAAAAAGAAACAAGATTTTCTCTTGCATGCAAATGACTAGTAAAGGAGGCTTGATGAAGGCATCAATTAATAAGAAAAAGGAGGTTTTGTTATTTTCCGAACACGTGGATGTCAAAGAGTCCATGATAGGAGATAATGCCTATCTTACTCGCTTTTTCACTTTATTTGTACTCTTTTCAAGAATAAAAATGAATAGATTGATGACTGGTTCAATAGCATTGCTTGAGTGTTCTCATCTTACTAAAATTAGGTTGATGCCTTCGTTGTTTCAATTATAATTTGTACATGTTGGGCGGTCGTCTAATGAAATGGAGTCAATAATGCTATGGTGACATGAAGTGTTAATACAAATAATTTTCATATTGTTGTGTTAACATTATAATCGATTATATTTATTTTAACCAATTATAATATTGATACATCAACGAATAAATATTGTGTTAACTTTTACTATGGCATTACATTGTGTTTAGATAAGGTGAGGATATGACCTCTTTGTTGATTGCTTCTATTGCCTGACATCCTATTTTACCTTGTATCTTCTTTTGTAATCTGTGTCCTCAGTGTAGCGATTAGTCTTTTTTGTAACACTTGGATCAACTACTAATCCAAAACACTCCCATCTCATCCGACTATCCATCCACTTCTCACCACCTGAGTGGAAAGTAGAAACCGCATCATCAATCACCCAAGAATACCCAAACCGTTATTAATTCCAAAAGGTAACGTAGAAAAAACGAAAACGAGAAAAAAAAGTCATATGATTCATGATTTATGAAGACTCAGATTTGGAGCGGGGTAAATTAGTAAATCAGCAAAGGGTGAGAACTGCAGAAACGCTGATACGCGTTCCAAAAGGAGGTGGGGCCCATTTCCTTCATTTTCAGTCGCCACTCGCCAGTACCAACCCCTTCCCGGTTCCCCTTAAAATCCCGTCCAAACCCTCTCTTTTCTTTCCCAACCATCCGTCTATCCTTTCTCCGCCTGCAAATATCAAAGAACAAGAAGAACGAAGAACTAGAAACCATGGCTCAAAGAGAGAAAGAGGAGACGGAGTTCAAGGTCCCCGAAGCACTGATCCTCTGCACCAACAACTGCGGCTGCTTCGGCAACCCCGCCACCCTCAACATGTGCAAGAAATGCTTCCAGGCGCACATGCCTTCCACTCCCTCCTGCTCCGCCCTCGACAAGCCCAAAAACCCCTCCTCGATCCGCCAGCCTCCGGCCGACAGACTTGCCGGCATCGTCCAGACCCAGACTTCCGATCCCCAGGCTCCGGCCCGGCAGGTCAACCGCTGCTCCGGGTGTCGGAGGAAGGTCGGCCTGACCGGTTTCCGGTGCCGGTGCGGCGATCTGTTCTGCTCGGAGCACCGGTATTCCGATCGGCACCCGTGCACCTACGACTACAAGGGTGCAGGGAGGGAAGCGATCGCCAGGGAAAACCCGGTCGTCAAGGCCGCGAAGATTCTTAGGATTTGAGGAGCCAAAGCCGTACGCGAAGATGATCGATTGAGACAAGAAGAACCCTTTCTTGTGTATGTTTGTGTGGGGATAAAAAGTAAAAAGATGGAGCGGAGGTTTCAATCTCCTGCAAAAAGTGGTTGGGAGTTGAGAGAGGAAGATGGATCTGTTGGGGCGGTTTGGATTGTATAATTATGGTCTTAGATTGGAAGAAGCTTTCACTTTTTCTGTTTTCTTTTTTTTTTTTTTGGCTTTATGTAAATTGATTCTTCTAATTTTTTCAGGTTATGTTTGCTTGTTATACCAATCTACCATTCTGTTTATCAGAAACAAAAAAAGGGTTAAAGCTTCATTTCCTTTAGTTATGATTTTGATTATTCTTACTGTGACAGTTTTTTTTTTTTTTTTAACAAATGGGTTTTGTGAGATTAGGGATTCAATTATATGCTTCTTGTGTGTGGAAATTGATTTTCCAAAAACTCATTGGGAGTGCTTTTATTTTATGATATTGTTCATATTGAGCATCTGATAATTATGCATAATAAATTATCCTTGTTTTATCAAAAAACTGTGTCAAACAAATTAATTATTACAATTTTTTTTCTTGAATATGAGGAGGATAACATTAAGCAGTGGACGACTCCGCAAGCCTATCTACGAAGGCAAAAGCCAATTAAAGAAGACCTCGTCAGCAAAATTTGCATTATTTGGCCTTTCTACTAGGATTACCAAAAAGTTTTCATTTGGAAACTGTGAAATGTAATATGTGTTTACCGATTTTAAAATTATCCTTGTTTTCACATTCTCTGATAGGCATTTCAGAACAGAAGTAAGGAACGCCCACCAATTTGGCACTGGAAAAATGTTAGAATAATGAAAGCTTCACCGCATCACTGGACAACCCGGTATGCAGTATGGTTGGCAAGGTCTCCATGCAGTATGGTTGGTGATGTGGTGCGATCACAGTGGGGTTATTTTAACAGAGGATCCGGACCCTATGGTTGTGGTGCTTGTTCATAGCTGGGCTGGGGTAGGCCTTGTCCTATCTCTAAGCCGACGGACAGAATACAAATAAGATAGTTAAGAAAAATCAGTCGCGATATATATAGAAAATTATCTCTAATAGTGTTTTTATTTTGTTTTCTTCTTTTTTTTGGGAATTTTGATCGTACCCTGGTTTGGGTCAACAAATTCTTCTTCCATCTTTTAGACCAAGTTTGGTCAAAACTCATCTCCGACCGAGGACTGAGTTTCTCATCTTGTCTTTGGATTTTCAACTGAGCTGAGTCAAACGCGCCTATGCCTATCCTGTCCGCAAAATAATCTATCCCTTCGTGTTTTAATATTTTGAATCGGACCTTTGATTTAGCTTTAATGGGTCCTATGATTTAGTTATTTTTTAAGAAATCAATATTGTTTGTTATATTCGTCATCTCACAATTAATCTTATAGTTGTTCTATGTGATAAATTTAATTCATTTATTTTATTTTTAATATTGTAGAAATGAGGAAAATAAAAAGCACAATATAAGACGGATATAAGATTAATTGTGAGAGGAAGAGTGTAACTAACATGACTCTTACGAAATTAGCTTTTGGGCAGATATTAAGGGATCTGAAGTGGTGGTTCTATCACTAATTCACCTCCTTCGAATCATCTGATTTCAGGTAATAGCATTAGCACATGGCAGACAATTTAGTGGCAGGTTTTTATCCATTATATAAATAGGGCAGTAAATGGGTTGGTTATAACTGCAGTCCCAGTTGGATCCAACTTAAGGTTAGTGGGTAGGGGTCCACCTTGGTACAGTTGATAAATCTAAACCCCAAAACTGATGGAACCCAAAGGTACCATGGTCACCCCGACACAGACACCATTTTTATAACAATTAAAAATATATCGTTACAGGCATCTTATAATTGGACGATGCACGAAGGTTGGTTTCAGCTGGACCACGGGTTGCCTGACACGTCTGTACCCCTGTTGATTAGGACACATGGGTTACTGTGGAACTGGGGTGCGTTTTATGAGTAAAAGGACGGTGGATAGGTACGTATCCCAATAGTTTGCAAGATATAATATATTGTCCAAAAAGATGAGAATATCATAAGCTTCAATGTTTTTTGAGTTTTTTTTACAAAAAGGCCCATGTGTTTTATATAACCTCAAAGACAACCCTATATCTTGGGTTTTCACTCCAACAGCCAGTGACAAACAGTCAAGCTTAACCAAATGTAACGGCCGAAGCCACTCTCTCGCCTTTTTTTTATTTTCCCATTTCACCCTTACCAAAAATGGCCATTTGATTCCAACATCTACCCCCAAATTCAATACCTAATTGCACGTTGCATATTATATTATATTAAGGTCAAGCATTTTACAATTTAATTTGGACTGTCAATTACAATTTAGATGAAAAGTTACTCTTTTCTTTTCCATTATCTCTTTTAACCACCCACTTCTCATCTAATGTTCATATAATCACCCGCCTTTATTTCTCACATCTTCTGCATCATTTTCTACAAAACTTCCCTTGTTTCATTCTACATAGTCTCCCATTTTTTTTCTACATTACATCTTATTTTTCTTTTTTACTCCACCTACTCTAAATTTAAAAAATCTTTGGTTTTACATTTTATTTCTAAAAATCTATTATTGTCCGCACTTATTTTTTAATTATATAAATATTTAATTTGCATTATATAAATATACTCGTACTTAGCACGCATTAGAGTGCTAGTATTAATTAGAAAAAGAAAAAGCAAATTGCAACCTGACGCCAGGCATGAGGTATATTTTTTTTTCTTTTTTTTGCTATAAGAGGAAACATACATGAGAAAGGAAACCAAGAAAGAGAAGAGCAACAAACAACACAGGGGAATGACCTAAAGCAATACACCCTAGGACCCAAAACATAGAACTGAACTAACAGTCTTTAGACGAAAAAAAATGCTGGAAGCATATGGCTTGGCAGGCAATGACGGTGCACTGTGAACATCGATCTATATCTAGTAGCATTTTGGAGATCTTGCAGATATAATACATGAGTTTCTGGAGGTAAGCAAGTGTTGACAAGAGCCACAGATGTATCATCATACTTTGACAAACTATCAGCAACTCTATTTGTTGCCCTCCTGCAAAACCGTGTGTCTCACCAAGTGAGTTTAGTGAGAGATTTGAGAAGAGATCTCCATGATGCCATAAAGGACCAACATAGGTTACCACATTTCTTTAAGGATTCAACTAATATGAAACCATCCCCCTCTATCTAAAGATGGGAAATATGCTTCTCTAAGCACAACTCAACAACTTTGATGAGAGCTTTCAGTCCCGCCTCTAATGCATTTGTCAGTTGAAACTTTTCCTGCAAAAGTCATGATCAAGGTTCCTGTAGAATCCCTAATGATGCCCCCAATTCCTGCAATTAGTGTGAATGGATTAGAAGATCCATCAAAATTCAATTTTATACAATTGCAAAGAGGCAACCATGTTTCTGAAGGCACTCCAGATGAAGCAGCTGTAACAGTCAAAAGGTTAGCAAAATACCATTCAAAAAAAGCAAAGCAATGCTTTGTGTTTTGTAAGGACTATTGAGTGTTGGCTAATTCATTGGGAAATGGCGAAAATTGGAATTCATTAATTAAATATGTATTTCTTAGAAAGACTGTGTGGTTTGTTCTGATATGAAATTTTCAAATTTCCCAGACTACGCTTGTACGTCTCCCGAGATGAATACACTGAAATTCTCTAGACTGTGCTAGAGTGCACCAACCCGAGACGGTTTTAAAAGGAGTTGGTAAAATCGTAGTTGTGCGCCAATTGCACATACGTCAAGTTTATGCTAATGCACTCATGCGCGCGCTTTGGACCGCGTTCGAGCTCGTTGTCACAACCCGAGCCCAGGAGATCGGAGGTTAGCAAAAACCTAACTAGCGACACACGCACTCCCGTGCATATGCACTTAGACCCGGTCTAGATGCACACGCACAAGGGAAAACACATGTGCAACAAGTATGCGGAAGCTACAAGTATCAACATGTGACACGAGACACACAAAAAACAAAAGGAATTACATCCAAAGATTGACATAAAGGTCTGAACATACAAATTGGGATCCAAGCACGATGTATAGAACATGAGTACAATCAATGACATGAAAAGAAAGAAAACGATATGCATTCATGCAGAGATGCAGAGAATAGTCACACTCTGGTGGAGTGATAACACACACTTTACAACCTGAAGAGACAGCTGGAATCTCCTCCACAAACTGACGACTGACAAGAACATGGTCGAGGGTACCTGAGCCTGCAACACCAGGGACAATCTGTGAATACAACGATTCAGCAAAGTTTAAGCAGTAATAAGTTAACACGTGTGGTCTCTAATAGGATAAAAGACATAAATAATCATAACATGTCAATGTAGTAGTCTAGGCAGTTGTGCATTCAAATTAACATATGCTCCATGAATCAATGTGTATATACATACTAGGTGGCTACTACGTACGCCATATGCTCCCAAGGTAGGGATTTTATAAACATGATAAGAACACCATAGGCCAGATGGGTATCGGGTTCCTGGGGTCCGGATTTCCCAAGACATATCCTTACTGCAGCAAGGCCATATAACTATACCAAAGTCACCCCGTCGGGATCCTAAGGCTGAGGCTCAGTAATGCCGGACCATATGGAGTCAAACAAACATACAAACAAACATAAGCATATGCATAACTTATCATAACGTGCATATCATACCGTGTGCATAGCATAACATGTATCTCTTATCAGAACGTGATGATGCAAGAGGTCATACGAATGAAACAGTCAAATATATTAAACTGAACAGAGCAACAATAATATAATGGATGCCATCAGAGTAGAAAGCATGCATGTAACCAAGGATAAAGACATATCAACTCACATGTATCAACTAGTAGGATCGAACATACAAGATCGCTATTCCACCCTGGATTAACCATGGACAGAGCTAGAAATATCCAATTGTGCGCCCCAGCATAGAACGCGTATAAGAGGGCAAGAACCAAAGTCAATATGCCATGCAATCAGATTATCTTTTAGGAATCACGATCTTTTACTAGCCATTCCTATTCTAGTTATCCAGTGTTTCTAACCGTGCATGATGATGTAGTTTTAAGTTGTCCGATGCACCATTGTCTAATGTTGCAGTTTATCTGGAATGTGCACCGAAGTCCCTTAAACCAACACCCACGGGGAGGTGCTAAGTAACCGGATAACGTGTATGAATGATTCGCAGCCCTCGAGATCATTCATGTCATACATTTAAACCATTGGGCAAGTCTAGGTGATCTACATTCTATCATGAAGGCCATATCAGTCTCTTTCTTAAGCCTATCTTTGTTCTTCATGTTTCAGGGGTGATACGGCTTAGCTGTAGGCATGTTACCGCATAGCCATAATCTGCACTGCGGCTCCATTGCGGTTCCCTTTACTGTTCATCCGCAATTACGGTTCACCCATAATTTGTTCTACGGCGTAATCGTGTGCTGTTCTACGGCTTAGCAGTGGCTGGGCAGTAGAAGGTCTACCAATTGCTTGCTTTCAGTTAATTCAGAAAAAAGCACCCTGTATTGATCTACGGCTGGGTCACAGCTGAGCTACGGCTTACCCATAGGACAATATACGGCTTAGCCGTGTCCTAGCCATAGAGGAAAATGGGGTTTTCCCCTCTCTGGACTTTAAGCCAAAGGTGACTTATGGCTTAACCGTGGTACACACGGAAGTCTTTTTTGAACTGATCACAGAAACACTAAAACACATCCAAACTGATGAAATCACATGAAATAGAGGGAATTGATCTGATCACAAGATGGGCTGTACACATCATTCATAAGCAAGAATACACAATTTAATCACAATCAAACACATACCCACATGGTTTAGCCAAGTTATACTTATACTTGCCTCAAATGGGGTCTAACACACTCTCTATTGTCCTTGGGCTCAATTCACACTACCACATGCTTATAATCGCCATGCATGCAAGGAAAAAAGAAAAGAGAACCATAAGGAACATTACCAATAGATAATGAGAACAAGAAGAAAAAGAAAGAGAAGAAACACTGCAAGAACTCCAACTCACATCGAAACACACGAGGGATATTCAATGTGGACATGCATCGATGCTCCCCCTAAGGAGAAACGAGAAGAAGAAAGAGACTCGAGAGAGAGAGAAACAGAACAGTGAGAGAGAGAAGGAGAAGAGAAAGGCCGGTGGCTTATAAAGATAAACATAAAGCCAATTTGCAATAAAGTCCAAGCATTTAGGCTATTTCCAGTTTGAGTCATTGACAGTTCTAACGGAAACAGGTAACATACTTGGCAAACGACATAGTTACGGGAATTGACAAGCATAATAAAAGATACACGTTAATACCAAGATGATGCATGAATGATGACATCGAACAAAATCGAATATTACGAAAAAGGGCTTATATCTACCTAAACCAGGTCAAACTCAACCCAACTACCTATCTATAACCTGAAACGAACCAAAAACAAGAACAAAACCAACTAAATCATCAGGAATTAGCCGCTAATCCGGATCAAATCGGGTCGGGGTGTTACACTCGTAGTGATGAATTCGTTTTCCAGAATCTCAAACTTTCTTTTTTCTCTTCCTACTTCTTAGGAAAGATGAATTGTGCGCCTGGGAAAGCTAAACTACGTAGCCAAGCCTATATATGGGGTTTTTTTCTTCCCCTCTATGCTATCTATCTTCCTGAAGGGTAACGTAGCATTTATTAAAGATTAAAGCTTTCTCTCTAGAGCAACTTGTGAAGGATTTGAAATGCTGAAGCCTTTGCTCTAGATCTTCTCATTTACTCCCTCTGCAGTAGATTTAACCTGAAGAGCCTTTCAAGTTGGTTGTTTCAAGCACGGTAAAAGTGAATGATTAGGAGTCAGCTAGATCATCACCGTTCTTAGATTGAGGTACAATTGGAGGGGTTCTGTGAGTATCTTTGTAACCTTCAATTACATACTGTTTGTTACTCTTGGTTAAGGTCGCCCATGGTTTTTTCTAAGTAGGATTTTCCACGTAAAAAATCGTGCCTCTTATCTTTTGTGTGCTTGCTTAATTAATTAGTTTAATTAATTTGGTATTACTACGATTCATACTACAAGCTGTGATTGAGACCTTAATATGAAACTAGGGGTTTCGAAACTTTCATGTTTGATAGAATAAGGGTTAATTGAGTAGGCTCTGAAAAGGTGATCATTTCGCATCTTCCATAGATACCGAGATATCGGTATTTCTATCAATCTAGATGTGGTAGATAAATTAGACCAAAACCAGCCAGAAAAGCAATTGAAATTGGTAGAACACTTGATGGATCCATAGTAGGCTCTCCATACTGACCGAGTAATTGGGCATTGAGTGAAAAGATGATCAACAATTTCTAATTCATCATGACATAGACCACTAGCAGTATTTATATCTGAGGAAAAGCAGGAAATTTCTGATTTGATGGCAATTCTATCACATAAAATTTTTCAAACATAGATTTTGAATTCAGAACGTATGTTTAATTTCCAAACCAGCTTCCAGGGCACAATGTTTAATTTCCAAACCAGTTTCCAGGGCCATTGTGGTATTATTTCTTGGGTGTCAAGAGATGTGTACACGACCTTTAAAGAACAAGAACCTGCCAATTTAGATCTCCAACATTGGAAGTCTGGTCTCACAATTGGGATTGCTAGGATTTTGCTTTGATCTCATCATCCTAAAGACTTCTAATTAGTTCACTATTCCATTGCTTACCATTTTCATAATTAACCATCAAATCAGCCACCCGCTTTTGGACACCATTTAAGGTGGTCCACCTGACCACTAAATGGGCTCACTCTCTTCTCCATGTGAATGGACACATCCATGCAAGGCTTTTCCTTACTTTATTTTTCTTCTTTCATCATTCACTATCATTAAGGGAATATTCATGGCTTGCATCCCTTAATGGAAGGGATGCATTTGAGAAAGCCTATAAAAGGAGACTCCAGGGGTAACTCTCTGCACTTCAAATCCTTGCAAGGAAGTCAGTACTAATATTTGCAGAAAGGAAAGTAGTAGAGAGTTGTAAAACCCGTTTTCAACCGGAGAAGCTATGAATCTTGGATGTATGTTTCTTTTAAATTATTTGTCATATCTTCAGTTTTGTTCAGATTATAACTAGAGTCGTATCAATCTTGAGTTTTATTTGGGCAAGGTTCAACAATTGGTATCGAAGCTAGGTTTTTGGGCTTTTATCCGAATAGTATTCATTGGTTTTATTTGGGTTTACCCTCTGTTTTCTAGTTTTAAGTAAAAAAATCCAATCAATTGTTTCACATATTGTACATAATAGATATCTACAAAGAGTTCTGCTATTTTTACTCTTCTTTCTCCTCTTCTTACACTAGCCAAAAAGGAAAAAAAAATCAAAACTTTCCAAATTACCCTCAACTATTCTCTCCCTACACATCTCTCTCCCTTTCTCCCCTCCGACTGGTGTCGAGCTCTGGCCAGCGAAGGAGCTCTCCCTTCCTCTCTCTCCCTCTTCCTTTTTCTCCTCCTCCTCTTCCCTTTTCCTCCTCCTCCTCCCTCTATTCTTTCTCTCCTTCTCTTTCCCTCCCTCTTTCCTCCCTTCCCTTTTCCGTCATCGTCGCGACCGGCATCTTCTCCCTCTTTCTTCCCCTCTTCCTCTCCCTCCCTTTTCCTTTTCCTGCCATCTCCCTGCAGTAGGGAGACCGATCCGGTCTCCCAGGGAGACCTCAATCTCCCTGCTGCGCTGAGATCGGCGCAGCAGGGAGATCAAGGTCTCCTCGCAGCAGGAAGGGAGAGAAAGGAGGAGGGAGGAAAGAGAGAGGGAGAGGGAAAGAGAGAGAGAATAGATTTAGGGAGTGGGAAAGGGAGAGGGAGAGAAAGAGGAGGAAGGAGAGAAAGAGGGAGGGGAGAGAGAGAGCCCTCCCTCGGCTGGAGGTCATCGTTGGTAGGAAAAAAGAGAGGTGTGTAGGAAAGAAGGGCATTTTGGAAAGTTTTGAGTTTTTTTTTAAATTTTTTAGCCTGCCTAAGGAGAGAAAAACCCTGTGTATGTTTAGAAACTCCCATGTACAAATCCTCTTTCCCATAACTATATTTTGTATAGTCTTCTGCCATGAAAGCTGAAAGCAAAAGCATTATAGTAGATTGTTTCTGAGCATATCTATTGTACATAAAAATGTGCAAAGAATATTACTTCATGCACACAATGGATTCATCATAATGTATAATTTTATTGGGATCCAAACCTTATCTTCTTTCATGTGTACAATGGATTCATCTTGTGCGCAGAATGTCATGCCCACAAAACTAATGCATAGGACATGTTTATTATTTTGGTCATACTAGTTTGTACAGTCAAGATAAATTGAAATGACTGAAATTTTATTTTTTGTGATTATGGACTCATCTGCGCTCAAATTTTTGATCCGTTTTCACCTATAATCTCGTTTTAGTGAGATCTTCGTGATAAAAATTTGGATATAAAGAGATTCTATTTCTTGCGTAATTGATAAACTCTACTTAAACTTATTAAAGTTTTAATTTTTGCATTTTTTTTAGTTTGATTATTATGATCAGAGTTAATATTCATTATTTATATACATGTTTATATAATCTTATGCCACATTAAAGGAG
Organism: Sextonia rubra; assembly: GCA_037013555.1. Lineage (NCBI taxonomy): Eukaryota > Viridiplantae > Streptophyta > Magnoliopsida > Laurales > Lauraceae > Sextonia > Sextonia rubra. Next base: position 13,529,871 of record JASUAD010000001.1, on the reverse strand, counting down.
AATCAATGGTTGGACTAAATGGATCCATCATGATGATAAAGCAATTAAGGATATTAGGGCTTGATCAATGGCCCAATTAAAGTTATCTTGGACCATTAATTATATAAAGGGTACGTATAAAGAAAATGTCATCTAGTCAAAAGATCATCACTTGGATACGATGATCTAAAGAGACTTATGATCACATAATGTTGTTGTATGTATTAATTCAAATACACATTTTTTTTTATCAATTTGGTAGTCACCAAAGTGGCATAGTTATGATAAAATTATGTATTTTGAAGTTAAAATTAAATTAATCACCAATTCAATTGTGTGATAAACAACGACAATAAATGGCAATTTCATTCAGGAGATTAAGCATCAGCTCAAAGGTTTGATAATTTTTTCATAACTTGCATTTAGACTAAGACATGCTTAATGAATATATCGATGATTAATTGTTATATGACCCAAAGGTAAAGGCAATTAATTTGATATATGATTTATTAACATGGTCTTATTAATTATAGAAGAGTAATGATTCACATATTGTTTTTCAACCCAAAGGTAGAATTACAATGATGTACCATTACTTTCAAAGTTATTGTTCTTTTTATTAATTTTTAATTCAAAGCATATATTTATTGTGTGTATATTTATTTTACAGCCTCTAAATCTCTGTCTATACCTTATTCCTTAGGGGCAATTCCAATCTTGGATTGATCAAACTTTGTTGACTGACTAGATATGCTAATGCCAGCATTTACCTATCTGGACTTGGACAAGGCTGTTGATGAACCTATGCCTCCAAAGCCTACAGAAATAAGTTCAGCCACTAATATGGCAAATTATGATAAATGCATAAGATGTAATAAAGTTTTCCTTAGGATTTTCTCAAATTCTGTGTCTAAAAGTATTAGGGGATCACATTATAGTTACATTTATCTAATTAAAAAAAATATGAAGCCTTGGATGTTTTCAAAATATTCAAAACTAGAGTAGAAAAGTAATTAGATAAAAGAATTAAATTATGAGGTCTGATAAGGGTGGTGAATATTATGGAAGATACATCGAATCAGGTTGTAACCCTGGTTCATTTGCAAGATTCCTTGAACAAGAAGGTATTGTTGCCCAATATACAATGCATAGAACGCCTTAACAGAATGGTGTTGTTGAGAGAAGAAATAGGACATTGATGGATATGGTTAGGAGTATAGTCAGTAATACCATATTACCCGAGTCCATGTGGAGTGAAGCACTAAAGATGACAATGTAGATTTTGAACCGTATACCTAACAAAGCAGTTCCAAAAACTCTTTTCGAGTTATAGACTGGTAGAAAACTCAACCTAAACCATTTTCGAGTCTAGAGTTGTCCATCTGAAGTAAAAGTGTTTAACTTACAAGAAAAGAAATTAGACCCTAGAACAGTAAGTGGATATTTTATTGGATATCCGAAAAGATCTAAGTGGTATAGGTTTTACTGTCCTACTCACACCACTAGGATTGTGGAATCCAATAATGCCAAGTTTCTAGAAAATTACCAAAATAGTGGGAGTAGTGACACAAGAAAAATTACTTACAAAAAAATCAGGGACTCAATATTACTTGATAGAGTGGCATAGTTGTCCCATTTGATGTTGGTATTCAAGAAGTACAATTAGCACCGAATGAACGGGTTGACTTAGATATACCTCTTGATAATATGAACAACGATAATCTAAAGGAACAACAACCCGAAATACTCTTAGGACAAACTGTTGAAGGTGATCAAATTCCAAATATTTCACAACCAAATGTTAGTGATATAAATGCAAAAGAATTGAGAAGATCCACTTGGGAGAAAAGACCTGCAGTTACAGATGATTATGTTGTGTATTTGGAAGATGCATAAATTGGAATAAAAGAAGATCCTAAAACATTTAAAGAAGCCATTAATAGTAACAATTCTGATAAATGGATAGAATCTATGAAAGATGAATTAAAATCCATGGTTGAAAACTAAGTTTAGAATCTTGTTGAACTACCTAAGGGATCCAAAACTATTGAATGTAAATTGGTCTTCAAGACTAATAGAGATTCCAAAGGAAAAGTCGAACAATTCAAATCTTGACTTGTAGCTAAGGGTTTTACTTAAACAGAAGGTATTAATTATAATGAAACATATTCTCCTGTATCAAAGAATGATTCAATCGGAATTGTTATAGCTCTTGTGGCTCACTTTAATTTAGAGCTACATCAAATGAACATTAAAACTGCATTTCTAAATGGAAATCTTGAATAGGAAGTATACATGGAATAACTTGAAGGTGTTGTAGAACAGGGTGATAATAAGCTAGTCTATAAAATTAAAGAAGTCAATATATGCTCTTAAACAAGTTTCTAAACAATGGTATCTAAAGTTCAAAAAATTATCACAGCATTTGATTTTATCGAAAATGTTGTTAACCATTGCATTTATCTAAAAATCAATGGGAGCAGGTTTATGATTTTGGTCTTGTATGTTCATGATATTTTATTGGCTAGTAATGACCTTGGTATGATTCGTGAGACCAAAGGTTATCTTGAAAATAATTTTGATATGAAAGATATGGGTGAAACAACCTTTGTAATAGAAATCAAGATATTTTGAGACAAATATCGAGGATTACTTTGGTTGTCTTAGAAAGCTTACATCAATACTATTCTTAAGAGATTTGATATGGAAGGATGTAGGCCATATAATATACCTATTATTAAGGGAGACAAATTTAATAAGGATCAATGCCCAATGAATGAAATAAAAAGGGAACAGATAAACAAATGTTCATATGCGACTGCAATTGAAAGTCTGATGTACAGACAAACTTGCACTAGACTAGACATCAGCTTTGCAGTCGGAATGTTGAGTAGATACCAAAGTGATCCAGGCATGGCATATTGGACATGGGTGAAAAAGGTTCTACGGTATCTACGTGGTACTAGCAAATTCATGTTCACATGTAAGAGATCCGATCATTTGGAGGTGATAGGATACTCAGATTCGGATTTTGCTAGATATCTCGACACTAGGAGATCAACTTCAAGATGCATTTTCCTATTATCTGGTGGGGCAATTTCATAGAGAAGTGCAAAGTAAACGCTAGTCACTCCTTCGACATTTGAAGCACAGTACGTAGCATGCTTTGAAGTTGCAGGTCACACAATGTGGTTGCGTAATTTTATTTCAAAACTTAGGATTATAGATCAAATTTTCAAGCATCTGAAAATCTTCTGCGATATGATGCAGCAATACGTTTTGCTCAAAATGACAAATGTTATAGTAAATTTAAGTTTTTAGAAGTCAAATATCTTGTCTTAAAAGAAAAAGTATGAGATCATTTGGTATCAGTTATTGGAGGTTTGATAGACCTTTTGCTTGCAGATCCACTAACGAAAGCATTACCATTGACGGCCTATATTTGACATATATTAAATATGGGCTTGTACGAATTGCCTTATTAGGATATATATATGTTTGACAATGTGTATATTGATCATTATAGTTACAATAAAAGAATTTCATAATTCTTACTTTATACTTGTCATCACATGTGATTAATGTGGATAAAGTGAGGATGTAAGGTTATAGCATTAAAGTGCCCGTTGAAATAAAACTGCCATGTTAAGATCCTATTTTAACTCTTATGAAAGACTGATTAGGCTAGAATATTGATGTCGTGATTGTGGAGGGAAATGTATCAATAATGATATATGACCGCCATGATTCACATTAGTATTTTTATTTAATCACAGATTAAAGAGTGGCATAAAAGCTAAATGAGAAAATTTTTTTTTTGAAGTGGTGCACCAGTCAAAGTCATTTATTCTTATTATTTTTTAAAAAAAGGTTCTTTTTTTTAGTCATATATATATATATGTATATTCACATTTTAAGGTATATGTATGTTGTCAAGTGAACTAAATGGGAGACTGTTGGAATACCATTTAAAGTTGTCCACTTGACCACCAAATAGGCGCTCTCTCTCTTCTTCATGTGGATGGACACATCCATGCAAGGCTTTTCCTTGTTGTGTTTTTCTTCTTTCATCATTCGCTATCATTAGGGGAATATTCATGGCATGCATCCCTTGATGGAAGAAATGCATCCCTTGGTGGAATGGATGCATTTGAGAAAGCCTATAAAAGAAGACTCCGTGGGTAACTCTTTGCACTTCAAATTCTTGTAAGAAAGCCATTACTAATACTTGCAGAAAGGGACGTAGTAGGGAGTTGTAAAACTCATTTTCAACTGGAGAAGCCATGAATTTTGGAGGTATGTTCATTTTAAATAATTTGTCATATCTTCAATTTTATTCAGATTATAACCAAAGTCATATCAATCCTGAGTTTTATTTGGATAAGCTTCAACACCCACTGAATGGGCGGATTCAACACATTCATTGGAATTTTTGTAGTAACCTCTGATAAAGAGCTAATTCTTGGAATCCATTTATCATCCAAAATTGAAACTCTTGAACCATCCCCAATGACCCAACTTTGATTATTAATGATGATGTTCCTATGTTGGATAAGAGCCTTCCAACATGGGGAATCATCTTTCTTAGTCACATAATCTTCAATCCTATGGTGTTTTAAATACTATTGAGAAAGAAGTCTCACCCATAAAGATTGAGGATTGACAAGAAGTCTCCAAACTGTGTGAGCTAAGGCTGCTTCATTAAAAAGATTAAGCAATCTAATTCCGAAGCCCCCTTGATCTAAAGGTTTTGCACATTTTTCCAATGAAATCGGAATCCATTTTCTATTACTATGCTGACCTGGCCAAAAAAACCAAGCCTGAACCTGATGGATTAACCTGATATGTTTCTTGTTTAGCTTATGGAAACCCATCCAATAATTAGGGAGCATAGAGGTGACAAATTGAATGAGAACCCTTCTTCCTGCAGGAGAAAGTAGAGAACCTTTCCACCCTGAAGCCTATTTTGAATCTCATAAAAAAATTGTAGCAAACTCTTGGGACAGTTTTTTAATTGGCGAACTGGTCGATCCCAAGGACTTGGAGCTTATAGGAGAATTTAGGATTCCAAAAAGATCTTTGATTCGCCTGGTGATATGGGTGGGAGTAGTTAAGGAAAAGAATAAATTTAATTTCAGTTTGTTTAAAGCTTGGCCTAATTTACGATCAAAGGTTTCAAGTAAGTCTCTAATTTTACCTAATTGTTTGTGATTCACAGAGAAGAAAATTGTCATGTCATCAGCATATTGCAAAAGGCCAATTCTATCACCACCGGATATCAATTGAGGAAAAATTGACTTAAATCTTCGCCCCAAGTTTTGCATAGCTCTAGTAATTGTTTTTCTTCAGTAATCAGATACAAATAGGGAGACAATGGGTCTCCTTGTGGCAATCCTCTTTGGGGATTAAAGGGCTCAGAAATGACACCAGTGACTCTGACTCTATAAGAAATAGTGGAGATACAAGTCGAAAGTTTCTGAACCACATTGCCATAGAACCAAGGCTTATTCTTTTACTAGAATTCATAGAATTCATGTCTGGAGAATTCTAAAATACCTAGATATAGTGAAATTTCTGAATGCTCCCTTGTACTTAAGCATCTAATAATTCTAATAAAAGGTGAAGCAAGTAAAACAATTCCGAAAATTTCAAAGTTATTTAAGACTTTTTAAATACGTGGAACTCAAAAATGCTTGTAAAGAAATAAGAAATTTGAAAATACAAGAGGATAAGATGTCACATCATATCCCAAAAACCCCAACCACCCAAATTCCTGGCAAGAATTCTTGTAAAAAAGCAGGCCCCCTCGATTTCTTTGCAAAGAATTCTTGTCTATCCAATTCCAGAATTCTCAAAAATAGTGGAATTTCTTAATGCTCCTTTGTCCTTCAGCGTCCAGGAATTCAAGCACAAGGTGACGAATAAAACTCTAAAATTCCCAAAGGCTATTTCAGACTTTTTAAGTAGGTGGAATTCTTGAATGCTTGTGATGAAACAAGGTATTTGCAAATGTCAAGGGACAAAATGTTATATCATATCCCAAAAACCCCAATAACCTAAATTTTTGGTAGGAATTCTTGTAAAACAACAAGCTAGAATGTATTTGAAAGTGGAATAATGGGGGATAAGTGGGGGATAAGCAACTTTTTGCATCCTGTCACACTTATCTCTTATTTGTTTGCATTTTTAGTGCCTGTGATTATACTATTCGCGACCATACAGTGAATTAACACCTAGTATTCCGACTTAGATAATTCCACTTGAAAGGTGGCATAATTTGGTTGGCTTTGAGTGGGGAGGATGGAATTATATTTTTTAAATCTTTTAGCCATCGTGACCTATTTATCTAAACGTAACCAAACATCGAATTGCATTATCTTTAGGGTAAAGAAAGTCTCATCCTATATAATAATACCATTGAATAGAATTGTATTAATTATCCAATCTTATTAAAACTTTATCTCACTCCCAAATACATCCTAAGTTATAAACAATCCTTCCAAAACATCCAGGATAGCTTATCATAAGCCATAGAGATAACTACTTTGAGGGCTCCAATGTGCTTTTTCCTAGAAACACAAGGCATCTAACTTGTTGGTATTGGTACGGTTTGTGTGGCTTTAGAGCCGTCAGTGGTCAGACTGTTGAAAAGGTAAAATCATAAAGTGCAAGAAGAAAACTTGAAAAAAAAAAACAAAGATAAAATCAATTCAAGAAGTTCACCACCATTATTATACATGACTAGGGGTAAATTTGCAACGTACATAACAACTATAATTTGAAGGCAAAAAATTAAAAGTTAAAATTATTATCATTATTATGTTCCAGTTGGCCTAGTGGTCAGGGATGAATGAGTAAACTCGTCCTCCTAGGGATCCAACCTTAGAAGGAGATGTGGTAACGGATGTTAAGAGCAAAATTGCAAATGAATTTCCAATTTTTCAATTACCTGAAGGTTTCATTCTATTAATAATTATGCTTGGATCCTCATTTAGGTCCCCATAAATAAGCAGATCTAGATCTAGATCCTATTTTTGGACATATAACCTCAATGTTTCTTGGTCTATCTCCACATTGGTTTTGGTCCGTGGACCTGACACCCGATATTTTATCTGAGTTTTCAAAAATTTTTCCTACGAAACAGTTTTTCTCCAAATCATTTTCTACATAAACCCAAACCTAAATCAAACTTGCCTGTAGACGAAACCAACCAGTCTCAGATCATATTCTCATTAATGGCTCCAATTTTGGAACCAAGAAATTGGTTCCAAACCGGTTATGCTTATAGGTTCAGGCCATCTTCTCATTAACGGCTATGGGTTTGGGTTTGCTGAGGAACTGGATTAGAATTGACCCGTTTGCAACCCTAGCTGACAGCCCTGATAGCCTGTAATTTCCGTACTATTAATTATTAATTGGATTGATATTACCGTACTTTTAAGCAGTGTAGTGTCGTCTACACATATTTGATATAAGAACACCATGTGAGACTGTTGTTTGGGTTTTATTTGAGCGTCGGTGGAACCAAGGGTTCGGTTTGGTCGCGGCCCTCCAAGAAATTAAAAAAAAATCCCTATTTTTTTTTTTATAAATCTGCCTACAATTTTCATTTCTGGCTCCTCCAAGAAAATTTTCATTCTTACGTAAAGAAAATGTTTTGGGTCTACCCCTACATTTGATGCCCACCACCAATTATGGGGAGATGAGGATCAAAAGATCCAGGCGAAAACCATTTCATGTACGAAATTCAACTCACTGTAATGATCCTCATCTCTGGGATATGTCGTCCCACAAGTTTAATAAATTTATTTACTTATTTAGTTTCACTTCATTATAAGTGGAGTCCATATATTGCCACATGAGCTAATGCCATTTAACCTATTCAGGCAAAATCCAAGTACAAGCATCTGGGTGCACTTACACCTGTCAAGTTAAGTGCGCATCTAAAAACCTACAAAAAATTTAGTCTACTTTCAAAATTCCAACAAAAATCAGAGGTCCACCAAAATTTTTAATTTACTCCATCAAAACCAAACTATCTATTAGAGTTTTCACCCACAAAAATGAAAATGGTGGCTCCATTGCTGAACCTATGGAAGTTGACTCATCCAAATGTGGGGTGAGATTTCAGTACAAATCAGTCTGGGTTCTCCACTTGCATCCAACATTGACCGTAACTTGTTCTTCCCATATCTGCTATTTTGAGAGAGGAGAAACATTGGCAGCATCATTTCCACCATCTATTAAATGTAAGGAGTAAAACAGGAAAAAGATAGAAAATAAATGCACAACAGAACGGCAGTTGCTTTTGGTTAAGGTCATCTGTTAGGTTAGGGTTCTTAAAGTAAAAATACAAAGGACGGGGGTCTTTTGAAGTTTTATGAAAATATAGGGGTCTTTTTTGTAAAAAACTCATATATATATATATATTCTTAAAGAATAACCCTTAATGTTGAAAGTGTAATTTCTACAGACTACAGCGGCCAAATTTTCTTCTGCATAGCATAGGAAAATTCAATCCCAACCGTTCATGGGCCTGCTTCGTTAAATGCTGTTGCATTTCTACAATAATTTTGTGTCGCACCGGCCACGCCCATTACTGAGGACTCTATCAATAAGCTGGACCTCTTTAGATTTTGTTGGCTGACTGTAGGTAAATCCATGACAGTCTGCCACGTCACCCAACCTGCCAGCCAGGCAAGCCAAGCTACTGTTCTATTCAAACTAGGGCCTATTTGAATGTGGAGTAGAATAAAATAGAGTAAAGAAAGATCAAAATCAAGAAAGAATAATATATGATGAGGTTATAATGATTTTTTGTTTTTTGTTGTTTCATAAGGAATCTTTTTGACTTTTCATTTAAAAAGTAGATGTTTTTTGTAATTTAGTGATTGCTTTTTTTACTTTTTTTTTAAAAGAAGGGGGAAAATTTGAAATTCAAATATTAAACTTTTCTCTAATTTACTTTACATCATATCCAAATACACCCTAAGGGGCTATCCATGGTGACGCGACGACTTGCATAGGCCCACCCTAGTTACCATAGGATTTGCCTCTCAGGATGCCGATTCGTTTTAAATATAAAATGTTTGTTCATTTTTATGGGAATGGAGGTTTTTCCTAGGAGCTAACGGGGTGTTTAGATAAATATAGAATATAATATCATTATATTTGAATAATGTAAGATTTCATTATCACATAATAAAATTATATTATATTATAATATTGTGTCACTTTTAGTGTTTGGCACTTTATATATATCTCAATATGCCTTCAAAATTGTTTTATACAACATATACTTGAACATTTTAATATGGAGGTTTTTGCAAGAAAGTGAGATATTGTAGAATATCTTCTAAGATATCTAAACAGCTACTTTTTAGGTGTCCAGATTATATTATAAACTATGATATAATATAGCAAAATCTTTTAAAATATATATTTTTTAAACACCCCCAAATCTTTAGAGATGACTTTTCTCTCCTCCTCCTTAAAGTTTAAATATTTTCCTACATATTCAATTCCAACAACTTTCTACTAAAATACCCATAGTGTGAGCTATGGCATAGGAAAAATGCATTTTGTTAATGAGTTTGGTATTTTGATTAATTTATATTGTTCCATTTGTGGAGCTCAAAATACATTGATGCAAATGGGTTTAGATGAAAATATATAGTGTAATTACATAATTGAGGAGTGGTGATCTGACATGGATTTTTTTTATATTCTTTTAGGTCTTAGGGCTTGTTTGGATATATATATATATAGAATAAAATGTTTCTGTATTTAAATACTAGTAGAATAAAATATTATACGTATAAATATTATAATATTACATTAATATTATGATTTTGTTTCTACTTGGCAGTTCCCTAAAAATTCAAAAGATTTTGAATTGAGTTGCTTTCCTGTTATATTCCTTATTACAATACACATTAAATCCAAAATTGACCTCAATTTTAAAATCAAAGAAATAGCCAGTAACTTTATGATTTTTTTAAATTTTCTTAAATGACAAAACAGCAAAAACAATTTTTAGGAATCCAACTTCATGAAAATAAAAAATATTCATTTATATTTTTAAGATAAGAAACTCAAGGTAAAGTGTGTTCTTTTACTTTTTAAAAAATTCATGCATGCAATAAAACATGTTATAAATTTCTAAGATAAGGAAATTCATGGTAAAATGAATTTTTGATATTATGTCCCAGAAAATTAATGTACATTTTGGATCATGAACAAAAAGACCAATTTTTTTAATTCATGGAGGAATAATTAATTTATCATATTCAAGGCCCACCTTTAATTATTCAAACATAATCATAAAGACAACCATTTCCAGTATGTTCATCAAATTTCACTTCAATATGTAATTGTGGATTATTCACACAAAGATGACAGGGAAAAGGAAAATAGAAATCATACCAAAAGGGACAAAACAAAAAAGTAAGGAATGGACATGCCTCAAAAGAAGAAGGTTTAAGCAGTTTTCCATTTCCCCTAGCATGGAGAATGTGCGGGGAACATGAGAGCTTTTGATAAGGGGAAGGGAAAAACCATTTCTAATAGTAAGCTATAGGTAAAAACCTCATGGGAATATGAACTCATGCACGGCCTCACGGTACATGGACATAAGTCCATCCAATTTACTCACTGAGCGCTTCATGTCAAAAAAAAAAAAAAGGAAGCATAAAATAAATTATTAATAAATTTATCTTTTACAAAATAAAACTCATTTTCTGTAAAGTTGATGGAAAGAAGTAGATCCATTTATAAATATGCAACCAGAATATGTATCAGCTAAAAAAATACATCAAAACACCTTTTCTCGGGGGAAGTAGACCCACCAAACAACTTTGATTAATATGATATATGATTCAGGAGTAATATTATTTTAATAAATAAATATAATATTGGCCATATGCAAAACTAGGTCGACATAAATACCTTGTAACACCTTTCCTATATTGAGGATTTTAGTGGAAAAATTCCCCTAGACTTTGAGAAGACAAAAAAGACTCTGAATGAAGATATCTCTGCTCATATATATATGTAGAGCAGAAGAATTGAGTGGTGATACTCCCATTTATATAGGTGAGCTATGCCACTTGATAAGTCCTTAAAAATGTATGTTTTTATATATATTTTGGACCATTTTAAAACTTATTGAATCAAAAGAGCCTCATGTATTGCGAAATCATGGTTTTGTGCATTTATACATCATTGTAGTACATTCATGCATAGTTTGCTAAAAAACTTTCATTTTTTCTTACGTTTATGAAACCTACTATATTTAGAGTTTTATTTTTGGAAAGTTTTGGCAAAATTGGTTTTCTTATGAAATGTTTCAATTTCTCATCATCATTTGTTAATTCAGTAAAAATCATACACAATGATGTCATTCATGAGGAATCGGCCCACAATGACGAGATTATGGCTTTTGATCAAAATTATTATTATAAATGATAGTTCACTTTTTCTTGTAGGAACTTGGTGAAGTGGGTCCTCCACATGCACATGTGTGCACTCACACATGTGTTGGACATCCAAAGATGATGGGGTCCACTTTCTTTGCACAAAATTTCAAGATTATTTTAAAGATAATTCAAGAAAATCAAAGAAAATCAATGAAAGCCAAATCAAGAAAGAAAATTTTTGTAAAATGGAAAGTGGCTTTGTAAAAAGACAAAAGTAGAAAGACAAAAATTAATTTGTGGAAATCTCATCTTCAAAAAGATCTCTCAAATGAAGTCAAAGGAGACTTTGATAAGGAAAAAAGATTACAAATGCATGAATATGAATGAGGGAAAAGCAAGGAGAAAACTTACCAAACATAGTATATTTTTTTTCTACTAAGTAGGATAATATATTTTTTTCTACTAAGTAGGATCTAATCCTATAAAATTGGATCTAATGAGACAAAATTGGATCTAAAGAGAAGAATTAGTGTGACCAAACCCTATGAGAAAGCACCCTTAGACATTTCGGACTCTTCATGCAATCCTTTTCCCTCTAGCCTCCTCCACTTCACTCTCTCTCTCTCTTTCTCTCTTTACACATTGTTTTCCAAGGAGGTTTAGACACAAAGCCACACTATAGCCTTGAGATTCCAACTATAACAAGTGAATTTCCATCCTAGTATGTAAGATTTTGATTTAATTTTTTTATCTCATGTAAAGTTTGATCATACTAGTAAAAAGTGTTGATTTTTTTTTCATTATTCTTCTTGTGATTTAATATATTTCTATTATGTGCTTGGTTGCTTACTTGGATTGATGACTCGAGTTTGTAAGGACATAGTTGAAGTAGAATTAAAATTGAGCAAAGATTTTTTGGAAGAAATAAAACAATACTCACTACTTGAACCACATTTAAGTTTTTGCAAACTACATTTATGTTTCTTGTTTACTACGTTTAAATTCCGTCTACTACATTTACTTTCATTGTTCACTATATTTAAATTTCTACAAAAATACTACAATTAAATTCCAATGTTTTTCTTGCTTTATTTGTGCTTTTATGTTGCATGATTTATGGCTAGGATTAATTTTTAGAAGTATGCATTCATATCATGTGTTAGCGTAGTTACTGGAAATTAGAATTTTAGATCTAAAATTCGTGAATTTTTTGAAAGTTAAATGGGTAAATTTTGAATTTAAAAGCAGCAAATAGTCACAGTTTTTTGCTCAAATATTGGCAATTTAAAAAGTGACATGGAAAGGGTATTTTGCCTTGAAATTTTGAGGAAGGATTGCTAGATGAGTTAACTTTGTTCCATAAAAATATTAAAGGAAAAGGAATAAGGGAGGTTGGGTTTTCAATTGCTGAAACACTTTTCAGTCAGAAATCCTATACATAAAAATCTACACATGGCATATATTTAGTCTGAAAGTTTCGCATTGATAGACATATCAAATCATTTTGGAATTTTTAGAGTTTTGCTATAAAAATTGGATGGATTGAACCTTGATGAGTGAACTTTAAAATCCCAAAGTTTCAAATTCAAAAGATGAATTATAAGAAGGTAAGTCGATTTCTAAAAACCTAAACTAAGACTGACTGCCAAACTGCATATCAAAATTTTTATTTTTGGTAACCATTATTCATGCATATTTTTTGTATTTTAGAATATTTTTCAAATTCATTCTTTTATTTGGTTCTTACATTAGTAGAGCATGATTTCCAGCCATTAAATCTAGTCTAGGATTGCATTAGCTTAGACTCATTTCTTTTATTTAAAGTTTGCATTTTATTTAACTTCATGTATTCTTTTTTTTTTATAGCATGCATTATGTCACATTGTTAAATGTTTATAACATTCTAATTTTAGCATTGATTACTAACTTTTATTTAAGAAATTGATTTAGAAAAGTTTCTAATTTAGGTTTTTAATTTTAGTAAGTAAATTGATTGGTTTAGATTGTTTCTTAAATTAATTTGATTTTAACTTAGGTTTGTTTGATGATTTATTTCCATTCTTATTTTTTTAACTTGATTTGAATGATTTATTTTTGGAAGGTTTTAATTATAAAATGTTTCCAATATGGTGTTCTAATTTGGGTGTTCTTTTGTAGTTAATTCAAGATTTTTTTTAGATTAGAAAATTTTTATTTTTGGGAATGTATTTAATTTTAGTTAGGAATAGTGAATGTAAATTTTTTGTTTTAGGCTAATTTTAGATTTTTTTTTAGGGCAAGTACAAGTTGAAAAGCCCTTAAAAAAATTTCTTCCTGTGGATCGACCTAGTCGCAACAGTTTATTACTACATCACGACTCTGTATTTGGAGCTCACGAACACCACTCAACAATAAATAATAAAAAAAAGAATAAAAGAGCAAAAATATCACTGTTCAAGCCACCTTTCTAGTTAATATAGAAATTTAAAGAGTTTTTTTAATATTTACCAAGCTTATGTGCGTGGTACTTTATTAGTAAAGTGAGGGGACCTCAAATCAAGAGAGAATAAAATATGATGGAATCTAATAATAATGTAATGATTTTTTATTCTTTAGTAATTTGAAAAAGAATCTTTTTGACTTTTTCTTTCAAAATAGATAATTTTTGTAATTTAGCGGCTTGAGAATGTTCCTTTTTAACTTTTTTTTTTCAAGAATGAGAAATTTCTTTTTTTTTTTTTTAACTTTTGACATGACTCACATATCTTTATATGCCTTTTAAAATGGATGCTCCACTTTACCGCGTTTTTGGCACTTTAATGCAATACAATAGAGTAAAGTGGTGTGTCCATGTTAAGAAACATAAAAAGATATGTGGGTCATACAAAAAGTAAAAAAAAAAGAGGGTTTTACCTGCATAATTATTCTAAGTCACATCAAAATGGAAAAAACTCACCCAAGTTATGGGTGCACTGGGGTGGTCAAATGTGACATTTTGGTGTTTTTTTTTACATCAAAAAAGAGAGGGCCGAATTCGATGCTTCATGTTAACACAGGAGGGTCCAATTTGACTCTCATCTACTGCCTTGCAAACTCTCTCTCACCAGCAAGACGATCTGCCAAAAGGGATTGAAAATCTCTCATAGTCTTGCTAGAGCCCAGCGACAGATCGGAAGCCCGTGCGGCTGCTTCTTCTTGTTCTCCAATGAAAGAAGAATCGCAAACCCACTTTCCTCTCCTCTCAGGTAGTAATCAGCCGATCAAGACTGTCAATAACCGTATCGCTTTGTGCCTTGAATTCCTCAACTGCCGTTTGTTTTGTTCCAATTAATTCAGTAATAGAACCCACAGCAATGAGCCTGTTGTCAGGTTTCTCATTGGAAGCTAAGTCAGATGATTCATCCCTCACGACCGAATGAGAAATGAAAGATAATTTCTTTGATTTCCGTTTAGCCTTTGCATCTGCAATAGCAACTGGATCTAAGTAGTCCCCAGTATGGTATGTAGATGCCCAGCACCAGGGATCTTGCTTTTTGTCCACAAAGCTCCTCATCATGTGGCAATTTTCCCAACAAGGAATAGAATCAGTAGAAATTACAGTTGTAACACCCAATCTGCTACCCTATCAGGAAACATTTTAATATCAAATAAATGCCTCACAGAAGAGACTGAAAATATAGCTTTTCAATTCCGTGGACATCAACAAACAGTCGGCAGGTGATGAAGTGGAGTGATACAGATGATGTGAGAGGGCTGAGGGTGGTGACAGAAGTGAAGAATGGAGCAGTACAAGGACGTGAATATGGTGGGTCTGAGAAGATGCCAGGATGAAGGGTGACGAACAAACCTTGTGTCCACTGAAAGGGTCACTGAAATCCTTGTCGCTTCCGAAGGGAAGAAGGAGAACAGTGCGAGGCCTCAAACCAAAACCTAACTTCGGCTTATCCATACTAACAAGGGTCGAATTCGACACTTACCTTTAGATTTAAAAAAATATTGAAGCTCACTGGTCCCCTTAAATGTTTTTTTTGGTAAAATCCTCTAATATATATGTTACAACCCGAGCCCAGGAATTCGGGGGTTAGCAAAAGCCAAACCAATGACACACGTACTCTCGTGCCTATACACGTAGACCTGATCTAAATGCACACGCACAAGGAAAGTTTCACACATGTCAAACATGTACGCGGAAGCTGTAGATATCAAAACATCACACTAAACAAATGCAAGAAGAGAATACGAAATACAGAACTGACATATATCGATAATAGTTTTACAAAATGAAACAAAATAACCATGTAAATCTCAAAAATGAAGACTCAGATGCAAGAATATCCAAGGCGCTCTCCGGCGAAGTGTCTATACCCACTCCTATAGGCCTGATGGGACCTCGGGGTCCTCATTGAGAGTCTGGCTGACTGACGAAGGGTCGGGAGAGGTATCTGAGACTGCAACATCAAAGACAACTTGTGAATACAACGATTCAGCAATGTATAAGTTATAACAAGTTAACGCATGCTGTGTCTAATAGAATGAAGAACATCATATAAATAAGAACAGGTCACATTTGTATACTAAGCTGTCGTGCAAGCAAGAAAATATGCCATGTGAATCAATGTATACATGCTTACATAACTAGTTGGCGACTACATTGCCATATGCTCCCAAAAGAGGGATCTTATCCGTGCAGAGAACACCATTGTCCAGGACAGGGTACAAATGGGTTTCGGGTTTCCTGGGGTCTGGTTTTCCCAAGACGTTTCCTTCTGCAGTAAGGCCATGAAAACTACACCAAATTCACCATGTCGGGATCCTAAAGCTGAGGCTCCGTAGTGCCTGACCATACAAGTCAATCATGAAAACCCTGAGTAAACCATAACAACATATCATGCGTGCATATCTAAGAACATATCTTATACGTGAATCATACATGTATACTCAAGGTAAAAAAACCATATGAACAATGTGAAAATAGTTGAAACAAGAAATCATGCTAAAGAGTGGAGATCAATGATCGAAATACAATATGTCATGCAAGCAACTGTTAGCATATCGAATCAAATTCATTTACTAGCCAATTCTAATCTATTTATCCAGTGTTTCTAACCGTGCATGATGATGTAGTTTTAAGTTATTCGATACACCGTTGTTTAGTGTTGCAGCAGTGTATCATATGGTGCACTGAAGTTCCTTAAACCAACACCTATAGGGAGGTGCTTAATAACTAGATAACGAATATGAATGATTCGCAGCCCTCAAGATCATTCACGTATTTTTATGTTCTGTTGGGCCAGTCAAAGGTGTCTACCTTCTACTGTAAAGGTCCTACAGGTCTTTTACCTTTCCCATCTTTCTTCCTGTTACAGTCAGTCAGCTTAGCCGTAGGTAACCCTACAGCTTAGCCGAAAGAACCTTACGGCTTAGTCGTAGAATGCTTCACGGCTTAGCCGTGGCTGGGCCGTAGAAGAGTCGCTGATTATATACTCTCAGTTATTTTCATGTGTCACCCTGTACTGATCTACTGCTGGATTACGGTGGGGCTTACGACTTAGCCGTCGTGTGTTTCACGGCTTAGCCGTAGCACATTTCACGGTGTAGCCGTGCATGCATTGGGTCGAATTCTGAAGCAATTACAGAAAACCTGTAGTGACATCCAATGTGTGAAATTCCAACAGAGGAAGGGAGAAGGATATAAAATGGGGCTGTAAACATGTTGTCCATGCAAACTCATGTGAATTAACCAAAATCAAGCAAATACCAACATGGGTTCATACAAGTTAAGTTTATACTTGCTTCAATTAACTTCTAACACTCAGATTATGGTCCTTGGGCTCAATTTCACTTCCAAACACCACTCACAGCTATCATGCATGCATGAGAAAAAGAGAAACTCGTAAGCATAGTCATGGAGACTGAGCAAGAGAAAGGAAAAAAGGAATCCAACATATACCCATGCATACCTTGAATCTCAAGAGTTCCAAGCTCCCTCTTTTGATTGGGATCAAGGAGAAGAAAAGAAACCGAGAGATCGCGAGAGAGAGAGAGAGAGAGAGAGAGTAGAAACTAAAGAGAGAAGAGAGTGTGAGAGTGAACGAAAGAGAGATGAGTCGGTGGAATGACTTATATAGATAAGTATAAAGGCAAAATTGCAAGAAAGTCTAATGTATAAATCAAATTACAGTTCGAGTCAAATCCGAGTCCAATGGAATCTCACAATGTCGTTTGCAAATGACGTAGTTACGGAAGTTAATGAGATCAACAAAAGACACATGCTGGCACCAAGATGATGCGAAAATGACCAAGTCTTAGAAAAGCTAAAATTACGAAAAAGGGCTTGGTCTACCTAATCCAAGTCAAACTCAACCCAACTACCTATCCATGACCCGCAACGAATACAAAATACAAACAAAACACAATTAACAACAAAAACAATATTAATTAGCCACTAAACGTGGTCGAGCTGGGTCGGAGTGTTACAATATAGAAGAGGATCATCTTCTACATATTACTAGAACACTGCCCATGATATAAAATAAATTATATCTCAAATGTTTATTGTCATTCAACATAAGTAATGATATTCATAGAGACAATGGGTACATCTATATTTGCACATAATTATAAATCTACAATAATACTATATAAAAGAATATTTAAATTTAATTTACTCGATGCGAAAGATTAATAAATGCAGTTGATATCAAATAAAGAGTTGAATAAGTCATTTGGTAATCATTCTTGATAGTCATTTTATGATGATCAAATACACAAAATTGATAACAAAAAGTAGATTTAACAAATATTATTCTATTCAATCAGTTTTCCAACGTTAGACGTTGAAGTGATGTCTTCATTTTTCATTTGACTTTTGGCAGCACTTTTTTCATTGTTTGGAGGGGTGTTGTAATCTTCTTTTTTGCAACACTGTAGACAAAATATAGCATTAGTTAGTTCATTGAAACATCAATTTTAAATGTTTATATGACAAGAATTAAATAAAAAAAACTTCCAATGTTCTATATGAGACAGTAAGAACATTGCCTCATAATTGATGTTTATTTCTTTAATTTTTTTTATTGGAACTCCACTTTCCAAAGTAGATTTGTTCATATTTGATCCTATCTTTAAATGAAACAAATACTCTTGCCATAATGCTTTATCAATTTCAGATGTGAAATAGTCATACCAATCATCCTACAAAATATATTATAAACTATTTATCTAAAATTATGAAATATATAATTTGAAATTAGTTATAATGCATTTAATAGGAGAAGCTGAAAAGAATAAAAGGAAAAAAATCAACATTTCATTACCTTCGAAGCATTTTCTTCTATTTTTTCATCTGTTGTGTTTATGAATTTTAAAACGACGATGTCTTGGAGTAAAAAGATTGCATGTGTAGTGTAATCCATCACCATTTTTGTTGGAAAATACCTACAATTATAAGATTTGAATATTGTTAAATTTATAAAATGTATGTGGATAATAAATTGAACTTAAAGGATGATATTTGTGGATTATGAATCATTTACCTTTTCTTTTTGTTTGTGGGGGTGAGTACAATGATTGCATTAACCATTATTTATAGTTGCATCAATTTTTTTATTGCACTGACTGCACGATATAAATGACAAAGGTCTATCCATGAGCGTCCTTGCGACTATAGCTTTTATTGCAACATACTTTACCTATAATCATTTGGACATAAATGTACAAATCTATTTTATCTATCAAAGGTTTTAATATTGATGCATATTAAGAAGTAGAAATTATGAAAGATAGGCCTTTTACTTCGATTACTCCATTCTCCATAGTTGAAATTAAATCTTTCAAAAAGAATTCTATTATTTGTGGATTCACCACTGTGGCCTTCATTCCTACAATTAACAATTAAACAAATGTTAGTGTGAAGTATTGTATATTGTTAATTAATAATGAATAAACAGCTTATAATCTTACCATTGTAATAAAGCTTTTGTTACTAGAATATATGGATAAACTATTAGTGTGGTAGCAAATGATGTGTTTAGAAAAATGTTTGCTAAATTTTCTCATAAAATTAGTTTTAAAATATATTTAAATAAATTGATAAATCTAATATAATAAAAATTTTAATTTACCATTGTATTTATTAACTATAATTGACACAATCAAGAAGATTCTTCCGATATTTGAATTTAAAGAATAAAAGTAGAATGATGCCAACTCTTTCCATAAAGTGAGACTCAATTTTTTTGAACTACAATAAGGTTGGAGAAAACGAATAATTAGTATAATGATGGAATAAAAAGTTAAAGAATTTTGTAGGTTGCAAATAAAAATACCTTTTACTGTACGATGTAATATCAAGTTTTTGTAACTCTATTCCATTATGTCTCCCTATGTAAGATATTCCAGTCACATCTATTATAATTCTGATGATATTTGTTACAAGATATATATATTATAAGTAATGTTAATTTAAAATTCATATATTTTCTAATTAAGTCAAGATTTGTCATGGAATAAGATAAAACCTGGAAAAAATGTGACCTTGTTGAGAAGAGATGGTAGTGTATTAAGTGGAACAAAGTAATACATGTAGTATGAAATTTCAGGACATGCTTCATTTATTTGTATGACAATGGAGTATCTTACTAATAAGAGCTGATAATCATGTCTAACAACGCGGTATGCTTCTAGAGTTGCTTTTACTCGAATATCTTTTTATGGTGTTACAGCCAACCTTATGGAAGTTGCTTTCAAATTTTGGGATCTCATCATTAAATAATGTAATAAGAATTTGATTGCCCTGAGATTTTGCAATAATAAACATAAAAATAATTTAGATAAAATATTTACCGTTTATTGATGAAAAGATTATAAAGCATACTTCACGTTTTCATCAATAAGAACTAATTTATTTATTCTTCATGATCCTTTTCTTGTATGATACTCTCTATCTTTAAAAACTCTGCTAATCCTTACTTTGATATGTCATCTATCACTGAAATAATGTAGTTCTTCTAGGAGATGATATCTATTGGATAACATTGATAATTTAATAATGTATATTTCCATATTATAAAATAAAATACTATTAAACATTTAAAATAAATCATAAATCAAATGGAAAGCATGATATGATTTACAATGGCATTTTATAGAGTTAAAAGGTAAAGTAATTACCTTTACTGTGAATTTGTAGTATGCCTTTTCACTTCACTCAATACTTCCTTGTGTGCGACATTTCTTGCATAGCTAAGAAGGGCACTTTCATTTTTCTTTAGCAATATTTTTAGTCCTAATTTCTTTATAACCCTGAATATAGCTACATATAACTAACTGTGAGAGAAGATGCGTTTAGGAAGATAGAAACCTATTTTGGTAGCGTCTGTCCTTGGCTTTTATTAGTTGTCATAGCAAATGCAACTTTTACTGGAAAGTGCCTTCTCTTCGGTATGAATGGCCATTTTATATCAACTGTTGACATTATTATGTATGGAATAAAAACAAGCTCTAAGCATGCCATTTTATATCAACTGTCCTTAGTTCTTTATAATTGGTTGGGCCACATATAATATGTATGAGCATTCTCAAATAGTACATTTCCCCATTATTCGGTGGAGCATAATAGTATAATTAGAATCCAATGCATTTTCGACACTTTCTTTGAGACCATATGTTTTCACTACTTTTCCGAGAATAATGCATTGAGAAGTCGACATATCTTAGACCCTGGCATCTAGATCTTGACGATTTATTGTAAACCACTCTGTAAACATTGTTTTATCTACTCTAGGTATATTTAAAATAGATGACAAGATGTAATTATCATTGAAAACAACAACTTGTTGATTTTCAAAATGGGATTATAAGCATTCAACAATAGGATTTCTGTGGTAAAGTCTAAATTAAAAAATTCGCCAACATGATTCTAGTGCCAAAAGATAATGATAATCAAAGTATTACTTAATTTGCTCAACCTTTTATATCTTAATGTTCCATATGCATCTTGTGATTGGCTACTTTACTCAATAATGATAGTTGCTCAATCCAATCCTTTGTGCATATATTTTTACAAATACTTTATTACCCGTATTTGGTAACAATTTTCAACATTTTTGTATGCATTATATTTTCTTAATAGATATGGGTGTATGGAACCACCCATCTATTGTCCAGACTAACACTATCTATTTTAGTAGTTCTTCCACCATCTCTCCTCCTGTATGTAAGATAACCATAACCATCAAACTGATGTATGCTCATTGAAATGCTTAAGATGTTTTTTGTTGCATTTTATATCTTACATACATACATTTTGGACTGAAAAGTCCACATGGACCATGGATCATGAACCTCTTATTTGTGTCATACAATTTTAGGTCTTAATTTAAATGTTTGGTATGTCAGCTAAAACAACATTTTCTATGTCTTCAATGCTCAAAATCTTGTGATTTTGATCCAATGTAATTAATTCATGTGCATATGAAAGACTTGTTTTCTGAAATTCAATTTCGTATATATCTGTAATAAAAAAATTATCATAAATATTGAAAACTATATATAATGTTTATAGGCATTGAATTTTTACATAATGAATAAAGTCATACTTGCAATAACTTTGCCAAAAAAAATCTCATGTTTTAATCTCTTCTATCAATTCATTAAGCTCTATATGAAAGACCCTTCCAACAATGTCTGAACGATCTTCAACCTTTTGTACTGGATTCAAGTCTATAAAATGCCGAATCTCTATCCATTTGGGTTACTTCTAAATGTTAAATAGATATCAGGATAACCTGCCCACCGACAAATAGCCACTACACCTTGATATTGTTGAATCATGTAATATGGACCTCCTGTAAACGGTAAAGGTAATATGTATTGCCATCCGATTGCAAATGCTCCAGTGTCTCCTTGTACAATTGCATCTTCAAGACCTTGGTAAAAATCAAATCTAAAAGTACCTTGATTAGCTCTGATGTACATGGCTCTGTTTTAATCAACACATGCAAATGCATCAACAATAAATAGATGAAGGAGCTTTCCAAATGAAAAGAGGGTTTTCCCTTCATCATGTCTTTGTTGTAGTCTATAATTGTAGGATTCCCTCATTGGGACTTTAGAGTTTGATGAGCTTGAAGACATGGAGTACAATATGTTTTAATGACAACCATCTTCTCTAAGGAAAAAGCAATGGGTATTGTAATGCCATCCCTTAATTCCATTTGTCTATTTCTAAGCTCATGATTGATGTCATACATTTATAGTGTAAGGTCTCAATTCTCACTAACCTCGATTTATATTAATTAATCTTGTTTATACTAATTAAAATTGTTTAGGCTAATTTAACTCAAACCCTTTGGGCTTGGGTCATGGATAAGTATTGAGTCGGGTTCGAACTTTACGTCGATAGTTAAGGGTTCTCTCGAAATTAAGAGTCTTTGCTTCATATTAACACATCACTAGTTGTATTTTGTGTAATTCATCGTGTAGACCATCTTTCATGTTGGGTCCAACTTAATTCAGATCCATCTTGGCCCAATTGAGGTCCATTTGACCTAAACTGTAAATTTTCCTGAGGTATTGGACTTGCATGCAAAGTCCAGGAAATTTTGATTTTAAAAAGGGGACAGCCATCGACCTCCCTTTCTCTCTTCCCTCCATCCTCTACTTAAGCTGTAATTCTACTTCTTTTCCTTAGCATCTTCTTCACCACCCAAGCTAAAAGCTTTCAATGCAAGAGGGATAGCCTCCACTCATCTCGTTCTTCAACCTTTCATGCATCTCCTTCATTGGAATCAACATATTCACTATCTTCTTCAAGCTACAGCTCTCTAAGGTGAAATCTCTACCTCTATTTCAATTATTTGGGTTTAATAGAGTCAATGAGACTCAAAAGAACAACATACATGCATCTTATATTAGATTCACCCATTGTAGGGTACCCATCTTCTATTGAAACTTTCTCTAACTATACACCAAGAAGAAGTTGATCAGGTTAAGCATTGTATTAAAGGCAAGTATTAGAGTATATATTTTACTACATGTATGTCTATATTTGTTGATTCATGAACTAATCACTCTAATTTCAAATTACAGCTCATTTTCCTTTGCTTAAGTATACATGTGTTGGATTAAATGAATTTGAGTATAACTATGTGATATAGGTGATATGTGGGTATTGTAAAACCTGTAGTGATGATTTGAGGCAAAAGGAAACTCATTAGAACTAATAATTTGAGAGTTCTATACTGAACTCAAGCTTTAAGAATCATTTTTAGAAATTTTGAAGCTTACGGTGAAGCCATGGCTAAGCCATAAGTATCTACGGCTCAGAATCGAGAGAGCACAAAAACCCACATTTGAATTACGGCTAACCCCCGGCTAGGTTGTGGAATGAATTACGGTTAAACTGTAACCATCCCGTGACCAAACAGTAAGTCATTTTACGGCAAGCTTTCCCGAGAACCCAAAACTTCATCTTTCTTCTACGGCTGACCCTCGGCTAAGCAATAGCCGAGACGTAGCTCAGCCGTAGCGTAGCTGTAAGCTTAGCACGGCTACGCCACAGGCCAATATATGGTTAAGCCATAAATGCATATAAAATTAAGGAAAAGACTAAGCCACTCGCTAAGCCGTAACATATATACGGTTAAGCCGTGCTAACACTGTGAACTTAGAATATTAGGGATTTCAAAAAACCTTATAGGGCTTTAGATATGGCACCTTTTTCCTAACTAAACTAGTCCAACTGTGATTAAATGATAAGGAGGATGAGTCTAGAGCTGTCACTCATCTTCTTCGATTTTTTGGATGATTTCGTGATGGCATGTCACGGGTGTTACTATAAGAAGAGGTGTCTTTTACATATATAATGTAATGCCAAGATTTGGTAACATAATAACACTGGACGTTTTATGAATACATTGTATTTAATGCCCTTAGGATAACGGAATATCTAGCATAAGGATGGCTAGTAAATCTCCTTGATACATTCTCAATTGAAATGCATTCATATTGTTAAGAAACTTTGCTCTCAACATGATCTAATCATGTTCCCATTCTTCCTAGCTAACCTTGAGGCAAAATCAGTGCCGGAACTTCTATTAAGTGTGTGCCTGTGAGCCAAAATGGGTATAGCTAAAGATGAGAGGGTTTGAGCTTTATTAGCTCATTTAAGTATACATTGTTTGATTATCTGTTACCTTATTTAATTCTGATTTTTATGATTGAATATGATTTCAAGACTGAAACTCCTTTATGTATGACTAATATGTATAAATATAAGACAAACACTATGATTGATCATAAGTATAAAAAATATGAATTCAAGTCGGTCTTGATACGTTGAGTCAGCATCATTTAACTTGTACCCTTATTAGGTTCGACAGGATCAATTTAAGTATCCTTTATGTACTGCTGCAGTAGTTTATGGAGGAGTTGTCAGTGTTCCTTGGGAACCTAGACTGATCCCCTAACTTAATTCCTATATATATTATACGCTTTGTCTAGATGATACGCTCTCTTTTTGGAGAATATAGCCTCGTGGATGCCAACTAGTACATTATGATACTTTATTCATGGTTCATTATACATGCTTACTCATACACAACATGCCTACTATATGATTATTGCATTCTTTAATCAATATATTCCTTAATTTATTTGATACATCATGATGGTCTTATATATCTTTATATTTGATTAACCGTCGTGTTTACAGTGCTACCCTTGATACTACAAGTACTGAACCCAATCCCAATACGACTGTCAACACATCCCCGAAGGATACCTCAATGGTATCTAGTGGTATAGAAGAGTGAAATAAAGACAACATATATTATTAGTCGTCTTACGAAGAGCGACAAAAAGGGGTTTTGTTGGGTTGATAAGTTTAGTGATGTTAGGACTTTGATTGATGAACATGTGCTTTAAGATTGTATAATTGAACATGTTTAAGTGATTTGTGGTTAACTATGTGGGAATGGATAAGTAAAAGACTTTAAGTTTATTTTATGATTGTATAATGTTTCTTCTATGATTGCTTATGATTATTATAGGTGTATTTCACAGGTTTCCGCTTATGGTTGAAATTAAATCTACGTGTTGGTGGATTATCCTCACACATTTCTGTGGAATCTCCCTCGTAATGATTCGTGCATATTTTCACATGGCATGGATTACTACAGGATTACGTATCCACACCCTAAGGGTCCATTCTAATCCCTAACTCCTGAGATCGAGGTGTGACATATAGTTGGGCATGTAAAGCCGATATAAGATAATAGGATTACCACTAACAAATGATAATATAAAGTGAGCAGTTCATTATATTTGAAAGATTATTATGAAATTCATTTAAAATATACATATGGGCTTTTGTAATATACAAAGAATACAATCGTACATGAAAAATACAAAATTGTAAATCATACCCAATTTGAGAAACACTTAAATAGTAATAGCTGATTCCTTTTCTTTTATTTTAATAGTATCATGCAATCAACACCTGATAATAATCAAATAAATAAATAAATAAATATGAATGTTCTAATCTTCAATCACCTATGCAAACCCTTCACACCTAAGCCCAATGGATTGACCACCAGCAACATGCTAAAACACTTCACAAAAACATTGAAATCTAATGTTTGGTGTTATAATTATAGAATGACTATCAAAGACTCATCCAATTCCTCTTCATATCTTAAACGTCCTCACATCATTTTCAAACACGTAATCCTAAAATCAGTCTGGTCTGCTTAATATATATATAATGCTAAAATTGCATTCATTCGATTTAACATTATTGGGTTCATTCTCCTAAGTTCAGCAAAAAGTCGTTTACCTATTGTTCTATTATTTTTTTTTCAGATTTTCATGCCTTTTCTTTTTAAAGTGATAGTGGAATTGTAATTTTTTTTTTTTGAGAGAGAGAGAGAGAGAGAGAGAGAGCAGGATATACTGGAAACTAAACTCACTAGGGGATAAACCACTCCAAAGATGTGACAAACCCTTAACACCTAAACCCACTGGAAATGACAAGTCGTATGAGCAGCTACAAAATTGATACCCAGTAGAGCGCATTGAACAAATATGCACCATCAATTATTTGTATCATTTGTTTATACTGGGCATTTTGAGTATTTGTCAACTTGCAACATGCAAATGAGAATACCTCGGCATACCTTAAATGATACCTCAATTTTCTATCACAAATTCTTTTTTCTCCATACCTATTGTAATTTCTGTAACCTAAATGTGAATATTTATTAATTAAATAACATATTAGCTAATTATAACCCGTTAGATTCTAAGCGATCCTGAATTAGAGTTAGGATCGTGTGTACGAAGTTTAATTGGATTTAAAGCTCGTTTGAGCACAGTAGGGGGAGTTTGCATTTTGAGGAAGCGAAAAGCCTTTTTTCATTATTTTCGATTTGTAAGGTTTTGGGTTCCTTAGGTAGGTGACCTAATCCTAAGACTTTTAGCTTTACATTGACCAAATTCGAATTCATCTTGACCTCCAAAATCCCAACCCACTTGTACTTAAGCCTTTTTTTTGAAAATACTCAAAATTCATTAACTAATGTCAAAAATTTACCTCCTTGAAACCATGCTAATATTATACTCATTGAAAATCTTATTTTATTCATGAACTTTTGCTTCTTGTACTAACTTGATTCAACCTACGGTTTGCAAGTTATGGCCAAAATAAGTTTTTAACCCAAATATTAATTCAATAGCATTTTAGTAATTATTTCACTCTCTCTCCCAAGTTTGCTGCCCTCCTTATGTTCTCTTCTCCCCATTAGGAATGACCCCACCATTTTTTTTCTCTCTCCTTTCTTTTATTCTTTCTTTCCTTATTTCTTCTTTCTTCTTTCTTTCTTTCCTCTACTTATCTCTCTCTCCCACGTAGTCCCTTCCTCTACAACTTTTCTTTTTATCTTCTGGCATCTTTCAACTAGAAAATCCAGCCATTAAATTCATGATTAGAGATTGCCATTGCATTTATCTCGTCTTCTGCATCTCAGGTAATTTTATCCTCAAGCCATCCTCAATAAATCAAAACTATAGGTGAATTCATATTTTCTTACATTCTATAGTTTTGTAGACTTTAACCTCTATATTTGCTTTAGAGGACTCACATGAGTCTCATTTTTGTTTTATAGATTTGGATTGGATAGGATTCGCGTTTGGACATTTAATTTGGGTTCTTTTACTTGGTTTTCTTCTAGTTCATGTACCATCTTCATCAAAGTAGATTACCATAGCTTATTGATGATGTGCATTACTTTCTCTTGATTCTTTCATATAGTGTTTACATTAATTATCTTCTGCCATTATTGATGAAATTAGAATCATGATAAATTTAAGTTTGGATTTGATGTATGATGAATATAGTGGATTTAGGGTGGTTTTATATGTTGAATAAAGAGGGCATGGCCTATTTTTATGCAGGTTTGAATGGGGGTATTCGTATGGGTTGTGTATCCTCTATAACTTACCTACATGTGTTCTAAAAGCCTGTTTCAATGATTAGACTCTATTTGACTCTCTTTTCAATAAACCTACGTTAAATTACTATGTAAGAGGTATATTTGAGCATGTGTTCTTCTTACAGATTGTTCAATTCATGTACGATGTACATACTATTTTAAACTCAGTTAAGATAAGAATTGGGACTATGCTTCGAACATAATTATTTTTAAATATCCCAACCTCATCTCATCTTATTTTAAGTAGAATTGTCAGGTGTGTAAATTGGGATCATGAACTTTAAAATTTATTTGTAATATGTTTCTTGGCCTTCGAGTATGCATCTTTGCATTTATTGATACATTGTACACTTGATATACATGTTTCCATTAGATTGTACCTGTTGCATTAACTAAAACTGTATTGAGGCTTGGCATTGGTTACAATGGATTATAAAAGGACTACCTAAATGGGGTTTGTGTAATCTATGATTTCGAAGTAGTCTCTTTATTTACTGAACCATGTGTATGCACAAAGAAGACAGCCCTTCACCTTGACTTAGGATTCAAAGTCTGAACACGTCTAAGTCGATTTATATGTATATTATGTATTTTGACGTCATTTTAACAACTGCTGCAAATCGATTTCTATTTCGAACGGTTGATCACATCTTTAGATGGGATTACTTGCCATCCTATGATTTGACAGAGCTTTTTCCTGTGATTTCACAAGATTGACCACCTAATTTAACGGAGATGTTTTCGAATGATATCGATGAGTCGACCACCCTAATGTTGACTTATGTGCACACTTGTGTAGATTTTGGATTAGGATGTCATTTCTTTCTCATTACTGATTACTCTTCATCTCGTTCATGATTTCCTATCTTTACTATCTTTGATATTGTATACTTATCATGAGGCATGTCTATTTACTTGCCCACTCGTAGTTGTCTAATGATACCTAACTTGGTGCATAAGTACCGAGCCCGGCTATCCCGAGGAGGAGGCGGAGGTAACTTCGTGTATAGATATCGAGCCCGGCTATCCCAAGGAGGAGGCGGAGGGTGAAGCGTTTCAAGAGCTTAAACCATCTAATAAGATCAAATGGGGTGCTGATAATGGTTATTGAATCATTTAGTCCTGCACATGAGTGACTCACATATATCAGATTTATATTTTAGTTTAGACTTTATTTATTTGCATAAATTGTTAGTGAGGTTTTTCAGTTAATTACATTTAGTTTATTCTGCAACTTAAAACCCTAGATTTAGTATTCATTGAATGTGCATACTTAATTTAATATTTGATACCGATTGAAAATTAATGCTTCTGCAATTATTTAGTATTTGTCGAATTTTGTGAACTTCACCACGGACCTAAAATCCTATACAAGATCTGACTAGGAGTCACATATTGTTTTAAATACGAAAAATTTTAATTGGTCTCTAATCTCACATTTACCCTAATTTCATTTTGGGGGACGTGACACCTATAGTATATCCTTTATTTATAATAGCATATATGGCATCATAGATATTAATAATTAGAAAGGTTTTGGCTTGACAATTCAACAAACTACCACTTGTCCATCATTGCCATATAAACCAAATGGGTATGTTAACCATATTTACAGCTTTATATCACAGTTCATAACTCATCTTACAAATTTAAATATCCAAGATAAATTATAATATTTTATGACTTTCTATCACAATAGATTAATTATCAGACTATAAAATGATATATATATATATTAGACAATATTTATCAGATTACACAAATTACCCCATTTCTTCTAAAAAAACATGTTTCCACCTTCAATACCACAAGCATTTTTTTACAGAGTAAATATTCCAACCCATGTAGATTTTAGAATACCATATACAATCAACATTTTTATCTGTGCAGAAAATAAATGAACATAAAACATTTAAAATATATATATAAGAACCAGAGCATGATGAAAAAAGGTTTGTTTTATTGTTGAGATGACAAGAATACAAAAGCAGCAAATGGGTGAAGGCATGATGACAGAGGACTTAAGGATGCTATCAGAACAACAACTCCAATGATAAACTATAAAAAAAAATTAACACTTTGAAAGCCATTGCCAAAAGGTGCATGAGAAAGATTTTTCAGCTTTTCGTTTTCAGTTTTTTAATACAAATTTATGGACTAATATGCTACGAGGACTTGTTTGTTAGGTACTACAATGTCTTGAGATTTGCAATATACTAAGACCAGTACCTGTGACGATTGCTTGGTGCAGCAATATAAAAAATGAAACATGAGAGAGAGATGGAGTAGGCTGAAGAGGCTGTTGAGGCTGTTGCTCAGTTAATCAGTTCAGGCGCAATTTCAGAAAGAGCCTTTCATATTGATCTTAGCTTCAACAGAAGTCATTGCAATCCAGAGTTTGAGCAAGAGAGAGACATGGTGAATTAGACCGAAAACATTGTTGCTCAGGCAATCGGTTAAGGAGTGATTGTTTGCTGTTTGTTTGTGAGAGATAACAGTGCCTACACACCGTGCATTTGTAGATTTGATTTGAAAGGATATGGAAAGAGTGCTGGGTTGGGTTCGTTCGTTTGTAAGAAACAAGAGTGTCATAATTTAAATTTAAAAATTGCTGGATAAGATATAATCGTATCCTAACCTCCTTATGATAACAGAACACTGAGATACGGTGTGGTGAGTTTTAAAGTATTTTTTTTAAAATATAACTCTCTAGTACTGATGTGACACCTTACACTCTTTCCCTGTTCGCTTCAATCTATGTAGTGTGTAATATAAACCTTTTGCTGTATTCCGTTTGATTGCCTGCTGTACCAACGCTGGACACCCTGTGTCATGGCGCTGGTCACTCATAGGCTGCACCTGCAAATGCTCCCCTCATGCATTTGTCCTTCCACATGATGAAAGTGTTTTTTATTTTTCGTTTTTCATACTGTCATATCAGTGCCATTCTAGCAGCCTTTTGTACTCAACGTGGGATCCGCATTTGGATGGCTCCGGCCGCCTATATCAGAAGAGTTTCCTCCATTGTCAACCAGCACGCAGCTTGCGCTGAGCACCTATTTTTGTGGGGCCCATGAGGCAAATGGAAGAACAAAAGATCTCATCACCCCACTTTTGCATTGTAATGGAAGTTTGGGATCATCTTTCTAACTATTTCATCAACAGTCCTAAATCTTTCACCATTCAAAAGAGTGTATAATTAATTTATTAATGGTCAAAATTCATTCGAATGGATTATAAAGTTGGAATTGATAATTATCAAGAGGGTCCTTGTTTAACGGTTGAGTCATAAAGTAGGCCCACTAGGTGTGGTATTTGGCTAAGTTTTTTTCCTACATGTATTGGTGATATACAAAAAGAACGAAAAATTCGGAGGGCGGTCCCAA
Organism: Sextonia rubra; assembly: GCA_037013555.1. Taxonomy (NCBI): domain Eukaryota; kingdom Viridiplantae; phylum Streptophyta; class Magnoliopsida; order Laurales; family Lauraceae; genus Sextonia; species Sextonia rubra. Next base: position 13,498,617 of record JASUAD010000001.1, on the reverse strand, counting down.
ATTAATCATCTTCGCTTAGTCAATTCCAATTTAAAGTTTTGACTCATCAAACTCGTCTTTATTTTAGATAATTAAGCTCAAATCATGAATCGATTACTTAATTGGTTGGTAACCTTGTATATCACCTAGCGCAGGTTTGCTCCCTAAACATGTCACCCTTTCTTCGTATGTGTGGGCTATCCTTTTCACTTTGTAGACTCTTTTTTCATTTGTGCAAGCCTTCTTTCCTACCATATTGACTTCTTTGAACTTGTGTGGCTCTCTTGGGTACAGCGTAAGAGCACAAAAAGTTCAAACCGTGAATTGATTGCTCCACTGGCTGACCTCAAGCAGTTTGGAGTTTGGTGCGGATTGGTATACCATCGGCATATATGGAGGGTGACTGAACCCCTTAGCCTGTGAGGCCCACATGGATTGATGGTTACTTAGCTCGTGAGGACAGGTGTACTTGAGAATTAAAGCCGCCGGGGAGATCATATTTTCAAATCCAATGGATCTATCATCATCTCCACATGAGATGGACCATGCAAAATTTACATTGGCTCGATTGTGGATGTCCTTATAGGGCTCAAATTGGGCACATTGGACAAGAAAGGATGGATCTTTGACTTGAAAGAGGGAGGGATCATTGGGGTCCGGGTATGCCAAAATTGATCCAGTGACATTGACCAAGATATCAACAATCATAGGTACCAACATATATGGATTAAGAGAGTCGAACAGACTTTATAGTACTTGATTATTAAGTAGTAATGCTGTTTAGGAAATAGTAATTTCCTATATAGCAAAATAAGTTTAATATATAAGCGGTTCTTACCCGTCTGGGCAAGGTTTGAACTTCGCCGGGCACATTTTCTTCGTAAGAGGGTCATATATAATCTCACTCAAGGTTTATCTAGTCCCTCACCGGAGGGCTCTCCTTACCCTTTGAGGTTTACTTTCCTCACTTGTGGGTGGGCCCTATAGCCCCATATAGCTGGATAACAAAAAATAAAATAAAAAAAACATGTAATACAACAAACTTATGTTAATTTAGAACTTTCCTACAAATAATTCAATGTAGATGGAATAAGATGAGAAGCAAATAGTTTATGACAACAGAAATTGTACTGTTGTAGGTAACTGATTGACTTGACATATGTAGGACCTGTTGGGAAATATGCCTAGGGATTTACAATAAACCATGTCACGCATAAATCAACATTGTCACAAACAATCAAGCAAGCAATTACAAAAAGGATGATACACAAGCAATTACATGATTCAACAAACTTACATACATCCGAGTAAAAAGCTCAATCAATTCATTTATCTACTTGTTGTGTTCAACACAACTCCACTAGGGGTAATCACATTAGTTTATAGATCTCATTTTCTTGGCCACCAAGAAAATCCATACACAATTACTAAAGTACCTTTAACCATGAACATCGGTTTTAACTAACACAAACGACCAATCCAGTTAAACTAGAATACAAGACAAACCCAACAATCTCCACATTGACTTGGATTCCGTAAATCCCTAGAGCCACCCTGAGATACCGGGTAATGTTTTCATCTTCGCGTACTTCACTAAAAAATAAGCATCTGAATACACTACAACCAAGCACTGCTCCTGCACCGACAATCTTAGCATTGTCCGATATCGATCGAGCATAAACTAACTTGAGATCTCTCATACCTCACTGAAAGAAACACCTCTGCACCCACTATGATCAAGCTAGCTCCTGCACTCCCTTAGCTCAGGGTGTACCCACACTCTCATCAATGTGGTGTGATGATCAAGTCCAAGTGTGGCTTGAACTTCTCCTTTGTTGACTTTCCGAACACATCTTCAGAAGTGATTCAGTCCATCTGTTGCGATCCTTGCTAGCATCCTTGCAACACGATAACTTCTCATCTTCATCTAATAAAGCAAAAGTAACCATCCTTTTGACCGCACGTTTCCCTGGGCCCACAGCATTAAAGATCTTCTATACTTTACCTTCAACCTGGTGTTCGTACAGTTTTAATCTTCTGTTAATGGCTTTATTGGAAATGTCTGTTGCACCATCTTCCAATTTTTCATCTAACTCCACTTTAACTGACTTTTCCTTCCGTTTCACATGCAGTTGTGGTCCTATGTTAATGGCCTTTTTTGAAATATCAGTTACACCATCTTCTAACTTGCCATTTGACTCCACCTCAACTGACTTTTTCTTTTTCCTTGGAGCTACTCCACATGCACCTGTAACTGTACCTCATGCTAACCTATAGAGACCTTTAACAAACTCACCATTTATAACGACCAGTACTCCCTTAACCATTTTCATAACTCCACTGGCTACACTGTACTTGCAACCCTTAGAGTCTAAGGCCCACAAAGAAATAAAATGTCTTTGTAAATCTAGAATATGCATCACATTCGTCAAGGTCTGTACCATTCCATCGAACATCTTGACTTTGACTGTTCCAACCCTAATGCACTTGGATTATGCATTATTTGCCATAAAAACAGATTTACCCTCACAAGATATATAGGTGTCAAAAATGTCTCTACTACAACGTATATAACAGTCACTACTAGAATCTTAAATCCAGAAACCTTTAATGTGATCGAAGCTTTGATGACTGACGCAAATTCTACTAAACATGCTATCTCGCAGCCATCTGAACTTTCTGTCACCCTCGTAATATCTGAATCAAACTCTTCTTCGCTCTCAAAGTCTTTCTTCCGCTTTGGACAATCCCTCCTGGTGTGGCCTTTCTCATCACAGTAATAGCAAGTGAAGACCTTGCCTTTCCCATTCGACTTCGAGTGATTCTGATCTTCTAATCTTCTATTCTTTGATCTAGATCTCTCCTTTCTCCGGTATGAACCTGATGCTACATTAATACTTTCTACACAAGATTTTTCACTGTCGCCTTTCAGGTTCGCACCCAATACAAGAGCTGCAGTGATGTCATCCATGCTCAAAGTATCTTTCACATACATCAATGTTGTTACCAAGTTCTCGTACGATCGGTGCAGTAAAGACAAAAACAACAGTGCTTTGTCTTCTTCCTTAAACTTAACCTCAATGCTCAATAGTAGTACAACAAGGTTATTGAACTCAGTGAGATGCTTAAATAACTGTGATCCTTCTGCCATCTTCAGGAAATACAACTGTTTCTTTAAAAACAGTTGTTTGTCAAGAACTTGGACATATACAGGCTCTCTAACTCAGTCTATAATTTCAAAGCAGTGTTAATTCTCATGACGTTGTAGAGAACATCATCGTGGATGGTAAAACGAATTGTACTCATAGCCCTTTCGTCTAAATCCTCCCATTATCAGACATCTTTACTGGCTTCTTTGACTTACCATTTAAAGACTTCTTTGGATCCTTCTGAATCAAGACATCCTTCATCTTTCGTTGCCAAAGACTGAAATTGTTCAACCCAGTGATAATCTCAATCTTATACTCATTGCTTGACCCCCATTGTGTATTCCAATTGTGAATCCTAAATCACCCCCTTTTTCATGTATGTCGAGTCTATCTCATAGATCTTATCATCGCAACTACACCGAAAGAAACAGATCTGAAATCCGACCCCATATGGCTTTAATATTGCAGAAACAGTATTCCACACTCCAATTTGGTCAAACTTCCTCGTTGACCATCAAATTGCCAATCTTCTTCCACAGACGAATAGATCTCCTCCCAACGAGTTCATAGAACAAAACAAGGCATGAATCTGAGTCCAGATGACTCCAAAATTCGCAAAACAATTCTAGCCGTTGATTTGGTTAAATATCTTGTTTGACCGTCGCTGATGTTAGCCCTACTGCTATTGGGTGGCTGGGCTCTACACACGATTCAGGTCTCACCTGACCCAAACTTGAACTACAAGCTTATCTCTACTGCAACAGGTCAAGCTAATTTGACCTTGACCTGACCTGGAACCGACCTGGTTCTGAAACCAAGCCTGTAACACCCCATCCCATATCGCTTGTGAATGAAATATGAGTATAATATATAATGAACCATGTAGTATAATATATAATGAACCATGTAGGTTATTACTAATAACTTGGGTTTAAACATTTTGGGCCATGTGATAGGCTTACCAAGTTATTAGGCCAATGAGCTACTTGGGTCATTACAAAGCCCCTCCTACCCAACCGGTTTCTACAATCAGAAATCAGAACCAAGTCCTCTTCTTCCTCGACGAGGACTTGAGGAGATCCTCTGCAACTGATGCTCCAGCAAAGGCAAGGCAGTCAACAGGCGGTGGTGGCCGCACGAACAGCGGCAACCGGTGGTAATTTCACCAAGCAGCGGGTGTGGGTCTTCTTCTCAAGCGACGTGAGGGCCGGAGTGCCCTCTTTTTTCTTTTTCTCGCTGCAGAATCGAAGCATGCAAGATCTCAATGCCTCTCTAAAAACCCAATCCGATAAAACCCAAGCAAAACAAAGAACCTTCTACATGCTTCTCTCCAAATCAGAGATCCTCTCCTGTCTCTAATCCGTGTGGCCCACTAGAAATCAACCCTCTATTCTCTTATTCTTTGTGAAGAGTAGAAATAACAGAATCCTCCTATCCAATCCGTCAACGCAACCCTAAGCTCTGATACCTCTTGTTGCGAAATATGCTCAGGATTTGCAATCAACCACAGCACGCACAAATCAATATAATCACAATCAACTACGAAGAAAATCGATGACACACAAGCAATTACGTAGTTTAACAACTTTGCCTACATCCACAGAGAAAGCTTACTCAATTCCTTTCTCTTTATGCTGTGCTCAACACAAATCCACCAGGGTTTTAGGGTTTTACATCACATTAATATATAGATTCCGTTCTCTTGGCCATCAAGAAAATCTATACATAATAAAGTACCCTTAATCCTGAACTTTGGTTTTGGCTAACCTAGACGACTGATCTGACAAAACTGGAATACAAGATAAAACCCAACAGGAACTACCATTTTAAAAGCCAAACTTCACCACCCAAGATAAAAACCCCACTTGATAGGGCTCCCCACACGCACGCGAGTAGCAGGCTGCTCCCATGGTGACGTACAGTCACTGTGAGGGAAACTCATATTTAATCTCAATTCCCTTAAAATATGTTGTCCTAATGGTGATTTTAAGTGTTCCTTAGAATATGCTATAAAATATATGAGCATGAGTTTTTTTTTATTTTTTATTTTTTATTTTATTTTATTTTATTTTTTTGCCTGCACATGCAGGAATACCCACATAAATGGGAAGAGTGCCCCCCAGTTCTCCACGGTTTCTTATCAAGCCTAAGCTTGGCCAGCTCAAATTGGGAAAAACACAACTGGGCTCGGTTAACTCGACTCTTCTTTAGTCTTGAGGCAGGTGTAATTTTTATGCAACAACCAGCCTCATGGGCCCAGCGTCAAGAGCCATCCTACCCTTATCAGACCCGTTTGTGGGTCCGGTTGTCATCAATTTAGCCGCAATGAAAAATTCTGCAGAACATTTCCACAGAACAGCACCTCCATTGCAAGAAATTTTCAAAATGGCTTCAAAACCATTTTTCTTCTAAATTCAACAACACTGGAGAAAGAATCAATGAACAAATCGATCATACAATGAGACATAAACCTAGAAATCCAGTAACCAGTCAGCATCGCCGTTGCTTTCATGGAATTTATTGGTTAGAAATTCAAGATAAAATGTAGTGATTAACGTAGTAAACTGTAGTCATAAATGAGTTGGAGATGGTGATGCTGCCAAGCAAGTTTGATCTGGGCGCAACCTTCTACCGACGATCTGTTCTAACTGCAGCATTAATATCATCACAGTAATGATGATTTTGAAATTTTGTTTTGGATAATATGCTTGTAAAATAAATTCAAGTGAATGATTACTTAAAAGATAAGAAAACCCACACTTTAAGGGGTCGTTTGTTTAGTGTCATTTACATATGTAATTGACTTACATATGTAACGGTTACATACCTTCATATTTGTTTTCACAGATTTATGCATCAGCTGTGTAACATACATATGAAAATGATGTGAAAAATAGCCCATTTTCACACAGGAACTTTCCCATTTCCCATGATGGTAAAAGGTTACCCACCTCATTTGCATATGAGACGGATTCACTTTAAAAAAAGCGAACGGTTTTGAAGTGCGCATTCCGTCATGCATAGGGGACACGTTCGAAACAACATTCGCCCATCAGGAACGATTGTTGTATAACGTATTTCAGGAAACCCTGCTCCTCTCGTTCACATCAGCGTCGAACTCCCCTAAAGCTCTGCTCCTCATCTCCCTTCCCAGCAACCAGCAGAAATCTTCCAAGACCGGCAACTGCAAAAAGAGACGATCGTGGACCAGCCAAGTATGACACCCTCTCACCATCTCTTGCACACACACTCTCTCTCGCCCTCCTTCCCTCCCTCTTCTTCTCTCTTTCCCTGTCTCTGTCGCTCTCCTTCTTCTTCTTCGTTATCTACCTCTCTCCATCTCTGCTCCTCTCTTTTCCCCCTCCTTTACTGCAGCCCAAGCTTGATTTCAACATGATCACCTTCACACTGCAAGTGGCCCACCCCATCACAACCGTCACAAGCCCATCACAGCCGGCACCGACCAATCTCTGTCTTTCTCTCTTTCCCTCTTTTCCCCCTCTTCTCCCTCTCTGATCCTTTTTTCTTCCCCCTCTCAACGACGAAACCCATTCAATTTCAACATGATCGCCCAAACCCTCACAAGCCCATCACAGCCAGCACCCACCAATCTCTGTCTTTTTTTTCTTCCTTCTTTTCCTCCTCTTCTCCCTCTCTGATCCTTTTTTTTCCCCCTCTCAACGACGAAACCCATTCAATTTCAACATGATCGTCCAAACCCTCACAAGCCCATCACAGCCGGCACCCACCAATCTCTGTCTTTCTCTTCTTCCCTCTTTTCCCCCTCTTCTCCCTCTCTGATCCTCTTTTTTCCCCCTCTCAACGACGAAACCCATTCAATTTCAACATGATCGTCCAAACCCTTACAAGCCCATCATAGGCGGCACCCACCAATCTCTAACTTTCTCTTCTTCCCTCTTTTCCCCCTCTCCTCCATCTCTGATCCTCTTTTTTCCCCCTCTCAACGACGGAACCCATTTCACCCCTCCACCCTTCTCGTTCCCTGTCTCTCTCTCTCTTCTTCTCTCTCGTTCCTGCTTTGGCCCCTCTTCTCCCTCTCTGCTCCTCTCTTTCCATCCTTTGAACCATCGAACCCATCTCATCCATTTCCCCTTCTCTCTCTCTCTCTCTCTCTCTCTCTCTCTCTCTCTCTCTCTCCTCCTTCTCCCCCTCTGCTCTCTCTTTTCCCCCTTTCAACCATTCACCCATTTCCCCTATTTCAACTGAAACCAAACTCAACAGAATCCAACCTGCCAAATGGATGGGGGATGTGGGAGGGACTCCAAAGAACTTCTCTAGATTATTATAAAGAAGGAATTCCTGCCTGAGATTGGGTTTTAATCTAAATTCCACAAATTTTCTATTTCATAATCATTCGAATTTTTTAGTGGAATCTTATATATTTATTATGCATTTTACACACACATTTAGTCTCTCCCAGTGACCTTCTTCTTACCATTCCACCAAAACACCTAGAAAAAAAAAACATGCAACAGCAGAATAGGAAAAGAAAAAGAAAAATAGCAAATCTGTTGGAGGAGTGCAGAGGAAGAAGATGAACGAGCCTAATTTTCTTATGGCAGAGAGTAGAAGTGGGGAGAGCTGTAGTTCCATTAATGCCTCCCAGAATGCCTGAGTTTGTAAATTCTGTCAAGGGTGAAGATCATTTGATTACAATGATGTTTGGCCTAATCCAAATGAAACAGTTTAGATCCCTCTATATTTTGTAGTTAAAACGCGTTTAGGTGAGCCTTACAAAGACGTAAGTAATAAACTCACATTAGTTGTAGCTCAACTCTAGTTGATACCAATTAGTCCATTAGAAAATAACTCTACAATGGAGTCTAAACATCTCAATCTTTGTTTGTTTTTTGTGAAAATCACTCTCATCCCCTCTACAATGATTTCATCATAGAAAGCATATACACATTAATGAGTAGAAACAACTGCATCAATGAGTAGTGATTGTATAAAAAAATCAGCTAGGGAATTTTGTTGATATCATCATCAGTCATTACCCTTGTAGTTGTTATGTACATGTAGATGATAACCTGATTTTTAAATCAAACCTAACATTGGTTTATGTACATGCCACTTGTATATGATCATATTTAACCGTATAAAACCCACAGTTATTGTTTTTATATTTAACTAACTTGCTTCCTTCTTTCATCATCTATTGTTGATATTATGGCAAATGAATCTTATCAAAATTTTAATAATTTCTTCATGTTATATAGAAATGGAGAATGAAAAATGTCATCGAGATATTGAGTGTATTGATATTGGTTCGTCATCTGAAAGAAGGCATGGTAAGAGGGAAAAAAAGAATACGACATAGCAGATGATATAAATGAGCAATTAGCTGATATATTGATAGAACAAATTCATCTCAGGCGAAGGGATGAAAATAGCTGGACTACAAAAGGGTGGAGAGAGATTGAAAGAAAGATGAAAGAAAAGTATGGAGTGGAATATGAAAAGGAAAAAATTAGAAATTGACTAAGAATGATAAAGAATCATTACAATTGCATCAAGACTCTAATGGGATTAAGTGGCTTTGGTTGGGATGACACTATAAATAGGGTTACAACAAGTGACCAAGTGTGGGACGATTATATCAAAGTGAGTAATTATTAACTCAATAATATTACAGTACTTTGTTCTCATTTGATTAATTCAGGCACATCCTCGATTTGGAATGTATCGAGGAAGAAGTGTGGTCAACTATGAAAAGTTTGCTATTATATATGGAGATTCAATTGCTGATGGAAGAGATGTGATGTTGACTAACCAACGTCCACCACATCCGATGGAAGCCCCACAAGCGTCCATCCAAGATGTAGCAGTAGAATCAAGTAGCTCTGATAAGAGGGATGAGGGTGTCTCTGAAGCGCCACATGCCGAGAAATGCTCAATAGCTACTTCTCAGCGCAATGTGCAGGATGAAACTAAAAGAAAAATATGATCTTGCACATGCAATTAAGGACATAAATACTACTTTGATTCACCTTGCTGATAAGATGACTCAGTCAGGGCCAAGCCAAGCTGATATAGTTGCTGCTATTGAAGAGTTAGATTTAGACCTTACTTTAGAAGTGAGGGCTCTTAGACTACTGAAGGATCCACAAGTGGCTAGTCAATTTCTTGCGTTTTCAACAAAGGATCGACGTCGTGCGTGGCTTATGGCGGAGTTAAGCGGCTCTATTTAGAACTGTTGGTTATTAAAAAAAAATCTAAGATGGGACTTGATTTTGATTTCTTATTTTGTTTTATTTTGAGATGACATTCTATAAATTGTCTTGTTATATGTTTATGATGGACTTCATGTTTTATTTTGAGAATTCATATTATAAATCGTCTTGTTATGCTATATTAGTTCCCTATTCTAATATTTGTTAATTATTTATCAAACAGTGCAAAAGTAATGGATACAAAGATGAAGATCGTATTTTTACATGTAATAGCAAGGACAATGATTACAGTTTTACTTTTATGGGAACATCAATGTAGACAGAAGAGGGACAAAAAGAGAAAGCAAGTACATGAGTTGTCTTTGTCTGGCCATGAGTTCACTCAGTACCTCATTAGGAGTAATCCCCGTAATTCATATGATTTACTACGCATGAGGACTGATGTATTTTTATAATTAAGTGACTTATTAAAAAGATAAGAGCTACTGCATGGAACTAGAAGAGTTTCTGTAAAAAACAGGTGGCCATCTTTCTAGCTACTGTAGGGCATAGTCAGAGGAATCGAGTAATGCAAATTCAATTTCAGCATTCGGGCCAAACAATTAGCAAGTATTTCAATGCTGTTCTAGATGCACTTCTTTATATTTGTAGTGATTATATTAAACTTCCTGGACCAAAAACGCCTACTCCAGCACAGATTGCAATGAACCCAGTATTTTACCCCTTTTTCAAGGTAAGTCAATATTTTAAATATAACACTTTTTAGTTTTTAAGATGTATGTTCAAATTGATTTTATTTTATTTCTTTATTTTTTTATCCAAATTGTTATTGATGAGTTATATTTAAATTATTCTTAGGATAGGATTGCATTGGTGTCATTGATGGTACTTACGTTCCAGCATGGGTATCAGTTAAAGATCATCAACGGTATCGATGCAGAAAAGGTTTTATTGCACAAAATGTAATGGCAATTATAGATTTTGACATGATGTTTCAATTTGTATGTGTCGGTTTTGAAGGATCAGCTAATGATCAAAAAGTTCTTTCCGATGTTATACAAAATAGGGGAGCCCATAATCTTAAAGTTCCAGTAGGTAAATATTTACGTCAAGAAATAATATTAATTTTTGTCTACTAGTTAAAGAAATTACAATCTTATTGATACTTGTCAAATTTAATCATTATAGAAAAGTATTTTCTTGTTAATACTGGTTATGGTCATAGGCGAGGTTTTATTGGACCATATCGTGGGACACGATATCATCTGAAAGAATTTGGATCTCAAGCATTGGCTCCTAGGACGCCTAGTGAGCTATTTAATCTTTAACATGCAAAGCTACATAATGTTATGAAAGAACATTTGGTTTATGGAAGGAACGATTTCCAATTTTGGCACATATACTTCGTAATTATCCTGTCAAGTCACAAGTCAAGATTGTAAATGCATGTACTGTCTTACACAACTTAATTATGATGAAAAATCCAAGCGGAAATGAATTCTATGAGCGTCATCGTCATGAAAGAATATTTTCTGATGTGGAAGACAGTGATGATCATCAAAATAAAGTGACTAATGAAGAACCTGATAGTCAATATGCTTATTGCCTGCGAGATGCAATCAGGGTCGGCTCTTTCATTAGGCAAGGAAAGCCCTTGCTTTGAGCCCCCAAAAAAATCCCTAAAAAAAAGGCCTCATAATCTCTAACTAAAGAAACAATAAGGCCTTTCACATTCCAACGGTAACTCATTTATTCTCTTCCTAAAAAGTAGGCTTTTCAGTTTTCACATTCCAACATCACAATCTGTCAACTCCTTTATTGTTTCCCTTAAAATCAGGCCTTCCACATTCCAAACGTCATTTTTTCCCTTAAAATCAGGTCTTGCATGTTCTCTCTTTCTCTCTTTCTCTCTTCTCTCTTTTCTCTTCCTTTCTGTTATATTTTCTGCCTCAAAAAAAATTCCAACAATAATTAGGAAAAAAAACAAGAAGAGAAGGGAGGAACATTGTCTTTTGAGGTAAGAATATGATTAAATCTTGTTAATTAAGTATAATTGATTTTGGTAGGATTTTATTTGATTTTGGTAGGGTTTTATTTGATTTTAGTAGGATTTTATGTTTGGCTGGGATATATTTTCATGAGAAGGGTTGTGGGCCCCTAACGTAGGTGGACCACTGGATGAGTGATTAGCCCCATAGATTTGGAAGCAGACGCATGGGCAACTATGATAGGTGTGTATTAGATCTCTTGCAGGAGATGGTTGGTTGTTGGCATATCAAATTCAATTCTTTAAATCAAGATAATGTAGGAATAGAATTTGAGTGATATGTCAATAGCTATCTTTAAGAAGGAAGGCCCACTATATCTCCAACATGACTGGCCACACTGATGGAAACTGTTTTTACAAATTATTGTTATAGGCTTTTTTTTTGTTCTTTTGTGATATTTATTTTCATAATATTGTTTTGATAATATATGTTAATCATAACCCACTAAGGTACTAACTCAAAAAAAATCTTTTTTTTTTTCATATTGAAGAAGTTGCATCAAATTCAAAAGGCATCCACCTCTACAATATTTGTGGCCAATATTGATAAATCACTCAATCAGGTTCTATTGTTCTATGCTTTTAGAATCTTTTTAATTCCAAGCTCATATTGTATATTTGTTATACTTAGTGTTCATTTTATTTGTAATTATTTATTATTATTAGTTATAATTTATAAATATAACTATGTCTAATAGAAAATACGAATCCGGATACTCAAAACTTTAAAAAAAGAGAAGACTAGATGATTTAATTCAATCTCAAAAAGGAGCTCTTGATAAATTTGTTACAAGTAATAAGCAAAATATAGCAATAAATGAACAAGTAACTAATCTAAATGAGTTAGAAGATAATGAAATTGTAGAAGAAAAAAATCTAAATGAAAATATTCATAATGATAGTCAAATTCTTGACAAAGAACACGAAAATATTAATGAAATAATTGATCATATTCCTAAAAATATTTATGATCCAAGTCAATGGACAAATATTGATACAAAATTAAGAGATTTATTAGTAGAAAAGGGTCCAATTAGAGATAATTATCTAGATTTTCCCAAAGATGAATTCTCTAGACATTTTTCTACTACATATTATATTCGAAAATTACCAAATGGGGAGAAGCATGATAGAAAATGGTTAGTGTATTCAAAAGATTTGGATAGAGTATTTTGTTTTTGTTGTAAATTGTTTAATTCGAATTATAATACAAGTAAACTAGCTAATGAAGGTACTAGAGACTGGAGAAATCTTGGTGTTAAACTTAAGAGTCATGAGACAACTAATGAGCACATTACTAATATGAATACTTGGATAGATTTAGAAATAAGATTGTTAAAAAATAAAACAATTGATAAAAATATCCAAGAACAAATTAACAAAGAAAAAGATCATTGGAAAAAAGTATTAGTAAGAATTATTGCTGTTGTAAAGAATCTTGGTAAAAATAATTTGGCATTTCGAGGAAAAAATGAAAAGATTTATTAAGAAAATAATGGAAATTTTTTAAGCCTAATTGAAATGATTGCAGAATTTGATCCAATAATGAAAGAACATATTCGACGTATTTAACATGATGAAATTCATAACCATTACCTTGGACATAATATACAAAATGAATTGATAAATTTATTAGGAAATGAAATTAAAAGTAAAATTATTAAAAAAATTAAAGAAGCAAAATATTTTTCAGTTATACTTGATTGCACTCCGGATGTAAGCCATCAAGAGCAAATGTCTCTTGTATTACGATGTGTCGATATTTCATCAAATCTGATAAAAATAGAAGAATATTTTTTAGAATTTCTAAAAGTAGATGATACCACTGGAAAAGGACTTTTTAATGCAATAATAGATACAATAAAAAATCTTGAACTTGATATTAATGATGTACGAGGACAAGGATATGATAATGGATCTAATATGAAAGGAAAACACCAAGGGGTACAAAAAAGACTCTTAGATATAAATCCTAGAGCATTTTACACACCATGTGGTTGCCATAATTTAAATCTAGTACTTTGTGATATGGCTAACTCTTGTCCTAAAGCTATATCTTTTTTTGGAGTGCTACAACGTATATATTCATTATTTTCTTCTTCTACAAAACGATGGAAAATTTTACTAGATAATGTACCCGGTTTAACTCTTAAGTCATTGTCACAAACACGTTGGGAAAGTCATATTGAAAGTGTTAAAGCAATAAGATATCAAGCTCCATAAATAAGAGATGCATTGTTGCAACTAGCAGAAATTAGTGAAGATCCTAAAACTAAAAGTGAAGCCACTTGTTTAGCAACATATGAGATTGAAAGTTTTGAGTTTTTGTTGGGCATGACAATTTAGTATGATATATTATTTGCTATTAACTCAGTTAGTAAAAATTTACAATCAAAAGACATGCGTATTGATGTTGCTATAGATCAATTAAAAGGTCTTATTTCTTTTTTTGAAAAATATAGAGAAAATGGATTTACATCTGCTATGATTACATCTAGAGAGATTGCGGTAGAAATGGAAATATAACCTATATTTCGTAAAAAACATATAATTCATAGAAAAAAGCAGTTTGATGAGAATGTCAATAATAAGACAACACAATCTGCAGAAGAATCGTTTAGAATTGATTATTTTTTATACATAGTAGATCAAGCTATTTCTTCAATTCAAAGTAGGTTTGAACAATTCAAAATATATGAAAATATTTTTGGTTTTCTATTTAATTTTAAAATTTTAAAATCATTAGACATTGATAGTTTGAAAAAAAAATGTCTTAATCTCGAATGTTCTTTGAAACATGACAATTTTTCTGATATTGATGGTTTAGATTTATTTTCAGAATTAAAAGTTTTAAAAGAAATTTTACAAGTTGAAGAAAACACTCCAATTGACATACTTAATTATATAAAAAGATTAGATTCTTTTCCAAATGCATATATTGCTTATAGAATACTATTGACAATACCTATAACCGTTGCTTCTGCAGAAAGAAGTTTTTCAAAATTAAAATTGATAAAGTCCTACTTAAGATCAACCATGTCACAAGAAAGATTAATTGGATTAGCCATACTATCAATTGAAAAGGACATGTTAGCAAAACTTGAATATAAAAACTTAATTAGTAATTTTGCATCACAAAAAGCGAGGAGAATAAATTTTAAATAAAATATTTATAATAATTTTTAAAAAATAAAAAGGCCTCATTTAGTATTATCGCTTTAGGCCTCAAATTATCTAGAGCCGGCCCTGGATGCAATAACTGTAAGGTCCCGACCCGACTTAATTGTAATTTAAATTAAGCAAGTTCGATTTCTTATTAATTAATATATTTTAGCCTTAATTTATCTTGCTTTTAACTTTTAGTGGGTCACAGTTGGATAGGTAGTTGGGGGTTCGGACTTTACTTAGGTAGTCAAGGACCTTTTTGTAATTGTTCTTGCATCATATGGACATCTCAACAATTGCATCATGTGCATTTCATCTTGTCGGTCAACTTTCATGTTGGGCTCAATTTGATTCGGACTCATCTGGGCCCAATTGAGGTCATGTGACATAAACTATAAATATTCCAAAAACTGGGACTTACATGTAAATAGTAAGAAAATCTTAGATAAAAGAAGAACTCGAACGTTCATTCTTCATTGTATATTCTTCCCAGTTCTGGAATTGCTCCTTTCCTTCTTCCTTCTCCATCTCCCCCTCCATTGAGGGTGGTGAACCAAGATTTGAAGCTTGCATGTAAGATAAAAAGCTTCATTCCTCTTATTCGTCTTCCCTTGTGCGTTTTCTCCCTAAAAGGCACCTTCTCCTACAAGCTACAGCTCATTAAGGTGAAGTATCTACTTCCATTTCACATTTTTGGGTTTGTTGGAGTTAAGGGGACTCCATCATGCAACATGCACGCATTTTTACACCTTATTCATCAATTGCATGTCTTCTATGTAGAGAACCCACCTTCCGTTGAGGATTTTCCCTAATTACATACCAAGGAGGAGTTGAGTAGGGTCAAGCACTGTGTTAAGGCAAGTATTGGAGTATATATGGTACTGCATGTGTATTTAAATTGATTGATTCTTGGATTGATCATTCAAAGTTCAAACTTACAGCTCAATTCTCCTTTGGATAAGCACACATAGATGTTGAATTAGGTGATAATGAGTATAATTAGGGAATATTAATGATGTTGAACAATCTAAGGCCTGTTATGGAGTTTAAAAGCATAAGGAACCCTCATTAGAACCCAAATGATAGAGTTCTGCACTTGAACTCGAGTTGCAGAATCAGTTTCAGAAATTCTGAAGCTTACGATGAAGCCCACGGCTAAGCCGTAAGTCTCTACGGCTCAGAATCCAGAGAGCCAAATTGCACTACGGTTAACACTCGGCTAGGCCATGGAATGAACTACGGCTAAGCCGTAACCACCCCGTGACCAAGCTGTAAGCTATTCTACGGTGAACCTTCCAGAGAGCCCCAAAACCCAAAATTTATCTACGTCTCACGCACGGCTACTCCGTGAACTCTGCTACGGCCACGCCGTACCCAAGCCGTAACCCTAGCCGTAAGTTTAGCGCAGCTAAGCCGTAGGTCAATATACGGCCAAGCCGTAAATGCGCATTGAATTAAGAAGGAAACCTGAGCCGCTCGGCTAAGCCGTAATATGTATATGGGTAAGCCGTAAAAGCACTGTAAACCTAGGATATTAGAGTTTGCAACGACCTTGTAGAGCTCTAGATATGGCACCTATTTCCTAACCAAATTAACTCAATGGTAGTTAAATGAAAAAGTGGACAAGTGTAAAGCTGTCACTCATCCCCTTCAATTTTCCGGACGAATTTCCGATGTCACATCATGGGTGTTGGCATAAGAAGAGGTGTCCTTGGCATACACAATGTAATGCCAAGATTGGTAACACAATGACACCGGACGTCTTATGAATACATCGTGTTGAATGCCCTCGGGATCACTGATTATCTAGCATAAGATTGGCTAGTAATTATCCTCGATACTCACTCAATCTAAATGCATCCATATTGTTAAGAAACCATGCCCTCAACATAATGTAGTTCAATTAAGTATGCATGAATTGATTATCAGATATGAATGAATGAATGTAATCTCAAGACCAAACTCCTAGTATATATGATATGACAAGTATAACTGAGATATATAGAAGATATGAATTTGAGTCGGTCTTGATACGTTAAGTTGGCACCACTTAACCTTCGCCCTTATTAGGTTCGACGGGACCAGTTTGGGTATGATATGTCACTGCTGCAGTAGTCCTTGGAGGAGTTGTCGGCACTCCTCAATAAGCTAATCTGATCCCCTAGCATATGTACGCTCCCTCTAGATGATATGCTCTCTCTTGGGAAAATATGGCCACGTGGTTGCCAATTAGTTGTTTGATATTCGGGTTATGATTCGTTACATATACTTACTTATACACAACATGCCTAATGTAAGATTTTTGCTTTCTTTTAATCAATATATATATATTCTTAATTTATTTGATACGGCATGATGGTCTTATGTATCTCCATATGCTTGTTTAACCGTCGTGTTAACAGTGCTACCCTTGGTGTTACAGGTACTGAACCTCGAGGACTAGATGAGTGTAATGCAGATGATGCCTTTTGTTAGTCGTCGTACGAAGAGCGACAACAGGACACTTGTTGAGTGTTTAAAACTGGATAGGCCTGTTTACACTTTAGGATTTTGTTTATGCTTAAATAATTGTTATCATTTAAATGAGAATGGTTAAGTACAAACTTATTTATGAATTTTATGATAATTCGGTTGTTACTACTTATGATCATTACAGATGTATTACACAAGCTTCCGCTTACTGTTGAATGTAATTTACGTGTTGGAGAAACTTCTCTACACGTTCCTGTGCAATCTCCCTTGTAGTGATTTGTGTGTGTATGTTTACATGCACAGATTACTACGGGATTACGTATGTACACCCCGTGGGGCCATCCTAACCCCAATTCCCAGGATCAGGGCATAACAATAACAACAGAGATGTGGGAGGCGAATGCTAATAGGAGAGCTCGATGAATTGAAATATAGAAATTCTCTCGCTTTTTTGCATATGGAGAAAATTTCATTTTGGATATATGATGGGAGTCTATTTTGTATGGGTACTTTGAAAATTTTTTTGAATTGTATATATTTCGTATAGGTAGATGTAAATTATTTTTTGAAATGTATATTTTGAATGGGTGAACACATTTTTTCCATGATTTTTAAGAATGAGAATATCATTGAACTTTATAGGATTAGTTTGTTTATTTGCATGGAATTGAAATATAAAATGAATTTATTCTTTTATATTTTGAAATAAGTTAAATTCATGGATGCACTTCTTCATTACTTTGTAATAGGAAGAGAAGGGCCTTTATTGGGAATAAGAATAACATTTGTGTATAAACATAGATTTTGTAATTCAAAATAAATTTCTAACATTATCACATGTAATTCATATAAACGTGGTAAAATGAATTACATGTGTAAATAATATGAAAATGATATTGATAGACAAACGATGTAAACTGAAACACGTGTGTAAAGTTTACATATGTGAAGTTTACATATAAAACATTTACATATATAAATTATAGTTACACATCTCATGCAAAAAAGAGAAATGACCCCTAAATATTACCCATACTTAAAATGGTCAAGTGGTGGGAAAGTGTGGTATTGTTCCAAAGGTCTCTGGTTAAAACCTTCGTAAGGACTTAATTGTTACATATGGCTTGTAAGTGATTGTGTGTATTCTAGATTTTCCAAAAAAAAAAAAAAAAAAGTTGAAGCACGGACAAAGTATGGTCTCAAAACCCTCATTCTGGACTACGTGTCCTTCTGGACCTCTATCTTCTAGATTTTCCAAAAAAAAAAAAAAAAATTGAAGCACGGACAAAGTATGGTCTCAAAACCCTCATTCTGGGCCACGTGTCCTTCTGGACCACTATCAAGGCCCACTAATTTCATGTGCCAGACGTTGGCTGAAGATTTGCAAGTTTCCAGACTTACCCTATTCAGTTGATAAGGGCTCTGACCTCGGAGCTCTCTGCCTGAATTGAACTTGGACTCGAACTTGCTGAGCTTATTATGTTCGGCTCATATATTATAAAAACTCATCCTGGCTCACCATAACTCAGCTTCATGGTCAGTGAGTAAGGTGAGTCACAGGAGTCATGTTGAACTTCCTAGTTAAAGTTCCTGACTTTTTTAAACAATGGTATATTGGTTTTGTATCCCACAGCTGACGGTAAATAAACAGAGGAAGCATGAGCCCAGTACTCAGAGACATCGTGGACCCAACACAAAGTTGACCGGGGTGAACCCATTTGCAGCTTTGCCCTTGAAATGTACATATATATATATATATCCATAGGGGTAATTATGGGACGGCCAGCATGAGCCCGATCCAGGCCCATCCCGCTTTGGCCGGGCTTGGATATGTAGTTTGGGCCCATTAATAATTGGGCCAGGTTAGCTAAGTGGTAGAAAGCCAAAAGCTCAGACCGACTAGTGCAAGTAATGCATGTATTTTATTTCATTAGTCCAAACAATTGCTTGAACACCCACAAGATTTAAAAAATGGCTGGTTTGGCCCAACATGATTGATTAAATGGGTGGGCTTGGACCTAATATTAGCAGTCATGTCGGCTTGGGCCGGGCCAGTGTTTCTAAAGTCAAGAGGGGCTTGGATGCCTTATCCTGACTTAGCCCATGAACACCCTTATATATCCAATTACATCTGCAATCTAAAAAACTATATATGTCAAGTTATATCTACGATCCAGACAACCGTCTTTGAAGAAGAGTTTGGGCCAAGAACGGCTCCTTACTCCACTAATAAGGAGTGGTAGTTGTCATTGGAAGGTCCTGATTTTGAACTTGGCCTCCCCCATCCTTGCATGTTGTTAGTAACTCACATGTGAGTTGTATCTCCTCATACGTGCGGGTTTTCATCACTTCGCATGTGTGAGTAGTGTCTCCTCACATGTGCGAGTCCCCATCACCCAGGGTCGGCCCTGAGATTTTCAAGGCCTGAAGCAAAGTTCTACGATGAGGCCCCTATATATATTTATATAAAATTATGGATGCTACTGAAAATATTACATCATTTGTTAGTATCAATACAAAATTTAAACACACTCATTCATACACATAATTATTAAAATTGTGTATTCGACAACTCTGGATTGGAGTCTGAAGGCTCTCGTAGACCCACGCTATCAGGCCTCTTGTTTAGGATTAGGCCTTTTATCCTTGGACCTAAACACCAAGTATAAAGAATTAGCTAAATATAGGGCCCATATTTTTTTGTCAAATTAGGAGGCCTAAAGTTATGACTTTGCCACACTTTGCTCAAGGCTAGCGATGTCAACACCTAGCATGTGTGAGTCTCTCAAGATCAAGCTCCTTAGCTGGGTTATCAAAAGATAAAAAAGGAAGAGTTTGGGCAACAAACAAGAATGGTGAGGCGCAGGTAATATTGTGGAGTTACCCTTCTGACCAATATCCCCCCAAGGATATAAAGGCAGATCTTCTAAAAAGTTCCGATGTTTATATTTCCCTAGTATTTTAACGGAAAACAATGAACTATCATTTTAAGAGTTTCATGAGGTGCTTATGTTTATGATGATGATTTAGTAGAGTATGTTGGTCAAATTAGAGTTAAAACCTCACAAACTAAGGGTGTATATGGTTTGGACTGAATCGGATTAAGCCTAATCCACCACCAATCCTTTACTTACGGATTGACAGTTATGTAATCCATAGCCAATCCGATGTTATTACCGAACTAAATCGAACCGTGGATCAGCGGTTCGATTTGGTTGAAACCGTTCAATCCATTACATTTAAACTAAAAAAAACTACCACCATGTTTAATTAAGCTTAAATCTTAAATATTAAAAAAAGTTGAGAAGTTTAGGGATTGAGAAGATTTTATGTGGAGTAGTGAATAGGTAAGATTGAAAGTTGGATTTGAATGATCAACGGCTAGAATATTGCTTTTTAATAATTTTTCATATAAAAATAAAAACTTATATATATTATATGTCGACAGTTCGGTTCAGTTTAAATCCGTAGATGAAGGGTAAGATCCGTCACTGAACTATTACTTACAGATTAGAATTTTTTCAATCCGTGACCAAATCATTAACCATTGATTTAATTAAAAATCTATCGGTCGGATGGGTTTGGTTCGGTTTTACGGTTTAGTGAATTTTTTGTACACCCCTATCACAAACTTAGGGCTGCTTTTGGTCTGAGATGGGCTGCTTTGGAAATTGCCTAGATCCAGCTCATTTAACTATCTGGGCTAATATTTAGGACAGGTCCAGCGACGGGCCAAGGCCTTAGGTATATTTTGTTCCAGAACAGGGCTATCTAATAAATGGGCAAAAGTGTTACTTTCAGTTAGTCTCCATGGGCGTTAAATAAAGCCCAAATCCAGACCAATGTAGTCTGGGCTTGAGCCATATTGGGTTGGCCCTTTCTATAATTTCCCATTCGTACAGCCTCTATCTGCGAGATCCTCTTTATCACGTCGCATCCTCAGCTTCCTTATGGCGGCCTCAGAAACCCTACTTGACACTGGACTTGATGAAATCCAAAGCAGGTAGGTACTTCCATAGAGAACATCTAACCATGTTTTTATTAGACTATGGCCATCTAAAATCTAGATCGTTGATGCAGTATGGAGACTAGTTGGATGGTTGAGATGATAAAATTGAACTGTTTTTTTTTTGGTTGCCCAAGTTGGTCAAGGCCTTTGGAGGGCCTACACAATATAGGCTGTAACCCTATTCTAAATGTGCCAAGGCCCAATATATATATATAAATCAATCTTAAAATTTTCTAAACTATGATAAGCATTGAGTGATAGAACATTAACCCTCCTTTATTTAGACTCAAAATTGAAAATGCTTGCAATAGACAACTTGGCGAAGACTAAATTAAAAAGCTTGATTGACTCCGATACATATTTTAATTTAGATATAGACACTAACACATGCGAGGTAATGGGGACTCGCATATATAATGACACAAGACAAGGTAATGGGGACTTGCATATATAAGGAGACAAGACACAGAACATAAATACTAACTCACACATATAAGGTAATAGAAACTTGCAAATATAAGAAATACAACACATCTCACATATGTGAGATAATAAAAACTCACATTTGCAAAGAGAGAGGAAGCCAAGTTTGAATATGAGACCACCTCCCTGTGACAACATACACTCTTTACCACTAAGGTAAGGAGCTCTTCTCATGTTAATACCAAGTTATGACCAATGAAATGACCAATGTATTATTTCTACTACTTATGATTTAAACATATTCGCAATGCCCATGTTACCTAATCCAACAAAATGCCCACAAATTTAGATTGATCAGATTCGGCCAAGCTCATGATCGGACAAAAATAAAAAGAAATGGGCTTATATCCTAATCCTAGTTAGATATAGATGAAGATTTTGGAGATTCCACATAAGTGAAGACATGAATTTGGTTCTACACCCTCATTGCAATTTGCACGTGTGGAAATTGTTTAACATTTCGGGTACAGGCAACGTACGCCAAGGACCCAAATATGAACCCCACCAATTCTCATCCCTCATTCAAACCATCCTAAATAACATCTTGACTTTCTCCTCTAATCAACCAAATTACAAAGAACAACCATCTTAAATAACATCTTGACTTTCTCCTCTGATCAGCCCAAGTACAAAAAGAATAGAGCAAATGTGACAAATGCAAATACAAATAAAGAAAATCAACATAGAATAAGGGAAGAAAAATATTTAAATATATGGGTAAATATATTAAATTAAATAAAGAAAAATAGAAAAGTCGGCCAGGACTTGCATTGTCCAACCGCATCATGAATTTAAGGGCTTGCCAAAAATATATCTAAATTCGGCTCTACTGCTTTTTTTAAAAGCAAGAATTCTCAATGTAAGGGCTATTTGAGAACTGGGCAAGATTCCTTTGTTGGATGGCTAGATTAAAAAGTCGGGACTCAACCCATTTGGTAATGTCCGAAGTTTATTAGCAAAAGAAAGACAACAGCCCAGAGTTATTTTCGAATTTGGACATCGGGTATTTGAAAGCAATGGGGAACTTAGGGTTTTTATTAGAAGGGTGTGGAATCGAATATGTACTTTGAGTTTGGAGGCGAATTAAGGGTTTTTATGTGGAATTTGAAGATATAACTATGATTTTTATTAGATTTTTTGAAATATATCTAAAATTTTAATATAATGTTTAAAAGTGCCTCCGTAGTTTGATAGGCGCAATCATACCCACGTGCCACACTCTAGGCCTGCCTCTGTTTCTGTTTTAAAGGGTCCAGAACAGAGGTCGATTCATATTCGCCCATAGTCATATGAAATACCCCTATTAACATACATGTAAATGGATTCATCAGGGAGCGAGATGCCTTTTCATCAAGAAACCACACTGAGCACCAAATGATAAAAATAATGAGAGTGATAAATGAGTGGAATGCCTTTTCCTCTTCAGTAAATCAGAAAATAGAAGCACCCAAGTAGCCCATAAGTTTGTGCTATTCCTCCTAATTTTCCACTTTAGATGGCCAAACCCCATTTCCTAATCACAAACAAAGATTTCTTTTCGCTACTGGAATTGTGGCAGACCAAGCCAACCTAAAGAAATGCCTGCACTTACCTTTAATTCACATGTTCTTGTCTTTCAATAGGGTGGAGAAATAAACTATAAGCTTTGGCCATATAGCCTTAGTGGGGGATCTTTGCATGTTTTTTCTCAGTTAATGATGCCCGACCAGACTACATTTTTATGAAACTGAAGGAGATTGGTGTTCTCAAAGGGCATGTGGGGATGTCATGTCCATTCCACGGTAAAAAAAGGCATAGAAAGAAAATAGTTTGTCGAGATATCTTGTCACCTAAAGTTGGGATGAGTAACTTTTGTACTATCCATTTCATAACAGGACCCGTTGGGGTAAAAACCTCTCTCTCTCTCTCTCTCTCTCTCTCTCTCTCTCTCTCTCTCTCTCACACACACACATATCTGATGATAAAAAGATTGAAAGGTTAAATCTCCAAAGATGGGCTGCATGTTAGCTTGTCTCCAAGGCTAACTAAAGAAAGGCTTAATAGCTTTCATTTCATGTCATCTCTAGAACAGCTTGTATTTACTGTGTGCCTGCCGTTTGTGTCTTTTCATTTCTGGGCTCCGATTGGTAATTAAAAAGCACCAAGTTTGAAATGTACCTGCAGACAGCTTTGATTTGGGTCCAGACCCTGAGGCCCAGCAGACTCGAACACTGTGATGATGGGCCGGAATACAATTTAAAAATAAATCAGGTTTAGATGTTAGGACGACTTGAGAAGCTATTTAACATGCATGGGGCCTATGCTAGATCAAACCCAATCTTGTCGAGCCCCACTCAATCACGTTAAAACCCAATCACATCATGCCCCAAGATTTCACTCTTACTAGGGGATTTGACACTGCTGGACACACCCTTTTTTTTTTACTTTAACTACTATTCATGTTATGTAACAATTTAAATTACTCTAGTTGAATTAAAATTTGGACTGGCATAGAGTAAAGACATATGGATGGAACAATTTAAATCCAATAATGGTGGGCTCCTCACCTTTAGAATAGGTGATCAAAATGATCTTTGTTGTTATAGCTGTTGTTCTAGACTAAAACGCTATGCTGGCTAGCTAGAAGTAAATAACCACAAATATGAAATGACCAGGACTTCGGTTTGGGTTCTAGAATTAGGTGCGACTCAAGCTCGGAATCAAACCAACCTAGACAAGGACCTAAGTGTTATTGGGCCGAATCAGAGTCAAAGCTTTGCTTTGACAGAACTTGTTTACTTTCCACTCCACAAAATCCTCGACATTCGAAGATTTGGACATAAATGCGAACAATCCCATTCTTTGGTGGTAAATTGTCCGGAGTTCAAAAGGTTAGGATTGCCGATCAATGGTGTGGGACACCTCAACGGTTGTTCATGACCCATGGGCCACTACACGAGGCCCAATTGAGGACCATCAATTGAATTGGTAGTCCTAAAAGTGACCTCTTAGACGTTGTCCTCAACTGACTGGCTAACTTGGAATTTATGCCAAGAATGTGGCAACCAATGCTTTATGTTGTTATTATATGACGAAGGTGTCCTTATATCGAGCATGTGATATGGTTTGTGTGGTGGGGTCCAGACTAATGGGCCAGATGTGGCCATGTGGGGCCATTAGAAGAAAAAAAGAAAAGGATATTCCACTGATCTGCTGAAGGAAAATTGTATTACTTTGCTGATGACATGAAGATGGTTGGTTAGGTTATCTAATTGCAGCAAAAGAGGACAAATGCCACCAAATCATTTTGTTTGTAATACCATATTATATGTGAAGTGTAAACCCATGAATTTTACAATGTACCTGCACCCAAGGTAGCACGTAATACACAATAAACAATAAAATTATATTACACAAAAATTATGCACTAGTACAACTAATACATGTTATTATTCAATTATTTCATTGAAACTTTTTTTTAAGTTCAAGAGAGAAAAAGAAAGACCTTAAAACCCATTCAATATCGCTAAAAAATGTCATTAGATGGGCGGTGAGCTACACAGGCTCTATCACAATATTTAATTTTGAAAGATATTACAAGACCTTCCTACGACATAAATTATCTTAATTGTCCATTTCATAACTTCAGATTGAAATGCTTGCAACATTCATTGGGGTTAATAATTATAGATAATTAGATATCAAAACCCTCCTATATCATACAGGTTCAAAATCCTTATAGACTCTTTTACATGTTCTATTTTTAAAATTATAAGACCTTTATAAGAGTTTTAGTGGTCCAAATCCAAGGAGAAATGCTGGTCTTCTAGTCTGCTGGCCAGTTGGTCAACTTATTGGCAGTTGGGAAATTTAGCTAGAAACAATACATGGGTAAGGAAATTTTATTATGAATAGTTTGAGTTTTATTAAGTGGCCTGCTGAGAATATTTAGGCCTTTATATATTACATGGAAGAGTGCAGTGTGTCAAACATCCTGCAAAACTAAACTGATAAAGGGTTTTGGCCCCTGAACTGAGGTTTGAGGCATCCAAATCCCAATACAATAGAGGAATGGAGAAAGGGGGTTAGGTGGTCATAAGCCTAAGCTTTTGCATAAATACAATAAAAAGTGCCTTGGCTTCTACTAAATACATAAACAAATTCTACCATGCTTGAACTTAAATTTAAAAAAATCCCCATTATCAAGGTCTGTATCTACTTGGGGAAGTTCCTAGCAACATGTTGAAGAAAACTCTAAATGGACTGGCTAGACAATGAAGAAAATCCATCCAAATCTAATATCAAATGGATTAAGAATTAATAAAATCGGCTTAGACTATATAGGCATCACAATATACCTACCTATGTTAAATGAATTTATGAACTTGACCCGATCCCTTTATATGTAGGGCCTACCGCACCTATCTAGTTCACCTTCCAAAAATAAAAAAATAAAAAAAGCACCCTTTTTAAAAGAATTTCTACCCCAACAAAGCCAACTGATGTAAATTTATCTTGATTTTGTCCGTTCTGATTTGGACTCTATGTTCGTGAATATTCACAGGAACTTGGTTTAATAGGAATATCCACCATCCATCGGTGGATATGATCAGATGAAGAGCATTTTGTAGATGGCCTTCGTGTTAGGTCCCACCACTGATTCGGTGTGAGTGCTTCTTGTGAGGCCACTACAGATTTTATATCTTATTTGTTTATGGCTTGACTGTAGCCTATCATTCTACCTAACTGCCTGCAAAGAAATGATAGCAAATCCTACTGAATCTCTTGTAAGCTGTCCCAATCTGTGGCCCAACTTGGTTGACAGGTACATAGCCCGATGAAGGCACCAAAATGGTGTTTTTAACTGACCAATCAATGACTTACTCTCGAATTTCTACAAAGGATATCAGCAATGTTCCATAGAAAAGAGCCATTGTTACTTTGTATGGACCAGTGGTGCCACTTCCTAATCTGGCCTGACCCGCCGACTAATTTGAATCGGATTTGATAATTGAGGGTCGGATTTGACATTTATAATCTAATTAATAAAAAAATTGAATTTGGGTTGAGCCAATCCCAGCTATCCAATCCACTAATTTGATGTTCGCCCAATGTAACCCATTAATTTTAATCTATTCACAGCTTAAAATTATCCCATTTTCCTCATTTTCTTTTTCTAATTTTCCTTTAGATCTTTTTTATTACAAATATTCATTCATCCGACATTAAGTAAAATTATTATTTTGCTGTATAAGCAGTCTAAAACATAACTTTTGAGCTTCACAAAAGTCCAACTCCAACTCTTGAGCGTCATCAACAACGCACGGTCAATTATACCACGTTGGCTACAATATTTTGTTTGTTTATTTCAATTCATCCTCAGTAAAATCCTTGAATAAGAAAAAGTTTCAACTCCTGTGATCATAAATGTCTTAAATATGAACATTATAATTATAGAAAGGACTTATGTATTACAATGTGTTCATATGTGAACACCATGCCTTTTTTTTTTTCTTTCTTTCTGTTTTTTGGTAAAGCTTTTCCTTATGCTTGAACTCAAGTATTCTGCCACGTTGATGTCCATTACAAGCTTAGCTAACGGGTCTCGAGACTGCAGGTGTCATCACAAAGTTTCAACCCATAAAACTTCGGCACGGTACATTGCTAGATTTCACTAATAAATTACAGATCACTCACTGTTTTTGTACTCAACAAATATTCCTTTGATTAAACAAAGTCATATTCCACATTTCAGTGCCACACGCGCCAGCTCCCTTTTGTCAAACAAAAAGGCATTTGTATGCACGTGCACCACCTGGGCACGAACCCTATTAAAAGGACACCGGAAGAGACAAGCTATCCTTCACTGTTCTTCAGGACCATGAGAGGCCATGCTCTCTTGATCCTTAACTTTGTGCACCTAGCATGAGTGCGAGTGGCTTTAAGCTGGTGACTTGTAACTGAAGGTGAAGTTACCCCAATGTCGGGCAGAAGGCCGAAGCCAGATTTTCAATACCCACATCTATAGAGCCGCGCCTTTAGTTTGTAAAGAATAAATACTAAAATTTCCACATAGCAGCACTATTAACAGTTGGCATTTATGTATCAATTGATTCAAATTGTCAATTTTTATTTTAAAGTAATTTGCGTGATGATTACCTTATATAATTACTCAAATTGTCAATTTTCAAGCTAACATGCCAGGTGAAGGATATACTAGCAAATTAAAGAATCAAGACAACTTTATATGAGAATGAGCTTAGCTTGTGACAAAGTGAAAGAACTTAAATAATGAGGGTAGCTCAATAGCCCCAGTTGGTTTAGAACAACAATTTACTTATAAAAATTGTGAGTTCTAACTGTGCGAGTCACTGGAGATTGACTCAAAGAAATTAATACCACTGTAAATATTTGAGACACCTTTCGTTAAAATAAAAAAATAAAACTGAAGCAACTTCTGTTGTCGCATAGGAACACAGGACGCTGTTTGGTTTGTAAGTGATGAATAAAGAAATAACGGAACACCGCATTCCAACGCACCCTACCCACGCTTACCCTACCAGGAATCATCCCTGGGCGTCCTTTTTATTTGGGGGATCCCAATTGCCATGTGACTCCGTACGCATACCTTGTCCTCATCTTTTTAT
Source organism: Sextonia rubra (assembly GCA_037013555.1). Taxonomy (NCBI): domain Eukaryota; kingdom Viridiplantae; phylum Streptophyta; class Magnoliopsida; order Laurales; family Lauraceae; genus Sextonia; species Sextonia rubra. The sequence continues at coordinate 13,470,493 of JASUAD010000001.1, read as the reverse complement.
ATCCCATATCAATATAATTAGGTTATTACCCCTCAATCTCCACACGTGTGTGGAGATGAAACCCATTTTCTCCTTACATAAATGGCCCAAACATATGTCCCCCGTCCTGGCCCGGGCATGAAGAAGACGACACCAATCACCAACTCCAATAATGGATACAAGTTTAAAAGCGTATGTATCCATTGCGTGCAAGGAGAATTAATGAATCTACATGATTAGTAATTTTGCATCCTACATAATTTGGATCGCAAAGAGTGGGGCCTACTTGTAAGATCATCTTCTCATGGGTCAAACACATTTTGCCCTATGATCTAGGTGGTTTATGTGATGAGCAACGTGGGGCCGTAGGACAACATTGATATGATAAAATAGTGGTGAAGCAACTCACCAATCAGTAGTTTAATTAGTGAGCAAAGAAAGGCGCGTCTTTGGAAGAAAACTGAGAGAGGAAGCAAAAGCATGGAAGACTGATAGTTTTTGGCATCTTTCATGAATTGCTGGGCCTAAAGCACGGGTGGGTTCCACAAAGACTCAACTTAATTTGGATGGCTTCAAACACAAGCTTAACATTTTATTATAGCGTGGTTGATTAGCAAATTATCTCCAATGATTTTACCGTCTAATAAGTCATTCTACTCCAATACAAAGTGAACGTTGAAATTTTGAGGGGGTAAAAAGGCCATTTAACCCCATTGGCATTTCCAACCTCATCCAATGGAAGTTTTAAAGAAATTGACAGGAGAATGCATGTTAGATGCAAAGAAGATGTAGATTTGAAGGGAAGGAAAGTCAGAGTGAATTACAAGAGAAGGGATGGTAGTTTTTACGTCTGCTTAATGACCTTACATTGACGTCTATAGTTAGTTTCTTATTTTTTTTTTACATATCATTATCTGGTCGGACCCCTTCAAATGTGAGTGAGTGAGACAGAACTGTGATAATGGCCCAACAGGATCCAAATCAGCAAACAGCCCTGTCGAGGAGTTCAATGCTTGTACATGTAGAGCCTGGGGTTGTCTTGGGGGGAGAGGGCATTTGAGAGTCTCTCATTCCACTGCTCTCAATCAATCACTGGGTCTCACTTTGAAATTCATAACTATTCAGAATCAGTGCTCCATCTTGTAAAAATCATCACATGATCAAAATAAGAAATGCAAGACCAAAACTCACATATCAAGCCAGCAAATACACGAGACAACACAGCAACGAGTCCAAATGGTAATCACATTTGTAATTATATATTCGAACTTACAATGGAACAGCTCCTATTTTGACAAAATGCAAGGGTGTCCCATAAATAGTAGTTGGGCCCTGCCGTCGGGTTATAGCATCCTAGCATTCTTTGATAAATGGGGATCAAATCGCGTGGTAATAAAAGAAGAAAAATGGAAAGGTTAAAATCAAGTGCATTAGATTTAATGTGATTGCCATTTAACAAGGTGAGATGTTAATTTTGAGTAGCTTAGATTTCAAAGGTAGGCTCCAGTGAGTAGATTGTACTGTTGATGAGGGACAAACTATCCTGAGTAGTCCGATAGAGACTCCGGTAATCTGGCGTGTGAAAAGTGCCTGATAACGAACCTATAAATGCGTTTAACCCCTTAAACTCCAGCCCATAAAACAGACACAAATCCTCTCCTACTCTTTTAACCAATTCTCTCTTCTTTTCACATCTCTCGCTCCCTCATCCACACATGGGAGAGTCACCACACATGAATCTCACCTTGGAGAACCTCAACGCGGTCAGGGTTTTGGGCAGAGGGGCAACGGGCACCGTCTTCTTAGTAACTGACCGCACCACCAGCACCTGCCCCTTTGCTCTCAAAGTGGTAGAGAAATCAGGCATCCATTCCAAGCTCGGGGCTGCCCGTCGTGCCCGCTGGGAGATGTCCGTACTTGCCCGCCTTGCCCAAAACCCTTTCATCTTCCTCCCCACTCTCCTCGGCACACTCGAGACCGACGATTTCCTCGCGTGGGCAGTCCCCTACTGCCCGGGCGGCGACCTCAACGTCCTCCGCCACCACCAGACCGACCGTATGTTCTCCCCCTCCGCCATACTCTTCTACGTAGCCGAGATCGTATGCGCCCTCGACTCTCTACACCGTATGGGGATCGTATACCGCGACCTCAAGCCCGAGAACGTGCTCATTCAGCAGTCCGGCCACGTCATGCTAACCGACTTCGACCTCTCCTGCTCCCTCCCTGCAAGCCGTTACGACGGCCAACCCCACTCCACGTCAGCGCCGCCGAGGAGATCGCTCGACGCGGCAGAGACGAGGAGGCCGAAGCACCGCCGGCGGAACCTGGCGTGGCTCCTGTCGTTAGCGCCGGAGAAGGCGAACTCGGCGAGGGTGTCCCCGGCGACTCGCCGGAGGGCGAGCTTCTCGCCCGGGGAGCGATCGCACTCGTTCGTCGGGACGGAGGAGTACGTGGCGCCGGAGGTGGTGCGCGGCGACGGGCACGAGTTCGGCGTCGACTGGTGGGCGCTGGGGGTCCTGACGTACGAGATGGCGTATGGCAAGACGCCGTTCCGGGGGCGGAGCAGGAAAGAGACGTTCCGGAACGTGGTGGCGAAGCGGCCCGAGTTCGTGGGGAGGCCGTCGGAGCTGACGGATTTGATCTCGAGGTTGCTGGAGAAGGAGCCAAGCTGCCGCCTGGGGGCGAAAGGAGGGGCGGCGGAGGTCAAGGCCCACGCCTTCTTTTGCGGGCTAAGATGGGAGATGCTGACGGAGGTTTCACGGCCGCCGTTTATAGCGCCGTTGGAGGACGAGACGGCATGGACGGAGAGTAACGGAATGGATATCAGAGAGCATCTGCAGAAGGTAAGGCACAAACCATTAAAACCGTCGTCGTTGTCGTCGCGGTCTTCTGGTTGCAAGGAGCAAGATGATTCGATTACGGTGTTCTGACTACTGGTTAGTGGCTACTACGGAGAAGAACTGTACAAGTGGTAAGAGTTCTGGTTATTACCAGAACCTTTTCCTTGTCTTAGGATTTGTGATCTTCTTTTCTCACAAAAGGTTCTCTAATTTCTCATGAAGTACCTTCCCTCATCAGAGGATTAGGGACAGCCACCGAAGGCAGAGATGAAAAATAAAAAAACAACTACTGACTATGGACTCTGTAACTTCTCCACTGTACATTAAGAAAAAAGTGAAAAAAAATCCATTTCTCCAATTTTACTTTGAGCAGGACTTTTTATATGAGATTGGTGGGTCGCACTTGCCGTAAATGGAGTTAATAAAATTAGATCTAAAATTATGTAATTTATTTGAGAATTTAGCTCATAATAGGTTGCATTGAAAAACAAAATTTTAGCTAATCCTACCATAATTGGTATTAAGGTTCTGACGATGATGGCAATGATAGGTGAGTCACAGTGGGCCCACAGAACTTAGAGGAAAGAATGGATTTTTTTTTTTTTTTTTGGTAAATAAGAAGGAATGGATGTTAACTTTCCTTTCCAAGGAATGATCAGGTCCATCCAATGCGAGGTCTTTTAAATGGGCCCACAGAACTTAGAGGAAAGAATGGAATTTTTTATTTTTTTTTGGTAAATAAGAGGGAATGGATGTTAACTTCACTTTCCAAGGAATGATCAGGTCCATCCAATGCAAGGCCTTTCAAATGGACGTTGACAATTTTTAGGAGTCAGGTCTGGTCCTCCTGGTGAGTTGGGACGCTCTCGGATGAGGTAAAAAACTTCGAATAAGGTAGATAAGCCCTTGGTGGGGAAAAAAATCTTATTTTACAATTTGCTTGTGCAAGTATTTCATATCTTAACAAAATCCAAAAAGAGAAGTTCGATCTTTGTTTAACACCATTTACATTTAAACAGAGTGTGTGTGTATTGCATAGTTTTTTAACGGTCCTTTTTTCGGTAGAACGCATAGTCTGTAACTGTCACTATCGGAAATACAACTCGATCGACTAGAAATAGAATGGTGACTCAAGTTTTCACCCATTTTAAATTGAGATGAGGAACATGCTTGCAGGGCCCTAGCCAAGAGATACAAATCAACAATGCAAGTCTACTAAGCCTCAGTTGTTTCCATAGAAATAAATTCTCAAGAATTGAACATAAAATGGGTCCCAACTAAAAGAGGCGAGATTTTGACCTACTATAGTCCTATGTCACTCTCATGTAAGGAGGGTGTGAGATTTTCGATCTCAGTCATCCACAAAAGCAAAACCCCTGTACAGAAGTCAGATAGCATATTCATTCCTTCCCTCCTTTATGCTTTTCTTTACACCTGTTTGGTAAGGGTCACAACCGTGCCTCAGAAAGTAGGGATTTTGTACTCCGTTCCAGGCATGATGATCCTGTGATCAGTAAAGGCAACGGAAGGTTTCCCAAAAGGTTGTCAATGGATGAGATTGAGTCAAACTTGAGGAGTCCAATCCTGACTCCTGTCTGACAGGGTCTCCAGTGTCAGGTCCAAATCCGCCTATTGGAGAATGACGGGCATGAATACACATTTGTACATTCAACCTCCATTTAGAATTTAATAAGAACAAAGCCCAAAGTCATTGAATGAACTAATAATATAAAATAATGAAAACCCATCAATCTTTGACCCTGTGCACAAATCCAGTCCACCAGTCAGATAGAGAAAAGCCTGCTAGGCCCATTGAAACAGGCTCAGATCGTAAAAACCAAATTAGCGTCCATTAACAGCCTAGTTTTACAGTGTCAATCATGGTATTTCACTACTTCCCACTTGACTTTTCAGCCAATCCAGATCACTAATACCCTATTCATAGGCTGCCAAGCAATTATCAGATTGATTCGATAATCATGGCCATCCACTAAAAATCCGGCAAAATGAATGCTTTGAAGTCAAAATTATCTCATCATAGAAAGTCATATATAACCACAGTTGCGAGGTGGCATTTAGCAGGTCCATTGGTTCGATGGCATTCACAAGTCGGCAGTATCCAAATAGGCTCTCTGCACTTGTTATTATCAGTTCATCCCCCTTAATCATAAAACTATAATGCCTATAATGCCAATCAGATTGACTAAAACAACCCCAAAGCATCTAGTAGGGCAAAAACATACACCCCCAAAGATGTCATACGCATCTAACTGACCATTGCTGTGTCTGGTAAGGGCTGAAAATCATCTGTCTTATATCATCCATTGCATGAGAACTAGATTGTAATGCTTACAGTTAAACTAGAAAACACCTATCACACTATCATAATCATTCCATCAATCCTTACCTCAGAAATCTGAAAGGTACAAAAATAGAAAATGAATAGGATTCTCATGACACTTATACACTGAGCATCAGCTTTGGACAACATGAAAGGTGACACAGGTTGGTCAGGATCTATTGAATGGTGAAGAAGGTCCAAATCTCATCTTCAGGACAGCTCTGAATAATTACAGTTAACAACTCCTCCCTTTGACCTGTAGCAGTAGAGCATGGTGCGGTTTGCTACTGCATGCAGCTGCCCCCACATCTAACTAGAAAACAAACGAGCTCTATGTCCCATTACACCCCTTTTTGCTTGATGCCCTGTGTTTGGTCCTGGAACAGACTACCAGCTTAAGAAAGGACAAGGGGAAAAGAAAGAATAGCAAGACCTCCCCAAGGTGAGTTGCCTTCCATATGTTCTTCCCCCACTATGAACAGGGACCCACTATGTTCCTCTCACCAAGGAAATGGGCCCCACCCAATATCATGGCTATATTGATTTGCTTTATGCATTTGTTGAGGATAGCATGATATATATCCTTGGGCCTCACCAGCTAGTGGAAACTCATGAACGTGGTGATCCAAGCGGTTGATTTGATAGGCTCCATCATCAATAGATGCACAGAAAATACCCCAGGGGAAACAGCTGCAACCCTTCTATATATTCCGGACACTAATAGAAAGTAGCTAAAAATATTTGCATTCAACAGTGAAGATGCTTGGGAAATGGTCAACAGATCAGCAGTCCAATGTTCCAGACAACAGGCCGACATGTAAAAAACTCAATAGCCCAAGGATACAAAATAAATAAAATAAATGGTGCTAATTTGAAACCATCTGAGTTCACCCTTGTGCAGCAGTCCAACACCATATGCGAAGCCAAGCCCGACATGTCATGATGCTGAACAGACAACCCATGAGGCTGTTGTGATGGTGGTCCAATTTCAAACAACCCAAAAATTGAGTTAAGCGAATTATCAGCATTTCCATTGGTGCCACTGTTAATTCTGATGTGACCTTAATACCTTTTTTGTTATCCTTCCAACTGACTGTTGCAACCATCCAAAACATCGGCATCACCCCAAAATCATAAAGCCAAAGTTATTGCATTCAATTGATCACACACCTTAGCACATCACATGCTGCCGTCTGTCCCGTGCTTTTGTCTCCTTTTGCACTCTCTCCAACTGAGGAATCATAGGCACTGGGTAACATTGTTGATAAAAAACTGGACTTGTCATGCCTCCACTTATTCAACCATCTAAGGCAATCAGGTTTCAATTCACATTAGCATATTTTCCATCTAAGATTGACAATAAACTAATTCAATGAGGATCACAAATTGAAGAATCAAAAAACTAGTCTATACATTTGAGGACCAAGTTGCATACCTAATGCCATATTGCTCTGATGATGAACGTCTTTGATCCTCTTTGAACAGTTTGATGGACTATCTAGCAGTCTTGACCTCTGCCTGCCCCATTCCCTTTACTTATTTGCATGGTGATGGCCATTGGGAAGACTTTTTAAAGGCCTATGGAATGAAGCCAAATGAATATCCAATTCCCACAACCCTTTGCTGAAATATACAGCAGTTTGCATCTAAATGTCATTGTTGACATGAATTCCATCTTGCCACCAGTGGCATCGCTACAAGTTCACTGCTACAGTCAAGTTGAACTTGAGTGGCAATTAGAAGTTAATGTAATTTCACAATCTGGCATCCAACTTGACCTCCCGGAGAGAGACTTTCTCTTGTATGATTTAACGTTTCTAATGCTTTGGCACTAAAGCAGGCGACAAACAACTTGTAGATGGCAGGCAGCAAGAAGCATGAGTAGATGATCCAATTTAAGAAAATTGATAATTGTCATGGACCAACCATTTCCAGGAAGCAATAACAAATACAGTTACTGAGAAGGCACCACATCTAAGAAATCAGCTATACCTTGAGCCATATTACAGTGCAAGTGCCCTTCAACTCCACTTTGAATTTGGTAGCGCAATATGGACTCCAGATGTTAAAACTCAATCGTTGACACCAGTATGCTAGGCAAACTCCAACCATCATACCTATGAGTGCACTTAGTTCATTAAAGAATTCAATCCATGCAAGAGATGACCATCACAAAATAGCTTTTACAGTATACATTGTGGTTTGGGGGCTCACTCAATTAGTCAAAAGGTTCTAGTGCATGTCTCATTTCCTAGAAAATGCATGTTCTTGTATGAATTTTTCTTTCACAGAAACAAAGAAAGGAAGCTTTAAAAGTTCAACAGACAACAGAAATGTGTGACAGAAAAGGGTACAAGTGCATGTGCAAGGCTTTCAGTAATTATACAAAATAAAATGAATAAATGCTTTGTTTCACTTCATAAATAACTAGTATCTGATTATTTTGGTACTGGGAATACTTCTATTATTTATTTAATTGAAGAAGAAAAAGCCTATTGCCAGTTTAAACATTCATAAACAACAAAACTATAAGGATTGGGAAATATACATCATAAAACACCACAATTAACAAAGGATATTTTTTTTGTACCAAAAAAAAAAAGGATATGAAAGATTATACGTCATAAAACAGAAGACATAACAAAACGGATATGAAAGAAGCTTAAGCCACATCTGGCCAGACGGGGGGTAAGTAATCTGGTCAGTCCCACCCCACCAATCTCTCATAAATGCAACACAACAGTCCTGATCGGTACCTAAAGCACATACTGAAGTAACTCGACAACAGTCACCTTCCCGGACCGTTATAAAGTAACAATATGATTTTCGTCATTAAAACCATTTCATTTGAGAATCACATGTTATCTTTATCACCATGCTTAATTCCTTCGATGTATGAGGCCTCAGAAACTGAGGCTGAGTTGCTATGATGTGTAAGTCATTGTAATTTGTGACTGCATTGGCCCCTTCTTATAGCATAAGAAAGAACACTAATATGGATAAAACTAAATAAAGAAATTTATTAATTGATCAATTAAGAAGACGGAGAAAAGACACAGAGTGGCTTGTCAAAAATGCTCAAGTAAAAAAGGTTTTAATGGATACACTTATAGAAATGAACTTGTAGGAAGAAAAAGTTGGGGGAAAAATAAAAAAAATAATAATAATAAAGCACTTCTTGGGTGGAAGTCATAATAAAGGTTAAGCAAAAATTGGATTGGATCAAAGTGTAAACAATTCCAAAAATAACTACAAAAATTGGCAGACACTATATAAGGAAGTAAAACTTCCAACCCTGTCTGGTTTAGAATAGAATGACACATTATGATGGTAATTTCCCTAGACAATGTGTGGAAAACTTGAAGCAAGTAAATTAGCATAGAACCTACATTTAACCCATTATGTCTTCATATTCCTTCCTTCAATGAATTAAATTCTAACTAAATTAACTTGATGCAAGCAGAGAGTAAACTAGCTGAGTATAGGAAAATTATTATCAATGGCTATGATGAGATACGTGATCTTATTGCTAATGATGTTGCCCAAGGTCAAGCACCCTTTGATGGAACTGAATGGAGCCAGGTGTATCTTTTACAAATGATAACGGAGGACGAATTCATCAGTAACAGTTTTGATACTGAGATGCATGTGTTGGATATATAGAAGAGGCTATCAATTCCATTTCAGTCATCAGTTTGGTCTGGCTTCCAAGATGGAATATTTTGGTATTTTAAAATTTTGGTGAAACTTTTCGGAGTAACTTTTCAAAATAGTAAAAATTAAAATATTCATGCATATATGTAACAAATAGAAAAATAAAAATAAAATATAAATTATGCATGTTTCTTGCTATGGAACTGAGAAAATAAATAAATTAGTGAAAATTGTGCTCCAAACAGAAATGGACCAGAATGGGCCGGAATTCAAAACGGATAGTTTTGACACCCATTCCATTTCAGCTGAAGGACCGGAATGAGAAATTCCAGCCATTCCGCCCGAAATGAACCAAAATTGACAACTATGCTAACTTGCCTCAACTCAGTGTAAATTCACCAGAACATAGATCCACCCCATCACACCAACTTGACAACTACAAAACAAGAGCGGAAGTCAATGAAGAGATACAAAGTGATAAGACACATTGAAAGATATTGTGAATGCTATCCATGTGCTTGCAGAGCGCAAAAACACTCCAGTTCATAGCTTAAGAAAGTTATAATTTCACTTTCTTTATACCACCTAATATGCAAATGCATGTCATTGACTTTCATGTCATTTACTTCTCACAATTGGAAACATTTAAACTATTAACTTATATGTTATAGTATCCAGATGATTGTTGAAATTTGCACTGTATGTAATACTGTTGACAACTGGAATCTTTTAAACTACTAACTTATTTGTTATACTATCCAGATGTTTGTCAAAATTTGCCATGTGTGCAATTACTATCTTTGTAGTCAGGGTTTGTTATTTTTGGTTGAATGAGGATGTTATAGGTAATCTTTTGTGTGTTGGATGGGGTTGGTTATGGGTTTCTTTATGTGGGTTTGATGATCATGGATAGTGGCATAGAGTTGGTTTTGTTATAACATGATTTCTATCAAATATTGACTGTTTGGTGGCAGATTGGGGGGGCCGGATACATCATTTTGTTTATATGACTCATTTGGGAAAGCCTTCTTCTCTCTTTGTCGAGCAGCAACATCTTTTCTTTGACCGGCGCAGGAGACGATAGCAATAGCTTCTTTCTTTGACTGGTTGCGGGTCCCTTGGATCACGGGCCACAGCTACTTGGGTTTAGGACGCTGAACATCATTTGGATGGACCGAGGCTATATGGGCTTAGGCCATTTGGGATATCATGTTCTGGGCTATTTGGATGGGCTCAGATCCTTTCATGTAGGAGAGTATTTGATGGGCTCGGATCCTTTGCATGATTTCATGTGCCTTTGACGGGCTTTGAATTTGGACATATCCAGCGGGCCTTCTTGCATGGACTTGGGCTTGCTTTGATGATGGGTAGGCTTGTTGTGCTTTGGCCCTTCTGTGGACTTTCATTAAGGAAAACAGACTTGACAGGCCCGAGTCTTCATTTGTAGGACTTTGTTGGATGGGCCCGTGCATGTAGGCTTGGGTCTTTCATTCGGGCCTTCTGGAAGATGGGCACCCTGTGGGCCGATGCATATAAGCTTGGGTTATACATTACTTAACAATTGTTTTTTTTTAATGGTAAATTGTATAAATCAAAGACTTATCAGCACAACACGAATATACTGAAAAGCTTTGAAAAAAACCAAAAAGGAGGAACACCATCCAAAAAGAGGGGAAAAGAAAAACTCAAGGACCTCTTAACAATTGTTTTGTAAGGGTATTTTGTTGAAATTATTAAAGAAGGTTAATTCGATAGAAAATGTAGATCATCGTACAGGCAAAAAGTTGTTCTGTGTCTTATATTTTGCAGGTTTGATTTCAACTCATGATGGACGTGTGCAGCAGTCACATATAAGAGTTGCTTCCTGTAATTCGATTTCGTTATTGTAGGCAAGACCCATAAATGCACAGTAGAGTGCCTGTACATCAATAAGCACCCTACACTTGAATCTATACATGTAAAGCCATACACAAGTTTAATTCTAGTTCATGTAGCTATGAAAAGAGGAATTTAAGGAATTCAGGATGCATGAAATTCTCATGCAAGAATGAAACAGGGAATTCCAGTACGACAAAATTCAGCAGCATTCCAAAATTCCAACATTCAAATTAATTCCAAAAAACAATTAGACAAGAATCGTAGAAAGTACCATAAAAAAGAATTCTAAAAATTCCAATAAATGTGCATTAGAAAATCTTGTATTTTCCTCATAAAATGTCTCAAGTCCTATAATGCTTTCGTTCTAAGAAATAGTTGTTGGCAGACAATCCAGACACTCCCATCATATCAAGTGGAAAACTAGTTCGTATCTACGGCTACATTTTTTTTTTATTGATATTGACCTTTTCTTTCTTCCTTTTTCATTTTTTTATTTTACAAGGGACTCAAACTCATACACCTGACAAACTACACATCCCTAACCAACTGAAATACATACATATTACATATGTATTTAAGTGTGCAAACCAAGTAACACTACCACAATGCATTAGAGGGTAAGAAGCAAAGGCATTGGCCCAATCAGCGACCAATTAGATGCAGTCTATACAACTACATAGATAGTTAGTGCGATAATATAATGTAAAACTCTCCATTAAGTCTTGTGTGTGTATTTGCCAATATTTGAGAGAGAGAGAGAGAAGGGGGGGCGTCATTAAAGCCTTATCCCAACCATGTTAAGGTCGGATACATGAATTATGTTTCTCCATTCTGATCTATCATGTGCAGGGTGGAGAAAGAGAGTATGGATTTTAAAATTATATCGCAGTCTTGATTAGAAAAATCAGAAGAGAAGACCTGAAACGCAGTTTCTTATTTTTTTGAATTGTTGATATGACTGCAAGAAGTAGAGGAGCAAGAGGTAAAGCAAGAAGATGTTCCAGCAGACATTAATCATCCAATGGATCTGATTGTCACATCGGGCGACGAATCAATTGCCCCAATAGTTTCGCAAGAAGATGTCTACCTTGATTAAAGTGCACCATATTGATTTCATCTTCAAAGATCAACCAATGTCAATCAACAATTATGCTATCCTATTGCAGAATCTACAATTACAGTGTATAATGGTCAGATCACACCATCAAAATCCAAGCAGCCATCAGAAGACGTAACGCCTCCAAACCTCCTTCTGAGTGGAATAGAAGCTTCAATCCTGCTTTCAAGGCATATCCTCAACATAACGTTCAATTAGTGACACGGAAGTTTGTTTGAATGATTTTCGACCTAGGTGGACATTTATAGAACTCGATGACAAGTTTTCCTCCAAACGGGGGAGAATTGATGTAGGCCAGATCCATAATTGGCCAGCCCATTGAACCCAAAACCAATAAAGCCCAATAAGTTAGAGTAGATCCTATTATTAGTAGTTGCTTTAGTTGCTTTCTTAATATTTAGCAAGTCCAGTCATGTTGGTTTAGGACTTCTTATTTGATTTAAATTAATTGTTTTATTTATTAGATAATATCTTAGTTATAAATAAAGATGTAATCTCTTTATGGGACATAAACATTGATATTGAATAAGAATTTGAATTTGGTTCTTAGTTGAGAGAGTTTTGTTTGTCTTTGGTGAGGTACCAAGTCATTCTATCTTTAAACCTTTTGACTTGGAGATTAGCCCGTTGACTATTTTTCTTTCCTGCGCTGCTTCAAACTCACATTCTCATGGCTGTGAAGACCTCAAATGAAGTATTTGGGAAGACATTAGAATGAGAAGTTGCATAAAGCATAGCTTTAAATTAGGCTAAGCAGAAAATAGAACTGACAAATGCAACCCTAAATAGACGATATAAGTTGGATCCTCAATAAAGTTGATTATCACTTGATTAAGAAGCAACTACTCCAAGGGTATCTCATCAAGTCATGCTTTTGAGGGGATGTGAGTTGTAAAATTTTAGTGTTTTCTCTAGATCTTCCTAAGGTAGCATAATAAGCATCTAAAATTCATTTTAATGTACAGTTAAAAATGTAGCTAATCTCAAGGGGAGGTTGTCATGCCTGTTGTAAGACTTTACTATTTCCTTGGAGTGTCTCATTTTGTCCTAAGCACTTGCAGTCCTCGCCTCACAAATGCCAATTATATCAGTTATCTACACAAACATGCATTTCCACTATGATGATGCCGTCTTGCTCAACCATAACAAGACTGATCCGACCCAAGATGCCACCTAAGATATGGATAATTGAATTAATGGACAGACCTTTCCCCTTACAGTATTGTGTCCTTGCTGGATTAAATTGGACAGTCATGGCAGAGTGTGAAGCAATCAGTGGATCCATGGTCCAAACAATCTGCTTTGATGGCCGTTGCTGTAAATGTTAAAATTTTCCAGTTAAATGACGCTCAAAATGCGTGAATGATTGAAGATGCCACTGGATGAATCCAAATCAATCATTGAACTAATTTTAAGTTAAATTCTGGATTGTCCCTTGTATTGTAACATCCACATGTCAGATGGCCGTTACCATCTAATCGAACTATCAAGTGACCATTGAGATATAGATGGATGATCCAAATCAGGACAAACTGAGAGAATTATAATTCTTTTGTTATAACCCATCTTAGGCATTCCAGAATTGGATTAAACAATTGTCAATTTGTAAAAATAGAAGCAACAATACGAAATTGTAATTTAAAAGAAGTGCATATTGTTTAACAATGAAGTGCATTCATATGCTAACTCAAAAAATCAAACAGGTGACAAGTAACTATATGAAAACCTGCAGTGTCCTATAATGCTTTCTAAGCACTTGAAAATAAAGACCAACAAATAAGCCCATGGCACAGTGGAAGGTCCCACTATTGCAACCTTGAGGCTGACGGTTCAAGTCATGTTACCAATAAAAAAAAAAGAAAAGTAATAAGCACTAAATCCATTAGCATAGTAAGCATAGTACCAATGAACTAAATAGTAGGTTAGGATATTTTAGTACAAACCAAAGAAGAAATAAAACTGCAACCTGCGCTTGGTGAATATCTCCAGAAATTTGCAAGCGGAAGACCTCAAAACTTGTCATCTGGTACAAAACCCCTCTGCAACATTTCATCATGCAGCCGGAATGCCTCTTTCAAGTTGTTCCCTGCAACATATCCAGTTATCAATGACGTATAAGTAAACCTATCAGGTGATAGACCTGCCTTTATCATCTTATTAAAGATGAAATCAGCTTCATGCATTCTTCCTTGTCCACAAAACCCATCAAGAAGTGCATTGTATGTGATAACATCTGGCTGCACCCCCTGATTTTCCATTTTATCAACCAAAGTAAAAGCCCTGTCCACCTTTTCTTCTCTTACAAACCCATGAATAAGAGTGTTAAATGTTATCCTATCAGGACTAACACCTTCCACCATCATCTTGTTAAAGTACTCTTCTGCTTTCATTGCATTCCCTGCACGACAGTATCCTTTAATGATAGAGTTACAAGTCACCACATTGGGCATGATACCTTTAGCCACCATTTCATCCCATAACCTGAATGCCTCTCCAACATTTCCTTTACTACAAAGTTCATCAATTAAGGTGCCGTAGGTAACATGATTAGGAAATATTTTCCTAGATATCATATCATTCCACAACTCATTAGTTTTCTCCATGTCACCTTCTTTGCAGAATCCATCAATCAACGTATTGTAGGTGATGATGTCCACCTTAAGGTTCCTTTCGATCATCATATTGAATAAACTCATAGCCTTATCTAGACAGCCGTCCTTGCAATAACCATAAATGAGCGTGGTAAAAGTGTAATAATCAGGAGCAATTCCTCTCTCTATCATTTCATTGAAAAGCTCATTGGCATCCAACAACCTTTTCTCCTTGCATAATCCATTTAATATAACATTATATGTAACTACATCGGGAACACAACCTTGCTCAACCATTTCATCTCGCATCTTTAAAGCCTCAACAATCAATCTGCTCCTGCATAATCCGGAAATCAGCATGGTATAAATGACGCCATCTGGGACTAAACCAAGACCTTTCATATCTTTAAAATAGATTAACGCTCGATTGTGATCTCCCATCCTTGAAAACAACCCAATAAGCAGGCTAAAGCTGATCATATCAGGAACCAAACCCTGCCCCAACATTTCTTCATATAATTTAACAGCATCAATCACTTGACCCTTCTTACAACACCCACCAATCAATATATTGTAAGTGGCCGTATTAGGATTTAATCCAGCCCCCAACATCTCGCCCAATATCGCCATTCCTCTCACATCTTGTCCCCACTTACAAAAACCATCTATAAGCACGTTATGGGTGACTACATCAGGACTCAATCCCTTCTGCTTCATAGAATTCATCAATGCCATTGCGTCTTCCAGAAGCCCTTCTTTGCAATGTGCCTTGATCAGCGTGTTATAAGTAACCATATCCGCGAAGATGCCTGCCTGTTCCATTTCAAGTAAAAACAACGCCAAGCGTTCCATCTTCCTCTCCTTGCACAATGCATTGACCATTATATTAAGCGTATACACATTCGGTCTGATTCCACTCCTGACAATTTCTCCATAAATCCCCCACGCCATGTCAACCCAGCTGAGCTTAACCAGACCTCCTAAAAGGCTGTTGCAGGCATTCACAGACGGCAAAATGCCCCTGCTTTTCAAAATATGGAACGCCTCGGAAGCTTCTCTCAATTTCCTCGCCTGGACATATGTTCTTATCAAAAGATCAAAGGCGAGAGGGCTCGAATTGCGGTTCGAGCACGTAGAAATCAACGCATTGATGATTTCAGGACGCGACGCCCCGCTCTTTCGGACCATTCGCAGAATCAGAACCTGTGCATCTGAAGTCCTTCCGCTTCGGACGAGCACGTGAATCATCGCGCTCAAGGACTCCGGAGAGTGCTTCAAACAATCCGCCCTCTCTGACAAAAGATTCACGAATTTCTGCCCTAGGCTTGGATTGGAGCTGCATCTGCGCAACACGTCCACGGCGATCGAAGAGGTGATGGAGGGGATTGAATTGCGAAGTAGCGTGAGATTTCCACGCTCTAGATTGAAGAGGATCTTGTCTGCGGCAGGGGAATCAGATACATGGGCTGGAAAATCTGGGTTTGGAGGTGTTGGATGGTATTGTAGGGTTAGGGTCTTTCTAGGGCTAGGGTTTTGGTGGAATGAGAAGGAGTGAGAACGGTGAAGGTACCTGAGATGAGATGATGGTGATGTTCTGGCGATTGGAAGAGCCATCATTCGAAGTTTCAATCGAGAATTTTTCCGCGGAAAGGATGAGAAGAAGATTCGTAGAATCGGAGAACTGCATGATCCTTGGTGGCGGGACTTGACAATTCAATGCTGTAAAATCAGTTGAAGGAGCGCATTAGCGCGGCTTCTTCAGCTGGTGGGAAATGCAGAACACTCCAAGTCAAGCACACAGAGCGGAGGAAATAGGTTTTCTCAATGTACCCCTAATTTTGGCTTATTTGTAAAATAACCCTGGCTTTTGAATAATTAGTGCAACCCCCTTAAACGAAATGTTCGAATCTTCCTGCCCACAGCCATTCAAATTATTTTTAATTAGTTTAACCAAAAATGATGACGTTTAAAAAAAACTAAAAAAAGGGTAAATAAATTCTGTCCGGAACTTATGAGCAATGATATATTTACTAATAATAGTATAGTATGTTTTTTATTTTTTCATAACTACTATTCTTGATATAAAATATTAATAAATAACAAATTTTCTTTTTCTTCTACCTCTATTGTATTTTTACCCAATAACGCTATTCCTTTGAAGGCATGTTTATTTGTAGAAATTTTGGCAACGAAAATTTCGTCATCATCAAAGCCTTATCTCAACTATTTTCGAGATAGCTATATGAATTTTAGTTTTCCATTCCGTTTTATTTTGAGTCAAATCCTTAAATAAGTTAAACTTCTTTAAAATTTAGTTTGGCAACAAAAATTTACAAAATAAAATTCAAGGTTGTGCATTTGGTTTTGCAAGTTCTGGAGTACAATTTAATATTAAAAATATAAAATTACAAGAATCTCAAAGGGGCAAATGACACTTGAGAATGCTAAACTTATAAATTTATAATAATTTAAAATCCCAAATGATGTAAGTGACACGTGTAAAATTCCTAGCACATGAGAATCCCATAAAAATTGATACCGACAATTGGAAGAAGCTTTTTAATTGATTCTTAAAATGAGGATGTATGATGAAAAGTGGGGCCACCGGATCAAAATATCTAAAAATACTACTTGCCTTGGAAAAAGTAGTGCACTTGTTGGTGCAGATCAAAAAAACATTTCGTTTAACAAACATTGTGTAAAAAAAATTCTTGAAGAGGATGGCCACCACCAGCGCCTCTTTTGATGCTGGTGTGTAGTTGGATCTATAATAATAATTTTTTAGATCGAACCAGTGCGGCGAGCATGGTTCATGTGTCATGTAATTTCCCATTTGTAATGTTGTCCTATTAGTAAACTACACGTTCTATGCCCCACTTAAGATTCTAGATTCTCTGATAATTCACTCCACGGTGACCGTGGTGGGATTTATCATTATCCGCCATATCACAAAAGGACAGCTTGTCATGCACGCAGATAAATACCTCATGTAAGGCAAAGCTGCCCCATGATGATGTGTCTGAGTGTAATAGTTTCACTCATGGTCACGGGGCAAACCCTCGTATAATCTCAGTTCTCACCTTAAAGTTGACTTTGATTGGTGTAGCCCTTTTGATATACATGTCATCCCATTGTTGAAGATAAGAAGCAACTTTCACTCATCACTACATTGCATCATAAAACATAGTTTGACTTCCTTGAATCAAGGGCTATGATAAAATGGCGAGGCTAAATGTCTCACTCCTAATTGTCCACAGGGACGTTTACATCTGCTTCTCCCCCACTAGTAGACATGTAAAGTAGGTTGCACATTCTAGATAGTTTGCTTGCATGTTTCTTGGTCCAAAGGTGTGCATTTGCAATTTCCTTAAAAAATGGAAGGCCAAGAGCCATTTTTTTGGGGGGAAAAATGTTAAAATAAGGCTCAAGTTTGCCTAGATTTTAAATTAGGACAAAAAAAATTTATATTTTGAAAAGAGACTTAAGTTTCACACATTTATTTTGATTTAAGACATCCGATGAGAAAAAATACTTTACTTTCCTCTTTATTTTTTAAAATATTTAAAATGCCTTGAAAGTACACATTACTCCTATATCCTTGTACTTTCTTAATCTTTCTTCCTTCTATATATCATCCCCACCAAACCTGACAAGGTCCATCTCTTCCCCTTCTCGTACCAAATCTTGCTGCATTATCCGAGCCAAGTCAAGCTAAGTCGGAATGAAGTGGCGACAAAGTACCTCAACTAAGGTCATGTTTGGAAAGATTGGTTTCACCACGTTGAGATGGTGGAGTGATAAACTCATGATTTTGTTAATGAGTGCACTGCCAGCAGTAGTATATTGTAACCGAAGTCAAATATGCATAGACAGAGTAATAGACAACCAACAAAACACAAAAATGGGGTGAGATTTGATGGAGAAATATTGGATTTTTTTCATTGAATTTGAGGAAAGTAAGACATTTTCTGGAATGGGATGGAAACCAATTAATGAATTAACAACAATAAAAAAAAAGACTTGGTATGAGATTTAAAGAAGAAATATCGGATTTGAGCAAAAAAACAACATTTTGGAATTAGTGTTGGGGAAAGATTGGATTTTGGGGTCGAATCTAAAATGAAAAAATGGGAATACAAGAATGGGTTTTTGAAATTTAATAAAAAAACATTTATAATGGGTTTTGTAAGAAAAATTGGGATTTTTTAAAGAAAGGCTTATGCAAATATGATAAAAGCTGAGCTTCTTGCTAAAAGAAATAAGACACTTCAATATATAAACCAACACCTTCGATATACAAACCAACACCTAATCATTCACTCCCTTATAATATTGGATACCTCTGAATACATCATATTGCATTTCGACAAGCATCTGTTCCAAAAAGTAGCTAATAGCGATCCCACCATACACTGTCTTATATTAAAAGTAGATGTTTTGCAAATAGCTCCCGATAAGCTCCCGATGTAGGTGAAGGACAAGAAGGGGGGAAAGGGAAAGGAGAGATGTGAGGGAGGAGGAGGAGGAGGAGGAGGAGGAGGAGGAGGAGAAAGGGCCATGAGAGGGGAGGAATACGTTCTTCTAAGGGCATTTTGAAAAAAATAGAGGAAATTATTTTCCGAACCGGATGTCCTAAATTGAAATGAATGCGGATACTTAAGTCCTTTTTAAAAATATAAAATATATCCTGTCCCGATTTGAAATAATGGCAAAACCCTATTTTGAAAATTTCCCTTTATTTTGTTAGTATATTAGCTTCTCGTTTTCAGCCTAGGGTTTCATCGCTCGTCCCCGGTTTGAAGTTAGGGTTCGGAGAAGCGGAGAAAACTACCGAGCCTCGAAGCAAGGAGGGTAATATGATCTTCCGCTTCTTTTCTCAAATCGCAAAAAGCTGTGAATGTTAACATTGACGGATTCGTGGTTGGGTCCGCTTCTTTTTATTTTCGTTGAATTTTATGAATCTTTAGATTTGCTGTGCATCTCGTGGTCGTTGAATTTGATCAATAGATTCTTAGTTGAATCCCTTACGGATTTTGTAGTTCCAATTTGGTTTCTAGATTGGGTACGCGAATATCTCTTTTTCGCTCTGTTGTTTGAATCTTTGGTCCACCTATTTGACTCTTGAATTTATATTTTGAAGAGATTCAGATTCGTTTATGGATCGAAGTTCAATCTGTCTGCGGGGTCTTCTATTTCTTTCTTGCATTGATTTTGTGATGTTGGGTGATGATTGTTGGCTAATTGTCCGTGTTCTTCTCACTGGATACAATGGTTTCTCATCGTGGTAGTTAGCAGCCTGAATCCTCGGAGGAGAGAGCGGTGGCAGGCGCTGGGTGGCTTGATTCTGTTATTGGCCGGGGAACTCTTATTATTATTATTTTTTGTTTTGTTTTTGTGTGTTTGTGTGATTTTATTGTGATAATTTCATCCATGCTGATAAATTGAATTTGTGATAATATCTGGATAAAATATTTTGAAGAAAATGTTGTTATATTATCTCGGTAAATTCAAAATGCTAGAGATATTTGTTACGCTGCGTCCAATTGCGTACTGGGATGGAGAAGTCTGTACAAAGCATTCATTTGGAGCCATCTTTGCATGTGGAGAAAACATTGGGTGTTTTTGAGTGATTGTTCAAGATAGTTTACCTTCTTCAGCATTCTGTTTTGACAGCTTTGTTATTTATTATGTTTTGGTTTCAACTTTTTTGCTTTAAAGATTTTATATGATTGTGTTATGAGAGCTTCAAGATGGAGCATGTATAGGAGGATTTGGTATTTGAGGATTCCAGTAAGAGGGTGCCCAAGTCATGAGAATTAACATGGTTGACCTTGGTGTAACTATGTCTGTTTGTGCATCCATTACAGGATAGGTTTTCACACATTCTGGAACCGAAAGTTCTGAAAGAACATCAAGAACCTTGCAGGGGTAACATCGGCGAGGTCCACAAGAAATGGATGCTGGGCGCTATGTTCTTCAGCAAGGATGGGAAACTAACAGCGTAATTGCAGTTTTCTCTTAAAAAACCTATGTGGGATGGTATACAAGAAATTATGGCTCGTCTGATTGTTCTCCATGTTTACTGGCATCTCATCCTAAAAGAACAATTAAAGAAAGCCGTTGGCCAGTGAGGAATATGGAATGGATTTACCTGCCCCTGCCATGATTATTAGTTGCTGACTTGCCTTGTTCTGTTTAATCCACAGGCTTTGGAGGGGTACGGTGGGGTTCATGAGTCAGATTTCAGGTGAGTACTGAAAGATGCTCGTCTTGTGTGGGTAATGTATTATACAACGTGCACCCAAAATTATACTGATTTCGTATACTAAGTGTGATTCACATTGGTTGGTACTTCATACCACACATCTTTTGCTAGTGTTTTAGTTGTTAGAGAAACCTGATTTGTTTTGATGATGGTGATTCTTGGAGCTTTTTAATTGTATATTGATCAGTATGTGCATACTTGTTTTTTACATTCTGACTGTGGCATACATATGTTGTTATAAATGGTTTTCTCTTTTCTCTGTGCTTCATTTGCTGTGATAGGATTGGTGGATCATATAGTGGTAGGAGCTTTTTGGATGAGGGATTTTCAAGGGACAACATATATCCAAGGAGTGGATTCCGTCAAGACCTTCATGAGAGGGATAATTACCCTCCGCCACCATCTGCTGTTGGCATTTGGCCTCAATCAAGAAGCAGTTATGATGAAGAATATGCGCATATTAGGGAATCGAGAAGACATGAGAAGCCATACCTTGACTCATTCCATGAGATGGATAGATTTCGTGAAGCAGATAAGTATAGAGAGATTGATGCATTCCATGATGTAGATAAATTTCATGACAGCTATCGCGGGGTTGACAGCTATCGTGATGTTGACAACTACCGCGATCATGGGCTTGATAGGCCTGCCAGGTTTGGTGGACGCGATCGTGGTGATCTTGGCAGTGATGACTATGACTATCGGCATCGTATTTCCCATCCAAGCAGGGAAGGCAGTCGTGATAGAGATTATGATTATGGTCGCTATAACTATGATTCTGATTATGAGAGAGGTAGAAGAGAATCAAGAGAAGGTAGTTGGAGAAGGCGTGATTCACGCGATCGTGAATGGGATAAGAGATGCCCAAGTCGAGAGAGAGATCAGAGTCCGCATAGAAGGCACCATGACCGATCCCGGTCTCGTGGATATGATGAAAGGCCCAGATCGAGATCTCCTCGAGGGCGTAGCCATGGTCGTAGTCATAGAGAAGACAGCTATGATGACAATCGTCATGAGAGGAGTGAGAGACGTAGGGATCGGGATGAAAAACGGTACCATGATCATTCATCAGTGGTATGCTTACACATTTTTATTTTTGAATACGTGTATCCATTCTTTAACATGTAACTTTATACATAAACCAATATTTGTTCCCAGATTTTCAACCTCTGGAAGGGGCTAAATGCATTATTTTTTTCTTTTGTAGGCTCCTTCAGCTACACTTGTTGTGAAGGGTTTATCACAAAAGACAACTGAAGAAGATTTATACCAGATTCTTGTATGTATTTTACTCATTGCATTATTTTAATTGAACCTCCTTCTTTCTTTTATTCACGGGTTAATCTCTTTTATACTTTTGAGATCTTGTTTGTGCTTCCTTTGACTCATGGATAAGTGTTGTTTCTATTCTTGATTCTTCAGGCTGAATGGGGACCCCTTCGTCATGTCCGTGTCATTAAAGAACGAAATTCTGGCGTTTCTCGTGGATTTGCTTTTATTGATTTCCCTTCTGTGGTATATACATGGTCAACTGTATCCTCTCAGAATCTTTTGTTCAGTTGAAGCAGTTAATTTTGAAATGCATTTTTGTTATACAGGGAGCTGCGCGCAATATGATGGATGGGATTGGAGATGATGGTCTTGTTGTTGATGGGAGAAAACTCTACTTTGAATACAGGTTGATGCCTTTCATTTGAATTTTCAGTTATGCTCAAAAAAGGAGAAAACTATTGGAGATTAGTTTTCTATCTTGATCTAATTATAGAATATCACTCTTTTTTCGTTTGCTAATATCTGTGACATTTATCTAGTATAGTTTACCGAGGAATGATCCAATAAGGCTGGCCCAGACTTCAGTTATAATCATGGATGCCGTGTGGGTGAAAACATACCATGCTTGGATGAGAGACTCATCTGACCCTGAAATGCAGGACCTTGAATGGCTAGGTGAAATTTCACTCGCACTGCATGCCTTGCAATCTGTGCCCTTCTTCTCTTGAACCCCTTGTGAGTGCTGGGTGGCTTCAGTTTAGATCTCATTCTGTAGGCTGCCCCCAAAATTGTGGTGCAGACTGGTCTCACTGGTTTATTCTGCTTACTGTACATTTTAGGAATGTTATACATGAGTATCAGCAGTTAGTGCTAGGTATTTTGCTAGAATATAGAAGAAAATTACATATTCAGCCATTTGTGATAACTTACATTCATTTTTTGTTATCCTTTGAACCTTTTGGTTGGTATATGCCTGGAATTTTTCTTATTCTCTCTTCTCTATGACAAAGCTCTGCACCTGTCAATGTTTGCAATTAGCATCAGAATTACCTGAGCAGGATGAGTGTGAGCTGAGCTCCACAGTTTTCTGACATTTACTTGAACCTGCTTGTTTGAAGTTACTAAATTAATGTTGTGGCTGTTTTTCTCTTAATTAGTTGACAATAACTGTGAATTATTGCATTTATCAGATGTTATCATCGACTACTATATGCCCTTGTACTAATAAATGTATTGTGATGCAGTAGCAAGCCAACTGGTGGGATCGGTGCTCCAACTTTAGGGCAGGATGCTGCAGTAAAATCTAGCCACAGCAACATTAAAAGCATTGCTCCACCATGTGATTGGATGTGCACTATGTGTGGCTGTGTTAATTTTGCACGCCGAACATCCTGTTTCCAGGTTTGTGTATGTGGCATTGATAGTATGATCAGGAATGTAAAATCTTGCTTCTTATAGAAGAGGAGAAAAAAATCTATAAACCTTACTGTTGATATTTAGTTATTACATAATATGCATTATTTCTATTACCTGGTAATTCAAGTGCGTACCAGTTTGTCATATGGATGTTATGATGGTTGATTAAGGACTTCATGGTGATGTAGTTTGTGTATTCATCCTATTGCATATAAGTTGTGGTAAATTAATATTATTAGCAGCTGGACAAATGAATAATTGATGAATCACCATTTCTTGGACAGCTTTATCGTAGTGTTTTAATGGTCTTTGCTTATGCTATACAGTGTAATGAGGGACGAACTGATGATGCTCCTTCAGCAGATGTGACAGCATCCACTGCAACAGCTGGAAAGAAAGGTTCAGATGCTGGTATGTTTTCTAGAATGTTATAGCATTCGGCTTATACTTGTTATACCTATAATACTGATCAGTAAGCATGTCATCAGGACCTACCCATGTGTTAGTTGTCCGGGGCTTGGATGAAAATTCTGATGAAGAAATGCTTCGTTATGAGTTCTCCAAGCATGCTCCAATTAAGGTATTGAATATTGTTTGACTATTTGGTGAAGTGTATTTGCTCTAGCTCGTAATTTGAATTTCTGATTCTTTTTTTTTTTTTTGCAGGATCTTCGTCTTGTTAGGGACAAGTTTACCCATGTCTCAAGGGGATTTGCATTTGTGCATTTCCATACAGTAGGGACATTCCTCTATGCACCACTGAATGACCACTAGAGTGATATTATTGCCCTTTTCTAATTGTTCTTCTACCAATGCATTGTTTCTTCATCTAGGTGGAAGATGCGACAAAAGCTCTTGAAGCAACCAATGGTACAGCGCTTGAGAAGAATGGTCAAATTTTACGTGTGGCATATGCAAAAAGCATTCATGGGCCTGGTCCATCTGGTGCTTTGCAGTCAAGCAGCCTTGCTGCTGCAGCAATTGAAGCAGCAACATTTGCTCAACAGGTGCATCTATTTGCGCCAGCCCTTTCTCTGTCTGTGTTTCTGTGTCACATTAACTGACCTGAACCTTCTGATGTTCTTTTCAGTGTGTTCCTTTAAATATTCTTGGTGTAGACTGCTTGTGCTTGCAGTTTATGCTCAGCCTTTTTACTTATGAGCCGTTTCAGGTGTTTCTCTACAGCAGCTAGCGACAATCTGAAGTGAATTCATTTGCTGTCGATGTCATTAACCCCTAACTCTAAAATGTTTTTTCAGTTTATATTTTCATTATTTTTTCAGTGTGTTTGTTAATTTTCTGACCCATTTCTTATATATATATATATATATATATCTCTTTTACTTTATAAATCTTCATCTTGAATTGCCTATTTTCCTTCTATGTGTATATATCTGGCTGGGTGCTAGCTTCTATTTGATTTGAAATGTGCATTATATCCTGCATGTAAAGAAGTGTTATTAGCGTAGCTTGATAGGTTACGGGAATACATTCTTGTTCTTACTGGTATTTGGGATACACCAATTTGCAATATGCACTTGCTCATTTTTCATGAGTTCTCTAGTCTTTTTGAGCATTTCTCCAATTACCGGCAGCCCACAAGATGTTTCAAGTGTTCACAAATCCTTGTTTCTTTGACCCTTCCAGTATGATGCAGTTGGATGGGCACCAAAGGAATACAATCCAGATGACAAACAATCTGGGCTAGAACATGGCAACAATGAACATACCAATGGTCAAAAAGGTGGTTCAGCTCCTCAATCTGGGTTCGTATGGGATGAAGCATCTGGCTACTATTATGATGCTGCTTCAGGCTTCTACTATGATGCAAACACTGGTAAGTATCTTGTTTGTTGCTCTTCTATTAGCAGATATCTAGCACTAGCCGTAAGTTTTGTGGTGTTTAATGTTAAGTACAACTTGGAGTTCTTTTAGTGAGAGCATCAGCTCTGGTGACTTGCAGTATGCAACAATTGCAATAACCTATTATGAAAGAACTGACAATTATAATTGTTTTTAATTTTCTTGAGGGGACAATCTGGGAATATTTGGATATTTTCTTATTGGGAAGATTAGGAAAATAGTGGCATATTAGCTGTAAAATATACACAAGCTACAATATTCAGCAGCCATTATGTTATTGCGGCTGTTTTTGGTTTTGTGATGTTTTATAGCCAATTAATTAACCATTGGTTGCTTATCTATTAGGGCCTTGGTTGGGACTTGGGAGCAATTAATTATTATTGCTACTACAGATCCCTAGCTTTAGTATTATTTTTTTGTTGAAAGAGATGGATTGTTACCATTCCTCGAAACATCAATGTCTCAAATTAAGATCAGGGTGCCATCTATGGATAACATTCCAGTGATGACAGTGGTGGTGGTGGTGATGATGATGATTATCATTTCATGATGATGCTAATGATATTTTGTTTCTCTATCGTTACCACCATTGCATTCTTATTCCATCTCATCGTTTTGTTATTTATTTATTCGAGTAATGACCTTATCAATGCCATTTTATTTATCTTTTGTTTTTGTTTAATTTCTTTTATTATATACATTGCTGTTGAAAGAAAAACTAATACACGTTCTTATATTTGCATGTTTATGCATGTTGCCTATGCTTTTTGTCGATTATTTATTTGGTTTTAAATGCAGGTCTTTATTATGATGGTAATAATGGAACATGGTATTCTTATGATCACCAAACTCAACAGTACATCCCCTGTGTTGGTCAGAGTGATAATAAGGCATCTGAAAAATTGACAACTGAACCTTCCAAAATGTTGGATGGTGGAAGCAGCAAAAAAGTAGTGATATCTGCACCTGCCACTACGACAACCTCAAATGAAAAGGCCTCATTGCCAGATGCTGTTCAGGCAGCAGCTGCTGCAGCGCTAGCAGCAGAGAAGAAAGAGAAAGAGAAGTTGAAAGAGATAAGACTGGCATCAAAGAGTAGCCTTTTGGCAAGTAAAAAGAAGATGAATAATGTGTTAACGATGTGGAAACAAAGGAATCATGAGGGCCAAGCTACCCGTGTGGTCCTTGATGACAATCCTCCATCGGCTTCAACGGATGATAGACCATCTAATTCTTTCAATGCTTCAAAAAACAAGTTCAAGTCTGATGCTTTAATGACAAAGGATAATTCAGCTGGCACTGGATTGACCTCTACTGCTGTAGGTCGTGGAGCTGGTAATCAAGCAAATATGTCTCATGCTACTCAAGCTGTCACTGCAGATTCACTGGTTAAACCGATGCCTGTGAGTAACAGCTTAGGAGGCACTATTATGGGTGTTATTAGAGGTTCTGGGAGAGGCGTTGTCAAATCAGATACCGTATATATGGGATCTTCTGGCAGTGGCAGTGTTGCTTCTACCCCTTCAGCTACTACTATGGGCAGTGTGGGGACATCATCGTCAAGTTCTGAGTTGCCCACTGCTGCGACTCCCTTCAGAACAGATGCATCAGCACTTGGTTCGTACACACCACCTGCTGCAGCTGGGAGTGGCAAGCGTAGGTTTTCTGAGATGCCACAACAATCAAATATTCAAAAAGAACAGCCACAGACAACATATAGGGACCGCGCAGCTGAAAGAAGAAGTCTGTATGGTTCATCATCATCTTCTATTGGAGATGACTTGTCAGACCTTGCTCTTGGAGATCCAAGTAAGCAGAAATTACTTAAAAATTGTGATAAAAGAAATTTGTTCCAAAATACCTATGTTTATAAGAGCTGTATCTGCTAGAACCCATGCATGAACATGCATACCCCCAAAATGGAAGTGTGTGCCTCCCTTATGGTTAATTAATTTTTGAAAAAGACATTATCACCTGTATGCGCTCTGATTTCGCCAAGGAACTGGTAGTTTCATTACCATTCAAAACTACAGAAGAACATAAGTAGTAAAAACTTAATTGCTGCCATTCAAAAATTACCATTAAAAAAAAGAAAGAAAAGAAATGCAAATAAAACAAAACTAAAAAAGGCCATAAACCTTTATTGCTGCCACCATGTATGCAGATTTGACTTTGGAAGGGTTTCAGCCCATCTTGATGCATTCATTGAATCTCCTTCAATGTTGGTGCTGTCCTCCAAGTTATTTATTGAATGTCCTTTATTCTTCTCCAATTAAGAGGAATTCTGCCTTGTTGAGAAGTTATCACTGCTGCTAGCATCTTCATGTTAACTAAGTAAAATAAATTTCTCAAATCTCACTTGCCTGAATGTACTCTGTTTCCATTCACAACCATGTGTTAGACGTAGGATATGAATTGTCAGCTTTTGTAGGTCGAGAAGTTATCACTCCTCCTGAACCTAAATATTGCTAGCATTTTCGTGCTAAGTAAAATAAATTTCTCAAATCTCAGTTTTCTGAATGTACTCCATTTCCATTCACAACAACCATGTGTTAGACATAGGATATGAATTGTCTGCTTTTGTTGTTTGAGGCAATGATCTCCATAGCTCTCCCACCACAAAAATATAAAGAGTAAATTAAATTATTTATATTTGTATTATTGCAAATATAATTGAAAAAGAAGTATGAATGTATGAGTGTAAATTATAGGGTTGCTTTGACTTTGTCATGAGTTGGGTTGCCTTCTCTTTGGAACTTTCTAGTCTTTTGCTTGAAATAATGAACTTGTCCATTCCCAAGCACTCTGAATTTTATTATTTGTGATAAACTTTTTCAATATATGATGGATTCCTTTTTAACTATTACATCTGCATTAAGATCTGAGCATAATATGACCATTAAAAAAAACAAGGAGGAGTTCTGGTCATAATGTAATGTGGGTATATATAATTATATATATAGCTGCATGCAAATGTGGTCACTGCTTCTTTTTAACTTGTCTGAGTTTTTTGCAGTTGCCTCCTTTGCTTAGTCCATTACTTCTACTTCATAGTTGTATCTTATATCTTGTTATCTCGTCAGAGTATACCAAAAGCGGTTGCACCTTGTTGGCAATACTTTAGAAGGCCGAAATCCTCACTTTAACCATCTGTCTTCTCCGAATATGAACTTTATTTCTCTGAATATGAACTTTATTCCGATTCCTTCAATACAAATATTGTCCTGAATCGAACCTTGTGTCCATTAGTGTAAAAAAAAAAAGTTGAATATCATGTCTGCATCTCTCTGATGTCTCTTCCATTCATATGCCTTCTCAACATGCTCTGCCCCCATGCATACTTAACACTATAAACAACTATTGCCTTTTCTTTCGTTATTGTTGTGGCATTAGTTGGAAATTACCCAATATCCAGTAACACCAATCAACTAGGTGTGCCGAACAAGTTGACGGCAACAATTCAGATGCTGAATTGTGGGGTCTTGACAAAAGTCGATGGGCCTTCAAGAGGGAACCGATGGCCAGCCAGGGTCTAGGGGGCACTCTTTGATGATAAAGGATTGTTTGGTGGTTTCTCAGAGTTTGACTGGGCATGAAGGAATTAAATGATGTGATGTAGAGATATGGGTTATTTGGGAGGCTTTCAAATTTTTTTGGGCTTTTTGTAGTAGTCCCATAGTTGGAACTGGCTCGTTGAATGCAGTATTGTGGTCCTCTTAATGTGGTTTATGGTACCCATGGATGTTTCACTGCATTATTAAAGAGGTTAAGGTTCTATGCGAGTCCATTGTTGCATCCTTATCTCATATGTTTGAAGAAGCTAATGTGATGGAAAGTTCTTTGGCCAGGCATTGTTTTGATCGCACCAATAAGAAAAGAAAAAGGGCCAGGTTTTGATTGACTTTTCTTGTACTTAGATCCTCTGTAATATGTGTTTCCTTGTGCTTTCTTTTGTCTGGTAAAAGTCTCTTCTATTCCAGTGTTGTACACTAGTAATTGTTTATTACAATTACCATCGGTAGTAAACACAAACACATGCACGCTTTGGAGCAGACTCTTGGACAAAGTCACTCTTAATCTGGAATTTGGGAACTCCCTTGTGAGGATTACATTTCACTACTGTTACTCACCAAATTCCTTTGCAGATTGAAGATTAGTGATTTTCACTTATTCCTCGTATTCCTATTTTTGGTATTTTTGTGTCATAGAAATAAGCTGCACTGTGTTTTTTTATGCCTTTGCCTCCCTTGATAACAATCTGAGACAGGGTATAAATAATTACTTTAGAATTCAGAAAAACTCCAATCTCTAGAAAAGGGTGCTATGTTAATGGTTCACAATCGGGTGATTAACTGTGCAGGTATTGTTGCAATCCTCAAGCATACATTGGCAAAACCTGTGCAAAACCAGACATTTCAGCGCTTACATGTTCAAATATCTATGTTGTACTATTGTTGAAAATATACTTCCTGAAGTACATCAGACAGAATGTACATTAGAAATTTATTAGTAGTTTATCAGTTAGCTAAAGTACATGGATGAAAAGCAAAACTAGGTTTTATTTTACCCTCATAATCGGGTTGATGTGTCCAAAGGTTAAGAAATGTTAAATGGATTGACATGTCCAATGATGGTTTGATGCGTGTTGACATTAATTTTTGAGAAATAGACTTGTCCTTGTTACATAGATATTTCCATCAGCCAAATTCGGAGGTTATGGTTGGTTTCAATATAATTAACATGCAAGAAATGCTTGTTTACCATTCCTTTTTTGTCAAGATCGGGACTCGTTATTCCGGAAGGGTTCTTTGTTGGATGGGGGCGCAATGCCTTTCCCTCCTGGAGTTGGAGGACGGAGTGAAGCCAATAGCAACATTCAGGACTATGACGTGATTACAGCTGACAGAGCAATTGATGAAAGTAACGTGGGCAACCGGATGCTTCGCAACATGGGCTGGCAAGAAGGCTTGGTATGCCCCTCTTTGATTCCTCTTTGGTTTTCTGTTAAATTTTAGATAGGTTTTTTCATGCATTGATTATTGAATGTCTGCCTTCTGTCCATCCCACTTGTTCAGGTGCTCATGAACAAGTGTGATGGACCACATCTGTATATTCCTACAAATCGTGGTAGTTTGGGCCTTCTAGCAGAAGGGATGGGTATCCATTCTGCTTAAGCAAGCAAAGGTTGCTTGAGTTGTGAGCTCCGTTGGATTGGGCTTCACACTGTACTTGGCTCCATTATTTCATGTGCCATGCTCAAGTTAGGCCTTGTTGGTCAATTCAACTACAGCCTGGTTTGTTATGGGGCTGAACTCACGCTCTATCTCCTGTGTGGCCAAAAGTGGTCCATACAACATGGTTCTTTTGTGGCATTTTTATGGAACAGTGCTAAAGAGCAAGTGTTAATATAAAAAAATAATAAGTAGTAGAAAATATATATTTGTTCATATAGAAAAATAAAAGAAAACATATATTTGTTCATATAGAAAAATAAACATTTAAGTATTTTGAGTTATAAGTCGAGTTCAAGTTTGTAAACTATATGATCTTAAGTTATAGCTCGATTTGTCATGCATTGCCAAACTAAGCTCATGCTTTAATTGCACTTGATTTCTAATAGGGCCTCTGTGCTTGAGAATACCATGAGCTCCTATTAGTCTTTCAAAAGTAGATTGTCTTTACTTGATTAGTATTCACGCCAAGCTCAAGCTGGGCAAAGCTACATCTGCTCGTTTTCGTAGGCTGCTACATGGAAATTACAGAAGTTTTTTAAGTGGCAGAGTAGGAATTGTGAGCCCATATGCTCATACTGTGCTTTGACCTTATATAAAAGGTCACAGAACAAATGAAAGAACAACAGAATGGAATGAATGGCCACCAGCCGCTTTGATTGAATATAACCTATTGCTTTGGGTGCACCATATAATTCTTGGCTTTCTGGACTTGCCTATAAGTGAGGCAAACTCACCCAATCCCTGATATTGTTGCTCTTTTTTCAAACTACCAAGCTTTCTTGTGGGATAACGCCATTGAGTACTGAGTAAGTACATGGGTACTCGACATGTGTTCTAACGTCCAGATGGGGATTTGGATGGTTCCTTTTCTTTCTGCTTTGGTAATGTATCCAGGGACTTGGGAAGGATGGCAGCGGCATCGTGGAGCCAGTTCAAGCACGTTCTATGGAGGACCGAGCAGGCCTTGGGAGTCAGCAGAGGAAGGTGGACCCACAATTGGAGTTGCAGGCTGGGGATAGCTACCGTACCCTGATGCAGAAGAAGGCTATTGCAAGGTTTCGTGAGATGTCATAGAAAGCCTTAGGCTGCAAGCACAGCTTGTGAGGAGTGGACTGCATGCTTATTTTGTTTATAAGTATATTACGATTGGTGTAAAGCTTTGCTTTCTGTTTATCTAAGCAATCTTGAGTGTTGGCTTCTGCTAATTCTGTTTTGCATGAATTAATTTCTATCTTGAGGTTGGATTGTGATGTAAGAAACCTATTTTGCTTAAACCCTTATTATGCTAATTCAAATTTTGCTTTGAAAATTTGAATTATGATGCCTCATCGTGCCATTAAAGTTCGAAGTGCTAAACGTGAGGGGGTTAGGATGGTTTTTTTGGGCTGATTCTTTTGCTAGGGATCAGTAAAAAATAAGAAGTCAAAAATAAAAAATCATACATACAGATGCAAAATTCTGTGGGAAGGCTAGGCCTTGAGGCAATCTCATAGATAAAAATAGCTTAGTGTCAGGGCTATGACAGTGGGGTGGCATTGCTAGGGTTTGTACCTTGGATAGCTTGGTGAGAATTGCCACTCCTTGCCACTTGGATGAGGAGTTGTTCTCCATTAAGCAGGTGTTTTGAAGTCATAATTGCAACATTAAGCCCTCTATTTGGGCATGCAAATGGCTCGGATACGGTGGGAGACCATGGTTGATCTGGATGTGGATCCATTTTTATAGTTTGGACTGGATCCCGATTCTGTCCTAACATGGAATGCGTATTTTAAAAATTAATCTGTTTTCAGGTTTAACCTTAAGGAAGGGACCTGGTTTGAGACAGAATTAAAAAATAAGATGTATATGGAATTAGTATATTTGGATAAAAGGGTGTAAAAATATAAATAAACTTTTTAGATATAAAAGTAGGACTAATAAATGGTATATGCGAAAAGTTTGTAGAATATGAACATAACTTAAGCTATGTAGGCTTGTAACTGGAACATCTAGCTGGAATATATGAGGATCTGGTTCTGCATTACCAAATTTCTCCCAGATCCAACAAGAAGTTCGAGACTAAGGAACTAGAGGCTTCGGATATAATCAATAATACCCGTTTGCAACCTTATTTGAGTGGCTACATCCCAGGCTGGTAATATATACCATCATTAGTCTGAGTGAACATCTTCATCTATATGTCCCTTGGCTGTTTTTCAGCTGGTTTGGGGCCACGAGTATGAGTGAAGTTGCTTAAACTCGAGTCCCCAGTGTAGCAGGAAAAAAAGAGGTGGAGAAAAAAGATATCTCCAGCCATGTTTGCCTGAGATCAGATTTCGGATTTGCACCACAACCAAGTTCTTGGTTGTGGCAATATTGTTTTTCCCTGATTAACTTATTGATGCTTCTAGATCATCATCAGGCTCATGATAAATCTGCATGTGCATGATTTTATAAAATGCATTGATATGGATCCAACATTTACAGAATACGAAGTGAGTATCATGAACAAATGTTAAGCTTTCTTAAGATCCTATATTCACATCTATCTAATATTCTCTTATTTGGTAAGACATTAATCTAATAACTTATGTCACATACTATCACCATTCAACCTCTTCCATTTCAAGGCACTATTCTAAAGTAAGCAGTGTAAGCTTCATCTGTCAAGCCAAGCAATGGAACCAACACGAAATTCCTGTTCAACCCCTTGGCCAGGAAAGTGATTGGAGGATACTCACTCCTGCCCTTGATGAATCTGAAGCTCGCAGCTGGATAAAATCTATCAAGCTCACTTGTACTCTTGGGCATGCATCTGAGCTCTACTATATCTTCCACTCCATATAAAAAGCATCCGCGATAAACCTCTGATTCCAAAGAGAGAGTGTTGTCTTTCTTGTCCAACCCAGTAACAACCCTGAACGTATTGTGCACACTTGAGTTTGCGTTGCCGCCAGGTTTTGTAACTGTGATGTTTTCATCTGGTCCTTGATACCCCAATGCCATTCCTGGAAGATCAAATGGTTCTAGCACTACAGATTTTCCGACAAGATCCTTCAGGGAAGAAACTTGTGACAAACTTGTGTCTTCAGTGACGAGCCTGAAGGTAGCATTCACTGCAGATTCTGTGCCAGGTTCAGGGAGTTTTTCCATCCTAAATGAGAAATGCTGTGAGGAATTCGTTTTAGAGAGTACTGAGAATGTGTTGCCAAATTCATGAGCAAGAGTGAATAGCTGAGAATTCTGCGAGGGTGGGATTGGAATGATCCAATCTGATAGAGATTTATATGGCCCAGTTCTTATCTCCCAATCACCGTTGGAAAGTCCAGCAAGAAGGAATGGTCCAAAAAGTATAGCCTGAACATCGTCATACTGTGGACGGTCATCTGTAAATGTTAACAATTATTAGTTTTATTATACCAGAAGAACTGGATAATCTCTCACAGGATGCACCATCTGCGTCTTATCCACATCTAACAGATGGTGATATAAAATGTGTCTAGGTATCTAAATATATCTTAGTGCATGTCAGCTACAGGTGTAAATAGATTCCAGATCCAGGCCCCTTAAGGACATTTTTTTATTGATAATAACAGTTACTGAGATACATTCCTAATGAGTAAATATGGGACCTATATTTATATTTTGACTAATGTAATATTACCTTCTAACATTCCTACCAAGTATATTTGGGATCTAGATTTATATTTTAACTAATGTAATATTACCTCGTATTTTCTCTAATCTCAGGTCAATCGGCAACTGTAAGGTCAACGTATCGTTGGAACCCCAATTTCTGGTGATTGGCATGAAGTTTCCTGTTCATAGGGACAATATATCATCAGGAAAAAAACAGTATTCTTATAATTCTTTTACTGCTTTTAACTGAAAAAAGAGAGAAAGTTATCAGAAGGTTACCTGGCAATGGCAGAGGTAAAGTTTGATTGTTCAATGTAGTGTTAGAACCTCTGGGATTTGTCCAAAATGGTACACGCAGGTATAATGTTGATTGTCGGCTCACTTCCTGTTTATGTGGAAGAAAAGGATGTTGATTGATTTTATCATATGTTTAAAATGATACCAAGCATTAACCTTCAAATAGAAACACCTTTCTCAGGAATGCAAAGGCGCCATTAAGCAACAAGCAGTACCTCTGTGGTAGAAATTTTCAATGACACTTGAAGGCGAGGATCTGAGGAAAAAAAGGGTTCTACTTTCTGCATTATCATTAATTTTCCAGATCTCCAATTAAGAGAGCTTGATATATATTGAATGATGTAAAGACTAGGAATGTTGGCCTCTTCCTCAAAATAAATGGAGTCCCCTAACTTTGAAAATGATTCAGTTGCTGCAAAACCATGGTTTTTCCAAATATGTAGTCAACAAATGGTAGAACCCAGAATGCTGGTATGAGGAAGCATTTTAATAAGCATGTCAAGAGAAATGTGTCTTTCTTCCTTAGTTCTTAAAATGCTTTATGAAAAATTTAAAATAGGAAACCTATAAGGAAGCAGATAATTACCAACTTCAACAAGTAAGACTCTTATGAATTTAGTATAGCCTAAAACCAGACTTTGCCTCACAGGAAAACATATTTTATGAACTATATACATAAGGCATTGGGTCAAATTGAATAATAAATGCCAATGGAGAAAGGGGGCTGAGATTAGATCACATGGCTTCACCTGTCCCATAACAGCACCAAAATGAATCAAACTTTGTTCCCCAACCATGAAAACTGCGTGCCTTGGATTGTCCTTGTCCAAGAGGAAGCATATAAATCATTATCCCAGGTTCTGTTCCCCTTTGAATGCCAAGAACACCATTAGTGAGGGCACGCTCATAATGATCGGCATATGCCATCTCCTTTGTCCATCTAAATAAGGTGCGTATAACCTAAATAGAAATAATTACTCATCACATAAAAAAAGAACGCATTGAATATTACAATAGTTCAATGATATAAAATCAGAATAACCATAGAGGAATACATATTAACATATGCTAAAAACCTAAATCAACTCCTATTTATCAATTAGAAATTTGTTTACTTCAATCACACTCTGATGAAAAGCAAGCAGACCAACCTTTAGAGTATTGTAAGTAGTGCAAGATTCTTCATTCTCTGTCTGAAGAGTAGTTGCTAAACGTTTTGGGTCATCCCTGGACATGGATAACCAATAGTTTGGAAACTAAATATAATCTACAATTGATTTTAAACTGAAGTACTCATCAAAGAATGCAGGGAATAAAACTATGAAAGTACTTTAGACATCTAAGAGTCATCCCTTCACATAGCAAAACACTGGTACTTGGACATATTAAAAATGAATGGAGAAAAGACATATTTAAACTTAACAGGCTTCTACTAGTGTTATTACCAGTGCTCATTTAGATTTGATCCACCTGTCGCATAGGTGTGAGAAGAGTTGAGAAAATCTATAAAACGGGTTCCTAATGCCTGCCCCATAGAACAAATAGTCAAATACAAAATATAAATGTTCTAGGAAAGGCAATTGAACAAACAAAATGCTGTTGAAGAGGTACATTCCTTCTTGTTAAACCCTCAATATAATAGTAAATGAAGAGTTTTCTGATCCCTGTTCTTAATGAAAATTTGAATTCAACCGAAAACTTCAGGTACAAAATCATTTTATGGAGAAACAAATAAATAAAAAGAGAAATAACCAGTATTAAAAAATTTTTTCACCGAAATGAAAGGAGAAATAAATAACAAAAAGAAATAGAAAAACATTATCCAATGAAGAACGGGGAAAGTTAAAACTCATTAGATTAAATATCACCAAAAAATCATAATATAAGATATTGACTAGCAATGTTACTGTATGGAGAGTGTAGCTAGCGAACAAAAGAGAACATAGAAATTGAGTGAAAAAATAAACCTAAAAAACTCAAGCATTGCCCACATTTTGTTTCATAACATTGGTTAATGGCATGATATACATAGTTGAAGAATCATTTGCCTTTTCCAAGGAACACAACCAATGGAATCAGTAGTTTGCTGGTTTCAGCATCAACGATGGAAATAATGGGCTTAAGTACCTCATATAGAGGGTCACCAGTAACCTCATATTTGGTCTGAGTTCCAACAATAACTGGAATGTGTGTATTGGCGTGGAAACCAGAGAGGCTATCAACCTGCAGGCAACAAAAAGGAAAGGATTGCATGATGCAACACATTAAAATTGTAAATTAAGAACAAACAGCATGAAATTTCATAAGGCCAAGAGGTAAAGGATATTGATGGAGTAAAATAATCACCTGCATTGCAAGCAAACCTATAAAGCATGGTTTGTCGAAAAGGTGACCCAGAACCAAATACTTAAGATCTCCCTATGTAAAAATGCAAATAAACTTTAAATTAGATAAAGAAACAAATATCTTAATATTATTCAGTGAAAAGCTTATAATTTTAATGTATGCAAGAACGACAATTTACAAATAATAAAAACACCTGTCAGCACAAAAGGGCTTTACAAACATATATCGAATAGGCTCCATGATTTAACCTAGATAAACATATTAATATTAGAAAATAGACCAAAATAAAATAATCTTAACATAATATTCGAGACTGAGTAGATTTTCATCATAATAGCATTCAGATACCTTAAGCCCACAATGTCATCCTAGCCACATTCAGCTCTTTCTCCCTCTGCTCTTTCTCCCTCTCTCTAAGTGGTGATATTTATTGGAAATGGTTTTGGGGATTTTGTGCTATCAAAAAAATTTCTCCTCTGCAATAATCTTTTAAAAGTGCTAAAAATATAATATTTTCCTTTAAAATTTCTAAAAAGATGTTGGAGCAGTGGCTCCAGTAACAACGGCAGATTTTGCTTTAAAACCTTGAGCGATTTAGAGTATCATACATGATATGGTACATCAGATGGTTGCACATGAAAGTACTAGAAAGATTATTTATTAGTAGGTAGATTTCAAGGCTAGAATGTTGACAAATCACATCAGCCCAATGTTCCCCAAGGAAACAAGGAATATAGACTCACACTAATCATGGAAGTGAACTGGTATCTTCTCCAACCACATTCCACTACTATGTGTGAAAATAATCATGGATGAAAATGTTTTCAAAGATAGATGATGGAACACCACATTAATAGAACATGGAAACTTGTGTAAATTAATGTCATATTATTGTAGTATTGACAAGTCATCTGATGTGTGAAAGAAGACGTAGTGGTGAACAATTTTACCGTTATACCGTATAGCCTATAGAAAACATCATTCATGCCACCAGATTCAGTATTAAGAATTTTCCACTGCCTCTCTATAGTATATTGCGAGATGACTTTCGCCACCCGGTTGCCGAAGTAATCAGCCATCCAGGTCACGATTTTCAGCGCTTGTGTCTTTCCAGCAAGTTGGTATTGATCCAAAAGGCCAGCCATGATCTGTTAGCCACCATGATCAATGTTAACACAGCTATAATGTAAACTTAAAACTTTTGAATTATGATATATAATTTATTTCTTTCTTTGAATGAACACGTTAGGGTATACCTTGTGAATAGTATAATATGGCGCCCAAACATATTGCAATGACTCAAGGAGGTCAAATTCCTCCGTTGGAAAAGCTGAAAGGTACCCTGTTCCCATTTTATTTTGACATTCCTCAAGTGCTTCAACCACTAGAGACATTCTTTCGTAGAGAGTGCTGTTGTGAGTACTAGCCCACATAATGGCTGATGCACTCATATAATGACCTGCAAAAGCCAATAGCCGTTGAGTACATTCTGCAAACATTGTTGGAGTCATAGGTAGAGTTTCCTAGTGACTATTAATGTTGTGCGAGAGCCTCTAGAAAACTCT
This sequence comes from Sextonia rubra, assembly GCA_037013555.1. NCBI lineage: Eukaryota > Viridiplantae > Streptophyta > Magnoliopsida > Laurales > Lauraceae > Sextonia > Sextonia rubra. The sequence continues at coordinate 13,432,217 of JASUAD010000001.1, read as the reverse complement.
AGCATACAAGATCATCAATGGAGTATTGGAACTTAGAGAAGAAAGATAACCAAAAACAATGTGAAAATTAATACTGCAAAGAAACAAAGCACACACAAAAAAGAGAAACACCAGATTTACGTGGTTCAGCCAAGCCTACATCCACGGGAAGTCACACTAGAGAAGGTTTCACTGTCTTCAAAAGAACAAATGCTTAGAAGAGCTACAATGGAGATCTCATCTTTTTTTTTTTATAATTTTTTTTACACCCCAAAAATCAGTTACGATCATTGGGTTCCCTCAAATCCTTCCCCTAAGACACTTGGCCATAGAGAGAAACAACTGTTCCCAAAGAGAGCAAGGCTCAAATCGGGCCATTATATTCACAAATCTCCACCGTGGCAAGATTTGCAGGGTCCTTCATCTCAGCATTAAAACTGCCTCCAAATGCACCCGAAGGTACTCAAACACACTGCATATGGATCAAGTCCAAACAATGTTGGAACTTAATCATCATTGATTTGCAATTTAGACGAATGGATTTTGGATTCAGGTTGCACCTATCATATGTTTTCCAATGGGGCCTGGCTTTCCAGCTTTGTGGAGTTGGATGGTGGAGCAGTTCTAATGTGTGTGACAATATCTGTAAGACAAAAGGAATAGGTAACATCCGTTTGAAGTTGCATGATGGAATGGTTATGTTGTTGAGAGATGTTCGGTATGTACCAGACTTAAGAAATAACCTTATCTCATAGGGTACCCCAGGGCCTGTTTGGATGAATGAGGAGTAGATTAGAGTGAAGTAAATTTTACATGAGAAGTGAAGTGAAAGAGAAGTGAGTTGAAGTCAAGGTAGATTAATTCACTTCATACTATTTGGATGCTTGGCGTGAAGTGAAATTTAAAAATATTTCATAGTAGAATTGACTTTTACTTAAAGGGAATTGAAGTATTTAAGGTTAAATTTAAATGGAGTATATATGGCTGAAAATAATACTTCATTTATTTGGCCAGACTCATCCAAATATGATAGAATTGAAATTTTAAGTTGTTGGCGCATTTAACTTTACTCTATTTTTTGGCTTATTCAAACAGGCCCTTAGAATCTAAGGGCTTCAAAATCACTTTGGAAGGTGGAGCTGGTTGTGATGGGTGCACTCGTGGTGATGATGGGCGCTAGACATGGTAACCTGCATCTCCTTCAGGGAAGCACAATAATAGGTGGAGCAACCACTGTTCTTGACGAGTGCAAGGAGGTTGATCATGATACTACTCGATTGTGGCACATGCGTGTGGGACTTGGTGGGGAGAAAGCTTTACAAGGGTTGGTAAAGCAAGGCTTACTTAAAGGTGCCATGACCTGCAGACTTGACTTTTGTGAGCGAACACGAGGAACTATTGACTATGTGCATACGGATGTATACGATCCTATGAAAGCTGCATCTTTAGGAGGCGAACACTGGTTTGTTGCATTTCTTGATGACTACTCACGGCGAGTTTGGGTGTCCACTATGCGACATAAGCATGAAATTTTGGGTGTCTACTTAAATTGGAAGGAAATGATTGGAACTCAGACTGGCAGAGGAGGCTCTCGCACAACAATTAAGCACAAGTTTTTAAGAATGATGGAATCCAAACCACATTGGCATCCAGAGTTCCGACATCATTTTCTCTGTTTTAAGTAACGTATGGACTCCAATACCAATACTAAAAAAGCCACGACTGAGATAAAACGCAGTAGTAAAGACCGACCATACACACAACATCCAGATGAGAAACCATAGCTAATACCATTGAAAGAAGAAGAAGAAGGAAAAATTAATGGTAACCAACCTACCTACAAAATGACCCCTGAGCTGACAACTAGGATCCTCCCACCCTCCATATGGTATCCCAGGCGGGTCTGAAACGCCTGCCGTCTTTCTAAAGCTCCAAACCAATCTATCGGGATCTAACATCAATAAGTACTCCAAATTTGTCTGCTGCGCTCGCCAGTGTTTCGAATCAGGGTCCAACCGCACGTCATGCAGCGAGACTTCCTTGAGGAATTTCTGTGTCCTGTTATTGAAAGAGTACTTGAAGCTGCGATAGAACATCGCCCAGTTGAATTCCTCTCTGCCATCCTCACCCATGATGTTGTGGGGGCGCAGGCTAGACCATGTGGAGTCTTCAGTTGGGTTGAGATGGTATTTTTTATAGATTTCATCTATCCATGAGAGATTGTTAGTCTTGTATAGACGGTATTGCAGTGTGTGAGATGCAAGCTGATTAGGAATGTTGGTGCATTCCTTCACGTCCCAAGAAACAATGCAGGGAAGTGCAGATAAGCAAAGAGACATGAAAACGGAGTAGGTGAAGAACTCCATTTTCATCCGGAAAAAAAGAAAGAAACAGAGAGGGCTGATGTAGAAAGGGAGAAGAGGCAGAGGTGAGGAGTCTTATATTACATAAATCCCTACGGATTACAAGGAGTAGATATAAATTCCTGGAATTATCAAACCAACGTTCTCAAATATCTAGATAATCATAAGATAATGATGAAACTAGAAATGCAGTTGAAAGAAATGGAGAACTCTTCATGATGCTAGCTAGTAGCTATAGATGACCCCAAAATAATCCATAGTGTTCAAAGTTGGATTCTGCTGTAATAGTTTTTTTTTTTTTTTTTTTTTGGGATGGATAGCCTTTAAATTTTGAACCAGTAAGACGAAGGGCCACACATGATTGATGGAGTTCCAACTATATTCGTATTTTCACTACCCATTTTATGGCCTTTTGAAATCTTATGAATTTTTTTAATATATATCTTATACAACTCCATCTCAAATTATGTGGCGCCCCATTTTTAACTTGCGGATCTCATGGTTGAAATATCTAATGTTAACTTATGTGGCGTCTACACTTGACCAATCTAATACATTCATATCATTTGCATCCTTATATCCTAACTTAATTTAAATTTGATTGATACATAGATCAATGTGGATGTTAAAATAAAAATATTGAACGATGCAATCATGCATGTATTTTCAATGAAATTTACTTGGACGGAGGAAAGACAGTCGTACATCCGTCGGCAGAAGGTGACAAAACAGCCGCGTGGAAAGATGATGCCCAAACGTCAATTCGTCAGCGTGGCATGTGACCTTTCTACATTGCCCCATAGTAATTTCAGGTAATGAGAATTGCTCCCATATTGGTAATTGCCCATTCCAATGAAATACCAAATTGATATCAATTACATGCATCAATGTTTGCAGGAAGACAAATGTAGGCCGATACCCTTTTCGTGTGTAAGTATTGCATCTGTTTCTTAAGCCTCTTTGGATAAATGAAGAGTAGTAAGATTAAAATAAATTTTATATAAGGAGCAAGACAGAGGAAAAGTGGGTTGAAATTAAAGTAAATTAATTTATTTAAATGCTTGATGTTAAATGAAATTTAAAAATATTTTGAGATAGTATTAACTTTTATTCAAAAAAATTAAAGTATTTAAGGTTGAAGTTAAATGAGGTACATATGAGTTAAAAATAATATTTTATCTGTGGAGCCAGATTCATCCAAACAAAATAGAGTTAAAATTTTAAACTGTTGAGTCCCATTTAACTAGATTCTACTTTATTTTTTGTTTATCCAAATAAGCCCTTAAGATGAACGTGTCAGGCCTACAATGGTTAAAATCTACTCATTATATATAATCTTCACAGAGAGATTACTTCTGGATACTGTAGGGATAATAACATAAGATGATATTAAAATTTCTTATGCCAATAAAAGTTGCAATACCTATATTATTGCAGGATTCTGTCTATGGGCATATTTGTCAAGTAGTGATAAATAGTGTTACACCAATTGTGATTTTGTAATGATGTGAGCAAGTGGCTCTGACTTCAAACGGGATGATTTTTCACATGAAGAATAAAAATTGGGGGCTGCCTGTTTTTAGAGCCTTTTTTAAGCTAGAGCCCAATATAAAATTTGCAAGAAATTTGGATTAAAATGTTATTATAAAATTTTCTGACACAAATGGTTGATTTTGTGTTGTAGTTTTTAAAAGGTGGGCCCTAACATTCCTAAAGGTGGGCCTAACTAACTTATGTAGAGTAAGTACATTTGTTTAAGTTTTACCAAATAGATTAATTATAAATTAGAGATTTTATTTCATACCTTAATTTAATTATAGTTCTTATTAATTATACTATAGTTTTCAAAAAAAATTTTTATCACCATAAGAGGTCCACATAAAATAGTGAAAAAAGCGAGATTCAATGAAGGGCAGGGAAGAATTATCACCGTTCACGATCGAGAAGAGAAAAGGAGATAACTTTTAAAATTTTAAATGATGACCAAATTCAAATGCCGATTCTGACATATCCAAACGTCATTGTTGGTTGGTACCTTGGTTTATCTTTGATATTCCTTTGATAATTCCAACAGTTTAAACGAGCGCCTTCTTTCCACGTTACCGTTTGTACTGTTATAAGAACCTCACTTGTCCCTCTCCTACATTGATCACCCCATTTACCTCCAATCTTTTATCCTCCAAGGAAGGAAGGAAGATGGACTTTTTCATGTATTCTCTTTTCATTTCTCTGTGTCTATCTGCATTTCCTTGCACTGTTCTTGGGAGAAAGACATGTACCACAATCCCCCCAGAGCTTTCATCTCACACAGTCCAATACCAACTCTTCAAGTCCGACAACCTCTCATGGAGAGATGAAGTGTTTGGGAACTACCATCTCACCCCCACCGATGATTCTGTGTGGTCTAATCTGCGCCCGCAAGACATGGATGATTATTATAGAGAGGAGTTCAGTTGGGACATGCTCTATCGCAGGATCAAGAATTCGGGAAGTTCAGGAGAAATGAAATTCCTCAGGGACTTCTCTCTGCAAGACGTGCAGTTGGACCCTGATTCATTGCATGGGCAGGCCCAGCAGACGAATTTGGAATACTTGCTGATGTTGGATGTGGATAGTTTGGTGTGGAGCTTTAGAAAGACTGCAGGGATAGAGACCCCTGGAAAACCGTATGGAGGCTGGGAGGATCCGACGGTTGAGCTCAGGGGTCATTTTGTAGGTTAGTGAGGTCTCTTCTTTCTCTTTCTTGTGTTTGTTAAGGTTTCTCATTCTCATGTGGTGTATGTAAAATTTTGATTACTGGGGTTCTAACTTAGTCACATATTGTTATGGCTTTTATAAGATTGTAGTGAAATTATTATCCCTCCATGTTTTTCGTTGATGGGCTTTTGTGACATGGGTATTTTTTACTCTCAACTGAGCTAGTACAAGTTTTAGTTTTGTCTAGACAATTTATTTCTCCAATGAACTGCTGTAATTTTTGAAGATTGTAACTTATAGTGGACATGAGTATTTAATGCTGTTAAACTGTACATGAATTACAGTATTCAGTTCAAGTTTTATCTATAGATATTATGTTTCACCATTCAAAAAAATTAGATATCATGTTTCTAAATAAAAGACTTTTCGATGGCAAGACTTTCATCTATTTATTTATTTATATACAGGAGACTCAAATTCATATGGAAACCACGCATGCTAGACATGGTCTTGTTCGGCTGAGCAACAGTCCAGAGAAAAGTCCTTTGACCTTTTCTTCCCAGTTGAAAATCACATTATCCAGAGACTCTTCAAACCCATTTATGAGTTATGACAAATTTTCGTGCTAAGGATACCTAAAAAAAATTTGGGTCCTGTTGTCTCCATGGTAGCAAATTGCTAAGATTCTTTTTTCTTTTGCTAAAAAAATTCCTAAGAATTTTAACGAATGTATTCTTTTAAGCGGCTAAAATTGAATAAACTTGTTAAAATCCATCTCCATCTCCACCTGAATTATATTCTTTACCGCTTTACTCTTTAATACTCTTCTTTTGTTGGGGCTCATCTACCAATAACTTCATAGGAATTCAATTCTGTGCAAACAATTGGCCCCGATTAGTGCAAGAATTCTCAGTGTATGATTCAGAATTATGTTTTGGTAAATTTATCCCAAGAATCAGTTGTTTACAAGGATTAAAAAGAAAAAAATATCAGTACTAGTAAAATCTGGCCCTGCCTATGATCAATCCAAAGCCTCACTCATGTCTCCAAGGATTAAGTTTTGATGCCCTAAAATCAAGGGTTAGATAATCTGGCTAGGATGAGATTTGATCAACCCCTAATGCACATCACAACCCTCTCACCCCACTACTTCAGCTATTAGGTAATGATAATAGGCATGCTTGCTGTCAAGGCAGTGGCTTAGTTGGTTTTAGCCTTGGATTTGCTTCCCAATTTCTTGAGTTTGACTCCCACCCCTTACATTATCGGCGAGGGCATGTCTTGTAGGCAGTCCAACAGAAATTGCCAAACGTTATCCGAGCACCCCTCTTTAATGAAACCGTATTTGTTTATTACTGTTCAGGCACAAGCCATTTCTTCAAAGTCAGCCTGAACAAATATTACATTCTTTTCAGTGTAGATGATTTTTTTTTATTTTTCATAGCATTATATACTTCTATTTGAAATGGCCGTTCTCAGAGTACTAATTAGGTGGTTACCACAATTGATCAAAGCTAGCTTCGGCCAAATCTTGTAAGTTATTTTAGTACACAGCAGGAAAAATTTTTATACTGATACCTTGTGTTCATCCATGTAGGGGCCAGCTTTCCTTGATCCATTCTTTTGATGACAAGATAGGTAATGCCCAGATTTCATTTAAAGGATATAATGAATGAGAGTTTAATTAGACAGTTCATCTCATTTTTATATATTGTTGAATCCAAGTATCCAACACTTGATGTCACTCTGATGGGTGTCTGCCCTGTATCAATGGGATGAATGTGATACGAATGGAACAAGGAAAAGTTGGCTCCAAATTGTCCAACATAGGGTGTCGTCATGGAAACTCTCATGCCTCCTTCAATGGAGGAACATTTTTCAATAATAATGCTAGTCATGGCAGTAGTTAATTAATAATAATGTTTATGATAATAACATATAGTAAAATAGACAACTTCAATGGACTGGTGTAACCAAGGGCATTGAAAAATTACAATAGATGCTTGGGTCTGGAATTCTTTTTATATGTTGGCATTGAAAATTTGCCTGAGCAGCCCAGGTAGTAAAGGTAGCTATTCCTCAAAGAATTTACAGAGCCCATTCAATTGCTTCTAAAGGTCAAATTAGGACGAAACTGGTTTAAAATATGGTCCAGGATCTTGTACACTTGTGCCTGCTGAATATCAGTAAATTTAGCACCTGAATAGTGCACTCATTCAAATTGATTTGCTCCTGCAGGTCACTACTTGAGTGCATCAGTACGTCTGTGGGCTAATACTCAAAACAATAGTCTCTTTGAAAAAATGTCCGGAGTGATTGCTGCACTTAATGAGTGTCAAGAAAAAATGGGAACAGGGTATCTTTCAGCTTTTCCTCCTAAATATTTTGACCGCCTTGAAGCTCTTGAAGCTGTCTGGGCACCATACTACACTATTCATAAGGTTTGCCCTCAACTATTAATCAACCAAAATTCAATTATCATAATTTATATGTTCATATTTATATTATGGTGATGTTACATTGATCATGGTGTGCTTGCAGATCATGACAGGCCTTTTGGATCAGTACTTTTTCGCTGGAAACTCTCAGACTCTGCAAATGGTTGTCTGGATGGCTGACTACTTCGGCAAGCGGGTTGAAAATGTCATCACAAAATATAGCTTGGAAAGGCACTGGGAAATAATTAATGTTGAGTTTGGCGGCATGAATGATGTTCTATATAGGCTTTATACTGTGACGGTAAAATTATAAGTATCTTCATGCAAATACCTTTTGCTTTCAATGAAAGAATATTGCTTTAATATTTCCGTACTTCACCTAGAATGATTTGATTTTTTGAAAAGTTTAAACATGTTTCATTCATGATTAAGTCCATACAATGCATAATTGTATATCTGTGTCTCTCATAGAATAAATTGGTGATTGTAGAAGCTGCTAGTCCACTTACATGAGTAACTTTGGCCAAATATATGCATCCTAAAGTATGCACTTATTCAGTTAGACTGAATGTTCTGTCTTACGGGAAATCAGTTCTGAACTATATGGCTAAGTTGGCATACAAGGCGTGAGATAACTCCCATTTGTGGAGATTCAGATCATATTGATATGTATGAGTTGTGAATTGTCATGTTTATACTCGGCCACTAACTTCTATTGACTTAGATTTTTTCTTATCATTTTGCATAGGGAGATCCAAAGCATTTGGTGCTGGCTTACCTTTTTGACAAACCATGCTTTCTAGGCTTGCTTGCAGTTCAGGTGATTATTATAATTATTTTCTGTTCTATTCATTTAGTATACACTGTTGCCAATAAAATAAACTATAGTATTCATTTTTTATTTTTATTTTTATTTTTTGCTTTCTGAAATTTCATGCTTTCTATTCTTACAACAGCTTATAAGTAGTGCATCATGCAATTCCTTGTGCAGGCTGATTCCCTCTCTAATTTTCATGCCAATGCACATATCCCAGTTGTTGTAGGATCTCAATTGGGATACGAGGTTACCCGCAACCCTATCTATCAGGTACGTATGCCATTAGGGTTGTCCTAGTTGATGAAACCTGTAAGGTATTAAATCCAACCTTGTGTATTTTGCCATTAATCTAGGATTGTATTGAAGCAAAAAATGAATAATCTCTTTTCAGTTTTCTAGCTTTCTTTTTTCCATTCATTTTTCTAACTTCTCCTGTTGCCTTTATATTTCTCAGAAAAAGAAATCGACTTATTTCAATATCTTCATTTTCACTTCTAGATAATCTTTAATCTAATCTTTGTATTCTTGTCTTTCTTAAACTCTCTGTTCTTCATTGGATAGAGATCCCCTTTTGATTTTGTATCTCCAATTTCAATTGTTTTAAAAACTCATTAAGAAAAAAGAGCGATTAGAATTTTGAAAACCATGCATCCAATCTTCATTAATGGTTCAGCAAGGTTTTTCCAAGGAAAAAGTGATGTTAGTTTAATATCTCCTGAAGCGTAATTGATTTGTATCATTATCTGGTCCAGTTTCCCTCCTCAAACATTTATACTTGAATTCTTTTCCTACATGGCAGACAATAGGTACCTATTTTATGGATATTGTCAATTCTTCTCACTGCTATGCAACGGGTGGAACAACTGTTAGTGAGCACTGGTAACATCAGTTGAGGAAGCATTTTGTGCATAAATACATCTTTTTTTCTTTGATAGTTAATATTTTCTCATGATGTGTGTTTGTTGTGTCAGCATATTTATTAAGATTAATTGCATTGGGCACTTCCTCTTAAGACTAATTATAGGTTGCGATGATTTCCTATGTTCAGGACTGACCCAAAGCGTTTGGCAACTACTCTTGGGACAGAGAATGAGGAATCATGCACTACTTACAACATGCTCAAGGTTGCTGCTTGCTTCGTGACAATGTGATTAGATTTTCTGTCCTGGTTAAGTACAAATATTTGTAGTTGATAATGTCAAGAGTTGCTAACTATTGAAACCAAAATGCCTAGGCGTTAGGGTTGCAGCAAATAATATACTTACTCCCAACACCGCCCGGACTCAAAGCACTCGCTCGTCATAGAGCGGTATGGGGCCTTCTGCCCCGTGCACTTGCACCTCGCTATGATACCATGTCAAGAGTTGCTAAACATTTCAACCAAAATGCCTAAGCTTTAGAGTTGCGGCAAACAATATACTTAACACCTGACAGATAAAATAAGGATTGTTTTACATTTTTATTGGCATGCATTCTTTTTTGTTATATTCTTCTCATTTAACTGTATATCTTAGTGATTTTCCCCCCTTTCTATGGTTTTCTTTATGTAAGTGGATTGAGCTATTGTATAGAATTGCTCATGCCTTTTTCCCCCTCTTCCATATTTCTGGGAATTTCAATGCATTCTAGATTTGTGCATTCTAAGACAAGGCCCCGTTTTTTGTTTTCTTTCCTTTTGTAATTGGGCATTGCTCATGGTCTTTTTGTGTTAGGTCTCACGCAACTTATTTAGATGGACCAAAGAAATTGCATATGCAGATTATTATGAGCGTGCCCTTACAAATGGTGTTCTTGGCATCCAAAGGGGTAGAGAACCTGGGGTAATGATATTTACACTTCCTCTCGGACAAGGAGTATCAAAGGCACGGAGTCAATATGGTTGGGGAACTAAGTTTGATTCTTTTTGGTGTTGTTATGGAACAGGTGATAATTTGTAAATTGTGATATGATCTTATAGCTTTTGTGTTGTTTTATTAAGTTACTCCATTTCTCTCATATAAAAGTTATATACTTATTGATATGTTTCTTCAATGTTAGTTTGATGCCTAATTTGTATACTAGTGTATTTAAATTCTATAAGTTTGACATGGTGAGATAATAGTAGCAATCTCACCACATGATTAAAGTTGGCAGTTACGTACATCTTTATTGGTTTTGTATTTAAAATTCTGAAGGTAGACAAATATTGTATAGAAAAAGTTTCTTAACATGATTTTACGTACTTTTTATATGTTAAGCAGCTTGTTTCAGAGCATTATTTGCTGATTTCAGATTTGAAAACTACCATTTGCAGGAATTGAATCATTTGCAAAATTAGGAGATTCGATTTACTTTGAAGAAGAGGCTGATATTCCTAGTCTTTATGTTATCCAATACATATCTAGTTCTTTAAATTGGACATCTGGACAGATAATTCTAAATCAAAAGGCAAAACCTGTTGTTTCATTGGATCCGAATCTTCAAGTGACATTCACATTTTCTGCCAATGAGGTACTTGTTTTTATCTTTTAAATAAGATGTCAATCAAAACATTCACTCTTTTGCATTCCGAGGATCCCATTTTCTATTTACCTATTTAAAACAAACTTGTGAATCCCTTGAGAATTGGGGAAAGAAGTTTGATAGTCTATGTTCAGACTCACATTTGTCTCACATGATAACAAGCATAACAATGATATTGATATCCCTTTTGTCTTGCCTTCATATAGGGAGAGAGCCAATCATCTACAGTAAATCTGAGGATACCATTCTGGACGCAATCTAATGGTTCGATGGCAACGTTGAATGGTCAAAGTTTACCTCTATTGATGCCAGGTAGATTTTTTTTCAATTTTTTGGCTTTTGTTATCCTGCTTTTTGCTTAAGTGGATGTTTCATTTTTCTATTTTCAGGGGTTATAATGATATTAGGATTAAAAAAAAAAACCTGATCCACGATTAGGATGCTTGAAACAATCTGCTGAATTGTATATAACAATGAACCAATTGTGCAACATGCTTATAAGAAAACATCAGGACATCCATATACTTCTCAGTTGTCACTGAGAAACTCACTCCCCCTAAAAGAAAATGCAATTCTTTCTTTCACATTCTTTTAATTATTCAACATAAATACTATATGAAATTTTAAAGGGGTGCATCACACATTTGCTCTTTGTAAACATGAGCCACCTAATTCAGGTCATGATTCTGGCCCATGGCCATGATTCACTAGGCCCTCTAAGTTGTAATATTATCTCCACGTAGTCACTTGAAGAGAAGCACTGTACGATGTTTCTAATCTTAGACTTAGGAAGATTTTGTTGATCCATTACACTAGTTGTAATTTCCTAGATTGTAATTACTTTTGTCAAGTTTCATGTATACAATTAAGATCATCCCAAAAGGTTGATTACTGATTCACCGCATTAATGTTTCTCCAATTTCTCAAGTATTATGGTATCAGAGCTTGTCTCCAAGTCACAATGTGGAGGTCCTATCACAACTTAATGGGCCTTAGTGAAACATGGGCCATAATCATGACTTGAGTCAGGTGTCTCACGTATACAACTCTTTCATCACTTTCTACCTCCTCAGTCTGTCAGCGAAATTTGGAAATAGAGGTTAGGAAAGTTAAATTTTGAATATTTTGAAGTCACCTGTTCTTCCTTCTATAAATTGGGATCTTTCAAGTTATGATGAATTTATAGCCTATAGAATATTTATGTAGTCAAGTAACTATGCTTCAGATGTATAGTGTTCGTGTGTGATAGGGCTACTTTACATCCATGAATGGTGAACCAACATAAGCACACAAACCATTTTATGGAGTTTAAAACTATGATTAGTGATATAGTAGTATATATAAATAGTCTGTAATACAGACGCACACATTTGATCATTGACTTCGTTTTACATTAACAACTAAGCATATATTTATTTTATTTTATTTTATCTTTGTTCTACATCTGTTTTTCCAATGAATAGGTACCTTCATGCCAGTCACCAAAAAGTGGAGTTCCAGTGATATACTGACCATTCAGTTGCCAATCAACATAAGGTTAGAGGCCATAGAAGGTAATTTTTCAAATTTTTACTTTATCTTTGATTATATTGAAAGACGTGATGATGAGATTGGTGTTCTCTTTCAAATTTATCCAACATGAAATCGAATGTAAAAGGTTAAGCCATTCACTCAAGTTAATGTTTAAACTTAAGCTTACTAATGTGTACAGACAACCGGCCAGACTATGCCACTGTTCAAGCAATCCTTTTTGGACCATACCTTCTTGCTGGACTTTCGGATGGTAACTGGGACATACAAATTGGAACATCTGCATCTCTCTCTGATTGGATCACACCAATTCCAGCCTCATACAATTCCACACTAGTCTCTCTCATGCAAGAAGTGGACAGCAAGCTTTTGGTATTCACGAACTCGCAAAGTTTTATAAAAATGGAAGAGATACCTGAGCCTGGCACAGACTCCGTGTTGCATGCAACATTCAGGCTCATCTTGGCAGATGAGGATTTATCACAATTTTCATCAGTGAAGGATATCATCGGGAAATCTATCATGCTAGAGCCGTTCAACCTTCCAGGAATGGTGGTGGCAGTGGAAGGATTGAATGCCACAATTGCTAAACGTGGAGCTGGATCAGACCCCAGTGATTATTTATTCCGGGTGTCTGCCGGGTTAGACAACAAAGACAATACCTTCTCTTTGGAGTCAGTGTTCCAACAATCATGCTTTTTATGTAGAGTGGATGATCATGTAGAGCTTGGATGCTTTTCTGGGGACAAGGGTGATGCATTCTTCCAAGCTGCAAGTTTTACCTTCAGTGAAGGGTTGACAAAGTATCATCCCATCAGTTTCATGGCAAATGCGGTGAATAGGAGTTTTTTATTGGTTCCATTGCTTAGCTTGAGAGACGAGTCTTACACAGCTTATTTTAACATTACATCTTGGGAACGCAGAGATTGAATGGTGTCATTAGAAGGTTATTATTCTATTAATATTAGGTTGTAGATATCTTTGTTGTCATATCTGATTCATCATTTTTATTCTGTAAGTATTGGATCTCTCAATTCAATTTTCTAAATTCCTGCAAAATATCCATGTCTCTAAGAATTTGGCCTTCTATCTTGTATTTGTAAGCCGATTGGGTCTTTTTACCCACAATCAAAAGTATAGGTGAGCCAAGTAACAGTAATAATTGTTTGATCAGTACCATTCTCCTCATGTAATTGACGATTGCCCTGAACATTACTTCTGGCCACATTTTGTGCAACAACGGCAAGAAAATTCAGTGGCCCTGCAGAAATGCTCCGATTTTTTGCAGTTCATACAGTTCTCGAAGGAAAGGCTTTAATGTCGAATCGGGAAAAATTGGTTCAAAATTTAGGCCTCTTCTGTGCTTCTACAGGAACAAATTTCTGTGGAGCAACATCAAAGCATAGCAGAGCGTAAAATTACAAGGTTGTAATGATACTAAATTGAAGTTGCATTCTTAGTCAAAGCGAAGTCATCTTCTTCACATGGTCATCCCGTTCCTTGTGAAGTCATTTTTCTCCAACCAATTAGAAATATTATTTTAGATTGAGCGGATGTAATGATCTGAATATTCACTTAAATGGAAGTGGCATTCTCGTTTGGATATAAGTTACTTCTTATGGTAGCATCAGTTGGGCAGTAGAACTCCAGTGCAGATGTTGCATTTTATTAGAGTTTAGTTTTTGGTAAAACAGAATTGGAGGTGACATTGGGGATTGGGTACATTTTAAAAACATGGGTGTTGACGGTCACACATGTTACTGTCACTCTAAATCACCAAAATGTGGGCTCCACAGTGCAGAAAAAGAAGAAGAATCTTGATAAGCAATATTATTTTTAAGTTTTTAGTCACCTATTCCTTTGAAAGGGAGAAAAATGCTCGTTTTTCACTTTTAGATCTTAAACCTACTTTAGGTAGGAAGTGCAAACCCGCATCTGTTAGATGTGGATTCAGGAGAGTGCCTAATAGCAGGTCGGTCAAATGATCCTAGGTTTTTATAATATAATTCGGCTCTTTTTATAATATAATTCACCTAATACTTGAATTAATGTCAAACTAAGTTCAATTGCGCCCCCCCCCTCGAAAAAAAAAAATCGAGGTAACCAAGTTTCCCAAATTTCGAACCTGGCTAAACCCCACACCCCCAAGCATGTGCAGGTCTCTATTATCTCGGACATGTGTGTTAGTCCTCTTTGCACGTGCGAGTTCCTATTATATCGCAGGTGCAAGTCTCTCTACCCAACCCTTATCTGGACTAAAAAAGAGAGAGTTTAAGTTCAATGTTTGCATGTGAAGATATCTGATTCAGCATAAGTTTTGACCTTCCATAAATATAAAACTGAGAAAGAAAGAAAAAAAAAAAGATGTCACTGAGAACGGCTACTATGGAGAATTTTGCTTCAATAAATAGATCCACATGTTTTTTCTTTTTTTTTTTTTTTTTCACTTGGCCTAGAGGGCTAGGGGCATGACCTTAGGGCTTCTTTGATTGCAAACATTTCTGACAAAAATCTGGACATGAGAATTTCAAATTCTTAGTTTGAGGGGGCTTTGAAGTAGGGAATTATTTAAGCAAGTCATGTGAATTTTCACTTTGAAGCAATTGAATTATCTAAATTTTGTTGAGATAATTCATGGAAATTTCAAACTCCTCTTTGGGAAACTTTGAAAACATTTTGTTAATTATAACAATATCTACATTAGAAAATTATATGAACTAATACTTGCAACCAAATAGTTTCCTTATTTTACTTGCTTGCCCGACTGAGCTATACAGTCAGAGCAGCCCTCTCGTTATATTCTATTTAGGTCCTAGAAGCATTTACTTAAGATAAATTGATTAAATAGATCCAACCCGCCAAGATCAAACAATTTTCAAGGTTGGACCCAAAAAATTTTCCGTTCGGTTAGGGTATGCACACCACAATTTCGTAATGACTAGAATTAGATACACGCCGTTGGTCCACTTAAAAATGAGATGGCTAGATATGCATAGCTGGCCCCACCTGAAAATGAGCTAGCGATAAATAGTCTCTAGGGTTTCTTTCTTCAGCCAATGGCTGCAACTTACAAGGCAGCTATATATCTCTAGTTTTTAGGGGTAGGGGTGAGGGTTCGTCTTGTCATCGGCGGAAGGGGAGAAAACAAAAGAGCTTAAAGATGGTGGAGAAAACGAGCAAAGTGCGAAAGGAGGAGGTGGTGACCAGAGAATACACGATCAATCTCCACAAGCGCTTGCATGGATGGTAATATCATCTTTCATTTCATATGTTTCCTTTCTCTTTTTTAATTCTCCTCTCGGTTCTTGCTTTGTTTTTAGACATTAATCCAACTCCAAGTTCTCTTATGAATCTCTCAATCTTCGATAGATCCGCAGTTGAATTCCTTCTTCATTGATTACGAACAACTTCAAAATATAGATTGGTTGCCAAAGATCAGTCAAGGACTGGTTGTTAATTCATGTAAGACAATGGACCCATCCATCAGCAGGACATTAATGCTGTAACATTGATTGTGGGTAGAAGCTTCGAAGGGAACCAGGACCTTTTCAATTGAGGCTGTTGAAGCCTTTATGGTGCAGCCACAGTCCATGATCGAGAAGAATAGATTAATTTTCCGAAGGAATTGATCGAATTCGCAATGGATTCCTGTCCTAAGGCACAATTATAAAAAAAATAAAAATAAAATAAAAAAAATACAACATAACTAGAGGAAAAACCCAATTTAGAATTTTTATTAATCAAATAAGCATAAGCAACTACGATGAGGTCTCCCTTATTTATAGGGTAGCAAACCTAGTTCTTAGCAAGCAAGACTTACTAATTAGAATAAGAAACTTTCTAATCCTAATTAAGCAATAAATAGTATTAGAAGTAGGATAAATATAGAAGATGCCATAGTAACTCGCAACCAATTGGGCCAATGGGTGAACCCAATGAACCGGGTTGACCCATGGGTCAATGTTTGGACCCAGCCGCGTTCTAGGGCCGGAATCAACTCTCCCAGTCTTGAAAAAGCTTGACTCTAACGAGTTAATTGCTTGATAATGTTTATAAAGATCTGTAT
The DNA here is from genome assembly GCA_037013555.1 of Sextonia rubra. NCBI lineage: Eukaryota > Viridiplantae > Streptophyta > Magnoliopsida > Laurales > Lauraceae > Sextonia > Sextonia rubra. Next base: position 13,415,825 of record JASUAD010000001.1, on the reverse strand, counting down.
TCAGGCGTTGGAAGTCGGTTGCAGTAATCTAAGTAGCATCGGAAATGAAGCGGTTTTGCTATTGGACAAGAAATTTCTAATATCCTCCTTGACGTGTAGAAATAAGCTACTCATCAAGAACATTAACAATTTTATCTTCAGGCGGAGGAGGAGCTGGCAAAACAGTTGCATGTTCTTCAGAATCTTCATCATTGTCATGGCCACGTTAGAGTGTGAGATATGCAACATTGGACGTTGGACTGATGCCAATATCTGGGGGGTATTCCAACGTATAGGCATTAGAACCGAGCTTATTCAAAACTTTGAATTGTTCAGCATTTTGGGGATGCAATTTCTGATTTGCTCCGGGTTGTAATCTTTCTGGATGGATACGAACTATAACCATGTCGCCTTCAGAAAACTCGAGGAAACGGCGATGCTCGTTCGCACGACCTTTGTAACTTTCATTGCTAGTAGCAATATGACATCGAACATCATCATCTGTTTGTTGCATGTGTTTGATAAAGTTATCTGCTTTAGCACCTGGGTGCACTTCAAGAGGTAAAGGGAACAAGATCAGTAGGTAAGTGCGGATGAACACCTGTGATTGCTTTAAATGGAAAGATGCGTGTGGAATGGTTGACTAAATTATTGTAAAAAAATTCAGCCAATTGGGCCATGGCTGAACCCAATGGACCGGGTTGACCTGTCGGTTAATGTTTGGACCCAGTTGCCTTCTTGAGCAAGGTCCGTACTGCATCACTTTAGAGAGTATAAACATGAGAATGTTGCAATATTCTAAGGTGGAGATATAAACATAGCAAGAATCATGACCATAGAAGAGGTTAAAAACTTTCAAATCAAAATTTAACATGCCGGTAGTTTTTTAGGAGCAATGCGAGATATAACCTCTTCAGCTGATGAGTGGTCAAGTGCAGGCAGCAGTTCCATGTCCTGTACTGGTTTTATGTTTCAGATTTTTTTAGAAAAGAACGGTCAGTAGCGGATGAGTTCTATATTGATAGATGAATTTCGTTGGCTTTGTTGCACACGTATTACCTTGATGAATGTTGTTGTCTTTTCCCTTTGTCGGCTTTAAGCAGTTGATGCTATTGTTTTGGGTTTTTTTTTTATTATCAATGCTGTTGTTGGTCAGTGAGTGCAGTTCTGGGATGAAAGTGAAATTGCTTTTGTTGTTGTGGATGAGCTCTTGCCTCACAAATATATGCACAAGTGATAAAAACAAACACACAAATATATGCACAGTTATGTGTGCAGAGAGAGGTTATATGGTTGTAGCTTGTTATCTTTTTATAGAACACATTAAGATGACCTTAGATCAGTGGGATAAGGCCTACACGGTGATGATGAAATATGTATTCGGATTGGGTGTTTGTTTTTGTTTTCTAGTCTTTTATTCTTCTTTCTTCTTCTAGAACTGGTGGAATCCTGTCTGAAGCTATCCACTGGCAGATGCTGTGATAATGATATTTTAGAAATGTCTTTGTTAAATTTCCTTTTCCTATAAATGTCACAAACTAGAAAATTGTGCAGCACCTTTAAGAAGATGGCTCCCAAAGCCATTAAAGAGATCAGAAAATTCGCGCAAAAGGCTATGGGTACCACAGATGTAAGGGTTGATGTGAAGCTGAACAAGCACATATGGAGTAGGGGTATCCGGAGTGTGCCAAGACGAGTACGAGTGCGCATTGCCCGGAAGAGGAATGAAGAAGAAGATGCCAAGGAGGAGCTGTACTCATTGGTTACAGTTGCAGAGATCCCACCAGAAGGGCTCAAAGGACTAGGAACCAAGATCATCGATGAAGGAGAATGAACTGTACTACAAATTTTTTTCATCAGGTCCCCTTTTGAGTTACTATTTTGACTATTGGGTTTTTCTTTTGGAAATTTCTAAGCACTTCGGTTGTAATTGAGATTGTTATGATCATGTCCTGGATTTTTTTTTGGTCTATTGGGAATGATTAATTTCAAGAATTATGCTTAATACTGCAGAATGGCTCTTTTAGTTATAACATAGAGCAACTATTATTGGTTCTACCACTGTTATAAAAACTGTATGCTGAAGTGGACTTATGGTACATCGCATGGTGCCGTTGTATCGTTTTTGGAAGCGAAGATGGTTTGAAAGCTGTCCAGCGGGGGCAGCACCATGACCAAGACATTGAAGATTGTTAAGATGACCATCCTAGTTGCCAACGTTAGGTTTTATTTGGTTGTGGAATTGTATCTATGAAAAGAGTTGTGATTTTGCAGTCTTTTGCATACCAACTATGATTGGTTCAGTGGTCAAAGAGCTGAATGGAGTACTCTCATAGAGCCCCGACTATAAATAGATCGAACCATCACATTTTAGGGTTTAATAATTTGTAGTGGAAGATGGGCATCACTCTTTTGTGGTTTGACTTTAGAATTCGTGTGTAATTTTTCTTGAATTAAAAGGAGGCTTTGTTAACCGTTTATTCATCCTTCTGCCTATATTTGAACGAAACCCATTGATACGGAGTTTAACGAGTGTGTAATTTGTGGAATCCTCTGTTGAGGGCCCCATTTTAGAGAAGCTGAGGTGGATTATGAGCCGCTTAATAATTTCAACACTTTTATATGAGTTGGTCATATTTCACTCCAATAAAAGTGGGGATTGAATGGACACCCGATTCTCAAACTATCGAATGGTTTCAACCAATGAAATCGAGCATGAACCTGATTTTAGGTTCAATTCATAAGTGGGTCTGGATCAATATCCATACAAGTCTCAAAACTGTAGACCTAGGACCTAACCTGTGGGTGTGCATTTTCAAGACATGGTTTTTGACAGTGTATAGGCCAATGCCAACAACTGAATGCATCAACCTCTATATTGGTTCTAAACATAGGATTTATCAATTGTAGAAGGTAGACTTAATGTAGTGTCATGAATGGTATCCTTTTTTGAATCTTTAGATCAAATGGTATCTCTATTTTAAGTGAAAAATTAAAAAAGAACTTTGAACTGGTTTGGAACCCGACAAAGTTCTTTCGTTGGAACTGGATTTAGAACGCCATAAATAGGTTCGAGTCAGAATCGTATCCAAAACCTGAACCGCCTTTATAAAATGGCTCCAGCTCCACTTCTAGTATGACTTTAGGTCTAGCATAGTTTCAACCTTGTATCAACCCATTCGCATCCCTAAATAGAAATGGAGTCACACTCATATTGATCACTTGTAAAATACAGGAAAAAAATATAAAAAAAAATAAAATAAATAACTCATGGGTTCGCTCCCACCTCCTGTGAACTTTCCATATGAGAGAAATTTAACTTAAGCAGTTCAGGCTTATGACAAGTGGGTCCGCTGAGTATTCATGAAAAAAAAAAAAATTCCGGGTGTCCAAGCGTCGAACTCCAAGCTGTGATTACTGTCATCCAGTCTGGACTATGGAGGCCATCCCTGATTCCCAATCTTTAGATTGTGCACACTGATTACCTGGATTAAGTTATTGGATTAAAAGCCATCAGGGCAATGGCTTAGTTGGTTTGAGCTTTGAGGTTGCCCCCCAAGGTTTCAAGTTTGACTTCCATCCCTTACGTTATCCGGATACTATGTGTGTGGTCATCGTGTAACTTATTTGATTAAAAATATGAAGATTGTGCTAATCATATTATAAGTCATGGCTGAGGGCTAAAGGTTTGAAGGCTGAGCTGATGAGGGATACCCTTAGATTGTGCTTATCATATTATCAATTATGGCCGGAGGCCAAAGGTCTAAAGGTTGGACTGACGAAGGATACCCAAGGTAGTCATAAAAAAAAATCATATTATCAGTCGTGCCCATTTTAACAAGTGTTACCAAAGGGAATGGGATTTAAAATGAATCCATGTTATCATCATGTTGGCCCATGATGCAGTTTCAGGCATCTGTTAGAGGGAAAGCCTAAACAGATGGAAACAGATGCAACAGGGGAATCAGACTCGCCATCCCTGTAACAGGGCTATGGCCCATGCAACATGATGGAGTGATTATTGTCCACAAGAGGTGGGCACTGTGGAAATTGTACTTACTCTTTGCCAAAAACAAGTTAAACTGAATTTTTAATCGTGTGGGAGTCTCTCTAGTCTTGGACCCAACAGGACTAATGTCCCGAGTGGCACATGCTGAAACCACTCAAGAACACACAGCAAGGTAGTTTCAAATACAAGAATTGGGCAGCAAATCCATAGTGTTAACATAGTTGGACAGGGCAAATGTCTCGCCCTGTTAAGTGGAATGATAGATCCTAGACCCGTTGGCCCGTTGGGCGGGGAGTTCTACCGGAAGATAGCTGATGCCCGTTATATGCAGCCTCCTATTCTCCCAAATGTTAATAAATGCCTCCACATGTTAATAAATGCCTGCACAGATCTCACACCTGAGTACTGAAATGATCGGTTCGATTCGATGGCTGCAGGGGGCAAGTGTCCATTTGAAGAGGACGATGCAACTCATGTTATACATGCCCCATATGACATTTAGAGAGAGAACATCAGAAATCCGGGACAGATATCTTACACGCCGCAATAGAGAGCAGAGCATCCGAATCCTTCAAAGTGACAAACATACATAGAACAGGGAGATTAGACATGACGGCATAGAATAACTTTTTTTTTTTCATTTCATTCAGATTTAAGCCAGGTTTACCCAGGAATCATTCAGTCATGCACAGGACCCTCTTTTTAATAAAAATCAGTTTATTTCACATTTCAAAATAATAATAGTAATACTCGAAGTCGTTGAGTCTTTTTCATCCTAACCGACCCTCTTTTAAGGTACAATTGGCCAATGTCAATATATTTCCTTTCCAACGGATGCCCAAAGCTGGAACCCACCTCCCCCTGAGGACATCAGATGCCCCCTCTAAGCTGAGCTGCAGTGTGGGGCAACTTTAACAGTCTTAAGTCATTTATAAGTCCAACCTCTCATCAGTCCATCCAATCCACTTGATTGGTGGGGAGCCAACTTCCTTTCCACAGAACAACAGAGATTGATCTTAGACGTAGCACTCATGGTGAGAGAATAGGGTAAGAGTGTGTGAGCACTCACCGTCCCAACAACAATAAAATAAAACAAATAAAATAAATTCCATCTGTCCATTAGAAATAATTGGATTTCTGTTTTCAGCAAGATTTTAATTACTAATTCTTTGTCCATTGAGTAAAACCAGCTCAGCCATGTGCAGATACTTGAGATCTTAATTATTTGTCAAAAAAAGCAGGGACCATGACCACAAACCGGGTGCTGCACTCATCAATCAGATGGGCCCCGCATCAATCCACAGAGCTATTCTACTAAAGAAAGGTGCCAAACAAAATAAAAGGGCAGAATAATCCAAGGGACCATTTTTTTCTATTGGATATTGAATTTGGAATTTCAAAGTTGTGAAAAACGATGGAATGGGTAAAGGATTAAAGGTTTTGATCACAAAGGAGTCATTGTAATTTTCTTAAATAGAAAAAAGTCTATCAAACTCTTATTAGCCCCACTCTAATAGTTCATTAAATGCTCCTCTCGTGTTAAAGTAGGTGTTTGTTATTGCAAGGCCTAATGTTAAAGCAAATTCCCAAATAGTTGTCTATCAATTCATTCCTTTCTCCAAATCCTATTCCTCCATGCACTTTGTCACTCCTATGCTTCTACCATCCTTTTATACATGCCCTAATTGGAAATTCTCGTATTAAACAATCAGTCGCCCGAAATTGTCTAAAAAAAGTTTCATCTAATCCTTCTTGAGGTGCATAGGCACTAATGTTATGAATTATATCTATCTCTAAACACTCGTTTAATTGCTATAAGTCTTCTCACCAATCTCCTTAACCCCGTAATCTTTTCTTTCAAAATTCAAATACTTATGTAATACCACTCCCACTCCATTTTTGGCATTGTTTAATAGAGCCTGTAGTCATCAGTGAGCTCCTCAGCAATATCCCCTTACTACTTTATTTCTTGCAAACATACAACACTATTGTATCTACAAACTTCATGCTCGTAATTATTAAAGTTTTATATAGCAAATAACAAGTTGAATCCACCTCTTCTTGTGGATTAACTTCTTTACCCATACTCATCTAGATTGGTGCAGAAACCTAGCCTACCTTTCATAGCAACCGACCACTGCCGCAGTGATTGCTTATATTGAGCAACCACCTAGCATAATCACAAAATGTCATTATTTTCTCAGAATTCATAATTGGAGTCGTGACAATAGTTTTACACCGACTATCAACCAACCTGACACAACCCTCCTTTATTTGGCTTGGGACTGACACTGAAATCAAATTTGCAAAGTTAGTAATCAATGAGAACAAATAATTAAATTTCAATAAACCTTCCTTAGCATGCAACCAATCTATGAAAAAAAAAAAAACACTCCAGGATCTTTATTAGGAACTGCACTGCACAATCTACAATGGCATCCACCTTGCTTTCATCAACTTAACTCCCATTCTAAGTAAAAGTTTAGCTAATGCATTGCTTTCAATCTTTCATCAACTTTATTCCCATTCTAAGTGAAGATGTACCCAAGTCCAACAGAAAAAAATAAATAAAGTGGCATCCAATAAGATGTGGCATCTATAATCCTCTACCTTATAATAAAAGGCAAATGATCAGCTCCAGATTTTTGAACCTCGGTTACTGCCAGTGAATCTGCATCTGATTAAGCCTCAGAGAACATAATGAAAGGAAACCTATGTGGATGATATAACATGTACCTAATGTCTTTCAGCACACACCCCTACCCACCCGCCCACAGATGATAACATGTAATGCCGTTTACTATGAAGGCTTTCTTCTGCTCAGGACAACTAAGTCCCCCTCCACTGTCAAAGCCCCATTTAAGAGTATCTTGAATAACCTTAGTCCTTCCTGATGAGCAATTTCAACCCGATTCAGTTCTCCCACCCTTGCAAGCCCCAGAAAAGACATACCCACTCATCACCTGTTATGGTTTCCATGACAGAGGACCCTGTTTTCTGTCAAGGGCTTCTATCCATGTCATGTTTCCACCAGCCAGATGAAGATGAAAGAGAAACAATTGCCCTTTGACGAAGACTATGGTTCTCATTGATTATCATATTCCACTGACCAAGTTCAACAATAACATCATGTAACTACTTTGACAAGATTTAATGATGACCATTACCTTTACCATTACAATGAATATTGCCATAAAAAATTTCCTTTCATTCTGCTCCTTTCAAATATGAGAACCAATTTCCACAAAACCCAGTCTCTCTCGGCCAAATGGCTCCACTGTCCAACCTTCCATAAGGCTCCAAAAGGAGGGAGGGAGGGGAAAATAAAAGATTGAAGATGAAAATGAATCATCTCAAATGGAAGGTGGCAAATCGCCAGATTAAAAAAAAAAATGGGATGTCTTGTTTTTAATTTCTGTTTATTTGTGTTAATTGAAATATTTTCACAAAAAGGAACAAAGCATACATAGACGCTGGCTTAACTACAAAGACCAACCACCTAGGACAAAACCAGAGTTAAACAACATGGGCAGATAGAACCCAACTATCTACTAGCAACTTAGACCAACAGATTAACTGAATATAATAGAATATAGAAGCCAATCTTGATTTACGGACTACTTAAAAAAACTACATTAGTTATTCCTTGAAGATTTGGCTCAACTCCAAAACATTAACCCTTGATACCTCAAGGATGACACAGAGCCAACCATGCCTTCGGGTGAATATAACTTAATCTGATCAAGGTGTTAGCCATAATGTTGGCCACCATCTGGGTGTGCATGATCCGCAATACTGGAACTGACTCCAGGACTGGCATGACACTTCAATCCACCAGGGCATATTCTCCCAATCCACCATCTCTACAATTCCGTGCTCACTATCTCCTTCAATTAATAGATTCGATACCTGTAGAACATCACCTATTTTTAAATCATGAACAAGGAGTATTATCTCAGCCATGTTGAGTCCATAATGAAAATCTTTCGTTACAGACCACCAAAACATATCCATTTGGGTCTTCGCCTCACCTCATATGCTTACTTCATTCATTTCGTAAGAGAAAGAGTGAACGACACGAGAAACCAAATGAGAACTGTTATTGATTCTTTCAAGAAGTTTCTAAAGTCCCTCAGCCAGTAGAGAATTCCTGGCTTAACACAGACATGAAGCAAATGTTTGGAAACGCAATAACCTTTTGAGGTCATCTAAGAAAAGGATTGCCCACAACTTCCATCCAACGAAAGGCCTTCACTCCTAGAAAAAATATGCAGGCCATGGGCCAACATTGAAGAACATCATAGGCCCAGCATAGAAGGAGAGCCATAACTAATTCAGTCAAAATTCTTAGGACCCTTGGGTACAAATTACCAATCTTTAAATGACAATAAAAAATCAATTGACCTCTCTAATTAGAAGGGGTAATCTCTAATTGATAGCGAAGATTGTTGTGATATATCCTAAAAAGTTAGGGCATCCAGTCATCCGCACTAATTTTGTATGGAAATGGATCGATGAGTAACAAATAGGCCCACAGGCTTTTGGCAAAAATTTTTTCTTCATACGTACCAATACTTGACACAAGTGAATCTTCTCCCATCCAAACAAACATAGCCATATCCAAACCATCCTCCACAACTGAGAGTTTACACTTTACACTCAGTTATAAACATCCTCCACAATGGGGAACGAATAACTACTAATAAACGGCAAAGAGAAAAGAAGCCTCAGGTAGTCTCTGAATGAGAATTACTTTGAGCTACTCTAATGCAATCCTAGGGTAGGATTTGCAATCAAAGTGAGTGTCTTAGCATAATGGGGGTTTCACAGAAACAATCACACGAAGAAGACAAGCCTTCAACGATAAAATCCTACAGAAAATATTATTAACTCAAAAAACTCTCTGCATAATTATTCCTTACAATGTCATATAAATAGGAAATATAACTTAGTGCTTAAGCAACCCTAATCTAATAATAGTAACTCCCTAATAACAATAAATTAGAAATCTACTAATAATAAAAATAATATAATCCTAATCTACTTGAAAGGGGACCAATTGTGGGCCCTTGCTGCATTAGACTCCCTCTCCCACATTAGACTTGGATCAGTCAAGTGGCTTTCCAAGCAAGCAATCAATGATGGGCAACTCCCAGGATCTCAACAAGGTATCACCCTCATCAACAACAAATTCTGAACATTTGGTGGCCATCAAACCCAATTAATAAAAAAACACTTGGGCCAACACTGGACCATGTTCTCATCACATCAGTTCTGATGATTCTTGATGCTTTCACTACATACTTTGATAATCATGGCATTCCAGAATAGGAATGTAATAGTTTTGGACATGCAAGCTCAAGGTTTTGACGTGCACATTGATGCAGGCTGAACCCAAGTCCGGCTCAGATCACAGGCCCGAAGGACATCCGATTGATCCTTGGCTTCTTCAAAGATCCCGATTGATGCACTTTCTATTTTGTTTCTAGTAGTTATTTATTTACTTCCTATTTTGTGTTTAGTAGGTCATGTCTGTTTAGAACTAGTCTTCTATTTTGAGCAACAGTCACTCCTATATAAGGAGGAATTCTTCATTGTAAAAGTATGATTTTTATCAATAAAAATTTCAGTTGTTCCAGAATTTCTCGTTCTATATTGTCATCATGAATGCCATTGAATCCTCGGATTCGAACAATCCCTCAGGAGATTGTTCTACTATCCATCCAAGATCCAGGGCTGCGCCACACATCCTAGGGTTTTGAAATGTGGAGCTTATTTTAAGGCACAAATCTTAAGGGTTTCTTCTTCTTGGCTGGTGTAAATGGTATCATGGCATTCCAAACTGCATCCCTATCAATTTTCAAAATACCCATATCCGGATCCCCACGGGCAAACACAAATAAATCCAAGACAATCAGAGATTTCAACTAAAGTATCCAATTCAGATAGAAAGAGACAGACAGTAATCATCAAGGTTCAACAAAGTCATCAAACCCAACAGTTGAAGGGTTTATTATCAGACAGATAATGATCCAATTCCACAGTCCATAACAGGGAGAAGAGAGACGGTATGCAGGCGTACCGAGGGAGATCACTCGTCGGGGTCTTGGGAAGAAGCAGCAGCAGCGAGGCGCTCGACAGCTTTTTGGTGGGCCCAGGTTTCGATGGTGAGATCGGGCTTGGCGCTGAGTCCGACGCCGAGAATGACGACGGTGAGGAACCAGGTGAGGTAGTAGGGGAGCTCCCAGTCCTCCCATTTCCTCGATTGGCCCGGTGGTGGAGGGATGCGTGCAAAGGGGTAGCCGTGCGGACGCTCCTGGGTGCCTGGGCTCGACCATCGGCTCGGTCCCTCTCCACCTCCCCTAGTGCGGACGGACGATTTCAGACGGCTCCTCAGCATCCCTGCTGCCGCTGCCAAACCTCTCGTCGTAGACATGCTCCCTACTCGTATCGCTGCAGAGAGACAAGGGTTGCGCTTTGGTTATTGGAAAGAAACAGAGAGGAGAAGCAGAAGAAAAAGGGCCTTGCAAAACGAATGAAATTTGTGTCGCCAGAAAGGCCCCTAGAATTGTTGTGAATAGCAAATGCCCCCCCTAATCTCTCTTTGACACCTAGGTTTAGATCATCATCACATTGATCGATCTGGAGCAAAACCTGTGGTGTGATGTAGGTGAGGCCTTTATTTTGCCCTTTTGGTGAAGATTTTAGCAAATCTGTCCTACTAAATTGACAATACAACGCTTTATAGGACCAATGGATTATTGACAACTGCTCCTTGGGATCCAATGCACCAATTCTATGGAGCTGGCCAAAAACTTGAAAAAGAAAATTTGGGATCGTTTCCTTTCCTAAAATGGGACCCACAACTAGATCAGGTCAAACTACACGAAACTAGTTGGATCCATCATTGGGTCAAGTTTTAGTGTTATAGGATCGAGATCAATCCTGGGTCCATTAACAGCGCGAGTTCCAGTCAACCAGTGGTAGAAATTTGTAGTTTACATTGGTTCTATTGAGTTTTGGCCTTGGAAGGATCAAGACCTTCACATTACTCGATTTTTAATTTTGAACATTCTAATAACGGGGAAAGTGACAACACTACTTGGGCCCCCAACCCAAATTCACTGACATACCACTTTCCATGCTAGAGTTTTTCATCTTGGTGGGTTGGGTCAGACTAAAATCTGTAACAGTGGAATGGGGTCCTCGCATGTTTTAATTAACAAGAGAGATAAACCTTTCACGTGAACCTCAATGTCGCAAAACCAAATATCATCAATGATCTATCCGAATGTTAAAACATCAAATTTTGTTCTGCTTCCAATCTGCCATTGCTTGTGTCTAGATCATGTTGAAAACTTTATCTGCTCTGGCATTCAATGATAATCCGCTTCCTACAAGAAAGTATATAAGTTAACAACTCGTTTTTCTTAGCTTTTGAAAAACAGATCAGGCAACGGCATTCTTCAACTGAAAAATATGCAAACCTCAGCAGCTTCAACCTACTTCACAGTTAAATAATGTCTTGATTCTCTTGCTGCAGATGAAAAGTCATTTTTCCCTGGCAGTAGCTTTGAGTCCATGGCAGAAGGCATACAAGTTGCAGGTGCTTAAACTTCAAATCAATCCAAAAATAAGAATGAACTCCAATTATGAATCTTATTGCATGATGGAAGTTGATATTCTTCTCCACAAACAAGATTGATTTCATTCTTCCACCGAATGGTGAAGGCATAAAATTAAAACCCAAAAATAAATGTGATAACATATTTCTGTAACATATCAAGTGATAAGCTTGACAATAACTTGACAGTCCTGGCACGTTCTATTTTTGAATATTCATTCTGCTTCTCCCTCACATTTTTCATCTAAATTCATGGTGTCCATACCCAACATTCATGGGATTCTTAATACAAGTATCTTGCTGCAAGTCACTTACAAGGGCCCTTTAAAATGTCCCAAGAGAACTAGACCAGGAGAATTCTTTTCTGGCCAAAAAAAAAAAAAAATTTCAGCACACCCCTCAGTTCAGACCCAGACTAATAGGTTGGAAAAGAAGAGGAAAAATGCTACGTTGTGGAAATCCACGTTCAATCTCGATCAAGCGAGTTTTTCTTGCCCATCTATGAACGATGCACATTCAACCTGTCATTAAAATTGTGATACCAAATCCATCAAGAAATTTCAAAGATCACCAATAGTCCCTGCAAGAGCATGCTCCTCCAACAACATGATGGAAACGGTTGCTATCCCTCAGAGAAATTTCTCTTTCATAAACCGTTGATACAAACTTGGCAAAATTGTGGCAGTCAACACAAATACGGAGGTTCTTTACAACACGAATTGGCATTCCTGGAGGAACACTCATTAACCCAAATGCCATTGCCATTTTCTCACTGTGACCGAGAAGTATTCTCTCCTTTTGCTCATCATCGACATCATGCAAAACACAGCTCAGATCAGGAACATAACCAGCCTCCTTAATTTTTGCTGACAACTCCCGTATCTTTGCAGATATTTCTTCTCTTTTTGGATGAAACCGATCGCCAACATGAAATGTATGCAGTGTTCTATCCAGCTTAATCCAGCTTCGTCCTGGTTCTTTCATTACAGTCTTCTCTTTCATCATCTGTCGCATGTTAATAACATCTTCCCATCTTCCTGCTGCAGCAAAAATGTTAGAAAGAATTACATAGTTGCCGGCATTTTGGGGCTCAATATCAAAAAGTTGTTGAGCAACGTATTCCCCCACAGGAACATTGGCATGGACCCGACAGGCACCTAACAGTGAACCCCAAATAGCTGCAGTTGGTTCAAATGGCATCTGTTTGATGAAGGTGAGAGCCTTCTCTACTTGCCCAGCACGGCCAAGGAGATCAACAACACACCCGTAATGCTCGATCTCAGGTTCAACATCTTTGTCTTGAACCATTGAATTGAAAATTTCCAAACCATCATCTACCAATCCCCCATGGCTACAACCGGACAATACAGCCATAAAAGTGATGCTATCTGGCCGAACATCTTCTACATGCATCAATTTGAAAAGGTCAAGAACCTGCCGCCCCAAACCATGCTTACCATATCCAACAAGCATTGCATTCCAAGAAATTACTGTTCTCTCAGACATGCTGTCGAAAACTCTTCTTGAATAAGTTAGGCTTCCACATTTTGAATACATATCAATTAAAGAATTCTGCAAAACAACATTTGATGGCAACTCAGATCGGATGATCCTACTATGTACTTGTCTGCCATAATCCAAGGCAGCTAAACCAGACAATGCTGTTAAAACACTAGCATAAGTAACATAATTTGATTCCATCCCTTCTTTTTGCAATTGGAGATATAATTCGAGTGCTTCTTCATCAAACCCCAGCTGAGCATAGCCTGCTATGATTGCGGTACATGAAACAACATCTCTTTCAGGCAACTTGTCAAAAACTACTCTAGCTTCATGGATTCTTCCTGCTTTGGCATACATATCTAGAAGCGAACTCCCAACAAATATATGGGATTCAAAATTGCTTTTTATCACAAGAGAATGAACTTGCCTACCATGCTCAAGCCCACAAGGCCCAGTGCAAGCTGTAAGTGTGGTTGCAAATGTGAACTCATTTGGTGGCATACCTGCCAGAAAATTTGAAAATAATATTAAGGAACATAACATGAATTTTATCAAAAATTGAAACCATCAATGAGTCAGAGTACAATGATGGCTGTTTGCATAAAAAAGTTGAGTAATTACCAGGTTGCAAGCCAGATGTACAAACACTTGGTTTGGTGATGAAGATAGTTGCTATGTAGTGCCCAATAAAGATAGAAATCCCAAGATTCATCCAGATTGGGGATGCTCTAGCAATCCAATATTTGGTCTTTTTTTAAGGCCATTGTTGTATTTCCCCGGAAGGGGGGTTTGGCCCAACGGTAAAGGCTTAGCGGTAGCATCCTAGAAGACGCGGGTTCAAGTCACAGAAACAACCTCTTCAAAATGAAGGTCAACCTTTTACCTCTCTTCTTACCAATGCACTACTAGGACAGCTACAAAATTAAAAAAAGAAAAAAAAAACAAAACAAAACTAGAGATTTCTTGGGTAGGGTATTTGAAATGGACCTGCTAGATAAATGACCTGGATCTATAAAACCACCAACTCCAAATTAGCGACACCGTGTTATTGCTATCCTTTCAGAATTTCCCAGTTAAATTATTATAAATTCCTTCATCAGATGGTAAGGATGCGATCTTTCTATTATGGTATCTGGAAGTGTTAGGAATGGTACAGCTGTATAAGACCAAGGACACAAATTGCAGCGGCACTAATTAAAGATTCAAACCAGATAAACATCTCAATTCTTTTCAAATTGGCGCATTAGTCCAAATCCATAAAGCCGTAGAATGTATATATATATATATATATAAGAGAGGAGAAAAGTGGGGGCTCTAAAAAAGGTTACACAAGAGATCATGACAATTAGATCATAACCCACCAATTCCGAAGATGAATGGGAAAAAAATGACGAGGCACATAACATTTACACCATCAGTTTTACTTGAAAATGGACTCAATAAATTAAAACAGGCAGTAAACCAAGAGAACTAGCTTTAAGACAACACCTGTTTCAAGCATCCGAACGAAAAGGTCCAAAGCCTCAGATTGATGCCCCCGCTGCGCATAAGCTGAAATCATGGCCGTCCACGACACGATGTTCCGTTCAGCCATTCCATCGAGCACGCACCGTGCATCTTCCAACACCCCACATTTCGAGTACAAGACAATAAGCCTCGTGTTGAGGTACACGGGTGGGAGGTAATGGGTCTTGATCATGTGGGCATGGACCCTCTGGCCCTCTGCAATAGCCTTCTGGTTTATGCACTCTGTCAAGAGCGAATCGTAGCCGTCGAACTTCACCTCTAGTCCTTGAATGGCCATCTCCAAGATGGCCTCCTTGAGCCGACCGTTGACGCATAGAAATTTGAGTTTCGAAGATGGCGGGAGCTGGGGATTTGGTTGGCGGGAAGGAGGAGGGATTCTGCTGGGAATGGTTTGTGGCGCGACTGAAGAAAGACGGTTGGGATGATGGAGCAGTAGTTCGGTAATTCTCCTCAGCATTTCAGGCCATGCTAGTCAAAACTGGATCCAGTACTCGTGTTGTACCGTTGTGCCTTCATCTGTCCAATTGGTGGGCCCGTTTCCATCACACAATGGGCCCCACTAATCATCGGTGACATATGATCTCAAGCCGTTGGATTCCTAATCAACGCTAATGAATTACTGGAAGTCTGTAAGCTGTAAGATTGTTGCTGTCACATTGGGCTGGATCTTAGATGCCCATTGGAATGGACCCTATTGTAATTGTTGAAGGGTTGGGCATGATGGGCCTTTGGATGCCTAAAGGCCCAGCCTGGCCCGACCATTTAGGGCATGGATTTTTATAAATTTTGCAAATGGGCAAGTGATGCAACCTATGACTAGGCCCCCCAACAGTGGGTTCAAATGAGCAAGGAGGTTCAAGACTGTCACGTTGGACCCATGTGAAGAAGGAGAGTCTGTTGGATGCTGTTTATTTTACCTTGATTCTTTTGTATTGAATGACTACAATTAATTTATAGTAGAGTTTCTAGTGAGTTAAAAAGGCATTAAGAAAGACTATTATGTGGTAAATTGATTTCAGTCGCCAACCTTACTTAGTTGGTCGCGAAAAGTGAGAAAACAACATTCAGCAACCCAAGGTAAAATTTTATAATACCAGCTTCCAAAAATCATCTCATAGAACACAAGTGATTATTCTACCGCTATTCACTCCTCAGGCCCGAGGGTTGGATTTTGGGCCTCAGATTACACCAATAATTAAATCTACCAAATATTGAAACAGAAAACAATAGCAACAACAGGGAAAAAAATATAGTAGTTATAAATTATTTATCTCTAAAAATACAGTAGGTGGATATGCTCGGCTCAGTGTGGGTTATTGTGCTAGTATTGGTTACATGAGACATTGAATAATGTCTCTGCTTGCACGAAGTTTTCTTTTTGCTGTTAGTATTTACTTTCTCAAGGTATGAATCTCTACTAACACTGTTACCAACTCAAGGGTGTGTTTATGCTGACAGCCAAGAAAAAGGATAGAAATGGTTTTGCTATATGTTTGGCGTAGCGAGGATTTCCCACTCGCTTTTGAGAGATCCAAACGTCCAAAGGAAGAGTATTTATCTTTTGATTTTGCAAGTCTTTTGCCTACATTTATTGCATACCTGTTCTCTGGTTTTGCTACTCCGTGTTGTTGAGATGAAAGTTACAAAATACTGTTAAAATACAAATAACTGAAATAATAGTATCGAATTATCTGTAGTACTGTGGAGGGTTGTTGTGATGGCTCAAATCTGTAAAAGCATGAACAACAGTTGTTGACCGAGGCACGTCAGCGGACACTTTCTTTAGAATGAGTTTCACCCCTCGGAATAAACCTAGGTGCGATGAAATTCTCAGTAGGAATCGCCCCCAGGATACAACGGCCTCCACATTACGATCTCCTTTGGTCGCACACCAAGTTCAGATCAGCCGGACTCCAGCAGAGACTGCTTGAAGGAAAGAAAACTGTGGAAACGAGAGAGGGAGAAAGAAAATTCTGTATTTTTCGTTTGAGCCCAGGTGCCCTTTTTATAGTAAAAATAAACGTTGGGTATAATGACAGGCATTTAATTAAATTGGTTTAATTAAAAATGTTTGAAATTTGAAATTGAAACTTCGTTTTTAATGAGCTCTAATCAACCCATTAATAAAACGTTTAAAAATAAAGTATCACAATATAGGTCCCCCGAGGAAGGTCGGCCGAGATTTGCACCCCCTGTATGCGATAATTACGCAGGCGCACCTGGTTAAACAATTTTCGGATGGAGATCATCAGGCCAAGCTCGGCTCGTGCTCGCACATAGGGCTCACAGCAAAAGAGCCCAAAATTACTTGAAGTGTAAAGGGGAAAGGATCTACATATATAGCGCTCAAAGAGTTTGCACTTTTTCAATGTGGGACTCTAGAAAAACCACAAGCTCTCTTTGTAAGAAAAACTATAAAATTCAATTTTGAAACCTTATAAAACCCAACACTCCGCTGCTTATTCCAAAAGAAAGATTAATTCTTACAGTCTACATAAGTAAAATCCAAGTCAATCCACAAATCAGAAACAACCCTCCAAAAATTGCACAAATAGAATCAGGACTGCTCCTGAAATGGAATCATTTACAATTTATACAGATGAATGGAAGTCGAGAAAAGAAATATTGTCTATTGTGTTAGGCCTGAAATCCAAAGGATTATTCCATCCTTTCAATTTGCTTCGAAACCATTTCATATTCACATTTTCCAACTCCAAACCCGAGATGTGCTCCATAATAATCCCAGCTGTGTTGTGATGAACTAGTCCATTGCACCCTGGCCTATAATCGACTAACCCACCTGGAAATTTGGTCCATCTTCTATAGGAAACATTGACATTGGTGAATTTCAGGTTACTGAGAATCCCTCCTTGTGAACCTGATAGGAAAATGCCATTCTCGGACACTGCCGAGATGTTTTTAAACACCAGATTGGAAATGAAACCTACTTTTGAGTTCGGGTCACGCGGGCAGGTTGTCACATAGATAGGCTCTGCTCTTCCCCACCATGAAGGATCATAGTATCTTGTGCTTATTTTTATGTTTGTGAAGGTGACACCGCTTACATTTCCTGTACAGTGAAAAAGAACACCATCAGTAAGGGGGAAGCAGAAACCACAAATCCATGGAAACTATAAATTTTTGGTTTTAGACAGCCCATTAGTTCCTTTCCCCTCCGAAATTTTGTCAGTGAGTTCTCAATAAGAGCAGTTCTAAACCAGGGCCAGTTCTAGCTTATTCTCTGAAGTAGAATTCCTAAAATCTCCACCAATTACAAAGAAATCCTCAAACCACTCTTTGCCTCATGAATTTTGGTCAAATGGAATTTGGAGAATGACGGTATAATATGTACTGCACCTGCTTAGTAAAGTCTCTTCCTGTCCAAGAATTCTCCAACAGGGCATCCCTTAGGAATGCTCTTTGGAAACATTTGATTCTTTATTATTCAAATCATAACAAATTTAAGTTGGAAGCATATTTTCATCAAAGTTCTTTGCATATTTAAGTTTATTATTCAGTTTTCTTGCCATGGTCACATCAGGTTTTGGGTCTGTCATTTTGTGGGATTTACACTTCAAGAAAAGAAATTAACACTGCTCTGAAGAAAACCATGATTTTCTCCATCATTCTAACACAAACATAAACTTCAAACAAATTTTATGTACGAAAGGAAGGTAGAAGACCACATTTCATGACAAAATACTTCATTTCTCATGGAAGGGTGCTTTTCAACCGCTCAATTAACTTACAAAGTATAATTTTAGAGGGGTCACTAGAATGCGGACAAAATATACAATTTTGCGAAAAATCACAAAGGAACATAGTAAAGCACAAAATGTCAATTGAGGAAAATTCAAATATTGCTCATACCTCCATCTCGTATCTGAAAACCCAGTCCTCTATGAGAGTCGACTATGGTGATGTTGTCGAAAAAGAGGTCCTTGAAATCAAACCAACTAGCACTTCCAAGCTTGATTGCACAGGACTTGGTCCGAATCCAGCTATCTGTAGCTGTCAAGTTATATAGAGGCCCTGTCGATGTCTTTGGACAGATGGCATCGTCACCGGTATCAATTTTGCATCTTGTGATAAGAGTATTATTGGAATCTTCAATGTCTATCCCATCATTATTCGGCGTGTTAAAATCACCATGAATCAATACGTCATGAATTGATGTGTTATTGCATCTAACAATATGCAAACTGCAACAACATAGTCACAGTTAACAAATACACATTTCATCTGTTGATATTTCTGAAAACAGAATGAGACATCTATAAGAGTTCATTTATGAAAAAGAAACTATAGTGCGAGTAAAATTTATGCATATGCCAAACTGATATGCTCATATGGATCGATCCTGAAGTGTGTCCGAGTTTTGAAAATGGTTTGGGGCCGTGGGACTGAAAAGTGTACTAATTATTCCATGGTCCGTCCCTTGATTCCTTTCTTGCATGAGCAGGGCTTTTTACAGAGCAGACTTCTCCCCACTGATAAAAAGCTGGCCCAAGTGGGCTATTGTGCTGGACTGTACATGGTCCACTCATGACTCGTGGGAGAAATTCCTTCCTTATATTAATATAAATCTCTTCCCTTGTATTACCATTCAATGAAATTTCACTTAATAATTTTTTTTAATCCCACAATAGTGGGCCGAGACCCCATCCCATCGAGAGCGGTTAGTAGACCTCGGAGAGGTAGTAGAGCCTTTAAGTGAAGGAAGTGGATAGACGTTGGGTGAGGTTATAAGGCCCTCTGGTGAGCAAAATGTGACTGCCTAGGGTCAGGATAGTCTGGTGAGAATCCCCACCTCTTACTATTTGGGTGAGAGCATGGTTTTAAAATCCGGTTGTCACCGAGCCGTCTTTGGTGCCGACCAGGTCCAAAACGGTTCAAGCACGGAACCATCAATGTGCCATTCTTGAAATCAAAACATTGTTTTATATAATATATTACGCATATAAGCACAAAAGTTGCCATAGTTCACTGGTTGCAATGAGGTGATGGCCAGGGTCCCTGGATTGATTAAAACCCAAGTTTTGTTGTATTTTGTGTTCAACCAGCCTTCATTAATATGCGACCTTAGTCTTTATACTATATACATCTAGGTGGGGGCTCATTATAAGTAACGTGAATGAATGAACTTTGTAAGCTTAAACAAAAGTTGTTCATATCATTAATACATAAAAATCATACTAATTATATGCTCCCTCAGTCCTTTTTTATGGAATTTACCTTCTAATAAAATGATTTTTCCCTCAAGCTAGATAAAAAATGATAATTTCTCCTCTTAAAAGTTACTGGCTATATGTTACATTGTTCCGCTAGAGTTACACCTTTAGCGACTCACTTAACAATAACATCACTATATTTGAATTGGATGCTTGACAAATAACTTAATTTTCATGTTTTTATTAGTTGTATATTATTTCTTAGCTTTTTCTGTATTTTTTAGATTTTTTGATATACATTTTAGGATCAACGAAGCTAAACCAATCCGGCGTAGCCAGTATAGACTAGAAAGATCAGGGGACTCGTCCCCGTCCCCGTCCCGGTCCCGTCCCCACCGGCACGGAGCCTGGAACGTCATTGTTTGTTTGTGGCTAAAGTAAAGTAAAGTAAAATAACTAAAATTCCAAAATTTTCCATTTCTTTTTTTAAAAATTTAAAATTTTCCATTTCCCTTTTTTTAAAAGGTCAGGAAACAACCACTAATTTATCAAATAAAAAAAATCCTACTTTCTATAGAAAAAGTTAGAAAAATTTCTTATAAAGCAACTAAAAACCAAAAATCATCACAATCTATCTTAGGTCATTCTCTCGTGATTTAAAGTTTATCCTATTCTAATTTACTCTATCCCACAAACAAATGGATTTGGCTAAGGAGGCCGGCCTCACTTTATAATGTTAAATTATAAGAAACAAAAGGGAAATAGAATATCACGCCTTTGATTTGAGATCACTCCTGTTATTGCAAGTTCAGATTCGAGAACTGCGACCAAAATTGCCGGAGATAATAAGTGGGTCCCATCTATCCTTCAAAATCCGGAATAGGATTTGAAAGTTAATTATCAGTTGACCGTCTGATGGCGCACGATAGCAACGCCGCCCAATCTATCAAAAACAGGCAATGAAAATGCCAGAGAGTAGGTAAAGGTATGATGTTACGCACCACCAATAAGCAGGCTCGATGAGATTAACGTTCCAAACTCTGACATTTCGGCTATCCAAGAACCCGATAAGCCTAGGCCGGCACTCATCCCCGTAACACTTGCCCGTCTTGTTCCAGCTCACCATCACGTTCTTCCGAGGGTCCATCCGCTTCACAAATTTCCATCCCCGGCCGTTGATATCCCCACCTCCCGTGATCCCAACATCCGTCGCGTTCTCCGCCAGCACCACATACCACCGCCTCGCCTCCGCCGGATAGTCTCTCTCCTTCGCCCCACCCAAGATCCTCGCCCCCCTCTCCACCTCCAGCACCACCCCCGATCGCAGGAAGATCGTCCCCGTCAGGTAAGATCCCGCCGGAAATCTGACGCGGCCGCCGCCCTCCCTCGCGCAGGCGTCGACCGCCGCCTGGATGCATCGCGTGTCGTAGCTCTTGCCGTCGCCGGAGGCGCCGAAGTCCTTGACGGATAGGGAGATTTGGGAAGCGTTGGATCCGGGGAGCCGGATCGTGGTGGGTGACGTGGCGGGCGGTGATTGGGCGGAGATGGATGAGGAGAAGAGGGCGAAGTAGAGTAAACTCCGTAAAGTGAGAAGAGCCGCCATCTCCTTCTTGCTTTATCGGAAGCTCTGCTGTGTTTGGATTGGGCTCGAGGCAATGAAATGGGACTTCATCAGTTGCCTTATTGAGAAATTGTGAGTGATCTTATCTGACACGTAATCGAGCTTTCGTTTGATCTGGGCGGTTAATCAATTGTGCATAGTCTTCGGACTATCTAACTTGAAAAGATAGCTAGTTGACAACTTAACGTACACTAAAATTTATCTTTCATCTGGATTTGTAGGTCAGGACTAATCCAATGGGTACAGGGACTTTGTCGTACCCCCGAGCAGCTAAAATAATCGACAAGTTAGGATCAGATCGTGGGCACAACGGATAATTCTCTCCGTCAGTGTCACCTAACTAACGAGTCAATGTGCATATTTGCCGGCCCAAATAAAAGGGAGAAGTCATTAAACGTCACAATTTATAATAATTATAATAATACACCTTATGCGCAGAATTTTCTGCACGATAGAGCCATCCATTACATCAGGTTAAGGGGCAGAGGCCCTGAAAGGCTAGGATCTTTCCGAATCTTGTCATCCAACCACATCATCAGAGTGGGCCCCACCGGGTCAAGCCCTCCGCTCCTGCATTCACGAAAGAAACGGCACAAGCAGCAACAAACCGATTTACCAGTCTTAACTCTACCAAACACACTAGCAGTAGCAGCAACAAGCCGATTTACCAGTCTTACTCTACCAAACACTAGCAATAGCAGTAGCAGACGCAGACCCGAGAACCGCTTTACCGTGCCGGCCGAAAAATCAGCATTTCGGTAACGGCGCGCCGCAGAGGCAGTCGTTGCCGATGAAAGAGGAGGCTTCGAGATGATCGAACGGAGATCCGGCCGGAATCCGCCCGCAGAGATGGTTGTGGCTCAGATCCAGGTGCCCGATATATGCCGCCGACGTTAGAGATTTCGGTATCGGCCCCCTCAGCCGGTTATAAGCGAGATCCAGCTCCATGAAGTACGAGCCGACACCGAAAACGTCCGGAATCCTCCCCTCGATCGCATTCCTGCTCAGATTCAGAATACTCAGCCCCCGGCTCATCAGCAAGCTCGGCGGGATCTCGCCGGAGATCAGGTTCCCGTCGAGATACAGCGACGCCAGCACCGCCATCATGCCGATCTCCGCCGGGATCGGACCGGAGATCCTGTTCATCGACAGATCCAGGTCGGAGAGCCGGTATATGTTGGCGATAGAGGCAGGAATGCCGCCGGAGATGAGATTCCGGCCGAGAAGAGCCCGGCTCAGCATCTGGAGCCTCCCGATGTTGGTCGGGATGCCGCCGGAGAGGCTGTTGTTGCGGAGGTCGAGATGCTTGAGCTCGGGGAGATTGACGATGGAGGGAGGGATGGGGCCGGAGAGGCGGTTGTCGGCGACGTTGAGGACGGTGAGGTGCTTGAGGTTGCCGATGAGGGAGGGGATGGGGCCGGAGAGGCGGTTTCCGACGAGGTCGAGGATGCGGAGGAAGGGGAGGGAGGTGATGCAGGGGGGGATGGGGCCGGAGATGTTTTTCCAGTCTGCAAGGATGAAGGTGGTGAGGCGGTCGAGGCGGCAGATGGCGGGGGAGATGTGGCCGGACATAAAGCCGGATCGGTGGGTCCGCTCGTAGATGGGGTCTTCGGACTCCCCGCGGAGGGTGATGTCGGCGACGCGGGAGTTGGTGGGGTCGCAGCTGACGCCACGCCAGTTGCGGCAGCAGTTGGGGCCGGACCAGCTGTTGAAGATGCCGTGGAAGGTTTCGGAGAGGGCGGACTTGACGGAGAGGAGGGCCGCCAGGTCTGACGGCGGGCAGGAGATAACGGGCGTTGTAACGGAGAGGAAGAGAGAGAGGAGAAGGGCAAGAGTAGAACTAGTACTACTAGCCATGGTGGTTTTGCTAACAACTCTCTCCTTCTTGTGCCTGCGGCGTTGGTGTGGGATCCTGAACTCCGTGGAGGATGAGATGAGTGACAAGGCGGGAAGATGACCACAACTCTTTTTATAATTTTCGTTGGAGAAACTGCCACTTGGTGACTCGAGAATTACGAAACTGTTTTTCAGTTAGGTCTATTATTTTTGAAACATTGCTGTTGCATTTTATCTTATATTTTCATTTAGGTTGATCGGTCATTTGATTTACTTAGAAGAGGCTCAAGGTTAAAAGTATTTTAGTCATTATATATGAATTTTTTTTATGGCAAATGAAGCAGAAACTATATATATTGATATAGTGTAATCCTAAATCGTGAGGGAATTAAGATAGGATCATGATAGAAGAGTTCTCTCCTCCATAAACGTAAACAAAGTTGTCGAATCACGTAAAATTATTGTATTCATGCATATAATTATTCAATGATATGATTACTTATGTCCATCATGATTAATCTATTGATTGCAAGTAATTTTTGTTGAGCCGCTTTTTCCAACAAATTTGAGGTTTTCATCTGATACAATGTTGTATCATTTTATACTGATTTCTGCTGTCAAATAATTAGATGATAGGGTACGTGATGGGGTGTGGACCCCACCTCGAATGGAAATGTACTCCAATATACAATCCTTTGAGTGATGTTTCCATTCAAACTGTAGCATCACAAATGTCTTAGTAAGCTTGCTCGCTCGCTCGTTGGATCGTATCCTGGCGTTTTCATTCTAAGCAAAAGTGCCTGTTAAAATCCCATCTATACTGCAACTTTATATTCTACATCCTTAGCTTTTTAATAATTTTTTGTGGAGCTTATTTGACTATGAAATTTTATGGATTGCATGTTACTATATAGGTTTTTAATATCAGTCTACGTGAAATCAGTTTTTAAGATTAACTCTAAATCCATTAATTATTTTAGATTCGGCATTGTAATTTTTAAGATTAACTCTAAATCCATTTATTATTTTAGATTCGGCATTGTAACTTGTAAGCCTCACAGTGAAGATTTCTAAAAAATAAACAAACTTTGATACACAAGATCATTCAATTTATTGATAGTTTCAAACACAGTTGAAACAAGTATCAGTCAAAGCCAAAACCTTAAATTAGTGGTAGTTATATGGGTGTTGAAATCATAGATCGGCATGTTTTGAAAAATTTTACTAAAAAAATCTTCATGTTATAAAAAAGTGAAAATTTGCATATCTTCATTTTGAATAGCTTTTAGATATTTTTATATAAATAAAAAAGCAAAACAGAGTATAAAGACAGTGAAAATGAAGTTCAAATGCAGTTTAAGCTTGCGATTTCATTATTAGTCATAACTGAAACATTTGGGCATACAAAATGACTGGGCCGGGTTTTAAAACCATGAACTAATTGTATTAAATTAGAAAACCAGGATATGTTTTTTTTGTTTTTGATTTATTGGTCAATGAGTGATGCTTTCACTTGTGGGGTTAGGGACTGATTTCTTAATATATGTGTGAAACTAAGATGTCCAGACCACTTAATCATAAAATATATTTTATGATGATGGTGAGCATAACTTGGGAGCAAGAATGGGACTCTGGGCGAGAAAAGGGTGGTAAACTGCTGATAGGTCAGTTGGGGTCTTAAGAGTTAGAGCAGTACTGACCTTAAATGTTTCGTCGTTTTCTGATGATTCAATGCATGCTACACCCATGTGCCATGGATCCAGTGGGCCACTAAAAAGATGTCCATGTCCCATGCTAAGAGAGAGAAAAAAAAATATAGGGGACCACATGATAGACCAGGTCAAACCCTCCCCAGCTCATCAACCAATCTGTTTCAAATGTTCGGACTCGTATATCATTGATCATTGATGAAAAAGACAAAATGATAATGCCTGCAAAGCTTCCAGTTACTTCATGCATATTAAGTTCATTTGTTTGGTGTTGATGAGAACTGAGGAGAAGTCTGCAGAGTGAAATATGGAGCGGACATGTGGACGAACTGAGTGTTTCTTAACCGGCAATTCATGTGTCGTAAGTTGATCTCGGTCCCTAATTACAGGAGAACTTAGAGGAAACCTTATGAGTCTTAACTATTTATTTGGTCAATAGGTTTAAAAGATATTTTGACCTTTTGGGTGTTTTAGCTAAGGATTGACAACTGAAGAGATGCAATCCTGTGGCGCAAACATCGTTTATATGTTGATAAAGGTACCTTTTTGTGCACCCGATCAAGAATTTATTTAAATTTGTCGAAGTTACTTTTAAGATTGTAGTAAAGTGTCTGGTAAACTTAAAGCTGTCTTTTATGGCTAATCTAATTTTCCCCAGTAGACGCTCCTGCACTTGTGAGGTCCTAGGTGGGCGTCTAGGCATTTTCACAAAGATTTGCATGAAAGCCTGAAAAAGCAACCATCCTTGAATGGGATGACGGTGAAGGCCCTTTCCCTCGTGCTCCTCTCCCACTTTTTTTAATCCTATTTTACCTTATGCACTATGCCATGTTTTTAAGCCGTAATAAAACCATAGGCCATTGATCATACCGTAGAATACAGCTTTTAAATCTATAAAGAGTGAAATATAGACAGGACACATTATCTATTTTAAGCTGTCCGGGCATCTTAGGTAATTAATGATGATGTCTCTCCTTCCGCAAAGGGGCTCAGACCCAGCTATATGGTTTGACATGCGTTTAAAAGGAGTGCTACAGTGGGAGACCTAACCGTTTAAAACTCACTCAACTCTAAGTAACTTTCTTATTTGCCATTTTTGGTTCAATAGATGTCCATGAGTATGATAAAAGGCTGTAAAAGAGATGATTACTTCTCATCTTTTGGTTTCTAAGCATCCATTCCACCAGTTAGTTTTGCTGGCTTACCATATTTAATCTGCTTTATTTATTTAAGATCGCTAAATTCTAAAATCCGTTCCACACTGGTGGACGCAGATACAATCGGTAATCCACCAAGGGGTTGTTGAATAAAAACCTACATAGTATGAGTCGGTGAGGGTGCTACCCTTATCTACTCATGTAAACCAAAGATCAATGCCTGGTTTGTTGAAGGGCCTGGGTAATATGGGTGTGTTATATACCATAGCAACAGATAATAATAATAATAATAATAATAATAATAATAATAATAACAGCTCAGTGATCTCTCCCACATGTTCTTTTACCTAGATTGCAGTACAGTGAACTATATGAATCGGGAGGAGAAATGTTGGCTAATCCAGCAGTAATATAATTCTCTGCATGATTGAATGGCTATTGTTCTTCCACCATCAGAACTAGGACTGAAGTTGATAGGGTGCATGATTACGCGTACTGTGGACAAACAAAAGAAAGACCACCCACTCACTCTTTGATTGTGACTTAGTGTAGGCTTTAAGAGAAATAGGCCCAACTCGTCGGCAAGTAACACGTGCGCCCACATGGTAGGAACCACGCGTCAAAAACTGAAACCACCAGTTAGACGTCCGACATCCCTTGACCTCAACACAACAACAAATACACAACATGCAGACGATAATCCCACACAGGACCTGAAATCCTAAAAACTGCTTATCCAACTGAATCAAAGGATTCCAATCTAATATAGCATGCAGAGAAAACAACTTGAAGCCGACCCATGATCGCATGGAATGAGATAATACTGCACTAATTATTTGTTTATGCTCTAATGATTCCAATCATGGCTTAATGCTTGAGATGAAAGGTCTGGCATCATCCATCAAGATATGCCAATTGATGAACCATGATACCTATCGGGCTGAGATGCCGGGAAGCCGCTAACCCGTCGAAAGACACAATCAAATTAGGCAGTAACCAGGAACACTTGGAAATTAGACTAAATTTTGGAAGACTCCATCCTTAATTTACTTTTAAAAGTGTCCACACCCTCCTTTTTATTGTTATGCCCTTAAAATTGAAATGGATCCAAACACTGTCTTAAGGGTGTGAGAATTAGAGCCAATTTAAAATTTTCTTGAATTAATAACATGGGCCCTAATTCTGGGTAAATCGAAATCTTTCGTGAAACTATGCTTTTTGATCAAGCAACTATAATCATACGTGGAATAAAAAATACATAATCTGCGTAATTGAGTATTATATACAATCATAGAACAAACCTCAAAATAATTAATAAATGGTTAAGAATTTCGAAGCATAACAATTAAAATTATAATTCTCAAAATAATAAATTGAATAAATACTCTAATGGCCCCAAACATGGCTTTATTATAAAGTCTAATGTTTCAAATTTAAGCACCACCACTAGGACATCTCAAAAGATGCTATTGGCGTTCCACTCAATAATGTCGACATCTGACGAAATCTTTTCAGTCTCTGGACCCTCGGGTTTGGCATTGGCAATGGGACCTAGACATCAAAAGTAATATGTCAGATTGACGTAATTTGGCAAGAAGTAAACTACAAGTAATGACGATAATCAATTAAATTAAATCATATATTTACATTCTACCCAAAATATACTGAATGCAAACCCAATGGAATGAATGCATAAAAATGGGTATACTCGCCAGAAATAATATACAAAACCGTGTATTTCTGCCAAATATAACAAATGGCAGGGCTATATACTATATTTTACAGTACACACTAGCCTGATAGCAAACGTCCATCTCCAAATTGTAGTTGATCAGATATATATCCGAATATATACTATATACGAATATGTAATGAATCATGCTATGAAACTCCTAATGCAAAACACCCAATCCTTAACAATTTAATGAGTTTAGATTGCATAATTTGAAAGTGTCTTATGATCATGTAGTAGTTTTCATTTTTACTGGGGTAAGCTTTACACTACCTAATAGTCAGAGATAATTAAATATAAGCATGGAAACAAATCTTCATTCACAATAACAATGAGAGCCCACGATGTCATTGTCTTACTTCAGTATCTATTTTGAGTCTAATTCAATCATCATATGTATATTTAACTAACTTTTCTTAAGGATAGCATCAATTTCAGTGTTTAGACCCAATTATAAAACCGATTCAATTATGAATTATTCGATGGGCATGAAGTGAGGTAAGGTGATTCTACCCTCCCTAAAGGTCACTTACCTGAAGTCACTTACGTGTAGTGCAGTTCTATACGGCCAAGTTCTTCCACCTTGGTCATCTATCCTAACCTATCTTTCTACCAATTTAATTAATGTTCTTATGGCATCACGGCTTAGCCGTGATCATCTTACGGCTTATTCGTGGTTCCCTTATGGCTAAGTTAGCCAGTGTTACGGCTTAACCGTAAGCTCGCCGTAGCACATTCTCCTCTAAAACAGTTGACTGAAAAGTGAGCCATAACCTAGCCGTAGGCTGGCCTACGGCTTAGCCGTAGGTGCCAACAAATTCGCCCCTTTTTGGTTTTCTCTTGCAAACTCAATTATACACAATTGGAACTTCAGATTTTCAAATGAAACATCAAATAAAATCATCTGAACCAGATCTTAAGCACATCATTTAATAACTAAATGAATTGGCATTATTTATAGTTATCTGCTTACCTAGGGGTGCAATGCTCGAAACCAAATCTGAAAATTGCGAAATAGCCAATTTGCACGCGATTCCTCACTCCAAACCCGAACTACTAATCGAATCCTTCCTAGATCCCACATGTAACTCCACAATTCAATTTTATCAACATATGCCCCAATGAAACGAAAGGATCTAATGGTAGTAAAAGACAGATGCTTACCAACGTTGCAGTCACTAACAAGATGGATAGAGAGAAAAAAAAAGAGGAAGATAAGGGTGATGGCGTTATCTAAGCTCCTGAATCAAGCCATGGTTCTCTCATAGAGCTGATAGGGCTTGGTTGCAGAGGAAATGAAGAAGAAATGGAAGAAATGTGCATACGAAGAAAAGAAGATCAAGGGATTATAGGATTAGGTGATGTAATGGTTTATCTAAATTATAAAAAAGGGCTCTCTGCTTTTTAGTTAGTTTTACAAAATTCCAGAAAAAGTTTTTTAGCTCAAAAGGTCAAATTACTCAGGCCTAAGGCCCAAGAATGTCAAACCATCCCATCTCCAATGGGCCCTAACAAGCATCCATCTAACCCTTTAAACCCGACAAACCCATTCGACCCAAATTTAAAATATCTAGGGCCTGACATTTAGCATTGGGTTAAGAGCAGGATTATCAAGGGGTTTTTTAATTTTACATGTGATGTGAAAATGCTTTTACAAATATAAATGACTCACATGAGAAATACAATCCCATGTTTGTCATTTTCACACCTTATTATATTTAAATATGAATACATCCAACAGTTAACCATTTTTCTACAAAAAGTTTAACCATTTTTTTTTATAAATTTGTAAAAATATATGATGAATAAAGGCATGACACATGGCCCTAGCCAAAAATGACCATTTTCAAGTGGATCATGAAAATGAGGCCCAAAAAATTTAGAATTATAGATTATTAGATAAAAACTTTTTTACAAAAATATAGGAAGAATCAACAATTGAAATTTGGTCCTATGATCATTTTGGTCATTTTAAGGAGTTGAAACAGTTTAGATCATGGTTGTGGGGGCCACACGCATATAGAAACTTAAAAATCGGGCTAGGTTTCAGGGACATCCTAACTGTGTATAAAAACCACTATAAATATCCAACGGCTATACTTATTTTGGAGATATCTCATAATCCATGATAATTTAATTGATCAAATTTGGTATCATAGCCGTAATTTGATTTTTAAAGAGTTTGAATGGTTCAAATCATGAATATAGGGCCCATAGATACCTAGAATGGTCAGATTTCATGCATGGTTTTTTTTTTTTTTTTTTGAAAATATCTCACAATCTAAGAAGAATCAACTATTGAAATTTGGTGTTATAACTGTAATGGGCCTTTCGAAGATGATAGACAGTTCATATTTGAATTTTGGATCCGCTGATAACTGTAAAAATGCAATGGAACGTGATGGACAGTGATGATGCCAAATTCCTTGTTCACCCGCATAGTAGCTATGAAGTGTAATTCACTTTCTCATCTATAGAGGTTTGAAATTTTTGGGCACAAATCCACACACCATTTACACACCCATTTTACACATCTTTTATACATGCTATATGTAAAGCAACTTAAACAAACGTAAATATACATAACTATTACGCATGGTAACCATTTACATATGTAAATGACGGTAAACAAATGACCCCTTAATGCTTTGACTAGTAATTGGGGTTCACTAATGAAAAATTTTAACTGAATAAATGACTTCTACTTATGTTTTGTATATATAATTTTATTCTAATAAAAGCTTTGACTTATCCTCATATTCATCAGTTATAATGTGCGTGAATAGAATGTTTAAAAAAACAATCCTCAAGTACTACTTTATTGTGATCAATCTCACTATTGGGATGAAATTCAACAATGGATAACATGAAAGAGGGGGTATTGATTTTCAGTGGTTTAAATTTTCGTAAATAAACTGCAACGAGGAGCCTCCCAAATTTCACGTGAGTCAGAACCTGATCAACTGCTCCGAACTCTAAACTATTAATGCATTCATGATTCATCCCTCATTCAAGCCCTAGAGGACACAAAAGATTATAGATATCCTTTTCCAATGTACTATAAGTTAGACCCATAAGATCTTAGCTAAGGATACATGAATACCATAAATGATAAATACTTGACACGTACAGATGAACACAAACCCACAGCCATGCGACGGGGCCTGTTGGTGACACTGGCCCCACGAATCAGAGGGGATATGAAGGTGCAACGCGTCGGCAGCGTCAGATTCTACAGTGAGTAAATGGATGCAGGAGGCTCAACAAACTTTCTATCTGTAACAACTGTCATAACATATTCGGCTTGACCCGTTGTAAGTAGTTTGACCAATTATGATCCGCCACATCGTCTTAAATAATTTCGTGAAGGACTGTAATCTGGGCCACCTACAATGGTTGAGATTCTTCTCACACAGCATGAAATGTTTAAAAAAACCTACATAGAAGGGTACTTAATTTGCAAACTCTTTGTAACTGTGAACTGAAGTTAATCCTTTCGGAGAGCCTTCATGTAGACGCTTTCTGCAGTGCCCACGATACAACCGCTGTTCATTTAAAGGATTTGGTTTGTACTGCTAAATAGTTTCAGCTGTAGTGGTGTCCTGGAGCTGGATATAGAACAGCTAATTTCTGCAATCATTTTGATGGATATGTCCTTGCTTCCCAAATAACCTTGTACCTTTTGGCACCATCTGCAGAGAGTCATGGTTCTCCATCTCTATGCGCCATTGTTTTTATTTATTTTTTAAAATATTTTTGGGGCTAAGTTTGATTACTAGTTAGGAGTAAAACATCCATGAATGAGTCCTTGAGCTGTAATGATACTAATATGCCAAAACTACTTAACCATGTGTTTGCACTAACAACCAGAAAATGAAGAAAATGAAGAATATTCTTTCAGTTATGTAAATCAATAGCAAAATAAAAAAACTTCTATGTTAAGGCCAGTTAAAAGCAAAGACTTAATTTGAGCCACAAGCCTTCCAGTTGGAACATGAGTTGTCCAAGATGTTTCTTTCAGAAGGAAAACTATATATCTCGCCTGAACGGGGCAGTCAATTTTTCAAAGTCCAATAATGCAATATAAACATGATAGATTGAAGATTTCTATCAATTTAACTTGTGATTTGATCGTCTGTCATTGTTGTCACTATCACCTTATATCATAATTGAAGCCTTATCCCCTCAAGCAGGAGAATTTGATGGACGAGACTGCCAATGTTTTCCTGATGTTCTTCTCCCCTTTTTTTTTTTTTTAAATGAGTTTTTTTTTTTGTATATACCCCACCAAGGTTGTAATAATTTGTAAATAGGCTCCTATGATTTCAATATTTGTAAATAGACCTTTGTCTTTTCATTTTAATACCGGACATTTCCCTAAAATTAATCTAGTTAAAGAGAATGGGTTAATATATTTTGGATTTTTATAGAAATGATAACTTTGCCCCTATACCCATTAAATAAAAAAGATTAAATTTTTAGTTACGAAAAGACGATTTGGATTTAATGAAATAGGCCCTACATTGATAAAACTGAATTTATATAAATTTATTCATTGCCGCTAAATGTAACTGTTTATATTAAGATTAAAAAAAGATAAATTTAAGCTTTTGAAATTATGCATATAGAAATAAAAGAATTGGCCAAAATGTCATTTCACTTTAAAATTTTATGATGGTTTAAAAGTCATTGATTTAGGAGATATGCAAGATATTAAAATGAAAAAGTAAAATCCTATTTATAAATACTAAAACCAGAGCCTATTTACAAATCCTAAAAACCTTATGGGGTATATGCTAAAAGCTCTAAAAAAAATTTTTCACTTGAAAAGAGACCGGAACTATACGCTCCATGCACCCCACCAGCCATTTGGAACATGAAACAGTGTTTGAAATGTTCCTTCCGAAAGGGCAACCATGTCATGTAGAAGGGACTGTCAACTGTAGGAGTTAATTCATGCACTACAAAACATGAAAGACTGAAGATTTCTACCAATTTTAGTTGTGATTCCATCGTTTGCCATTGTGGTTGCCATCACCATCATCATAATTGAAGCCTTATCCCCTTTCATTGCGTCCGCTTCAAAAATTTTCATTTTCCTCTCATCCATAATCACATTTCTGTCTCTGCACTAGTACATTCCAAGTTATAAATCTCCCCCTGTTCCAGTTACTTGTTAACGTTCAATTCTTGGAGACTCTTTCCATTCTTAAGAGGGTGTCCAAGGTTCAAACTGATTCAGAGTCTAGACAGGATGATAGCTATCAAGTATAACAGACAATGTTGGCAGTGCAATTTAATTCCAAATCAAATCAACAACTTAGATATGGAATGGTCGCCATAGCAATCTAGGTCTAAACCAGTTCCTCCATGATTATGAATTAGTAAATACAGCCTGCACCCAGGAATCACAGGGCTGTCGCTGTGGATGGCATGCCCGCTTCCATAGCTCCACCAAGTGATCGATACCTGGGTGGGGAAGTTCTCTTCACCTCTCCTAGCCACTAATCCAACTGGAGGAAAAAGACAAAAACAGACCTGATAACCTGCCAAATCCCGGTGAGTAGATTGTCAAATGGAACCATTTCTACAATGCAAACTCAAACTCACATGGCAAGTGAAAATGAACTGTTTTCAGCACTATTACAATCAGAGAATTTCGGAGATAAATAAAAAGGCCACTACGAGGAAAAGTAAGCCAACACCAACCTGAACCCCTCTTTCAATAAATACTTGTCCCTGGAAATAAAATTATCTGTTAGGTGACAAATTACACAAGGACCATTCCAATAAAAGAAACCATTAATACACAAGATGATTTTCTCAGAACCCAGCCTATCATATGTCAACTCCTTGGGCTGCAGATTCCTAAGCAAAATTGAAGTACAAGAAAGTGCACCAGTTTTAAAACCAAGAGAGACTGAATTCAAAGAAAGATGTATCCTGCAAAGAGAGGTGTTCTTATGTCAAAATTCAATAAGAACTATCTCAAATAGATAAAATAGTCTGCAAACGAAAAGAAGTCCAAGTACATTGGTCCATTCAACGAGGGATGTCAGAGACTAGAAACAACTGTTTGGTCAAATAGTTTGTGAATCATCACTCTGGACCAGTTCACTTCAACAATGAATCAATGAGTTGGAAGATCATTCCAACTGCAAGTTCTAAAACAAAAAATATGCAGTCGAACTGCTCCTCTGGTTATATCTCCATGGTATGGGTCATGCCCCACAATCTCTCCCTTCAAATGATACATAGTACGCCCACATATAACCATTGTACATTGTCAAAATGGCTAAATTGATGGCATGCCTCCTAGATTCACCATAGTCCCAAAAAGAATAAAAAGAAAAAAAAAGAAGAGTATTCCTATTTTTCAAAGGACAATTCTAATTGTAAATCCATTGTTCAGTGGTAAAGCATCTATCTTTCTATAGGGACAAGAAGGAATCAACCCCTCATTGTTGCCTTGTTGGTTAGAAAGCTTTGTAGCATGTGTAAGTGCATGCATGAGTATTTACCATATTTTTAAAAAAGGTGTATTCTAATTATTAAATTAGTAACAAGAGTTTATGGAAAATCTCATAGCACACAAGCCCAAAAAACAAGGGATTTTTAGCGGTTAAGGTTCATCTATTGAGCAAGATTTTGAATAATAACAATATTTGTTGCATCTACTGAACTGCTTCGACAAGCAAACAAATGCACGAATGTTACCGTGTGACACTAAGCTGTGAAAATAGTTCACCTACCTTGTAGAAGTCACCTAAGAAGCATGGACACGGACACGGGACACAGATACGACACGATACGGACACGCCGACACGGCATTTCTCAAAAAAGTAAGACACGGATACGTCGGAGACACGTTAATAATATATATTAATTTATATATATAATCATTTACTAAAAAAATAATATCATTTTAACTTTTTTAATCAATTTAGCTATCAAAAATAAAAATTCAAGTACCAACTAACAAATATATCAAATTATCAAATATCAATATAGTACTAAAACATAATTCATAATCATTAAACATGAAATATCCATAGTTCCATAAAATCCGTATAACAAAAAGGGCGGATCATCTCTTTCCCCTAAAAAAAAAATACAAAAAGCAAAAAAGAAGCCAATCTTGAGGCCTATTCTTTAGTGAAATATTTATTTGTCTTTTGCTTGTGATATGATTGATATTTACAATCATATATTTTTCCATGGTATAAAATTGTTATATATTAAGTTTATAAGTTTTAATAAAGACATGTTAACAAAATGTCCAAAAGATATGAGCCACATGTTTATTTTTTAGTCATAGACACGAGCTAGGAATTGTGGGACACGTTGCGAAAAGAGTGTTAAACAAGTGTCCGAAATTAAAATTTTTAGTTTTTAATTATGGACACGGCTAAATAGTATCGGACACGTGTCCGAGAGTGTCCGAGGAGTGTCGGTGTCCGACACGTGCCCGACACGGACACGTCACTTTTTTAGAAGTGTCCGTGCTTCTTAGGAAGTCACTATAATTTATTATATAAATATATCAATACCAAATGAACATGTACCTGTTCCATTCTAAGTTGGAATCACTGAATCCAATGAACTGCTACTACCTGAGTTTGCATTTGCAGACTAAGTATCATACAAATCCATTTTTATTTTTGCTGTTCTTCTGGTCCTTTTCATTAATTAACTATGATAAGAGGACAATTGAATGACAGAGTATACTGAGTAATGGAAGTACCCATCCCAGCCAACTTTCAAATCCAAGATGGCTTATAAATTTTTTTCCAGATAAAGCAAGGTATCAGAAACTTAAAGTTAATTGAGAAAACCCTAGAAAGACCAAACACCCTCAAAATTCATTTAATGAATCAAAACATAACATGAGGAACTGTTTAAAGTATCGCTTGGCGCTCCCATGTCACTTGTAAGTTCACCACATTGAAGTACCCAATACAACACTGGAAACAGCTTGATAATGTATTGATCCCCAACTAAATATAGGGTGGACGGGACTTCATTGCTAAAAAGAAAGAAAAATAAAAATAAAAAAAGGGATGCACAGAACAAAATAATACAAATACTTGCCTGTTACACCTCTTTCTTTTTTATTATATTTGTTAGTCTGTTTCAACATTATATCCTGAAAATGGTAACAGCTAACAAGCACATTTATGAGGACCAACTTACATTGAGCAGCAGAATTGCTTGATAATGGGGTTTCAAAACAGCCCAGATTCCAGTGACAAATCATCTTCATCGATGAGTAAGATAACAGCAGAAACAACAAGCCTAAAAAAATATAAATATATAAAACTCCATGAGAGAGAGAGCTAGGTATTCAAGAAACAGAATAGTATGTAAAAGATATTAGATTCAAATCTAATCAGCGAAATCCTGAAGGGAACTTGTTCGCAGTCTAAGAAATCTCAGCATGAAACAGGAATAAATAATAAAGGTCTCATGCAGTTGAATCCAAAACAATAAAATAAAACAAAAAATTGTCTCTATTTTACACATTTATCCCAGCCAGTTAAAATGTATATCCAACCATAGAAAGTAAAACAAAGACAATTCCAATAGACAAATTACACAATGCAGAAAAGAATTTTGATTGCTGCATTAGTGATGAGAGCTTTACATCCAAGCACAGTCTGGAACTTTTCCATTTTTTTTTCCTTTTCTTTTTTCCCCCATTGAAGCATATCAATTAGCATAGGACAAAACACCAACAATAGCAACAACAACTAAGGCTGGCAATAAATGGAGTTGAGGGTGAAAACAAACCTGTAAAGAATGATAATGAAGAGAGTCAGATACAAAGCAATCTTTATCATCCGAATCTTCTTCTCACCATTAAGTAAACTAAAGATCTCAGTAACATCTATTAAATGTCTCCTTTGCATATACCTGAATTACACTAGATGTTAAACAAACTTACAGAGAGAGAAACATTGATCTAAAAGTAGAAAACATAGGCATTACACAGATACATGCAAGTCAACGATACCACTAAATATGAATGTTAAAGAGACAAAATGCAAAAAGGGGCACAAGTTGGTATAAACTTCTAAAAGAGACTAGTGATGGAGAAATAAGGCAAAGATCAAAACATGTGACAAATTAACAAGCAAAACCAAATTTCTGACAGGCCAGCATAAAGAGCAGGCATAGCCCTTGAACTATGTTAAGTCCAATTTAAAGCGGGCCATATGGAACTGTCATCAAGATCCCTATAGTACGCATGTGGTAGAACATTTTAGATAGTATAGGCCGGCATGGAAAGTTACAACAGCTATGAATGTTTGTTCTAGCAGGGCAGAACCATGAAATATATGCAATTGTTTTGGGTGGGATACACCTGAGGCTTATAGCTCCATTGTTGTCATGGTAGATGAGAATGAATGAGAGTAGCAACTTTATCCTAGCAGTGTTAAGAGTTGAAAGTTCCTTTTCTTTTCTTTTTTCTTTTCTTTCTTTTATTTTATTCTCTTTTCTTTTCTTCTTTGGTTGATATTGAAGGTAATAAACAGCTTATAATGCATGGGATGCAGTCTTCAAACATTGCAGTTGCATTTCAACCTTTGACCGCATGTGATAGGAGTCATCACCTTTTGGGGTTCCAGAGGAGCCAACAGCACTAGCGAGGTCTGCATTAATCAGAATTGGGTGCGCAATACACGTTAAAAGACCTTGGGAGTTTCTCAATGCAAGTCACTGCAGCTCCTTTCACAAAACAAATTCAAGAACTTCGTTAACAATTTGATGCTGAAAGAGCCTCTGAATCACTTTGAGTCTTCTTCTATATGAGTGTCCTCATGACATCACACCGAGAGAGGGTCAATGACTACACAAGTCACGCACTCACCAATGAACAAAGGAAAGCCCCATCTTTAACAAAGGTGGAAATCTGATGCATTTTTTGTGCTGGACAAATACATATATGATTAATTTTGTGCTGGACAATTGAGAGGAGAAAGGCATGCCTTGGTCAACTGCTTCTGAAAGTCTCCTATTCAAAATACTACCAAACCTTTGGCACTTTGGACTACTGTAACTCCTATAAATATTACAACTTGGACTCTTTACTCTCCAATATATAAGCACCAGTTAGGGGCTCCTATACACTGCAGGATACTTAACTAAAGCAGACACAGCGACAAACCCTAACTAATAGAGAAACACTAGAAAAAATAGCATATGCTTGACTAAACATATATTGCATTTGCACAGCCAACCCAATAAAGGCTTGGCGCAAGGCTTCAAAGCAGGGTTCATGTGATGCAAGGGCTTCTTGGGCCCATCCAAGGTGTGAATGCATCCCAATTAAACAAAAATAATTCATGAAACAGATAAGACTTCTAGTTGACACATTGAAAAAACAAATACAACACCGAAAACAGAAAGTGACTCTGAAATATGAACTAGGGTGTCAGTGTAAGTATTAGAACTCATAACGACACAGTACTCTGTCAGAGAGGCCATAACTATCTAATAGTTACTAAATTTGCATGGTACCCATAAAATTCACTTAATTTCTGCTGATTTAATATCATTTAACCCATGAGATATGCCCATCTCCAGAGCTACACAAAACTTCTACTCTGGCCTTTGACACCAAAGAAAAGGGAGACCGCTGCTCCACTAACTCAAGACTACTTGGCAACATGGGACCCTAAGGATTTGGGCAATCAAACCTCCAGACCTAAATCATTACGCTCTTTACCTCAGCTGTCAGTCACAGATCTCCATTGAAATGGTATACAATTCTTTTCTCTAGAATGCACTTGGAGCGTATAGTTGAGATGTCACAGCTCCTTCTGCTCACTTTTGATTAGGTTGGTTGAGAATAGCCACTTAGTCAAAGTACCATGTGTGATGTTGAAAGTAACCCATGCTCTTCTCCTTAGTTGTAGTTACAAAACATCAAATTAAATGTGTAACATAGGAAGCCTAACCAAATACAAAGGGAAACACCTAACATGCCAATTCCTCAACCAAATTGCGAAAATTGTAATGGAATTGTTTAGCCCTAATTACTCATTCCCTCTCACTTCCTTCACATCATACTAATTCCATATTGGAATAAGCCCGCAACCTTCAAAATTCAACATGCAATACTAATGTTCGAATTTCATACCACTTTGTAAGGCAGCTGAGATCAGTATAGGTCCACAATATCACGATGATACTATCGCAATTACATGATAGAAGGATGATACTTACAATCTTATGTGGAAGTATGTAACAGGCGCCGTCATTAAAAACATGAACCAGTGCCATGTTATGAGATAAACAGCACATAGGGCTCCTTGGATCACAAACTCTGGGACGACGACAGCGTTGATACGGGACGATGAATCAAACGGGTTGATATAGTCAAGTTCCAAATCTGACAAGCAAATGAGCTGCAGCAGCAGTTTCGGAGATGAAAAAGAAAGGAATTAATAGCAGTCAGTGAAAGGAGCAATCATGAAGAGACGATCTGTTCGCAGCAATGAAATATCAAAACCAGAACTTCTACGCGCAGAAGGCAAGGAACTGCATAGAGAGGTTTTCTAGGTTTAGGGTTTTGTAGCGGGTAAAGAGCAGAAACCTGATAAATGGCCAAGGCGAGAATGCCGATGGTGACGAAGAAAGATAAAAGCCATAGCAGCACTTCCCAGGCCATGATGAGAATGTCCGGTCAAAACAGAAGGTGGGAATCGGCACTCGGTCAAGCACTCTGAAGCCAGAAAGCTTCCATTCCATGCATCACATCGATCGATTCTGCTGCGGCATCAGTTCGAAAGCGAGACAGGGGAGAAACAGGAGCTCAAACTTCAGTGGTCCGTGCTATTCGAGGATCAACGATCGCAGCAGTCTTCGGCTTCTTTTGAGTCCTAGCGCGTTTCATGGGGAAACTCACAAGGCAATTTAAGCCAAAAGCAAGGAAACTCCGGTTGTCCGGAATCTAACTAGATTTTGTGAGGTGTATATGCAGTGGTCCTGGACCTAGAATAAAAATAAGATGGGCTTAAATGTTGATCCAACTTTATCTTTTCCAAAATGGGTTATTGATGTATTAGGAATTATTTTCATATTATTGTTAGTTTAGATGAGCATCAAATTTACATTTACAGTTTAAAAGACAACAAAATTTGGACAATGTCAAATCTGCCCAACTGTTGTCTTATGGGTTAGTGAATTGAAGATTGCAATGTTTCTTAGGAGGCCCCGGCAGGCCTCACAAACCCTGCTGTTCCAGGCAGGGTTATGATCTGCTTTTCATGGAAGATTTGCAAGGTTACCCTTGGATGCAGCTGTTGGAATAGCCCACTTAATAACTGCCCTGTAAAACACACTTAATAACTGCCCTGTAAAACAATCTTAACCACCTAAGTTCGCATATTGTAATGGATGAACAATAGGTAAAGTCGACTAGCATCCGAAATCCAGTGAACTTGGGTCAACCATGATGTAGCCAATAAAGGTAGAGCTCTCCTGAGAAACTAATCACTTGTGTTGCACAGTAATTAATCTAACAGTAGGATTAACCACTTTTATTGTTTAGGGGCCAGTTAACTGGGGATCGAGATGGGTATGGTCCGGGGTAGAATCATTGATGATCTTGGATCCATTCTGTATAGATCTGATATTGGAATTGAATTCAGGTCCAACATGAAACATATATATTTTTTCCAAAATTAGATCAACTTAAAAAAAAAACTATATAATTTCGGATTCATATTCAAAACATGACGCAAAGGATGTTAGTTTAGTTGGATGGAAGCTTTTTTTTTTTTTTTTTTGCTAAGTATACAACTGAGACTATTAAATTCTTAATTGCCAATATAACTCCAGCTGTTTAGGCGTATAGTCACTTTTAGGTAAACAAATGCGTTGGACGGACGATGGTGGATATAAAATCAAATTCTTACCAATTGGGTTCCCAACTTGAATTTGAAATGTAAACCTATGTATTGTATGACAAAAAAGGAATCCAATTCTAGACCCGACTCCAAAATAAGATATATATATTATTTTATTATTTTGAAAGAAGATATAAAGTATATTAATATAATCGGATAGCTTATTCTTTAAAAAAACATTAAAGCGAGATCTTATTATTAAAGAAAAAAAAACAATCAAGACTATTAAATTAATTGTTGACAACTAAAACTAGTGGGCTTTATAATGTGAATATAACTCAATTTATCTAGGCACTGAAACGTATATATGTTCTTAACAATACATGAATGTGAGGATCCAAAAATCATCAGGTCAGAACATCCAAGGACCCTTGTTTCTATGGTTTCCCTCTATCATTTCCTCACTGTAACTACCCTGGCCACCATACTGACATGCGCTTCGCTTTCAAAGTTTCTTTAAGCGCGTTGAAATGCTGATATCCAACACAATCCTACCAGAAACCCCAACTGCAGATGTTGGCATGACAGTGATTAAAGTATCACAGCTCTCTCTCTGGCATTATAGTGATTGAAGCATCATATATGTTTTTAAAAGCATGCATTAATGTTATAACTAGTATATATTTTGGTGCATTTTCTTTCCTTCATTCTTTGTACGACCCTTAAAATCTTTTTCAAATATTGACATTTATGTTCATCTCCAATTTTGCATAGATTTTAAGGCATATATATTGTCTGAACCTTTGAAATCACATATTGTTTTCTGGAATTATTATGGTCAATAGGCAATAGCCCATAGCAAAGTTGGAAGGTGTCCACTGTCGCAACTAAGAGGTTGTGGGTTCGAGTAATGTGCTAATAGAAACAGGCAATGAATTTCACCCAGTGACCTGTTCGACACTGGTTGTGGCGCACACTGCACAGGATTAGCGGAGCAGCACTTCTATTTTTCAGAAATTTGTAACCTGCTGTTTTCTTGTATTTCACTTTTCCATTTAGTGGGCGCCTGTTCTTTAAGTTGACAATTCTTGAATGGTCACAACATGTATATGGTGAAATGCAGAGGACCCTGGTTATGTCAGAGTTGGACTTTGCGGCGGAAGCTTTAGCCAATAGAATCAAGGTTCTGGCAGTGACTGGAACCAATGGAAAATCTACGGTGACCACTTTTGCTGGATAGGTATTTCAGTCAAGTTTCATGTTGAGCAATAGGATTTACGGTTGCCAACTTCATTGAAAGTTTGAAACCCTTTAGTGGTGCAATACTAACTTAGTCTATTTACCTCCAAATTTCTATGAGAGCATAGTAAACTCCAGATTGCATTAGTCTGACCTCAAACCACGTAATTATGGTTAAATCATTCTTTCTGTTTTTTCTCTAGTTTCATCTTTTTACTTGAGATTTGTAGATCTCAAAGCTCATCCGAAGTTGGTTTTCTTGGTAGATTTCGTCTTATAAACCAAGGTTGGGTGCTTGACTCAGTATATTCTGGGACTCTGTCGACTTTATGAAACCGGGATATTTGTACAAGCTCAACGTATCCGTATCGGACTGATATAATATTTGTATTGGTACCTGATACTGTACCGATTCTTTTAGAGCATAAGTTTGGCATATCCTACTTAGCAAGTCCATTATATTTATAGTTCTTTAAAGTTTCTTTCTTCTCAACATAGAAAATGTTGGAAAGAAACATAAACAATGATAGTTTTATTAATTTAAACGTTATCTAAAGGAAAAATTAAGACACAGGTACCCTTTATTTGTGTCCTTGATTTTCAAAAGTGCAAAGTCATATCCCCGATCTCTATATCCGTGTCCGTACCAGTATCCGTATCTGGGCATCATATGTTGTCATTGTGATTTTGTTACTATTAAAAATGTCAAAGAAAGAATCAATCATTTAATAAGAAATCTTAATGATATGGAGACTAGAATGTGTTCTGAAACTCTTATATGTAACTGTTGAGAACCCTGCTCTCATCTTGTTTTAGAAGTGTGACTCAGCAAGAGAAAGAAGAATAACCAATGAGCTATTCTCCAAGCCAAAAGGCTCAGGGATAAACTGTGTAGGCCTCACACCAAAGACGAGAATTCAACTCACAATGGAAAAGAAACTGAAACTTATTCAATATCAATATCAATGCTTATTCCATGAGAAAGGATTACATGTATTTATAACGAAGCTATTATCTAATTAAGAAAACAACCCAAATAAAGATTCCTAACTTAAATATAAAATCAACTTCTCAAAAAAATAGAAACTTAAATTGGGTTGGGATAGTGACGAGGGCTTTGGGTTGGGGGTCTCTTCAATGGGTGAGGATAGGGATGATGGATTTTGGATAGAGGGGGTGAGTTTTGGCAGAGGGGTTTGAGAGGGGGCTGGAGTTGGGTTAGAGTGGAGGGTCCTCTGAGGGTGTGCTTTCGGGCAGAGTTAATGGGACAGGATTGGGGTTGTGGAAAGGTTAGCTGACGAAAGGGTGGATTAGGGTTCAGGGATGGAGTCCGATGGGTGCGATGGGAAGGAAGATGGAAGTAAGGTTCATTTTCTATGGGATGGTTTCTGATTTATGTGGGATGGAATTTGGGGTTGCGGGAGTGTATGGCCATGAGGTTGGGGAATCAGTAGATATGTAATCGGATGATAAAGATGATGATGAGGTGTGACGATGATGATAATGGGGTGGTCATAATGATGGATGTATGGAAGATGATGAACAATAGATGGATGAGTTACCTTGTTTACGTTGGATTGGCGATCGGAAGCGGCGATTTGCTTCACTCTAATACAAATTGACGCAGCATAGGAAAGAAGAATAGCCAACGGGTTATTCTCCAAGCCAAAAGGTTTAAGGATAAACTGTCTAAGCCTCACACTAAAGACAAGAATTCAACTCACAATGGAGGAGAAACTGAAACTCATTCAATATGAATATTAATGTCAATCCCATGAGAAGGGATTACTTATATTTATAATCAAGCTATCATCTAATTAAGGAAACAACCCAAATAAAGAGTCTTAACTCAAATATAAAATCAACTTATAAAAATAAAAAAACTTAAGAAAGCAACTATTAATAATAAATTAATCTTCATTACTTTTCGTTGTTGGGCCTTATCGGGTTTGGGCCCAATGGGCTAGCCAATCATGGATTCTGGCTTGCATCAAAGTAACAGGGAATTTAGTAGGTGCATTTTCTCTTACATGCATGCCAATGAAAATGTGTTTGAGCAAACTTGAGTTCTAGGGACTAAAATTGCTACCATTTTACTCAACATTCAAACTCCTTTTGTTACTCACTAAATCTCAGGCTCATCAGTCTCTCAGGCTTCTTTAGATTTCTTGCATAAATTTGTTGTAGCCTACTGTTTTATTTATTTTTTATTTTTTTGGTGGTAACTGAATGTGATTTTGAAACAGATAAAGTGTGCTTGGGTCTTGCAGTGTACAACTGTACAAGTGGCATCTGCTGTAATGCACTTAATATGCACAATAAAAGGCCTTTGTTTTCCAACAAACGGGTTGATCCATTGTAACATGCTCTTTAAAAAAAATCAGTGATTCCATTTGACTAAAAAAAAAGTCATCCCTAGTCTTTTGCATATTCTAGCTACTGCTCCATTTTATTTATTTATTTATTTTTTTGTGGGCAGGGGGAGTGTTCGTTTAATACTGGGGTGGGCCATTGCCCACCATTATTGACTCATGTGATGATCAATAGTGATGATGAAAAAAATTCCATATCTACCAGTGATGATGTATTTGACTTCTTCCTAGAGTATGACTTCTTCAGTTTGTCATTGCTTTTATTGACTCATGAGATGACCAATAGTGCTTTGCATAATTTCTTACCTAAATGCAGATGCTTCATCGTTTGGGTATCAAGGCATTCATTGGAGGGAACCTTGGAAATCCCCTTTCAGATGCTGCCATTCAGTGCTTGGAATCATCTTCATCAGAAGACTTATTTCAGGCAAGTTCCAATTCATTTGTAGAGGTCGCTTGTTGAATCTTGCCAATCACCTTTTAGGCTATGGAATGCAAGGCATCTATTAAGCTAATAGATGGAGTTAAAACTTAACTGGGAAATGATTCAGATAGCAGACCATAAGGCCCATGTATGAGGCTCAATTATTCAAGGTTT
Organism: Sextonia rubra; assembly: GCA_037013555.1. Classification (NCBI taxonomy): domain Eukaryota; kingdom Viridiplantae; phylum Streptophyta; class Magnoliopsida; order Laurales; family Lauraceae; genus Sextonia; species Sextonia rubra. The sequence goes on along the minus strand of JASUAD010000001.1, from coordinate 13,370,894 downwards.
CCTTTTCAGATTGCCCACAAAAGAGATAACTTTTAATGCCAAACAGATATGTTTGGAACAGCTGAACAGGTGGTTGATGAGCTTGTCTTATCCATTCATAGATGGCTTCTTATTAGAACGGAGTTCAGAGGTTTCAAGTTGGACAATTCTCTAACTGAAACACCTTTTATGTGCGATAGCAGCAAAAAAAAATCAGATATCGACATTTTGGCTTTCACGTTTTCCAGTGATTTCAAGTTTAATGTTGATCGAATTGCTTGAGCAAGGCCGGGTCTAGCTAACATTGGTGTGACCCTTTGTGATGATGCAGAGAAGTGCTTATTGGTCTTCTCCTGTGACGCCCAGATACGGCATGGATACGGCAAGGACATGCTATGAACACAGCAGGACACAAAGATACGTTGGCCATGTTGAAGTATCCATACATCATAGGTCTTCTCTAAGCTTGTTGGTATTAAGGAGTTGAATGAGGAATAGATGCGAGCTATTAGAGAGGTGTAGAGAATCTTTTTGAGTTCTTCATTTGGCGTCTTGATTGTGGAGATTGACTCCTTTTATTTAGTCCCTCTGCTGTGTTGCTGTGCTATTCGTCCACAAGGATGAACTTTACCTTAGAGAGATCAAGTACGATTGTGATTTCTTTTTTGTCTCCTTTCCCTTGTGTTGAGAGAAGCTAATGGGGTGAGCAATTCTTTGGCCAAATTCGGTGTTGACATGGCATCTTTCTATTCTGGCCCTCCCTTGTATGTGTTTTTTTCACCTTTGTTCTTTGCCTCTCACATTCAGAGTATGCTTTTTATGTTGGTTGCTGTACTCCTTTCGTTTTTAATATTACTATTGCTGTAAAAAAATCATCGAAGCACCCAAAGGCCCTCCTTTTGTAAGAAGCAATTATCACACCCCTTGTGTGTTTTTTTTAATTCCATAATTAGTTAGCCCTTTTGTTTTGCGAGTTTCTCCATTTTCTTTTGTGATTTGCAATCTCTCTCTCTCTCTCTCAAGCATTTGGCTTGGGCCAGTTGAGGACTCCTCTCTCATTGTCATTGACATCATCTGCAGATCCTAGTTGAGGATTCCCAGTCCACTTGCAGTCCACATCAGCAGTATCACACTCACACCCATTCATCCTCTGCAACTCCTGCAAGATTTGCTTCCCCCAGTGCTTTCCACGGCCCATCACAGCCTGACACTGCATTAGTAATTCTGTCTTCAATGATATTGCCATGAGTTCGTTCTATAACACTAGCCTTTGCCCACTTATTTACAATTTTTATTGGTTACACTAGAAATGATGAACTGTCTATTTGAGAAGATAATACTTTTATATCATTGATTTTAAATTTGAAAATACAGGACCTTGACCTTGCCTTAAGCACAGGATAATGCATTATCGAAGTCTCCATTCACAAACAAATGATGGATAAAGAAGCAAAGAGTCTCAACGCTACTTAAATTGCCAATCATTCCACTCTATTTGACTCTCCATGCCAACCAGCCCCAAGGACATGAGAACGACATTTCTTTATTGTTAGTTCTTCCCATTCCAGATGTGTTTGGCATGCCAAAAGAGGGGTCGTTTGTCTTTTATGCATGTGATATGAAAACAAGATTTACATATGTAAGATTTGTATTACATTTATGAAACATATTACCTTACCTTGTTTGTTTGGAAGTTTTCACATGAGTAAACTTTGAACAGTTCAGATTGATATGTAAAATTTTCATATAACTCAAAATCTATGAATATTTAAGACATGAAACTTAACTTTTTGGGAGTGCAATGGTTGGCAAAAAAATTAAGCAGCTCGGATTTTGCCAGATTTTGCAAAAAATAAATGCAGTGATGGGATTTGAATACTGTGGCCTGTCCTAGTCATCACTTGTGCTGGCACCATTTAACTAATGAGGTGTGTAACATTTCCACATCTTTTTAGGGGTGAAATTTTCATATGAAAATGGCCTTATTTAGATGCCATTTTCACACCTCATTCATGCATGTGATGCATAAATGAGCATAAACAAAAGCATGAGGAAATCTACATATGTAAATGAATGCAACCAAACAACCCCTAAGCACACACGAGCAGGGATCGACCCAATTACTTAGCCACAACTTTTACCTTCTTTGCTGGCCTATCATTCGTCTATACTCAGAAGTAAATGTTCACTGCTGAACTATTTAGAATTCATGCCATGAACAATTTGGCTGATGCTTGATCCTTGAAGTTATAATTTGTGATGAAGTTCACTGAATATTCTGTTGCTTGTTTCCTTCAAATAACCCTCACTATGGTCGACAAAAGCATCCTCTGTAACAATTGGCTTCTTGACTTGAATGAACCTGATGTACAACCATTCATGATAAATATTTAAAAACTTCAAAATCCAACTTGACTTAGTATATCACCAAGTTAAATTGAGGACTTGACTGAGTCTTGATCTAGTTGCTAAGTGAAAACTTGGCATAAAAACATATAAAAATATGAATTTTTTATTAATTATGTTAAGCTGTGACAGGCATTGACTGAGTCTTCATCGAGCTGTGATAGTATCACATTTCTCTATTGAGTGTTCCCCAAAATTTTATAAAATTTTATTGAATTGATTGAGTGATTTGAGCCGACTTAGAGTTTTTGAACGACGCTTTGAAGTCCTTTTATCAGAAATGAAAGATGATCTAAGTTTTTTTTGTAAAAATCGAAATAGAAGAATTGCACTTACTACTACATTTCTTTTTTCATTATGATTTTTCTAGTCTCAACAGGCCATCTTCCTTCCAGTTTACGTTACAGTCACGAAAATCTTCAGCTTAAATAGTGCTCCTTCTTTGAATCTGTGTTGCTTGATCCATAGGTGCTTCGGATCCGTATTAGCTCATTTCTACTGCAGACTGCTGCCGATGCTTCTGGCCATTCTTAGTGTAAAGACCTTGTTCAATGCACTTGATTATATAGGTTAAATTTTGTTCATTGCTCTCAGGTTGCAGCTGTGGAAGTTAGCAGCTATCAACTGGAAATTCCAAATAAATACTTCTGTCCTTCAGTGAGTTTTGAATGTTTGAGTTATGCTCATGGAGGCATTTATTATATTATTCTCTTAGTAATTCTAGCCAGTATCTCAGGTTGCTGTGGTTTTAAATCTCACTCCTGACCATCTACAGCAGCACAAGACAATGGGGAGCTACGCCACAGCGAAGTGCCAACTGTTCCCTCGCATGAGTGACAGCAAGCTCGCACTTCTCCCAACTGGTACTAGTCTCCCATGAAACAGATAGCAGATATATTATAAAAAAGTCTATTTTATTTGTTTCAGCTAGTACTACTCATTATTGTTTACTTCCAATTTGCATGTGATTTGCTTGACTTTTTCCCCCTTTTCCTTCCTTTCTTCCTTTTTTTTTTTTTTGCTAATGTTGTCTCTATGAATGTGCTCATTGTCACAAACACAAACTTGAGTCATCTTTCCTGTCTAAAAGGATAACACCCTGCCTTTTTTAACAGGTTGCACACCTTTGACAGGATACAATGTCCCATTCATTGGTGTGGTTGGCAGTGCCATCTGAATCTGTATTTTTCATGGCATTTCTTCTAACATTAATATTTGGGGCAGTTCAAATAATTTTCCAGCTAAATGACTGCTTGATTTGTTGGTGCACAGAGCCTGATTGCTTTATTTTTAAAATGCTTATAAATTTTATTCAACTAGCAGCAGCATACCACACTGAAACAGAAAAGCCCTGTTTCGAATAGAAAATCACACATAAAGTGTAAATGAGTCTTAGAGACTCTCCTTTTTTGCTATTCAATCAGCTTCTGAGTTTTCCACAGGAAAATATAAAAGGAGTGACCACCAGCAGATAACAACTGGCAAACTTCATTAAGAACAGCCTCTTACCTCAGGGGTAAGAGGTGTGTGTTCTTACCTGGCTGCCCAAGGTTCAAACCTTGGGTCTGCCACCTCTTCCCGCGTGTGTGAGCTCCCTTCCCAGTTTTGTGGGCTTTCTTCCTCTGTGCATGGGCTCCTTTCCGTGGCTTTCTTCCCGTGTATACAGGCTCCCTGTTGGGTCCTAGTCCCCCTCTGCTGGGTTACAAAAAAAAAAAAAGGCAAACTTCATCAATATACTCAGATAGCTGCAGTGACTTAATGCACAAAGAGAACCACCTTCTAAAATTGTATGTTCAGTTCCCAACTTTTCCAACTCCATACATCCACTTACCTGTCATTCATCCTAGAGTGATTGTTCTCTATTTATTTTTCCTTGAAAAGGATTGGTAATGAAGTTTAATTGAAGTGAATAAATTGTACGAGCAGGAAACTTAAAAGCTTGATCAATGAAGAGTGATCTTCTGTGGAAAAAGAATAACATACATAAAGTGGTCTTCCAGGATAGAAGGTGTCGAAGATAATACTTCACTGATATCTTTCATTTTTCGATAAATAAACAGAAGATAAGATGATTCCCTCTTTTGCACACAGCTGTGGTTAACTGGGCACATGGGATTTTGTTGGGGTTGCCAGCCCCAACATATAAAGTAATAAGAGTGGGGCAATTCACTTTTGACAGATGTCTGACCTGTATTTCACCCCTGTATATGGTAGGGAAACTGGGCACACGGGAATTTGTTGGGGTTCCCTAGCCCCACCAGATAAAGTAAAAAGAGTGGGGTTAACTTCTGACAGATGTACATCTGACCTATTATTCACCCCTGTATATGGTGGGGACAGTTATCCACCTGACTACTGGCATGCCATGTTATCAGTCCTTTTTAATGGCTGTGACTCATACACAAGGAAATGAGGCCAGCAGTTCATAATAATAATAATAATAATAATAATAACAATAATATTTTTTATGTCAAGCAGCTCATAAATAAAAGTGCATAAACCGTAGCTCATCAATGCTCTGGCTTATTTTCTTTGTGATGATGTTTCAGTTTGATGTTCTGCAATACTTCTTTCACAAATACCATAAAAAAAATGCATTTGGCAAATTGGTCTGTGCAGTTACTAATTAACATGCTGGTAGACGGTTTGATAGGTCAGAAAGGTTGAATGTGCAAGAGAGTTTGGTCATGCTAGTGTACTCTTTTATCATAGTATGGTGTCCAAACTTCAAAGTCTGCTGAGAATTACTCTTTAAATGCAAACACCCATTTTCTTGCTTGTCCAGTTCCCTCTCGGGTTGTTGTCCTTCATCTATTTGCTGGAGTGGTAAAAAAACTCATTGCATCCCTCCAACACGTTTCTTGATTGTGAACCATCCTTAACATATCCTTTTTAGAGCTCATTAGAATTAAACATGAATTCTGAGACATGTGATACTGAATTGGACTAGATATATTTTCTAAAAAAAAAAAAGGGCAGCCCAGTGCACGAGGCTCCCGCATAGCGGGGTCTGGGGAGGGCTAGATGTACGCAGCCTTACCTTCATGTTGGAAGAGACTGTTTCCGTGACTTGAACCAGCGTCCTCCAGGATGCTACCGGTAAGCCTTTACCGTTGGGCCAAGCCGCCCTTCATTGCTTCCTACTGTGCAGCCCCCAACTGGAATCTTCATTAACAGCTGTTCTCATCAATCTGTTTAGGGAACAAACAGTTAACAGAAGTTTTTGACCATTACACGGACGATTGCAATGTTGCATGGACAGGAGCCCTGCCTGGTGTCAAGGTAATCTCTCTTGCTCTCTTACACACATGGCATCAATGGAGTTGCTAGCTTGGAGGTGAGTCTATGGTCCTTAGGGTTGTGAGGATTTTAAGTCATTGATAAAGTGATAGGGTTATTAAGTAGTTTTACATTTCATTATGCTTTAATGGACAAGACTTACTGTTAAAATCCAACTAGCCAATACATCCCAAAAGCTTAAGCTAGAAGACAAATATACTTGACACCCCCTTTGATTGGGAAACCGTTCGAATCGCAACCTACATGTGCCTGCTCATGTGACCTCGGTGAATAACATCTCCCCAATGTTCAAACTCGCGACCTAGTGTGGTTCTGATTCCATGTTACAATCTCACTAACTAATATATCGCAAAAGCAGCTGTTAGGAAGCAAAAGACAAATCTACTTAACCTTGACATTTTTGATACTTAGGAATGGGTGGTTAGGATGATTCCAAGGTGTGGTGTGCATTAGAACAATATGAAAAGACTGCACATGGGTTGGCAAACCATATGTCTTATTTTTGTTGCAATGAGACTTGAGAATTATAAATGGGTGTGGAGCATTATTGTGGCTCTGAAACCATTGGGCGTGCAATCCTAGACTAGGATGTTGGCGGATTCATGCATTTTGCTTCTTTCTTTTCACTATTGCCTCTATAGCTCTATGTATTGCAATTGACTACTAATGTGGATTCTGGAATGTGAACTGTTGAAGTAGACTTATCCAGGATTAAAGCCAATCACAGGTCTGTCAAGAGTCACAGGCCTGAGTTAGATAAAACCTGTTCATTTCATTTCTTCATATGTTTTTTCACTGCATATAAAGGTAGAGTGTTCCTGGAACATTTCTGAACTTTTTAAATACATATTGGAGGAGGTTATCCTCATGCTATAGGTGTTAGCAAGACTGGTCAGGCCCACAGTTCAAGTCTATCAAGTCCAGAGAATACTAGACATTGATCTGCTGATTAGACTGTTTGTTAGAGGCAGTTGCAACAGTCACAGTCATGTCACCTGTGCTGATGATTTATACTCCAACTAATCAAGGAGTAGCTCAGCATTACTTAATGATTTCCTGTTTTTATAAATATGGTTGAATAACTTTTGTAAGAACTGTCTTGATGAAATGAAATTAGAAACTCCTCATTTGTAGTTCTCTACAATTCTTCTTCTTCTTCTTCTTCTTCTTCTGCTGCTGCTGCAATGTTGTTATGGTATCAGAGCCATCAAGACAACGCCAGTTCATCCTAGTTGAGCGTACTTTGCTGCAATCATCTTGTGGTGTTCTTGATTCGTCTTCAGCAACAATCAAGATTACACTTCTTCTCTGAAGATCTTCTTGTCAGTGTGAAGAATCTTCTTTGTCTGCAGCTACCTGTGAGGATGTCATTTGTTTTGAGTTGAGATCCCTTCTGGCTTGGAAAGTTTTCTGCAAATTCTGTCAGTTTGCAGTTCTTCCTTTCTCCTCATGATCTATTTTTGATCTGTTCTTGATTTCTTCAGCTCTTGATCCTGATCATTGATTTAGTGTGTCAGTTTGCGATTTCTTCATTTCTTGATTGATAAATAGAAAGATTCTCCAAATTAGATTGATTGATTCTGTTTGGATCTGCAAAATTTGGTGTATCTGGTTGTTGATTTAGAACTACTATCAAGATCTTTACAAGGTCATCCTCTATGATTATATCTGGATCTCAATCTTCTGGATTTCTGATTTCAAACGTTACAAGCTTGGTTCCATCATTTTGGAAAATCACAATTACTTACTTTGGAAGTCTCAAGTATTGCCTATTCTTTGTGCTCTTGGAATGACTGGCTTCGTTGATGGCACAAATCCATGCCCATCTGAGTTTGTAACTGATGATGATGGAAATCTAACTAAAGAAATTAATCCTTCCTTCATTTCATGGAATCATCAGGATCAAAATATTGTGTGTTAGCTCAATGCTACATTATCTGAAAGTGTTCTTGCTCATGTTGTTGGCTTCAAAACTACTTGGGAAGTCTGGTTAGCTTTAGAAAGGAGATTTGTCTCCCTATCATGTTCTCATGTGATTCAACTCAAGACTCAATTGCAGTCTATCAAGAAAGGGTCTATGACAATCAATTATCAGCAGAAAATCAAACACATATCTGATAGCTTGGCAGCAGTTTCAAGCCTAGTCGATGATGAAGACCTCATCATTCATACCTTGAATGGGACAAAAGCTTTGGTGACCTGTTTCGTTTCGGCTGAATGGCCGAAATGAAAATTTTTGGCCATTCCAGCTGAAATGAAATGGAAATGACAACTATGGTCCAAATGCTAATCGGACCATTGTCGTGTAGTGATGACGCCATCATCCGAAATGGGCCCCACGTATTGGGTAGGGCCAAGAGCTGGCTTGTCAGCCAAGCCTACAGGAGCATTCAATCCATTTTCTCCTTGGATTCTCCGCCTATAAATATCCATTCCATTCCGCCTTTTCCTATCTTCCACCATCTTCTACTTGCTTTCTTCTTCCAACTCTCGATTCTTCTTCTCTTTAAGATCTTGGATTCCAATCGGAGTGCATTTTGTTTTTCTTCAACTTCCCTTGATTTGTCCTCCTGTTATTTGATGAGATGCATGTTTCAGTGAGATTTTTTGTGTTTTGAAGAGATGCAGCAAATATTCTCGTCTTTTAAACTGATTGAATCGATTTCCATCAGCCGGTTAGTTTGAGATCTACTTGGATCTCTGCAATTGTTGTGATTCTGTTAAATTTGCTTAGAATTTTCTGATGCTTGCCCTTCGAGCTGATTACATCGGTTCTTCTTGATTTAATTTAGCTGAAATCTACTTGGATCTTTGCACCTGCTATGATTCTATTAATTTGTAGAGTTTACGTGTTTAGAATCTTCTGTTGGGATTGATGTTATGCTGTTTGGATGAAGTCAAAGTGGTGTAGTTGTACTTTGTAGTGGTTCTCTGGTGTAATGTGGTTGTTTGTTTGTTGTAGAGTTGGAATCTGTTAGTTTAAGGGAAATTGTTTTTTTTTTTGGTAATGCATGGAATTGACAGCTTGAAAGGTTTGAGGCTGAGATTTGGAGTTTGGGCCCTTAGCCTTTGTAGGAATTGAGGTTATGTTGTATGAGAACTATAATCTCAACAGAATTACCAAGTATGATGAACTAATTTTTTTCAGATTCAAGGAGGTATGTAGCCAACGCCAATTCCAAAGGTTAAAAAAAAATCTGTTTCCATTTCTTTGGTAACTTCCTCCCAAATTTTACTCTCACCCCAAAATTGAGGGGGAATTCCATAAACATGCGGATTCATGCACTTTTATTAGATTCGTGCTCGGGGGACGTGTTGCATGAAAAAGCATGTGGTAAGCTTTTTTGATCCATGTCGACTGAAATGCTTGGTGTTTTTATCTGATAACCACAGTGGAATAGTTGGGAAGCTAGGCTATCTGCGAATTGACATCCCATCTTCCATGGGCCTTGGCATTAGTTTCATTTGATGCACTTCTAAATTCCCTTTGAATAACTTATTCTGCACAGTTTACACCAATCAATGTTGTAGAAACATGACCAAATAGGCCCAGCAGGCCCATCTAGACGTAGCCCAAGCTCCACCATGCCCATCCACATAAATATCTCATATGCTAAATATGGATGGATATTATGTGGGATTTGGTCAACATCTGTACAATCCACTTTCCTTGTTTATTAGATTACATAGTTATTATTATTTCCTTTGTTGCTCTTGTTTATTATAATAGATTGTAATTAGGCCCCTCGTTGGGGATTTACACATTATATAAAGGAACAGTCGATCTTCCTATGGTACTCGACAATCTTTCCTCAAAGGCTTCTTGTTCTTTATCTTTGTCTCAAAGGATCTCTAGATCCTCACATGGTATTAGAGCAAGATTTCTCCCAACGTCTGTTTCTCTACTAGGGCTTCAAGAAGATCTCAAAACATCTCAGATCTCTTTTCTCCATCAGAAGACTTCCAGAAGAAGAGATTCACTATTCAATGGCATTCAAGAGCTACTTTGGGCGTCTGATCAAAAGGTGGGCCCCACCTGCAGTGATCGAGACCTCACAGAACCACCATCACTTAGATTTCCCATTTTTTCTATCAAAGGAACATTTTTCTGGATTTTTTCTCCACCAAACAGGTCAGTTTTTCCTCACCTATCTGGTTCAACAGTTTTCAAGGTCTGTTTTATTGAAATCCTATTATCTCTTCCATCATCCGTTGGATCTTTCTAAAATTTCAGTGTGGGGTGGATAAAAACAAGTAAAAAGATAGCCTCGAAGTTGGATTCTTTAGATCATCATTCCTTCTTGGCTTTCACTCATATCCAGAGTGCAAAATACAGGTCACCAAAGCCTGTGTTTTCAGATTTTTTTTCTCGCTGATTTCTGTATCACTCCAGAACGTATTTTGGTGTCTTGTTTTTGCCCTCTGCCTTTAAAACTGTTTTCAGACTGTTTATAATGGACAAAGGGGACATTTTTCCTATTAAGTTGGATGGGAAAAACTATGTCAGTTGGGCCTTCCACCTCAAAAATTTTGTGGAAGGCAAAGACTGTTCGGATATTTGGATGGATCAATACCCAAGCTTGTTATTTCAGTCTCCGCAGATACACAAGGCAATACTAGCCCTGGTTCCAAAGCAGTTAATGAGAAGGCAGTTGCATCTTGGAAACAAAACAATGCCAAGGTTGTGACTTGGATTCTCGACTCAGTGGACTTTGTCTCTTTCTCTGTCCCTCCAGGCCTTTACTAAGGCCTCTGATATGTGGAATTATCTCAAGAAACTTTTTCACCAAACTAATAAGGCTAGAAATTTTCACTTAGACATAGAGTTGGCAAAATATTGTCAGGGTGAAAAAACTGTTCAAGTATATTACAGTGGATTCTTGACCCTATGGACAGAGAGGGACCAAATGCTTCTACAGTCTATCTCCTCAAAGTTTATCTCTCAAGCTCTTAAGCTTCAGGAAGAACTGCACATTAGTCAGTTTCCCATAAATCTATGCCCTAAGTATGAACCAGTCCATGCTGCACTTATGAATCAAGAGAACCCTCCAGATTTGGATACATGTGTCCAAGAGGTTATACGTGAAGAGATCCCACTTGGGTCACGACTGTCTCTTTGTAAAGAACCCAAGGTGTTTCTTACCGCTCCTGCCCCGTAACTAATTCGTGGAAAAAACAGCCCTCCTTACAACTCACAATCAAATAATGCAGTGTTTCAAATGCAAGAGCTATAGGCATGTAGCAGGAAGAAATTATTTTGCAACTACTGCAAAAAGACTAGCCACATCATTTCAGAATGTAGGATTCGTCTTGCCATGAAAAATGACAATTTGTAGAGGCCAATGACTCCATCTCAATGACCCCAGCTCAAACTCGGGAAATGATTAATGCTTCTGTCAGTTCTGCATTTATGTCAATAGGTATCAATGGTCTACATCTTTCCTCTAAATCATTTCCTACTTTTCATTCTTCCACATCTCTATCTACATCTATTACACCATCTACATGGTTTTTAGACTCAGAAGCCTCAAACCATATGACTTCTGTTGCTCAAAATTTACATGACCATCACACTTATGTTGGACAAGAAAAGATAACCACTGCAAATGATCATCACCTTCCTATTTCTGGGATAGGTTCCTTAGAGTTTCCTACACCCCAAAACCAACACTTTCATCTATCTAATGTTTATTTTGTTCCATAATTATCAGCAAATCTGATTTTTGTTGGACAATTGGTTGATAATGGTTACTCAGTTAAATTTTCTTCTTCTGGCGTGTTATACAGGAACGGCAACCTTGGGCCTTGGAAGCTAGGCTATTTGTGAATTGACGTCCCATCTTCCATGGGCGTTGGCATTAGCTTCATTTGAAGCACATCTAAATTCCCTTTGAATAACTTATTCTGCACAGTTTACATCGATCAATGTGGCTAAAATCCTACACATTTGTTTGTGGCTCTTATATACACTTATGCAAAGTAAACCCATATTTTAACCATCATGTTCAAGTTATGAACAACCTGCTGCACCCAAATTGCACTAGTTGGATCAGCCCATCACATTTTAGCCTCATCATTCACTTCTTCTGATAGTTAAAGTTATTCTATATTTCTATGTCTGTACCTATAAGCCGTTGTTGTTGTTGAATAGTGAACCAGACATTGCTGATTGTAATTGCCCACACTCACCTATTAAATCTGTTGATGGAAAAAGTTACTTCTTTTTGCTTCCTCCTGTGATCTCATGGGGATGGGTGCATGCTTATGTGATAAGATGTGTTGATGTTCTTGCAAGCTGCTGTCTTTTTTAGTATCAACTGTAGGTATGAATCAAGATAAAGGGGGTTAAATGATTGGGATGTGATTAGGTTTTGTCAATGGTGTTTTTTGTGCTGCAGATATGCACACCCTTTGTGAGAATATGTTGGAGTAGGCGTGAGTGTCCCTAGGTGGTCTCAGTTATGGTCCTACATATGTTATAAGATTTGATTGGAAACATTCCATCAATCCTTGGGCTTTTGGTGGATTGGTTAAGTCTATAACATTCAGTATCAAAGCTGACCTTCACGTCTCAAGTTCGAGTCACAAAAAGGGCTACCTGAAATAGAATGAGAGCTGCCCTAAAAAAAAAAAGAACAAAAAAAAAAAAGGAAAAGGGCTACTTACCACCAGAGTGGGAGCCACCGCTGTGAGGGTTACCTAGAGCAGGGTGTGAGCTGTTTCAAAAGTAGAAAAGGGCTGCCTGCTGCCAAAGTGAGAGACACCGAGGACGTTGGCTGTGGAAGCGTGGTAGTCTGTTACGGTCCTAAATAAGTTATAAGATTTGATTTAACATATTCCATCAGTCCTGGGGTTTTTAGCGTATTGGTTAAGTCTATAACATACTGTAAGCGCGGACACTCCAAAATGGTCCTCATGTCCATGTCGAACATATGTCGGACATGGACACGGCTTCGACAGGCCAGGACACGTGTCCAACACACCAAAAACGTGTCCTGGAATTTTTTTTTTTTGAAATTTCGGACACAGCTCGGACACAGGGTGGAATGGCGGGACACGTATGGAACACATTGTGGACACGGTGGGACTGAAATATAATAAAAATTGGCTCAACTTGGGTTAAAATTAGAAAAGAAAAGAGGAAGGGGGTAAATGTAATTTTTTTAAACTTATAAGTTATAACCCTAATGTTCCTATTCAGTCTTCACTTGTGAAATCAAAAGGGGGCGGCAACTGTCAAACGGAGACGAAGAAGATGGAAAAGGGGGAATCGGCAGTAGTTGTGACACGGAGAGGAGGAAGAAGAAGAAGAAGAAGAAGAAGAAGAACTGCATGACAACGTGAGGAAGGAAGACGCGTGGAAGATCTGAGCTTGAGGAAGATCTGCATGGAAGATGCGTGAGGAAGATCTGCGCCTGTGCGTAGAAGAAAAATAAGAAGGAGGAGGAGGAGGAAGAACAGGTACTGCTGTTTTTTTTTTCCTAGTGCTACTGTGCTACTACTGTTTTCTTTCTTTCTTTTTTCGAACTACTGCTGTGCTGCTGTTGTTTTTTCTTCCATCTGATTATTGCGCTGCTACTGCTGCTTTCTTTTTTCTTTTTTCTTTTTTTTTGAACTGCTGTTTTCTTTTTCCTTGTTTCTTCCATCTGACTGCTGCTGCTGCTTTGCTTCAGTGTTGCTACTTTTTTTTCCATGGGATTCCTGTGCTATTGCTATTCTACTATTGTTTCTATTTTCTTTCTTTATTTTTTTTCTTTCAGTGCTACTATTTTTTTTTCTTCCACGGGACTGCTTTGCTACTGTTATTGTGCTGCTGGTGCTGTTTTCTTTCTTTTTTTTTTTTTCGAACTGCTACTACTACTATGTTTTTCAGTGTTGCTTTTTTTTTTAATGGAACTGCTGTGCTGTTGCTGTTTTTTTTTTCAGTTATGCTTTTTTTTACTGTTGTTTTCTTACTTCTTTTTTTTTTGAACTGCTGTTGCTGCTTTTTTTTTTTTCAGTGCTGTTGTTTTTTTTTTCTTCCATGGGACTGCTATGCTGTTATTGCTGTTTTCTTTCTTTTGTTTGTTTGTTTTTTCTTTTTTTTTCAGAACTGCTGCTGCTATATTTCCATGCTACTGCTGCATTTTTTTTCCAAAACTACTGTATATTTTTTCCTAGTATATTTTTCAATGTGATAGGAAATTGATTTGATTATGATGACATGTAATGTTGATGATGATTGATGTACTATGGGCTTATGGCCTACTATTACATTACATTATGTATTATGAATTTTATTATTGACTTTCCAGTATTAGTTATGTTTTTTCTTTATTAATTGTGACATTATGCTTTTTAATTTGGTTAAAAATATAACTATTCTTTAACTTTATGATTATATATAAAATATATATATTTATTATTTGTTGTGTCCTAGCCATGTCCGTTTTCTACTTTTTTAGGATTTGTGGTATCACCGTGTCCGTATTGTGTCGTATCCGTGTCCCGTATCCGTGTCTGTGCTTCACAAATAACATATGCCCGAAGAAAAACCATTATGTGTTTGGGTTGTGGGGAGTTCCCCGAAGGCTTAAGCACATTTTATTGCTCACAGTCAATATGAAAAAGGGCTTTGATCTGCTTAGTTATTTGTCTATTTTGATCACTAGATTATTTGTTTATTTATTAGAAAAAAATTTGCAGAACTTCAACAGGAGCGCCAAAGAAGCTTCCCTTCTAAACATGGAGGATACCCGAGATCAATATGGAAAATCTGATGGTGATTAATCAGAGCTTTTGCCCCTTTTGATCCACTCAGAGTTTTAGGGATGTGTGCAACTTCTTCATGGTCTTAGGGACAGAAGAGGACTGACTAGGCAACTAATTACTCTGAAGATACTCGTTTTCATGCTTATTGCTAACATTAAAGCTTCGTCATCTTCGTTTTACTCTTCTATACTAACAAATTGATAATACTTCTACATGCTCAGCATTTTCTTGTGTGTATAATTTTTTTTGTGTGGGTTGCAAGTGGTGGCATTCTTCCACCATGCATGTTTTCAATCTTTCATAAGTTCTATTTTAAACAGGCAAGTTATATTTCATGATGGTTCTTTTGTATCTTAGCAGCCTACTTAATGATAATTCTGAATTCTGTAAATACAAAAATTATGATGTTGAAATATCTGTATCTTTTCCTTATCTTGCAACAGAAAAACCCAGATGGCAGGACTGGGGATTGGTGTGTCGAGCATGATATCTGGTGAACGTGCTTTGTTGCATGTGAATTGGGAATTAGGCTATGGTAAAGAGGGAAGCTTTTCCTCCCCAAATGTTCCCCCTATGGCAGACCTCTTATATGAAGTTGAGCTTGTTGGTTTTGATGAAGCCAATGAAGTAAGTTGTGCCTAGTACAAACTGGATGGTGCCTAATATGGATCTTTTTTGTCTTCATTCTTACTATATTTCCTACTATAACTTTCTCATTTGCTGGATTCTAGACTGGTAAACACATCACTTGACATTTTAGGCTTCAGTCGTTCAAGGTGGCTGATGCAGTGCTCCATTTTATGGTTCTTTGATCTGTTCTTCAGGGTAAAGCTCATAGTGACGTGACAGTTGAAGAAAGGATTGGAGCTGCAGATAAAAGGAAGGTAGAAGGGAATGCTTATTTCAAGGATGAAAAACTGGAGGAGGCCATGCAACAGTACGAAATGGTTACTGACTTGTGATTTCCCCAGATTCCTACGTTTTGGAGTCATTTGTTTGCTTGTTTGTTTGTTTGTTTATTTGTTTTAATGGAAGTTGTTGTCTTGTGATGTTTTCTTTTTTTCTATCAGGCCATAGCATACATGGGAGATGACTTCATGTTCCAGTTATTTGTTAAATATCGAGACATGGCCTTGGCTGTGAAGAACCCTTACCACCTCAACATGGCAGCATGCTTGATAAAGCTTAAACGTTATGAAGAAGCCATTGGGCAGTGCAGCATTGTATGTATAACCACATATTCCTGTATCAGAATGCTTTATTGAGAGAAGTATCTACCAGTTGTTATGGTTGGTTGTCAGGTGCTATTGGAGGATGAAAACAATGTGAAGGCATTGTTCACACGAGGAAAAGCTAGGGCAGAAGTAGGCCAGACAGATGCTGCTCAAGAAGACTTCCAGAAGGCTAGAAAATTCACACCTGAAGATAAAGCAATTGCAAGGGAACTGCGCCTGCTTGCTGAACATGACTAGGCTGTTTTTCAGAAACAGAAGGAAATCTACAAAGGAATTTTTGGACCAAGGCTGAACCCAAGCCAAAGTGATGTAATTGGCTTGTCATCTTCTAGCAGTGGCTGGTATCTCTAGTGTATGGCCTCAAGCTCAAAAAGGTCAAAGCTGGCTGACAAAGCTGATCAATGTATGTGGTAAGATTTCCCTGGTGCATATTTTCTGCTATTATGACAAGTATTCATTTTTTATTTGTCGGCTGCATGTTTGATATGTGATGTTACTATTTTCGGATTAAAAATGGTCGTTTTAGGGCTTAAGTGTTAGTATTATGCCATTCAGCAAGGTTGCAATCAATCAAGATGCTGAAATTTGCAGGATGAAATGGTTGCTTTACTGATATTCTGCAACCACTTTTTATTTGTTGGCTGCATGTTTGATATGTGATGTTACTATTTTCGGATTAAAAATGGTCGTTTTAGGGCTTAAATGTTAGTATGATGCCATTCAGCAAGGTTGCAATCAATCAAGATTCTGAAATTTACAGGATGAAATGGTTGCTTTACTGATATTCTGCAACCATTCTTGATATTGCACATACGATTGCTTCATACAAGAGTCTTCAAATGATGTATAATAATGAAGTTGTGCTCCAGTAATATGGGCATCCATGGAGAACCCATTTGTTCCTTTAAGCTGCATTTGCGTGATAACTTATTGTAAAAAAGTGAGCAATCTTAAAGAGCTCTTAAACACACACAATTAGTAAAAAATGCATGTGGTAACCTCTAGTAATTTATGGATTTGTATCTTCTAAATATTATGCTGTGGATGATTTTGGGGAATGTCAACTTTGGCTGACCTTTCAATTCTAGCCCCTCTTCTGATGGCATTATCTGCTCAATTGAACACTAAGCCTCGTAAATACCTATTGTATATCTATAAGTAGCTTAAAAGTAATCAGTTTGCTTTTGTTTGCAGGAATGCTCTGGTGTTCTTGATGCAAGAATTTTCCATAGCAACCATTGCATTGTTTCTCAGCTGTAAGAGTTCTTGATCCAAGGGAACGAAAAGAAGACAAAAGTTGTTTTTATCTTCATAGTTAGGAATTACAGAAACCAGCAACAGTGAAATATTTAAACATCTTGTTTTGACGACAGTATTAGTTTCTATGCCATGTGTCGATATACTATGTTCTAAGTTATTTATATAAAACCCATCCATGTTTATTTTTTGTTTAGATCCTTCCTTTTCAACCATGATTCATAAACGCATAAAATATATGTAGATCAGTAGATAGAGAAGTGCAAAGGCCAACCCAATAGCTATCTTGTCACAAATTGGCCAGGCAAGAAGGCTTGGTGTGCCCCTCTTTGATTCCTCTTCTGTTTTCTTTTAGTTTTAGACGAGTTTAGTTTTTTTTCATTCATTGTTTATTGAACGTCTGCCTTTTGTCCATCTCACTTGTTCAGGTGCAATAAGGAGCTCGTGAACAAGTGTGATGGGCCACATCTGTATGGTCCTACAAATCACAATAGTTTGACCCTTCCGGCAGAAGGGATGGGTATCCATTCTGCTTAAGCAAGAAAACCTTGCTTAAATTATGAGCTCCGTTGGATTGGGCATCAGACTGTACTCGGCTCCATTGTTCATGTGCCAGGCTCAAGCTAGGCCTCATTGGTCGGTCCAACTATAGCCTGGTTTGTTAGAGGGTTCAACTCGCGTTCTATCTCGCATGTGGCCAAAAGTGATCCGTACAACATGGTGCTTTGGTGGCAATTATATGGAGCAATGCTTAAGAGAAATTATTCATATGAAAAAATAAATAAGATGTCTAAAATATATATTTGTTCATATAGGAAAGGGAGAATTTCAAAATGGGGCTTAAGTTTTTGGCAGATTTCAAAATAGGATAAACTTAAAATATAATTACAAAATGGACCTTAAAAGTTTCACCTAAATTTCAATTAGAGTCATACTAACTACACTCCTCATCTCACAACTCATCTCACAACCGTCCTATGTGTCATTTTC
Organism: Sextonia rubra; assembly: GCA_037013555.1. NCBI lineage: Eukaryota > Viridiplantae > Streptophyta > Magnoliopsida > Laurales > Lauraceae > Sextonia > Sextonia rubra. The sequence goes on along the minus strand of JASUAD010000001.1, from coordinate 13,352,976 downwards.
GCTCTCCTTCATATCTACAGTGTTAAAATAAAACAAATGAAGTTAGGACTACCACATAGGACAGTTGTAAGATGAGTTGTGAGATGGAAAGTGTGGCTAGTATTATTCTTTGAGAGGTCTTCATAAAACCGAACTCATCCCCATCTTTATCTCCTCACCTTTCACAGCCCCCACCATAGTCACAACCCGGCTCACACCCGTTCCAGCCACCTTCTCCTCTTTTCCCACCTTCACCAATCTCATTCGCGACCTAGACTCTAGCCACTGCATCAACACTGCACTACCCAAAACAGAACGGGATAGAGGCCAGGATCGCTGCACCACTGCAGTACTACAACCGGAGAAGAAGCTCTGATCTTGGAAAAGGGATCAACCATTCGATCAATCCACTGCTGTTGTTGCCGTTTCGCTTCTACTCAAGAAGAAAGGGTATGTCGCTCTCGCATGTTTTGGAGAAGAATCTAACAGACACTGGAAAATGAAGAGAAGTCCGGGAAACCACCACCTCCATCGTCCACTTTCGCCGCTGCCGGACGAACGCCACGCCTGCCCAGTATTGATTGTGTGCAAAGAGAGCTGATCTTGGTTGGAGATTGTAGAGAACAACTAAAGAGGCATTACCGTCTGCCCCAGTCGAAGAAGAATTTAAGTTGGTCTGATCTTTGTTTGAAATGGTCAAAGTCGAAGAAGGTTGCCACCGCCGTCACACGACATCGCCGGTAAGATTGCTGCCCAACTATCCAGTTGATCTCCGCCTCATTGGAAGGTGGGCCAGACACAGGTTCAGATCGGTTTGCTAAGAGAGCAGAGATCCTTGTTCTGTCTGCAAAACAGAGGAAGAAGACGACCCAGTTGGGTCTGTTTCAGGTCAAGCACAAGCTTGGCTTAGGTCTAACACTTTGGCCCCTACAAGATGGTAATGAAGATGGGTTGAACTGATGTGAGGCAGTGGTGAGTGGGTGGAGGAGATTGGTGGTTGTGTGTTGATGGGCATGACTGTATGGGTTCGGTTGCAAGGTAGTGATGAGGTGAAGGTGATGGGGGGTATGGGCACTGATGAGAGGGTGATGCTAGGTTCAGTTGGTGAAGGAGAATGTGGGTTTGGTGCAGTGGGTGGAAATAGTGACGGTGGGGAGATGTTGGGGTGGTGCAGGCAACAGAGGTGACAGGTGTGCAAGTGGATGGTGAGGGGTTTTGTTGGGATAGTGAGGTCTTGTATGAGGTGCCCAGCAGTGGGAAGGGGAGGTGGATGTGGTGGTGCATGTTGGCTGCAGTGGCGTGTGAGGGTGAGGGTGGCTATTATGGGGATGATAGTGTGATCGTGGTGGATGGTTTGTGTAGTGAAGAGGCGATTATAGTAGGGTGGCAATGGGTAGTGCAGTGTGAATGCAATGGTCAAACTGTGGGTCAAGGATGAGATCGGTGAAGGTGGGAAGAGAGGAGAGGGTGGCTGGGATGACTTGGAAATGGGTTGTGATGATGGTGGGGGCTGTGAAAGGTGAGGAAATGAAGATGAGATAGGTTTGATTAGAAGATCTCTCAAAACATAAGGGCTAAGGGCATTTCAGGGATTTTGGAAAAAAAGGAAAAAAATTGGCTGGATGTCCTTAATTGAAATGTAGCTGGAAAACTTAAGGCCCGTTTTGAAATCATATTTTAATTTTATCCTGTTTTGAAATTTGCCAAAAACTTAAGCCCTATTTTTCTATTTTTCCTATTAAAAAATAGATAAGATGAATAAAATGAATATTATGTATTTTAGTTTAAGTTCGTAAACTATATGATCTTCAGTTTATAGCTTGCTCTGTCATGCATTGCCAAACCAAGCTTAAGCTTTAATTGCACTTGATTTCTAATTGGGCCTGTGGTTGATCTTACTATGAACTCCTATGAACTCCAATTAGTCTTTCAAAAGCAGATTGTCTTGACTTGATTAGTGTTCAAGCCAAGCTCAAGCTGGGCAAAGCGACACCTGCTCATTTTCGTAGGCTGCTACATGGGAATTACAGAAGTCTTTCAATTGGCAAAAGTAGGAATTGTGAAAACCTATGCTCTTACTATGCTTCGACCCAATAAAAAGAAAAGGTCAAAGAACAAGTGAAAGAACAACATAATGGAATGAATAACCACCTGGCGCTTTGGATAAATATAACCTATTTCTATGTATGCACCTTATAATTATTGGCTTTCTGGATTTTCCTAAAAGTGAGGCGAACTCACCCAATACCTGATACCTATACTCTTACTATGCTTCGATCCAATAAAAAAAAATGGTGAAAGAACAAGTGAAAGAACGACTGAATGAAATGAATACCACCAGGCGATTTGAATGAATATAACCTATTTCTATGTATGCACCATATAATTCTTGGCTTTTTGGATTTTCCTAGAAGTAAGGCGAACTCACTCAATACCTAATATTTGTTCTCATTTTTTAGACCCCAAAGCCAATGAATACTTAGGGGTCATTTGTTAATTTCACACGTGATGTAAAAATGTTTTACATATATAAATAATTTACATGTGAGTCATTTACATATGCAAATGACTCACATGTATAACAATGGTGCATGTTGGTTATTTTCACACCTCTTCAAATGTGAAACTAATTGTACCTACGGTTCACATGTTTTTCACAAATTTTGAAAAATCCACTGTGAATCAAGTGATGAGATTTGATATAGAAAGCATTGTTGGCATTTTGAGGAGGATCAATGGTTCGGATTGGAAAAAAAGGCCCACAGAAATTAGAATTCAAGACCAAAAGGTCTAGCATTTTTTGTTAATATCTTGGAATCCATGAAAGATCAACGGTTGAAATTTAATCTCCAGCCGTGTTTGGCCTTGTAAAGAGATTCAACCGTTCAGATATTTCTTTTGATGCTCAAATGATCTAAAAAATTGAAAAAAAGGACTACCCATTCACACCTTGCAGTGCACTATATCAATGGTGCGTGCATCCAAGGACTGCCCTATTAAATTAACACTTGGAAATTAACCTCCTACTTGAAAATGGCCTTTTGAACGAGATTAATGGTTCGGATCATAAAAATAGGCCCCACAAAATTCTAGAAATGAAGATTAATGGCCTGAGCAATTTCAATCGTAACTCACAGCTTATGATGATCCAAAGGCTAAAAGTTTGCAACAACGCTATTTTTGACATGAAAAACATGTTAGACGGTTCAAATCATGATTGAGATGCCCCAGAAAAAAATTAAAAAAATAAAAAATAAAAGGTGTGATGGGCGTTGTCACTGTAGCTCCACCTTTTTTGAGTTGCTGTGAAACATTTTTACACCTATTGAGGTGTGAAAATTGCAACCCCTTTTTGCATGCCATTTACACACCAAAATCACATACAATTTACACACCACATGTGTAAATTTTATAAATAAACATAAATGTATGAGATCATTTCACATGTGAGATGGTTACATATATAAAAGTGCTGAAACAAACGACCCCCTAGTACATGGATACTCAACATCCTTGGGAAGAATGGCAGCGGCATCATTGATGCCAGTTGAACCACGCTCTATGGAGGACCGAGTAGGCCTTGGGAGTCAGCCAATAATGCTAACCACACTTCTCATTTGACAACTCCTCTTACACCCGTCTTATGTGGCAATTTTATCTTTCTCATCTCTACAACGTTAAAAGCAAAACAAATAAGTTACGCCTACCAAAATCGGATGGTTATGAGATGGAGAGTGTGGCTAGCATTATTAGGAGTCGGCAGAGGAAGTTGGACCCACATTTGGTGGTGTAGGCTGGGGACAGCTACCGGACCTGGATGCAAAAGAAGTCTATTGCAAGGATTCGTGTGATGTCTTAAAAATTTTGCACGAGAAGTCGACTGCATGCTTGTTTTGTTTTCTTTCGGGCTTGAGTTTAAAAGTATTTAACAATTGGTGTAAAGCTTTTCTTTCTGTTGATCTAAGCAAATCTTGGGTGTTGACCACTTCTACTAATTCTCTTTTGCATGAATCAATTTTTATCTGGAGGTTGGATTGTTATGTAATAAACCTATTTGGCATAAACCCTTTTTTGTGATGTAAGAAACATTTGTCATGATGGAAACAAAAAATCTCTCTTTGATGGGTTGGAGGTGGTGGGGTACTATGATGCCGGATAATGTCATTATTTATTTATGCTTATACCATACGGGTTAGATGATTGTCATACCAAACCTACCCCACGAGAGTCACAGATTGGGTCGGGTTTGTTAGCGACTTATTTAATATTTTCAACAAATATGAAAATTACATGTCCTAAGGGAAACTTTAACCCATGATCTTAAAGAAAACTATTTTTCCTCATTGTTACTTACACTATTGTGGTCTCACGTAATGAAAAATTCAATGACATCTATATCAAGTTTAGGGTTGGGGGGCGCTCCGAATCCAACTTGGGTTTATGCATGAAAAACCATACCCGATCCAAATACTAGGCTAATAGGAATGGCTGGGGTAGGGTCTCTTTCTCTCTCTCTCCCTCTCTCTCTCTTGATGACCTAGGATATCCCTCGCCAGCCCAGCCTTCAAACCTTTTGGCCTCCAACCCAGGGGTTTCCCGATTCTGACAAGTAAGGATTATTCCCTATGGGGTACATACATGGCAGCACACATAATACCCGAATAACACAAGGGGTGGGAGTCGCACTTGAGACCTTGGGGAGCAAACCCAAGGCTCAAATCAACTGAGCCACAGCCTTGACAACGGTTCAGGTCTCATTTAAACCTGCCCCATTGCCATCCCTAGTGGAGAGGGGCCGAGGGGGAGGGAAAGTAGGGAAAGATTTGAATGGGAAATATGAGTGTTGGGCAGGCACCATGAAAAGGCATAACTCTTTTTTTTTTTTTTGAAGTAAAGTAATAATTATAATAATAATAAGTAATGGTTGAACGTGAGGTGAATCCAACAATTCAGTGGTGGTTTTATTTTTTAACTCTAGCCAATGTGGGGCTGGGCACCAAGAGAGAGCCAGCAATGAAGTGGGATAGGCACATGTGGAAAGGAAGCTCACATGTGTGGGAATTTTGCTTAAGGTAAAATTTATTATATTATATATAAGACATAAGCACTCGATTTATTTTTAACCATCATTTTTGTTTCACTAGATTCTGGATCGTTCTTGGACTGAAGTTGTGCTGCATTCCAATTGGATCTTTCTTGGGATTATAGTCAATAATGGCGGATCAAGGTATTCGTCTTTGTTTGGAAAATTCCTTTGTTTTCTTGTTCATATGCAAAACCGCAGTCCAAACCCACCAAAAATCCACAACCAAACCCATTTTCCTATTATGTTTTTTTGAAAAACTCAAATCCATTTTCTTGAATGTTTGATGCGAAATCCAAACCCAACCCGAAACCCCATACCCACCTCGAGGCAACAAGATCAGCTCACATTTCTTTCTCGTTTTTTCCAAAAACCACGAAAGAGCAAACCCTATCTCGCCTCCCTCATCTCTCTCTTTTCCGCGAACGGCGAACCCACGCTCTCAGGTTACTCTCTCCCTCATCTCACCAATATTTTTCTATTGTGTGCTCCATCCACGCCAACATCCGCTTGGTTTTTGTTTGTGATTCTTGACATTGTTTTTTTGCGAATGTCTTGATATTGGTTGAGTTGCAGGTTTATTATCTGTTTAATGTTATAAAGCGAAAATCTTGATAAAAATTAGATTTTGATCCATGAAAATTAGACATCATTATCATTATCATCATCATCAAAGCCTTATCTCAATCATGTTGGGATCGGCTACATGAATTATGTTTCTCCATTCCGTTATATTTTGAGCATGAAAATTAGACATCATGTGTAATTATCATTATTCTTATTTTTTTATATTAGGGTTAGAGAAAGTTTGTTCAAAAATAAGATGCTCTTTGTACTCCAACTCTAATTTGATGGGACAAGACTAAGATGATTTTTTTTTCTCTCCATTTTGGTTTGTAAACCTATAGGAAGTTGGGTCTGAAATTGTGGATTGGTTTTGAGATTTGCAGCCAGCTTAGAAAACTTAATCTCTAGGAAGTAAGGTTTTTAGTTTGTCTAGTGTGGGGGTTTGGCAATTTAATCCATATTCCTTTTAACAGAACTAGACCTGCTATTCCTGACAACATTCACATATAACACAGTTTCATCTTCTATATATGATGATTTTTGTTATTTTCTCCATGTATATGTGATTCAAATGTGTCTTTTTGTTGTTGTGTATAGATTTTGGTGACCTAGCTCTTATCGGCTATTGGTTAAAGCTTTATGTTCCCAAGTTTTTTATGCTAAACATAATTGGCCAAAATGGGAGTCATCTATCCAAGATTCGGAATGCTACCAGTGCACACATCACATATGTGCAAGGAACACAGAAGCGCTGGAAGGATGCTAAACACTTTGTATTGTATCGCAGAGGGCACCGGTGCATTCCATTCTTGCTGCATGGATACTGCCGCCATGGCAAACTCTGCCATTTTAGGCATGAGTGAAGGCCCTGGTGAGTGTTTTTATTTTATTTTCATATGATAAGGATGTTTCAAAGTTGGTTGAAAGTTAGAACTTGCTTTGCATTTATTAATGCCTTCTTTATTGATTTGTCTTGTGTAGAGATAAGCACACCATCATCTTGGGTTTGATAACTGCTCAAAAGCTTTGCAGTAAGAGGGATACTCTTTGTTGACTTGTCTTGTGCAAAGATGAGTAGTTGAGTACAGCATCTTTTTGGGTTTGATAACTGCTCAAAAGCTTTGTAGTAAGATGGATACTTTTCGTTGACTCATAATCCTTTTTCTAGAGATCCATCTTACTGCACAATACAAGTCAACGAAGAGTATCTATCTTACTGCAAAGGTTTTGAGCAGTTATCAAACCCAAGAAGATGTTGTACTCAACTACTCATCTCTACACAAGACAAGTCAACAAAGAGTGTCCATCTTACTGCAAAGCTTTTGAGCCTTTATCAAACCCAAGATGATGGTGTACACATATATGCTTAAGACAAATCAACAAAAAAGACATTAATAAATGAAAGCAATTTCTGACTTTCAACCAGCTTTGAAAACATCACTATCATATGAAAATGAAATTAAAAAAAACTCTCACTAGGGCCTTCACTCATGCCTAACATGGTAGAGTTCACCATGGCGGCAGTATCCGTGCAGAAAGAATGGAATGCACAGGTGCCCTTTGCGATATGCTACAACGTGTTCAGCAGCCTTCCAGCTCCTATGTTCCCTGCACATATATGATGTGTGCACCAATGGCATTCTGAATCTCGGATAGATGACTCCCATGTTGGCCGATTATGTCTGGCATCAAATACTTGGGAACATAAAGCTTTAACCAATCGCCGATAAGAGCTGGGTCACCAAAATCTATACACAAACAACAAGAAGACACATTTGAATCACATATACATGGAAAAAATAACAAAAATCATTATATACAGCAGATGAAACTGTGTTATATGTGACTGTTGTAAGGAATAGCAGGTCTAGGTCTGTCAAAAGGAATATGGAATAAATTGCCAAACCCCCACACTAGACAAACTAAAAACCTTACTTCCTAGAGATTAAATCTTCTAAGCTGGCTGCAAATCTCAAAGCCAATACCACAATTTCAGATCCAACTCCTTATAGGTTTACAAACTAAAATGGAGAGAAAAAATAATATTATCTCAGTCTCGTCCCATCAAATTAGAGCTGGATTACAAAGAGGATCTTATTTTTGAAGAAACTTTCTCTAACCCTGACATAAAATAATAATAATAATAATAATAATAATAATAATAATCACACTTGAAGTCTAATTTTCATGGATCAAAACCTAATTTTTATCAAGATTTTCGCTTTATAACATCAAACAAATAATAAACCTGCAAGAACTCAACCAATATCAAGACATTCACAAAAAAACAATGTTAAGAATCATAAACAAAAACCAAGCTGACATTGGCGCGGATGGAGCGCACAAAAGAAAAATAATTGGTGAGATGAGGGAGAGAGTAACCTGAGAACATGGGCTCGCCCTCGCCGTTCACGGAAAAGATAGAGATGAGGGAGGGAGGCGAGATAGGGTTTGCTCTTTCTTGGTTTAAGGAAGAAAAGGGAAAGAAATGCGAGTTGGTCATGTTGCCTCGAGGTGGGCATGGGGTTTTGGGTTGGGTTTGGATTTTGCATTGAACATTCAAGAAAACGGGTTTGGGTTGTCCAAGAAAACATAATAGGAAAACGGGTTTGGATATGTATTTTTGGTGGGTTTGGACTGGGGTTTCGCATTTGAACAGCAAAAAGGAATTTTCCAAACAAAGACGAATTACCTTGATCTGCCATTATTGATTACAATCCCAAGAAAGATCCAATTGGAATGTAGCACAACAAGAACGATCCAATTGGAATGTAGCACAACAAGAACGATCCAATTGGATGCAGCACAACTTCAGTCCAACAATGATCCAGAATCTAGTGAAACAAAATTGATGGTTAAATATAAATCGAGTGTTTATGTCTTACACATAATATAATAAATTTTACCTCAAGCAAAATTCCCACACATGTGGGCTTCCTTTCCACATGTGCCTATCCCACTTCATTGCTCTCTCTTAGTACCTAGCCCCACATTGGCTAGAGTTAAAAATAAAAAATAAAAACACCACTGAATTGTTGGATTCACCTCACATCCAACCATTACTTATTATTATTATAATTATTACTTTACTTCAAAAAAAAAAAAAAAAGAGTTATGCCTTTGCACGGCACCTACCCAACACTCATCCTTACCATTCAAATCTTTCCCTGCTTCCTTCCCCCCTCGGCCCCTCCTCACTAAGGATGGCAATGGGGCAGGTTTCAATGAGACCTGAACCGCCGTCAAGGTCGTGGCTCAGTTGGTTTGAGCTTTGGATTTGCTCCCCAAGGTCTTAAGTTCAACTTCCGCCCTTTGCATTATCCGGGTATTATGTGTGCAGCCATGTATGTACCCCCTAAGAAATAATCCTTACTTGTCAGAATCAGGCAACCCCTAAGCTGGAGGCCAAAAAGTCCGAAGGCTGACCTAGCGAGGGATACCCTATGTCATCAAGAGAGAGAGAGTGAGAGTAAAAGTGAGAGAGAGACCCTACCCCACCAGTTCCTATTAGTCCAGTATTTGGATCGGGTATGGTTTTTCAATTTTCATGCATAAACCCACGTTGGGTTTGGAGGGCCCCCAACCCCCACAAATAACTTTACCTGATATAGATGTTAGTGTATTTTTCATTACATGAGACCACAATAGTGTAAGTAACAATGAGAAAAAATAGTTTTCTTAAGATCATGAGTTAAAGTTTCCCTTAGGACATGTAATTTTCATATTTGTTGAAAATATTAAATAAGTCACTAAAAAACCTAACCCAATCCGTGGCCCTCGTGGGGCAGGTTTGGTATGACAATCATCTAACCCGTATGGTATAGTATAAATAAATAATGGTATTATCCGGCATCATAATACCCCACCACCCCCAACCCACCAAAGAGAAATTTTCGTTTCCATCATGACAAATGTTTCTTACATCACAAATAAGGGTTCATGCAAATTAGGTTTATTACATAACAATCCAACCTCCAGATAAAAATTGATTCATGCAAAAGAGAATTAGTAGAAGTGGCCAACACCCAAGATTTGCTTAGATCAAAAGAAAGCAAAGCTTTACACCGATTGTTAAATACTTTTAAATTCAAGCTCAAAAGAAATCAAAACAAGCATTCTCACGCAAAATTTTTAAGACATCACACGAATCCTTGCAACAGACTTCTTTTGCCTCTGGGTCCGACAGCTGTCCCCAGCCTGCACCTCCAAATGTGTGTCCACCTTCCTCTGCCGACTCCCAATAATGCTAGCCACACTCTCTATCTCACAACCGTCTTATGTTGGCAGGCCTAACTCATTTGTTTTGCTCTTAACGTTGTAGATATGAGAAAGGTGAAACAACCACATAAAATGGGTGTGAGATAAGTTGTCAAATGAGGAGCATGGCTAGCATTATTGGCCGACTCCTAAGGCCTGCTCTGTCCTCCACAGAACATGGTTCAACTACATCAATGATGCCGCTGCCATCCTTCCCAAGGATGTCAAGTATCCATGTACTAAGGGTTGGTTTGTTTAAGCACTTTTACACATGTAACCATCTCACATGTGAAATGATTTCATACATTTATGTTTGTTTATAAAATTTACACATGTGGTATGTAAATTGTATGTGATTTTAGTATGTAAATGGCATGCAAAAAGGGGCTGCAATTTTCACAACTCAACAAGTGTGAAAATGTTTCACAGCAACTCAAAAAAGGCGGAGCTACAATGAAAATGCCCATCACACCTTTTTTTTTTAATTTTTTCTAGGCATCTCAATCATGATCTGAACCATCCAACATGTTTTTCATGTCAAAAATGGCTATGCTGCAAACTTTCAGCCGTTGGATCATCATAAGCTGTAAGAAATGATTGAAATTGCTCAGGCCGTTAATCTTCATTTTTGGAGTTTTGTGGGGCCTATTTTTATGATCCAAATCGTTAATCTCGTTCAACAGGGCATTTTCAGCTCAAGGTCCATTTTCAGGTATTAATTTAATAGGGATCTTGAGATACCTTCATAAAACCGCATTAACCATTGGATGCATGCACCATTGATACAGTGTACTGCAAGGTGTGAATGGGCAAACCCCTTTTTTGGATCATCTGAGCGTCCAATGAAATATTTGAACCATTAAATCTCTTTGCAAAGCCAAACACAGCTAGTGGATCAAATTTCAACCATTGATCTTTCATGAATTGTGAGATATTGACAAAAAATGCTAGACCATTTGGTCTTTAATTCTAATTTTTGTGGCCCTTCTTTTTCCAATCCGAATAGTTGATTCTCTTCAAAATGCCAACAATGCTAGGAAGCACGGGTACTCCAAAAATACAGGCGTACACGTACCGGGTACATTGTTGACTTCATGGGTACGTACCGGATACGTACCGGTACAGATATATTACTTTTTTAACGTTTTATATGTTTTTTAAAAGAAAAGAAAAATGGAGGGGGCAAAATGTAAAATCTATTTTATATAAAAAGTGCACTTCTTAGAGATGAATCCCTAATCGCCCGAATTGCAGGCTGCGCCTCTTCTGCTTCGTCTGACAGGGGAAACGAGCCATAGGAGAAGAAAGGAGAAAGGGAAGGAGAAGAAGAAGAAGAAGAAGAAGAGGCACGCGGAAGATCCCAGAGCCTCTACCTCTGCCGCGGAGAAAAATGGAAGAAGGAAAGGACCGAGAAAAGAAGAGAGGAGGAGGAGGAGGAGGAGGAGAGGACGCTCATCATCGAAGGGGAGGCTCTCAGGCTCATCATCGAAGGGTACCTGCTGCGTCCGCTTCTGCCGAAAATAGAAAAAAAAAAGGAGAGGCTCAGGGTAAAAAAAAAAAAAACGTAGAAGAGGAGGAAAAGGAGGAGGAAGAGGAAGCGTACCTGCTGCGTCCACTTCCACCGCGTCCGCCGCTGCTCGTCGGCTACTGCAGGTCCACTTCCGCCGCGTCCGCCGCCGTCGCCACAATCGCATGTCCTTTTCCTTTCTTTCTTTTTTTTTTTTTTACCCCACTCTATTCTGCTGTGATTTTTTTCCCCGATGTTGCTGCTCTGCTGCTGTAATTTTTTCCCCCTGCTTCTCTTCTCTGCTGATCGGTGTTTGCTGCTCTGCGTTTCCATTTTTTTTTTTAATGCTCTGCTATGCTCGACTGTTGCTTTGCTGCTGTTTTTGAAGTGCTTTGCTGCTGCATTTGCTATTTTCTTCTTCTCTTCTCTACTCTGCTTCTCTACTTTGCTGCTTTGCTATATTTTGTTCCTCTATTTTTTTTTTCTTCTCTGTATTTGCTGCTCTGCTGTTGCTTTGCTATGATATTTAATTTCTTTTTTTTTTTTGCTGCTCTGTATGTGTGCTACTTAATTTTGTTTTCTTTTTTTTCCTGCCCTACTGTTATTTTTTTTTCTGCTCTGTCGTTTTCCATAGCTGCTACTGTTGCTATTTTTTTTTTCTGCCATTGCCGTTGCTCTGTTGTTTCTGTTGCTGTTGTCCTTTCCATTTTTTAAGTTTATTGGATGATTTTTAATTGTTTGGTTGTTTGGCTATTTGATTATTTATTGATTGTTGTAGGATAAAAATGAGTTCATCAAGTAGTATGGGTTCTACTGGTGCAAGTGTAAGTGCAAGTGGCACTGATGAACTTGTGGATCCTCTTTAGAATTACGTAACCATATTAGAAAGAAGGGGAGGAGGAAGTGCGAATGCAAAATGGCAATACAATTATTGTAACAGTGATTTTCAAGGGTCATACTATAGGGTCAAAGCACATTTGTTGCAAATAAAAGGACGGGGAATCAGATTTATTAATGTGAAGGGTGATGCTCTTCTTCAAATGAAAAGGGAAAGTGAAGAAGCTGAAAACCGGAAAAAGATGGCTAACCAAAAAATGTTCTTTTACCACCTTCCTCTTATCCTATTAGTAGTAGGATGGCAAAGACAATGGATGTTGGAAGTGAAAGTGGAGGGTTTAGATTGGAAGGGTATGAGCCAAAAAAAAAGAAGGGCCATTGGAAGTACTGCCTTGGAGAAGGCATTCAATCAAGGTGCTAGGGAATATTTGCATTTTTTTATTGCTCGTATGTTCTACTCTGGTGGATTGCCTTTTCATTTGGCTCGGAATCCGTATTTTGAAGAAGCTTTTCAGTTTGCTACAGAAAATCAAATTAGTGGGTATGTACCTCTCGATTATAATTTGTTGAGGACTTCACTACTTAAAAAAGAAAGGGCAAATGTTGAAAGATTGTTGGAGTCTTTGAAACAATCATAGAAGGAAAAGAGGGCAAGTATTATTTCTGATGGATGGACTGATGCACAAAGAAGGCCTCTTATCAATTTTATGAGAGCTTCGGAGGATGAAGCTATATTCTTAAAAGCGGTTAATTGTGAGGATGAGTTCAAGGACAAGCACTACATTGCCCAATTAATGTGTCAAGTAATTGATAATGTTGGACATCAAAATGTAGTTCAAGTAATCACTGACAATGCTCCTGTTTGTAGTTCAGCTGGATCAATCATTGAGGGTAAATATTCGCATATTTTTTGGACATCATGTGTAGTTCACACCCTTAATCTTGCTCTTAAGAATATATGTTCTGCAAAGCAAACTAGAGTTGCTGCCTATGCTTATGATGAATGCCATTGGATTACTCATGTTGTTGATGATGTGATGTTCATAAAAAATTTTATTGTGAACCATTCTATGGGATTGCCAATTTTTAATGACTTTGTGCCTATGAAGTTGCTTACTGTAGCAGATACGCGCTTTGCATCTGCTGTTGTTATGCTAAAAAGGTTCAATCTTCTCAAGCGTGGCCTTCAGACAATGGTTATTAGTGACAAATGGAATGGTTACAAGGATGATGATGTTGGTAAGGCAACATTTGTGAAGGAAAATGTGTTGAGTAACATCTTCTGGGATAAGATAACTTACATATTATCTTTCACATTGCCTATCTATGAGATGATTAGAGTTTGTGATACTAATAGGCCATGTTTGCACTTGGTTTATGAGATATGGGATACGATGATTGAAAAGGTGAAGGCAGCCATTTATAGGCATGAAAGGAAGCTGGAAAATGAGGAGTCCAATTTTTATTCTGTAGTGCACCAAATACTTGTTGAAAGGTGGACCAAAAGTAGGACACCACTTCATTGCCTTGCACATTCATTGAATCCTAGATACATACAACCCAATACTTTTTGTATTTGGTTATTTCTTTTACTATGATATAAAATTCATAATTTACTTATACTTTCATCTTTCTATAATTTAGGTATTATAGTGCAACGTGGCTTGATGAAAATCTCAATCGTGTTCCTCCTCACAAGGATGAAGAGATCTCAAATATAAGAACAATGTGCCTCAAGAAATACTTTCCAGAGTTAGAGGATAGAAGGATTGCTACAACAGAATATGCCAAGTTTTCAAGTTGTTTGGAAAGTTTTGGGGAATTTGATTCAAAATTTAATAGAGGAGTAATGGAACCAATTATTTGGTGGTATGCACATGGGTCTTCTGCACAAATTCTCCAATCTTTAGTATTGAAATTACTTAGTCAGCCATGTTCCTCATCATGTTGTGAAAGGAATTGGAGTACTTACTCTTTCATTCACTCCATTAGAAGGAACAAAATGACACCAGACCGTTGTGAAGATTTGGTCTTTGTGCATAACAATATTCGTCTCCTATCAAGGAGGAGTCGACAATACACGGAAGGAGAGACCAAGCTCTGGGACATTAGTGGAGATGCATTTAATTCATTAGAGGGTGCTGGTTTACTTGAAGTTGCAGATCTTTCACTTGATGAGCCTAACATGGAAGCTAGATTAGTTGATGAAGGCGATACAGCTCAAGTTGATGGATGACTTTGTTTTCAATGCTTTGTTTTATTGTTTTGTTGTAATCTTGGTGTTTACATGGCTTTTGAATTTTGTTGTAATGATAGACATTAAACTCGATGGTTTGTATGTTGACTTTGTAATGATATTAAGTAATTGTTGGCTTGTTACATGTCATAGTTTTAATTCAGTTTAAAATTTTAATTATTAGCTTATTGTATTATTAGAATTTTAAAAAATATAATTTTTAATGGACGTATCCCAGCCATAGCCGTAACCGTACCCTATTTTTTTAAGGATTTCGTCGTACCGGCGTACCCGCACCGGTACCCGTACCGGTACCTGTGCTTCCTAGCAACAATGCTTTCTATATGAAATCTTATCACTGGATTCACCGTGAATTTTTCAAAATTTGTGAAAAACATGTGAACCGTTAGGTACAATTAGTTTTACATTTAAGAAGGTGTGAAAATAATAAACATGCACCATTGTTACACATGTGAGTCATTTGCATATGTAAATGACTCACATGTAAGCCATTTACATATGTAAAATATTTTCACATCACATGTGATATTAATAAACGACCCCTAAGTACTCACTGACTTTGGGGTTTGAAAAATGAGAACAAATATTAGGTATTGGGTGAGTTCGCCTTACTTGTAGGAAAATCCAAAAAGCCAAGAGTTATATGGTGCATGCATAGAAATAGGTTATATTCATTCAAAGCGCCTGGTTGTTCATTCCATTATGTTGTTCTTTCACTTGTTCTTTGACCATTTTTTTTTATTGGGTCAAAGCATAGTAGGAGCATAGGGCTTCACAATTCCTACTCTTGCCAATTGAAAAACTTCGGTAATTCCCATGTAGCAGCCTACAAAAATAAGTAGGAGTAGCTTTGCCCAGCTTGAGCTTGGCTTGAACACTAATCAAGTCAAGACAATCCGCTTTGGCAAGACTAATAGGAGCTCATGGTAAGATCAACCACAGGCCCAATTAGAAATCAAGTGCAATTAAAGCTTGAGCTTGGTTTGGCAATGCATGACAGAGCAAACTATAAATTGAAGATCATATAGTTTACGAATTTAAACTTAGCTTAAACTCAAAATACTTCATATTTATTTTATTCATCTTATCTATTTTTCTATATGAACAAATATATATTTCATATCAATCATACATCTTATTTAATTTTCTATATGAATAATTTCTCTTAAGCACTATTCCATATAATTGCCACCAAAGCACCATGTTGTATGGACCACTTTTGGCCACATGCGAGGTAGAGCGTGAGTTGAGCCCCCTAACAAACCAGCCTGTAGTTGAACCGACCAACAAGGCCTAGCTTGAGCCCGGCACATGAAACAATGGAGCCAAGTACAATCTGAAGCCCAACCCAACGGAGCTCATAACTCAAGCAAGCTTTGCTTGCTTAAGCAGAATGGATACCCATCCCTTCTGCCAGAAGGCTCAAACTACTGTGATTTGTAGGAACACATAGATGTGGCTCATCACACCTGTTCATGAGCTCCTTACTGCACCTGAACAAGTGAGATGGACAGAAGGTAGACGTTCAATAACCAATGAATGAAAAAAAAACTTAACTCGTCTAAGACTAAAAGAAAACAGAAGAGGAATCAAAGAGGGGCATACCAAGCCTTCTTGCTAGCACACATTGCAAAGCATCTGGTTGCCCACATTACTTTCATCAATTGTTCCATCAGCCGTAACCACGTCATAGTTCTGAATGTTGCGATTGGCTTCACTCCATCCTCCAGCTCCTGGAGGAAAAGGCATGCAGCCCCATCCAACAAAGAACCCTTCCGGAATGACGAATCGCGATCTTGACAAAAAAGGAATGGTAAACAAGCATTTGTTGCATGTCAATTATCTTGAAACCAACCATAACCTCCAAATTTGGCTGATGGAAATATATATGTAACAACGAAAAGTCCATTTCTCAAAAATAAATGTCAACATGCATCAAACCACCGTTGGACAAGTCAATTCAATTAAAATTTTTTTAACCTTACTTTGGACACATCAACCCAATTGTGAGGGTAAAATTAAACCTAGTTCTGCTTTTCATCCATGTGCTTAGCTAGCTGATAAACCACTAATAAATTTCCAATGTACATTCTGTCTTATGTACTTCAGGAAGTATATTTTCCATGATGGTAGGACCTCAATATTTGATCATGCAAGCACTGAAATGTCTGGCTTTCCACAGGTTTTGTCAGTGTATGCTTTAGGCTTGCAACAATACATGCACAGTTAATCACCTGATTGTGAACCATTAACATAGGTCCGCAGCTCCCTTTTCTAGAGATTGGAGTTTTTCTAAATTCTAAAGTAATTATATTTATACCCTGTCTCAGATTGTTATCAAGGGAGGCAAAGGCATAAAAAACACAGTGCAGCTTATTTCCATAACATAGGAATATGATGAATGAGGGAAAATCACGAATCTCCAATCTGCAAAGGAATTTGGTAACAGTACTGAAATGTATTCGTCACAAGGGAGTTCCCAAATTCCAGATTAAAAGTGACTTTGTCCAAAAGCATTCCCAAATTCCAGATTAAAAGTAACTTTATCCAAAAGCGTGCATTTGCTTGCAGTTACTAGCAATGTAACTATAATAGACGACTATTAGCATACAACTCTGGAATAGAAGACCCTTACCAGACAAAAGAAATATAAAGAAAGCACAAGGAAACACGTATTACAGAGGCTATAACTACAAGAGAAGTCAATCAAAACAAGGCCTTTTCTTTTCTTAATGGTGCAATCAAAACCACACCTGGCCAAAGAATTTGCCCCCACATTAGCTTCTTCAAACATGTGACATAAGGATGCACCAATGGACTCACATAGAACCTCAACCTCGTTAATAATGAAGTGCAACATCCATCGGTACCATCAACCATGTTAAGCTGACCACAATACCGCATTCAAGGAGTCAGTTCCAACTATGGGACGAATTAAAAAAGCCCAAAAAATCTGAAAACCTCCCAAATAACCCATATCTCTACATCACATCACATCTAATTCCTTCATGCCTTATCAAACCCCGAGAAACCACCAAACAATCCCTCGTCATTGAAGAGACCTCCCTAGACCCTGGCTGGCCATCAGTTCCTTCTTGAAGGCCCATCAACTTTTCTCAAGACCACACAATTCGGCATCTGAATTGTTGCCGTCACCTTGTTCGGCACACCTACTTGATTGGTGTTAGTGGATATTGGGAAATTGCCAACTAATGCCACAACAATAGCAAAAGAAAAGGCAATAGTTTTTATAGTGAATCATTCTAGATATATATACATATATAGTTGTTTATAAGTCATACTATGAAGTTATGGGAGAGAATAATGGAGCAAAGGCTTAAATGGAAGACCAAGATTGCTAAAAATCAATATGGTTTTACGCCATGGAGGTCAACTATGGAAGCTATCTTTTCACTTAGGCAATTAATGGAAAAATATCAAGCAAAGAGAAAAAATCTACACATGGTCTTTATCAATTTAGAAAAAGCCTATGATAGGGTACCGAGGGATTTAATTTGGTGAGTTTTGAAGAAAAGAAATGTCCTTAGAAGTTATATTGAACTGTTTAGGGATATGCATGAAGGAGCAATAATAAATGTGAGAATCACATGTGGAGAAACAAGTGGATTCCCCGTGACTATAGGTTTGCATCAGGGATCAGCCTTAAGCCCTTATCTCTTTGCATTGATTATGGATGAGTTAACTGCGCATATTCAAA
Organism: Sextonia rubra; assembly: GCA_037013555.1. NCBI lineage: Eukaryota > Viridiplantae > Streptophyta > Magnoliopsida > Laurales > Lauraceae > Sextonia > Sextonia rubra. The sequence goes on along the minus strand of JASUAD010000001.1, from coordinate 13,334,771 downwards.
AAGAAAAACCATGATGTATGCTATTTGCAAATGATATAGTATTGGTGGATGAATCAAGAAATTGTGTAAATGCAAAACTCAAGAGATGGTAGGGGGCATTAGAATCTAGAAGCTTTAAAATAGGTCGTACAAAGACAGAATATATAGATTACAACTTCAGTGGACATATACAAAGTGTTGAAACTACTGTCAAAATTGAAACTCATGAGATACCACGTAGGGATTCTTTTCGGTATCTGGTCTCGATGATTAGTAAGGATGGGGAGATTAACGAAGATGTTGAGCATAGGATAAAAGTTGAATAGCTGAAGTAGAGACTAACTTCTGAAGTGCTTTGTGGCAGACGAATGCCAACGAAATTGAAGGCAAATTTTACAGGATAGTGGTTAGACCAGCTACGACATATAAAGCAAAATATTGGCCAATTAAGAAGGCGCATATACATAAGATAGATGTGGGGGAAATGAGAATGCTTAGGTAGATATGTGGTAAAATTATGAAAGATAAAATTAAAAATGAGCACTTTCGAGAGCATTTAGGAATAGCACCAATAGGGGATAAGATTAGAGAAACTCATTTAAGATGATTTGGGCATATTAAGCATAGGCCTGTAATGGCACCGGTGATAAAAAGTTTGGCTATCCAGATGGATGGCCCATCAAGAGGTAGAAGCAGGCCGAAAAAAACATTGATGAAGGTTATTAAATCAGATTTGAAGAAGTTTAACTTATCTAAGGTTTTGGCTCAAAATAGAATGAAATGAAAAAATAAAATTCATGTAGCCGACCCCAACATGGTTGGGATAGGGCTTTGATGATGATGATGATATATAGTTGTTTATAGTGGTAAGTATGGATGGGGGTAGAGCATGATGAGAAGGCATACGAATGGAAGAGACCTTAGAGAAGGGTGGACCCAAGTAGAGTTGCTCGAGGGCTTTTGAAAACATCCAAAACCCCCCTATAAATTTGAAATTTTAATAGTTTTTTTAAAATTTTCTCCCCAAAATTTTTTTATTACACTAAGCCCCTCAAGGAAAAATTCCTGAGTCCACCCATGACCTCAGAGAGCTGCAAAGACATGATATTCAACTTTTTTTTACACTAAAAACTGTTCATGAACAAAAGGTTGGATTAAGGAAAATATTTGCATTAAAGGAATCAGAAGAAAGTCCATATTCAGAGAAGACTGATGGTTAAAGTGAGGATTTTGGCCTTCTAAAGTATTGCCAAAAAGATGTAAACGCTTTTGGTACACTTCGACAATAGAACAAGATATAAGATAAGTAAAAGCAATGGACTAGGCCATGGAGGCAATTGCAATAAACTTCGACAAGTTAAAAAGAAGAAGTGGCCACATTTGCATGCAGCTATATAACCCGCATTACATTTATAAGAACTATTCTTTTTTTTTTCTTTCTTGCTCTGTTTTTTTTTTTTTTTTTTTTGGAGTTATCATTATGATCAGATCTTAATGCAGATATGTTAGTTAAAAGGAAATCCATCATATCTTGAAAAAGTTTAACACAAATTGTAAAATTCAGAGTGCTTAGGAATGGACAAGTTCATTATTTCAAGCAAAAGACTAGAAAGTTCCAAAAAGAAGGCAAACCAACTCGTGACAAAGTCCAAGCAACCCTATAATTTACACTCATACATTCATACTTATTTACACTCATACATTCATACTTCTTTCTTTCTTAATTATATTTGCAATAATACAAATATAAAATATTTTAATTTACTCTTTATAGTTTTGTGGTGGGAGAGCTATGGAGATCATTGCCTCAAACTACAAAAGCTGGCAATTCATATCCTAAGTCTAACAAATGGTTGTTATGGATGGAAATGGAGTACATTCAGAAAAGTGAGATTTGAGAAATCTATTTTACTTGGTTAACATGAAAATGCTATAAATATTTAGATTCAGCAAGAGTGACAGCTTCCCAACCTACAAAAGCTGGCAATTCATATCTAAAGTCTAACACATGCTTGTGAATGTGTAACACTCCGACCCAATTTAATCCAGTTTAACGACTAATTAATGTGGTTTTGCTTGATGTTGTGTTCTTTTGAGGTTCGTTTCGGGTCATGGATAGGAGTTGAGTTGAGTTTAACCTGGTTTAGGTAGACATGATCCCTTTTTCATAATTTTTGACTTTGTTCGGATTTGCCATTCATGCATCATCTTGGTGTCAACACGTGTCTTTCGTCGAGCTTGTCAACTTCCGCAACTGTCTCGTACGTAAACGAGGTCATTTGTCTCCGTTGGATCGTTAATTGACTTGAACTGTAATTCTCCCGAACTGTTGGACTTTTATATAATTTTGGCAATCCTTATCTTATATATGCTACAGCCACCGACTCTCCCTCTCTCATGTTCATCTCTCTCTCTCTCTCTCTCTCTCTCTCTCTCTCTCTCTCTCTCTCTCTCTCCTCCCTACTCTTCAGTTCTTCTTCTTCTTCTTCCTTGCGATCAACGGAAAGAAAAGGGAGAAAAGTCGGTGCATCAACTTCTTTCTTCGTTTCTTCTTCCTGCTTCTTAGAGCCCTCGTAGGTAAGAGAGGATTCTTGCTCATCTTGATGTATTCCCACGTTTCCTCCTTTGTTCTATGCCCTGCTTTTCTTCTTCGCTTCTTGCATGTTCTACGGTAAGTTTTGAAGTCATGCTCATCTATGGAGTTCGTGCGTTTTGCACTTCATGCATCCTTTTTCTCTTGTTTATTCTTGGCATGCATGGTGTTAGGATTGCATCTCCGAAATCGTTTGGGCCAAAGAACAGCTAAGTTAAGGAAAGAGTCTGTTTAAGGCAAGTATAAGCACAATATGCATGAACACATGTTGGTACACGTTGATTGTTATGTTTCTTCTACTCTTTCTCTCAAGAGTGTTGTGTTTTAACAGCCCTCTAGAATTGTATAAACATGATACATGTCGTTTTTGTGAATGGAGACTGTAGTACAGTGGTTTTGTTCTGTACAAAACTCTGTTACCCGACCGATCAGGCCTAGGGTCTGACCGATCGGACGCTTCCAGAACCGAAATCTGACCGATCGGGCTTCAGAGCCGACTAGTCGGCCCTGAAGCACTGTTGCTCTGAGAGATTCGGTGTTCAACTGAATCCTAATTCTGCTCATTTCGTTTCTCTTCTTCCTTGACCCTTAGAGGACTTGGTTATGCTACTGTTTGGTCCCCTTGCTCTTTAATAAATTGGAGAAAAGATAGGGTTAATGTTGAGACCTTATAGGACCTTCACCTGGAACTTCTTAACCCCATAATTGCCCAACAAACTACCTTAAGAATGCATGAATGGTTTTAAGGGCTGTGACACATTCATCTGTGTTGTCCAATTGTTAAGCACCTCCCCATGGGTGTTGGTTTAAGGGACTTCGATACATGATTCACAGTAATCACGTAACTTGCATTGCATATTGATTTCGATTATTGCTTTCCATGCTCTTACTCTTATTTGACTTGTAATTATTCATTTGTAATGATATTGCAAGACTTGTGTTGAGCGATTGATTCGAGTGTGATGCATGCACTGTATTGCTTACTTGTGATATGACCTGATACCTGTACTGTACTGTACTGCATTGCCTGACCGACCAACTGACATTGATTTACATGCATCACATGACATGACTGATCTTGTCTGTTTGGCTCTACTAAGCCTCAGCCTTAGGATACCCGACGGGGTTGACTTTGGCGTAGCCTATTTGTTGCCTCTGTAGAGTGCTCCTGTTCTGGGATTTCGGACCCCAGGAACCAGAGACCCATTCGTACCCTGGCCCGGTCGAAGGTGTTCTCGTCATGACTACTCTCGATAGGGAGAATATGGCAAATATAGTAGCCACCTAGCCAGTTTATCTGTTAGTGATTCTAAAAGCATACTGATTGATATGCACGATCTACTTAGTATACGCACATGACCTCTATGCATGGATAATTGTTACCTACTAACTATTCTGCTAGACAACGCGTGTTAACTTATTGCTGCTTATGCTTTGTTAAGTCGTACTCATTAGTTGTTCTTGGTGTTACAGGCCCAAATCCCTTTATCGATCCCTCGCCGGTCGGCCCAGCTTCAGGAGAGACTCACGAGGCCCAGTCAGGGCTAGAGGAGTGGATGTGATCCCTCCATTGGAGGGCGACATTGCATCACTCTCCTATCTTCCATTTTGTACCAGGGTTCTGTTTCTTGTAATTGTCTCTAAGTAATTATTTCCCATTTTGTTGTATATTCTGGAAATTAATATCAGTTTTACAGTTATTGTTCCTATTCGAGTTTTCCTTTTGTCATGCTATGATACGTACAGCTTCCACGTACACTTGGTTTGCACGTGTGAATATCCCTTGGGTGTGTGCACTTAGATCCGGTCTAGATGTGCGAGCACGGGAGTATGTGTGTCACTGGTTAGATTCTCACAAACCCCCGATTTCTGAGCCCGAGTTGTGACAAAATGGAAATGGAGTACATTCAGGCAAGTGAGATCTGAGAAATTTATTTTACTTAGTTAACATGGAGATGCTAGCAGGAGTGATAACTTCTCAACATGACAGAATTTCTCTAAATTAAAGAAGAATTAAGGATATTCAATAAATCATTTAGAGGACAGCACCAGCACTGAAGGGGATTCAATGGATGAAGATGGGCTGAAACACTTCTGAAAGTCAAATCTGCATACATGGTGGCAGCTATTAAGTTTTTATGACCTTTTTTTTTCTTTTATTTTATTTTCAATTCATTTCTTTCTTTTTTTAATGGTAATTTCTGAATAGCAGCAATTAAATTTTTACGATTTATGTTCTTCTGTAGTTTCCTTTCCGCATTTTCACAGTTGTGCTAAAGAAACAGCCAGCTCCTTGGCCAAATCAGAGTTCATACAGGTGATAACTTCTTTTTCAAAAACTAATTAACCATAAGGAAGGCAGACACTTCCATTTTGGTGTTACACTTCTTTTGAAAATTCTAGCAGCATACAGCTCTTATACTTAATAGGTATTTTGGAACAAGTTTCTTTTATCACAATTTTGCTATTGGAAAGAATTTTAAGTAATTTCTGCTTACTTGGATCACCAAGAGCAAGGTCTGACAAGTCATCTCCAATAGAAGATGATGACGAACCATACAGACTTCTTTCAGCTGCACGATCCCTATTTCTTGTGTGCGGCTGTTCTTTTTGAATATTTGATGGCTGTCAGTGGCATCTCAGAAAACCTACGCCTGACACTCCCAGTTGCAGAAGGTGGTGAGTATGAACCAAGTGCTGATGCATCTGTTCTGAAGGGAGTCGCCAGATGTGGGCAACTCAAAACTTGACGCTGATGTGCCCACACTGCCCATAGTAGTAGCTGAGTGGCAGAAGCAACACTGCCACCACTAGAAGATCCCATATATACTGTATCTGATTTAACAATGCCTCTCCCAAAACCTCTAATAAAACCCATAATAGTTGCTCCTAAGCTGTTACTCACAGACATCGGTTTAACCAGGGAGTCTGCAGTGACAGTTTGAGTAGCATGAGACATATTTGCTTGATTACCAGCTCCATGACCTACAGCAGTAGAGGTTAATTCAGTGCCAGCTGAATTCTCCTTTGTCATTAAAAAATCAGACTTGAACTTGTTTTTCGCAGCATTGAAAGAATTAAATGGTCTATCATCAGTTGATGCCAATGGAGGATTGTCATCAAGGACCACCCGGGTAGCTTCACCCTCCTGATTCCTTTGTTTCCACATTATTCATCTTCTTTTCCCTTGCCAAAAGGCTACTGTTTGATGCTAGTCTTAATCTCTTTCAACTTTTCTTTCTCTTCTCTGCTGATAGCGCCGCCGCTGCTGCTGCCTAAACAGCATCTGGCAATGAGAACTTTTCATTTGAGGTTGTCGTAGTAGCAGGTGCAGATATCACTACTTTTTTGCTGTTTTCACCATCCGACATTTTGGAAGGTTCAGCTGTCAATTTTTCAGATACCTTCTTATCACTCTGACCAACAGGGGACATACTGTTTAGTTTGATGATCATAAGAAACCATGTTACATTATTACCATCATAATAAAGACCTGCATTTAAAATCAAATAAATAATCAACAAAAAGCTAGGCAATTTGCATAAAGATGCAAATATAAGAATGTGTATTAGTTTTCCTTTCAACAGCAATATGTATATAATAAAAGAAATTAAACGAAGACAAAGATAAACAAAATGGCATTGATAAGGTCATTACTCGAATAAATAAATAAATAATAAAACGATGGGATGGGATAAATATGCAATGGTGGTTGCAATAGTGAAACAAAATAACAGTAGCATCATCATGAATTGATGATCATCATTGTCATCGTCACCACCACAAGTGCTGCCATCACCGAATCGTTATCCATAGATGGCACCCCGATCTAAATTTGAGAGCTTGAGGTTTCAAGGGATGCTAACAACCCATCTCATTCAACAAAATAATAATACTAATGCTAGGGATCTGTAGTAATGATGATAAATTAATAATTGCTCCCAACCAAAGCCCGGATAGATGAAGCCTGAAGCAGCATCATAATAGTAGCCAGATGCTTCCATCCCATACAAACCCAGATTGAGGACCTGCACCACCTTTTGAACCATTGGTATGTTCATTGTTGCCTGGTTCAAGCCCAGATTGTTTGTCATCTGGATTGTATTCCTTTGATGCCCATCCAACTGCATCATACTGGAAGGGATAAAGAACCAAGGATTATTTTGATTTTTTGTGAACACTTGAAACATCTTGCGGACTGCCTGTAATTGGAGAAATGCTTAAAAAGACTAGAGAACTCATGAAAAATGAGAAAGTACATATTGCAAATTGGCATTATCCCAAATAGCAGCAAGATCAAGAATGTATTGCCTTAACCTATCAAGCTACCAACACCACTTCTTTACGTGCAGGATATAATGCACACATCCAACCAAATAGAAGCTAGCACCCAGCCATATATACATACATGGAAGGAAAATAGGCAATTAAAGATGAAGATTTATAAAATAAAAGGTATAAGAAATGGGTCTTAAGGAAAATCAACGTAAACACTGAAAATTATTACTTCTTTACATTCACTTCTGATTGTTACTAGCTGCTACAGAGAAACACCTGTAACGGCTCATAAGTAAAAAGGCTGTGCATAAACTGCAAGCACAAGCAGTCTACAATAATATTTAAAGGAACAAACTGAAAAGAACAGCAGAAGGTTCAGGTCAGTTAATGTGACAGGAAACACAGACAAAGAAAGGACTGGCACAAATATATGCACCTGTTGAGCAAATGCTGCTGCTTCAATTGCTGCAGCAGCAAGGCTGCTTGACTGCAAAGCACCAGATGGACCAGCCCCATGAATGCTTTTTGCATATGCCACTAGTAAAATTTGACCATTCTTCAGAAGAGTTGTACCATTGGTTGCTTCAAGAGCTTTTGTAGCAACTTCCACCTAAATGGAGAAACAATGCATTGGAAGAAGAACAATTAGGAATAGGCAATAATATCACTATAGTGGTCATTCAGTGGTGCATTGAGTAACATCCCTACCAAATGGAAATGCACAAATGCAAATCCCCTTGAGAGTTGAGACATAGGTAAACTTGTCCCTAACAAGACAAGATCCTGCCAATAAAACAAAGAAGTAGAAATTCGAAATTATGAGCTAGAGTAAATACACTTCACCTAACGGTTAAACAATATTCAATACTTTAATTGGAGCATGCTTGGAGAACTCATAACGAATAATTTCTTCATCAGAATTTTCATCCGATCCCCGTACAACTAACACATGGGTAGGTCCCAATAACATGCTTACTCATCAACATTATAGGTAACATTCCAGAAAACATACCCGCATCTGACCCTTTCTTTCCAGCTGTTGGAGTGGATGCTGTCACATCTGCTGAAGGAGCATCATCAATTCATCCCCCAGTACACTGTATAGCATAAACAAAGACCAATAAAACACAAAGATAAATCTGTCCAAAAATTGGTGATTCATGAATTATACCTTTGTTCAGCTGCTAATAATATTAATTTACCACAACTTACATGTAATGGCATGAATACACAAACTACATCACCATGAAGTCCTTAATCAACTATCATAACATCCATATGACAAACTGCTATGCACTTAAATTACCAGGTAATAGAAACAGTGCATATTATGTAATAACTAAATATCAACTGTAAAGTTTATAGATTTTTTTTTCTTCTCTTTTATAAGAAGCAATATTATAACACCACTCCCACCACATTCCTGATCATACTATAAATCATTGCCACATACATGAACCTGGAAACAGGATGTCCAGTGTGCAAAATTAACACAGCCAAACATAGTGCATGTCCAATCACATGGTGGAGCCATGCTTTTATTGTTGCCATGGCTAGATTTTACTGCAGCATCCTGCCCTAAAGGAGGAGCTTCAATCCCACCAGTTGGCTTGTTACTGCATCACAATACATTTGTTAGTAGTTGATAACATCTGATAAATGTAATCCACAGTAGTTGTCAACTAGTTAAGAGAAAAAAGTCACCACAATGATTTTAGTAACTTCAAACAAACAGGTTCAGCATTGGCAGATAAATGTTAACAGTATTTGAAGTAAATGTCAGAAAACTGTAGAGGTCAACTTAGACTCATCCTGTTCAGGTAATTCTGACACTAATTTCAAAGATTGACAGCCACAGAGCTTTGTCATAGGCAAGAGAGAATGAGAAAAATTCCAGGCATATTACCAACCAAAAGGTTCAAAGGATAACAAAAAAATGAATGTAAGTTAGCACTCGCAACTCGCAAGGGGTCCAAGATAAGAAGGGCACAGATTGGAAGGCATGCGAGTGAAATTTCACCTAGCCAATTCAAGGTCCTGCATTTCAGGGTCCACCACTATTCATGGAAGGTCACGTCTTGGACATCATTGGAATTCCACCATGACTGGATGACAGCCATCTGGTCTGGCTTTCAACGAAGATGTCAAGAAGAGTACGCAGCTAAAATGAATAGTCAGGCAAAAACTTTCTAATCCATCTTTTGGGAGGCTACTGATCAGATGAGTCTCTCATCCAAGCAAGGTATGTTTTCAACCACATGGAATCCATGATTAAAATTGAAGTATGGGCCAGTCTAATTGGATCATTCCTTGGTAGAACTATATTAGATAAGTTTCATAGATATTAGCAAAAGAAAAAAGAGTAATATTCTAGAATTAGATCATGATAGATAACTAATATCCAAGAGTTTTCTCGTTTTTTTGAGCATAACTAAAAGTTCAAATGAATGGCATCAACCTATATTCAAAGAAGAGTTTTCTCCCATCAACAACAAGACAATCATCTCCAATCCCATCCATCATGTTGTGCGCAGCTCCCTGTATAACAAAAATGCATTTCAAAAATTAATTGCTTCAACTGAAGAATAGATTCTGAGAGGACACAGTTGACCATATATATAACACGGAAGGGAAATCAATAAAAGCAAATCTACGAGAAACACCAGAATTTTCTTTCTTTAATGACACGGACATGATGAAGGGGTCCCCATTCAGCCTGAAGAATCAAGAATAGAAACAACACTGATCCATGAGTCAAAGGAAGCACATATAAGATCTCAAAAGTAAAAAAGAAAGAATCGAATGTATAACAGAAAGCAGGAGGTTCAATTAAAATAATGCATTGAGTAAAATACAAAGAATCTGATATAAATCTTCTTCAGTTGTCTTTTGTGATAAACCCTTCACAACAAGTGTGGATGAAAGAGCCTACAAAAATATATATATATCCATTTAGCCCCTTCCAGTGGTTCAAGATCTGGAACCTAAGAAGCATGGACACGGACACGGGACACGGATACGACACGACACGGACACGCCGACACGGCATTTCTCAAAAAAGTAGGATACGGACACATCGAGGACACGTTAATAATATATATTAATTTATATATAAAATCATCTACTAAAAATAATATCATTTTAATTTTTTTAATCAATTTAGCAATTAAAAAATAAAAAATCAAGTACCAACTAACAAACACATCAAATTATCAAATATCAATATAACACTAAAACATAATTCATAATCACTAAACATGAAATATCCATAGTTCCATAAAATTCATATAAAGAAAAGGGTGGATCATCTCTTTCCCCTCCCTAAAAAAAAAATTACAAAAAGCAAAAAAGAAGCTAATCTTGAGGCCTATTCTTTAGTGAAATATTTATTTGTCTTTTGCTTGTGATATGATTGATATTTACAATCATATATTTTTCCATGGTATAAAATTGTTATATATTAAATTTATAATTTAATAACCACATGTTAACAAAATGTTCAAGAGATATGAGCCACATATTTATTTTTTAGTCATAGACACGGGTTAGGAATTGTGGGACACGTTGCAAAAAGAGTGTCAAACAAGTGTCCGAAATTAAAATTTTTAATTCTTAATTATGGACACGGCTAAATAGTATCGGACGCTTGTCCGAGAGTGTCCGACACGTGTCTGACACGAACATGTCACTTTCTTAGAAGTGTCCGTGCTTCTTAGACTGGAACACAAATTGGTATGTGTATAAAGTTACATGTTTAAGCATGGATGCTAATATTCAAAAAAAAAAAAAAAACAAAAAGTGTAAGCATACCATTGATGATGAGACTAGGGGGCTTTGATAGAACCGTTCTCACGCACCCATCGTGAGCACTTTTTATAGGGCCCACTTGTGGGTCCCATTTGGTGATGAAATTAGGGGTATGGAAAGATCCATGTGGGACCACCCTACATATCAAGTTTGGCGCCAATCACATGTCCCTAACTCCTTCATCTGTGGCCCACAAATACATTCCATTCGGATCGGTGCACAGTTGATTCAATTATTCAATAAATTTGGATCTGACCAAAATTTGGGGGCGTATAACTATCAAAGGGCCCCCTGTGTATTACAAGGTTTAGATTGGGGGATAGATGGGCCGCACCTAGAGTTCTCACAAAACAATGGTGAAAACTAGTTCTCATAAGATTATTTTCCATATATATTATGAAATTACACAAATGCCCCATTTTCCCTCTTCCTCTCCTTTTCCTCCCTGTCACTCTCTCCACTTCCCCACCTTCCCCTCCCAGCGATGATCACCGGCTCTGGCAGAGGGGGGCGGTCCCCACCCTCTCCCACTTCCTTTCTCTCCCTCTCCTTCCCCTCCCTCTTTCTTTCTCTTCCTCCCGTTCTTCCTCTCCTCCCCCTCTGTTTTTTCATCTCCCCCATCCCCTCCCTCTCCCTCTCCCTCCCAGTCAACGGCAACACTAGTCGCCCGATGGGAGATCAGGCGGCCCCGTCATGCCCGTTGCCGCCCTATCTCCGATCGGGCAAAAGAGAGGGAGAGATAAGAAAAGGGAGGGGATGGGGGAGAGGGAAAAACAGAGGGAAATGAGAGGAAGAGGAAGAGAGGGGCAATTTGGGTAATTTCACAATTAAAAATAAAAAAAAGAGGTGAGCGTAGTGAGTTCTTTTTTTTTTATTTCAAGTAGCAGCACCCTATTTGGATACGTGAATTTACCGATGCATCAACTAAACATGTCATAAAATCCATCACCATTTCTATCCCTTCCCGCAGAATCGCCTTCTACACAAATGGCTCCTAAAAGGTGAAAGCTGAAGCTTTTTTGGGTGAAAGAAACCTAAGTTAGGTAAATTTTTTCTTGCATCTGCCATCATCATATTTCACTTGATAAGAGTTGGTCATACGACCAAATTATCTCATGGGGATAGTAATGGTGAGTCTGGCACCTGGACATCCCATGACGGATTTATGTTTTTTTATAACACATTCGGATTTGTTAATAGATGATATTTCTTTTGCATTTTCAAATAAAAAAAATGATTCATGTGTTTGTTGGGATCCTAACCCACGGCCTTTGTTTAACCGAAAAAAGAAAAATCACGACCTTTAAAATAGTTACCTTTCTTACACAACTTATCACTTTTGCCTCGAATTTCTTTGAAAGTTGAAACCCATTTCGGATTTGGCCAAATCACTGCCAAACACACTCCCTTGATAGGGGTGGGTTGGGCTAATTCCCTTTTTAAGAGTCTGGATCCTCTAATTAAAAACCCCACAATGATCGATTGGTCCTGCCACATCACGAGTGGGCAGCGTGTGCATGACAGACTGTTCACTACTGATGTGGCGGTCACTGTGGGGTTTTTTCTCATACAATCTAAATTCCCTTTTTAAACCAAATCAGACTTTTTTGGTTGGTTGGTCTTAAAGTAAGGATGAATACTATACGTGCGGCCATGTATGTGCACTTCAAGAAATAGTCTTTACTTGTCAATATCGGATAACCTCCGCTCCGGAGACCATAAATCTGAAAGCTGGACTAGCGAGGAATACCCTGAGTCATTAAAAAAAAAAAAAAAAAGGTTACTATCCCATTAGCTAGTTGAGACATGGGTGTTGAGTGGAAGTGTATTCTAGTAAGGAAAAATAAAAGATTTATCACCAAAAAAAAAGTTCGTGGTTTTCAAAGCTTTGGTTTCTTTGACATAGTTTCATCTGTGGCCTTCTTGTAAGAGTAGTTTCAGCTGTGGCCTTATTGCAAGAGTCTAGGTGCTCTCTCAGCAGCCATTACATGGAGGATCTAACACTAGTCTAGAAATTCATGGTGGGGCCCATGTACAGAAATTTCAGAACCTCCAATATTGTTCATTAGGAATTTAAATATGCTACAAGTAATTGCTTGGTTTACTGTTTACTAGAGTAAGCTTCATTCATCTTATACAATTAGCACAATTAAGTTCTAGTCATAATTGTCTCAAGCCAAGCATGGAATACATTGCATGTGAATAAAATGAAATCCAAACCAATGAAATCAATCATAGTCAACTTGAGCCCTTACCAGCATTCCTTACCAGACTGTAATGGGTTAATTAATAATGTGCTCATTTTAGGTATTGAAACTTCTGATTTACTTTTTGCTAGGGCACAAAATTAAAGCAATATTTCTGATTAGCCAAACAAAAATTCAGCAATAAACCTTCCAAATTCTGACTAGCCCAACTAAAATTTTACTTATTATTTTGTACTCTATTTTAAGATGGTTTGGGCATGTTGAGCGTAAGCCGGTAATGGCACCGGTGAAAAAAAGTTTGGCTATACAGGTGGATGGCCCATCAAGAGGTAGGGCTAGGCCGAAGAAAACATTGATAGAGGTTATTGATTCAGATTTAAAGAAGTTAAACATATCGAAGGATTTGGCTCAAAATAGAATGAAATGAAAAAATAGAATTCATGTAGCCGACCCCAACATGGTTGGGATAAGGCTTCATGATAATGATGGTTTGTGCTCGACCATCCAGGTTCAGGTTAGCCCTAGCATATCCCTACATTGAATCATTAGCTTATAATCTTTGTAGTGACAAAGATATGTCTCGAAGGAAGCTCCTTTTTTTATGAAGTGCTCAATTGTGGATATTTTATAATCTATTAGTACTGATCCTTGATTTTCTTTACAATCTTTTTGTTTGGTGCCCTATACAAATAAATAAACTCTACCCACAAACATAAAAGCTTTTTGAGCAATTTTTTTATATTATTTTACAAGAGAAACAAGTTATTCTTAATTATAAGAGAAATAGATTTTGAGACAAAATGACTACTGTTATGAGGAATCAACACAATTGAGTAGAATGATATAAAAAAGTGCTTAAATCTCCATCAAATGTAAATCCAATTGAAGAAAAAACAACTAACCCACTAATCTCATAAAACAAACATTAAATTCAGCTGAAGATTTAAAAAAAGAAACAGATGAGCAAAGCCCTCTTCTCTGCCAAAGAGAGTCAAAGAAAAATGGCTGAACAGAGAAACTTAAGGGTTTTTTTGCTAGACAAAAAGAGAAATGGCCGGACGGATAAAGGGAGTTGACAACTACTTTGTTGTGATTTTTTTTTTATTCGGGATTTCTACCCTAAAGAGAGAAATAAATAGACAAAGAGATGACAAGACGGATGGAGAAAGAAAATTCACACTACTGTTGCCACTATCAAAGAGGAAGACTGACTGGCAACCCAAACCAATATTGGTATGGAGACATTTCTAATTTGAGGATAGTGTTTGAATGAAATTGAATGAGTTTTTTTAATATTTAAATGGGGCTACCTAGGTGATGGGGTGGTGTAAGGTTGGGCCCCAAGTGGTGCATAGCCCATGTGGGCCATAGCCCTTTAGGGCCCCGCCTCAAAATTCTACTAAGGGCGGCTGCACCCAATTCCTATGGTGTGGGTCCGCCCCTAATTCCATTGCAAATTGCAGGCAAGTCTAACTAGTAGCTTGTGGTCATAATCGTTTGGTCTACTAGACTCTTCTGATCATGGCCCATCCATTGTTGTGCTGCTACCATCCATTTCCCCCTTGTATTGAAAAGTAGGTCCCGAAATCTTATGTAAAATCAGCAACTATCTACTGTCTGAGATTTAAAAAATGGCCCTGGCAGAAATTCTTCACTGCTAGGAAAGGCAAGATGCTGCCAATTAATGGAATGAAAAAAAAAAAAACTGGGTTTATCCAATATTTTGAAGATAAAAAAATTGGCAAAGTCCAATTTAAACATTTTAATGATATTGCCAAAAGCTTTGCAGCAGAATAACTCGATATCTTTTACCTATTGGGATGGAATGAGTTGGCAAAACTTGGCTGACTGTCCAATCCTTCCTGACCCAACCCGACTAACCGTACCCATTTTAAATACGGGTCGGTCACGAGTAAGGGTTTTTCAACCCGTATAAAAACTGGTTAGGTTAAGGTTGACCTGTCTAATCCGATTAACTTGTTTAGGTTTTACTTATTTATTATGACTTTTAAATTTTCATGTAACTTTTTTTTATTTTTGTAGGTCAAAAACCGTGTGACTCTTAATTTTATGTGGAAGAGTTAGACAATAGTTTACCTCTTTTATTTTTATGTTATATGGTTAAATATTTTGACACTTATAATATGAAACCTATTTGTTTATTTGACAATATGATGTTTTTGTATTTGAAATATTGATTTATGTCTTTTATTTTTATGTTGGGTAGTTAAGCATAGGAATTTATCATTAAAATATGGATATCAATGAAATACAATAACATTGATAAGTTTTATATTCATACTCAAATATGACTTTATAAAATTGAAAAAAAAATTGGAAAGGGATTATCTCAATAAATGAGTTAGAAATTGATAATAGATTTTGGCCACATTTTTTACACCTTAAAATTTGGAAAATTATAAGTTCATGCTCAATCCAATACTTGAAATGAGTTTAGACCTATGAAAAGCTTTACAAATGAAATTTGATAATACAAAGTGAGTTAGATCACACACAAATAAGGAAATTAAACAGGTTAGGTCAGGTCAACCTAACCCAACCCACAATAAATTCGGGTTAGGCAGGTCGGGTCAGGTTGACCTTCCACAGGTGTGGATTGAAGGTTTCCAACCCGTTTTTAAAACTAATCTGGTAAGGGTTAGGGCTAGCAAATTCAAGTTCGGATTGGCCCAATCCAAATTTGCTTAACCCGACCCGTTTGCCAGGTCAACAAAAGATGTTGACCTGGCATCAAATTCAATCTATATAAATCTACATCCAGAAGTTCCCAATCAATAATACCGAAAATGCACCGATTTAAAGTGAAATAATCATTCTTAATGCACCTGTTGCTACTGGTTCATTATGAGAAGCATTAAAATAATAATAGAAGATATGGATATAAAAAAAGAAGATAATAAAAGAAGATTGGCACTATATTCTCCTATAAGAGATATAGAAAAGAAAACTCAGAGTCTTCAATTCATGAATATGAGTTGGATCAATATACATTATTCTATCAAGCTGTCATTCATTTCCTTTTAATTTTCCAGTTGTTTTTCGATGTTACGTCATAGCTATTGGTATTAAAAGTGGTGTCCATCACTTATACAATGTAACACTAAGATTTAGTAATACATTGGCACCAGATATCTTATGAATACACCGTATTAAATGACCAAGGAAATGCAGATTATCTTAGTTAGGATTGGCTAGTAAATCCTTATTAACTTCCTAATTGAAACGCATTCATATTGCTAATGTAATCTTTGCCCTCAACATGAATTAGATCATGTACCCATTCCTCCTTGGTGAAGAGGCAAGATTTGGGTCAAAACTTCTTTTGAGCATGAGCTCGTGAGCCAAAAAAAGGAAAACTAAGGTTGAGAGAATTCGAGCACTATTAGCTTATCTAAGTACGCATCGTTTGATTATTAGTAACTCTCTTTAATTTCGATTTTAAGACTGTATACGATCTCAAGACTGATACATGCTTCTGTATAAGTAAGAGATGATCACTACGTATGATAAATAAAAAAGTTATGAATCTCGATCGGTCTTGATACATCGAGTTAGCACCACTTAGCTTATATCCATAGGAGGTTCGACGAGACCAAATTAGGGTATTCCATCTATCACATACTGTAGTAGTTATGTGAAGAGTTGGTCGGCGCTCTTTGGGCCGCTAGACGAATCTTGGCCCGACCGTTAGTGATTTTTCACCATATGATATGTGCTCTCTATGGAGAGAAAATAGCCGCGTGGATGCCATCTAATACGTTACTATATCTCATCTATGATTCCTCATTATGCTTATTCATATCCGCAATATGCATAGCTTTCGTAAATGCTCTCTTTCAATTAGTATGTCTTTAATTCAATTGATGTAGCATGATAGCCTTATGTATTTTTATATTTGCTTAACCGTCATGTTAATGGTGCTACCCTTGGTGCTACAGGTACGAAACCCATTGCCAACATGGTAGTCGACACGGCCCCGAAGGGAACCCCAGTGGTACCTCGAGGTGTAGATAAATGGAACGAGGATGACATCTACTACTAGTCATTCTACGCAGTGCGTCTGGGGATTCATTTAGGGTTACTTAGGGAGTAGCCATGTTTTGACTTGTATCTAAATCATGCCTCCTCATGCGATTTTTGGAGTCATAGATTAATGGACATGTTATTTTGGATTTTGTATACATTTTTAAATTGTTTGTTTATCATGTACATGTGATGGACATCTTAAGAAACTTTGGTATATTAATGAATGAATGTTATTAGTGTTTATGACGACTACACAAGTTTCCGCTTTATTGTCAAATAATTGTTATCGAAAAAGTTTTCGATGCCTGAATTTGTGAAAAAATAAGATAGATTAACAAAATGTATGGCTGAAAAAGAATATTTCCTCCGGGTTGCTTCAACCACTCTCTTTTGAGGGAAATAAAAATCAAGAAAAAGGGGATAGACAAAGGGGAGACATGGGAATATGAAATGCATTACAAACTAAAATAGTCATCCAAACGCCCCTACCTTTTTTTTTATTAAGAAATATGGCACATTTCCAAAAAATGGAAGTAGCCAAACCTTCCAATTCAAACCTTCCATTTGTTTCTTTAAGTATCAAAATCTTTCACACTAAGGAAAAAGGTTTTCAACTTTCACTTATCTCATCTTTCCTACTCCCAAGAGCCACTATAAATTTGCAATCCACAGATTTTATATTTGGTAAGAAGGAAAAATTGACAATTAAATCACTCACCATTTTTTGTCAGAACACTTGTACATTAGCTGAATGTATCACCTGAAATAAATGCCTCTGGGCTATTGATAGATTCCTTCACTGGTAACTGAAGTTGTTTGTAACTGAGTTGCCTCGATGCTTCGTACAGAACTACACCTACACTCAAAGCAAGGTTTAAGCATTGAACATAAGTTTCAATCATTGGAATTCAAATTGTTCCACCTCCAAATGTTTCACTGCAGCAATCAAGCAAAATTTTGGGAGAGAGTCCACTGGTCTCTGACCCAAAAACAAGCCAATCGCCTTGCCTGTATGAGAAATCCTGCAGCAACAAAAGATACCATTTTTTAAGGTTAAAATTATTCATTTGTGTACAACAGTAAGAAGGCTTCATGTGCCCAATCAAGTGACTCAAATCCATCACTAAAGTATAGCAAGTCAATGGGCAACACTAAATCTCTCTTCGGTTCATACAGTTTTATACGTTAACCTATTAAGAAACATGAAACCCGAAAACATGACTAAAGGCTGGAAGCATTAAGCTGTAAACAGCATAAACATTAAATACTTTGCCACTAATATTGGTCTCTGGGTTAGGGTTTATATGCAGCATGGATTTTTGTAAATTTAGGTTTAGGTTTAGCTTAGTGGAAGTATGTACAGAACAAAGTGTTTTTCTTTTAACTCATTTGTCAGTGAATATGTGGCAACCATATTCAATCACTCCATAGGCCACTCCAATATACAAGATCCAACCCAAGTACCTAAATGACCGTTCAGAGGACATTTCAGAAAAGGTGCAAAAATGGTTAAGGACAATGTCAACCAAACTTCTAGTGACCACCGTTTCTTTTTCTCTAGAAGTTCTCTAGATGAAAAGTTTTAAAAATCCCATTTTCACCCAAAAGGATCCAGGTTCTGTCACTGTGTCCTGTTAGTGTCATTGTAAGAGTGTGTTGTCAATTACGTGACCAAAGTGTAGTTCGATTCAAGAACGATGTAGTTCACCTCGGAAGTTCATTGAAGATCAAGTCAAGTTCAAAGAAGTTCAAGCTAGTTCAAAACCATTCAAGGAAAACCTATCAATGAAGACTAAGCAAAGAAGTTCAACATCAAAGAAGATCATCTGTGAGTGCCAAGGGATAAGGTATCTGTGATCCCTAAGTGTCCATGGAAATAAACTAGAAAATTAGGTTTTTCAAACACCCTGTTTTGTTCTACGGCTTGCATCACGGCTAAGCTGTAGATCCTACGGCTCACTTTCCAGAGAGTGTATTTTGAAGCCTTTTTGTTCTACGGCTGACCCTACGGCTACACCGAAAAATGTTACGGCTAAGCCGTAAAATCTACGGGTCACAATCCAGAGAGTGTACTTGGCCATATTATGCTTACGGTTGACCTTACGGCCAAGCCGAAAGGCCTTCACGGCTAAGCCGTAAGGTTATTCACGGCTAAGCCGTAAAGATTACGGGCCACTCTCCAGAGAGCTGTTTCTGGGAAATTTGAGCTTACGGCTGACCCACGGCTAGGCCGAAAGGTGCTCACGGCTAAGCCGTATAAGAATTTACGGCTAAGCCGTAGGCCTAACCGTAAGAAGGAATTTGTGCTGAATCTGGTCAAACTAGCCGTTAGATGTTGTCAGAACTTACGGCTAAGCCGTAGACCATTCTGTTCTAAGCCGTAGAACTATCCGTTGGAGCTCATCTGTATTTAAAGAGGACCTCTCCCTTGCTCCAACCACTGAATTTATTGCTGAGAAAATCACTAGTATAGCTGAGCCTTTGCACCTCCATTAAAATCATCTTCAAAGCTCCCACAACCACCTACTCTCCAACATCAAAGAGTGCCATTATTGTTACAAGTAGAGTAGTTGGTGACTTAGGAAAGGCTTCTTCAAATCTGAGAGAATACCTTAGCCTTCCAAACCCTCTTGGAACCTCTTCCCTTGGCTTAGCTCACATCTGAAGATCTTCATCTCCAAGGAGCAAGAACAAGAGGCCAAAGCTTGGAGGTAGTCTTCAAGCATCAAGAGCACCACTCAAAACCAAGGTATTCAATTCCTTGTTTAGGTGTTCTTTAATATTTCAATTCATATTGCTGTATTTGGTGGAAGACAAACCACCGCATCAAAAATTGTTGTAATTGGTGGACTAGATCAAGGATCAACCACCTGATCAAAAAACTCTAATTGGTGGAAGACAAACCACCGCATCAAAAATTGTTGCAAGAGGTGTATGTTATGTGAGTACCTCTTATTTAGTGGAACCAAGAGAGATTGCTCTTGAGAGTGGATGTAGGTCTAGGACCGAACCACTATAAATCATTGTGTTTATTGTTTGTTGTGTGTGGATGTTGCCTTGCCTTCTTGTCACTTGAGTTAATGATCTTTTATATGCTACATCTCTATTGCTCTAGTTACATTTATAGACACTCACAACTCTGATTATCTCTCTCAATTTTAATAATCTTTCAGATTGTTCTTTAATAACATCTAAGTTTTGAAAAGAAATTTTTAATAGTCCTATTCACCCCCCCTCTAGGACTTGGTGAGATCTAGTTATTGCACTTTCATGTCCTTCCATAGTAAGTCTGTAAGGATGAACAGTCAGATCATCATACACATGCTACGCCTACTACGATGAATTGTTTATAGTAAGTGAAAACAACTGTAAGATTTCTTATTTCAGTAAGTTCAAAATAGAAGGGTCAACAACCAGTATATTTCTTTGCAACAAATATAGCAAAAGAGGAGGTCAAGAATCTCATATCTGTGTCATGCCCTGAGACTGAACCAAGGGTTAGAAGTTAGAACTCACAGAATGAATCATCTGTCCCCTCTCAGTAAATGCCAACAACCGTTTTTCACCATTCTGTAAGAAATTACGGTTGCAGAGAGCACAATTGATGACTGACTGAGAACATTAAGTGCCAAGCAAAGTAGCATACCTGTCGTCTGAAATGGCCCATAAAGTCTTCCCAGGAAGCTTAAATCTTGACCACAACATATCTATTTCACTCGGTTAATCCCAGACAATATAGCACATTTGAAAACCATAACATGATGCAGCAAATGCACCCACATACAAAACAATCAGTCTACTGTGGATGGAAGTAATAGGCAAGAAGGATATGGCAAGTAATGCAATCCAATTCCTGCACGCTTCAGTTTTGCATCCGCCACCTGAAATCCTAATGACTAAGAGGTGATGAGATAAAAAAATTAGCAGAATGCAACCATAAAAGGACCAACAAAGTAATAAAGTTTTTAGGACGGTAGGGATATCCATACTTCAGTAAGATGAAGGCCAACAAGGGCTGCTGCACATGTTCTGGCAATGCACCCCACAGTACCTGGAATCTGCCAAGAGGGACAGAATTTTCAGTCCACCTGCAAATTGATGTCACCTGGAATACAACTGCAAAATTTTTTAACTCTGATGCTTGCATATAAGAAATGTAATGTGGATCAGTCTTTCAAGAAATTTGGTTGGTTATCATCAAATTTTAACTAATTTAAATTATATCCATTTTGAAGACTTAAAACACTAAAGAGTCCCTGGAGAGACTAAGAAATGCAAGACACAACAAGTCCCAGTCCTGTGGTAATGATTTCTCTTAACAGCATAGACATCCTGTTGATGTTATTTCTCATTAGGTCCTAATTCGGTATGCATTAGTCTTTACAAGAAAAGTGATTTTTCCCCTTCCAAGTTAAATCCGACAATTTAAGGCAAGTAAACAATAAAGGGGCACCTATTAAGTTCATTAGTTCTCTTATACCCTTGCTTATAATACAAGCGATGAGTCCTTGGCCATTTATGGCTGCAGTCTTGTTCTCAATTAAACTGCTTATGCACGTGCACACACGTGTGAGGGGGTAGACGACAGGACATGGCACTTTTAGGTGTACTTTGCATTTTGCATCATTGCAAGGAACAAAGGAGCCTCTTATTTTGATCCATCGAGTAAACAAGATTGACATCATTCCTACACAGAGTTTGATGGCAAGTAAACTCACCAGGTCAGAGTAGCCATTTTGGCAAGTAGGGGCTTGTTGATACAATGCAAACCAGCCCTGCTCCATATAGCGGTAGTCACTGGTTGCCCTTTCAAATGCAAAGGCCACCTTGGTTTGTGCCGCTTATTGAAACATCGACCGTTTAAGCCACTTGAAAGGTGAGCTTAGCTAACCCATTTTCACCCATTTGAGCGTGTGTGTGTGTGTGTATTGAAAGGTGACAAAATTTTATTAAAGCTAAGCAGCATAAAAGACATCTACTGAGAAGCAAAGCAAAATTGAGTACATAAATACATACAGTCTAAATCTGATTTCACATCCCAAGCAATTCTCTACTTCTAAATCAATTCTTCAGGACATTGGTGTTTGATATTTAGAGAGAGATGAAATACAGAACATAAGAGAGATGAATGTCGTGCCTCCTTTGAGGATCGACTGTTCTTATATAAGGGTTTAATTCCCTAATTACAATCAATTACAAATCTTAGATCCTAAACTGAAGCCACAAATTAAGTCCCTAATTACAATCAATTACAAATCTTAGATCCTAAACTGAAGCCACAAATTAAGTCCCTAATTACAATCAATTACAAATCTTAGATCCTAAACTAAAGCCACAAATTAAGTAACAACCTTTGACTAATTACAACGCAACAAAAAGGTACAATAAATGAGCCTAATGGACTTGGGCTTGCTTGACATGAAATGAGCCTAATAGACTTGGGCTTGCTTGACACCCCCCCTCAAATTGATGCTGGGGAGTCATAAAGCAGCAATTTGGAAACAAGAAATTGATGACGAGGACGAGGAAGTCCCTTTGTGAAGATATCGGCAAACTGAAATGCTGTAGGAACATGAGGAAGAGTAATGACACCACGCTTATATTCATCGCGAATAAAGTGGCAGTCAACTTCGATATGTTTGGTGCGTTCATGGAAGACAGGATTTTCAGTGATTCGGATAGCCCCAGTATTATCGGCATGCAATGGAGTAGGAGAGGTTTGAGAAAACCCGAGTTCCGAAAGAAGTCCCCGTAACCATAAGATCTCAGAACAAGCAGAAGACATAGCCCTATATTCAGCTTCCGTGGAAGAGCGGGACACCCGTTCTTGTTTCTTGCATTTCCAAGAAACGAGAGATGTTCCAAGGTACATGCACCAACCAGTAGTAGAATGGCGTGTGTCTTGACAGCCAGCCCAGTCAGCATCTGCATAAGCGGTCAGATGAAGAGGATTATCCTTTGGATAATATAAACCACGAGGGACAGTTTTGAGCAGATAACGGATAATGCGCTTCACAGCTGTCAAATGAAGGTGTCGAGGAGCTGTCATGAATTGGCTCACAAGATGAACAGCATATGAGATGTCAGGTCTAGTGATGGTGAGATAGACAAGACTTCCCACCAGACGCCGGTAGGTATGAGGATCAGGAAGAAGATCGCCATCATCTTTACTCAACTTGAGATTGACCTCTACAGGCGTATCAACAGGTGAAGAATCATTGAGGTCAGCCAACTCGATAAGATCTGATGTGTATTTGTGCTGATTAACAAATAAACCTTTTGGAGATTGATGCACCTCGAGGCCCAAGAAATAATGCAAAGGACCCAAATCCTTCATACGGAAGGAATCCCTGAGAGAAGCTTGGAGAGATTTGATCATACGATCATCCGTGCCAGTGATAATAATATCGTCAACATAGACGAGAAGCACAGTAACACCAGTAGATGTGTGGCATAAAAAGAGAGATGGATCAGAAGGACTCTGGGGAAAGCCACTCTCGCATAAGCGAGCCTTGAAGGTTTCAAACCAAGCGCGAGGAGCTTGCTTTAAACCATAAAGCGATTTGCGCAGGCGACAGACAGACCTCTTGAAGGGAGAGGAGACGCCTTGTGGTATCCGCATATAGACTTCTTCGTGCAGGTCCCCATGGAGAAATGCATTTTTGACATCCATTTGGTATAAAGGCCAGGATTTAGAGGCAGCAATGGCGAGAAGTAACCGAACAGATGTCATTTTTGCCACAAGTGCAAACGTTTCCTCATAGTCAATGCCATACTCTTGTCTGTTTCCGAGTGCTACAAGTCTAGCTTTGTGTCTATCCAATGACCCATCAGATTTAAGCTTGATCGAGTAGATCCATTTGCAACCGATGGGTTTAACTCCGGAAGGACAATCCACAATATCCCAAGTGTGATTCTGATCCAATGCATCCAATTCCTCCTTCATAGCCTGGTTCCAGCAATCGTGTTGGACAGCCTGCAAATAAGAACTTGGGATAAAGATAGAAGAGAGAGTGGTCATCAAGGAAGTATGGGTAAATCCATACCTATCAGGCGGTCTAGAAGTTCTGGAGGAGCGACGTAAGGGAGGAGTAGGTGTGGAACCATGTGTCGGTGGAGGATCAGGGGGAGGACCATCCGCAGTGGGAGGTTTCTCCTGACGGTGGTATACAAAAGCAGGATTAAACCGAGTAACAGAGGTTTGATCCGAAAAACCTGGTAAGAGAGCTGGGGAAGAGGGATGAGGACTGTCCATGTGAGTATGGAAGAAATATTGATTTTCAAAGAAAATAACATTCCGAGAAACCCTGATACGACGACCAATGGGATCATAACAAACAAAACCTTTTTGATTAGTGGCATAACCCAAAAAAGCACACCTGCGAGATTGTGCTGTTAGTTTCGTTCTTTCTGTGGGAGGTAAATGAACAAAGCAAACACAGCCAAAGGTATGTAAGTGATCAAACACAGGATGATGACCAAACAATTTAAAATGAGGCGTTAAATGAGCAATGGTATGTGATGGAAGGCGGTTTATGAGATAGACAGCTGTGGTGAGAGCTTTAGTCCAAAAACGAGGGGGAACGGATGCTTCAATCAGAAGAGTTCTAGTGACAGCAAGAAGATGTCTGTTTTTCCGTTCCGCGACTCCATTTTGTTGTGGAGTATATGGACAGGTACGTTGGGAAATGATTCCATTATTGTTTAAAAATGATTGAAAATCCTTGGAAACATACTCCCCCCCTAAGTCTGAGCGCAAAGTTTTAATGCATTTAGAGAATTGGTTTTTAACATATTGAACAAAAAATTTAAATGCATTAAGAACATCAGACTTTGAATGTAATAAATAAATCCAAGTAAATCTGCTGTAGTCATCAATGAATGTTACAAAGTACTTGAAATGACTATGTGAAATGGTCGGAGCAATGCCCCAAACATCACTGTGAATTAAGTCAAAACATGTAGTGCTCCGTGTGTTAGAAGTTGGAAAGGGTAAAGTTTGACTCTTCCCTAATTTACAAGCATCACAGTCAAAAGAAGCAGAATCAACAGGTTTATTTATTAATCCAGATTGAAATAAAGTAGACATTGTAGAAGCAGTCGGATGACCTAGTCTATTATGCCACAACCGAGAATTATTCTTAATGAAAAAACAAAATAACTGATGTAAAGTTTTATCATGAATAAATGAAGACACTGGTAAGGAAAAAAGTCTTCCACGCTTAGGCCCCCTCGCGATCACTTCCCCCGACTCCCGGTCCTGCACAACACAACCAGAAGGAGAAAACAAAACATTGCAGTTATTTTCAACAAGTTGACCCACAGAAACCAAATTGGTAGCAAGATGAGGAGAAACTAAAACATTGGTTAATGGTAAGGGGCTAGGGATATCACCAACAGAGGTGATAGGAAGATGATCTCCATTGGCAGCTTGGACAGTAAGATGACCAGTGTAAGGAACAACATTGTGTAATTTTAGGGCTGAAGTGGTCATATGGTTACTTGCACCAGAATCTAAGTACCAGGTATTGGAAAGAGAGGAAGCAGTACCTGCGATGTGCATGGAAGCTAAGGCATTGATGATCATTTGGTTTACCATCTCAGGGGTGAGAGGAGTTGTTGACGTAGATTGGGAGGAACCAGGTTGGGATGAAGAATCAGACTGCAGAGAACCACTGAAGTCAGGTGAAGCATATGGTGGAGTAGTCACAGTGTAAGCACTAGGAGCTGACTGTACGCTGTAAGTACCAGGGGCTGGCTGCACATAGTTGCGGGAAAGAGAAGTGCGATTCTTCTTCCTGCACTCTTCAAGAACATGACCAGTGGCCTTACAATATCGGCAGATTTTTGCCTTACATTGATTTGCATAGTGACCATATTTCTTGCAGGTATGGCACTAAACTTTACTGATGTCCCTAGAAGGTGGTCTAGTTGTAGCAACATAGGCAAGGGGAGTCTCAACAGATCTCTGTTGTTCCAGTGTAGTTTGAGTGACCCGACGTTCTTCCCGTAGAAGTTCCTGAAGACAATCATCCAAGCTAGGAAGAGAAGCCCTGCTCATTAAGTTAGATCGAACTGTCTCAAACTCGAGACGAAGTTTCATAAGAAACTGATCCCGATGACTACATTGCTGTAATGGAAGTAATTCCAGGAGAAGAGCTGCAGATACCGAGGCAAACTTAATCGCATCATATTCGGACCACAGTCTGCGGAAGCCATTATAATACTCCTGAATAGACTGGGTGCCTTGAGTGAATTGTGAGATTTCAAGTTCTAATTGAAACTGGCGAGCAGCATTGCCCTGTTGGTAAATTTTCTGAAGATACTCCCACATTGCACGGGCAGTGTGGCAGGGTTTGAGGTTGAGAATAAAATGTGACTCAACAGAGCCCAGCAACCAGGTCTTGATTTTAGCATCCTTTGTTTTCCAAGCTAAAATTTTCTTATCATCTTCTGCAGGTTGAGGTTCAAATCCATCAATGTGTCCCCAGAGTTCTTTTCCTTCCAAATAAATTTGAAATTGGAAGGCCCAGGAGGTATAATTTGTACCATCAAAGCGAATCAGGGCAATCTCATGCTTGTCCATGACTAAAGAGAAGGAAGAAACCCGCACAAAGCAGTCCGGAAAGGATATTGGCAAAACAATATCTTTTGGATGGCCGAGATGAAAAGAAATGGACAAAACAGAATTTCTACAATAAAGGGTAGATGGCCTACCTCAGATGATCCATAAATGGTGAGAAAATCTTCAAAAAAAAAAAAATGTAGAAATCCAGACGACCAAGATGGGCTGGTCCAGCTGAATGGCGATGATGATCGCAGGTGGGCCACTTCAGATCTGAGATGAACAGGGATGATCAAGGCTTCCAGATCTTGGAAGATGACTCTGATGATCAATAAATCAGAAACAAATTCTTCATAAATCCTGGAAGCTTCAGGCGACCAAGATGGTAGGATTCCGCTAATGAGTTGGTGAGAATCACAGGTGGGCCACGTCGGATCTGAGATGATCAGGATGATCTGGCTGAAGAGAATGATCACAGATGATCATATACTGGCTTCCAATGTTTGGAAGATGATGTAGGAGAAGATCACAGATGATCGAGCTCTGATACCATGATATTTAGAGAGAGATGAAATACAGAACATAAGAGAGATGAATGTCGTGCCTCCTTTGAGGATCGACTGTTCTTATATAAGGGTTTAATTCCCTAATTACAATCAATTACAAATCTTAGATCCTAAACTGAAGCCACAAATTAAGTCCCTAATTACAATCAATTACAAATCTTAGATCCTAAACTGAAGCCACAAATTAAGTCCCTAATTACAATCAATTACAAATCTTAGATCCTAAACTAAAGCCACAAATTAAGTAACAACGTTTGACTAATTACAACGTAACAAAAAGGTACAATAAATGAGCCTAATGGACTTGGGCTTGCTTGACATGAAATGAGCCTAATGGACTTAGGCTTGCTTGACAATGTTCTCAATCCTGCCATGAAAAATTGAGGAACACTATTATTCTATGCAATTATTTTAAAACTGATTAATTGCAATGTATTAAATTTACATGCCTACTCATATATCCTCGTCCAGAGAATACACAAATATAGACATGCCAATCTTATGAAAACTCTTAATTATTCATGCCCAAAAGCAAAGGTGAATAAACAAATAAACCCAGTCATTCATGAGAAACCACTTGGAAAAGGTCAGTGTGGATGAGTTCTCAAGAGTTAATGATGCTTATAATGACCTTTTGGAAGGGTTAATGATTCAGAGCCTCTTGAAGCAAACCAAAGATGAATCACAAGACATCAAATGGTCCAACAAGGTCCATAAAAGGGTATACACCTGTGGAGAAACTTAAACAACTTGGAGAAACTTGTAACCACAAGCTTCACTTAGGTAGCGTTTGGTTCGCTGGAATGATTGCTGAGAGGAATGGAATGAAGGTTGGAATGAGCCTGGAATGGAATGAAGGCTGGAATAGTGATTCCCATTCCAACGTTTGGTTAGACAAAGGAATCAATCCAGTAATGAGATTTCCATTCCGATTCCTGTGTTTGGTACGCTGGAATGATGATAGGAATGGAATAAAATTTATATAAACTGACCAAAATACCCCTGTAATATTAAAACTTAAATATGATTTACAGTAGCAATAAACATCAACAAAATCTCCATATAACATGTTACTAAACTTAAACATCACATATATTATCTAAACCAAGTCATTTAAAAGTTTGAATTCATCAAACTTGTCCAAAATAACATCCATATAGTGCTTAAAACAAAGAGTAGCAAATATAAAACAAATAGTGCATGCATCAAAGAGCTCCACTTAACAAAACCCTCACAAAGTCTTCTTTCTCATCATCTTCCAAAGTAAAAAAAACTGCAGTCATCTCATAATTGAAAAGATTCAATTTAAAAGATTGTAATGGAGAGGTGGGAAGGGGGCTTTTGTAGGCATTAGAGAGGTGGGGCCATTTTTATATTTTTCTAAGAAATAAGTTGGAGAGAGAGACAAGGGTTAAAGACGTTTTTAGCTTCAAGAGACAGATTGTCTAATTGAAATCGTAGAGAGGGAAAAAAACATTCATCGTCCTGTTGGATAAAGGTAAGCGTCACTGAATCCAAGCTCCCCCCTTCAAATCCTCAAAGAGGAATCCCTGCTTCATGTACTCGTAAAGTGGAGATTATTTATTTAATAGTCACATTTTTTAAAATGTATCTTTGTTTTTTCATTTTTAACCACTTGGATTTCAATTACATAGGAAAGAGAGAATCCCACTGGTCAGAAAACAATCTAAATTGCAGGAATAATCAATGGCAAGCATCCACCACCCTTGATTGCTATAACCATCCAATCCATGTGATCTACAGGTAAAGGACCATCTAAGTGGGAACAAGTGGGGATACCACAGTTTATAACCATCACACCCTGTTTCACAATTTAATCACCTGGTGGGACGTTCATGTTTCCCCCCTTCCACCACCACCCCTTCAAATAAAAATGAAATAAATAAATAAATAAAAACCTTTCTCAACCCCTTGAATGACAAAATAGTTATCCACTTTTTACCAAAAAAAAGGTTTAAAAATTCCTTATCAAGCCATTAAAGATTAAAAAAAATCATAATATTATGCTTAGACCCCCCTCATATTTTATTTTTTTCTTATTTTGAGACTGCACTTCACTTTATAATTCCATTAACCAAACAAGCAATGAGAGGTGATCTGTTGCACCACGCAGTTAATATCTGACTATCCGGTTCATTGTCTCAACTACAAAATCATGAACTACGCAAGATGGGGTCAATCCATGATACCAGTTTAATTGATAGGGAAAATAAATTAGCTGGGTCCACCTTGATTACATAACATAAATAAAAGTATCGCAGCCATCATGTGTGACTAATTGCTACTATGGGCATTTCATAAAGCCACAACTGCAATTGAGGCAGCGACAGGCAAGGAATAGATTGGTTAAGGTCTGAGTTTTTAAGTGGTGTGAGCCTACCGCTTCTGAATTTTCTTTACTTTTTTATATTTACCTGGCTCAGTCCAGCCCATTATTAATGAAGCATGATACAGACCTCAAAATAAAAAGATGAAAAACCAAAAGCACTCATGGACTGTTGCAGAAGTATTTGCTGATAATGAGAATGATACCATCATTGTTATCATACAGCAAGCAGATAAAACTGTTGGCACCTAATTCAATACAAGAAACAGTTTTTTTTTTCCTGCATACACATTTAAACAGGCTTCACTAACTATAATAAGAGAGTCAATTTAAGGAGGTAATTGCACTCTAATACAATTTTGAGAAGAGATGGTCTACGCAGTAATGAATCGCGTTGCTATCAACAAACAAGTTGAACTTGGCATCTACTTCCCATTACATTATGAATGTATAGTGGCTGACATTGGCCTCTACTTCCGGTTACACTATGAAAGTGAAGTGGATCTCCAGCAAACACATTTTAGCTCATCCTATAACTTTCAGGTCCTTGCCTCAATTGTCATAAGCCTCCAATAGAATAAGATGCAACGCTGCTGACACTTTCAACATCATATCCTTCAGAGTGCAATTCACTTGGGTAAGCTGTACCACTTATGGAGGGTTTTGATCCGAACACGAAGTCAACACTGACTCAGATCCCTCTGCTGTCGACGAAGGCTGGGCCGCGCGACGAAGCGGCGTGGACGCAGCGTCTGAAGGAAGAGTACAGGGCCCTCATCGCCTACACCTCCATGAACAAATCCAATGACAACGACTGGTTTCGTATCGCCGCCGCCAATGCCGAGGGCACGCGCTGGACTCGAAAGTGTTGGTACGTCCACAACCTCCTCAAATATGAATTCGACCTCCAGTTTGACATCCCTGTCACCTATCCCACCACCGCCCCCGAGATCGAGCTCCCCCAGCTTCTATACATTCTTCATTTTCACTATGCTGTGCCGCAGAAACATGACCCGATCTATCAACTTCTAAAAGAGAAACAGATGTTTGATTCTCCATGAAAGTTGAATCTTGAGGTGTCTCAAGCTGATCAGGTGTCTGAGATTGCTGGCTGTGTGAAAATAGTGGCTTCACATGCTGGGTCCCAACCAACTCAGTCACTTTTATCTGTTTTAGTTGTGTAATCTTATCAGACATGGAAGACAGTTTCTCACACACACACACACAAACACACACACACACACACAGAGACAGACAAGGAAAAAGGAAAGCACAATGGGATGAATATTATCCTACCTGCAATGGCTTCATAACCCTATTATCTTGGCCATCAGTTATATCTAATGAGTCTTGGGCCTCCATCTCCATTGAGTCTCTGACAAGCTGGCTCAAGAAATTTACATCGTCGGACATGACTCCCAGTCCTTTCAAAAGCTTTGAGCCCAGTTGTAAACTAGTCTGTGGTAAAGATACAATGGCATGGATTTACATTAGGATGCATCTAATGTGAAACCTCTGTAAAAAAAAAGAAATTTTGAGTCTCAGCCGAGCTGACAGACCCCTCAACTTAAGAACTACTGGTTGGTATGGATCTTATGGGGTTTTAGATAATGCAATGGAATAGGTACATGTTGACCTTAAATAAAAATGAAGATTATTCAACAAACCTCCGCATTTTCTACTATGGCATCTGTTGCACCTGCTTTCTTCAGCTCTAGAAGATGGACAAGGTCTTGAGCCCTCGCATATATCGGGATCTGTTACAAGGGGCAACCACATTAGCATTGTAAATAATTAACAGGATTTCAGCTGTGCATCATCCACAGAATGATTGCACGCCAACTTAAGCTTGAAATTTACTGGCCCAAAAGTGTTGATTGCAAGCTATTTATTTAAAAGGTTTTTTCTAGTTTTTTTACCTGGTCCAAAATAATCCTAATGTAAGAGTGTGTCTGCATTTCTTTCAACAATTTCTTTTTCTTTTTTTACAATTAAAGGGTTGAAACAGACTTACAGAATTACTTGTCCCTAGCAATTTCTCTGTTCACTTCCCGTATTAAAAAACAAGTCAGTAAAATTGTAATAGCATTGCATTCAGACTGCCCCATGGACCAAACTTTGACTTGGCATCCCAACTCCTATCAAGTTTGGGCCCTTGTCGAGCTTGAGCATTTGCCAGATAGAGTTGGGCCTCTGTTGATGTCGCAGGTGGGTTTGGATGCAGATTTCAGGGTCAATGTAGTGCAAGGGCTCAAAGATTCAGCCCCTGAAAATAAAACCTTGAACCAAGATCAAAGCCCATGTGAGTCCAGCCCAAATCCTGCCTGTTGACAGTGACGCAAGGAAAGTTGATCAGAGAGCCATTCCTATGTCTTGATGTGATCACCAGCGATCCCTATATGATGCTATAATAAGCTAAACTCAAAAGTAAGGAAACTTATAGTTCCATATGCCCATAATAAACCCAACTGTGGCTGGATGTAAAATTGGGATAAGGATCAAATGAGTAATAAAATACAAGTCAACATGTAACACATCAGAATTATGGAAGCCACTCCACCTCAAGGTTATGAGGTACATCCGGACATATCTAAATTGTAAAAGTTTCCTTCACTAGCAGTCTCTTCAGTTCAGCACATCTGCAAACTTAACATATATCACTCAAGGAATGTGAGAAAGGAAAAACAAAATAATAGTGTAGGAATGAGAAGAACAATTCCACATTACCGCAGGGAATGCAAGCCGAATCCTTTGAACAGCCTCAATTGTCCTATGCTTCCCCGTATACAAGATCATGACAGCTTTTGGAGAAGAAATACATGCTGATTGCAGAACTGCCGGATGTGATCCATCACCATAAAGGATTGGGAAACCCAGTTTCAGAGCTTCCTGCTTGCAACATAAGAATCAGTTATGCCAAGTCTCGAACTGCTTTAAAGCCAACAAACCAGGACTTGTACTGAATAAAAGTGACTACAAGAGTCCAACACATAGCTAAAGGAGGAAAACTTTCAGAGACCTTTACAACTCCAAGATCAATATCAAAAGCTATGTAAGGCAATCCCACAAGGTCTCCACCCACTCCCGAAGCCAATGGAGTTGAAAAGAAATTGGCAAGAACCTGCAACTAGGAACACTTAAACAACTACAATGTACAGATAACTCTAATTAGATGCAAGATCAACGATCTGCTAGAAATACTTGTAAAGATTGGTCATTCATCAGGTGGACCCGATCATGAAGATGCATGTGTTAACAAAAAAGGGAAAAGAAAAAGAGGTCGTCCACAAATGACATAGGACATGGATGTATATTAAATATGATAACATGCTAGTTGCCTACCTGCCCCATTTGTCCAAATCCAAGGATGACAACTGGTTCACTTGCATCAAAGTTTACCATCTCAGCCACTTTCTGTGAAAAAGAATAATGCATCTTTAGAAGCCGCTCATTTGTGGTTATGGGAAAATGTAGCAGAACATCAGAGAATTCAAATTGAATTGGAAGATGTCGAGTCTAGATATGTACTTCCTTAGCCTGAACCTTATGATCAATAAGCTCAGCAGCTCTCTTTCCAACCTCATTGAGGAAAGGTGTTAATGCCATTGACAACACTACAACAATTATAAGCAGTTTGTTCAGCTCAAGTGGTAGTACTCCAAGCCTGCTCACAGAAAAGAAGAATCGAAATTGATCAATGAGTAGACACAGATGGAAATCAGAGTTTGATTAGAGACTGACCTGTTTGCTAAAGAAAATACAACAAATCCAAACTCGCCCCCTTGGGAAAGAAGAAACCCTATACGTACACTTTCTTGTACAGTTAATCCAACAAGGGGACCTATTGCAGTTATGATCAGTGTCTTTATAACAATCAAACCTGCCAAGAGTGAAAGTACATTTGGCCACTCTCGGACCAGAAGCTGCAGAAAAAAGGATACAGAAATTTCAGCGACATATAAGGTACATCCTATTCTTTCAGTCATACAAGAAACACTAATTCCTTATCTAGAAACACAATATTTATTACACCACTCTATGTAAAAGCATCACATTTAAAAGACACAAGAAAATTATAGTAGGAATTTATTCTATGAGCACAGCCACATTCATTTCTAGATCAAATCTTTACAATATATAAAATAATGCAGTAACTTGGATTTCCTCATATCTTTCACAATGTTCACATGAATCCACAGTTATGAACTATTGTTGCTTGTGAAGAAAAAATCATGTTATGTCCAGTGGCAGCACCAAGAAAATTCCCTTGGTGGGACTCTGTAAAATTTTAAAAAATAAAAATATCATGTGTGTGCGTAGGGGCAGGGCGGCTATCGGTAGAGAAACTATAAAATTCCTAATATGTAATGGGGATTTACACTTCCCTTTTTTCTTTTCTAAAAGGCTAAGAAATGGGTATATCTAGAATCACCGAAATGAACAGAAGAAAAACCACAAAAAGAAGAATTAAATCCCGATACATGGAGAATGCCAAATGACCTCGTCTACTGGCCAACAAAACGTAGGTGCATTTTTCCTTCATAGAAGTGGCACAGGGCTTGAATTCTGGCTGGCCCCCCTTAAAACCTATACACCTCTCTACCAGCCTGGTGGCCAGCCAAAAAATTACTTCATTTAAAAGTGTGAGGAACCTCATTGATTTCTCTCATGACACATATTAAGCAACAAGATGTTCGATCCACAGTATCAATCTCTAATATCTGTAGATGCGAAGAGATTGCATCCAAGGAATCCCCATCAATCATAGGATTTACTAAGATAGATAGACAAGTAAGTCTTAAAATCTTCTTGAATAGCTTTTCTTTCCATTCACGTCTCCCAATCCTGCTGGCCTGTAAAATTTCATTTTGACTAGAACTGATTTTCATCCCAGAGTCATTTTAATGCAGTCACTCCCACGAGGCTGGCTGTGATGAATTTCACATTCCATGCTAATTTCCACTAATCATCTAAACATGAAAGCATTCAATCCAGCTCAGAGCTAACTGCTGTAACATTGCAATATCCTTCCTTTCACACAATCATATCACAAACCCAATACAGAAAAACCAAGACAAAGGGAGAAAACCCCATGAAAAGAGCAACAAGTCTTACAACAAAACAAAAAAATAAAAGCAAGAATAGAACAAATATCCAAAGAGTAGTAGAAAACTCTCCAACTTTAATGTCTTACAAAACAAAAACCCAACAATCACAACACAATAAAAACAGAAACAAAAGGAGAAATTTCACATCTCCTTCGTTAAAAGAGTTCTCCATGATAATAAACCTTAAACATGATTTACAATAGCAATAAACATCAATAAAATCTCCATATAACATGTTATTAAACTTAAACATCACATATATTATCTAAACCAAGTCATTTAAAAGCTTGAATACATCCAACTTGTCCAAAATAACATCCATATAGTGCTTAAAACAAAGAGTAGCAAATATAAAACAAAGAGTGCATGCATCAAAGAGCTCCACTTAACAAAACCCTCACAAAGTCTTCTTTCTCATCATCTTCCAAAGTAAAAAAAACTGCAGTCATCTCATGATCACGGCCTATAGTAATCAAGGCTCTATGGCGTTCCATCCTTGATAGATTTGGAAGCTTGCGCAGTTCTTCATTGATTTTATCTCTCTTTGTCGCTATATCCAAATCAACCCCAATAGCTCTACTGAACTTCTCAGTAGCTTCATCAATCTTGTTGCCTATGATCATGGCTGCTTCTCGAAATCCATCCATATTATCTATGCTCCTTCTCCTCTTTCCTTTCTGACTAGTTCCTTCATTATTGAATGAAGCTGTGGACATTTCCTCTAAATTCACAGGACAATTTTCTGTATCTTCATCCTCCTCATTTCTAGTCAGCTCATCCAAGATATCTTCAGTGGTAGCAGCTGCCCTTCCTGTGGCACGATCTCTACCGAAGATGTGCAAAGCATTTCATAATGTGGAAAACTCCTAGTCCTCCACTGAGCTGCACCCTTATGCGTCTACAAACAACATAAAAAAAAACAAATAAAGTAATATATTCAAAGGCCAGATAAGAATACATTAAATGATTCCTCAAATAATAATACCTTCACATAACCATTCCAAACTTCATCTTCTGCAACCACCAAATTCTTTTCTGAATCCCATCCAAATCCACTGCAATTTAATCCGTTAAGCATATCATACACAATACGGAAGTCCTTTTTCATTGTCTTAATTCTGGAATCAATGTGTGGCTTGGCTTTAATTCCACTTTGAGGTAACTTTTGCTTTAATACAGATTCAAGCACTCCAAGAAAGCCTGGCTTGAACCCATTGTCCGCCTTATGAGTTCCAGCATTAACCATATCAAACAATGCAAAAACTAACTCTCTGTCCTCAGCTTCTGTCCATTTCCTTTTATTCTTCCCTGGCCCCTTCTCATTGATGTTTATATCTTCACTCATGTCCATGCCTATTAATATTAGAACAACCAATCCACCAATAACATGATATTTAATTAACCATGAACCAACAACATAATAAAGAAAAATGGCACAATGAATAAAATGTATAAAATAACGTGATATAGCAACTTAAATTAACCATTACAAATAATCACTCCAATACAAGCAAATAAAAGTTGCAACCATTACAAGCTTTGCCTTTAAAATACAAACAAATTCGAATAGTTCATCTCCACGCATTGAACATAGAAATAGCCATTTGTTGTCTAAATGAAGTCCATTCATTTGAAGTCTCTACAGTGCCAATTATCTCCATGTCTCCTTCGTTGTCATCCTCGTTTAGTTCTATATCTTCATATGGGTCAACAAGTAACTCATTCCTTATATAGTTATGAAGCAAACAACACACCAAGATAATATGAACTTGAATATTAATGGGATAAAAGGCAGGACTCCTAAGAATTGCCCATCATTTTTTCAATATCCCAAAGGCTCTTTCTATTACATTTCTAGCAATTGAATGCTTCATGTTAAAATATTCTTCCGCGTTCGTCGGTTGACGTCCATTACTCCACTCATTCAGATGATAACGTTGACCTCTATACGGTGCAAGAAATCCTTCACCATTTGTATACCCAGCATCAACCAAATAGTAGGTACCTTAAACAAATTGAACATTTTTTTTATGTTAGTGATATATACTCTTTTCAAAGAAATTAGTTTATTATTGATTTTGTAATAGTATTGTATCTTACCACGTGGAACAACTAAACCATGTCTTCTAGCAATTGCATCCCGTAACACTCGACCATCAGCGGCTGACCCCTCCCATCCAGGCAATACATAAGTAAATTAGAGATCTGGGTTACACGCTGCAAGGACATTAGTTGCAATGTGATTTTTTCTAGTTCGATACCTAGGTCTGTCAACAGCCGGCACATGGACCGGTATGTGTGTCCCATCTAAAGCTCCTAAACATCCCTACAAGACATTACAATGCATCAAAATATATTTACACATAGATGATAAATTACACAGCTATAATTTAAAAAAATATGAAACATTTACCTTAAAACACTTCCATTTTTCATCTACCGAGTTTTCTGATATTGGCTCAGGTTTCTTATATAACTCTCCTTGTAGTCTAATGACTGCAACCAAAAACCTTTTGAAGTGCCTACTTATTGATTCCGCTGAACGATTAAACTCACTCTGAATTACCCTATTTTTGACATGATGAGCAAGGATATGCAAGGAAATTGCTACTTGCTCATCAACCAACATGTGTCTGGTTGGTTTCAGCTTTCCAATTGTACTAAGCAAGTGACACAACTTCACAAATGGTCGCCTAGTCATTCTAAAATTGTTCAAACATATGTGATCACTCTTATATACCCAATTCTCAATTATTTTTCTATTACATAGTAATCTAATTGGTACCTAGATCTAACCCCACGCATGCATTGTTTTTCGAATAATTTATATGATAATTGTATGAATAGCCCCAGTAGACGTAGAATGTCCAACCACCACTGCATAACCATTGCCAATTTCTTCACTTTCAATTTTCTTTTGGCTAGACTAACACGTGCCATAACTGTCATAAAAGAAAGATACATCAATTTAAATTAAAATTGGTACCATTGAGGACCTGATTAAAGCATCATTCGAAAATTATAAAGCATCATTCAATAATATGAACACATGCAACTTATATCAAATTTGATCCACTCAATATATCAAAATGCATTCACTAGTTTGCTTAAGCAGTAGGAATCATGTACAGAGAGTCGTTCAAAATTTGATGCCTTGCAATAAAATACAGTGCACATGAGGTTGTCTGGCTGCTTAAAGAGGGACTCCTTAAAGAGCAAGTTGTGATCAGACATGAATGTGGCTGGCTATCTGATTAATACCCAATTATTTATGTGGGTTTTAATCAGACATTCTGGAATGTGGCTGGCTGTCTGATTAATCAAACACTGTTATTTAAAAATGAATGTTCTAGATATGAAAAGTTAAAGAAAAATGTCACATCTGCTTCCCTCTCATCACTGTTTTGCAGGTTACAGGAGCCAATTATTAAGTTTGAAAATGCCCCAAGATGCACTGACAAAAAGTGATCAGTTCCTCTACATGCGTCCAATAAATGAGAGCATGCTTGCTAGCCTCTACTTTGAAGTTTGAATACATCTTTCTTCTGTTTCAAAGACGTTAATAATCTCATTTGTCACATACCATCATATTCACAGACCCCATCTCTGTACTTCTTGTCTCTATTCTAGTGAGTGAAATGAGTGAAACAGCTTTTGCATACACTTTGTAAAGACGAGGCATTTTAGTTCCTACTCCTAGTAAATACCAATGCATGTACCAATTCATGGGGTCATTTTTTTATTCTTTGCCTTCTTGGAAATTAACAAGACCCATTTCTCGATCATGTCTCTGGAGTCTTCCATGGAATTGATGAGGAAAACAAAAGCCAGGGATCCATAGCTTGATTCTGATAAGAGGGATTTGGGAATATGTCACTGAAATTGATGGTGAGATTCGCTGCTTGGCTTTTGCACCGTTCATCCATCCAATACAGAGGGGACGGACAAGAGGCTGCTTTTGTTTTTATTTCTACTGTGGAGTGCACAAGTATTGAGAGAGTGATCATGTGGGGTGAGGTGGAATATAGGAATTCGATTAGTACACTAGTACACGTGCATTTTCATAATTAGATGCGATTTGCTAAGCACTGCTCGTTATGATGAATCGTTTTGAGTTGAGTTGGAGTCCCTCGAGTCAATTCAATTCATGTGCTCCACAAAAGAATCACCACATGAATCATGATTCATTTGATTGTTGCTTGAAAACATTCACAAAATGCACTAATTGTTCGACCATAACAAGTTTCAAACCAGTCCGGTGTGTCTCGTGTATGGTGAGGCATCACAAAAACAATCTGATTTACTTCATTCCCTTTTAGTTGCTTTATCAGTCAAGGAATGAATGATGATGATGATGATGATGGTGATGATGATGATGATGATGATCTATTGGCCACCATTGAAATAATATAAATATTTTTAATTAACCAAATCAGGCGATTAATTAAAATATCCACACCAGGAGAAGTAGGCATAGCATATGCTTCTCAGGAGTCACCACTTCTCCCTTGTGAATCTCCACCGTGTTTGGATTTGATTGAAGAAAGGGAAGAGAATACCATTTTAAAAACCATTGTACGATTTCTAAAGATAATATGCAGGATCAATTAGGTGAAATTCAATGAGCCAGCCACATTCCAGGAATGGCCGTCTGATTAAAACCCATTTGTGACAAACAGTATTTCAAAGAAAGAATGTGGGTTGATTTCAAAGTGGAAGAAATCAACCACTCCAGACGGGTGCAGAGAGAGACCTGAGGAGGAGGAGGAGAGATGGAGAAACCGAGATCGGGAGGGACGGATAAGGCGTCGGCTAAGGGAGAGGAGCACCCGTCGCAGAGGCTTCTTCCCAGCCACCCTGCATGAATGTCGCTCACCAATGTGCTCCTCTCCCTCTCGCTCTCTCCCCACTGTCACAGCCCCCTCCCTCCCTCTGTCCATTTCTTCCTCTCGCCCAGCCCCCTCTCACCTTCCTCTGTCCAGACCCCAAAAAATAGGGTTTGAAGGGAGGAATCCAAATTTGTGTGTGCGTCTGCAGCAGTGAAGAAAGGAGAAGGAGAAGAGAACGATAGAGACTGAGAAAGGGAGAGAAACATACCTGATCTTGGTGGCGCCGTTCGCTTGGCAGTGGATCGAACGAGAGAGACGACAGAGACGAGAGAAGAAACTGGAAGCAGAGACGCAGATTTTCCTCATTTGGTTGATTTGTATCGGGCAAGGCAGGGGCATTTTTGACTTTAACCAATAATAACAAGGGAATGGAATGGCCATTCCTTTGAGCCCCCAATGGAATGGTGATTCCTTTGTATAAAGGAATCACCATTCATGAAGTAATAGCCATTCCATTCATTTTTCATGAACCAAACGTTGGAATGGTCATTCCAACGGAATGACCATTCCATTCCGACCTCCATTCCAGCCAACCAAACGCAAGGTTAGGGTTCCTCCAATACCATTAGAAGAGGTGGCTGCATCAACTCTTTCAGCTGCTCAGAACAGGAAAAAGGGTTCAATCAATAAAACAAGACCTATATGAAAGTCTAACTATCCAATTCAATTATAAACAAATGCATATCACAAAATCAACTCAAATTGACATCAACATCCTCCATGGAGATATCGATATATGGACCGAGGACTGTGTGCTTATTGTAGTGGTAAATGTTGTCCTGTTAGAAGATCCAAAGTCGAGAATGAAACGTGTAAATATGGATCAGTTTGGATGAGGAAAAAAATGTTGGAAAGTTTCTGCGACTGTTCCCACCCCCACCTAAAACAACCAAACGAGCCCTGTGGAAAACAAGGGTTGAAATCCTTACACGAGCGTTTAGGTGCAAACTGTTGAGGTGATGAAGAGATTGCGATGCGATACGCTTTGCGGGTTTCGAGAGATCATTTCTGAGTGGAACCTGTGAAGATAAAGGGACAAATATAAGCTGTTGCACCGAGATGGGAAGTTGAGCCATTGAATTTTGGTGGTTACGTTTGCAGACCAATGGAATCCATAATCCTGTTTGGAATGCTAGAAAACTGTCCACAAGAGAGTGAAAGAGGTTCGAAACTTTTTTAAAGAAAATTAATGGCATGAAATACTGAAAGGGATTAGATAATCTGCAACTGAGGAGGCTGTTCATATACTCGAGAGAGTTAGCAATGGTGGTTTTTTTTTCTCCTTTTTTTCAGGGATAGTTATGAGAAAAAGAAAGCCTCAAATATCCCTATACCTCCAAAACCATCCTCAAATACATATACATGTAATGCTTATATTAATGACATGTATTTTAGGATGGGTTTGGAGGTATAGGGATTTTGAGGCTCTTTTCGTAAATGTCCCTCATCATCAAAGCCTTGTCCCAACTATGTTGAGGTCAGCTAAAATGTCTATATAAATAATATATATAGGGAAATAATCTTATGAGAACTAGTTTTCACTACTTTTCTTCTAAGAAGCCTAGGTGAGGCCCATCTATCACCCAATCCAAATCTTGCAATACACAATGACCCCCGTGATAGCCACACGCCCCAAGTTTCGATCAAATTTGAATTTACTGGACCATTGGATTGACTGTAAACCAATCTGAATGGACTAGATTTGTGGGCTACGGATGAAGGAGTCAAGGACACATTTAATTGAGGGTAAACTTAATGTTTGGGGTGGTCCCACATAGATCTTTCCATCCCCCTTAGTCCCATCCTCAAATGGGACCCACAAGTGGGCCCCATAAAAAGTACACGGTAGGTGTGTGAGAACACTTTTGATAGGATTAAAGCCCATACATATTATATATATTCAAGTTTATCAAAAGCCACATCAGAACTTAATGCTTATTTCCTTTGTTCCATGATGCACTGAGGGGAGAGAGAGAGAGAGAGAGAGAGAGAGAGAGAGAGAGAGACCTTAATCTCCTTGCTTACTGAAGCAAGGAATAATAATGACAAGCAGGCCCAAGCTCATAATCACACTGTATAATATGCTTCTTATTTCTTTACGGTGATGAGTTTCCAATAAAGACCATGAATGAGATAGTGAGAAACAAGTTGCTGGATTGCAAGAATACAAAGGGCATGCATCAAATAGGTTGAGTGGAGAAAGAATGAAATCACAAGTGGATCCCAGATAGAAGACTTTTGATGTAGGCATGAAACCAATTAATGCAAGTCCTAGGGTTAGGATTTAGATCATAGGTGACGCAGCACAATGATGGTTTTTCGCAAAAACAAATCACACTGAAGAACACTCTCCAACGTAAAATCCCAAAGGGAATTTCTATCAAACTTCAAACTTTGAAAGTTCCATCTCTACAATGCAATATATAGGGAAAACAAAACTTAGGCCCTAAGTTACCTAATCAAACTAGGAAACTAATAATATTGGAAAATACACTAATACAACTCATTAAATGAACTAGAGAGTAATAACAATTCATTAAATAAAATAAAAATTCAATAAACTTCCTTGGGTCCCACATGTGGACCACAAGTCATGTTCCAACGATATGGTGGTGCTGCTACTGCATCAACATTTACAAGATTACAATGAGTTTACCCATTGTAGTAGTAAGCTATGGTACAGGACAGCAAAGTCTGCACCTGTGCTCCAAAATAAAAACTAGCATCCATGAATTGCAGCTGGCCTAAATAAAAGTCAGATCACACTAAAATTTGTGATTGGACATTTCGACTTCTCTCAAGCCATATCAATAACACATATGTTCATAAATGTAGAGACCTATCATTGCAGCCGATTTCAGTGCCCATATTCAATGGGCACCACTAGTCTTAACCCTAATGGACCGAAGAGAGCAAAGCACCAGTTAAGTAAATGTTTTTACTGCAGTATCATGCAATCTAATAATTCGGTCAAAACTAATAATTTTTTTTATAATTAAACCTATGAATGTGGCATAAAATAAACAAAACTGCCTCCCTTACTTTCTTGAAATGAACACCACCATTGCTCAATTATTCAAAGCACTGCAGATATTTCAATAATAAACATCAATTCAGTAATGATAATTTGAAGCATATCACTATTAGTATGTTTGGAACCAAAATACATTGTAACTTACAAAGAATGAGAAGCTTT
Organism: Sextonia rubra; assembly: GCA_037013555.1. NCBI lineage: Eukaryota > Viridiplantae > Streptophyta > Magnoliopsida > Laurales > Lauraceae > Sextonia > Sextonia rubra. The sequence continues at coordinate 13,292,189 of JASUAD010000001.1, read as the reverse complement.
GATACATAGGATTAAGATTTGGACCCACCTTTGTGTGAGACTTTCCTGTCATGATTCATGAAAATAGCATAAGCTAACAAAGATTGTCACATATTCATGTCAAGCCGTCAAGGTCACCAGTAATCTCCACAAGAACATTTTCCGCTGCTAAAATGATGAAACCGAATCGAGTCCCTCACAACAATGTCACGGCCCATGATCTTGGATGTGAACTTTGTGAAATCATGACAACCACTGCAAACACGGAGATTCTTGAAAACAACAATGGGAACGCTACTGGCTGTGGATATGAGCCCAAAAGCAATAGCTAGCTTCTCACTATGCTCGAGAAGCTGCGCATTCCTTCCATATGGGACAGCAGATTCTTCCTCCGCATGAAGAATGCAACCATTTTCAGCAGCTAAAGAACTCAATTCCACCAACTTAGAATAGATCTTGTCCGCTTGTGGGTGATGACAATCGCCAACAACAAATCTGTGCAGCTTACCTTTGATTGTAATCCAGCTGTAACTTATTTCTTTTCTTATACCTCTTTCCATCATGGCTTTCCTAATATTTGCGGCCTCTTCCCATCTCCCTGCCGAAGCATACAAGTTAAACAAAAGAACATAAGCAGCTGTATCCTGAGGACTCATCTGAAGGAGGTTTTCTCCTGCTATCTTTCCAAGCTCAACATTGCGATAAGTTTTGCATCCACCCAATATGATCTTCCAGGTCATTGCGTCTGGTAGGAATGGCATCAATTGTATCAATTCAAATGCCTCTTCCAAATGGCCTGAACGGCAGTAGATGTCAACCATGCAGTTGTAGTGGTTGATAGTCGGTTCAACACCATAGTCCATATTCATCGAATCCAGGTACTGCCTGGCCTCCAAGACCTTTCCTGAATGGCTACATGCAGTGAGAACAGCTGTAAATGTAAAGCAATTCGGCCTTGCACCACAGCTCTGCATCCTCCTAAATAGCCCCAGTGCTTCTGAAGCATGGCCATGATAGGCATAGCCAGCAATAATCGCAGTCCATGCTACAGTATCAGGATGTTCTATCAATTCAAATGTTCGACGTGCATAATCCAAGTTACCAGATCTCGAGTACATAGTCACTAACGCGCTCTCCCCTTTGAGATATGAAACAAGTCCTCTCTTTATTGCATCAGCATGAAACTGACTGCCCATATTCAAATCAGCAAGCTCGGAACATGCCTGAGAAATGCTAGTATACATGAACGAATTCAAAACCATCCCTCTGCTTCTAAGATCTTTAAGCATTTGGATTGATTCCTCGAATTTTCCAGCTTGTGAAAATCCAGCAATAACTGCACTCCAAGATACCTGGTTTGGATGAGATATCCTCTTGAAGGCTTGCCAAGCCTCCTCAAGTCTGCCGCATTTGAAATAAAAATCCACAACAGGGGTTCCAGCGGAATTGTCCGAGTCCATACCCAGCTTTACAATATACCCATGAATCTGCTGCCCAGTAACCAAACACCTCATACCTGAGCATGCCTTGAGAGCAGACGAAAATACGAATTCATCGAATTCAACGCCTTCCCCAGCCATTCGATGAAACAAAGCCAGCGCTTGTTCCGGTTTCCCACCCTGCGTATATCCCACCATCAATCTGGTCCACATGACTGCATTCTTCTCGACCATCCTATCAGAAAGAAGAACTGCACTCTCTAAGCACCCACAGCTTTCATACATGTTTGCAAGTGCGGCGTCAACAGAACCATTTGAAACCAACCCAGTTCGAATGATATGAGAGTGTATCTGTTCCCCAAGCTCCAGACGCAGACAAGTTGAAATATCCCATATCAAACCTACATACACAGATGCATCCGGAGCGACTCCCTCGAACTGCATTCTTGAAAACGAGCTGAAAGCTTCGGAAAAGAGGCCATTTCGAGCGTACCCAGATATCAAAACACTCCAAGAATCCAAATCCTTCTTGGGGATTTCATCAAACACTTTCTGGGCACAGGAAACACCCCCGTAACAGTCGAAATACATCCGGAGGAGGCTGGTCCCTAGAGACCCAAATGGTTCTCCCCCGTTCTTTTTCAATGTATCGTGGAAAATCCTTCCATACGAGAGAGAATTCGCTCTTCCGCATGCTTCGAAGAGAGATTCGTACGATTGGACAGCGACGGGAATGCCAGCAGTTTCCATGGCATTGACAAATTCATGGGCTTCTTTGAGTTTTGCTTGTTTGGATAGAGAAAGCAAGTGGATGTTCTCGATTGTACCACGGCTTTGATCGTTTTCGTCAGCTTTGCTTGAACTGCAGCGGCGATTGAGAGATACCCAAGAAGGGATTCGAGCTGAAATTACAGGGTTTGTACGAGGGTTACTAGATTGAAACGAGAATGAGGAATTCGGTTGCGGAGAATGAATAGAAGCCATTGATTTTGATTGGGAATAGTCGTTTGCCGAACAAGTGCCGTACCGAATGGATACGATGGCAGAGAGACAAGCACACAGGAATAATCGTACCACGTATGGAGAGCAGCTGAGACGAAAGCTGTCGAATGCACTGCATCTATTTGAAACAGTATTTGGGTCGAAGCGGGTTAAGCTAACCATAATCCGACGCATAAAATGAGGGTTTAGGAAATCTTGACCTGGGTTCAACCCATATATTTGTGGGTTGCGTTTAAAGGGCCAATAACGGTTCAAGTGAGTGCCGCTTTTGACAGGCCAAAAGTGGGGGGCAATTTGGTTGAAAATAAAAGAGGAAGATCACAATTTTTCATAAGTTTAGATATTGAGATGTTTGAGGTATTGAAATATTTAAGGCTGTTTTTCGTAATTTTTAGTTTTTTTAGTAATGTTACTTAGTGCATGTTTGGCATGTCTAATTTTTAGGTTCTTATTGTCTAAATGTCTAAAATTTATAGAGTTGAAAAAATAGAGGCGTTTGGCATGTGTATTTAACTCTATTTAATTTAAACAATAAGAGGTAAAAGCTCTATTTTGAAGAGGAGGCCATGTGATTCATTTCCAAATAAGAGGGAAAAAAAAAGAGGCGCCCAGCTACAGTGTTTTCATTGATCACGCCCAGTACGTTTTTTTTTATTTTTCTCGAAATCCAAGCCCCTAAATCTATATCCAAACCGTTGAAAATGTTCACATGATCAATTACGGCCAACCATCCAAATTTCAGCCGTTAATTCATCCTGAATCTCGAGATATGTGCAAGAAAGAGTGAGCCATTGGATATTAGTTTTTGAATTCTGTGGGTCCCAAACACAAGATCCAAACCATTAGAAATGTTGGGAAGACTAAAAACGGCTATGGGGTCAATTTTCAAAGATTGATTCCTTGTGGATTTCAAGATATTTGTGAAAAACTTTCAACCATTGAATTTAATATGCTGAATTTGTAACTAGTCCACAGGCAGCCCCTTTTTTATTTTTTTTATTATTTCTGGGACAGTAAATAACAATCCAAACCATTGAAAATGTGTAGAAGGTCAATGACCATTGTGAGACCAAGTTTCAGCCGTTGGATCATTACCAAACTTGAGATATTTATGTAAAAACGTGAATAATTAAATATTTTTTAAAAAAATTAGGGGCCTCAAACACAAGATCCAAACCGTTAGATCTCTTTGAGAGGCCAAACATGGTTATGAAGTAAAACTTCAAGGCCCGATACCTAGTAGATCTTATAATATATTTGTGAAAAGCTTTTAACTATTTATTTAAAATGGTCTATTTAAAATAGATGCTTCCATTGCCAAACACATATTTTAATTCTACCATCTTTTTTTTAGCTCTTTTTTTAATGGCTCTATTTTGAATTGTCTATAAAAATAAGATTAGACCTACCAAACAAGCCTTTAAATAAAAGTATTTGAGTCGGAATCCTCACCCTCCCCCTTCTTACCCCACTTGAACTATTGCATGCTTCCCGTGTGTGTGATACCACGATGTGACAATCTACCCATAGTACATACCAGCTTATCATCCAATTCTTAAAAGTTGAAATCCATTCTCTGTAGTAGCATAACCTTAAATTTTATTTTAATAAAATATAATCTCACCATAAGATTGAGCACATAAGTATAATATAATTAACACAATGTTATGATGGGAGCAAAGCCTATCAAAGTAAAATTTAAACATATGGAATGGATGACATTCAATTTTGCTGATTCGGACTGAAGTATTGCATCAAATAACAAATACATTTGCATTATTGCAAAAAATCCAATGTCCTCCAAATATATCCTTAAAAGGGAAAAGCTTTCATGTTATTAGACCACTCAGTAAAAAGTTATGCAGCAAGTGGGCACCTTAAGCAATCTAAATCAGAACAAGAAACCAAAGTGCATGACATCATCTTTTTGTAGCTAAGCATGTCAAGTATATTTTAGATTTTCTTGCCCAGATCATTAGAAGAATACTGGATTTCATAATAGTCTACCTAATCAAAAGCTTCATTTGAAATGGTGGGTTAAGAGTATCCCCTTAAATCAGATAGGGCATTTGGAACTCCACTGAGAGAGTGCATCTACATGGCTATAAGGAACAAAAAAAAAAAAAGAAAAAAGAAAAACAAAGAAAAACACTTCCAACCGAACAGGCGTAAAAAAGTCAGGCACCACTTTTTGAGTTGATTAGCATTTGGATAGGGTCGCGTGACTTGAGTTTCACTCTCTCCGTGGATAATGTGATTGACAATCCATAGGATAGCATCATCATCATCTAAAAAAAACAGGAGTACAATATAATATTGTTTACATTATAAATTATATTCTGAAATCTACATGGTGATCAACTTTAATGGAGTAATAAAATTTAAAAGGAAAAATAGCATATAGCCCCCTTGTACTTAGGACCAAATGCAAAGTGCCTCCTCGAATTTTAAAAGTTTATACTAGATCTTATTGTACTTCAAAGTAAAGTACAAACGTAATAGAATCCGTTAGATGTAATTGATTGGTGGCTAAGGCTTAGGAGCAGAAACTTACCCACCCAAAATGAACAAAAAATTGATGAGTTTGCCCTTTAGGCTTCTTTTTAACATAAATCAACAACAATTACCATCGGTTATAAGACCTAAACCAAACATCATCCATATTAAATGACATCCTCGCAAAACTCTCAGTTTTATTAATTTCAATTACTCAATTAAAAATAAAAACTTAAACATCCTAGACACCGGTGAGGAACTATTTGAATTTCAGCCTCACAACATCTTTGGCCTCACATATGGCAAGTTCGAGAATTATTTGTTTAATTTTTTTTAAACTCGAAGACTAGATCAATACCTGGGATATTGCCTTTCTGGCCCTTTGGGCATTTGAGGATCTAGATATCACGAACAACGCTCGTATGTAAGTGCAGAGCCTGAACGAATAAGAAAAAAAAGGAAAAAGGAGAGTCAAGAAAGAAACCACTACTAATCGTGTTCAAGGATGATTGAAATTTACTCTCATTCTGCATACACAAAATTGGGATTCATAGAGGGCTGTAAGTTGTAAATAGGTCCTCCATAACAAAAGATTCAGACCTATTAATAACGGAGTTTGAATCCTTATTTTTTTTATAAATAAATGGATCTGAATCTTATTTTTAGACCCATATTCTAAACAGTTTCGTATCTAATTCTACTTTGATTTTGACCTGTGGATTCAAGACCAGACATAGTACATTAGTTTTAAAAACCAAAGTATTCTCTAGATAGATCAGACCTAGACCCGAACCCACCTCGTAGACGGTTTCCATTTTAAATCCATTTTCTCATTAACGGTTACGATTCTGAGTCAGGTGAACTAGTTTCAAACCGGTTTTGGGCATAATATAGACCCGAGTTAGAACCAACCCGCTTAAAATCCTTGACCAAGGTAATTTCCACCGCCCCGAACCTAATAAAGTGGTTTCCTACCATCCGCTCCCTCTCGATTTCAATCGCAATTTCTTCCAATTCTCTCGCGAATGCTCTTAGAGGGAAAAAGCTTCTATGCGTTATCTATTTGAAACAGTATTTGGGTCGAAGCAGGTTAAGCTAACCATAATCCGCCGCCTAAAATGAGGGTTTAGGAAATCTTGACCTTGGTTCAACCCATATATTTGTGGGTTGCTTTTAACGGGCCAAGAACAGTTCAAGTGAGTGCCATTTTTTACGGGCCAAAAGAGGGGGACAATTTGGTTGAAAATAAAAGAGGAAGATCACAATTTTCATCATGGCACCCACCTTTGGAAATTTTAACATGGGGCAACATTCATAGGATTCACAATGAGGGCCTACATTTGTATAATTTATAATGTGGATCCACCTTTTGCAATGTAACCATGTGACCTACCTTGAGAACTTATTATAATATGCATTTATAGGTACCTTACCTTTTGCACATAACAGTGAGTGCGACCTGTGGTTATCTCCTATTCTCCCATTTTCTCTCCACCTTATACACATAGTTATGAATACACGTTATCTTCTAATCTCCTATTTTTATTCCACCTTAGTGAACGTTTAGCATACCTTTTTTTTTTTTTTTTTTTTGCCTCTACTTGTCTAAATGTCTAAAACAGATAGATTTTTTCAAAATATAAGTGTTTGGCATGTGATTTTATCCTCTATCCTTTTTAGACAAATAGCTTCAAAACTTCTTAAAATAAAATGCTCCAAATATGAACTCCTTAAAATAAGAGGCATTCTGTTTGTCAAAAAAAGAGGCGGATGTCACTTTTATAGACAAAAAAGCCCTTGGACGGTGTTTTATTCCTAACCAATATCCTAAACAAAACTGAGACCTAAACCATTGTCTCGCTGAGAGAACAGAAACCCCAGCCCCATAGATGAGAGAGAGAAAAGTGAAAGCGCATAAACTTTACCTGTGCAAGGTATGCCTTCTCTGATTATTTCTTTCTACGTTTTCTTTTGGTTTTTTTTAATAATTTCTCTTTGTTGTGATGATAGGGAGACAGAGAGATGGGAAGAGATGATCAATATGTCAATATGAGAAAGAAGAAGAAAATCCTAGGTACAAACTCCAGCTACTTTCTTCATCATTAATTTATATTATTCATAATTAATCTTTACATTTTCAATGTTCCAATACAACATGCCACAAAGTCTGTCTGTCCCATTTTATTTATTTAACCTTATGTATAGTATTTATCAAATTTATTTTGTCCATATGCGACCTTATCGAAATGCAACATTGTTATGTTTAACTTTTTCTGAAATCCCTTCCTACTTTCTCTTTCATTGCAATATCTTTCAACAATAACACAGCATTTTAAGATAAGATAGCCATATTTGGCTATCCCTTCTATTCCAATCCAAATGGTCAGCTCTCATTTGGATCATAGTAAAAACCATAGGATTATGACATTCAGGAGGGTTGATAGTCTCTAATATGGCTGGGTTGATCATCGGGGAATACATAGGCCGTATCACAAAATACAATTTAAGGTGCTCATATTTGACATATTGCAAATGTACCATGATTATTTTGCTATGACGATATTAGCTCCATGTACTGCTTAGAAACAAGGGTTTAATTATAATTTTGGTTTAATAGGTTTATTTATGGTTTTGAGAATAAATCTGTCTCATGAAAGATTTTTTTTTCTCTTATAAGAATAGGACATCTAGGTGAAGAGTAAAATGTTGAAACAAGTGCAACTATTGAAACAATTTCATATGTTCAAACAATTGCTTGAAATGAAAACAGGTTCATAATATTAATGATGGAGCCTTCCAAATATAAACACTATATTTTTTCATTATTTAAAAATACATACTGTAAATATTACAAATGGACAATTCTTTCATGATTTTTTTCATCATTAATTATATTATTCATAATTAATCTTTAAATTTCCCATTGTTCCAATATGTCATGCTACATAATTTGATTCTCCCGCTTTATTTATTTATCCTTATAGGTTGTATTTAAGGGTTCTATTTAAATAATGATTATGGAATGATTTTAATGTTAATATTAAATTACAATTCATTTAACTACTTAAATATAATTCTCTTTATTAGTACAATAAATTTTTTATAAGTCCTGCGTTGGGGCACGGGCCACGCAGCGCTAGTAATTATAATATAAATTACACAATGTTATGATGGGAGCACAGCCTATCAAGGTAAGATTTAACAATATGGAAAGGACGACATTCGATTTTGATGATTCGGACTGAAGTATTGCATCAAATAACAAATATATATGCATTATTGCAAAGTATTCAATGTCCTCCAAATATACCCTTAAAAAGGAAAAGCTTTCATGTTATTGCACTATTAGTCCACTCAGTAAAAAGTTAAAATGCAAGTGAGCACCTTAAGCGTTCTAAATCAGAAAAAGAAACCAAAGTACATGAGATCATCTTTTTGTAGCTCAGCATGTCAAGCACATTTTAGATTTTCTTGCCCAGATCATTAGAAGAATACTGGATTTCATTATAGCCTACCTGATAAAAGCTTCATTTGAAATGGTGGGTTAAGAGAATCCCCTTAAATCAAATAGGCCATTTGGAATTCCACCGAGAAAGTGCATCTATATGGCTATAAGGAATTCAAAAAAAAATAAATAAATAACTTCCAACCAGACAGGCCTAAAAAAAGTCTGGCACCACTTTTTGAGTTGATTAGCGTTTGGATCGGTTCGCCTGACTTGAGTTTCACTCTCTCCATCGGTGAAGGTGATTGACAATCTATAGGATAGCATCATCATCATCTAAAAAAAAAAAAGGAGTACAAGATAATATTGTTTACATTATAAATTATATTCTGAAATTTACAGGGTGATCAACTTTACTGGAGTAATAAAATTAAAAAGGAAAAATAGCACATAGCCCTCCTGCACTTAAGGCCAAATGCAAAGTGCCCCCTCAAACTTCAAAAGTTTATACTAAATCTCTTTGTACTTAAAAGTAAAGTACAAACATAAGAGAACCCATTAGACGTAATGGATTTGCGGCTGAGGCTTAGGTGTGGAAACTTACCGGCCCAAAATAAACAAAAAAAATGATAAGTTTGCCCGTGAGGCTTCTTCTTAATATAAATCAACAACCACCACCATCAGTTATGAGATCTAAACCAAATGTCATCCACATAAAATGGTATCCTCGCAAAACTCTCAGTTTCATCAATCTCAATTATCCAATTAAAAATAAAAAACTTAAAACATCCCAAAAACTGGTGAGGAACTATTTGAATTTTAGCCTCACACCATCTTTGGCTTCACAGGTGGCAAGTTTGAGAATTATTTGTTTAAGTTTGTTTAAACTCGAAGACTGGATCAATACCTGGGATATTGCCTTCTGGGCCTTTGGGCATTTGAGGATCTAGACATCACAAACAAGGCTCGTATGCAAGTGCAGGGCCCAAACTAATTTTAAAAAAAAGAACAGAAAAAAGGAGACTCGAGAAAGATTCCACTACTAATCGTCGAGGATGATTGAAATTTACTCTCATTTCGCATACACAAAATTGGGATTCATAGACCGTTGTAAGTTGTAAATAGGTCCTCCATATCCAAATATTCCGACCGATTAATAACCGTATTTAAATCCTTATTTTTTCGATAAATTAACGGATTTGGATCTAAGTCTTTAGACATTTCCGGATCCAATTTCATTTTGCCCGTGGATCCGAGGCCTGACATAGTACTTTAATTCTCAAATTGAAGCATTCTCTAGATAGATCAGACCCGGACCTAAACCCATCTCGTAGATGGTTCCGGTTTTAGATCCATCATCTCATTAATGGTTTTGATTTTGAGTACAGTGAACTGGTTTCAAACCGCTTTCGGGTATTAAATAGGCTGGGCTGGAGCCAATCCGTTTAAAATCCTGGGCCACGGTAATTTCCAGTTTCCACCGCCCCAAACCTAATAAAGCGGTTTCCTGCCTTTTGCATCCTCTCGATTTCAATCGCATCGCAAATTCTTCCAATTCTCTCGCGAATGCTCCTGGAGGGAAAAAACTAGTATGCGTTATCGTTTGTTTTCAACATCTCGACGGAGGTAAGATCAGGATCCCACTCGATTTTAAGTTTGTTCGATTGATGCACAGATGCAGTTTCTAGGTTTCCTACTAGATCTTGATCTTCAATCTCTCTTATTATCTCCAATTTGTAGGATTTTACGGGTTGGCCCTTCAAATTTCATAGATAGTTACTACACCCTAGATCGCATTCGATTTGAATATTTTTAGCAGAACTGCTGGGTAACCATTCATTAGGTTTTTTGCGGCGAGACGATGATCGGAGACCGCAGGAGATGAGATGCTGTTTTCTGCCATTTTCTGCTGCAGATGATGTTCTGTCATGAAATTGGCAGGAAACAACGGCATCGCGACAACCATGCCTGCACCATCAACCATTTTTAATTACCTCTTTTGACAACTAGTTGTGTCTTCTGTGTCAAATAATTTGCACCTCAAAATTCTCAGTTGCAGTTGTTAGATGCGTGTCGAGAAAGAGGCCTTTTCTTTTGGGATTGAATTTATTCTGTTCCTTTTTATGCTTAATCTCATATGTTTCATTGTTACAATGTATTGTTGTTAAGTCCTTTCTGATTCAAGCTTAAGCAATGCAGCCAGTTTCATGATCGCAAATAGCAGCCTATGAGCGTTTTGATGAAGGCGGTTAGAATTTAGAAAGCTAGCCTGTCAAGAAGAAGGGGATTTCTTTGAAGAGGTCCAACGACTTCTGCTTCATTATCTGTACAGATCAAACTAATACCCATGGACAAAGGAGTTGATTCTACCCTTTTTGTCAATGATGGCTCGTTCATGGAAAAGTTTAAGCAACTTCATCAACAGAAGCAAGAGAAGGTGGTGGCACCAATGCAGCCGAATTCTGGCATTCCATGTAACTCGAATGGAACTTTGAGGCCAAATGCTGCCACTAGTAAGATAGCGTTGGATTTTAAAACAAATGACATCCGCAAATCTGTCTCACCCAATTCAAATGGCAAGCTTGCATTTAGCTTGAAACAGAAGTCAAAGCTGGCTGTAGCCCCTGTTAAACTAGGTGCTGATGAAGACGAAGATGAAGATGAAGATGACGGGGATGCCTCAAGAGGGCCATATGATGGACCATCCAAACGGCAAAAGTTGAGCCACGAGGATTTCTCTGAACCTTCATCGGAACTTGAGGATGTTGGTAATTATTGCTTGCACAAATATCTATCGGTCAAGCTGCACTTGAAATGGCTATATGCAAATTCTTCCTTTCCCCCTTATGATTCTTGTGGTGTTACTGGTTGTGCTATTACTGATCTTATTTGGTTGTGATGTTTCATTAGGCGTTGGAAGATGGCTTTGCTATCATAATGTTTCTTGAATGTGATCTTTTTATAAAAAGCATGGGAAGATTATGCTTTGGCTCTCCTAAACATCATGAGGAGTATGCACATACTGTGACAGTGTGACCAGGGTTTCATTTGTTAGTGAGGTGGTTGTGATTTTATTTATTTGTTAGGTTTGGGTGTGGGCAGCCCTGGATTTTCCCATGATTTCCGATTTGAGAAAAACTTTATAGTTTAACACATTATTCAACAAGAGAAAACCCCCTTTCCATTGTCTTAAGCAATAAAACTGTTTTCTCTCTACTTTTCTTCTATGAATGCCATATGAAATGAACTTCTCTCCTTCACCATCTTTTTAGTGGTGTATCAATCTTGGAGCCCTTTATGCTTGACCTTTCAAGGACGCTTCTAATGTTTTTTTCCTCGAACTATACCGAGAAGCCAAAATGAAAAGAGATAGGACAAAAACAAAGCCCCCCAAAACAGAGACCACGAGGTTATAAGTTTTATCCAATGCATACATTAAAGATTTATTTGGACATGGAATGCTGGATTTGAGTTTGAAGTTTGAGCGCATATATTTCATGGCTTGGTTCAACTATGGATTTTTTTTTAATTAGTTACCAAATTTTATTAAAGAGGAGAGTACAAAAGCAACGAACCAACTAAAACAAGTTGGCTCAAGATGGTATAAAAGTATTATGCCAAAAGACTAAATAAATTACAATCAATAAGAAACAAAAGGAACCATGGATCTCGTGTGATTTCTTTTATGCGATGAATGATTGGGTCCTTGTAGAGTTTTATTTCCTTCTTACAATTACAATTGCTTACTTCCTAGTTTGTGCTTAGTGCTCACATTAATTTTTTTTTTTTGGACATTTGTTATTCATATTTAGTTGTTTATTTGTTTCCTAATGAAGTTTAGTTAAAATAATCATCTCTTTGAATAACTCTAAATTTTGGATGTAATTCTTCATTCCATCGGTTGTTACACATGGTATACAATTGAATGAAACAATAGAATGTACTGTGGTGTTCTATGCTTGAATTGTTATCATCTACTACTCTCTAAAAGTGGGAACACCTCACCGTAACGTGACATGTTTCCTCTTATGGCATAAGGTGATATGTTTTTCATATTTAGTTATTTAGGATTAGGAGGCATAAGGTTGATTCCATTTTTGAAATCTGGGTTCGCCATGATTGGATCTATCCATCTGCACCATGTCCCATTATTTGTGGGCCTTTCTCTAGGCCCTAAGAGGTTACTATGCAAATTGGATGCACAGGAATATTACCCTATATGTATATGCATAAAAATTTTATGGAAGTGGAGATTTTTGCGACCATTATATATTATCTATTCCCGTTGTTTCTTGTGGGCTTGTGATAGTTGAAAAGTTCTGATTAGACTATCTTCTGCTCAGTAACATCACAGATTTATAGTGCATGTCACACGGACAGTAGTTCGAACATTTCTACATTAATTTCTAAGAGACAAGCTGGGAGATTGATTTACATATTTCTTCTAAGTGCAAGCAATATGAATTGCTAGCACTGAGGGATTTATAGAGGTTTATGTCTTCCATATTTCCAAGTTGGGGAAATGATGCGGGCCAAAACAGTTTTGAAAGTTTCTTGTCTCATGAATGCAGCTTATGACTTAAGTGGTGGAAAGAGATGTTTGTAGAAGAACTGGAAATGTGGCACGCTCTGCTGCAGGAGTAATTTGCATTGGCTTGTTCATCCTATTGGTATTAACCAGTTATTTAAGTGATATGCAGCACCGTCTCCCCCAAGTGATCCTACTGTGAAGAAAGTTGCAGACAAGTTAGCAAGTTTTGTTGCAAAGAATGGAAAACACTTTGAGCAAATCACCCGTCAAAAGAATCCTGGAGATACTCCATTTAAGTAAGTTCTAAGTTTCATTGCAATTTGCTTTTTTTTTATAAATAGTTTCATTGCAAATTACCATTATGTTTACTGATGCTCTGGATCCCGGATTTTATAAAATCCTGTTCCTTTGTATGCATCTTGAGATAAGTTAGAGGCTTTTGCATCCCACGATTAACCTTTTATGATTACTTGTATAATCAAATAGCCATCAGATTGCCACTTCAAATGCTTATAGTGCTCACATTGTTTACTAGTGTTGGTCTTTTTGAACTCTAGGGTTGAGAGTGTGGCATAGCGTGTTGCATGCATGGCTATGAACATTTCATCCTTTATACAGCTTGTTATTTTTTTTGTTTGGAAGATTTACTTAAAATTCTCTTACAGTGCTGTGTTGAGATTGTTTAGCGGATAATGAAGTGTTGTGGGGCACCGTACCTTTCTTGCTGGTTGCACAAAACTTTTGACTTGTACTAATTAAAATTCTCAAAGGCTGTTTTTAAATTCATTATGTGCTTGTAGTCAAAGCAGCTGTATGGAATTGACACAATCTAGACCTTGGAGGAACGTCTTCTCTTAATAAATCTTCTTACCTTCACAAATGATAGCAAGGGGATTCATTATCCCAAATGCCTTTTATGGCAGCAGCTAAAGCAAGTAAAATTTTAGTGAAGGCCATCTGTAAAAGCGTGCTATGTGGATTACATATTGCTAATTCTGACATAGGGATAGCCACCCACCTTCAGGTTGCAGATAATACATTTTTTTTAGTGCTTCTTGGGGGCATGTTGAAAACTTGAAAGGTGTCTTGTGACAGTCTAATGTTACTGGTTGACTAATAATTAATTATGCAAATGCGAGCTTCTTGTGAGAATGCACCCAGATCAAGTTAGTGCTCTTGTGGATTTATTTGGTTGTTGAGTTGGGACTTCCCCTTCTAGGTACCTTGAGTTGCATAGTTGCACTTTTCTTCATCGGTGCTTGTGTTGGACTTTATGCATCTGTAAGCTGCCTAAGTCTTTATGGGTATGGGGATTGAAATTTTTGAAAAGAAATTGTTTTTATTGGAAGAGCAGATTCTTCTTGAAGTAGGAGAGTAACCCATATCACTAGCTAGTGAATATCATTGTGGGATGAGGTGAATGTGGCGAAACCATACTTTGAAAAATACAGAGTGATTTCTGTGGAGGATAAACTTAAGTATCATTTTGTCGGCTATTTTGTTTATGTAAGGCTATGAAAGCTGGGTATTTGGGCTATCAAGGATGTAAATCGTTCACTTTTGGAAATGGCTGTGGCATGTGGGAGAAAATCATAATGGTTGTGCCTTCCTCTGATTTTCTGACATTTGGGTTTGGAAATCTTTTTAGTGTCAAGGAGGGATTTGCGTGCATTCTCACTTCAATTTATTGCGTGTTTGTGTGGATGTGGTTGAAGATTGCTGACAAAGTTTGGAGTTGAAAGTCCAACTTCTTGTGGAGCATCATGGTGACAGCTTGGCTACCATGCATTTTGACTTGAACTCTATTTATCCTGTTGTTTCCATCTTTGTTGAAGTTGGTGGCAACTTTACCAGGGAAGAGGTACTAAGGGAGATATTCATGTATGCTGAGGAAACATTTGGGAGACTAAGTCAATGATTTTATAAGGAGATATGAAAGAATTGGTTGCATCGTGATGGTGGATAGATGTGCTTTGCACTGTTTTTGGGGTTGTGTTTGTGTATTAAACAATTAATCCTATCCTCTGTTGCTTTTGTATCTACATTATTTTATGCAGTGCTGCTATTCATCGGAGTGTTTTCCTTGATTATAAATTTTCAAGTGTCTCTTTTGACAAGTGTCAGAAATATCGTTCTTGGGAAAATGTTGGGAAAATTTCAAAATTTAGGTTTTCTTGTGATATTGTTGCATAATTCCGTAAAAAATAAATTAATATTTAAATAATTCAAAATAAAAGATAATTTACTATTGAAAATTACTTATTTATATATATAGGGACAGACTACTATGCATATGTCCCTTATCATCACACCATGGTGACGGACAATTCCTTTTTTGGACCTAATAAGGTCAAAAAGGTATCATGAGGTGTGATAGTTTTGTCTTCTTGCACATTAACACTTTCCAAAAAAGGAAGTGTCCCTCACCATAGTGTGAGGGATGCATGCATAGTAGTTTTGTCCATATAGATATTTTTCTGGTTTTCCTATTTTCTTTTGATAGTATACGAGTATAGAGATTTTCTTATGATGTTTTGATGCAGGCCGAACCCAAGTCCGACGGCCCAGATTACAGGCCTGCAGGACATCCGCTTGATCCCTGGTTTCCTCAAGGATCCCTATCCTTATTTATCTATTTCCTATTTTATTTTAGTAGGTCTTATTTGTTTAGAATTAGTCCTTCTATGTTTAGAAACGATCACTCCCATCTAAGGAGGAATTCTTCACTGTATTAAGCATGTTTTTATCAATAAAAATTCAGTTTCAAGAGATTTTCTCTCTCCAGTGTGATCGTGAGTTTCATTGTGCTTGGGAATCCTTCTTTGGATTCGAACAATCCTTCGGGAGATTGTTCTACAATCGATCCAAGATCCAGGGCTGCGCCAGATTGGTATCAAAGCCCAGATCCGATCGCCGGGAGATTTTGTCGTTCCCTGAATTTATCCTTCTATCCACCGTCCGTCGGCAATCATCTCCACCACCAACACCGAAGACCCGCAGCAGCCCACATCTCACACTGTTGACACCCCTTCTTCAACAATAGAATTCCCCATTCCCGACCAACCTCGACTTGGTTCGATCCCTACCACAGTCCCCAAACCCAACCCCCTCCACTGTCATCCTAGACGATCCCAGACAACCCTCTTCCGTCCTAGCCTAACCACCGGAACCCATCTCCCTGCCTCTTTCCCAAATCCCCAACCCTAACCTTACCGTACCCAAATCCCCAAATCCCCACACCAAACCGAAACCCTAAACACACTCCTATGTCAAAACCCATTCGCCGGAACCCATCCAACCCCCATCAACCCCTTTCGGTCCATTCCACTCAAAACCAAACCCTTTTCCCCCTGTCCATCACATTGATCGATCTTTTTCCCAAACCAAAGTGAAAAAAAAAAAAAAAGACAGAGCTGCCGGAGCGAGAGCGCAGAGAGAAGAAGCAGACATCAGCGAGGAGAGAAGAAAGGGGAAAGACGACGTACCTGGCACCAGTGGCCTCCATCGTCGTCGGCTTCCAACGGCTTCGTCGTCGCCGACAACAGCAGCGGCAAGCCGCACTCCGACGTTCGTCCGTGCCTCCACCGCACCATCATTGCTCCATCGCAGCGTGCACCCGCTGATCGTCACCTCCTCTAGCCGATTTCGTCGCCGAAGCTCCAGCCCTTTCTAGTCCTTTCCTCATTGCAGCAGATAAGTTCTTCTCCACTCTTTATTGCTTTTCTCTGCACGATACCCAACAAAAAGAAAGAGGGAGAAACGGGCTGGGTACTCGACCCGAGTTGTGTCCATTGATTTGTAAACGGACCTAAGTCGGTCCGACCCATTATAAAGTCTAACCCGACCCGAGTTGTGTCCATTGATTTGTAAACGGACCTAAGTCAGTCCGACCCATTATAAAGTCCAACCCGACTTGACTCACCTTCTTGTTCTAAAAAAAAAAAAAACACCTGCAATCATGCCTAGGCGTGGTGATGATCTTCAGCATTGGATGACCGACCGCCAGAGGGATGATACCATCCTTAAATTAAGTTAAGAATTAGAAAACGTCACAGGACGTCTCAAAATTGCAGAAACTGCCATTGCAGAGCTACAAACAAAGCAATTTGTTAGTCAAGAAGGATCCTCTAATGCGTCTATGATTTACACGCCCGTCCAACCAGAAAGACCTGAAAATCATGAATCCATTCGTGATTTTATGCAGTGCCTTCTGGCTGAACGAGATCATCAAGCTCACCATGTTGCACCCCCACCAGATGACATCACTAGAAAAGTCAAAATTGAAATTGCTGACTTTAGTGGTGATGTAAGCCCGAAAGTTTTTGTTGATTGGCTTAATTCTTTGGAGGATTATTTTGCTTGGTATGGTATGAATGACGCACAGAGGATAGCCTTTACTAAGGTTAAACTAAAGGGTCCTGCTCGTATTTGGTGGTATGGTGTTGAAAACAATGAGCTTGCAGTTGGCCAGCCGATTCTCCGATGGAATATTATGAAAGAAAAACTCAAGGGCAATTTTCTTCCTTTTGATTATATGGATACACTTCACCAAGAATATCTGAGTCTTTAGCAAGGCACTATGACTGTGGAAGAATATACCAACAAGTTTCGCGAATACATTGTTCGCTGTAACTTGAGGACCGATGATCGTCTAACTATCACTAGGTACAGAGATAATCTGCGTGCCGATATCAGACGAGAGGTGGCAATGTTTGATTATGCCACAGTGGATGAAATATTCGATAAAGCCTGCAAAGCCCAACATGAAATTCAGTTGCGGAAGCGTAATATTTTTCAAGCCGGGGAGTCTTCCACAAAAAGAGGTCCTGATCCTACTTATAATCGCAATCAAGCAACAGTTTATAGGCCTCTTCCTCAGCGTCAAGTTCAGCCGACTCCTCAGAATCCTCGGCCAGGGATGCAACAGAGACAGATGAATCCCCAACAGAATCAGAGGTTTCCACAGAACCAGCCTGATAATCGCGCTTATGAAAGAACAGACAGGAGGGATATTGTTTGTCATGCCTGCAAGCAACGAGGACATGCCAATGAATGCCCTCATCGTAATTTATATACTTCCAATGAGCTTGATATTGCTACTCAGCATGATGAGCATGTCGAATCAGGGCAAGCTGACATAGATTCTCCTTATGAAGATCAAGCAAATCAAGTAGATTATGCAGACGCTGATGATGGTATTCCACTTCTTTTTTTAGATCGTCGTTTGCTAGTAGCAGATGCTAAAGAGGAAGAAGATTGGAATCATGCTTCTATTTTTTGGTCTCGTGTCAGATGTATGGGCAGAGCATGTAATATGATTATTGATGGTGGAAGTGCTATGAATGTTATTTCCCAAAAAGCAGTTGATAAGCTTAAACTTCCCATGTTAAAGCATCCAAGGCCATATAAAGTTGCATGGGTTGATAATTTTTCTATTCCTGTTCGTCAACAATGATGTGTGCCTTTTAAGATTGGCAATTATGAGGATACTCTTCTATGTGACGTCATCCCAATGAACGTTACACATATCCTTTTTGGGCGGCCATGGTTACAGAAGCTTAAAGTGATCACAGATCATGAACACAATACCTATGCTTTCAATTGGAAAGGTAGACGGATTGTGCTGCGTCCTTTGCAGACTCCGCCATCCTCCCCTATCTCTTCTCCCTCCGCCGCCGCATCTCCTCCTACATCGCATATTTTAACCATGTGGAAATTTAAAGTTGAAAGCAAAGAGCAAGGTGTCATATATGCCTTAGTTACTAAGCAAGTTGCTGATGATTCTCATGCTATTCCTCAGGAAGTGAAGCCATTATTGGACAAATTTGTCGACTTAGTTCCTGATGAGTTACCCAAGGAACTACCCCCGCTAAGGAACATTCAGCATGCTATTGATCTTGTTCCAGGAGCTTCTTTGCCTAACTTACCTGCTTATCGGATGAGTCCAGCAGAACATGCAGAGTTAAAAAGGCAAGTTGATGATTTGCTTCAGAAAGGTTATATAAAGGAAAGTCTCAGTCCATGTGGTGTTCCAGCACTTCTCACTCCGAAGAAGGACGGAGGCTGGCGAATGTGTGTAGATAGCCGTGCAATCAACAAAATCACGGTCAAATATCGCTTCCCTATCCCTCGTTTGAATGATATGTTAGATATGATGACTAGTGCATGTATATTTTCCAAAATTGACCTGCGGAGCGGATATCATCAAATTCGCATAAGACTGGGAGATGAATGGAAAATTGCCTTTAAAACAAGGTATGGTCTCTTTCAATGGATGATTATGCCTTTCGGTTTAACCAATGCTCCTAGTACTTTTATGCGGGTTATGACACAATTATTGCAGCTTTATATTGGAAAATTTGTTGTCGTCTACTTCGACAATATTCTTATTTACAGCCAGTCAAAAGAAGATCACCTTCAGCATTTTGATAAGGTTTGCCAACTTCTTCGCCGGGAGCGTTTCTATATCAATCTGAAGAAATGTACTTTCATGAGTGATTCTGTTGTTTTCTTGGGATATGTAGTATCTGCACAAGGAATTAAGATGGATCCTACAAACGTAAGCGCTATTCTTGATTGGCGAATTCCTACTACCCTTACTGAAGTTCGCAGTTTTCATGATCTTGTCAATTTTTACAAAAGGTTTGTCAGAAACTTTAGTACTATTCTGACTCCTATTATGGATTGTATGAGGAAAGGTGATTTCCAGTGGACCAATGCAGCCACTGGGGCTTTTGAGAAGATCAAGCAAAAGATTACTGAAGCACCCGTTCTACAGGTTCCTGATTTTAGCAAGTTATTTGAAATTGCTTGCGATGCTTCAAATGTTGGCATTGGCGGTGTCCTTAGCCAGGAAGGACATCCTATTGCATTCTTTAGTGAGAAACTTTCTGATGCTAAGCGAAAGTATACTGTATATGATTTGGAATTCTATGCACTTGTCCAAATACTTCGTCATTGGAGACATTATTTGATTGCTAATGAGTTTGTGCTTTACTCTGATAATGATGCTCTGCAACATCTACACTCTCAGCAGAAGATCAGCGCTAACCGTGCTAAATGGAGTGCATATATACAAGAATTCAAATTTAGCATTCTTCATAAAGCTGGAAAGGATAACTTGATTGTGGATGCATTAAGTCGAAGGAAACATCTTTTGGCTGCCATGTCTATTAACGTGTCTGGTTTTGAGCAAATCAAACAAGATTATGCCGCTGATAAGGATTTTGGTTCTATCTGTGCGGATCTTCTTAATGGTGAACATAGTCAGCATCCTCATTATAGTCTTCATGATGGTTTCTTATTCAAAGGTACGCAACTCTGTCTTCTAGCCACTTCTATTTGTGAATATATTGTTCGAGAGTTGCATGCAGGAGGATGTAGCGGACACTTGGGTCGCGACAAAACACTTGTTCTTGTCAGTGACAGATATTATTGGCCTCGCATGAAGACTAATGTGGTTCATATTTGTGAGCGATGCCGAACATGCCAGATTGCCAAAGGAAATAAGAAGAACACTGGATTATATCAGCCTTTGCCTGTTCCCCACGCTCCTTGGGAAGACATTAGCATGGATTTTGTGCTAGGTTTACCCATGACTGCCAGAAAGGTTGATTCCATCTTCGTTGTTGTTGACCGCTTTTCAAAGGTGGCGCACTTTATTCCTTGCACGGCAACTGTTGATGCTTATAAGGTAGCCAAATTATTCTTCAAAGAAGTTGTTCGGCTACATGGGCTTCCAAAGACTATTGTTTCTGACCGAGGTACGAAGTTTATGAGCTACTTCTGGAAGACGTTATGGATGTTGTCTAACACCAAGCTTAATTTCTCCACTGCTTATCATCCTCAATCTGATGGACAAACAGAAGTGGTCAACAGAAGTCTTAGACAGTTGTTACGTTGCCTTGTACGTGATCGTATCACAAACTGGGATCAAGTGCTACCTATGGTAGAATTTGCTTACAATAATTCTGTCAACCGATCAACTGGAATTTCACCATTTGAAGCTGTTACAGGAGTTCGTCCACGACTCCCTAGTGATCTTGTCCCGTTACCAGTTGATGCCAGAGACAGTGCGGATGCTGAGCATTTCTTTCAACATATGCAGCAAGTTCACAATGAAGTACGTCGCCATATATCTGCCAGTAATGATGTTTATAAGCAGCAAGTTGACAAGTATCGTCGCTTTGTTGAATTTAAGAAAGGCGATATGGTTATGGTGCGTATTCGACCTGAGAGGTTGCCACCTGGAGCTAACAAGAAGTTACACCCTCGTAATTCAGGCCTTTTCAAGGTTCTCCAGAAGATTAATCCCAACGCCTATATTCTTGATATTCCTACTGATTTAGGCATCAGTTCTTCATTCAATGTCAAGGATCTTACTCTCTATCGTGGCCATGATAATGAAGGAGAAAACGAAGAGCAGCTTATTTCTTTACCAGTTAATTCTCCACCTCATGATGAAATTATTGATGTTCTTGATGATCAAATTGTTTCTACACGTCAAGGAGGTTACCAGAAGTTTTATGTACGCTGGCTGAATTGTCCTCTCTCCGATGCTACATGGATTACAGCTACTGACTTTCAGCGCATCAATCCTGATTTTTATGAGAGATATCAAGCGCTCAACTCGCCGGAGTCGAGTTTTTCCAAGTCGGGGAGAGCTTATGCAGGCCGAACCCAAGTCCGACGGCTCAGATCAAAGGCCCGCAGGACATCCGCTTGATCCCCGGTTTCCTCAAGGATCCCTATCCTTATTTATCTATTTCCTATTTTATTTTAGTAGGCCTTATTTGTTTAGAATTAGTCCTTCTATGTTTAGAAACGATCACTCCTATATAAGGAGGAATTCTTCACTGTATTAAGCATGCTTTTATTAATAAAAATTCAGTTTCAAGAGATTTTCTCTCTCCAGTGTGATCGTGAGTTTCATTGTGCTTGGGAATCCTTCTTTGGATTCGAACAATCCTTCGGGAGATTGTTCTATAATTGATCCAAGATTCAGGGCTGTGCCATGTTTTCACTCTTGGAGATAATTGAAAATTTGTTGCTATATTATTTGAAAATTTTGGTGATATTTGTGGCTCTGCTTTTGACTTGCATATTAATCCTTTGTTCTCTTATTTTTCTTTTCTCATTCATCTCCTAAAAGTTCCAAGTCTTCCATTTTTATTTCTCAACTAGATTAGTGGTTCACCAATAAAAACGAACTAGGTTAGGGTTTCTTTACCTAAAGGCAGATAGTTATTTATTCCTTGCTTTTGTGAATTTAGCTATCTGCATGTAATCCCATCGGACATGTGGAATAGGCAGTAGCTAATTTCTTACTAAGCTATTATATATGGAAATGCAGTCTCTATGTAATGCACACTAGGGTGAAACCTGTCAGCGCCCAGGAAATGCACCTGCGTGTATAAAAGTAGACAAATTTTATTAGAGAATGGAGTTCTAGTAATTGATCTAAAAGTGTACTGCAAATAAGTTCATTGAAGGGAAAAAGGGATATCATTAATTTGTAGTTCTAAATTAAGTAAGAGTGTATTTTCAGTGGTATTTCAGTGCTGCATTATTGCCCTTGAACAAAGTTCCATGCCTCACTAAATTCATGAGTGGGACATGCATTCCCGAATACCACCTCTCTAAATTTATCCCCCTCTTTGTTTTTACTAACTGAAATTTCACTTCAATCTAGAAGTCCACCATTGGATTTATCACATGTTGTGGAAAACTAACAAACAAGAGAGCAAAAGGGGCTCTGAAAGTCTGACCACACCAGAAGCTCTTCATGTTAGGCATGGAAACCTGTCTAGTGGGATGGATTATCAATTATTTTAGTTTCTGGCTGATTCTTCACTCTGTCGTAATTGAAAATGTAAAATAGAAAAGATGGTAAACTACAAATTGTAATGATTAAAGGGCTTAATGTCAAACATGGCCTGATGCTAATTCAGTTATAATAATGTTTTGCGGGAGGATGCTCCTAATTATTGCATTTCTGCTGTCTCTACTTCAACAAATTACCTAGTCAAGGGTAGAAACTGCAATTTTAATGTGAACCCTCCCAACTTATGCACCGTTGAAATCTGGTGAGAGAAGACTGGCTTTGCTACAAGCAAGGACAATGCAGATTGAGATTGGAATCCCTCCCAAATTGCTTTGACAGAATACTCTTTTCTTGACAAGGATACTGTGGCACAGTGGAAGGTGCTCACTACCACAACCTTGAGGTTCTGGATTGGAGTCATGTCACCCATAATAAAGTCTTTGCATGTTTATAAAGTTGATGCCCAGTGTGGAAGTCGTTAAGTTTGTAACATTGCAAGTGGAGGTTAAAGAGATGTGATTGTCTAGAAGAGAAATGTTCTTACACGTAAGGTGTTGCCTAGAGGAAAGGGGAGACAGTACTTCTCCTATGGAAGTCATAAAATTTTAAAAATTCAAAAGTCTAGAATGAGTTCAAAATGCCCTTCACCCACAAAAGTATAAATATTTAAAATATGCCCAGAGCACAGTTGAAAGATGCTCATTGTCACAACCACGTTGTGGATTTGAGTATGTTACTAATTTATAAGGAAAAAACACAGTATTATATGGTGTTTAAAGAAGAGAATTATTTAGCAACTTTCTCTTTTGAAGTTTCCTCAAAACTAGCTGGCCACTTTCATGTTGAAAGTACACTTTCCTTCTGCAATCTTTCATTATCTGTACTTGGTCTGCAGCGATCAGTTATGAATTTCAGGTTTGGACAATGTTATCAATTATTATTTCTAATGAAGATTCTTTCCGTTTTCCCACCTTAATTTTTTTTTCTTTGTGACTTTCTCTCATTGTCATTTTCTTGGTTGTTTCCTTCGCAGGTTTCTGTTTTATGTAGACTCTGCAGATTACAAATACTATGAGTTTCGTCTTATTGAAGAGGAAAGGGTCCTTGCAGAGAGAAAGGATTCCCAAGCATCACACAGTGGTTAGTCAATCTCATATGATCATCCTCCTCCTTATCATCATCTCATCATTGTGGCCTTGTCCCATCAAAGTTGGGGAGTTTAAATGGTTCTATTATTTTAAAAAAATTGATGTTGTTAATTCTAACTAGTAGCTAGGGTGCAAAGAAATATCTTCCTAACTAGCTATGGTACAGAGGCCCTCTTATTTTTTCAGAAAAAACCCCTTCAAGTTGGGCCGACCTGGATGCCGGACAATCAGAGGTTGTGCAATGGAAAGGTTTTGAAGATGAAGGGAATATCATACATCAGCTGGATTAATTGATCCTAGCCCATATTTTTGATTCCTCAAAGTTTAATGGCCATGCAACTTGCCATTTTTTATGATAAACTCCAATGGTGTATAAGTTTGGAACAGTGTAAAATTTGGGCTCTTACCAATTAAAGAGGGATGGTCTTTGTGCCCGCATAAAAGCGGGTTGGTGTTTGTGCTTGCACATGTGAAAGGATTGGATTGATTAAAGGTTGGCCCGGGGGAAAAGAGTTATTTTAAAAATGGATTATTTATAGAATTCTAGGTGGTTGGGTGGGTGGGTGTATGCATAGGGGGTTTATCAAGCATCCATGCGCACCTCGCTGTGTGGCAGGGGGTTGGGGTTGGGGGATTGAGAAATCTGGTTGGGGCCTACTCATGTACAAAGTATAGAACCCTTTTGATCATCGTAACCCCTTGATCAATGGCCCACAAATTTTTGTTGTGTGTGGGGTCATTTAGATGGACCATTAGGTAGGTCCCACTGGTGCACACGGAGGTGTGCATAGAATAAACTACCTATGTTACACACACACACACACACATATAGACAGAGACAGGCGTTCTTCTCATCTCCATTCAAACCTTTCCATTGACGTTCGTCTCATCTACATTCAAAACTTTCCATTGGTTTGTCTCCTTTAGTTATCATACATGATCAATATGAGTGGATCATGACTCATTCTATGGGACCTACCTAATTTTAGTAATCATGATGGGGCTCTTGAGATGTTTGTAATTATTGGCGGACCCACCTAATATTGATAATCATAGTAGGAACAATCTAATGCTAGGAGTGATAATGGGACTGCCCACTTATTGTTGGCAACATGAGCAATATAATGCTGAAAATGGCAGTGGGACCACTAGAATACATAGTTGCTCATGAACTTATATGTGGAGATGTGCTGCTAAAATATTTCAGCTCTTGTTTTTATGAATTTTTATATTATACATGAGATTTTTACAAAAAAAAAAAAAATCCTTTCAAATTTTAGAAAAATAATGGAGGGCACAAACACTTTATAATGATGATAGAGGGCTTCCATTCTGTGGTATCACCTAATAATCCAGCATGCAAATTTCACGAGAAGGGAAATTTCATGATTGTCATGGAATAACTTGACATTCCATCATAGTGGAATGGAGGGAAATTTGTCCCAAAAAAAAACAAAAAACAAAAAAGAGAGATATATATAAAAAGTGGCAGGAAGCCCTTTGCCATCATTATGAAGTGTTTGGGCCTTCCGTCATTTTTCTCAACTTTAAAGGATTTTTTTCTGGATTTTTTTCTTTCTAACTTTAAAAAGATTTTTTTTTCATAAAAATTCTTAAAGATAAATTTTCTGCATCTTCTTCTTGATAATAGAAATTGGCATATTGTGTGATACAATGGCGGAGCCAAGAATTTTTCTGAGTCGGGGCAAAGAGGAATCATTATAATTCACTAAACAAAAAGATATATATATATATATAAATATAATTGTATAGACATAAATAGGTGTACATAAACAGTGCAGGGATGGAAATGGAATGTCTTGATATGCATAAAAAATGATACTAATAAACTCAGAAAAGATCATAATTTTTTAGTGTTTTATTTTTCTTGATTTTAAATATATCTCTCTTATTATTTTTGAAAATCAGATTGATATGAGACTGGGATTGATGTCTTATCATAGTATGTAAATTTTCTTCAAAAACTGATAGGAGATATCCAATAATGATTATGATTCTCATATTTAATTAGGAGAAGGCCAATAGGATGTAGGATGGATGGAATGATGGCATATTTTAAAAACTAATTTGGTCATTCGGGAATTGGACAAGTTTTGGAATATTATCTTTCACCAGGGAATGGAATAGTGCCTATGTATCAATATATGTCCGGAGCAAGGATGCAAATAGCGGTTGCGGCGGGCGTAGCGGCCCGTCGCCAAAACGATACGTAGCGGGCGATACGTAACGGTATCGGCGATACGTAGCGGCGTAGCGGTGTGAATTAAAAAAGTCTTCAAAAAAATCCGAAAAAATTCCAGAAAATCCAGAATATTGGAAAATGATGGAATATGTGTTTGTTTTGCAAAAGCAACTAATATATGAGTATGTAGCGGTCCCCTCATTGCATTAGATCCTATATCGCTGTATCAATAGAAAAGAATATGAATAATCAATGTTTTTCATATGGAATCATGTTGTTTAGTTATGTCAACTTAAATAGTAACTTAAGGCTTAAATAAAAAATGTTATAAACAAATTTCATCAAGATTCATTCAAGAATGACTGAATGAAAGATAAACTACGTTCAAACTTTATAAAAAAACAATATACTAATCTACTTAAAGAGCAAAGACTTTGTAATGGAGGAATACCTTGCTGATTAGCTCTAATCTAATACCAAAGGGAATGTCTTCCAGGAATCACATTGCTATCAGTGTCATCATCTTCATCATCATTTGTTGTGTTTGTGCCCCTATTATATTGCACATTCTCCCCAAATTGAATTTGATATTGGTGAGCATTGGGATCTTGCATTGCAAAGAAGAAATCAAAGGAGCTTGGAGGAGGTGGATATCTATATTGAGGTTGACTATCATCATAGTCACCATATGAGTAAGACCCTGAAGCCAAAGATTGTTCTTCTTCTTGTTGTACATGACCATACTGATAATATTGTGATGGTTCATGAGGATATGGCCCGTAGTCTGAATGTGGAAGTGGAACATTATAAATAGGGTTCGAAGATGCTGTTTGTTCCCCTCCTACATTTCGACTTCCACCCACATTCCCTTGCTCATCTATGTCTGCTGGTGATGACACTTTCCGTCGCCTTTGATAAGCACGTTGTGGAGCCATTCTTGATTGTTCGGGAAACTCATCTACGGTCTCAACATGAATGACATTTTCTTCTTCATCATATTGATAAGACTCAGCAGTGCCACCTGTCCCGCTGTCTCCTCCATCTCCTCCAGGACCTCCACCATGGCTACTGGAAGAAGCAACAGTAGAACTACTATCTTCAGATGATGACATAATATGAGCTGGTTCCTTCCCTCTAGAGGCACTTGCACTTCCACTACTTCTTTCTCCCTTAGGTTGCTGTCCCCTTGACATTTGTACATCTTCAGCAATTAAACGTTGTACTTCTTGCTGAAAGCCCGGATCTGAATCTAACAATGGATCTTCAGTCTCGGCTATCCATGGAAGTAAGGGATCATCGTCTCTGAATATGTGATCCAAATTAATTGGACAATAAGTAGGATCATCCCTTGCCTTTCTCTCTCTATTTCTGTTCCTCAACTTGAGATTGTAATGGCAGTATACCAATTTGTTGAGTTTTCTCATGGTTATCCGATTCCTGGGCTTCGTATGGATCATGGAGAAAGTGCTCCAATTCCTTTCACAATTTGATGATGTTGTTGTTTGACTAACGATGCGAATGGCTGCTCTCCTTAGATGAGTACTCTCTCCAAAACTCTCCCACCAATCAGCTAGAATGCAAAAACAATAAAAAAAATTAGACATCTTTAAATCGTAGAAAGTTCCTTTTCTATGTATTGTCAGTTGCGTATAAGTATAACTACCAGGTGAACATTTTCCAATCGCTCGCTGTACAAAAGGGTCAGTGAAAGTTCCTCTTTTATGTGTGTAAGTGGAAATCTGAAATGCAAAAAATTAGAAATAAATAAGTACACCATATCAATACAATTATCTAAAATATATTTAAAAGATTAAATAAATTTCTTAATTAGCTTACCTCTTGTATAGCTTCGATATGATCATCTTCACTCAAAATTCTTTTCAACACTGTCCTTAATCCTACTCGCAATTCCGTATCTATTGCTTCAGTGTGGTGTGAGGCATTGCGATAGTAGAATTCAGGATTTAAAAAATAACCTGCAGCATGCAATGGATGGTGCAGCTGATCGTTCCACCGGGCATCAATAATTTTTATATAATCATCATGATATCGGCAATTTTCTATAATGGCTTGCTTTGCCCGATCAATTGCTTCATAAATGTACCCCATTGTTGGCTTTTCATTAGCATCTACAAGCCGCAACACTTTCACTAAAGGTTCATATGCCTTTAATATGTTCTCTACTTTGGCCCAAAATTTATTATCCCTCATTAGAATTGGGATGTCAAACTCCGGACCATGTGTTGCTTTGCCCCATTTTGAACGAAGCCATTCTTCTGATGAAAACATCTGAATTAGGTCCGTTCTCCAACGTACTAGGCTTTCCATAGCAATAAAATGGGTAGCAAATCTAGTGGATGCCGGACGCACCAAGGCATGATTGTTTGTGAATCTCTTCATCAAGCTTAAGAGCCATGAATGGTCATATATGAACCTTGTAATGCCTCTGCATGTCTTGATTGCAGCGGCCACATTCTTCTTCTTTCCAATATCCTCCATTATAAGGTCAATGCAGTGTGCTGCACATGGGGTCCAAAATAAATGTGTCCTCTTTTCCATTAAAAGAAGACCAGCCTTCTTAAAATTAGCTCCATTGTCTGTCACAATTTGGACAATGTTCTCCTCTCCAACACTTTCTACAACTTTATCCATAAGCCTATAAATATAATCTGCTGTCCGTTTCTCTTCAGATGCATCAACGGACTTCACAAAGACGGTCCCAGTGACATTATACACCAAAAAGTTAATTAATTGTGTTTGGGTGCCACTTGTCCACCCATCACACATAATAGTGACTCCATTTTGCCCCCACATGGGCCTAAACGTCTCTACCCAAGCCTTTATTTCTTTATACTCTTCTTCAAGGTACTTGGTGCCCACATCATACATGGATGGCGACGTAATACCCCGCCCAGCTTGAGCCGCAACATCAAGAATTGTCTGAAAATGAGGAGAATCAATTGCGGTAGGGGGTATATTCTTATGAATTAGCCATTTTGCTGTAGCTTTAGCTAATCTTTCTCTTGCAGCCTTCATGACACCCTTGACAACATTAGAGATTTTTGGTTGCTTAGCTGCCTCCGATCTATGTGCGAAAGGATCAACAAAACTAACCCCTCTTTTAGTTTGTGTAGGTGTAGCCATCCGAGTAGAAATAATCTCTATATCATCATCCCGCTGTCGGGTGCTAAATGCTCTATGCATTTTACCCGCAATGCCTTTGCCCTTGCTTGTTGCACCAGATGAGCCACCTTCATCGTAGTTTCTACGCTGTCTATAGGCTTGACGCTTTGCTTCTTCTTGGCACGACATAAGGGACTCTCGGCGTGTAGCCATCGTTTCTGGGTCATCAAACTCATCATCAGAAGCAGTACCAAGACCTTCATCCCCAAATACATCATGGCGTGCTGCATCAACACCCTGCTGCTTCTTCTCTTTAATTTGTACTTTTCTCTGTTTTGTTTGATTCAATAAATTTTGCATTTGCTCCCTAACTTCTTTCGACACTTCAGGATACCCTGCAACATTGCCTTGCACATGGGCCAAATGTTATTTAAATTTTGTAATGCCCCCATGGGTCACTTTGTGACAAAACTTGCACTTAATCTTCAACCGATTGTTTTCAATTGCCTCACCATAGCTCCATG
Source organism: Sextonia rubra (assembly GCA_037013555.1). Lineage (NCBI taxonomy): Eukaryota > Viridiplantae > Streptophyta > Magnoliopsida > Laurales > Lauraceae > Sextonia > Sextonia rubra. The sequence goes on along the minus strand of JASUAD010000001.1, from coordinate 13,262,476 downwards.
CAAGATCTATATCACGCGGCATTTTTTCACGTCACAATACCTAAACAAGATTTAAAAGTAATAGGTTAAAATTTAAATAAATTTCAAAAACATGAAAAAATTAAAATAACACGCATCTACGTGGGTGGGAATTGGGATTGATATATGGGAAACATAGATATAACATTTGGGGACTATTTTCAACCCATTTGATTCAGTTTACTTTTATATAAAAATATTTTTTTTAAAAAATACAAAAATCCGAAAATAAAAAATATGAAAAAATTAAAAGAACACAAAAATATGTAGGATTGATCTATGGGAAACATAGATCTAATATTTAGTGACCATTTTCAACCAATTTGATTCAATTTACTTTTATAAAAAAATATTTTTTTTAAAAAAATACAAAAATCCGAAAATAAAAAATATGAAAAAATTAGAGGGACACAAAAATATATGGGATTGATCTATGGGAAGCATAGATCTAACATTTAGGGACCACTTTCAACCCATTTGATTGAGTTTGCTTCTATAAAAAAATATTTTTTTTATAAAAATACAAAAATCCGCAAATAAAAAATATGAAAAAATTAGAGGGACACAAAAATATGTGGGATTGATCTATGGGAAGCATAGATCTAACATTTAGGGACCACTTTCAACCCATTTGATTGAGTTTGCTTCTATAAAAAAAAAATTTTTTAAAAAAAATACAAAAATCTGAAAATAAAAAATATGAAAAAATTAGAAGAACACAAAAATATGTGGGATTGATCTATGGGAAGCATAGATCTAACATTGAGGGACCACTTTCAACCCATTTGATTGGTTTTCCATTAACAAAATAGATTTTTTTTTCAAATAATAAAATAATCCGAAAATAAAATTCAAAAAAAAAATTAAGAAAGTGATAAAAAAGAGGGGCTTGATCAAAAAGGAACATGGATCTAACAACAACAACTCATTTTCAAGTGATTCATAGAAGAAAAGAGAGAAATAAGCACAAAGTAGAAAAAAAAAAGCTTCAAAACTCACCTTTTTTGAACTTGATGCTTGAATCTTAAATGCCACCTTAATCTTTGGATGTTTTTGATGTTTTTGTTGATGATTTTGATGTTTTTTTGTGATGATTTGAAAAATGGAGGCAAGAAAAGGGGCTTGGAGGAGTTGGAGCTGTGAAGAGGGAAGAAAAGAGGAGAGTTGAAAGGGAAAGTGGGTTAAAAAAATCGGCTGGGGGGTTTTAAACCCCCCGGCCGATACGGGCCGATACACATGTGAGCGGCGCTTTTTTGTAAAAAGCGTAGCGCTTATGAGCGCTACGCCCGATTTATCGGCAAGCGCTACGCCCGATTTATCGGTCGATACGCTTCGTATCGGCCGATATTTGCATCCTTGGTCCGGAGTGCTACCAACTCAAAGCAGGCCCATTTGTGTTGAAACTGTTGGGCCTTCAATTTAGTTGTGCCACAAGGAAGAAAATGGGCCTAATCTCAGCTAGTTTATCGACCAATCATTTAGAAAATCAGGCTTTGGTTTACCAAACGAGCAATGGATACTATTTTTGTAAAATATGAAATATTAGATTAATGGTTGTGATTATCAATTAGTGAGGCCCACTTTTTAGGAGACATCATACATCAAAATATAAGATACTATTTCTACAAAATATGAAACAAAGAAAGAAATAAAATTTGAAGAGCAAGAGGTACCTGATGCAAATGGGTTAGAGAGAGTTGTTCTTCCTCATTAGAGATGTGAAAACCTTGAATGAGAAGAAGTAAAAACGATGAAGATTGCTTGCAGTGGAAAAAAGAAACAATTGCTTTTGGTAAAAAGGCCTTTGAGATGAGAAGTAACAAAGTCGAAGGGATGATTTGCTACGTGAAAAGGGGCTATGAGTTGTCCACTTTGGATTGCTTCTTTTTCTAAAGGAGGAAAAGACATTATAATTCCTAGGCTTTTTCGTTAGTCTTAGAAGTTGAGGAAAGGCAAAAGGCAAATAAATATATAAAATGCCCAAAGAAATCTGAGAATGCCCACCATATTCTCAAGTTTTCAAAAATTTCAGTGGGTGCAACTGCCCCCAATTGCCTTCCCCTCCCTCCGCCCCTTCTATGATAGATCCTAAGTAGGCCAAACACCGTTAGATCCTACTAATTAAGATTTTAAAGTCTTTCGAATATATTGCTTCTGAACATCTCCTAAGATTTTTTGCCTCCCAATTCATTGAATTTGCTGCTTGTTATTTCACCCATTCATAAAACCCACAGAATCCACACCCATGAATTGACAGCTGCCCAAATCTTAATCCAGTTGGAGCAAACTGTTGGTTTTGACATGCTACAGACACATGATTAGCTCCCATTCTGCTGTCAGAGTGGACAGAAGTCACGCCTGATTTCCATGTGTTAACTTGGTGAATATTGCTTAGATTGGGTGCCTACCAATACATGGGTGGTGGGTATGATCTAATGGGTTGTATTCACAAAAGGGGACCCGACAATGATTATTTCGGCTGGAGGTGCTGAGTCATTTATATATGATTCAAGTTGGGTTCTTAATAGGAAATATTAATTTTGATTTAATGTGTAACCTGAATCTGCTTCCTGTCTTTTCTTTTCCTGTTTAGTTACTACTAGTCCTTCATTTACAAAAATATCTAGTGGGCTGCGGAGGAATCATGTTCAACAGCATTCAAACTATCAAATTCCAGCTTCCGCTTTATATGCTGAAAATGGAGACATGAGGTCTTCCACAGGTCCTGTTCAAGTAGCAGAAGAGGGAAGAGTCCCCTCTGAGAGTATGTACCATGACCCTTTCCATTTTGGTTTTAGACTTTGTAGATTGAATGGCTGACTTTGTATGAGAATGGATATAAATTACACTAATGTTTAATGACCTTGATTCCAAAGCATGCTTTCTTGCAGCGTCTTCTAAAAATATAATTTCCTAACTTTCCCTTTGAATTCTTTCCAAGTTTTGAGACTTTTTGCTTGACTGTGATGCGGTTGTGAGCGTTTGGCAAGGACACTGATAACTGTTGTCAATTAGACTCATAAGCATCATCATTTTAAATTGACAAGCGCGACATTTTTTCTCACCAATTTGAAGTGAGCTCATAATATTCGTGAGGGAAAGTAGAGGAGCTGAAACGAAGCTGGTCACCTCTATTGAGAACTTAAAGCTAAACTTCTTTTTCTGAATGGTGAAACAGAAGGTTAAGAGCATATAGGGCAGTTCCCTGAATTAGTACTTATCAGAGCATGTAACACCTTGAGGCTGCCCAATTATATTCATATAGGTCAGGTGAAATAGTGTACTTTTCCATGCATTCTTCAAAAGATGAACTTTTATGGTGCTCTGTAATAAGTAATAACATGATAAACTTTTATGGCGCTCTGTAATAATGTGGGCCCAGCTGGAGTGAGTCTACATTTGTAATGACAAGGGGAAATATTGACGATATCCTCCTGACTTTTGAGGGAATGGATGCGAATGAGGCTGAAGCTGGGCATTGAGAGAAGAGCCTGATGTGATTTTCTAACTCAGTTTCCAGCTTTTGTTATTGTTGAGGTGACTCTATGAAGGTTTCTTTAAATGATGTGTCATCAAATTTACATGAGGTTTTACCCACTATGTGGGCTACTTTGCAAGTTTCAGTTGCTCATGCATTGAGTCATGTTGGGTACTGATGGTCGCAAAATTGCTCACAACTCAGGCAAGAGTTGAATGTTGATAGAAATTATGCACCTTTAGATCTAATTTATCATATTCTTTTGGAGTTGGAATTTTCGAAGACCTCATTTTCATACTCGTGCCTGCAGGCTCTAGGTTTGAATGTCTGATGCATTGTTTCAGCTCTAAAAAGGATAACCAAGTTAGCTTTTGGAGTGTTAGAAATGAAATGAATTGTGCTTAAAAATTTATGCATGATACCTTACTACTTTGATGCGGGGAAAGCTTGATATGCAAATGGATAAATGAAGTCTGAGCTGAGACTTCTGTTTTGTAGGTGAATCAAATGGGACTCTTGCAGCAGATCCTATAGCGATGATGGAATTCTATATGAAAAAAGCTGCACAGGAAGAGCGTTGGAGGCAGCCTAGACAGTCAAAAGATGAAATGCCGCCACCTGCATCTCTCCAAGGTCTGTGTTGCCTTTTCATTTGTCTTATTTTACTAGTATGGGCAAGTGGGCAGGATTCAGATGACCATTAGATTTTAGTGACAATCTCTTATTTGGGAGGTTGTACTGAAAATCTCTTATTTGAGAGATTGAATGGTAAGTGCCTCTCCAAGGTCTGTGACACTGCTTTGCTTTCCATTTTTATTGACATTCCCAGCTGCTGGATGATATTCTCTGCGTTGTTCTTGTATGCCTATCCCTGCAGGTCCAGGTAAAAGAGGGCACCACATGGGTGATTACATTCCCCCAGATGAGCTTGAGAAGTTCTTATCCACCTGCAATGATGCTGCTGCACAGAAAGCTGCTAGAGAGGCTGCGGAAAGGGCCAAAATTCAAGCTGACAATGTTGGGCATCGGCTTCTGTCCAAGATGGGTTGGAAAGAAGGTAATTCCTACCGCACTTTTCATTTAGTGGCATTTCATAAGTTCATGGGCGAAGGTGGTGCGTCCATGTAAATCCCAGCCCTTGTACTTAAGCTGCAGAGATGTTGCTGAGTCCACCCATTGGCCCTGAGTTTTCAAGAAATATGACTTCTGGAAATATAATCTCCTAAATAGGACATTGCGCCTGTTTTTGTTGTATTTTCTGAGGGTTAAATGTAGTGTTCTCGCTGACAAAGTAAACACCTCTATTTAATTACAACTTTGTTGAAAAGGGACATAATCATAGCTGAAAATGTGTTTTATCACTTGTTCGAACTGCAGGTGAGGGTCTGGGCAGCTCCAGGAGTGGTCGCGCAGATCCAGTGATGGCGGGAAATGTAAAATTGAACAATCTGGGGGTTGGAGCAGAACAGCCAGGTGAAGTCACCCCAGATGATGACATCTATGAGCAGTATAAGAAACGGATGATGCTTGGTTATCGTTACAGGCCAAATCCACTGGTTAGACTCTCTCTTTCTCTTAGAATTGAGGAATTCATACATCCTATCCATTCAACATCATCATCATGGTCTTGTCGCATATATTGATGTCAATTTTAAGAGTTCTAGTTTTTTACTGAAATCTAAGCGCTGGAATTCATTTATTATTAAGCATAATTATAGTCCCAAGGAGCACTTAATGTGTATGCATAGACTTTGTAAAAATAAAAAAATAAAAAAATCTGCCTTTAGATAAAATGATGATTTTCGCTGTCTTTTTATTGCCACTCTCTCTCTCTCTCTTTCTCTCTCTCTCTCTCGGTTAATGTATTTATTCTATCATCCTGATCCCTCTTGGCTAATGTATTCATTTCCTCTTTTCTTGCAGAACAATCCTAGAAAAGCATATTATTGAGGAATCTCCTGTTGCAGGCCCCCACCTACTCTGTCAAGATAACCCTTTCTCACTGGGGAACTCCATAACATTACATAAGAGAGAAGATGTTGGGGAAATAGATATCTTGTAAGATGTGATTGATTAATTATTGAATTCCAAGGAAGGTTCTGAGCTTTTAAGGGAGATAAAATGTTTCGAATTGTGTTGAAATATATATAAAGTTTGCTTGGTTTTTCAGCTTGTATTAGATGTCTGCCTGGGGTTCAATGACCCTATATCTTAGATAAGATGGGCCTATAGTCCTTAAGATTGGAAGATTCTAGTCTGCTGCTGTTATTGTTTCCTTTTTTTCTTTTTTTGATGAATTAGGGTATTCCTCGCCAGTTTAGCCTTCAAACTTTTGGCCTCCAGTCCAGGGGTTACCCGATTTTGACGAGCAAGGACTAATCTCTAGGGGTACATACGGACCTAGTAATTGTTTCCTTTTAACACTGCTTATTTGAAGTAAATTCCAGTATATGAATTTGTTGAGCTATTTGTACGTGTTGCATGCGTATAACTCTGAAGGACCCACTTCACATGGGTCTGAAGTGGTTATCCTCTAGATGATGTCCTTGATGTCGGCCAATTCCGTGATTTAGCCGATGGGAATTTGTTATAAGTTGGTCCGATATTGCTGGCCCTAGCCATTTGATGATACTTGATCCTCTCTTTGGGAATTTGGCTATATATAGGCAAAAGCTGGAATTGCATGATCCTCGTAAGATGACAACAATTTTGTTTCAGGCCACATTTCTTGTGGGGACCAGTAAATTTGATATTAATCATCTGAGATATGGCCTTTACTCTTATTGGATTGCATTTGAGGGATTGATCTTGTGATGTTGTAGCAGGTTTGGGTGTCAGACTCGTGTTTGGCAGTTGAAAATTGTCTGGTGACAAGCCATAATTGTGGGAAATATGCCCTTGATTGATTTTCCTTCTTTAAGAAATCCAGGTAAACCACGTGTGCTATTTTTAAATGTAATGAAATGTCTGTAGAGATGTGTGCTTTTCACTGTTCGTGTAAATGTTAATTTGCAACAGGCACCGTCTATTTGGCGAGCTATCTGCTTCCCTTGCTAGTTTGCTACCCAGAAATGCTGGACTTCTGTGGCGAGCTCTCTTCTTTCTGATGTTGCACCACCCACCTTAAGCCACAGAAAGTCCAATTAATTCACTGAAACTGCTTTTCTTCTCATGAGGCCTGACGACGAATTTATTACCTTTGCAGAAAGTCCATGTTCCTGTTGTGTTGCAACTGTAAGCCAACCGTGAGAGGGAATCTTGCGTGCCAGCACAATCCATGCAAAGATATCACGAGATTCGGTTGGGTAAAAAAAACCATTTATTGAAAAAACATGGGAACGGGAGAAAAAGCAGATGATCTTATCCTTTTGCAAATGCTGACCGATGAGGCATTGTGACTTTTGAGTGACATCACATATCCTGTTGACAGTCACGGGTCGGGGGGAAGGTGACAGTTGGGTTGGATTGGTTGGGTTGGATTGGGTTGGTTGATGGGGCTGTGATATCAGTTGATATCACATCATATCCTACCTAACAAGTCTTGGTCCTCTTGGGTAGGGATCAAGTGGCAGCTGGGTCGGGTGACAAATCTCATCGAAATGACCAGAAATGGTTTGGTGTCTCGGGAAACCCCATGTCAACCAATCTAGTACAGTCGGACGAAACTATCTATCCCCATTGAATGAAAAGCTTGCTTGGATTTTTCACTCATTGATTCGAATTTGGAAACGTTTACGGATGACGTGACCGACTCAAAACACTTGATCGTCGTCATGCTTGCACTCATCTAAATGCAAACAATCTCACACTCCTCTTGTGAAAATGCATAAATTAATTGAGGCATGAGTATAGTTTTTGAGTGGTGAGTGCATTCTTATGGGGCTCATAACTAATCTTTAATGTTTTCTTGGACCATTTTTATGGGCTCCATATTTTGTAATTCAAGTCGTTTCATTTATTTATTAAACAAGCTCCAAGTAATTGAGTTAATTATCTTAAGTTTTTATAGATATTAAGTAATTTGTTAAAAAGTCTCTACTTATAAAACTACTTTTCTTAAATTTAGTTTTCTTCTCTTTTGTGGGCTCCCAATTCATTACTGCCTTAACGTTTAATATTACAATGACTAGTTTCATTTCTTATTATTTCATTGATTTGATAAATTTGTAAAAATGTTAATAATGATCAAATAAATCTAAAATTATGCTCTTTTTTTTTTAATAGAACCACACATTAGATGACTCATTTACTCATGTAGAAATTTTTGCACATAATGTATTTTAGATATGTGACATGTACTTGTATAGTATTTATGGAGTAGTCTTTAGTTGTGGTGTTAGCCACCAAACAAAGCCACTCGTTGTGACAAGTGCTATCACAACCAGCAGTTGTATTTGGTGCCTTGTACATATAATTTTCACATATTTACATGTATAACGTTTACATATGTAAATTTCTATTAAACGTTTGAAAGCAAATGATGGGTTTTGTAGAATAATCGGAGCTCCCAGAGTCATGTGTTGAGGAACGACTGCAACATTTTTGTGATGCTACTGGATGGATGAGACGGAATTTCTCATCATTACCATCTAAGATGAGCAGCTTCCAAGCTAATTTACTCACTCCTAGCCAATTTAGGTTCTCTCGATCTAATTTGGTCATTGCCTACTCTTCAAACGCTGTGCAATTGTACTACCCAATTCAACCGAAAAAAGGGCCATGATTCACTCTCACGGGACCATGGATTTGTCCAGTTCGCCGTATATGTTTCTCATTTTCAACGAGAAATTTTATTGAACATAGAGCTCAAAGGCTAACAAAACAAAGCAAATGACAAATTAAATCTATTGCTTATGGAGGAGGACTTTAAGCAATTGTATTGAAGATGCCCCGTTCACATGGATGTGTCTACCTCCTCACAAACACTCCCTATGTCTGTATCCAATTGCCTTGTTCCATCACTACTTTTGACCTTAACTAGTGCCTGAGAAAATGTCAACGTTAATATGATAGCATTCTACTTCCTGTAATCTTAATAATAAGAATCCAGTATGACTTTCCTATTCTCATGCTTTTGACTAATGAAACCTGTCTGTGTCCAAGTTTGTTTCATGGAGTCAAATTCACAGGGATTCCAAGACATGGATAAAATTGACTAGATAATTTATTTTCTTTAAAAAGGAAAAAAAAATACTTCATAGCTATTAATTGATAGAGCATTTTACAAAAGAAAATCCCCTTACACTATCTTTAGACAAAAAAATGATCTATAATATATGTATCCACTGCAATGGTCTCAGGGACTCTTTTTTATTTATATTTATATTTTGTTGTTTTATCGAGCGGCGATATCCCTTTTCACTCGTATATACGAGCGATGATATTTCCGCTCGTTTTTCCTTTTTCTTCCTCATCCTCCTTCCTCCTCTTCTTCCAACTCCTTCCAGCTCCACCAACTAAATCCCTTCCCACACGACATTTCCTTCATGATATGGTGACCTTATGGTCTTGGACTTCGGTGCAAGTAGGAGTTTATTAACAAAACACCCTGGTTTTACATTTATCCATTTAAATCCATCATCTTCCATATATCTTTTTCTCCAATAACCAAAACAAACTCATCTAAACACATTCATCTTCTTCGAGCCAAATGAACAAAACTTCAACCCCATCTCATAGAATTTACCTTCTCTCTCTGTGATGCTCTCTCTATTTCTTAAACCCATCTTTTCTCTCTTCTTTCTTTAATTTTCTTTTTTTCATTTTTCATTCTTACTCTTTTCAACTCACCTCAAGGTTACATTTCTTTATATAGCTAGCAATCAAAGTACTTTATAAACAGGCGTCTTTCTTAGTCCTAAGCTGTCACACTTTCCATATATGTTGCTAAAGTGTTCTACAAACAGGCGTCCCTCTCAGTTATTTCATCAAACAACCTGTAGGCATCACCCAAATTTTCTACACCATCATCATCTCATTTGATTCCCTCTACATCCCCTTTCCCTACTAATCTAGATCACAACATCTAAACCAACTTCATACTCGCAATAAAAAATTTCTAACATTTTTCTTTCACCATCATCTTCAAATTCACCTATAATCACAATCGAACCGCTATCACTTGGCGACCACCATTTAAAAACAAAGTTTTTTTTTCTTGAATTTAACCTAGTCAGTGATATTCTCGCTTAACTGCGAAAAAGGAAAAAAAAAAGAGCAAAAATATCCCCGCTCATATACGCAAGTGAGCGGGGATATCGCTACTGGGAAAAAAAAAAACAAAAAGAGCCCCTGAGACTATTATAGTTGATACATATCTTTTTTTTATTATTTTTGGTTTATTGTGAATCTGAGGAATTTTTTCAGTAAAATCCTCTAATTAATATTCACTTTTATTCATTTCTAGTTAACTTTTTAAAAATATATTTTTTATAACTTCTAAAAATTAGGAATTCAATTTCATACAAACAATTGGACTGATAAAGTTAAAACAAGGCAAAAAAATGATGCTAATTTATTGTAATTTTTTTCTAAAGAAATGAATCAATGAATGAGGGAGTATCAAATGATAGATATTACTAACACAATTAAGAAAATAGATTAAACCGTCCTCCACGGATCGTGAAGGAACGATGGAAAAGGGCTATCGCCTGTCGAGAGAGACCAGAAGCAAAATGACCAGTGACCACTGTTAATTCATTAATGTGTGTCGGGAATCAAACGATGAAAATGCTTAAAAGAGAGAGAGAGAGAGAGAGAGAGAGAGAGAGAGAGAGAGGAGGCCGCGCCACCAAGCCACATATCTTATACTTTCTGATCAAAAAGAAGCTTCTTTTGTAAAAAGAAAAAAATATTTTTTTTACTTTCGTTTGTAAAAAAAAAAAAGTGGTTTTGAGTAGTTTAATATCGCTATATTAGTATTGCATCTTAGTCAAAGTGCAGTATTTATTAGTGGTTGAAATTTTTGGGGGCCTTTTTTTAAATTTTGTTATTTTATTTACATTTAAACACTTTAAAAGTGATGCAGACTAAAGTTTAAGCTCCAACACATTCTTATTTTATTAATTAACAAATTTTGAAATAAAAAAAATCACATGATCCATCTGGCTGCTTAAAAATCAAGTTGTGACCTTCAAACCGCTACCCTAGTCCTAGTGAAGAGAAGGTGAAGCATAAAATACAGTCACACGAAAAATAATTGAGCGAAGGCATTAACCTTGCTTGATAAGAAGTCAAGAAACTTTGAAGCTGCATGCGACAAAATCTCCAAGATTAAAATCATTCAAATTCTTTCTTGAAAGCTATAATTATAATTTATTTTGAAAGTAAAAGAAGTGTAAGGATTTTTATTTTTGGCTAAATTTATGTGTTGGACAAAACGTGAATCAATTAATCTGTCTTTCATATTTTTTAGTTTAGACTTTTGATCGTGTCGCAAGAAGTGTTGGATTGAAGAAACACTGCATGCACGCACTTGAGTGGCTAGACAGAGATGACCGCGCTTAAGTTTTCGAAGAATGCGCTCTAGCTTGAGAAGAAAATTGCAAAATAATTGGATATGTTAGAATTTTCTGTTTCACTTGGGTTTGGTTTTCAACCCTAAAGAACGAATTTTGGGCTATAAAAATAGGGTTTCTCTTAACCCTAATAACACACAACACATAGAGCTCTCCTTGTTCGGAATTATAATTGCTATTAGAGAAATTATCTAGAGCTTTCATGAGAGATTGGACTGAATGTTTTAAGTTCTAGAGTTGATACTTCTATTTTATCATAAGAGATTTGTAGTTTCTGCTTCTATTTTAAAGATTATTTTTTAAATGTGGAGATCGTTCTCTGTGGAGATTAAGGCACTGATAGTGGGCACCGGGGGACTCTATGCTGTACAGATCTATCAAGAATAACTATAACGTTTTATTAAAGGACTTACTGTAAAATTGTAAATATATTTTGTATTACAAAAGTTAGTGATTGATTTTATCCACTTTGGTCTCTAATTTTTTCTTGTTTGGGTTTTTACATTAAATTGTATATTATCTTTTTTATGTAATTAATTGCTTTTATTTTTTCGCTGTATAAGAGTAATAATCGAATAACAATTTAGAATAAATCCTGGGCATTATAAATCTTTCAGGAAGAAAATCTACTCAATCCAAACTACTAAGAAAAAAGAAAAGAAAAAGTCTGATCAGCCCTATCCATTTAATATTATAATAAAAATATTTCTAAGTTTATTATCATTAGTGGAACATATCATATGCATGCGCCACTGTTACAAATCGAGTCATAAGTTTTACGACTTCCGCTATGGCTAGACATGGAATGGCATTTAATTGTTAAATTGGGCTCATGCATTTTATAAATGCCTATATTTATGCATAATTTTAAGACCTCATTTATGTATATAATACGTAAATGAGTATGAAAATCATTTGATTTTTTTTTACTACTAAATAGGGGAGAACGATAGACACTCTTACACTTAAATGGGTTTCCAATTTCTTGGAGGTTCTAACTTGCTAATAACCAAATTTAGGTCTATATTTAGGTCCCGATAAGTGAACACGTCTGGTTTTGGGGTTTTTTTTTGACATGTAATTTAAATGGGTCTGGGTTTGGTTCTATCTTGATTTTGGCCTTATCCTGAGACTTGACATATTATCTCATTTTTCAAGAATTCCTCTTAAAAGTTATTATTATTTTTTTTCAAATCAGTCTTTACCTATACCCGAACCCATCTCATATATAAAACCGGTTCCGGTTTTAGTTTCATCTTCTCATTAATGGTTCTGCTTCCAAAACCAAGAAACTGGTTCCATCTTCTTATTAGTTATTTTGATTTCGAGTTCATCATGGACTCACTGAAATCGACAGTTTTACATCCCTACACACAAAGAACTACCCTAAATTACTCACTATTGATGAGGAGACTAGTTTATATACAATGCTGCCTAGGGGTGGCTTGACCATTGAGCCAGAAAAGCCTTCGCTTTAGGCCTCACAAAAAATAAGGCCCCCCAAAAAGTAAATCCCATATTCTTTTTTTGAATAAAAAAAATAAGGCCTCAAAAAAGTAATTGTAACTACTTAAAATCTCATAAAAGTAATTAAAGCAACTACAATCTTTTTACATTCCAAAAAACAAACAAGTGTTATCTTTTCATATTTCAAAAAAAGAATTAAAGACAATTTTCACCATTAAGAAAATGTTGCATTAAAATAAAAAAAACCCTAAAATCACAACAAGTAAGAAATCATTTTCAGTTATGAAAATCTTTTAGTTTGATTATTTTTCCCTCTATATCTATGCTACTTGAAATCTTTAGAAGACAACTTTAAATATAATATTTCTTTTTTTTTTTTATATTGAAGAAGCTGCATCAAATTCAAAAGTAATCCACATTTATAATTTTTGTGGCTAACATTGATAAATCACTGAATTAGCTTCTATGGTTCTATGCTTTTTAAAAAAAATTAATTACAAGCTCATATTATATGTTTATTATAGTTAGTGTTTGTTTTATTTTTAAATATTATTAGTTATAATTTATAAATATTAAATATGTCAACTAGAAAAATATTGATAATACCTGTAACTATTGCTTTTATAGAAAGAAGTTTTTCAAAATTAAAATTGATAAAATCCTAAATTAGATCAATAATGTCATAAAAAAGATTAAGTAGATTAATCATACTATCAATGGAAAAAGATATGTTAGCGAAATTGGAATATAAAAACTTAAATAGTAATATTGCACTATAAAAAATGAAAAAAGTAAATTTTAAATAAGATATTATAATATTATAAAAAAAATACCTCATTTAGGATTGTTACTTTAGGCCTCAAATTCTCTTGAGCCGGCCCTGAATTGCTGCCAAGCGGCAAAGATGGATATGGTCACAAATGTGGGAGATCAATACATGTGATTCCACACTAGTGAAAACTCAGGATAATGCATAAAGTCATTCTACTTTTTTTCTTTGGAGCACTACAATATTAATGAAATTATCATGGTTTACAATTCTTTTTAACATTTTTGTCTAAAAAAAGTCAGAAAACTAATAGAATTGCATGGAATAGCGAGCTTCCTGATGTAGGATATGTAAACTAGTATACAAGTATCAGTGTAATATCGAGTACTGGTACGATTATTGTATTGGTTTAATGCAAATAAACTGAGCACATATACATTTGTGTATAACTAAATAGTGTCGTACACCGTTCTTAAAACAATAAATTTGATTAGGGAAGACTCAATAGCTTTGTAGAGCCATGAAAGATGAAAGGAAAATTTTACCTGCAGGCCAAGATACATTCAAAACGAAGCCCACACACAAAATTGAAAAAAAAAAAGAAAAACTATTTCTACACCAAGCTTCAAATCATAGCTTGTCTTCAATTTTGAAGATAAAAATATTCCTCGTATAATTCTCTGTTGCGTTTGAATGCTAATTTGGTACCTTGTACTTTTGTGAAGCAGAAGTTAAGTTGGCCGTTAACCGTCAACTACCAACCATAGAATAAATAAAAAAATTCCCCATGAATTGTGCTTATCGGAATATGGAATAATAATATACGAATACCCTTTTGGGTTTAAAGGAAAAGGAAGAAAATGCAATGAACTTTTCCCTTGTCTTTGAGTGAGTATCCTGACCATGTATTTCCTTTTCCATGTTACTTTCTGAGTTTCTCTCTGTGTGATGATATAGAGATGATTTCTTATCAACTGAAAGCATCTCTTCTCTACCACTAGAAAAAAAAAAAAAAAGAAATGCACAAATATGCAGTACCACTTTTTTTGCAAGAAGAAATTGCTAATCTGCCACCCAGATTTTGCTCAAACTACATATCAGCACTTTGTTCTATGATATTTGTTCATTGCATTACAGTCTGATGCTTCAGGCTAGCAGCAGCGATGGATGTCAATTTTCAAAGGAGAAGAATCATATGAGAAATGATCTTATGCCCGCAGAAGTATGGTGTGGCCCAACTTTTCTTGATCCAAATTATCTGCATCACATGTCCCTCCTAAAAAGTAATAGGTAGTGGATCTGAGTTTACTTAGATTAAATTTAAAGTCATATTCAAATTCTACTGGTAAATATGTGAATAACAAGATTAGTACCCCTGCTTGGGATTTTACTAAGATAAAAGTAATATTAAAGATTATATTGATAAAAATTTGTGAATAACAAGATTAGCGGCCATGCCAAATCACCCTTTGTAGACAGTAATCGATTCAAAAGGGAGGAATCGAGTCACTTTTTTTCACCCAAAAAAAACTCTGCTCACTGTCATGAACCTGAAACAATTATATTCCAAAAAAAACCTTGCATTTATATTTTTCACATCAACATGTATATATAACCAAAATAAAGAAATGTTTTCCAACTAATGCTATTTTGTGCGGGCTTGTTGTGGTTTTTTTTTTTTTTTTTTTGTGTGGTGGTGGTGTTGGGTGGGGGGGGGGGGGGGGGGGGGGGGGGGTGTTAATCCCAATTTGATATCTACTTGACCTTATTCATCATTGGATTAAACTTAAAAGAAAATTTACAATTAAATATTGTCAAAATTTAAGACCGTTAAATTAAAGTTATAATAATTTGATGGGGTTGATTTTTTTTTCCTAATTACAAGCATATTTTTGTGATGAGAGTTTCAATCAATCTACCTATGTGCCATCTGCTAGGTGGAGAAAATTTGGCATGTGAAGACATAGTTAAATAAGGATTATCACCATCAAACCATCTGAGGTTCCTCATAAAATGGATTAGTTTATCTTTTAAACGTTTCGCAGAGTCACATCATCACTATCTTCAAACTTTTCATAGCTTCTTACCATTTCAACATCTTAATAAAGTAAATATTTTTTTAATGATATTGGCCTTTGACCCAACCAGACAATTCCTCTTGAAGGTGCCTACTGAACTTATACAAAAACAAAACAAAAAATCCACACAAATGCATGTTGAACAAATTTGAGCTGATTTCAAACATCACACATGAAAAGTAACTCCATGCCTTATGCCAGTCTACAACAGGTGGGGTGGGTAATAAGGATGACTCTTTGAGTAATTTATCAGAATCTTGAATTTGACTTTTGACCCCAAGTCGACTTCTCATCGAATCCAATTTTTGAAAACCATTATTCCTTGGAGCTTGCTTTGACTTTTCAAGTGTGGGTGGGGGGCTGATGAAGTGGGCCTCAGTTTCCAACACCCCTGTACAGAAATTTCCATGTCACTGTTTTCAACTGCCAACGTTGAGTTGGCCCGCCATTCTTGGCCAATATTAATAGCCTCAATGTCAATGTCTGGAGCCTCGGCTGCAGAAAATTCTTCGGCTCGGTGGCCGACATATCAAAGAGGTTAATTTCGGCATCAGACCGTCCTCACCGTCCAATACCTGTAAGATGGTGTCGTCGTAGTTTTCAGGAATGACCGAGGGCGTTTTTGTATTTTCGAGATTTCCTTTTCTTGGGGATACGATCTCAAGTCTCAGGAAAGAATGAGAGGCCCCACCCATCTTTGACGGTCCAATGGACGGAAAGCAGATGGAATTTGATCCCCATGATGCCTTATCCAAGAGATCATCGGTGAGTCGTGTGATATACTCAGGCAGCCGATGGCTGACGCCGTTAACGGGATCTGATTCGCCGTTATGGCCCTCGAGATATTTAAATGCAACAGCCTACTACAGCTTGGAGGATGTGAGTGTGGTGTGGCCACATGTGCAAGAAAGAGAGAAAAACAGATAAAAGAAAAGGTGGAAAGGGAGAGAGGAGCCTCGAGGGGATATGCTTTATTTCGTTTGGTTGACAAAATGGACTAGATTTCTAGTTAATTACCAAACTGTCCAGAATTCTGCTTCTTTGTTCACATTATACAGGAATCAGGACTCAGGAGCATATCTTCTACTTGTTTGGAATTGTTGGATTTGCTCGGGAAATTTTGCAAAAAGCTCCTTTCCCTCTGTGTTTTCTTATCTTTTTACATAGAATGCTTTACCGCCACATAAACACCGTGTATCTAGAATAATACTAAACGTCCTCATTAGTACGAAATATTTAAGGATGGATAGTTGATCACCCTAAAAGTGTATTAATGGGATCAAAGGTGAACTTAGAAAATTTTCTTTAAGGCTTCTATGTAGGAAAAACCTTGAGGAAGAGGTCAAATGTAAAAAGCCATTGTTTCTCATAATGCATTGTTGCTGTTGTTGTTGGTTTTTTTTTTATTACATTTTTTAGGTTTGGTGGAGACTTTGACTGTAGAATTTTCTACCTGTGTCCCACGGAATGGGATGATCAAGATGTTTTTTTTTTTTTTAAGTTTATGGCTTTTCTAAGTCACTTATTTGATGACTAATTGGACATTAATCCTAAGAAGAACAATGACCCGAAAATTTCCATAATTAGAATAAAACCCCAAAATTCATATCAATTACATGATTAATTTCCACAAATCCTGAGTAAAAGGTTAAACCACCTACCCACAAAGGAACAAAAATGAATTCTAAATGAAAAAGAGTTTGAGATTAGAGCTCACAAGGTCAATCAACCAATGAAAAAAAGCTTGACATTAGCACTCACGAAGTCAATCAACCTACATGTAATGAAGGTTGGGCGATTTTGCCAACAGGATCCCATAAATCTGTTGGTCAATGCTATGTAACATATTGGATTTGTTTCCTTTTGGTTGTTTGATTTTTCTTGGTTTTCTTGGGTTTATTTTTTCGTGTTGTTCTAATGATATTATTCCTTTTTAGCAAAAATACATATTGAATTTCATGAATTGAATTGGGTTATTGTTTAAGCGCATGTTTATTATAAGGCACATTTTGAAACGCAAATGAATTTAATACCAAGCAACAAGTAGGCCCTAAAAATATTTCTCAAGAAAAATGAAGCAGGGGGTAAACAAAAATTGGTACTTGAATTTTTTTTATTCTAACTATTAAATGTTTCAATTACTTATCATAAAATAATTATTGCTATTTTCCCTTGAAGTTACTAAAAAACGTGTTAAAGGTCGCTCCTAATGGTCAATACTAAAATGGTTGACAAAATATCAAGGATTATTATTGGTAGTTGAACGACAATCGAAGACATGTTGATTGTATAAAGCTGATTATTTTGACTAGCATAATTCTTAATCTTTACTCCTCAATTTTTGGTTTTGATGCTTCTACTGATTTCGACTTTATGTTGAGCATTATAGAAAATATATGCACAGTACAGATTTCTTGAAAAGCTACTCTGCCTATAGTTATTGTATTAAATAAAATATTGAGAATTTTACAAAAAAATTCATGTTAGGAATTCCCCTAACCATAAACCTTACTCAAGTTGTATGTGCCCCTGAGTAGTCACGTTTGACTATTCTAGTATCTTTTTTGCATGTAATTGGGGAGTATCAAACTCGCCACTTGATGCTCTCCTGTTACCCTTAAAACTCAAAAATCCTACATCTTTCTTTAGATAGTGGCAAAAGCCTGCAACGAGTTTATGCTACCATCTTTCCTTAATGGGAGATCAAGACCCCACATTACGAAGGGGACTATTGGTCGACCACAGTGGTGGTGGTCCCCTGTGGATTTGACCATTGGGTCCCACTATCTAGATTACTCAAAACCCTAGGCATGAGTCTCCTTTTTTGATAATGGTTCTTTTTTTGCGCTTGGTAAAGAGGGTTTCCTAGCCCAGCCTCAATTGATGACTACTACTTTGATGAGGGAATTGGATTTTTTGTTGATTGAAAAATAAAAAGCGTTGGAAGTACTCTTTCATGGAAGGAAGATGGAAGGAGGAAGAAGAAGAAATAAAAGTTTTTTAGGTTTTAAGGGTAATAGGGGAGGCAATGGTGATGCTTTCCAATTAGATGCCAAAACAAAAAATACCAGAGTGTTCATTTGTGACTACTCCGAGGCATACATAACTTGGGTGAGGTTTTTAGTTTAGAGGACCCTTTTTATAATTATATTTATAAAGATTTATCAAGAAAAATCAAAAGTAGTTAAAGACAAGCTAAGATGAAAGGTCCATTAATAATATCACAGCCACTGCAAGGAAAATTTGCACCATTTATATATTGTCTTATATAAAACTCTATTCCTATATATTTAGAGCCGTTTCTATATAAGTAAGTATGTATGTTTACATATAAGGACTTCCATGATTGAGCATACTAATGAGAAAACTAATTAAGGTTTATTATTTGATTTTATTTTAAAAGTGTTTATTAACTCAGTGGAGTTCACTTTATATTTGTCCATTCTATTTTTATTTTTTATTTTCTATTGTATTTATATTTAATATTTATCATTTTTGGGATTCTAATGATTGAGAATACTAATACTTTCAACAAATAAAATTTAAGAATCCTAATAGAAAAAACTGATAAAGACCCATACGTTGATATATTTTGAAATTATTGCTTTGACTCAATGGACTTTGCCTTACATTCATTCGCCTTGTTTTTATATTTTATTCTATTTGCATTTTATTATTTATTATTTTTACTTCTTTTGTGTATTTTATAATTTTTCATAACAAAATAATCAATGGGGGAACTAAAATTAAATTTTCCTAGGGAATCTTCTCTAGACATCATAAAGTACGCCTTTAATTTTTAAGTTCTTCGCATATGCTGTAACAACGAATACTAATTTTTAATTATATTTCCCATTCTGACTTTTGCTCCTAATCTTAAATGTATTTAAAGTACTTTTTTATTTTAATTTTGACAAGTCCCACTTTGAATTCGTATTAGAAACTATTACTTATCAGCCCTTTACAGTGTTCCCAGTGTAAAATAATTGCTAAAACTGATCTTAAATATAAAAAAATAAACAGTAAATTTAACTGTGTTGCAACAGTATAATTAGATAGTTTTCATTAGTAAAACAGGGCATTGTATACCTTGGCTAAATTGTCCATAGAAGGACTAGTTTCGTACAGGAAATCAACGCCAGGTGATTAGATAAACCACTATAATTTCATTGTTATCCTCAAAACGTGTACTTCCTATTTTAAAAGCTTGTCCTTTTGTCATCCAACAGTCACAATCTCTACTTTAATACTAACTTTACCAACACTATCTTATTTTTAATCTTGCTTAGCTCCTTGGTGCGTAAGTCCACACGGACCACACCTCAGTTCTGTGACAGATAACTTTTTTCTGGATTGTGTTTCATTTTTCAAAGATTATGCTGCTTTCATTGGGCACATGTCTGCGATTAGTGGAGAAGCAAACTGATGAGCAAATAATCAATGATTAAGACACTGAATCATAGTTAAATGGGCATTTAGTAGTGAAACTTAGCCTCGTTGACCAAATGATGAAGTAAACCTGTTTCTGATTGGTAAAAGCATAAAGAAAAGGGGTTCATTTCCTCCGGTTGTTCTGCAGTAATACCTCCTATGCTGTTTTGTACGATGGACGTGTGCAGACGTTTAGGAATCTCTTTGGCCCTCCCAGATTTTGGGGGAGTTTAAGACCCAGTTGGTTGAGGAATCAGTAAAATGGACTGGAAACCAATTAGCCCAAGTGATGGGAAATTGAAAACTTGGGATTGAAATCATTTCACCCAGATATCCTATCACAGGCCCCAGAAATAAGGCAAAGAGCATGTAAAAAAAGGGGTTGACCTATACAAATCCACGTGGGGGTGGACGTGCCCGTTGAACTTTGACATGCTTCTTAAAACTCCAGAACATTCTATTTGTATTTCAAAAATTTACATAAAAATTTTACGTTCATCTCCACAACTCATAAGAAAATTCTATCTTTCTTCTCAAAATACAATTGACTGTTTGGATTTGCACTCCTCAAATCAAAACTCTAAGTCCGCTACTATATAAAAAGACACTTTTTTTAATTGAAAAAAATTCAAGCATTATTTTATGTTGATTGTATATACAATTATGAAATGGAAAAATCTACCAAAGTACACAACCTTAATTTATTGTCACATAAGACATTCATTCTAGGAATTTACATAACTCTTGAACCAAATGAATCATTAGGATATACATGCCTTAAAAAAGACTGATTTATTAAATTCTACTAGTTGATTTAAAGTCATGAAATGAAAGCTAAGCATATTAGGGTTCAAATTTTCCCATGGTCCTTTCTTTTCATTGGATCCTTGCAGTGAAGCAAGGTCCCTGGCCACTTTTAGGCATGTAAAATGGGTGGGATTAAGGCATACTGGATGATGATCTTAATCTTCAAACATGATTTACTTAAAAAAAAAAAACTGATCACAGTTTAAATACTCTTTCTCACTGGTCATTTCTTGAACGAGTCAACTGGTCTTGTCGGTCGTCACATTGGGCCAGTAAGACAACTCTGACTAACCACTCGGCCAACTTTGCCAGGGTTGGCTGACTTGGTGACCTTGTCGGTTGCTAGAGGAGTCAAAGTGCGCCAATTTTCAGACCAAGCCTATTGGTTAGTTCATTTGGATATAGTAACTAGTAAGTATCCTTTTCACTGGCCTGTTGACAACAGATTACACATGATCTTCCTCCTTCCTTGTGGTGTTTCAAAAAAGGCCCTACACCATTATCTTAAATTATAATTAATCCACTTTCTTGCTTTGTAAGATTAAAAAGAGTCGTACAAGCCTCGATTGGATTATCATTTAAGTGCTTTGATTAAAAGCCTCAAACACCTTTAAGATCATTTTCAATTCTCTGCTTTCTACATAAAATGAATAAATAATATGTAAAGAACATCCAATCTCCGTATCTTAAGCAGTAGAACTGTCATTATGCACATGATAAGCGAGTCCACCCAAACAAGTCTATCAGAGGATGACTTCTTTAACCCACGGATAAACATTGCATCTTGGTGCCTCAAACTGCATGGTAGCCGTTACCTACTGTTTGATTTGTTGGGAAATGAAGATTGGATACTCGAGGGTGTTACCCCATGAGGTGTTACAAGGCATACCCATTTATTTCAGTAACTCACTAATAATAATTATTATTACTAGCATTATTATTTCAAGAAAGGAATCTTGTTTGAAAATATATTTAAAGAAAGGAACCAAGATCCTCTAAGGGCTTTTATCTAGATAAATCCCGACTTAAAAGAGTGAAATTCCCCAGCAAGGCTCACCTAGTGAAATTTAAATAGTTTAAAATAAATACTCTCTATTTATATGATGTATCTTTCAATTTTATGTCGGATTAGAGTTTGTTCAGCTGTCAGATTAACAATTTGATGAAAAATATAATTAATACAATCTTAGATACATTATTATATGTTTCAGCAAACAATCAAAATCATGGTAGGAAAGACTTGGATTAACATAATATTTAAAGATATTTTATATACTTTGAGGGTGTTTATTTTCAACAATTCAGATTGCAACAGATGGGCTTCATTGTGGAGTTTCACTCCTTTCAACTTATAAAATTTTTAGATTAAAGCCTCTCGCATCCACACTAATCTTTTAGGATGAGTAAACAAATGTATGTTAATACAACACCTCCTCAAACTATAATTTTTCCAAACTCCAGTAACTAAGTAGAGAGAAGAACCTCACAACAACTCACCTTGGAAGCCGCCCAAGGCTTGGCGGATGGGTCCCATGTAAGGTGCGTAAAGTGCTGGATTGAATTACATGGGATGATCACGTTTTTGCACATGATACAAGACACCTAACTTTAATTGAAGTGCAATTTGACCGTAGTGTCAATATACAAGAAACACCATTCCGAGCGGTTCAATTTCGAAGTCGTGAGCCCAGCTGGGCAACCACATACTTATTTTTGGCAGTCTGCTAGCTCCATAATAAATCCAAATTTCTGTCATGACTCTGATTGTTTCATGTAATCGATCCTAAGGCTTTATTTTTTATAGTGGCTAAATTGAAGGAATAAAGGTTGATTTTAAAAAATTATCATCCGATCATCGCTCTTTTAATTGAGAAAATGGATCAAAGAGAGATGACAGATGAATATCTACCCATCACCTAGCAATTCAAATGCTAGAAAAGTCAAATTTTCATGCACATATTCCAAGATGTCCATCGCCCCTGCATCCTTAAAATTTCTTTGCTGAAGCTCATTTGATTTGTTCCTAAGTATTCAACTCCATTCAAATCACACTTTCAATTGTTAGGCTAGAGGAATTCTATGGAATCTTGTATTGGGAGAATTATGAATTCTCCAAATATTGGAACTTTAAAAATAAATAATTTTTACAATCCTACATTTATTGGAATAAGGCTAAAATGATAATAGCAAATAATGTATGATAATTTATATTCCAAGAAAATTGACGGGTATGGATTGCCCATGCGAAGTACCTCTTGGCTTGACGACACACCAATTGTCATACAAATTCCAACACGCTATTCTTTTTCTCTCTCTTTTTCACTCTTCCATTCCCAACACACTTTATCAACTACTTTGAACTTGGATTCTAACCTTATTGGTATTTTAATATTTATTGTTGAATTATTCATCAAATCTAAATTTTGGCCGCCTTGATTCCTCCCAAATGCAAGTTTCCAACATATCTTGTCCAAGGTCAATTTTGTCCACCTTTATTCTCTCCAAATCTAAGTTTGCACCACTAAATTTTGATTCCTCCAAATCTATTATAACTTTTATCATCTGCCAAATAACACACGTCATCAAAATGCGATACTATTTTCACAAAAAATGCATTTTACTTTCATGAAATAAAACAAATATTGATGCTTCGGTGCCCATGTTTCTTTTTTTCTTTTGTTATTACTCACTTCAAACAAAAATAAATGCTTTGCCGATTCCGCCTGTGACCATATGATAGACCTACAACTAGACTTAATATTGGCCAAGACAAATACTTGAGCAGAATCCAATATTAGGGGTGTTAATAGCCGGCTAAAATATATACAAATTTAACCCAATTTTAAAAACACTAGCTTAGGCTTGGACTATAATTGATATGGATTGTAAAAGCTACACTAGAGCCTATCCGTATAATGAATTGGGCTGAGCAAAATTAGGTTTTTTTTATTAACTTTATAGATATTTAATTAATTATTTATATTAATTAAATTATATATATTTTTCGCGTGCACCAAATTAAAATTGGAATTGACATCACGTAATTCATGTGGGATCCAATAATTAAACGTACCCGAATTGCATATCAAGCGTTCCCCAAAGCTGCCGCAAATGGTCATGCCCAGTTGTATTTTTTCATGTCGGCTGGCGGCGAGGCGGAGGAGCATCCACGGCGTCGGATGACGCCTCCCCCTCTCCCTACCAAAAACAGATTGGGAACTAAATGATTAAGCCATTTCCAGTGGCACTTTCGTAAACACGAGAAGCCGACGTGTCCTCCATGAGCCCTCTGTGGAATGGCATTTTCGGAAGTATCGTTTCATCATGAGGGCGATTTCGTAATGTCCGCAAATAAATACAGGACACATTAGGAGGGGATTTCTGGCGTCTGCTACTGCTTGTCATTGGGTTACAGCTACTGGTGAAGAAGAAGAAGAAGAAGAAAGAAGAAGAAGAAGAAGAAGAAGAAAGGGAAAACGTTCCTCTCTTTCTCTCTTGGCCTTTCTCCTTTTCGCACTTCCTCTACCTTTCAACACTTCCTTCCTCTTTTATATTCGAAAGCGCTAACGCGCTTTGATTTCGGTTCGGTGCCGTCGAAGCAACGGAAACCGAGGAAAAGAGGCTGGAGAAGAGCTTCCGAAAGCAGAAAAAGGTGAG
This sequence comes from Sextonia rubra, assembly GCA_037013555.1. Lineage (NCBI taxonomy): Eukaryota > Viridiplantae > Streptophyta > Magnoliopsida > Laurales > Lauraceae > Sextonia > Sextonia rubra. Next base: position 13,238,254 of record JASUAD010000001.1, on the reverse strand, counting down.
ATGGAAAAAACAAAAAAAAAAAAAAAGCTGTGTGTTCTTTTACTTGCTCTTCTGTAGCGATCTTTCTGGAATTCTTGACGGATTCTGCGGTTTTCTCTGCAGTTTTTGGATCGGCTTTTGCAATTGAAGCTCGAAGATCTAGTTCGGACTTGATTTGGGAGATTCGCGGCGGGAAGCGGGAATGATTTCGGTTTCCTGAAGATTTTCGTGCTTTGTTGGAGCGATTTTGATGGCGAGGAGACGGAAACGGGAAGTTTCAGTTGAAGTGAAGTTTGTAGCGGTTTTCGGATCTCTTTTATTGATTTCGCTAGCTTAAATCCGAGTGTTCTGGCGTTTGATGATCAAAAGCAGCTGAAATACGAGAGAAACTAGACGAGGCGGTTCAGTTGAAGTTGATCTCTTGAAGTTTTGAGGAGTAGAGGAGAAGTCCTAATCGACAGATTTTCTTCGATTTCTTCGTTGTTGTGATTCGTTTCGATTCGATTCGATTCCAAGTCTCGACGACGAAAGAGCAAATTGAGAAGAAGGGAGCGTTACCGGATTCGATTAGGGAAAAGCAAGTGATGTACAATTCTCAGACGTCGTCGAATGACCTAAATCTTTCGTTTCCAGCAGCTTTCAAGCACGAGAAAGAGGGATTCCAGAAAGCTAGAGAGGCGATGGCATCTGATCTCTGCCAACACCAGCTGAATTCGAGCTTGATGCGGTTCCGCTCCGCTCCGAGCACTCTGCTCGCCAATTTCATCGACGGCGGCGGATGCGACGACTTCCTCCCGCGATCGACTAGCCCCGAGGCCGACAGCATGTTCGCGAGGTTCATGTCTTGCGGCGGTGGAGATTCTGCGTCTCCTGATCTCCATGAGATTGGAGAGAAACCGCCGGCTGCGAGCCAAAGGAATCCTCAGTTCATAACTGGAATCGAGCACGAGGCGGAGGTCGTTCCGCAGCAGAACGGATTCGCTTCTGCTGCGCAGATGATGTACCAGACGAACGCGATTCCGAATCACAGCTCTGCAACTGTTGCGGGGATTGAAAGCTCTTACAGGAATTCAATGGCGGTGGATACGGCACAGGTGAAGAGTAGCAGCAATTGCTCCAATCTCATCAGACATAGCAGCTCCCCTGCAGGGCTTTTCGCCAACTTGACTGTTGAAAACGGTATGCACTTCATCTACTAAATTGGGATTTCTCTGGTCAATTGTTTCCCACCAAGTTTTGATTAGTAGCTGTAGCTGTAGTTGTTGAAAACTGACTGACTTTCTATTTTCAATTATTTTTCCAAGAAATTAGTGGATTAGAATAAAAAAAAAAGGGATTGATTTTGTTGTTGTTCAATTCAATTTTGAAAAATCTGTGAATAATAAAAAAAAAGATAGAAAGAAAGCGGAAAGCAGATTAGGGAGGTTTTGTTCTTGAATGATAGGAGAAATCTTACATGGTTTCCCTTTTAGGAAAGTGAGTATGAATAATTTGCAAAAGCTTCTTGTGTTCTTAGCAAATGAAAGTGAAAACTGGGTAGGGTGAGAATCTTCTCTTTCAGGTTATGAGTTATGACTAGATTGTCCAATTACATAAAATATTGGATGGATAAACTTGGCTTCTCACCGAAAGTAACTTAGTACTGAATATTTCCACCCATTTGCAAGAAATGGTCAAAAAGTTCTAAAAAAGTTATTACGCCCACCCTATATGCATGCATGATACTGACCCCTTTGGCCTATAGGCCTCACGGTTTTGCCCTTAGGGGGCATGTCCCTGTGCGGTAGCCTGCCAGTTCATGTAGCCTACCTGCCAGCCCTCTTGGCCGGCCCACATAAAAACCCGCCTACTTGCACTAGGCCACGGCAGGGACATACACTCGAACTAATCGAGAGTCGACTTTGATACCATTTGTGACACCCCACCCTACATACATGCATGATATTGTCCGCTTTGACCCATGGGCCTCACGGTTTTGCTTCTGGTGGGCTTTAACCTATCAAAAGGTTTAATGCAAGGTAAGGGTGCAAGATCTATATATAAACTCATTCACTTTCCTCTTTATAGTCGACGTGGAACTCGATGATGTTACAAAAGTTACTAGTTTTTTTTTTTTTTTTAATGTTAGTTCTTTGAAGTATTAGCGAGAAGAGCAGCTTAGTAAGATAGTAACTTTATTTTATTGAAAGGAATAGCAAAATCTAATAACGGTGTTGTTGCTGAAAAGTTCATGTTAGCCATTCACGTGTTAGCTTTTGAACGTAGTAGGAGAGAGTTGAAGAAGTTTATGAAAATTTGAGTCCTGACAGGGTATGGTGTAATGAGGGGCATGGGCAGTTTCAGAGGTGGGAATGGTATTAATGGAGAAGCCACTGCTTCAACTAGCAGGTTCAAGAATCAGATGAGCCCTTTATCTAGGCAAGCTTCTTCACCCGGACAGATGTCTCAAATATCTGAAATGGGGACTGAAAGCCTCGGTGGAAGTAGCCCTGATGATGGAAGCTTGGGAAATGCTAATGGAACTGGGAGGGTTTACATCCCTGGAGGTTTTCCCATATCTTCATGGGATGATTCCTCACTGGAGAATTTTACCGGCTTAAAAAGGGCTAGAGATGCCAATGGGAAGATGATTTCTAGTTTAAACACATCGGAAGTTCAGGTACCGCTCTGCAGATTAGATAACATTTACACATATAGTTGTTTTCTTCTTTTGCCTGTCCCTGTCTTTGTTAATTTTGTGAGTCTTTTTCAGAATGGAGAGGGAGGAAACCACACTCATGGTTTGACCCATCAATTTAGTTTGCCAAAGACTTCTTCTGAAATGGCTGCTGTTGAAAAGTTCCTGCAATTTCAAGATTCAGTTCCTTGCAAGATCCGAGCTAAGAGAGGCTGTGCCACCCATCCTCGAAGCATCGCAGAGAGGGTAATAGCTACTGCCTTTTTTGTTTTCTTCACTTCAGGTCCATTGCTATAGACGTTTTGATGTGTAAATTAGCTTTTACTGGACCTTTGGCCTAAAATTTTGTGAGCTTCTTGTTCCAATTGCTGATGCATTTCTTTCAACCACTTGAGATTTTTCCATCATCTTTGTATCACATTTCAGGTGAGAAGAACCCGGATAAGCGAGCGGATGAGGAAATTACAAGAACTTGTTCCTTTGATGGACAAGGTAGCAATACTTTGCTCTTCTCTCGTAAACAATTTGAAGAATCTCATTGTCATTTCTCTGTTGTTTTGCAGCAAACCAACACGGCAGACATGTTGGATTTGGCTGTGCAGCACATTAAAGACCTCCAGAGACAGGTGAAGGTATTTTAGAAAATAACCCAAGACCCATTCTAACATTTCAGTGTCCATTTTCCGTTCACCATTTTTCGTCACTATCTCTATTCATGTCTTTCAGACGCTTTCCGATAACCGAGCAAACTGTAGCTGTCCAAGCAAGCAAAAGCCATAATCAAATCCTACAGTGTGCCTTTGCCGCTGTATGGTAAAATAAAAGGAGGAAAGTGGGGGAGGAGAAAATCTATGATATCTTTTTCAGTGCTGGGAAGGATGAGATTTTTACAGGGTAAAAAAAAAGAAGAGAAACAAAAAGTTGATGGCCCAGCAAATGTAGACATAAAGAGGCGATTCTCTGCTGTTACAAACCAGTTAAGTACGATAATGGAGTTGCCCATTGACTGAGCAAAATGTATAGCATAAGTATACCTCCCTGTATATTTACTAATCTGTTAATTGCAGTTCTTAACTTAAAAACACCTACTTAGCTCAGAGAGAGAGAGAGAGAGAAGGAGCCATTTTGTGATGGGTTCTTTGACGATGAGTGAATACCCCAATAATCCCAATAATCGTAATCTTGTGTCAGTTAATCTTAATGTTCAAGCGTATCTTACATTGTGAATGGTCTATACTTAGAAGAAAAAGGCCACCAAGTCCACTTCCTTTGCTATTTGACGTGAAATTGATTTTAATTCAAATAGATGTGAAAGTACTTTAAACAAATTAGCTTAAGTTTATTTTGATGTTCTAATTCAAATCACGGTAGAGATCTTTTGTTTTTTGTGTTTTTTTAACAAAGTGAGCAAAATTCAACTTTTTCAAATTACATGAATGTCTAAAGTAATTAGGCAATTTTTGCTTTTTATTTTTTTGTTTGAAAAGTCAAGTCTTCACATATAACTTCTAGAATGCGGGAAGTTTACCTATAATGATAAATTTGCTTGACTACTTTTATCATATTGCAACTTTACCCATATATAACTTTTGGACGGGAAGCTAAATATGTTATTTTCTAATTGAGTCAAACATGCTAAACAATATTGTAAAAGGATCTAAAAGTAAGAACTCTATTTCAAAATGAATCTATTTGAATAAGTTCTCTTTCAAATAAAAAACTTGTTTGAATGAGATCGATTTCAAATAAAGGAGACTTATCTAACCAGATTTAGGCCTTCGACCATCATATAGACGGATAGACCTCCTTTTTCCATGGGACTTAAATGAAAAAACTCTTTCACCCTTTTACACTGCACATGTTCTAACCAATTGACTTATTACTGGTGGGATAAATAGAGGTCATTTTATCATATTGCTTAATAAACCTCGTTTCGTTCTTGCGATGACCCACTGATTATAGAGATTCTAGTCATTCCAGGTATCCCTGATATTTCCATAGATGATTTTTTAGCAACTTCCTTTGTGTGTCGAGCATAAGGCTTCATGGCAATATGTCCACCATAGACCGGTATGTGAACATGCAAGTTAGATCTCTCAAATGTGGGCCGTGGAAAGTTAGATATTTTTCAATTTAAAAGAGCTGACCCCTGAGAACCAGATTTATTGTTTATTCCAGCCCTATAAATCCCTCTCTTGGTTAATAATTTAAATCCACCAAATAGTCTCTGAGGCATCGACCTCTATATTAAGGGCCTAAAGCCTGTTTGTTTCCTGGAGGAGCCTTTTACTGTATTTTCATGTATTTGTTTTTTAGGGACTTTTGTTTTGGTGAGCATTGCCAGTATCCGTTTATCAAGTATTTAGATTTCTGAATTTCAGAAATCTAGCCTTCTGAATATATGATCTCCACATCCTGATCCATCACTGAAATCATCAGAAATCATACTTCCAACATTAGTGATCCTCTAAATTTCAGCTTTCTGAAGTTCTTAGTGCCACTGAGCATTTGAAAATTGGACAGCATATGAAGAATTTGTACATCTTTATGTCTAAAATATTATCCAAATCAACTTTCAAATTGATGCTTGTAAATCATGCAGTGAAACTCGTACGAATTAAAAAAAAGAGTTAAAATCAAACGTTCTAATCATCTCATTGACGCCCAAGCATGAACTGTATGAAATTCAGCCCAGCACATAAAGCCGGTGCAACGACGCCAAATCTATGGATTTATATTGATGATGGCAAGACATTTCTCATAGGAGCGTGCTATCATGACAGGATCGGAATCTGTACGGCAACTATTTATTACAACACCATCTTTTTTTGTTTTATTTTGATGCGGGAACGAAGACGTACACGCACCCTATCTTAGAATAAAGCAACAATTTCAGTACAAAAACATGACGGCCCTTTGCTTAAAATAGCACAAACACGAAAATATCCAGAACCAAATTTCTTGTTGGGGTTGTCCGTGTCGGCAGAGAAAGCTTGAAAATGGAACACCGCTTAAATAAGTCCTTAATTTTTTACCTTTTTTTTTAAAGTACACAAACTTATAAAAATTCTAAATTAGGGCCTCAGTTTTTTGGCAAAATTTTAATTAAGGATAATTGGACATTTAAGGTGTCTTCTGGCAACTTTTTTACTCATTTTTTAAAATACACAAACTACACTTAATTAAAATAAAATTTTCATTTTTCTTTCATCTTCTCCTCATTTTCTTTATTATTATACTCACGGTTGACAACTAATGTCTTCTCAATAATTGACGTTATGTAGTGGTTGCTAGAGGTATGTGGTGACATTAAATGATCATTTTTTTTTGTATTTAAAGAAATTGAAGAAAAAGTGACCAAAAAAGACCTTTAAATGGTTATGAGTTATTACTTGAAAACTTAGAGAAAAGCTTCTACCATGACTTGAAAAGCTTTGAAACTTGTATTTTTCTTAAATGAGTCAAAAATTTTAGGGCATATTTGTGTAATGCTTTTTCGCAGAAAAGTTAATGGTCTTTTACAATGTGTAATGCTTTTCCGCAAAAAAAAAATTAATGGTTTTTTTACAAAAAAAACTCATTTTTCATATGTTTGGTGAGATATATTTCTATAGAATTACTTTTTTGCTATGTCAGTATTTTTTTTAGTAAAGCTGAAATAGAGTTCCTATTTGGGGGGGGGGGGGGGGGGGTGGCACATCCAATTTTGACTTTTAAAGAAAACTTGCCCCCTTTTATAATCTCATTTCCTCATCGGTAAAGCACAACTCTACTTTTCATTAAGAAATTCACATCTACACCCACACCAAATAATATTTGTATAATTTCTTTGAAGTAAAATAAATCACACTAAATATGAATTTTACACTTCTACAAAATTCTTTTTCAAAGGTATTCATCTACTATGAAAATTATTAACGCAGCATTTTTTTTTTTGCAAAAACAATCTGTACATAAATATGCCTTTAAACCTTATTTAAAAATTGTCCCATTTATGAAACAAAAAAACAAAGGTAGAAGGGTAGCTGTATCCAATTCACGGATCACGATCTACGCACGGTCTTGATTCTCGATCGTGACTACTGACTACTGTGCACGAGCAGCACACCTAAAAGTAGACCCATCTGGGTCCGTGAGTGGCTGCCACCTCACACTGACGCAGTCGCCTTTACCATAAAAGGTTAAGAGAGCGGCTTATTGGAAAGAGGGCTTGGAGCCATGAGTAGTAGAAGACTCGCGTCACAATCGGTGTGGGAAGGCGAGGGGCCTCCAAAACGAGAAAGGTGGCTAGGTATCTTTGCACGTTACGTTGGGCTAAAAGCATTAAAACAAGTGGGCACGAGGAGAGAGAGAGAGAGAGAGAGAGAGAGAGAGAGAGAGAGAGGTCGGTTGTGTGGGGATGGTGGGAGAGATGATTAGTGTGGTATATGCCAGAGGCCGGCAACAGTCCAAAGCCAATTACAGCGGGGTCCCACCATTCCACATGGCGAAAGGAGTTGGCATAGGTTGCAATCATGATTAACGCAACACAATCCTTGTGAATACGGTGATATAGAAATTTAATGAACCATGCTTTTTATTTTAATAAACCACGTTTCTTATCATTTTTACCGTAGCTATCTTGAAAGGAAGTCATCTCATTTATATATGGAATAATTATAAAATTATTTAAAACTTTAAAAGTTTTTATGGGAAGATCCTTTAGAGTGGATCTATGCAATTAGTCTCAATAATATGTGTGCAAATGATTAACTATGCAATGAAAATAAATCAAATCACAAGCACACATCACAAAAAAGTACAATTTTTACGTAGAAACCCAAACTGGAAAAAAAGCATGAGGTTAACCTAAATTAATAATCAAGCACTATGAATTATCACGCAGTTACAAGCCACTTATGAGCATCTGCTTGACTCTGTAACGTCAACCTCTTGTAAAGAATCACTTTACAATGATCACTTACTGTCACCTGTTATAAATTTAATCAACTAGACACCTTCTAGTTGTTAGCTTGATTCCTCAGATCTTTTACGTTTAGAAGACGATCTTCTAAAAAAGATGTAGAAAACAAGAATCTTTAAAGTAAAACTTCAGCCATTCAACTTTCCAATAAAAATCTCTAGAGAAGATGATCTCTAATTACCAATCTCTACTCAGACTAATGAAATCTGTATTCCTTACATTAGGGTTGAGAGAAAATCCCTTTTTTTAGCTCTAATTTTGTGCCTCCCTAAAACTAGCACAAATCAATCCAATTGAATAAGAGTTTATCACACATAAAAGTCTATCTAACGACAAGAACCGTTTGAGCGCAGGTTTCACTGCTCGAGCACTCACATGTTCTGTGACGGGCCGTTATTTTCACATTAGGGCCGCTCGAGCGTAGGCAAGGCAGCTTGAACGCCCATACATTCTGTCTCGAGATTTCTAAAACGCGTTCCAACCTTCAATTTTTCTCTTGTAACTTCAATGCACGACTCGAACTTCAGTCCTACTAAAATTAGGAAGATTACAACTCAATAACTCCAACTTTTTTCCAATCATATGAATGTGCCAAAATTACAATCCTTACAAACTTAAACTAACCTAAACTATCTACAAACTAATAACAATCAAACCTTATTTCTAATATTTGATCTAATCTCTAATAGTTTCCCTCAATCTATCGTTCTTTGTATGAAAGAATCTACAATTGTCATACATTAAAAATAAAATTCCAACATTAAAAATAAAAAATCTTTTGATCTCTAAAAAAACTTTGCAAAGAACAATTATATCTTTTGGAGATCACCGTTTGTCTGTAGATCCATCACTATCATAATCCGCTAATGCTGAGTCTGTTGATGCTCGTAGTCTACTAGATCAGATCTCTCACAATATATTACAAAAGCTTCGATTGTGGAATTTGATGAAGATGTCGAGATCTTGAGATTTAGGTATTTAGATGGACTAATGAGCAAAAGATAGTGGTTGATTTTATTGAAAAAAAGGAAAACTGACGGTGATCATTACGGAAGATAAAACCATACCCAGCTTAATAGAAAGATCATCTCTAGGCTCATCTCTGATACCAAGAAAAAAAAGGATACTAGTCCTATCTAGAATATTTGAGAAAAAAGGGATACCGAGATTTTTGCTTTAAAAAGGTTGGAATAGGTAGGTACAAGATAGTAGCTATGTCTCCATGGGGTGCGGAAAATAATGTTAAGACTTCTGCTTAAAGATGGAGTTTAGGATTATAGGGATGTGGGGAAAGCATCCACTTGCTATAATTACATCATAAATAGAAAATGTGGGCCCAACTTGCAAAAGTTTCCTTCTTCTCTTCTCAAAAATATGAAGTACTTCACTAGCAAGACAACTGCATGAACTGTGAGTTTTTATCAAAAAACAGATCATTCTCGGTTCCGTTTTCAACTTCCTTCATGATCCTCTAAAATATGTTTGTTTGCATACAATACCTTTTGATTGAACGCATATGAATACATATCCTAATCGTAAGCGTTAAAAAATAATGATCAAAAGTAAATATACAAAAACAAACATTATATAACCTAGGGGCATAAAAATGTAGGCTAGGGGACCCTGGGCCATGGCACGGCACATGCACTTGACCGTAATGGTTAAAAATAGCTAGGGGGTATTTTGACACTTACAAAAACCCCAACCTACAAATTCAAAAAAAATATAAAATACTCAAATAGGGGGACTTTGGCTCAAAATAAAACGGTAGAATTTATATAGCCGACTTCAACATGGTTGAGATAAAACTTTGATGATGATGATGATAATGATGATGACTTAAATAGGGGGACTTCTGTCATTGCAATACTTTTGACAATTTAGCCTCCCTCGGACACCAACTGCTAAAAAAGATCAAATGTTTACTTTCTAAGTTTATAAATAGTTCCCCTCTCCTCATTTCTCAACACTCATCAATACTCTCTCTCTCTCTCTCTATAGCTCTCCTTCTCTCTATAAGTTCTCTAAGACACCAAGAACTTTCTTTAGGCTCTAAAAACTGACTGGATCATCACATCTATTCAACATTTATTCTAACCTAAATGATACAGATATCATATGTTTGGCTTTAGACCAAGATCAAAAGGCAATAGAAAGCACTCCTACATATATTGTCTAAGTAGGCCAAGTCCAATCTCCTTTTGGCAAAATGAAAAGAATAATGATTCTTGAATTTTGGCAACATTTCAAAACCAATCGAAATGCTAATTACACTAGAAAAAAAAAGGGCACAATGCATATTTTGTAGTGGATTTTACAGTTGAAAGTTCAAAGGTGGCACTGGCTACCTTCATAATGCTTGCAATCATGCATGCGCAATTCTTATTTGGAGCAATAAATATTAATTCATGTTATTTTTTCAAGGAATTTTGTGCATTTATTTTAATAGGTTTAATTTCATTTAAAGTTTAAAACACGAAAAACAGTTTTCTTAAATTTATTTCAAGATAAATTTAAAAAATTTTTAAAAATAAAAAAATAAAAATGGCTAGCCCATGGGTAGGGCGACCTAGCATGGCACAATTTCAGTCATGCCTCAGGCTGTGTTGGGCCGACCCCCGACTGGCCTTGGCACGACACTACACGGCCCAAGTATACTAGGCCAACCTCAAAGCAGACTATGCCCATCCCTAATATAACCTCTCCCTTAATAGGAAAGATGATAAATGAATGCCGAGTCATCCCCGCTAACAATTCAATTCTCAAAAAAGTCAAATCTCATCTATATTCAAGATTTTAGATCCTTGACCCTAACCTCTTTATACCTCACCCCTCTAATAATCCTTTGGTAGGGTTCATTTGGCCATAAATTCATATATATTATGATGCAACACAACTATGCCATTAAAGAACCTTATCAAACAAGTAGGGCGACCGATAATGCTGAAAATCTGTGAGGGATGATCAAATTATTCTCCTTTTTACATAAAATAAGTCTTTACCCATTACCTTAAGGAATATTTAAAGGTGCATTTGTATGATGAGGAATTTTACAATAGAGAGAAAATCTTTGTGATTTCCCATGTAGTTCATTATTGTGCTATTTGGTGAGAAACATTTGCTTTGTTATAAAATGCAAAAAAAATTAATTTTTCTTGAAAAACAAATTTTCAATTTGCTCAGAGAAAAGAAAGCAAAATTTCTTTCTCCGGTAGAGAGAGAATTTCGCAATGCCCATAATTCTCATTGCTTAGTACAAAACAATTGAAGATTCTATAACTTGTAGAATCCATAGCAATACCATTTTCGTGGCTATCGCAGATATGGATTTTACAAGTTATTTATTCTAACCTTGTTAATATAAAAGGATCAGCACATACTAATCGGGTTTATAACCATTAGTGGGTTTGAATAACAAAAAATTAAAGCGTTCTTGTCTCTCTAAGCAAGGTTGGACACAATTCCCTATGTTGGATGACACTTCTCTTGGAGATTTTCTACACTCCTCTACTCCTTTTCTTGCTATATATATGGAGGGGTACAGAGCTGAGTTGTAATCCCTGGTCGGTTTATATATGATTGATATGATTATTCACTTTCCATCATGAAATACTTCTTTTAATAAGTTTAGGAAACTCTCAAATGCTACATAGGAGCCCTGTGGTAAGATTAGAACCGTCCCTTTAAGCCAAAGATATCTCTATGAGATATTTAATAACTAGAAATGTCGCTTTATATATAATTGATATGATCATCCAATTTGAGCCCCATTTCAGGCGTGTGGTTACGTGGGCCACAGTCTTAGAAGTTCTATCACAAATTTCTTTTATGCACAGACCACGAGGGAGAGTATGCAATGATATGGAAAAAAATCACAATTCTGACTGCTCTCTTTGAAGATCCAAATCCTTGATAACAAGAGGTTTTTTGGAAATTTTTCTATTGCATATATGCTGAATTTTTTTCTCACCGGACATCTAATTTATATATACACAGTAAACTACACTACTTTTTCAGAAATTTTACTGCGCTCAAAATCGCCCGGCACATTTAACACTATCTAGGAGGAAGAATATTTTTTTTTGGCTATTGGAATAACAATTTGTTTATTTATTTTGAAAATTTAGAGGATCAAGTGAACATCTTCAAGTGATTATCAAACTTATCCGCTGGACATATTTTCTAACTAAACTTTCCTCAAAAACCTGCTCTTTTCCTTGGAAAATGAGAAGCATGCACTTGAAAAGGGTGCTGTTTTAACCTTTTGTCACCCCCAAGCCTGAGAATAGGGGTTAGGGAGAGCCCCGAGGTTCGGCACACTAACCCATGATAATCTGTGTTATGTTAAAATATGTATGAACTACCGTAAACGTAATTTCGCAGAAAATGTATGAGGAATGTACATAAACACATATACGTGTTATAATTTTTAAATAAATGCGGAAGCTTGTAAAGTATACTTGTAATTCTCACAGACATCAATAACATTCTTTAATTTGAGATAACAAAGTATTTTAGTTAAACCTATCAACATGTATATATACATGATGATGTCCAAACATACAAAGGTAGTATGCTGATACTGACAAAATGCATGTACAAGTCTGAGATACCCGTCAATGTATGTACTTGATGAACAAAAACTATAAGAACATATATCAGCTCCAAAACACAAAATTTACATGTCCATCAACTAGAAGATGATATAAAAATCTGCATAATGATGACGACGTGATGTATGCTAAGCCAATCCATGGCTACCCCCTAAGATGATCCCAAAATATGCCTCACGACGAGCTACGGGGATGACCAATAGAAGATTTCATCTTCAGTCCCCTCATCTAATCCTTGAGGTACCACTGTGGTCTTCCCTGAGGACACGTTGATTACTTGGGTGGCAGCGAGTTTTGCACCTGTGACATTAAGGGTAATACTTTAAATACAACGATTTAACAACTATAAGTGCATCATGTTGTATAAAATGAATTTAAAAACAAATTAATTAAGAGAAATCATTTATGGAAACTAGGCATGTTGTGCATATAATAAGCATGAATAAGGAATCATAAATGAAGAAATAATTACATACTAGTTGACATTCACAAAGCTATCTTCTCTCCAAAGAGAGCATGAATCTAACGGTAAAAAATCACTGGCGGTCTGGCCAAAGATCCATCTAACTACCTGAAGAGCACCGACCAACACCTCACATAACTATTGCAGTGTGATAGATAGGATATCCGAACTCGGTCCAGTAAAACATCCTAAAGGAACAAGCTAAATGGTACCGACTTAATGTGTCAAGACTGACTGGAATTCATAACTTTCATACTTTATTACCAATCATAGTGATCGTCTCATACTTGTACAGAAAAGGAATATCGATCTTGAGATCATATGTAATTATATAATTGAAGTTGAACGGAATTGCTAACTAATTGGACAATGCACATGGTGAGGAGTTAATAGTACTCAAACCCTCTCAACATTAGTTATCCTCTCTTGACTCACATACTCGCGCAATGCAAAGGCTCCAGCCTGAATTTCGTCTCCAGGTTCACCTAAGAAAATGGATACATGATTTAATCATATTGAGATCATATCTTTATTTAACTATATGAATGCAATTGAATTAAAATATTAACAAGAATATTTACTAGCCAATTCTAAGTTAAGATAATCCATGTTTCCTAAATCATTCAACATAATGTATTCACAAAATGTCTAATGTCAGTATGCTATCAAAATTTTGGTGTTGCATTGTGTAGGTCGTAGACACCACTTCTTATGCCAACACCCATGACGTGACATTAGACACGAATTAAGATATCGGCCGATACCGGTTCGTATCGGCCGATGCGTATCGGTATCGGCCTTGACCGAACCGATAAGTGTGCACTTACCGGTATCGGTACCGGCACCAATAAATATCGCCAATAATATCGGTGGTATCGGCCGATATTTCGATATATCGGCAAAATATCGGTACCGGCCGATATTTTCCCAATCCAAACTCCAAAGAAGAACCGAAGAAACAAAGAAAAGTCAAAACAGAAAAGAAAAAAAATCAAAAGAGGTAGAGAGAGGAGGAAGAAGGAGATAGAAGAGAGCCTAGTGCCTACCCATTGTGTCTCGCCTGACCACTGGAGCAGTCTCGCCTCGCCGTTTCCGATCAAGCATCTGCCGCTGCACCTGCTGCCGCCCCTGCCTCCGTCTGCCGCTGCCCCTGCTGCTGCCTCCGCTTGCCACTGCTACTGATGCGCCATGCCTGCCGCTCTCCAGCTGCGCCTGCCGCTGCTCCTCTTCTTCTTCTCCTTCTCTCCTTCCTGCAGCTGCTCCTACTGCACTTGCCGCTGCTTCTCTTCTTCTTTTCCTTCTCTCCTTCCCTTTTATTTCCCTCTTCTTCTTCTCCTCTTCCCTTGCGTTTTTCCCCCATTTTCCCCCTTTTTTCCATTCCGTTTTTCCATTTCCTCCCACCCCCTGCCCTGTTCTGTACACAAAGCACGTGACACTATGACAGTGATATGAAAACTTTAAAAGAAGCCTCTGGAAGAATCAAGAATGGAACTTGGAGTTTGGGCGGGCCGGGCTACTTACCTGGACTTGACTTGACTTGTAAAAATAGGGTCCGATCTTGATATTTATTTGGGACCCATTTAGTTTTTTAAAGTCTTGGGTTGATCCATTCCATTGGACCTAGAAATAAGTTTTCATATATTTGGATTGGAATGGCCAAAAGTTGGGGCCCTTTATATTTGTTTTTTTTTTGTTAATCTTTTATATACTATATACATATATGGCGCAAAATGTGGGGCCCATAGTAGGCCACATAGTAAACCAATAGTATGTTCTTTAGGTCCGAGATGAATTTCATTTTAATTGGGGATTGGCCTTTTTTTTTGTGGCCAGATTCTTCTTTTATTTTTGTCAAATTTAATTGATCAAACAATGGGTCAATTTTCAATTAGGATGAAATGAGGTTGAGACCCAAAAAAGATTAATTAGTTTGAGGGGTTTGTATTTTTCATTTGTGTAACTCATTTTTTGGATTTTTTTATTGTTCTAATTTTCTTTTAAATTGTAACCATCTAGTGCATTTTACCCGTAAAAGTTAGCAGCCCTATATTTGAATGGGCCTTTAATAAATTTGTGTGGCAATCAAGCGCTATAAAATAGTCCATTTAATAATTGCTTAATTTATACAAAATTGAAATATACAATGATCACATTAGAGGAGGCATTTATTTTGATCATTATTTTGAGTGGCTTGGATTTATACAAAGGCCACTATGGATTTATAAATTATAAAACTAGCAAAAAATTAAACCCTATTAAAGGTTGCACATTTAAAAGTAAAACAATAAACAGCGATACAGGATGTTTTGACTTAGGGGACCGATATTTTGTTTTATAGTTGTTACTAATGGAAAGAAATAGTGTTTTCTAACATTTTACAATATTCTAAAATTTTTGAATACTTTTTTAACTTTTTTTTGGGGGGGGGGGGGGGGGGGGGGAGAAAAATCACATCGCGATGACTGTGACGAACTGCGAACCGCGACCGATATCATATCAGTTTTTTTAGTCGATCGATACCGCGACCGATACCGCGATTTTGATCCATGACATTAGAAACCACATGGAAAATCAGGAGGGAATGAATGACAGCTCCACAATCTTCCTTTTAATATTTATTATCATTGGACAAATTTATTCAAGGTGACGGGGCCAATATTAAAGTCCTTCAAGGTCTTTGAACACACTTAATGCCCTAAAGGCAAGATTAACTGAAGGGCATGCCTTTGAAGGCCTGAGAGGAGACTAAGACAAACTCCATTATACCCACAACTTAACATTGAAAATAAATTGTAAATTAGAAATCAGGGTAACTGATTACTCAAACCTTGACCCGACAAACTCCAATATACCCACAACTTAAAATTGGAAATAAAATGTAAATAAGAAATCAGGGTACCTAATTGATCTAACCTTGACCTGATCGATTGGACAACATCCAAAGGGGCAATTCGACAGATCAAGACATTAACCTGAAGTAAATTTGCTCCAAGCATAATCAAGTCTAGACTAATTCCTTTTTTTCCTCTTTGGCCTTCCTTGCGCCAAATCATCAACCTAACTCATTCCACTTCTTCTTAACACCTTCTCCACCACAAATGGGTTCCTCCTCCTTCCATTATCATCATTCATATTCATTATTAACACCTAACTCATTTTACATCTTTGAATTTAAAAACTACAAGAGCTGTAGATTGGCATTGACATAGAGTTCACCAAAGAATCAATATAATCTAACATACATGCAACAAATACAAGCATTTAGACTTGCTTTATCTCAAAGCTTTTATCCAATTCCAACCCTCTTGGCTCCAAGGAAGAGGAAAACCCCCAAATAAGAACCCTACACATGTAAAATGCATGGAGAAAATGGACATGAGATGCATGCTACAAATTTGTGCTCTCTATACCCAAATGAAGCTAGGATCTGTTGTAAACAAGAGGCCCTTACCTTATAGAGTTGTAGAGAAGAAGATGGGTAGAGAGAAGGGGGGTTTCACTTCACTAAGAAGATGTAGAGAGGATTAGGGAGGGAGATGAAGCTGTCCCCATTCACATGCAATGCCTTTTGCTCTTAGATTTCAAACTGATATAGGGAATGAGAAAGAAGGAAGGAAGATTCTGTTCCAACAAATTTTTGAGGAGAAGAGAAGAAAATGGTCAAATGGGCTTTGGGTTGTTTTAAGATATAGTTTCTAGTAATTTACAAACAAGCCCAAATGTTTTGTATATTTTTCAATTTAAGGCTACTAATCCTAATTTGGTCAGTTCAAATCGGGTTGGACCAAGAGTAGTGTGTGACCCATATATTGAAATACAGATGATGCTAATGAAATGATGCAAATGTGATTGAAAACCATAAAATATGAAATTATGGAAAGGTCCTTAACTACCTAAATAAGGATTAAATTTAATTTAACTATTTATCAATGACATAAACCAAAGAAATCTGAATTAAATTAATATAATTAAATATCAATTAGAGTAAAATAAAATTAATTATAATTAATTACAATTAACTTGAATTTGGACCTTGTACCTTTTGCAAGTTTTCCCTGGCCAAGCCAATATGAGACGCATCAAGTTTTAGTTCGAGAGAAGTGGATCCAACGGTTCCTTAGAGCACAATGGCAGAAACTTTGATTATCGCCACATTAGTGGTTATGGTGTTAATTAAATGGTGAGACCCACCTGATGGAATTGATCTTGACCGGTTTCAATTTTTTATATATGGGCCTCACAATGGAGTACTACACATTATGTTATACGGTTTCGTCTAATGGCTGCCACAGAGGATCCGATTCACTTTCTCCCTTTCCTCCCTGGTCGACCTCTAATCAGCTTCCACGTGTCTCCACTTATCAACACTTGATGGGGTATCTGACTTTTATCCATCACCTTATCCAATTGTGCCCTAAAATTTGTACGGATTCAGCCTTAACTTCAGTCAGCAGTACGGATATTATCCTGTCGATGAAACAAGACCAAAACTACAACAAAGTTAGGCACAAAAAGCAAATCAGTACTATGAACTTACCACTGTCTTCTGTATCGACATTGACATAGGTATGGTCCTATGGATAAGGATCAACCCATTATAGTTTTGGTGAAATTCTCCCTCAAATGTATGGACAACTTTCTTGTAAGAAAAAGATAATAAGGCTGATATTCGAGGGATTACCGAAGAAGGGTTATCTTCTCTCTCTCTCTCTCTCTCTCTCTCTCTCTCTCTCACACACACACACACAACAAATAATGAAGCAGAGAAACCCGGGCCACAAAAGTAATGCACTTGACCCAGTTGGCTGTCATAATTAACGGTAGAAAGAAGTAACGCTTTCTCTTATATGAAAAAGAGTTTTCTTATCTTGCAATGACTGTACCTTTCCGACAGCCAGTTCATGTACTTTATGTCGTATAAAAAAGAGTACTTTCACTATTTCCACCCATACGTTAGGGTTATAGGTTAGACATGTATTTATAGGTTCTTGTCCACTCTCCCTTCTCGGTGTAACAGTGTGTTCTGTATACCCAAAAAACTTTTTATTAAAAAAAAATAAAAAAAGAGAGTCCCCTAGTGGACGGTGAGTCATTACAGGATGCAAGTGTTGGATGTTTTTTAAAAACTATTAATTTTAAAAAATAAATCTTTAGAGACATTTGAGACTAGAGTATGTCTTCTCAAATTATTTCAAATCTTATATTTTTCAAAACCATTTTTTTGACATTTTTGATGAGATGTGTCTTTTAATCATTCATGAGTGGATATGAAAAATTTTCAAAGAGTTGCTTTTAACTTTATAAATTAAGGTCATTTTCAAATTCTTTGTATAGCGCTAAAAAATTACAATGTTATAGAGTTTTTTTCTGAAATGATTTTATGATTATTAATGGAGAAATTAAATATTTTTTTATTATAGTGTGTAGACTTCCAATCAAAGTTAGGCATTGTTTTGTGGGAGCAAAATCTCATCAAAACCACCTACATGTGAATTTTTTTTTTATCTTTTTGACAACATCTTAATTGATGTGACTAACCCATTTTTTTTATTATTTTCTTAACTTAATTTCTCATATTCACAATCATTTACTAATTTTTTCTTCTAACTGTCAATTTGCATTTTCAATTGCAAGTATTTTTTCCAACAGCAAGTCCTGCTGATAAAAAAGATTAAATCCCATTCTTTATCAGTCCCTGCAAGCAAATTATTTCAACGTCAAGCCGCAGATCACTCTCAATTGGACTGGGCAATCCAAATTATAATTTGAACATAGAACCTACCTCGTTCAAACTCTAGTGTTCTCTTAAAAATGGATTTTTAAACCAGTGGCAGATTCAAAATTTTCATTTGAAGGGTTCAGACCTGAGCATGCAATTGTGTTTTGAAAACAAATATAGAATTTTCATATGGGTTTTGAGAGTGAAAATAGAATTTTTGTGTAAAATTGTATAGTAAAATCAAAATCTTTACTATGATTTTAAAAGTAGACAGAGATTTAATGGTTGCGTCCGTTTCTACATGAATATATATAGGTCCACCCCTGCTTGGACTCTAGCCGAATACAGTAGCAAGGAATCTATGCTAGACCTATATATGCTGGGAAAACATCCTGAGATGTGGTGCCAATGTCTTGGATGAGATAGGTAAACTACTGTTTATGTTCAGTCTTGTGGGAAACAGCATCTCACATCCCAACATACCATTTATCTCACAACCCCACATACCGTGCCATTTATCAAACTTGGGATGTTTAGACACTGTTTTCTGGTACATCTTGTCGACCTCCCAGAAACTTACGTCCAAAACAATGTTTTCCTGTATTTCTATTACCTTTACCCGTTTTTCCAACTCAGAATGGAAATCCAGTCCCTTGTTATTTGTATTTCAAAAGAAAGAGAATGTGTAGCTCAGAGCAGCAACTCTGAAGGGACTGCCACTACATACAAAGAAATAAATATCCAGGAATTCGCTGAAAAATGAGATAATTTTCTTGCTTTTGGAAACCAAAGTTGAATTAAATGGCTTAAACAAGTAGACAGCATATAAGAGTTCCCTTTACTTAACCCATGATTCATAGACGGTGGCATTTGAGTTTCCCATCTGCGATTAGAGATTCATAGTAAATCAAGCCCCAAAACAAGCACCAATAACAAAAATCTCACTCAATAATATTGCTAATTATCACAGATTGTCAATAAAGACCCAAAGATATGAACTCAGAATAAATCAAAATCAGCTAGCTGTGAGTAAAAGAAAGGAACAGGTGAAATATGCCAAAAGCAGCTCATCACTTGTACCACTGTGTGTCCAGCATCCTAGAACAGAAAATAGTCTCAAAAAACAGCAAACCTAGTAATAAAGTTAAAAGATTTGAACATCAATAGTAATGTGTATAATTTATAAAATTCCAAGATTTGATATATATTTTAATAAATAAATGTGGAAAATGCCCACGTGAGGCATAGGCGCAAATGAAGACAATAAGAAAAATGCATCTTGAGGGAAAATACCGAACAAAAATCCAAAAGATAAAATATAATCTGAAAAAATTCAAGGCATGAAAGAGGATATAAATGAACTATTTTAGGGCACTGCAAAAAAGCATTGCCCCTTATCTTATACCCTTTTTTTTTCTCTGGTAATTAGTCAACTCACAAACTCAAAAGGCTACACAAGTCGGTCGTCCCTTGGAGTTAGGAGAGGGAGATAACTTGTTATTGATTCATGGGTGGTGTTGACGCTTTATCTTCTAACCTTCTTTTCTAGTTGGGTATAAAAAATAAAATTTTCTTCTTGATGATCCTTGTAAAACCCAAATAAAGAACCTATATTCTAGACTTATGTGGAAATGTGAAATACGGCCAGTTCGCCAATGATTGGTATATGTGTTGTTCATGACTTCAATATATTTCTTACGCTAGTAATACTGGGTTCGGTTAATTCCACTTTCATTGTTTGACTCAAATATGCATCAACCCAATAATTCCACTAGAAAAAGGAAAAAAGACCATCCCACTTGAATCTGACCTTCTAATCAAGGGTTTAGATTAACCCATTTTAACTTTTAGGTAGGGTTGTGAAGTGGGGTGTGCTGTGACAGTTGCCTGCTTTGAGGCTGAGCCGGCCCATGAAAATTTGCGGGCTCGTGCTGTGCCCAGGTCAGTTGGGGGTCAGCCCAGGGCACGGCTTACATCGCGTTGTGCCAAGTGCTAAGCCATGTCGCCCATATGGCCTCTTATTGTTTAAATTTTTTCATATAAATTGCAAGAGACTTTATGGACTTTTAGAGTTTAAAACTTAAAATAAAGTTGAAACTATTAAAATAAATGAACAAACATTTATGCTGATTTACAAATGAAAATTAAAATTTTAAATATTTTAAGGTTTATTTTTATTTATAAAAAAACTCATTTTTTCTCATACAAATGTCGTGCTCTGCTATGCTCTTCCATGCCACTGCCAGGCACCATGGCTCAACGCGGCACGGCCAAAAGGTTGAGCCGTGTTGCAACATACCACTGCCCAGGGACCATTGGCTTAGCATAGTCAAACTGGTCAATGTGCTGTGCCGGCCCACGGCATGGGGTTATCTGTGCTGGGCCCATGTCATGGGTTTTTCCGTGCTGGTCCGTACCAGGTTGGGCAGCCCGACCTAATTTTACACCCTATGTTGGATTTCAATTTTACATTTTGTACACGGTGAATAAATGTGTTAGATTTTGATGCCTCTTCAAGTTATCCATACTGCTCGGTCTGACCCGAGGTCCATGTAATTCGCCGGTGAAACTGAAACTGTCAAAATAGAGAAGCGCTACGCATTGTGTTGGGGGTGGGGGCGGGGGGAGGCGGGGCTATTTTTGGATTTAGAAAATATTCGGATTCTGGCTATTTTTGGATTTAGGAAGTATACGGATCCCAAATATTACATTTGAAGTCAAGTTCTTGTATGTTTCGACCAAAGGATCTGGACTCAACATGATTCATGTCAGCTTGACCAATATTCATGTCTACTTTACTTTAATAATGCACCAATTAATAGCTCCCCTTGTGTATATAAATGATTTATTTTGATGCTCTTTTATCCCAATTTAAGAGGGTTGGGACTCGGGCCTTTGGAGAGGGAAGTAGACTCAGCTGAGGGAAGGTGGCTACTTAGGTTTGAACTCTGAGCAACCAGGTAAGAACTGATGTCTCTTTCCACTAGAGTAGGTAGGTCTTTCTTGAAGCTTTTTCATCCAATTATATTAATGCACTCCACAATCTTCTTTTAGGCCTGAATATGTAATTGGATGGTTTTTCCAAGGTTGACACCAGACTTGGATACAACAAGTTACAAATAGTGGTGCTCCTGGACTGAGCTACCCTGACCCAACCCAGGTCCAGCCCGATTTGGCCCAAGCTTACGACTTTTGTTTTAGTACTCAGGTCGGGCTTGACCTCTTTCGGTCTTTCCTGACCAATTTAATATATTGGCTAGGCTTGGACTCAGTTGTTAAGAGCCCAAAGCCTAGCCAGGCTCGATTAAAAAAATAGCAGTAGGTAAAAGTAATTGAGTACACTCGACACCGCATACTTTTACTCTCTTTTTTAAATTATATGGGGCTGCCCTTTTTTTAATATTAATCTCGGGCTAGTCTTGGCTTTACAGGTTTCCAAGCTACCCAGGCTTGAGCCGGCATGGGCCAGCTCCGTATTGGCGTAGTCCGGGCTTTGGACATACTGTTTAGAAGCCGAGGCTGGATATTGCTTAGGCAGGGGCTCCCAAGCCCACTAATAAAGACATATTCAGTTTTAAACAGCTATAGTACCACCCGAGATTCAACCCATTTGGATCCCTAGCACTAACCTAATTTTGTAGTTTCTTAGGGCTTGTTTGGCATCTTTACTCTTTTTCTCACAAACCCATTTAATATAGAGCTATTAAAAAAAGAGCTTGACAAAAAAAAAAGTTTAAAAGAAAAAAATGTGTTTGGTAATGCACGGATCTATTTTAAATAGACTATTTAGTATACCCTCTATTTGCCTATTTTTAGATGGCTTGTCTCTTATTTAAAAGGGTAGTTTATATCATTATGTAAAACAAAATAAACTCATGCACATGTGTTCCCCCCCATATATCATTCAAGCACACATGCAATATGGACCATAGAGATTACATGCAACATATCATTGAGAAACATATTCATTATCTATACAGATATCCTCATATCATAATAACCGATCAGTTGGAAATTACAACCATTTACATCAAAGTATAGCTATAAATTGTAAATAATTTAAAAATTATAAAATCACACACCTACATACAACTTATCTATCATTCCATCAGCATACATAATTACACACCATCACTTTAACAAATTGAGAATTATACCAATTGAAATGTTTTGTTTTGGGGGGTTCATGGGTAGGGAGCATGCAAAAGGAATGGGTTGGGACTGATTTTTCATTAACCAAATTAAAGGGCTCAAAGCTTCAAAACCCCAACACATGACCCTCCCTCTTCTCACTTCTAGTGGATACATGCTCATTATCAAGATGAATCAGAGCCCAACTTGTACATGGGATGGGCATAACCTGATTTGAGCTAAACATGGCCCTACATTTAGGTCAGGTGGGACTTAAAGCTGCAGAGTTATGCATTGGCTTAGGCTTAATGGTACAGGTCACAAGGTCCAGACATCCTACCCTCTTGTATAAATTGGCGTGAACTTCCTTGAC
The DNA here is from genome assembly GCA_037013555.1 of Sextonia rubra. NCBI lineage: Eukaryota > Viridiplantae > Streptophyta > Magnoliopsida > Laurales > Lauraceae > Sextonia > Sextonia rubra. Next base: position 13,215,336 of record JASUAD010000001.1, on the reverse strand, counting down.
TGAAAAGCTTAGGTTATATCTCAAGTTGTAATAGTGATGAAGAAGGGGGCCATTAAAAACATAAGAAAAACCCCAATAACAAAACATCAAACTATTAAAAACAAAAAGGAAAAATCCCAACACCATCAAAGAGAACTATATTGAGATGCTAAAAGAAAGTAAAAGCTTAAATCCAATAAGTGGGTACTAGAGAAGTAATTGCAATCAAGCAACAAATACCCATGGCCAATACTCATTCTAATAAACAAGCTAGAGAAGAAAATCCAACGACAAAAATGGTGTGAAAAATCATATGTATTAGCCTTCATGGCTTGTGGGTTGGTTAGTGGAGCACACCTAGTAATCTCAACTCCCAATCCTTGAATTCATGAATGCCAAAAGTAACGCTTTTTAAGTGCATATCTTAATTTGATTCATTCTAATGGCGGATAACAAGCCATGAGGGCCAATACATCTGTAAATCAGATCATATGCCAAAGAAACTAACATCAAAGAATCTACAGGTGCTAAAATTCCCAATTAGAAACATTGATATGCCAAAGAAGCTAACATTGAAGAAATATGAATTAGACAGAATCCAAAATCTTTTGGTTTTGGGGAGGACATTGTTTAGGTGTTTGTTCGTTAAGCAGCAGAGACTTGAGGTCCATCACCACAACAGTCCAGCGGAGAAAAATGGGGAAAAAAAATAATAAAAAAAGGAATAGAGAAAAATAATGCATATAAGTTCGTTCAGCAGCAAATATTTGAGGCCTTAACGTATCTACTCCTGTCTCTTTTGTTCTCCTCTTTCCTCTCTTACTCTTTTGTCTTTCTTCTTCAATGCACGGGGGTTTTATTGGAGGAATTTTTGTTGGGAATAAAATTCCATCCAAGGGCAATTTCATTTGCTAAATTGCCTTTCGCCCCTTTTTTCTATAAAGCACGTACCTCTTTTTTTCGTGAACCCACTTTTGAAGTATTTCAAATTTAGAGATATTGCCTTTCTTTATCTAGAGGAGACAGATGTTATATTTTTAAATCAAACGCTCTAATATTTCAAATCTTAAAATAGTGATACCAAACATGTGCTCAGATTGAAAATGAATGCCCAACCAATGGAGCTGCCATGGACTGAAGTGGGTGGTACAACTAGACTTTACATTTTCTACTAGTTTACTAGGTTGCTGACAGGTCAAATTAAATGGGAGGCCTACCTGACCGCTCCTATGGAAGGTGGGTTTGGTGGTGGCTTTTTAGATTCAACTAGCATGAAGGACCCGGCGATGCAAGGCTAAATATCATCCAAATGAAATAGTTAACTAATGTTTGATAAGAAAAGAGAAGAAAATGGTGAATTTTACTCAGGGGTGGGAGAACCTAGTTGTTGGACGACGTAAACTTGGAGCCAAACAAGTATATTCTTTTAAATTATTTTTCAGTGGAAACTCCGATTGCTCCCACAAGCATGCCATGCGATCTACACCTTTTAAGTTTGCTCCCACCGAAGAGCCTCACGAATTTATCAAGGACCAAACATGCCTCACTTAAAAACCCACAAACTACTTGCCCACCAACGTTCCCCATCACAGCCACTCCAACATCCCCGTGCGCCTGACGGCGTCCACCACGTACACCTCAAACTACTGCCCTCTTGTTGGATGATTTGGAAATGCAAAATAAAGAGGATCTCTCCCTGTGCATTGAAATTTGCATTCAATGCTCAAAGCTCAACAAATGTGGCGGAAAAGGTGAAAAACCAATCCTACCCAATGCATTTCGGTTCTACAACTCCAACAAGACCACTGATTTGGCACTCATTTAAACGAATCTTTGATGGAATTAAAAACACTCAACACTGCTCAAGCCCTACGTAACTATACCACTGTTTATGGTAAAAATCACACTAATCTCAGATTTCCTGGAAAAACCCATTATGGTTAACATCAGAATGAAGCCTAAAACCCCTAAATCGAAGAACCCAACAAACCCTTCCGTTTTCCAAAATCAAACTATAAATGAGAGAGGGAGAGTAGAAAATGCTTTTGGAGGATATGGAGAACTAACATTAGTATGGAATTAAAGCTATCTGCTTAAATGGATTGAAAAAAAGGAAGATGGGAGGGAGATTATGTGAATGAACAGTCGCTTGGAAAGAGTAGCGTTTTATCAAGGGAGAGGAAAGGGTCGTTTCAACTTGGGGCTTTCTCTAAACGGGTATAAGAAAGAATAAGATAACATGGGTGGAGATGATGATGCGGCTGAAAGAGAGGTGAGAATAAGGCTTTTTTTTTCCTCAACCGTTATTCAGCTTTAGGAAAAAGAATACGGGCATAAATATATAGGTTTTGGATTCCATGTCCCGTTCAATACTGGTTTTAATATTCCCGATTTAGTACTTTCTAATATATTTTATATGAAAATTTTCAAGGGATAGACCACTTAAGACCACAGTTTACTCCCAAAGTTATGAATTCAAACTACACTATCACACTGGAGTTATTATAAAAAAAAAACATATTCTATACGGGGATATGTGCATATTTTTTTATGTCTATAGAATTTCGAAATCTTTCAAATGTTGTCTCCCATGATTCAATGATTTGAATTCAGAATTCCAAAAAAGAAACATAACATTCCTTAATGACAAAGAGATACTCATGCTATCAATGTTAGAAGTTCCCAATCATAAATTGTTGTCAGGAATTCTATCGAAGAAATAGACTCCGTGAAAAATAGAAGTGAAGGATTTTGAGCTTATAATCTTCTACATGCAATAGAAGAAAATTAAAATATTTTAAAATACAAAAATATAATATATTCATTTATTATAATATTTTAAAATAAAAAATGAAAATGATAGAATGGGACCCCACCTAGATCGATGAGAGGGTGGAACAGGTGTAGTCAACCACATTTCGGTGTAGTCAGCTAGATTGGAGCAATCCTTAAGCTTATTTTTTTATTTAATACCCTTTTTTTTTGTGTAATTGAGAAAGCCTATCTTTAAATACTTATATGCAAATTTTCTTGAATAAAAGATGATGTTGTTACAATGATGTTCCTTTGCTTTTGAAGAAAAATATTCCAATGAGAATTGCCCTCACTAATTTTCTCGTGAGAACCATTGGTGGGGCCTATCACCTATTCAGAATGATAAAATGGATAAAGACCCCCTGGATAGTCACAAACCCATGTTTGGCATACATCCGAATAGATAGTATGTTTGGATCAACTGTATACCTATCCGAATAGATTGGACTTGTGGGCCACGGATGAAGAGGCTAACTAGTAATATGTGATTGGAGCCAAACTTAATATTTGGGATGGTCTTAGATAGATCTTTCCACCCCCTGATCTAATTCATTAATGGGGTCCACAGTGGGCCCCATAGAAGAGTTTGTACGAATTGGCCGTGAGGGGAGTTTGCACAAGAATACTGCTTGCGTTTGAAACCAACTATTTTGTTGTCACGACCCGAGCCCAGAATTCGGGGGTTAGCGAAAAGCTAAACCGGTGACACACGTACTCCCGTGCACGTGCACCCAAACCCAGTCCAGATGCACGCACACAAGGGATCTAACACGTGCGAACTAAGCGTACGCGGAAGCTGTACATATCATAGCAAGCAACAAAGGAAAATAAAATAGCGGAAGCCAAAGCAAATACGAAACGGAAAAGACAAAGACAAATACACTGAGATAAAACCGAATACACACCAAAATCAATATACACAAAATATACAGAATACAAGTCCAAAGTCCAAAGTCCAAATACAAACTCTCAAAAACCAAAATGCAAAATAAAAGCCACTGGTATGCATGCACGCACTTGGCAGAAGTGATCAGGCCCACTCTGCCAGACCGGAGGGTGCCTCTACACTCGCCCCTGCAGCCTCCTCGACCGCCGGGGAGCTGGGCAAGGTATCTGTGCCTGCAACACCACAGACAACACAAATGAATACAACGATCCAGCAAATATAAGTAACAGGAAAGAAACACGCATAGTATCAAAGCGAAATGAAATAGGGACAGAAGATTAAATACAGAGTCCATCTTAGTATACTAAGCAAATCGTGCATAGGAGTAAAACATGATAATGGAATCAAAACATAGAATACTGAACTAGTTGGCTACTACGTTAACCATGTTCTCTCCAAAAGAGAGCAGAGCAGAGCAGAGCAGAGGAGAACACCGCTGTCCAGGCCAAAGGTACAACGGGTCTCGGTTTCCTGGGTTCCGGGGTCCCAAGACAAAGCAACACTGCAGTTAAAACAGAGATACAGAGATCTACGCCAGAGGTAACCCCGTCGGGTATCCTAGGGCTGAGGCTGAGTAGAGCCAGACTAATACCAATCAAATCAAATCCATAGAAAGGGGAGATTATCCGCTTTGGGCTCACCGATGACAAAGACCGGATCTCGTCCTCACGTATTAACCTCTGGGCAGAGCCACCAGGGAATACCCAAAAATCAGAGATATACAAAGCCAGAGAATATACAAAGCATAGCATAGATCAAAACATAGTACAGAGCGAAGAATAATACAGATATACAGAACGAAAGCAAAATGACTGAGGAATGCATAACATAGATTAACAGAACAGAGGGCAAAACCATAAACAATATGCAATGCATCTCAGATTAATACGGAATCAAGGTTAATTACAAGCCAAGCCTAATCTAGTTGCACCACTATCACTAACCGTGCATGTTGATGTAGTTTTAAGTTATTCGATGCACCGTTGCCATCCTAGTGTTGCAATATAATCCTTATGTGCATCGAAGTCCCTTAATCCAACACCCATGGGGAGGTGCTTAACAATGAGCAACACTCACATGAATAAGTCACAGCCTAACAGACTATTCATGCGCTCCAAAGAATCCATTTGGGCCGGTTTACGGGTATGGTTAACCTGTATTTGAGCCCTACAAGGTCACACCATTAGCCTAAGTTTAACTGATATTTAACAGGTCTTACGGTTTAGCCATGGGTGACCTACGGCTTAGCCGTGGCATCCTACGGCGTAGCCGCAATATGCACTACGGCTTAGCCGTGGTTCCCTTCAGAACACGGCTAAACTGTCAGCTTTTCCACCTCTGATCTGATACATCTCACGGCTGAGCTACGGTGGAGTCCACGGCTTAGCCGTAAACCATCACGGCTTAGCCGTAGCCTCACCGTAAGAACACTGATATTAGAAAAGTTTCGACTGATCAGAGATTAAATCCACGGCTTAGATACGGTTTGGTTCACGGCTAGCTTACGGCTCAGCCGTAGGACAAATTACGGCTTAGCCGTAGCCTAGCCGTAGAACAAACTCGAATTTGTCACTCTCTGGAATCTAAGCCGTACAGGGTTACGGCTTAGCCGTACAATACAGACGCGAATTCGGGAAGATTTCAGAAACGAAATTTTTGTACAGAAACTGAATAAAACAAGCTCAACTGATCCTCATAGCTTAGAAAATGGCTGTAACACATTTCTATACAGAGAATGAGAATGAATCCAAGCAATCAAACAACACCCATATGTGTTATCAAAACCTGTACTTATACTTGCCTCAAATCTGACAAATCCTCTGAAATCAAGCTCCAAGCAACTAAAATCAAAACAAATCAAAGCAATCACACATGCATGAGATGAAGACATAGCAACAGAGAATGGGAGATGTAATTGGAGAGGAAATACAAAGAGTTGGGAAAGAACCCACTTACCTAAGGCAAGGACAGAGATGAGAGAATGGAGAAGAACCCAAATCAAACAAGGGAATCCAAATCCTACTCGAGTAAGAGAAGGAAAGAGAAGAGAGAGAGAGAGAGAGAGACAACGTGGCTTCTGAATTCTCCTTGCATGCAGTCGATCAAATGAAATGAGCAAGAGAGAGACATCTGTAAGATGACTCACTTATATATGGGTTTTGAAAGTTAAGTCAAAGTCCTGAGAGTTAAGACTAATTACAGTTCAAGTCACACGAAGGTCCATCTTCCCCAATTGACTCCAAATGGTTCTGACACAGTTACGGAATTTGTCGAGCTCAACGAAATACGCGTGCTGACACCAAGATGATGCAAAGATGAGATGAGCAAAGCCAAAGCAAAATTACGAAAAAGGGCTTAGAACTACCTATTCCAGGTCAAAGGTCACTCAACTACCTATCCATGACTCAAAACAAGTCCAAAAGAAATAAACAAAACAAAACACACACTAATGAGCCACTAATCCGGCTCAAAGGGGATCGGAGTGTTACATCCTCCCCCACTAGGAATCATTCCGTCCTCGGAATGACTACCTACCTGCGCAAAGAGCTGGGGGTACTGGCGCGCTAGCTGCTCCTCTAGCTCCCAAGTAGCCTCATCCGGACCGTGATGTTCCCACAACACCTTCACCCATCTGATAGTCCTGGTACGAAGAATCTGCTCTCGTGTCCCAACGATGCGAAGCGGACGCTCAACGTAAGTCGCATTAGGCTGAATCTGAATGTCATCGTAGCGAATCACATGGCTCGGATCTGGCACATACTTACGGAGCATCGACACATGGAACACATCGTGAACACCGGAGAACTCAACTGGAAGTGTCAACCGATAGGCTAAATCTCCAACTCGGCTCTTGACTTCGAACGGTCCTACATATCTCGGAGCTAACTTGCCCTTCTGACCAAATCGAACTGTGCCCTTCATCGGAGAAACTTTAAGGAACACCCAATCTCCAACTTGAAATGCTAAAGGTCTCCTTCGAGTATCAGCATAGCTCTTCTGCCTGGACCGAGCAATCTTCAGATTCTCTATCACTTTCTGCACCTTCTCTGTCGTCTCAGCAATGATGGTCGGACCATGGAAACTTCTAGTTCCAACTTCCTCCCAGCACACTGGAGTCCTGCACTTACGTCCGTATAGAGCCTCATAAGGTGCCATACCAATACTCTCATGGAAGCTGTTGTTGTAAGCAAACTCACATAATGCCAAATGCATATCCCATTCCTTCTCAAAGTTCAGCACACTAGCTCTGAGCATATCCTCCAACGTCTGAATGGTACGCTCCGACTGTCCATCAGTCTGGGGGTGGTATGCCGTACTAAAACTCAGCTTCGTACCCATAGCTTCCTGAAATGCTCTCCAGAATGAAGATACAAAACGACTGTCGCGATCTGACACAATCGATACTGGGGTACCATGCAATCTGACTATCTCGTCAACAAACTTCCTGGCCATCTCCGTGAATGTCATCCCTTTCTTGAACGGAAGGAAATGTGCTGACTTGGTCAATCTGTCCACTATGACCCAGATCGCATTATTCTTTCTACTGGTCGGCGGAAAACCGGAAACAAAATCCATAGTAATGTGCTCCCACTTCCACTGCGGAGTGTGCAATGGATGCAATGATCCTGGAGGTCGCTGATGATCAGCTTTTACCCTCTGACAGGTCAAACATCGAGCTACGAACCCTGCGATCTCCCGCTTCATATTGTTCCACCAAAATCTATCTTTCAAGTTCTGGTACATCTTCGTACTACCGGGATGCATCGCATATCGGGCATCGTGCGCATCTGTCATCAACTTATCTTTCAGCTCGTCCACAGCGGGAACACACAGTCTATTCCGAAAGTATAAAACTCCATCTACCAAGCTAAAATCCGGTCGATCTGCAATTCGATCTCTGAACTTCACCAGGAGGGGGTCCTCAAACTGGCGATCCTTGATCTGCTGAATCACCTCAGGCTGAAACACGATGGTAGTAGCTAATGTCACCAATCCACCTACCATCTGAACCTCAACAGGCTGATCACGCACAAGCATATAAAATCCTGCCAACACCTGAAGACTGTCTGTCCTCCTGCTAAGTGCATCTGCAACTACATTGCCTTTGCCTGGGTGGTACTTGATCGGAAAGTCGTAGTCTTTGATGAACTCCAACCATCTTCGCTGCCTCATATTCAAGTCATGCTGATCAAACAAGTATTGCAGACTGTGATGATCGGAATGGACCTCAAACTTCACACCGTACAGGTAATGCCGCCACAACTTCAATGCAAATACAATGGCTGCTAACTCCAAGTCATGTGTGGCATAGTTCTTCTCATGTTCTTTCAACTGTCTGGATCCATAGGCAATCACCTTCTGATTCTGCATCAGTACACAGCCTAGTCCAACTCTAGAGGCATCTGAGTAAATCATGAATCCCTCACTACCATTCGGGAGAGTCAACACTGGCGCCGTAGTGAGCTTTTCCTTCAGCAACTGAAAACTACGCTCACATTTCTCTGTCCACTCATACGGGACCTTCTTCCGAGTCAACTGAGTCAGCGGGGCTGAAATCTTCGAGAAATCCTGCACAAACCTGCGGTAATATCCCGCCAAACCCAGAAAACTCCGAATCTCTGTCACTGATCTAGGACGGGGCCAATGGACTACTGCCTCAATCTTAGCCGGATCCACCATCAATCCATCTCTAGAAATCACATGTCCCAAAAATGCAACTTGCTCTAGCCAGAAATCACATTTAGCCAACTTTGCATACAACTTGTGATCTCGAAGCAGCTGCAATGCCTTCCTCAGATGGTCTGTATGTTCCTCAACAGTCTTCGAATAGACCAATATGTCATCTATAAAAACCACAACGAACTGGTCCAAGAAGGAAGTAAACACCCTGTTCATCAACGCCATAAAAGCTGCGGGTGCGTTCGTCAAACCAAACGGCATGACAAGGAACTCGTAGTGTCCATACCGAGTCCTGAAAGCTGTCTTAGGAACATCCTCATCCTTCACCCTGAGCTGGTGATATCCTGACCTCAAGTCAATCTTAGAGAAGTAAGCTGCACCCTGAAGTTGATCGAACAACTCATCAATCCTAGGCAATGGGTATTTGTTCTTGATAGTCACTTTGTTCAACTGCCTGTAGTCAATGCACATCCGGAAACTGCCATCCTTCTTCTTGACAAACAATACAGGAGCTCCCCAAGGTGAAACACTTGGGCGTATGAACCCTTTATCCAACAAATCCTGCAATTGTTTCTTCAATTCCAACAACTCTGCAGGTGCCATACGATATGGAGCTCTACTGATGGGTGCTGTACCTGGCATCAAATCAATCGCAAACTCTATCTCTCGAGCTGGTGGTAACCCTGGCACATCCTCCGGAAAGACATCCGGGAACTCGCTGACTACTGGAATCTCGCTGAGCTGTCGCTGATCTTTCTTCTCTGAAATGAATGCAAGAAATCCTTCACATCCCCTACGAAGCATCCTGTCTGCCTTACAAGCAGATATCACACGCCTGGGGCACTTCGTCTGGCTGCCCTCAAATCGGAATCCGCTGCCTAAATCAAAATAAATAGCCTTGCTGTAGCAATTGATACACGCATGATATCTCGCAAGCCAGTCCATACCAAGAATCACATCAAAATCCAGTGTCGTGAGCAACACGAGGTCTACTGGGAGCTGATGACCAGCTATCCGCACATCACACTGAGGGTAAAACACACTGCACTCCACCCGCTTACCAACCGGAGTGGATACTAGCAACAAGTATGGAAGTGGTGTGGGTCGCTGTCGAAGCTGCACAGCAAAATGGGGTGCTACGTACGAACGCGTAGACCCGGAGTCAAATAAAGCTAAAGCTTCTGCATCGGAAATTAAAATTTTACCTTCCACTACCGTGGCCTCCTCCGCGCCCTCATGCGTAGCAGCATAGGCTCGGGCTGTTTGGCGATTCGGTTTCTGACCTGGGCGAGCTGGCTGAGATCTGCCCTGTGCTGTAGGTCCTGTCTGTCTCGTCTGTGGAGAGGACTGAAACTTCGGGCATTGGGCCCGCCTGTGGTCCGTAGAGCCACACCCGAAACAAGCCCCACTCTTCCTCCAACATCTGTCTGTGGGGTGATCCTTCCCACAGTGACCGCAAACTATCTGAGAACTGCTCGAACTACCCTGTTTACCCTTGAACTTCTTCTGGAACTGACTTCTGCCACTGAAACCTGCTGCCCTCTTAGCCTCTGTTCGCTCCTCCTCAAAGATGGCCTCTGCATCATAAGCCCTGTCAATAGCGTCATCCAAGGTAGCCGGCCACATACAAGCAACCACGTGGCGTTTGTGTCTCGGATTTAGGCCGTTGACGAAGCGAGTCACCTTCTTATGCTCCGTGTTCACCATATCCTCTGCGAAATGAGACAACTCTGTAAACCTGTGTACATAATCTGCAACTGACATCTGTCTCTGCTGAAGGTTGAAGAATTCCACTTCCTTGGCTCGCTGAATATGGAGAGGCATGAACTTACGACGGAATTGCTGCTTGAAGGTCTCCCAAACTGTGGCACTGGGCATAGTCTGAAATGAGGTCTTAACACTCCTCCACCATGTCTTAGCTACACTCCGAAGCATAGAGGCTGTGAGAACTACCTTCTGCTTGTTGCTGCACACAATCGTATCAAATAGCTCTTCAGTCTGCTCCAACCATTGCTCAGCCTGCAATGCATCCTCTATCCCATGGAACTCAGTCGCCCCTCGCTTACGGAACTTGTCGAAAAGCGCATTAGGATCTGATTCCTTAGGCTGGAAAATCACCTGCTGATCTACATGAGGTGATGCTACTGCAGCAGCCTGACTCTGCCTATCTACCATGGATGCCATCTGCGCCTGTAATGACTGCATAGACTGCATCATCATCATCAAGCGCTCCTCACTGCTGATATGTGGGGGTACCGATCCACTATCACCGTTATGGCCCTGTTGATTCTCATCCCTAGATCCTGATCCTGATGCCATCCTGTAAAAGGAAAAGAAACACAACACACAAATATAACATGCCCTGAGTTAGTCAAACCCCAAATCAACATATGAGACCTCGAGTCAAATAGTTGATATCGTTATCTCACCACGATCTTAGATGCCTACATGCTTATAACTAGCATGCTCTGATACCATACAATACGTATGTCACGACCCGAGCCCAGAATTCGGGGGTTAGCGAAAAGCTAAACCGGTGACACACGTACTCCCGTGCACGTGCACCCAAACCCAGTCCAGATGCACGCACACAAGGGATCTAACACGTGCGAACTAAGCGTACGCGGAAGCTGTACATATCATAGCAAGCAACAAAGGAAAATAAAATAGCGGAAGCCAAAGCAAATACGAAACGGAAAAGACAAAGACAAATACACTGAGATAAAACCGAATACACACCAAAATCAATATACACAAAATATACAGAATACAAGTCCAAAGTCCAAAGTCCAAATACAAACTCTCAAAAACCAAAATGCAAAATAAAAGCCACTGGTATGCATGCACGCACTTGGCAGAAGTGATCAGGCCCACTCTGCCAGACCGGAGGGTGCCTCTACACTCGCCCCTGCAGCCTCCTCGACCGCCGGGGAGCTGGGCAAGGTATCTGTGCCTGCAACACCACAGACAACACAAATGAATACAACGATCCAGCAAATATAAGTAACAGGAAAGAAACACGCATAGTATCAAAGCGAAATGAAATAGGGACAGAAGATTAAATACAGAGTCCATCTTAGTATACTAAGCAAATCGTGCATAGGAGTAAAACATGATAATGGAATCAAAACATAGAATACTGAACTAGTTGGCTACTACGTTAACCATGTTCTCTCCAAAAGAGAGCAGAGCAGAGCAGAGCAGAGGAGAACACCGCTGTCCAGGCCAAAGGTACAACGGGTCTCGGTTTCCTGGGTTCCGGGGTCCCAAGACAAAGCAACACTGCAGTTAAAACAGAGATACAGAGATCTACGCCAGAGGTAACCCCGTCGGGTATCCTAGGGCTGAGGCTGAGTAGAGCCAGACTAATACCAATCAAATCAAATCCATAGAAAGGGGAGATTATCCGCTTTGGGCTCACCGATGACAAAGACCGGATCTCGTCCTCACGTATTAACCTCTGGGCAGAGCCACCAGGGAATACCCAAAAATCAGAGATATACAAAGCCAGAGAATATACAAAGCATAGCATAGATCAAAACATAGTACAGAGCGAAGAATAATACAGATATACAGAACGAAAGCAAAATGACTGAGGAATGCATAACATAGATTAACAGAACAGAGGGCAAAACCATAAACAATATGCAATGCATCTCAGATTAATACGGAATCAAGGTTAATTACAAGCCAAGCCTAATCTAGTTGCACCACTATCACTAACCGTGCATGTTGATGTAGTTTTAAGTTATTCGATGCACCGTTGCCATCCTAGTGTTGCAATATAATCCTTATGTGCATCGAAGTCCCTTAATCCAACACCCATGGGGAGGTGCTTAACAATGAGCAACACTCACATGAATAAGTCACAGCCTAACAGACTATTCATGCGCTCCAAAGAATCCATTTGGGCCGGTTTACGGGTATGGTTAACCTGTATTTGAGCCCTACAATGTCACACCATTAGCCTAAGTTTAACTGATATTTAACAGGTCTTACGGTTTAGCCATGGGTGACCTACGGCTTAGCCGTGGCATCCTACGGCGTAGCCGCAATATGCACTACGGCTTAGCCGTGGTTCCCTTCAGAACACGGCTAAACTGTCAGCTTTTCCACCTCTGATCTGATACATCTCACGGCTGAGCTACGGTGGAGTCCACGGCTTAGCCGTAAACCATCACGGCTTAGCCGTAGCCTCACCGTAAGAACACTGATATCAGAAAAGTTTCGACTGATCAGAGATTAAATCCACGGCTTAGATACGGTTTGGTTCACGGCTAGCTTACGGCTCAGCCGTAGGACAAATTACGGCTTAGCCGTAGCCTAGCCGTAGAACAAACTCGAATTTGTCACTCTCTGGAATCTAAGCCGTACAGGGTTACGGCTTAGCCGTACAATACAGACGCGAATTCGGGAAGATTTCAGAAACGAAATTTTTGTACAGAAACTGAATAAAACAAGCTCAACTGATCCTCATAGCTTAGAAAATGGCTGTAACACATTTCTATACAGAGAATGAGAATGAATCCAAGCAATCAAACAACACCCATATGTGTTATCAAAACCTGTACTTATACTTGCCTCAAATCTGACAAATCCTCTGAAATCAAGCTCCAAGCAACTAAAATCAAAACAAATCAAAGCAATCACACATGCATGAGATGAAGACATAGCAACAGAGAATGGGAGATGTAATTGGAGAGGAAATACAAAGAGTTGGGAAAGAACCCACTTACCTAAGGCAAGGACAGAGATGAGAGAATGGAGAAGAACCCAAATCAAACAAGGGAATCCAAATCCTACTCGAGTAAGAGAAGGAAAGAGAAGAGAGAGAGAGAGAGAGAGACAACGTGGCTTCTGAATTCTCCTTGCATGCAGTCGATCAAATGAAATGAGCAAGAGAGAGACATCTGTAAGATGACTCACTTATATATGGGTTTTGAAAGTTAAGTCAAAGTCCTGAGAGTTAAGACTAATTACAGTTCAAGTCACACGAAGGTCCATCTTCCCCAATTGACTCCAAATGGTTCTGACACAGTTACGGAATTTGTCGAGCTCAACGAAATACGCGTGCTGACACCAAGATGATGCAAAGATGAGATGAGCAAAGCCAAAGCAAAATTATGAAAAAGGGCTTAGAACTACCTATTCCAGGTCAAAGGTCACTCAACTACCTATCCATGACTCAAAACAAGTCCAAAAGAAATAAACAAAACAAAACACACACTAATGAGCCACTAATCCGGCTCAAAGGGGATCGGAGTGTTACATTTGTCATCCCACCTGAAGAAATTTATATCTCTATTTTAGGAGGTAATGCCATCTTTCAAACATTACTGCATATGTATTAGTGACATTTTGATTGTTGGCATTGTGAAATTTAGAGGAGTTCGGTTATACTTTATTAATAATGGCCCCTATCTTTTAACATCCAATTTGAGATTTTATGAGGAAAAACCCCACGATCAGCGTGGAGGGACCTTATTGGTCCCCCCATGGTCATCATGGGGGTTTTACTTAGAGGATCTTGACTCTTAACGTCCAAACCTGGACATCCATGTGTAGAAATCCTGATGAATAAAATCTTGCCTCTTTTCATATAGGGTGTCATCATTTATCCGCCTTATCAAACAATTTTTAACCATAAATTTAATATGAGCCCAAGCCCCACAATCAAGCTTGAGTTCAACTTGTTAATAAATGTAAAACTTAAAGGAATTTACAGGAAACATCACCTTACATGTCCACTAAACAAAAAATGCACCATATACCCTTTCTTTTTTCTTCCTTGTCTGCACCTCTCCCTCTTTTGTTTCTTTTTCCCTCAATCCAACTCAATCCAATCCATGTCCCCATCATCCTCCCCTTATTTATGTTTTTCCTCTTTATTCTTGTTTCTCATTTTTTTCCTCATCCTTTTGTTTTCTAGCCAACTGATGGCGCTGCAAAAACCTTGACAAACACCGTCTCTGGGAACCCTTTGGAGTCGATGAGGCTCCTCTGCCCAACATCACCGAAGAATGCCACCTCCATCTTTGGATGCACCACCAAAAGATACTTCAACCTACAAAACTTCCCAAAGTCATACACGGGGTTTTCTCTCACAATCTCCGTTACCTTCTCTTTGATTTCAATTCTAAAAAGTTTTAGATTTATAGATTGCAAGTTAAACAAAATGCAGCGGAATCAACCACAGTAAAAAGCAATCAATCACACAAGTAGAAGATTTGCTGATTTTTATATGGAAACTCCTATGGGAAAAAGTCACGAGCTACATAGGCTAAAAACTAAGTACTAATTTCGAGTAATTACAAAATATACTCATAACCTTACATAGTCAGTCCATTGCCCACAGATGTATTTCTTCTTGCAAAGATCTACGACACGACTTGACTCTATGTGCATTGCTCTCTACACTTGATTCACAACACCACATTTTTACAAAGATGAACAATCTTTTATTAGAAAGTAAAAGCAACAAAAATATTAAAACTAGAAGTCTTCAGTAAACTCTCCAATGGAAACTCTAGAGAAGAAGAGTGATCTCCAAAGAGTATTCTCAAGTTAAAATAACGAGAGCTGTATTTAGGGTTAAAAGAAAACCCTTTTTATAACCCACAATTTATGCTTTAAAGTTAGAGTTTAAATAGAAACAAAACAAGTAACTTTAGTACAATTTGGAAAAGTTTTCAAGCAATTGGCAATTTCGTGCAATGACAATTTCATAATTCCAAATTACACAAATTATGCAAACTTTTCAAGGTCATAACTTTTTTGTTTCAACATGCAATTTTGGAACTTATGGATCTACTCAAAAAGAGCCTTCCAACAATAAGTAGCTTACCCTGATCAAACATATGGTTTGAGAGATATGGCTTTTCTTCTCTAAACACTTTCATTCTAACTCTCCGGACTCTTTAAACTCTTTCTTCGGACTCTTCAAACTCTTAGTTTAAAACAAATAGAAAATAAAATTAGTATTAAAGTTTTGTCCAAATCATGAATTTGCCGATATTTATAATTATAATACAAGACGTAACAACCAAAAATCTTATTACAATTCTAATAAATTCCACGAAGGTTTTTACAAACTATCGCCTGTTGCTGCTCTTATTATAACCAGAGATATCGCTAGGAAATCAAGAAATCAAGTTCTTGAAGTTGAAACCAAACAAACATCTTCATGCACCCAAATGATTCAATAACTAGCCATTTGAGCAAGGGCTTTGTATAAGCTGAATTGGGTTTGATGGAGTCAACTATTGTGTCCATATCCTAGCTTGCCGACGCCGTTTTGTCGATCATCAGCTTAACGAAGCTTTTGATGGCCAGTTTCCACCAGATGGCGCTGCACAGGGGCGGGAAAATCCCCTTTTCAGTCGACGATGATGGACTGGAACATGGCAGAGCCTCTGCAACTCTAGAATCACAGATCGGTGACGGCAAGGAAATCTATCACGATCAGACAATTCTCTTTTCTTGGCTAAACCCAAGCTCGGAAAACCCTTCTCCTCCTTCATTCTGATCGGTGTGGCCCACCAAGATCATATCAACTCTGATCTTTCTCTCTTTCAATCACACCTCACAACCCCTTCTCTGATACCCATATGTTAGTGCAGTCCACTCATCGGTTGGCTAGGAAACAAAAGGTGAGGAAAAATGGAGAAAAAGAAGGATAAAGAGAAACAGAGAGATTAGGGGGAGGTGGATTGGATTGCTGGAGGAAGAAATAGGAGAGGCAGAGGTAAACAGAAGATGAATGGCGGAAAAAATGAGGGTTTCTAGTACGTGGAGTGACAACGTTACTCTACAAAATTCTATAAAAAAAATAATGGAAAAGGCCCTTGGGAACCTTTTTCGTATCATAAAAATTAGTGTGTCATTTTTTGTTTAATGGGTCGTCAAGTGATTTTTTCTGCAAATTCTTTTAAAACTTATAAACAATAAAATATAATTTTAGGCCATGACCTCAAGCTTGGCTCATTCATAATTTAGATCAAGCTTTTATTCGACACAAGCTCAATCTTGACAAAGTGATCATGACAAGCCACTCTCAAAGTTAGGTCTTGTAAGCTTCTCCTTGAGTCCAGATCTTTTGAGGAAACCTCATGTTACCATGGGCAGCTTTGTTAGAATTATGTATGTTGGTTAATTTATGGGTTGAACAAATCTCACTCATTGAGTTGTAATTTTGTATTTGATTTAGAATAAATTGTGTTGCCGGAAGAGTTGAAATGAAGATACGAAAAAAAAGCAATGAAGATACGAAGAAAAAGCAAAAATTTGAAAAAAAAATTAATAAAGTCAGAACAGAAGCGCTACCTGCTTGAATGAGCAAATGCTCGCTCGAGCAGACCTAACGAATTTTGCCAGAAATAGTCTTTGCTCGCTCGAGCTCCCGCTTACTTGCTCAAGTGGACTACGTAAAAAAATTTACTTTCATGCTTATGAATTGTTTCCTATTTATACTAGAATTGCCTGATTCTATTCTACAAAGAGTTTAAGCCTAAAGCACAAATTATGAGTTATTTAAAGGGCAATTCTCTCAACTCTAAGGCATCCAACATCTCTCTCATTGTTCTAAGCATCAAATACCTAATTCAGAGATCACTACTTTTCTAGAGCATCCATTGGAAAGATTGTGCTGAGTTGTTAAGTGCTAGAAAATATTGCTTCTACTTCTTGTAGAGGATTGTCTTTTCTTGTAAAAGATTTGTTGGATCAAATGCTGAGAGTAGTAAACAGGGGGAGTCGTTGGAGCAAGAAGTTGTGCAAGAACAACTACAGTCTTTAGGTTGAGGAAAATGGGAAAAAGATTTGTGGGTATATCTTGTAATTGCTCGTTAGTAGTGCTTAGTTTTTGTTTGTCCAAGGAAAACTTATTTTCTCAAAGAGGGTTTCTATATAAAAATCGTGTGCCTCTTCTCTTATCTTTGTGTGGTTGATTGATTTGCTTGTTCTTTTATTTTTCACCATTGTTAATTGAACTGCAATATAGAAATCTTAGTTAAGGCCTTGAATATTGGCAATTTTAAAACCTTCAAGCTTGCCATGCAAGCGAGTAATGTCATGAACAGACTTAAATACATCCACGTGAGGGCAGATGCACTCATTGGACCTCCATCCTCTTCTTAAATTGTAGTAAAAATTTTAGCTTCACTTTGAAAATTCATATAAAAATCTCACGTCCATCCTCAAAACTCATTTGAAAATTCCATATTTATTCCTCTAACACAATTCCTTATTTGGAACTGGACTCCTCAAACAGATACTCCAAGTTTGCTACTGGGTCTAGTGTGGGTAGACTACCCCATGATGACATGGGGAGACCCAGGGGTTTTCTTCACAAAATCTCAATTCTATGTACTTAGGGTATGAAACTTTTGAAATTTAAAATTTTCCCCTTTTTTAAAAAAATCAAAATTCCCTCATTTAAAAAAAAAGTCAAAAAGCCATCACTAAATTACAAAAAAATTTCTACTTTTTATACAAAAAATAAAAAAGATTCCATATCAAGCAACAAAAAACAAAAAGTCATTATAACCCTATCATATATTATTCTTTCTTAATTTTGAATTTATTATACTTTATTTTACTTTACCCCACATCCAAATAGACCCTTAAGCTCCACTCAAACATGAGCTATGGTGCCGTGGATAGACAGCTGAGCTTGACCATTACTTTAATTTACTTTACGAGGGTTGGTAGGTTACAAGCATTTTGGCCAAATTTTTACCTTGTCCGGAAATTCCTGGTACAAGGCAATGGTTGTCTTTAGGATATTTGATTTTACTATTTAATGTAGATTTTAAGATAAGAATTTGTTAGGCCAAAAAAGTAAAAAAAAAAGTCTCCTTTGGTCAACTGAATTCTCTAAATTCTAAAATTTCGAATGCTCTTGACCCATTAGCATTATAAAATTCTACTTCCAATTATCTGGACATAATATCACCAAATGCCTGCAACGGAACGGTATATTTTGCTAATATACTCTTACATCTTTGCATCCCTGCTCCCGACCTTTTTAAAATGACAATACCAAAATGTGGGTCGGCTTCAGTCGGGTATTGGGTCTAGCCCACATATGTGCGGACCGTATTGACCAAAAAGAATACGAAAGTGGAGGGTCGAATTCAAATTTCAAACACACTGTCATACAGTGGTACACATGTCGTGGTACTGGTATGGTAATATACAGGGAAACAAATCCTTCATCCTCGCCATCCAAATAATAGACTCCAAAATTAACGGCCAATGATCATCTCAATCACAAATCACAGCCATCCACGTGCCTACCTAACCGTTCAAAATTTCAAAATCCTCAGGCTGACTATAAATTCCCCCAAAATCTAGCGTCCGTTTCCCTTCCCTCACTCCTCGCCATGGACGGCGCCGACTGCCAGAGCCCCATCCTCGCCTCGGCCGCCGCTCTCGTCTCTCTGCCCAACTCCGCCGCTCACTCCCCTTCTGCTCGCCGCCTCTCCACCAACTTCCGCCTCCACAGATGCCCCGTTCCTGCCTCCAGGCGGCTGTCGTGGCACTCCCTCCAAGGCCGGCTCGTCGGCGCCGAAGAAGCGACGTCAGCTTGGGCCATCGGAGGCGAGCTGAGCAAGGAGGAGGCTTTGGCGTGGGAGCTCTTCAGCCCCATCCACCGGGTTCTGATAGTGGCCGTTGTCGCCGCCGCAGCTGCCGATTTGAGGAAAACTCGGCGGATCTTTCAGCTTCAGCGATCTGTAGAGCTTAGGGTTTGGATCTTACTCTCCTTCAATTAGTCTATTTACTGCAATCAATGTCTTTAGTTTGGGTGGTCATTTTTTCTTTTGGATGAATCTTCCTTTTAATATACATTCACTATTGCATTCAATGTTTGGGAGATTGTGTTTATGGTTTTTGTTAATGACCTTCCTTTTTTCATGACAATCTTCATTGTTGTGATTTTTCCTGCTCTTCTATCACTAGTGCTAGTTGATTGTTTTTTAAAATTCTTGTTAAAAGTTGTTAAAGTTGTTAAATGAATGGAATATTTTCAAATATGTTGGCTTGTTGTTTGACCCACCCTCTTATCTTCCTTTATTATTCTCTCTCTCAATTTTTCTTTCATGGGTAAAATGTGGGTAGTGTTGTAATGTTGTATTTGAGACCCATTTGATGAGATTTTTTGAGTTTGACTTGTGTATCAAAAAAGATTAATTAGGCCATGGAGGGGATGATTTTGACTGGAGCGGATGAATGAATGTGGAGCGCCCACATTTAAAGCCCATTTATTGTGAAATGCTGGCCGAATTTAGAGCATTGGAGGGTCGGATTGGGGAATGGCTGCTATGGGTTGTTGTTCTATTCATGCCCATTTGATGGGGAATGGATGGTCGGATCTGCAAGCATGAATATGGGATTAGGGTGTTTTAAAAGGTGTCTCTGTGACCCACCCAGTCATGAGAGAGACAATTTTGAAGTTGCCCCACTCGTGGCAGGTATATAAAGTAGGATGGGTCCCAAAATTTCATTGTCATTCCAATGGACTCCAGAACTTCTGTTGAGTCTCAAATTTAAAGAGTGCTATTTCATGAGGAAGTAGTGGGTGTGAAGGGTTTTGGTTTGATGATAGCACGGCCTAGGGTGGGCCACAGACCAGGCTGTTCATGATAGCAGTGGGGGTTTGGAACTGTCAATCTTAGTGATCCCAACTTGAATGGCCTGGCCTCTGATACCATAAAATCACATCTACTAGTTATATGATTTTAGAATATCTTTCCTTGGGTGTTAAGAATGCAACTAGTTCTTCTGAGACAGATGGTAGGAAATAGAAGCCAGTGCTCTGTGGGAAGAAGTGGCGGCTTTTATCATTTGATAATTGTGCCTTTTCAGCCACGGGGCAATCCATGTTTGGAACAGTGGCCATACTCACCAGAAATAGTGGAAGTAGCTACCCTTTTCTGAAAAAAAAGAATGAGTCTGATGAAAAAATTCGTTTCCCCCTTAATTGGAGGATGACAGTTGCTTGCAATTTCCTTTAGTCTGTTTACTATTATCCGTTCATATTTGTGGGCTTGCCTGAATCATATGGATTGAACCATTCACCCGGGGGTCCTTTATAGGTGGCAAATAGTAACGCAGCCATACAGGTTGGATCAGATTTTAAAATTTTCCTTGGCCACTCTCTCTGGGTAATGGGTCCCAGCCCCATTGGCTGGGGTACGGGAAAATATATATATATATATATATCCTTGGCTGTTGTGGATGAAAAGTTTGTTTAGGGATATGTTTGATTCAACTCTGGACGGGGCATAGGTCATAAGGTCAGCCAATGAGATAGCGATAACCCTTCTGTAATTGCTTCAAAAAGGAAATTGTCCACATTTAACATGAAATAGGCCAACTACCTGGTGACAGTTCGGATATTCCTATTTATATTGTTTTGGTGCAAGGCCTATTTTCAATTGCCTATTGGATCAATGATTTGAATCATTGAATCATGGTCCTATGTGGCATAGTGTCGAAAATAAAGGCCCAGGGATGGAATGAATACTCTTAGATCCATGATCATGTAACTATATTTGATTTTCATGGTCCATTTGGAGGCTGCGGATTAGTCAGGTCGGAATCACTGATTGTTGAGGTTTTTTTCACCGTGGGCTGTGTATAATATTTTTAGCTCACCAGTCACCTGATACTACCATATCTATTCGGTGATTGTACATTCACATATCACCTAGTGCATATGAATTGTAATGAACAAGCACAATATGACATACTTCATTTGATTTCACAGGATCAAGTGCTGTCAAGGATGCAGCACAAGCTTGAAAGTTTGTGTGAGCAGATGAGTTTCATGAAAGATCGAGTAGAAACTGTTGCCTTTCTGGAGAATGAAGAAAAAAATATGGATTCTTTTGCAACTGGATTGCTCAGTTGCCAATCTCAGATTTGCAAATCAAATGACAAAAGTGTTCTTGGTGGAAGTTGGAGCTCATTAATTGATTTAAAGGTCAGAAACTTGTAAAAAGGAATTGAATAAGCAACATAGAACCTGAGTGTGACTGTTTAATTGTTGAAACTTTAATCAGAACTTTTTTTTTTTAATCAGAAGGATGTAGCTGAGGACGACTCTGGCCAAGATGAAATATTTAAGATGCCCGATATAAACAATCCAGAGCAAGAGGAGCGCCGGATGTCTGATTTATCTGATTGGTGTTCTAGTGTTACATCTTCTATGGAGATCCAGGTAAGGAACATCAGTTAAGTTTCAGAGTTGAAATATATTACAAATATTTAAGATGTCTACTGCAGGTTTGGACCTTTTTCGTCCTTCAGGACCTACACGGTGGTTTTCTAGGCATTTAAGTATTAGTCAATTTGTTTAAAATATAAAAACATTGCTTGCAGCAGCTGATCACACTTGCGACAGAACAAGATATCTACAATCTCCATAGGGAATTGGAAGAGAAGGATGTCACTATAAAGGAACTAGCTGCCGTTGCCAGTGCATCTGATCTCGCTAGTTCTAAGGTACTTAATCTTAAGTCCTCCCAATTTCTATTTTTCACATGGGATTGGTGCTCGATGCAGTTTCTACTTACTTCCTTGATAACAGAGGATTTTGGACTTGGAAGACACTGTCAAAAGAAAGAACATGATAATTACGAAACTTAAAAAGGATATGGGGGTCCTTGAACAGAAGGTGAGGATACTATAGTTAACAAGTATCTTGATTTTTCTTGTATAGTGTGAAAGATTTTATCATTTGAAGTACTGATATAAATGTTACATAGGTAATGCACCTGACAAGGCTTCGAAGACCATCATTCTCTGCATCAAACTCTAACAATACAAAGCTTCCAGTCATGGCAAATAATGTCCTTTATGACATTGATAGTAACACTAGTCCGTCATCTTCTGATTCTGATTGCCCTGTTAAGCGTGGACAACATAAACCAGAAGATTTGTGCTCTAATAAGGATGAAAATGCTGCTCATCCAGATGATAGTGATGAAAATGTTCCTCATCAAGATGAAATTGCTTCAAGGAAAACCCAGCTGCCATCATTAGTGAAGGCTAACGTCTCCTTATCAAGATCAACATATGGACATCCATGGCAGTGCCCCGTGACGCCTCTGAAAGAAAATTCTATGAACCAAAGAGCTGAATCAACTATGGAATTGAGACCACGACAATTGGTAGCAGCTGTTAGAGATAAGAAGAATAGGAGGCGTTTTCAATCTGGATCAAAAGACGCAACTCCACCGAAGAGATGGGTGTAGATCTTGAAGGCAATCTTGGTAATTTTTCTTTTGTTGGGATTTCTTTAGTACTTTTTTCAGAAAAGATAAATCCCGTTCTAGGAAACTGTATATCAACCTACAGGCATCTATGCTGAGTATTGTTTGTACAAGGGGAGTAACAGCTTGGTGCAATGAACTGTTGATCCTGATGATGAGCTGCACTACCTGGATTCAGAAAGTCCTCTTAATTATAGGACAGATGATATAGAAACTATCCACATTTAATGGAGCTCATCAAAGGCTGAAGATGTGTATGATCTTCCAGTGTGAGATTTTTGAGGAATTAACCTCCCCATGGGCTCCACTTGTTGGGACTGCACTAGAGGCCTGGTTATTCTAGTACATATCCTCAGGTCGGAGATCTTAAAATTGTTCTCCTGCTGAGCTGTGTTTAAATATGTTTTCTTTAATTATTTTACAAGAAACTAGAAGCCACAATAACCGAAACTTATTGCTTAATATGTCTGGCATTGATTACATTAAAATCAGGTTTGCAATGAGGACATTGAGCATACTAAATGTCATGTGCATGAGGCTCTGTGCTCCTAGTATAATTTTTATTCTCAAATTGTATTAGAACGTATTACATATTGATGTACCATATCACTGTGGATAGTAAAAAAAGCTACATTATGACAAAGTTGTTGCAATCATGTAAGCACCACAAGTGGTGTCTTGGTGTGTTGGAAATTTTTGCTATGACAAAAAGGCAACTGGTATGTTTTGTATGCTGTCAAAATTCATTTGTTTCTCCCCATCTTCCCTTGTACAGTACTTATGCTTATGTCCTTTCTCTTCATGCTTGCTCCCAGGTTTTGAAAATCAGAGAACCAAAAAAGCAGATAAGCAAGTTATTATAGTACAATCAGATGGAGACAAAGTGAATCCGGTAATGTCACAATGTTGAAGTTGCATGGAAGTATATAATATTTGTTAGTTGTAGATGGTGGCTGTAAGCATAAAACCTGGTAAGCTAGTTCAAATATTGGGTAATTATTTGTTAAATTTATTGGTTTTAAATGGATGCATTCTGCTAATGTTGCCTTCTGTGGCAATCAAACCTATCCTTAAGTGTAGCATATGATTTGGGCTGTTGGCTTGAATCACATGCCTTCCCTACAATACATTTGGCGTACGCTCTCGTCATCATCAAAGTCTTGTTCTATTGAATATGACAACAATATATTTGCTCTGCATGAATAGGATTTCTCCATGGCAGGTTCCAGTCCATCCTGGAATGAATTTGGGTATTACAATAAAATGGCAAGCTTCCATTTCAGTGGCATATTGATATTGACTGTCCCTTTTGTGGGTACAGCAGGTTATAGCCAGATTTGCAAAATCATCACTCGTAAATTTCAGAGCCCCGTCGTGCTTGATAGCTGTAAAGAATGGGTAATGATTTGCGGTCAAGTAGGAGCCCTGTGACTGGGTGCTTAGTATTGTCTAATCAGTGTAATTTGTAGGTTACATAGCTAATCAAGATGAAATACTATGTGCACCAAAACTGTAACGTTCATTTTGGTGGAACATATCCCTCTCTGCACTGAATCATTCCCGACTGGCCTCTTTCATGTTCATGCCTAAGATGTAGGGAAGGGTAAGTGCTAGTTTCGTTTATAGATTTATTATATGCAGTTTACAGAGTTTCTGTCTTTACCTAAAATCAAACCAAACCCAACTACACTTACCCTACTTGCTAAGCAGTAACCACTTGTCGGAAATTGAGATTAATCCGACTATTATGCCAATTAGATTGAGATTAATCCAACGTATAAAATTATTTTTATCTTTTATTTTTTTATAATCCAAGTATCTTCCACCGAGCCTAGTTCAAAAGCCTTCAGCCCTGAACACGAGGGACACTTGATTTTGAGCAATCAAGACTAATCGCTAGTGGTACATGCAAAATTTTCTATCCATATGCACTGGATAAAACTATGGGAGATGGCTAATGAGAAAGTGTGTGGAATGCAAGACCTCCTTATCAGCAGAGTCCTTGGCTACCTGAGTTACCACTAGTTGATTATCAGTTGTAAAATTATGCGAAAGCTTGGAAATGAATGGTTAGATGATTTGATTAAAAATAGTTTGGCCCACTCCTGGTTCAAATTCTAATCTTCTTACTATACTTCCATTGGCTGTCCCTTGTGAATGACATCCATTTAGTTGTTTTTAGTACAAATATGAAAAAGGGGCAAGCTTTTCACAAAGTCACGCCCTTTACTTGGGGATACTGTCGCTATCTCCTCTAGAATCATTGACCGTTGGATTATAATCTTTAAATAATGTTACCTTGATTTTCTTTTCAAAGTGATGCAACTACCACCAGAGGAAAAGTTGGCTGGGTGGGGCATTAAATGCCTATGATGACGTAAGGATTAACAGATGGCCATGAAATAGAGGATCAAGGATGAAACTTCCATCAACCAGGGCCAATGATGTGGACAGCCTCACAGCTGGTCCGCATGTGATCCAATCCTTGTGTCTTGCTTTGTCTAAATCTCTTAGATGATTCTCTCTCTGGTCATGAACGGATTAATGAGTTTCTTGATGCACTAGCACTACTGTTTTGCTGGAAAACGATAAAATAGACTAGAGGGGAAAATGTCACTTGTCCGTCATTAGCATTTATATGACGACGTCCCGAGGCTGCTGACGCTGGCAAGTGGAACTTATTGCAGTCTGCCATGTTTGGGCCTATAGTTACATGGTGGATCATGATGAATTCACTTGCGATCTTTGTTGGGTAAACCTTACAGAATCTCAATTTATATTGATGACACCTTGTCCACTCTATATGCATCAGCTTGTTGTAGGATGAGAAACTAATGAGACTCCTTGAATTTTAGCTATTCAAAAAAACTCTTTAATGCATCAAATTAAAGAAGCAAAGTGAAGATTCATAAATAGCCAAAAAAAAATATGAAATACTAATTAGGGGTACAGCAAATCTGCATCTAATTTTAATTTTTGAAAATCAAATTCTAAGCAAGTGAGGGTTCATATCTTAATTACTTGCCTCCTTGCCTATTTAATGTTCTTTGGGGTTTTGACATATTAATCCTCCTTAAATAAAGCCTTCCCAATTTTATGACTGAAAGTCATTTAGTTTCACTAGAGTCGCTTGCTGTGGCCAGTATTTTTAAAAAAAAATTTCCCCATATTCCATAATATCATGGAATTGTTCTTTCCTTTTTTGTATAATTTATTTTTTATAGCGCGGAAGTGAATTCATTTTTTTTTAAATAAGAAAAATGACATTTTGTGAAAGCTAAATATACATTTGACAATCATTTCTTAAGTTCTACAATTGAAATATTTCTTTTTTTTTTTTAACCTAAGGTATCTTCCACCTAGCCTAGCCAAGGAGCCTTTGGAAATATCATAATTTTTGGGTTCATTATTTGAAAGAAATTATACCTAAAATGCTACATAAAAGCCATGATATCATGAAGTTTATCTATTTCTATAACATACATTGTTCCCATGATATCATCGGATTAAAAATCATTGATTATAGTCAAATGACTTTAGTGATATTATTTGAGCTTCGGCTATGTCAAAATTCGATGATCATTTTGTTCGTAGACAAATTTATATTTCACTAAGTTAAGTCTGTGGCATACAACACATGAGAGTTTCTACTCACCCAAAGGACTGGTCCTATGTGGTTGTGTAAGTCGAGATCAAGCGTATGGCATCGTAAGGCCTAGGAATTCAATTCCAAGTAAAGAAGCACTTCCAAGGCAAAAAAAAAAAAGGGATTACTCTAATCATGCTAAGTTCTCTACTAAATAAAAAAAATATAGAGAGTACCAGTGCAAGCACCGCTTTAAAATTAGAGTGCAAACACAGATTAAATCTACAAGGGCGTCAGTGTTGTAATTTGTTAATGTTGCACAGTCAGTTGTAGCAAATTCGAAACCTTTGCCGCCATTTTAAAGTCTAATAAACTCCCATATGGGCATTTGATGTCTTCATTGGAGATTCCATAGTAGCATACAATCCGCATCAATACCATTAAAAAGGCCTTGGGAGAATTTCTGACCAAAATGACTGCTCTCCAGAGCTACCCCAGCAGCGACAAGGAATCTTGTCCCTGCATCGTTACTGCTGGCAGCCTGGGCTGAATTTCTGACCCATTAGAGTACGCTCCAAGTTCATTGGGCAAGTTTTTTATTGTCTCTTGCGCCTGCTGCTACCCTCCTCTTGTCTCCTTGGTTCAAACAACCACATGCATTGAAATGCCCAGCAACCATAATCATGGCCTGTTTATTTTTGAAATTGAGTAAAGGCTCTCATTACTCCATGGATTACGGGTTACGGGGGTTGCGTCCAAGACAAATGTTCCTCAGTGATACAGTGGTAATTACATGGACTGGATATAGAAAAGGATTCTCGACCGTCCGATCAAAATTGATTAAAAGGGCAAAATTCCTCAGGGGCCAGGTTTAAAAGCCTTCAGATTACCGATCGAATCAAGTGTGGGCACGGCAACCATTTAATTGCTAAACAAAACTGTTAATCTGTCAGGAACATCAGATCATCAAACGTCAACGTCGCCCATGTTCATTCCGTGGCGTGGTCCCCACGTTTGAACGCGTATTCGTTTTCCACGTTCGACCTTTCTAGCAAACCGCGCACAGGCAGCCGCGGACTAGAGTTTGCTTTTTCTTTAGTTTCCACCACCCCTATTCTTCCCCTTCTTTATTCCTTCTTCAACTTTTTAAAACCTTCCTCTTCCATGCTTGCCTCTAAAGTCTAGAAGCCTATCCATACAAGTAAAAGAAAAAAACACATAACACACACACACAGCGGATTCCAATATCGTTTCCTTCTAGCGAAGATTCATCAAAGTGTCGGAGGATTTAGGAAAACTGATTTCCCTGGAATTTGATCGATTTCGGCATTGCGTACTTTCAATTGCTTCTCAGGTTCATATCTCTGAGTAGCCTCTCTCTAAATCGCTTGAAAGTTTCTTGAGAATCACGTGAATCTTGATCTGTTTTTTTGTGTGTGTGTGTGTGTGTGTGTGTGTGTGGGGCTTTGCAGAATCATCTCGTGTGAGGACTTTTTCCAGATTCAGATAAAGCAGCACTTGTGATCGAAAGTGTTTGAAGGAAGGATGTTGGGATTCAAGTAAGAAATGGTTGCGATGCTTTCGATTTGTCTGAAATCTTAGGAAATTGAAGACAGAAGGAAGATGCGAATGGATCGAAGCGAGTCAAACGAGATGGCGGACGGAAGAGGGCCTCTGGTGGTGGCGATCGAGTGCCTGACGGGTAGCTCGACCGCCGCGGAATGGAACTGGAACATGCTCCAGACGGGCGACATCGTGGAGGAGCTGAAGATCGGGCGCTCCATGACCGTCCGATCGCCGTTCAAGAACGGGAAGAGCGGGATCCAGAAGCTGCTCCACAGCTCGTTCAAGAAGAAGGAGACGCTGATTCTGGTCCGAGTCCGACGCGGCCAGGACGAGTTCGTGGAGCTGCAGACCTGCATCGTGCCGCACGAGTCCGCCGGGAAGAAGCAGTACGTGCTTCGCTCCATCGAGGACCCTAATTACCACGTGGGATTCGTTGATCGGTCGGAGGGGGACTGCTTTGCTCTTCAAGGTAAGAGATTTCCGTCTCCTTTCTCTTCCCTGTCTCCTTCAACGGCTGAGATATGATCGAGAAGAACCAATCACATGATCATGGACCAATTTTTCTTTGGTCTTTTGCATTCATTGAATATGAAACGCTGCCGCCTTCTGTTTGATCAGCATTTGATGTAAATATCCGATAACACGGCTGGCAGCGATGTGCATTCAATGATATGTCCAAAAGCGGTTGGGCGGATTCAGGGAATGTGGTCTTCGTATGGATGCTACTCTCCATCTTGTCTCCGCGTTAGAGTGCCAACTGCTAACACTGTTTTGACCTGTATCCTATTAGCACACACTTCATTCATGCCACATGTGTGAAGAAATTGAGAATTGGATTTCTGATTGCTACAATTTTGCAATTGAAACCCCCCAAAAGAAATTTTTTAGTGAAATGTTTATTAAAAAGGAGCACTTAAGGTTTATAGGTAAGAGAGTTTTGCCCGGTCGAATTAATTTTTTTTAAATGATTCTGAGATCTATTCATCCAACACATAATTAGATGCAAACAAAAAAAAAAAATCACGTATCTGTCTTGGGGCTGCTGCTCATCTGGCCATAGATAAAATAAACCCATGCATCTAGAAAAAAAAAAAAAAAAAACTATGCCAAGGAGTTTTGTGAAATCTCTATAGATAGACCTTAACATATATACATGGAGTACAATAGAATTATCTCACTTTTTAATTGTTTTGACAAAGAAACTACACTTTGCCTAACCTATATTTCCTACGAATCTCAATGGAGTGAAACTTTCCACTAATGCCTATGCTCTAATTCCTAGGGTCTCCTTCTCCCATATGGCCCCAGCAGGCAGACCCACTTTACTGCATAACAGTTGATAAATCCCATCAGTTAAAAGAGTATATCCAGATTCGCCGTTACTGGGATTGATTCATTTTTAATGCGAATGTTTCTGGTGTGTTCATAGGCCACAACGGTTGCTCAAGATTTTGTGGTCGAGTGCCTTGGTGCTTGGCATACCAGCTGGTATAGTTAAAATACAGAAATATGATCATAGCCTGAACCGACTATATGTCAGGTCTCAAAAAGGTACAGCCATAGCCATGGGGAATCAGAAGATTCTTTATTGAGTTATGACTCGAATCGGGCCAGCTCAACAGTTCAATCACCTGCCTAACCACACGTTGTGCCACATTTTAGAATGGCGAAAATGCTCCATCACCCAAGGGTATTGTAGTCGGCGAGTTGGAAAGAGTTGAGTCTGAAATTTCTATTTTCCCCGCGGGCTGTAGAAATGGAATGTAAACCTGCACTTCTCGTTTGATAACGTCCGGAATCTATGGTGTCATGTCAAATGTCAAGTGTCAAGCCACCTTTTGTGACTTGCAGAAATTTGGAGTCTTTCTTCCGTCGAAAATTGAAGATCCTCAAGATAAATGACTTTTTGCATCTCCAAAAGTAAAGTAACTATAAAATTTGGTTAACCCATACAGCACTGTGGTTATATACTATAGGATCATAATAGTACTTGTGCCGGATAGTGGTTGTGATGAGTGTAACAGTCAATAAGCAAATGCTACCGGGGGTGATACCATGTAATGATAGAGACAACTTGAAAAAAAAGCTATTAAGAATTAAAAATAGAAAATATAGTGTTTTAAATTAAAATTATTAGATTTTAGATCACAACAACACTACTTTAAAAATAGTGTAGTGGTCTCAACCACTATGCCTAATAATGTGGTTGCTATGCTAGCTGCGGCCTCTATTTTAAATCATGCATGCAACTCCATGAGCATATAATTTTTCTATTTTATCTTCCATGCAACATTATTAACATGTAATTTGTTGTTCCAAAGTATTATGGCACTGCAAACTTGTAGCAACTTTAGTTCCCTTTGTAATTTTGGAGTGCTCAAACATCATTATGCACTACTTTGGACCCACGGTATCGAAAAGGCAATAATGGCCATTTGCTTTCAGGAGTGTAATCTTGCAATAGAAAATCAAGTGCGTGGTGCATGTTGTTGGACTTTTGTGCCCCAAATGAATCATTCCTTTTGAGACCTAACCAATTGCAAAGTAAATGCTCCTACCATTTTTCAAAATGAAGTGAGAAAGGGGTCCTACCGGAAGAAGCACAGTGCACGGCACCCACGGAAGCTTCGTTTATGCTGTCTCGTAGCACCATAAGTCCTACCAAATGCAATTATGGAGTCCTTTTTTTCCTAGTACTTGTTTGAAAGGTACATGTTGTTTTCATAGGAGGAGTAATTCCATTCCTTGGTTTTTGTAAAAAGAGAAATGATCAGGTGTGAATTCTCCGAGTCCCATTTTTCAACCGTGGGACTATGTTGTTTACATCACGTTTTAGGTGGTAGTGTGAAAATGATGATCTGTGTATGCATAATCATGTATGTGTGTGTTTTCTCACAGCATTTCATTTTTGTTCTCTTTTTTATGTATCTTCTAAAGGAAGCACAACTTATTCACAGGTTCTAGAAGTTCGAGGGTAGTTTGTGCTCTGAGCAAAGCTCAACTTCAAGATGGATATGTATCTTATCCGTGGGAGAGGAAGATGAGGGAGATGCAGCCCGTTGCCAACTCCAGCTGTTTCCTTTCTATGCTTCTCCTTCCCAAGGCTTCGGATCGCTTTGCTTATCGGTACAATGACCTGGAAGATACATTGGCCAGGGCCAACGCATGGCTCCATTCCTCTAGAGCATCTGGGGTACCTATAGTGTTCATGAGCATTCAGACCGAGGCTCTTCTTACTAAGGTAAGCAAATAGAACCCTTTTACATCAATCAAGATGATAGGTAAGGCGAGTAATGTGAACATGGTGAACATGAATCAACCAATGGTCTGCATTCATTGTGGTCATGTGGCCTCCCAAATCTTTGAACAAAAGAACATTCATGATGGGCTCTTTTAATGAAGGACCTGAATCCGACCTCTGTTTCTTGGGCAACTTGGTTGGTCATCACTGTCATTTTCATTTTATTAAGCTTAGCATTACACAAAATGTCTTAACACTAATTCAATCAGACGTCACATAGAGCTTTTTCCAAATGATCTAAGTCGAAGACGCCCAAAAAGTAGACTTGCTTGACAACACTTTAATTTACTAGTGTAGTGAGTGAGTAATCACCTCTTATCAAGGAGAGATTGCCAATTGCAATACTTCGCTTTGATCCTTTAGTTTTCACTCCTTGATAGAAATTAATGGCTTGAAAATTTTAGGTATTCAGTACCAGTTAAAATAACGGGCTGCTAAAAATTATAAACATTTTTTTGGATGCCTTTTAATTTTCACAAATCGGTTTAGGCCAGTTTGATATAGATGCAAAGTAACAATATGCGACTCTCATGTTACAGATCTCTGGTGAGACAGCTTCTTCAACAGTCAATGCGGGGTCGTTATCTGACCTTGCCAATCTCGCAAATGCCAGTCTATATGGGTTCGAAGATTATCATGGTGTTGACATTGGAGTCGTCAGGGCTGTTCGTTTGTGGTATGCTCCGGTTGCAGGAGAAGTTGCAGTGGAGATCAAGCTAAAAGAAAGCGATTCCAAGCTTGGGTTTGCCATTAGTCGAACGGAAGAGGTAATTTTCAGTTCCTTGTGCCCAAATTACTTTTCATTCAAATATTTCCACGCAAACAGTTGTTATGATCATGCTTTGAGATCCATTGCTCAGCTGACCCCTGCAAATGGGCTTTATCCTGGTTGGACTTTATCCTGCAATTTGCCTACTTTCTATGGGTATCAAATGGGCCCAGTGTGGCCTGATCCAGACTGCCGGTTTGACAACCCAGCCCCAGCTAACTTGCAGCATGCTTTGAAAACTTAGGCGGTGTTTGGCATCTCTTATTTTTTCCTGTTATTGTCTTAAATCTGTTTGAAACAGATTTTAGATTGTTTGGTAAATGCTTTTCCTGTGTCCATTTCAAGTGGAATTAAGACTTTA
Organism: Sextonia rubra; assembly: GCA_037013555.1. NCBI lineage: Eukaryota > Viridiplantae > Streptophyta > Magnoliopsida > Laurales > Lauraceae > Sextonia > Sextonia rubra. The sequence goes on along the minus strand of JASUAD010000001.1, from coordinate 13,183,058 downwards.
TGCGTCTGTTTCACTCAGCCAGCAAAAGAACCATATTCCAATCAGACTTCCATGTCTGAAGCGGACAGACCCCAGATGCTACAATATCAATGACGTGATGATTTGGCAGTCCGTTTTTTCTCTCTCCCTTTTTTTTTTTTAAATATAGGGCCCCTAAATTAAGATCCAAGCCTTTGAATATATTCAGAAGATCAAAAACGGCTATGCCTTCAAATTTCAACCGTTGGGTGATCTTATATTTTTAGATATTTGCATAAAACCCCAGAAGCTCAGATCTTCATTTTTTACACATGTGGGCCCCAAATAAAAGATCATTACTGTTGATATTCTTTGGAGACCCAAACATGGCTATGCTGCTAAATTTCAATCTCTGATTCCTTTTCAAATAAAAAAAAGCTCCCAACCATTGCAGCAGCCCATCAATTGACTGGGTTTTGGCCCTGTATTCATGCAGTCTGTTGTTTTTTTTATTTTTTTTTCAGATCTGGGGCCCTCAAGTACAATATGAATCGTGCAAATGATTAAGATGACTAAGCACGGCCACGATATCAAATTTCAACCGTTGATCATTCTCCAATTTTAAGATATTTGCAAAAAAATATTACTCATTGGCTATTAATTTAAAGATTTTGTGGGCCCTTATATCAAGATTAGAACCGGTAATCTCCTTTGGATGCCCAAATACTGCTATATTCCCAAATTTCTGTCCCCAGTTCCTTGTGAATCTTGAAAAAATGAAGAAAAACTCTCAACCTTTGTTTCACCATTGATTTAAAAAGTCTGTTTGAATCAGTTTTTAAAGTGTTTACAAGCTACCTAAATTCTACAATATCTACTTCAAACAGAGACAAATTGAAGCAGATCTGTTTCATACAATAAGCGATGCCAAAGACCCTTATTCTGACTTATCCTAACTCGATTGGCTGAGTTGCATCAGCTCAGTTGGCCATTGGGCCAAGCAAATCAAATAAAACTCTCCCGGCTTGCTTGGCTGAATGAGCCCTCTATAGTTGTGCCAAAATTTCAAGTTTTTGAACTATGGTCCAGCCTCGATAGGTCCATTTTTTACCGGCTTCTATTTTATTACAACCATAGTAGACGCTTGTGGATCATGTTATTGATATCTGTTTTGTACCTGCATTTTGATAATCACAGGGCTTCATCTACATATCTTCTGTGATTGAAGACGATGATAGCGAAGTTGCGTCGACCAGATCAGGGCTGAGAGACCTGTACAGGGAGGCGATGAAGGCGTCGAAGCTCTTGGTGGTTTCAAGGCTCTCCAATGAGAAAGTCCTCCCATGGATGGTCTCTTCATCTGGTGCTGTCCGCTGTTACGACACTGTCTCTCTAAGCCAGAAGCTCTCCCTGCACCGCCACGCGCTGCGGCCAATTCTGATTCATGTCTTCATGTGGGACAGATCAATTAGCGAAGGAAATGCCGTTTCAAGGTTCAGTAGATCAGCATCTCCTCCTATATCACCATCTCTCATGACTCTACCAGTTTCAGAAGAGATTTGGCAACCTAGAGCTATGGGTGAGAACCGAGTTGTTCCACTTCCTCCTCCTCCCACCGACAGTGATGCGGCTGGGCCTGCCAGGCTTGATAGAGACACTGCCGGAGAGATGTCTTTTAGGTTCCATGACTTTTCTCTTGGAAACAATTGGGTGTGAATTCTCTTTGGGTTTATCGTTCTTTTCCACTGCTGCTGCATAGTGAATTTACACATAAGAGACCTTTTTTTTTTCTGTTAATGTGATGTTGATTCCGGGCGAGTAGGGTTTGTCTTGTTCTCAATGTAGAGTATTATTATCTCTAACGTTTTAAAATCGTACAGTATGCTTACTTAATTTAAATCCAACCCAACTTTTACAGAATACCTTTAGCCCAGCTGACACTCATCCAAAATTCACAAAATTAGGTCCTGTTTATTTTGTGAAGTAAAATATAGTAGGAAAACTCAAAATCAAGAAAGAATAAAATATAATTGCGTTATGATGAATTTTTGTTTTTAGTTGTTTGATAAAGAAATTTTTTGACTTTTGTATAAAAAGTAAATGTTTTTTTTAATTTAGTGGTTGCTTTTTTGACTTTTTTTTTAAAGATGAGGAAATTTTGAATTTTTATGAAAAAAAGGAAAAAAATTTGAAATTCAGATATTTAACTTTACTCTAATTGGAGTGCTCACTTCTCAATCAATCACATGTGACACTATTCATCCTATTGAAGTTAATCATGTGTTTTAGGTGATCGTTAATCATTTTTAAACTTCATTTGACGTGAATATTCTTTCATATGATGCCTCTAAATTCATGGTTGTATAATACGAGTTGGACTTGTGTTTAATTGGATTTGGACACATAAAAGGTTTTGTTTTGAAAATAAAATAAGAATCTGCACTACTTCTAAACTGAGAGCAAGCTGGATGAACTCAAGTGTCTTCAACTTTATTAGAAAGGTCTCTTTCCAATGAGGCTAGACTAGAAAGCAATCAATCATATCCCCAATTCCTTGCTAATTTTCATTCACAAAGTATTCTCAGCTATAATTTCTGTAAGTGAATGGTACTCAAATGAGCTTCAAACAAGCCAATATACACATGGCTGGGTAGTGTTGGCACTTCAATATCCTAGAGCCTTCAATTTTATAGTATCATTCGGGCCAATAGTCCAACCTAACAGGAAAAAGAGAACTCCAAACAATACTCAATAGCTACAAATTTGAGTTTTAAAAATTAGAAGAAATTCGATGAGAAAAAAATAGCGCTAAAGCCTCTTAGATATATATATATATATAATTCAAAGGATGAATTCTTGACCAAAATTCAGGAAGTCCTAGTGTTTACATGTGGTGTAGTAGAACTGTATGGTAAAGTAATATCAGCAATTGAAAATTTTACTACACTTATATTTAGTTGGTCAAAAAATGAGTTGAAAAGTAATGTTTGAGCTCCCAAAAATATTGTCTCTAGTGTTGGAAAATAAGAGATAGCCAGAGAGAGAATAATAGAGAGGGACCGAGAGAAATTCTTATTAATAAAATCCATGCGTACATAATGGGGGGGGAGGAGGATCTTATTTATAGAATAAGATTACTTTCTTCCCAAGCAACCTAATAGAGAAAGACTTTAACCATAAGTAATCCTCTTATCTCATGTGGGTCCCAATATGGGCATCCACCTATGATAATACATCTTATAACACCCCTCCTTGGATGACCACCATTCAATGACAGTTACCTCATTAAAACCTTACAAAGGAAAAACCCAATGGGATAAAAACCAAAGCAAAGGAAAAAAAATACAACATTCTACAGGATCATTGACTTGGTGTTGGACGTGCATAATGCTGCCTCGTTAAAACCTTAATTAGGAAAATCCAGTGGGATAAAACCTAGACAAGAAAAAAGAGTACAGTGCACAGATGTCCCAAGTAGCATACTTCAGGATGCTTCCCCCTGATTGACTACTTCCCATGATGATAACAACTTTTCACATAATTAGGCATGTCAATCTCGTATACAAGTTTTTAGAATACTGATTTTTGACAAAAAAACTTCGTAAACTGATCAGCCAAGTTGTTGCTTGAACGAATTTGCTTGACTTTAATCTTGTTATTTTTCTGAAGCTCATGAGTGAAGAAGAACTTTGGTGTAATGTGCTTCCTCTTGTCATCTTTAATGTATCATTATTTAATCTGTTGAATACATGCCTCCTTATCTTTGCAGATAATGCTTGGGGTACCTATACTAAGAGGCAATTGACAAGAACTACGAATATGCTGAGTTAAAGATTTTAGCTACACACATTTCCTACTGGCTTTATAGAGGGCTAAAATCTTAGCATAGTTAGAATAAGTAACTACCAAAGTCTTATTTAGTTAAATACCAAAAAAATGATGGCATTGCCATTAAGAAACATATAACATGTTTATGATCGACCCTTCTGAGGATCAGGGATATATTTTGAATCTGTATATCCCACAAAATTTGAATCTTTACAACCATAAGAATAAAATAGAAGCAAATATAGTATGATTCGTTTGATACCAATCAAGTATTTTTGAGTTGGTGTGAAACTATATATAGCAAGTATATTTACAAATAATAAAATATCATTTTAGAACTTCTCTCAATCTACAAGCTGAGATAAAATTCTCTTATAAATAGTTAATAGTTTTCTCGAGCTCTTTTGGAGTCTCGATTAGATTTATATCATTTTCATACACTTTTACTATTATAAATCCATTTAAGGATTTTATAAAGATACACGGCCAAATGTGATTGTTTTCATACCCTTCCTTAGATAAATATTCACTAAGATGATTGTACCATATTCTTCTGGAATGCTTCAGGCCGTACAATAAATGTCTTACTTATATTGAGTACGTACTCTCTGACTTTGCTTCAGGCAAAACAAATCCTTGTGGGATTTTCATATATATATCTTTGTATGTTTTCAATCCCAAATTTCTGCAAGAAACCTTATATCACAAGTCTTGCCTTCTATCTGGTAATTTCATTTATTTTCCTTACAAACACCCATTTGTAACCTACAGGGTTAACACCCTTTGGGATTTGTACTATAGGTCTAGATACACCACGTCTATTGAGAGACTCTAACTCTTCTTTGATGGAAACTTTTCCATTTTTTTGACCAATCTTTTCTTTGTCGACATTCATTCATAGTGCGTAGTTCTGTGTCTCAATCATCATTCTCATTTTCCTTGATATTTATGTAGCTACGGCATATACAAATGCTTCATCGATAATAATTTCATTTATATCTCATCTCTCTATTGAATAATTATAAAGTATAGATATCTCTTTATTTATTGGGTGCACATTGCCTCTTCAGGGGCTTCCAGAGTTTCTTTCGGGACTCGTGTCTCTTCTGAGACATTAATTTCTTCAGGAATTTTAGAGAGAGTGGATTTTTCATAACCTTTTATTAAGTGAAATGGTGTACCTCATCAGGAGTGTACAATTTGTCATAACCTCTTTGAGAGTAAAATTAGGACCTAATTGCTCATTTCTCCTCTTCTGGGGAGCTGAGTCCTTGGAACCTATAGGTCTGCCATGCTTCTGGCATGTAACAAGTTCACTTGCTTGCATATTTGGATTTTTGTCCTACAGAGACACTAATTCGTGCTTATCTTACAAGAACATTAATTCGTACTTGTGTGTTCATAGCCGATATATGTGACCTAGTCACTTTTGCTGCATCATTAAAAGCATCAGGGAATTCATTTGTAATTAAGTGCACAATTCACCGTACTTCATTCTTACATTGTGAAGTACATAGATTTAAATGAGACTGAGTGGGAATATTCCACATTAATTCTCGCCGTTATTCAAGAATGGGTTATTCAACAGGAACAAGGCATTCTTCAGGAACTCTCTTATCTCCCCCTAATGGCGAGAAGACCATCTCATTAAGATAACAATCAGCAAAACGAATAGTTCATATATCTCCTGTCATTTGTTCTAGATATCTAATAATTAGAGGTGCATCATAAACAACATAGATTCGCAATCTACGTTGTGAGTTCAAATAGGTCACGAACCTACGATATCAAGCCTTATAAATTTAATAAGATGTTCAAGGACGTGTACCCTAGGTTTAATAATTTGTGCTAATAAGCGGGATTTGATGGGTTCACAAATGTCACACTATATCCTTTGCGGAAAGGATGGTCAATAGATAATATTCTAAGGAGTACTAAACAGAATTATCAATAATTTGCAGTAGCATAATACCCCTAGGGTGACTTAACCTATTATGCTAAAGCATTAAAGCCTTAGGGTCACTAAGTCTAAGGCTTAGTGTAAGCTTTTGGCTTGACTTTGTTGTTTTGCGCATAATCGAATGTGATTCAATATTGGAGATTGTCTTGTAATATAGCCCCGAGATCTAAGGAGAATGCACTTAGCTTTTCTAGTATCAGCTTCTGGCTGTCAATACTAGTATTAATGAAACATGGCACTTAGCTTTCACGAGAATGTGACACATGGCATGCACTTAATGAAAGCATATATCAATTTTCCTAAAATATCTCATTAATTCCCTATCTATTCGGTCAATGAAAACTTCTCTCTTCCTAATTTTTCTCTTTCATTCCTCTACAACTTCCATCTATCTCTAAGTATTCTTTGATGAATACTTCTCCCAATTGCGCTAAATGTATCTCATATTCTCATTGACACGTGAAGAGATATCTTTGTGCGATTTAATCAGTGTAGCATGATGAGTATGACGTGCCGAATTGGGCTTTGGGTTGGCGTGAGTATGATGAATTGATTTGGACTTCGGATTTGCATGAATAGATAGAAAAGCGTTTACCCGTAGTTTCGATATAAGCATAGTAGAACGAAACTTCAACTAGGCAACATTGAATGTCAATGTTTTCATTATTTATACGTGATTGTAATGTTTATTCCATGCTCTCCCCTTTATTTATAGGCAAGGGCTGAATGCCATTATATTGTATGCATGTGCCTAAGGGTGTAAATATGGGAGGGCCCACGCATGGCACGGCCCAGTCTCCAAAAACGCTGGCCATGGGCTGGCCCGACACGTAGACTTGGTCAACATGCCGGCTCAACATGACACAGTCCGAGGGCTGGGCCATGGGCTGGCGTGCCACGACCTGTTACTTATTTGGGCCATGCTAGGCCAGGGTGCCTGGGCTGCGGGCCATCACGGCATGGCCCACATTAATATTATAATAAGAAAATATTATATATATATATGTATTAAGTATAAAGGTAAAATTATAAATATTTTTTTCTTCATTTATAAATTACTGTCCATGATTATGCATTTAATATTCTAATTTCAATTTTATTTCATGTTAGTAACCTTAAAAAAGTATGATCTCTCCCTTAATTTATATAAAAATATTAAAATTAAAAAAAAAAAAAAGCGGCACGTGGACCGGCCCATAGGCAGAACGGTCCAGCTTGTCTAGGGCATGACATGGCGTGCTAGGCTAGGCTCCTAGCTACCTAGGCCAACATGGCATGGCCCATGATCCCAAACGTGGTTGGGCTAGGCACGGCCCACATTCACACACTTAAATATGCCGGCCAAAATTCTTTTTGTGTTAGAACGCTTATTGATTTTCGCGGATTTGATCTTCTGATGTTTATCTTTGTAGGCAAATGACAAGATTGGAGGATGATGTTTATGTAACTTTGGTTTTAATTTATTTGAAGCACTAGAAGGATCTACGGCCTCTAAAAGAGAAACATCTTTTCTCAATGGAATGATATTCCCAGACTTTTGTTTCGTTAGTACTTACTGTCTAATATGGTCTTTGGAGACTTTGTTAAGAGGGTAGTTTTTGACTCTCTTAATCCATTCATCTGACCGCCTTCAGGATGACATCTCTATCGATGGTTCCATAGTTGTTGGTCCCTTTTTCTTGGTTGAGCATTGCTTTGGTCACGAATGCCTCACGTCGGCCATTCAATCATCTAACTTTGGTTGATTCCTTGGCATTCCCTTCAATCTTATTTCTAATTCAAAAATATAGTAAAAGTTTCTTTTTCGATTGAGAATGACCCACTTTATTTGTAATTTAAACTCCTAATATAAGTGAATTATTGAATCACAACTGCAGTCCCTTTTGAAAAATACCATTGAACGTAATTTCTTTTTCTTTTTTCTCTAAAGTTCTCAAAGCTACCCATAAGACAACCTTTTGGATTTTTTGTCACATTTCTAGTATGATTTTGTTTCACTTCTTTTCTAATATATACCGTTGATTTTTTTTTGTATGGTTGTAATTAACTAATCCTTTTTTTGTATTATTTTCTTTTCTCTCATTTTCAGTTCTGTTTTGAGTTTACTGTTGATTTTCTTTGTCTTTATTCTCAAATCAAAATTGGTCATATTCCATATTGGCCACCATTTGTTTTTATTGTTAACTAAGGTTTCTCTATTTTGACTTCTCGAGTGGTCAGCATTTTTTGACTGTTAAATATAATATGAATTGATGGCTTCAAATGAAGAGATAAGGAGAGGGAGAGGGAGAGATGGAGTGCAGGAAATCCAAAGGTGGGAGGAACCAATTCTTCCATGGGTTGGAATGCCAAAGGGGTGCAATATTTATATTTTCTCAAGCCCTTTCTTTCCTTTCTTTGTTTCCTTGATCATTGCTTGCAATTTTCATACTTGGAAACTTCTTCCTTGTAAAATTTTAGGATCTTGTAAAGAGAATCCTTTATATTATATATATCAAAACTACAAGAATTGAGACTTTTGGGGTCGGCACCATTTTTTTTTTCTTTTTTCCTAGAGCGCCATATCAGCTTCTAAGAAAATTACACGTGACACCAAAAATTACTAACTTTCCTATACTTACTCTCTTTACCACCTCACTTCCCTAAGATCTCTCTTTTCTTTACCATCATGTTAAATTATTTTCTAAAATCCACCCAGCTTCCCTAAAATTCTTATGATTTAATATAAGGCAATTAAATTTTAAGGATCTAATACAAAGCTCAAGAAAACCGTTTAATTTTAGAGAAAAAAAAAATGAGCCATCCATTTGATGAATCTAGAGAGGATCAAATCCCATGAGAGTACTAGGACTTATTTTTTTATGTCTAAATTGTTTTTCACCATCATATTGCACACCTTTGGATTTTTTAATTGGATGTTGATGAGATAAAAATCTCAAATAATATACATATAATTTTTTACATTTTTTATTTAAATTGATAAAAAAAATTAAAAAACTCACAACTTGTACATGCACATATTTATAGTGCCTAGGGGCTTTTGGATTTTCAAATCCCATAGACCTTTTTCCCATTTGGAAGCTATGGGCAAATTCTTCATTGGTTGTAATCTTTCAATAGATTATTTATTTGAAAAGCCTGGATGGATTCTTGATTTTATAGCGTCATCTTTTTTTTAAATATTCTCAATTGTAGAATATCCTATTAATAAATGATTTACTTTTATCATTGTTTTTATAATTTGTGTAGCTTATATGACAAGAGCACACGTTTTTTACTTGATGGGTGACCCCATGGACTTTATGTTTTCCTCATTTTTTTAAATCCGTAATGTCATTATTATTTTTTCTCTACTCAAAATCCCACCAAAAGGGAAAAATTAGAAGAAAGCAATCCCAAAATAGATTAACTAAAATATTGACCATTTGTAAAGAAATCATATAGTATAAATTAAAATCCTACTTTCTTATTATCACATATAGAAGAATGTAAGTCATTTATTTCCTTATAATTAATTAATAAAATTATAATTTAACCAATTTCTTTTGCTAAATTGTTATGTTCTTTTATCTACATGTAATTTTACGAAAAAAAAAATCATGAGACCGCTGCAATCATTAGGGCAAGTACTTTATCGGGACAAATGGAGGCTCAACGTGCAAAATCAACTTCTAATGATGTGAAAATTTGATCAAATTATTTGATGCAAATTCTTTGTAATCATTTGATTTCTTATTTTAGATAACATCAAATCTAAATAACTTGGACCAAAAGTTATGTGATTCCTTTTTCCACTTTTCATTTAAAACTAAATTTACAATATGTTCTTTTAAGTTTTCTTATTCTATTATGCATTTTCATCATCAATGATTTTGTCATGGTTGTTATTAATAAAGATGAAGTATGTTTCTATCCTCCCTCCTACTTGTCTCTTAATTGCATGTCTCAATCAACTCTTTATGAAGTAGATTTTACACCTACTTTATTTATTTTTTTTTTAACTGATAGAATGCTTTTTATTATTTTATTATTTTAGTTTTTTATTAATAACAATACCATTATTATCTCTGAAAAGAATGTCTTTTTTTTACAACAAATTTCTAAGCTCTTTTTCATCTTATTGTCTTTTAGCATTTATTAAACATAATTATAGTTAATTTTTTTTATAGTTCCAACTATTATTTTAATTTAATATAATCTTTATTTTAGCTCGGGCTCAGCACGAGCTTTTGTTGCTAGTCTTAATTAAACAAACTTGAAAAATCTTTTGCACATCCACTTGCTATTCTTGGATTTGAGCAAAAATAACTTTGAATGTGCCTACATTTAATTTCATTGAGCTTCAAACTTATGATGAGATGGGACCCACCACAATATTCAAAGCACTGCACTTGAGAGTTGTGTTCCTCATAATATAGCATGGCCGTAGGTTGAATTAGGTGGTTGGGTTGCATGCCCAGCCACATACTTTTCCTTTATTTCTTTTCTCCTTTGGCCCATTGCAATTTGCAAAGCATTGTTTTCCAATTTTATGGATTGGCCCTTTGACTTGGAAATCTTTTGCGAGATCTTTTAAAAAGAGAATTATCCTCAATTGATTGACAAAAACCAAGCAAATCCTTGGGTGAGTTGGACATGAGCTATGGTGGCTGGATTTTTACTATATTTTCTCTACATTGTTTTCCTCCATGCATTGTTTCCACTTTGACAAAATTCCCTTTTTTTCTTTAGCTTTTAAGAGATATAGGAGAGAAAATTTTGTGGCAAAAATTTTAAGTCAACTCTCTGCTGGTCCACCATGTGCATGCAATCATTTCAACTTGAGTAATTCTTGATCTAATGTAAGAAATCCTCCAAGTAGACCTTTCTTTCTTGCATTTTCTTGAAAAATCTTAAATTATCTTGAAATATATTCTGAGATGATGCAGACATGGATGGTGGTCCCCTATTGGCCACCCCACATGTGTGACTCACACATTGGCATGTGTGTGGGCCCCATGAAGTCATTTTCTAACCTTGTTCAATTTTCTTCTTCTCTACATTTTTCTTCTTTCTTTTTTTCATAAATACAATCATTGTCTTAATCCTATGTTGTGGGACCCAACTCATCATTTCTTGCAAGCAAAAGTGAATTTCATGTGAAAAGATAATTTTATCCTTAATTAAAAAATACATAACTGCGGGTCCAACTCTCATAAGATGATAGCATGAATACATATTATTATGCATGATTTGATGTGATTAAACTAATGATGATGAAAATTTATATCATTCTATGAGAAAAACGGTTTTGACAAAACTTCCCAATAATAGATTTTAAAAAATGTTAGATTTATGAATTCACATAAAAAGTGTGATGTTTGGGCAAATTGTGTAGGAAACTGGTACAATGAATTTAAAATGAATAAAACCATTATATCACATTAAAAGAGGTTTTTTTAATGGATAAATCCTTAAAATGGTTTAAAAAATATATAAAAATATGTATTTTTAAGGACTTATCTTTTACTTTGGTTGTGAATGCCTCATGTAGGCCATTCAATCATCTCTCTTTGGCTGATTCCTTAGCATTCCCTTTCAATATTATTTCTAATTCAAAAATATAGTTCAAGCTTCTTTTTCAATAATGAATGGCCCATTTTATTTGTAATTTAAAATCCCAATAGAATTAAATTATTGAAACACACCTGCAATCCCTTTTAAAAAATAACATTGCATGTAATTTCCTGTGCTTTTCTCTTTAAAGTTCTCAACCCATCAAACAACCTTTTGGATTTTTTGTCACATTTCTAGTATGACTTTTTCTTCCCCACTTCACTTCTAATATATATAGTTGATTTTTCTTTTTTTGTAATTAACTAATACTTTTTTTTTGTCTTATTTTCTTGTCTCTTATTTGTAGTTCTGTTTGAGTATTCCGCTGATTTTCCCTATCTTTATTCTCAAATTAGAATTGGTCATATTCCATATTATTGGTCACCATTTGTTTTTATTGTTGACTAAGGTTTATTTATTTTGAGTTCTAGATTGGTCAGCATTTGTTGACTGCTGCTACATATAATCTGAATTTCAGATTACACCATTCTTCCATTTTTTTTTTAAAATTTTAAATGTTTAGGTTGAATCCTAATCTTGCTTCTTTGTCATCTCACTATGGTCCATTTTTTAAACTTCTTTTTGAAAAATGAAGTTTCAAATTATTTTTAGTTGTGTTTGCATTATGATTTATATACTAATATTCATTCATACTTTGTTTAAATAGTAATAATGTTTAATAAAACTTAATTATTTTTTTCCATGCAAGCCCAAAGCCCTAGTAACAATGAAGAGCGGATTGGGGCAGGTCACATTTAAACGAGTCCATTGCCATCCCAAATTCTAACAAAAAGAGTTTCATTATCGGTAAATGAAGATTCGTGGACATGTATCTTTATTCTGACTATGTTACAAAAACAACTTTTCTTGGGGGATTGCGATCCGCGTGAGAGGCTCAGACTCAATCCCAACCGCTTAATTTAGATCGAATCCAACGGTGTGGAACCACTCCTCTTGAAATTTTCGTGCTCCCGCCTCCCCTGCCGCTCTTCCATCTCTCCTTTCAAATACCCCCCAAAATCCCCGAAGCCCGTCAAAACTCACATACAGGCCAAGATCCCCTTCTGCATTCATTCCCATCTCTCACTCTCAGCAATATGGCTCGCACCAAGCAGACTGCCAGGAAATCGACCGGCGGGAAGGCGCCGCGGAAGCAGCTGGCGACGAAGGCGGCGAGGAAGTCTGCTCCGGCGACCGGAGGAGTGAAGAAGCCCCACCGCTTCAGGCCGGGGACGGTGGCGCTGAGGGAGATCAGAAAGTATCAGAAGAGCACCGAGCTTCTGATCAGGAAGCTCCCCTTCCAGCGCCTGGTGCGCGAGATCGCTCAGGACTTCAAGACCGACCTCCGGTTCCAGAGCAGCGCCGTGGCAGCCCTGCAGGAGGCCGCTGAGGCCTATTTGGTGGGGCTGTTTGAGGATACGAATCTGTGTGCGATCCATGCCAAGAGGGTCACCATCATGCCCAAGGACATCCAGCTCGCTCGCAGGATCCGGGGCGAGAGAGCTTGATGAGTGGGAAGAAAGGGCTCTTCTTTCTCTTTGCATCTCGTCTCGTTTTCCTTTTGCTGTTTTGATATCATGTAAATCTGCTCTAGTCCTTGTAGTCTCTGTTTATCACTTATCGGACCATCTTCCTTTTCCCTTGTTTGAATCAATGTCTGGGTTTTGAAATGGAAATGGAAATGGAAATCTAACATCTACCACTTCTCCAATCTCCAGTGCGATTGCTTTAAATCGTTGGGATGCTTGTATCTTTCATTTGCTCTCTGAATTGAAACGCACTGAATATATGCTTCTTCTTTGAGAATGAATTTGTGATTTTGGTGTTGTATTATGAATCTACAACTCCGAGAGACCCGGCCTTTTGTATTTGTGGGTGCATTTGTTATCACTACTTCGATGCATTATTGTATACGGCTGAAGTGCCCCGGCCCCCAAATTTATTTCTGTCGAAACATGCATTTGTTCTCCTATACATTTTGAATGGTCAACTGTGTTGGCCAACATAATATTACTGTTGAGGAAGTGATTGGTCTATCAACTGAGATGGAGGATTCGGACTGGAGAGGGCCATGGCTGATCTAGTGTCATTTGAACCGGCTATATAGTGTGCAAAGCACTAGTGTAGGAGCCAGTGGACTAATTGAAGCGCGTTATGTTGACATACACTTATTGCGAGTGGACTAATTCAGGTGTGCTATGAATTGTAGCCTATGTTGGTACAAAACCGGTGTGATTTTGAAGTTGTAGAAGGGTCTGGATTTAAGGGGTAGAAGCTGGGTGTGTGTGTCAAATGTGGAGCACCATAATATTGGTCCAATCACTGTATGTGTGTAGCAAAAGGATCTTTTAGACTAAGGAGAAGAGTCATTATTGGGGCTTGTTTGTTAGGTCTAATTTTATTTTTATAAACCATTCAAAATAGAGTTATTAAAAAAAGAGCTATAAAAAAAGGAGCTAGAATTAAAATATGTGTTTGGCAATAAAAGCATTTATTTTAAATAAATAGTTAAAAGCTTTTTACAAATATATTGAAATTTATTAGGTATCAAGCTTTGAAGTTTTACTTCATAACTATGTTTGGCCTTCCAAAGAGATCTAACGGTTTAGATCTTGTGTTTGGGGTTTTTAATTTTTTTAAAAAATATTTAATAATTCACGTTTTTACATAAATATCTCAAGTTTAGTGATGATCCAACGGCTGAAACTTGGTCTCACAATGGTCATTGACGTTCTACACATTTTTAATGGTTTAGATTGTTATTTATTGTCCCAGAACTAATAATAAAAAATAAAAAAAAGGGACTGCTTATGGACTAGTTTAAAATTGAGCATATTAAATCAATAGTTGAAAGTTTTTCACAAATATCTCAAGATTTATAAGGAATCAATACTTGAAAATTAACCCCATAGCTGTTTTTAGTCTTTCCAACATTTTCAATGATTTGGATCTTGCGTTTAGGCCCCACAGAATTCAAAAAATAATATCTAATGGCTCACACTTTCTTGGACATATCTCGAGACTCATGATGATTTAACGGCTGAAATTTGCAGAGATGACCGTGCTTGATCATGTAACCATTTTCAACGGTTTGGATCTAGATTTATCCTCTCGGATTTTGAGAAAAATTGAAACAACCGAACTGGGCATGATCCTTATAAATTACTGTAGCAGTGTCTCTTTTTTTTTTCTCTAATTTAGAAATGCATCATGAGGAGGGCTGTGGGAAATAAAGGTAAAACCTTTCTACACATTTAAATTAGATGGAGCACAAAAGCACATGCCAAATACTCTTATTTTTACGAACTCTATTAGATTTAGACATTTAAATAAAAAGAGCCTAAAATTAGTAATGCCAAACATGCACTTAATCCGATGTTATCCAGTTTGATTAAAAAATTGAGCAAAGCACTAATACAGGGTCAGTTAGCATAAGTTCCCTTGCCAAACACAATGTAAAATAAATAAATAAAAATAAAAATAAAAACCCTTTAAAAAAACCTTTAAAAAAAGTATTGCCAAACAACAATTATGCCAGATTAATTTAGATGATTCTAGGGCTTTGAAGTTTAATGTTATATTGTTTCGAATTGACGGAAGATCTGTTTACTTGATTATTATTATTAGTGTTGTTGTTGTTGCTGTTTATTTGATAAATGAAAATTCATGTAAAACTAGCCACATTGTTCAACATTGTGGACTAGTGTCTTTGGCCCACCTCAATACATGTCACCTATAATCAAACGATCTTTGTCTAAAATAATGGTTATATACCATAAATCTAATGGTAACAAACATTAGTTAAGTCATGTAAAGTTTACTTGTTTAATAAGTGCCAATATGGGTTTGTGGCTTTAAGAGATCACGTACAACAAATCGAGCCAATTTTGTATGTGACTCAACCTTCATACCTTACGTTGGTTTAACTTCAATGTTGAAGTGCATCGAGGTGGGCTCCACATGCTGGTTTTCCAAATTTTCTTTGGTAGAATGCTGATTTCCAAACTTGAAACGTGGTTAGATAGTAACCAAAATTTTCTATACAATACGTTTTCTTCAATAGGATGAAGCTCTACTTGTTTGGTCTGCTGTTTTGGTATTCTGCAATTTTTCAGAGCACCATGTTGGACTATTTTCTTTAACAGCACACCCATCTCGAATTAGGCCTACCCATATGAGTGTCAAAGAAATAGGGTGAGTAAAATGGAATGCGGTGTGACTTGCTGATTTGATGAAATATAACGTCAGTCAAACCATCCCAGCTCATCTTTCATTGTGATTTGTGACTCAATCCAACGATAGATGATAGTCACTTGGTGAGTGGTTGCAGGAGGATTTGGGTTTATCATTTGTGGTCCTTGCTATGTGGCAATTGTTATGTTTTTTCTTTTGTCAAATGGCAATTGTTATGGTTGTTGTTAATAATGATGTTATTTCTTTTCTTCGTTGGCTTCTAAACTAGCAATGTCTAATGCTTTTTATTTACATAAATTGGTATTATATGAATGATACATTCTTGAAAATGAACTTGTAATCATGGCCCCTTTATATGTATTTGTGTAAAAGCGTCTGTCTAGATCAATTTATTCCCCCAACACAGGCCTGTCCTCTTGAATCATCCTCCTCTGTTAACACTAAGACATTATTTAGATTATTTTTCACAATATGAAGTCCTATTTTCTAACCAAAAATAAATAAATAAATAAAGAAACCCAAGTAAAGGCTAAAATCATTTGATGGGGCCATATCCCTGTAGACAATGGTGGATTCAAAATTTTTATTTGACTAGTGTGGGCAATGATCAAAGTTAATAAATTAAATTATAAAATTTAATTTTTAAGGTCTCATTTAAGGGGATTTTTTGAATCTCACAAGTGTGACGGCACTGATGGTCGCACTTTTAAACTATACTTTGGTCTGCCCCAACCTTTGAATAACTCCATTAGCACGAATGTCGGCGTAATGGACAAATATTTTAACAGAAAAAATGCTGGAACATTTTCTAGAAAAAAGTTAATATATTATTTAGACAAACAAGGTATTGAGTTTGATCAGTGTTTTGCTTGTACCTAAATCCTAATTATTCATTAACTGTTAAATTGAAGATTATCTTTAAAATAGAATTACAATTGAATTTACCCTTGCGATCTATGACCCAAGGGGGTTGATACCCCGGGGTGTGGTGGGCACCGACTAAACCCACCCAAACAGGGCAGGCAGACGTGGAGGAGCAAATAATAAGACCTTATTGAAGACTATTTATGAAAGACCAAACGCAAGAAAACACTTAAAATTAAAATGAGCTCATTGAAATTGAAGCGTTGTGCACCCGTCACCTTCACAATTCCAAAAGCGTATTGAAAGAAAAGAAGGAAATGCATGAGAAACACAACTCATCAAAAGAAACGATTCTATTGGTCGACAATAGATGGCGAGGACTGCGATCCGCGTGAGTGCTTCGGACTCAATCGTGACCGTTTATTTAACATAAAATCTAACGGTGGGAGACCACTCACGAAAAAGCGCTCAAATTTTCTGACTCCCGCCTCGTCGCGCGCGCTCTCTCTCTCTCTCGTCCATCCTTGCTTTAAAAACCTCTCCAAACCCCTCCAATTCTCCACTCATCTCAATTCCAGATTAGCCTTACAGTCTGCCTTGTTTTCTCTCTCGTTCTTGTTCGTAGAAGAAAGCAATCAGTGATGGCTCGCACCAAGCAGACTGCCAGGAAATCGACCGGCGGGAAGGCGCCGCGGAAGCAGCTGGCGACGAAGGCGGCGAGGAAGTCTGCTCCGGCGACCGGAGGAGTGAAGAAGCCCCACCGCTTCAGGCCGGGGACGGTGGCGCTGAGGGAGATCAGAAAGTATCAGAAGAGCACCGAGCTTCTGATCAGGAAGCTCCCCTTCCAGCGCCTGGTGCGCGAGATCGCTCAGGACTTCAAGACCGACCTCCGGTTCCAGAGCAGCGCCGTGGCCGCCCTGCAGGAGGCCGCTGAGGCCTATTTGGTGGGGCTGTTTGAGGACACGAATCTGTGTGCAATCCATGCCAAGAGGGTCACCATCATGCCCAAGGACATCCAGCTCGCCCGCAGGATCCGGGGCGAGAGGGCTTAGATGCAGTTCGTTTTAGATGGTTTCTTCATAGGTGTTTTTAGGGTTTTGGGTGTTTGCTGTTAGGGCTTTTTTGTTTTATGGATGTAAATGTCTTTCCTTTTGTCTTTGTCTTTTGTTTTTTTCAGTGGATCTGTAGTGTGAGATGGAGGAAATGAAATGGACTTGTTCCTTATTAAGTTTCAATCCAAATGCAAGGTGCAAATACCTAATTATTGGAATGGTTTGCTTGATTGGGTCGTTAAACCACACCTCCAAATATTGCCAAAAGCACAAAAACCATTTTGCTGTTTAGGGATGATTATCTTCTTTGGGGCTTAATTGCCTATATATATATATATTTTGTTTGATTGTTTGGACCACGGTATCATTTCATTTGATTTAGGTATGATCTTTTATTATTATTATCATTTAAAATAGGGTTTTAATTTTATGAGAAGTGTTTGCATACACTTACAGTGGGAATGTCTCATTTGGGGATGAGAATTCTTACTTGGAGATGGGATGAGGGGGTTAAAAAGATTTATGTGAGATTACTTGAAGATTGGCCTCAATGACATTTTTTTAATCTTTTCATAAGTGGCTAATAAATAAAATCTATTTTAGTAAATTGGTTTAGTAAATTTGAATTTGACTGAAATTTGGAAAGTGTGATTATAAGTATGGGGTCTTTATATATTGTAATATTTGGATTAGGTGATAGATAAATACTTCTCCTAAAAAATTATGAGAACTAGAATTTATTTCCCATATATTTATCGGTTTGCTACAGCATCCATGCTAATCGGACGCATGCCAATTCACTAAGGTGAGCATTATTGATATTGATGGGTGGGTATCGTTTCATTTGATTATTGTTTGGTGTTTTATTATTGATTGATACCAGTGGGCTTAGTGGGTGTTTTCAGGGTCCGGGCTTCCTGATTTCTGACTCCCGTCTTTTATCCTTGTATTCCCATCGTGTTTTACATTTTTCAATTAGATGAGAATCGACACATGTTATGTGGAGAAAGTCAGGGTTGCCTTATGGATGTTTGAGAAAGTGTCTGGAAGAAATAGTCTCTTGAAATGCGATGAGCAATGCACAACTGCTTTCTGGTTGATAAATGTAAGTTTCTTTTTGTATACAGTGAGTTACCATGTTGTCTGAATCCATCTTTGCCATTTTATTTTCCTCTGAAAATTGATTGGAAATTTCCTTCCAGTCGATTAGTGTAGAAATCATTCGGTTTTTTTATCATCAGAACGCTCAAATTCTCTTTTAATGATTGTTTGTTGAATGTTCTCTTCTCTTATTTTAAACAATGGGGTGCTTCTTAGGGTTAGTGCACTTTTGTTATTCCATTTTAAACCATGCTGAATGTTCTATCATTTACATGAGGCACTTTGTTTTGATGAAATTAAATTCCTAGGATTTCTAGGACTTGTATTTTCAAAATTAGATAAAAAAATGAAGAAACAAAGCAAGTATCCAAAAGATGATAATTTTGTTATTTTCCCTTTAATGATATGGGCAATCTAATGATCATGTTGATAGCTAAATGATACCTCTCTAAACCACAAAATCTAAGCAAGGTGAAGGTGTGGTCTAATTTTTTTTACATACTGGCTATCGACCATTAGAATTTACTTTTTCTATAGGGGCAACATTCCCTACCAATTGACAACGTGGATTTGAACCCAAAGTTTATTGAGACCCCTCCAGTGTCAAAGTGGAGTCCTAGATAGGATTTTTATATGATGCCACTCTGTCGTAGCATCTTGATTTAACAATCTTCCCTCTCATTGTAGATAAAGTCCCGTGGAAAATTAGTATCACTTTCTATTGGGCATAGAAGCCTCCATCGCATGGTTTCAAGACACATCTATTCACCCTCCATTACATAAACTCAGTCACTTGTGTTTGAATATTTTCTTCCCTTTCATAGTAGATAAAGTCATGTGGAAAAGTATCACTTTCTATTGGGCATAGAAGCCTCCATCGGATGGTTTTAAGACACATCTATGCACCCTCCATTGCGTAAACTCAGTCACTTGTGTTTGAATATTTTCTTGTTTAATTTCAATTTACATGGATTAATGAATGGCCGAATGTAAACTAAGCATTGACAACATCTACATGCAATGGAATCAATACAAAATGAAATGTTGCTTTTTTCTTTTTATCAATATACAAAGGAATTACTATAGCGTACAGTTCAAAATTTTAAAAATAAAGAAAAAAAGAACTACAAATCTTGCTACAAATGTCACAAGTGGGAGGATATGCACTTGCTAAGCAAGGGCTATTGCTAGATCAGCCTTCTTCCCACCTTTCTACTCTGATTCTCACATCCCTTGCATCCATTTATTTGAAGAGATGTACTTCAACTATAATCAATTATTGAACCTCGATTCTGACTCCAGAAAGGGCAACTCCTGCTGCAAGTGAGTACTTATGGTTAACCACTTTCATCACAATCTCTACTGCGAGAGCCATGCCTTTGTGAAATCATTAACAAAGAAGAGTACTGAAATCAAACAAATGTTACCAGTTAGAATGCATTCAGTGAATGACATGCAGTTGTTGATGATAATAGAAGGTAGTTAACAACCAAAATGCCAGACCGCAATGTACCTAAGGTGTTGTCTGGATGTGAACTGTGGACAGTTTTCGTCCCCAGTTTCTACTCATCCAAACAGACCCCAAGTTCAGCCAAATGTTAATTGGCCAGACTATTCCAGATTGAGGAAACCACCTAAGATTGGCAATGGAGTTGAGTTATCACTGGGCAGTGGTTCACCCTCTTTGCCGCTTTTACTGCTTTTTTTAACCTTTTCATTTTGATGTCTACTTTCATACAAATTTTCAGATGGCTATCTTAAATGTGAAAAAGAAGACCACCAGACCAGAGAGTGAGTGCTTGCCATTTGCAGACCACATTTTTTACGATATGTAAATAATGCATCATTCATGTAGTGTACTAAAATTTTCCTAGTAGTACTTCCATCAATTTGATGTTTCAACTTAAATTCATACAAATACAATTATATATTAAAGAAAGTTGTATATGCATCCACAGTGGATCCTATGATTTTCAACCCTTTGGATCAGAGGATCAAGCACCACTAGAAGAAGCTCTAGCCCCTTAAATCCTCTGGGCAGATAGCTAAAAAGATTATGTAGATCTCTAGAAAAATTTGATATTATGATCAAACAGATGAAATAAAGTTTTATAGAGATGAACATGGATCAAAGTAGCAGCCGTGGCGGTAAGGGTTGCTACGCTATTTGAATGATGAACATGGATCAAAGTAGCAGCCGTGGCGGTAGGGGCTGCTACGCTATTTGAATGATGAACATGGATCAAAGTAGCAGCCGTGGCGGTAGGGGCTGCTGCGCTATTTGAATGATGAACATGGATCAAAGTAGCAGCCATAGCAGTAAGGGCTGCTATGCTATTTGAGTGTTAGCATTGCTATGCCGGGTTTTGATGACTTCAAAGGATCCTATTTCTCTCTTTTTACTTCTCTTATTCCATTTTTACCACAATTCTTCACACCAAGTTGGATCCCTAACGTTACTTTTTTCCAATCTAAAGCTAGAAGATACACCCAAAAGATTAAAATAATAATAATAAATACAATAAGGGACTGCTATGCCCCACTATCATAGTTACTTTCCAAAAAAAAAAAAAACAAAACAAAACACATTCTAGCTTTTTACAATATTCTGAATTTTCTGTAATTTTTCCGGTTTTTTTTTCAACTTTTTAGAATCACAAAGCTACCCGCAACGTAGTGTTTTGGCAGTCAATTGCTACTGCTATTTTGATCCTTGGTGATGAAGATGGTGATGATTATGTTTCCTAATTCACTTATCAATTTAAAGGGAAATTTGAATTTCACAAATTACACACCTTGGTTCCAGCTACGATTGTTCCATTGAGGGGATGTGCAGCACAAACAGTAACAGCTTTTGCCAATGGAATGAATCTGTTATGTACTCTTTGATTCTGTTCCTCAGATTCCTCGCTGGAGAAAGAGAAGTCAATGAATATGTTATTATCTTATGCACATTTAACTTTATCAACGAAATCTTTTAGATTGGGCAGATCAATGGTGAGCATGAAGCCATGGGCACTGAAGCGAATTCAGTCTCAAGGAGCCTCAGGAAAAACAAATCCCACTTTATATATCACAAAAATGAGAACTCTTGATTTCCATGTAAAAACCTGCAATGGTAAACAATTTACCATGATTGCGTTCCATAATCTTCTTATAAAACACAATAGGGTTTCAGGAAATGAAAAGGTTTCTCATTTTGCCACAGCCTTGAAAACAAGTTGCTTTATAATAAAGGCACTTTTCCATTCTATGTAACATCTAAAACTTTGTAAGGAAAAATTGGACTGCCAGAATGCATGGTAGGAGCCGGGAGGCTTCTGAACAGCTCTGGACTGATGGTTAAACATAATTATACTCAGATAATCATTATTGCCGTCTATGCAGTGGGAATTGATTTAGGTTTTGCTTACATGAAATCTACATGGCATGCTGACGAGGTGTCCGGATAAAAATCTAACAAATGAATCCCAGCGCCGGAGGATGACCCAACTGCATAGATCTGCATCAACAAAAAATGACGAGATTATGATAACATCTGTACGCTGAAGAACTCTTTTGCTTCCAATTTTGTTAGGGATCATTCTACAGAAACTGATTAATGCCAACTGTGCTCATCCAAATATACCCAGATAGCCAACTTCTGATCATCGATAATTTCTCAGAAGAATGTAAATTTAACTAAATAAGTGTTCTAGGAGTCTCATTGGCACTTGACTTTGAACCTACTAATATATGAAAAGGACATAATGTGTAAGTAGCTTTTGTTTTGCATACCACCAAGGTATAAGAGAAGGTCAGTGGTTTGTGGCTCACATCAGAGGAAATTGATGGGACAACTCCATGAACTGTTGTGACACAGTTGATGGAACCCAAAGATTGAATGCACTAACTGAATTGATCCTCTTATCGAAAGCATAATTAGACCTCTTTTTATTTACAAAAAAAAAAAGGATCTCAGTTTAATTTCTTATAGATCCCATATATGATTCTTGTATCATACTCATAAAGAAAACTCAGTTCAGCACAGACAGAATATTGTGCCAATCCTCACAAAAACCCGAATAGCGAATTGCACAGGAAAGAATTAACACATACAATAGCTTGATGCAGCCCAATGCAGAACTTAAAAAGAAAGGCCATGCACATAAAATAGTAAAAACATACTATAACGCTTACTGTACAACTGATTACTTGTACCACAGGGATCCTATAAAGCAAATCAAACCAATGTCATATTAAAGAAACTAGTGAAATGAGTGATTTGTGATAGAAACCCTACCGAACATGTTGGAAACCATGTGGGTTTTCGTGTATATTCAGAACTTTTCAACATGTCTTTGTCATCCCTAGCTTCCACAAATCAAAAGAGTGTGTTAGTGGTGATTGGCAATAGAATGACACCACCAACTATTATGCTATACAAAATATACAAATCAGGTTTACTTACAACCAAGTAGGTGGAGGGCAATGCATGTGAGTCACTTGAAGACTATGAATATTGAAAACTCCAGACCTAAATGAATGACATGGATTAAATGAAGAAGTCATTGAACATCATAGATTAAACAAAAAAGCCATTGAACATCATGGGTTAAATGAATATGTCATTACACAGGAACCAGACATACATGAACAATATAGATGGAAAAAGGAAGTCATTGAACATCTCATCCAGAAGTGCTAAAAGATGAAGATTTGGATTTATATATGACCTAGAGGTGAACGTCCATATTCAAATGCCAAGTAATCAAATTGTCATGTCAACTCAAATATGATTTCCCTGTGGAAAAGATTGGCATGTGTAATGAAGTTATGTTTGACATTTGATTACATATTATAGTTTAAATGGCCAAAATTTTTATGCATAATATCCACCACCAGTCTGTACTCTGTAACATCACCTCCCTGCCAAGTATGGAGAATAGCAAGTCTTGAAGTAGTGTGATCTGAATGTGGCATTTTATCCTGTGGTCCTCTTTTTGGGTCACTTGTGGACCAATATATGGTAGGACAAGGTCTGATTGTTATTAGGATTGGCTAAAGAAGCATAATAGCTGGATTATGTTAAGTGCGCCAGGCTTTTTACTATGTAAATGTAGGGTGATTCAATCCATCTTAGCTTGCATGAGTACATGTGACAGAGTTTTGACACCGATACTAGGTATCTGATTCAGCAAATCCCAAAACATTGGATTCGTGAATTCGGCATGATTTTCAAAAAAAATATAATGATAGTTTATTTTTTAATACAAATAATAGCCAGAAAGTTGTAATAATATGTTATATTTTTATCAACTACAACAGGATGTTTAAAGAAATCACAAAGAATCTGATACATCATTTTGACCAGGATAAATTTGGGTCAGACCATCAAGACATTGGTAGGTAAGTGTGAGGGGGTCAGGTTGATCATAGGTGGGCACACAAAAGGATCTTGAGAGATAGGCTATTATTGTTGTAAAATAGAATATTGTACACACAGCTGCATGATGATCTTATAAGGTTTGACTACAAAAGGGGCACACTATATTGGCAGATGTATAGATTGAGATTGAGTCTAGCCATTGGACTTCTGCTGATCCATGTATATACATTACATTTGAGCAAAAGAGACATGAAAATCTGAGCAAGTAAACTAAGTATGACATCACACCTTGAAATAAGAAAGTCTGGAGGTCGGAGGATTATGTTAACTTAGTTTGTCTTTGGCTTCTCATCATTTTTGGAGCTAAGAAAATCTTTTTTGTGCGTTTGGAACTCATAGTCTTAGTTAAGAAATTAATGCCAATAAGTGGAGAAACATTCAAAAGCCAACCTCAGATTGGGATGTGGCTTCAATGAAGATGGTGATGACAGGTCTTACATACAGACTCATGAGTCCAAAAAAAAAAAGAAAAAAACAGGAAAGAATTTTTCTGATTACACCAGGAGGAGCCTGCCTACTGACTACATTATCATACCAAAGAATGCACTATAACTCAATAAGATTGATTTATACGTTTTCAAAAATACACGCAGGCCAAGTTTATTCTGAAAGTATCAAGAACTTATAACTAATCACAATTGCAGATAGCCTGGCCTAGAAATAGTGCCAACAACAATAGGGATCAGTATTTTTCATTGTACTGTAAAATGTACCTAATGTCTTGTGTCAATTAAATGAGAAAGCATGAAAGGGCAGTGTTGGGGATAGCACACATACAATTGTCTAGGAAACATTATATAGATCAGCCACAAAGCCATCTAAAGACAAATACGGAGAACGAATTCATTCTGCAACTCACCAACCATCATCAAGATGGAATGCCAATTGGTATGGACAAGATGGATCGAGGTTAATTGAATGTATTTCTCTTGGGACAATATTTGACTGTGCCTGCAAGATATCAAAAGACTATTTGGTAAGATAGCTATAAGCACATTCAATGTTTGCATCATATGTAATGTTGTCATCTGTCAGTTCAATAGATATACATCTGTACATGGTTAGTCATGGGGCAAGCAAAAATGCAAAATGAATGTGTCAGAACAACGAGGTCAAAGGAGAATTCGCTCTCCATGAAAGCCACAGCAAAACAACATGAGGGGACAAAAAATAGGTGGGGGATTTTTAAGAGCTAACTTATCCCAACATTGAATGCTTTTGGAGGGCTCGTAAATCAAAACTTACTACTCTCAGAAAAGGCAAACATCTTCAAGCTTATTCTTGAAGAAAAGAACAAGAACATTGATCGCAGCAGATCAACACAAATAGATGTTCCAGAATCAAGTATATCTTTAGGCATCGAATGTGGTCTTGCTCTCTCTATTTCATTATGTGATGGATCTCGTTTTTGGCTACAAGACACCCTATTCAAAACTCTGCTTCTTATCATACTTTGTATCCTGCATACAGAGATTTTATTTCACAATTATCCGTAGAATGCATATTGTGATGTGCATCTGATGCTCGTCTCATTCTAAGTGGGAAGCTTCTATGGTTGAAAAGATGGAAATAGGACATGGGAATCAATTGCTATGCCAGTCAATAAGTGTATGCAGGTTGTAATGGGTTTTTGCTTTAAAATACAATATAGATGTGTTGATCTATGGGTAAAAGGCTCACTCGGTAGCTAAAAGTTTCACCCAAGCCTATGGGATTGATAATCTCTTCATGTTGCAAATTTGAGCCCTTTTAGAATTATCTATGGAAGCTAATTTTTCATGACCTTTTACCATTAAAAAAATATCCTGACCTCTGTATGAGTTTAAATGTGAAGAATGCATGTTTTCATGGTGACTTGTAAGAAGAGGTATAGTCCTTTGTTGGAATTTATATGAGGAAAAGAAAATGTGCTGATTGACAAAAGCATTATATGGGCTTAAACATTCACCAAGAGGATAGTTTGAAAGGTTCAGCTTGGCTAGTTGAGGCTTGATTACGAAGGAATTAATATGATGTAACTATCATATTTGTTTTATGCGACTGAAATCATTGCAATAGGCAAACAGTGAGAAAAAACTTGTGCACCTGAAGGCATTCAAGGGAAGGCCAAAAACTAAAAGATCTCTGCTTACTGATGTATTTCCTTGAAATCAAAGTTGCTAGATCAAAAGGTGATGTTGCCATCTCGTAGCAGCAATGTAAATTAGACCTGCTGTACGAAACCAGGAGAATGGAACAAAACCAGCTTATACACCACTGGAGCAAAAATATGAGATCAACTGTCAGAAGGTTGAGTTGTTCCGTGATCCCAATGGATATTAGAGACTTGTTAGAGAGCTTATTTACTTGATGATTGCACGTTCAAATATTCTGTGTAGTTAGTGTACTAACTAGGTCTGTTGGGTAGGAACTTGGGTAGTGTGAGCGTGTGGGCATGTGAATATGTACTAAAGCAAAAAAAAAAAAAAAGTGTAGCAAGTCAGTTTATGAATGCTCCCAAACAGAACAAACGAATGTTGCAAATCAGATGTTGAAGTATTCAGAAGGCTCACTAGGACAATGTATCTTATTTTCCTCCCATTGGTCACTTGAATGTAGAGATATTATCATCATCATCATCATTAAAGCCTTGTCCCAACTATGTTTTATGTTAATTCTGTTTCTCCATACTGATCTATCCTAAGCCAAATCCTCAGAGAAGTTGCAATGCAAGGATACATACAGATGCAAATTGGGTAGGGTCAAAAGAAGATAAATAGTCTACTACTGGCTATTGTACATTTATTGGTGATAGTTTCGTTTTTTGGAAAAATAAAAAGCAATCTGTAGTGAATGATCCAGCTTAGAAGTTGAATACCATACAATGGCCCACGGAAATTGTGAGTTATCATAGATGTATTAAAAAAAACAACTAAAGGAATTGGAATTTGCAAAAGATATGCTTATGATTTTGCATTGTGATTTGACAACAACTCTTCATATTGCATCTACTCTAGTTTATCATGAAAGAATGGAACTTATTAAAGTCGGTTGTTACTTCATCCATGAAAAGTAAAAGAAATTTGACTAAAGTAGACTGATTTGATGATTGACTGACAGGTTTCCTCACCAAGGCAGTTGCCAAATGACAATTAAGTCATATTTTGTCCAAGCAGCACCAGCTTGAGGGAGAGTGCTATGAGTGCCGTAGGAGCCACTTTTGTGATTTTTTGGTAAGTGTGAACTATTTTATATTAATAATGAAACTTTAGTGCACGGCTTGTTTTCTTGTAATTTCTGAAAATATTAAGTAACATAAATAAGTTGCTAGGGCTGATCCTTCCGTTAGGACAACCAGCCTTCTTTCCTTCAAGCTACTCTTCTTTTTCTCTTTAACCCTACTTTATTCTTTTCTAATTTCTCTTTCTTCTTTTTCAATCTTTTGATTCTTTCATCTAATTGTTTGTCAGAACAAAAGGCTTCAGCTTAATCCAAACCCAAATTTGTAGAAGTCCAATATTTCTGGATTCATGACATGCACATTGTCGAAGCAAAAGGCTCATGTCACCCAGATGGATGTATCTTCTTGCATATATGTATCATGGTTTCAAGAATCTACTAGTCAGTTACTGATATGAAGTAAAAGATGTGTGACCAAAATATCTTTTAGCCTGTGAAGATTTCATTAAAAATGATTCAGATGGAATGAGTTCTTTAGATCTGCATACCTTTAATGATGTTATTTTCTCTAGCTGTGATGCTAGCTTAACTGTCATCAGGGGAGGATAATATGCCTGGTTCAAAACCAAAACAAACATGCTTTTAGTACACAATGTAACTGCATGAAATAACTTTAAACCTTTTCTATTTTTTTTATATTTTACATAATAATTCACATATAAGTTATACTGCCAACTGAGTATGATATTTGAAATAGAAAAATAATGGTCATTTCAGTTATATCTGCGAAAACATAGTGTCCATATTACTAAATCCTTACTCTGCCTTTCTATGTAATCATAGTTCAGATAGGAAATCGCAGGAAAGGGGGTAATATTGAGTCATCATCGTTATGAAAAGCCAAATTCTGACATTGCTGCGTACATGGAATGGGTGACATTGCTGTGTATATGGAGTGGGTTTAATATTTGGTGTCATATGAAAATTTCAAGAATAGAAAGAAATTTGAAAGTGAAGACTAAAACACAAACATGTTTCTGTCAATCCTCATAATTTTTTTCTTTTTTTGTTCACTAAATAACTTGTATGTTGACTAAGTTAATGTATTAACTCAACACACAATATAAAATTTCTGGTTTTTGCTTTCATTTTTTCTGCTTTCATGATTGAAAAAAGGGTTGACAGTTTGTTCAAGTAGTGAGACATTTATGTGCCACTCGTTTCAGGCAAAATGTGATAATAACAAAGTATTATCACTGAAGAACAGTGCTAATTTAATTGTTAAAGAACACAATCCCTTTTACCTCCTTGACACTTTGAAATGCAACAGATGTTCTTCCTCCACGCAGGTCCCAAGCATAGATGATGCCCTGTCTATTTGCTCCATAGATAATCTATAAAATAAAGAAAAACATTCAACTTTAAGGCATGATACAAAGGTTTGGTGGATGGTGATGGTGAGTGAACTTCCAAAGATGACAGAAAATTTTAAGGATTTAGAAGCAGCAGAGAACGTATTAGAAGCTAGAGTTAACTATATATGGTGGCTATATATGAACCGACCACACAAATAAACTATGAGCAAACTTTTAATATAAATAAGCACCAGCAAAAGAAATGGCAAAATTGAAGCATTAAGAGGGTCCACTACTACCAGCGAAGACTTGCAAATCAGTTAAGTCCAATGATTTGTAGCAAGCAGCAAATCATGTTTGGCCCATGGACTAGGCTCCCCCTATTTTCTTAACAATTCCCCTCAACTTGATGCATAGATAATTATCATGCCCAACTTGGAGGGCATATTTTCCATTTTAGCTCTCGCAACAGACTTGGTTAACAAATCTGCTAGTTCATTTCAAGACATTACAAACAGTTAGTGGAAATAGCACTAAACCGGTAACTTCCTCCCAAATAAAGTGGCAGTCTACTTTGATATGCTTTTTCCCTTCCATTAAAAACCAGACTTGATGTATGAGTTGGAGATTGATCATCACAAAGCATTGGAATGAGTTCTTTAACAGAACACCCATGTTTATCCATCAATTGCCTTAACCAAAGCAATTCACACACTGTATTCCACTGCTCTAAATTTAGCTTCAGCACTAGAATGACTACCAGTTGCTTTGTTTTTCACATAACCAGATTTAAAACCAAGAAATGTACAATACCCAGAAGCAAAACATATGATCATCTGGAAAGCATGCCTATTCTGCATTTGAATATCCCACTACATTTTAATGCCCATGATGACTATAGAAAGAAAAAACCAAAAATAAAAATCAGGGTACCTTTTTATATCCCAAGAATACACTTTGTTGATATGACACGTTCTGGATGCATGCATGTGCTAAGGAATTACACTTACTATGTAAAACATATCAGGTCTAGCGATAGTAAGCCAGCTGAACTTTTCTACCAATCTTTTATACACACTTGGGACTTATCATAATAGATCATCTGTTCCAGGGATCAAAATAGCGGTAGCGGATAGCGTCGCGGCCAGTCGCCAAAACGCTACGTAGCGGTAGCGGGGCTACATAGCAGCGTAGCGGTGTGATTTAAGAAAATTATCAAAAAAATTTGAAAAAATTTCAGAAAATCCAGAAAATTGTAATGAGCTAGAATATGTGTTTGTTTTGCCAAAAAGCCTAAAATAAGGGGGCGTAGCGGTCCCCTAAATGCATGATGTCCTCTATCGCTGCATAATTAAAAAATAATAGTATCATTCCTAATTTTCACATGGTATCATGAATCAAGATTCAAAACTCAAAGTCAAGACTCAAGAGTCAAGAATTTAAGATTTAGAGAGATTAATCACTAGAGTCAGTGACTCAACAATCAACATTCAACACAATAAATGACATAGTAAATAATAACTTTATAAATAACATTGTACTTAAAGAACTGAGACATGAGAGTTAATATAAAGTTGAGATTTGAGAAATGATTAGAGGAATACCTCTACCACCAAAAGTCATATTAATATGAACATAAAAAATTAAATAAATTCAAATAAACAACAAAGAAAGTGTAATTCATGCATGGGATTCATAGATCTAACACTTGGGAGTAATTTTCAAGTGATTTGGTTAGTGTTTCTTAAAGAAAAAAATTTTTTTCAAAAAATAAAAAAATCCGAGAATAAATAATAAATAATAAATAAATAAATCATAGAAAATGGGGAGTTTGATCTATGAGAAACAAAGATTTATCACTTACAAGCCATTTCCAAGAGATTCATGAAGGAGAAAAGAGGAATAGAGCCATAGATCTAAGAAAATCATATAAAAAATACATTTTGAGAGATGTCTTTTGACTCCAAAGAAACTGAATGATCTAGATTTATAAATCTTAATGTGTTTTTGGACCCTTGTTGCCCTTAATTTGAAGAAAGAGGGAGGTAGGACCAAAAACCAGTGGACAGGGAAAAGGAAAGATGGAGACAGGAGTGAAAATGTAGAAGAATGGGCATCAGGGCATTTAAATAGGCCCAGCAGGAAAATAGCGGCAAAATAGCGGCCGTAGCGGTAAAATAGCGGCCCAGCAGGAAAATAGCGGCAAAATAGTGGCCGTAGCAGTAAAATAGCGGCCGTAGCGGCCGCTACGGCCGCTAACACCTCTGTAGCGTAGTGGTGCCGGCCGCTACGCTTTGTAGCGGCCGCTATTTTATTCTATGATCTGTTTACAAATTTTCTGATAATCAAGAGGAATACCTGAGGGCTTAGGTCCCTAGTTGCTTATAGAATGCAGCAAATGGAGAACGTATTTCCGCTGAGAGGAAAATACCCTTACTATATAAGACACTTCTGTACCCCAGTCCCCAGCAGTATTTCAAATCACCATACCCTTAATATTAAACATCTCAATGTATGAAAGTGGAAGAGATACCGGCAATGAATGAACTCTCAGATGGAGAAAGCTGACTGATAACATACAAATCTATTAATCAAAATGTGTAAGAACATGGTAAATCAAGAAAGAAATAAAATATATTGCTTCCATTAAGCTTTATAAAGATCAAATAACAAAACTGAGAACTAAGGAATGCCACTATGATTTTTTTAAAATTGCACATGTTCAAATGGATGTCACCAGAAAATGCACCTTCAGACCATAACTCATATTCAAAAGATTCAACCCAAAAATGAAACTTTAATGAAAAATATTACTAGTATATTTTAAGAACAATTGATTGAAATGCTTATCTGCAACATTGTTTCCAAATAAAGCATCTAGTAAAATTTGCACCTCAATAAAAAGAAAGGGCTGTCATACAAACTACTAACTTGATCTTCCACATTTAACTGGATACTATTAATTGTACTTTGGGAGTTCGTTCTAAGCTCGAGACAAGGAAAGTGACTCTGCTGCCTGTCCCATACACTAATGACACCATGTTGATTAGATGCAAGCACCCTTCAAGAAAAAATGAAGAAGGCAATGGATTAGCTAGTGCTCACAAAGATGCACACACAAAAGTAACTTTTGAATAGAAATGGAGAACACAATGAAGGGGCACCTTGCCTTAAATAAAAGATGCATAAGTATCACAGTTAAAAATCCATTCATGATTACTTGGTCTTCTTGTTAGTTAGTCACAATTTACCACAATGCAAATATAAATCCCATCTCTCTCTCTCTCTCTCTCTCTCTCTCTCTCTCTCTCTCTCTCTCTCTCTCTCTCTCTCTCTCTCTCTTCTTTACATGAGATTCAAACTCATCACACACACACAAAACACGTCCCTAATAGCTGACCAACAGCTCAGTATATATCAATCCCATCTTTTGTTACTACTCATAATAAAATGTCTGGGCATGCATTAAAGATGAAGATGGGCTGAGCCAAAAAAGTTTTCAACCCTTAAATGCTTTTCATTGTAATACCTAGTGATGATGATTTTAGTCACAGATTCTTCTTTAACATTTGGGTGTGCGCTAGCATGCACATTGACTACTCATTTCAACATTACTTTTTCACAGCATGTCTTATAACAATGTATTGCGTGCTCTGTTCAATATATATGTCATGCATTTTCACTCTGACAATTCACTGGCATGTTTTGTAACAAGCTTCACTACTCTCCTGTCCTGCCTATAGTGCAACACCCAGAAAATATTGAAACCAACAGGCTGTTGAATCAGAGAAAAAGGCAATCCAACAGTTATTGAAGACTCCAGTCTTGAGGACAAGAAAGAGTACAAACTCCAAACTTCAGAAAGATGAGTTTCAGATGTTCATTATTTTTAACTCTGGTAATTATGGACTAATTCATTACTGCAGGAAACATAGGATATTTATATATATATTCACCCTAATTTTCTTGTCTGACTTCTTTAATCTTTTGGGTTTTAACCTAATTTTCTTGTGCACTAATAGTTTCAACTTGGTATTAGAGGAAAACTCCAAGTCTAAGCTACAGTAAGGATTGGTATCTACTCTCTCCCTTCTTCCTTCTATTTTCAATTTTGTCAAATTAAAAAAAAAAAAAACAAATCCAACCAAGAAAACCCTATCAACCTTCAAATCTTTGTCCCAAATTAGCCCCACCCTCAAACCCTAAGTTTCCCCACAAATTTCCTTGAACTTGACCCAAAATCTTGTGAAAACCAAAGCCTCAATCCCAATTCTGAACATCCCAATTCTACCCAAATTCTGCAAAGCACATAAACTGCAGAGTTGTAGGCCCTGAATTCTATAGAAATAGGAGCTCCAGTCTTCTTCTCCTCTTTTCTCCTCATATCTTTCTATCTTGTGTTTCTCCCTAGTTTGGAGCAGCAAGTCCAGACGCCAGGGCGAAGTTTATCATTGTAGTAAACTGAGTTGGTGGGCTGACCCTGTTTTGGTTTGTGCGCAAGGGTCAGCAATCTGGAATAAGTTTGGTACTATGGTTGATTCAGTAGCTCTTTGGGTGTCAGTCCTCTAGGTATCCCAGGCATCCCATCAAGATCTGTGGACTAAGGACTAGATTTTCTGAGGCACAATTCCTTTTACAGTCTTCACTAAGTTGTGAAATCTGTGTGAAAATTTTGGGATTCTGTCAAATAGCCACTGCTTTAAATTCAAATGGTTCAATCAGATTGCATTGTCAGGAGACCGATGAAGACTGTAGCCGTTGTTTTATGGTCAAACAAGCACGTAGGGCTGCTGTGTAAGGTTGAATTGCTAGAGAACCAATTGGCTGAATTTATCACAGGATGTTCAGCCGATCAGTCAGTCGGTACTTACATCATTCGTAGTGTTGTATAGCATTGGGGCCCCTACAATTACACTGAGGAGCATACATATGCCTTGTTTATATCAGCAATGATGCTGATTGTGTAGCCTATGTTGCAAAGCATATAAAGTTGCTGCAGTTTATGTTATGGAGTATATAAAGTTTACTTGCTGGGTCATTCAGTAAATGGGGTATATAAAGTTAACTCGCTGGTTGGTTTAGCAGACGGAGTATATAAAGTTTGTTGGTTGGTTCAGTAGTAGTCCTGATTGTGCAGTTTCTACTGTGAAGCATATAAATGCAGTATGTTTTTCCCATCGTCTCAGGCAGTTTATTAAACAAATTGAAGATCCACCATAGGTTCTACTCGTAGAGGATTAGTTAGCTAATGTTTCTTACCAAGGCTGTCACCAAGGAGCAGTAATCTGATGTTTTATTCCAAGCTGGACAAGGAAATATCCAAGCACTAGCTTGAAAGGGAGTATTGAGAAGTAGCATGGGACCTATTTGTAATTGTTTATGGATTACAGACTAATTTTTAATTATAGGAAACTTTGGAGAGAAGGGTTTTCTATATCAGAGTGAAAAAGATGAATAAAGTGTTGAGGCTGGTCATAATGAGGACCAGTCCTCATTGTTCTCCCTAGAGTTCTTGACTTCTTGCTCCTCTAGAACCCTTATCCTCTTCTTTAGCTTCTTTTTCTTTATCTTTTGGATTTTTATGTTTTCGACCTAATTTTCTTGTGTATTAGAAGTTCCAACAATGGCAAACTGCAAGGATAAGTGCCCAATTTACAATGTTTAAGACACACAAGGTATGTAAACAATGAATCTGCCCTTTATGAAGTTCCTTGTACATGTGCATATTTATCCAGAGTCCAGAACACGCACACTTACCAACATTCGTCAGTGTGGCACTCGTACGTAAAATCCATGCCATGAATCAGCTGGGACCAAAACAGGTTCCAAATAAACATGACAGTTAAAACAGTCATTAATGGCCATTTTCAATAACATGATGAGCAGACCCACCAAAAATTTTATTTTTTAATCAGAAAAAAATTCAGGTGATGGGACCACACGATGCATGGATTGAATATGGCAATTGTATGCTACATCCACACATGAGGCCACTAGAGCAACAAAATTGCTTAGCAGATCGTTGTTAGTTTTCAATTCCGTTTCGGCCGTCATTTCGGTTTGACCTCCAAGATAGAATATTTTGGTATTTTGGTGTTTTGGCAAAACTTTGCAAAGTAACTTTTCAGAATAATAAAAATTAAAAAATATATATGTAAAAAAATAGAAACATAAAAATAAAATATAAATTATGCATATTTATTGATAATGAATATTGAGAAAAAATAAAAAAAATTGTGGAAATTGTGCTACAAACCGCAATAGACTAGAATAGACCATACTGGACAACTGAAATGGACTGAAATGGGCCGAAATTGACAAAAATTCAAACCAAAATTTTTTGACCCCCCATTCTACTTTGGCCGAAGGACTGGAATGAAAACTTTCGGCCATTTCAACCGAAACAAAATGGAATTGACTAGGTAATACCTGAAAATAAGATAAAAGGGAATTTTCTGTGAAAACAATGAATAATGGAATTTCAGTGGCACAGTCTCTTCTCTAGAAACAAATTGATCGTGTGGATTTATCATTATCCAAAATGTTGCACTTAACCAAGAATTGCATTGCTAAAATATTGCATTTAATTCTGAGTGACCTGGTAACTAAAAATATAACTTTTTTGGATGAATTTCTTTTTTTCTTTTCATAATTGAGCTTAACTACAAGACAAATCATGGAAAAGGTTCACAACTATACACTGAACTTGTCAAGATTCATTCAATGAAAGAAACTATGCACTGAAGACAGAACCTTGATTTGTGAGCAGGTGTAAAAGCGATATCTGATATACCATAAATGACTTGGTAACCATGCACGTTCAAGCTAGGCCTTGGTTTTAGCACCTACATTAATGGCAAGTCAAATAAAGTATCAAAAAAGAGAATTTATAAAGCAAAAGAATTATGACCCAACCATAGGGTGGCCGAAGAAAATAGAAAAAGACGAAAGTTCAAAGCGAATGTGCAACATAAGAGACCAAAGATACGATGTATGTGAGGGATTCATTAAAAAAAAAAAAAAAAGGAATTACAGAAAAGAAAGATATAGCAGCTGCAAAATTGAAGTTTCATCGTCAACATTACACAACTCAACATTCAGATTGATTGTGATTATGGAATCAACAGTTGATTGAGTCAGATGAGGAATCTACGGTTAAATAGACACCATTGAAAGATCCAACGGTTCAGTCAATATCATTTAAAGATCCAATAGCTTGATGGATTTTCAAAGAAGATTTAAGCCATCAGATGTGGCAATACCCCTCTTGTAGTGACAAGTGGAGGCTCAAATCACACCCTACATCATTGCAATGACAATAGAGAGACATCCTACATTAAAAATTGAAAATTTTTTTGCAGTTGTTCATTCATTTTAGTGGACACCAACATAGATTGAGGACGAGTTCTTCATTTGCTTAACCATGGTCCTATGTTTGGCAAACTTGAAATAAGAGTTTATTTGTTTTCAATTATATTTCATGTTTTTCATGTGCAAAATGGTGTCCGGTTGAAAAAAAACTAGGCATTTTTGATGGGTTATTGAATTACCCATCCAACAAGCCAAAATTGTGCAATTCTAACAAGATTTAAGGAGTTATGGCCCCCTTAGTGATAAATATAGTCTAGATACAAATTACAGGTGATGTAGTTGCTCTTATTGTGACAAGTTCCTATTTGCTAGAGAATAATAGGGTTAAAGTTTGTTTAGAAAGAATTCAAAGTCAAGAAGCAAGTTGTAAGCATATTCGTCAGCCATAAATAAAAATAGAGTTCTTTTTCCTTTTTTTTCTGAAAAAAAAAATTGTTTGTCCCTCTCTATCTTAGATGATACAAAGTCATGCCCTTCAAGAACGGCCTAAAAAGGTGCCTGTTCTTACTTGCCTGACTAAGGTTTAATCCTGGACGAGCACCTTTTCCTCGCCTAAGAGCCGTCTTACCTCGCTCAAGGTTCTACCCTTTAGAACTGCATCACCTCCCCGAGGTCTGCCCCCCTTCTCTGAGAGTGGGGTCCCAGCCCCCTATAGCTATGATTAAAAAAAAAGTCCCGCCCTTCATGGGGTGACGTTATAAAGCAACCATTGCAAGACACCAAAAGAGAAAATCAAAATCTCTCTCTCTCTCTCTCTCATATTGTGCGCATTCAGGTGTGGGGCCCACTGCAGGTCCATGTTAATGGACCAAACCCATGGGCCCCTTGAAATACACCAGATCTATGGGGTTTGCATCCATCTAAACGGATTGATTGCATTTTTTTTTATATAAAACCATTGAAGCAGGTGGGGCCCAGGTCAGGGGGTGTATATATATAAATATACAAGCACTAGACAGTGCCCATGCATTTTTTTAAGAGAAAATGCCCATCTTAGTTGGGCCCACTTAGATCCATGATAATCATGGAAGCCCTTGGATAGAAAGATCCATACGAGGCCTGCCTATATGCATAATCTTAAGACCATAAAATCATCTTAACTTTTTGACCCATGGCCCTAAAAATTAATAGTTTAGAGGTATCATTTTCATATGATTTCAATCCAATAGTGAGGAAATGAGTGTCAAATTTGGACTTGTGACCATACATGGGGGTAGTGTGTGAAAAGATTGACTCAACATGGGTCCCAAGATTAAAAAAAAAGGGGGACAGAAAAGGGGCATCTTTAAAGTGGAGCATTTTTTAGAATTTCCATATATATATATAATTCAATAGCATTAGTGGATGAGATTACATTGGCTTTGTCACAAATGCAACATTTAAAGGTGCCAAGTCCGGATGGCTTTCTTGTGTGTTTTTATCAGAAATATTGGGCAATTGTTGGAAACTAGGTAACACAATCTGTGCTCAACTTTTTAAATTCAGGTGTTTGTGATACTAAGATCAATTATACCAATATTTTCTTGATTCCAAAAAAAAAAAAAGAATCCATCCAAAGCTTCTGATTATAGGCCTATTAGTTTGTGCAATGTTTTGTACAAGATCATAGCAAAGGTACTTGCCTATAGGCTGAAGAAAGTGTTGCCCACCATTATATCCCAAGGTCAAAGTGCTTTTATCCCGGGGAGGTTGATTACAAATAATATCCATGTAGCCTATGAGGCCTTGCATACAATGAGTGCCAGGATGAAAGGGAGGCAGGGATATATGGCTTTAAAATTAGATATGAGTAAGGCCTATGACGGGGTAGAATGGGATTTCTTAGAGGCAATTATACAAAAGATGAGATTTGCCGATAGATGGATTAGGTGGATCATGACGTGTATCTATGACCTATGCTATTCTTGTTAACAGCCAACCATATGGCCACATCGCTCCCTCTAAAAGACTAAGGCAAAGGAATCCATTATCTCCATTCTTATTTATTTTGTGTGCTGAAGGCCTAAGTTCTCTTATTCGAAATGCGAATATAGATTTGCAGATTACAGATGTACATATCACACGGAAAGGTAGTAGACTGATTCATTTGAAGTTTATGAGAAAGCTTCAGCGTAGAAACTAAACAAGGAGAAAACCTCCTTATTTTTTAGCAATAATTCCAAAAGAGAGGTGCAAGCTCACATTCTTGAATCTGAAGGATTACAATCCACGCAAAGCTATGAGAAATACTTGAGTCTTCCGCTATTAGGAAAGTCTAGATTGAGATCATTTCAGTGCTTGAAGGAGAGAATTTGGAATACAATAAATGGGTGGAAAGAAAGATTTCTATTTTCAGCAGGGAAGGAGATTCTCATAAAAGCGGTGTTACAAGCTATTCCGTCTTACACTATGAGTGTTTTTAAGTTGCCAAAAACTCTATGTAGATAGATTAATTCTCTTTTCTGAAAATTTTGGTGGGGAAACCAAGGGAATGAGGCAAAAGTGCCATGGATGAGTTGGATAGAAATGGGGTATTCGAAAATAAGAGGAGGGTTGGGATTCTGTTATTTGGAGAATTTCAATACAGCATTATTAGCAAGGCAAGGTTGAAGATTATTGCAAAATCCAAACTCCTTGGTCGCCAAAATTCTTAAGGATGATTTGGGGAGTAGGGGAAGGGTCCACAATAAGAATCTGGAAAGACAAATGGTTTCTCATCGTATAAAGTTCAATCCCCAGTTCGCATATCAGATGAAGATGCAAAGGTCAAAACTTTAATTGATATGCATACAAAACGGTGGAATGTCAATCTAATCAAAGAAATTTTTAATGAAGATGAGATCGGCAAAATATGCAATTTAGCTATTAGCCCAAACCAAAAAGAAAATAGAATGGTGTGGGTGGTTACTTCTAATAGGCATTTTACGGTTAGAAATGCGTACCACATAGAGAAAGAGCGGCAATCACAATACATGGGTGAAAGTACTAAGGCATTAGCTCATCAAAGACTTTCGTCAAAACTTTGGAAGCTCAATGTACCAGGTGCTATTAAAATGTTCCTTTGGAAGGCCTAAAATAATTTGCTACCTACCAAAGACCACCTCTTTAAACGAAAGATTGTTTCAAGCCATATGTGTCCTATCGGTGAGATGGAGGCTGAGTCAGTTACTTATATTTTGTGGAAATGCCCTTCGGCTCAAGATGTGTGGTCCGAACGAAGCAAAAGAATTCAAAAATACTCAAAGGAAGATGATGACTGTATGAATCTTTTGAAGGGGTTGGTGTTGAGGATTGATGATGATCTTGAATTGGTACCAATTAATTTTAGGGGCATTTGGTTTTGCAGAAACAAGTTTATTTTTAGTGGGGAATTCCTCCATCCTAAGAAGCTGAGAAATGTGGTCAAAGCCATTGAAGAGTTTCAGGATGTATTAGAGGAAGGACGGATCCAATTGAGCGCCATTCAAACTCATATTGCCATGGGTTGGAAATTACCTTCAATGGGAGTGGTGAAGATAAATTGGAATGCTGTGATTGATAATTAAAAATGCATGATGGGTGTGAGGCTTGTTGCTCGAAATTATATGGGTAAGGTGTTGGCTTGCAAGTGCTCTTACAAGGCTTATATAATTGACCCGACGGTAGCTGAAGCTATAGCGGCATGGATGGTTGTTGATCTTTGCAGAGATATCGCACTACAACATGTTGAAATTGAAGGGGATTATCTGGAGATTGTAAATGCTTTGAAGAATGAAGACAGAAATTGTCGTCGGTATGGGCAAATGATTGAAGATGCAAAAATGATTTTAAAAACTATACAGTCATGGAAGGTAGGTCGTGTCAGGAGGGACAACAATAAAATTGCATACAAACTAGCAAGGGAGGCTGTGTAACATCCCTTAGAGCAAACATAGACAACTTATTATCCTATTTTTATTTGTGATCTTGTATGTTCTGAAGTCATTATTGATTCTTGATTTAATGATAGTATTTCTTTCAAAAAAAAAAAAAAACAGCATTAGTAGATGGCCATAGAATAATCAGACTTACTTCCAAAGCTTCAGACGACATATAACCAATATCAAAAATAAGAACAGGACCACTTCTCAATGAGGCACAGGCAACCTGCAAAAGTAAAATACTCAACACAATCGATAACCAGAATAATCCTAGATTACTTCCTTAAATCATAACACAACCCCAAATATAAAGTATACTAACTGTTCCAGTCTGAAAAAAGTGCAAGCGAATCAGTCCAACTCAATCAACTTGCATAAGAAGCAATTGAATCGACTGAACTCTTGGGAACTGAGTCCCAGCCTCAGTATTTTAAAACCTCACATAGAGTACACTAATACATGCAGTCTAGGTCTATCATGCAGGTGTTTGGCAACATGTAGGCACATGGGTGTAAACTGTGAAGCATGGTTGCTAAAAAACTGGACCACACTAGGATTTTTCTACATGTAAAAAGAAAAAGGATCGCAACAATTAAACGGGGATAACTAAACTAGACAAAGGAATTAAACATCAATGTGTCTTGGAAGCATTCCTCTTTTGATAGGCAGTCAACATCCATATAAAACACAAATAGAAGAGATATTGGATTTAAACCTCATTTTGATTAGTTGGATTCCAACGAACAACATCATTTTGCTGGCTTGTAGTGAGATGCAGCAAGTGCTTTGTTTCATCTTCCTTCCCTACAAAAATCCCGCTTAGTCAAATATATAATTATTCATGTTCATAATCATCTCACCCCCAATGTAGTCCCTACACCTATGGTCCACTGATGGAGAACAACCTATAGCTTTATTTATAGGCACCAACAAACAAAGTGGGAAGTTTTTCAATGCAACTAGTCACATTACAACAAAGCATGCAACTATAACTGTGCATCTGTAAAGAAATAATATACTCGTAGGAACACTGTGGAGGTGTCTGAATATAAGCATTTGCTTAATGCAATCACTTTCATTCTTGATGCAAATTGCAATGAAGATCAGATAGTGGGGCGTGCATTATCATTTCTGAAAACCTAAGAACTCCATATGCAGTCCAAACTCATGTGTGAAAGCTTCAAATCAACTGGGAAATGATAACAGCTCCATGGAATCTATAAATATTGGTTAAAGGCGGCTGTTTGAAAATTCTGATAAGCGAACGGTTTGAGCTTGCACAAGCATCATCTTGGCACTTTAGACCCCATAACAACAGCATATAGAATTATATGCCACAGATAGAGGCAACTTGTATATCAATAAACTTCACGTATGCCAAACGTGACACAAAATTGTATGCAAACAATACAATAATAACTGATTCATAAGTAAAAACATATATACAAATATACAAACACTTGCCAGCCATGCCTGGTGCACAACTTGGCACAAGGTGGAACACACTTCAGTGCATGGCAATCACAGGGAGTGTAAGCAGGTGCCCATTCATTCATCCTAGCACTAGATTACAAGACTTTCAAAGTAACCAGTGATAAAACTGCCCTTGTCTTTGAATTTAATGGTAGATACTGATCTTGTCATTGTCAATTGTGGCGTGAGTAACAAATCTCATATGCACAAAGAAAGAGGGGGGGGATTGATCAGAGGTGGGCCAAGACAGGAGATGCGCACCTAGGAATGCTTGTGTAGTAGACAGTGAAACAAAAATACAGTAACCATCGTTTATGGAACTTACTTGGCGATAGACCATTGCTCAGGCTATAAAGAGTTTCGAAGTCATGTATCGTTAGACAGCCTGCTTTTGTCACTGATGCCAGGTATATTCCCTAAAAACTGCAAAGTTAACCAGCCATGTTGGAGGGAAAAATAGGAAAAGGAAAATTCACATCTGACTAAATTGAAAGAAAAGAAAATATTAAATATGACACATCAGCTTCTTCTAGGAGCTTTTTCTTGAATTCTTTTGCTTGCTTTGTTTAAGAGCTGAAAAGCAAATATGAAACTTCGGCATTATTCTAGGAGCTTTTTCTTGAATTACTTTGCTTGCTTTGTTTAAGGGCAGAGGAGACATTCCATCTTTTCATTCACTGCAGCTTGTAGGAGGATTTTTTTAATCGATAACGCAATATGTTTTATTGAAGACAGAAAGGATATGTATA
Organism: Sextonia rubra; assembly: GCA_037013555.1. Classification (NCBI taxonomy): domain Eukaryota; kingdom Viridiplantae; phylum Streptophyta; class Magnoliopsida; order Laurales; family Lauraceae; genus Sextonia; species Sextonia rubra. The sequence goes on along the minus strand of JASUAD010000001.1, from coordinate 13,141,093 downwards.
TTTAGAGAGAGAGAGAGAGGAATGTTTTTGTGCAAAGAGAGAAAGCCACGTAAGCGGCCCTCACCCTTATGGTGAGGGCCAAACTTGATAGGGCCTACCTAGAGCCTTTATGATTATGGGACTTGGGGGGAAGGAAAGAGTCACCCTAGATGAGCCCATAAATCAAGTTTGGGGTCAATCCCAAGCCTCTAATCCTTTCATCCGTGGCCCACAAATTTAACAACTTTATATCAAAGAAAAATTTTGACCATCAATCCAACGGTACAATCCATTCAAATTAGTAAAAACCCAATTGCTTCATTGTAATTTTGGCAGTCCTAAGTGCGTGGATGGTTCATAAAGTCGGCCTACTATATTGTCTCTCATCATAATATGGTGAGTGATAGATGCACATGAATATTTCCCTACATGTGTGTGTTCCATTTAGATAGGTCATAAGGTGGGCCCCACTAGGCTTTCCTAATTGCGTAGACCGTAAGGACCATCCTCGCAGGAGCGGTTCCCTATATGTATGTATGCATGTATATGTATATGTATATATAGGTTTTAGGGGTCTAAATAGCTTGAGTTATGTTCATAAATGACAGTCTACCTAGGTTTACTTAGGTTTAATCATATAATTTAATAATCCCACTTGTTTATGTAAAAAGGAAAAATGAATGCCTTTTGTCTAGTTATATTAATGCACTCTACATCTTATTTCAATTGATGCCAAATCCAGAATCAAATCCATTGTGATTCAACCCTGGATCCACCCATATGCATCCCTAACCAGGAGGGTTTGGAGCTATCCTAGGACGTATGGACATGCACCTAGGGTCCCCTTGTCTGTGGCGGACACGTGTCTGACACGCCAAGACAAGTGTCTGTTATTTATTTTTTAAATTTGGACACAGTAAGGACACAAGGGGGAGACGAATGGATACAGCAGGGTTATTTTAAATTTTTAAATCTTTTTTTTATCATTGAGTGCGACCAAAGCCTGCTATAAAAAAAAAGTAATAAACGAAGTTTTAAAAGTTCATAAATAATTTAGAATAATTTCAAACCAAATATGAAATTTCTCAAACAATCTTTGTTTTTTTTTTTTTTTTGGCTACCCTCTATTCTAACTCTTGTTTTTCTTTTTTGTTAGTCTCATCTTTTTTTACTTTTTCAATATTAATAATGTTTTTCTTTTATATTAATTGTGACATTATGCTTCTTAATTTGGCTAAAAATATAACTATTCTTTAATTTTTGGATTACCTATTAAAATATATATATTTATTATTTGTCGTGTCTTAGCCGTGTCTGCATCCTGCTTTTTTAGGATTTACAGTATTGCCGTGTCTATGTCGTGTCATATTCGTGTCCTGTGTCCGTATCCATGCTTCTTAGGATCTATCTTTTAGAATTGTCTAGGGTTCATTGGATCTTCAAAAGTCATTTGCAAAAGTTGTAGTAAGGCGACATCATTGTCTATTTTATTGTCTCTTCTGAAGGAAAAAGACTATAGGTGTCCTTAGATATAGTATAATGAATTACTAATAGGATTCTCCCAAGGTGTTTCCATGTGTGACATATTGGCCGGAGGTGGGGGGAGAGGGATGGGTATGTTGCTTATGGACCCCTGGGTTTGGGTGTACTAACATTCAATGTTGATAGTGTCAAAAGTCATTGGCGATTGCCTGCTAGTTGGAAGACTTCCTACTAGCTAGTCTGTACTGTTTGGACAAGAATAAATGCAGAACCTTAATTCAATCCTCTCAAACTTCATATGCCCTACCATATTGAGATACGCTCCCATGCCTGAAATTTGGTATATTCTGTAGCTATTTAATTAGCGTATTTATTTATTTATTATTATTGATCCTTCCTTTTCTAGGACTGCCCATAAATAGGATTCTTGCATTTAGCCAAGTATTCCTGAAATCGATAAATATAGGTGTAACACATGCTCTTGTTAAAAATACCAACGTTAATAGAGCTTCTGACTGTGGGCAGAAGCTTTTGAAGCTTGGTTCTGATCCACCTTTTTAAATATATATATATACATAAATATGGACATAGGAGTTTGGTGGTTAAAAAAGTGATCCGCAAGAATCCACTCACAAGTAAAGGATGTTGTGTAATGGAACCTACAACCAATGAAAATGCAGCAAATGATCGAGCGAGAATGCATAGTCAACACAACAAGGTTTGCATGGTTTGGCAATGTGCCTACATCCATAGACAGAGAGAAATTTCCCTCATTTCCTTGTCAAGTTAGGGTTAGAAGAACACATAAATATAAAGGGTTTTTCCATTCTCCTTACTACACTCAAATTAGAGTTGGGTTCCCTAAACTCTAAAATGCTATTAGAGAACCCCCTCTAAAACCTAGAGTTCTGAATGCCCCACAAGTTTAGTCATTACAAAATACATGACATTTATCCTAACAATCTCCACATTGGCTTGGATTATGTTGAGCCAACTTGAAAATGAAGTGTAAATGATCCTTCATTCCCGTTCCCCTCTAAAGGTAGACTCCCGCAACCTTTACCTGAGTTACACCTACAATCTCAACATTATGTAGTATTCATCAAGTTCAAGCAAGGCTTGAACTTCTCTGTGGGACCTTCAATCTTTCTAAACACTCACTTCCACACTATAACTTTCTTTCCCTAGGGTCAGTTCCATCAACTCCCCACCCTTGTTCTTCTTAATGGAAGCAGACAATCCTAGTCAAACTTGGCTTTGATGCCAATGCTTCGACCCCATTCTACCTTGGAAAGCAAAATTGGAGAGGTGACCCAGAAAGGCCCTCTCGCAAATGAAGTAGACTCAAACATTAAGCTGATTTCATCTTCAACAAAATCAGCTTGTCTCAGCTGTATATTGTGTATTTCTTTTGTTCATAGAAAGAGGGAGACTAGCAGGGTAGAGAGAAGAAGGGCTGAGGATTTACTGGGTTCTCATTTCTAGGGATGTCTGTAGCATTTTAAGGGTTGTAATTTTGAGACCCATTAGCTTGATGGTCTTCCTTCTTTGCTGTTTTTTCAAAGCAAAATACCAGCTTTCTAGTCTTTTGAAGCTGTTTTTCTTTTTATGTAAATTCTTATAATTCTCCTGATCATACTTGTGTTACATTTAAAAAAAAAGAAGGAAAAACTTTTCTCAGAAGCATTATCAAAATCAGAGGCATTAGCAAGACAACCAACCATCCTGTCTAAGACGTAAGTTTTGCAGCAATGTGGAAGGAAAATATGTTAAACACCATAGTAAAAATTGGTTGGAAATGAATCCAGCCATTCTTACTTTTACATGAGTTAGTAGCAAAATAATCCACATGCCATGTGGATATTAAGTTAGGACTCATAGTACGCTCGAGTCATATGGCTCCAAGCCCATTGACAGCATCATCAATAAGCCAAAGTCAAGTTGATAGATTCTAAAAGTCTAGGAGCACACCAAGCAAACAGAATGAGAACTATAGCTGCCATAAGTAAGCAACATTCAGCATGTAAACTACAAAAAAAAAAAAAAAACATTTGCTAAACTCAAATAAAACTGCAACAGTTTAAATGAGCACTAGGGTAGAGAAGTTCCAAGTTCAAAATCAATATATAAGAAACAAAGAACAGTGTTCACCTTGTTGTCAAATTCCATTCCTGATACACCCTCCCTGAAAAATAATTTATGTAGGACAACTAATCACTTGGGACATATGTTTAAAAAAAAAACAACAAAATATTACAAATAGAGAATGATGAACCCCATATCCAATGAGATGATATCAAATATTCAATCAAATGAAATTATCTACAAAATAAAAGGCAGCCAAACAGCTGACGGTTACCATATACTTAAAAATGTAAGTATTGGCAGTGAATGCATGGTCTTAACTCTATGTACCAGTTAATTCAGAAATATTGGTCAAGCTCAAAAACCAGTGCAGAAAACAGATGATAAACTGAGGCCAATCTTGTTCCCTTCATTTTCTTTCTATGAGACAATATATACATATGCATGCATGCATTTGTTGTGCACAAGTGGAAGCTTTGATACCAATTGTTGTGGCTATGATGCCACTTGTTAGTTTGGGTTGCGGCAATCAATCAACATCAATCACAAACATAGAGAGAAAGATAAACATACAACTATGACACACAGATTTTACATGGTTCTCCATAAAGGCTATCTCCACGGGTTATAAGCATCTGCTTGATTTTACTATGAAAAAACTGGGCAATTCGTTACAAAGACTCCCGCTACTCTAACACCTGGCCTACTTGATCCTTATAGCCACAAACCCTGCCATACATGGTGGGTAAAACTCCAAACAACACAAGGAAGAGTGCTCTCACCTCTCACACACCCTACATGGCCATACGTGGTTAGCACAATGGAAAAGAGAGCTCTCACCTCTCCTACACAGAGTCTACGGTTAGATTACATGAATATATAATCTCTCCTTTCTTGGCTCCCAAGAAAGCTCCGGTACAATGACCAAAATACCCATGTCCCTAAACTTGATCATTGGCTAGACCAATGAACCAATATGGTTAAACTGGAAAACAAGACATAAGCCCAACGGTATTTATGTATGAAAATCAGCCAAAATTTCATCCAGTATTGCTGCTATATACCACAAACAGTTGTAACTTATAACAAGCACTATCCCTGTCAAGCATAAAATAGCAGTCCACATTGCTGATATACTAGTGAATGATGCATTACGCAGGCGTGATTTTGAAGGAGCGCTGGAAATGGCACCATCATTTTCGATCAGTAAATTCTCAACATGCAAGAGAAGCAGAGAACTGCATCCAAAAAGTAGACCTAGTTTGGTTGTGGTGGGCTTCTAATTCCAACCCAAATTCAAACTCAGAATTTGGAAGATCTCAAGGTGCAGTAATTTGGAAGATCTCAAGATGCAGTAAGATGCACATGACAATCATAACTGGAAAGCTGCCCTTCAAGAATAGTGTCTAAAAGCATATAGCAAGAGACTCACCTTTGAACAGGCGATCTCCTAACATAATGAGGCATGCAAGTCTCCTGCAGTGCATAATCCAAACATTTCAAAGGAGCTAAAAGTAGTAAATATAAGAAGATCAACTAAAGAGAAACAATCAAGCAAAGGAATTTCACACATGTGTCGGACAGTCTTCGTCGCCAATTTTATAGTGATGTGGAAACTCTGCAACCTTCCATGGCATAACACGTGCAAGGAAAATATAAGAAATCATGCCACTGAGAGAGGAAAAACAGAGAGCTGGATCATACGCATGAACACACGCAGAAAGATCTAAAATGACGGCTAGATCAATAAGCAAATTTGCCATGACAGTGGTAGAGATCATCATCTAATCTCCTAATTCGCAAAATCCTATGAGATCAAAAGCAACACGGGGGAGAACATATCAAATCCAAAAACAACCTCGGCGTAGGATTCGATTAATGGACCGGCAATTTGGTGCTGGAGCTTTGGAAGAAGCCGTCCGTCCAATTCGGCAGCAAAGATCTTCCATCGAGGCCTTCTGGTTGAGGAGGAGAGGATTAGAAAAGAGAGGGTTTGAGGGAGAAAGAGGGGAGATGAGATTTACCTGAGAGAGGGTTTTCGCTTCTTCTGAGGAGAAGAGGAGCGAGAGACGACGTATCTGTCCATGGGAAGATGAAGCAGCAGCAGCAGAAAGTTGATGGAATGCAGATAGCTGTCTTGACTCTTGAACAAGTACGATTTTTCTCGCTGTTTTTTGACGTCTATGGATTGGGAGGTGGTTTCCCGCCTTGGCTGCTCGAAAGGAGGGAACCCACTAGGAAATGACTGAAATGCCCTCCTTGGGTTGTTATTTATTACATTGCTGGAAAAATTAATTTGCAACTAAACATGTCTAATTTTGGTTGATCACCACGGCTCTCACACACACACACACACACACACAAGGTTGTAGGGATTTCCACGGTTCACACATCCCACAAACAGTGCCCATGACTCAAACATGATGATTCAAAAGGCTTTTAAATGCGAGAACCATGGGACAAATCCTCTGTGACAAAATCTTCTATTTACTTAGGTGCTTTAAAATTCAATTTCTTTACAAAAAAACAAATTTTAATATACTTTAACAGCATCAGACACATTCCTGTATCGTGCTAATCCTCTGTGCCAACCATGGGAAAAATCATTGCATATTGGTGGATATATCCTTAATGGGGCCATTGTTTTAAACTAAGGCTTCAATGGGCCTGAAACCATCAGTGCTCCAAGTCCATCTTAGAAGGGCAAGGTCTGGTGCCGACTGGTGGGCATGCATCTGGGTCTAATGGAATTAGGGCCTGAAACCTTTAACGGATTCCATCTTGCAGTGGAGACTGCAATTGTCTTCATATGCATAAAATACGTAAATACATCCATAAAAGACAAAACAGAAAGGAGAATTTATCCAAAAAAACCCACTAATCAACGTAATCACAGCTGAAATTCCCAAACTTTTATAATATCAAGTGAGGACCCCCCACTCAAATTTTATATTTTTATACCAAAACTGCCCTTGTTATGTTGACATCAACAAAACTTAGAAGACAAACAAAGGAACCCAATTTCTATAGGGCCTTGCTAAAAATACACTGAATTTATCTCTTCTTACATTACTTCTCTTTATACACAATGAAGTAAGTGAGGGGATTTAGTTTTCTTCTCTTTATACACACTATATTTACATATTATACCCCCAACCAACCAAATTCCTCTTTCTCTACACCAGAAATCCCTCTTTCCATTCTCCTTTCTTCCTCAAGGGTTCCTCTCCAATCTTGAAGGTAAGCTTTCATCTCATCTCCACCATTGTCACAGTTGTTTTACATTCTCTTCTCCACCATTTTCAAAGGTATTCTCTTTTTTAAGGTATTCTCTTCTCTTCTCCACATATTATTCATTACAATGGGTTCTTGCATATTTAGATTGTGATAGTAGAATATATTTTTCCCTCAATTCCGTTGTGTGCTCATGCAAGCCGTTCCATCCCGTCGCCATGTTTGGCCCTGCGTGGCTGAACACAGTGCATATTGTTCTGCCCGTGTGGCCGAACAACATCACAGTGTTCAGCCACACAGGACCGAACATACGAAAGGTGTTCCGCCACTGTTGGCCGAACATGCATATTGTGTTCGGCCAACAGTGGCTGAACCATATTAAATAGGTTCGGTCCTGTATGGCCGAACACATTCAGTGTATTCGGTCATACAGGGCCGAACACAATGACTACACTGTACCCCCACTCAACTAACAACTGATTGAATTACTTGTAGATATGGCTAATAGTTCTAGAGCTCGTCCAACAGCTTCTGAAAGAAGGCGTCATCAACGCGTTGAATAGCCAATTATTAAAGAGCCAGAACAACCGGAAGTCCCAGACTTCGAAGAGAATGAAGATGAGGATGTGGAAGAGGATGAAGAAAATAATGGCGAAGAAATGGTTGCGCCGACCGACCCTTCGGTCTTGAAGAGTTTTTAAACATATGTTGCAAAATTTATTTGGAAATGAGAGATATGTTTTATATATTTTCCATATAAATGTTATCTCTTATTTCATCTTTAATGTATATGCATATTTTCAGGACTATCTTCTGCTCAAGTGTTTGAGTCATGGGCAAAGAGTAGGGATGTGGTATCTGAATGACTCCGATTTATTTAGACAGAATATTGATAGATCTGGTCTAGTACCGTTGATCAGGACTTCTTACATATCTGTTGATAAGAGCCTTGTGTCAGCATTTGTAAAAAGGTGGCATCCAGAGATAAATACATTCTACATGCCTTTTGGAGAGATGACCATCACGTTAAATGATGTTGCCACCATTCTTGGGATCCCAGTGACGGGGATAATTGTTTCATATAATGATGATTTTGGATTTTCTGAAGCTAAAGAGCTATTACACCGAGCATTAGGAGTTCGACGCTCGGAGGCTCATGATGAGCTCACACAGGTGCGGGGTCATTCAGTAAGGTTAAAGTGGCTAAAGAATAAGTTTGATGCAGTGACAGATTCTGGTGGAGAAGCAGCCATTGACCGGGCAGTGAGAGCTTATTTGCTATATATATTTGGGTGTATACTGTTTAGTAACAAAAGTGGCACACGTATTTTGGTCATTTATCTTCACTTCCTCATGGATGTTGATGGTGTGGCTTCATATGCAAGGGGTGCTGCTACTTTGGCCTATCTTTATCGGCATTTGGGGTTAGCTACTCGGTATGAAGTGAAACAAATAGCTGAGTATCTATCACTCCTGGAAGCATGGATATATGAGCATTTTCCATGTTTTGCTTCTAACCCAAATTTCATGTACTGATGTACATTTAACATGACCCTCAAGCATTATTGTGGCAACCGAGCAGAGAGTCAAATAAAAATGGCTGCCTTCAATCATTACGAGAAATTATTGACAAAATGGGCAATGATAAGGTATTGCGTTTCTCACTAGTAGTAATTTCAAATTATTCTGCATTCTTGTATTTATGTGTTACTAAAGATCTATGTAAATTGATGCAGGTTACTTGGGATCCATATCATAATTCAAGGCAACAACATCCATTATATGATTTTGCATTCTACTATGGATGTGTTAGGTGTTCGTATGTTGTAGAACCGTATCACCCAGAGAGAGTGTTGAGGCAATTTGAAAGACTGCAGACTATTCCACTAGCACCATGGACCTCAGACCGGGCACATCAAGGTCTTAGTGCTCAGCAATATCAAATTGCAGATCAATGGGTCGATCAGCAATGGCAAATATGGGAGAACCATGTATTGTCACCCGCAAACCGGAGTCGGCCTGTCAGATTTCCATCTGATTGTGTTCTCGATTATATGAGCTGGTATACACAGATATCATGGAGGATAGTACAAAACCCAAGGTATCAATCCAGGTGGGGGCAAAGAAATGAGGTAAGTGGGGCGAGCTCGTCTACAAATTACGAGCAACGTTGTCAAGAAGCACTAAGTATCACTGAGCCACTGACAGAAGCTGACTTCTATCGTGATCCGCAGGGGATGTACGCTAATGTTGATCGCATGCGCCATGTCTTAATGGGACTTTCACTTCAAAAGGCCCAACGAATTGTGAGGGATCCCAATATAACTTCCAGTACTTACACACACCGGAGTAGGAGTGACAGAGGTTGATGTGTCCATGATGTTGTTTTTTGTTTAAAACGGTTCTTTATTTTTTGTACATGGAAGTAAGTATGTAAGCAGTTCACAAATTTCATGTATGAAATTAACAACTGTACTGCTACTAATCAAAGTTGCATGTTATCTTTTAAATGAGTATAATGAGTTACATTGAGTTACATTCAATATTAATTACATCCCAAATGTGTTACGTTCTACAATAAGTTCTCACAATCTCTATCGTTTCACTTGTTGCTATATTTGAACTAACAAGCTCTTTGAAATGCTCAATACGACTAGTGTATGCAGTTGCCCATTCATTTGCACATGGAAGATAAAATTCACGCCACTTGTTCGCAATTGGTGGAATTGGATGGCCTAGGTCCAAGAAGAGCTGCAACATGACAGAAGTTAGAAGATTCATATGGAAATAATAAAATGTTTTTTTTTAAAGTGGAATAATGACCTGAACAAAGTGACTGTTGTTTACAAAACCAATCGCCATCTCTTTACGAGATACTCTTGACGTTGGCACAGACGAAAAAGGCAGAAAGGTAAGACATTGTTGCATGCTAAAGTGAAATAATACCAAATTATAATGAGATGCGATAATATGCCCCATGTCTGGCATAGTCATCCAATGGGAATAACCGAGATAATTATTATAATATGACAATGCCTCAATCAACTCCTGAACTCCGTTTTCAATCCCATAAAGTTGTTGATACTCTTTTAAATGGGCAAGTAATTCATTTACTAAATCTTTCCTAACCCGTGGACAATCATCTTCGGTTAGCCCAAGTAGCCCTGCAATGGCTCTGAAGCCACAGTTGCCATCAGCTGCAACGTCTTTTATGACGCGTATGTAGTATCTTATCCCATCTGGAAATTGCTCACGGTAAGAAATAGTAGGCTGTGATCTTGTGTGATGCACATTCGCCTTTCCTTTCTTCTTAACTATATTATGTACAGTTGCCTTGCTGTGAATAGCCTTTGCTTCATTAAATACAGGAGAGTAACTATCATGTGCAAATTGCGTTATCTCAAAGGCATTTGGATCATGCCGGGTCAATGTATCAACCTTAACAGATGGGCGACTTCGAGCTTTTAATTTCACTTTTGGTTCTATTAAGAAAGTACTATCCGGTTCATATAACTCTCTCAACTTCCTTAACATTTGCAATTACTTTGTATGATCACCCTTAATGAAAGCCCTTTCAACTAACACCAACTCTGCTTTAAGATCCAAAGTAGGCCTCTTCATTGCACTGTTAGGCAACATATCAAGCTTACACCAATGTGGATATACGCAACTGAGGGGAATTAGGCGTTGTTGATAAACATATTCTTCAATCTCATGTGCACAAGGTAAACCATGTGTGCGATAAAAGATGCACAAGCATGGGACCGGATCAGTTCCAACTTGTTCGGCTCTTTTTCTTTCTGACAATATTTTATTCAGTGCATTTTTTGAGATGTTGCCGCGAAGGTCATTGAAATCAGAAGGCTTGAAATTGTGTTGTACAACTATTTTACTTTTTTCAAATGATGCTTTTATACTAGTATGTTGCAATTGGAGCAGATTATGGATCTTTGTCCAGTTTGATTCAAGATCTCCTTAATATGATCCAAGTTGTCTCTTTAACTGTGCATGTGAACTCTCGGCCCTGTAAGAAAATAAAAGTTATTAATTCATATCGAAATATTACATAATAAATGTAACTCAATCAATATCAAACATTTACATTACCTATTCGATGTAGTATTCCCCAAATGTAAACAATTATCTGCCTATGCAAACACAAAATTTTCCTTGTATGGTTCTAACCACGTGCTCTTCACATACTGTAGTGCTTCGGGATAAGTATAGAAATCCGTACTTAGCCTACTAAAAAGTTCATTATACTATTTTTCTGTGAAAGCAGACATCACCATATTCCAACTCATATTGAACTTGTCCCACATTTTCTTGGTTTCAAACAACTTTTTACATTTACTCAAGACATTCTTATTAATGTGCCAAGTACACAATAAATGATTATTCTCCGGAAATACACTGTCGATGGCCTTCATGAGCCCCAACTCTCTATCGGTGACAATGACTCCAAGAAGAACACAATTAACGTCAACAATGATAGAACACAAGACTCTCAACACCCATGCATATTTATCTTCACATTCAGCTTGGAGATAAGCAAAGCATACGGAAAATGTCATTTCTATGGACGTAACTCCAACAATCTCCAAAAGAGGCAGCCGATACCGGTTCCTCTTGTACGTGCAATCCATTATCAAGACATGTGGAAATGCAAGCAACAATTCTAAGCTGGTTGGGTGCGTCCAACAAATGTCCCCGAGGGTGTCAGTATTATCACAGTTCTTATGCTATTCAATGTACTTATGCTCTGCCAATTTACATAGGAGTTGTTGCATTTGACTTCTCCCACCCTGTTCAGAGACTTTCTGCCTATAGCGTGTATTATAGATAGTCTTCATTGTTGTTACATTTAGTTCACTTCTTTGTTTTAATGTAACCAAAATATCTTTTAGCCTAACCATACTCTTTGACAGATCAATTAACAACTCCGTCTCTTCCTTTGATAATCTCCCTGCAAATGAGTGCCCTTTTAGATACTCGGCAGCCGAGTGATTATGAACACCACACACAACTTCCAACATCCAATCATCACCTGTAGCCAACTTCTTGCCCTTTAATGTGAACGGGCATCCACATTTCTTTGTCCTTGTTTGCTTGATCTTCTTTTTAGGAGTCCCTTTGTCATTGGACTTGCACGCATTATAATATCCAAATCTCTCACATACATGGGTAATTCTTGGTTTTACACCAACCCCACCTGCATTTGAAGCCGTAATCACAACAACAATACCATTTCTCTTGCTAACATCACAAGCCCACTTGATTAAAGCATCCCGGCTCTTGAATATCTACACATAAAACCATTTATTTTTATATATTAACGGATGCAATTAATTTACAAAATTATTAAACTTTGTGCATTACCTCATGAGTGGTAAATTCACTCGTATAATCCATTACACATTCATCAGTCACTCGGCTGCATTGTGTAGACGGACCATCCTACAGATGGAAATGAAATGGAATGTTAACTCATATATTATGTTCAGCTCTAAATGGCCGAATATACAAAAACTGTTCGGCCATTCAGGACCGAACAAAAAGAATATGTTCGGCCCCTATTGGCCAAACACATCTGATGTGTTCAGCCTCTAATGGTCGAACACATCTAATGTGTTCGGCCAATAGGGGCCGAACATATGCATTGTGTTCGGTCATTGCAAACCGAACATACATATATATGTTTGGATTACTAAGACCGAACAGAGCACGAGCTGATGCAAAAAAAAAAAAAAAGAAAAAGAAAATGAATGTATAAATTTCAAATAAACTCACCTTGTCACTGCCATTCTCATTAAAAACAACTATTTGAGTGTTAATCTCCTCTTCCATTACCATTTGAGTGTTGATTGATGTTTGCTAAGACAAGGAGTAATGAGAAGGGAAGATAATGCCAACTTGTACTCTTAGATAATGATGCTCTATTTGAAGGAAGGTGGAAGAGGGAAGGAGAGGGTCTTAGGGATGCTCTCTTACATGGAAGAGGTGAGAGGGAAGAGGGAAAAATGAAGAGGAAAGATGCTTTTGGAGGAAAGAAGAAAGAAGGATGGAAGAGTGTGTATTAAAAGAAATAATGGGCCAATGTTGCAAGAGACAAGGGCATTTTAGTCCTTTCATGTATGGGCAAAACTGTAAAAAAAAATTTTTAAATCCTGGTGTAAGAAGAGAGAAAAACGGTGTATATTTAGAAGCTCCCTTTCTATATCCTTTTATGTTGACATCAACATATAATTTGTTGATGTCAATGAAAACAATCAGTTTTTTAGATTTTATGTGCGATTTCTATATCCATTTTCGTTGACATCAACATATTATTTGTTGATGTCAACGAAAAGGCTCAGTTATGTAGATTCAGTGTACAATCTTTGTATTCATTTATATTGACATCAACATATGGTTTGTTTATCTCAACATATTATTTGTTGGTATCAATGAAAGTGATCGGTTATGTAGATTCTATGTGTAATTTCTGTATCCATTTATGTTGACATCCACATATGATGTATTAATGTCAACATTTTATTTGTTGATGTCAATAAAAATGCTTAGTTATGCAGATTTTATGATTCTATGTACAATTTTTGTATCCATTTATATTAACATCAACATATTATTTGTTGATTATTACAAGAAAGTTGCCTTTTAGCGGCAACTATTTTAGCCGCAGTGTACTTTTTGCCACTAAAAATACATATTTAGTGACAAAAATACGATGTTGCCACTAAATATAATATAGTGGCCATATTTAGTGACAATTCATATGTTGCAGTTAAGATTCGCCACTAATTCCATGGCGGGAAATATTGGCACCATGAGATTTTGGAGGGAAAGAGATGTAGTGGTGATTTTTATCTTTCTGCCACTAATGCTATATTGTTTTAGTGGCAACCTTTTTGTGTCATCACTAATAACTTATATATCTTACATTTAGCCGCGGTTTATTTTTTTCCACTATATGTGTGCATTTTGTGGCAAATTTATATTGCCACTAAAGATATACCTCAAGAAAGTTGATTTTTAATGGCAACAATTTTTGCTACAACTTAATTGTCATCACTACAATGTCACCTTTAGTGGCAAAATATAATGTTGACACTAAAGGTATCATAATGGTCACATTTGGTGGCAACTTATATGTAGCAGGTAAATGTTACTTTTGAGGTAAAGAGATGTAGTGGCAATGTTCAATTGGTTGCCACTAATTATCCAAGGTTTTGTGGCAATATTTAATTTTCATGGCTAATTGCCTTAGGTATCTTACATTTAGCCACGGTAATTGTTTTGGCACTTTATGTGCCACATTTTTGTGGCAACTTTTGTATTGTTGCTAAAGACATACAAAAAAAGTTTGGCTTTCAGTGGTGATATTTTTAGTCACAATTTCATTTTTGTCACTCAAATTCATGTTAAGTAAAAATGGTAATGATTCTATATTTAGTAGCAACTCATTTGGAAAGAAAGATATTTAATCGCAATTTTTAGAGATTTAATCGCAATTTTTAACCTTTTTTTTATCATTGATTGGTAGGGGTGCTCATGGATCGGGCTAGCTCTAGCCCAAACCATGCCTAAGACAACTTGAGTTGGGCCTAGGCCAATATTGATTTAAGTTCTCAGGCTGGACTTGAGTGTTTTATTTTGGCCAGATTTATAACTATGCTGGGTTGAGAGCCCAATGTTTGGCTCAACCAAATTAGAAAAAATTCAATAAAAAAGTTTAGAGTTGCAGATTTGAACCCAAGTACATTTAATGTATATACATCACTAAGCCAATTGATATACACTTGTAATTATGAAATCTTGCTCTTATTATTTGTTATATATTAAAATAGGTTTGGGCTCAGGCTTTCAAAGTTCCAGAAGGGTTGGGCTTAGGCCAGCTCCTTGTGGCCAGATTCGAGCCGAGGCCAGGCCTGGACTTGTTGTTTTGAAGTCGGGCCGGGCTTGGATATTCCTTAGCCTTGCCCAGGCCTGCCCCATTAGCACTTATACTGATTAATTACTAAGGTGTCCAACTTCTAGCTGTAATTTTTTTATCGGGTAACATCAAATTCTACTTGAATGGAGTGGGTCCCACTAAACGATTAATCACACAATACTATCTTTTTATTAGTTTTGTAAAAACTCTTACCCCAATTAAAGTTGGAAACTAGTAAAGGGGTACAAATAAATCCAGATGTATAAATATTATAACTGATTGGTTTTACCATCTAATTGATAAAATTATAAAATTCTTGAGTTTCGTTTATATTTTTATTTACATGTTATATAAATGATTAATGTAACAATTAGCCCCACTTCAATTTGACTAAAACTTATTAAGGTCTCAGTCAAAATGGAATTGATTATTATTGTAGATTTTTCATAAGTAAGCTGCATTAGAGTTTAGCTTTCTTTGACGTAGATTTTTTAAGTGCAGGTTTTTTTAATAGTGGGTCTTTTTGAAGTGCAGTTTTTTTTTAACAGTGGATCTGTCACATGTTTTAGAAAACTATGTAGAATTTGATTAGTTTCATCATTAATGTATCAAGTGGATCCTTCTTTAAAAGTTAAATCTGGCCAATCTCATGAAACATAGTACATAGCATCCATTCTAATTAAATTTGATTTAAAATAAATGGGACACATGCCCACCTAATGGACCCACAAATTCACATGATCAGAGATGTACATACTTGTGATCGCACGTGCATTAGGATTTAGGGCTTAATAAGAGTCCAACTTGCGTCACTTTCTTTTTAATGAAGAGAGAAAACGAGGGAAAGGGAAGAAAAGGAGGGAAACTGAAAGGAGGGAGAGAGGAAAGAATAGGAAGGAAGAAGGAAGAGCAGCAGCATTCTCAGGTTCATCTCATAGCTTTTGAATATTTCTTTATCAAAACATGCGTGTTCTGTGATATCCATTAGCATCTGTTAAACTGTGTTGCTGTGTTGCGTCCTGCATATGGATCTGGCATGATTTGCGTTGTGTCTGTAAACTATGTTGCTATGTTGCATCCTGTATATGGATCTGGTGTGATCTGTGTTAATTGTACATGGATATGTGTGGCGTTAACTGTACATGTTGTGAATCTATTAAGATTTATCTTCTGTGTGGTGTGATCGTCTGGTGATTTGTGTTGACTGTACATGCTGTGGATGAATCCATTAAGATCTGTGTTGTTCATGTGGCTGTGTCATTAAAATTGTATGATCTGTGGATGAATTCATTAAGATCTGTGACTGTACATTAATCCAGTTCATGCGGCTGTGTCTAAGATCTGTGACTGTACATGAATTATGCGGCTATATCATTAAGTCATTAAAATTGTAAATTTTTTTAAAACTTGCAAAGGGTGCCATTGCTATATCAGAATATGGGTCCCCTCCCCTGAGGAAGGCCGAGCAGGGATTTGCACCCCCCCTGTGCGTGATAATCGCAGACACGCACCCGATTAAACATTTTCCGAATCTAGATCCTGAGGCCAAGCGTGGCTCGTATGCGCGCATAGGGCTTATAGCAAAAGAGTACAAAAGAGCTTGAAGTATAAAGGACAATGATGCACATATATAGTGCTCAAAGAGTTTGCACTTTTCCAATGTGGGACTCTTAAAAAACCACAAAGCTCTCTTTGTAAAGCAAAACTATAAAACTCAATTTTGAAATTAACCCCTTAAAACCCAACACCATCTATATATATTAACAAAGTTGAGTTCACCACAATAACTACCACAATCATGTGTTTATCTAGTCTTAAACTCAAATCAATTTTCTAGCCACGCGAATACCATATACTAATTTAGACTTGTTATATTTAGAACCCTATAACTAGTTAGTGATAGCATGAATTGAACATGCACATGAGCACTTGAAAATTTGAGGGTTGCTTCCATACATATGAATTGTATTTTTGGAAGTGAATAAAATTAAAGAAATAAAAAGAAATATTTGTAAGTGTCTAAGTAGGAAAAAAAAGAAATAGAAAAGAGTAAATATCTATATTGCACCCATTTGTTTGTTTGGAATTGAATGACTTGAATTCTTTTGAAAACATGAAATATATTTTTGAAAATGACTAAAATTGAAGAAATATGAATAAAGACTAGCATAAAATATCGTGCTATGTATGGCTAGGTCGCATGTAGATTGAATAATAAATTAAAATTAGTATTTAAACCAACTATTAATTAATTTATTAAAAATATAAATTGTGTGAATGAGACGCATATTTTTGTTATTTCTTTTCACATCCTTCTTCATGACATTTATTGATATTTTTACTTTCTCCCTTTTGTATGTATTTTTAAATCTTAATAAGTTTTAAGAAAAAAAATTAACAGTGTGTTCAGTAGTTAGATTGTTATAATAAGTTTAAAAAAAAAGTTAAGAGTGTATTTGGTAGTTAGATTATTATCATAAAATATATTAACTTCATAAAAAAAAGTTAAGCATGTACATTAGAAAATAATAATAAATTAACCAAATAGTTTAGAAATTAAAAAACAAGAAAAAAATCCACGAATATCAAATTAAAACCAAAGCTTAAGGCTAGTTCTTCTAACTTATTTTTTAAAATAAAAAATGGCACAAAGAATGTCATGGTCTTCATATAAAAGTTTTTTACAATTGTAACTATATGGATGGCATAAAGAATCCCTGATGGTTTAACATATGACTTCTAGTCTTTATAGGTAAATGATGAAAGCTAGTAACCTTTTATCTAGTTTAACTCCTAGGCAAAGTTGATTTTGCAAATTCACCTTGGATCTTTAATTTCGACCATCTTGATTCTGTAATAAATATTTTTGTATATTAATTCTATGATGAGGACCATTTTAGGTGATGAAGATGAATATATATGTTCAATTTATGGTAGGTACGCTAATATGGAAAAGAGTTGGATGAAGATTGAAGATAGACGACAATATGAGTATATAAATAGAGTTAAAAAGTTCTTAGACTTTGCATATGCACATACCGAACCAGGGAATAAGATTCGGTGCCCATGTGTTAAATGCAACAATGTCTATTTCCAAACTAGGGATGATGTGGAAGCTGATCTGTATTATTATGGTATAGTTAAAGGTTACACTCTATGAACATTCCATGGGGAGGAGTTTGAGTCGAGCACCGACGAAAATGATGACGATGAGGCTAACAATGAAGATGAAGATAATCATGATGACATGCATGAAATGATACATGATCATTATACTGCAGCAACTGTAAATGCTTCGGCAAGAGGAGATTCTGGTAGCAACGGTAATACAGTACCCGACTGGGAAGCAAATAAATTTATGAAATTGTTGAAGGATGCTGAACAAGAACTATATATAGGTTGTGAGAAGTTCTCTAAGTTGTCGTTTATCGTTAAGCTATTGCATTTAAAGATACTTAATCGTTGGAGTAACAAATCATTCACAATGCTACTTGAGTTATTGAAGGAGGCATTTCCAAAGGGTGAGACACTCCCCAATTCCTACTACAAGTCTAAAAATATAATTCGTGACCTTGGACTTGACTATGTAAAGATTCATTCTTGTATAAATGATTGTGTACTATTTTGGAAGGAGCACGAAAACAAACAAGAGTGTCCAGCATGCAAAGAGCCTAGATATAAATTTACCGATGGTAAACGGAAAAAAATTCCTCAAAAAATCTTGCGCTACTTTCCACTAAAACCGAAACTAGAAAGGTTATTTCTTTCAAAAGAGACAGCAACAAATATGAGGTGGCATAAAGAGAAGTGTGTCAATGATGGGGTGTTAAGGCATCCTGCTGATGCTGAAGCCTCGGATGAATTTGACAAAATGTACAACTCATTTTCCCAAGACCCTCGTAATGTTAGGCTCAGGCAAGCAAGTGATGGATTTAATCATTTTTCAAATATGAGCACTTCTCATAGCACATGGCCGGTTATTATTGTGCCATACAACCTACCGCCATGGAAATGTATGAAGAGTCCATTTTTTATTTTGTCTTTGCTTATTCCAGGACCAAAGTCTCCTGGAAATGACATTGATGTATATTTGCGACCTTTGATAGATGAGTTAAAGAATTGTGGGAAGATGGCATCCAAACTTATGACGCTTATACAGGTACTAATTTTCAATCGCACGCTGCTGTGATATGGACTATTAATGACTTCCCTGCATACGGTAACTTATCAGGATGGAGCATTAAAGGTTATTTGGCTTGTCTTACTTGCTATAGCGAGACATCATATATGAGGTTGAAGAATGGAAAAAAAGATCTGTTATATGAGTCATCATCGCTATTTACCAATAAATCATATATGGAGACATAGAAAGAATTCTTTTGATGGTAAAAAGGAACTTCGAGAGGCACCAAAGCCATTGTCTGGTGAAGATGTGCTTGAGCAACTGAGTCACGTCGAACCAGTGAAATTTGGGAAAACACAACCAAAGAAAAGGAAGCGTGCTGATGATTTAAATTGGACAAAACATAGTTTTTTTTTTAATTGCCTTATTGGAGAACCCTTAGATTCCGCCACAATTTAGATGTCATGCACATAGAGAAAAATGTATGTGATAATGTTATTGGGACATTGATGAACATCCAAGGCAAAACGAAGGACAATGAAAAGAGTCGCTAAGATTTACAAGAGATAGGTATGAGGCATCAATTACACATAAAGTATGATGGTAATTCCTATAAAATGCCATGTGCATGCTACACGATGTCCATTGCTAAGAAAAAGAATTTATGTGAATTCTTAGCTTCAGTGAAATTCCTTGATGGTTATGGCTCAAATATATCTCGACGTGTGAACATTTGAGAATGTCGAATTACAGGCATGAAGAGTCATGATTGCCACATATTTTTGCAAAGACTACTCCCACTTGCTCTACGTGGATCTTTAACCGATGAAGTTTGTGATGCACTAATTGAGCTTAGCCAATTTTTTAAGGAGTTGTGTTCTAGAACATTAACAAAGGATGTTTTGGAACAGCTAGAAAGCCAAATTGCTGTAACACTATGCAAGCTGGAAAGGATATTCCCACCATCATTCTTCGACATTATGGTACACTTGCCCATTCATCTCGCACGAGAAACAATTCTTGGTGGACCAGTGCAATATCGATGGATGTATCCAATTGAAAGGTAGTGTATTTTTTTTATTCTTACTATTAATTTTACAATTGTCATGTTAAAATCATAGTGTTCTTTCAATTATCATCTTGAATTTATATCTAATCAGATACTTACATACGTTGAAGTGTTATGTGAGCAACAAGGCTTTTCCAGAAGGGTCAATTGCAGAAGGTTATATTGCTGCAGAATGCCTAACATTCTGCTCGATGTACTTGCTTGGGGATGAAACCAAATTCAATAGAGTAGAAAGAAATTACGATGGAGCTAACAGACAAATGCATCAAAGCTTATCTCTTTTTTCACAGAATTGTCGTCCATTAGGGAAAGGAGAATATGGATACATTGATGACAAAGCTTGGGAGCAAGCTCTCATTTACACCTAGAAAAACTGCGATGAAGTTCTACCATTTATTAAGTACTATCACAATTATCCTAGTGTATTTGATGCACATATAGTGTTTGTCAATTATCCAATTTATCTTTATTATAGTATATTTTCTTAAAGGTTATAATTATATATCTTTTTATATAGTGAACACAAAGAGGAGATGGCGAGGGAGAGTCTAAAGAATGTAGTAAAGAGACATGAAGATACGTTTCCGAAATGGTTTGAAGACTGTGTAAGTATCATTAAACATATATGTTTTTATACTACATGTTACTTTTCATTATAATATATTTATTTCATTTACATATATGAACAGGTTACATAACTGTACAGTCAAAGGAATGCACACGTCAATAAGGAACTTCTAGATTTAGCATGAGGTCCTGACAGAAGAGTGACACGATATAAGGGTTGCATCATTAATGGTCTCCGTTTTCATACAAAAGATCATGAGAAGTTTCGAAAAACTCAGAATAGTGGTGTGATTGTAAAGGGAGATGACGAAACAGGAAACCAAGATTATTATGGTGTCCTGACAGACATAATTCAATTAGACTATTTTAGGGACCATAATGTTTTTCTTTTTAAATGTGATTGGTGGGACGTTGGCAAAGAAGGTAGAGGAA
The DNA here is from genome assembly GCA_037013555.1 of Sextonia rubra. NCBI lineage: Eukaryota > Viridiplantae > Streptophyta > Magnoliopsida > Laurales > Lauraceae > Sextonia > Sextonia rubra. The sequence continues at coordinate 13,120,189 of JASUAD010000001.1, read as the reverse complement.
TCCAAAGAGATAAACATAACTATACCAGTATCAATTTTGCAAGAAGATGGAATACGGATGAGCCATTTGTGCTTGCGTCTCAAGTGGAACAAGTTTTTTATGTTAAAGACTTTCGATTAGGCAATGATTGGCATATTGTGGTGAAGACACAAGCTCGAGACTTGTATGATATCCCAGAAGATGAAGATGAAGAGCTAATCGATGATGATGAGCCATTCCAACAGAATGAGTCATATAGTATAGCTGACACATTAAAAGTTAGTGGCGATGACTTTGTAGCATGGCCAAGAAATGATATTCCTCCAATTCTTGTTGATGCAAATCTTGTAATGAATGAAGAAGAGAATAATGGGGATGTTAACACTTTTATTAATGATGAAAGTGAGGAGGATTGTAGCTCCACTGATTGTGATACTAAAGAAGACGGATTGAGTACAGATGATGATAGTGAAGCCAATAGCTTGATGTAATTTGTATCATATGTTTATTTTCATTTTTTATCAATTAATACATGAATAAGGAAAGCTTATATTCCATGATCATATACCATATAATAATATTTTTTGGATTCAATACGTGTGCTTGATATGTATGCATATGCCTATGAAATATTAATTTAATATAAAGTATTGCAGATAGATAGACATGGCCAGTAGAGGACGAGGTAGTGGCAGACGAGGAGGAGCTTCTGAAAGCCATCCCTTACAGTTAGGGCAACCTACATTAGAGACAAGGCCATCAGAACACACACAGATTGAGGCATTTGTTCGAGATGATGTTGTCATTAGTAGCACCTGTATGTTAAGTACTGCTTAAAATTATGCATGTACTTTTTAATGCAACAATATATAAATTTATTAGTGGAATATAATGATTTTAATTGTGTTTCAATTGAATAGGGCCATGTACATCCAGGAAGAAAGGACGAGGAAAGACCAGGGGCATTTCACTTGCAAATAGGAGGCGTGAAGGAGAAAAGCTAATGGTGGATATTCCACCAGACTTGATGCAAGCTGTAGGGAACAATGCTGAAGCGTTAATCACTGAGTTGGGTATTATTGTAAAACAAATGGCCCCACTTCAGTTTTCCAAATGGAAGGCAATTCCAGATGATGACAAAAACAAGATGTGGCTTGCTATGAAAGTAAGTCATTTAAACTAGGAAGGTCATATGTTAAATTATAATATTATGATTACATTTGATGTTACTACATTGCATTTATATTTACTAACATACTCATATGATATTGTGCAGTAAAAGTTTTCTTTCCAAGAGGAACCTCATATTCAGGAAGCTATATATCAACAACTGAATCGCCAGTATAGGGACTATCGGCACAGGCTGCATAAGGATCATTATTCCAATTATGAAACAGATGAAATGAGACTGGAGAATCCTCCTTTAGGTGTAAGCCAAGACGTTTGGGTTGATCTTGTTAGGTATTTTGGATCTGAAGAATTTAAGGTATGCATGTTAATTTCGAACTTATATCGTTTACCCCTTTGAATCTGTCATTTATATTTATGTTACTTGTAATTTATGGTTCTTAAATGCAGAAAATAAGCAATAGAAATAAGGAGAATCGGAAAAAGCAGAAAATCCATCATATTGCTGGGACGAAGGCTTTTGCTCGAATTAGCTATGATAATGTAAACTTCACTCATAATGGTTATGACAATTTATTATTAAATTTATTTTATATGTGTTAACTTGTGTAATGATAGCGTAATCTTGAGACGGGGAACGAGCCTTCCCGAACTAATTTATGGTTTGCCACTCGATTTAGCCTGAAAAAAAATGCTTTGGTGGATCCAGATTCACAGAAAGTCTATGTAACTTATTGCTCCATTTTCTTTTTTTTATTAATCTTCTTATAGTATATATATTACTAAATTGATAAATGATCATAATTGTTTTTCAAATATAGGAGGAGCTTCAGAGGCTAGAGTCTCAGCCATTAGAGGAGGGCAGTGCTCCTATGACTGAGGATCAGAGGTTTGAAGCAGTACTTGGACCAGAGAAATTAGGATATATACGTGGTCGTGGAGCTGGTCCAAAGCCCTAGACCTCTACAGTTGAAAAACAAATTCGTGCACGGCTAGAAAGTGAGAATGAGGAGCTTAGAAAGCAAGTTGAGGAGGACAGAAGGCAAGTTGAGGAAGATAGGAGGGGACTAGAGTCCTTAGAGTCCCAGATAGCCTTACAAAAGCAACAGATGCATGATGAGGTGCAAGCTGCGCTGAAGTCTCATTCATCACCCTCCTCCAGTAGTTCAAAGAGTCAGGGCAAATTCTGATATGATGCATAACTATTGTATAGCCCGATGATCATGACTTTTTTTTTAATTTTATATGAGCTTTTATTTCTTTATGTGATGTTCAAATACTCTTTGGAACTTAATGCTTTTAAATTTATATTTATATTTTAATATCTGGTCGTAATGAAGATTTTTATTTTTGTCACCTTATGTAGGCAGGTTCATGAGAAGCAAATAAATTAAAAGGAAAAATATTTAATAAATTAATATTATTTTCTTTTATTTTTAATTTTAAATTTTAGCGGCAATAACAAGTCGCAAGTAAAAGTCTTACATGTAAAACTTTTACTAATGACTTGTAGTTGCTGCTAATAGTTTAACTTTTAGCTGCGACTACAAGTCACCACTAAAATTACCAATAAAATTGCTATATTTAAATACTTTTAGTAGCGGTTTTTGTTTGTCGCTAAAGGATTAGTATTTAGTAGCATCAAAAGGTTGTTACTAAAACTACTAAGTCAAATACTTTTAATGACAATTTATAGTCGCAGCTAAAAGTTATACATTTAACTATAACTAAAAGTTGCCACCAAAACTCCAGTTTCGTATGCTTATGATGATTTTTTAGTGGCAACTTTATACTTATAGCTACAATTATTTTTAAAATTAGCTACAAAAAACCTTGTGACTAAATACGAGATTTTTAGTGGCAATTTTATTTTCGTAGCAAAAAGTTTAACTTTTAGCCACAATGTTGTAAAGTTGTAGCTAAAACAATTAGTGACACCACTTTTAGCAACAGCGTAGCGGCGATAGAAATGTTGTCACTAAAATTTTTGTGGCGACTTTGTTACTTTTAGCCGCAAACTATACCGCAGCTAAATGTCATCTTTCTTATAGTAATTGCAATGAAAATGTTTAGTTATTAGTTTGAATCCATTTATGCAATATTTATGTTTTCTTTGCAACTGTCTTTGGATGCATCATCACTATATAAATCAAATAACAAACATTACACTTAAAGGCACCATCACTATTACATCAAACCATCAAAGTTACTTCCACTTTGACATCAATTAATCAACATCATATATAACTCAAACTACATACATTGGGAAACTTAAGTCATACTTAATGACTTCCACATTAAAAAATTATATCAACTTTTAATAAATAAATATCAACATTCCATCAAAGAGAAGAGAATAAACATTTCTAAATGCCTTAACATTCCCAACCCAAAAGAAGAGAAAAAACATTTTCAAATGCTTTAACACCCAACTGAAAAAGAAGAGAATAAACATTTCTAACAAATGAACATTTCCAACCCAAATTCAAGAACCATCATCCATTATTGACGTTGACTGCTGATTGTTTGCCCTGGAGACTCCACTTGTGTGCTGAATTGTTGGACTACTAAATTGCTTTTATAATACATCATGTCCCATTGAGTGAATTGAATCCTACACGATTAAGGACGACGTGTTCTACATATGCCAATGCAAAAAACCTACAGTTATACAAATTATCTTGTAAAGTAATATTCTTGATGGGTCAACACGCAACACCAGTGAGGTAATCATACCTAAAAATGAAGGACATATTATATCAATATAAAAAAAAGAAATGATTTCTTTATAAAGTGTATTATAATAAACAAAGAAGAATATCATAGGTCATGGTCATCCTCGAACTCATCAAGTAATTTGGACTCTTCCTCGGTTAATTTGTACACATAATTTGCTGGCCAATTAAGAGAGGTGCTAAAACCATCAACCTTTTTAGGCACTTTTATTGCCCTGGTGGCAATTTTTTAAACGAATGACCATGGAAGGCGCTTTGTCACTAGGAGAATCCATTGGAATGATTTCTTTTCTGGCTTTTTTTTTTTTGGTTGGGGAGGACTATCAAGCACTAATCAGTAGAGTCTCTAAACCATTGGAACACCCAATCAACCAACTCCCTAACTAATCGATCCACAATAACTCGAAAAACCAATCCAATCCAAAACACAAAGCCTGTAACCACCTCACCCACCAGATTAAGTTCATTGCCTTCATCCATCTCTCATCTCTTTGATGAAGTTGGGTTTCCTGTTTATTTCAGCACCTAGTTCCTGCAGCCACAACTTCCGCTTTTACAAAATTCTACTGCAACCCGTAAAAGTCAATAGAACAAAAGCAAGCTCCTGCGTTTGAAAAAAACGTTTTGACTTTATCCCATCTCTCCATTAGTGTATCCAAACCATTCATTTAGACTAACAAAAAAAGTATGAGTGCAATTGGTAACTGACTGATCAACATTATAAAGCACTTGATTTTGCAATAACCCTCCAATCCTAATCCTCAAATTCTGGAACTCCTCGACAGCATTATTAATAATTGGATTATCAACATCAAGATTTAATAGGGAGGCATTACCCTATAAGCACACGTTATTACTACACTTGGTGGAGGGTCACCAATCAATGCAGCACACAGAAAAGTCTCATCTGTTTGGGCAATGGTTGTGAACCCCTTTACTGTAACCGTCAACGTTGTCTCCAAAGCATGAGAGTAAGAAATTTAATACAAAAAGGGAGAGAACAGTAAAATGCCAATTTTCATTTACCTTCAATTTGTCTTAAGCAAATACAAACAAGATGATAATTGCCGGGCCCTATGAAGATGAAGCAGAATCATCCATTTGTGATAATGGCGCCGACTTCGATGATGAGGGTCATCCCACTTTGTTTCAGTTCTCTGTAGTTGCCCACTGTGGGTGTGTTTTTTATCTTTGATGTACTGCTTTTCTTCTTTTTTCTTCTCCAGCGTCTCTGCTTCCAAGAAAAAACCTACAAACAAGATGAAATATCAAAAGTAAATGATAAACCCCAAATATCAAATTCTCTCAACATAAAAAAAAAACAATAAATTGCTACAAATTGCTTCCTCCTACATTTTCTTAGTAGCCTCCAAAGATAAATAAAATATGCTCTGAAAGAGGGAACTTGAAGAAACCCTTCAAACTTTCAAGGCTCAACACATCCAACCCACATTTATCCTTGATTGTGGAAAAATCTAAGGTTTTGCACAAACTTTCGTTGATCATGGTGAATGAAGGAGTGAACAATCGTTGATGGAGATGATCGTAGTGAGCTTCAAGGCAGGTAGAATGGGAGATGAGCTTTACGTTTTTTCCTTTTTTCTTTCCACTTCACATGTAAAGTTTGGGGTTCCATTGACATCAACATAAGTGGGGCAATTTAGGAATAGAAATATAAAATTTGGGAGGAAGGTCCTCCTTCGGTAATATAAAAAATTGAGGTTCTTAACCGTGGTTATCCTGACTAGTGAGATCTTTTTGGTAAATCCTCTAAAGAGAAACCAACAATGACATAAGCCAAGAATCTTATCATCAATAATTTCAATTGTTTGTACTTCCCGTGTTTCTTTTTACTTGTAGTCTTACATAAGGACGAGATGTGAAAAGATCCGAGTCCAAAAAGCCCAAATTGAAAGCTTTCAGCAGTAGCCCCATGCAAGAATGGTAAATTTCATAATCCCTCCACCCCACACGCAACAAACATCTAATCACTATAAAAATAACATAATGTCAACAATCCCTCTGCTCTATACTTAATAGACACAATCTATTGAATAAAAATGCTCAGCTTTTAATAAGCCCTTCACAAATTTTACTCTAATCTCATGTGGGCAGATTGTTCACTAATAAAACACGGATATAAAATATTAAAAAGATCCAAATGTTTTCATCGTGATCAATCTATGATAGTACAAACTTTCAAAAGAGTAAACTTTCACCATAAAAAAATATATAAGAAAAAGCATTAATTTTGAGTGATTTAGATATTTTTTGAGAGACTAATAGCAATGACACTGAACAAACATCTTACGCTTAGACCATTCAGTGGCCTTTGGAATACCCCTTTGAGAGGGGATTTGCTATTTGAAATGAAAAAATTTCTCAACAGACTCACCCATTAAAAAAAAAAAACCTAAACTATCCCCACCTTTTTCACTCCCCACTTAGCTTCCTCACCTCCCCCTCCACTCTCCTCACCTTTCCCACCTCCCCCTCCTGTGATTGTGGGCAGCTTCAACGTAGTGAGCCGCCGGATCTCCCTCTCCATCTTCCTTTCTCTCCCTCATTCTTTCTATCCCTCTCCCTCTCCTCCCTTTTCTTTTTCTCTCTTCTCTTCCCCCCACTCTTCCTATTCTAGATTTCCGCCATGTTCAGCCCTGTAGGGCTGAACATTACATTATTGTTTGGCCCTGCGAAGCCAAATATTATACTATTATTTGGCCCCATGAGGCCGAACATTACACTATTGTTCGGCCTCCCACGGTTGAATAAAAAAAAGACCATTATGTTAAGACTGGCATAACAAAAGAGGACTGCTCGGCCGAATAGGGGTGGGGGAGATCTGTTGCAGGGAGACTCGATCTCCTTCCAACGGGGAGATCCGATTTGGCGAGGAGGGAGAGTAGAGGGGGAGAGGGAGAGAAGGGAAGAGGGAGGGGAGGAAGAGGAAGAGGAAGAGTTCGATGGGTTTGGTAGCTGTTGCCAATTGTGGTCTGGGGAAGGTGAGTGTGGGAGAAAATAGGGGGCATTTGGGTCATTTTACATTTTTTTTATTAAAAAAGGTGAGTGTACTAAAATCCTTTTGGAGTGTAAATAGAAAGTTCATTTGACAATTAAAGAGTTACATCCAATGGAGAGTACAATCTTGATCTCTCGAAGAATCGCACATATTTCTGTTGGGTTTTATCTTGTATTTTGGTTTAGTTGAATCGATCATCTAAGTTATTTAGAACCGAAGTTCAAGGTTAGAGGTATTTTAGTAATTATATATTAGTTTTTTTGTTAGCTAAGAAGGCGGGAACTATATATATTAATGTACAATAACCTTATATGCTAGGAGATTGAGATGGAATTATGATAGGGAAGTTGTTTCCTCCATTTTCGATTCACAGTAACCCTAAATCCTATGAGATTGAGATGGAAGCAAGTTCTTTTATTCATGTAAGCAAGATTGTTGAACTACATAAAATTATTATATTTATTTGTATGATTATTTAATGATGTGATTATATTTTTGATCCGTCGTTCACGGACTTATTTTGCTACGCCGCTTTTTCCCACAAGCGGCAGAGAGTGCTACGCCGCTTTTTTAAGTGGCAGAGAGAGATGGAGATCGGTGTGGGTTTTGCGATTGACAGATCAAGACTGCCTAAGAAGAAGAGGACGTTTGGGTTCTCGCATCCTGTTTGCAGACGATATGGGTTGGAGTTATTATTGGTTGCTAGGCTCTCAGTTTGTCACAGTGAAGAACAAGGGGCTCTTCTGTTTCGCGGTTGCAGAAAATAGGGGTTTTTTTTAACAGGCTCTCTATGTTGATCGAAGAAGAAAGACCTCGAGGGCTTCGGAGTCTTTGCTGGAGGAGAAACTGTGAACGGAGGATCTGGTTTCAAATCTAGGGAGAAGAGAAGATCGCCGCTGCAACGTTGTCGTGATCGCAGCGCCCTAGTTGCACCTCATCACCACTGCTGAAGGAGAGTTCTGGTTGTAGAAACTCAAAGCTCCTCGAATATAGTTGCAAAGAGGAACTAAGGAGTAGACGGGTCGTCTCTGGTCCAGGCTTCGGGTCTTCTCGCCATTGCCGGGGAAGAAAAGAGGGGTTCTGACATCTGTTTCTTGAAACAGAGGGCAGTAGATCAAGATCGGGCCTGATCTCGTGGGCCAAACAATCGTCAGAGAAAAGACTATTGCGTTGCACTCTGGTTCATCGTCGTCACCAGAGTGCAAAGCCGCCCGCCACTGGAGAAGCTTCGTCGACCACCTGTGCATCGCTGCCTATTCCACTCCGTCCGCCCCATGCCACATGAGAAAAAGGGCGTCTTCGTCCCTGTTGAAGAAACCAAAAGCGAAAGTGGTGCAAACCTAGTTGTAAGGCCAGGTTCGGGTCGAGGTCAGGTCGGGTTGACCTGACCAGCTAGCGCAAACCCAGTAGTAGTTCCAGGTCTGCTCAGGTCGGCTCAGACCTGGCCCGTGTACAGTACCCATCCCAGTGCACCAGGTGGAGAGTGACACCAGTAGAGTACGGTCAAAGTAGTTTGACCTGAGATCGATGTCAAACTTTGCTTCTATGATATCATGATCGTTCAGTGTCAGATCAGAGATCGAGATCGGTTTGTGCCTATGGACTCCTTGTGAGCAGATACATGCATGTCTGGAAGAAAATGGGCAATTCAAAGGTCAAAAAGTAGGTTTGACTCGTTGGAGTGTAGAAAACTATTTCTGCAATATCGAAGCCATCTAGAGTCAAATTTTAGATCAACTTCTTCCAGCATGCTTGCGGCGACGAGATCTATGAGACAGATAAAAATGTTGGCAGCTTGATGGGCAAAAATTTGTGGGACTGCAGAAACCGATTGATTTACGATAATAGCAATGAATTCAAGCATCATGGCCAGATTGAAGTGTTTGACTGATAAATGACTTCGGGGATTGGCAGGAAAGAGTCTTAAGCTCCATGACATAACAATGATTGAAAGTGTTTCTTGATGTTATAAACGGGAGATTGTTCTGAGTACTTTGATGGAAAGTTTAGATTCGCGTTGAAGGAATTAGGAAAGAGCAAGATGCCAAATTGAATGAAAAAGCAAAAGAATCAAAATTGGAAGTAGATAGTGCATAAGAAAGCTCATATTTGGACGAGAATGAATCACTTTCAGTCACTACAGGTATGGATCGGGTTAATGATTCATGGTATTGGGATTTAGATTCTTCTTATTATGTGTTTGAGTAGAGATTGGTTTGATGCAAATAACTCTCATTGTTAGTAGATCTGTTCTTATGAGAGACAATGCTTAATTTATGAGCATTGGGATAATAGCGGTAAAGATCCGGGAGTATGACGATGTTATTTAGACCTTAACAAATGTGATGAATGTTCTGGGTTTGTAAAGAAATTAGATTTCTTTGGGTGCCTCTTCAAAATACCAAAAGCAGTGATTGATAGTCTTGATCGTATACATAGGGACTTTTTATGGGAGGGTTGTGGGGATAAGAGGAAATTGCATCTAATGAAGTGGAGTAAAGTGATTAAACCTAAATCTTATGGGAGTCTCGGTCTTGTCAATTTGGAGAATAAAAACTAGGCTTTTCTAGCAAAATGGTGGTGGCTATTTGGGGAGGAGAATGAGGCTCTTTGGAGGAGGTTGATTGCCATTAGATACGGAGAGGATAAATGGGGTTGGTGGCCAAAAGCAGGGCCTAGCTACTCTAAATCAGGTATTTGGAAGGGGTTATTACATCTATTGGGGATGAATCTGAGTTGAGGAGAAGGTTTTGCACAAAGGGGTAGGCTTCTTAGTGGGGGATGGTAAAAATGTAAGATTTTGGTTGGATGATTTGGTGAATGCGAGGCCTCTATCTGTTTTGTTTCCAAGGCTCTTTTGGCTAACAATTGATAAAGAGTCTTCTGTAAGCAATTATTTTGATATGAGTGGTTGCATGGTGTGGGGGATGTCTCCTAGGAGGAGTCTTTGGCTGTTGGAGAAAGAAAGTTTTTAAGAGATACTAAGTATTATTTCTAACATATATATATATATATTGTAGAGATTCTAAGGACGCTCAGATTTGGACGCCTTCAACTTTTGGAGAGTTCTTAACTAAGACTTTCTACTTCGCCTTGGAAGGAACCCATCCTCATAGAGCCCCTATTTCCCGTGTGTGGTTGGGTCTGGCTACTCCTTGAGTGGAAGCTTTTTGTTGGCTAGCAGTTGCAGGTAAAATATCCACAGTAGATAATCTGAGGAGAAAAGGTTTGACTTCTAACAACATGTCAGATATATGTGTGATATGTGGCAATGAGGAGAAGTTGATTAGCCATCTTTTCTTTTACTGTAACACGGCCATTAGAGTCTAGAGTAACTTTATTGGAAGGTGCCGTATTGCATGGTGCTCTCTAAAGAATTTGGGGGATGTGGTGGAATCCTGGATAGGTGGGTGCTTTGGGTGCTTTATGGGGTGTGGTCATATCTGATGGAAGATGTTTCTTTTTGCTATCATATGGCTGATTTGGAAAAAAAGAAACAATAAGATTTTCAGGAGCACTTCTTGACTTGTTTTTCAATATTAGAGTTGATCATTAAAGTGACTTTAGATATTACAAAGTGGGCTTTGGCTATAAAGGAGTTCTTAAATCTTAACTTGAATGACTTTCTTGCGAATTGGGGAGCATTCATGGAGTGTGGCCCTCTGAAGGAAAAGAGATATGTCCTTTGGTGGTCCCCTTCTAATGGGGCCTTGAAGTTTAATATAGATGGAGCTTTTAAGGGTAAGCTATGTTCGGAGGGAATTGGAGGTGTGCTACACAATAACAAGATGGAGGTATTACTTATGTTTTCCAAACATGTAAGTGTATGCAATTCAAATGAAGTAGAGGTATTAGTTATCCTGCAAAGCCTTAGAATGCTCCCTAGAAGATATAGTGGTCCATTGGTTGTCGAAAGTGACCCATCTAATGCGGTTGCGTGGGTTTTCAAATGAAAGGTTATCCCATGGAAATTTCAATCCCACTTTAATGCAATATGGGAGTTGTTAGTCGAATTTACTATTTTTCTTTTCGCCATGAGGTTAGAACCGTCAATTCCATAGCGGACGCATTAGTTAAGTAAGAGGTTGATAGGTCTTCTCCATGGGTGGGTGTGATTATGTAATTGAGAAGTTTTATTTTTCGCTTGAGATTGGGGTGATGCATCTCTCTTGCACATTCTCCACTCTCCTTTCTCTTGCTCATTTGTTCTCCTTTTTGTTTGGCTACTTTTAATGAATTATGTTGTTACCGTTTTAATATATATATATAGTAGGTGGAAAATGGAACATTGGTAATCATGGATGGTGAGATGCTCATAAATTTCTACATGTTGGTAAGGGATATTTTCTCAGGTGGAGTAGTGAAGGAGGCATCAAACAACGCAGGGATGAAATACATGGATTGGTGGAGTTAGATGTGACAAAATCATTGGAAAATGGATGATGGGTATTCGATGATATCATATAACAAAAATCTAGGAAAACCAGAATGGAGATGATTTTCTTGGAAAAAGTTAATCCAATTCATATCAAAGTAAGCTAATTTAACATCGGATCATACCTAACCCGCATGTGCAGTGCACAACCAGCCACAACAAGCTAGAACAAAACAGTTGTAGGTTTGATAGGAGGAACACTGTAATGGAGATAAAAGGAGGGATACATAAGGTACCGGTGGGAGGTCTTCAGTTTTTTTTTGACAGATGGAAGTTAGGTTCATTGTGTTGCAAGGATGTTATCAAATATGGCAACAAATGGAGAGCACTTGGGATGTTCAAGGCAAGGGTGTTGAGGTCAAATGAGGCAACTGTGGAAAAGTCTCAAGTTAGTTTGGACTTGGTTGACATTCGGCAATGGTGAGATTGTCGGTGCATCTGGGATAGAGGGTGCAAGAGCCATGCTAGGTTGTAGCCTGTGCAGAGGCGTATTTTTCAGTGAGGTACAGAATGTAATGCCCCCAAATCCGGGCTATCCGAATAAGGCGGAAATTCGAACTTGGGGCGCGATACAAACAGGATCTTTAATATGTAGTGAGGACCAATTCAAAAAATTTTTTTTATACATTCAACCTTTATAAAAGGATAAGTGAAACATTTGCACAACTGCAAAAGCAATTGATTATTTATGACCCTTATAGTAAATGATATCTATCACATTTGTCAAATCAACAAGTACTGGAAGTATAAGTCTTATCTACGAAGTCCAAGTAATCTCAAAATTACTACAGTTTATTATAAACTTTTCAAAACTGCTCATCTAATAAAATTAGAAGAAAACCATCCAGAAGAACAACCTCTCAATTAATGACGATGATCTCTGAGTGCTCAACTAAATTTCTTCACTAACTGCTGTCCAAGTAAATTGGTCTAGTCGAGGTACCTCAAGGGCCTTCTCCGACACCTCTCCTTCCGAAGTAAAGGTAGCGGGCTCACAGTCTACACACCCAAAGCAAATATGGTTAAGTCACGTAGGACTTGGCAAACACGGCATGTAAATAACATCATATATATTTCAAGATAGAATAAAGGAAACGATATAATTAATGAAGTCAATGTTAACAATATCAAAGGCAACAAGATCATGAATTGATAAATAAGAATCAACTAAGTTAAGTAACATCTATATCATCTAACACCTAAACAAGAGGCACATCCAACGTCTATTACATGGTATGATAAACCAGCATTATCCATCCCGTATGACTTTTAGAAAAGAGTTCCGAATCCTCGGTATAGGTTTGATACCGTAGTATCCACTGGACCGCGCATCCAGCTATATAAAAACAATCCCGTCGGATCTCAGCCAACCATGGGGCCTATAAAATATGCTTTTACTAAGGGTTGGCCTACCCAAGGCTAAGCTATCAACTGAATGGATATAAGTGCCAATAGAACTGGATCAATAAGGGTAGGTCTATGTCTGGCTGGGCTCCTTGCGTGAGCAAGATCATCCCTGTATAAGATCTCATCTGTAATAATTATAGTATTCATTTATGCCTTTATATCTCCATCCATGTTATAATTTCTCATGTATACACAGCTATTGAATAGCTATCCCAGCCATAGACATTACTTTCATTTCCATTTCATATTCCCGGGTCATCTCTAAGTATACCCTAGGTCAAATTACCATTTATGCATTTAAATAATTGAAAGGAAGAGCAATAATATCTTATAAACATCTATGAAAAGGAAGGCAAGAATACAATAGCAATGTAAGATCGATATCATTTTATCCATCAATAGAACGTATAATAAAGGTAGCCAAACCTACGTTAAGTTGTACATTTCGAGTTATAGAGGACTTGAGTTACCATATGATGGACATTCCAAACCCGTAGGGGTTGTACGTGTTGGGTGTTATAATAGTTGGGCCCCATCCAGATCCAAACATCCATCTATTGAGAGGTTGTTCTTCTGGATGGATTTCTTCTAGTTTTATTAAATGAGCAGTTTTGAGAAGTTTATAATAAACTGTAGTAATTTTGGGATTACTTAGACTTCGTAGATAAGACTTATACTTCCAGTACTTGTTGATTTGACAAATGTGATAGATACCATTTACTATAAGGGTCATAAATAATCAATTGCTTTTGCAGTTGTGTAAATGTTTCACTTATCCTTTTATAAAGGTTGAATGTATAAAAAAAAAAAATTGAATTGGTCCTCACTACATATTAAAGATCCTGTTTGTATTGCGCCCCAAGTTCGAATTTCCGCCTTATTCGGATAGCCCGGATTTGGGGGCGTTACACAAAAAGTGCTGGTTCAGCATGTTATAGTTGTTAAAAAAAGAAGACTATGCCATCGGTGTAGTGACGTATCATTCAACAAGGTATGTGAAGACATAGCTGGTTTTATCTCAATATGGCTTTGAGGATTTACGGAATCAAAGCCAATGTTGTGATTGTTGGGTTTTATCTTGTATTTCAGGTTAACCGGATTCGGTTATTTGTGACTTATATATTGATCTATTGTAACCCTAGATCTCATGAGATTAAAATGGGATCATGATAGATGAATTTTTTCCTCCATGGACATATGCAAAGTTGCCGAATAATGTGTAAGGTTTTTTTTTAATAAGTAATTAATGGAATTGGACAAAACTTTCTTATTTGGGGTATGTTTTCTTTTTTGTGCCAATACTGGTAGTTCTCATTCTAGAATGAGTATTTTTTTAAAGAAACTAACAGTTCTTGTTCTACAAGGAGTATTATTTTAATGCACAAATTGTCGGTTATAAAAAAAGGGTTCCTCTCAACCCTAAGTACGACACAACAATAAAGATCTCTAAGTTCTGAGCTGAAATTACTTTTGGAAATATTGTTAAGAGTTCCATGAGAGATTGGGCAAAGGCCTTAAGTTCTATAGTTGATGATTTTACTTTTTCGTAGAAGATTTGTTGCTTTTACTTTTTTGTAAAAGATTGTTCTCTTGTGTAGAGATTTATTCGTTGTGGATATCAAAGCATTAATAATAGGGTATTAAGGGACTGCGTGCTGTGAATACTTATAAAAAACAATTATAACGCCTTGTGTCAAGAGATTGACTGTAGGGTTGTAAGTGTATCTTATACTGCGGAAGTTAGTGATTGATTTTTTCTACTTTTGACTTGTAGTTTTTTTCCGTTTGGGTTTCTACGTTAAATTATGTATTGTCTTATTTATGTGATTAATTACTTTTATTTTTTTCTGCATAAAAGTAGTAATTGAATCACAATTTAGAATAAATTGGGCATTTTAAGTTTTTACAATGTAAAATTGTTGTGTTTATAGTTGTGATTGTTTGTTAGTGTGATTGTATGTTTATCGTGATTGATCTGTAGATTACGGATTTATTTTGCTGTGCCACTTTTTCCAACATTATCTGCCTCATTAGAGCCACAAAACCCAAGAGCTAGAAACCGGCCTCAACAATGCTTCCTACATGATTCCAACCGGGAAAAAATTTGTGTATATGCAACTACATGCAGGAGGCTCCTTCACAGAGGCAATTAAGGCTAAGCAAATCCGAGATAGCTTCTCTTAGAGACGAGACAAGAACAAGAATCTGAACGGCGCGCATTATCTTCTCCTAGAGACGAGACAAGAACAAGACCCTGAACGGCGCGCATTATCTTCCAGATTCACTACTTTCCTTCCATTGGAATTTATTGCTTCTAAGGTTGTGATCTTGTGCTGCTCCTGGGGAGACTGCAAGACCTCTAACAAGGACCATATCCAAAGAATCCTGCTTCTTCATGATGCATGATGAGAGGATTCTTCACTCATGCATATTCACTCACCTAACAGGGCATAACCTGTATTACCATAAAAAAAAGAAAAGAGAAAGTAGGTATAATCTGAAGGATTATGGGAAGTGTTGTGAGAAATACTTCATTCACACCTTTACAAAATTACAATGAATGAACAAGTGGTTGACAACCGATTTGACTATTTGCTCATGAATAGTGATGCATCAACTTGTACTGAATTAATCCTTTGAGCTTGTGCAGAGAACAGTCCAAAGTAGGTTCAGGGAATTGATAGACAAGGCAATAAAGTCGTAACTCTTA
Organism: Sextonia rubra; assembly: GCA_037013555.1. Taxonomy (NCBI): domain Eukaryota; kingdom Viridiplantae; phylum Streptophyta; class Magnoliopsida; order Laurales; family Lauraceae; genus Sextonia; species Sextonia rubra. The sequence continues at coordinate 13,104,776 of JASUAD010000001.1, read as the reverse complement.
CAGTTTAATAAATCCAAATGGACTGTGGCAAACTCGGACCTCTAACATTCACCTTTCAAATCGTGGAATGAATTCAGTGTTAACTTCTCTCCAATGGCTTCCACTTTAATATTTATCAAGTTCCCTTGAGAAACACACAGATACTGTGTCATGATCAAGGTTGTGTCAAAGATTTGGGGTACTTAAAAAAATATTTTGAAAAGGAAATGCCCAATATGAGAGCGATTGACGAACACACTGGGCATAACTACTGTTCAATTGTCTTGAATTGCAGGCATTCTATTTGAAAATATAATATTTGACAAAATCGTACTTCTAGAAGATGCGTTAGACTCATTGTACAAAGATAACATTTTCACCAAACATTCACCAATTAACTTAATGATTTCTAATGTCATAACATCACATATTAGTCTTGCATGGCCCTACATCAGTAACTGTGCAGAAATTGTTATGCTGATAACAAGCAATTGTAAGAAGGTTTCCATTGAAATCCAGAGGACATACCAATTTCTCCAAGAGATTGGACTCCCTGTTCAGTTAGAAAGAAAAGTTCTGTCAAAAAGAAAGAATGAACTTAAAAAACAATAAATAAAGCAACTGAATGTGTCGAGTGCTAAGCATTCTCACAACCAGTGTGTTTCTGCTTATGTCCTCATTCATAATTTTATCCTTTCCTGTGACTACACACTTCTCTCTTATTAGTGTGCACACTTTTGAAGCCTACAGAACCTTTGTTGTCGTTTCTTCACTGCCAAATACATAGCTCAATATAGCACGGCAAGTCTAACTGTCCCCGCAGAGACATCCCTTTACTTAAAGTGGCACCAAAGATGGTCCAAATATTCTACCAACTTGTCTCCACTTTGCTCACCTGCCACTTATACTGCTTGCTATTTTCAACTCAAACCCTTTGGTTCTCTGAACGGTTGCTCACTGCACTCTGCCACGTGTTTGCACAAACATTTTCAAATTTACCCACATCTCTTCCCTATTCTCAAATTGACTAAACCTCCATTCCAATAATTTTTCACCTTTCGGCAGCAAACTCTCCAAAATTTTTGCTTGTCATTGCTTGCTTTCTTGTCAAACTAGTATCATATAAACTGCAAACAACATATGCCATGAACTGACATCCTGTAGATCAAACATTAAGGTAAGCATAACTAAAGATGTACTAATATGAGCTGAAAGCAGACAGTTAGTAGCTGTCAGACAAATCATGTATAATTCCTATGTAAGCACTGGATGCATTTTTTCCGTCTATGTGTTCTACATTAATTATCTTGTTTCATATGCTGCCCCAAAAATGAGATCGATATGTTAGGGAGGCACCAAAGATACAGCTTTCACACCCAATATAATGAGTACTATATACTATACTATGCATTGCCTATTTCAACCATCTTGATATTATATCTGGGTTTCCTATCGTAGGCCTTCTTTAAATCAATAAAGATCATTTGCTTGAGTTGTCTTAATATTAAGATGGTATTTTTGGTAGATCAACCAAAAATTTGTTCTTTGAAACAATTGACACTTCGTTTCTGAATGATTACCATTTTCATTTGAAGCTATATTTAATAAGTCAAATACAAACACCCCATTTATTTTAAACCTTCTTTTTTCCAATACCCTTCTAGTTTCATCTTTAGTGCAACTACATGATTGATAACTCTAGTGTTTCCCTTCCTGATCTTGGCAAGTGTCACAACCCGGGCCCAGGAGTCCAGGGGTTAGCAAAAGCTAAACCAATGACACACGTACTCTCGTGCCTATATACGTAGACCTGGTCTAGATGCACACGTACAAGAAAGTTTCACACGTGCCAAGCATGTACGCGGAAGCTGTAGATATCAAAAACATCACACTAAACAAAGCAATAAGAGAATACGAAAATGAACTGACATATATAGCTGAATGTTTTACAAAATGAACAAAATGATATATACAAAGCATGACGTAAACAAGCGTGATAAATAAAAAAAAAGAGAAGACTCCTATGCCATGTCATAGATGTCCAAGACGCTCTTCGATGGAGTGATCACATCCACTCCTCTAGGCCTGATGGGGCCTTGGGGGTCTTGTCTGGAGTCTGGCAGACCGACGAGGGGTCGGCAGGGATATCTGAGCCTGCAACACCATAAACAACTCGTGAATACAGCGATTCAGCAAAGCATAAACCATAACAGTTAACGCATGCTGTGTCTAACAGAATAAAGAACATCATGTAGAACAAAATAGGTCACATTTGTATACTAAGTTGTCGTGCAAGAAAGAAATATGCAATACGAATCAATGTATACATGCTGTGTACATAACTAGTTGGCGACTACATTGCCATATGCTCCTAAAAGAGGGATTTTATATCGTGCAGAGAACACTATTGTCCGGGCCAGGGTACAAATGGGTCTTGGGTTTCCTGGGGTCCGGTTCCCCAAGACGTTTCCTTACTGCAGCAAGGCCATGAAACTACATCAAATTCACCCTGTCGGGATCCTAAGGCTGAGGCTAAGTAGTGACTGACCATACAGAGTCAATCATGAAAACCCTGAGTAGATCGTGACAAGCATATCATGCGTGTACATCCAATAACAAACATACATACATACTCAAGGTGAACGCATAGGATGACTTTTGACGTGACATGCAATGATCTGCTAAAGAGTGGAGATCAAGAACCAACATACAACATGTTATGCAAGCAAATCATACTAGAATCACCTTCATTTACTAGCCAATCCAAAGCGGACAATACCTCGATGGTGCGGAGCAGATTGTTACAGATGGTATCAGAGCAGGGGATGGCTCTCCTCTGAGTGGTGGGAGAGGACCTCTCGAATCCTGCCTCCCTCTCGAATCTTGCCCTCTACAAATAGGGGGGGGGGGGACGAAGGAGGAGGAACGAAGTTCCATATCACTGATGAGGCCGTCTTCGGTCCGACATTGTTCAAGATATGTGGATATGGGGACATATCCGGCGAAAGCTGGTGGGCCTGTAATGACCCAGTCCCAAAATACATTTGAATGAAAGAATATAAGTAATAATTCGTTCTAAACTATCGAGGCGTCTTTTAAGGACAAAACCATGAGGACTTTCATAAAAACTATAAAGTTAAGCGTGCTCGAGTCAGAGCAATTTCAGGATGGGTGACCTCCTGGGAAGTTCAAAGCGGACAATACCTCGATGGTGAGGAGCGGATTGTTACAGTAAGCTTATGTATACCCTTTTCTACCTCCTTAGTCAATAATTGAATGAACAAATTATCATGAGTTTCGTACTTGCTCTTACTTGCAACATTTTTAACACCACTTTTGCTGATACAAACCTTTATAAGTCCTCTGAACTTCTTCACTTCTACCATCTACAGAAGTAATACTTGATTTCATTAATAGAAATTTTGACATCTTAATTCCACTGCCAAGTCTTCTCACATGTACAACTCTTTCCGTGGTAATCATTAACCTCTTTAATACAACCCAACATTTGTTTCCAACACTTCATTCGAATACATAACCACGATCTATTCTTTGCTGAGGTTGCCACAAGAATTCATACATAAATTACAAAGAAGAGTATGTGGGAATCTCAACAACTAAGTCCACAAGCACTGCGAAGAAATATTGTGGAAATGTTTAAGGAAATATCCACCAATACATAAAACCTTATACGGATTGAAGGTGAAGAGCTACCTATAATTATTGAATAAGATAAAATTACATTTGCTCACGTATGCAGAACAAAAATTGAAAAGAAAATAGAGTGATCTTCCTTTAAATCAGCAATTAAAGGTGTCAACCCAAACTTGAGACTAAATTATTCATAAATCATGAGGTATTTCTTCTACTAATGCTTCTAGCTTAAATTCTTGTCCACCTCTTCTTCCTAAGTGTCTGCCGCTTTTACAACCCCCACCATCCTCCCAAAAAAAAAAAAAAAAAAGAAAAGGAAAAAGAAAAGAAGAAGAAAAGGACGACTACGTTCCTAAAATATCTTAAGATTGACAACATTATTGATATAAGTATTTCATGCCAACTTATAATGCCCCTATATCTAATGCATCAAACATTTATATGCAGAGACATACAAAGTCCTGCCCAAATTTTGATGTCCACTATTAGACTAATTAATAAACAGTCCTTGTGATGTCAACTCTGCAAAATGCACTTATAGCAGTTAGAAGCACTTATAGCAGTTAGAAACACAAGAATGATTCACAACTGTATCATACTAAGCATGGTAATGACAGCAAAAATACTATAATAACTGTCACATACACGATCTTATTTTTGTTCATGCAACTGCATGCAATTGATGCAGCAAGAGCTTATAGGTAAGCATTAAGGATTTACAAAATTTGAAGACCAAATTGGAAAGTTTCAGAATGAAGAAGGCCCTTAGAAAATTTGTGGTGATCATTCCACTATCTTCCAAATATCAGATGCACTTCCTGATGTCATGTTTAAATTTTGCAGGATCAACTTATAATTGGTGAAACTCAGGAGCTAAACCGAAAGGTTCTTCCTATAATCACTGTGTTCCTTTGATTTAACTTAAATACCAAGTTGCTAAAACTTTTGCTTATTCCTTTTTAGGGAAACCTGATTAATCAAGAAAATATGGAACTGTATAAGGCAGATTTCCTTCGTCAAGAAAACACAGAATTACATATATAAGAAGGTATTTGTTTAGCCACTAAACAAACATGCTAAATATAAGAATTTGTTGTAATCAGTTAGAGAATTAACACTTGGTTCTCAGATTTGCTCTAAAAGGGTGTTAAATGAAGGAGCAAGCCAAAGTTCCTTGCTTCCGAATGGTTTTACCACTTGAGAAAATTTGAATGCACCTGTCAATCTTCAACTAAGACAGCCTCTCAACAACATCAGTGACATCAGCAAGAGCTATGAAATTGAAGTAAATTTGACATTCATATATGCATAAAAATGTCCTCTTTTTATTCATGTTAATATTAACTTGAAAATGTAGCAGACCCCAGCTGCACTCAATTAGCAGAGTCATGAACCAAGAAGGATTCCACCAAGACTACCATCAACACCATTCTTATGGGCAATATTATACTTGCAGTATGGCACACAAGCCAGAGCAGGATCAACATGAATCAAAACAGCCATGACAGATTGGTGTCGCATGATCAATGAAACCAATGGTCTGTGTAAAGCCATATAGCAATAATAACGCACAAAGGCATATAGCAATAATAATGCACAGATTGTACCTAGTGTTCTCTAGGTTGGGAATTCAAAATCGTAATGTTCGATAAGGAGGAGTGTCATTCTCATACCCATATTAAATTTGTAATCAGCATACGACAGTACTTATCAACCATATAATAAACGCCCCCCACAGCACACGCACATATAAAACCCACCCACCATCTCCATGCCCTAGCAAAAGATTCAAAATAGAAGTATCATAAAATCACAGAGAGCTTTGGATTTCACGTGGCAACATTACACTTCCCTAAAAATTCTTTTAAAACTCTTTTCAAATCTTTATCAACTTAGCTATTTTAAGTAAAAGAGTCTTTATATGCATATGTATCTCATCATTTTGGTGAGAAATACCTTTTTTTTTTGGACCTATCAAGTTTTAAAAAATATAAAATTTTATCCTCTTACATATTAATACTTAAAAAAAAAATTATCCATCATCAAAATATATGCACGTGAATATTCTCTTTCTAATTATAAACAAATGTCAAAAAGATGCCAAATCTGTTGCAAACAAAAACAACAAAAAAACCAGGTACCCTCGTAATCTCCGTTCACTTCAACTTGATAGTGATACGACTCTAATAGGATGAGAGGGGAATTTAAACCATCCCCCACCTACTACCTATACTCTATAGAATGTTTAAAGTGGATACTTTGACTTAGGGCCACCTGCGTCAGCAATACGTCAGACGCTGGACCCTTTTAGCGGATGACGTCACTAATGACGTAAGCCCCTGGACTCGCTCCCTGGGCGCCTGGGCTCGGGCCTACGACGGCTCGGGTCACCGGAGTGTTCACTGAAAAAGAGAGGTAGGAGAAGAGCCGCGTCATAGTTCGCGCTTCCGGAGGCCGAAGCAGCCGCAACGCGTGGTGACAGCTGCAGATTCTTCATTTTTTGGTGTGTTGTAACAACACGTGATTGATGGCCCACCTTCTGTATTTTCATAATACATTTCAGAAACAAAGTGGAAGCCGTGGCTTTGAGCAGTACCATCGCCGTCGCCATCGCCATCGCCATCGCCCCCACCTGCTAGAAACTACTTATGCAAGTAGTGTTTTTCTTAATCTGCTCGTGCATTGCTACGATTTTAAAATCGCCCCACCTACTATTTATACGAGTCAGTTGTTTTTCAAAACCTTCAACACAACACAGTACAGACCAGTGCAGTCCAGTCCCACTTGTTCATCTCTACTGCTCCTATTAGCAATAACGGAAAAGAAAATGGAAATTAACATCCAATCCTACGCAACCCTCTTCCTAATTTGGCTCATCTCTACCCTCATAGTCCGAGCCATCGTCTCCAAGACCAGACCCACTCCTCGGCTACCCCCGAGCCCAGTAGCCCTCCCGATCATAGGCCACGTCCATCTCCTAGGATCCCTACCCCACCAATCCTTCTACAAGCTTGCCGCCCGCTACGGCCCCTTATTGCGCATCCGCCTTGGCTCTGTTCCATTTGTCATCGCCTGCTCCGCTGACACCGCCAAAGACATTTTCAAGACCCACGAGATCTCCTTCTCCGCCCGCGGCTTAACTTCCGCCGCCCATCACCTCTCCTACGACAACCGCAGCTTCATCTTCGCCCCTTATGGCCCCTACTGGAAGTTCATTAAGAAGCTCACCATGTCTGAGCTCCTTGGTGGTCGGACCATCGAAACGATGCTTCCCATCAGACGCCAAGAACTGCGAAGGTTCCTGCAGTTACTGATGAAGAGCTCAGAAGCAGGCGAGGCCGTTGACGTGTCTGCCGAGCTTTTGATGATGACCAGCAACGTAATATCAATGATGGCCATGAGGAAGAGGTGTACCAGAACCGAAGGAGAAGAGGATGTGCAGAAGTTGCTGACTGAGGTGTCGGAGCTCGTTGGCACCTTCAATTTGGGGGATTATAATTGGGTACTTAAGAAACTGGACGTGCAGGGGATTGAGAGGCGGTACAAGGACGTGCACTTGAAATTAGATGGGGTGCTTGAGGGGATCATAAAAGAGCATGAACAAGAGAGTCAGGCCAGGAGAAAGATGGATGCTGCTGCTGGTGATTGTGCCAAGGATCTCCTTGATATTATGCTTGATATATCGGAAGACGAGAAAGCTGAGATGAAACTAACGAGAGAAGACATCAAGGCCTTCATTCAGGTACCCCACCTCTCCATTCATAACGAAAAGGACAACAATACAACGCCAACAAAATGGACACAAGTAAGTCCGGTGCAGCTGCAGCATAAAAGATAAAAATTGCTGAGCTGTACATATACTAAATGCGGGGTGCTTTGAAGAGATAACTCCCTTCAAAATCTTTCCACATGGCCAAACCGGATAGGAAGATCCCGGATATGCATTACATTTTGATGCAGCTCTGCAGCCTCTGCTGCACAGGAGCCCAGCCCACAAAACTCCCTGCCCCTGAAATTCAGGGACGCCCCGTAAGCTTTCACGCTGACAATAATTAGGCTCGCTTCTGCGAGTTGCATTGTAGATGATCGACTAGACCCTGCTGGCGATTGTGCTCAAGGATCTCTACTCATGTGCCGTTTTTATGAGAATCCTCTTTCTACTGGTGCGCCGGGTGTAAGAATTGGAGAGAAAACAGAATATCTCTTTTTTGGTACTCAAAGTCTCAAATCATTTGCATCGTGATCTAATTATCTTAAATTGTGTTCATATCTAATTATCTTGAATTCTGTGTGTCACGCCCGGTTTTGGGAACCGGGATTAAATTGAAATTAGAGGTCACTTAAAACTTTTCTCAATAATAAATTACTAAATCATTCGTATTTAATACAATACGTAGCTGCTAATCATAATCTCACTATGGATTGCAATCCCTCGTGAGATTCAATGTTAGTTAATTCACCAATCAATATAGAGGAAGAAGCTCCAATAGAACAAAAGATACAATAAACAATTCAAAGTAGGCATTTAAATTCATTTCTAAAGTTTAAGTAGACAATTAAAAGATAGTTTAATTAAATAGACGCAACTAAAAGCCTAGGCCAACTAAAATATAAATATTTATCCTTATGATTATAAGGTTGATCACTTTTGGACACGACTGATCGGAAGATGCCATCTGCACATCACCTATACTCAACAACATCAGGCTCAACTATCTGATGTATCTCCAATGAGACCTCTTAGTGTAAGCATATCCAGTACCTATGCATGAAACATAGCATCATCAGACTATAATTATAGTTGGTAGGCAGATAGATATAATCCATAACAGATGTACAATATCAAAATCAGTAAAGACAATAAGATCATGTGAAGACAATAACAATAGACAATGTAAAAAAGAATAGAAAACCCAAATCCAATGTTATAGAAGAGAGCAACACATAATTTTGGATCAGATCACAGGTCTGTAGATATTGATGGCCCCTCATTGATCCATGATTTGTTGAAGATCAGGAATCCCTATTCTTAGTTAGATAGTTCTAATTAATTATTTATTTCATATTTTATATTGAGTTAAGATTAGTACTTGCTTAATTTATTTTAGTAAGCCCTGATTATTTAGAGATTGTCATTCCTAGTTTAGAAACAGTTACTCCTATATAATGAGGAGTCTTTCATTGTAATACTTAGGCTTACTTCCAATTAATCAAATTTTATTTGAGATTTATCTCTTTTATAGTGCTTTTCCTCTTATGAAGGCGCCTTAAGGGTTGGAATTCATCTCTAGATTCGATTAATCATTCAAGAGATTAATCTGTACTCAATTGGAGATCCGGCGTTGTGCTAACATGTTGAGGAACTACTCTTGTACGATGATTCCAATGCAATCCCATGCAATCCAATACGAGTAGTCCTCCAAATCCACCATAGTATAAGCCCAAATCATATCACAGTCCAACAATGCAATGAGGTATAATCTATAAAGAACATTCAAAATATAATAATAATGCAATGATGCAAACCCAAAAGCCAAAGAGTATATACAAGCCAAGCGCCTAAGTTAAGATGACAACTTACACACCCGGCAACTCTACTCAAACTACAGGTGTAGTGAAACCAACACATCCATTCCATTTTTCGATGCATAGACAATTGATGGATGCCTCGAGTTTTCACACCATGAGTACGAGTAAATTGTACAACATACATGAACCATACAATTCGTGAGGGAATCTGTTTGCTCAAAATGCCTGTCTCTTGTGATCCATTTAAAGGTCCTCAATTATGATGAAGAATGCCTAACAAAAAGGCCAAAGGGACCCCATGCCATTGGGCCCTGCACAAGAGGACCCCACTAGTGGACCCCTGGTCCACTCGAGCCTAGAATGTGGGTCTCCCATGTTTAGTAAAATAAAAGGATCATTCCCTTTTTTCTCATTCTTCAAAACCTCCAAGATTGTCATTGGTTCCCATTTGCTTCAAAATGATTTTATGTTTCCTTTTTTCTCATTCTCCATGTATCCCGTCCACATCCATACAATTTTCACCTTCATTCCATCATCATTCAATCCATAAATCAGTATACCTAAGTCTAGCATTTTTCATTAAAAATGAAAACACTGAGCAAATGGGAACCCAATGACAATAAAAGTGCTAGAATCAAGTAAGCAGCATGCATATCATCTATGTAAAAATGTGTATTTGCTTGCCTTTAATGAGAAGATGGAAAATGAGCATATGCCTTAGCTCTCAAACTCACTGGAAGCTCCAAACTTAAAGAAAATGCAACCCAAACACACCACCTATAAATGCAAAGAGATGAAGCTAATATACATGCCAAACACTCTCCTTAGCCATAACTCCAAATGACCTAGCTGGTGGGAGGAGCAACCCTTACCTAGGGAAGCTCAGTTAGGGGAGAAGGTAGAGAATGGATCCTTAAGGAGAGGAGAGCTAGAGGAAGGAGATAATCACATCCGGCGGCGGTGGGGTGGCTTTGGTTGTTGACACCAGCAAGGTGGGATGAGTGGGAAGAGGGGAAAACGGTGGAAAGAGAGAAGAAAAAAGGAAACGGAAGGAAGAAAAGAAGGAGGGGTCGGCGGTGAGCTTGAAGGCTTGAATTTGGCGGCAGCAAGTTGAGGCCAGAGCAGCGAGGTGAGGGAGGTGGGGGAGAAAAGGAATGGTGCCGGGAATGGGGGAGGAATAGAGAAAGAGAAGATGGAAAAACGGCTGGGGTCGTTTGGGTTATATTAGGGCCTGGGTTTAGGGGAATTACAAATAGGGGCTTATTTTGTTTGTGTTGGATTTTTAATGTTCAAGATGGCCCGGATCGAGTTGACAAAGAAGGAGGTTTATGGAATTTGGTCATTTATTTAATGAGAGTAAAACTTCACAATTCGGAAAACTATGAAAAAAGATTTTTGCATTTTCTAAAATTACAAACTACCCTTGCCGAGCTCGAATGAGCTCAAAATCTAATGAGACTTCACATATACAATCCTAACAATAAACTAGATATGCTTAGCTTTTAATTGCACTTAATTAACAGGTAATAAATCAAGGCTAACTAAATCTTCGGATTTTGGGATCCAGTAGTGTGCGTATCTAATTATCTTGAATTGTGTGCAGGACATTTTTGTTGCTGGATCAGATACATCTTCCATCACAACAGAATGGGCACTTGCTGAGCTCATAAACCATCCAACTGTGCTTAAGAAAGCAAGAGAAGAGGTTGATGCTGTGGTTGGAAAGGAGAGGCTGGTAGAAGAATCGGACACCCCCAATCTCCCTTACATCCAAGCAATCGTCAAAGAAACTCTTCGACTGCACCCACCATCTCCCATGATATCCAGAAAGGCTATCAACAATTCCGAGGTCAGTGGCTACTACGTCCCTTCGGGTACCCATATCTTCATCAATGTGTGGGCTATTGGAAGGGACCCCAAATATTGGGAGGACCCGCTCGAGTTTCGCCCGGAGAGATTCATGCCATCGGATGGGAAGAACCATATTGACATTAGGGGCCAACATTACCATCTTGTGCCGTTTGGGAGTGGAAGGAGAGGGTGTCCTGGGATTACACTGTCCATGCAATTGATCCAGACAACGGTTGCTTCCATTGTCCAAAGCTTTGAGTTGAAGATTAATAACAGTGAGGATGGTGAGGGGAACATATGTGTGGACATGACAGAACGGGCAGGGCAGACAATCCCAAAAGCTGAGCCCTTGGTGTGTTTTCCAGTCGCCCGTATCAGTCCATTGCTCTTACAGGATCCGACTTCTGAATAACCTCTGGAAATGGATGTGAATAACCTCCGGAATGGATGTCAATGGATCACTGGATCTATCATGTTTCTATCAATCTAAAGCTTCAATAGAAAGGAATAATACAGTCTATTATTAATTCCGTGTTATAAAATATTGTTATTAGTGGATGCCTACCCTAGGGCCCACGTTAGATATGGAAAGCAATAGTCTTACTATATTGGTTTGCTTGGAGAGGAAGAAATCCTATTCTATAAATAAGATCCCCCTTCCCCCATTATGTATATACTTCTAATTTAATAAGAAAACTCTCTTTCCTTTTCTCCCTCTACTCTCTATCTCTCTCTCCCTTCTTCTTAATTACGTTATCAGCACGAGCCCTCCATCTCTATTTTCCTTCTCACACGTAGCACGAGCCCTCCATCTCTATTTTCTTTCTCACGCCTAGCCCTCACTGCAAGTTTGCTTTTATCCTTCTGCACTTTAAATTAAAAGTGCAGCAAAGGACAACTGAAACTACAGTCAACGTGCAAAAGTGCATCTTTTGTTTTCTTTTTTTTTTCTTAACTTTTGTCAATAAAGACGAACGTGAGAAGAAAGATCCAACTCGAATGTGACTTGGACCGAACTTGATACAGTCAAATCCAGCCGCTAACCCAGACGCAGTTCGAAGCACAGATCATCGTTAAAGCTACCAATCACCATATCTTGCCCACCCGGAGTCAGATCGCCGATCCGTTTGAACCTTCAGAAAGCTCAGGAGTAGATCTACATGTTACAAGTGAAAGAAGGCAGATCTAACGGTAACATAAGTTTCATTATTTATATTCCTTTATTTGTTTAATAATTGTTTATGTTATGATTATTTATTTATTATTATCATTATTTTTTAACAAGGGGAGATCAAGAATGGATCATAAATAAGAACCATAAGTTCTTTTCTAAATCCGGATCAGAAGTTCCGTGGATTATTCAAATCTGAAACCAGAAGTTCTCAGATCCTGAAGTTCTATATTAATACGGGCCTGCAGTTCCGTAAGAACCAGAAGTTCTTTTCTAAATCCGGACCAGAAGTTCCATGGATTATTCAAATCTGAAACCAGAAGTTCTCAGATCCACAATATGAACTTGAAGACTCATTCCTAATCAAACCTGAAGTTTGATATTTCAATCCAGAAACAAAAGTAATATGCCATAACATCAAGCCCGAAGCCTTGATAGAACCCGAAGTTCAACAAAAAAAATTAAAGAACCTAAAGTTCTAATCAGGAACCTGCAGTTCCAAATCAAGCCAGAAGCCTTGTTTAAACTGTTTGTTTTTTGGATTATTAAAATTGATAACATGATGTTATTCAATTTTGAATTGGCAAACTTGATCTGACATGGCTCACCCCTTAATTTATTCTGAATGCCTTACAATTTTTTATTTGTATTTTATCTTTTGTATATCAATGATCATATATATATATATATATTTCCAACTCTTGCATAATGTCGAACTTAACCAAACTTGAATTCAAAGCCCTTAACATTACCGGGGACAACTACTTATCCTGGCACTTGGATGCAAAATTACATTTGCAATCCAATAAGCTTGGAGAGACGATAAAAGAAGGTAATAAAGAGTCCCCGGAGAATAGGGCATTGGCACTTATCTTATTACGTCATCATATACATGATGACCTTAAGAATGAATACCTCACAGAGGAGGACCCAGCAGGTCTTTGGAAATCCCTGAAGGATAGATATGATCACCAGAAGATGGTCTTATTACCAACAGCTCAGAATGAATGGCTAAACCTGCGATTTCAAGACTACAAATCGGTATCTGAGTATAACTCCGCTCTTTTCAACATTGTTTCCCAGTTAAGACTATGTGGGGAAATGATTACAGAAGAGCAGATGTTAGAGAAAACGTTGTCTACTTTCTACGCATCAAATGTAATCCTGCAACAGCAGTACCGTGAACGGCGTTTCTCCAAATACTCAGAACTGATCTCTTGTCTCCTTGTTGCTGAGCAGAACAGTAAAGCTTTGCTAAAAAATCATAACTCCAGACCAACTGGATCTATGGCACTGCCTGAAGCAAATGCCAATTTCAATTCTAGCAGAGGCAGAGAAAGGGGGCGTGGGAGAAATCATCCCTCCAGAAGAGGTGAAAAAAGAAACTCCTCCCGACGAGGAGGATTTCGAGGTCCTCTCAATAAAAAATTCAAAAACCACTAGAAGTGGTCTGATCCTCAGAAGCAACAAAATCCAGATCAACCTCAGAATCCACCAAATACTTCTGCCCATCGTTCTGATAACCCTTGCTACAGATGTGGAAGGACTGGGCATTGGTCACGCGCTTGTCGTGCACCAAAAGACATGGTGGAACGATACAAAGCATACAAGGCCTCTATTCATTCTGCAGAATCAAATGATCTGGAAGATTGAGATTGGGATATTGACCTACAAAATGACAATTACTAGTTGGACATTACAAATTTGGAAACTAAAGAATTTTTTGAAGACGAAAATGGCCAACCTCTGAGCAATGAGGCATTTAGTGCTAAAATCGGAACTCCTCCTGGAATGTTTTAGAAGACCAAACAAATATTTTTCAGAATCTCCATTTAGAATCGTTTTTAGCTATTTACCTTTTTAAGGATTTTTTATGATTGGATGATTTAGTTTTCAGTATCTTAATTTTGATAAACATTTTATGGATGTTTTGTGATGAGTGATTTTTTTTTTCAATTTGATGAAATTTATCTTATGAATTTTCTTTTAATCATGTGATTATTTAGTTACATTTTTTTTTATCTTTTGTTTAAAGGTATGGATCACAACAATGGGGATACTTACTGTCTTGTAGATAGTGCTACAACACATACCATTCTGAAAAACCAGAAGTTTTTCTCAGAATTGGTATTGAATTCACGAAAGGTATCCACCATAGCTGGACCTGTGCAAATAATTAAAGGCTCCGGAAGAGCCCACATAACGTTACCTAATGGTACTCATTTATTCATTAAAGATGCATTGTTCTCCAGCAGTTCCCGAAGAAACTTGCTCAGTTTTAAAGACATCAGAATAAATGGATACCATGTTGAGACTGCTAATGAAGGTAACAAGGAAATGTTACTTATCGTTACGAGTATTGGAGGCCGAAAGCAAATACTAGAAACATTAAGTGCACTTTCTTCTGGGTTATATTATACGACGATATCCATTGTCGAATTACATTCGGTTTTAAGTAAAACGAGACAGTTAAGCCCGAAGCTTAAACCAACCCCAAAGTTTAGTAACCCTCAAGCCTTATTGCTTTGGCATGATAGATTAGGGCACCCCGGAGTTACCATGTTGAAGAAAATCATTGATAACTCTGTTGGACACCCTTTAGACAACCATAGTTTGACCATACCAAATGGGTATCTATGTGTCCCATGTTCACAGGGAAAGTTAATCACTCGACCTTCCTTCGTTAAGATTGCATTAGAATCCCCATCCTTTCTGCAAAGGATACAAGGCGACATTTGTGGACCGATCAATCCACCTAGTGGACCATTTAGGTATTTCATGGTTTTGATTGATGTTTCCACCCGTTGGTCTGATGTTTGCCTACTTTCAACTAAGAATATAGCCTTTGCCCGTCTCTTAGCACAAATCATTAAACTTAGAGCCCATTTCCCTGATAATCCTATTAAGTCTATACGACTTGATAATGCGGGTGAGTTTACATCACAAGCCTTTGATGACTACTGTTCATCTCTAGGCATTGTGTTGAACATCCTGTCCCTCATGTCCATGCCCAAAATGGCTTAGCTGAATCCCTGATTAAGCTCATTCAACTCATTTCCCAAAATGGCTTAGCTGAATCCCTGATTAAGCTCATTCAACTCATTTCTAGGACTCTGTTACTGCAGTCCAAATTACCAGTTAGTGCTTGGGGACATGCTGTGTTACATGCATCAATGCTTATTCGACTTCGACCCACAGCCTACCATCAATACTCTCCTGCACAGCTTATATCGGGACATCAACCTAATATCTCCCATTTACGCAAGTTTGGTTGCGCTGTTTTAGTCCCTATACCACCCCCTCAACGTACTAAGCTGGGACCACAACGTAGGTTAGGCATCTATATCGGCTATGACTCTCCTTTTATTATTCGCTTTTTAGAACCAATGACAGGAGATGTTTTTACTGCTCGTTTTGCTGATTGTCAATTCGATGAGAAAAAATTCCCACCGTTAGGGGGAGATAAAGAACGTATTGTTCCTGCAGAACAACCCGTTCCTGAAGAACGGCGTGAACTAACGTGGAATGCTTCCACTTTGTCTTATTTAGACCCACGTACTTCACAATGTGAATATGAAGTCCGTAAAATTGTGCACTTACAAGAAATTGCAAATAAATTACCCGATGCATTTAACGATGCAGCAAAGGTAACTAAGTGACATATTCCAGCTATGAATGCACCTGCTAGACTTAATGTCCCTATAGGACAAAGTCAAAAAGTGGCAACAAAAGAGTCTGTAATACGGCAGAAGCGTGGCAGACCTGTAGGTTCAAAAGATATAGCTCCGCAAAAATGGAGAAATATACAATCATCATATCCTCCCAAACATACACTTAACACTCCTGAAGAGTTTCCTCCTGAAGAGGGTCATAACGCTCCTGAAGAAGCTATGGAAAAATCCACTCTCTCTAGAATGACGAAAGTCCTTGATGAGACAATAAAAGCCCCTGAAGTGGCACCGGTACCGGATAATGAAGAGATCTCTATATTTTATGATTATTCAAGAGAGAGATGGGATAGAAAAAGAATTGTCATCGATGACGCATTTGCATATGTGGTAGCTACACATATATCAATGGAACATGAGGATGATGATTGGGATACAGAACCACGTACTATTAATGAATGTCGACAAAGAAAAGATTGGCCAAAATGGGAAACTGCTATTACAGCAGAATTAGAGTCTCTCAATAGACGTGGTGTATTTGGACTTATAGTACAAACCCCAAAAGGTATTAACCCTGTAGGTTATAAGTGGGTGTTTGTAAGGAAAAAGAATGAAATGAATGAAATCATTAGATACAAGGCAAGACTTGTGGCACAAGGTTTCCTGCAGAAACCTGGGATTGATTATGAGGAAACATACTCCGCTGTTATGGATATAACGACATTCAGATATCTGATAAGTTTAGCAGTTTCTGAAAACTTGGATATGAGACTCATGGATGTTGTGGTCGCTTATCTGTACGGGGACTTAGACACTGAAATTCATATGAAAATCTCAGAAGGATTTACTTTACCTGAAGCAATGCCCAAGAGTACGTACTCAATACAATTGAGACGATCATTGTATGGATTGAAGCAATCCGGAAGAATGTGGTACAATCGTCTCCGTGAATATTTGTCTAAGGAAGGATATGAAAACAATCCCATTTGCCCATGTATCTTCATAAAGAAATCCTCAAAAGGTTTTGCAATAGTGGCAGTTTATGTCGATGACATAAATTTAATTGGGACTCCAGAAGAGCTCGAAATAACTGCTGATTATTTGAAAAGGGAATTTGAGATGAAAGACCTTGGGAAAACAAAATTTTGTCTCGGCCTGTAGATCGAGAGAAGTTCTAGTGGAATATTAGTCCATCAATCTAATTATACCAAGAATATACTGAAACGCTTTGGTATGGATAAAGCACATCCACTAAGCACTCCCATGGTTGTTCGGTCTTTAGATATAAACAAGGATCCATATCGTCCAATTGAAGAAAACGAAAAGGTATTGGGTCCAGAAGTACCATACCTGAGTGCTATTGGTGCTTTAATGTATTTAGCACAATGTACTAGACCGGATATTTCCTTTTCAGTGAATTTACTTGCTAGATACAGTTCTGCGCCAACGCAAAGGCATTGGACTGGTATCAAACATATCCTACGCTATTTACATGGTACAATTGATTTAGGACTCTTTTATTGTAAAGATTTCAAGTTTGTAGGATATGCAGATTCAGGATATCTATCTGATCCTCATAAGGGTCGATCACAGACAGGTTATGTATTTTTCAATGGTAATGCTGCTATTTCTTGGCGCTCTACTAAACAAACTTTGGTAGCTACTTCTTCTAACCATGCTGAAATTTTAGCTCTCTATGAAGCTAGCAGGGAATGTATATGGCTAAAATCTTTAATTCAGCATATTCGTAGTTCTTGTCAATTGCCTCTCAGTACAGGTACCCCGAGCATTATCTATGAAGATAATGAGGCATGTATTCAACAAATTAAAGAAGGGTACATTAAAGGTGACAAGACAAAGCATATTGCACCAAAGTTCTTCTTCACACATGAGCTTCAGAAGAACAATGAGATCGAAGTCAAGCAAGTTCGTTCAAACAACAACTTGGTTGATTTGTTCACCAAGTCATTACTAAAGTCAACATTTCAAAGGCTTGTATATGAGATCGGCATGCGAAAAGTGTATCATCAAACAATGTAAAGGGTATTATCGTCAGGGGGAGTAACAGATTCTGGATAGATACCTTGAAGCCTATCAATTAGGACATATGTGCGCTGTACTCTTTTTCCTTCTCAAGGTTTTGTCCCACTGGGTTTTTCGTAGTTAAGGTTTTAACGAGGCAGCATTATGCACGTTCAACACCACTTCAATAACTTTGTAAAATGTTGTACTCTTTTTCCTTCGCTTATGTTTTTATCCCATTGCGTTTTTCCTTTGCAAGGTTTTAATGAGGCAACAATTATTGAATGGTGGTCATCCAAGGGGGAGTGTTATAAAATATTGTTATTAGTGGATGCCCACTATGGGGCTCACATTAGATATGGAAAGCAATAGTCCTACTATATTGGTTTGCTTGGGGGAGGGAGAAATCCTATTCTATAAATAAGATCCCCCTCCCCCCATTATGTATACACTTCTAATTCAATAAGAAAACTCTCTCTCCTTTTCTCCCTCTACTCTCTATCTCTCTCTCCCTTCTTCTTAATTATTTCGTGATTTTTATTAAGAGATGGTGTCACAACCCGAGCCCAGAAATCGGGGGTTAGCGAAAAGCTAAACCTGGTGACACACGTACTCCCGTGCACGTGCATCCAAACCCAGTCCAGATGCACACACACAAGGGATCTAACACGTGCGAAACAAACGAACGCGGAAGCTGTAGATATCATAGCAAGCAACAAAGAAATAGCGGAAGCCAAAACAAATGCGGAACGGAAAAAGATAAAGCTAAATACAATACTCGAAAACCAAATACAAGTCTGAGTACACAACAAAATCAAGATGTACAAATATACAGAGTACAAAGTTCGAAGTGCAAAATACAAAATCTCAAAACCAAAGAACTAGGCCACTGATGAAATGCATGTACGCACTCGGCAGAGGTGATCAGGCCCACTCTGCCAACCCGGAGGGTGCCTCTAGGCTCTGCCCTGCAGCCTCCTCGACCGCCGGGGAGCCGGGCAAGGGATCTGTGCCTGCAACACCACAGACAACACAGTGAATATAACGATCCAGCAAATGTAAGTAACAGGGATGAAACACTCATAGTATCAAAGTGAATAATGACAGAATTAATTACAGAGTTTCATATTAGTATACTAAGCAAATCGTGCATAGAAGCATGATATGTGAATCAAAATATAGAAATACTGAACTAGGTGGCTACTACGTTAACCATATTCTCTCCAATAGAGAGCAGAGCAGAGCAGATGAGAACACCACTGACCGGGTCAAGGGTACAAGTGGGTCTCGGTTTCCTGGGTTCCGGGGTCCCAAGACAAAGCGACACTGTAGTGATACAGAGATACAGAGATTTAAGCCAGAGGTAACCCCGTTGGGCATCCTAGGGCTGAGGCTGAGTAGAGCCAGACTAATACCAATCAAATCAAATCCCAAAGGAAGGGAGATTATCCGCTTTGGACTCACCGACGGCAAAGACCGGATCTTATCCTCACGTATTAATCTCTGGGCAGAGCCACCAGGGAATACCCAATAGATCGGAGATCTACAAAGACAGAGATATACAGAGCATAGCAGAAATACAGATCCTAGCATAGATTAAGTCGAACACAGCATAGATCAAAGCGTAGACAGATATACAGAACGAAAGCAAAATGACCTCGTAATGCATAAGCATAGATTAGCAAAACAGAGGGCAAAACTGTAAACAATATGCAATGCATCTTAGATTAAGACGGAATCAAGGTTAATTACAAGCCAACACTAATTTAGTTATTCACTGTCACCAACCGTGCATGATGATGTAGTTTTAAGTTATTCGATGCACCGTTGCATCCAAGTGTTGCAATGTAATCCTCTCGTGCACCAAAGTCCCTTAAACCAACACCCATGGGGAGGTGCTTAACAGTGAATCAACGGTCACATGAATAAGTCACAGCCTAACAGACTATTCATGCGATCCAAAGAATCCATTGGGCCGGTTTACATGGGTGGTCAACCTGTATTTTAGTCCTAAAAGATCACACCATTATCCTAAGTTTTATTTTAGAGTTTCCAGGTCTTACGGTTTAGCCATGGGTGACCTACGGCTTAGCCGTAACATGCACTATGGCTTAGCCGTGGTTTCCTTCAGAACACGGCTAAACTGTCATCTTCCACCTCTGATCTGATACATTTCACGGCTGAGTCACGGCTAGCTTACGGTTCAGCCGTAGAACCATTTACGGTTCAGCCGTAGCCTAGCCGTAGAACAAATTACAAAAATTCAAGTCTCTGGAATCTTAGCCGTACCCAGTTATGGCTTAGCCGTACAATACAAAACCGAATTCGGGCTGAGTACAGAAACTGAAATCTGATGTAGAAATTCAACAAAACAACTTCCAGAGGTACCAAAATCACAGAATTTGGCTGTAAAACACACAGACATGGATAGGATGAAATATATGAACTCAAACCAGTCAAACACAATACCCATATGTGTTATACAATCCTGTGCTTATACTTGCCTCAAAGCTCTGTCAATCACTGAAGCCAAGCTCAATTCCAACTACAACCCAAGCCAAAACAAATCCAAACACAAACCATGAGCATGCAGAGAGAGATGGGAGATCCAATTGGAGAAGAAGAAGAAGAAGAAGACTGGGAGAGAACCCACTTACCTAAAGCAAGGGCAGAGATGAGATAGAAAACCCAATCGGAATAGACACCACAAGATGGAAGGAGAGAATGAAGAGAAGAGAAGAAAAGAAAACGTGGAGACGTGGAGCTCTCCTGAAGTTGTTGCATGCAACGTTTCGAGCGAATATGAGCAGGAGGGAGACACCTGGCTCCTAAGTCTTATATAGTTTCTGGAGTTAAGTCAAAGTCCAGTGAAGTTTGGTTATTTACAAATCAAGTCACACGAGGGTCCTACTTCTCCAACTGACTCCGAATGAGTCTGAGGCAATTACGAAAATTGACGAGCTCAACAAAATACATGTGTTGACACCAAGATGATGCAAAGATGATGCACTCAAAGCAAAAGCAAAATTACGAAAAAGGGCTTAGGACTACCTATTCCAGGTCAAAGGTTACTCAACTACCTATCCAAGACCCGAAACCAAGTCCAAAAGGATTAATTAACAGAAACGCACACTAATGAGCCACTAATCCGTCTCAAAGGGGATCGGAGTGTTACATCCTCCCCCACTAGGAATCATTTCGTCCTCGGAATGACCACCTACCTGCGCAAAGAGCTGAGGGTACTGGCGCGCTAGCTGCTCCTCTAGCTCCCATGTAGCCTCATCTGGACCGTGATGTTCCCACAACACTTTAACCCATCTGATAGTCTTGGTGCGGAGAATTTGCTCTCGTGTACCAACGATGCGAAGCGGACGCTCAACATAAGTTGCATTAGGCTGAATCTGAATGTCATCATATCGAATCACATGGCTCGGATCTGGCACGTACTTACGGAGCATCGACACATGGAACACATCGTGAACACCGGAGAACTCAACTGGAAGCATTAACCGATAGGCTAAATCTCCAACTCGGCTCTTGACTTCGAACGGTCCCACATATCTCGGAGCTAACTTGCCCTTCTGACCAAACCGTACCGTGCCCTTCATCGGAGAAACCTTAAGAAACACCCAATCTCCGACTTGGAATGCCAAAGGTCTCCTCCGAGTATCCGCGTAGCTCTTTTGCCTGGATCGAGCAATCTTCAAATTCTCTATCACTTTCTGCACTTTCTTTGTCGTCTCAGCAATGATTGTCGGACTATGGAAACTTCTTGTTCCTACTTCTTCCCAGCACACTGGGGTCCTGCACTTGCGTCCGTATAGAGCCTCATAGGGTGCCATACCAATGCTTTTGTGGAAACTGTTGTTGTAGGCAAACTCACACAATGCCAGATGCATATCCCATTCATTCTCAAAATTCAGCACGCTAGCTCTGAGCATATCCTCCAACGTCTGAATGGTACGCTCCGACTACCCATCAGTCTGGTGGTGGTATGTCGTACTAAAACTCAGCTTCGTGCCCATAGCTTCCTGAAATGCTCTCCAGAATGAAGACACAAAACGACTGTCGCGATCAGATACAATCGATACTGGGGTGCCATGCAATCTGACTATCTCGTCAACAAACTTCCTGGCCATCTCTGTGAATGTCATCCCTTTCTTGAATGGAAGGAAATGTGCTGACTTCGTCAATCTGTCCACGATTACCTAGATCGCATTGTTCTTTCTACTAGTCGGCGGAAAACCGGAGACGAAATCCATGGTAATGTGCTCCCACTTCCACTGCGGAGTGTGTAATGGATGCAATGATCCTGGAGGTCACTGATGGTCAGCTTTCACCCTCTTACAGGTCAAACATCGAGCTACGAACCCTGCGATCTCCCGCTTCATATTGTTCGACCAAAATCTATCCTTCAAGTTCCGGTACATCTTTGTACTTCCTGGGTGCATCGCATAACGGGCATCGTGCGCATTTGTCATCAACTTTTCTTTCAGCTCATCCATAGCGGGAACACACAATCTATTCCTGAAGTACAAAACTCCGTCTACCAAGCTGAAATCCGGTCGATCTGAAATCCGATCTCTGAAAGTCACCAGAAGTGGGTCCTCAAACTGGCGATCCTTGATCTGCTGAATCACCTCAGGCTGAAACACAATGGTAGTAGTTAATGTCACCAGTTCACCTACCATCCGAACCTCAACAGGCTGATCATGCACAAGCATATAAAATCCCGCCAACACTTGAAGACTTTCTGCTCTCCTGCTAAGTGCATCTGCAACCACATTCCCTTTGCCTGGATGGTACTTGATTGGAAAGTCGTAGTCCTTGATGAACTCCAACCACCTCCGCTGCCTCATATTCAAGTCATGCTGATCAAACAAATACTGCAGACTGTGATGATCGGAATGGACCTCGAACTTCACACCGTACAAGTAATGCCGCCACAACTTTAGTGCAAATACAATGGCTGCTAGCTCCAAGTCATGTGTGGCATAGTTCTTCTCATGTTCTTTCAGCTGTCTGGAACCATAGGCAATCACTTTCTGATTTTGCATCAGTACACAGCCTAGTCCAACTCGAGAGGCATTGGAATAAATCACGAATCCCTCACTACCATCCGGGAGAGTCAACACTGGCGCCGTAGTGAGCTTTTCTTTCAACATCTGGAAACTACGCTCACACTTCTTTGTCCACTCATATGGGACCTTCTTCCGAGTCAACTGAGTCAGCGGGGCTGAAATCTTCGAGAAGTCCTGCACGAACCTGCGGTAATATCCCGCCAATCCCAGAAAACTCCGAATCTCTATCACTGATCGAGGACGGGGCCAATGGACTACTGCCTCAATCTTAACTGGATCCACCATCAATCCATCTCTAGAAATCACATGACCCAGAAATGCAACTTGCTCTAGCCAGAAATCACTCTTGGACAACTTTGCATACAACTTGTGATCTCTAAGCAGCTGCAATGCTTTCCTCAGATGATCTGTATGCTCCTTAGCCGTCTTCGAATAGACCAATATATCATCTATGAAAACCACAACAAACTGGTCCAAAAAGGAACTAAACACCCTATTCATCAATGCCATGAAAGCTGTGGGTGCATTCGTCAAACCAAAAGGCATGACAAGGAACTCGTAATGTCCATATCGAGTCCTGAACGCTGTCTTCGGAACATCTTCATCCTTCACTCGGAGCTGGTGATACCCTGACCTCAAGTCGATCTTCGAGAAGTAAGCTGCACCCTGAAGCTGATCGAACAACTCATCGATCCTAGGCAATGGATACTTGTTCTTGATGGTCACTTTGTTCAACTGCCTGTAGTCAATGTACATCCGGAAACTGCCATCCTTCTTCTTAACAAACAATACAGGAGCTCCCCAAGGTGAAACACTTGGGTGTATGAACCCTTTATCCAACAGATCCTGCAACTGTTTCTTCAATTCCAACAACTCTGCAGGTGCCATACGATATGGAGCTCTACTGATGGGTGCTGTACCTGGCATCAAGTCGATCGAGAACTCTACCTCTCGAACTGGTGGCAACTCGGGCACATCCTCCGGAAAGACATCCGGAAACTCGCTGACTACTGGGATCTCACCGAGCTGTCGCTGATCATTCTTCTCTGAAATGAATGCAAGAAATCCCTCACATCCCCTACGAAGCATTCTGTCTGCTTTACAAGCAGATATCACACACCTTGGGCACTTCGTCTGGCTGCCCTCGAATCGAAATCCGCTGCCCAGATCAAAATAGATAGCCTTGCTGTAGCAATTGATACACGCATGATATCTCGCAAGCCAGTCCATACCAAGAATCACATCAAAATCCAGTGTCGTGAGCAACACGAGGTCTATCGGGAGCTGATGACCAGCTATCCGCACATCACACTGAGGGTAGAAAACACTGCACTCCACCCGTTTACCAACCGGAGTGGATACTATCAACAAGTATGGGAGCGGTGTGGGTCGCTGTCGAAGCTGCACAACAAAATGGGGTGCTACGTACGAACGCGTAGACCCGGAGTCAAACAAGGCTAAAGCATCAGCATCAAAAATTAAAATTTTACCTTCCACGATCGTAGCCTCCTCTGCGCCCCCATGCGTAGCAGCATAGGCTCGAGCTGTCTGCCGGTTCTGCTTCTGGGCTGGGCGAGCTGTCTGAGACTTGCCCTGCGCTGTAGATCCTGCATATCTCGCCTATGGAGAGGACTGAAACTTCGGGCATTGGGCCCGCTTGTGGTCCATAGAGCCACAACCGAAACAAGCCCCACTCTTCCTCCAACATCTGTCTGTGGGGGTGATCCTTCCCACAGTGACCACAAACCACTTGAGTACTGTTCGAACTACCCTGCTTACCCTTGAACTTCTTCTGAAACTGACTTCTGCCACTGGAATCTGCTGCCCTCTTAGCCTCAGTTTGCTCCTCCTCAAATATGGCCTCTGCATCATAGGCCCTGTCAATAGCGTCATCCAAGGTAGCTGGCCACATACAGGCAACCACGTGGCGTTTATGCCTCGGGTTCAGGCCGTTGACGAAGCGAGTCACCTTCTTATGCTCAGTGTTCACCATGTCCTCTGCAAAGTGAGACAGCTCTGTAAACTTGTGTACATAATCTGCCACCGATGTCTGTCTCTGCTGAAGGTTGAAGAATTCCATTTCCTTGGCTCGCTGAATATGAAGAGGCATGAACTTTCGCCGAAACTGTTACTTGAAAGTTTCCCAAACCGTGGCACTGGGCATAGTCTAGAATGAGCTCTTGACACTCCTCCACCATGTCTTGGCTACAGTCCGAAGCATGGAGGCTGTGAGAACTACCTTCTGTTTATTACTGCACACAATCGTATCAAAAAGCTTTTCTGTCTGTTCCAACCATTGCTCGGCTTGCAGTGCATCCTCCTCCTGTGGAATTCAGTCGCCCCTCGCTTCCGGAACTTGTCAAAAAGAGCATTTGGGTCAGTTTCTTTGGGCTAGAAGATCACTTGCTGTTCTACACGCTGAGAGGCTGACGCAGCCGCTTGACTCTGCCTATCCACCATAGATGCCATCTGAGCCTGCAAGGACTGCATGGATTGCATCATCATCATTAGACGCTCTTCATTGCTCGTGGGTGGGGGTAGCGATCTACTCTCGCCGTTATGACCCTGCTGATTCTCATCTCTAGACCCGGATCCTGAGGCCATGGTAAGCTATCCTGCAAAAGGAAAATGAACAAAATCCAAATATAAAATGTCCCAAGTTAGTCAAACCCCAAAAATCAACATATTAAACTTGGAGTCAAACAGTTGACATTGTCATCTCACCATGATCTTAGATGTTTACATGCTTATAACTAGCATGCTCTGATACCATATAATACGTATGTCACAACCCGAGCCCAGAAATCGGGGGTAGGGAAAAGCTAAACCTGGTGACACACGTACTCCGGTGCACGTGCATCCAAACCCAGTCCAGATGCACACACACAAGGGATCTAACACGTGCGAAACAAACGAACGCGGAAGCTGTAGATATCATAGCAAGCAACAAAGAAATAGCGGAAGCCAAAACAAAAGCGGAACGGAAAAAGATAAAGCTAAATACAATACTCGAAAACCAAATACAAGTCTGAGTACACAACAAAATCAAGATGTACAAATATACAGAGTACAAAGTGTTGACCTATAAAAATTGCAAATACTGCAGCGAAGACACCTCATCTCAGCTTAATTTGGGCTACAGAGGTTATTTGCAGATCCTGGGGAATCACTGTAAGAACCGGCATTCCATGAAGATCAAGATAGCTGGAACTCTCAGAGGAAGCTCAAATTTTGGGTTGAACAGAGATCATCAAACTCAAAAGCCACAAACATGTCAGCCTGAAGTCAGTTCCCCCCCCCAAGCCAGGGGGTCACTGACCAAAGTCCTGCTTCCCGATGTCCAAAATTAATGAAATTTAGACGCGAAGCTTCATTCATGCTCAGAAGATACTTTGCAAATTTTTAAGATGAAAAGACTCTGTTTGGCCTAAATTTCATTAAATGTCAGCCTAGAGGACAGCAATCCCGAATTTGGGGGTCATCGGCTAAGATCTTACTTCCAGAAGACCAAAGCAGATAAAATTTGGAACAAATGCTCAAAGAATGCCCCAAGTTATTCTCCCAAAGTTTCAAGTCAAGGGGAGGCTGTTCGGATAGAAAATAGGCTAACTATCTCAATGTGGAGTGAATAGTGACCAAACGCATGCAATGAATAGGTCACTGTTCGAAATCCTACCTCCTCAAATCCAAACTGCATGAAATTTGGATGAATACTCCAAGATGTTCTTGACGTCAGTCCCTCCAAGTTTCAAATCAAACCGGAGTCATTTGGGCTTCAAACAGCTGAAACAAGGGCCCACTGTCATAAAAAAGTCAACTGGTGAGTTGACCAAGTTCAGAGGGTCAAACAAAGCTGAAACTTTTGTGACACACTCAGAATAGTGTCAAGAAGTGTTCCTCCAAGTTTTGTGGCGATTGGACACCATTTGGGCCCCGAACAGGCGGAAACGAACCACATATGCAAAAATCCAAGAATGGGCCTTGGGAGTGACCGGGGCCCACAAACAAAAGGAGTTGACCATGTTCAGGTGGTCAAACAGAGCTGAAACTTCTGTGACACACTCAGAATAGTGTCAAGAAGCATCCCTTCAAGTTTCGTGGCGATTGGACACCGTTTGGGCCCTGAACAGGCGGAAACGAGCCACATATGCAAAAATCCAAGAATGGGCCTTGGGAGTGATCGGGGCCCACAAACAAAAGGAGTTGACCATGTTCAGGTGGTCAAACAGAGCTGAAACTTCTATGAAACAGTTAAAATGGTGTCAAGAAACATCTCTCCAAGTTTCGTAATGATTGGACATCATTCAGGCCTCAAACAATGGAAAATACACCGCATATGCAATGTTCCAAAAGTGGGCCTTGTCCGTGACCGGGGCCCAATTAATGAAAAAGTTGACCAACTTCCTGAAGTCAAAACGGGCTGAAATTTTTATGACATGTAGAAAATAGTGTTAAGAAGCATCCCTCCAAGTTTGGTGGCAATCGGACTTCGTTTGAGCCCAAAACTGATGAAAATGGGCTACATATGCGAAAACCTGAAATTGGGCCTCGTTCGTGGCCCAGCCTACGGTCACGGACCTTCAAAGGATGTTTCCCACGATTTTGGGTGGTTTCCCTCCACTCCTCTTCGAAATCGAACTCCCCACAACTGCTATTAACTCCCCAAAACTGTACAAAACTGATTGGGAGTCTATAAAAAGAGAAATTTTGAAGAAACAAAGAGAAGGAAAACACACACACACATAAGGAAGGAAATTGAAGAAAGTCACCACCTAAGGCAACAAAGAAGCAAACTCCAGCAGCACTTCCACGACCATTCCCACCTTCTTTTCCTATTTTTGAAGGTGAGCAAGAAAATTCAGAAGGAGAGAAGGAAGTGGAATGGCCAAAGTCCATACTATGTTCATCCGACGCCAATTTTTTTGAGAGGATGACATTGTCACCTCTGTTTCTCTTATTCGTAGGGCCTCTTAGCCATTACAAGAGTTGTGAAAGAAGTCTCTATAGGCCTCATTTTGTTCTTTGAAAATGATAGGTTCAAATGACACAACTCTGGCTTCAAATTTGCCCATTTCGGACTTGAAACAAAAATGCAGTCCGTAAGCACGAATGATGAGTTACAGCGGTTTCAATTGATTCCATGGTTAAATGTGATCTTCTTGATGGTTGTCCACCGCTCCAAAGTCATGAGAATGGAGTTTCAACACTTGAAAGAAGTTCCAAGAAAGAACCAGCACGAACAGCACAAAAAACGGAGGCACAAGGCTATTGTCTGTCAGCGACCGTGACCCACGGTCACTGGCAGGTTCCAGTGACCGCGGGTGAGTCACGGTCACTGGAAGGCCTCAGTGACCGCGGGTGAGTCACGGTCACTGGAAGGCCCCAGTGACCGCGGGTGAGTCGCGGTCACTGGAATGAGGCAGTGACCGCGGGTTACGGTCACTCCCCATTTTTTCCTCTTTTTCACATTTTCTTCCACCTTATGTATATTTTCTTGTATTTTCCAAATTGAGATCACATCTAAGACTTGAGGGAGGGGTTGTAAACTTTCAAAATGTATGTAAACAACTTGCATCCCCGCAGTCAGGGCACTTGAACCCATGTAAATAAAAGGGAAATTAATGATGAACTGTAATTATTTTCCCATTCTTCTTAACGCTTAAAGTGCGTGAATGTCGGACCTTGATTCCGTAATTCATTTCCACGCCTACATTTTTAAGCGCGATCAGAAGATTGGCGCCGTCTGTGGGAATATATTTGCCCTAATTTGTGATCAAATTTGATGAAAAATGCATGAAAGCGCTGAAAAGTGCTGCTGTTGCCCTGAAAACTGCCGCTGTTGCACTATAACTGCTGCTGTTGCACTGAAAGTGCCGCTGTTGCACTGTGACTGTTGCTGTTGCACTGAAAGTGCTGCTGTTGCCCTGAAAGTGCCGCTATTGCACTGTGACTGCTGCTGTTGCACTGAAAGTGCTGCTGTTGCCCTGAAAACTGCTGCTATTGCACTGAAAGTGCCGCCGTTGCACTGTAACTGTTGTTATTTCACTGAAAGTGCTGCTGTTGTGTTAAAGAATGCTGCTGTTTCACTGAAACTGCTGCTATTATACTATAACTGCTGCTATTGCACTGGAAACTGCCGCTGTTGTGCTGGAAACTGCTGCTGTTTCACTGAAAACTGCTGCTAAAAGCCTGTGACCGGGGCACACGGTCACTTACCTATTTTTATGATGACAAAGGCTTATTTAACCTCCAATTACACCCATACAAGACCTTTGATGTCCGCAATGGGTTTGAAAATATCATTAAAAGGACTTTTGCACTTTGAAGTGCATATTGTTCATACAAATGAAGGCATTGGGCACCTTGATGTGCATACACTTGCCATTTAATTGGAAGAATTTGCACTTTGATGTGCATAACTTGATTGAATGAATTCGCACCTTGATGTGCATGGACCAAATCATCACCCTTTTCACTTTAGAAGAGTGATGATTCAGTTCAAAGGGTTCTGACCTATATAAAATGTTTATTAAATCAGTGATAAGACCAACGACATTGTAATTATACATTGTTCGGCGTCAACCACTGATGGATCTTGTGTGGTCATTGTGATAGTGGTGCAGGCTTGATCCTGTGGGCCCTATCCCTTTGATTGATCCAACCCTCTCTTGCTTATAAGTCTGACACAGATAGTCCAAATATGCTGCTGAAATTTTAGTAGCCAGGACTAGTCAGCATAGCATACTTTTAAGCCTGACTCGATAAACCCGAAATGCTGCAGAAATTCTGACAGTAGGGATAGTCAGCATAGCATAATGAGATGAGATTTATGCCTATATCTAACCATTTCGGTTCAAAACCATGTTGGTCTAGATGGCATCTATAAACCATTCCGGCTAGCCCAAGAGGCAGCCATGTTGGTTATACCACTAATATAGTCCTGTGGGCTTACTTTTTGCAGAGACATCATGGGTTCCCTGATCATCACTTTTGATGAGGCCAAGGAGAGGCTCTCTAAAATATCCATAACCCAAAACAAACCAACTGTAAGAGCATCAAAAAAGGCTCGAATGGACTTTACTGCCCCTATGTCAAGAGTCTCAGTATTTCAGAGACTCTCTATTCCAACAGGCTCTATAACTTCGGCTGATCCAAATGGGTCATCAGTGACCCTTAAATTCATCAAGAAGACTAAAACTCCCAAATCTTGGGTTTCCAAATACGCCCAGAATCCGTTTGGAGTTTTCAACAAGGTTCAGAAGGAACCAAATCACAAACTGAAGTCAGAAGGCAGCAATCTTCATATCACCAAGCCTCGTCTGGGGGCAAGGCAGGTCCGGTCCACGGATCATAAATCAATGGTACTTAACAAGTCACATTTAATGACTGCTCAATGTTTAAAGTCACCACTTACTAGGCCCAAACAGCGGGTCATTACCAAGTAAACACCAAAGGACTTCCGGCAATTCCTAACTCGTAAGAAGGTCCAGAAGGGTGCATCCATCCCCAGATACAGCACGTGGTCACCTCAACCACACACTCCAAAATCCAATATGGCTGAGAACAAACTCTTGGCCTCAGTTGAAGATAATACTTTCTATCCTCTGACTCAAAAAGAAGGACGGAGGTTTGGCAGGGGGCATCTACCTTCTATCATAGTGGCACCTTCTCCGCTATCTTCACCCCAAGGCTTATCATATGGCGCTGAAGGCAACAAACAAGCTGAGCGATTGGTCATCAATAATTCGACCGATCTCGCTCATTTCAAAGATTCGCTCAAACAGAAGAAAGTGCAAAAGAAAAAGAACAAGGGGGGTCCTATTGACATCCTTTCACTTCCCACTTCAGATTCCATGGATTGGGAACGAGTGACAAGCACTTCCAGGCCGTTGGTTGCCAAGTTTAAAGATCAGACTTCAGTAGCCAGGATGGCTAACCAACTTAAGAAGAAAGCGTTAGCCTATTACAAGGACCAAACTCAGAAGCTGTCATAGTGCAAGATCACTAAAAAATGGGTGGTTAAAGAAGATGATCTGGACTTGACCTCGTCTTGCATGGTCGGGCCAGGTTCAATTCGAAGAATTACTCAGAGTATGGCTCGGACTCAATTACAATAGTCTGATTCAAACTCTCATTCAAGTAGCACTTCTGAAGGTCATGTCGAAACTGATTCTGACGATGATCCTATCACTATCTTGGATACAAAACATAGTCAATCTACTCCTCAGGCATTAACATCATCCTATCCTCGTCAGTACACTGTGTTTATGGCTGAATGGAATGGAACTAGCAAGGATGGAAATGACGATGCTAGTGGAAGTAAAGATTCTCACGAAAAAGATGCTAGTGAAAATGAAAATAACAATGTCAGTGATGTTGTCAAACAACAAGGAGCTATGATCGACCACTTAACTGCCCAAGTGAAAATCTTAACAGATAAGCTAGGTGGTCTGGATGAAGTTCAAATAAATCCTCCATTTGCCAAAAGAAGAGAACAAGCAATGATCATGAAGAATGCCACTAAAATTGACCTTCTCATAGCTCAATTCAAGTCCCTAATAGACAAGGTGATAGCTGCAGGTTTTACTGGTGGTGATCATTCATCAATCCTTGGTCTTCATGCAAACCCTGAAAAGCATGTGACCTTCAAAGAAGTTGAAGAGATACTGACAAAATCAAAAGTGGAGACCAGAATGAAAAAGAAAGGTATTACACCCAAGTATCCCCCGGAATTTGATCTGGTTCCATTTCCAACAGATTATAAACTTCCAACTTTCCAACTATACCTTGGGAAAGGGTCGGCATATCAGCATATTGTGCATTTCAAATCACTCCTAGGAAGCCTGCCAGAGTTAGATGCACCAAAAATAAGACTATTTGTCGGCACATTGAAAGGAGTCGCCTTCGATTGGTACAAGCAGTTACCAGAACTCTCATTCATGACATGGCCGATCACAGAAGAGAAGTTCTTACTCCATTTTCAGGAGGAGGATCAAACAGTCACCTTTGCTATGCTCAGCAGCACAAGGCAGGGAGACAACGAAACTGCACAGGCCTTTATCAATAGATGGAGAGCATTATCCTATCAATGCTTGGAACAACCATCTCAAAGGGCAACGATCGAAATGTGCAAAACTAATTTGCGACCAGAAATCAAGGCTATCATACTTAGTCATAAAACTAAGTCTTTGGCTCAATTGGTTGAAGTTGCCACTGATGCAGAACTAACTCTCAAAGAGATCAGTCAAAGTCAAAGCTATATTGAAGATGCCTTCTCTGAGAACTCTTAAATAACTCAAGGGATTGCAGGGCAAACTTGCCTACATTTGCAGCCTCAACTCCAGGCAAACCTCTCATCCTCTACATTCAAGCTCTTGATCACTCTCTGGGGCATTGCCAACTCAAAAGAAAAATGAGGAAATTACACCACTATATTATTTCCAATGAAATGTATTTGGTTTCCAACACCAATCCACTGAAGGCATTTGTGACAAAAGCTGGTGCACTGGGTGATCGTCTATCCAAATGATCTATTATTTTCTCTCAATATGAACTGCTGTAAAGGATCCAATGCTGTCCCTCCATGGCATAGAACACTGCAGCTAATGAACTTGTTGCAGCTTTCAACGAGACTATTTGCAAAATTTTGAAGAAAATGGTCTCTGGCAACAAAAGGTTGGAGTACCAAACTTCCAGAAGCATTATGGGCTTACAGAACTACAGTTCGTGGTCCTACCAAATCAACACCGTACTCCTTGGTCTGTGGTTGTGAAGCTGTAATACCTTTGGAAATTCAACTTCCCTCTTTCCGGGTGGCTGTGATAAACAAATATACTGAAGAAAAGAATGCCAAACTCAGATTACAAGAGCTAGAAAGCCTTGATGAGAAAAGACTTGCCGCTCGACAAAGTATTGAGTTGTATCAAGCTCGTATGGCTGCATCTTTCAACAAAAAAGTCAAGTATAGAGCTTACAAGAAGGGAGATCTAGTCCTTGCAGTTAGAAGACCTATGTTTTCCACGCAATTGTCGAGAGGCAAGTTCGAACCTAAATGGGAAGGACCTTTTGTTGTCGATAAGGTTTACTCCAATGGCGCATATGCGCTCCTCACACTTGAAGGAGACAGATGCATGATGTTTATCAATGGAAAACTTCTCAAAAATATACCTGAATGTCATTGGTACACCCAAACCATGTACAATGTACCCAAACCATGTACAGTGTACATTTTCACTCCTAACCAAAATCAAAATCCTTTGGTTTCGAGCTTTACAACCTATGACTCGTAACCAAAATCCCTCAAATTTGTATAAAATGACTGCGAGGATCAAGTCCTTTGACCCCTCTAGTCAAACCTTTGTTACTCGGATAATGTCCTTACAAGACCCCTTGTAACATCCTGCTATATAGATTAAGTCTTTTTGCAGACTCTATATAGCAAAACTCAGCTATGTGGAATAAGTCTTTTTGCAGACCCCATATAGCTAATCCTTAGTTGTATAGAACAAGTCTTTTTGCAGACCCTATATGACTGCCTTTGGTTATATAGAACAAGTCTTTTTGTAGACCCTGTATAACCAAAATCTAAACAAAAAACTAAAATCAAATCTTTGTCCTAAGGAATAAGTCAAGGATCCCGGGGAAAGCCTCACACATGGGCACCGGATAACATCCACTTTGTTTGACCCCTTTCGACACCAAAAGGATAAAGTCATGGACCCTGGAGAAAGCCTCACACAAGGGCACCGGATAACGTCCACTTATATGACTCCCTTATTTTCGATTTGTGGATCCAAAAGATCGCAAATCACACCCTCATACAAGTCTGAGAGAACCAAACCAAACAAACCATCCATATAAACCACATCAAACATCCACAGAAAATCAAACCAAACATCCATACCAATGACAAAAATAGAAAGGAAAAACATTTTCCATTGATACCCATTTTAACGTGCGAATACAAGCAGTGAAGTCAATGTACACATGGCCCTCGGGGCTAATCAGAAAAAGCAAAACCATTAAATGGAAGGTGCAGCAGAGAATCTCAATCCAGGAACTCCTCCAGTTTCCCCTTGGCATTCAGTACTTCTGCCATGAGGATGCGCCCTTTGTAGCATGCATAAGCTGGGATAGCAGTACTAATGTCAATCTCGTCCAGCTTACACCAATACGAATACCAGTTTCTTGATGACAAAGCCTTAGCTCTCTGGAGCCACAAATTGACATCAGATGCTTCATTTGGGTCTTTCGGATCAGGCTCTCTTGTGGTCTTACCCTTGGCACGACTTTTAGGTGCGGCGGCAGTGGCAGTTGCAGGTGCTTTACCTCTTCTATCTGCAAAACAGATCAAAAGAAAGAAAAGATGGATATCAGTAACAATGATATGGAACTTCAAAAAAAAAAAAAAATTCGGCAGCATCTCCCCTTAGTATAAGGCCAAAAGGAGAAGGCAATACTCAGTTCTGAGACCAAGAATTGGCATCAAAGGCACACTTAAGTCTCAAAACTGAGGCTCCCGGTCCAAACAGATGTTCAAGCATCTTAAGACCTTTTCAGGGGGCAGCAGGTTCGTGTTCAAGCATAAAAATGGCATTCTATAATTCCCACAGAGGCTATGGTGATTCAATTTATGCTTTCACTATGCTAAAAAAAAATAATAATAAGAAGTCACAATAGTCTCTTGGAATCTGTGGCTAGCTTTACCACCGTTTGGTCAGAAGCATTCTCGCTAATAACAAAGTCAATTCATATGAGTCACCATGGCAAGAGATAAAATCATTTGGATGGCCTGTGATTAAGAGCCGCTGTGCCATGGTTGTATTTGGATAATGGCTAGCCTGAACTTGAACACAAATATCAGAAAGAGAAAAAGAACTGCAGCCCATTCAATTCAGTATACATGAGTACTTTGCGACCATGGAATTAACCAAGCCAAGACAGCAAAAGGTCAGAAGCAAATTCAGCAAAGTTTTTTCAGTCATGACTGTGAACACTTTACAAATTGTTTCAGTTATGACCATGGATTACAACAGCTGTTTTGGCTTGCTCGATGTGGACTCTACCAGAGAATGAAATTCAGGGCTCCATCATGTGCCAAGAAAATCGGTTGAATCCAGCAACACAGCAATGGCTGTGATTGAGAATGCATTTGGGCAATCCCAAATTTAATAAAACAACACTACAGCAGAAAACAGGAAGTGAATTCAGCAAAATTTTCAATTGAGCATTCCATCAACACCTGGTGACCAGGAGCCCCTGCAGATAGTGCAGGTTGTAATCCGAATGGAAATATGGGTTTTGGCATAAGAAGACAAGAAAGAAGAAAGCAGAAAGGCGAAACAGAGCCCAGACTCAATTCCATCTTGCCATTCGCTGTAACCGTGAGTGTGCTCACACAGTCAGTCACAAATCAGCCATGACCACAGTGTTTGCCCGGACTGTGCCACAATTTGAAAACATTCATCATGCAAAATCAGATCGTGTTATGCATCCAAAAGAATAATGAAGAAATCCCAGGCAAAACTCAAGTTGTCTATTTGGCCATGACAGAGTTTGGAGAAGTCGAGATACAGAAACTTACCGGCCATGGCAATTATCTTCAGTCAACAAATTCACAAGATGGAAGGTGGAAGAAGAAAACTGAGATGAAGCTTGAAGTCTCAATCTGTCTCTCTCAATCGGTTTAATTTGGGCTCCCGATTTCTCTGTCTTTTTCCCTCTTTTCTAATTTCTTTCTCTCTCTTTCTCAGTTTTTCTCTCTCCCGGTCTGTCTCTCTCTCCCAATTTTTTCTTTCTCTCTCCTGGTTTTTCTCTCTCAGTCTTTCAATCCCTCTTTCTCAGTCTCTCCTTTTCTTAGTTTTTTCTCTCTCTCTCGGTTTGTCTTTCTCTCTCTCCCGGTCTCTCTGTTTCTCTCGGTTTCTCTCTCCCTCTCTCGATTTCTTTCTTTTCCTCTCTCTCTTGGTTTCGCTCTCTCGGTTTCTCTCTCCCTCTCTCTCAGTTTCTTTTTTTTCTCTCGATTTCTCTCTCACTCTCGATCTTTCTCTCCCTCTCTCTCTCTCCCGGTCTCTCTCAGTTTTCTTCTCTCTCTCCCGCTCTCTGTCTCACTCGGTCTCTTTCAGTTTTCTCTCTCTCTCCCACTCTCTGTCTCACTCAATCTCTCTCTCTTTTCTCTCTCTCTCCCGGTCTCTCTCTCTCTTTTCTCTCTCTCCCGGTCTCTCTCCCTCCCGGTCTCTCTCTCTTTGTCACTGATTTTTTTCTTCTTTCACCGCTCTCTCTCTCTTTTCTCTCTCTTTTCTCTCTCCCTCCCGGTCTCTCTCTTTTTGTCGCTGTTTTTTTCCCTCTTTCACCGCTCTCTCTCTCTTTTCTCTCTCCCTCCCGGTCTCTCTCTCTTTGTCGCTGTTTTTTTCCCTCTTTCACCGCTCTCTCTCTCTTTTCTCTCTCTCTCCCGGTCTCTCTTTCTTTTTCTCTCTCTCACGGTCTCTCTTTCACTTTTCTCTTTCTCAGTTTCTTTTTTTTTCCTTTTCCCTCTCGGTCTCTCTCCCTCTTTCTCGATCCTTCTCTCCCTTTTTCCCGATTTTTCTCTTTCTCTCGGTCTCTCTCCTTTTTTCTCAATTAACAAAAAAAAAAAAACCTGTTTGGCCTCCTTACCCACGGTCATTGCAAACTTGAACTGGTGGAGCCCATTGCTGAATCCCCTCGAGCTCAAGTCCTTCCCACAAATACAATTTGGTTATGATTAAAATCAGTGGAGTCTAAAACCTTGATTAAGTCTCGATGGATTCGTCCTTCTTCATCTACGATCTCTTAATTTTAAGCAATGGAATCCATAACATGATCATCTTTTGTTTGAAATTCGCATGATGGGTCCACTTGGAGTAATTTACCAAAGAAATAATCCTATTTTTAGGGTATTTCGAGGGAAATTATACAAAAAAAAAGAGATGCGGAGTTTCTTTCCAAATCAACTTTGGCTCAAAATTTGATTTCAAACCAATGTCTCAAATTGTTTTTCACCAAAACCCATAAAAGCCAATCTCTTTCAAAATTACATCTCATTTTGTCATGTCAAGCCAAGTCAAAACCTAAACTTTGATCTTTGAAAATGAACCAAAAAAATCCATAAATATCCAAACCCAAATCCATTTTCTCTAAAACTTTTGAATTTCTTAAAACCTTAGGGATTCTTTTTTTGGGTGTTCCCTACATCTCCACAGATATTCCACAGAGACGCCACTCTGGATATCTGTGAAAAATAGGTCAAAAGAAAATCAAATTCATTTCCAAAATCCAAACAAAATTCATAAACTTCTGAATTTTCTAAATACCTAAGGGATTCCTTTGTGGGTGTTCCCCACAGTCCCCACGGAGATGCTACTTTTGATATCCGTGAAAATAGGGCAAAGAAATTCAGATTTCTTATGTCTTTTCAGAATTCTGTCATCAAACCCTTTATGGTTTTTATCAAAATTTTCAAATCCCAAGTTTAGGCCTACAACCTACCTTGACAAACTGTCTTTTCATCAAGCCATCCATCATTCCCACAGATTGGCTATTTCGAGGCACAATGATTATTATACTATAATCATTGCACCTCGAGGGGGCACTTGTTGACCTATAAAAATTGCAAATACTGCAGCGAAGACACCTCATCTCAGCTTAATTTGGGCTACAGAGGTTATTTGCAGATCCTGGGGAATCACTGTAAGAACCGGCATTCCATGAAGATCAAGATAGTTGGAACTCTCAGAGGAAGCTCAAATTTTGGGTTGAACAGAGATCATCAAACTCAAAAGCCACAAACATGTCAGCCTGAAGTCAGTTCCCCCCTCAAGCCAGGGGGTCACTGACCAAAGTCCTGCTTCCCAATGTCCAAAATTAATGAAATTTAGACGCGAAGCTTCAGTCATGCTCAGAGGATACTTTACAAATTTTCAAGATGAAAAGACTCTGTTTGGCCTAAATTTCATTAAATGTCAGCTTAGAGGACAGTAATTCCGAATTTGGGGGTCATCGGCTAAGATCTTACTTCCAGAAGGCCAAAGCAGATAAAATTTGGAACAAATGCTCAAAAAATGCCCCAAGTTATTCTCCCAAAGTTTCAAGTCAAGGGGAGGCTGTTCGGATAGAAAACAGGCTAACTATCTCAATATGGAGTGAATAGTGACCTAACGCATGCAATGAATAGGTTACTGTTCGAAATCCTACTTCCTCAAATCCAAACTGCATGAAATTTGGATGAATACTCCAAGATGTTCTTGACGTCAGTCCCTCCAAGTTTCAAATCAAACCGGGATCATTTGGGCTTCAAAAAGCTGAAACAAGGGCCCACTGTCATAAAAAAGTCAACTGGAGAGTTGACCAAGTTCAGATGGTCAAACAAAGCTGAAACTTTTGTGACACTCAAATTAGTGTCAAAAAGTGTTCTTCCAAGTTTCGTGGCGATTGGACGTCGTTTGGACCCAGAACAGGCGGAAACAAGCCACATATGCAAAAATCCAAGAATGGGCCTTGGGAGTGACCGGGGCCCACAAACAAAAGGAGTTGACCAAGTTCAAGTGGTCAAACAGAGCTGAAACTTCTGTGACACACTCAAAATAGTGTCAAGAAGTGTTCCTCCAAGTTTCGTGGCGATTGGATACCGTTTGGACCCCGAACAGGCGGAAACAAGCCACACATGCAAAAGTTCAAGAATGGGCCTTGAGAGTGACCGGGGCCCACAAACAAAAGGAGTTGACCAAGTTCAGGCGGTCAGACAGAGCTGAAACTTCTCTGACACACTCAAAATAGTGTCAAGAAGCATCCCTCCAAGTTTTGTGGCGATTGGACACCGTTTGGGCCCCGAACAGGCGGAAACGAGCCACATATGCAAAAATCCAAGAATGGGCCTTGGGAGTGACCGGGGCCCACAAACAAAAGGAGTTGACCAAGTTCAGGTGGTCAAACAGAGCTGAAACTTCTCTAACACACTCAAAATAGTGTCAAGAAGCATCCCTCCAAGTTTCGTGGCGATTGGACACCGTTTGGGCCCCGAACAGGCGGAAACGAGCCACGTATGCAAAAATCCAAGAATGGGCCTTGGGAGTGACCGGGGCCCACAAACAAAAGGAGTTGACCAAGTTCAGGTGGTCAAACAGAGCTGAAACTTCTGTGACACACTCAGAATAGTGTCAAGAAGTATCCCTCCAAGTTTTGTGGCGATTGGACACCATTTGGGCCCCGAACAGGCGGAAACGAACCACATATGCAAAAATCCAAGAATGGGCCTTGGGAGTGACCGGGGCCCACAAACAAAAGGAGTTGACCATGTTCAGGTGGTCAAACAGAGCTGAAACTTCTGTGACACACTCAGGATAGTGTCAAGAAGCATCCCTTCAAGTTTCGTGGCGATTGGACACCGTTTGGGCCCTGAACAGGCGGAAACGAGCCACATATGCAAAAATCCAAGAATGGGCCTTGGGAGTGATCGGGGCCCACAAACAAAAGGAGTTGACCATGTTCAGGTGGTCAAACAGAGCTGAAACTTCTATGAAACAGTTAAAATGGTGTCAAGAATTATCTCTCCAAGTTTCGTAATGATTGGACATCATTCAGGCCTCAAACAATGGAAAATACACCGCATATGCAATGTTCCAAAAGTGGGCCTTGTCCGTGACCGGGGCCCAATTAATGAAAAAGTTGACCAACTTCCTGAAGTCAAAATGGGCTGAAATTTTTATGACATGTAGAAAATAGTGTTAAGAAGTATCCCTCCAAGTTTGGTGGCAATCGGACTTCGTTTGTGCCTAAAACAGATGAAAATGGGCTACATATGCGAAAACCTGAAATTGGGCCTCGTTCGTGGCCCAGCCTACGGTCACGGACCTTCAAAGGATGTTTCCCACGATTTTGGGTGGTTTCCCTCCACTCCTCTTCGAAATCGAACTCCCCACAACTGCTATTAACTCCCCAAAACTGTACAAAACTGATTGGGAGTCTATAAAAAGAGAAATTTTGAAGAAACAAAGAGAAGGAAAACACACACACACATAAGGAAGGAAATTGAAGAAAGTCACCACCTAAGGCAACAAAGAAGCAAACTCCAGCAGCACTTCCACGACCATTCCCACCTTCTTTTCCTATTTTTGAAGGTGAGCAAGAAAATTCAGAAGGAGAGAAGGAAGTGGATGGCCAAAGTCCATACTATGCTCGTCGACGCCAATTTTTTTGAGAGGATGACATTGTCACCTCTGTTTCTCTTATTCGTAGGGCCTCTTAGCCATTACAAGAGTTGTGAAAGAAGTCTCTATAGGCCTCATTTTGTTCTTTGAAAATGATAGGTTCAAATGACACAACTCTGGCTTCAAATTTGCCCATTTCGGACTTGAAACAAAAATGCAGTCCGTAAGCACGAATGATGAGTTACAGCGGTTTCAATTGATTCCATGGTTAAATGTGATCTTCTTGATGGTTGTCCACCGCTCCAAAGTCATGAGAATGGAGTTTCAACACTTGAAAGAAGTTCCAAGAAAGAACCAGCACGAACAGCACAAAAAACGGAGGCACAAGGCTATTGTCTGTCAGCGACCGTGACCCACGGTCACTGGCAGGTTCCAGTGACCGCGGGTGAGTCACGGTCACTGGAAGGCCTCAGTGACCGCGGGTGAGTCACGGTCACTGGAATGAGGCAGTGACCGCAGGTCACGGTCACTCCCGATTTTTTCCTCTTTTTCACGTTTTCTTTCACCTTATGTATATTTTCTTGTATTTTCCAAATTGAGATCACATCTAAGACTTGAGGGAGGGGTTGTAAACTTTCAAAATGTATGTAAACAACCTGCATCCGCGCGGTCAGGGCACTTGAACCCATGTAAACAAAAGGGAAATTAATGATGAACTGTAATTATTTTCCCATTCTTTTTAACGCTTAAAGTGCGTGAATGTCGGACCTTGATTTCGTAATTCATTTCCACGCTTACATTTTTAAGCGCGATCACAAAGTCCGAAGTGCAAAATACAAAATCTCAAAACCAAAGAACTAGGCCACTGATGATATGCATGTACGCACTCGGCAGAGGTGATCAGGCCCACTCTGCCAACCCGGAGGGTGCCTCTAGGCTCTGCCCTGCAGCCTCCTTG
The DNA here is from genome assembly GCA_037013555.1 of Sextonia rubra. Taxonomy (NCBI): domain Eukaryota; kingdom Viridiplantae; phylum Streptophyta; class Magnoliopsida; order Laurales; family Lauraceae; genus Sextonia; species Sextonia rubra. The sequence continues at coordinate 13,063,704 of JASUAD010000001.1, read as the reverse complement.
ACCGTCGGGGAGCCGGGCAAGGGATCTGTGCCTGCAACACCACAGACAACACAGTGAATACAACGATCCAGCAAATGTAAGTAACAGGGATGAAACACTCATAGTATCAAAGTGAATAATGACAGAATTAATTACAGAGTTTCATATTAGTATACTAAGCAAATCGTGCATAGAAGTAAAGCATGATATGTGAATCAAAACATAGAAATACTGAACTAGGTGGCTACTACGTTAACCATATTCTCTCCAATAGAGAGCAGAGCAGAGCAGATGAGAACACCACTGACCGGGCCAAGGGTACAAGTGGGTCTCGGTTTCCTGGGTTCCGGGGTCCCAAGACAAAGCGACACTGTAGTGATACAGAGATACAGAGATTTAAGCCAGAGGTAACCCCGTCGGGCATCCTAGGGCTGAGGCTGAGTAAAGCCAGACTAATACCAATCAAATCAAATCCCAAAGGAAGGGAGATTATCCGCTTTGGACTCACCGATGGCAAAGACCGGATCTTATCCTCACGTATTAATCTCTGGGCAGAGCCACCAGGGAATACCCAATAGATCGGAGATCTACAAAGACAGAGATATACAGAGCATAGTAGAAATACAGATCCTAGCATAGATGAAGTCGAGCACAGCATAGATCAAAGCGTAGACAGATATACAGAACGAAAGCAAAATGACCTCGTAATGCATAAGCATAGATTAGCAAAACAGAGGGCAAAACTGTAAACAATATGCAATGCATCTTAGATTAAGACGGAATCAAGGTTAATTACAAGCCAACACTAATTTAGTTATTCACTGTCACTAACCGTGCATGATGTTGTAGTTTTAAGTTATTCGATGCACCGTTGCATCCAAGTGTTGCAATGTAATCCTCTCGTGCACCGAAGTCCCTTAAACCAACACCCATGGGGAGGTGCTTAACAGTGAATCAACGCTCACATGAATAAGTCACAGCCTAACAAACTATTCATGCGATCCAAAGAATCCATTGGGCCGGTTTACATGGGTGGTCAACCTGTATTTTGGTCCTAAAAGATCACACCATTATCCTAAGTTTTATTTTAGAGTTTCCAGGTCTTACGGTTTAGCCATGGGTGACCTACGGCTTAGCCGTATACACCTTACGGCATTGCCGTAACATGCACTACGGCTTAGCCGTGGTTTCCTTCAGAACACGGCTAAACTGTCATCTTCCACCTCTGATCTGATACATTTCACGGCTGAGTCACGGCTAGCTTACGGCTCAGCCGTAGAACCATTTACGGTTCAGCCGTAGCCTAGCCGTAGAACAAATTACAAAAATTCAAGTCTCTGGAATCTTAGCCGTACCCAGTTATGGCTTAGCCGTACAAGCCGTAGAACCATTTAAGGTTCAGCCGTAGCCTAGCCGTAGAACAAATTACAAAAATTCAAGTCTCTGGAATCTTAGCCGTACCCAGTTATGGCTTAGCCGTACAATACATAACCGAATTCGGGCTGAGTACAGAAACTGAAATCTAATGTAGAAATTCAACAAAACAACTTCCAGAGGTACCAAAATCACAGAATTTGGCTGTAAAACACACAGACATGGATATGATGAAATATATGAACTCAAACCAGTCAAACACAATACCCATATGTGTTATACAATCCTGTACTTATACTTGCCTTAAAGCTCTGTCAATCACTGAAGCCAAGCTCAATTCCAACTACAACCCAAGCCAAAACAAATCCAAACACAAACCATGAGCATGCAGAGAGAGATGGGAGATCCAATTGGAGAAGAAGAAGAAGACTGGGAGAGAACCGACTTACCTAAAGCAAGGGCAGAGATGAGATAGAAAACCCAATCGGAATAGACACCACAAGATGGAATGAGAGAATGAAGAGAAGAGAAGAAAAGAAAACGTGGAGACGTGGAGCTCTCCTGAAGTTGTTGCATGCAACGTTTCGAGCGAATATGAGCAGGAGGGAGACACCTGGCTCCTAAGTCTTATATAGTTTCTGGAGTTAAGTCAAAGTCCAGTGAAGTTTGGTTATTTACAAATCAAGTCACACGAGGGTCTTACTTCTCCAACTGACTCCGAATGAGTCTGAGGCAGTTACGAAAATTGACGAGCTCAACAAAATACATGTGTTGACACCAAGATGATGCAAAGATGATGCACTCAAAGCAAAAGCAAAATTACGAAAAAGGGCTTAGGACTACCTATTCCAGGTCAAAGGTTACTCAACTACCTATCCAAGACCCGAAACCAAGTCCAAAAGGATTAATTAACAGAAACGCACACTAATGAGCCACTAATCCGGCTCAAAGGGGATCGGAGTGTTACTTCCTCCCCCACTAGGAATCATTCCGTCCTTGGAATGACCACCTACCTGCGCAAAGAGCTGAGGGTACTGGCGCGCTAGCTGCTCCTCTAGTTCCCATGTAGCCTCATCTGGACCGTGATGTTCCCACAACACTTTAACCCATCTGATAGTCCTGGTGCGGAGAATTTGCTCTCGTGTACCAACGATGCGAAGCGGACGCTCAACGTAAGTTGCATTAGGCTGAATCTGAATGTCATCATATCGAATCACATGGCTCGGATCTGGCACGTACTTACGGAGCATCGACACATGGAACACATCGTGAACACCGGAGAACTCAACTGGAAGCATTAACCGATAGGCTAAATCTCCAACTCGGCTCTTGACTTCGAACGGTCCCACATATCTCGGAGCTAACTTGCCCTTCTGACCAAACCGTACCGTGCCCTTCATCGGAGAAACCTTAAGAAACACCCAATCTCCGACTTGGAATGCCAAAGGTCTCCTCCGAGTATCCGCGTAGCTCTTTTGCCTGGATCGAGCAATCTTCAAATTCTCTATCACTTTCTGCACTTTCTTTGTCGTCTCAGCAATGATTGTCGGACTATGGAAACTTCTTGTTCCTACTTCTTCCCAGCACACTGGGGTCCTGCACTTGCGTCCGTATAGAGCCTCATAGGGTGCCATACCAATGCTTTTGTGGAAACTGTTGTTGTAGGCAAACTCACACAATGCCAGATGCATATCCCATTCATTCTCAAAATTCAGCACGCTAGCTCTGAGCATATCCTCCAACGTCTGAATGGTACGCTCCGACTGCCCATCAGTTTGGTGGTGGTATGTCGTACTAAAACTCAGCTTCGTGCCCATAGCTTCCTGAAATGTTCTCCAGAATGAAGACACAAAACGACTGTCGCGATCAGATACAATCGATACTGGGGTGCCATGCAATCTGACTATCTCGTCAACAAACTTCCTGGCCATCTCTGTGAATGTCATCCCTTTCTTGAATGGAAGGAAATGTGCTGACTTCGTCAATCTGTCCACGATTACCTAGATCGCATTGTTCTTTCTACTGGTCGGCGGAAAACCGGAGACGAAATCCATGGTAATGTGCTCCCACTTCCACTGCGGAGTGTGTAATGGATGCAATGATCCTGGAGGTCGCTGATGGTCAGCTTTCACCCTCTTACAGGTCAAACATCGAGCTACGAACCCTGCGATCTCCCGCTTCATATTGTTCCACCAAAATCTATCCTTCAAGTTCCGGTACATCTTTGTACTTCCTGGGTGCATCGCATAACGGGCCTCGTGCGCATTTGTCATCAACTTTTCTTTCAGCTCATCCACAGCGGGAACACACAATCTATTCCTGAAGTACAAAACTCCGTCTACCAAGCTGAAATCCGGTCGATCTGAAATCTGATCTCTGAAAGTCACCAGAAGTGGGTCCTCAAACTGGCGATCTTTGATCTGCTGAATCACCTCAGGCTGAAACACAATGGTAGTAGTTAATGTCACCAGTTCACCTACCATCCGAACCTCAACAGGCTGATCATGCACAAGCATATAAAATCCCGCCAACACTTGAAGACTTTCTGCTCTCCTGCTAAGTGCATCTGCAACCACATTCCCTTTGCCTGGATGGTACTTGATTGGAAAGTCGTAGTCCTTGATGAACTCCAACCACCTCCGCTGCCTCATATTCAAGTCATGCTGATCAAACAAATACTGCAGACTGTGATGATCGGAATGGACCTCGAACTTCACACCGTACAAGTAATGCCGCCACAACTTTAGTGCAAATACAATGGCTGCTAGCTCCAAGTCATGTGTGGCATAGTTCTTCTCATGTTCTTTCAGCTGTCTGGAACCATAGGCAATCACTTTCTGATTTTGCATCAGTACACAGCCTAGTCCAACTCGAGAGGCATTGGAATAAATCACGAATCCCTCACTACCATCCGGGAGAGTCAACACTGGCGCCGTAGTGAGCTTTTCTTTCAACATCTGGAAACTACGCTCACACTTCTTTGTCCACTCATATGGGACCTTCTTCCGAGTCAACTGAGTCAGCGGGGCTGAAATCTTCGAGAAGTCCTGCACGAACCTGCGGTAATATCCCGCCAATCCCAGAAAACTCCGAATCTCTATCACTGATCGAGGACGGGGCCAATGGACTACTGCCTCAATCTTAACTGGATCCACCATCAATCCATCTCTAGAAATCACATGACCCAGAAATGCAACTTGCTCTAGCCAGAAATCACTCTTGGACAACTTTGCATACAACTTGTGATCTCTAAGCAGCTGCAATGCTTTCCTCAGATGATCTGTATGCTCCTTAGCCGTCTTCGAATAGACCAATATATCATCTATGAAAACCACAACAAACTGGTCCAAAAAGGAACTAAACACCCTATTCATCAATGCCATGAAAGCTGTGGGTGCATTCGTCAAACCAAAAGGCATGACAAGGAACTCGTAATGTCCATATCGAGTCCTGAACGCTGTCTTCGGAACATCTTCATCCTTCACTCGGAGCTGGTGATACCCTGACCTCAAGTCGATCTTCGAGAAGTAAGCTGCACCCTGAAGCTGATCGAACAACTCATCGATCCTAGGCAATGGATACTTGTTCTTGATGGTCACTTTGTTCAACTGCCTGTAGTCAATGCACATCCGGAAACTGCCATCCTTCTTCTTAACAAACAATACAGGAGCTCCCCAAGGTGAAACACTTGGGTGTATGAACCCTTTATCCAACAGATCCTGCAACTGTTTCTTCAATTCCAACAACTCTGCAGGTGCCATACGATATGGAGCTCTACTGATGGGTGCTGTACCTGGCATCAAGTCGATCGAGAACTCTACCTCTCGAACTGGTGGCAACTCGGGCACATCCTCCGGAAAGACATCCGGAAACTCGCTGACTACTGGGATCTCACCGAGCTGTCGCTGATCCTTCTTCTCTGAAATGAATGCAAGAAATCCCTCACATCCCCTACGAAGCATTCTGTCTGCTTTACAAGCAGATATCACACGCCTTGGGCACTTCGTCTGGCTGCCCTCGAATCGAAATCCGCTGCCCAGATCAAAATAGATAGCCTTGCTGTAGCAATTGATACACGCATGATATCTCGCAAGCCAGTCCATACCAAGAATCACATCAAAATCCAGTGTCGTGAGCAACACGAGGTCTATCGGGAACTGATGACCAGCTATCCGCACATCACACTGAGGGTAGAAAACACTGCACTCCACCCGTTTACCAACCGGAGTGGATACTATCAACAAGTATGGGAGCGGTGTGGGTCGCTGTCGAAGCTCCACAACAAAATGGGGTGCTACGTACGAACGCGTAGACCCGGAGTCAAACAAGGCTAAAGTTTCAGCATCAAAAATTAAAATTTTACCTTCCACGATCGTAGCCTCCTCTGTGCCCTCATGCGTAGCAGCATAGGCTCGAGCTGTCTGCCGGTTCTGCTTCTGGGCTGGGCGAGCTGTCTGAGACTTGCCCTGCGCTGTAGATCCTGCATATCTCGCCTATGGAGAGGACTGAAACTTCGGGCATTGGGCCCGCTTGTGGTCCATAGAGCCACAACCGAAACAAGCCCCACTCTTCCTCCAACATCTGTCTGTGGGGGTGATCCTTCCCACAGTGACCACAAACCACTTGAGTACTGCTCGAACTACCCTGCTTACCCTTGAACTTCTTCTGAAACTGACTTCTGCCACTGGAATCTGCTGCCCTCTTAGCCTCAGTTCGCTCCTCCTCAAATATGGCCTCTGCATCATAGGCCCTGTCAATAGCGTCATCCAAGGTAGCTGGCCACATACAGGCAACCACGTGGCGTTTATGCCTCGGGTTCAGGCCGTTGACGAAGTGAGTCACCTTCTTATGCTCAGTGTTCACCATGTCCTCTGCAAAGTGAGACAGCTCTGTAAACTTGTGTACATAATCTGCCACCGATGTCTGTCTCTGCTGAAGGTTGAAGAATTCCACTTCCTTGGCTCGCTGAATATGAAGAGGCATGAACTTTCGCCGAAACTGTTACTTGAAAGTTTCCCAAACCGTGGCACTGGGCATAGTCTAGAATGAGCTCTTGACACTCCTCCACCATGTCTTGGCTACAGTCCGAAGCATGGAGGCTGTGAGAACTACCTTCTGTTTATTACTGCACACAATCGTATCAAAAAGCTTCTCTGTCTGTTCCAACCATTGCTCGGCTTGCAGTGCATCCTCCTCCTGTGGAATTCAGTCGCCCCTCGCTTCCGGAACTTGTCAAAAAGAGCATTTGGGTCGGTTTCTTTGGGCTAGAAGATCACTTGCTGTTCTACACGCTGAGAGGCTGACGCAGCCGCTTGACTCTGCCTGTCCACCATAGATGCCATCTGAGCCTGCAAGGACTGCATGGATTGCATCATCATCATTAGACGCTCTTCATTGCTCGTGGGTGGGGGTAGCGATCTACTCTCGCCGTTATGACCCTGCTGATTCTCATCTCTAGACCCGGATCCTGAGGCCATGGTAAGCTATCCTGCAAAAGGAAAATGAACAAAATCCAAATATAAAATGTCCCAAGTTAGTCAAACCCCAAAAATCAACATATTAAACTTGGAGTCAAACAGTTGACATCGTCATCTCACCACGATCTTAGATGTTTACATGCTTATAACTAGCATGCTCTGATACCATACAATACGTATGTCACAACCCGAGCCCAGAAATCGGGGGTTAGCGAAAAGCTAAACCTGGTGACACACGTACTCCGGTGCACGTGCATCCAAACCCAGTCCAGATGCACACACACAAGGGATCTAACACGTGCGAAACAAATGAACGCGGAAGCTGTAGATATCATAGCAAGCAACAAAGAAATAGCGGAAGCCAAAACAAAAGCGGAACGGAAAAAGATAAAGCTAAATACAATACTCGAAAACCAAATACAAGTCTGAATACACAACAAAATCAAGATGTACAAATATACAGAGTACAAAGTGTTGACCTATAAAAATTGCAAATACTGCAGCGAAGACACCTCATCTCAGCTTAATTTGGGCTACAGAGGTTATTTGCAGATCTTGGGGAATCACTGTAAGAACCGGCATTCCATGAAGATCAAGATAGCTGGAACTCTCAGAGGAAGCTCAAATTTTGGGTTGAACAGAGATCATCAAACTCAAAAGCCACAAACATGTCAGCCTGAAGTCAGTTCCCCCCCCCAAGCCAGGGGGTCACTGACCAAAGTCCTGCTTTCCGATGTCCAAAACTAATGAAATTTAGATGCGAAGCTTCAGCCATGCTCAGAAGATACTTTGCAAATTTTCAAGATGAAAAGACTCTGTTTGGCCTAAATTTCATTAAATGTCAGCTTAGAGGACAGCAATCCCGAATTTGGGGGTCATCGGCTAAGATCTTACTTCCAGAAGACCAAAGCAGATAAAATTTGGAACAAATGCTCAAAGAATGCCCCAAGTTATTCTCCCAAAGTTTCAAGTCAAGGGGAGGCTGTTCGGATAGAAAACAGGCTAACTATCTCAATGTGGAGTGAATAGTGGCCAAACGCATGCAATGAATAGGTTACTGTTCGAAATCCTACCTCCTCAAATCCAAACTGCATGAAATTTGGATGAATACTCCAAGATGTTCTTGACGTCAGTCCCTCCAAGTTTCAAATCAAACCGGGGTCATTTGGGCTTCAAACAGCTGAAACAAGGGCCCACTGTTATAAAAAAGTCAACAGGCGGAAACAAGCCACATATGCAAAAATCCAAAAATGGGCCTTGGGAGTGACCCGGGGCCCACAAACAAAAGGAGTTGACCAAGTTCAGTTGGTCAAACAGAGCTGAAACTTCTGTGACACACTCAAAATAGTGTCAAGAAGTGTTCCTCCAAGTTTCGAGGCGATTGGACACCGTTTGGACCCCGACCAGGAGGAAACAAGCCACACATGCAAAAGTTCAAGAATGGGCCTTGAGAGTGACCGGGGCCCACAAACAAAAGGAGTCGACCAAGTTCACGTAGTCAAACAGAGCTAAAACTTCTTTGACACGCTCAAAATAGTGTCAAGAAGCATCCCTCCAAGTTTCGTGGCGATTGGACACCGTTTGGGCCCCGAACAGGGGGAAACAAGCCACATATGCAAAAATCTTAGAATGGGCCTTGGGAGTGACCGGGGCCCACAAACAAAAGGAGTTGACCAAGTTCAGGTGGTCAAACAGAGCTGAAACTTCTGTGAGACACTCAAAATAGTGTCAAAAAGCATCCCTCCAAGTTTCGTGGCGATTCGACACCGTTTGGGCCCCGAACAGGCGGAAACGAGCCACATATGCAAAAATCCAAGAATGGGCCTTGGGAGTGACCGGGGCCCACAAACAAATGGAGTTGACCAAGTTCAGGTGATCAAACAGAGCTGAAACTTCTGTGACACGCTCAGAATAGTGTCAAGAAGCATCCCTCCAAGTGTCGTCGTGATTGGACGCCGTTTGGGCTCCGAACAGGCGGAAACGAGCCACATATGCAAAAATCCTAGAATGGGCCATGGGAGTGACCGGGGCCCACAAACAAAAGGAGTTGACCATGTTTAGGTGGTCAAACAGAGCTAAAACTTCTATGAAACACTTAAAATAGTTTCAAGAAACATCTCTCCATGTTTCGTGATGATTGGACATCATTCGGGCCTCAAACAATGGAAAATACACCGCATATGCAATGTTCCAAAAGTGGGCCTTGTCCGTGACCGGGGCCCAATTAATGAAAAGGTTGACCAACTTTCTGAAGTCAAAACGGGCTGAAATTTTTATGACATGTAGAAAATAGTGTTAAGAAGCATCCCTCCAAGTTTGGTGGCAATCGGACTTCGTTTGAGCCCAAAACTGATGAAAATGGGCCACATACGCGAAAACCTGAAATTGGGCCTCGTTCGTGGCCCAGCCTGCGGTCACGGACCTTCAAAGGATGTTTCCCACGATTTTGGGTGGTTTCCCTCCACTCCTCTTCGAAATCCAACTCCCCACAACTGCTATTAACTCCCCAAAACTGCACAAAACTGATTGGGAGTCTATAAAAAGAGAAATTTTGAAGAAACAAAGAGAAGGAAAACACACACACACATAAGGAAGGAAATTGAAGAAAGTCACCACCTAAGGCAACAAAGAAGCAAACTCCAGCAGCACTTCCACGACCATTCCCACCTTCTTTTCCTATTTTTGAAGGTGAGCAAGAAAATTCAGAAGGAGAGAAGGAAGTGGAATGGCCAAAGTCCATACTATGTTCATCCGACGCCAATTTTTTTGAGAGGATGACATTGTCACCTCTGTTTCTCTTATTCGTAGGGCCTCTTAGCCATTACAAGAGTTGTGAAAGAAGTCTCTATAGGCCTCATTTTGTTCTTTGAAAATGATAGGTTCAAATGACACAACTCTGGCTTCAAATTTGCCCATTTCGGACTTGAAACAAAAATGCAGTCCGTAAGCACGAATGATGAGTTACAGCGGTTTCAATTGATTCCATGGTTAAATGTGATCTTCTTGATGGTTGTCCACTGCTCCAAAGTCATGAGAATGGAGTTTCAACACTTGAAAGAAGTTCCAAGAAAGAACCAGCACGAACATCACAAAAAACGGAGGCACAAGGCTATTGTCTGTCAGCGACCGTGACCCACGGTCACTGGCAGGTTCCAGTGACCGCGGGTGAGTCACGGTCACTGGAAGGCCTCAGTGATCGCGGGTGAGTCACGGTCACTGGAAGGCCCCAGTGACCGCGGGTGAGTCGCGGTCACTGGAATGAGGCAGTGACCGCGGGTTACGGTCACACCCCATTTTTTCCTCTTTTTCACATTTTCTTCCACCTTATGTATATTTTCTTGTATTTTCCAAATTGAGATCACATCTAAGACTTGAGGGAGGGGTTGTAAACTTTCAAAATGTTTGTAAACAACTTGCATCCCCGCGGTCAGGGCACTTGAACCAATGTAAATAAAAGGGAAATTAATGATGAACTGTAATTATTTTCCCATTCTTCTTAACGCTTAAAGTGTGTGAATGTCGGACCTTGATTCCGTAATTCATTTCCACGCCTACATTTTTAAGCGCGATCAGAAGATTGGCGCCGTCTGTGGGAATATATTTGCCCTAATTTGTGATCAAATTTGATGAAAAATGCATGAAAGCGCTGAAAAGTGCTGCTGTTGCCCTGAAAACTGCCGCTGTTGCACTATAACTGCTGCTGTTGCACTGAAAGTGCCGCTGTTGCACTGTGACTGTTGCTGTTGCACTGAAAGTGCTGCTGTTGCCCTGAAAGTGCCGCTATTGCACTGTGACTGCTGCTGTTGCACTGAAAGTGCTGCTGTTGCCCTGAAAACTGCTGCTATTGCACTGAAAGTGCCGCCGTTGCACTGTAACTGTTGTTATTTCACTGAAAGTGCTGCTGTTGTGTTAAAGAAAGCTGCTGTTTCACTGAAACTGCTGCTATTATACTATAACTGCTGCTATTGCACTGGAAACTGCCGCTGTTGTGCTGGAAACTGCTGCTGTTTCACTGAAAACTGCTACTAAAAGCCTGTGACCGGGGCACACGGTCACTTACCTATTTTTATGATGACAAAGGCTTATTTAACCTCCAATTACACCCATACAAGACCTTTGATGTCCGCAATGGGTTTGAAAATATCATTAAAAGGACTTTTGCACTTTGAAGTGCATATTGTTCATACAAATGAAGGCATTGGGCACCTTGATGTGCATACACTTGCCATTTAATTGGAAGAATTTGCACTTTGATGTGCATAACTTGATTGAATGAATTCGCACCTTGATGTGCATGGACCAAATCATCACCCTTTTCACTTTAGAAGAGTGATGATTCAGTTCAAAGGGTTCTGACCTATATAAAATGTTTATTAAATCAGTGATAAGACCAACGACATTGTAATTATACATTGTTCGGCGTCAACCACTGATGGATCTTGTGTGGTCATTGTGATAGTGGTGCAGGCTTGATCCTGTGGGCCCTATCCCTTTGATTGATCCAACCCTCTCTTGCTTATAAGTCTGACACAGATAGTCCAAATATGCTGCTGAAATTTTAGTAGCCAGGACTAGTCAGCATAGCATACTTTTAAGCCTGACTCGATAAACCCGAAATGCTGCAGAAATTCTGACAGTAGGGATAGTCAGCATAGCATAATGAGATGAGATTTATGCCTATATCTAACCATTTCGGTTCAAAACCATGTTGGTCTAGATGGCATCTATAAACCATTCCGGCTAGCCCAAGAGGCAGCCATGTTGGTTATACCACTAATATAGTCCTGTGGGCTTACTTTTTGCAGAGACATCATGGGTTCCCTGATCATCACTTTTGATGAGGCCAAGGAGAGGCTCTCTAAAATATCCATAACCCAAAACAAACCAACTGTAAGAGCATCAAAAAAGGCTCGAATGGACTTTACTGCCCCTATGTCAAGAGTCTCAGTATTTCAGAGACTCTCTATTCCAACAGGCTCTATAACTTCGGCTGATCCAAATGGGTCATCAGTGACCCTTAAATTCATCAAGAAGACTAAAACTCCCAAATCTTGGGTTTCCAAATACGCCCAGAATCCGTTTGGAGTTTTCAACAAGGTTCAGAAGGAACCAAATCACAAACTGAAGTCAGAAGGCAGCAATCTTCATATCACCAAGCCTCGTCTGGGGGCAAGGCAGGTCCGGTCCACGGATCATAAATCAATGGTACTTAACAAGTCACATTTAATGACTGCTCAATGTTTAAAGTCACCACTTACTAGGCCCAAACAGCGGGTCATTACCAAGTAAACACCAAAGGACTTCCGGCAATTCCTAACTCGTAAGAAGGTCCAGAAGGGTGCATCCATCCCCAGATACAGCACGTGGTCACCTCAACCACACACTCCAAAATCCAATATGGCTGAGAACAAACTCTTGGCCTCAGTTGAAGATAATACTTTCTATCCTCTGACTCAAAAAGAAGGACGGAGGTTTGGCAGGGGGCATCTACCTTCTATCATAGTGGCACCTTCTCCGCTATCTTCACCCCAAGGCTTATCATATGGCGCTGAAGGCAACAAACAAGCTGAGCGATTGGTCATCAATAATTCGACCGATCTCGCTCATTTCAAAGATTCGCTCAAACAGAAGAAAGTGCAAAAGAAAAAGAACAAGGGGGGTCCTATTGACATCCTTTCACTTCCCACTTCAGATTCCATGGATTGGGAACGAGTGACAAGCACTTCCAGGCCGTTGGTTGCCAAGTTTAAAGATCAGACTTCAGTAGCCAGGATGGCTAACCAACTTAAGAAGAAAGCGTTAGCCTATTACAAGGACCAAACTCAGAAGCTGTCATAGTGCAAGATCACTAAAAAATGGGTGGTTAAAGAAGATGATCTGGACTTGACCTCGTCTTGCATGGTCGGGCCAGGTTCAATTCGAAGAATTACTCAGAGTATGGCTCGGACTTAATTACAATAGTCTGATTCAAACTCTCATTCAAGTAGCACTTCTGAAGGTCATGTCGAAACTGATTCTGACGATGATCCTATCACTATCTTGGATACAAAACATAGTCAATCTACTCCTCAGGCATTAACATCATCCTATCCTCGTCAGTACACTGTGTTTATGGCTGAATGGAATGGAACTAGCAAGGATGGAAATGACGATGCTAGTGGAAGTAAAGATTCTCACGAAAAAGATGCTAGTGAAAATGAAAATGACAATGTCAGTGATGTTGTCAAACAACAAGGAGCTATGATCGACCACTTAACTGCCCAAGTGAAAATCTTAACAGATAAGCTAGGTGGTCTGGATGAAGTTCAAATAAATCCTCCATTTGCCAAAAGAAGAGAACAAGCAATGATCATGAAGAATGCCACTAAGATTGACCTTCTCATAGCTCAATTCAAGTCCCTAATAGACAAGGTGATAGCTGCAGGTTTTACTGGTGGTGATCATTCATCAATCCTTGGTCTTCATGCAAACCCTGAAAAGCATGTGACCTTCAAAGAAGTTGAAGAGATACTGACAAAATCAAAAGTGGAGACCAGAATGAAAAAGAAAGGTATTACACCCAAGTATCCCCCTGAATTTGATCTGGTTCCATTTCCACCAGATTATAAACTTCCAACTTTCCAACTATACCTTGGGAAAGGGTCGGCATATCAGTATATTGTGCATTTCAAATTACTCCTAGGAAGCCTGCCAGAGTTAGATGCACTAAAAATAAGACTATTTGTCGGCACATTGAAAGGAGTCGCCTTCGATTGGTACAAGCAGTTACCAGAACTCTCATTCATGACATGGCCGATCACAGAAGAGAAGTTCTTACTCCATTTTCAGGAGGAGGATCAAACAGTCACCTTTGCTATGCTCAGCAGCACAAGGCAGGGAGACAACGAAACTGCACAGGCCTTTATCAATAGATGGAGAGCATTATCCTATCAATGCTTGGAACAACCATCTCAAAGGGCAACGATCGAAATGTGCAAAACTAATTTGCGACCAGAAATCAAGGCTATCATACTTAGTCATAAAACTAAGTCTTTGGCTCAATTGGTTGAAGTTGCCACTGATGCAGAACTAACTCTCAAAGAGATCAGTCAAAGTCAAAGCTATATTGAAGATGCCTTCTCTGAGAACTCTTAAATAACTCAAGGGATTGCAGGGCAAACTTGCCTACATTTGCAGCCTCAACTCCAGGCAAACCTCTCATCCTCTACATTCAAGCTCTTGATCACTCTCTGGGGGCACTGCCAACTCAAAAGAAAAACGAGGAAATTACACCACTATATTATTTCCAATGAAATGTATTTGGTTTCCAACACCAATCCACTGAAGGCATTTGTGACAAAAGCTGGTGCACTGGGTGATCGTCTATCCAAATGATCTATTATTTTCTCTCAATATGAACTGCTGTAAAGGATCCAATGCTGTCCCTCCATGGCATAGAACACTGCAGCTAATGAACTTGTTGCAGCTTTCAACGAGACTATTTGCAAAATTTTGAAGAAAATGGTCTCTGGCAACAAAAGGTTGGAGTACCAAACTTCCAGAAGCATTATGGGCTTACAGAACTACAGTTCGTGGTCCTACCAAATCAACACCGTACTCCTTGGTCTGTGGTTGTGAAGCTGTAATACCTTTGGAAATTCAACTTCCCTCTTTCCGGGTGGCTGTGATAAACAAATATACTGAAGAAAAGAATGCCAAACTCAGATTACAAGAGCTAGAAAGCCTTGATGAGAAAAGACTTGCCGCTTGACAAAGTATTGAGTTGTATCAAGCTCGTATGGCTGCATCTTTCAACAAAAAAGTCAAGTATAGAGCTTACAAGAAGGGAGATCTAGTCCTTGCAGTTAGAAGACCTATGTTTTCCACACAATTGTCGAGAGGCAAGTTCGAACCTAAATGGGAAGGACCTTTTGTTGTCGATAAGGTTTACTCCAATGGCGCATATGCGCTCCTCACACTTGAAGGAGACAGATGCATGATGTTTATCAATGGAAAACTTCTCAAAAATATACCTGAATATCATTGGTACACCCAAACCATGTACAATGTACCCAAACCATGTACAGTGTACATTCTCACTCCTAACCAAAATCAAAATCCTTTGGTTTCGAGCCTTACAACCTATGACTCGTAACCAAAATCCCTCAAATTTGTATAAAATGACTGCGAGGATCAAGTCCTTCGACCCCTCTAGTCAAACCTTTGTTACTCGGATAATGTCCTTACAAGACCCCTTGTAACATCCTGCTATATAGATTAAGTCTTTTTGCAGACTCTATATAGCAAAACTCAGTTATGTGGAATAAGTCTTTTTGCAGACCCCATATAGCTAATCCTTAGTTGTATAGAACAAGTCTTTTTGCAGACCTTATATGACTGCCTTTGGTTATATAGAACAAGTCTTTTTGTAGACCCTGTATAACCAAAATCTAAACAAAAAACCAAAATCAAATCTTTGTCCTAAGGAATAAGTCAAGGATCCCGGGGAAAGCCTCACACATGGGCACCGAATAACATCCACTTTGTTTGACCCCTTTCGACACCAAAAGGATCAAGTCATGGACCCTGGAGAAAGCCTCACACATGGGCACCAGATAACGTCCACTTATATGACTCCCTTATTTTCGATTTGTGGATCCGAAAGATCGCAAATCACACCCTCATACAAGTCTGAGAGAACCAAACCAAACAAACCATCCATATAAACCACATCAAACATCCACAGAAAATCAAACCAAACATCCATACCAATGACAAAAATAGAAAGGAAAAACATTTTCCATTGATACCCATTTTAACGTGCGAATACAAGCAGTGAAGTCAATGTACACATGGCCCTCGGGGCTAATCAGAAAAAGCAAAACCATTAAATGGAAGGTGCAGCAGAGAATCTCAATCCAGGAACTCCTCCAGTTTCCCCTTGGCATTCAGTACTTCTGCCATGAGGATGCGCCCTTTGTAGCATGCATAAGCTGGGATAGCAGTACTAATGTCAATCTCGTCCAGCTTACACCAATACGAATACCAGTTTCTTGATGACAAAGCCTTAGCTCTCTGGAGCCACAAATTGACATCAGATGCTTCATTTGGGTCTTTCGGATCAGGCTCTCTTGTGGTCTTACCCTTGGCACGACTTTTAGGTGCGGCGGCAGTGGCAGTTGCAGGTGCTTTACCTCTTCTATCTGCAAAACAGATCAAAAGAAAGAAAAGATGGATATCAGTAACAATGATATGGAACTTCAAAAAAAAAAAAAAATTCGGCAGCATCTCCCCTTAGTATAAGGCCAAAAGGAGAAGGCAATACTCAGTTCTGAGACCAAGAATTGGCATCAAAGGCACACTTAAGTCTCAAAACTGAGGCTCCCGGTCCAAACAGATGTTCAAGCATCTTAAGACCTTTTCAGGGGGCAGCAGGTTCGTGTTCAAGCATAAAAATGGCATTCTATAATTCCCACAGAGGCTATGGTGATTCAATTTATGCTTTCACTATGCTAAAAAAAAATAATAATAAGAAGTCACAATAGTCTCTTGGAATCTGTGGCTAGCTTTACCACCGTTTGGTCAGAAGCATTCTCGCTAATAACAAAGTCAATTCATATGAGTCACCATGGCAAGAGATAAAATCATTTGGATGGCCTGTGATTAAGAGCCGCTGTGCCATGGTTGTATTTGGATAATGGCTAGCCTGAACTTGAACACAAATATCAGAAAGAGAAAAAGAACTGCAGCCCATTCAATTCAGTATACATGAGTACTTTGCGACCATGGAATTAACCAAGCCAAGACAGCAAAAGGTCAGAAGCAAATTCAGCAAAGTTTTTTCAGTCATGACTGTGAACACTTTACAAATTGTTTCAGTTATGACCATGGATTACAACAGCTGTTTTGGCTTGCTCGATGTGGACTCTACCAGAGAATGAAATTCAGGGCTCCATCATGTGCCAAGAAAATCGGTTGAATCCAGCAACACAGCAATGGCTGTGATTGAGAATGCATTTGGGCAATCCCAAATTTAATAAAACAACACTGCAGCAGAAGACAGGAAGTGAATTCAGCAAAATTTTCAATTGAGCATTCCATCAACACCTGGTGACCAGGAGCCCCTGCAGATAGTGCAGGTTGTAATCCGAATGGAAATATGGGTTTTGGCATAAGAAGACAAGAAAGAAGAAAGCAGAAAGGCGAAACAGAGCCCAGACTCAATTCCATCTTGCCATTCGCTGTAACCGTGAGTGTGCTCACACAGTCAGTCACAAATCAGCCATGACCACAGTGTTTGCCCGGACTGTGCCACAATTTGAAAACATTCATCATGCAAAATCAGATCGTGTTATGCATCCAAAAGAATAATGAAGAACTCCCAGGCAAAACTCAAGTTGTCTATTTGGCCATGACAGAGTTTGGAGAAGTCGAGATACAGAAACTTACCGGCCATGGCAATTATCTTCAGTCAACAAATTCACAAGATGGAAGGTGGAAGAAGAAAACTGAGATGAAGCTTGAAGTCTCAATCTGTCTCTCTCAATCGGTTCAATTTGGGCTCCCGATTTCTCTGTCTTTTTCCCTCTTTTCTAATTTCTTTCTCTCTCTTTCTCAGTTTTTCTCTCTCCCGGTCTGTCTCTCTCTCCCAATTTTTTCTTTCTCTCTCCTGGTTTTCTCTCTCGGTCTTTCAATCCCTCTTTCTCAGTCTCTCCTTTTCTCAGTTTTTTCTCTCTCTCTCGGTTTGTCTTTCTCTCTCTCCCGGTCTCTCTGTTTCTCTCGGTTTCTCTCTCCCTCTCTCGATTTCTTTCTTTTCCTCTCTCTCTTGGTTTCGCTCTCTCGGTTTCTCTCTCCCTATCTCTCAGTTTCTTTTTTTTCTCTCGGTTTCTCTCTCACTCTCGATCTTTCTTTCCCTCTCTCTCACTCCCGGTCTCTCTCAGTTTTCTTCTCTCTCTCCCGCTTTCTGTCTCACTCGGTCTCTCTCAGTTTTCTCTCTTTCTCCCACTCTCTGTCTCACTCAGTCTCTCTCTTTTCTCTCTCTCTCTCCCGGTCTCTCTCTCTCTCTTTTCTCTCTCTCCCGGTCTCTCTCCCTCCCGGTCTCTCTCTCTTTGTCACTGATTTTTTTCTTCTTTCACCGCTCTCTCTCTCTCTTTTCTCTCTCTCTCTTTTCTCTCTCTCCCGGTCTCTCTCTTTTCTCTCTCCCTCCCGGTCTCTCTCTCTTTGTCGCTGTTTTTTTCCCTCTTTCACCGCTCTCTCTCTTCTCTCTCCCTCCAAGTCTCTCTCTCTTTGTCGCTGTTTTTTTCCCTCTTTCACCGCTCTCTCTCTCTCTTTTCTCTCTCTCTCCCGGTCTCTCTTTCTTTTTCTCTCTCTCACGGTCTCTCTTTCACTTTTCTCTTTCTCAGTTTCTTTTTTTTTCCTTTTCTCTCTCGGTCTCTCTCCCTCTTTCTCGATCCTTCTCTCCCTTTTTCCCAATTTTTCTCTTTCTCTCGGTCTCTCTCCTTTTTTCTCAATTAACAAAAAAAAAAAACCTGTTTGGCCTCCTTACCCACGGTCATTGCAAACTTGAACTGGTGGAGCCCATTGCTGAATCCCCTCGAGCTCAAGTCCTTCCCACAAATACAATTTGGTTATGATTAAAATCAGTGGAGTCTAAAACCTTGATCAAGTCTCGATGGATTCGTCCTTCTTCATCTACGATCTCTTAATTTTAAGCAATGGAATCCATAACATGATCATCTTTTATTTGAAATTCGCATGATGGGTCCACTTGGAGTAATTTACCAAAGAAATAATCCTATTTTTAGGGTATTTCGAGGGAAATTATACAAAAAAAAAGAGATGCGGAGTTTCTTTCCAAATCAACTTTGGGTCAAAATTTGATTTCAAACCAATGTCTCAAATTGTTTTTCACCAAAACCCATAAAGGCCAATCTCTTTCAAAATTACATCTCATTTTGTCATGTCAAGTCAAGTCAAAACCTAAACTTTGATCTTTGAAAATGAACCAAAAAAATCCATAAAGATCCAAACCCAAATCCATTTTCTCTAAAACTTTTGAATTTCTTAAAACCTTAGGGATTCTTTTTTTGGGTGTTCCCCACATCTCCACAGATATTCCACAGAGACGCCACTCTGGATATCTGTGAAAAATAGGTCAAAAGAAAATCAAATTCATTTCCAAAATCCAAACAAAATTCATAAACTTCTGAATTTTCTAAATACCTAAGGGATTCCTTTGTGGGTGTTCCCCACAGTCCCCATGGAGATGCTACTTTTGATATCCGTGAAAATAGGGCAAAGAAATTCAGATTTCTTATGTCTTTTCAGAATTCTGTCATCAAACCCTTCATGGTTTTTATCAAAATTTTCAAATCCCAAGTTTAGGCCTACAACCTACCTTGACAAACTGTCTTTTCATCAAGCCATCCATCATTCCCACAGATTGGCTATTTCGAGGCACAATGATTATTATACTATAATCATTGCACCTCGAGGGGGCACTTGTTGACCTATAAAAATTGCAAATACTGCAGCGAAGACACCTCATCTCAGCTTAATTTGGGCTACAGAGGTTATTTGCAGATCCTGGGGAATCACTGTAAGAACCGGCATTCCATGAAGATCAAGATAGTTGGAACTCTCAGAGGAAGTTCAAATTTTGGGTTGAACAGAGATCATCAAACTCAAAAGCCACAAACATGTCAGCCTGAAGTCAGTTCCCCCCTCAAGCCAGGGGGTCACTGACCAAAGTCCTGCTTCCCAATGTCCAAAATTAATGAAATTTAGACGCGAAGCTTCAGTCATGCTCAGAGGATACTTTACAAATTTTCAAGATGAAAAGACTCTGTTTGGCCTAAATTTCATTAAATGTCAGCTTAGAGGACAGTAATTCCGAATTTGGGGGTCATCGGCTAAGATCTTACTTCCAGAAGGCCAAAGCAGATAAAATTTGGAACAAATGCTCAAAAAATGCCCCAAGTTATTCTCCCAAAGTTTCAAGTCAAGGGGAGGCTGTTCGGATAGAAAACAGGCTAACTATCTCAATATGGAGTGAATAGTGACCTAACGCATGCAATGAATAGGTTACTGTTCGAAATCCTACTTCCTCAAATCCAAACTGCATGAAATTTGGATGAATACTCCAAGATGTTCTTGACGTCAGTCCCTCCAAGTTTCAAATCAAACCGGGGTCATTTGGGCTTCAAACAGCTGAAACAAGGGCCCACTGTCATAAAAAAGTCAACTGGAGAGTTGACCAAGTTCAGATGGTCAAACAAAGCTGAAACTTTTGTGACACACTCAAAATAGTGTCAAGAAGTCTTCCTCTAAGTTTCGTGCCGATTGGACGTCGTTTGGACCCAGAACAGGCGGAAACAAGCCACATATGCAAAAATCCAAGAATGGGCCTTGGGAGTGACCGGGGCCCACAAACAAAAGGAGTTGACCAAGTTCAAGTGGTCAAACAGAGCTGAAACTTCTGTGACACACTCAAAATAGTGTCAAGAAGTGTTCCTCCAAGTTTCGTGGCGATTGGATACCGTTTGGACCCCGAACAGGCGGAAACAAGCCACACATGCAAAAGTTCAAGAATGGGCCTTGAGAGTGACCGGGGCCCACAAACAAAAGGAGTTGACCAAGTTCAGGCGGTCAGACAGAGCTGAAACTTCTCTGACACACTCAAAATAGTGTCAAGAAGCATCCCTCCAAGTTTTGTGGCGATTGGACACCGTTTGGGCCCCGAACAGGCGGAAACGAGCCACATATGCAAAAATCCAAGAATGGGCCTTGGGAGTGACCGGGGCCCACAAACAAAAGGAGTTGACCAAGTTCAGGTGGTCAAACAGAGCTGAAACTTCTCTAACACACTCAAAATAGTGTCAAGAAGCATCCCTCCAAGTTTCGTGGCGATTGGACACCGTTTGGGCCCCGAACAGGCTGAAACGAGCCACATATGCAAAAATCCAAGAATGGGCCTTGGGAGTGACCGGGGCCCACAAACAAAAGGAGTTGACCAAGTTCAGGTGGTCAAACAGAGCTGAAACTTCTGTGACACACTCAGAATAGTGTCAAGAAGCATCCCTTCAAGTTTCGTGGCGATTGGACACCGTTTGGGTCCTGAACAGGCGGAAACGAGCCACATATGCAAAAATCCAAGAATGGGCCTTGGGAGTGATCGGGGCCCACAAACAAAAGGAGTTGACCATGTTCAGGTGGTCAAACAGAGCTGAAACTTCTATGAAACAGTTAAAATGGTGTCAAGAAACATCTCTCCAAGTTTCGTAATGATTGGACATCATTCGGGCCTCAAACAATGGAAAATAGACCGCATATGCAATGTTCCAAAAGTGGGCCTTGTCAGTGACGGGGCCCAATTAATGAAAAAGTTGACCAACTTCCTGAAGTCAAAACGGGCTGAAATTTTTATGACATGTAGAAAATAGTGTTAAGAAGCATCCCTCCAAGTTTGGTGGCAATCGGACTTCGTTTGAGCCCAAAACTGATGAAAATGGGCCACATACGCGAAAACCTGAAATTGGGCCTCGTTCGTGGCCCAGCCTGCGGTCACGGACCTTCAAAGGATGTTTCCCACGATTTTGGGTGGTTTCCCTCCACTCCTCTTCGAAATCCAACTCCCCACAACTGCTATTAACTCCCCAAAACTGCACAAAACTGATTGGGAGTCTATAAAAAGAGAAATTTTGAAGAAACAAAGAGAAGGAAAACACACACACACATAAGGAAGGAAATTGAAGAAAGTCACCACCTAAGGCAACAAAGAAGCAAACTCCAGCAGCACTTCCACGACCATTCCCACCTTCTTTTCTTATTTTTGAAGGTGAGCAAGAAAATTCAGAAGGAGAGAAGGAAGTGGAATGGCCAAAGTCCATACTATGTTCGTCCGACGCCAATTTTTTTGAGAGGATGACATTGTCACCTCTGTTTCTCTTATTCGTAGGGCCTCTTAGCCATTACAAGAGTTGTGAAAGAAGTCTCTATAGGCCTCATTTTGTTCTTTGAAAATGATAGGTTCAAATGACACAACTCTGGCTTCAAATTTGCCCATTTCGGACTTGAAACAAAAATGCAGTCCGTAAGCACGAATGATGAGTTACAGCAGTTTCAATTGATTCCATGGTTAAATGTGATCTTCTTGATGGTTGTCCACCGCTCCAAAGTCATGAGAATGGAGTTTCAACACTTGAAAGAAGTTCCAAGAAAGAACCAGCACGAACAACACAAAAAATGGAGGCACAAGGCTATTGTCTGTCAGCGACCGTGACCCACGGTCACTGGTAGGTTCCAGTGACCGCGGGTGAGTCACGGTCACTGGAAAGCCCCAGTGACCGCGGGTGAGTCACGGTCACTGGAATGAGGCAGTAACCGCAGGTCACGGTCACTCCCCATTTTTTCCTCTTTTTCACGTTTTCTTTCACCTTATGTATATTTTCTTGTATTTTCCAAATTGAGATCACATCTAAGACTTGAGGGAGGGGTTGTAAACTTTCAAAATGTATGTAAACAACCTGCATCCCCGCGGTCAGGGCACTTGAACCTATGTAAACAAAAGGGAAATTAATGATGAACTGTAATTATTTTCCCATTCTTTTTAACGCTTAAAGTGCGTGAATGTCGGACCTTGATTTCGTAATTCATTTCCACGCTTACATTTTTAAGCGCGATCACAAAGTCCGAAGTGCAAAATACAAAATCTCAAAACCA
The DNA here is from genome assembly GCA_037013555.1 of Sextonia rubra. NCBI lineage: Eukaryota > Viridiplantae > Streptophyta > Magnoliopsida > Laurales > Lauraceae > Sextonia > Sextonia rubra. The sequence goes on along the minus strand of JASUAD010000001.1, from coordinate 13,041,175 downwards.
AAGAACTAGGCCACTGATGATATGCATGTACGCACTCGGCAGAGGTGATCAGGCCCACTTTGCCAACCCGGAGGGTGCCTCTAGCCTCTGCCCTGCAGCCTCCTCGACCGCCGGGGAGCCGGGTAAGGGATCTGTGCCTGCAGCACCACAGACAACACAGTGAATACAACGATCCAGCAAATGTAAGTAACAGGGATGAAACACTCATAGTATCAAAGTGAATAATGACAGAATTAATTACAGAGTTTCATATTAGTATACTAAGCAAATCGTGCATAGAAGTAAAGCATGATATGTGAATCAAAACATAGAAATACTGAACTAGGTGGCTACTACGTTAACCATATTCTCTCCAATAGAGAGCAGAGCAGAGCAGATGATAACACCACTGACCGGGCCAAGGGTACAAGTGGGTCTCGGTTTCCTGGGTTCTGAGGTCCCAAGACAAAGCGACACTGTAGTGATACAGAGATACAGAGATTTAAGCCAGAGGTAACCCCGTCGGGCATCCTAGGGCTGAGGCTGAGTAAAGCCAGACTAATACCAATCAAATCAAATCCCAAAGGAAGGGAGATTATCCGCTTTGGACTCACCGATGGCAAAGACCGGATCTTATCCTCACGTATTAATCTCTGGGCAGAGCCACCAGGGAATACCCAATAGATCGGAGATCTACAAAGACAGAGATATACAGAGCATAGTAGAAATACAGATCCTAGCATAGATTAAGTCGAGCACAGCATAGATCAAAGCGTAGACAGATATACAGAACGAAAGCAAAATGACCTCGTAATGCATAAGCATAGATTAGCAAAACAGAGGGCAAAACTGTAAACAATATGCAATGCATCTTAGATTAAGACGGAATCAAGGTTAATTACAAGCCAACACTAATTTAGTTATTCACTGTCACTAACCGTGCATGATGATGTAGTTTTAAGTTATTCGATGCACCGTTGCATCCAAGTGTTGCAATGTAATCCTCTCGTGCACCAACGTCCCTTAAACCAACACCCATGGGGAGGTGCTTAACAGTGAATCAACGCTCACATGAATAAGTCACAGCCTAACAGACTATTCATGCGATCCAAAGAATCCATTGGGCCGGTTTACATGGGTGGTCAACCTGTATTTTAGTCCTAAAAGATCACACCATTATCCTAAGTTTTATTTTAGAGTTTCCAGGTCTTACGGTTTAGCCATGGGTGACCTACGGCTTAGCCGTATACACCTTACGGCATTGCCGTAACATGCACTACGGCTTAGCCGTGGTTTCCTTCAGAACACGGCTAAACTGTCATCTTCCACCTCTGATCTGATACATTTCACGGCTGAGTCATGGCTAGCTTACGGCTCAGCCGTAGAACCATTTACGGTTCAGTCGTAGCCTAGCCGTAGAACAAATTACAAAAATTCAAGTCTCTGGAATCTTAGCCGTACCCAGTTACGGCTTAGCCGTACAATACAGAACCGAATTCGGGCTGAGTACAGAAACTGAAATCTGATGTAGAAATTCAGCAAAACAACTTCCAGAGGTACCAAAATCACAGAATTTGGCTGTAAAACACACAAACATGGATAGGATGAAATATATGAACTCAAACCAGTCAAACACAATACCCATATGTGTTATACAATCCTGTACTTATACTTGCCTCAAAGCTCTGTCAATCACTGAAGCCAAGCTCAATTCCAACTACAACCCAAGCCAAAACAAATCCAAACACAAACCATGAGCATGCAGAGAGAGATGGGAGATCCAATTGGAGAAGAAGAAGAAGACTGGGAGAGAACCCACTTACCTAAAGCAAGGGCAGAGATGAGATAGAAAACCCAATCGGAATAGACACCATAAGCTGGAAGGAGAGAATGAAGAGAAGAGAAGAAAAGAAAAAGTGGAGACGTGGAGCTCTCCTGAAGTTGTTGCATGCAACGTATCGAGCGAATATGAGCAGGAGGGAGACACCTGGCTCCTAAGTCTTATATAGTTTCTGGAGTTAAGTCAAAGTCCAGTGAAGTTTGGTTATTTACAAATCAAGTCACACGAGGGTCCTACTTCTCCAACTGACTCCGAATGAGTCTGAGGCAGTTACAAAAATTGACGAGCTCAACAAAATACATGTGTTGACACCAAGATGATGCAAAGATGATGCACTCAAAGCAAAAGAAAAATTACGAAAAAGGGCTTAGGACTACCTATTCCAGGTCAAAGGTTACTCAACTACCTATCCAAGACCCGAAACCAAGTCCAAAAGGATTAATTAACAGAAACGCACACTAATGAGCCACTAATCCGGCTCAAAGGGGATCGAAGTGTTACAGATGGATCCTACGATGATTAACAACATCTATGATTATTAATTAGCGGATCTTGCATTTGGTCAATTGATTACTTTTTTCCATTTCTTATTAGGTTTATCATCTTGTGAGGTTTATTAGTTATTTATTATTATTATTTTTTATAATAGGTTATCAAACACTTCAAAAGTTTATTGAAATTCATGGAAATTGCCAAACACCATAAGTGGCACAATATAATAACATGATAATATTTTATTCTATGATAATGAAATCTTATAATATTAAATTTATTGATATTATATTATGTATTTGTTACGCCCCACCCTATACGTATTATGATATTGTCCGCTTCAGCCCATCGGCCTTACGGTTTTGTTTCTGGTGAGCTTCAACCCACCAAAAGGCCTCATGTAAGGTAAGGGTGCAAGCTCTATATATAAACCCATTCACTTTCCTCTCTCTAATCGATATAGGACTTCAGGATATCATAATCCACCCCCCTTAGGGCTGCACGTCCCTGTGCAGTAGCCTGCTAGTTCTTGTAGCCTGCCAGCCCTCTTGGCCCGCCCACATATGAACCTGCCCACTTGCACTAGGCCACAGCAGGGACCTACACTCGATATAATTGAGAGTCGGCTTTGACACCATTTGTGTGATTTGGAGCTTGATTGAGTTTATTGGTGGGCTTTTCATTTTTTTTTTCATCAAAGGCAAGTAGCATGTCTATAACTTCATATATATAATTACCTTGATTGTGCTCTACATGTTGATGGATTGGTTAGAAAGAAACCCATCTCTAACTAAGCTCACGTCATACTTAGATGTATGGGTGGAAACCCTTTTAATTGCCCTAAATGTATTAATGATGAGCAACAGCATACCAGTGTCTATATTGATAAATGGTTTATGATGAATGGAATGGAGAGTGGATGATGATGATTGTGTTATATTGGAAATGAATGGGTATGAATGATGGGGACCCACAGAAGGTAAAGGCATGATTGATCATGCTTAGATACTGGTATGCAAGTTGGTAAAAGGATGGAAATTAAAGGAAGCATGAGAATATAATTCTCCATTTGGAGAAGAATTCCCAGATCGCTGCTAAGCGCACTTTACAATAAAACTTAGTACTTATGAATAAAATGGATATTCTAAATCCAGACCTTAGACACCACTTGAATATATCTAACCTCGACAATAGACCATAAAACATGCTCATGTGGATTCAGAGTGTGAGCTTTGCTTTTATCCACTTGTTGTAGCATAGTAAAGTATAGAGAATGAGATGCGTACCAATAGATGGATGTTTGGACCTAGATGGGGCCTAACCATTATAACACCCAATGCATATAACCCTTACAGGTTTGGAATGTCCATTATATGGTAACTCAAAGTCTTCTATAGCTCGAAATGTACAACTTAACCTAGGTTTGGCTACATTTATCATACATTCTATTGATGGATAAAATGATATCAATCTTACATTGCTATTGTATTCTTGCCATCCTTTTCATAGATGTTTATAAGATGTTATTGTTCTTTCTCTCAATTATTTAAATGCATAAATGGTAATTTAACCTAGGGTATACTGAGAGATGACTCGGGAATATGAAATGGAGGTGAAAGTAATGTCTGTGGTCGGGACAGCTATTCAATAGCTGTGTGTACATGAAAAATGATAACATGGATGGAGATATGATGGCATAGATGAATACTATATATTGCAGATGAGATCTTATACACAGATATTCTTGCTCACGCAAGGAGGCTAGCCTGACATAGACCTTGCATAATTGATTCAGTTCTTTTGGCATTTACATCCATTTAGTTGATAGCTTAGCCTTGGGTAGGCCAACCCTTGGTACGAGCATATTTTATAGGCCTCATGATTGGCTGAGATCCGACAGGATTGTTTTTATATAGCTGGATGCGCGGTCCAGTAAATACTACGGTATCAAACCTATATCGAAGATTCGGAACTTCTTTTTAAAAGTCCTACGAGATGGATAAAGTTGGTTTATCATACCAGGCAATAGACGTTTAGATGTGCCTCTTGTTTAGGTGATGGATGATATAGATGTTACTTAATTCAATTGATTCTTATTTATTAATTCGTGATATTATTGCCTTTGATATTGTTAACATTGACTTCATTAATTATATCGTTTCCCTTATTCTGTCTTGAAATATATATGATGTTATTTACATGCCGCATTTGCCAAGTCCTACGTGACTTGACCATATTTGTTTTAGCTGTGTAGACTGTGAGCCTGCTACCCTTACTTCGGAGGGACAGGCGTTGGAGAAGGCCCTTGAGGTACCACGACTAGACAAATTTACTTGGACAGCAGTTAGTGAAGAAGTTTAGTTGAGCACTCGAAGATCATCGTCATCAATTAAGAGGTTGTTCTTCTGGATGGTTTTTTTCTAGTTTTATTAGATGAGTAGTTTTGAGAAGTTTATAATAAATTGTAGTAATTTCGGAATTACTTGAACTTCGTAGATAAGACTTATACTTCCAGTACTTTGTTGATTTGACCAATGTGACAGATACTATTTACCATAAGGATCATAAATAATCAATTGCTTTTGCAGTTGTGCAAATGTTTCACTTATCCTCTTATAAATATTGAATGTATGGAAAAGTTTTTGAATTGGTCTTCACTATAGATTAAAGATCCTGTTTGTATCGTGCAACAAGTTTGGACTTCTGCTTTATTCGGATAGCTCGGATTTGGGGGCGTTAGAGTTTTGTAACGACCCAAGTAGCCTACTGGCCTAATAACTTAGTAAGCTTATCACGTGGCCCAAAATGCTTGAGTCCAAGTTACTAATAGTAATGTATCTAGTTTATTATATAGGAGACTCATATTTTACTCATAAGTCCTCGTGTGGATCCATCTAACATCACTAGGCGATGTGAGACCGAAGCATTCCACCATTGTGTCCCCTGTGAATTTCCCTATCTTGACTTACAGGCTCGCGCACCCTGGCTCTGTCCTGATCTTGCCTCAAGGGCTTTCCCAGCAGGATTGGGGGTCCCACATTTCCTACTGGTTATAGGCTCTGATATCATTTGAAATGACCCAAGTAGCCCACTGGCCCAATAACTTGGTAGGCCTGTCATGTGGCCCAAAATGCCTGAGCCCAAGTTCCTAGTAGTAACCTACCTAGTTCATTATATAGGAGACTCATATCTTACTCATAAGTCATCGTGTGGATCCATCTAACATCACCAGGCGATGTGGGACCGAAGTATTCCACTCTTGTGTCCCCTACGGATTCCCCTATCTTGACTCATAGGCTCGCGCACCCTGACTCTGTTCTGATCTTACCTCAAGGGCTTTTCCAGTGGGATTGAGGGTCCTACATTTTCAACTGGTTATAGGCTCTTATATCATTTGTCACGCCCTACCCTATACGCATGCATGATATTGTCCGCTTTGGCCTATGGGCCTCACGGTTTTATTTCTGGTGGGCTTCAACTCACTAAAAGGCCTCATGCAAGGTAAGGGTGCAAGTTCTATATATAAACCCATTCACTTTCCTCTCTATAGTCGATGTGAGACTCCATAATGTCACAGTACTTATTCAAACAACCTCCATTCATACTAGACCGTGAATTGGTGGCCATTTGCGGAATCCATAAAATATGCATTTGTAGATGTATTTTTAGTATTGTCCCATACATTTGTATGAAATGAAATTGGTATATATCACAGCCGGGGTAGAAGCCTAAGAATTCATGCAGTGTACTTCTTGTAGTTAGTTTTAACTCTTGGAGTCAACATTATCATTAATTGTAATATTCCATTTATTTTGAGTTTGCTGTGGCGTTGGCTATGGTTCACTTGATTGGAGTCAGGTATGGGTCGTGGATTTTTAGTTGGGCCAATAGTTTTGAGTGGCCTCCTGAGTTGGAGCCCGATCCTGCTTTTTGCATTTAACCAGTGTTGGGTGCGGAGTCAGACCCTAGTGCAGCTGTACCCTTAGACTAGCGTCAATTGAACATCTACAGTTACTGATTCGAGCCATTTACATCCCCTGTTGTCTTGTGAAGAGCGTGATGCGATCATCACTTCAAATATGCTCTGTGCCTGCCTCCTACCAGATAACTCTTTCATCAATAGTAATTTTTACATCTAAAAAAGTAATTATGGATTAACTCTCTAACAAACTTTAATAATAATAATAATTATTTGATTAAATTTGATTTTGACTATCAATTAAATACACCTAATATCTTGATGATTCGGACTCTAATATGAAGGGTACGTAACTCGACTTCTTCAAGCTCCATGATAATTTGTAGGCCCTAACAGATTGATGAAACACATGAAGGGATTAGTATGGCTTTGCAATCTCCCAAAACTAGGTATCATCAGATATTCTTAAACTCAACCTACAATTATAATTAAAATTGGGGTTTGTTTGTTTCCATAATGTTTGTTAATGCTCATTTATGTATGCATGGGCAAATAAAGTGTGAAAAATAGTGTGTTGATGAGGTCATTTTCATATAAAAATTTTAATATAATATCTGAAAAGCGTTTTTTAAGAACATTCTAGTATGAATATGAAGGGTATGAAAAATTTTCCACACCTTATATCTTTTGGGTCTTTGAGTTTTAACATGATTGTTAAAAGATTCTATTGACCTGTTGAACCCAAAATACTTAGTTTCATGTTTCGAAGATTCTTAGATTTTGAGATATGTGAAAATTTTACAACATAATCTTTACCTTGTAACATTTACTGATGTGAAAATGATACTTCTAGACTAACATGGTATTTTGTATTTTGTCTTATGTGTAAATTAACAAATGCAAAAATTTACATATGTATACTTTACATAATGCATAAAGACAAACAAACCCTAAAATCAATAATGAAAATAAAGTTAGTTACAAGCAAACCAATTGATCTATTAGATTAATCTGGAAAGGATTTATCTATGTATGGTGGGAAGCCCACACATGTGGGTAAGAAAGTCTATATATATGGAAAAAGTAGCTCACACATGTGAGAACGGAAGCTCCCATATATAAGGAAATATAACATATCGAATGTTCAAACCTTAGTTTACCAGGTGAGAACTACCACTTTTTACCACTTGGGTAAGGAGCCGTTCTTATAAGAATGATATTTGTAAATACTCATCCCATTTCTCTTTTGTAAAATACTCATCTCATCTCTCAGAAGAACTACCACTCTTTATCGATAGCATTTTGGTACCTTTTTTCTAAAATACTTATCCCATTTCTCTTTTGTGAATCGGCATTTTGAAGTTGCCATTGATTTAGAGTTTGGCTAAAAACTTGTTTTGAACATAATCTGCAAACTATAGGTTGGATTGAGTCACGGTAAGCATCAACACTCACAAAATTAAATAAGCTTTTCAACGAGTATACTATTGACATAGTTTTGTGGAAGAGAAATTTTGACAGTATTTAAGGGGTTTTTGGGGTATTTTTTATAAAAAGGCTTAATTTTTTTAAAAAATAAAATATTTGGTGGCCAAAATGGATATGATTTGGGTCAAAGTACATGAAGATGATTTTAGCTTAGGAGAGTTACTCGATGAATCTAAAACCTCACAATTTGAAAAACTATGAAAAAATGCTTCTAAACTTCTTAAAATTGCGAACTATCCCCTATTGAGCTTAAACAAACTCAGAACTTAACAGGACTTCGCACATACGATTCTAATGTTAGTTCAAACCTATTTAGCTTCTAATTGCACTTAATTGGTTAATAAGCAAAAAACTAAAACTAACTACATCCTGAAAGTTCAGGATGTTACACCCGTTCCTTCCCTCTCTCCACCCTGCGATTGTATAGAGGGGACGGGAGAGGGAGAGAGGGAAAGAGAGAAGAGCGGAGGGTTGGGAGAGAGAGAGAATAGAGGGGGGGAGGCAGAGGGATAGAGAGAAGAGAGAGGGGTGCCGGAGGGGTTGGGGGGGGGGGGTGGGTGGGGGAGAGAGATAACAGTGAGAGAGAGGGTGGGGGCATTTTAGTAATTATACTGTAGATTTTTTAATTTTTTAATAATCATTGAGTGTGGATTGAAATTTCATGTGTGCAAATAGAAGCACTCGAGTACCTTCCATATCGGTTTCCAGTTATTTTAATATTCAAATTGATTAAATTATTTCTTGTGCAGTGCAAGATGATGACTCCGGAGTCCCGATCGCGTGGAATTCTTTTAAACCAATCGATTAAATTATTCCTCTAGCAGGACCCTAGGTGGGTCCCATACCATAGTGCACAGGGGCGTGGCCGAAATTTCAGTCCATTCAAAGCAAACTTGCCCGAAAACTTGTGTATGTGTTACATGCATGACTACTCAACATTGACCCAACTTCATGCTTATGTTCAAAAGATGAGGCCCACATAATCACCCTAGCCTCTTGATCCGTCCACGCAAGGTTTCATCCTTAATAAAATGGACCATCAATCTGATGGTGCAGTTTATCCAGTTGAGCGTAAAGAGGGAGATTGGTGACTATCATGGAGGGTCTCTATGGGTAATTCATTTAGATGCGTGATAAGATGGACCCCATTCGGAGTTGTTCAAAACGACAAACAAAAAATGGTGTGCGCCGAAAATTTTCCCTTCTTTAGATATAATATATTCTAGCTGTCTTTAGGAGTCTGGATGCTTTCTCATCTCTCCCACATATGCTTTCCTTGAGTAGGGTATCTAGTGCTCCACCATGAGCCCCACTTGATGTAATTCATGCCATTCAAGACAGCGGCGGACCTAAAATTTTTGTTTGAGGGGTCAGGCAATGATCAAATGAAAAGGTCAAAAATTATTTTATTGCTATGTACTTATATTATTTTATTATTATTTATTTACATTACTAATAGCAAAATAGAAAATGTCTTTCAAGTGATTATTTTTTATTCTAATAAGTGAGATGAAAATTAAATTAGATTCAACAAATCGTCATACCAATTAGAAATTACACCACAACAATAATAAAGAAATTCTAGAGAACTCCAAAGAAGTAAAAATAATTACCATATGAAAATTGATACCTCTTTTATCCTTTCCTAAAGCTTGTAAGAATTCCTCTATCCAAATGAGATTATCTGTATCTATAAATGAAAATTGTCAGCACGTAAAACTACGAAAATCAACTAAAAAATATAATAGGTAGATTAGTAAATACATAACAATATGTGAAACCAAATAAATCCCAGTTTTTGCTTTGTTAGATGAAAAAGGACAACAACTATAAATATAATTCTTCATCTAAAAATAATCACAAAGAACTTCTTATCTCATATGACACTAGCCATTTTGTTCCCATTCAACTATTTAATTTGGAGAAATTCAGAATTGCAAAAGGAAATAAACAAAATTGTCTCGACTTCCACCAAGAATAGCATAGAGCCAAACTAAACAACAAAAAATGTTTAAAAGGTTGAAAAGGAAGAAACAAAATAATCATCATATGCTTCATAAATTAGATAGATCTGTAATATAAATAATTGAATCAATACGCATCACTACAAGATCCCTCTTTTAACATAAAAAAAAATCACCGTCCTCTACACAAATACAAGTTTCTTTGGCCCTTAAAAATAAAAATATATTCACACAACATGTATGTTATTAATAGGAGTACACTCCCTTCTACACTAACAGAAATATAGCAAAAATATATGGTGCAAAAAGTCTAAATCAAAAGAAAAGGATTTTAAAGCAATAGTGCTGACTTGATCTCGACCGATGTGCGCGGTGTAATGACTCGAGTAGTCCACTGACCTGATAACTTGGCAAGCCTGTTACGTGGCCCAAAATGTTCAAACCCAAGTTATTAGTAGTAACCTACATATTCATTATATATCAGACTCATATTTCATTTTTAAGCTATGTGGGATGGAGTATTATGCTGACTTGATCTTGAGTCTCTCATTCAGTTTAACGACCAAGAAGCATGGATGATAATAAGAAGCTCCCTATTAGACAAGGACTTAACGAGCCTGTGGAAGTGACACTGGCTAAATATCCAACGTCTTAATAAGTAGACTGGAGAGCGTTGCACAAGGGGCCGAAGGTTGAAAAGTACCAAGAGATGTTGAGGAATGGAGAGTGGATTTGTAGATGCCAGACAGAGACCACAAATGGAGAGTGATGAAGAAAAAGAGGATTTTTACCGTTTTGTGGTTTGAGAAAGGGTAAAAGGGAAAAAAGGGTTTTGGGGAATGGGCTCAATTGCTCTGGGTTGAAGGGGCATGGGCTCCTGGCCCACTTGCAACTATAGTTGTTTTTTGGAATCCAATGGGGTCCAATGCCCCTGTGGACCCAATATCCCCTGGTTCAAGATGAGTGTTATCTCATCCTGTGATATATTTGTCAAAAATTTTTTTGGCAGAATATGAATTATCAAAATTCACTTCATAGTCCCACCGTGACGTTGGAAGCATGATTGCTAACTAATCTCATCATCAGTCATGTGCTAAGTTTTATTGCAGGGCAGCTCATATGGAAGAGTAATTTGAGAATTTGTCAATGAAGGTGATGACATTCATATCAAATAATATGAATTATCATTAAGTGGGATCCACGGTGGAGTTCCACACACAAGAAACATGTGGGCGAAATGATGGGGTCCGGACTTCTATATAGTACGAAGAGAACTTGGGCGCATTAGAGAAAATGTAGCTCGGAGGATAGATAGGTTGGCAATGCATTAAGAGTGTCTTCATTTATTAGTTTGATCAGAAAGTCCAAGCACTTAACTTTAGCTCATCAAAGTTGAATTGCTAAATATCAAGCAAATTATCATTATGAAAAATTATCCAAAAAATACCTTAGATGACCGATGCCGACTGGTGGGCATGCATCCGGGTCTAATGAAATTAGGGCTTGAAACCTTTAAACGGATTCCATCCTGCAGTGTGGACGGCAAATTGGCTTAATATGCATAAAACACGTAAATACTTCCGTAAAGAATGAAACAAACATAAGATGTTTGTTGAGTGTCATTGCTATTACCCTGCACAAATAATTTAAATCACTCAAGATTAATGCACTTTCTTATATTATTTTGTCATGAAAGCTTACTCCAATCAAAGCTTGTTCTTAAACTTTAGATAAGCTGAAAAGCATATGCTTGTATTGATTTGGGTAACAATTTAAATAGAGATTACACAAACTAAATCCCTTGTTTGATGGGATTAAGATGGACTCAGTTATTATATCCCCTTGTATACTGGAATTTGAGATACACTCAGTTACAACAGAACAATAGATAAGATTTTAAACTTAATACTCCTCCTCAAGTGGGAGTCGGAATGTCATGAACACCCAACTTGCTAATGAGATGATGAACTTTGCCCAATGTTTTGGTAAAAACGTCTGCTAACTGTTGAGAAGTATGAATGTAAGATGTTTGAAGTAGCCCAGATTGGATTTTCTCACAAACAAAATCGCAACCTATCTCAATATGGTTTGTTCTTTCGTGAAAAACCGGGTTAGCAGTGACAAAAATTGCAGCTTGGTTATCACAATGAAGGGTCATTGGTTGTGGATGAGATAGACCAAGATCATTAAGAAGATAGTGAAGCCCTTGTAACCCACGAGCTGTTTATGCCATGGCTCTGTATTCGGCTTCTGCAAAAGATTGAGAAACGGTGTGTTGTCTTTTCGTTCTCTAAGAGATGGGACTAGAGCTAAGGAATATGCAGTAACCTGTTGTTGAACGTCGCGTGGTAGGACAACTGGCCCAATCAACATAACAAAATATGGTGATATCCATCTATATTGGGATGGGTTGTTGAAGCTTTAGATGTTGCTCCATTGGAAATGCAGAAACTGAAGCACCAAGCATGCCCATCTCTTTTAAAATGTCCAAAGTATATTTTCTTTGGCTTGAAAAAATCCTTTTTTAGATCTAGCAACCTCAATACCAAGAAAATATTTAAGTGGGCCATGATCTTTAAGAAGAAATTGGGTCGCAAGTAAGCCTTTAATAAAGTAATTGAATGAGAATCCATCCTTCTGATGAGAATGTCATCGACATAAACTAGTACAAATGTAGAAGATGTTCTAGTGATTTTAGTGAAGAGACAATAATCAGCCTTGGATTGAGAAAATCCAGTTGCAAGAAGGGCATTATAAAATTTGGCAAACCAATTGCGGGTGCTCCCTCAGTTGAGAAAATTCCAGTGGAATTTGCATAAAAACTTCTTCCACTAACTCTCCATGTAAAAAAGCATTACTTAGATCAAATTGAGTAACTGGCCATTGCTTTGCAGAAGCAACGGCTAATAAATACCTAATAGTAACCATCTTTACCACTGGTGCAAATGTTTCATGGTAATCTAAGCCTTTTGCTTGAGTGTAGCCCTTAGCAACAAGGGTGCCCTGTATCTTTCAATGGTTCCATCAGCTTTAAATTTCACTTATAGACCCATTTGCAAGTTGCAACCAATAGCCTTTTTTTACTAATGGGCAGAGGTGTGAGAGTCGAGGCTTTATTTTGTTCAAGAGATTTTTGCAGCCGTGGCATCATGCCAATGAGGTAACTTCACAGCCTGAGAAAATGTTTTAGGTTCATAGGTAGAGTCAATAGCAACACGATAGGACTTGTGAGAAGCAGACAAATTGTCAGAAGAGAGAAATTGATGTAAAGGAAATTTCGTACCAGATATGGAAGAAGAAGATTGAAGTGAGCTAATTGCATGAGTAGCCACAGAACAATAATAGTCTTGAAGATAAGTGGGGGGCCTACGTTGGCGAGCAGATCTGCCCGTAAGATTTGAAGATGCAGCTTCAGTTCCTGAGGAAGTAGGTTGGCTAGGTGCTTGTAGTGGTTGGGTGATGAGGTCTGATGTGATGGGTGGGTTCTGTGGACTTGATGTAGCAGTTAGTGTAATGGTTGGGTTGGAATTTCAGTTGATGGTGGAATTGAGTTAGTAGGTGATTGTGATGTATTAAGGGATGGTGCAGGTAACGTGGATTGCGCAGATTCCAGGTCAGTTTGGCCATTGGGTGATGGACTGGATGAAGGTTGTGGAATGGGTGTGGCGGGTGTATGGGGTAAGACAGTGGCTGGTAATGGTTCTTGGGGATGGGCAAATGTCATATCAGGAAGAGGAAAAGGTAGGATAGGGTGAGAGCCGGAAGGAGGAGAATTAATTGTGGCATCTCTTAATGGGAATGTAGTTTCATGAAAAACTACATCTCTGGAAATATAAATTGTCTTTGTGGTAAGGTCATATATGCGATAACCTTTTTGAGCAAATGGGTCACGCCGGGTTTGGCTCTAGGATCAAATTTATGACGATAGGGATTTATATTTCGAGCAAAATAGAGACACCCAAATACGCGAACGGAAATGTGATTTGGCTTATTTTGAAGCAGCACTCTATGTGGGGAATGATTAGATAGAACTGGGGTGGGTGTTTTATTAATGAGGAATGCAATAGGGAGGATACATTCTCTCCAAAAAGATTATGGAAGATTTACCTGAAAACGAAGAGGGCAACTTCAAGGAGGTGACGGTGCTTTCGCTCAATAACCCCATTTTGTTGGGGTGTGTAAGCATAACTTTGTTGGTGACCAACTCCATGGTGTTTGAAAAAGGTTTGCAAATCATTGGACAAAAATTTCTGTACCACTGTCGGAATGAACTTGTCGAACGTTACAATTGTATTGAGTCCGAATATGGGCCAAAAAAAATTTAATATGAGACCTAGTCTCAAATTTATACTTCATTAAAAACACCCAAGTGCAACGAGTGTAGTCATCAACAATGGTTAAAAAATAATGGGCACCAAATAAAGATGGAATAGGAAAACTGCCCCATAAATCACAATGAAGTAACTCGAAAGGTGCAGTAGTTTTATCAATGCGAGTAGAAAAAGGCAAACGTCATTGTTTGGCAAGTAGGCAAATAGTACATTTGCAATTATTTAGAGGAGAAATAAAAGGGAAATCCTTGGATGAGTCTACCAATCTTGAATGTGCTAAGTGCCCCAACCACCAATGCCAATAATCAAATGAGGGGGAAGAAGCCGCAAGCAAGGCGTAGGAAGGTTGAAGAAAATACAGACCATCATGCACTTTACACAGTCCAATCGTCTTCTTCGTGACAAGGTCCTGAAAGACACAATGGGTATTAGAAAAAGTAACGAAACAATTGAGAGACTTGGCTAGTTGAGTGACGGATAAAAGAAGGAATTTAAAAGAAGGGATATAAAAAACATTAGAGAGACAAAATATATCTGAGAAAGATATTGTGCCTGTATGTGTAACAGAAGCTCTACTTCCATCAGGCAATTGTACAAATGAAAGAGATGTGTATGGAGAAAATTCAGTAAACAATGAGGGAGAAGAGCAAATATGATTAGAGGCTCCTGTATCGGTGATCCAAAGATTATTATTAGAAGAAGAAAGGGCGGTACCTGGTAGGTGAGCACTAGGCTGTGAAGTACCTGCAGATGTCATGGCAAGAATATTTTGGTATTGCTCTTGAACACCCTGATTGGACTATTGTGAGTCGGAACGTAGTGAGCCAACATCTGGAAGGGGAGTGGCGGCAGCATGATGCGAATTGATGGAGGCAGCGGTGTGATATGCACAGTGCTGTGGTTTGCCCATGTTGGATTTGCGAGGAGGATACCCATGTAGCTTGTAACATTCTTCTATGATGTGTCCATCACGATGACAATATCGACAGTTTTTATTGGATCGAGATGCAATATTCCCTTTTGAATTGTTATCTTGCCGGCGTTGTGAATCGTACAGAGGAGCTTTCTTGACAAACAAAGCAGAAGCCTTTTCCTTGTTCACAGAAGGAAAAGGCTCAATGATAAGTATGTGACTGCGAAGAGTAGAAAAAGATTCATGCAATCCTTGAAGAAATTGCATCACTCGGTCTTGTTGGATGAGCTCAAAAGTAGACTTCACAGTCCCATATGAACAAGGTGGAAGTGATGTGGAGGAGGATTGTTCATCCCATAATGCTTTGAGACGAGTGAAATAGGTGGAGACTGACAACTTCTCTTGGCGTAGGGAAGAAATCCGTTGTTTGATTGGAAATAGTCGTGGGGCATTGGGTTGATGAAAACGGTCAGACAGATCATCCCAAACATCTTTAGCAGTCGCACCACAAAGGATGCTTGATGCAAGATCGGAATGGAGAGAGCGCAAAATCCAAGATGTTACTAGGTCATTGCATCGTTCCCATTGAGGAATCTGAGACGGAGAAGTTGGTTCGGAGATATCACCGGTGACAAAGCCAAGCCTGTTCTTGGCATGAAGAGCCATCCGCATAGCATGTACCCCAAGTGCTATAATTATCTTTAGTTCAAGGGGACAAGACCAGAACAGTTGCGGGGTTATCTGAAATCTGAATGGTGAACACAAAAAGGATTGTCGGTGGGATCACCAATATCATTTCCAGAGGTGGTCTTTGCGGCAACAGTGTCTTTGTTGGTCCCAGCCATGTGAACAAATAGGAAACAGATAGCAGAAAGTTAACGAAAAAAAAGGAAAATATAATAGACAACATGTAACAGAGGGCCCTGTGCGTTAAGGCTCAATGTAAGCGCACTGATACCATCTTAAACTTTAGATAAGCTGAAAAGTATATGCTTGTATTGATTCGGGTAACAACTTAAATAGAGATTACACAAACTAAATCCCCTTGTCTGATGGGATTGAGATGGACTCAGTTATTATATCTCCTTGTATACTAGGATTTGAAATACACTCAGTTGCAACAGAACAATAGGTAAGATTTTAAACTTAATACTTATACTATCCCAAATTGATCACGATAAAAAACATTTGAATATTTTTGATATTTTATATCTGTGTTTTGTAAGTGAACAGTCTATGCCCACATGAGATTAGAGTAAAATTTGTGAAGGGCTTATTAAAAGCTGAGCATTTATTTTGAATAGATTACGTTTGTTGAGTATAGAGCAGAGAGGGATCGTTAGCATTATGTTATTTTTATAGTGAATATATGTTTGTTACGTGTGGGGTAGATGGATTATGACATTTACCATTATTTTATGGGCTACTGCGGACAGCTTTTAATTTGGGCTTTTGGACTTGATCTTTCCAGATTCCTCAAAAAAAAAAATTTTTTTTTTTTGACATTTCGTCTTTCTGGTGAGACTACAACGAAAAAGAAACAGGGGAGGTACAAGCCGACAGCGAAAAAGGAACAGGGGAAGTACAAACAAATGAAATTATTCATAATATGACTCTTGGCCTATATCATTGTTCGTTTACACTTAAAACCTAATTTTCTCCCCTCAAACAAAATCCAGCCCCACATCGTCGTGGGCGACTATTTCTACATGGTGGCACTGCCCATTTGGAAACTAATATTTTACATTTTGCCGTCCAATCCATGAGTCCATGGAGTTCACTTTGCAAATTGAAGCTTAAGCCCCTTCAACTTGTCTGCTACTTTTTTGATGCACTATAAATCTGGAGAGCTCCTAGCTGTCGCTGATCCAAAGGAGAGTATTGAAAAGGATTTATGCTACTTCTACTAACGACTTAAGATTATCATAATGGTTAACAAACTTTAGATAAACTTAGCTAATTTTGAAAGATAAAAAATACATGGGAACTCGTGTTGTCTAATTTTCCTTTCAAAAGCAGAAGATCCAAAATCTGGTGAAATAGTGACTTTCCCGTTTTGCAAATTCTATGCATCAGAGATAAAGCTATTATTCACTCAAATAGGGTCAAATCAGAAAAACAAAATGGTTGTTAAGAGCTTTACATTATGTGAAAAATTCTAACAAATGCTCCACTTTAAAAATGCGCTACTTTAACAAACACCCCACTTTACATTTTGTGAAAAATTCTAACAAATGCCTCATTTTAAAAACGTCTCTTTTTGCTTCATTGTTATTTTGGTCATGAAGCCTATGTTAAGTCAATCTAATTTTTTTTCTTCATACTATCTCTTTATGAATAGTGATAAGTATAAATTTGATACTCATTCAACTTTTCTTCAACATTAAATTGAATTCATAATAAAATAATGCTTCTAAATTATTAAAATTTAGACCCAAACATCAAAATGTTAAGATAATCTTTTGAACTTAAGATTTTACATATAAGTATGCCTTGTATGAATTTCTTTATTCAATTGACTTTTATGATCATCCTATATTTCAGTGGGCCTAAGTACAAAGGGTATTGTGCACTCCCCATGTATCTTAAAAGATTTAAAAGCCTGCTGGTGGAAGAATAAATATTTGAAAGCTTTTGAAACAATAAGAAAAGCACGACCTATATTGATGTGGCCCAATTGAATTGAAAGCACCGACATCAGGTAACACGTCACACCGGAAATCAGGTGATTGAAGTACGACTCTCTTTTTTCATGGGCCCAGAGGCTGAGAACAGGAAGAATCCTATATTCCCATGGCGATTATCTTTTATTAACAAATAGTGCTTAGTTTCAAAATATATTTAAACTACTCTAAATAACTACTATAATGTTTAGTGTCTTATCCTGACACTAATTTTACTATAATCAAAATTAGTATGAATGTAAAACTTTTTGCATATAAAAACACATTACCAAAATACAAAACATAAGAAAAGCGTGTGAAATTATTAGTTGAAGCATGATGGATGTGACATGGTCAAACTTTTACACTGAGAGAAATTTCAGCCAGTAGTTAGGATTTTTCTTTTTCCCACACTGCAGGAGTTGCACTCCATGGCACACAAATCGAATGTACAGGCACTAAAAGAAATTTCTTTTACTTACATCCGCACGATCAATGCGGCAGGCCGGCCACCTCTTGGTTCCTCATTTTTATCATCTTCAGCCATATTAATGTCCCATTTCGTGATTAGCGAAGTCCAATACGTGATTAGCGAAGTCAACAAGGGCAATACGGTCAAACCTGTTGCTTCCCCCCGGCAGATACTCCACAGCAGGCCGGCTCTCCTCTCCCATTTCAGTTATTTATTACATCCGACATCATCAAAATCATACCGAAACAGCTTTCATTACCATTCCAATTTTCACAGTATGTCTGACTTGCAATCCTACTTCTTCCTCTTCCTCATCTGGCTCGTCTCAACCCTCCTCGTCCGAACCATCTTCTCCAAAATCCGACCCAGACCCCACCTCCCTCCGAGCCCAATGGCCCTCCCCATCATCGGCCACCTCCACCTCCTCGGCCCCATCCCCCACCAGGCCCTCCACAAGCTCTCCACCCGCTACGGCCCCTTAATCCACCTCCGCCTTGGCTCCGTCCCGGCCGTCATCGCCTCCTCCCCCGACACCGCCAAAGAGATCCTCAAGACCCAAGAGATCTCCTTCGCCTCCCGCCCCGAATCCTCCACCATCCGCTTCCTCACCTACAACTCCTCCGACTTCTCCTTCGCTCCCTACGGCCCCTACTGGAAGTTCATGAAGAAGATCTGCATGTCCGACCTCCTCGGCGGCCGGACCCTGGATCTCATGCTTCCCATCCGGCGCCAAGAACTAAAAAGCTTCCTGCAGCTCTTGCTGAAAATATCGGAAGCCGGCGAGTACGTCGACATGGGGGCGGAGCTGCTGACGATGACGAACAATGTAATATCAAGGATGCTGATGAGGCAGAGGTGTTCGAGCACAGAAGGGGAGGCAGGAATTCGGTCGCTGGTGCACGAGGTGGCGGAGATTACCGGGAAGTTCAACTTGGCGGATTTTATATGGTTCTGTAAGAATTTGGATTTGCAGGGGTTTGGGAAGAGGTGCAAGGACGTGCATGAGAGGTTTGATGGGATTATGGAGAGGGTTATAAGAGAACATGAAGAGGAGAGGAAGAAGAAGAAGAAGAAAGAGGAGGGTGGTGATGATGGTGATAAGGATCTTCTTGATATTCTGCTGGAGATATCTGAAGATGAGAATGCTGAGATGAAGCTAACGAGAGAGAACATTAAAGCGTTCGTCCTGGTAAGAGTTACCATAACTTATACTGCTATGTCTTTAATTTTCAATCTTATAACTTTCTAAGATTGCTTTCGTGTTGCATCTTGCGTTGCTTTTCCCCGATAATTTTGACCGGAGAAACGGGAAAGAAGGTGGCTCAAATTCAATAGGACGAAGTCCGGGTCCCTGTCGTTTCTCCCACGTGCTTTCTGTAAGTGGGAACTCCACCTTGGGTCCTACTTAATGATCATTCTGACCATTCAATATGAATGTTATCATCTTCATTCATGAATTACCAAACTATTATTTGGGCACGTTCTTGTGCTGGAATTTATAGAATTCCTCTGTGGGAAATTCTTCTAAAATTTCCAATATAGTAGAGTTCGTACATGATCCCTTATACTTGGAGGATTCAAAAACTCGAGCAAAAGGATAAGCAGGTGAAATTCTGTAATTTAAAGTTCATTGAGTCCTTTCCTGGAATTCAAAAGTTCATGCAAATGAATATAGCATTTGAAAATGCCACCTGACAAGCTATTGATCATCATCATATACCCCAAAACACATCAACATGTACAAAACCCACAAAAAATTCTTCTAACGAAATAGGGCCAAAACATAAGCTAGACTAGCTAAAAGATTTAGCACACGACTGATAATGGGATTAGCACACGTGTTTATTATTAATCATGATATGCCTTCATCTTGTTACTAGTCATGGGTTTAAGCTAATCATGGGGCTATGAAGTGAAATTTGATTATAAATATTTAACAAAAAGAGTTTTAAGGATATGCCACGGGGGTATAACACTCATCTCGAACAATAAGGATTATCATTATGTTGTAGAGACGAAAAGGAATCCAGACTGCTAAAGTCGACTAGACTTTTATTATACCTTAAGAAGGAAAAATTTTTAGGTGCACACTAGGTTTTCTTTTGAACACCTCTAATGGAGTCCCTCTGATTACCCATCCAAATGGACCACTCACACGGGCGTTCCATGATAGTTCTCTCTCTCTCTCTCTCTCTCTCTCTCTCTCTCTCATATGGATAAACTACACCATTGGATTGATGTTTCATTTCTTTAAGCCAATTTTTCCTTTTTTTTTCTCCAGCTACGGGGCTTGAATGGGCTGCACATGGTTTACAAAGGACTACATGAAAACTTTGATATTCACATCGATATTGAACGCAGTGTCAGTCCATACCAAAAATACATAAATAAACAAAAACTTGTAGTTCGCTGAATGTATGGATGGGCGTCATCTTAAACATAGTCAAGAATATAAAGAAAATTTTTAAAAATAAAGAAAAGAGAAAATTTGAATTTGAATTTTTCAGAGATTGTTCCCGATTTATGTGTATCGGTTTTTCTTAGCACAATATACTGTTATTTCAACTTTAGTACTAGGGTTTTTATCAAAGTCTATACTAATTTGTTATTCAAAAACTTGACGCCGTAAATTAGAACATTAGTAAATTTAAAGTAATATAGATATTCTTAACAAAAAATTGGTTTACCATGTCATATATGAAATAGATAATTTTCAATATAGTGATATCAGATGAATGTGACATGCATAACTCCAACAAAGTATCGTTTTACTGATAATGGCTCCTTACCTAACTGGTAAGGAGTGACAGTTCTAACTTGCTCCTCTAGGGTTCAAAATCAATCTTGCATATGCTATTAGAGGTGAAACAAGAAAAATTACCTATAATAGTAGGGGAGGGTTTGAGGCCTCCCTTACCCACTACCTAGTTTCGCTTCTGTATGCTATCTGTCTTGTGTACGCGGGCTTCTTTTTCCATATATTTGGGCTTCTGTTCACACATATGTGGGCTTAATTTCTTTCCCGTGTGTGTCGGCTTTTTCGTGAGACTCAGTTCATTTGATTAGGTACATAAACGAAAAAAAGTAAATATCAATTTTCCACTTGCGTACTAAGTTACACTAATTTACTTAATAAAAAAACTCCTCTTCTTAAGGCAAGTTTATCAAGAAGCAACATTTTAAAATAGGGCCCAACTTTTTAATACATTTCAAATCAGGATAAAAAAAATCTATATTTTAGATCGGGGCTTAATTTTTTCAATTTCCCCTCAAATATACTTTTCAGATGACTTTTTCCTCTTATTTTTTCAATAATCCCAAAATGCCCTGCTTCCTTCTTCTTCCCTTTTCCACCTCCCCTCGAAATACCTCATCTCCTCCCTTCTCAATGAGCTCTAGGCACGGCAGCATCGACATCTGTGTGAGGCTGCTCTTCTTCAATTTTTGTCAGGTTGCGGTTCTAAGATTGTGGAATCCTCTTGTAGATTACCCACATAAATCCGACCAAACTATAGCATCCATCATCTAAAACTTGCCACCGAAAGATTAGAGTGATAATGTACTTCTTGGAAACAGCCCATCCAAGTTATGATCAATCCATGAGGTCTTGTGGTTGCCACGGCCTTACAGTTGTGATAGTGGGCACCATTCAACTAGACAGGTTGCATTGCAAACACACACAGTCTAGAAGTAAATTTGACAAAGGGTAGATTCATAGATGCATATTTTATATGATTTACAAAGTCTCTTTCACCATCAGATCTATGGCAAGAAATTTTACTATTAGCTTTATGTCTTGTATTCTATTTTAACCGGATGGGTCCACTGGGTTAGCTAAATATCAGTTTAAGGTCAAGGGTATTTTGGTAGTTATACAAGGGCTATCTTGGCAGCTTAGAAAGCGTAAATTACATATTAATGTAATTTGTAATCTTAGATTTTGCGAGGAAAAGAGTGCCTTTCTTGCCTGTGGTGTTCCCACAGTACATAAGAGAGACGATGAGAGCAATGAGTGTCTCTGTATACCTTTGCTTGTGATAGTGATAATGATATTGTCTTTGTGCACGTAGATGTAGCCCTGGCTTAGGTGAACCACATAAATCCTCAATGTGTTCTTTTCTTGTGTGTGGTTTGTTTGTTGATCGCTGATTATGTACTTCCGTATGTGCATAATACTTATAATGCTGACAATGAAGGAGATTTCATTGTCCTCGGCCTGGGTGACAGGGTGAGAGTAGTGTTGGAGAGGGTGTAGCCTGGAGGCATTCGCGGTGCTGCACTAAGTGGAGGGAGAATGAGGGAAGAGAGAGACGGGGGATTGGAGAAAAAAATGGAAGAAAGGGAAAGAGGTTACCTTGGCCGTTGAAGCTCATTGACGCAACCTAGAGCTTGTTGAGAGGCAAGGAGATGAGATGTTTAGAGGAGCGGTCGAACAGGAAAGAAGGAATAAAGAAGGAAGAAAGGCATTTTGAAAAAAAAGGGAGGAAAAAGTCGCAAGAAAATTAGAAGATTGTCCTAATCTAATTTGGTTGTTTGTCTTAGTCTAAAAGAAAATTAAAAAAATTAAAGTCTTGATTTGAAATGTACTGAAAAGTCAGGCCATACATTGAAAATTTTTCTCCTTGTTTGATGCAGCGTGAAACTCTGCAGATATGCTGAGATTTTTTTACAAATTTTTTGACAAAAGTAGAAAGTAAAGTCCAAACACCCCAAGTTTTCCTTTAAAAAGGAGTCTCCTCTTAGGGCACGTTTTTGAAGGGGGAAAGTTGTGGAAAAATAGTACAATTTTCTTGACCGAAGCATGCCATAATTGAATTACTACTTGGGTGGATCAGAAAAAAATGTTGCTTGTAAAATAGATATGTTGGGAAATCCATTAAGAATGTCATTTAGTAGTTTGATCAGATAGTCCTAGCCCTGAACTTTAGCTCATCATAGTTGAGTTGCTACGTTTCATGCAAATTATTAACATTATTATTATTATAAAAAGTTATCAAAAGAAGAATCACCTTAAATAACTTATGCATGCACCAAAGGCGCTCATAGTCACTCTGTAACAATAAAGGCCCTTTAGTTATTTTTCATTTTTGCTTAGCATTAAATAAAAGTGAAAAATAATGGGAAGGCCTTTACTATTACAAAGCAATTATGAGGGCCTTTTTGGGATAATAGACCTCTGAGATGATTTTTTTGATAATTTTTTATTATTGTTATTGTTGTTGTTATTATCATTAATAATAATAATTGAATATTGACTAATTTTTGTATTAGCAATAAACTAGGTTGAATACCAAATTGAAGAGGCAGTGTTTTGAGATATTGGGTTCACCGGTGGGCCCATTTGTGTAACGAAGAAGCCTATGGTAAAAGAGGTGATCACAGCTCTCAAGTGATCCTTTTGAACCATAATGTGGTCGAGAGAAATTGTTATTTCGCTCTGGATCCCCATTTACATTTGGAAAAATTGTGAAAAAAAATTTTTACTTTGAAAATGAAACCAAATAACTAGGAAAATTAAGTCACCGGCATTAACCATTTTCTATAATGCACCCAATTAACGTAACCTTTAATATTCAGTGTGCGTTTGTGTGAGAAAGGAATCTGACGTTGATGATTCACGTAAATATCCTTTGTCAAAAGATGATGAATTAACCATCCCATAGATTTTCGTTTCTCAATCTATTGAATTGTTTGCAGGATATCTTTGTTGCTGGAACAGACACATCTGCCATCACGACAGAATGGGCACTAGCTGAGCTCATAAATCATCCAACTGTGCTCAAGAAAGCAAGAGAGGAGATTGACGCGGTCGTTGGAAAGGAGAGGTTGGTGGAAGAATCAGACATCCCAAATCTTCCTTACATCCAAGCAGTCGTCAAAGAAACACTTCGATTGCATCCAACAGGCCCCATGGTTATAAGAAAGTCCACTAGTGATTGCAAGATCAGCGGATATGACATCCCCTCAGACACCCAGATCTTCGTCAATGTGTGGGCCATTGGAAGAGACCCACAACACTGGAAGGGCCCACTCGAGTTTCAACCGGAGAGATTCATGCCATCGGACAGGAACGATTGGAGCCCAATAGACGTAAGGGGTCAACATTTCCACTTTTTGCCATTTGGTAGTGGAAGGAGGGGGTGCCCTGGGACTTCGCTGGCCATGCAAGTGGTACAGACAACTGTTGCGGCCATGGTTCAAGGCTTTGAGTTGAAGATTAATACTAAGGACGGTGGGGGTAAGATATGTGTGGATATGACCGAGGGGCCAGGGATAACACTCCCAAGGGCCAAGCCCTTAGTGTGTGTTCCAATTGCACGTCTCAATCCCTTCCCTTCATTGGACTTTTGAAGAATGATCCATAGTACTGTTATTTGCATTTTTCCTTTGAAGAAATAGCCTGGATTTAAACAAGTGATGTTGTACACTGGTTTGCCTAAGACGTAGTCATTCTTCAGTTTCCAAGTGTAATGAAACACAAATGGTGCTGTACACTGGTTTCCCAAAAGGCTAAAACTCTCTTACCTCCCTTTCGTTTCATCTTAATTCTCGGATTGGGAAATATTACCGTCCATTTTGTCGAGGGACTTTTCCCGTATAGGAGGTAAGTAGTAACCCCATCTATTGCTGCTGCATGATATCCAGCTCTCCGTGACCCGTTGGTCTTCTGACAAGAGCTTGGCGGGGGAAACTGGGGCAGAATTAGGTACTGTCACGTGGCTAAATGCTTTCGTCAAACGGTGGTGAGTTTTCAAAATCTATATGGAAATTTGGGATCCACTTAAAAAATTCCAAATACAGATCATGAGCTCATATTCAAAATCCACACAAAAAATCCTTTGTTTGTCTCTAAAACCTTGCACCCCTCAAAGGAAAATTTACCAGATGAATTGAGCTTTTCTATCATAAAAAATGTGGACTTGGACTAAACTTACATGTGTTTGAGGGTAGGTCACTTGGTTTTTAGTTTAAAGTTAGCAAAAAGAAAAAAAAAGGAAGAAAAAAAGATCCCATGGTCTTAAGTTTAAAGTATCACTATTGAGCTCGTAAGTTTAAGCATCACTTCCGTCCAAGAGTCCAACTTAAAAAAAAAAAAAAAAGAAGATCCCACAGTTTTATGGTGAAAGTATCACTCCAATTTGATAGCCCAACCTTGTTTTTTTTTTTTTATAATAGAGGGTGTTCCAATGCTTTAGGCCGGATAAATCCCTTAATAGCTCAACTTACCCCGAAAGGGACAAAAACAAAACAAGAAAGAAAGAAAGAAAGAAAAAGAAATTCAAGTGTTACAACGAAAAAAAAAGAAATTCAAGTGTTACAACTCTACTTACACAAAAAGGTCAGATGAATGTATATACCTTTCACATTCAATACGTGCTCAATCAAGTGAAATAAACTTTTCTACCAAAAAAACAAAAAAAAAAACAAAAAAAGTGGACTGAACATGTATTTGTTATACACGGGAACATATATGGCTTTCATGAGTGGGGTCGGCTGAAAGCAAGTGGTTGGAAAAGTACCCACGTAGCTCCAGTGTATTCCCTTCATCAAGAAGCTAAATAGATGTCCATAAAAGCTGCTTGCCAACAAGTCGGTTAAAGAGATGGAAATTGGGTCGTTTCCATTGGAATATAATGGGAGGAGGATGGGTGCCGCCGTGGTCAAAAGGGCAGTGTTGCCTAGCGGTTGCTGCATCTCATTTTCTCTGAGCCGTTTGTTCAGCAAGAAAGATTCTGTTTTTTAGCGTGGAAAAGTCTTTTTTCGTGTGCTTAGACAGATTTTTGTGGAATTAAAAAAAAAAAAAACGTGCTTCCAACAGGTTTCATGAGCTTTCCTGCAAAAAAAAGTGCCTGTATTTACTTTTCGACCCTTGGGAAGCCGCCTTAAATCTCTGTAGACACTGTAGCATGGTCCTTTTTTCACGCAAATGGAGAAGACTTGACCTCCATGATCGATGTACATATGAGTAATGTTTATGTGAGAATAGTTTCTAAGGAGTCGTAGTGAGAATTTTTTAGGGGGGGGGGGGGGGGAGGTGAAAAGATCATGCAGAACCATTTCAGCTATCAAGTTTTGCATGTATATCTATTCTTCACCATAGGGTGATTTGGTTTCTTGTTTGTACATGAACATTTTCTCTTATGCATATAGTTACGTAGCCACATATGGATTTTCCTCTTTTGTATCCTTATATTTCTAATTATATAAGTGTCCCTCATCCTATAGTGTCGGTGAAGGAAAGATGTATATGAACATTCAATGTGTTTGTATGTATGTATGCATAGCCGTAATCTAGTGCACACCTTGGAGACTGAGCCCACCTCGATGTGGTGCCCACATGGTGCCCCTCCTTTCTAAAAAAATCATCCATATGCATTGCGTGCTTTTATCATCTTCATCTAGGCCCCACAAGTTCTAAAGGTGTATAGTCCATTTTGATAGGTGTATAGTCAATCCAATGATTTAGTCTAGTTGGATGATTCCCAAATTTGGTGAATGGATGCAATTTAGAATGGGTATTCTGTGTGGTCCATTTCGATGGACCATTAGGTCGGCACCACCTTTGGTGCGCAAGTTGTGCATAGGGTATACCAAATCGCCAACCTATATATATATAACTATTGAAATAATGTTTGCTATACAGGAATTTGGAGATTCTTCTCGATAGTGACAACAACAACAACAACAATAACAAAAAAAAAAAAAAAAAAGAAAAAGAAAAAGAAAAGTTGAGCCGAATGTTGTACTTGTTAGCCAATCTAGCTAATCATGATAGGCCAAGTGTAGCCCACCTAGCCTATCAGCCCTCAAATCACAACAGATAATCATATGCTTCCATATCATTATAGATAGAGATCCAATGCTTACCATGCCATTGTAAGCGTATCTTGTATCAAATCCCTAACTCGTAGGATCTTAGATGAATCATAAAGATTACATCACTGTATTATAAGTACTACAACAATATTAAGCTTATCAATAAATTGATTAGGAAATCCTTTCAACGCTAACATATATGCTTAACGTGTCCTAATATTTTAGTAAAGAATTGTTATGTTAACGAATTTGGACAATTATGCATCATTTTAGGATGAATTAGTGACTTAATTATGTTAAATGCATAATTATTCATTCAATTACATCATTTCATGATTTTTACCTGGAAATTGAAATTTGCACAATTATCACACATTTTTTACATTAATTATAAATGTTTATAATCTTTCTTAGAAGAGTCTCAATTGGAGTAAAATTCTGTTTAGATGGGTCTTACTGCAATTTGGGCTTTTCAATATTTTATTGATTGAATTACATTATGCAGGAAATGAAATTTGTTGGACTCACAGAACTTAGGGATGATTTGAGTTTTACTGTTTGAAGATCCACACCTTTAGAGTTCATATTCCTGTGGACTCTACCTGAAAATTAGCTAAGGTTTCTAAAAGCTCTCATCTCATTCTATTGTGTCAAAGAATATTCTTCTAACTTGACTAACAAGTCACAACTATTGCAGAGATAGAATCCATTGCAAATTAGAATTTAAAATTCAATCTCGTTTTTCTTAGAACGACCTATTTTAAAATTACCATAACTTTCAATCCGGATGTTAGATCAACGTAAATAACCCACCGTTGAAAAGCTCTTTCAACGTAGATTTTTGTGGAGTCCAAGATTGCATAAATCAAAACTAAAATGAGAAATGTATGGGCTCGAAAACTTTTATATACATTTTTAGGTAGGATTGCAATTGTATTTACATCATTGAAGCATAACTATTACACATTCCTCTTTGGACCTAATGTGAAGATCAGATAAGAATACTAAAAGCTTGCACCTTATCTTATCTTCAAAATCTCTCTTATTTTAGAAGATAAACCCAATAAATCTTATCTTTTAATCCACCAAAAAGAGGTCTAGATTTAATGAACCTAAAAAGCTAAAAAAACTATAAAAGGAATCCACCATGGGAGGCTCCTTCTCATCCCATCTCTCCTTCAATTAAGAAATTCCTCTGTCTTCTCTTCCTAGATAGTTTTATTTGAGAAATATTATGGGTATTCTGGAGCCCTGTTCCAGAATTTAGAAGTAGAAGAAAGAACTATTATACAATATATAATGATTTTTATAAAGAAATTGCTGAAGTTTTATTCAATGGAGGAGTAAACTTTTAGATCAAACAAAGCATTGGGATAAAGTTAAGTACATTAATTTTCAGTTTATGTAGTTGATCAATTTTTTTATGTCTCTTTGATTGCATGCCTAGAATATTAAAATTTTCTTCATGCTTTAGGCAAACTTCTGATTTATGTTCTTAATAAATTTGATCATTTATACTCATTTTGAATAATTATGCTTAGGTTTGTGTACCTTTGATAGTTTATGCTTAATCTGATAAATGATGCTTAGAATAATTTTTGCATTTATGAGGTGAAAGAGATTTTGAATTTTGTTTAAAAAAATTGATTTTTGTAAAGAAAAATCTTCCAGATAAAAAACATTAAGTTGTTTTTTTATCTAAATTAATTTTGAGAACAAAAGAATTGATTAAATTGTATGAACTGGTTAATTAAATTACTTAATAGATTCATGGTTGTTTTGATTTGTATTTTATTATTGATTTATCTACACTTTATGTAGTAAACGTTTCAGATATTTTTCTCAATTTAAAATCAATCTCTATAAATTTTATTACTTAATTAGAAGAGTTTAATTGAGCTCTCAGTGAGATCGTCCTATATTTATCACTGTTCCAAATAGACAACTGTAGACTTGCCTTTATTATTGAATTGGAATTAAAAATCACATCAACAACTAATCAAGAGTCTCATACCCGCACGGCTAACGTGCTTAACATGCCCTTATATTATATCCAGAGTCTTTAGGAAACTGCTTCCTTTCCCTAAGATAGTCTTTAGCAAGTTGGCGGCAATCAACCGTTGTAGCATGCTTCCTTTCACTAAGATGGTCAGATGGAGGACCAGGACCTGGACCATTCAACCGTATTATTTAAAATATTTGACCATTCAAAACAACAGGAATCACGTACGACAACGGTAGCTCTCCCAATTGAAATATGCCAACTGTGCGTGACTTTTCTAGTTTATTGACCGGTGGCTCCATGATTTTCTTTGAGGGAACCCGGAATTTGAAATTGGGTCTAAAGGCGGGGCTAAAGTGTGCATGCCATTGTTTACTGCCCCAGTGACCATATATTTGGGTACAACCAGCTACTGAGACATTGTCCTCAGATTCTCTTCTCCCTCTCCAGTCCCTCTAGTCCACGAGTCTGGATTTTCTAAGGTCTGGCCTCATGCCAAATTTATGGTGGGGGCTAAATATTTGAACGGATCAAAATAAATTTTACCCTCTTGCATGAGCTCGATTTAGCTCCGGCAAAAGTTGAATCCACAGTGAGATTCAATCGCTTGTAAAACCTAAGAATTTGATATTATGCACAGTGAAAGTTTTTTTTTTTTTTTCTGATAGAAAGCTCAAGTTTTTTTTTTTTTTTGACAGAAAGCTCAAGGACAACAAGTATGATTAAAAGCAGTTACCAAGTTACATTCCAGGCATCGGACAGACCAAGCCAGCAGGATAACCAAATTGCCAGTAAACCATATAATTATATAATATTATAAAACATCCAAAATTAACAATATTAAAATAAATATTTCTGAATTTGTGAACAATCTTTTTTTATTAAACGAGAAAGGGAGAAGCGGGAACTACTTAAAACTCTTTAACATAGTGCTTCAGAAACGAAAATTCTTCATCACACAATGCACCATACCAACATTATCCCAACAAAATTAGAAATGTTGGACGACACTGCCACTTTATTAAGGGGGGCTATCGAACTCCACAGTAATGCCATGTCGCCTTAGCCAACAAATAATTTTGCAAATGTTAAAACACTTCTACCTGGTAGCATTTTTATAATATTCCTTTATAACTTGATATAGATTTGACTTTAGAGGATCAGAAACATACAAACCATCATTCTGATCTACTCTCTACTTCACAAAGAAATAAATAAGAAATCAACTCAATAAAAGAAGATTAGTATCAGTTTAAATACTATAAAGAATAAACCATAAAAAGATGATATCATGTATGATTGTCCGTAGGTGAGGGTGGGGGATGTTGTGCACATGCATGGGAAAGGATGAGCAACCACGATTAGGTTTATGAAAAACTAATTTTCATTCGGTTCTCAACGCTGCAATCCTTGGTGCATTCATTTAAAATTACAGATCACATTAATATAAAATTAACTCTTTCTTATGCCCTAAGAAATTAAATCTTAGTCAACTGTAAATTCCTCGTAACTGCGCCACGGGAACGTTTGTTTACAATTGTCCACTCCTTTGAGTAATCAAGAGAGTATAATCGTCCCATTTAAAACGAGCTGCAACCACACTGGCTAATCTCAGTCGTTGCCTAAATCAGCGAGTTGACAAAGACGATCCCTGAATGGGATTTTTGAATATCCTATTTTTGCTGCTGCATTTCTATGATTTTAAACTGAGCAAAGACTTTGACCAAGGACCATTCCCATCACCCCAACAACGTCTATTTTTATTTCAAGAATGCCGGCGCTCTCTCACATATCACTATACAGCTGCATTATTTATACGAGTTTAGTTCTTCTACCACACCTCACTTCATCTCTCTAGTACTTGTCCAAACAGAAATGGAATACATTCTATCTTACGCACTCCTCTTCCTAATTTGGCTCGTCTCTACCCTCATAGTCCGAGCCATCCTCTCCAAGAGCAGACCCACTCCTCGGCTACCCCCGAGCCCAGTAGCCCTCCCTATCATAGGCCACCTCCATCTCCTAGGACCCTTCCCCCACCAATCCTTTCACAAGCTTGCGACCCGCTACGGCCCCTTATTCCGTCTCCGCCTCGGCTCTGTTCCATTTGTCATCGCCTCCTCCCCTGAGACCGCCAAAGAAATTCTCAAGACCCACGAGATCTCCTTCGCCTCCCGCCCCATATCTGCCGCCGTCCGCTACCTCTCCTACGACTCCTGCAGCTTCATCTTCGCCCCCTATGGCCCCTTCTGGAAGTTCATTAAGAAGCTCACCATGTCTGAGCTCCTTGGTGGTCGGACGATCGAAATGATGCTTCCGGTCAGACGCCAAGAACTGCAAAATTTCCTGCAGCACCTGATGAAAAAGTCAGAAGGAGGTGAGGCCGTCGACGTATCAGCCGAGCTTTCACTGATGACCAGCAACGTAATATCAATGATGGCCATGAGAACGAGGTCTTCCAGAACTAAAGGAGGTAACGATGTACAGAAGTTGCTGATTGAGCTGACCGAGATCGTTGGTAAGTTCAACTTCGGGGATTATAATTGGGTATGTAAGAAACTGGACCTGCAGGGGATCCAGAGGCAGTACAAGGACTTGCACTTGAAATTAGATGGGATATTTGAGGGGATCATAAAAGAGCATGAACAAGAGAGGAAGGCTAGGGGACAGATGGATGCTGGTGGTGATTCTTCCAAGGATCTTCTCGATATGATGCTTGATATATCGGAAGATGAGAAATCTGAGATGAAACTATCAAGAGAAGACATCAAGGCCTTCATTCAGGTACGTCCTCTCCATTCATAACTCCACTCCACTCTCATCCATGATAAATCATTCATTTCTGTATGTCATGATGGAAAATGAATGAATAAATATGTGTATGTATCGATCTAATTGTCTTGAGACTTGAATTGTGTACAGGACATTTATGCCGCTGGAACAGATACATCTGCCATCACTACGGAATGGGCACTTGCTGAGCTCATAAACCATCCAAATGCGCTTAAGAAAGCAAGAGAAGAGATTGATGCCGTGGTTGGAAAGGAGAGGCTGGTGGAAGAATCGGACATCCGCAATCTCCCTTACATCCAAGCAATCGTCAAAGAAACTCTTCGATTGCACCCAGCTGCCCCCTTGGTTTACAGAAAGGCTATTGACCATTCCGAGATCAGCGGCTACGACGTCCCTTCGGACACCCACATCTTCATCAACGTGTGGGCCATCGGAAGGGACCCGAACTATTGGGAGGACCCGCTAGAGTTTCGCCCAGAGAGATTCATTCCATCGGACGGGAGTGGCTTGACCCAGCAGTTAGACATAAGGGGCCAACATTACCATCTTTTGCCCTTTGGTAGTGGAAGGAGAGCGTGTCCTGGGATTACATTGGCCATGCAAGTGATCCAGGCAACGGTTGCGGCCATGGTCCAATGCTTTGAGTTCAAGATCAATAATACTAAGGATGGTGATGGTGAGGGGAATGTATGTGTGGACATGACGGAGGGGGCAGGGATGACAGTCCCAAGAGCTAAGCCCTTGGTGTGTTTTCCAATCGCCCGCACTAGTCCATTGCTCTTGCTGGATTCGACTTCTGAATGACCTCTGGAATCGATGTTAGCGGATCTTTCATTTTACTATCGATCTAAAGCTTCAATCCAAAAGAATCTACGTATGAACCTCCTCCTTTCAGACTAGACTGAGAATAAGTCTCCAGTTGGGGGATCGATAAAATAAGTATTTTTAGATCAATTATTAGTTTTGTCCCTTTCATTTGTTTGAACTTTGAAATGAAATTGGTGGCAAAATCATGGCAGAAGCCTAGGAATTAATGGAATGTACTTGATGTAGTTACTGTTTGACTCGAGTCAACATTATCATGAATTGTCATATGGGAAATAGTCGTATGGTATTATTTTTTGGATTTTGAGTTGTGGTTGATTTGATGGGACATATGTCCAGCGATTTATATTTATTCAGAGTCATGCCTGGGTCATGGATTTTGAGTTGGGCCTATAGTTGGGAGTGGATGTGGTCAGTGCCTTTTTAAGTTTTAACCAGCGTTGGCTGCTGGACTCAGACCCTAGACCAGCTATACACATTATAATACTATAGTCAATTGAAGACGAACAATATTTTACCAGTTCTGATACTACACAACCTCAAGGCTAAAGCACATAAAATGTACAATAATTTACGTGGCAACCTAAAATAAGAACTTTATTTCACTTTTATTTTCTCTCTTTCACACACACCAACACTATCCCATGAGATCCCAATTATAAATTCACAAATGCTAGATCCCATAAAAAACCGTGGAATCTCCAAGTCCATAACGCCTAAACATGTCCCATTGGCATTAAATCTCTAAATAATTGAATCCCAAATGTGAAATTATTTTTGAGTGCACGATGAGAAAGCACTAAAACTGCATCACTGGTTCGATCAACTGGTGTGAAATTAATTTTGAATTGATTTTTTCAGAATTTAAAGTTTTGGATGTCACCCAATTCCAACAATTGTTAAGGGCTTACAAATGCCCATGTGGAATTGATGATATGAGATTCGTTACTTCTCAGACAAGGTCAAATCCGAGAGAGAGAGAGAACAGAGAGTTACATAGAGAGACGTGGAGGGTGAAATGGGCGTGGATTAGTAGAAACCCAAAAACGGGTGTGGATTGAGAAAGAGACAGAGGCATGGGCATTTCTATGGACTATGGGAGAGAGAGCTCTGCTGGATGTGGATTTGCAAAGATAGAGGCTACTTGTGTGGAGCCACTTGCTAGAGAGAGAGAGAGAGAGAGAGAGAGAGCTGAGCCCGAGATGAAGGCAGAGATCAATGACGATTTCATTAGAATTGTGTAATTTCTGGCCGGAAGTCAAAATTAGGTTGGACCCGCAAGAGATAGCTTGGGTCATAAAAAAATATATGATTTTGTAAGAAGAGACAATTGGAGAGCAGGAAAAAGGAATTTGGAGTGCTCTTTCTGTTTTTTTACCTTCTTGTTAAGAGCACCACATTGTGATGAGCATCTAAATAGGATGCTAGCAATTTTTCCACATGAGCAGTCTGAACCTAGTCTATGAGTGGAGGATGCACAAAAAAAATTCCCCAATAAAAAAAAAGATAAGTGGATTAACTATCTATCAAAATTTAGCCATTATTGTTAATCACTAATTAGATCTGATTTTGACTATTAATTTTAAATACACCTATTGTCAAGCTTCGTGGTTATCATGGATGATAAATATATACCATTAATTTTCTTTCTCATGAAAAACAGAAACACAAAGAAAGAAAAATCCTGTTAAAACGCCATTGGAATATCTTGTGTTAATTTGATGTGCTATATGGGGCCAGGTTATGCTGGCGTACATGACACGTTCAGGCTCGCAGTACAGAATACACGATAATACGAAGGGGTGCATAACTCAATATGTTCAGGCTTTTGTTAGGGAATACATGATAATCTATAGGCCTAACATATTGATGAAACACAAGATTAGTATGGCTTTGCCATCTACCAAAACTACAGGACTCTTAAAAGTTATACAACATTCTTCCTATTTAATTCCAAAGATTACTGCAATAAAAGTTATACAACATTCTTCCTATTTAATCACAAAGATTACTGAAATAAAGACTACGACTTACTAGATAGATAGTTAACACTCCTAACACACTTAACTACATTCATTATTACAACGTACTAAGCAGTTAGTACACATGAAAACATGCACAACTTACAAGTATTGATTACTAAGTAACATAAATGCTATAAGTTGTAAGGCGGTCAACATGGTACCAGATTCTCAAAACTTCCAATGTGATACTAAGGAGCCTACATAACAAGAAGATGACATGGCTTAGTTTAATATTTCTTCCAACATCATCCTCCCCCTTTTGAAAAAGAATTCATCCATGAATTCGAATGCTATGTCGATCATGTAAAAGAACTATGTATAATTCCACAAATCTTATAAAAGATTTCTATTGTTGGATGGTATATTTACACCATTCATGCATCCTATGCATCCAATCTAATCAATGAGTTTTGAAGATCCTAGGAACCAAGACAAACAAATTTGTCTCCTTTGGATATGAAAACCAAGCACAACTCTTTGAGCAAATTCCACGCTTCAAAACACGACCCACCTTTTGATTACTGCAACAGATCTGTGCCTCCTTCATCCTGTCTCTTTGTTGCTGCAGCAGAACTAGAGCCCACCTTAGATCTATTATCCAACAATGGAGTCCAGATCTTCTTCGACCTTTGCAGTGATAAATCTGGACCCAATCTAAGCCCTTGATGATCACTCTTTTTCTCCTTGGTTTTACAGCAGCCAAGAACTGACAACGATTAGAAACCAATGGTGGTCTGAATCTCTGTTCTTCAACAGGAAGATGGATTTGAGTAGGATCCTATTTTTCCCTCACCAAGCTGATCCATCAATTTGTTGGCCATGTGGGTCCAGACCATGATTGAGTTCTATATTTGGGGTGGTTTCCTAATGATATTAGGAATTTCCTGTTTTGTCAAACAGTAGTTTTCTAATGGGTTAGGACTTTCCATTTTCTTGAGATAGAGTTCTTGGGGGATAAGGATGTACTGGTTATATATATGATGTAATCTGTAACCCTGGAGAGTCAGTCAGTCAGTCAGAGAGGCTGAGAGTGGCTGAGATTCCAAGGTTGTGGTTTCACAGATTGGAGGAGAACCTAGTGGAAATTGGTTTCCCGTGGACGTAGGCATCTTTGCCGAACCACGTAAATCTTCTTATCTTCTTGTGTGGTGATTGGTGATCTTGGTTGCGTTTGCACACACGGGCACAACACAATTGCAGAATCCGAGTGATCTCCACCTCACTCTGATACCAATTGTTGTGCACATATAGAAGCACTAGTATTAATTGTTGTTGTTAGATCGAATTAAGGGAAAATATATCAACATCATCATACACATACAGAGGAAGAAAACCATGCAATCATGATACATGGATTTGACATGGTTCATCATAAAAGTTACCTCCACGAGTTATAAGCATCTTGCTCGATTTCACTATACAAGATGATGGGCAATTCATTGTAAGGACTCCTACTCCTTTAACACTTAGCTATTCAATCTTTATAAGTCTTAATCTTGCTCTTACAACACCCTGTCATACTTGGTATGTCAACATCATAGAGAAGAAATTTACCACATTTCCTTCATGAGTCTGGGGTTACATTATATGAATTATAATGTATACTTTCTTGGCCATCCAAAAAACTCCGATGTAAAGACTAAAATACCCTTGACCCTAATCTGATAATTGGTTAGACCAATGAATCAATCCGACTAAACCGGAAAACAAGACATAAACCTAACAATACAATCATTAAGTTCTTGCATAAGGTTCTATGAAGTTATAGCAAGTAGTTGCTAAATCATGAACCTTTCATAAATCAAATAAAGGGTGGCTCAGTGTATGAGGCTCTCGCCTAGCAGGGTCTGGGGGGGGGGGGGGGGGGGAAGATGTATGCAGCCTTACCCCAATTTCTGGAGAAGCTGTTTCCGTAACTTAAACCCGCGTCCTTCAAGACGCTACCGGTAAGCTTTACCGTTGGGTTAAGCCGCCCTTTTCCTTTCATAAACCAAATACATTTGTAAAATTGTCAGATGTGAGTAACATCTACGGGACAAAATACTCTAATCTTCTTCATAAGACTATCGAGTTCACCTACTGATCATTGAAGATCAATAAATGGCCATTGTAATCGGCATTTCATATAGGAAAGCGAGAAGGGAAAGAAGAAGAAAAAAATAAGCATGAGGACCACTCATCAGCTAACTAATCAGTGGATTATGCAACTTAAGTGATAAAATTTGGAGCATCTCAGTCAACTAATCAACCCAACCTGCAATCATCAGCATACAATTCATCACATGCATGGGCAAAATGAGAATGTGTAAAACCATTGTATTTCCTTTCTTGTTTAATGTATTAATCAGACCCACCTGTTGCCATCAACAATAACATATTATTTTATTTGCAATATTAGTTAAATTTGATATATTTCATGGGACACTTGATGAGTAAATGTAATGTTTTGAAGACATCATTTGATAACTGCATTATTATTCATGTAGAATTTTCATCATTTGATAACTGCATAAATTAATATAAAGAAAAAGAAGTTGGCTAAAAAAAATGGAGGTGTTGGCTCAACAAAATGGAGATGAAATGAAAGAGAGACGTTGGCTAAAAAATAATCCAAAACCTGGTCAAAATCAAATCCTGTAACGTTGTTGGAGTCGTCATCCCCCATCGATGAGATAAGACCTCTCTATAAATTTACGTTTTTTCATTCACTGTCTTCCAAAAGAGAGACCTCCAAAACCCAATGTTAAAAAAGAAGGAAGGTTTGCAGGTCTACACCCTAGAGAAAAGAAGAGAAGATGAGGAGCTGGGAAGCTTGAAAAAACCATTGCAGAAGAGGTAAAAGGGGATAAGGAGAAACGTAAGATGAGAAAGTTTTTTAAAATGGAAACCGAGAAGGAACAAAACCACCGTTCTGGAGTAGTCAAAATACATTCGCCATGGTCAAAATAAGTGAAGGCTGAATTCTAATTGAATTCAATCCACTTCGTTAAATAATAAATGGTGGGAAAAGACATATCGAATTCTACTATAACCCACCATAGTGATTGTAAGTGCTTAGATGTGTTTGGTTGGACTTCTTAAATGTGAAAAATGCTTTTTTAAAAATATTTTTTTGAAAGCTGCTGAATTAAAAGAAATTATTAGTAGAAAAAAAAACAATAATTTCGCTAGCATAGGCTTTGTGTTTCCTTTTCAACTGCAAAAGCATATGATGTTTACTGGTTAACATACACATAAAGAAAAGGAAAAAGAGCTTTTTGTATACAATTATGGCCCTATATAATATCACTCTATGTGGCCCTAACAAAACAACTAGGAGATTTTACAAATTCGATTTCTAAAGTTACACATAATGACGCATATTTTACCAACCTAGGAAGAAAAATGAAAGTTCATACCTTTCTTAGCCAATGGTTTGAATAGATAAACATAGATTTATTATTATTATAGAACTTTTGGCACATTCAGCTGTATTTGAGTATGAAAAATTCTTTACCAGCACTTTGGCGAGATGGCCGAAGATTAAACATTATAAGCAAATTAATATAACAAAAGAAAAACTCTTCGTCAATTTGCCTAGTATTCAATTGAAAAGCATTCAAAACTTTTCCTGGACAAATCCACAAATACAAATCAATATAACAAAAAAAAAGGACTTTTTTGGTGGGCCAAAAATTTGAACCATTGAAAATGAAGGCCTTTCATTTTAGTGAGATACCTACAAATATTTGTCATGTTAAAAAGTTTGTTCCACCGTAGGATTAGCCATATGACATTATTAATCATACACTCTATCTTATGGTGTGGCCAATGCTATTAGAGTTAATGTTGGGGAAACCCATTGACGGCAAGGATGTTCATATTGAGAGGTTTGAATATTCATTAAGTGAGCCTTGCTATGGAGTTTCAACTTCTCATAGAAAGCTGAGTGAGACACTTAAGGGGCCATATCATTCACACATACACCAATCACCTTATAATGACTTGGTGAATGACTTTCAATGTTGCTCTCGCAACCATCCATGCTTACCATAGCATGATGGCCTATTCAAAGCAATCAACAAATTTTTATTAATTAATTGGGGGTGGATGGAATTACATGTGACCATTCTGACATGAATCCTACATTGATGGGGGTGAGAGTCAATTGTCAATGTTAAAACAAGGAGAAAATGACTATTTTGCGTAGTTGGATTCACTATGGGGGCTTTGACTACCCAGTCCTTGGAATTCTCTAATGCCTCCCAAGTCCCACCAATTTGAAAAAAAAACATCCAAACCATGTTTTTGGCGGTTGGATTCACTATGGGGGTTTTGACTAGCCGGTCCTATTCAAAGTCTCAAATGCTTCCCAAGTTCCACCAAGTTTAAAAAAAAAAAAAACCCTAACCATTCTTTGATCATAAAGTAGCCACAAGCGAAAAATAACAATTTTCCAAAGAATTTTGTGATATCACAAAATCCTGCAAAATTTTCTATATCACATATTTACTTTTTAAATTTTCGTGATTTCAAATAGTTACTTTTCAAAATCTTGCCATTCAGTCGTCAACGTAATGATACAATATAAAGACAAACAGTAGGAATTGCTCCCAGTGTTTTATCCAAGTGGAGTGATCATATATCATTTGATTGATCATATGAAAATTGAGATATTACTTGACTTTTAATGAAACGAAAAGGATGTTATTAATCTAAAGTACCAGATAACTCATAGAAATGAAATTTGATTATCTGAAAGATATGAAACGTAAAGCCTAACATATAGACATTAAAAAAAAATATATTGATATGAAAGTTTCAACTGAAAGAAAATACATCGGCTATGATGCCGAAGTATAGGAGAGATATGATAAACGATGCTATAAGAGCACCAAAAATATAGATACATTATATATACAAAGTAAAACAACATAAACGAGATGAAATGTTGTATATACTAAATATTCTGAAGTGGATTTGAGTACTATGAAATGGCCCACCTTGGTCCCAAAGGAGAGGAGCTAATTGTGAGTGTATGGTGTGTGGGAATCTTCTGCATATGGATTATCAAATCTTAGTTTCATTCAACTGATGCTTGTCATTGAAGGTTTTGCATGTATAAAATTGTTAAAAAGTCCTGTATGGTTTTGTGGTGGTCAACCTATTAAAGATGATCCGAGTGAGATTCATCATCTACTTGCAATGACCAAGGGTGACTCATCCAACTTGATATGGGCCTTTGTAGGGGAATAGGCCTAGAATAAGTAGGTTTTGATTGGACCCATAGTGCACTTAGTCTTCATCCCCGAAATTATTAAAATGAGCTAGCTGCAGGGTTGCAGGACCATGCCTAAATCCAAATATGGCGTGGTCTCTTTTTCTTTTTGCTAATAGAAGTGATTATATTGACAGAAAACGAGTCCAAAAAAGGGTGACACAGACCCCACAAGCCAAAAGATGGACAGCCAAAAGTAGGCAGAATACAAAGATGTCCTGAATTAGCCAGCCATACAACTAAACATGTAGGCTGCTAGCTGGTTGAAAAAGAGGATATATAGTATGTTGAGAGAAGCACACTGAACCACCACTAAAACATGAATTGTTGCAATTCTCTAAAAAATTTTCAGTTTCATTGACGCTTGGATGCCCAATTCCAACCTTTCTAATCAGGTCCAAGTCTTCATATTATATTTGAGTATGGGTAAGGGTCTTCTACTCTACAGCCATGTTAAGTAAGGTCAAATTTTAGTAACATGGGTCAAGGTCTAAGTACAGGGCACAATTAGGTCCCATGCCAGGATTCTTTTTATGTCTAAATTATTAAAATGTGCCTTATTAGTATGGATTAATTGAGCCTGAGTAAGAGCCAAATACTTACAAATATAAGGTGGCGGCATTACCGGATGTCCATGGCACCTTGCCAAGTCACATCAAAGTGGGTTTCTTCGAGGAACAGCAAACGGCGGATGCTTACACAGTTTCACGCATATGTTTTACTATCACCCCGCGCTCCAATCGGCCGATTCAAGTGCTGGCGCCTGCCTTAATGGGCAGCCCACTCATTCCTCCTCGAATTGAAATTCACTGAGAAAAAATCTTACGGTGATTGGTCCCGCGACCTCACCCGTCTGATACATGCCAGATTGCCCCCAGATGACGTCGTAGGACCAAATCACGTCCTGCCACAAAAATCAAGGAAAACGGCACGTCATTTTGGACTTTATGCACCAATTGGACCTTCCTCCTTTTCTTCTGGCTGGACAACTCCACTACTCTCTTTCTACTCTTTTTTGTTTTTTCCCTTATTTTCTCTATTAGACTCTTTCGTTGCAAGAGGCACGTGTCTTAGAGGCCTCTAATAATGTACTCGAACGCTCACTTTTTTCAATGAACTCCGTCTACTTAGTAAAAAGCATTCATGATCGACTCACGTCCATTGACTCCTCCATTGCTGCTATTCTTTCGCATTTTCAGCATCAGTGTCCATAGTTATCATTTTGGAAATTTTTTTTGATTCTCACTATTGTTCATAATTAGGCCTGTTCATTATGTTAATGCTCATGTTGTTTTATATTTTAATTTGGCTAATAGCACTTTCTGCTCGAGGTAGTTTGGGTTATCTTTATATGAGCCCAACAATAGACATATGTTCCAGGACTCCGGCGTAATAGTTGCAGCAGGGTATCCAGATCCATTAAAAAAAGTGTTGCAGCCCAGTTGGTTAATCTGATACTGATACTGATACTGATACTGATACTGCAAGGTAAGGGAGTGAACTTCGACTCTGATCAATTGGGGTCCATTGAGTGTTTTCACCTTTAGGTGGACGTAACGATTGTTGTCACTATGGGTGTCGGCCTCATGGTGTCCCGATTTTCTAAAACTCAACAAGTTCGAATTTGACCAATAACCACTGTCATCACTCCACCTAGATTTTTTTTAATATTTCAAGATTGCCGGCCCTCTCACATGTCCCTATACGGCTATACTATTTAGTTTACACGAGTTAGGTTTTCTTAAAACCTTGGAAGATACACAAACCCACTTCTTCATCTCTACTTCTCCAAAACAGATATGGAGAACATCTTATCCTACGCACTCCCCTTTCTAATTTGGCTTATCTCTGCCCTCATAGTCCGAGCCATCCTCTCCAAGAGCAGACCCACTCCTCGGCTACCCCCGAGCCCAGTAGCCCTCCCTATCATTGGCCACCTCCATCTCCTAGGACCCTTCCCCCACCAATCCTTCCACAAGCTTGCCACCCGCTACGGCCCCTTATTCCGTCTCCGCCTTGGCTCTGTTCCATTTGTCATCGCCTCCTCCCCTGACACGGCCAAAGAAATTCTCAAGACCCACGAGATCTCATTCGCCTCCCGCCCCATATCTTCCGCCGTCCGCTACCTCTCCTACGACTCCGGCAGCTTCATCTTCGCCCCTTATGGCCCCTTCTGGAAGTTCATTAAGAAGCTCACCATGTCTGAGCTCCTTGGTGGTCGGACAATCGAAATGATGCTTCCCATCAGACGCCAAGAACTGCAAAGTTTCCTGCAGCTCCTGATGAAAAAATCGGAAGCAGGCGAGGCCGTTGACGTGGCTGCCGAGCTTTCGATGATGGCCAGCAATGTAATATCAATGATGGCCATGAGAACGAGGTGTTCCAGAACTGAAGGAGAAACGGATGTGCAGAAGTTGCTGATTGAGCTGAGGGAGATCGTTGGTAAGTTCAATTTCGGGGATTATAATTGGGTATGTAAGAAACTGGACTTGCAGGGGATCGAGAGGCAGTACAAGGACTTGCACTT
Source organism: Sextonia rubra (assembly GCA_037013555.1). Lineage (NCBI taxonomy): Eukaryota > Viridiplantae > Streptophyta > Magnoliopsida > Laurales > Lauraceae > Sextonia > Sextonia rubra. Next base: position 12,998,869 of record JASUAD010000001.1, on the reverse strand, counting down.
GAAATTAGATGGGATATTTGAGGGGATCATAAAAGAGCATGAACAAGAGAGGAAGGCTAGGAGAGAGAAGGATACTGGTGGTGATTCTTGCAAGGATCTTCTCGATATGATGCTTGATATATCGGAAGATAAGAAAGCTGAGATGAAACTATCAAGAGAAGGCATCAAGGCCTTCATTCAGGTACGTCTACCTCTCTATTCATTAGCACTCCACTCTCACCCATGATTGATATATTATTTGTGTATGTCGTGACGGAAAATGTGTTAATAAATGTGTGTGTGTGTATATCGATCTAATTATCTTGACACTTGAATTGTGTGCAGGACATCTTTGCTGCTGGAACAGATACGTCTGCCATCACTACCGAATGGGCACTTGCTGAGCTCATAAACCATCCAACTGTGCTTAAGAAAGCAAGAGAAGAGATTGATGCTGTGGTTGGAAAGGACAGGCTGGTGGAAGAATCGGACATCCCCAATCTCCCTTACATCCAGGCAATCGTCAAAGAAACTCTTCGATTGCACCCAGCTGCCCCTATGGTTTTCAGAAAGGCTATTGACCATTCCGAGATCAGTGGCTACTACATCCCTTCAGACACCCATATCTACATCAACGTGTGGGCCATCGGAAGGGACCCCAATTATTGGGAGGACCCGCTCGAGTTTCGCCCCGAGAGATTCATTCCATCGGATAGGAGTGACTCGACCCAGCAGTTAGACATCAGGGGCCAACATTACCATCTTTTGCCCTTTGGTAGTGGAAGGAGAGCGTGTCCTGGGATTTCATTGGCCATGCAAGTGATTCCGACAACGGTTGCGGCCATGGTCCAATGCTTTGAGTTGAAGATTAATAATAGCAAGGATGGTGATGGTGAGGGGAATGTACGTGTGGACATGACGGAGGGGGCAGGGATGACAGTCCCAAGAGCTAAGCCCTTGGTGTGTGTTCCAATCGGCCGCATCAGTCCATTGCTCTTGCAGGATACGATTTCTGAATAACCTCTGGAATGGATGTGAATGTCCTCTGCAATGGTTGTCAATGGATCTTTAAATTTTCTATCAATCTAAAGCTTCAATCCAAAATAATTAGGTTTGAGCGACCCCTCCAATATTCATACCAAGCTCATAATAAGTCTCCACTGGGGGAATCTGTAAAATATGTATTTGTAGATCTATAATTAGTTTTGTCCCTTTCATTTGTAAAAAATGAAATTGGTGGCATAGCCATGGTAGAAGCATAAGAATTAATGCTATGTACTCGTTGGTCGTTAGCTTTAACTCTTGGCGTCAACATTTTCATTAATTGTAATATTCCATGGATTTTGAGTTATGGTTCACTGGATCGATGTCCAGCTATGTATATTTAGTCAGAGACTGTGTCCGCGCGTTGTAGCCCATCAGCCAAAAAATATTTAGTCAGACACAGGTCTGGGTCATGGATTTTGAGTAGGGCCCATAGTTAGGACCGGATGCAGTCAGTGCCCTTTGAGTTGGAACCGGATCCTGCTATACGCTTTCAACCAGCGTTGGGTGCCCAATTTGGACCCTAGTCCGGCTATACACATTATACTAGAGTTTAGTAAATTTTTATTTGGTATCTCAGGCTATAGGGCGTTGGGACCCATCTTATTCCCCCACGATAGTAGACCTTGGAAAGGTGATAGTGTCCTCAGGAAGAAAAATGGATAGACCTCAAGCGAGGTTGACACCAAGAGGCCATTCCCATACAAGCCACATTGAAGGCCTACAATTTACTGAGTCAACTCAACCCGTTTACATCCCCCGATGTCTTGCCTAGAGAGTGATGTGAATGTGAACGTCACTTAAAACATGCCCACTGCCTCTTTTTCCCTTGAGAACTCTTTCATCAATAGTAATTTTTACATCTAAAAAGGGCATATCGGTTGAATCACCCGTTAACTTTTAAAATATATAGAAAAGGTTAGGGGTGTACACAGTTTGGATTGGCACAGATTAAGCCTAATCCATTACCAATCCATTACCTTCGTATTCAATCCGTTGCCCATTAAAAATAGAACCGAGCTGAACCGTGAATCAACTGTTCGGCTCGTTTAAAACCATTCAATCTGTTAATAGTGGTGCCAACTATTTTCTCACTATTTGATATGGAGAGTGAATGGCTGAGGTTGAAAGTTGGATAATAAATGAATAAAATGTTGCATTTTAATATATTTTATAAAAATATGTATATTTTATTTTAACTGTTCGGATCGGATTAAATTCTTGGATTAAGGATAAAATCTATCACTAAACAGCTACTAACGGGTTAAGCTTTTTTTGAATCCGTCACCAAACTATTAACCATTAAATCAGTTTAAAAATCGTAGATCGGATCGGTTTTACGGATCGACAAATTTTCTATACACCCCTAGAAAAGGTGATTATAGATTTAAAATTGAATAATTATTGATTAAACTTGATTTTGACAGTCAATTTTAATTATACCCAATGTTAAGCATGACAGTTATTATGATAAATACATGTCCTTTTCTTTCTTTGAAAAGCAAAGCAAAAAAAGAAAATGATAGAAAACTACCGTTGAATATTTTGTGTTGGATGGGCTACACGGCTATGTTACACTGTCATACATGACTTGACAAGATAGGAGGGGAACGTTAACTTTACTTTTAAGCCTAGCAAACGGGTTGGGTTGACCAAATTTAAGTTAAATTAACCCAAATTTAAATTTATTGGTTCCAACCCTATTCAGCATGCATTAGTGGAGGGTCAACCCGACCCGACCCAACCTGCCTAACTTAAATTTGCTATGAGTTGGGTCGGGTTGACCCAACCTAACCTATTTAATGTCCACTTTGACTCATTTTATGTGGCCCAATTTCATCTCTAAAGCTCTCCTTACATCTATATTTATTTAAAATGTAATTGCATTGAGCATGAATATATAATTTATCAATTTTCAAGGTGTAACAAAAGGGGCTAAAATCCGTAAATATTTTCTAGCCCATTTATTGAGATAATCCCTTTTCAATCTTTGTTCAATTTTATAATTCCACATGTGAGCATGAGTATAAAACTCATGAATTATTTTATATTACATTCATATCCAAATCTTGGAAGTAAATTCTATGCCAACATAAAAATAAAAGACACATATCAATATTTTAACTACAAAAACATCATATTGTCAAATAAAAACATACATTTTATATTCTAAGTATCAAAATTTAGCATAACTTTTCTACATAAGATTAAGATTACACAGTTTATGGGCCACATGTATAAGAAAAGTCACATGAAATTGAAAAGTCATGATAAATTAGTAAAACCTAAAAGGGTTAGGTGAGTCAACTCTAACCCGATCCACTTTTATATGGGTTGGTAAACCCTAACCTTAACTAGACCCTATTTTAAACGGGTTGGGTTAAGTGGGTCAGAAATAGTTTAGGTCGGGTTGGGCTGGATTTTGCCAGCTCTGGAATTAGGCTATATGATAATTTGTAGGGCCTAATAGATTGATGAAATACATGAAAGTTAGTATGACTTTGCCATCTACCAAAACCAGGTATCATTCAAATATTCTTGAGCTTAACATAAAATTAAAATTAAAGTTAGGGCTCATTTGTTTAAATCATGCTCTATTAACGTTCATTTATATATCACATGAATAAATAAAGTGTGAAAAATAGTGTGTTTATTAGTGATCATTATCATCATTACTAAAGCCTTATCTCAACTATAATGGGGTCAGCTACATGAATTCTGTTTTTTCATTCCATTCTATTTTGAGCCAAATCCTTAGATAAGTTAAACTTCTTTAAATCTGATTTAATGATCTCCATCAATGTTTTCTTTGGCTTACCCTTATCTCTTGATGGGCTATCCACCTGGATAGTCAAATGGTATGTTTATTAGTGATAAGTTCTTAAAAATACATCATTTTATGTTCACTTTAGTGGGTTTTAAAGACTTATTCACTAGAAATCTCTTCATTTATTTGGAAACCAAACTTTTATGATTTTAGAATTCATTGTAGAGTTTTCCTGTAAAATTCATTGAAAATCATCAATTTTTCGTAAAATCATAAAACTTTCCATTTTTAGATTTCCATTTTTAGAAGGTTTTTCAAATTCATTATTTTACATAAAAATGATAAAGGTTTTTATTATCATTAGTTATTTAAAAATAAATCATAATCAATGATGTAAATTTATAGTGTCATTTTATGTAAATTAGGCCTACATTAGTACATTTGTGACTTGTGGTGAAAATTGTCAATTTAATTAAAAATCATTTTTATTTGTAGGGAATTGAAGAAAGGGACCCACAATAAAGATTTGAAGCCAATGAATTAGTAGTGAAGAAATCGAAGAAAGAATTGAAGCGAAATTGAAGAGAAGGAATTTGATAATCAAGTGGACCCCACCAACATGCACACATGTGTATATGGCCCACACACATTCCAAGCAAGCCAAAGAGAGAGGTCCCACACATGCTTGCTTATTGCAATTATCCAAGGACCTATCTCTTCAAATTTGATATTGAAAGGAAAAGGAAATTCAAGGGTGAAGAATCTTGGCATGAGAGAAATAAGGAAGAGATTTTGAAAAATTGAAAAGTGAAGCCTTTATATATGGGATGCCAATATCTTGGATGAACTTGGAGCTTAAGTTATGCTTGGATTAAAGAAAGCATATCTTATTATTATCTTCCAGAGAGTCCCAAGCCCAGTGGGGAAAGTAAATAATTAAATCTCTTTCCCATCCCACCAGTACACACATAAGCCATTCACATGTCCCAGCAGCCAATACAACTCTCTCCGTCACATCTCTCATCCCACACCAACTTAGAGAACCCATCAACCATAATCTCCACTCAATGCCCATTCTCTAATTGGTCGCCAACCGTCTCATCTCCATCTCTTCTCATCACACATCCAGCAATAGGTGGGTTAGACTAGCCCCCTATTGGTCCATTCCATCACATCTTTTCCACCTCTCTTCTAGCTGTCCACTCTTTAGTGAAACATGAAGATTGAAGCCCACATTATGCGCAAAGTTCTCTCTCTATTTTGATGCCTTGATCTAGGATAATGATAGTTTCTTTTTCTAGTTTTAATTATTTTTTGGATATTATTAATTGTATTAGTCTATTTTAATTTAAAAGACGCAATTAATGAGGTCAATGTGTTCCGTCTTGGATCGGCATCGTATGTTTGTATATAGTGACAGCACTTACTTGGTGCAGTGTTTTTGTGGTCGTCTTTTAATTCCGCCAATATGATATTCTAATTTTCCATAATAAAAGAAACTAGAATTCTTTTTATTTTATTTTTCATCCTTTATCTTTGAATGATTTATTTCTAGTTTTTAGTTTAATGCATGGTTTATTTATTTTTCTACAATTGATGGTTTGATGAATTTTATGATTTCGCAGTTTACTAGTTTAGGTTACTTTTTAGTTTAGCATTTTTAGATTAGATTTTATTTTTGACTTGTTATTTGATTTTCAGAATTGTGATTGTAATTTAAATTTAATTTTCAGATTTAATAGTTGTGTATTTTTATAGATTTTATTAGGCTAGCATTAATTTTTCAATTGGGACATGTTTTCTGCAAAAATTAGCTCTTTGTGGATGCAATCCCGGATTCACCGGATAAAACTATAATTGTCGACCTTGCACTTGGAGTTCACGTTGATCAATTAGGTTATTTTCATATGAAAACTTTAATAATACTTGAGGATTCTACTAAAAAATCATAGAAGGGGACCCCAAAACCATATAACTCACCCAAGGCATGGGTGCCTGGGAGTGGTTCACCGCTCAGCGGTGAGTTTGATGCTTGTTGCCCTTGCACATTATCAGTTTCTTCCCTGCTCCTCTCCTCTCAGCGACGAGTTCGATGCTCTTTATCTTTGCGCATCATCACCTTCCGCCCTATTCCTTTCCACTCAGTGGTAAGTTCGATGCTCGTCACCCTTAAAATCTGAACAACTCTGCATATTTTCATCTTCTCCCTTCCATAAATGCAGAGCTCTGAGGCTATTTGTCTCCCTCCTTCCACAAACAAATATTAGAGCATTTGGGTCTCTATAAGCATATATCTTTTAAGGATTGTACTTCCATCCAACATATTTGAAGGATATGTGAATGTTATATTTCATTTTCTCAAATGTAAGATAAGGAAAATAACCCATGTACTAAATAAAAACTCCAAATATCATGAATTGGTTCTTCCTTTTCAAACTCTCAAATCCATGAATCATCTTATTCTTCCATCTCCATCACACTAATCACACATTGTAAACATGCCATGGGTTATCACGAGCAATTTACTAAACACATGGCGTGCATCAACCCAAATCAATAGGGAGAAAAACTTTTAACTTCCACAAATGGACAAGAAAAATGTGATTGAAGTTTGTGAGGATGAAGTAGGGGAAAGGGGACTACAAGGAGGAATGGGAGAGTTGATTTGGAAGTGAAGAAGAAGAAAAAGAAGAAAAATGAGAAACGTAGGATTTTAACAGTTTTATTCGACACAGGGGAGCATGAAACTCGCTGCTAGTGTAGAAAAGATGTGGCAAATTCACTGCTTGTTAATTAGGTGTAAAAAAAATTACCAAAGACCACTCCAGAGCTCCCATAACTTGGGTGAGATTTATGGTTTGAGGGACCCTTTACTTGATTTTTTTTTGTAAAATCCTCATAATACTTAGCCCATGTTTGGGAGCACTATTTTTCGCCTCTTATTGCTTAAATGTCTAAAATATTTAGAATTTAGGAAAATAAGAATGTTTGGCATGTGATTTTAGCCTTTACTGTCTTTAGACAAAAAGAGGCAAAACCTCTTAAAATCAAATGCCTCAAAACTTACCTCCTCAAAATAAAAGGCAAAAAATAAGAAGCGCTGCTACAATAAAATATCGACAATCATGCCCAATATTTTTTTAGTTATTCTTCAAATCCGAGATGATAAATGAAAATCCAAACCATTGGAAATGTGCAAACATCAAACATGGCTATACATCTAAATTCCAGTTGTTGAATCATCACGAATCTCGAGATATGTGCAAAAAAGAGTAAGCCATTGGATATTTTTTAAAAATTTCTATGGGCCCCAAACACAAGATCCAAATAATTGGTAATGTTTGAAAGGCTTAACACGGCTACAGGGTCAATTGTCAAGTCTCAATTCTATGTAGATCTCAAGAAATTTATGAAAAACTTTCAACCATTGATGTAACATGCCCAATTTTGGATTACTTCACAGGCAGTCCTTTTTTTTTCTTATTATTTCTAAGACGATAAATCATGCTTTAAACCTTTAAAAATGTTTATAAGGTCAATGATCATTAGGAGACCGAATTTTGGCCGTTGGATCATCGCCAATATTGAGATATTTGCTAAAAACGTGAATTATTTGCTATTTTTTAAAAGATTTTGTGGGCCTTAAACACAAAATCCAAACCGTTAGATCTCATCGGAAGGATAAACGTGGCTTTGGAGTCAAATATCAAAACTTGATACTTTGTAAATGTTGAGAAATTTGTGAAAAACGTTCTACGATCAATTTAAAAAGTCTATTCAAAATAGATCCTCATATTACCAAACACATTTTTATTCTAACCTCCTTTTTTAATGCCTCTATTTTAGATGGGTCTATGATAAAAAGACTAGTGATGCCAGCCCTTAGAAGGGCATGAAATAATTAAACACCTTTGGTTTGAAAGCGCGCCACTACAAAGGGGATGAAATTCACACCTTTTATCTTTTGTTACACCTTTGGACCTTAAAATTTTAATGCCACTGTTCAAAGATAGTATTGACCTGCTAAACCCAAAATACTTAGTTACATAGATTTTGAGATATGTGAAGATTTTACATATAATCTTTACGTTCAACAGTTACTCATGTGAAAATGGTGCCTGTAGACCAACATGGTGATTTTTTTATATATGCAAATCTTGCAAATGTAAAATCCATATTTGTAGACTTTACATAATGCAAAAAAGACAAGCAACCTCTAAAACCAATGATGAAAATGACGTGTTTTTTTTTTTTTGGGGTAAAGGATGAAAATAAAGTTAGTGACAAGCAAACAAACATTGCCTTGGCAAAAGACATATCTAATTCTACGACAACCCACCAGAGTGATTGTACATGCAAAAGACATATCTAAATTCTATAATAACCCACCGGAGTGATTGTACATGCTTGGATGTCTTGGATTGAGTTTTTTAAAAGTCAAAGGTATAATCTTAAATATAATTTTTAGAAGCTACTTAATCAAAGGAAAATATTAATAAAAAAAAGTAGTTTCACGAGCTCCGGGTTTATGTCCACTTTTGAGTTGCAAAAGCATCCAACGTTCACAAAAGGAGATTCATTTTTTTGGCCCTATAAAATGTCACTCTATATGGGCCCTAACCAAAACAACTAGGAGATTTCACCAAATTAATTTCTACAGTTACACATAATGACTCATATTTTACCAACGTAAGAAGAAAAATAAAAGGTCAAACCTTTTTTAGGTAATGTAATTTGCCCTTTTATCTTTACTTATATGATTGACACCTTTGACCAACTTGGGCTTACCTTTGATCTGTGGATCTCCTCTCACACTCTTCTAAATCTATGATTTGGAAACGTACGCAATTTTAACTTTCCAAGACCTTTACTTATTGTCCTATCGAATAAAAAAAAATACATGGTTAAACGACCATTAACTTTAAAGCTTCAAAATGAAGGGCTAAGATGATTTTGATGGATCTATTTTTGTTTGACCTTATACGTAGAAAGGCTTTTCCATCTATTCCATCAACTTCACCGAATGCAACCTAAGTGAACAATAGGCGGCCTGACCCTAGTTGCATGAGGGGAAGAAGGAATTTAGTAAAAAAAAACACCCACAAAGCTCACGATTGAAAGCAAAAGGCATGTTTTTTTTCCAAGGTGGGTTTGACTTGCTGTGATGTTTTGACGTCTTACATCGACAATTAAGAGGATAGTGATTGGGCTGATTTGCAGAGTTCACACTCTAAACTTACAAGTGATATTGAGCCGACTTTCGACTAATTCAAGTGTGGATCCCTGCCATGGACTGATGCAAGTGGGCGAGTTTCCATATGGGAGAGCCAAGGGGGCTGGTTGTGGGTACTGCCCAGGTCACTACGTACACTTGCTCCCTACAAAAGTGTCTTCATTCCTTTAATATTTTTGAAGTATTTTAAAAAAGGTTCATCGGCCAACCAAACTTATTTTATCAACCAATCAAACTTTTGCTGTTTTTGGGCTTTTCAAGAGATGAGAAAGCTAAGAACCAGCTCCCTACCTAGCAAGACATATAAGAAACTTTCAAAAGATACAATTAATTATTAAATTCAGGAAAATAGAGCCTCATTAAAAAAACTAAAAAGAACAACCCATGAATTGCATCATGGAAAGCCTAACTCCAGCACTAGTTTGGGAAAAAAGAATATAGAGATTACCTTTTCGCAAAGAAATCTCACCTATACTCCTTCGTAGGGATATATTTCCAGCATCTCCGGTCATCAAACCCAATTATTGACCGTCACGCCCCATATCCTTTAATTGTGGGTCGGGTCGGTGTGTCGGGTTTGAATCGAGTTGAGATGGTTAGATAGATTGTTTGATACCCCATTTTAGGAGTTTAGGTCATGGCATGCATGGCTTTCTGTGTAAGGCCCATTGGAGATAGACCGGTTAGACCTTCTTGGGCCTTAGACCTAAGTTATTAGACCATTGTGAGCCAAAAGCACTCTTTTCAAATTTTGTAAAACTCACTAAAGAGCAGGGAGCCCTTCATTGTAATTTAGAAAAACTTTTACGTTAACTTAACCCTAAAATCCTCCAATTATATTCTCTTTGTAAACCCTTCTTTCTTTAGTTCCTCTTCCATGTCTCTCTTCTGCAATCGAGCCTTAGTCATATCCAAAGAACTAAAGCTCTAAAAAAGAAAGGAGACTCGTCTATCATCATCACTTCCTCTTCTTCTTCCCCTTACTTGTCTAGTTGGATATCATCTACAACTCCGATAAGCATCAAGCCCTAAAATTTCATGTAGATCTTTTATCATATTAGGGTATGTTTAATAGACTAGGTTTGTTGTGTTTCATTTGAGATTGTAAGAAGGATTTGATCAGTAGTTCGGGTTTGGAGTGATGATTCGTGTTCAGATCAGCCTTTTTGCATTTTCAGATTTGGTTTTGAGCATTGGCATCAAGGCAAGTGAATAACTGCAACTAATTGTTTAATATTTATTTTTCCTTGATAAATATTGTTATGAATGAATATTGAGGGTTAGATGTGTTGGGAAATCTACAGATTCATCTTTAGATGTATATAGGTTGATTTTTGGATGAAACGCCCAAAAGGGGCGAGATTGTGCCCACCTACTGCTAAGCCATAGGCTAAGCTACGACTAGGCTATGGCTCACAATTTGGTGATCCATTTTGGGTTAATGTGCTACAGTGAGCCTAACGGCTAGCTAAGCCGTTGGTCAACTACGGCCCAACCGTAAATTAATGATGGCTAAGTCGTGAGTGCCAAGTGATTTTAAACTTAATTGGTAATATGATCGGTTAGATTGATTACTGTAGTTAAGGGCCTCAGTCGCACTAGCTGCGTTACAGGTAAGTGACCTCTAAGGGGGTAGGATCATCTAACCTTAGATCATGCACAATAGACAATTAATAAATAATTGAGTATATGAGTGGGGTCTAAAAATAAGACAAGTTCCATTCTTAAGGAGTGTTAGCTAAATGTACACATGGAATTGGATTGGACTCGGAATGAAAATGTGAGTTCCAGGATGTATCTCATGATAGACGCCGAAAGTAAATCAATAGCATTGTGGGGTTACATTGTCATTTTGAAGAAAGGTCTTATTTGATTTGTATATTTATCTAACTATGACTATAAGGTGGTGTAGTGCTTACCTTCAGAGAATTGGAAAATACCACATGAGCATAATATACTGTTAAAATATACAACCTTATCACTTTAAAATGTTAATGGTTTTAGTATTATGAGTTGAGGATTTCATAGCATGACTGCATTAAGTATCTGTACACTTTATGTATCCGTATAAATATCCGATCAACTGCAGTTGGAGGTGATCGTATGCTATCGGACCAACATGTACTATGTGATATAGTACATAGCTGTGTTGTTTGTTATATCTGGCGGGAATACCCATATTTGCATACTGTATTTGGCAGAAATACTAGTGTTTATGCATTCATAGTATTGTTTGACATCCAGTAATTTGGTTTAAGATATAAATGTAATTTATCTCCGGTGTCTAACATCGTTACTTGTAGTTTACCTCTTGTCAGATTATGTCAATCCGATCCACCACTTTTAGTGTCTACGTCCTAGTCCCAGTGCCAAACCGGAGGGTTAGGAGATGCAGAAAATTTGACCAGATTGTGGAGTTGTTGAGTGAAGCGTTAATAACAACGTCTACGATGTTTTAGTAGTGGTGCTTAGATTTGAGTTAGTAGCTTTTGTAATAACGCCATGTTTGGGCCAATTAGTGTAGTTATTCAATTTATTTGTTTTGAAAATTACAACTTTAATTGTTATGCTCTGGAATTCTTGACCAGTGATTTAATTATTATTGCAATTTATTTATATGGTTTGAATATGATACTCAGCTGCACAGAATATGAATTTTAGTTCCGCGTGAGATTATGGTTGCTTAATCAATAAGCATAGTGTGACGAAGAACTTCGATCCACCTAGAATTGGGGTCTGTGTTATTATTCAAGAAAATTTTAAATTAACCATAATTCTCACACCCCTAATATCAGGTTTGGATCCGGCCAAATTTTAAGGGGTGTGACATTGACAACACCTACGTAGAAGTTGATAATTAAATCCCACTCAAACACTTCTCGAACCAAACCACCTACACATCCAAATCCATATATAACAAACAAACCAAATTGAGAACAAGATCCAGAAATACAGAGCAGAAATCTACAAGCCGAGAACATGATCTTAAAAAAAAAAAAAACAGATATCTAACTCCAAGAACTTGTATAGCTAAAGTAATGAAAAGGACATGAATATATTAAAGAACTACAACCGCCCAACATGGATTTAAGCTCTAGGCTGCTCGTGAAACCTGAATTAATCTAGTTCAATGATGAGCTGCATGAAGAATCTCAATAAAACTACTACAAGCCTAGATGCAATTGACACTACTAACATCAGAAAACTCATAAGGAAAAAATAGATGGCTATAAAACCAAACTAGCAAAATGCCCCCGTGCTAAACATAGGCAATAGAAGTCATAGAAAAGTCATCATTTAATTTTATGATATAAATAGGAAAAATCGATTTTTATTTTTTTTCATATGTTTATATTATAAAAAATTTAAAATGGAAATATTTCTCAAAAACCAAAAATTTGTAGCTTAAAATTATAATTATCAATAGAAAGGATTTTATGTCTTTTGTATTAATTATGAAACAGAAAATAATAGTCCTTTGAAATCACACAACTGAAATTTTAAGTAACCAATTAATACAAACAAAAAATCTAAATTTAGTTGAAACTTGAAATATTGTGATGGACAAAATTGAATAAATTATATTGAGTTGTAATAAAATTATTAGAAATTTTAAATATGGTATTTTCCAATTAGAAGTGGGTTTGGTAGTGAATTGATTGGGTTCATGGCAGGTATGAGTTTCTAGATATTGACTCAGCCAATTTCAAGGTAGACTCAAGTTTTAGTTAGCTCGACTCTCCTTCCCATTAATGAAAATGATAACGTCCTCACCACGTATCTCTATTGATCACAAATTTTATGCTAAAAATTATAGTAGCAATAGATATTTATAAAATATTATAATTAGTTGAGTTGGATGTTGAACTGTACCATGAGACTATTAATTAATTTCTCATAGTTTTAAAATTAAGTTAAAATATGTAAAGCTAAAAACTTATTTAAGTTGACTAGTATAATAGATAGATTCAAATTTAGGATTTTTCCATCACCATAGTCGTGTCTATTTTGGGCATCATAAATCTAACAAAAAAGAAAAAAAATGATAATTGAGACCTAATTTGGATGGGGGCCACGACAAAGAGAGATAGAGAGACATTCCTAGATGGGGGCTAGTGAGCTGGGGAGGGAGAAATAAATTACATTTTTTTATTGAATTAGATTAGATTAATTAAAGGAGAAATTTTGTATTAGATTGATAATGGTCCTTTGGTCAAAATTATATAGGATGGCCAAAATTAATTAGAGTTGATTTGTAATCGCGCCCATGCCTAATTCATGATGTTTAACATTTTAAAGAATATTAGCAGTTAATTTTTTAGGGATAACTTTGAAGAAGACTTGATTCTAATGATTTATCATTACAAAAATTCCTCTTCCAAGAAATGAGTTTTTATAAGGAAAGATTTTAAAAACACATAAATACAATCACAAATAATAACATTGATATGAATTTCAATTATTAATATAAACAATTAGTATCTACGGGAGCGGTTCAAGGAAACGTTGTGAGTATTATTAAACTTTCAAAAAGAGAGAGAGAGAGAGAGAGAGAAGAATGTGGAGAGTTTTTTTTTTAAATGAGAAATTAAGAGGGAGCAGTTAAAAAATAAGACTTTTATTCTTTTACTTCCACTGAATGATTCCTATTCCTATTAATAGCTGATATTAATATGGATGACAAATAATGGAGAAGGTTATATGATGAAGTCAAAATCGAAGAAGGGTCAAAACCAAATTTGAAATTGGCAATCAAATTGCCAATTAGATTCACTTCGCTTCATTATATATAACTAGGCCCTTACTTGGCCCTCAAGGACCAAGGCCTGTAGCGGTGTTCATGGCCCAGGCTAGGCCAGGCTTTCTTTCATTTTTTTTTCGGGTTTCTAATTCCTTATTTGGCAAAATCAACCACTAGACTACATGTATTAGTTATTCGGTTCAGGCTAGGCATAGCGTTGGGTTTTCTATTAGTTATACAAGCCCTGCACATATCTAAAAGTGCGCTCAGCCCTTGAGCAACCCTAAAGACCAAGTCAGGGCTTGGCCAAGGGCCTGATGAGAAGCAGATTAATTTCCTTCACATTTTAACAATTACATCTGCTTATCCAGTATGATATCATGATATAGAATCAGTCCTCAATTGGAAATTAAAGATTCTAAAAGGTTTAATGATCCATGGTCCAAATCAGTCAAAAGGTGGATTGTGTAAGGGATGGACCACAAGCCACAAACAACATTGGTTGGATGATCAAAAGCTTGGGTTGAATGTGAATGTGTACGTTTTTTTTTTATGTACTCTCTTAGAAACATTTACCATATATGTAATTATTATATGTTTTGAAAATGAGCTAACAGAATTTTACTATGTTTTGATGAAAACTTACCAATATATATTCCTGAATCATTTAGATCCCGGCAAAGATATTTGTGATACTGTTAGTTCTATCTATTTCGATGCATATGCCCACCATCTCTATCCCACACAGCTGGCGTCTACAAAACAAAAACATCCCTGTTTTGTTTTAAAAACAGGGAGGATTACATAACTGGAGGACATGAACTCAAGTTAAAAAACCATATCTAGTTGACAGCTGAGTAGGATCCAAATTTCAAATAAAGGCTTAAATTTTTTTTCTTGTTTTTAATAAAAGTTATAAGTTTTAAAAATTTTCAAATTAGAGCTTATGTTTGCTGTTTCAATTAAGGATGTACTGACATCGCGACTTTTTTCCTCAATTTTTCCTCGGGATAGGATAGTAGACCTTATAGAGGTGGTGAAGTTATTGTGTGGGAGATGTAGATAGATCTCAGGTGATATAACAAAACCTTTTGGTGAGGAAAATATAGTTATTTGGGATAAAATCCTAGGCAGTTAAGTGAAAACCACCGCCTTTTGTCATAAAGGTAAGATGTAGTTATCAATTCACCCTTAAGTTAAAGCATCATCAACTTGATTCTTTTAGAAGATAAATTTTAACTCATAGTAATTTTTTTAATTGAAAGGTTATGAAGGACTGAAAATCTCTTCTGAAAAAAAAAAAGAAAAAAAAACTTTCAAGCACCTTGGTAAATTAAATTTTAACAATGTACAAGCTCATCTAAATCTATATTTTCACTCTTAACCTCTTTGCTCTTCAAATAAAACCCTTTTATATATACTACTAAGACGTCAATTTTAGTCGCTACATAAAGAGGAGTCAACCATCAAACTATCGTCATTACAGCCACATTTTGATGTTGGGTAACTCTAAAACTTCTATTTGAATAAAGACACAAGCCAACACCACAAAACTTATGTTTCTAGTCGCATAAGAATAATGGGACAAGCAAACAACATGATTGCGTTTCAGTAACAATCCAAGAAAAGACAAAATATATATAAATATTCATTTATTATGAGGAATTACAAAGCATAACATGAAATACTAATAGACACATGTAGCTAAACAACGTATTATTTTAAGCCTAAAGGGATAGTTTAAGCCTAAACCAACATGTTACAAGAATATGTAAAAACAAACTTGTAAACAAGCTTACATGGATAGCCCTTTCCACAGACAAATAATTGATAATATAGAAGAAGAAAATAAATATTTCTAAGAACAAGTCATTTTCCAGTCAAATAACATGGGAGATTGATTAAGAATAAAGAGAGATTTATGGATTTATCGATTCCTACAGTCCCTGTAAGATGGATGCTGCACAGATGAGGCATTATGGGAGATTGTGAACAACTACACTATGCAAAAAAAAAAAAAAAAGCGCCCTTTTTCTCAATATCTCTAAGTAATATATGCAATCAGAATAAATCTAGCCTCAACTCCACCATTGGACTTAGTTAATATTAATATCGATCTTGAACATACACCACACTCATGTCTAGACAACTACTGTCTATCTTTGTTGCCATCCCACAACATACTCTTTCATGGGCCAAATCCTTTTCAAGGGTCCTTTCCAGATGAAGTCATCTGAACAGCCCAAGTTTCGTATGAAAACAATAGAAAAATCAGACTGCATAGATCAAGATAATCCAAACAAGAACACCCCCACATTCCGAAACGACCTAATCTGGGTCAAAATTATCAAGATCAACATAACCATAGTCTTCAAAACCATAGTATTCATAAGGATCCCACTAGATTCACAAGGATCAACAAATATACACCTCTTTTAGGAACATATTCAACAAATTTACACCTCTTTTAGGAACATAATATCTACATGCCTACATAGGATAGATAAAATGCAATAGCCTTGAATATAATCCGAGCTTGAAACTTTGCTTGTTTGCTTAGAAAAGTCTGCAAACCAGGCGCGCGCATACACACACATAAAAAAAAAAATAAAGAAGGAAAAAGAAGAAGTCAGCAATCCTTTTGAAAGTGAAAACCCACACCATTTTCAGGTTACTTATGGCTCTTTAAAAAAGGAAGAACCATATTTTTCACTATCTTGATATCATTTTCTATTTTATTTTAGCTAAATGCACTTGTTTTACTGGTTCTTATGTTTCCTAAAGAGGTAGTTTAATTGAGCCTAAACAAACATAATTTAAGGATTTTTCTTAAAAGAAGACTCACTAAGGGCTAGCATGACACCATACCTCCGATCATCAGCAAGACTCCTGTTTTTTAAAGATTGCCATAGATCTCACATAAGCAAAATCCCAAACAACCTTAGTATAAAGGTCCAAGGGTGTAACCTAAACAACTCCATCAGCACCCTGAAAGAAAGGAATTATATATATCAATTACCTTTCAAAGGCTTAGTTAAAAAAAAAAAAAAACTTGTAAACAAGCTTAACTTCTCCCTATAGTTCCCAGACTACCCCACCAGACACACAATTAAGAAAAATGAGATCATGTAATGGCCAATGGGTAAACGGCATTCACACCCAACTTGTGGAAATTCAAAATAGTTGTTCAGTGTTGGGTCCGTGAGTGTGAAGTGATAGATTGATCGTAGATGGACCACTCCGTCAAAATGGAAAATAATCGTAAAAGCAGAGGGAGGGGACTTTCGGGAAATTTATCAAAGACGTCCAGTGCAAGAATCATTTACACAAGTAGCTCCCACTGGTTGTATCGGATTTCTCTCTTGATTTCTTTGCTGTTAATGATAAAAACATCATAAAGAAAATGGTTGATCCAAGAATTTCCATATTTCAGGTATCCTCACGAGTTTCAAGAATTTATATCATGGGAACTTTGTGGTATTTTCAATTAAGATTTTTCTTTACATGTCATTGAAAAAAAAAGATTTTTCCTCTCCTTCGTACTTTGACATTATTGAAATATTTTGATGATTAGTAATAAATAAGTAAAGTTGGCCTGCCCGTCGGACTTAGGTTCGTCTCCGCAACTCGTACCAAATTACCTTCTCCTAACTAAGAACTCTTTCGTCGTGCATTACTAGCACGTCAACAAAGAACGGACATGTTAGTGGCACTACCCATGCACATTGAAGATGCACAAAAGGTAATTGTGCGTCAACCATCTGTCCGACTAGAATGTGGGACCCGCTAAGTTCAAACTGATACTAAACTTGGGTTGGATCACAAATGTGGGTCAACCATCTCCATAGACTTTTTTTTTGCCGAGCTATAAATGTTGCTCACCTGCTCCGTCTACGATTTTCCAAAAAGCAACGACTCTGACTTTGAACAATCCATCGCGGTCCGCCCTCTACATTGTTATTTGTTAACTATTTCAAAAGGTTCTCTCTCTCTCTCTCTCTCTCTCTCTCTCTCTCTCTCTCTCTCTCTAATCCCTATTCAGCTGTACTATTTATACGATTTTGTATTTCTCAAAACCTGCAACACACAGTCCCACTTCTTCATCTCTCTACTTCTCCAAAGAGAAATGGAGAACATAGTATCGTACGCAATCCTCTTCCTAATTTGGCTAGTTTCTACCCTCATAGCCCGAGCAATCCTCTCCAAGACCAGACCCACTCCCACTCTTCCCCTACCCCCGAGCCCAATGGCCCTCCCCATCATCGGCCACCTCCATCTCCTAGGACCCTCCCCCCACCAATCCTTCTACAAGCTCGCCACCCGCTACGGCCCCTTATTCCGTCTCCGCCTTGGCTCTGTCCCATTCCTCGTCGCCTCCTCCCCCGACACAGCCAAAGAAATTCTAAAGACCAATGAGAACTGCTTCGTCTCCCGCCCCATATCTTCTGCCGTTCGTCACCTCTCCTACGACTCCAGCAGCTTCGTCTACTCCCCCTATGGTCCCTTCTGGAAGTTCATTAAGAAGCTTACTATTTCTGAGCTCCTTGGCGGTCGGACCATCGAAATGATGCTTCCCATCAGACGCCAAGAACTGCGAGGATTCCTGCAGCTACTGTTGAAAAGGTCAGTTGCAGGCGAGGCCGTTGACGTGTCTGCCGAGCTTTCGACGATGACTAGCAACGTAATAACGATGATGGCCATGAGAACGAGGCGTTCCAGAACTGGAGGAGATAACGATGTGCAGAAGTTGCTGAATGAGCTGATGGAGATCATTGGTAAGTTCAATTTGGGGGATTATAATTGGGTATGTAAGAAACTGGACGTGCAGGGGATTGAGAGGCAGTACAAGGACTTGCACTTGAAGTTAGATGGAATATTTGAGGGGATCATAAAAGAGCATGAACAAGAGAGGAAGGCTAGGAGAGAGAAGGATGTTGGTGGTGATTATTCCAAGGATCTTCTCGATATGATGCTTGATATATCGGAAGATGAGAAAGCAGAAATGAAACTAAGAAGAGAAGACATCAAGGCCTTCATTCAGGTACGTCTTCGACTCAAAACTTATAATAATAATAATAATAATAATAATAATAATAATAATAATAATAATAATAACCCTTCCTCTGTTCCATGTCTAGATTGTATAACTCACCGCTGAGTATCTTTTAGCGGTAACAGTCGCGTAAATAAGAGGGAGCGGGGAAATAGAAAGATAGAGAAGAAGCAAAGGAAAGGAGAAAAAATAGGGTACAAGAGCTTTGAACCTCACCCAACTTCAATTATATCATCATGACACCCACCTAAAGAGACAATTTTTCAATCTCTTATTTGGCTAACACATTTGCTAAAGAATTAGCCACACTTATCAAAAGGAGATAATTTTCAACCTTGGCTAATTCATTTGTTAAAAATTTGGCTGATCCAACTTAGTGTTGCATAAAAAGATTGATGTTAGCTTATAACTCACTATATTTATTAAAATGGAACTAAAACTTTCAAAAAATCACTCTCCTGCAGGAGATCATGTGATTGTATTTAAAGAATTTCTTTTCCTAAACCACCAACGTAATCTATAATCAATAGAAAACATCGTGAGTGCTTCCAAAATAACACAGCTTTGGGTCAACCAGCCACATCAGAGTGGCCCACTTCTTCTTTATCTAGGGAAAGGTTTACTCCAATGATAAGGGTCTGAATTTCATTTGGGCTTTTGGGGGTCCGTGGTTATCGTCCAGACCTCACGGTCCTCGCCGGTTCAGCGGTAAAAATTCGGGTTCTTGACGTGACATGCCACCAATATAGGTTTTGATGTAACTATGTTTTGTGGGCTTGTTGAGATACTATGTTGCGAATTCTCCTCTTCTCGCTTTATAAACAGCGACAGAGCAAAGAATACGGTTAACTGCCAAGTGCCAACTGTGTTCATTAAAAGAGTGGTCCTCTAAATTAACTGACTAAAATTTCTACCAAACCAGCGAATGACAAAAAGACCTGCTATGAAAGGTCAAAGCTGTAATTTCTTTACTAGATGCCGTCGCAGACCTCTTACCAATGCATTGAGATTACTTGTGTGCTTGTCTGCGCAAGGTGATATGGTGCATGGTGAGTGGTTCACTCATAGTCAACGGTAGAAATCCACCCGATCAGAGGATCGGGCTCCTTACAAATGCTTCCCGTCTTTGAGTCTAACGACTGGTAAAACTCATTGATAGGGCACGTTAAGAGATGTGCATTTATTAAAAGTTTTTTCTTTTATCTATAATCCATCTGGAAGATCTCTTGACAAAACAAATTTACGCCGACAAGAATTAGGCCCACTTCCGCAAGTTCTCACTGTAGATGATGGTCAGGACTCTGAATTAACACTCCCATTTGAAGGAGTTAGATGGGATGCCGATCGATCTTTCCTCACGTTCCTTTTTGTGAGAATCCTTTCAACTTTTTTGGCCAGTTGTGGACAGTCTAGGAATTGGACATAAGACACTAAATGTTTCTATGGGATCTTGGTATTCAAATCATGTGATAGAAAATGTATAAATACATGGATGTGTATCTAATTATCTAATATAGGGATATATTATTGTTTGAATTGCCTGCAGGACATCTTTGCTGCTGGAACGGATACATCTGCCATCACAACAGAATGGGCACTTGCTGAGCTCATAAATAATCCAACTGTGCTTAAGAAAGCAAGAGAAGAGATTGATGGTGTCGTCGGAAAGGAGAGGCTGGTGGAAGAATCGGACATCCCAAATCTCCCTTACATCCAAGCAATCATCAAAGAAGCTCTACGATTACACCCGGCCGCCCCCATCTTTTATAGAAAGGGGAATGACAATCGCAAGATCAGTGGCTATTACGTCCCTTCGGACACCCAAATCATCATCAACGTGTGGGCCATTGGAAGGGACCCCAACTATTGGGAGGACCCGCTCAAGTTCCGCCCAGAAAGATTCATGCCATCAGACGGGAGGAACCAGATAGACATAAGGGGCCAACATTACCATCTTTTGCCGTTTGGGAGTGGAAGGAGAGCATGTCCAGGGATTACACTGGCCATGCATGTTATGCAGACAACGGTTGCGGCCGTGGTCCAAAGCTTTGAGTTGAAGATTAATAATGGAAAGGATTGTGAAGGGAATGTACGTCTGGACATGACAGAGGGGGCAGGGATAACAGTCCCAAGGGCTAAGCCCTTAGTGTGTTCTCCAATTGCCCGCATCAGTCCATTGCTCCTGGATTCGAATTCTGAATAACCTATCGATATCAATATTGGACCTCTCCCTATAGTAACGATCCAAAGCTTCAGTCCAAAAGAATTTTGGTATGGACTCTCGCTCTCTTCATACTTTGATTGATAATAGATGTATTGGTACTGGTGTGTTTTGTAATAACAAAGGCGAAGTTATTATGTATCTAAGCATGTGGTGTTTGTAATTCTAATAAAGCAGAAGTGTTAGCTACTCTTCCTGTGTCTAACTTAAAGAGGAATTGTTAGGAATTTCAATTCCTCTATGACGAGATACAGCTTTATGTTTTTCATGTATGTGGCTTGAAAGGACTGTTCTTTTGGGAGGATATGGTTATGCAATTTAGATGTTGGTGTGGTACATTCCTCTTGTACTCTTTTTGTCAAATCTTTCCCTATATTAATGCTTCTTTTCAATGAAATATTTTGTTGCCATTTAAAAAAAGCAGATGTATTATTATTTTTGTCCTAATCTGTGTTAATAGAATGCAATGTAATTGTTGTAGTTTTTACTCCTAGTGTCAACATTATCAGTCATTGTAATATTACATAGATTTTAAGTTGGGTCTAGAGTCGGCCATTCCTCTTGTACTCTTTTTGTCAAATCTTTCCCTATATTAATGCTTCTTTTCAATGAAATATTTTGTTGCCATTTAAAAAAAGCAGATGTATTATTATTTTTGTCCTAATCTGTGTTAATAGAATGCAATGTAATTGTTGTAGTTTTTACTCCTACTGTCAACATTATCAGTCATTGTAATATTACATAGATTTTAAGTTGGGTCTAGAGTCGGCCATGCCTCACTCGATCGGACCTACGTCTGGCTATGTCTATTTAATCAGAGTTGGATGTACGTCGGGCCCATAAATAGCTATTGTTGGATTCAGTCAGTGCCTTTTGAGTTGAACCAGATAAACCTATGCTTTTAACCAGAATTGGGCCCAACTCCATTCGGGTCCACTGGGGTTAGACCCGATCCAGCTATGAGATATACACAGTTTACTAGAGTTGGTTCAAGCTCCACAATTGACTAATACAAAATCGACCAATATAATATCCCCAGTTGTCTTGTGAAACCTACGATGAGATCATCACTCAAAACATGCCCGCTGCCTCCTTTTCACAAAAGAAATCTTTGGCCAAGCGTAATTTGCTCAGCAACAAAAGGGCATATTGGTGACACCACTCGTTAACCCTCAAAATATACGACAGGCATTTGTTAATTCCTATCAAAGTTTAGCAATGTGCAATGATGATTGGTCTCTTGTCATAGTGGTAAGAGGTATCAATTCTTACGTACTTGACCAAGATTTAAATTTAGATAGGCATCTTTCCTCACCGAGGACATGTTACTTCACCAGAGATCTTCTTTCCTCACTAGAAAATTCTCCAACCTCACCTAAGGGCTCCCTCATTAGAGGATTAGAGGTCCAAGCCCCCCTAAAGCTGGGGTTAACAAGAACTAAATTTGAATTTGAATACCGATTTTAAATTTTAACTAATTTCAAACATGATTGTTGTTATATAATATAAATGATCGATATTTATCCTTTTCTTTCTCCCTAAAGATTTTTCCAATCAATCTCCCTTCTTATGACCGAATTATATAAAAATAGATAGTAGGCATCAACTCGAGTCTTTCCTCACATGGAGTGAATACATCATTGTTGGTTTAATCATAATATGAAAAATGAGAATCATTATTAAATAAAATAATGAGGATTTTACCTGAAAAATTCCCTTAGATTTCACTCTAGGCCCAAAAGGACCTAAAACATATGTATCAATCATAGAGGTCCCGGGGGCCCTTTTTTGTTTATTCTTTTTGTTGTTATGATGAGCGGCGATATCTTCCCTCACTCGTATACTCCAACAGGGATTTCTTCGCTCGTTTCTTCTTCTTCTTCATAGTTAAGCAGCAGTATTACCGCCCAAGTCAGATTCAAAAAATGAATCTTTCTTTCTTCTCAATGGTGGTCACTTGAGGATGGAGGTTGGATGGTGATGATGGGGTGAGGTTGAAGATGATGGTGAAAGGGAGATGTGAGATATGAATTTGTAGGTATGGTGTCGATTTAAATGCTTTTAGTTCGATTAGTGGGGAAGAGGGATGCAAAATGAATGAGATG
Source organism: Sextonia rubra (assembly GCA_037013555.1). Lineage (NCBI taxonomy): Eukaryota > Viridiplantae > Streptophyta > Magnoliopsida > Laurales > Lauraceae > Sextonia > Sextonia rubra. Next base: position 12,975,726 of record JASUAD010000001.1, on the reverse strand, counting down.
AGATGATGATGATGGAGGCAAAGGTGGTTTGGGTAGTGTTTATATTGGGAGATGAGAAAAAGCTGTTGAGAAAGGTGGGCTGCAGAAAGAAATAATGGAAGGAGGATGAAGAAAAATAATAAGATAAAAACAAAAGACAAAAGAAAGAAGAAGAGAGAAAAAGTTGGGTCAAGAAAGAAATAGAAGTGAGTTATGTGAGATGGGAGTGAAGTTCATTCATTTGGTCTGAAGAAGAAGAATGAGTTCAGATGAGTTTGTTTAAGTTATGGGAGAAAGAGGGATGATATGGGTTGGCTATATATGAGAATGAAGTGCTTTTGGTGTTAAGCTTTTATGTGCATCTAAATCAAGACCATTGAGGTCACCATATCATGAAGGAAAATATTGTGTAAGTAAGAGTTAGTAGTGGAGGAAAGAGTTAGAAGGAGGAGGAGAAGGAATGAGGATGGCAACAAAAAATTAAAAATGAGTGAGAATATCTTTGCTTGTGTATGTAGGTGAACAAGGACATCGCTACTGCTCAAAATAAAAAAAAAGAACAAAAAAGGGGCCCCTACAACTACTATGGTGGATACATATATTTTGGGTCCTTTTTAGTTTCTAATGACTTTAAGCAGATTTTTTTGGTTAAATCCTCTAAAATGAATTAGAAGTTATTAATCTAAGGGTCCACAGAGCTTGTTGAAGTGAAATTTGATCATTTAAAGGATACCATATTTAAAGCCCAACATACAAAGTTTTTAAAATAATAGAAAAATATTGATAATAAACTTTCAATTGAAAGAAATTATTAGGGTTTGAATCCTTGATCATATGCCACCACCTTTCCCACGTGTGCGGCCATTCTCGTGTAGAAATGCATTGGTTACATCTAATTAATATAATTCTAGTTGAAATGCATAGCACAGTTTGAATTGTTGCTTGTTTGACGACTGAACTGAAGGTCTCTGTATAATCCACATCATATTCCGGATGGGACTCATTTGCAACAAAACTAGCCTTATGTGTTGAAACAAAATCATCTTGATTATACTTTATTTTAAACAATACACACAACTTTACATCCAATAACATATTTATCAAGAGAGTATACTATCTCTTTAGTGGAATTCTTAAAATTTATGTCCCAAGAATTTTGAAATTTTCCAGCATGGTGGAATTTCAAAATTCTCCATTATACTTGAGCAATCATGAATTCCATAAAAAAGGTGACTTTCATGTAGCTGGAAATGCTTATGAAGAAACATAACATTTACAAATGCCAGAGGTCAAGATGTCCCTTCATGTTCAGAAAGCCCCAACATTTGAAATTCTTGTAAAAGAACAAGCAAGCATGTTTGGCAAAACAATAGAGTGAAGTGGAGCCACAAAAAACATCTACTATTTCCACAAAAATGTAAAAAAGATTCCTTCTAAAAACAACTAAAAATAAGAGGTCATTATATTATAATTTGACCTCATTATATTTTATTCTTTCTTGATTTGAGGCTTCACCTCACCACTCTTCACTACGCCACATATCCAAACAGGCTAAGAGGTGAGTGGTTCCTTGCTGTTAAAGGATGTAGGCTAAGTTGTAGTGAAAGAAGTATTTGTGGATACAAAAACAAGGTGTTTTGTGGCCAGCAACACTTTTGTTTTTTTACTATCCATGGCTTGGAATGTGTGACAATGGGATGAGTGTTGGAAGAACTGATTGGTTACGGAGGAAGCAGGAGTCCTCATCCTTTGAGTGATTTCCTCAAGGTGATCGTGAGTGGACCACTCACGGTTCGCCATATTATCGAGGGCAGCCTACCCTATCCATAGCATGGTTGCTCATGGTGACATGGCATACATCATGGGGCAAACACTCATAAAATCTCAATTTAGGAAGCAGGGACGAAAGTTACATAGCTAGTTGGCCAACAGGCATAGTAGAATCTAGAAGAGATGATGATGGGTCAACTGCAGCAGTAGTACTAGTAGTAGGTAGTATTGGAGCACTAGATAGTTTTTTAACCTTTGGGGCGTGTTTGGCAACAGTCCATGCAGTTAATTTTGCACTGGTTTTCTTCACAATCGGAGAAAATTCACGTTTGGAAAACATGCCAGTCGTACGAAAGGATTTCACAAAATATAAAACAATACACAAAAGGATAGAAAATCAGAGTCAGACCTTCCCCCTATAGAATTTTTGCTTTTCGCATACATGAGGAAGGGCGGATAAATAGTGCCCTGGGCGGTAAGGTACTATTACATATTGGGCCTTTCATAACATAGGTTTTGGGTTTCACAATAAAAATCCAAACCGTCCATCATCTCTAAAAGCCAAACAAATGCTAAGATGTAAAATTTCAACCATTGATTTTGTATATATTTGGAGATATTTATAAAAACAACCACAACTTTAAAAAATATTTTTTAATTTTTATGTGTCCCACAATGAAAATCCAAAACCGTCCATCATATCTAGAAGGCCCAAAACAGCTAAGGGGTCAACTTGGGACCTTAATTCTTCATGAATTGTGAGAAAATCATCAAACAAATCCCTATTGTCCATCATCTCCAACAAAAAGACAAAAAAAAGTGTGCATGCATAGTGTTTGTGCGAGTGAAGGTGAGTATATTTGGGCAGTAAATGGCTTTAACGTGTTAGGCTTCTGGAAACATAATTTATGGGTCCCCAAAAAAATTCAAATCATCTATCATCTCTAAAAGGTCCAAAATAGCTAAGGTATCCAATTTAAACCGTTAATTCCCTATATATTTTGAGATATTTACAAAAGCATTTGCAACTTCAAAACATATTTTAAAATTTTGTGGTACCCAAAATGAAAATCCAAACCATCCATCATCTCTATAAGGCAAAAAAAATGGCTTAGGGTTCAAATTTTAGTGCTCAATTCATTGTCGATTATGAAAAAATAGCAAAAAGAAACTTATGACTATGGAATGTAAAATTAATATGTAAATCCACAATCTATCCTTTTTGCCAAACATGGATCATTTTGCTAAGAAATCTATAGAGAGAAACCTACTGTATAGGAAAATGAAGGAATCCTCTAAGTATAAAAGAATCCCCTTTGTTGTGGATGTTTGCCAAACGTGCCCTTGATAAATCATTAAGTTAAAAAGTGGACTGGTTTTTATATTATATGGGAAGGTCGTAGGAGAGAATGAGGGGTGCCTTGGGAAATAGGCACATCAGTCTAGTAGGTGAAGCAGGAAAAGTAGATGTGGGATGTGTGGTAGGGTATATGGATAGTGGAGAGGTGGGTACATTTGTCCTTGAAGAGGGAATCGTAACGGGAGGAAGCAATGTTGATGAGAGTTAGTATATTCTCATAAGTTTTCATAAACACTTGCCGTAACATGAATGTACAAAGTGGAAAACCAGCACTTGAGCTTCCGCTTTATGGCTAGTTACCAGATAGGCCTAAAACACATATGAGAAGGGAGACATTTGAGAAAGATAGGAGATTGACAAAAGCATGGAGTTGAAATGAATTGCTCTAACTGTGATGGGACTGGCCACAATAAAATGACCAGCGGAAACAATCTATCTAATGAAGGTGGAAGTGGTTCTCAGGTCCTTGAAAGTCAAAAGGGGGAAGCACCTTCATCTTAACATTGTTCTCAAAAAAGAAAGAGGAAGAGGAAACAACAAGGCAGTTGTTCTCAAACACGAGATGTGAAGTAGATGGCTCTCAGAGACAGATGGTTCTTAGCCACAACCCACAAGTTCTGACTCTCATCAAAGGAAGAAACTGCCAGAATGTCATTGTCATGGTGAACTTTTTATTCTTTTGGCTATGAGATGTATGCCTTCATCGTTATGTATCTATTGACAATAATGACTTTGATCATAACAATTGCAAAGGAAGAAGTCCAAGTTCGCAACTTCATATCTAGACCAACATTCAACTGTTGTGCGCGTGTGTGCAAACGCAATCAAGATCAACAATCACCACACAAGAAGACAAGAAGATTTATGTGGTTCGGCAAAGATGCCTACGTCCATGGGAAACCAATTTCCACTAGTTTCTCCTCTAATCTGTGAAACCACAGCCTTGGAATCTCAGCCACTCTCAACCTCCCTCTAGGGTTACAGATTACATCATATATATAACCATTACATCCTTATCCCCCATGAACTCTATCTCAAGAAAAAGGAAAGTCCTAACCTATTAGAAAACTGTTGTTTGACAAAACAGGAAATTCCTAATATCATTAGGGAAACCACCCTCGATACTGAACCCACTAATGGTCTGGACCTACATGGCCAACAATCTCCCTCTCCAGACCATAGGGAAGATGCCCTGAACCCCTTACTGGGAGTTCAGTCTTGCCAACTCTGAACACAGCTCCAGCTTTCCCTTAGACACAACCTTGGTCATCATGTCCGAGGGATTCTTGTCCGAATGAATCTTTTCTAGCTTCATGAAGTTCTTCTCGATCACCTCACGAATTTAATGGTACTTGATATCAACGTGTTTCATGCGACCATGATATGTAGCATTCTCACTAAAATCTATAGCACTCTGACTATCACAGTCAACTACATATTCTTCTTGTTTCAAACCTAATTTTTGAAGGAAACTTTTCAACCAAAGCATCTCTCTCCCTACTTCATTAGCAGCTATGTATTCCGCTTCAGTTGTAAACTGTGCTGTACACTTCTGCAATTTTGATTGCCAGGAGATAGCTCTCCCTACGAAAGTAAATAAATAACCAAAAGTCGACAACCGACAATCAAGATCGCCTGCAAAATCAGCATCAGTATAACCTTCCATGACTGGTTTTGAGCCTCCGAAACATAAGCACACCTTGGAAGTACCTCTCAAATACCTAAAGATCCACTTCACTGCTTCCCAATGCTCTTTTCTAGGGTTTGCGAGAAATCTACTCACTAAACTCACAGCATGAGCAATGTCTGGCCGTGTAAAAACTATGGCATACATGAGACTCCCCACAGCAGAGGAGTAAGGAACACATGCCATCCGTTCCTTTTCATCATCTGTAGTAGGACACAAGCGCTTGCTTAGTTTGAAGTGACTGGCTAGAAGTATGCTAACTGGTTTAGCATTCTTCATGTTGAACTGCTCGAGTACTCGTTCAACATATTTCTCCTGTGACAACCACAGTTTCTTGGAACTCCTATCACGACGTATTTGCATGCCCAATATCATTCGTGCGGGATCCAAGTCTTTCATGTCAAACGACTTTGACATCTCCTCTTTCAACTTGCCAATCAACTTGCTATCCTGTCCAACTATCAACATATCATATACATATAAAAGAAGGATGATGAACCTGCCATCGATAAATCAACGAACATAGACACAATGATCTGCAGCTGTCCTCCGGTACCCATGACTCAACATGAATGAATCAAATTTCTTGTACCACTGTCTTGGTGCTTGCTTCAGCCCTTAGAGACTCTTCCTCAACTTGCAAACCATCTGTTCTTTTTCTTCTACCTCAAACCCCTCCGGCTGAGTCATGTAGATCTCTTCTTTTTATCACCGTGAAGAAACGTGGTCTTCACGTCCATCTGTTCAAGCTCAAGGTCCATGTTGGCGGCTAGACCCAAAACGATTCTGACAAAAGTCATTTTCACAATAGGAGAGAAAACATCACTGAAGTCGATATCCTTCGTCTGTGCGAAGCCTTTTACCACTAACCGTGCCTTGTGCTTCACCAGTTCCCCATTCTCATCATTTTTCAGCTTGAACACTCATTTGTTTTTCAGAATATTCCTATCTTTAGGAAGTTGCACCAGCTCATATGTCTTGTTCTTCTTCAAAGAACTCATCTCATCCTGCATAGCCTTCATCCACTCATCTTTATCAGCATGAGTTATTGCTTCTCGGAAGCTCTCTGGCTTTCCCTCATCAATAAGCAACACATATTCGGATGCAGGATACCTAGTTGATGGTTGACGCTCTCGTGTAGACCTCCTAACTTGAGGTTCCGTGGTTTCTAATTGAGGAGACTGCAGCTCCCCTTGTTCAACACCCTTATCATCTGGCAACCCTTGTGCCTCATCATGATCCGGATTGTTTTGTCCACCTTCTCCACCTGTAGTCTGCACCGGAGAAGGAGTCGGTGTGAGATCAACCACTCCATCAACTTTCTCATAAGGCTTTTCAATCTTCTCAACATCTCCAAAGAACTGGTCTTCATAGAAAACTACATCCCTACTTTTGATAAGTTTCCTCTTCTCTGGATCCCATAATCTGTAGCCAAACTCATCTTCACCATAGCCAAAAAAGATGCAACTCACTGCCTTATCGTCCAACTTAGAACGCTGCTCCTTTGGTACATGTACAAACGCTTTACACCCAAACACCTTCAAGTGCGAATAGGAAATATTTTTACCTGTCAATCTTCTCTCTGGAAAATCATAATTCAAAGGAACTGAGAAAGATCTGTTAATCAGATAAATGGCAGTCAGAACGGCTTCACCCCAGAATGACTTAGGCAATCGTGCTAATCTTATCATGCATCTCATCTTCTCAAGAATAGTGCGGTTCATTCTCTCTGCCACACCATTGTGCTGTGGAGTACCAGGAACTGTCTTTTCACGTCGAATGCCATGCTTCAAGCAATAGCTTCTGAACTGGTTGGATGTGTACTCTCCCCCATTATCTGTGCGAGACACTTCAAGAGTTTACCTGTTTCTCTTTCAACCTTGACATGAAACTGTTGAAACATCTGGAACACTTGATCCTTTGATTTCAACGGATAAACCCAGACTTTCATGTATGCATCATCGATGAATGTGACAAAGAACTTATTGCCACCCAATGATTCTACCTCTATGGGACCGCAAACATCAGAATATACCAAATCCAATACATTTGATTTCAATTTTAATGTCGAAGAAAAAGCAACCCTATGCTGTTTACCATACAAACAATAATCATAAGGGTCAAGGGATATACCTTTGGAGCAAGGAATTAAATCCTTCTTTGCCAACATCCGCAAGCCTTTCTCACTCATATGACCAAGCCTCTTATGCCACAGATTCATAGAGGAATTATCTTGAACTGCATTCAACGCATCTTTGCACAGCTTTACTTGTGTTTTATAAAGAGTATTACCTCCTATTCCTCTCGCAATAACAAGAGACCCTTTAGTGAGCTTCCATCTGCCATTTCCGAAGTAATTCTCACAACCTGCACGGTCTAATGCAGTCCGGGAAATCAGATTCAACCGCAGATCAGGAACATGTCGCACATCTTTCAGCGTCATTATGCAACCAATATCGGTTTTAATGCAGACATCACCGATACCAACGATCTTTGAATGACTCGTGTTACCCATCTTCATAGTACCAAAGTCACTTGCTTTGTACATCGTGAACATCTCCCTGCAGGGAGTAGCATGGTAGGATACTGTTGTGTCAACAACCCACTCAACCTGACCATCTGCAACACTCAAACATTTATCATCATCGTAGGCGAGCACCACTACTTCTTGTTCCAAAGTAGTTGTAGTGTTATCACTATCATTCTTCTTATCAGTATTGGAGCCTTTCTGTTCTTTCATGGCAAAACAATTTTTCCTGATGTGGCCCATCTTGCCACAGAAAAAGCATTTTACAGACTTTTTCTTGCTCTGTGATTCACTGCTAGACTTGGCCTGTGATTCACCTCTAGATTTGCCACGACCTCCCTTTGGACCTCTACTCTTACTCCTCCCCCTATTCTCAATAACAAAGGCCTGTGCATTATCTGTCCCTGCAGATTTTCTTCTAGTTTCTTCATTCTGTAGACTACTGGTAACCTAACTCATAGATAACACACCATCTGGAGTAGAGTTGCTCAAGGAAACAACCAATGTCTCCCATGTATCCGGCAAAGAACTCAGAAGCAACAAAGCTTACATCTCATCATCAAGGATTATCTTCATAGTGGCTAACTGATTTACCACACTTTGGAACTCATTGATGTGATCTTCGATCTCACCACCATCCTTGAATTTCATGTTCACAAGCTTTCTGATCAAGAATGTTTTATTCACTGTGGTATTTTTATCATACATTGCTTCTAGCTTTTTCCAAAGGGTATTCGTATTGGTTTCATTAGACACATAGTGAAATATACTGTTATCAACCCGCTGTCTAATGTGACCAATCGCTTTTTTATATAATTTATTCCATTCAGCATCTTGCATATCTTTTGGTCGGGCATTATCCCCCTCAACGGGATCATGGAGGTCTTTACAATAGAGAATATCCTCCATCTTCGGTTTCCAGATCAACCAATTGGAATGGTTAAGCTTAACCATGGTAGTGTTGATAGAATTATTCTCCATCTAAATCAAATTAAGTAACAAGAGAAACAAATAACTAACACTGACTTCAACTCTTGCACTAAGCTATAGATCTCATCAACGCGAGCACGCTGGAAGAAATGGATCTGAAATCCGACATCGGATGGTTCCGATATCGCAAAAATGGTTTTCTGCACTCCTGATTTGGTCAAACTCCTCGTTGACTGTCAAACAGCCAATCTTCTTCCACTAATGCGTAGATCTACTCGAAACGAGTCCGTAAGAGCAAACGGATCTCCAATCGAATGTCGAATGATCAAGATATCGCAGAAGCAAACTTCTGCCGTTAATCTGGTCAATTCTGGCCGTTGACCGCGTGTCCGATGTGTGGGCTGACGACAACCTGGTGACGCCACGCTGCTGACGTCAGTGGTGGCTGACGAGCTGGGCCGACTGCTACCGGGTTCGGGTCAACCCGACCCGAACCGGCCTGCACTGCTAACTGAACTGGGCTTGCACCGCGGGTTGGATCAAACTGACCCAACCCGAAGCCTGAACTGACCTGCACGCGCTGCTGGGCTTATTCTTCATGGCGGGTTAGGTCAAACGGACCCAACTCGAGACCAAACTAACCCGAAACCCAGACCCAGAAAACTGGGTCGTTTTCAACCCAGGCTCTATGTTTGACTACAACAATCAACTGCAACGACTGCAATGTTGCAGTCGGGTCTTCCTCTCTGACTCCGGCTTCTTGGTTCGACGACGGCAGCGCGGGACCGGCAACAGCGCCAGCGGCGGGCAGCGCATGGCTGGCGGCTGCCAACGACCGGTGAGTGCAAAAAAAAAAAATTTTTTTTTCTTCTTATTGTCTTCCTCCTCCCGAGAAATTAGGCAGCCCTTCTCAATTCCAGCAACCTCTTCTCCGACGAAGATGTCCAGCCAATTGAACCTACTCCATGTCTTCTTCTTCCGGAGACTGCAAAAATCGATTTTTCTCTATTTGCAGAAACAGAGCAACCGAACTGTGTGGCCCAAGAGATCACGACTGATCTCTTCCTCCTGTTGATCTTCCACGCACAATCAATCGCTCTAATACCACTTGTTGTGCGCGTGTGTGCAAACGCAATCAAGATCACCAATCACCACACAAGAAGACAAAAAGATTTACGTGGTTCGGCAAAGATGCCTACGTCCACGGGAAACCAATTTCCATTATGTTCTCCTCCAATCTGTGAAACCACACCCTTGGAATCTCAGCCACTCTCTCAGCCTCCCTCTAGGGTTACAGATTACATCATATATATAACCATTACATTTTTATCCCCCGAGAACTCTATCTCAAGAAAAAGGAAAGTCCTAACCTATTAGCAAACTACTATTTGACAAAACAGGAAATTCTTAATATCATTAGGGAAACCACCCTAAATACTAACCCACTAATGGTCTGGACCCACATGGCCAACATCAACTCTAATGAATGACTAAAAGTTGTGTTTTTTGAAGATACAATTTAGTAGAGAGAAAGAGAGAGAGAGAGAGAGCGGGGGGGGGGGGTTTGTGTTTATTGAATTTTAATGACTATATAATGGGATGAATGTGTAAGGTATAATGACTGGTAGTTGTCCCCATTTTGGAATGTATTTTGATAGTGTTATGGACAGATTTTACTCGCAACCATTAGGTTAAATCTCTTTGTTATGAATTAGTGTTTAGCAAATATGAGTGATAATGGATTAAGTGAACATTTAAAGAATTTAATGGTCTAATTGCAACAATCTATAGTTGGATGGCTTAAATGCAACGTTCTACAAAGTTTAATGGTTTATTAGATAATTTTTCTTTATTCCTTCCAACTTTTTTTTATGTGTGTGGACATTTTTACGCTTACTCATATCATGTCTGTGAACTTCTTGGACGGAAAATGAGCGATAATGGCCTAATTGAGATATTTAAAGAGTTTAATGGTCTGATTGCAACAATCTATGGTTGGATGGCTTAAATACAACATTAGACAAAGTTTAATGGTTTATTAGATAATTATCCCTTTATAGAATAGTGTTCACCTAACGATAACATGTATCCAAACAATCGCTTATTCCTTCATGTTGATACACACTCCAAATTTGAAAATTGAAATCCATCGATATAAGATTAACTGCCAGATTGGGCACATGCAAAAAGGTATTGCTAAATTTTTATTGTACAAACTGGTTGTGGAATGTTATAATTATGATTAGAGTGAAAACTCATTCACTTTGTACATACAGGAGGAAAACCAACAAAAGTAAAATAAAAGCCCGCACACGTGGGGAGAGTTGACATACCCAAAATTCGAACTCTGGGCAATTAAGTAAGAACACACACCTCTTACCACTAGGGTAAGAGGGCAGTTCTTTAAAAAAAAAAAACAGTTACAGGAGAGAAAAATGTGCATTTTATGGACAGTCCAGACCACTACGTTTATTAATGACCACTCATTAATTAATTCTTTAATCATAGTTTTTCTTTTTACTAATCTAATGGACGATATCCCACAATTTGAAGTATTATATTATCCTACCAAGACTAAAGAGGATTCTACCGCAAATCGAACTGTTATAGATTATTGAAGCGAGGACTTCACACCCTTCAAGCTGTACTGATTTTCTTATGAGGGCCTAGTGGTGTTCCTGCTGCGAGTCGATCTGGGCTGAGGCATATTCAGGCCCGGACCAACATGGGCCCCAGTTTGGACCAAGCCTACCATACTGGCCGCCCATTTAGTCAATTGGACTGGGCGGGGCTTCCGTTTTTTATTACTTAATCTAAACCAGTCCCAAATACTAAACAGGCCCAGATTAAATCTCCAAGCCTGGCCCACTGCAGGCTCCTGGCCCATGAGCAGCCCTTAAGTCAAAAGTCAAGAGTTGCCTCACATACGTCTCCGGAATCCAAGGCTATCGGAGTCCTTGGCCGTGATGTCATCTTTTGATTCATTTTCAAAAGACATCAAAATTAATGACCAGAATTCTATCGACTTTTTCCCCAAAAGGATATTTCTATATTTGAAACTCACGTCACAGGAGCCCTTTTTTACCCTCCATCAAAACTAGTCCAAAAAAGATGGCACCATCTTATAGGACAGTTTTATTTTAGCTCGTTTCTTTTGACTATATATTAGGCTAGCGCCGGCTTTTTTGAGAAAGAATGATCTTAGTACAAAGAAACAAAAATCAATTCCCAATTGCTAGGCCTAGTATGCCAGGCCAACATTTCTACTATTTCAAAAGCACTGGCTATGACCAATGGCAATGACCATTGGAGCCTACCAACCTTCATTTCTTTTCCAATAACGGCGGCCCCCTGTCTACCATATATTTAGTTCTGAAACCAGCAGTGAGGAGAACCACCTTCATCTCTACTTTTTCACTAAGAAATGGAGGACATCCAATCCTATGCCATCCTCTTCCTGGTTTGGCTCATCTCCACCGTCCTCGTCCGAGCCATTCTGTCCAAGAGCAGACCCAAGCTTCGCCTTCCTCCGAGCCCATTAGCCCTGCCCATCATTGGCCACTTCTATCTCTTAGGACCCTTCCCCCACAAAACCTTCCAAAAGCTCTCCACCCGCTACGGCCCCTTAATCCTTCTCAAGCTCGGCTCTGTCCCTACCGTCATCGCCTCCTCCGTCGACACTGCCAAAGAAATTCTCAAGACCCACGAGATCGCCTTCACCTCCCGGCCCTCAACTGCGGCCATTCATCATCTCTCCTATGGCGACGCTGGCTTCATCTTCGCCCCCTATGGCCCATACTTGAAGTTCATGAAAAAGCTCTGCGTATCCGAGCTCCTCAGCGGCCGGATACTCGAGATGATGCTTCCCATAAGGAGGATGGAGCTACGAAGGTTCCTGCAGCTCCTGGTGGAAAGATCGGAAGCAGGCAAGCCAGCTAACATGGGTGCTGAGCTTATGGCATTGACAAACAACGTGATATCGATGATGGCCATGAGAAAGAGGTGTTCCTCGAGTGAAGAAGACCACGAAGTGCATGCGTTGCTGACTGAGATGGGGGAGCTCGTAGGCAGGTTCAATTTGGGGGACTTCAATGCGTTGTGTAAGAAATTGGACTTGCAGGGGCTGGAGAAGAGGTTCAAGGACGTGCATTGGAGATTGGATGGGATAGTGGAAGGGATCATAAAAGAGCACGAACAAGAGAGGAAGGCTAGGAGAGAGAGGGGTGTTGGGGGTGATTCAGCCAAGGATATTATCGATATTCTGCTTGATATATACGAAGATGAGAAAGCTGAGATGCAAGTAACGAGAGACAACATCAAGGCCTTTCTTCTGGTACGTACTCTCAATTAACGTAATCGTACTGCTTATCCAAGCGAGCAGAAGTGTCAGTTCTCTACTAACGTTTAAATTTTGGTGTATGGCACCTCATTATTATTGTGCCGGCTGTCTTTTCACGTGCGTGAGATTCTTTTCGTGTAAGCAGGTCCTCGGTCCCAACCTCCTTGGTCGCAAAAAGAACAAAAAAAAAAAAAATCCTAATCATATTAGTAGGAGCCCACTTTATTTTTTTTTAATTTTTTTTAATCAATATGAAAACCTTTTCGCTAGGGTAATCTTTGGCACCTAAAGGTGAAAGCTGAGATATTTTTCTAGTATGATGTACTCGTTTAATTTTTATAGATAAAAATGCTCTTAGTGTTATAAAATGTTATTATCATAGGTGGATGCCCACATTGGGACCCACATGAGATAAATGGATTACTAAGAATTAGGGTTTTCCTTATTAGGTTGCTTGGGGAGGAAGCAATCTTATTCTATAAATAAGATCCTCCTCCCCCCATTATGTACACACCGATCTTATCAATAAGAGCTCTCTCTCTCCCTCCCTCTACTCTTCAGTTTTTCTATTCTAACACTTAGCAGTTTGTTATGACATAAAATTATAAACAACGCAATAACACAGATATGTTTCCTTTTTAACCCAAACAAGAAAAGAGTCTTTGTGCAATATAATATAGATTAAAAAAATTAAAAAACTCTCACAAATATAGGCAGTTTTGTCTTATGTGCATTCAAGCACAATTCCCTCCAATGTTTTGTGCATTGGTTTCTTCCTCATTTACTCCTTTTTAATGACCTTTGTCCCCACATAGGTTATTTATTTCTTCTTTTATGCGGCTATTGAAGTTTTCCTCCAACTTATGGTGTTTAGTTTTTTAGTGGGTTTCATGGTGGTTATCACAAGCACGCCAAGTGGCCGTGTCGTGTGAGGCTGGCTGCCCAGGCCCAGGTTGTGCGTGTAGTGCGTGCCCGACCCATCCGCGCCTGGCCTACTTTTTGGGCCACCCGCCTTGGGCCTTGCCTCATGCTTGTATTTTTTGTTTGAGATTTGAATCCAAATCCACTTATCGGCAGGCTGCATTCATTTGGCTCACATACTTCTGCATGACTATAACCATAATATCACTCCGTATTAATGCAGAGATACATTAATCTAATGTACAGTTGATGGAGATTCTATCAACGAAGTCGTCTTATCTTGTTGTAGACGTCGTGTGAGTTTATCTGCATCTATATAGGAGCAAAATTTGCTTAGAAAAAACGTCTCCATAGACGTGATTTGACCGCTAATTATTTTAGTGATTTCTGACATTTACCTCAGTTTTATTATTTTATAATTATTATTAATAATCCGCATACACCAGAATCCAATATGGTCAAACCCCAATGAAAATTACTTGTGTAGTGGAGTTTTCTCCTACAGGTGGGATTGAGATATTGTGATTCTTTGATGGAGCCTCCACCTCTTCAACAACCACGCAAGAGAGAATTTCGCCTTATCTAGGTTAATGATGAGTAGGGGTGTTCAGGGCCCCAACCAGGCTGGGATGAGGGATATGTAGCACACATATACCTCTACCTGTCTCAAGCTCGATAAGCCGGGCCGCTTTAGACAGGTTAGGGCCACGCTTGCCCATTTAGTCAATTGGGCCTTGCGGGGCCTTCTGTAACTTGTTCAAGCTTTTTAACATTTGTTTGGGTAAATTATTCACTAAACTACATGCATTACTCATTCTGGCCGGGTTGGGATTGACTTTGGAGTTTCTTTCATTTGGTCAAGCCAGGCCCATATATTGAACAGGCCAAAAATTTCGATAGGAGCCCCGCCTGTGTTGTAAAATATTTTATCCCCTATTTCTTTCAACTTTTTTACTCCTGTTCTCTCTTTTTCTCTCTCGTCTGTGTTTGCGCTCTTCCGTCTTATAACTCTCGCTTGTATCATGCACATAGCCATCAAATTATAATTAAAGGCATAAATAAGTATTTCGGAAAATTCTTTATAATCTATCATGAAAATAAATAAATGAAGGGTGGGCCTGATATGGGTTTCTTCCTTGTACGGGGAAGAGAGAGAACCTCCTTTAACAGGAGGAGGAAGAACGAGAGAAGAATTTGCAAAGAGAGGATGCTTGTATTGTTGTTGATTGAGAGAGTGGAGGGCACTAGGGTTTTGCATTCGATTGTGGAAGGGGGAGAAGGATTTGCATGGAGAGAGCAATACATGAGAATTGAGATTCCATGGGTTGGGCTGGTGTATGAAACAGCCCAATACCCATGTAAGATGTAAGTGGAGTTCCAGTAATCTAATTCCTATGTAAGCATTGATATTTGAGCAGTACCTATGTATTGAATTCAGTACATATGTTCAGAATTCATGTTGTTGAGAATTGAAAATTCTCCATTTCTCATTGAACAAACAAAGAAGGCAAAGAAAAAGATAATTGCGTAATGAGATCAATTTAGAACGGTGGGTCCCTAAATGATTTGTGTAAAATTTCTAGCAACGAGGAAATGGCAAAATTGGAATGCGGAAGGGGCACTTGCTGCCAATGCTATAATAGTAAGCCAATGTTCCTTGCTAAGCTCCATCGAATACCTCTTTCCTATTTAGAGGTGTAAAACGGCCATGCCGCTTATAGTCAATGGCACGGCCTGTGTAGCAGGTCTTAATCAAATAAAACGTGCTGGGCTGAGGGTGCCAAGCGCGCAAGCATAGCTTGTTCAACCCTGTAATGGCCCATTTTATAGTTTTATGTAGTTCAGATTTTCTCTTTTCTTTAGTGTAAATATTAAAAAATGATCTTTTACTTTTTATTTTTTCAAATTATTACCTATAAAAATTACTAAAGTTTTGAAGGTAATCAAATTAAAAAAACTTTAATGTAGAAGAAATTCAAATAGATTTTTTTACTAATGGAGTACGTCAAGTTTGACCAAACAACTTAAATTTGTGTGTCATTTTCTTCTTTATATATATTTTTAAAATTTTATAGCCTAAGACCCTACAAAAATGGAACTATGGAACATGAAAAAGGTAACATGGAGACATGGCACATTTGGCACTACCCAATCACGACACGAGACATGTCATGCCAGCGGGCTATGCTAGGCTGTGTACTACTGGCAGCCGGCATAGCATGTTTTACACCCCTATTCCTATCCATGACCCTGATCTTTAAGGGTTGCTAGGACTCATGAGGCTCATTAGTAGGGGCCCATTTAATTCAAAGTTTAAACCTTTTTGTATAAATTCCCCCACCTGTATGAACTCTTGACAAAAAATTTCACACTAACAAAGAATTAGACCTGCCTTTTGTAAGTTCCCATAGTAGATATTGGTATAAAAAAGGAAAAAAATTAAAAGATTATTTTTTTTATTTTTTATTTGTTGAACCAGGACTCTGAATTATCACTCTCATTTGAGGCTCATGTTGCAAAGGCATAATGGTATAATGCATGACCACATTTAAATCTTTTTTTTTTTTTTTGAACTTTTTTCAGGACCTCTTTGGTGCCGGAACAGACACATCTTCAGTTACAATGGAATGGGCACTCGCTGAGCTTATAAACCATCCAACTGTACTTAAGAAAGCAAGAGAAGAGATTGATGCCCTGGTTGGAAAGGATAGGCTAGTAGAAGAATCGGACATCCCTAATCTCCCCTACATCCAATCAATTGTCAAAGAAACTCTTCGACTGCACCCACCAGGCCCCCTGGTTCCAAGAAAATCGGTTGACTATGCCAAGGTGGGTGGGTATGACATCCCCCCAGACACCCATGTCTACATCAATGTGTGGGCCATTGGAAGGGACCCTGAGAATTGGGAGGACCCACTTGAATTTCGCCCGGAGAGATTCATGCCATCAGAAAAGGGTGGGTCGAGCCCCATAGACGTAAAGGGCCAACATTACAATCTTTTGCCATTTGGGAGTGGAAGGAGGGTGTGTCCTGGGGCTTCGTTGGCCATGCAACTGATGCAGACAACAGTTGCGGCCATGGTCCAAAGCTTTGACTGGAAGATCAATAGTAGTAAGGATGGTGGAGGAAATGAACTTGTGGACATGACAGAGGGTATAGGGATAATAGTCCCAAAGGCTAAGCCTCTGGTGTGCTTTCCAATTCCCCGCATCAGTCCATCGCTCATGGACCCGACTTCAGAATAAACCTGTAATTATGCGGTCTATCCGAAGTTCCAACCCAAAAGAAAGAATTTAGGTATTATTGATAATAATCTAGATTTGGGTCTAATCGAGTCCATACTCCGTTTTTATGGGTTAATTGAGTCCATAGTTGAACTTGTATAAGATACCATTGCATAATTAAAATAAGTTTTAATAAATGTATTGTTATTTTTATCTTATAAATACATTGGCAAAGACATTGGCAGCACAGATGCTAGAAGGCTAAGAATGCAATTTGCTTGCTGTATGCAATTTGCATGCTGTAGTTTTAACTCTAATTACCATCAACAGTACCATTTATTTATATATTATATTTTGTGGATTTTTTGTTGGTTATGGTTCGCTCGGGCCTATGTACGGCTATGTAAATTTAATCAGAGTAAGGTATTGGTCGTGGATTTTAAGTTGGGCCCATATTTAGGATTGGATTCAATCAGGTCTGATGGTGTTGGAACCAGATCCAGCTATTATTATTATATATATATTATAACAATGCCCTCTTTCATGGGAAAACAACACGTGGCACAGCCTTTTTGTGGAAGAACGACACATGGCGCTTCACTCTTCATGAGATTGTAACACATGGCAGTTCCTATTTTTCTTTCATAGAATTTTAAAATAATCTTCAACCATATCCTTATGATATACTATCTTAAATTATCAAGACTTTAGAATCCTTAAATTTTAAACTTTCTATTTTAATTCATACATATATATATCGTCATTTATATATAAGCACTAACACTTTCCATACTTATCTCTTATTTAATGTTTATTTCTATTTATTATAACAATACCCTCTTTTGTGGGAGAGCGACAAGTGGCGCCGTCTTTTCATGAGAAAGTGACACATGGCGCAGTCTTTTCCTAGGAGAGCGACACATGGCGCAATCTAAATATTCTATCTATATAGACTTTATTCATACCACTTCTTTAAAATCTCTCAATCTTCCTAAAATCTCTCAATGGTTTTCTATGAAATCTCTTCCTCCTTGATTTCTATCCAAAATACATGAACCCCTGTAAGCCACATGCATTATATTTAAAAGTAACACGCAGCCTACGCAAGTTTAACAGTTGAAGACAGAGAGATGCAAGTTAACAATCAATTTAATTATATGGACCAATAACAAATATATGGAGATTTAAAGTAAGTTCATAAAGTTTGTCAACGTAAAGTAAATGCAAGAATAAATTGTAACATTCCGACCCAACTTAATCAGGTTCAACGACTAATTATTGATGAGTTAGTTGTTAATTGTGTTTTGGTTTTGTTTTTGTTTCGTTTTGGGTCATAGATAGGTAGTTGGGTTGAGTTTAAACTGGTTTAGGTAGACATAAGCCCTTTTTTGTAATTTTAGATTTTCTATGAGCTCGTCATTCATGCATCATCTTAGTGTCAACACGTGTCTTTTATCGAGTTCGTCAGCTTTTGTAATTGACTTGCATGTGAACGATGTTGTTTGTTCTTATTGGACCCTCATTTGACTCGAATTGTAATTAATCGCAATTCTTGGACTGTCTTTCAATTTGGGCTTTGTCCTTATCTTATATAAGAAGAAATGCACCGCCTTCTTCTTTCTTCAACGTTTCTTCTTCCTTCTTTGTTCTTCCTTTTCTGTTTCTTCTCTTCTAAGATCCAGCCAAGAGGAGAGGGGTAATTATCTGGGTGCACCTAATTGCAACTCGTCTCTTGTGTCTTCTACGGTAAGCCTTGGGTTCTTCCTCTTCTCCTTCTTCTTCTTGTCATGCTACTCTACATGCACTCAACGTCCCTATCTTCCTTTCTTCTTTTGCATGCATCATGATAGGAAGGTATTTAGATGTCAAATTGGAGCCCGAGGACAACTGTGCATGTATCAGAACTCAATTGAGGTAAGTATAAGCATGATTTGATTAAACACATATTGGTAAATAGTGATTGTTCTTAGTCTCTTTTTCGCTTGTGCATGTGTGTTGTGTGAATTACAGCCCTTTTGTCTTTGTATCGTGTCAATATTTGTTGTTTTTGTGAATGCGAGTGTTCAATTCAGTACAGCCGTTCTGTAACAGGACAGGCTGTCCGACCGATCGGGCTTCAGAGCCGACTATTCGGGCGCTCCCAAAATCGAAATTCGACCGGTCGGACGTCCCAACCGACCGATCGGCCCTAAAGTGTTCTGCTTCATGAGATTTAGTCTGTACACTGACAACTTTTGTGTTTATTTCTATTTTTTTACCTTTCACGCCAACTAAGGAACCTCTTAGGCTATACTCCTGGGCCCCGTGGTTCATGGATTATGGAAGAAAGTTTTTCCAGAGACCTTAAATAAAAGGTAGGCATGAATTGAACTTGATATGGCCTTCACAGTAGAGTATTAGTGACCCTTAACTTGCCCAATGTAATACAAGAATTGCATGAATAGTCTTAAGGCTGTGACTCATTCATGTGTGTCGTTCAGTGTTAAATACCTCCCTATGAGTGTTGGTTTAAGGGACTTCAATATACTTGCTTGAATACAATGCAACACTTATACAAAGACAACTGTGTATCGGGTAACTTAAAACTACATCATCATGCACAGTTAAAAACACTGGATGACTATATTAGGGTTGGCTAGTAAATGTCCTTAATTCAAGAACAATTGAGTTGCATGACATCTTGATTTACGTTGTTTGATCTGCTCATTTGCTATAGTAAATTCGATTTGTTTGATATGTTCACTATGTTCCCGTCATGTTGGATATGTCCAGTATGATATCTTGAGCTTGTACGTATGAGTTGAATGTATATTTGTAATGTATGATATACGTTTGATATGATACGCATGGTTTACTCAAGTTCTAGTATATGATTGATTCCACATGGTCCGGCACTACTCAGCCTCAGCCTTAAGATACCCGACGGGGTTGAATTTGGCGTAGCATATATGGCACCGCTGCAGTGAGTTTATGTCTTGGGGGTTCCAGACCATAGGAACCCGAGACCCATTCGTACCCTGACCCGGTTGATGGTGTTTTTAGTATGTATGTAAGATCCTTTTCTTGAGAATATATGGCATATGTAGTAGCCACCTAGTTATGTTCACATTATGTATATATTGATTCTGATAGCATGTTCATCTAATTGCACGACTGCCTAGTATACAAAATGGAAACTCTATGATTTATCCATTGTTACTTATTCAACTAGATATAATATGCGTTAACTTATTTTTGCTTATACTTTGCTGAATCGTTGTATTCATAAGTTGTCATTGGTATTGCAGGCTCAGATCCCTTGACCGACCCCTTTTGTCGGTCAACCAGGCTCCAAGGAAGATCCCCAATGTCCCATCAGGTCTAGAGGAGTAGAGGTGATCACTCCATCGGAGCGCGACAATGTCATTTATGCATATAGGTCTTCCTCATATCGAAATTTCAGTGGACTTTGGATTTATTCATGATCTTTACACTTGTACTTTTGGCCCATTTTATATAACTCTGAACTTTGTGTAATCTTTTGTATATGTATTATTTTGTTCTAATATATGTCGCTTGTTATGCAATGATACCTACAGCTTCCGCATACATGTATTGGCATGTAGGGAATTCCCTTGTGCGTGTGCATTTAGATCGGGTCAAGTGTATATACACTGGAGTACCTGTGTCACTGCTTATGTTTAAATAAATTTCCGATTCCCTGGGCTCGAGTTGTGACATAAATATACCTCATTATTATGTAAGCCAATCCCATAGTGACTTCCTGACCAATAAATAAGTTGCCATTTAACATAAATGTACATTTGAAAGGCATTAGCCAATATAATGATAATGTATTTGGATTTATGTAGCACCAAAATATATATATATATATAGCATTGAACTGTTAGAATGGATGGTTTGCTCATTCCATAGGATTTGTCGAGTGAGGATATGAGAACCTCGATAGTTATAATGTCACTTTATCTGAATTTTCCACAAAAAGACTTAATTAATTAGGGTGGGAATTTCAGAAATAAAAGTGCAACCTACCTATCGTGAACTCCAATTTTCATGCCAACGAAACGAAAATAGGAAGGCAAAATTTCTCACTTTGCCAAAACATTCAACTGAAGCACAACTTGAATTGGATCTTGATGTAATTTCATGCGCTGCAGTCTACAGTTGAGTAACTATTCTTACAGTTTGTTGGACGAACAGTCAAAAAGATCAAAGATTGATTTAATATACATCAAGGGCTAGAACTTTAAGAAATTGCTGTACATGCGACCACTTTCAAAAATTATGACAACTTGTTTAAAAATTACAATGTAGATCACCTTTGGACCCACTACTAAAAATTACAATATGTCACCCCACTAGTAATAGAATTAGTAACGAGGGTAATATTTAGACCTTTAAGGAACTGTTATACATTACTCCACCTTTAAAAATTATAACATGAATCTAATTATTTTTTTTCATGGCCCGTGTTGAGCGCAGGTCCTGAAGCGTTAGTATACTTTTTACTAGAGTCGGGTCCAAATTCATTCAGGACCACCAGAATTGGACTTGATTGCTGCTATACACAATTTACTGGAGTTGATTCGATCCAGTATTGACTGATATAAACTTGACCCATGTATATCCCCAGCAATACCGGCTCGCACTGGATGAGATGTCATAGGATCCCGTTGTGAAGACCTGTGATGAGATCGTTACATAAAGCATGCCTTCTTCCCTCACAAAGAGCTCTTTCATCAAGCGTAACTTGCGCTTCTAACAAAGAGAGAGCACATTGGTAGGGCAACCCATTCACTTTCCAGATACATAAAAGGTGATTACTGATTAATCGGCTTTCAGAATTCAGTAATGTAAGGTGGTGGTTGTTAATCGTTAACCAAGTTTGATTTTGATTTTCAATTTTGAAGTCTAACTAATGTCAAATCGGGTTGTTATAATAGATGACAAATGCATATCCTCCTTTTCAAAAAATATATAGATATAGAAGAAAAACGAAGAAAGAAAGAAAAATCTTCTCTTGAGGTTTTTTTTTCTGTTACTCTACCCAAGGGGGCTGGGTCAAGGAGAGAGCATCCATAAGGGGCAATGCAGCTCACACAAGTGAAAAAATAGCTTGTATACATAGGACGAAGCCCACAATGTAAGAAGAAAGGATGCACCCACACAAAGAGACAAAGTATACTCAGGGTTCAAGCCCCGGATATATATCTAGGTGAGAACTGCCACTCCTTGAAAACAAGCCATCTTCTTCCCTTGAGTATCCTGTGATTGATGGGCTACATTGGGCAAAGTCATGCTGTGTGCTGGCCATTCCTTGATTGGACAGTAAGGTTCGACCGAAATATAATAATAACAATAATAATAATAATATTCCGTAGCTAATTAGCATTTTGCATTATTAATCTGCACTCGGGCTTAATTACCACATCCATCATTGGTGCCTTGCCAATGAATATTATTGCCAAAATAAACGCACAGCGCAACACGTCCAACCACATACACGGTGGGACGGAAGGATAATTTGGTTGGCATTCTTTCGAAGGGCTCAACTTTGGTTCCTTGATGGTCTTATGAGGCATAACGCGAAGACAAGGAAATCACCAGCATCTCTCTGACTCAAGTTCTACTGATCCCATTGGACAACAACGGGCATTACTCACGGCAGAAAACCATCTAACTGTTCGTGACTGCCACATGTTTAGATTTGGTGGGGTGCTTTTCTTTGCGCTACCAAGAGAAAAACTAGGCCAATTTTTTACTAGGAGTTGATAGTTGGAACTGCTCTTCTGAATAAAAATTATCAAAATGTAGACCTCCACCGCAATGGCACTTTGGTGTCATACATATGTCCAGTAATCGGTCTTTGGTTCTTCAGATTTATAGAATCATTCTTGGCCACTAGACCAACATAATGAAAAACAGAAAAAAAAAAAAAGATGTCTAGAGCAAGATATCCAACATCATATTACTGCTGTCTTTTTTCACATCTGGAGCTCTTGGGCTTGCTTGAACAGTGGGGATAGAGCAAGACTCCTACAGTTAAGTTCAGGAGCCCGTAGGGGAAAAGAACTCTATATGCCCTAAAATTATATTAGACCAATCATCCACAATCTTTAGTGCGAGCCGTGGTCATCAATTTCTATTACGGTTCCTCCTGTGATACGATGTCCCTTTCCTTAGTGTTAACAACTGCAAACAAAGTTGTGCCTTTCAAGGTCAAGAGTGAGTAGTGTATTGCAGCTCGAGAGACTTCAATTTCATATGCAATTTTAAGTCTAACAACTTGAGTCACAGCACGTCTAGTGAGAGTAGATTTAATCCAACTAGTAAACATTTGCTTTCGTTTTTCACAAGATGTTTATGCTAGCTTTAATATTTTTGTGTCATAGAATTACCTTTAACGTTCTGGATGGGACTAGGAGTAAAATCATCCGCATGACCGTAAAGATCATTGCAATGTAGAAGTGAGTTCAAACTGACTTTGCTATAATAAGAAAGTATGTTTGTCAAGCTTAATACTTATATGTTTGTCAAGCTTATACTTAACAAGATCTGTGATGTTTGTGAGTAGCAGTGGAGAAACTTGATTCATAGTTGTTCTTGAGGAGGAACTAGCCATAGTTGACTTAAGAAATCTCAGCCCAAGACGTACGCTCTGACACCAAGGTGGAATAGTGATAGCAGTGAGAATAAATGGACAAATGAACAGTTTGTTTATTAAATTTTATTATGCATCAACTGAAACTTACACTTATATTACTACTCGCATGAGAAACTGAAGGCCGAAGTGGTAGCTTAATAGAAAGAGATAAGAAAATAATATCGTTTGAAATAAATGGAACGATGGAAATCAAAGCAGGTGTGGAAATGTCATTGATAGTGATGTGTACGAATAATTTAAAATTGCAGTTGCAGTCGCCATCATGACTTTGATAACTGTTATGATGCAGTATAGTGCCACAGTTAACGGTACATCGTGGTGTGATTTTTTAGTTTATTAGAAAAAAAATTTATACGTATTTGTCCCTTACAATTTTTTTTGTGAGAACTCTAAGTGGAGCTCATCTATCACTCAATCCAAACCTTGTAACACATATGAGACTCCATGATAGTAACTCGCTCTAAGTTTTGGTCGGATTCAAATTTATTAGACCGTTGGATTGATTGTACGCCAATCCGAACGGAATGGCTTTGTGACCTTTGGATGAAGGAGTTAGGAATATATGATTAGGACCAAATTTGATATATAGGGTGCTTTCACATAAATCTTTTCAACCCCCAGTCTTATCCCTTAGTGGGGTCTATAGTGGGCCCCACCAAAGAGTGTGCATGAAAAGTCCACGGGGGACGTATGCACAGGAAAATGACCCATTTTAAAAAATTAAAAAATATAAAAAAAACTACGAATATTATAAAACTCTAGAAAATAATATTTGTCTCCCTTACTAAATACTTTAAATGAAAATATGGGCCCTCCTAAGTCATGACATCCTATATCATTATTTTATTTGAAACTTGTAAAATTTTTTCTAAATTAAATCCATTTACATGAATATATTAAAATAAGAAAAATTATTTCAATTTTACAGTATGCCTTGCAATAAAAATTTGAACTCACCATTAGTGTTAAGCATAAGGAACTGCTAATAGTAGTGCAGTACTTAATTACTTAATCATCAAATAAGTTGAGAGTGAATTTCAACTTAAAAATAACATTTACTACTACATTAAGGTGAATTAATTAATCAAAACAATGACTAATGGACATAAGGATGTTGTGGTTGAGAAGGAAGAAGCATTCGTAGGAGAATTCACCAAAATTTTGCAAATTACTTAAGTTTTGGTGAAAAAAGAGGTTTGAAAAGCACTAACTTAATCCAAAGAAGTTCCACAAATTGTTTTCAAAGAACCAACGGAAAAGAAAATTAAAAAAATACATCGTCGGTCGTTATTTTAACTGTTATTTTCAAAATAACGGTAGTTATGGACCTTTGCTTTCACTACATATTTTCAATGGTCTAGATGAGCCGTTACTTTAAACAATGTGCATTTGTCACTGGGGTTGGTAAATACTTTTACCCTCCCTGAAATATTTCAAGGTAGAAATTGTAGCACTCTTCTTAAAGACAAGAGTGGGACCTATCAACTGAAAATTAAATCATTGATCATATTCTCATGACACTCATTAGAGTTACCTAAATCATTGATCATATTCTCATGACACTCATTAGATTGACTATCGAGTGGGACCTATCAACTGAAAATTAAATCATTGATCATATTCTCATGACACTCATTAGAGTTACCTAAATCATTGATCATATTCTCATGACACTCATTAGATTCACTATCTCTAAATTCCAAAATCAATTTAAATGGGACCAACCATTACATTGATAGCTGATTTTACAAATGATGTCCTCCACTTAATTTTCTTTTAAGAAAGACAGAAGAGTAAGAAGTTGATCATTTGTTCAAGATGTAGTCAATCTAATCGTGGTCATCTCATTGGTTGAAATATTTTATACGTTGCTTATTACAATTGGCATTAATTAGAGGGGCACTGCTTATTACAATTGGCATTAATTAGAGAGGCACTGAATACAAAGCATCAGAGTTCTGTCAAAAATATTTTGCATATCAGAAGGATGGACTCACCTTGTGCAATGGCAAAAGACTTTTGGGGCTACTCCGTTCTGGAAACTGGGGCACAAGGGCAACCGCTGTGTGGCATGCTTCCTTCCACCAACCCACCAACCTAGTGAGATCAGCATGATTGAGGTCACTGACCTATTTTGGTAGCGGATTCATCATGGCATCCTTGTTCATCAAGTCCGATCCTCAGTGACACTTGTCTTACGGTGATTACGAGGGGATCAATCATGACCATTTAAGTTGCTGTAAATACTGCAATCATTTATGTGCAACCATTCCTAGATCCAACTTGTGGGGGGGATAAAACGAACTGCACCTTGGGCTGAGGTGAGTACCATTTAGGTCGAGAAGCTCTCATAGCCGAGCTAAGCCGGCATGTAATAAAACCACCGAACTGAATGATGACCCGTTGACTAAGGCTGGTTCAAATGATATGGGGCGGCTGGCTTCGTGATCGTGAACTTCAAGTGCAAAGCTGCGATATAATTATAAAACTGGTGAGAACAAATCGATTCACAGGGAGCAATATTTTTAAAATGTTTTCAACTTGTAACCTGCCTTAAATAAAATTCTAAGACTAACCTACTTTTAAAATCTAACAAATAAATTCATTCTTAATTTGCAAAAAAAAAAAGAATTAAACAATAACAATCCAAAAAAAATTAACTTTCTAAAAATAAAACTAAAGTTGCTGCAAAATAAAACACACATTGGAACTTCCAATAAAATAAAACTAAAATTAGAAACTTACTAAAATAAAAACTAGACAAAGTTAGAAACTAATTAAACAAATATGAAAAACTTCCTAAGTTGAAAGTTAAATTAAGTTAAGAATCTAAATGATACACTTCTAAAAACAAAAGATTTTCAAAACCAATTCAAATTAGGAAGAGATTTAATTTTAGAAAGAAATCTAAATGAAAACCTAAAATCAAATTAGTAAACTCCTAGTGCTAAACAATTTCTAAAAATTATACAATGCAACTAAACAAAGCAACTTTCTAAATTATGAATGAATCTATCCTAAACTATCATACACGAGAATCTCTTTAAAAATAAAAAATAAAAAAAACAAGAATCTGAAACTAATCCATGATGTATAAACAATGACAATGCAAACTTCTAAAAAAAAAAAAATTACAGGATGTATGAGAAGTGCGAACCAGTTCAATGCAAAGAATGTTGTGATGCATGAATCATATTCCTAATGCATAGCTGAAAATAATATGTCCTATTCTAATGTTTACTACTGAATTTACTTGTCCTAGAATGCATGAATTAACATAAAAAAATATCATTAAACAGTAACAAACATGGTGGAATATATACGTGAATGAGTGGGGCATGTCAGGCGGCCAGATTTGCTTCAGAAATCAACTTTAATGGTGCTGATTAGATTCAGTTTCAGATCTGAATCTTCTTCTTTTTAACACAGAAAATCAGTTCTTAAAAGTAGTTTAAACAGTTCACAAACACATCACACAATCACTTGAATAAGTCAGCCGAAAAACTCTTAATTCAGGCCAGATTCCATCGCTGTTTCAGAACTATTTCTGGACTGCTTTCAATTGTATTTCAGTTTTAATTTCAGGTTTTAAAAACTATTTTAAACATTAGGCATTCAACTGTTGTAAACAAGTGCAAATCTGTCTACGAAAATTCATCCAACATGGATCTAATTGAGACTATTTTCTGCACAAAATTAGGACTGTTTTCAATTCTGAAATTTATTCAACTTGTAGTGCAGGAAATCAAGTGCTACAGCTGGTTCAATCTTGCCACTATCTTACCATACCAGTCCATGCTCAGTTCGGCTATGTTTGGTTCAAAAATTTTTTTTGAACCATAGATTGTTTTTACCAAAATAATGATCAACATAAAAATCTTCAAATCTAATTTCTAAATCCATTCTGACTAACACCCCTAAACATGATTTTAAAAATTAAAATATGCATGAAAACTAATGCAACTTCCGCCGATGAACATCTCTAAACAAAACTGTGCAAACTTAAGAATATGAAGCGTGCAGAAATTGAAAGAAAAGTGCAGAAAATAAAGTGAAAGTGCAGGGAAATAAATGTGTTTTGCTGAAATTGAAAGGTGGTAAACTTGAAATACAAAGGTGGAAAACTTAAAATCAAAAGTGGTAAAACAGAAATTAAAAGGTGGTTCAATTAATATGTATATTCTCTCAAAATCCTCCCTCAATCTAAACCTAAAAATTATTTTAATGTGCTATCTTAGACCGGGTCGTCAATCCAATCAAGAAAACACAAATCAAGCAATAAGAACAACCATAAAAATGAGAGGAATAACGAGATGAATATCATTAAACTAGCATGATAGTTCTTTACACAAGATAAAGAAATTTAAAATAAAGAATTTACATATATTAGGATGGAAAAGAATTCCTCCTTCTAATTGAACCCTCAAAGTTGGTGGTGTTGCCTTAAGACTAAGCCTCCTTGATGACTTGAGATGGAGGGACAAAAGAGGAAGAGATAAGTGTATGAGATTTAGAGGTGGGAAGTGGATAATTCTTCCATGCCTTGAATTACGAAAGGGTGCCTATTTATATTTTTTTCAAGCCCCACAATTTCCTTTCTCATTTGATATGATAAAATCTTCAAAAATAATTGAGATTGAGTGAAGTAGGGCCCACATGGCTTGGCTGGACTTGGGACACCAAGAGAGCTTAAGTTGGTCACGTTGGAACATCCATTGCCCTTTCCATGAAGTCTTCCAATTTTGTCTCTTTTGTGCACAACTCTTTTTATTTATTTACAGAATACCCTTCTTTGATGAGGTGGACTTCAAGTACTTTGGTTGGCCTTGAGTGATTTGTGGTGGTATCCTTATATTTGAAAACTTCATCCAAGTTGTTGCTTTATATGCCACCACCTTGCTTTCTTTTAATTTTCTTTGTTGACTTGGACTTTGAGATGGGATTTCTTTGCTTTTCTTGCATAATTCTTGAACCAAATTAAAATTTATCCTTATGACAACGTCCAACTCATGCCTTTGGTGACTTCCTCTATCTTGAAAATTCTCTCCTCATGTACTAATCTTCATCAGTTAACCTTCCTTTTCTTGGAGATCTCTCGAGATTTATTGAGAGTATGTAGAGGGGGTGGTGGACCCCCTTAGACATCCCACACATATACACGTGAGGTCCACTTTGATGATTTTTTTTTTCTAATCGAAAATTCTTCCTCTTTTCTTTTCTTTCTTTTTTTCAAAATTGCTTTCTTTGCCTCATTTCTTTGTTATGGGAACCAACTCATCATTTTCTACAAGAAAAAGTAATTCATCATTTAAAATAAAATTTTAAAATTAAAAGTCATAAATGCATGATAGTAGACCCATCTGTCATGAAATAACAATTAAAATGTACACCATTTTTCATGATTTTATATGAATGAACTAATGATGATGAAAATTTGATTTATTCCATGAGAATATAAATTTTCACAAAACTTTCCAAAAATAAATTCCAAAAATGGCAGGTTTTACGATTTTATGAAAAAATGATGATTTTTGAGTATTTTTGTGCAAGAAAATATTACAATGAGTTTAAAATACACAAAGACATGAGATGATACTAAATGAGGCTCTCTTACCTCGATAAGTCCTTTAAACTTTAAAAAATAATCAAAAAAAATTACATTTTTTAGAACTTATCACTTCGTCTATTTAGGTTAAGGCCATAACAGAACGAGCACTCCTCTTCAAAATCAGAAGGCAAGATCAGATCATGGCTTGAGGTGGGAGGTTTGTACTGTTAGGCCTTCCAGAGTGGAAGGATACGAGCAAAGTAGATCCTATATTTGAGGAATTTACACTAATCATCGACAACAATAAAAGGGGAACTTGGTGAAGATGTAGAGGTATGCACAAAAAATTGAATCTTGGTGGATTCTATTTCCTAAAAGGATTATCTACTAACTTTGCCAGCGGAGGGCCCACGATCGGATCCAACGAACCGTTTTTCCTTTCACAGTTTTTCTCTTCACTTGATTCAAGTTGCTCGAAGCACTTAGAGCAAGCAGTCGACCAGCCTACTTTTTCAACCCAGGTCTATTAACACCTGACCTGACCTTCAAAATTTGACTACACACAATTCATTAGTTATTTGTGGTGGGCATAGTAGATTGTGATTGGTCCACTCACTAATAATTAAGTTTAAGGTTCCCTAAGATATACTTGACTTCATCAAGTCATGTTACATTATTATTGAAAAGAAGCTTAGAAACGAGGGTTTTGAAGTAAAATAAAATAAAATAAAAAAGAGCGGCCCAGTGCACGAGGCTCTTTTAAAGAGGTTGTTTCCATGACTTGAACCCGCGTCCTCACGAACGCTATCAGTAAACCTTTACCGTTGGGCTAAGCCATCCAATTGAAGTAAAATAAAATAATTAAATAAATAAACAATTTCTGAAAATATGGTTTGCCTAATCGATCGGGTATGGGTCCATTCGATCAGACCTAACCTAGAATGTAATTCAAATGATAAGACCTCTATCCGATCGATTGGACCTAGTATGGGTTTTGCCTTTTCAAGCTATTTGGGATCAGACTTGATGCGGGCTTTGCCTTTTCAGGCTATTTGGATTCGAACTTCCCTTGTTTGTTCTCAAACTTCTTCTACCTAAAACTCATCAGACATTACACTAAATCCAACCTTTTTAGGGTCATTTCCACTTTCATTTCTTCCCACTCATTCAAATCCACACTTAAAACATAGAAATTCATTTTCAAACCAAAATACATCTTCCATTAAAGAAACATAGAGAAGATGAGCTGCACTCATGTATTAGAATAGAGATTAGTCAAGGAATCAATAAAATAGCCCATCATGCCATCATCTACTTGCTCAAGCTTGCCTTAAGTGTTCCAAAATCTAGATCCAAAGCCCAAAAATGGAGAAATCCCAAATCTCTAAACTCACATAATACCCTATTAATTAAATGACATGAAAAGGAGAAGAAAATATGAGATAAATGCAATGAGAAGATGAATATATAACTGAAGCGCGCAAAGCTTAGGAAAATCCATTACTACACTATTTAATAGCTTAAACTTTAAAAAGGATTGGGTTGTTCACCTTGGGAGGTGTGCCAATGGTGGCTTAGGCACTTTTTCTTCTAATTCAAACACCAAGTGGGTAAGTGAAGGTGAAGAAGAAGATGGAAGCACTTTCAAATGGGGGAAATAGTATCTCAATCACTCACTCTTGGCTAGTGCTCTTGTCTAGAAAGCATAAGGATGCTCTCTTTTAGGAATAGCAACCTTAATTATATAGACTAGGGCGGCTTAGTTATTTTGGGTATTTGCTAGCAAATCTTCTAGTTAGGCTTATTTGCATGAAGCGTCATAAATAGGGTCCTATATAGATAACTTGTCTTAAGTAGGCAGAGCCCACTCTAGATTCAAGATGCTCATAATAAATGCACATGATGAGATGAAACGTTGCATGATTAACTTATTTAAAATCATCATTAGTCCATAAACTACCTAATCTGAGTTAGGGTCCCACCCATTCTACTTACCAATGACCCAATTAACACTAAAAACAATCAATTAGCAAAAATCACGAAAAATTAGCAAATTGAATCCCTAATTGGGAACCGGACGTTATATAAACTAAAGGCCGAAGTTGTAGGTTAATAGAAAGAGATAAGAAAATAATATTGTTTAAAATAAATGAAAATAATATTGTTTAAAATAAATGGAAGGATGGAAATCAAGGCAGGCGTGGAACTGCAATTAACACTGATGTGTTTGCATAGTTTGAAATTGCAGTTACGGTCGCCATCAGGACCTTGAAAACCGTTATGATGCAATATCAGGTCACAATTCACGGTACATCGTGGTATGAATTTTTATTTTATTTTTAAAAATTAAAAAATATAAAAAAACTGAGAATATTATAAAACTCTAGAAAATAATATTTGTATCCCTTAGTAAACACTTTAAATGAAAATATCGGCCCCCCTAAGTCATGACATCCTACGGTATCTTATCTGAAACTTGTAAAGTTTGTCCTGCATTAAATTCATTTACATGAATATATTAAAATAACTACAGTTATTACAATTTTACAATATACCTTGCAATCAAAATTTTGAACTCACCATTAGTGTTAAACATATGAAATTGGTAAGAGTAGTGCAGTAGTCAATTACTTAATCACCAAGCAAGTTGAGAAGGAATTTCAATTTTCAAGTAACATTTACTAATGCATCAAGATCAATTAATTAATTAAAACAATGACTAATGGACATAAGGAGGTTGTGGTTGAGAAGGGAAGAAGCATTCATAGGAGAATTCACCAAAATTTTGCAAATCACTTAAGTGTTGGTAAAAAAAGAGATTTGAAAAGCTCTAGCTTAATCCTAGGAAGTTCCACAAATTATTTAGAAAGAAAGAAAGGAAAAAAATTAAAAAAATACATTGTCCGTCATTCTTTTAACTGTTATTTTCAAAATAACGGCAGTTATGGACCTTTGCTTTCACTATATTTTTTAGACCATGACCATTATGAGCCATTACTCTAAATCATGTGTGTTTGTCGCTGGGGTTGGTCAATACTTTTTAGGCAGAACTTGTAGCTCTCTACTTAAAGACAAGAGTAGGACCTACCTTCTGAAAGTTAAACCATTTATCATATTCTCATGACACCATTATATTGACTATCTCTAAATTCCAAAATCAATTTAAATGGGATCAACCATTACATTAGTAGCTGATTTTACACATGATGTCCTCCACTTAATTTTCTTTTAAGAAAGAGAGAAGAAAATGAAGTTTATCCTTTGTTCAAGATGTAATCAATCTAATGGTTGAAATATTTTATATGTTGCTTATCACAATTGGCATTAGTCAGAGGAGCACTGAAGACAGAGCATCGCAGTTCTTTCAAAAATATTTTTCATATCAGAAGGATGGACTCACCTTGTGCAACGGCATAACACTTTTGGGGCTACTCTATTCTGGAAACTGGGGCACAGGTGCAACTGTTGTGTGGCATGCTTCCTTCCACCAACCCACCAACCTAGGTTGATCAGCATGAGGCTACTGACCTCTTTTGGTAGCGGATTTATCATGGCATCCTTCTTCATCATGTCGAATCCTCTGTCACACTTGTCTTGGAGTGACTATGAATTGATCAATCAAGCTAGGTCACCATAATTACTGCCACCATTCTTGTGCAACCATTCCAGGATCCAACTCATCAGCCATTTGTGGTGGACATAGTAGATTTTGTTGTCATTTTCTGACATCACACACGTTGTGGCTCTGATACCAATTATTGTGATTTTATGATAATCACCAGTTGTGCACATCCACGGAATCACAAGATCAAACAATCAACCAACCACACAATAGAAGAGACACGAGATTTACGTGGTTCACCCAAATAGGGCTACATTCACGGAGATTCAAACCTGTTTCACTATTGTTAGAGATCACCCACAAGAAGAACAATCCTCTTCTCGTGATTACAAGAGCACACAACTATCCTAGGCTCTTCTCTGCAGAAAGCCAACTCT
The DNA here is from genome assembly GCA_037013555.1 of Sextonia rubra. Lineage (NCBI taxonomy): Eukaryota > Viridiplantae > Streptophyta > Magnoliopsida > Laurales > Lauraceae > Sextonia > Sextonia rubra. The sequence continues at coordinate 12,942,777 of JASUAD010000001.1, read as the reverse complement.
CTCTTTCTCAGATCAATCTGTGCGAGAACTTCGAAACTGAATTTCGAGAATTTCGGATCTGAATCTTATCTTTTCCGATTTACCCGGAAAACAAAACCCTTTGCTCTGTTTCTCCCCAGTTATCGTCTTCAATTTCTGCTTCTGGCAACAGCAACAGTGGCTCACGATGACCGGCTTCGATTGCTTCCAATCGTCTGCAAACAGTTGCAGCGGATTCAATGGCCACTGAGATCAAACCGATTTCTCTCTCCTCTGACTATGCCCACAACCGGGATCAGTGTTTGATCTCTCCTCCTGTTACTGCAACAGGACGCCGATCATCTTTTTCTTCTTCAAGTGGCCCATCAGAGATCAGCGGGATCCGGTCTTCTCCCTCACAGACATGGAAAACCAGATCCTCTGTTTCCATGACGAAAAACAGATCCGAACCCAACAAGATCCGATCACAACCGCAGCGATTCACTCCGAGATCTGAAAAATATGTGAATCCTTTTCCTCTGATCTCAGTGAGACCGGAGAACCCAATCTCGTCTTCTTCTTATCCGATGGATGGTAGCGCAACCAGAGATCACGAACTTGATCTCTCTTATTCTCTATTTCGAAAACAGAGATCCGAACCCTTTGACAAGGATTCAATCAGTTGATCATCATGCGCACAACCTCCAAACCACCGAGCGATCTCCACCTTGCTCAGAAAACCCGAGGAACACCAACCTCGGCTCTGATACCAATTGTTGTGATTTTCTGACATCACACGTTGTGGCTCTGATACCAATTGTTGTGATTTTCTGATAATCACCAGTTGTGCACATCCACGGAATCGCAAGATCAAACAATCAACCAACCACACAATAGAAGAGACACGAGATTTACGTGGTTCACCCAAATAGGGCTACATCCACGGGCACAGGAGGACAAACATCTTCACTATGACAAGTAAAGCATACAAGAGATTCTCACACTCTCACCTCATCTCTCCTACGTGGTGTGGGAGCACCACGGGCAACTGCCGCCGCAAGGTCTAGCGTTACAGACTATACATATATATAATCTCCGCTTTCTTGGCCACCAAAAAAGCACCGGTATAAGTACCAAAATACCCTTAACCTTAAATCAGTCCCTGGCTAACCCAGTGACTCATCCGGCTAAACCAGAATACAAGACATAAACCTAACAGATTTCTATTGGTCTACTCACTCCCCGTGAGACTAGTCCAAGAGGGAGATACGGATTGCTGTTCACCTGCACATGACGAGCGAACTTTGAATCTAATTCCAACTAAACATACTTTGAATCTTATTCCAATTAAACTAGTCAGACGACTACAAAACTCCTACCATTTGATCATGATCATTTCATCACAGTAGCCACAGATTTGACGTGTCTGACAACTCAAAACAAAGTTGACTAAACACTGCATTCATCGTTCTTCTAATTGACTTATGTACTAGAATTACGCACAGGCACAGCTTTTCTAATTCATTGGCTTCTACTGAGATACTAATGCTTGGATTCTATCTCCTCCTCCACTATCTTTATGACTTTATTTGTTACTTATTTTCCAATGCTCGGCCCATGGGAACTTAGTGAGGTTCTTTAGGGGGCCCCTTATAGAAATATTTAAATAAATAATCACATATTCCTTCCTTTGGGATGGGCCCTCATTTCTTGCCTTATTAAATTCCAATAATGTAGGGTCCTATTTCGGACCGTTACATATTATATGTATTACAATTCTAAGAACCAAGGTCTTTGGAAGGTGCTACATCAGCACTATTTTTTTTTTAGAGCGCCACGTTGGCATCTTAATCGCATTGGGTTTCTAAAATCTTTTCGATTGATAGCATTGGATAAGATCCAATTAGAGAAACCTTCTATTTATTCCTTCTCTATAACTCCCTAAAATCTCTTCACTTAAATATAGAAATTTCCAAATTGAACCCTCTAGCGATAATCTTTCTTTAGTACATGTAAGCACCATCATCCATTAAAAACTAATGCTGCCCTGGGTCCATGATGGCCCACGAATTAATGCATACACCCATTTGTCTTTTGTAGGCTCTACAATCTGTCTTATGATGCTGTACTACTACTGTAACTATTATTATAATGATGACCATGTCGATACTGACTATGTTACAATCCACACGTTCATACTTACCTTTTTATTAATAATGTAGCTCCTCAAACACATGGCCCACAAGTTGTGGGCCATCAATAGATGATGATGCTTCTATATTTGTGAGATTTTTCTTTAATAAATATAAGATATTTTCCATCTATTGTCAAAGTCTAAATAAAATAATGGGTCCCACATGAAGATCTATTTTAGACAAATTTTTTTGTTAGTCTTTATCATCATAGGCTGAACGGTAATTGCTTTTTCCAAGTGAGATGGAGGATAACATTTTAAATCTTGTTTTAAGATTAATTCTTAAGAGTCTAAAATGATTATCTTACCAAGTCTTATAAGTATTATCTTAAGAAACATTATTAGATAAGAATAGTATTTAAAGAGATAAAGCCAAAATTCATAGTAAAATCATGTGCATAATTGAAGTTCAAGTTCCAAATCAAATGGCCTACAAATTATATATTTTAATTTTGCAAGATCTTCTATTGATTTTCTAATCTAGTTTAATTTTTAATACCATAAATCTTTTAAGCATAGTAAAGATTTATTATTATCCATATCAATCATGAATCAAATGGAAAAAACTTATTGAAAAATAAAGACAATTTTTTCTATATTTAAAATAATTTATGTTTATAGTTGTTCCCCTTTTATATTTTTCTTATTTCAAATATATCTATAAAAATTATCTATAAAAATTTCAGTATATTATTGCTATTGTTGCTAGTAATATGATATAGGAAAAGTTGCAAGTGTTTTACAGTGATCGGTGGGCTGAACTAGTAGAGTGACATTTGGCAAAGGCCTAACTCACGAATTTCTCGTGAGTCCCTGGCTTCAAATCTTAGTTCCAACCCCTCATCATGTCGGACTCGAAAAAACAAAAATGGCGGCTGCCGTACTTGCTAAGCAGTGGCATTTTGATACTTGACCACTCAATAGTGTCACCCACTTTTTTTTTTTTTTTTTTGCCTCCATCAAAATTAGTCCAAGCAGCATTGCATCCGTGGGAAAGTTTTATTTTCTCTCATTTCCTTTTCATAATATTAGGTTAGAGACGGCTTGCCAATTTCACAGGTATAAGTCTTCCATTGGAATCCGAATATCAAAGTCTCTTCAGTCTTCATGTCATTTTATTAAAAATGGAGGACATCCAATCCTACGCCATCCTCCTCCTGGTTTGGCTCATCCCCACCCTCCTGGTCCGAGCCATCTTCTCCAAGACCAGACCCACTTGGCGCCTCCCTCCGAGCCCAATAGCCCTGCCTATCATCGGCCACCTCCATCTCCTAGGACCCCTCCCCCACCAGTCCTTCCACAAGCTCTCCACCCACTACGGCCCCTTAATCCATCTCCGCCTCGGCTCAGTCCCCGCCGTCATCGCCTCCTCCCCCGACACCGCCAAACAAATTCTCAAGACCAATGAGATCTCCTTCGCTTCCCGCCCCATATCTTCCTCTGTCCGTCACCTCACCTACGGCTCCTCCGGCTTCGTATTCGCCCCCTACGGCCCCTACTGGAAGTTCATGAGGAAGCTCTGCATGTCCGAACTCCTCGGCGGCCGGACTCTCGACCTCATGCTTCCCATCAGGCGACTAGAGCTGCGAAGGTTACTGCAACTATTGCTGCAGAGATCGGAAGCAGGCGAGGCCATTGACGTCAGTGCGGAGCTTACGACGATGACCAACAACGTGATATCGATGATGGCTATGGGGAAGAGGTGTTCGAGAAATGAAGGAGGGGACGAGGTCAGAAGGTTGCTGCTTGAGATGACTGAGCTCATTGGAAGGTTCAATCTGGGGGATTTTATTGGGTTATGTAGGAAATTGGACTTGCAGGGGCTTGAGAAGAGGTGCAAGGACGTCCACTGGAGATTAGATGGGATCATGGAGGGGATTATAAAGGAGCACGAAGAAGAGAGGAAGTTAAGGAGAGAGATGGGTGTTAGTGGTGCCCGTGATAGTGAGAGGGATCTTATTGATATTCTGCTTGATATATCAGAAGATGATGAGAAAGTTGAGATAGAACTAACGAGAGACAACATCAAGGCCTTTGTTCAGGTACGTTCTTGTCATCCCACTGGTAAGGGTGTCGATGGAGTATATGAAATTTCTAGTCCGAGGATCATGGCCTCTCTCTGTATCGGTTCCTGTTTGTCTGATCCTGTCAATCTAATTTTTTTTCGTAGGATTAGTAGGACCTGGACCTTTTTATGGTTCAATTTGTTGGACCTGGACCTATTTATTAAAAATTTTAAACCTTTTCTATAAATTTCCTCACCTTCATGAACTCTTAAACAAAATTTTCACCCCAACAGAAGTAGACCCAGTTTTGAAGTTCACATATCCTAGACGATGGTGTATTAAAAAAAATATATTAAAATCTACGCGATCCTCTAATCATGTACCCTTTTTATGAGAATCCTTTGTGGAATGTTGACAGTATAAGAATTGGCGAGAAATGGAGTCGGTCAGTTATGAATACAAGATGTTTTAATAAATGTGGGTGTAACTATAGATATATTATCGTTTGAATTGTGCGCAGGACATCTTTGCTGCAGGAACAGACACATCTGCCATAACAGCAGAGTGGGCACTAGCTGAACTAATAAACCATCCAACTGTGCTTAAGAAAGCAAGAGAAGAGATTGATGCTGTTGTTGGAAAGCAGAGGCTGGTGGAAGAATCGGACATCCCCAATCTCCCTTACATCCAAGCAATCGTCAAAGAAACTCTTCGATTGCACCCAACTGCTCCCTTGATTCTAAGAAAGTCAGCTGACCATTGCAAGATCAGTGGCTATGACATCCCTTCAGACACCCATGTCTTCATCAATGTGTGGGCCATTGGAAGGGACCCAGACCATTGGGACGACGCGCTCGAGTTTCACCCAGAGAGATTCATGCCATCAGACAAGAGCCAGATAGACATAAGGGGCCAACATTTCCATCTTTTGCCGTTTGGTAGTGGAAGGAGGGCGTGTCCTGGGATTACACTGGCCCTGCAAGTGGTTCAGACAACGGTTGCATCCATAGTTCAAAGCTTTGACTGGAAGATTAGTAGCAAGGATGGTGGGGGAAATGTAAGTTTGGACATGACAGAGGGGACAGCAGGGATCACAGTCCCAAGGGCTAAGCCCTTGGTGTGTTTTCCAGTTGCCCGCATTAGGCCATTGCTCATGGATCCATCTTTTGAATAACCTATGGATGTCAATAGACCTCCCATAATTTGGTCAATCCAATGTTTAAACTCAAAAGATGTACATATTTTTGAGAAAACCTTCCCTCTTTTCGTACTTTATCGATAACCAAGTTTAGATTGGGGTGCTTTCGAGTCCAGACTCCAGAGTTAAACTTCTGTAAAAGACTATGCATATTAGAAAAAGTGTATTAAGCATTGTCAATTTTTTTAGATGGGTTTCTTGTTGGATCCGCCTCGGCTCTGGTTCACTTGGACCTTCAGGCCTGGTTCTAGTCATTAAATGGATCTTGAGTTGGGCCAAAAGTTACAACTGGATGCAATCAGGTCATCCGTAGGAGTTGGATCCCGATCTACCTATATACTTTGGTAAGTGGGGCCCGACTTTATTCAGGTCCAATGTAGTTGGAGGGAGATCCAGTTATAAACATTTTACTAGAGTCCACTAGGGATCCACAGTTGACTGACTCCGACTCTACCCATAATTTTCCACCCAATAAATACTGCTCCCACATCTTAGGATCCGGTTGTCTTGTGTAAACGTACAATTGAGATCGCCACATAAAACCTGCGTACGTGAATTTTCACAGAGATGCCTTTATTTGCATATCGACTGACAGCAAACAATTTGTTTTTATGACCTCCTAGGTAATCCAACCTTTATCTCTGACCTTTGGCCGGGGTAACACAATTCTGATGAGTAAAAATTATTCTCTATGGGATACATCTAAAGCTACTCGAATAACATAAGAGGTGGGTTTCAAACTCGAAACCTTAGAAAAATTAACACCAAACATAGTTGATATCACTAAAATACAAAATTATCTGGGTGGATAAGGCGTCCTCTACTATAGCATTGGTGCCCTTTGGTTTCCAATGCCTGGCCACTAGGCCAACCAGGAAAAAATAGTGGTGCGGTCCCCGTTAACTTTCAAAATAATATATAAGGTGATTACAAATTAGACTACAGCCGAAATCCACTAGTACAAGCGCACTTTATTAAATCATTTAAAAGTCTTAGACCTTAATGGCTTAACACGGTAGTTGTTACAGATTGCAAATATTCGTACTTCTGTTCTAAATAATAATAATAATAATAATAATTAAAAGAAAATTTTGTAGGTCTTACTGCACTGGTGAAATAGAGAAAGTTAACATAGATGGTTGTGAGATAACCTTTACTGGTAGATTCAAAAATGTGGCATCAACAATCAAAATGAAATTTGTCGCCTGACTCTATCTTATATTGATATATGGTGGAAAAAAATCCAAATGGAAAACCTTTCTCCAATCATCTACTAGAGTGATTGCACATGCTTAATTACTTGTCTAATGAGAGCATCAAAGAGAAGTACAGTACACCCCTCATTCATAGCTCAGCTCGTCAGAGATTTGGGTATGTTGGTGGACCCAGGATTTTTATTTAAGGAGCGCAGACTCTAATAGTTAATTTGATTTTGGGGGCAGATTGAGAATTATATGAATTTTGAGGACTAACCCATGATGTTTATTAAATTTTTATAGTGAATCCATAACTTTTCATATAAGATTTAAAAGCATAGCACCATGTGACGGGTGCACGTGTCACCACCAAGGTCCACCCAAGTGTGGGTAGAGTTTCTGAGTTCAATGTCCTACTGTGGGCAAGAAAAGTAGAAATTACGGTACACCTAACGTCTGGCTTGAGTCAACCCAGACGCAGTCAAACTATTTTCATTCTCAACATGGAGTCACAATTGGCCAAACTTCGAACCTGACACAAGACAGATTACTATTTTTCATCTGGTTTAGAAAGATTAAGAGTGTCCAAAAGATGACCCCCTCGTATTCAGCTCTTCACGTCCATGATCCACTATAATAATGGTGGTTCGTTGATAACAAAGGTTGTTCCGTTGGTTGATAATTCTACAAGTCGGTTGGCAGTGGATTAATTCCTACATATGTCATTCTTCTCACTTTTGTGGGCAATCTTTCATATTTTGTGGGCTTTCTCTTTCCACTTCTATGAGATGTCTTGAGTCCCAGCCCCTTATGCTTAAAAAAATAATAATAATAATATAGTTTTGTTTTTTAATTTTGTTTTTTAAAATTGGTTAAGTCATATATTAATCATAGTTTCCTAATGAAAGCAAAATTGTATACGATAGCGGCCTCATAACATGGATCTAAACTATCACTTAAAAGTTATCTCTCCATGTATTGAAACACGTCCCAAATTTGAAGTCAATCAATATAAGATTGACCATCTGATTAGAAACATGTAAAAAAATGTGGCTAAATTTGTGTCTGTACAATTTGATTATGAATGTAATTTCGATTACACTGAAAATTCATACTATTAATGTGCGTCTTATAGACGGTCCAAATTGCCAGAGACGTTTTGCACAGAAAATAACTTATTGATGAATAAAATCAATTCGTTCTTTAATCAGACTTTTTTTTTTCAGTGTAGTGGTTGATATTCCTTTATGTGGAGAAGTATTCAATCCTCTCAAGGCAAACTGGGTAGAGCCACACCTTGAAGGGTTCAGATCTTTGAATGGTGCACTACATACGAATATATTTCATTTGGCAATACTTGACCACAATGTGGCCTAACCTTATATAACGAATCTGCATGTATATTAATATTAAATTCTATGAAACAAAAATACTAAGTATTCTAGGAATTCATAATGGAATTTGTGTGACCGTTGAGTTGCTTGAGGCCTCAACGTTAACTCCATTTTGGGATTCTGCTTAGCTTTTTCTTGCTGTCCTTTACATCCTTCCTACAAAAATAAAAAAATAAAAAACTCTCTTTTGGAATCAAATTGGGTTGAGATTTTCTTTCTTGAGTGCAGCTAGGACCTGCATTGACCTGGTTTGACCTAAATAAAATTGAGGTTTTTTTTCTGTAAAGAAATAAAATTGAGTTTAATGAATCAGGTTCAGCATGGGCCGACCAAGTTGAACCCATGTCCAAATAGGAAGAGAGAGAGAGAAAAGGGAAGAAAGTGAAGCAGATTACTTTAAAACATAGGGAATGATCATCTGGGGTTATTTAATACAAATTCCATCTCTAAGAAAAGGAATAATCGTTTGCGGTTTTTTAATGTAAATTACATCACTGTGAATGGCCGAGTTTGTTGGTTACTGGTTGTCTTTTACTGTTATTAATTCCCGAGAGAATGTCCATCCCATCTCTTTCCATCCCATCTCTTTTTATTTCTTGAGCCATGTTATTTAGGCATCAAAGACAGGAAATGAGGGGGACCATATCTCTATCAAACAGGAACCTTCAGACAAAAAAGCCATTGACAACCCTTTAACTGAACGAAAAATTAAAGCAACGGAGAATCCACAAATAAAGAGTGCCTGGTAAATCTAGACAGGAAAATGACTTTAGTGTCAGGTCTCGGAGAAGGTGCGTCTTGTGAGTTGTGTACCCCTCTGCGATGCATAGAAGATTATATGTATTGAAGCAGGTAAGTTTGAGTGGGATCCATGCTTAATAAGGGCCGGACAGAACCAGGACCTAACTCCAGGCCAGACTCAAAATTCAGGTGATACTAATATTGCCTATTTTGAGGCAGAGACTCGTACTTACAATCACAATAACCTTGATTTTTTTTTTTTTTTTTTTTTGAGTTGAATGGATACCTCTTTAATGAATATATTTAAATGCATATACTATTTTTTTTCATATCATTTGTTATTTTTTTAAATACAATTACTTCTTGTTGTTATTTCTATTTTCATTATTTTTTGTTGTAAGGAAAAAATATTTTTGATACCATGTTATTTAAAAATCTATCACGAAGATTACCTTTGATTAGATTGGATTGGAGAGGGCTATGTAAATGGATAAATTAATTTGGAAAGAGTGATGACCCACTAGATTATTTTATGGCATGTGTCGTCTTTTTATAGGTTAGAAATATTTAAAAAATCACTATTATATGTTAACTTACAGGCCTTCGGAGATCTATTGTTGGGCCCATATAATTTTAATATGAAATGCTAAAAATGAATGCCATATCCTCTAATGATATAACTTAGAATTCCAAATCAAGAGGAGTGGAGCCCATCGTCTGATTGAGTATATAATCAGTTTTGTTTGGATGACCATCTTTGTCCCCTCTAGGAGAAATTTCTGACTCCATCAGTGTATAGGAAGGGCAAGGTGGCATATCCAAATTTTGAACCTTAGATAGATCGGTGATAACTACCGCGTCTTACTACTAGGGGAAGGAACCATTTTTTACTGCCATTCATCGTTGGTGTATAGAATAATATTATTAATATCATTTTCAATTATATTAGCAAAAAAAACATCGTTTTTAACTACAAAAAAGACTCCATCTCATGCACTCATATACTTCAATCCATGACCGGGTAGTTGGATATTTGAATTATAAATCAGGTCTAAGAAAAAGGGTCTGTACTGAATTTTTTGGTTTGGAACTTTCTGCTGCCTTAGAAATTGGTGGTCCATTGGCATCCTTGTAACAAAAGTACAATAATTTTGAAAACAAAGAAATATCTACTTTGTCTTTAAAAAAATGCGAAGTATATTAGAGATGGAAATGGGATGGGCTTAAATGGGGACCCGCCCTACCTAGCTCCTATTAGGTACAGATTTGGTAGTGGTTCATTAGTTTAAGACTGATTTGAGTTTCATTGCTATACCCACCCAGCCTTATACATGTAATATATATTTATATTTTATAAAAGATATAAACGAAACTCATAATTCAAGTAGTGTTGGTCCCTAAAGCATGTTTTTAATTTATTATTATTATTATTATTTAATATCTCTTCATTTTATTTAATTTGTTTACCTCAAAGAAAATTTCATTTGTCCCCACTTGGTTGACCAACATCAGTGGGTCTTGAAAGGATTTTTGTGTTAGCTAATTCATAGGTTGGACAAAACTTGAATCCATTGGTATTGTATTTTATATATATTTAAGTATGGATGATGGTTTGAGTCACCGGATGCACTGAAGTAAAGAAGTCGAAGAAAAAGTAACGAATTGAAGTGATTTTTTGTGGACAATATAGTTTAAAAAGGTCATATTTCATAAACCGAGTGTCAGATATGGCCAAACTACCTATCGTTGGAAAGCTCATTTTGAGTAGATATTCGTAGAGCCTAAGATTGCATCAATCGGAGATAAAATGAGAAAGTTATAGCCTCGTGAAGTTTGTAGAAAAAATGTGCTAAATTTTTCATCTGACCCGTCGGGCAGGTATCCAACCAATGGGCCTGACCCAGTAATTGAATCCGACAAATTGGACGGGTGTAGTGAATTTTACCGACTTGCAATTTTTTAGTCTGATTTGAAGAGAAATTTGTCTGTTTCATATCAACTTCTTTCCTGATTGAAATATACTTATAAGGCACAATTACTAGATATTAATAGACAAACAATTGCTAAACCTAAAGCCCAATGGACTAAGGAAGAAAAGCATGCCTCCAACTGCAATAATAAGGCTATAAATGGTATTTATAATAAAGTGTCTGCTAATAAATTTCGTCGGATTTCTACTTGTAAAACTGTAAAAGAAGCATGAGATGTTTTGCAAACTGTTTATGAGAGTACTAATACTGTTAAGCAAGCAAAGTTGCAAAGGTTAAATAAATCCTTTGAAACCATTGTAATAGAAGAAGATGAGACCTTTATTAGTTCTATGCTAGATTAAATGACATTGTCAATTTTATTTTTAATTTGAGTTAAGAAATCCCTGAAAGCAAAATTGTTAAGAAAATTCTGAGGTCTCTTACTTTAAAGTTTGATTCAAAGGTGGATGCTATTGAAGAGAATAAGAATTTAAAAATCCACACTGTGAATTGGTTAGTTGGAAATCTTCAGACTTTCGAAGAAAACTGTTTTAACAAGGGAAAATCAATGAAGAATAATGGTTTGGCTTTTAGAGCTTTTAAATAATCTGTGAAGAAATCTGACAAGAAAGTTGAGACAGACTTAGATTCTGATGATGATATCACTAAGTTAGTAAATCAGTTTCAAAAACTCGTGAAGGCTAAGAAAACCAAGTGAAAGAGATTGAAGCTTGAAAAGAAGATGTCATTAACCAAGGTTAAGTGCTTTGATTATCAAGGTCTTAGTCATTAATTATGCTAGTGACTGTCCCAACAGGAAAAAGAATTCCAAGCATAAAGCTCTAGAAACCTAAGATGATGATTCTTCAAGAGAAGAGAAAGAACATGAACTTGGTCCTAAAGATGTTATGGATGCCAAGTGTATTGCTCTTATGGCTAGATCCAATATGTCTGATGATAGCTCTGCTGCAGATAATATTGAAAATATACTTTCAGATGAGCAAGTTATTTGAAAAAGATGCTCTTAAGCGGAAAGAAGAGATTTTGTCTCTTAAAAAAGAGTCAAAGGATGCAAAATCAAATGTTCCCCTTTTAGAAGGATAGAAGAATTCCATGGCTGGTAAGCTAACTACTGAGAATCACAAGTATGGTTTACTGAAAGATGATTTTAAAAAGATTGAGTAAGAGTTTGAAACTTTGAAAACTGACTTCAAGACTATTAAGGCTGAAAAAGAAGACCTGGCTGGGAAATTGAAGATTGTATTATTTGAGCTGGATTTCACAAAAGCCTCTCTGAATAAGATGAATACTGATGTAAAGATACTTAAAGACATCTTATGTATCCAGAAGCTGCCTAATGACAAGCGCGGCCTTGGTTTCAATGATGTTGCATTTACTTTAATATCCGAAGATAAATCTGTTTTTGTTAAAATTATTACACACTGTACTCTATATGCTGCACATGTTCATAATGTTGTGAATAGCTCAAAAAGGAAGAATATGTCACATCCTGCATGCACATCCACTTGTCATCACTATGAAGTTAAAGGACACATTCGTCCTCATTGCAAGAAGCTACATGTTTTACCAAAGTATAAGCAATGATGGAAATAGTTGTCTAAACCAAAGGTCAAGACAAAAGCTATTTAGGTTAGGAAGCCTAATTTGTTTATAAAAGCTGTTCACACTGTGCTGCAAGATCAAATTACACAAGTGTGCCTGACTACTTGTAAAAAACTTTGATTAAGATGATCAAGCTCCCACCCCACGTACTGCTACGAAGATACAATTAAAGGGGAGTTGTAATTGAAGGAGAGCTACTGCTGGATCTAAGTTGACAAACTTGATGCATGATGATCATTGTCATTGTCAATTATGCACAAAAAAAAGGGGAGAATGGAGAATTTTTGCCAAGTTTGAAGACATATGGAGTTAAAGATGGTTTCTATTATAATTGGTGAAGAGCTGATCGGTAAAATTCTTTTGTATTTGGTAAAGAGTTGATGGGCAAAATCTTTGCTATTTCAATTTACTCAATGTATTTTTTATTTTATTTTTGGGTAAATTGATTATATAAGAAGTTTTGTCCATGAATTACCAAAGGGGGAGATTGTAAGAAATTTTATATTAGCTGATTCATGAGTTAGACAAAACTTGAGTCCATTGGTCCTATATTTTATATATCTTTAAGTATGGACGACGGTTTGAATAGCCGGATGCACTGAAGTGAAGAAATCAAAGAAAAAGCAATAAATTGAAGTAATTTTTTACGAACAACATGATTTAAAAAGGTCATATCTCACAAACCAACTGTCGGATATGGGCAAACTACTTATCGTTGGAAAGCTTGTTTTGAGTAGATATCCGTAGATTTTAATATTGCGTCAATCGGATCTAAAACGAAAAAATTATGGCCTCGAGAAGTTTATAGAAAAAATGCATTTAATTTTTCATCCAACCCATTGGGTAGGTATCTGACTAATCGGACCTAACCCAGTAATTGAATCTAACCGATTGGACCACAATCCAACTGATCAGATAAGTGCAGTAAATTTCGCCGACTTGCGATTCTTTAGTCCAATTTGAAGAGGAACTTTCCTGTTTCATGCCAACTTCTTTCCTGATTGAAATATACTTATAAGGAATGAAATTGAGGTTATAAAAAAGGGTTCTCTCTTAACCCTAATATGGAGATCTCATTATTCTAAATGGGGAATATATTTTGAAGATCATCACATATAGAGCTTTTATTGAAGAGTTGAAAGGCTAAAATTCTACTTTAGATATCTTTGTCTTCTACACTCTTTATAGAAGATCATCTTCTATGCGTAGAAGATTGTTGGGGAGAGTTAAGTACAACATTTAAAAGGCGTCTAGGTGATTGAATCTGTGACAGAGAACGGTAGGGAGTCATTGCAGCATGCCACTGTGCAAGGGTTCAAAAGGCCTTAGGTTGTGTGATACCGGATAAGGGTTGCAAGTATATCTCTTGTAATTGTAGTATAATTCATAGTACTTAATCTTCGGTCATAGTTTTTTTCCCGGTTTGGATTTCTCAGTAAAAACTGTATAGTTTTGTAATGTGTGTTTTTGTTTGATTTATTTCTGTTGCGTAGTTGATTGTTTGCACACATAATATTAAAACTGATTGTATTAATCCATTCTAGAGGATCGATCTCCCCAAAAACCTTCAAGTTCTCAAGTAACTTGATTCATAGAGCACATGCCTTACTGGTGCTCCAAGCACAAGAAGCTACACATATTTGTTTTTTTTTTTTTTTTGGGAAACAAATGTAAATGTGATACCATGAGGATTATGCGTAACGTGATAGAGGGAAATTTCAAAATTCAAACTCGCAAACTATTCGTAGGTGTTGACCTATAAAAATTGCAAATACTGCAGGGAAGACACCTCATCTCAGCTTAATTTAGGCTACAGAGGTTATTTGCAGATCCTGGGGAATCACTGTGAGAACCAGCATTCCATGAAGATCAAGGTAGCTGGAACTCTCAGAGGAAGTTCAAATTTCGGGTTGAACAGATATCATCGAACTCAAAAGCCACAAGCATATCAGCCTGAGGTCAGTTCCCCCAAGCCAGGAGGTCACTGACCAAAGTCCTGCTTCTCGATGTCCAAAATTGATGAAATTTGGGCACGAAACTTCAGTCATGCTCAGAAGATACTTTGCAAAATTTCAAGTCGAAAAGACTCCGTTTGGTCTAAATTTCAGTACATGTCAGCTTAGAGGACAGTAATCCCGAATTTGGGGGTCACCAGCTAAGATCTTACTTCCAGAAAGCCAAAGCAGATAAAATTTGGAACGAATGTTCAAAGAATGCCCCAAGTTATTCTCCCAAAGTTTTGAGTCAAGTGGAGGCTGTTCAGATAGAAAACAGGCTAACTATCTCAATGTGGAGTGAATAGTGACCTAACGCATGCAATGAATAGGTTACTATTCGAAATCCTACTTCCTCAAATCCAAACTGCATGAAATTTGGATGAATACTCCAAGATGTTCTTGACGTCAGTCCCTCCGAGTTTCAAATCAAACTGAGGTCATTTGGGCTTCAAACAACTGAAACAAGGACCCACTTTCATGAAAAGTCAACTGAAGAGTTGACCAAGTTCAGGTGGTCAAACAGAGCTAAAACTTCTGTGACACACTCAAAATAGTGTCAAGAAGCATTTCTCCAAGTTTCGTGGCGATTGACACCTTTTGGACCTCGAACAGGCGGAAACAAGCCACATATGCAAAAATCCAATAATGGGCCTTAGGAGTGACCGGAGCCCACAAACAAAGGGAGTTGACCAAGTTCAGGTGGTCAAACATAGCTAAAACTTCTGTGACACACTCAAAATAGTGTCAAGAAGCATCCCTCCAAGTTTCATGGCAATTGGACACCGTTTGGGCCCCGAACAGGCCGAAACAAGCCACATATGCAAAAATCCAATAATGGGCCTTGGGAGTGACCGGGGCCCACAAACAAAAGGAGTTGACCATGTTCAGGTGGTCAAACAGAGCTGAAACTTCTATGAAATACTTAAAATAGTTTCAAGCAGCATCTCTCCAAGTTTCGTGATGATTGGACATCATTCGTGCCTTAAACAGTTGAAAATAGATCGCATATGCAATGTTCCAAAAGTGGGCCTTGTCCGTGACCGGGGCCCAATTAATGAAAAAGTTGACCAACTTCCCGAAGTCAAAACGGGCTGAAATTTTTATGACATGTAGAAAATAGTGTCAAGAAGCATCCTTCCAAGTTTCATGGCAATCGGACTTCGTTTGAGCCCAAAACAGATGAAAATGGCCCACATACGCGAAAACCCAAAATTGGGCCTCGTCCGTGACCCAGCCTGCGGTCACGGACCTTCAAAAAATGTTTCCCACAATTTTGGGTGGTTTCCCTCCACTCCTCTTCGAAATCCAACTCCCCAAAACTGCTATTAACTCCCCAAAACTGCACGAAACTGATTGGGAGTCCATAAAAAGAGCAAATTTTGAAGGAACAAAGAAGGAACACATACACAAAGAAGAAAAGAGAAGAAATCAAAGAAAGAAGCACTTAAAGCAACAAAGAAACAAACTCCAGCAGCACTTCCACTACCATTCCCACCTTCTTTTCTCAGTTTTGAAGGTGAGCAAGAAAATTCAGAAGGAGAAAAGGAAGTGGAATGGCCAAGGTCCATACTATGTTCGTACGACGCCAATTTTTGAGAGGATGACATTGTCACCTCTGTTTCTTTTATTCGTAGGGCTTCTTAGCCATTGCAAGAGTTGTGAAAGAAGTCTCTCTAGGCCTCATTTTGTTCCTTGAAAATGACAGGTTCAAAATGACACAACTCCGGCTTCAAATTTGCCCATTTCGGACTTAAAACAAAAACGCAGTCCGTAAGCACGAATGATGAGTTACAGTGGTTTCAATTAATTCCATGGTTAAATGTGATCTTCTTGATGGTTGTCCACCGCTCCAAAGTCATGAAAATGGAGTTCCAACACTTGAAAGAAGTTCTAAGAAAGAACCAGCGCAAACAGCACAAAAAACGAAGGCAAACAGTGGCTTCACGGCCATTGTCTGTCAGTGACCGTGACCCACGGTCACTGGCAGGTTCCAGTGACCGTGGGTGAGTCACGGTCACTGGAAGGCCCCAGTGACCGTGGGTGAGTCACGGTGACCGTGGGTGAGTCACGGTCACTGGAATGGGGTAGTGACCGCAGGTCACGATCACTCCCCATTTTTTCCTCTTTTTCGCATTTTCTTCCACCTTATGTATATTTTCTTGTATTTTCCAAATTGAGATCACATCTAAGACTTAAGGGAGGTGTTGTAAACTTTCAAAATGTATGTAAACAACCTGCATCCCCGCGGTCAGGGCACTTGAACCCATGTAAACAAAAGGGAAATTAATGATGAACTGTAATTATTTCCCATTCTTCTTAACGCTTAAAGTGCGTGAATGTCAGATCTTGATTCCGTAATTCATTTCCACGCCTACATTTTTAAGCGCGATCAGTAGGCAAATATTAGTTGGTAACTTGGATTACATGTTGACTGGGTATGATCAAAACAAAGAGAAGACCAAATCCACACTTTCTACATATTGACAGGGATTTAACAATTACAAGATCAACTGATGGCAATATTTTAGTATGCGAGCCCAAGCGAGTGACAACTTTCTTTTTCCAAAAAAAGGAACAGAACTCCCAATCCAGTCATGAGATTTATGATCAAGGGTAGAAAACAAAAATTATGACTTTGGGTATTCTTCGCTAACTTAGTTTTCAAACCTTTGGCTTTTGACTTAGGAATTACTTAATTCTGATGAGCAAAAACTATTTTCAGCTACATATATATCCAAAGACAACCAAATAACACAAGAAAAATTCTTTTCAACGGAGCCATGGGAGCCATATGTAAAGATATTGGAATTGATTATGCCGATATCCATGATCACATATTCTGAATACTTGCAAAGGAAGAATAGTACTGTAACACTCTGTCACAACCCGAGCCCAGGGTTCGGGGGTTAGCAAAAGCCAAACCTAATGACACACGTATTCCCGTGCCTGTACACGTAGACCAAGTCTAAATGCACACGCACAAGGGAACATTCACACGTGCCAAACATGTACGCGGAAGCTTTAAATATCAGAAACATCAAACTAACAGTGCAAGAAGAGAATACGAAGAGAGAACTGACATAATTACATGTGAAAGTCTTACAAAATGAGCAAGATAAGATCTACAATCATGACATATACACAAGTCTGAAAATCCTCAACACAACATGAACAAGACTCCGATGCCATGCATGCCAAGAACGCTCTCCCGTGGAGTGATCACATCCACTCCTTTAGGCCTGATGGGGCCTCGGGGGTCTCGTCTGGAGTCTGGCCGACCGGCGAGGGTTCGGCAGGGGTATCTGGGCCTGCAACACCAAAACAACTGTGAATACGACGATTCAGCAAAGTAGAACCCATAGCAAGTTAACACACGCTGTATCTAAATAGAGTGAGAACATCATGTAAATTAAATAAGGCAATTTCGTATACTAGGCTGTCATGCAGGAAAGAAATATGCTAAGCGAATCAATGGATACATGCAGTGTACATCACTAGTGGCTACTACATTGCCATATGCTCCTAAAAGAGGGATCTTGTATCGTGCAAAGAACACCATTATCCGAGCCAGGGTACAATGGGTCTCGGTTTCCTGGGGTCTGGTTCCCCAAGACGTTTCCTTACTGCAGCAAGGCCATATAACTATACCAAATTCACCCCGTCGGGATCCTAAGGCTGAGGCTAAGTAGTGCCTGACCATACAGAGTCAATCATGAAAACCCTGAGTAGATCGTGACAACATATCATACGTGCATATCTGTGAACATATTATACATGCATACTCAAGGTAAAGAACCACAATGTGAAAGTGAAAGTAACGGAATACAAACGGAACACAAGTAATCATAATAGGGAAGAGAGGTCAATAATCGAATGCAATATGTTATGCAACAAATCATGCGCAATCGGATCATCTTTATTTACAAACCAAGTCTAATCTAATTATCCGGTGTTTCTAACCGTGCATGATGATGTAGTTTTAAGATGTTCGATGCACCGTTGTCTAGTGTTGCATTGAATCGGGCGATGCACGAAGTCCCTTAAACCAACACCCATGGGGAGGTGCTTAACATCCGGATAATGAACATGAATGATTCGCAGCCCTCGAGATCATTCATGCATTGTATCACATTCCGTTGGGCAGGTCTAGGTACTCTACATTCTATCATGAAGGTCATATCGGTCTTTCCCTTACACCTATCTTGTTCTTCATTATTCTAGTGTGGATACGACTCAGCCGTCTGTGTGCTACGGCTTAGCCGTGTGTGTTCTACGGCTTAGCCGTGGCTGGGCCGTAGAAGGTCTATCAATTTGAGTGCTCTCAGTTAAATCCAGAAATGGCACCCTGTACTGATCTACGGCTGGGCCACGGCTGAGCTTCGGCTTAGCCGTAGGGCAATACACGGCTTAGCCGTACCCTAGCCGTAGAGGAAAACTGGATTTTCACCCTCTCTGGACTTTGAGCCGTAAGTGACATACGGCGTAGCCGTACATACACGAAGGCAATGTTCTGAATCACGTACAGAAACCCTGTGAACTCACCAGAATTTGCAATTATTCAATGGAAATAGATAGAGTACTAACCAAATGGGCTGTAAACACATTTTCCCATACAAATTCATGTGAATTAACCAAAAACAAATGCATACCAACATGGGTTCTCACAAGTTATGGTTATACTTGCCTCAATTGGATTCAATTACACCACTTGTTGTCCTTAGGCCCCAACACAACCTAACACCAATCAAATAACATGCATGCATGAGAATTGGAAGCACAGACACACCATGCAATAGAGAAACAAGGAGGAGAAGAAATAGAGAAAGGAGATGAGAGAGATGGAAGGATTTCCAACTCACCTCACATGCAAAGAACCAAACTTCCTCTTGATCGATGGAGGAGAGAATTCGGAGGAGAGAATTCAAGAGAAGGAGAGAAACTCCACGTGCACAGTGAGGAAAATAAAAATGAGCGAGCGAACGTGGTGTTGGTCGGTGGATGAGTTATATAAGCTCATGGTTAAATCCAAATTACAAGAAAGGCCAAGTTAGAATGCTATTTTCAGTTTGAGTCAAATCTGGGTCCAATGGAATCACACGACATCGGTTGCAAACGACGTAGTTACGAAAGTTGACGAGCTCAACGAAAGACACGTGTTGACATCAAGATGATGCAAAAATGACCATGTCTTAGAAAAGCTAAAATTACGAAAAAGGGCTTGGTCTACTTAATCCAGGTCAAACTCAACCCAACTACCTATCCATGACCCGCAACAAAAATCAAAACATAAACAAAATACGATTAGCAACGAAAACAAGATTAATTAACCGCTAAACGAGGTCAAGCTGGGTCGGAGTGTTACACACTCCAACCCAACTTAAGCCGAATTAGTGGGTAATTAAGTGTCATTTTTGTTGCTAAGAGTGTTTTGGTTTTGCTTTTCTTTGGTCTTGAGCTATGGATAGGTAGTTTGGTTGTGTTTGACCTAGTTTCGATAGTTCGAGCCCTTTTTCATAATTTCTGCTTTTATTGGACCTTGTCAGTTTTGCGTCATTTTGCTGTCAACGTGTGTATTTCGTCGAGCTTGTTAATCTTCGTAATTGTTTTGGATCCAAATGACTTCGTTTGCTCTCGTTGGATCGTCAATTGACTCGAACTGTAAATAGAGGTAAATGGTGGACTTAGTTGCAAATTTGATTTCTTTTATCTTATAAATATCCTGCCTACCATCGTTCTTTCTCTCATTTTTGCAACGATCTCTTTTTCTCTCGTTCAACTCTCTTTCTCCTTCTCTCTCATTTCTGTCTTGTTTACGTGAGGAAGGGAGCAGCGTGAGTTTCGTGTGTCTCCAGCGGATTGAGCCTCTAGCAACGACTGTAGTGTGTTTGATTTCGGTTTGAGGCAAGAATAAGCACAAGTAGCGTTAACACTGATTGGTAATGCTTTGATTGTGTGTATATTTTACTCTTCTTGTATGAATCATTGTTAAACAGCCCTATTGAGTGAGATTTGTTAGTATCTGTTTGTATTCAGTTGAGAGTTAGCCATTCTGTATTTCTGTAACTGTTTCAGGAAATTGACTCAGCACACTCACGGCTAAACCGTGAATTGTGCTACGGCTGAGCCGTGAAATGGCTTACGGCTACACCGTGACCTAGCCGTGACTTTGACCGTAGATCAATATAGGGTGACATTTGAAATAACTGAGAGTCGGCACATTTGCTGCTCTTCTACGGCCCAGCCAGATCTAAGCCGTATAGTGTGTTACGGCTAAGCCATAGAGCAAGATACGGCTGCGCCGTATAGTAAATTACGGTTGAGCCGTAAATGCGGATGAATAGTTTAGAGAACCTCGGCTCCGCCGCAGTGCAGATTACGGCTACGCCGCAAGATGCCTATGGCTAAGCCGTATGTTCACCTATGGCTACTTCGTGTGACTCTGAGAAATGAATATAAAAACGAGTAGGAGTAAAGACGAGACCTGATATGACTCTCATACTAGAATGTAGGCAACCTGAACATGCCCAATGGAAAGTCAAAATGACATGAATGATCTCGAGGGCTGCGTTTCATTCGTGTATGTCATCCGGTTGTTTAGCCCCTTCCCATGAGTGTTGGTTTAAGGGACTTTGGTACACTTTCACTAGAAGATGCAACACTCCTTGATGGAACAACTGTGTATCGAATACCTTAAAACTACATCAGCATGCACGGTTAGAAACACTGGACAACTAGATTAGGATTGGCTTGTAATTGACCTTGATTCGCCATAGTATATCTGATTTGCATAGCATATTGATTTCGGTTTTGCCCTCATGTGTTCTGTGTTGGACCTCTCGATTCTGTGGGAAATGTAGCTACATCCCCAGAGCGAAGCCCGGACAAGGACACTTTATTTCTGTGTATTTGTTATGGTTCATATGGAGTACTTGAGTCCAGTGATTATTTGTTATTTGTACTCATTCGTCGGTGCTGATTCGTATTTGCTTATGCTTATTCATTATTCGTGTTGTTATTTGTATTGCTTATCAGTATGAGCCGTATTGCTTATCAGTGTGTGATGCACTACTATTGTTCGTTTATTGTGATAGATTGTGATATGAGATCCGTATGTGATATTGCTTGATGTGCATCATCTGATTTGATTGTGATTACGATTGTCTATATATGGCACTACTCAGCCTCAGCCTCAGGATACCTGACGGGGTTGACTTTGGTATAGTGTGTGTGATTGTCTCTGCAGAGTGCTTGTGTCCTGGGCTTCCGGACCCCGGGAATTAGAGACCCATTCGTACCCTGGCCCGGTCGATGGTGTTCTCATATTTGTGTGCTATCGAAAGGGAGAATATCGCAAATGTAGTAGCCAGCTTGAGTGTATTTCTATTGATGATTCTGACAGCATACTTATTCCTATGCACGATTTGCCTAATGTACGAACATGCTCACTATGGATATTTGCATTACTACTTTTACTCATTGATAGATACAATTCGTGTTATCTTCTTGTAGCTTATATTTTGCTAAGTCTTTGTACTTATGAGTTGTTCTTGGTGTTGCAAGCTCAAATCCCTCTTCCGATCCTACGTCGGTCAACTCGACTCCAGGAGAGGCTCGCGAGGCCCCCTCCGGCCTAGAGGAGTGGACTTGATCCATTCTTCATAGAGCAGTGTGCATCATTTTGTTTTCCCTACATTGTGTTTGAGTGTATATGTGGGATTTTTCTGTAGACTTTATTTTGGGTCTGATTTATATCTGTATTTTGATTTTGGGGACTAGTCTCTCTATTTTGTTGTACATCTTTGTGATCAGTCCAATCTTTTGTAATAATTGTGTTTTTTATTATTTTGTGATATGCCTTGATACTTACAGCTTTTGCGTACACTTGTTTGCACGTGTGATTGATCCCTTGTGTGTGTACATTTGGGCAAGGTCTAGGTGTGCATGTACGGGAGTACGTGTGTCACTGGTTAGGTTTTCTTTAACCCCCGATTTCTGGGCTCGGCTTGTGACAAGTACTTTGAATGGACGTCAACCATTTGATTCCTTCAGGGATCATGTGGCTGTCATGAATTGCAAGGAAAATTTGCACTGCTTTACCAAGATTCTACCTACGTGGATACACTTCTATTTCCAACTCCTGCACCCATTCACCTGGTTAAAGAATATTTTCAATTTATTCACTCAAGGAAACGGGTTTTTTTTTTTTAATACAAGAGAGATAATCGTCATACATGGCCAACACTAAATGCATTCCTTCTTGACTTGTTAACTTTGGCATGTGGAAGAATGACGCCATGATGAATATTTGATTCCTCACTTGAGTGTTCATGATAATTCTTTTGTACAGTGCACCTAATACATCGGTGCACTTCTGCTGCCACGTGCACAAGGTGGTGGAGATCTTTCAATAAATTTTCAAAACATATTTTATGACTTTTTTTTATCCATGTATGATTATTTCAAAACATTTAAATTCTCATGTGGAAATTTGGAGGGAGATCTTCCTCTGTTTCATTTGTGAAATCTACTTGTTAGAAAATTTACTTTATAATGATCTTATTGAAAATGGTTTATAGAAGTTGCAATTGTGCCTATACAAGATTGTACAACTACCATTTTCATTTTTTTGAGAAACACAACTACCTTCTCTTTCCAATGGCCTTTTTATTTCATGTGATTGAATTTTTAAAAATTCTACAACTTATATATTTAAATAAAATAATAAAAAAGCAAAGTTGAATATCCGAAATTGACATCAAATTAGAAAGTGAACCCCAATTAGTCAAATCATAGTAAAGTCAAGATTTTCCAACCTTCTATCCTCCTCACTTTGACCCTTAAAAATCTTTTTCTGCTGTCTATATTCCATTTCATGCAACCAAAGGAGTCATAAGAGAAGAGAGAGAGAGAGAGAGAGAGAGAGAGAGAGAGAGAGAGAGAGAGAGAGAGAGCCCTAAGGTTTGCCCAAGCCCGAGAACGTTTGAATCTGTATCCATTGGAAGGGGTACAAATCAGAATATGAAGAGGCAGTTTAAACGATCCAAATATGAAGTGGCCCATAAAGAAATATTCAAATAATAGCCAAACATAGTGTACTGGTCGACTGGCATCCCATCACTGGGTCTATTGTACCACATAGCTGCACAATCACATCTGAATGGATGCACAGCGGTGATGATAATTTAGATACATGTGGTCCCGATCATTTTCTTTACCATTTTGGTTGGCCCATTGAAAATAATATGTCAATTTTCTTAATAGGAGTTTTCAAAAAGAACATGTCAATTGAATTTGTAATAATTTTAAAGTCTTCGTATTTATACAAGTTTTGAAGAGTCAAAGGTGAATTTTCAATAATGACCATCAAATAACCTCCATATTAATGGAAACTGAATCAAGAAAAAATTGAAAATGAAAATCTAGTCATCATCCTAGTAATTAATTCAAATTTTAAGTTATTCAAGACCTCATCTACATTGCTACCATATATTGTTGACCCTAAATTCATGTGGTTTTACCCATCGCCTCGGTAATAATCCTTTGTTAAACTTATTTGACATTGAATTCTTATATATTAATTTTCCATTACTTTTAACTTAAATTTGTTGAAGAAGAATTAGCTGACAGTCGGAGGGATTTTGAACATTTCAACTAAAAACTGGAGTATTCCAGTTACTAGTTCTTTCAGTTGGTTTCATACAAAGAAGCAAAAGGCAAAGGGCAAAAGGCAAAGGGCAAAGGGCTTTGTGTAAAATCCCTTAAAAAATCGGTTTTTATAATTTAAATCAGCCGAAGTTTCCACTGTCTACTTTTTTAGCAATCTTCCCAGAAGCACAAAGTCGGTGGGTTATCACTCCCTCTCACCATGCCCACTCATGGTGTTATGTAAAAAGGCAAAAAGAATTGGTGCCTTTAGTCCATGTCAAGTTTGACAATCATCACTGCTAGCTTTTAGAGTGGGTTATTTTACTTTATATTTGCTTTTTCTTGTCTCACACCTCCCTGGAGTAGGCTATTGAACAACTCTAGAAGAAGCCATTGGTGTTGGTGGAACGTGAAAAGAGAGTGGAAATGAATGCTTCAAGTGCATAATTGCCTTTCTTGAGATATTTATGTAACTCTCTTGGTAGGACCAAGTTAATAATGGATTAACATTTAAGCTGGGAATAAGATACAATGGGTTTGTATTTATTCTCTTAATTAGTTTTCGATATTCAAAGAAATTTCATTAAAAATGGAGATGGAGAAACCAAAACAACAATTGTACTAAATAGAGATATATGTAAAATGAGCATGAGGTGGGTAACCCCAAAGGCAGACCCATGATTTTTATTTGCTGGAGCTGACTATAAGGCCATCGGTTCTTAGCAAAAAGAAAGAAAAGAGAGCGTGTGACATGCTGCTGCCGACCTTGGAGATGTGAATTGTTTAAGGGCTAGATATTAAGAGAGGGAGATGACTTGAACAGAAAGGTTTTCATTAAAAGATGTCAAAGAAGGAGGGGGTTCGATCCCAAATGATATGGGGTCATGGGAAATATGGCCCATGCTCTAATGGCCTTTTTCCAGATGAGAGGAGGGCCTGAACCCCCCAGCAGCCAATACAGAGGCCTGCCCCTCAGTAATGCTATTGTTATGAAGGTAATTCCATCCAAAAAATGTTAAATCCTAATTCTTCAATTATGTATTTTTATAATGATTCCATAAGGCTATTTTTTCATAAAAATCTTTAATTTTTACAAATAACTTTCTAAAAATCCAATTCTCTCCAAAATCTCCCGTTAAAATCACATTGGACTATACAGTTTATCTAATACAGGGATAAGAAAATGTGTCCACTCTTTCAAACATTTGTGTGGTCTATATTTATTACCTTGGTGGAATGGGTCTATAAAAAAAGATGCTTTAATTTTGTTACTTCTTTTGTGTTCTTGTAACCTGTTTTGCTTATATATATATATATGTGTGTGTGTGTGTATGTGTATATATATATATGTAGGCAAAACTATTATGTATATATCATTTACGTTATGGTGAGGGACACTTCTATTTTTTAAAAGTATTGATGTGCAAAAAGACAAAACCATCATACATCATGACACCTTTTGACCCTGTAAAGTTTAAACAAGGAATTGTCCCCATCTTATGGTGAAGGATGGATGCATAGAAGTCTTTCCATATATATTGGATAAAACTACTATGCATTCTCTCACATTATGGTGAGGGATGCTTTCATTATTTAAAAGTATTAATATACAAAAAGACAAAATTATCATACATCATGATACATTTTTTACCTTATTAGGCTAAAAAAGGAATTGTCCTTCACCTTGTGATGAGAAATAGATGCATAGTAATCTTTCCCATATATATATTTCTAGAAAAAAAAAATGGTAGGCTTGTGTGACACACTTATAATAAAAGGTAATGTTTAAGAGCCTTTTGATGGAGAAAGTTCCCACCGTAGAGGGACTTGGGCTTGTTTGGCAATTTTTATCCGTAGAGGGACTCCCGCTTGTTTGGCAATTTTTATCTACATGAAATAGATCTACATGATACAGATTTGTTCCAATTATCCCTATTTGAAATAGATGTTGTAGAATTAGGTTGTTTGGTAACACTTTAAAAATGAATTGAAATAGACTTTTTAAATCAATAGTGGAATTTTTTTATTGTAAATGTATTGATACACATAGTGAAGTTGTGGTTGATACTTAATCACGTGGCCATTTGTAGTATTCCTAATACGACCCACGGTTCAGATCTTGATATAACTGCCCATAAAGTCTATAAGTTCATGTCAAATGGTTAATAGTTTTAGCAAATATATTGAGATTGGTGAATGATCAACGGTTGATATTTGATATGGTAATTGTTCTTGGTCACCTTAAGCTTTTTTATGGCTTAGATTGTACTTCAGAGCCCCACAATTGAAGAAAAAATGAAAAACACAGATGGTGTGTATAAAGGTCTAGAACCCAGTCAAATAGTGGGCTACATCAACAGTTAGGGAGTTTTTATTAACTTTTTCAACATCCACAAGGAACCAAACATTGAAAGTTGGTATGATAGCTGTTCTTGGGCCTCCAAAGAATCTTAGCGGTTCTGATCTTTCATTTGAGGCCGACATATGTAAAAAATGTAAATCTATTGAAAGTTGGTGTAATAGCTGTTTTTGAGCCTCCAAAGAATCTTAGCGGCTCTGATCTTTCATTTGGGGCCGACATATGTAAAAAATGTAAATCCAAATATCTAGAGTTTTCTGCAAATATCTTATAATATAAGGTCATCTAACAGCTGAAATTTAGAAAGAAAAAAAAAGGCGCTACCCTATTTATGAATGTATTCAACGGGTTGGGTTTTGATTTAGGGGCCTATAATTTAAAAAGAAAAAGGAAAAAATGCCCTACCCTATTTCACATCAAAACTACTGTTCATTGCCATGTCTATCCACTTCAGACCATTACCTCTATCTGAAATCTGGTGATCTTGGGACCCATACGAAATAGACATGTAATGTCTTAATTCCATTAGAAATAAACATATGAAAAACAATTGTCAAACAGTCTTAAAGTAGTTTGACACTGTTTTAAGATAATAAGAAGCAAATAGTAGAGATGCCAAACACCACCTTACCTTAATAGAAAACTTGAGATTTTATGTGGTCCGTTTTGTGTCCATTCGTAGTGGCGGCTCCACATGTACTCCCGGGTGGTCAGCTGACCACCTTGGATTGGTAAAAGTTAATGAAAATAAAATTTTTTTGTTAGGTTACATATATTTTGATAATCCTAAAATAAAAAATAGTGACTATCCTTAAAGGACTAAGTATTTTTATTGGTTAAAATAGATTTTGACAATCCTAAAAAAAAAAAATAGTGACCACCTTTTGAGGATTAAGCGTAATTTTTTAATAGAGCTTATTATATATATATGTATAC
This sequence comes from Sextonia rubra, assembly GCA_037013555.1. Lineage (NCBI taxonomy): Eukaryota > Viridiplantae > Streptophyta > Magnoliopsida > Laurales > Lauraceae > Sextonia > Sextonia rubra. Next base: position 12,915,560 of record JASUAD010000001.1, on the reverse strand, counting down.
ATATATATATATGGAGAATCTTCATACGCATCCGTCTCTCACTATTTTTTCGTGAGAACTCTAGGTGGGGCCCATCTATCACTCAATCCAATCCTTGCAACACACATGGGACCTCATGATAGCAACGCGCCCCAACTTTCGGTCTGATCCGAATTTATTGGACTATTGGATTGACTATATATCAATTCGAACGAAATGAATTTGTGAGTCATGAATGAAGGGGTTAGGGATATGTGATTGGGACAAAATTTGATATGTAGGGTGCTTTCATATAGATCTTTCTAACCCCCTAGTCTCTTCCCTTGGTGGGATCCACAGTGGGCCCCACCAAAGAGTGTGTATGAAAAGTTTATGAGAGACGTATGCACATAAAATTACCCATATATATATATATATATATGGTTTTGACTTCCTGGTTAAAATTCTCCGAGCCGCCGCTGTCCATCCGCTTCACGGAATTCACCCTGCCTGCAATAGTCCATTTGGGAAGCCTCTTTGGACTTTTCTGCATTAACTCGTCCGCATTTGAGTTCACATCCGGACAAAGACACTTATATTGCCCCGTCATGTACCTGTGACTTCCTCACAAGACGTTCCTCTTTATATAAATCTAAGCCATTGCTTGGTGGGCCACCTCATTTGATCAAAACGACTGGGCTAGTGATCAGACCGCCCAACCAGTGGGCTGATATGTAAGGGCTTACTCGGGTCATTTTACACTGCTCGTGCCCGTTGAGTGCGACCTACTACTCCCTCCCTCCCTTTCTTCCACGTGCTTTTGCACTCCACTGATTGCAAATGAGAGAGAGAGAGAGAGAGAGAGAGAGAGAGAGAGAGAGAGAGTAACAAAGGGAAAAAGAAGAAGAAGCTCACTTTGGTATAAAATACCATCTCATCTCTGAAATCCAGATTCCTAAAAATTTCAACTTTTTTCAATTTGTCCGGTTCCCGAATCCTCCTTTGGATATGATCGACATCTCTGAAAATCAGATCAGGCCGTTGGATACCCACCACAACGACCCTTGCATCCTCTTATGCTCTGCTGTGGCTGTTCCAAAAGATCTCGAAATTAAGCTGCTTTTCTTTCGGGATTCTTCTCGGTTCTGCCATGGCAGCTCGGACCTGTCTGTCTGACCAGGAAATCAGCAGGAAAGAAATCCAGGTCGCCATTGCCAAAGCTGTCGAGCTTCGGGCTCTTCATGCAGCTTTGCTGCAGGGGAACAGCCCTGCCAATATCAGGTTGCCCACATGTTCTTCTCCTTCCCTTGCACGCTCTTCCAATCAGTTCTCTGCTCAAGACTATCCTGTTTTTACGCCGGTGAGTTTTACTTCTCTTCGTGCTTATTTTGTTTTCCCAGTTTCCTGAGCTGGGTTTTTTTTTCCATGGATTTTTGGTGGTGGGTTTTTGTTTCTTGATTGATCAGAGCTGTCTACCGTTGCTTTTTCAGAGATTGCTTCCACGGGTCAGACTCTTTTGTAATGGGGTTGCTGAATTTTTCGGTTTTTCTTTTTTCTTGGTTTTGTACCTGCTTTTCTTAGCCGTTAATTTTCTGGGTATTCTTTTTCAGATTGTCTTCCATGGATTTACGGATTGTGTTTTCCCCTTTGATCGGTTAAGATTCTTACCTCATCTTCTCTATTTTTCAAAGAAAAATAGCTTCTTCAGTGTGTTTTGTGGTCTAATGAGGTGTCTGGACTTCTCTTTTATCTTATCCTGGTTTCACTCTAGTGGGTTCGTGGAAAGCATAGATTTTTCTGGGTTTTCTATTCTAGATTGGTTTTCCATGGATTTCTGGAGGTGGGTTCTTGTTCTTGCTGTGTTTGATTTGAACTGTTCATTTATTGTATCACCATGGAAGTACACAACTGTAATGACACATTAATGTCTGAGCAGAATCTTCTCTCTATTTTTCATTTGCTGAATGTTGTGGATTCTTTTTGTTAATTGAAAATGAAAAGAAAGAATGTTGGGGAATTGAAATTGAAGGCATGACTTCCTGTTTTCGGTGACATAGATGTCTCTGATGGGCATTTATTTCGGCATTTGTTCAACATTTATAAGGTTCGCAGGTGGTAACTGACTGAGCATTGCCTGTTAAATTAAGATCTTCCTTTATAATGTTCGCGAATTTTCTTTTCAGAATTATACCTTTCTAGATGATGTTTAACTAAGTTGGGGAAGGTTTGGCAGAGTTATGAAGAGGAACCCTTACCTGGGTATCATCACATTCGATCAGATAACCAAAGATTATCCGAAATTTTGGGTGGGCTCGGACTGGAAAGAGAAGAAGATGATGAATCCGATCTCTCTGACAACATTAAACCGAGTCTGTGTTTAAGGAAAGGCTTGGCTTCCGGTCTAGGTGCCAGAGACCAGCAATTCTGTGCTGCAGAGGATTTCAAATCCAATACAAGTTCATGCATAAACCACATTACTGCTCTGCAAACACACCCAACTGGTTCAGAAGAATTTACAACTTGTAATACCTGCAAGCCTGCAACTATCAGCAGAACAACTGGTAACGATAACAAGAACGGTGTAAATTCCAAAACTGTGGTGCCCCTAACTGATACTCATTCTCTTTATCAAACCCAGCCGAAGAACAAAGGACCAATTCTGTCCCGATTGTTTCCACGACTGAAGAAGAAGCCCAAGGCAGAAGCATCACCAACAAGAACTGTATCTGAAGATGCATCTCAATTTCTAAAGGACTGCGGAGTGATTTCACTTGAATCAATGAAGAAAGAGCTTCTGGAGGCCAATGAGAAACGAGATGCCGCATTAATCGAATCTGCAGGGATGAAATCTTCCTTAGTTGAGCTGAAACAGAAGCTAGTTCATTTGGAGGATTACTGTAATGAGCTGAGGAAGTCTCTTGAACAGGTGGTGCAAGGAAAAGAAGCCCAAGTTCTAGAGCGGCCTAATCTTACAAAAAGAAGCAAGTCAATCGATGGGGGAAGGGATAGCTTGATGCCCATTAGCCATGAAGCAGTGGTGGAGGGCTTCTTGCAGATAGTATCGGAAGCGAGATTATCAGTTAAGCACTTTTGCAAGAGTCTCATTTCCCATGTTGAAGAAACTGATGATAATTTGATGGAGAAGTTGAATTCACTTCTTCAACCACACAATCTAACGCTGCAGTCAAAATACTCGAAAGGGGTGTTGTATCATATGGAAGCTCTTATAAACCAGTCTCTCCATCAGGACTTTGAAAACTGTGTGTTCCAAAAGAATGGGTCACCAAAAGTCCTAGATCCGCACCAATATCGTCAGGAAAAATTCTCAGCATTTGTCGCACTGAGAAACCTGAGCTGGAATGAGGTTTTGAGAAAGGGAACCAAATACTATAGTGAGGAATTCAGCAGGTTCTGTGATGAGAAAATGAGCTGCATTGTTTCTACATTGAATTGGTCAAGACCATGGCCGGAGCAGCTTCTACAATCATTCTTTGTTGCAGCTAAATGCATATGGCTGCTCCATTTGCTAGCTTTCTCATTCAATCCGCCGTTGACGATACTGCGGGTTGATGAGAACAGAAGCTTTGATCCTCTGTACATGGAGGATATTCTCTTAGAAAGACACAGATCACAATCTCAAGCCAGGGTTAAAATCATGGTAATGCCAGGATTTTATGTCGAGGATAAGGTGCTTAAATGCAAAGTTCTATGCAGGTACAAGAAGGTTGTCTAACCAAAATATTTCTATGTCATTATCTTTGTTTCATAGATAGGTTTTGTTTGGGAAGTAGGACCGATCTTGCAAGGTTTTGCACCTTCTGCAAGTATTGCAATATTAAAATATTAAGCACAGATTGCGATATTTTAATAGTACAATACATTGCAATATCAATTGCCGAACTTTGCAGTATCTTTCCCTTTGTGTTTGGACAGCCACCACTGTGATTTTGATTTTGTCATATTGCAAAATGACAACCAAATTTTCATTTGTTCTTGGCTACTGTAGAGTAGAGATGCATGTAACCTTTGTGTTCAATTCTTTTATGGTAGAAGCTTTTGTGTTGAGTTAATGTTGAAAGTGAATTGGATGACCGGGCTGAGTTCTCTTGTTGGATGTAACTATTTTGAGATGGTGCTCTATTGTCCATGTAAAATGAGTATTTGACATTAGCTGCGGGTGCCTTCGAATTAAATTTTCACAACCCCTGTTAATCTACATGTTTCACATGTCAAAAGTCATTTACAGTCACACTTTTTATCTTTTTTTTTATTGATGTTTATTAATGAAATTCTCACGCATGTCAAACCACTAAATGAGGGAGTTATCTTATACTATCTCAGTTTCTTTCCGTCATGAGGTTAGATCTGCCAATTTTATGGCAGATGCTTTAGCAAACAAGGGGTTGACAGGTTAGTTCCTTCGGTAAGATAAAAAAAGGTGAGGACGGGGGGTGGTGGTGTGTGCATGTCAAACCACTCTTAGGAGCTATTCTATGAGGGAAGGCACCCTGTTAGCTCCGCAAGGAAGGGGCAGAGCTGATATCTGATATGGGCCACCGTGTCCGGGTTCTTAAAGTTTGGTTGCTACTTGCCCCTGTTGGCCGTCTACCTCAAAACCTAATTACGTATGACTCTATTTATCGACAATTAGTTATATAACCCGGTTCATAAGGAGAGGAATTCTCTTGAAAAGCTCTGAAGGATTTCAGTGTAATCCTTTCTGTTCAACTCATTGTTGAACTCCCAAAAAAAAAAAAAAAAAAAAGGAACATCTCTTGGGATCTTCATTTTAAACAGTGAGAATTAGTTTTTATTTCATGATGGTACATTCTTCTGTCTTGAGCATTACATATTTTCTCTCATCTATCTCCTGGTTTTATTCATGCAATTTCGTTAATTTCTTGCTATCACACATTTACCCCAATCACTGTACAACAGTTGTCATTCAGGAATCACCAATTTCAGTTTCCTTAGCTGTAGCTTATGCAGCAAACGTCGTCATGGTTAGCTTCTTGGTACGCAGTGCCAACTCCCAACCTTTATTGGATTTGTATCTTCTCTAAAGGCATCAAAATGGAAGCATCCTTTCTGTTACAAAGCCGATGCATAAAGAGTCGGCCTCCCATCCACCCCAGTTCTCTCCTTTTTTTTTGTTGGTTGGCCCGACGTCATGACAACTGGCAAAGGATGGACAGAAATTTCTATGCCAATCTGGGTTGGGAAACCCCACCTCGGATCCATGCATTAGCCTCTTTTGTATCTTGTTTTGGCTTCTAATCGTCGTCCATTTGTGGTTTGAAAGAACACGGTCCTTCCAAGGCATGGTCCCTCCCAATCATACCTTGTCCTGTTCCATCATTCCATCCCACTCCCAGTCCACCCAGCATCTCTCTCTCTCTCTCTCTCTCTCTCTCTCTCTCTCATACATACACACACACACAAGTCATCCACAAATTCTTTTGCAGATATTCAATACCAACAAAGGGACGATACAATTTATGTGAATATAGGCATCCCCGTTTAGATGGCCAAGACCAGAAGGCATTGTCCCACTGGGACTGCTTGGACCAGCTACACAAAACTGGCTGAAATTTTGAAAAACGTTGCAAAAATTACATGGGAAAGATGGTGGCCCAATCCAATATCCTTTTGTTATTCTTTTATGGTTGACATTTTCTTCATATGACCCTGAGAACCCTGAATTCTTTTTAAATCATTTTCTTGATAAATATGAGAAATTATCCTGTCCTTATTTCTCCCGAGGGGCCCACCTTTTGTGATCAGAGACATTCATATCATGCCAGCCCCTCTACATAGGAACTCATGCAAATTTCGCTTCAGTTTGATTGACCTCCTGGCAGCATTGGGAGTAGATATTGCCTTAGACCTTGCAGACTTTCTTGGGCAACATAAATACTTTTAATAAACTTTCTCGGGTGGAGAGCCCACCAATCAACACTGCCCACCGGTGCATCTCGGTTGGCCCACTTGTAAGACACATTTTTTTTTCGTACAAAATTATTTCTCATCGGATTCAAACCCACGACCTGGGCTTTGATATCATATTATATTTTTATCACTAGCTATTGCTATAAAAAAACCTATAGGCGTTATTAGATGTAATATAAATACTTTTCAAAATACTTGCCTTGAGTGGAGCCTACTATTCAACCCAGACAATAATTAAGGTAGTGTTTGATTCACATAAATGATTTTGGGCTGGAATGGAATGAATGTTGGAATGAGTCTGGAATGAAATGGAGGTTGGAATGGTCATTCTATTCTAATGTTTGAATTTATATTTGAAATGGGGGCGGAATGAAATTCATGTTCCTATCCTTGTGTTTGGTATGCATGAATTAATGTATGAATGAAATAAAAAATTCAGTATTTTTAGTAAAATATCCCTATTTTCTTCTTCATTTTTTTGTTTGGTGGGGGGGGGGGGGGGGGGGGGGGGGGGGGCGACAGTGGTGGCAGTGATGGTGGTGGCGGTGGTAGCAATAGTAGTGGGTGATGGTGGTGACGATGGTTGGGTAGTGGTGCTGGTGGCGATGGTCAGGTGGTGGTAGTGGTGGTAGCGATGGCTATGGGTGAATGGCAGTGATGGTAAGTGAGGGCATTTTTGTCTCAATAAAAAATAAGTGAAATAAAATGGTCATTCCTTACTTCCTTACTTCCCCTAGTGGAATGACTATTTTCTCATGTAAGAGAATGGCGATTTTTTTTAAAATGAGCGTTTCCTTCATTTTAGACAAACTAAATGCAAGAATAAATGTTTCGGCGGAATGATCATTCTATCCTAGCCCTATTCAAGCGACCCAACTGCTATGTAAGACTGTCACGTTCTTAAAACTTATTTTCCTACCTATGGCATGCATCCTGTCTTCCATGACAAGGACTTGAACTCTATCGCCTGACAGTGACTACCTTGTTATGACTACCTTGTTAGTCATTGTTTTGCCCACCACAAATGATAATGGTAACAGGAACAACAACAATACCAATACGAAAATATCAATGTTCTCCACTGATCCATTGACTAGGTCAAGCTTTCATCACAAATCAGCAAGAAATCTATTTACATTTTTTTTTCAGTAATAAAATTTCATTGAAGAGAGGAAGAGCAAAAGCACCAGCCAAAAAAATTGGGCATCCGAAGGCATAAAAAGCGCCTTATTACAATTGGAGAAAAGGGAACAAGAACTACACAGGAAAATCTACAAAAGGTGAATATCCATCCCAACTTTTGTCTAGTTAAAGAATCTACTAAAGCATTAGCCAATCTGTCTAATTGCTACATGAACCGAGGACGCCAAAGATTTGATTTCATTGAAGAAAAGATGAGACCTCCAAGGGATCAAAGAGAAAGAAGATACCCAATAGAAAGCCTTAATTGAATCACTCTCCACCACAAAAATCTCCATTAAAGTGAGACTTAAAAATCAGAAGAGGTTGTAAAATTTGTTTACTTGTATATATCTACTTGTATGAACTTTGAACTCGGTGAACAGTCAGACCTACCCGAGTCCCTTGATTCACCTCGACTCAAATGTCTTTCCAGGTCTTGAGTCAAGTCTTCACTTTTTTTCTCTTCATTTTATTATTATTATTATTATTTTACATAAAAACCAAGAAAGACATAAATGTTAGTGACACCGTAAGATCTGGCACAGTACGTTTGAAAATATTAAAATTATAATTAAAATTTCAATTTCAACCATGTGAGTTGAACAACACATGCTCTGGGGTTGTGCTATGAATCATGGTACCCTCATCGCATTTCAAAAAAGGCACATCCTTTATTCCTTTCTGTTTACCTTTTTTGCCTACTTACCTTTGAAGAAGCGTACGAATAGAAAGATCAAAAGGGGCTGCCTCTCTTCTTTGTGTCTCTCAAGGCAATCAAAAGCTCATTTGCATTGGCCCTTTCAAAAAATTTAGGACAGGAGTCGCACGTTTCTTCTCAAATTATATGATATCCCATCGGTTTACATTACGGGTATCATAGTAATGAAATCAAAGTAAGAAATGAGGATAAAAACTGAAGTAATTAAATCTATGTATGAAATGCTAAAGGGAGATTTGCATGACAAGCATTCCAAGAGAACAAACTATCAAGACTATAAAACATGCGGCATATATTTCAAAAACAGAGTATAAAGCCCAGAAATATAATTCCCCCAAACTCGGACTATCCGAATAAGATCTTTAATCCACAGTGAAAATCAATTTAAAAATTTTCCCATCATTCAATCCATATATAAGAAATAAGCGAAACATTTATATTACTGTGAAAGCAATTGATAATCCATGATCTACATAGTAAATGGTATCGATCACATCGATTAAATTCATAAAGTACTGGAAGTATAAGTCTGAAGAGTTTAAGTTATCCAACATTACTACATTATCTTATAAAACTTTTCAAAAACTGCTCAACTAACAAAACTAGAAAATCAATCCTAAAAAAAAAGAACAACCTATCAACTGACAATGACAATTTCCTAATGCTTGACTACACTTCCTCGCTAATTGCCGCGCACGTAAAATGGTTTAATCTTGGTACTTCTGAAGTCTCCTCCGACACCTCTCTTTCCAAAGTAAGGAAAGCAAGCTCACAATCTACACACCTAAAGTAAAAAAGGGTCAAGTTACGAAGGACTTGGCAAACGCAGCATGTGGATAATACCATACAAAGATTAAAATATAATAAGGGAATCATTATAATGAATGAGGTCAATTCTATCAATATCAAAAGCAATACTATCACGAATCGATTGCATCACCTATACAAGAGATATATTCACATAATCTATTGCATGGTATGATTGACCAGCTCATATCCGTCCCTTAGGATTTTACAAAGAAATTTCAAATCCTTGGCATATAGATTTGATAACGTAGTATCTACTGGATTGCGCATCCAACTATAATAAACAATTCTTTTGAATCTCAGCCAACTATGGGGCCTATAGAAGTGAGCTCCTACCAACGGTTGGCCTACCCAAGGCTAAGCTTGACAATTGAATGGATGTAAGTGCCAATAGTACTAAATCAATAATACAAGGTCTATGTCTAGTTGGACTCCTTGTGTGAGCAAGAGTATCCGTGTACAAGATCTCATTTATAATATCTAGTATCTATCTATGTCATCATATCTCCATCCATGTTATCATTTCTCATGTATTCATGTAGATAGTCATTCCTTTTAGGCATCCATCTATTCCATAATTCAGTTATCCATTGACATAGCTTTTGAATAGCTATCCTAGCGACAAATATTCATTCCATCTCCATTACATAGCCCCAGGTCATCTCTAAGTATACCTTAGGTTAAATTACCATTTATGCATTTTAAAAATAAAAGAAAGAGTAATAACATCCTATAAACATTTATGAGAAAGAAAACAATGATACAATAGCAATATAAGATTGATATCATCTCATCTTTCAATAGAATAAATGATAAAAGTTGCCAAATCTAGGTTAAGTTGTGTATTTCAAACTATAGAGGACTTCGACCTACCATATGATGGGCATTCCAAACTTGTAGGGGTTATACGCGTTGAGTGTTACAATGGTTGGGCCTCATCTAAATCCAAAATCCATCTATTGGTACAGATTTCCTTCTCTATACTCTACAATGCCATAACTAGTGGCTAGAGGCAAAGCTCACGCCCTAAATTCACATGGACATGTTTTATGATCCATAATTAGGGTTGGATACGATTTAAGTGGTATCCAAGGTCTGGGGTTCAAAATATTAATTTTTCTTAAATTACTAAGTTCTCCTGCATGCTCGAGCGGAAATGAGTGCCTGCTCGAACGCAGTAGCCCGCTCGTGCGCCGATGAGATCACGCTCAAGCACACTCACCTCTGTCTAAGAAACAAATACTACTCTAGCCTAAATAACTGAGAGTTCTCAAAGCCCGCTCAGAGCGTTTTGCGAATTCTGTTTGATTTGAAAACCTATATTCTCTCATATCCTTCAATTCTTATTCTTCCATCAACCCGCATACATCCATTTAAACATGATCAATTATGCCTCCATCTCTTGTGGGTCTCCCATCAATCATATGCCATCATTCATACATATTCATTTCCAATATAATACGATCCACAACATCCATCCTCCATCTCATTTAATCCAAGCCATTCATTCCACCATTTCTCATTATTAATATAAAGATTGTCATATGCATTCACCAATATAAATATTAGCATGCAATTACTCATCATTTATAGCATTTAGGGCCATCAAGAAAGGGTTTCCATCTAGAATACTAGGTATGACATAAGCATAGTTAACATAGGTGTTTAAGAAGCATTTCATCAAACATATAAAAGATAGTCAAGGTATTTCACATGTAATAAGATTGTAAACATGCTCGACTTAACTCAATTAAGGTAATCCTTTTTCAAAAGCCAAAAACTCACTTCTAATCTACTCTAAGGCAATCCAACTCAAGAAAATCCAAAGACCTAACTCTACAACCACAAACCAAAGAATCCAGGGGAGAGAAGAATATTAGACTATAATTGAAGTAAGAGATCAAAATAGAAAGGGGAAAATTATGTGATTGTAGGAATTCTTACCTTAATGTGATGTAGAGAGAGATGTTTATCAATCTATGGGGCTCAATTGGAAGATTAGTGACTTGTTCCTTCAAGATCTAACCTAGTAGAATGGGTGACCATAAAAGGAGCTTAGGAAATTAGATCAGGCATAAAGAGATAAAGAGAAGAGATCTGAGAGAGGAAGACTTAAAATGAGAGTTGCTAGAATTTGAGTTTATATAAAGTTGGGCCATGTGAAATGTCTAATTTACCTCCAAGTGAATGGTTGCAATGACTAAGTATCAATGGGCTTTTAGTCTTTTCAAGTAGGTTGGGTTGAAATAATCAAAACACCCAAGACTAATCAATTAGAGAATGAAGATATTTTAAGGGCAACATAGAGTTTGGTAAAGTTAGCTATTAGATTTTTCTCCTAAAGATCTCTAGTTAAATTAAATCTCACTCAAGTCCTTTTCTACAACCTTCTATTATTAAACTAATTACTTCTAATCTCTTTAATCTTCTAATCTAAGCCTAAACACCACTAAAAAGGCCAAAATAGCATATATTTATAGAAAGTAAAAGGAGTGGATCTTACAAGAAACTTCTCAAGGACATAGCCACTTTTCAATTCCTCATGTTTTTAGATGGATTTTCCTTTATTTCTTTTATTTTGTTCACCATCTTCCTTTCCTTTTCTGTTTTAACTGGAGAAAGTAATTTTCGAAGCTAGGGTCTATTCTTTCACAAGAATTCCTGCCAAGAATTTAATTTGTTGAGGTTTTTTGGGACATGGTGTGATATCTTGTCTCTTCGCATTTCCAAATACCTTGTTTCATTACAAGCATTCCAGAATTTTACCTATCTAAAAGGTCTTAAATAGCCTTTGGGAATTCCATAATCCTACATCCTTCACCTTTTGGTGGAATTCCTGGATGCTCTCTTGTACTTGAGCATCCCACATCTTTCACCTTTTGGTGGAATTCCTAGATGCTCAAGTATAAGGGAACATCCAAGAACTCCACTATCTCTGAGAATTCTAAATGTAACAATCGAATTTTGATTTTTAATTAGAATTAATCTTGACCTTTGATATGTGATGGAGCCCCCACATGTGATTATTATTATTTTATGATATTTCAAATTGGGTAATTAATTAAGTCACTATGTAGGTCCCATAAATTACAAGAGTTTGAAATCTTAGAGTTATGCTCAAATTAAAATTTTGTTTCGATTGAACCTTTGGATTGCCTTGATCTATCCTAATCTTACTTAGGGAGGGAGTTCCATTTGAATTAAACTCCTGTGGCTAAGATTGTATAGGACTAAAACTTCTTTGGAACTTTGTTTTTATCTTTCGATAAATGGAAACACCCATCCCTTGAATTACATCTAGGTAACCCAAGTCCTTTCTCTTGTGTAGAGTTATCCTCTTCCACTTAAGATATAGTCTCTCTTTACCTCTTTTTTTTGGAAGTTATTATTATAGTTCGTTATTTTAATTTCCTTTCATAGGAGCATAGATTTCAATTTTGACATTCATGCCATGTCATCATCATCAACATTCATCCATGAGACCCATCTAGTCTTCACCATGACCCATACATCTGATCAGGCCACATGTTCAACCCAGCAAACGTGGGCCATCTATGACGAGCCCAGACCCACCATAGCCAAGCCCGGCCCAGTGGAAACCCAGTCATCGTCATCATCTTCTTCCTCGCGGTTGCTCTGTCACTTTTCTTCTTTCTCTTCTTTCTTTCTTTCTTTCTTCCTTCTTTCTTTCCTTCTCTTCTCCCTCGTTTTCTCCTTCTGTATCTTTCTTACTTCTGGTTTTCGTTTCTTTCTCTCTGCATCTTCCTTTCCATCGTTTTCTTTTTCCTTGTTGCATCGTTTCTTTTTTCTTTCTTCTGTTTCCATTTTTCTCCTCTCTCTCGGTTCCTGACTGAAACAAGCTTCACTCATCTTCTTCCTTCTGTTTTGTTCTTCTTATTATTCTTCCTCGTTTCTTCTCCTTTTTTTTTTTTTCTGTTTCTTTCCATGATCTTCTCCTCCTTTGCACCCAGCAATCACCCCCACTGTTTTTCTCTTTCCTCCCACTGTTCATTGCCGAACCGGTCACTGTAACCCACCTGCAAAGTTCCTCCTTCTCTGTTTTTTTTCTTCTTCTTCGATCTCTTGCTTCTTCTTCATTGTCTCTTGTTTCTTCTTTTCCTCCTCTGCAACCCAGGTATTCATCACCTTCATCTTCCATGTTAAATCCACACTGCATCATCGTCTTCTTCTGCTGCAACCACCGACCCATCCCTCACCCTCTTCTCCTGCTTCTTCTCCCAAACAAACAGTCCATCATGCATAACTGAACCAACTTGGATCTTCAACCCCTTCTACTTCTTTGTTTGTTTTTCTTCTTCTTATTCTTCCTATTCCTACTTCTTCATCCGTTTTCTTGTCTCTGTTTCTTCTTTCTTCTCTTTGCAAAACACTTGTGCCCACTGCAACAAGTTGCACCAACCCGAGCTCACGTTTTACACCTCCACCTTGACTCGATTTTCTCTACATTTTCCTCTCCCTTCCAATCTTCTTCCTCGTTTCTTTCCCTGTTTCTATCTATTTCCTTCCCTGTTCCTTTCTCTTCTCGTTCAGCTTTTCTCTCTTTCTCTGCAACTTGTCTTCTTCCCTTCTCTTCCTTGTTTTCTTTTCTCCCTTCCAGCATTTGCATCTCCTTCTTCTTTCTTCTTCCCCTTGCTTCCTGCTTCCTTCTTTCTTTTCTCTTCATCTTCTTTGTCTTCTTTCTTTCCTTTTCCACTCTCTTGTTCTGTTTCTTCCTCTTCACCGTTTCTTTTTCTCCTCCGTTCTGTCTTCTTCCCTTCTGCTTCGTCATCATCTTGTTTCTTCTTCTTTGTTTTTTTCCTTCCTCTATTTCTTCCTTCCTGCTTCCACTGCTCTCTGTTTTCGGTTGCTTCTTTGAAACCATTCATCTCCCTGCAACCCAGCTTTTCTTCTATCTTCCTTTCTTCTTCTCTTTTCTTTCCTTGTTTCTGACCGAGAAGAAAACCAGCCCAGAACCTGGACCATTCTCCACTTTCTCTTTCCTTTCTTCTTTCTCCATTACAACTCAGTTACTCCATGCTCAACCCATCTCGGTAATCTTCTCTTCCTTCTTCCTTCTTCCTTCTTTTATTCTTCTTCCTACTTCTTCCTGTTTCTTTCTTTTCTTTCTGTCTTTCCATCCTTCTTCTTCCTCTTCTCGTTTCTGTTTTCTCTTTCCCCTTTCTGTCCGTCTCTCCCTTCTCTGCTTTGTTTTCTTTCCTTTTCCCCTAGCTTTCTCTTCTCTTCTGTTTGTTTCCTTCTTCTCTCTTCTGGTGTTTGTCTCTTCTTCATCTCCTTGCCAAACAGGCTGAGAACCATCGCCATGCATCTAAGCCCACCGCAACAGTCCAATTCTAACTAAGCTTCTGATTCTTTTGCTTGTCTTCTTTGGTTTCACGGACTCTGTTCTGTTCTTTACATGTCCACTGTAATATCCGATCTTGACCTCTATTCCCTTTCATGTTTATGCGTTGTCAACAGACCACAAAACTCAAAGTCACCTTCTTTTGAAACTCTGGGACCGAGTCTTCTCTGTCGGTTTCCGCATAATTCCTTCCTCTTCTCATTATTATTAATTCTTCTCCTTTTTTTTTTTTACTTGTTATTTAACCCCATTGACGCACAGATTTGGCCCACCTTGTATGTATGGTTAATTCAAGTCCTCTAGTACCTTGGGCCCAACTCAGAAAAACATTGAACCAGGTTTTATTCAAGTTGAAACTCAGGCCTAAGCCCATAGATACAAGCTATTTGACCCATTGTCCCTAGACCACTTGATACACATGCATTATTCAAAATACTTAGGCTCACTTGATTGATTTTATAATTTAGCCCAAATCGATATGTGTTGACTTATCACGTAGCCTACTTATGCAACCCACAAACTTGACCCACCTGAATGACTAAGAAATCTGGCCTAGCCCATATGTCTCGACCCATTACACACATCTCGCACCCAACTTCAGTCCATTATTTGCATATGAACCTGAATCACGGCCCATACACTAATGTTCCATGGCCCGAATTGGAACCACCAACCCCATTCATTGACACAGCCCAAGCCCATATAGTTCCGTGAAGAATATTTAATCCGATTTAGTCATTTATATGTAAATCTATATTCTCCTATCTTAACAGGAACTCACATCGAACTTTCAAACTAAGTCAAGCCAAATTCTCCAATCGCTGACAATTCAAGCAAGTAGTCTTACAATTATTTTTTAGCACCAGAGTTTTCTGGTCCTTGACTCAATTTGATTTAAAATGTGAAATTTTGTAAATTGCTGAAATAATTTTAGAATATCAAGATATTTTGATGCCTTTGATTTGTTTGAGAAACCATGACTGTGATATACTTGATTTCGTTCCCTTTGGCATTATCAAGTCATAAAGGGGATGTTTGCGAAGTATTGATCCATTTGTCATTTGATGTAAATTGTGAAAATTGTGATAACATAGGGTTTGATTTGTGATCTTAACCATGGCTTCTGTTGTGTTTGAAAAATTTGGAATTTGTTGCAATTGCTATTGAACTCTTTATATAGTAAGGCATTCTCTAAAGTATAGGCAACGCACAGTGGAGACGCTCACAGCGGGATTTAACCTTTTTTTGGTATGACATTGGGATTGGAACTCCTTTGTACGATATTCCTAGTCTGCAGCTAGTTTCCACTTTGT
The DNA here is from genome assembly GCA_037013555.1 of Sextonia rubra. NCBI lineage: Eukaryota > Viridiplantae > Streptophyta > Magnoliopsida > Laurales > Lauraceae > Sextonia > Sextonia rubra. Next base: position 12,900,271 of record JASUAD010000001.1, on the reverse strand, counting down.
TTTGGAGATTAGTGGTATTCTTAGGCTTTATGCCAACTGTGAATATGAAAATGACTTTTACCTGGCGGGTACTTGTGCTTGGTTCAGGTTTAACTCTGACGAGCATACTTTGATGTTTTGTTTACTGCAGAAATGCCTTTTCTTTTTGTTTGTTGATTTGGTTATTTGCTTACCTATTTGAGATACCTTGAATTTTGGTCACATTACCTTTGGATATATTCATATATTCAAACCATAACTCTAAATTTGATTTTCTTATATTGTTACCTGTTTGCTAGGTTTTACGGTTCGTATTACTTGTTGAGTTTTACTCATTCTTATTTTTCCCTTACAGGTTTCGAGGTTTATCTAGAACCCGAGGAAAACTAGCTTGTTTTGCGGAATCAGGACTGAGAGATAAGCTGTGGGACTTTTGCTTTAAATTTAGATGATTGAATTAGAAATTTATTAGCATTTGAGAAATTTATTATTATGTTTTAAGGAGTACTCTCACTTTAGAGTTATTTATTTATTATGTTAGTAGATTGGTTTTATTGTTATTTCATTTGGATTATTTTAATAAAGTTTCGAAGTTATTTAATTTAATTGTTGTGGACCCATCATGCCTCGTGATTTGAGGGTCCCAAGGACCTCGGATTTTGGGGCGTGACACTAAAATTCCTCAAACAAGAATTTTTTGAATTCTTGCAAAAAAACAGGGCCTAAGTCTCTATTCAAAAAGCAATAATTGGAGGATTGATCTTTGGTCATCCCTATAAAAAGGGGATGCCTAACCGCTATCTATCACTGGCTTGGCTAGAGTTGAAAAAATTTCAACTTCAAAAATGTATTTGCGAAAGATATGCTTCTCAGCATGGGATGGCATAATTCTAGATAACAATATTTTGATTATCCAAGATTTTATCCCACATCAGATCAAGTAGCATGAAAAAATCACAATAACCGGATGATTTGACCACAAGTGGTGGCCAACTAAACATTAAGACAACAGCTACAAATGATGTTGATCATACATCATGCATCGTTATCATCAATGTCTTATTGGGGTCATGTCCTAACTATATTAGGCTTTGTGTTGATCATTACTTTATCTAAATGCCTGCCCTATTTGATGAGTGGATGGGAGTCTGGTACAGAAGCCATGTCCACCTTGTGCATTGTCTATCGTGCACTCTTGTAGGTGAAAGTTCTGCTCATTTGCTCAAACAAATTTATAGGACCTTTTTTGTTTTTTTTTGAAACAGAATTTATAGGACTATTTCCCATTTCAGTTTTGGCCAGGGAGAAAAGTGGAACAATTTTACATAAAAAAGGACAGGGTCATCATTGTTATCATCAATGATCAAAGCCTTTTCTTGTCCAATTATATTGGGTTAACTATATGAATCATGTTTTTTCATTCGAATCTATCTCAAGTGAGATCCTTTTATTAGGCCGCACTAATTTAGATCTAACTTACTTCTATCCATATCATTTTCTACGTACTCTTTTTCTGGAGATGGGCATCAGCATGCACATAAAAACTTTTTCTAACCGACTCATGTGGACCCTTATCACATGAGTCTCTTTTAATGTATCACTCATTTGTTCCACTCTAAATGCACCTGAATGTACTCATTTATGATGATATCTTACTTAGTTTTACTATACATTTGTCTCAAAATTTTCAGTTGCACTATACCCATTTTTTTAATGTGTGTTCTTTTCATTGGCTATAAAAATGGACCATAGCAGTAGCGCGGTGGCCTGTCTGTATTAGTCAAAGCATTTCGTCAGTGCAATGTCGTGTCTTCCACCGCTGCTACTTCGCCTGTCGGGGTACCTGCCCACTCTCTTCGTCGAAGTGTTCGGGATCTATTTCTGTTGCATGAGCGATGGGTAGCTGAACATGTCTTTATGGGTGTTGGATCGATCGGCATCGGTCTCTAAACATTGGGTATGGGTGGCTAGCTCCAGTTAGGTTAGTGGTATGCTTTTCGTTATTGTAATCGGCTCGGAAAGGAGCTGGCCTGGGATTAGTGAATACGGAAGGTATAGGGCTAGGAAAAGCGCATCTCGTCTTTCTTTTCGCTGTGTCGGGATCGCCACACATCTAAATCGGAGTAGGGTCGAGAGTTCGTTTCTCCCGGGGAAGCGACTTTCTCGTTTAATATAAATTCTTCAAATCAACTGAACACAATGATTTATACAAGTGAATTCATCGATTACTTGGAGTGTCCGAAGTATCGAGATCCAAGTGGGAAGATGAATCCCACTTTCTAGTATTACAGCGTAGAGAATTAGGGGTTGCCCAGTTGGCATTCCAGCCTTTCATTCAGCTACCCACCAATTAATTACTAAGTATGTTGCTCCTCTCATGTGTGTGGGCTTTTTCTTCTTGGATATATGAGTGCTCTTTTGGGTCCTCGCCACACGGAAAACAAAAAGGAGTCATAAAGTGCAAGTTCCACATTCATAGGATTCAAATCCGTAAAAAAGGAAAAAAATGATCCAAAGGTTTCAATAATTCGATCCAAAGGTCCTAACCACTTAAAATCATCAATCTGATTTATCCTTTGTGAACTTCTGCATCTCATTTGGAAGTTAGGAGTTCACCCTCAGTTCACCTGTACTCCTAATTATAGGTTTACTTTGTTAATTTTTTTTATCAGTACATTGTTCATTTGAAATTTATCACGACAAAGAACAGAACAGCTGCCTTCAATTTATAAAGATCCAAACAGACTACATTGTTTAGGCCTAAAGTATATACCCTAGACCGTCCCATGTAGCATTTTAAAATATATTCCAATAGAAAGGATGAAAATTTTAGAACTCATCAGATGGTCCACGCACAGATCCATTCATTCCTGGGCATTAGCGTTGAATGTCTCAATAATCAATAGATGAAAAAGTGACTGGCTTTTCAGGTACATGGACGCAGGAAACAGCAGTGTGACACACGAAGCACTTTTGTCCAGGTCGAGTCTGGGGGAGTTGGCTGGACTCTCTATTCAACCAAGTTAGGTGAGTAAAAGGAGTCTGTCGAGTCCAACATGATACTCAGTCAAACTCACCCCAGTTACGAAACTCAGTAAGCTGCGGGAGTTTACATTACTAAGTTCGACAAGTTGAACGTGTCTGATCAACTCCAATTGAAAATTCATGGGTCTAACTCAACACAGGACGAAGTCCCTAACAACTACAACGAAGAAAATGAGCTCCAAGAAAAAAAAAAAAAGGACACATACAATGACTGGGTCCAAATGGAGAGTGGTAATTTTATGTGGAGCTAGTCATTCTCCACCGGAAGACAAGCACTCAAGAGTAAACCAATTGAGCGCTAGTCCATCCAAGTGAGCCCTACAAATTACAAATCTCTATTTGTACTCATGGAAAGATTATCCGATCAACATAACTTTCACAAAACAATATTTGCTTGCCACCTTGTGCTCCACCCCATAGAAAGCTATATCAAATAATCGCATCAACGACGGGCCCATATTCATGCTTCATCATATGGGCAATGGGGCAAACCCTTTTTGCTTCTTTTACTCTTTTATCCATCTTAATTTACCCTCCTAAGCTTCGATATCTAACCTATTTTTCATAAAGTGCCTGTATTTCTTAGATTCACTCTCTAATCCAACTAGAGCTTGAATCTTCCGCCCCAAGGAGGAATTCAATCTCATCATTGGCTGAGCAATCCTCTTCATCGATGCACTACCTGGCTGAGAAGACTAAAGCATACGAGTGCACATGAGGTTTATTGTGCTGTCCCCATTCGAGTAATTCTCAAGTCAGATTCATACCGTCCTAGCCTAACCGCAACGTAGTAGTCAACTGAAGACTAGTATTTCAAACTGTTCGTCTTGAAGGGACGATCGAGCAAAATGACAAGTAAAGCTGTGTCGAGACTAACCTTTTTCTCTGCTTTTGGGAGATAAAAATTGTCCAAATGGAGGGCTAGATTCTTCTAATCAAAGTTTGCTCATGTGAGTGTGGATTACCCCGAGAAAGGAGTAAAACTCCATAGTAGGCCCACTTATTGAATATCCAATCTACTTAAAATGAACTCCCTACCCATGCATGGATGTTTTCACAAGGAATTGATCCCACCATGAAAGTGAGAATATAAAAACAAGATAATTGCAAAAGATTCTGTTAATGAATTCCGAGTAAACCGCAGCCAACTCAAAATCCATGCTGATGCTAGAGTTAAGAACTACAAGAAGTGAATTGTTAAGAACTGCATCTTACCCCCGATAGTAAGAGGGTATCAGTTTTTACTTGATTGCCCAGGATTTGAACCTATGCAGCCACCTTCCCTCACCCGAAGGTTGTTCTTACCTTGGATCATTCTTGGGCTTTTGGCGTTTATGCTACCAATGCCGTCATTTCCTACAAATTAAAGATAAAAATAATAACACATATATTATCACATTTTTTTGCTGCATTGAACTAACTGGTCCAATAGCAATACATAATCCTGGGGAATGTCTGCCAACACCACTAACTATGAGTAAATCCATTATTGATACATATTTCATTGATTACCCAAATCGAGATTAATAATCAATCAAGCATAATAAGAGGGAGCGTTGACACCTAAATTCTTGCATGGCAACTATGGATTGATAAAATGAGCTCCACTAACATCCCATTTAGGTAATCCCAAAAGTCGGATCAATGAGCAATGGGTTGATACGGACAATTGGAAAACAAACCAAGGGGCTAGCCCTTGATACTGTCATCCCTATCCCCTCAGTCATGTCCACAGATTCATTCCCCCCACCATCCTTGCTACTAATCTTCCACTCAAAGCCTTGGACCATGGCCGCAACCGTTGTCTGCACCACTTGCATGGCCAGTGTAGCCCCAGGACACGCCCTCCTTCCACTCCCAAACGGCAAAAGATGGAAATGTTGGCCCCTCACATCTATCTGGCTCGAGCCATCACTCTCTGATGGCATGAATCGCTCAGGGCGAAATTCGAGCGCGTCCTCCCAATGGTTGGGGTCTCTTCCAATAGCCCACACGTTAATGAAGATATGGGTGTCTGAAAGGATGTCATACCCACTGACCTTGCAATGGTCGGTTGACTTTCTGAAAATCAAGAGGGCGGCTGGGTGCAATCGAAGTGTTTCTTTGAGGATTGCTTGGATGTAAGGGAGGTTGGGGATGTCCGATTCTTCCACCAGCCTCTCCTTTCCAACCACAGCATCAATCTCTTCTCTTGCTTTCTTAAGCGCAGTCGGATGGTTTATGAGCTCAGCTAGTGCCCATTCAGTTGTGATGGCTGATGTGTCTGTTCCGGCAGCAAAGATGTCCTGCACACAATTTAAAAGATTAACGTATCTCTATATACACACATTTATTTATACATTATCTACTACATGATTTGATTACTAAGGCAAGATCCCATGAGCAAATTTTGTGTTTTCTCTCCAATTCTTATTCTTATACTGTCCACATCCCACAAGTTCAAATAGGATTCTCACAAAATGGAACTTAGGAGACAATGATTGTTGAAAGATTCTAGAAGAATCGCATTGATTAATGATGCTCTCGAATTGAGACTAGAGTCCTTTTAAAAAGTGATCTCATCACTCAAGAAAGAACTGAAAGAAGCTTATAGTAAGATATCTTCCTCAGACTCACAACAAATTATCTTGACTAACAAGTTGTCTGATGCAGGTAATAACTGGACCTTATTGCATGAGCAATCTATTAAAACATATGAAGAATTGGAAACCCTCAGAGAAGAGCTCAGATCTAGCAAAGAAGAAAATGCATCATTGAGCCACACGCTACACTTAACTACTTTAGAACTTGCTGATGCTAAAGCTGATCTGACAAGGATGAACACGGGCTTAAGGAAATTAGATGACAAACTAGGTATTTAGAAGTCTAGTACTAACAGACGTGACCTTGGATTCGAACATGGTTAGACATTACAGAGTACAGGTAAGTTCGTAAAAGGCACTTCTTTGATCTCCATGATACCTACCATTCACACATCTTTTCAACTGAATCTTGTACGTAAATCAAAATGGAATATGACACATCCCACATTTATACCAGTATGTCATTTCTGTGGGATCAAGGAACATATAAGACTACACTGTAATAAACTGTGAAACATGTATAGGAATCAATAGAGGATGAGATCCTACTCTCATCAAAAGGTCAAGACTAAGCAAATTTGGATTTGTAAGTCTGACCTTTGCCGTAATATGGTTCTTACAGCTCTTCGAGCATAAGATTCACATGTGTAGTACTTAAATAGTGGGTGTTCTAGACACATGTCTGGAGATAGATCATTGTTTACTTCTCTTGAGAAGTGCAACAGTGGTAGTGTTCAATTTGGTTATGGTAATAAATCCAACGTTATTGGTAAGGGCACTGTTAACATACTCGGTATGTCTCCTATCCATAATATGTTTCTTGTAGATGGTCTTACGGCAAATCTCCTAAGTATCAGTTAACTCTGTGAATCTGAGCATGAAGTGCATTTTTCCTTAAATGACTATATTATTGTGAACAAAGAAATAAAAAAGATACTACATGGCAAGAAAAATTGTGAGAATTGCTATGTGTTGGGACTTCTGATAGTATCACTTGTAACTCAATTACATTAGACACTGTTGATTTATGGCATCAACATTTGGGACATATGAATTATATTGAGCTTGAACTTCTTTTTAAACAAGAGCTAGTTCGAAGGTTGCTGAGAATTCAAAGCCCTTAAATATTGTTTGTGGTCCGTATCAACTTGGTAAGCAAACTTGCTCATCTCATAAAAAAGCTTGACCAATTGACTACGTCAAGACCATTGGAATTATTACACATGGATTTGATGGGCCCTTCTCAGATTTAGAGTATCGGGTGGGGGGGGGGGGGGGGGGGGGGAAGAAATACATCGTTCTTAATGTTGATGATTTCTCTCGTTACACTTGGGTTTGATTTTTGAGAGAGAAATCAGAAACATTTGATGCCTTTTATTACTTATGACTTCATTTGATTGTAGATAAAGGTGCAAATTTCGTTGTTGTTTCCAGAATTAGATCTGATCATGGAACAGAGTTTGAAATTTTCTTTTTTCAATCTTTTTGTACAAAAAATGGGATCAAACATGAATTCTCAGCACCAAAGACTCCTTAACAAAATAGAATTGTTGAACAAGAAAACCAGGTTGTTCAAGAAATGACCAGTGTTATGCTTCACAGTCAAAATATTCCACAAAAATTTTGGGCTGAGGCAATTCAAACTATAGTTCATGTGATGAATCGAGTTTATCTTAGGCTTGGAACTAAGACCACTCCGTATGAAATCTGAAATGGTAGTAAACCTATAATTAAATACTCTAGAACCTTTGGGAGAAAGTGTTGCATTTTTAAAGATAGGGAACATGTTGGTAAATTTGACAACCGAAGTGATGAAGGTGCGTTCCTTAGATATTCTTTGGATAGCAAAGTATATCAAGTATTTAACTTGAGAAATTCAACTGTTATAGAGTCGTTTGATGTGGTTGTTGATGATGCAGGCTCACACTTCACTTCTGATGATGATAAAGTGATTTTTATTCCTTTTTCCTCACAGAAGGATAACTCTGATGCAGTTCAGAAGGTTGTTCTAGCAGTGAATGACACGGATAAGAAGCCACCAAGTATGTAATCGGGAGACTCATCCAAAGGACAACAAGAACCAAAGTATCCACTATTAATAAAATCCCCTCATCAGAACTTGTTATTTCTGACTCTTCATCTAATATTCCTTGTCGAGATACATCTTCCAGGACAAATCTAAAGGCTAGAGCTTAGAAACATCACTCTCTATCAAATATTATTGGAGATATCAATGAGCGTAGACGTACTCGTCAACAGGCAAGTGATGAGGTAAGTTTCTTATGTTAGATGTCTTCTATTGAACCTCATAATATATCTGAAGCACTTAAAGATGACTCATAGATAAATGCCATGAATGAGGAATTAGAACAATTTGAATGAAACCATATATGACAACTTGTTCCTCGACCAACCCACACTAATGTCATTGGTACAAAATGGATTTTCAAAAACAAAACCGACGAATTGGGTCAAGTCATTAGGAACAAAGTTAGGCTTGTAGCACAAGGGTATACCAAAGTTGAGGGTATCGATTTTGATGAAACTTTTGTTCCTGTAGCCAGACTTGAGTTAGTTCATATCTTACTAGCCTTTGCTTGTGCACTGAACTTCAAACTGTGTCAAATGGATGTCAAAAGTGCATTTTTGAATGGGTTTTTGAATGTAGAAGCTTATGTTGAGCAGCCCAAAGGATTTCAAGATCAACAATTTCCTGATCATGTATATAAACTCAACAAGGCATTGTATGCTTTGAAGCAAGCCCCTTGCGTATGGTATGAACGGTTAATCACCTTCTTGCTTGAAAATGGTTTTTGACGAGGAGGTACTAACAAAACATTATTTATCAAGAATGAGGTTACTGACATTCTGATTGCTCAAGTGTACGTGGGTGATATTGTGTTCGGGTCAACTTCACAATACTTGGCAAATATGTTCTCTGATATTATGGCCAATGAATTTGAAATGAGTATGGTGGGTGAATTAGCATTCTTTTTGGGCTTGCAAATCAAGCAAAATGCAAATGGTATATTCATTTCACAATCGAAATATGCCACTAACTTACTCAAGAAGTTTGGCATGCACACATCGAAGCAGGAACGGATTCCCAAGAGTACTTTAGTTAAACTCAGTTTAGATTCGGAAGGAATAGATGTAAATGATACACTGTATCGAAGCATGATTGGAAGTCTTCTATATCTTACCACAAGTAGAACGGATATAGCATTTAGTGTTGGTATCTGTGCCCGATAGTCACAACCAAAGGAATCTCAATGTTAAAGCCGTCAAGAGGATTATGAAATATGTGGGCGATACAACAAATTTTGATATTTGGCTGACAAGGAATACCAATACAACTCTTGTTAGATACTCTGATGTTGACTGGGCTAGCTGTGTTGATGATAGGAAGAGTACATCCGGTGGCTACTTCTTCATAGTCAATAATCTTATTGCATGGCATAGTAAAAAACATACCTCAACCTCCCTTTCTACTGCTAAAGCTGAGTATATTGCAGCTGGAAATTGCTGTAAACAAATTATATGGATGAAGCAAATGTTGTTAGATTATGGGATTCAACAAGATCTTATGACAGTCTACTGTGATAACAAGAGTGCTATCGATATCTCCAAGAATTCTGTTCAGCACTCTAGAATAAAGCACATTGACATCAGGCATCATTTCATTTGAAAATTGGTTGAAGACGAAATACTTATCTTGGAGCATCTCCCAACAAAAAATCAATTAGCTGATTTTTTCACTAAACCTCTTGAGCCTCTTAGGTTTGAATCCCTTCATAAATCCCTAGGCGTTGGCCTACATCCTTAACTTTCCTTCTACATATCTTTAGTTTGCACATGCATACTTTTCACGGTGATTTCATGATTTTTTAGTATGTGATTTACTTTGTTTTGCTTTATTTACTGAGCCGGATTGTCATGGTACAAAACATTTAAGGAGAATATCCAATGCACATGATTACTCTTTTGTACACTCACTGAGGTTGGTGTGATTCCAAGGTTGGCTGAACTTGCAATATTAGGGGATTTACACTGTTTTGGAGCATCGACTTTGAATACTCTTTCTCCTTGCTCCCTTCTTAATTAAAAAAAAATTGATGATGAGATGATGAACTCTACTGTACTCCTTGCACAGTATTTTCATAATATATTTATATAAAGGCCTCATTAAGGGGGAGCTTCCCACTCAACATGATCGGGTCGCATAGATCTATTATAGTGTGGATTTTACTTTGTTCAGGATGAAGGCTGATTTCTTGTTGAGCATTAATTTCCTCGTGTGTGCTACCAGATGAACGTTTTCCCTCACATACACCACACGATTTCACACATCTCTCCTAGTCTGTGTTGCATCGACGTTGTTGGTCTTATTAATGTTGATTGCGCTAAAAAATGTAAATATGTAACAGATTCAAGTCAAACATTCCCTCACTTCAAGCATTTAAGAAGAATGAGAATTAACTACAGTTTATCATTAATTTTTCTTTTGTTCACATGGGTTTAAGTGCTCTGACCGCGGGATTGCAAGTTGTTTACAAGTTTTGAAACATTTACAATCGCTCTCTCTAGTCTCAGATTTGATCTAAATTTGGAATTTACAAGAATATATATAAAAATTGGGAAAAGTAGCAAAAAAGAAAAAAAATAGGTGGGGAGTGACCGTGACCTGCAGTCACTGGTAGATAGTGGCCGAAAGGCCACTGTTTGCTTTCGTGTGGCTTTGTTTCATTTCTGTGATGCTTCTAAGGTCCTTAAACTTATTTTTGTGATCAATCCCATTAATTAAAAAAAAAAAACCTTGACGTTGTCCCTCGTTATTTAAAGTCAAAGCTAAGAGACTGCTTAAAAGGGTGGTGGAGCGTGGAGTAACAATCAGAGAAAGTACCAGAACAAAGGCCTTGATGTTGTCCCTCGTTAGTTTCATTTCAGCCGTCTCATCTTCTGACGTATCAAGCAGAATGTCAACAAGGTCCTTGGCACAATCACCATCAACACCCTTCTCCCTCCTGATACTTCTCTCTTGTTCGTGCTCTTTTATAATCCTCTCGAATACGCCATCCAATCTCAAGTGCAAGTCCTTGTACCTCTTCTCCAGTCCCTGCAAGTCCAGCTGTCTGCATAACCCAATAAAGTCCGACAAATTGAACGTGCCCACGAGCTCCGTCATCTCAAGGAGCAACGTCCGGACCTCGTCCTGTCCTTGAACTCTGGAACACCTCTTTCTCATGGCCATCATCGATATTACGTTGTTGGTCATCCTGGAAAGCTCGGCACTGACGTCAACGGGCTCGCCTGCTTTCGAGCTTTCCAACAGAATTTGCAGGAACCTTCGCAGTTCGTGGCCTCTGATGGGGAGCATGAGGTCGAGGGTCCGACCACCCAGCAGCTCGGACATGCAGAGCTTCTTGATGAACTTCCAGTAAGGGCCGTAGGGGGCGAAGGCGAAGCCTGAGGAGTTGTAGGAGAGGTGACGCTCGGCTGAAAGTATGGGACGGGAAGCGAAGGAGATCTCGTGGGTCTTGAGGATTTCTTTGGCTGTTTCAGGGGAGGAGACGACGACGGCCGGGACAGAGCCAAGGCGGAGACGGAGCAAGGGGCCGTAGTGGGTGGACAGCTTGTGGAAGGATTGGTGGGGAATGGGTCCTAGGAGATGGAGGTGGCCAACGATGGGCAGGGCCATTGGGCTCGGAGGGAGGCGACAACTGAGTCTGGTCTTAGAGAAGATGGCTCGAACGAGGAGGGTGGAGAGGAGCCAAATCAGGAAAAGGATGGCATAGGATTGGAGGTCGGCCATTTCTATTTCCTTTTGGTGCAAGCAAGTAGAAATGAAGGTGTGAGGAGCGATAAAAGATTCAAGCGACTTATAAGATACTAGTATAGTAAAATGTACGTTCCTTGCACGTAGTTGTCAGTGAAAGCTTTAGGAAGTCATTGGCTAAATTTAATTGGTGTATTGAAATTTGCAAAAAAAACAACTTAGCATGTCATATAGCGTGAGATGTTGGTATCTCACAATCCTTTCGTTTATTGGTTCTTGCTTGCACAGTAAAAAAATCACTGTAGAACCTATAAAAATATCCATCAGGTTTGGCTTTAATTCAAATGGCAGGTGGTTGTACCCGAAGAAGTCCATCTTCTTGCACTGAAATTAAAGCCTGACATTATGCATTAAATGGTTTGTGAATGACCTAAAATTGGTTAGTATGGATGGATGGGTGACATTGTTGCTTACAACCACGAAGAGCACTCTTTTCAAGTAGCAGGAAAAAACCAATAAAATGTCTCAAAATAGTTTAACCCACATGCAGACTTGGCAAGAATGATATTAGGTTTATATTCAAAACATGTTTCACACTGACATCTTAAAAACAAAAAAAATAAAATAAGTCAAACCAAAAGATTAGGTAACAACACAAATGGAAGAAAGCTGCAAAGGTAAGACTTAACATAGATTTTCGATATAAATCATCCTACGGTCTATCTAAAGCAATCCAATTGATGAATAATGTTAGAACAATGAAAAAAACCATCCAAACACACGACTCTCTAAAGAAAATCTCTCAAATTGCAAACAACCAGAGCTCTAAAGGCAAGAATAACATACAATTTCCATAGAAATGATTCCGCAATCTATCTAAAGCATTTTAGAAAAATATAAAAAATACTCATGATACTACAACAATGAAAACAACTATCCAAAAACAAAAAGAATACATTTACTCCAACTAAATTTGTGAAGTCCACTAAGCATTGTTGAATCATCAATTCAATTTTCCAGTTATTGATGATGACAAACAAGTTCAATTTTCAATTTTCCGTATATGACTTTGAGATGAACTAGTAGACCACACAAATTCCAAAGTATAACATTAGCATATGAAAAGGAAGGCGCCTAACAAGTACATGGCACGTGTTATAGCTTCTTAGAAGACATAACTTTTGTTTCCAGGTGAGTCTGCAACTTTATGAGTCTCTATATCATTTTTTGGGCTTTTTTGCTTGTTATCTCTATCCTTGTGCTCTTAGTCATATCAGTCTTTTTGTAAGGCTTCTTTATCATCAACAATTTAGGCTTGAGAATCTTTAATAGCTTCTCTAGTTGTCAACTCATGATCCGTGTCTTCTTAACCTATACAAAACACAAAATTGTAAAACAGGAAAAAAATTTGAACAATGAGATATGAAGTTTGATGGGGGTGAAGAGGCTATTTCTCTTATGGGTGGTGGATTTCATAAAAAAGGCAGTGAGAGGAAACCATGCAATTGCTCAGAGTAGGGACTAATTGTGTGGGATTATAGAACTGCAAGGTGTTCTCAAATTGCCACTGCCACTATACTTCTCAAGAGTACCACATGCATTAAAGTAGAACTGAGGAGTATATGATTATGACATTAATTTCCTTTGCTAAAGTAGAGATAATCCGTGGCAATCTTCAATTTAAATTTTGGATAGAAATGAATTGATTTATGAATTCAATAAAAGCACCTATTTTGCTCATGAATTTAGACATGAGGACAGATTTACTAATTAACAGAAAGATATTTCAGCAGCAAACATAGCTTAAAATCTACTAATAAAGTAATGTTTCTTTTATAAGGTCCCTAGTCAATACAACAAAAATAGCAAGTGTCATTGGCATTAATCATTTTCAAGGTACATTGGATTCATGTCCTTCAGAATACCATAATAAGAGAAATAGAAAAAAAAAAAAGAAAAGGGGTTTTTTCCACCTATGCCCCCACTATTTGTCGACATTTTCTATACAAAACCTAATTTTTTTTATTTTGTTTCACCGGTAAATACCCATGCACCTACACACATAGTATTAAGTCCCTCACCAAGACACACAATTAAGGATCGATCGTTGGTTGTTTATGGAGAGAGAGAGAGAGAGAGAGAGAGAGAGAGGTCAACCACTAATGTATCAGTGGGTTTTCAATTTTACATATATACCAAGACACATAAGTATTCACCACACATACCCATAGGCACCGTGACCATTACGTTGGGGTCAAAGGCAGGTCTTTACCCATTTGACTGATAGCAATGCCTTTAGAGGAAAAGTATCTGGAAATAAACAAAAGCTATCAGACTCATTTCAAAATTAAGATGAAAATCTTCACATTTAGCTAAAGGCAAAAGAAAATATATATTGTTAAAGGATGGTGGCAAGTCTTATGTTGGTTAAGAAAGTCTTAAGTTGTTCACCAACTCTGTTGGATAGTCATCATTAAAAAAGCAAGAAAAAAAAAACCAAAATCCTAAAAAAGAGTAAAAGTTTCACCAACATCACCAAAACCTTATATATCAAACTAGGGGAAGGGGCAAATAAAAAAGAATAGAGGATCCATTGTAGACAAAAGTCTTAGATCAAATGGCTCAATGAAGGAGACAGAAATATTAAAAAAAAATTACCTTATAACAAAGTAAATAATTGCATCAAACAAATTTTCAAAAATTACTGCCTGTAATTCATTCATTGAAAATATCTATGAACAGCCACATTTCTATTAACTATATAATCCATCAGATCTTTCTTAGGGGATCTGTTTCCTGTTTTCTTGATCCATGCCCCAAACAAGAGAATATTATCTATCAAAAACCTAGAACCCAAAACCAAGGGAAAAAAAGGAAATATGCAGTTTTCTACCATCAAAAGAAAATGAGATTGAGATTGAGAGAGAAAGTAGCTTGAGAACAAGGCCTCTGATGGAGTGTGAGTAGCTATCATTTGCTTCACCACAAAGAAGAAAACCAAAAATGATATTCATTTAAAAAACATGAGGCATAAATATTATTTGCTAAAGATTAAGCCAAAATACTAAATAAGAAGAAGAGTCAAAATATGAAGGAAAACCATAAATTAAAATACACAAAGAGATAATTGACGATAGAAAAAAGGAAAGCTTAAAGCAGGAGGAGGCAAGCAGCTAGAATTGTTGCTTTTTATTAAAAAAATTGTTTACAATTTAGACAACAATATAATTAGCAAATGAATGATTTTTCAAAACCATTTCAAGCAATCAACATGGGAAGTGCATTAGAATTAAGAAAAAAAATAATAGCATTAGAAGAAAATATATAATAATGAAATATAAAAAAAGTAAAGGGAATATGTACCGTTGCAATTTTTTTTTTTTTTTGGAAAAAAACTCACATAAACTTATGATAATCTATAATTCAAACCATTCAAATAATGATCAGTAACTTACCGCTACCAATGAGAATGGGATATAGTCTCAAACATCATGTACATAAACTCCAAAAGAAAAAGGGTTGTAGAATAAAAACAAAAAGAGGCCTATGCCTTATGGCATTGACTATCTAGGGACACTCTCTGGTAGAATAAACTTCAAAGAGGCCTGTGCCTTATGGCATTGACTATCTAGGGACACTCTCTGGTAAATAAGGTGAACTCAATAAGGGTGATTTTATCTCATGCTATAGAAAGCCTAATGATGCAATTGCTGGTATTTTGTAATTGAAAAGTACACTTGGTAGCCATGCTAGCAATTAGCAAATAAGATTAGAAGAGAGTTGAGAAATATTGAAAATGAAAAATAAATAAATAAATGAATTCATATAATTGTATTAAGATGCACACTGAAGGAATAGAAAAGAAAACTATTTCGCATGGTAAATGTCCTAGAGCATGTGAACACTATTTTACAATTGAATGTTGGTTCAAAGGCAAATGGATGCTCATGATACATTTCCCTGCAAAAGAGTAAAAAGAAAAAGAAAAGGAAAAAACAAAGCAGAACAAAATAATAATAATAATAACAGTCATGGTTGTTCAAGCTAAAAAAAAAAAAAAAACTCCAATCAATGCGAGGAAACTCAAGCAATAACTTTGATTTAGCTGTAGTGGTGGTTTTCAATGCTTCGTCACATATTTGATATGTGGTTGCATGATTGCCTTATAAACTTAGTTGTCATTTTGGCCACCTGTCTCAACCATACTTATTAACATGGGGTAGGATCTAGGTAAGTAACTCAGAAAATTATTTGATTAACTCAAATTAAACCAAATGAAGAAAAACAAATGCATACAACTTTAAGCTAACATACTACAATTTGCAAAACACAACAATATGAGATCAAAGACAACAAAGCAGAGCAATTCAAATCAACACAATCCATTCAAACAAAATAGAAAAAGAAGAACAACCAAATTCAACCAAATCATACCAACAACTTCCGCGCGATCTCAACATGGCCTGAATGAGTTGTAGCAGTAGCGTTGTTACATTTGTCTTAAACTTGGCATGCTTGATCTTCACCTTATCCGCCCCTTCATGAAGAATAGTCTCTGTACACTTCAATCTCAAGCTAATAGTCCCAACATAATTCACACTCATGGAGCATCCATCTCTACTCAAGCACTGCGCAAAGCAGCCCACATCTCCTCTCAGTGCCGCCTTTATAAGCCTCTGTGATGGCACTCAGGCACCTAAACTTTCATTTGGAATTTGAGATATTTAAAAAATATCGATAAGAAAACTTAAAATTTCAAAACAGAAATGGTAGGCATCAAATCACCTAATTCCTTATGTGTGTAGTTTCTGTTTGCAACATCTATAATGATGGAAATGCAAAGAAATTGGTAGGAACATAAGGTGCTTCTCTCATCCATGAATATCTCACCACCCACATATTAAGAAATAATTAAAAAATAATACATAAACGGAAAAAATATATGTGCAAGAGAGCAAAGATGGAAGAAGATTCATCAATATCAAAATTTGACCACCCACATTGTAAAAAACAATGAAACAATAAAGTTCATTATAATTTGATCACTTAAGCCAACAATTTTAAAGTGTGTGTTTTCAAGTCAGGTAAAGAGCTAAAGTAGACTTTATTTTAGATAATAAAAACTACCCAAATTCTTTATATTTAACCCTATTAACTACTTAGCAATTTAAAGTTAAAGTCACCATAATTTGTAACAAGTTAAGAAATCAACCTCTCCAAGAGAAAGAACCAAATAACCCAAACATCATTACATTCTCTCACATTTATAATGGACGACATAATATAGTTAATATATCACTCAAATTGTAGGTTTCATTTTAATTATATAAAAAACAAAGGTAGTTGCTCATCGCCACCAACCACAAACTCAAGCATAAGTTGTGAAGGCAGAAAACTGAAATAACTCAAAGCGATGAAAACAGCATACGACCATAAACTCAAGCCATGACCTGTAGGGTGGCCAATATGGATTTATAGATTGTAGTTCAATTAATTATGACAGAAAATAAACAAAATAAGCAAATCATTCAACCGCACAAATCCAAGAGGCACACAATTTTTTTCATAGAAACCCTCTTCGAAAAAAATCACGAGTCCTCCTTAGGCCTACAGAAACCAAACACTATAAATTGAGCAATTACTGGATATACTCACAAATCTCTCCGTTGTCTTCTCAACCTAAGGACTGTAGTTTTTACTGTATAACTCCCTTTTGTCATGACTCTCTGCCGTTCACTGCTCGCCATGCTTAATCAAACCAATCTTCTACAATAAAGTGGAAACATTATTCTATAGCACTTAAAGCCTTACACAATTTCTCGAATGGATGCTCTAGAAAAAAATAATATCTCCAATGTGCATTCTCAAGCAACTAAAAATTGGAAATGGATGCCTTAAGGTTGAGAGAATAAAATAGAAAAGAAAATAGCAATCCCAGCACAAAAAGAAAAGTATTTTCGTGTAGGTCGGTGAGTTTCTCTGCATCGCATGCTGAGCAGACCTCAATTCCATTCAGGTTTGAATTTCACCCTGCAGTCGACTATGCTCTGGACCGCAGTCGACCGAGCTCCACTCAAACATATGTTCGCTTGTTAGAATTTCTATTTTTTTTTTCATATCTTCACTTCAGATTTTCCAGGCGACATGATTACATTCTATTCTATAATAAATAATAAAAATATAACTCAATGAACTCATAGTTTTGTCAAACCCAAAAATTAGCGAACGCTAATAGTTCCAACAGTCCTTGTGATTTATCAATGGAAAAACTGATTCAATAAGACTAAAACAATGCCAGTCAAGCTTCTTTGAGAGAGAACGAGAAGACGAGAAAACGGATTCAAGGAGTGAGTCTTGGCTTTGGGGGTTATTTATTCATAGTTTTGAGACCCCCTCACCTTTTGTTTATTATTTGCAATCCTTGAAGTTATGAGTTTGATTGGGCAGCTGGTATAACATCAGCGACCGAAGACCAGAATCAATCAATGCCTCATCAGTGGGTTGGCTAAAAGTTAATAATTTCCCCGTTGATACCCTATGGACTCCCTGTGTTATGGTGCTGCCCCAGTTGCGGCAATTCTCGAGTCAGACCATCCTGCCCTAGCTGTAAAAGTGTAGTCAACAAAAGATTTGAAAATTCGAACTCTTCCTCGTGATGGATGAAGGAAAATGACAACAAAAGTTGTGTCGACTAAGGGCTAGACTATTCTAATCAGCATGTAGTCATATGCTGTGTTCTATCCATAGTTGCACGACATGCATAAATGTGACTGGTATCAATATTCCTGAAAAAAAGGGGTGAGTACTGAGTAGGTAATTTAATTTCAGCTTTGTAATGAAAATCTGACATCTAACCATATGCAGCACCTACTATAATTTGGTACCATATTTAATGCACGTTTACATATAGCCCGGGGCGAACCAACATGTCTAGGGGTGGAGCCTTCCCACAAAAATTTGGTACCATATTTAATGCACGTCTACATATTGCTAGGGCGAACGTACATGTCAAGTGGTGGGGGCTTCCCACAAAAAAATTGAAAAATCCCATATGGGCTCTAAAGCCCCTTTTGGCAGCCCCCATTGAAAAATAATCCTAAGCCCCCACTACTTTTTACCCTATCATCACTTTCCCTCCCTCTTTCAAAAATCTCCTTTCTCTCTCCTTCTCCCCCCTCCCTCTCCCTCCCTTAAAAATCCCCAAGTCAATAGAATAGTGACCTACTTCACCATGGGAGCACAAAACCACCGTGAACGTCCCTCTCACCAGCAAGTAGTCATATCTCTCTCTCTCTCTCTCTCTCTCTCTCTCTCTCTCTCTCTCTCTCTCAATCTTTCTTTGTCTCTCTTTGAAATTTCAAATGAAAATAATGGGATTGTGTTAGGGTCAATTGTTTTTCTGATTGTGTGTAATACAAATAAATACACATATAAGAAAAACCTTGTTCTTTTATTAAATTCGCTCTATCACATGCCTCTCCATGTATTCATCTCTCACCACAAGGTGAGGGGCAATACATTTTTTAGACCAAATAAGGTCAAAAAGGTATCATAATATGTGATGGTTTTGTCCTTTTGCACATCAATACTTTCCAAAAATGGTAATACCCCTCAGGACATAAGCCGAGTAGTTTTTCCTTATATATATGAGAATATTAGTATGCATCTGTCCCTCATTATGGTGTGAGGGATATATTCATATTTGGATATATTAATATGCAAAATATAAAAAGCATATGAAAAAGGGAAATGCTCAGGTACAAATAAGGAAAACCATGTAAGCATCTCTCACCCTATGGTGAGGGAAGGATGCATACTAACATTCCTCATGTATATATAGGGAAAGACTGCATCCATCCCAATTCCCTCTTTAGACCTAACAAGGTAAAAAATGTATCATAAGGGTGATGGTTTTCTCTTCTTATACAATAATACTTTCCATATATAGAATGTCCTTCATGCATAATAGTTTTGTCATATATATATACTAGTGCTGCAGAGCTCATGCCTAACACGGGCCATGAAAAAATTAATTAAGTTTAATTAAAAATAATTAATATTTAAATGAAATATAAATAAATATCATTATATAAATCATAACAAAAACATAGTTAAAATATGATCATGCAGGGATGCGGGCCTTGTAAAAATAGTACTATTATTATTATTATTATTGTTATTATTATTATAGCTAAGTTTAGATCATTATATCATTATTGGCCACCTAACCAATCCAAATCTGTATCTCTCTCTTACTCCTTTCCTCATCTTACTTCCTCTATAAATCTTCAACCTCTCGATATTTTTTTTTGGTGGGGGGGGGGGGGGGGGGGGGGGGGGGGGGCAATCGGTTTTAACCGATTTCCCCTTTCTTCGGCTCGTTCCGCCTCCGACCCCGATAGACCCGGCCGCAACTATTGCCGGCTGGAACCATTACCGGCGGCGGCTGTTTTTTTTTTAATTTCCGTAAACAGTGAACCCCTTGGGGTTTTGATGCAAATCCAACCCTATTAATGAAAATTCATCGCTCTGATACCAATTGTAAGCCAAAATGGCTTGTTAGGAAAAACTTTAATGAATTGGATTTGCATTCTGACAGCTTGATTTGTATTATGAAAGATAACCAATTTAGGGCATACTTGAATCCATTGCGAAACAGAGAGGAGATCCACAATCTTAACTCTCTTGGTCTTCTCGTAATACATGCTGATTGATGGGTATGCCAAGCAGTAATCTCTATGTGTGAAGATGAGAGAGTTCCCAAGCTATTTATAAATTGCATTAATGCTTTCCTTCCCATCAACGGAAAGCTTTCTATTATTGCACGACTGGAGTGTTTCCAGGAGCATGGCTTTAATGAAAAGACATTTGTTATTGAATAAATCAAAGTGAGTGGTGGTCATGTGGGCCACCACCCATGATATCCAACATTTGTATCTTCTCTAAAGGCATCAAAATGGAAGCATCCTTTCTGTTACAAACCCGATGCATAAAAAGTCGGCCTCCCATCCACCACAGTTCTCTCCCTTTTTTTGTTGGTTGGCCCGACGTCATGACAACTGACAAAGGATGGACAGAAATTTCTATGCCAATCTGGGTTGGGAAACCCCACCTCGGATCCATGCATTAGCCTCTTTTGTATCTTGTTTTGGCTTCTAATCGTTTTCCATTTGTGGTTGGAAAGAACACGGTCCTTCCAAGGCATGGTCCCTCCCAATCATACCTTGTCCTGTTCCATCATTCCATCCCACTCCCAGTCCACCCAGCATCTCTCTCTCTCTCTCACATACACACACACACACAAGTTATCCACAAATTCTTTTGCAGATATTCAATACCAACAAATGGACGATACAATTTATGTGAATATAGGCATCCCCGTTTAGATGGCCAAGACCAGAAGGCATGGTCCCACTGGGACTGCTTGGACCAGCTACACAAAACTGGCTGAAATTTTGAAAAATGTTGCAAAAATTACATGGGAAAGATGGTGGCCCAATCCAATATCCTTTTGTTATTCTTTTATGGTTGACATTTTCTTCGTATGACCCTGAGAACCCTGAATTCTTTTTAAATCATTTTCCTGATAAATATGAGAAATTATCCTGTCCTTATTTCTCCCGAGGGGCCCACCTTTTGTGATCAGAGACATTCATATCATGCCAGCCCCTCTACATAGGAACTCATACAAATTTCACTTCAGTTTGATTGACCTCCTGGCAGCATTGGGAGTAGATATTGCCTTAGACCTTGCAGACTTTCTTAGGCAACATAAATACTTTTAATACACTTTCTCGGGTGGAGAGCCCACCATTCAACACTGCCCCACCGATGCATCTCGGTTGGCACACTTGTAAGACACAATTTTTTTTTTTCGTACAAAATTATTTCTCATCGGATTGAAACCCACCACCTGAGCTTTGATATCATATTAAATTTTTATCGTTAGCTATTGCTATAAAAAACCCATAGGCGTTATTAGATGTAGCATAAATACTTTTCAAAATACTTGCCTTGAGTGGAGCTTACTATTCAACCCAGACAATAATTAAGGTAGTGTTTGGTTCACATAAATGATTTTGGGCTGAAATGGAATGAATGTTAAATGGGTCTGGAATGGAATGGCGGTTGGAATGGTCATTCTATTCCAATGTTTGGATTTATCTTTGAAATGGGGGTAGAATGGAACTCATGTTCATATCCTTGTGTTTGGTATGCATGAATTAATGTATGAATAAAATAAAAAATTCAGTATTTTTAGTAAAATATCCCTATTTTCTTCTTTATTTTTTTGTGGTGGTAGGTGGGTGGGTGGGGCGACAGTGGTGGCGGTGGTTGGGTGGCGGTGATGGTGGTGGCGGTGGTAGTAATGGTGGTGGGTGATGGTGGCGACGATGGTTGGGTAGTGGTGCTGGTGGCGGTGGTTAGGTGGTGGCGGTGGTGGTGGTAGCGATGGCTATGGGTGGATGGCAATGATGGTAGGTGAGGGTATTTTTGTCTCAATAAAAAATGAGTGTGAAATAAAATGGTCATTCGTTACCTCCCCTAATGGAATGTCTATTTTCTCATGTAGGAGAATGATGATTCCTTTTAAAATAAGCGTTAGATCCATTTTAGACAAATTAAATGCAAGAATAAATGTTTCTGCGAAATGATCATTCCATCCTAGCCCTATTCAAGCGACCCAACTGCTATGTACGACTGTCACGTTCTTAAAACTTATTTTCCTACCTATGGCATGCATCCTGTCTTCCATGACAAGGACTTGAACTCTATCGCCTGACAGTGGCTACCTTGTTATGACGACCTTGTTAGTCATTGTTTTGCCCACCACAAATGATAATAGTAACAGGAACAACAATAATAGCAATACGAAAATATCAATGTTCTCCACTGATCCATTGACTAGGTCAAGGTTCCATCACAAATCAGCAAGAAATCTATTTACATTTTTTTTTCAGTAATAAAATTTCATCGAAGAGAGGAAAAGCAAAAGCACCAGCCAAAAAAATTGGGCCTCCGAAGGCATAAAGAGCGCCTTATTACAATTGGAGAAAAGGGAACAAGAACTACACAGGAAAATCTACAAAAGGTGAATATCCATCCCAACTTTTGTCTAGTTAAAGAATCTACTAAAGCATTAGCCAATCTGTCTAATTGCTACATGAACCGAGGACGCCAAAGCTTTGATTTCATTGAAGAAAAGATGAGACCTCCAAGGGATCAAAGAGAAAGAAGATACCCAATAGAAAGCCTTAATTGAATCACTCTCCACCACAAAATCTCCATTAAAGTGAGACTTAAAAATCAGAAGAGGTTGTAAAATTTGTTTACTTGTATATATCTACTTGTATGAACTTTGAACTCGGTGAACAGTCAGACCTACCCGAGTCCCTTGATTCACCTCGACTCAATGTCTTTCCAGGTCTTGAGTCAAGTCTTCACTTTTTTTCTCTTCATTTTATTATTATTATTATTATTATTATTATTATTTTACATAAAAACCAAGAAAGACATAAATGTTAGTGACACCGTAAGATCTGGCACAGTACGTTTGAAAATATTAAAAAGCTTTTTATTATAATTAAAATTTCAGTTTCAACCATGTGAGTTGAACAACACATGTTCTGGGGTTGTGCTATGAATCATGGTACCCTCATCACATTTCAAAAAAGGCACATCCTTTATTCCTTTCTGTTTACCTTTTTTGCCTACTTACCTTTGAAGAAGCGTACGAATAGAAAGATCAAAAGGAGCTGCCTCTCTTCTTTGTGTCTCTCAAGGCAATCAAAAGCTCATTTGCATTGGCCCTTTCAAAAAATCTAGGACAGGAGTCGCACGTTTCTTCTCAAATTATATGATATCCCATCGGTTTACATTATGGGTATCATAGTAATGAAATCAAAGTAAGAAATGAGGATAAAAACTGAAGTAATTAAATCTATGTATGAAATGCTAAAGGGAGATTTGCATGACAAGCATTCCAAGAGAACAAACTATCAAGACTATAAAACATGCGGCATATATTTCAAAAACAGAGTATAAAGCCCAGAAATATAATTCCCCCAAACTCGGACTATCCGAATAAGATCTTTAATCCACAGTGAAAATCAATTTAAAAATTTTCCCATCATTCAATCCATATATAAGAAATAAGCGAAACATTTATATTACTGTGAAAGCAATTGATAATCCATGATCTACATAGTAAATGGTATCGATCACATCGATCAAATTCATAAAGTACTGGAAGTATAAGTCTGAAGAGTTTAAGTTATCCAACATTACTACATTATCTTATAAAACTTTTCAAAAATTGCTCAACTAACAAAAATAGAAAATCAATCCTAAAAAAAAAAGAACAACCTATCAACTGACAATGACAATTTCCTAATGCTTGACTACACTTCCTCGCTAATTGCCGCGCACGTAAAATGGTTTAATCTTGGTACTTCTGAAGTCTCCTCCGACACCTCTCTTTCCAAAGTAAGGAAAGCAAGCTCACAATCTACACACCTAAAGTAAAAAAGGGTCAAGTTACGAAAGACTTGGCAAACGCAGCATGTGGATAATACCATACAAAGATTAAAATATAATAAGGGAATCATTATAATGAATGAGGTCAATTCTATCAATATCAAAAGCAATACTATCACGAATCGATTGCATCACCTATACAAGAGATATATTCACATAATCTATTGCATGGTATGATTGACCAGCTCATATCCGTCCCTTAGGATTTTACAAAGAAATTTCAAATCCTTGGCATTTAGATTTGATAACATAGTATCTACTGGATTGCGCATCCAACTATAATAAACAATTCTTTTGAATCTCAGCTAACTATGGGGCCTATAGAAGTGAGCTCCTACCAACGGTTGGCCTACCCAAGGCTAAGCTTGACAATTGAATGGATGTAAGTGCCAATAGTACTAAATCAATAATACAAGGTCTATGTCTAGTTGGACTCCTTGTGTGAGCAAGAGTATCCGTGTACAAGATCTCATTTATAATATCTAGTATCTATCTATGTCATCATATCTCCATCCATGTTATCATTTCTCATGTATTCATGTAGATAGTCATTCCTTTTAGGCATCCATCTATTCCATAATTCAATTATCCATTGACATAGCTTTTGAATAGCTATCCTAGCGACAAATATTCATTCCATCTCCATTTCATAGCCCCAGGTCATCTCTAAGTATACCTTAGGTTAAATTACCATTTATGCATTTTAAAAATAAAAGAAAGAGTAATAACATCCTATAAACATTTATGAGAAAGAAAACAATGATACAATAGCAATATAAGATTGATATCATCTCATCTATCAATAGAATAAATGATAAAAGTTGCCAAATCTAGGTTAAGTTGTGTATTTCAAACTATAGAGGACTTCGACCTACCATATGATGGGCATTCCAAACTTGTAGGGGTTATACGCGTTGAGTGTTACAATGGTTGGGCCTCATCTAAATCCAAAATCCATCTATTGGTACATATTTCCTTCTCTATACTCTACAATGCCATAACTAATGGCTAGAGGCAAAGCTCACACCCTAAATTCACATGGACATGTTTTATGATCTATAATTAGGGCTGGATACGATTTAAGTGGTATCCAAGGTCTGGGGTTCAAAATATTAATTTTTCTTAAATTACTAAGTTCTCCTGGAGGGCATGCTCGAGCGGAAATGAGTGCCTGCTCGAACGCAGTAGCCCGTTCGTGCGCCGATGAGATCACGCTCGAGCACACTCACCTCTGTCTAGGAAACAAATACTACTCTAGCCTAAATAACTGAGAGTTCTCAGAGCCCGCTCAGAGCGTTTTGGGAATTGTGTTTGATTTGAAAACCTATATTCTCTCATATCCTTCAATTCTTATTCTTCCATCAACCCGCATACATCCATTTAAACATGATCAATTATGCCTCCACCTCTTGTGGGTCTCCCATCAATCATATGCCATCATTCATACATATTCATTTCCAATATAATAAGATCCACAACATCCATCCTCCATCTCATTTAATCCAAGCCATTCATTCCACCATTTCACATTATTAATATAAAGATTGTCATATGCATTCACCAATATAAATATTAGCATGCAATTACTCATCATTTATAGCATTTAGGGCCATCAAGAAAGGGTTTCCATCTAGAATACTAGGTATGACATAAGCATAGTTAACATAGGTGTTTAAGAAGCATTTCATCAAACATATAAAAGATAGTCAAGGTATTTCACATGTAATAAGATTGCAAACATGCTCGACTTAACTCAATTAAGGTAATCCTCTTTCAAAAGCCAAAAACTCACTTCTAATCTACTCTAAGGCAATCCAACTCAAGAAAATCCAAAGACCTAACTCTACAACCACAAACCAAAGAATCCAGGGGAGAGAAGAATATTAGACTATAATTGAAGTAAGAGATCAAAATAGAAAGGGGAAAATTATGTGATTGTAGGAATTCTTACCTTAATGTGATGTAGAGAGAGATGTTTATCAATCTTTGGGGCTCAATTGGAAGATTAGTGACTTGTTCCTTCAAGATCTAACCTAGTAGAATGGGTAACTATAAAAGGAGCTTAGGAAATTAGATCAGGCATAAAGAGATAAAGAGAAGAGTTCTGAGAGAGGAAGACTTAAAATGAGAGTTGCTAGAATTTGAGTTTATATAAAGTTGGGCCATGTGAAATGTCTAGTTTACCTTCAAGTGAATGGTTGCAATGACTAAGTATCAATGGGCTTTTAGTCTTTTCAAGTAGGTTGGGTTGAAATAATCAAAACACCCAAGACTAATCAATTAGAGAATGAAGATATTTTAAGGGCAACATAGAGTTTGGTAAAGTTAGCTATTAGATTTTTCTCCTAAAGATCTCTAGTTAAATTAAATCTCACTCAAGTCCTTTTCTACAACCTTCTATTATTAAACTAATTACTTCTAATCTCTTTAATCTTCTAATCTAAGCCTAAACACCACTAAAAAGGTCAAAATAGCATACATTTATAGAAAGTAAAAGGGGTGGATCTTACAAGAAACTTCTCAAGGACATAGCCACTTTTCAATTCCTCATGTTTTTAGATGGATTTTCCTTTATTTCTTTTATTTTGTTCACCATCTTCCTTTCCTTTTTTGTTTTAACTGGAGAAAGTAATTTTCGAAGCTAGGGTCTATTCTTTTACAAGAATTCCTGCCAAGAATTTAATTTGTTGAGGTTTTTTGGGACATGGTGTGATATCTTGTCTCTTCGCATTTCCAAATACCTTGTTTCATTACAAGCATTCCAGAATTTTTCCTATCTAAAAGGTCTTAAATAGCCTTTGGGAATTCCATAATCCTACATCCTTCACCTTTTGGTGGAACTCCTGGATGCTCTCTTGTACTTGAGCATCCCACATCTTTCACCTTTTGGTGGAATTCCTGGATGCTCAAGTATAAGGGAACATCCAAGAACTCCACTATCTCTGAGAATTCTAAATGTAACAATATGAATTTTGATTTTTAATTAGAATTAATCTTGACCTTTGATCTGTGATGGAGCCCCCACATGTGATTATTATTATTTTATGATATTTCAAATTGGGTAATTAATTAAGTCACTATATAGGTCCCATAAATTACAAGAGTTTGAAAAATCTTATAGTTATGCTCAAATTAAAATTTTGTTTCGATTGAACCTCTGGATTACCTTGATCTATCCTAATCTTACTTAGGGAGGGAGTTCCATTTGAATTAAACTCCTGTGGCTAAGATTGTATAGGATTAAAACTTCTTTGGAACTTTGTTTTTATCTTTCTATAAATGGAAACACCCCTCCCTTGAATTACATCTAGGTAACCCAAGTCCTTTCTCTTGTGTAGAGTTATCCTCTTCCACTTAAGATATAGTCTCTCTTTACCTCTTTTTTTTTGGAAGTTATTATTATAGTTCGTTATTTTAATTTCCTTTCATAGTAGCATAGATTTCAATTTTGACATTCATGCCATGTCATCATCATCAACATTCATCCATGAGACCCATCTAGTCTTCACCATGACCCATACATCTGATCAGGCCACATGCTCAACCCAGCAACCGTGGGCCATCTCTGACGAGCCCAGACCCACCAAAGCCAAGCCCGGCCCAGTGGAAACCCAGTCATCGTCATCATCTTCTTCCTCGCGGTTGCTCTGTCACTTTTCTTCTTTCTTTTCTTTCTTTCTTTCTTTCTTCCTTCTTTCTTTCCTTCTCTTCTCCCTCGTTTTCTCCTTCTGTATCTTTCTTACTTCTGGTTTTCGTTTCTTTCTCTCTGCATCTTCCTTTCCATCGTTTTCTTTTTCCTTGTTGCATCGTTTCTTTTTTCTTTCTTCTGTTTCCATTTTTCTCCTCTCTCTCGGTTCCTGACTGAAACAAGCTTCACTCATCTTCTTCCTTCTGTTTTGTTCTTCTTATTATTCTTCCTCGTTTCTTCTCCTTTTTTTTTCTGTTTCTTTCCATGATCTTCTCCTCCTTTGCACCCAGCAATCACCCCCACTGTTTTTCTCTTTCCTCCCACTGTTCATTGCCGAACCGGGCACTGTAACCCACCTGCAAAGTTCCTCCTTCTCTGTTTTTTTTCTTCTTCTTCGATCTCTTGCTTCTTCTTCATTGTCTCTTGTTTCTTCTTTTCCTCCTCTGCAACCCAGGTATTCATCACCTTCATCTTCCATGTTAAATCCACACTGCATCATCGTCTTCTTCTGCTGCAACCACCGACCCATCCCTCACCCTCTTCTCCTGCTTCTTCTCCCAAACAAACAGTCCATCATGCATAACTGAACCAACTTGGATCTTCAACCCCTTCTACTTCTTTGTTTGTTTTTCTTCTTCTTATTCTTCCTATTCCTACTTCTTCATCCGTTTTCTTGTCTCTGTTTCTTCTTTCTTCTCTTTGCAAAACACTTGTGCCCACTGCAACAAGTTGCACCAACCCGAGCTCACGTTTTACACCTCCACCTTGACTCGATTTTCTCTACATTTTCCTCTCCCTTCCAATCTTCTTCCTCGTTTCTTTCCCTGTTTCTATCTATTTCCTTCCCTGTTCCTTTCTCTTCTCGTTCAGCTTTTCTCTCTTTCTCTGCAACTTGTCTTCTTCCCTTCTCTTCCTTGTTTTCTTTTCTCCCTTCCAGCATTTGCATCTCCTTCTTCTTTCTTCTTCCCCTTGCTTCCTGCTTCCTTCTTTCTTTTCTCTTCATCTTCTTTGTCTTCTTTCTTTCCTTTTCCACTCTCTTGTTCTGTTTCTTCCTCTTCACCGTTTCTTTTTCTCCTCCGTTCTGTCTTCTTCCCTTCTGCTTCGTCATCATCTTGTTTCTTCTTCTTTGTTTTTTTCCTTCCTCTATTTCTTCCTTCCTGCTTCCACTGCTCTCTGTTTTCGGTTGCTTCTTTGAAACCATTCATCTCCCTGCAACCCAGCTTTTCTTCTATCTTCCTTTCTTCTTCTCTTTTCTTTCCTTGTTTCTGACCGAGAAGAAAACCAGCCCAGAACCTGGACCATTCTCCACTTTCTCTTTCCTTTCTTCTTTCTCCATTACAACTCAGTTACTCCATGCTCAACCCATCTCGGTAATCTTCTCTTCCTTCTTCCTTCTTCCTTCTTTTATTCTTCTTCCTACTTCTTCCTGTTTCTTTCTTTTCTTTCTGTCTTTCCATCCTTCTTCTTCCTCTTCTCGTTTCTGTTTTCTCTTTCCCCTTTCTGTCCGTCTCTCCCTTCTCTGCTTTGTTTTCTTTCCTTTTCCCCTAGCTTTCTCTTCTCTTCTGTTTGTTTCCTTCTTCTCTCTTCTGGTGTTTGTCTCTTCTTCATCTCCTTGCCAAACAGGCTGAGAACCATCGCCATGCATCTAAGCCCACCGCAACAGTCCAATTCTAACTAAGCTTCTGATTCTTTTGCTTGTCTTCTTTGGTTTCACGGACTCTGTTCTGTTCTTTACATGTCCACTGTAATATCCGATCTTGACCTCTATTCCCTTTCATGTTTATGCGTTGTCAACAGACCACAAAACTCAAAGTCACCTTCTTTTGAAACTCTGGGACCGAGTCTTCTCTGTTGGTTTCCGCATAATTCCTTCCTCTTCTCATTATTATTAATTCTTCTCCTTTTTTTTTTTTACTTGTTATTTAACCCCATTGACGCACAGATTTGGCCCACCTTGTATGTATGGTTAATTCAAGTCCTCTAGTACCTTGGGCCCAACTCAGAAAAACATTGAACCAGGTTTTATTCAAGTTGAAACTCAGGCCTAAGCCCATAGATACAAGCTATTTGACCCATTGTCCCTAGACCACTTGATACACATGCATTATTCAAAATACTTAGGCTCACTTGATTGATTTTATAATTTAGCCCAAATCGATATGTGTTGACTTATCACGTAGCCTACTTATGCAACCCACAAACTTGACCCACCTGAATGACTAAGAAATCTGGCCTAGCCCATATGTCTCGACCCATTACACACATCTCGCACCCAACTTCAGTCCATTATTTGCATATGAACCTGAATCACGGCCCATACACTAATGTTCCATGGCCCGAATTGGAACCACCAACCCCATTCATTGACACAGCCCAAGCCCATATAGTTCCGTGAAGAATATTTAATCCGATTTAGTCATTTATATGTAAATCTATATTCTCCTATCTTAACAGGAACTCACATCGAACTTTCAAACTAAGTCAAGCCAAATTCTCCAATCGCTGACAATTCAAGCAAGTAGTCTTACAATTATTTTTTAGCACCAGAGTTTTCTGGTCCTTGACTCAATTTGATTTAAAATGTGAAATTTTGTAAATTGCTGAAATAATTTTAGAATATCAAGATATTTTGATGCCTTTGATTTGTTTGAGAAACCATGACTGTGATATACTTGATTTCGTTCCCTTTGGCATTATCAAGTCATAAAGGGGATGTTTGCGAAGTATTGATCCATTTGTCATTTGATGTAAATTGTGAAAATTGTGATAACATAGGGTTTGATTTGTGATCTTAACCATGGCTTCTGTTGTGTTTGAAAAATTTGGAATTTGTTGCAATTGCTATTGAACTCTTTATATAGTAAGGCATTCTCTAAAGTATAGGCAACGCACAGTGGAGACGCTCACAGCGGGATTTAACCTTTTTTTGGTATGACATTGGGATTGGAACTCCTTTGTGCGATATTCCTAGTCTGCAGCTAGTTTCCACTTTGTTTTGGAGATTAGTGGTATTCTTAGGCTTTATGCCAACTGTGAATATGAAAATGACTTTTACCTGGCGGGTACTTGTGCTTGGTTTAGGTTTAACTCTGACGAGCATACTTTGATGTTTTGTTTACTGCAGAAATGCCTTTTCTTTTTGTTTGTTGATTTGGTTATTTGCTTACCTATTTGAGATACCTTGAATTTTGGTCACATTACCTTTGGATATATTCATATATTCAAACCATAACTCTAAATTTGATTTTCTTATATTGTTACCTGTTTGCTAGGTTTTACGGTTTGTATTACTTGTTGAG
This sequence comes from Sextonia rubra, assembly GCA_037013555.1. Classification (NCBI taxonomy): domain Eukaryota; kingdom Viridiplantae; phylum Streptophyta; class Magnoliopsida; order Laurales; family Lauraceae; genus Sextonia; species Sextonia rubra. The sequence continues at coordinate 12,869,365 of JASUAD010000001.1, read as the reverse complement.
TTTTACTCATTCTTATTTTTCCCTTACAGGTTTCGAGGTTTATCTAGAACCCGAGGAAAACTAGCCTGTTTTGCGGAATCAGGACTGAGAGATAAGCTGTGGGACTTTTGCTTTAAACTTAGATGATTGAATTAGAAATTTATTAGCATTTGAGAAATTTATTATTATGTTTTAAGGAGTACTCTCACTTTAGAGTTATTTATTTATTATGTTAGTAGATTGGTTTTATTGTTATTTCATTTGGATTATTTTAATAAAGTTTCGAAGTTATTTAATTTAATTGTTGTGGACCCATCATGCCTCGTGATTTGAGGGTCCCAAGGACCTCGGATTTTGGGGCGTGACACTAAAATTCCTCAAACAAGAATTTTTTGAATTCTTGCAAAAAAACAGGGCCTAAGTCTCTATTCAAAAAGCAATAATTGGAGGATTGATCTTTGGTCATCCCTATAAAAAGGGGATGCCTAACCGCTATCTATCACTGGCTTGGCTAGAGTTGAAAAGATTTCAACTTCAAAAATGTATTTGCGAAAGATATGCTTCTCAGCATGGGATGGCATAATTCTAGATAACAATATTTTGATTATCCAAGATTTTATCCCACATCAGATCAAGTAGCATGAAAAAATCACAATAACCGGATGATTTGACCACAAGTGGTGGCCAACTAAACATTAAGACAACAGCTACAAATGATGTTGATCATACATCATGCATCGTTATCATCAATGTCTTATTGGGGTCATGTCCTAACTATATTAGGCTTTGTGTTGATCATTACTTTATCTAAATGCCTGCCCTATTTGATGAGTGGATGGGAGTCTGGTACAGAAGCCATGTCCACCTTGTGCATTGTCTATCGTGCACTCTTGTAGGTGAAAGTTCTGCTCATTTGCTCAAACAAATTTATAGGACCTTTTTTGTTTTTTTTTTGAAACAGAATTTATAGGACTATTTCCCATTTCAGTTTTGGCCAGGGAGAAAAGTGGAACAATTTTACATAAAAAAGGACAGGGTCATCATTGTTATCATCAACGATCAAAGCCTTTTCTTGTCCAATTATATTGGGTTAACTATATGAATCATGTTTTTTCATTCGAATCTATCTCAAGTGAGATCCTTTTATTAGGCCGCACTAATTTAGATCTAACTTACTTCTATCCATATCATTTTCTACGTACTCTTTTTCTGGAGATGGGCATCAGCATGCACATAAAAACTTTTTCTAACCGACTCATGTGGACCCTTATCACATGAGTCTCTTTTAATGTATCACTCATTTGTTCCACTCTAAATGCACCTGAATGCACTCATTTATGATGATATCTTACTTAGTTTTACTATACATTTGTCTCAAAATTTTCAGTTGCACTATACTCATTTTTTTAATGTGTGTTCTTTTCATTGGCTATAAAAATGGACCATAGCAGTAGCGCGGTGGCCTGTCTGTATTAGTCAAAGCATTTCGTCAGTGCAATGTCGTGTCTTCCACCGCTGCTACTTCGCCTGTCGGGGTACCTGCCCACTCTCTTCGTCGAAGTGTTCGGGATCTATTTCTGTTGCATGAGCGATGGGTAGCTGAACATGTCTTTATGGGTGTTGGATCGATCGGCATCGGTCTCTAAACATTGGGTATGGGTGGCTAGCTCCAGTTAGGTTAGTGGTATGCTTTTCGTTATTGTAATCGGCTCGGAAAGGAGCTGGCCTGGGATTAGTGAATACGGAAGGTATAGGGCTAGGAAAAGCGCATCTCGTCTTTCTTTTCGCTGTGTCGGGATCGCCACACATCTAAATCGGAGTAGGGTCGAGAGTTCGTTTCTCCCGGGGAAGCGACTTTCTCGTTTAGATATAAATACTTCAAATCAACTGAACACAATGATTTATACAAGTGAATTCATCGATTACTTGGAGTGTCCGAAGTATCGAGATCCAAGTGGGAAGATGAATCCCACTTTCTAGTATTACAGCATAGAGAATTAGGGGTTGCCCAGTTGGCATTCCAGCCTTTCATTCAGCTACCCACCAATTAATTACTAAGTATGTTGCTCCTCTTATGTGTGTGGGCTTTTTCTTCTTGGATATATGAGTGCTCTCTTGGGTCCTTGCCACACGGAAAACAAAAAGGAGTCATAAAGTGCAAGTTCCACATTCATAGGATTCAAATCCGTAAAAAAGGAAAAAATGATCCAAAGGTTTCAATAATTCGATCCAAAGGTCCTAACCACTTAAAATCATCAATCTGATTTATCCTTTGTGAACTTCTGCATCTCATTTGGAAGTTAGGAGTTCACCCTCAGTTCACCTGTACTCCTAATTATAGGTTTACTTTGTTAATTTTTTTTATCAGTACATTGTTCATTTGAAATTTATCACGACAAAGAACAGAACAGCTGCCTTCAATTTATAAAGATCCAAACAGACTACATTGTTTAGGCCTAAAGTATATACCCTAGACCGTCCCATGTAGCATTTTAAAATATATTCCAATAGAAAGGATGAAAATTTTAGAACTCATCAGATGGTCCACGCACAGATCCATTCATTCCTGGGCATTAGCGTTGAATGTCTCAATAATCAATAGATGAAAAAGTGACTGGCTTTTCAGGTACATGGACGCAGGAAACAGCAGTGTGACACACGAAGCACTTTTGTCCAGGTCGAGTCTGGGGGAGTTGGCTGGACTCTCTATTCAACCAAGTTAGGTGAGTAAAAGGAGTCTGTCGAGTCCAACATGATACTCAGTCAAACTCACCCCAGTTACGAAACTCAGTAAGCTGCGGGAGTTTACATTACTAAGTTCGACAAGTTGAACGTGTCTGATCAACTCCAATTGAAAATTCATGGGTCTAACTCAACACAGGACGAAGTCCCTAACAACTACAACGAAGAAAATGAGCTCCAAGAAAAAAAAAAAAAGGACACATACAATGACTGGGTCCAAATGGAGAGTGGTAATTTTATGTGGAGCTAGTCATTCTCCACCGGAAGACAAGCACTCAAGAGTAAACCAATTGAGCGCTAGTCCATCCAAGTGAGCCCTACAAATTACAAATCTCTATTTGTACTCATGGAAAGATTATCCGATCAACATAACTTTCACAAAACAATATTTGCTTGCCACCTTGTGCTCCACCCCATAGAAAGCTATATCAAATAATCGCATCATCGACGGGCCCATATTCATGCTTCATCATATGGGCAATGGGGCAAACCCTTTTTGCTTCTTTTACTCTTTTATCCATCTTAATTTACCCTCCTAAGCTTCGATATCTAACCTATTTTTCATAAAGTGCCTGTATTTCTTAGATTCACTCTCTAATCCAACTAGAGCTTGAATCTTCCGCCCCAAGGAGGAATTCTGAGCAATCCTCTTCATCGATGCACTACCTGGCTGAGAAGACTAAAGCATACGAGTGCACATGAGGTTTATTGTGCTGTCCCCATTCGAGTAATTCTCAAGTCAGATTCATACCGTCCTAGCCTAACCGCAACGTAGTAGTCAACTGAAGACTAGTATTTCAAACTGTTCGTCTTGAAGGGACGATTGAGCAAAATGACAAGTAAAGCTGTGTCGAGACTAACCTTTTTCTCTGCTTTTGGGAGATAAAAATTGTCCAAATGGAGGGCTAGATTCTTCTAATCAAAGTTTGCTCATGTGAGTGTGGATTACCCCGAGAAAGGAGTAAAACTCCATAGTAGGCCCACTTATTGAATATCCAATCTACTTAAAATGAACTCCCTACCCATGCATGGATGTTTTCACAAGGAATTGATCCCACCATGAAAGTGAGAATATAAAAACAAGATAATTGCAAAAGATTCTGTTAATGAATTCCGAGTAAACCGCAGCCAACTCAAAATCCATGCTGATGCTAGAGTTAAGAACTATAAGAAGTGAATTGTTAAGAACTGCATCTTACCCCCGATAGTAAGAGGGTATCAGTTTTTACTTGATTGCCCAGGATTTGAACCTATGCAGCCACCTTCCCTCACCCGAAGGTTGTTCTTACCTTGGATCATTCTTGGGCTTTTGGCGTTTATGCTACCAATGCCGTCATTTCCTACAAATTAAAGATAAAAATAATAACACATATATTATCACATTTTTTGGCTGCATTGAACTAACTGGTCCAATAGCAATACATAATCCTGGGGAATGTCTGCCAACACCACTAACTATGAGTAAATCCATTATTGATACATATTTCATTGATTACCCAAATCGAGATTAATAATCAATCAAGCATAATAAGAGGGAGCGTTGACACCTAAATTCTTGCATGGCAACTATGGATTGATAGAATGAGCTCCACTAACATCCCATTTAGGTAATCCCAAAAGTCGGATCAATGAGCAATGGGTTGATACGGACAATTGGAAAACAAACCAAGGGGCTAGCCCTTGATACTGTCATCCCTATCCCCTCAGTCATGTCCACAGATTCATTCCCCCCACCATCCTTGCTACTAATCTTCCACTCAAAGCCTTGGACCATGGCCGCAACCGTTGTCTGCACCACTTGCATGGCCAGTGTAGCCCCAGGACACGCCCTCCTTCCACTCCCAAACGGCAAAAGATGGAAATGTTGGCCCCTCACATCTATCTGGCTCGAGCCATCACTCTCTGATGGCATGAATCGCTCAGGGCGAAATTCGAGCGCGTCCTCCCAATGGTTGGGGTCTCTTCCAATAGCCCACACGTTAATGAAGATATGGGTGTCTGAAAGGATGTCATACCCACTGACCTTGCAATGGTCGGTTGACTTTCTGAAAATCAAGGGGGCGGCTGGGTGCAATCGAAGTGTTTCTTTGAGGATTGCTTGGATGTAAGGGAGGTTGGGGATGTCCGATTCTTCCACCAGCCTCTCCTTTCCAACCACAGCATCAATCTCTTCTCTTGCTTTCTTAAGCGCAGTCGGATGGTTTATGAGCTCAGCTAGTGCCCATTCAGTTGTGATGGCTGATGTGTCTGTTCCGGCAGCAAAGATGTCCTGCACACAATTTAAAAGATTAACGTATCTCTATATACACACATTTATTTATACATTATCTACTACATGATTTGATTACTAAGGCAAGATCCCATGAGCAAATTTTGTGTTTTCTCTCCAATTCTTATTCTTATACTGTCCACATCCCACAAGTTCAAATAGGATTCTCACAAAATGGAACTTAGGAGACAATGATTGTTGAAAGATTCTAGAAGAATCGCATTGATTAATGATGCTCTCGAGTTGAGACTAGAGTCCTTTTAAAAAGTGATCTCATCACTCAAGAAAGAACTGAAAGAAGCTTATAGTAAGATATCTTCCTCAGACTCACAACAAATTATCTTGACTAACAAGTTGTCTGATGCAGGTAATAACTGGACCTTATTGCATGAGCAATCTATTAAAACATATGAAGAATTGGAAACCCTCAGAGAAGAGCTCAGATCTAGCAAAGAAGAAAATGCATCATTGAGCCACACGCTACACTTAACTACTTTAGAACTTGCTGATGCTAAAGCTGATCTGACAAGGATGAACACGGGCTTAAGGAAATTAGATGACAAACTAGGTATTTAGAAGTTTAGTACTAACAGACGTGACCTTGGATTCGAACATGGTTAGACATTACAGAGTACAGGTAAGTTCGTAAAAGGCACTTCTTTGATCTCCATGATACCTACCATTCACACATCTTTTCAACTGAATCTTGTACGTAAATCAAAATGGAATATGACACATCCCACATTTATACCAGTATGTCATTTCTGTGGGATCAAGGAACATATAAGACTACATTGTAATAAACTGTGAAACATGTATAGGAATCAATAGAGGATGAGATCCTACTCTCATCAAAAGGTCAAGACTAAGCAAATTTGGATTTGTAAGTCTGACCTTTGCCGTAATATGGTTCTTACAGCTCTTTGAGCATAAGATTCACATGTGTAGTACTTAAATAGTGGGTGTTCTAGACACATGTCTGGAGATAGATCATTGTTTACTTCTCTTGAGAAGTGCAACAGTGGTAGTGTTCAATTTGGTTATGGTAATAAATCCAACGTTATTGGTAAGGGCACTGTTAACATACTCGGTATGTCTCCTATCCATAATATGTTTCTTGTAGATGGTCTTACGGCAAATCTCCTAAGTATCAGTTGACTCTGTGAATCTGAGCATGAAGTGCATTTTTCCTTAAATGACTATATTATTGTGAACAAAGAAATAAAAAAGATACTACATGGCAAGAAAAATTGTGAGAATTGCTATGTGTTGGGACTTCTGATAGTATCACTTGTAACTCAATTACATTAGACACTGTTGATTTATGGCATCAACGTTTGGGACATATGAATTATATTGAGCTTTAACTTCTTTCTAAACAAGAGCTAGTTCGAAGGTTGCTGAGAATTCAAAGCCCTTAAATATTGTTTGTGGTCCGTATCAACTTGGTAAGCAAACTTGCTCATCTCATAAAAAAGCTTGACCAATTGACTACGTCAAGACCATTGGAATTATTACACATGGATTTGATGGGCCCTTCTCAGATTTAGAGTATCGGGTGGGGGGGGGGGGGGCAAGAAATACATCGTTCTTAATGTTGATGATTTCTCTCGTTACACTTGGGTTTGATTTTTGAGAGAGAAATCAGAAACATTTGATGCCTTTTATTACTTATGACTTCATTTGATTGTAGATAAAGGTGCAAATTTCGTTGTTGTTTCCAGAATTAGATCTGATCATGGAACAGAGTTTGAAATTTTCTTTTTTCAATCTTTTTGTACAAAAAATGGGATCAAACATGAATTCTCAGCACCAAAGACTCCTTAACAAAATAGAATTGTTGAACAAGAAAACCAGGTTGTTCAAGAAATGACCAGTGTTATGCTTCATAGTCAAAATATTCCACAAAAATTTTGGGCTGAGGCAATTCAAACTATAGTTCATGTGATGAATCGAGTTTATCTTAGGCTTGGAACTAAGACCACTCCGTATGAAATCTGAAATGGTAGTAAACCTATAATTAAATACTCTAGAACCTTTGGGAGAAAGTGTTGCATTTTTAAAGATAGGGAACATGTTGGTAAATTTGACAACCGAAGTGATGAAGGTGCATTCCTTAGATATTCTTTGGATAGCAAAGTATATCAAGTATTTAACTTGAGAAATTCAACTGTTATAGAGTCGTTTGATGTGGTTGTTGATGATGTAGGCTCACACTTCACTTCTGATGATGATAAAGTGATTTTTATTCCTTTTTCCTCACAGAAGGATAACTCTGATGCAGTTCAGAAGGTTGTTCTAGCAGTGAATGACACAGATAAGAAGCCACCTAGTATGTAATCGGGAGACTCATCCAAAGGACAACAAGAACCAAAGTATCCACTATTAATAAAATCCCCTCATCAGAACTTGTTATTTCTGACTCTTCATCTAATATTCCTTGTCGAGATACATCTTCCAGGACAAATCCAAAGGCTAGAGCTTAGAAACATCACTCTCTATCAAATATTATTGGAGATATCAATGAGCGTAGACGTACTCGTCAACAGGCAAGTGATGAGGTAAGTTTCTTATGTTAGATGTCTTCTATTGAACCTCATAATATATCTGAAGCACTTAAAGATGACTCATAGATAAATGCCATGAATGAGGAATTAGAACAATTTGAATGAAACCATATATGACAACTTGTTCCTCGACCAACCCACACTAATGTCATTGGTACAAAATGGATTTTCAAAAACAAAACCGACGAATTGGGTCAAGTCATTAGGAACAAAGTTAGGCTTGTAGCACAAGGGTATACCAAAGTTGAGGGTATCGATTTTGATGAAACTTTTGTTCCTGTAGCCAGACTTGAGTTAGTTCATATCTTACTAGCCTTTGCTTGTGCACTGAACTTCAAACTGTGTCAAATGGATGTCAAAAGTGCATTTTTGAATGGGTTTTTGAATGTAGAAGCTTATGTTGAGCAGCCCAAAGGATTTCAAGATCAACAATTTCCTGATCATGTATATAAACTCAACAAGGCATTGTATGCTTTGAAGCAAGCCCCTTGCGTATGGTATGAACGGTTAATCACCTTCTTGCTTGAAAATGGTTTTTGACGAGGAGGTACTAACAAAACATTATTTATCAAGAATGAGGTTACTGACATTCTGATTGCTCAAGTGTACGTGGGTGATATTGTTTTCGGGTCAACTTCACAATACTTGGCAAATATGTTCTCTGATATTATGGCCAATGAATTTGAAATGAGTATGGTGGGTGAATTAGCATTCTTTTTGGGCTTGCAAATCAAGCAAAATGCAAATGGTATATTCATTTCACAATCTAAATATGCCACTAACTTACTCAAGAAGTTTGGCATGCACACATCGAAGCAGGAACGGATTCCCAAGAGTACTTTAGTTAAACTCAGTTTAGATTCGGAAGGAATAGATGTAAATGATACACTGTATCGAAGCATGATTGGAAGTCTTCTATATCTTACCGCAAGTAGAACGGATATAGCATTTAGTGTTGGTATCTGTGCTCGATAGTCACAACCAAAGGAATCTCAATGTTAAAGCCGTCAAGAGGATTATGAAATATGTGGGCGATACAACAAATTTTGATATTTGGCTGACAAGGAATACCAATACAACTCTTGTTAGATACTCTGATGCTGACTGGGCTAGCTGTGTTGATGATAGGAAGAGTACATCCGGTGGCTACTTCTTCATAGTCAATAATCTTATTGCATGGCATAGTAAAAAACATACCTCAACCTCCCTTTCTACTGCTAAAGCTGAGTATATTGCAGCTGGAAATTGCTGTAAACAAATTATATGGATGAAGCAAATGTTAGATTATGGGATTCAACAAGATCTTATGACAGTCTACTGTGATAACAAGAGTGCTATCGATATCTCCAAGAATTCTGTTCAGCACTCTAGAATAAAGCACATTGACATCAGGCATCATTTCATTTGAAAATTGGTTGAAGACGAAATACTTATCTTGGAGCATCTCCCAACAAAAAATCAATTAGCTGATTTTTTCACTAAACCTCTTGAGCCTCTTAGGTTTGAATCCCTTCATAAATCCCTAGGCGTTGGCCTACATCCTTAACTTTCCTTCTACATATCTTTGGTTTGCACATGCATACTTTTCACGGTGATTTCATGATTTTTTAGTATGTGATTTACTTTGTTTTGCTTTATTTACTGAGCCGGATTGTCATGGTACAAAACATTTAAGGAGAATATCCAATGCACATGATTACTCTTTTGTACACTCACTGAGGTTGGTGTGATTCCAAGGTTGGCTGAACTTGCAATATTAGGGGATTTACACTGTTTTGGAGCATCGACTTTGAATACTCTTTCTCCTTGCTCCCTTCTTAATTAAAAAAAAATTGATGATGAGATGATGAACTCTACTGTACTCCTTGCACAGTATTTTCATAATATATTTATATAAAGGCCTCATTAAGGGGGAGCTTCCCACTCAACATGATCGGGTCGCATAGATCTATTATAGTGTGGATTTTACTTTGTTCAGGATGAAGGCTGATTTCTTGTTGAGCATTAATTTCCTCGTGTGTGCTACCAGATGAACGTTTTCCCTCACATACACCACACGATTTCACACATCTCTCCTAGTCTGTGTTGCATCGACGTTGTTGGTCTTATTAATGTTGATTGCGCTAAAAAATGTAAATATGTAACAGATTCAAGTCAAACATTCCCTCACTTCAAGCATTTAAGAAGAATGAGAATTAACTACAGTTTATCATTAATTTTTCTTTTGTTCACATGGGTTTAAGTGCTCTGACCGCGGGGTTACAAGTTGTTTACAAGTTTTAAAACATTTACAATCGCTCTCTCTAGTCTCAGATTTGATCTAAATTTGGAATTTACAAGAATATATATAAAAATTGGGAAAAGATGCAAAAAAGAAAAAAATAGGTGGGGAGTGACCGTGACCTGCGGTCACTGGTAGATAGTGGCCGAAAGGCCACTGTTTGCTTTCGTGTGGCTTTGTTTCATTTCTGTGATGCTTCTAAGGTCCTGAAACTTATTTTTGTGATCAATCCCATTAATTAAAAAAAAAAAAACCTTGACGTTGTCCCTCGTTATTTAAGGTCAAAGCTAAGAGACTGCTTAAAAGGGTGGTGGAGCGTGGAGTAACAATCAGAGAAAGTACCAGAACAAAGGCCTTGATGTTGTCCCTCGTTAGTTTCATTTCAGCCGTCTCATCTTCTGACGTATCAAGCAGAATGTCAACAAGGTCCTTGGCACAATCACCATCAACACCCTTCTCCCTCCTGATACTTCTCTCTTGTTCGTGCTCTTTTATAATCCTCTCGAATACGCCATCCAATCTCAAGTGCAAGTCCTTGTACCTCTTCTCCAGTCCCTGCAAGTCCAGCTTTCTGCATAACCCAATAAAGTCCGACAAATTGAACGTGCCCACGAGCTCCGTCATCTCAAGGAGCAACGTCCGGACCTCGTCCTGTCCTTGAACTCTGGAACACCTCTTTCTCATGGCCATCATCGATATTACGTTGTTGGTCATCCTGGAAAGCTCGGCACTGACGTCAACGGGCTCGCCTGCTTTCGAGCTTTCCAACAGAATTTGCAGGAACCTTCGCAGTTCGTGGCCTCTGATGGGGAGCATGAGGTCGAGGGTCCGACCACCCAGCAGCTCGGACATGCAGAGCTTCTTGATGAACTTCCAGTAAGGGCCGTAGGGGGCGAAGGCGAAGCCTGAGGAGTTGTAGGAGAGGTGACGCTCGGCTGAAAGTATGGGACGGGAAGCGAAGGAGATCTCGTGGGTCTTGAGGATTTCTTTGGCTGTTTCAGGGGAGGAGACGACGACGGCCGGGACAGAGCCAAGGCGGAGACGGAGCAAGGGGCCGTAGTGGGTGGACAGCTTGTGGAAGGATTGGTGGGGAATGGGTCCTAGGAGATGGAGGTGGCCAACGATGGGCAGGGCCATTGGGCTCGGAGGGAGGCGACAACTGAGTCTGGTCTTAGAGAAGATGGCTCGAACGAGGAGGGTGGAGAGGAGCCAAATCAGGAAAAGGATGGCATAGGATTGGAGGTCGGCCATTTCTATTTCCTTTTGGTGCAAGCAAGTAGAAATGAAGGTGTGAGGAGCGATAAAAGATTCAAGCGACTTATAAGATACTAGTATAGTAAAATGTACGTTCCTTGCACGTAGTTGTCAGTGAAAGCTTTAGGAAGTCATTGGCTAAATTTAATTGCTGTATTGAAATTTGCAAAAAAAACAACTTAGCATGTCATATAGCGTGAGATGTTGGTATCTCACAATCCTTTCGTTTATTGGTTCTTGCTTGCACAGTAAAAAAAATCACTGTAGAACCTATAAAAATATCCATCAGGTTTGGCTTTAATTCAAATGGCAGGTGGTTGTACCCGAAGAAGTCCATCTTCTTGCACTGAAATTAAAGCCTGACATTATGCATTAAATGGTTTGTGAATGACCTAAAATTGGTTAGTATGGATGGATGGGTGACATTGTTGCTTACAACCACGAAGAGCACTCTTTTCAAGTAGCAGGAAAAAACCAATAAAATGTCTCAAAATAGTTTAACCTACATGCGGACTTGGCAAGAATGATATTAGGTTTATATTCAAAACATGTTTCACACTGACATCTTAAAAACAAAAAAATAAAATAAGTCAAACCAAAAGATTAGGTAACAACACAAATGGAAGAAAGCTGCAAAGGTAAGACTTAACATAGATTTTCGATATAAATCATCCTACGATCTATCTAAAGCAATCCAATTGATGAATAAAGTTAGAACAATGAAAAAAACCATCCAAACACACGACTCTCTAAAGAAAATCTCTCAAATTGCAAACAACCAGAGCTCTAAAGGCAAGAATAACATACAATTTCCATAGAAATGATTCCGCAATCTATCTAAAGCATTTTAGAAAAATACAAAAAATACTCATGATACTACAACAATGAAAACAACTATCCAAAAACAAAAAGAATACATTTACTCCAACTAAATTTGTGAAGTCCACTAAGCATTGTTGAATCATCAATTCAATTTTCCAGTTATTGATGATGACAAACAAATTCAATTTTCAATTTTCCGTATATGACTTTGAGATGAACTAGTAGACCACACAAATTCCAAAGTATAACATTAGCATATGAAAAGGAAGGCGCCTAACAAGTACATGGCACGTGTTATAGCTTCTTAGAAGACATAACTTTTGTTTCCAGGTGAGTCTGCAACTTTATGAGTCTCTATATCATTTTTTGGGCTTTTTTGCTTCTTATCTCTATCCTTGTGCTCTTAGTCGTATCAGTCTTTTTGTAAGGCTTCTTTATCATCAACAATTTAGGCTTGAGAATCTTTAATAGCTTCTCTAGTTGTCAACTCATGATCCGTGTCTTCTTAACCTATACAAAACACAAAATTGTAAAACAGGAAAAAAATTTGAACAATGAGATATGAAGTTTGATGGGGGTGAAGAGGCTATTTCTCTTATGGGTGGTGGATTTCATAAAAAAGGCAGTGAGAGGAAACCATGCAATTGCTCAGAGTAGGGACTAATTGTGTGGGATTATAGAACTGCAGGGTGTTCTCAAATTGCCACTGCCACTATACTTCTCAAGAGTACCACATGCATTAAAGTAGAACTGAGGAGTATATGATTATGACATTAATTTCCTTTGCTAAAGTAGAGATAATCCGTGGCAATCTTCAATTTAAATTTTGGATAGAAATGAATTGATTTATGAATTCAATAAAAGCACCTATTTTGCTCATGAATTTAGACATGAGGACAGATTTACTAATTAACAGAAAGATATTTCAGCAGCAAACATAGCTTAAAATCTACTAATAAAGTAATGTTTCTTTTATAAGGTCCCTAGTCAATACAACAAAAATAGCAAGTGTCATTGGCATTAATCATTTTCAAGGTACATTGGATTCATGTCCTTCAGAATACCATAATAAGAGAAATAGAAAAAAAAAAAGAAAAGGGGTTTTTTCCACCTATGCCCCCACTATTTGTCGACATTTTCTATACAAAACCTAATTTTTTTTATTTTGTTTCACCGGTAAATACCCATGCACCTACACACATAGTATTAAGTCCCTCACCAAGACACACAATTAAGGATCGATCGTTGGTTGTTTATGGAGAGAGAGAGAGAGAGAGAGAGAGAGAGAGAGAGAGAGAGAGAGGTCAACCACTAATGTATCAGTGGGTTTTCAATTTTACATATATACCAAGACACATAAGTATTCACCACACATACCCATAGGCACCGTGACCATCACGTTGGGGTCAAAGGCAGGTCTTTACCCATTTGACTGATAGCAATGCCTTTAGAGGAAAAGTATCTGGAAATAAACAAAAGCTATCAGACTCATTTCAAAATTAAGATGAAAATCTTCACATTTAGCTAAAGGCAAAAGAAAATATATATTGTTAAAGGATGGTGGCAAGTCTTATGTTGGTTAAGAAAGTCTTAAGTTGTTCACCAACTCTGTTGGATAGTCATCATTAAAAAGGCAAGAAAAAAAAAACCAAAATCCTAAAAAAGAGTAAAAGTTTCACCAACATCACCAAAACCTTATATATCAAACTAGGGGAAGGGGCAAATAAAAAAGAATAGAGGATCCATTGCAGAAAAAAGTCTTAGATCAAATGGCTCAATGAAGGAGACAGAAATATTAAAAAAAAATTACCTTACAACAAAGTAAATAATTGCAGCAAACAAATTTTCAAAAATTACTGCCTGTAATTCATTCATTGAAAATATCTATGAACAGCCACATTTCTATTAACTATATAATCCATCAAATCTTTCTTAGGGGATCTGTTTCTTGTTTTCTTGATCCATGCCCTAAACATGAGAATATTATCTATCCAAAACCTAGAACCCAAAACGAAGGGAAAAAAAGGAAATATGCAGTTTTCTACCATCAAAAGAAAATGAGATTGAGATTGAGAGAGAAAGTAGCTTGAGAACAAGGCCTCTGATGGAGTGTGAGTAGCTATCATTTGCTTCACCACAAAGAAGAAAACCAAAAATGATATTCATTTAAAAAACATGAGGCATAAACATTATTTGCTAAAGATTAAGCCAAAATACTAAATAAGAAGAAGAGTCAAAATATGAAAGAAAACCATAAATTAAAATACCCAAAGAGATAATTGACGATAGAAAAAAGGAAAGGTTAAAGCAGGACGAGGCAAGCAGCTAGAATTGTTGCTTTTTATTAAAAAAATTGTTTACAATTTAGACAACAATATAATTAGCAAATGAATGATTTTTCAAAACCATTTCAAGCAATCAACATGGGAAGTGCATTAGAATTAAGAAAAAAAATAATAGCATTAGAAGAAAATATATAATAATGAAATATAAAAAAAGTAAAGGGAATATGTACCGTTGCAATTTTTTTTTTTTTTTGGAAAAAAACTCACATAAACTTATGATAATTTATAATTCAAACCATTCAAATAATGATCAGTAACTTACCGCTACCAATGAGAATGGGATATAGTCTCAAACATCATGTACATAAACTCCAAAAGAAAAAGGGTTGTAGAATAAAAACAAAAAGAGGCCTATGCCTTATGGCATTGACTATCTAGGGACACTCTCTGGTAGAATAAACTTCAAAGAGGCCTGTGCCTTATGGCATTGACTATCTAGGGACACTCTCTGGTAAATAAGGTGAACTCAATAAGGGTGATTTTATCTCATGCTATAGAAAGCCTAATGATGCAATTGCTGGTATTTTGTAATTGAAAAGTACACTTGGTAGCCATGCTAGCAATTAGCAAATAAGATTAGAAGAGAGTTGAGATATATTGAAAATGAAAAATAAATAAATAAATGAATTCATATAATTGTATTAAGATGCACACTGAAGGAATAGAAAAGAAAACTATTTCGCATGGTAAATGTCCTAGAGCATGTGAACACTATTTTACAATTGAATGTTGGTTCAAAGGCAAATGGATGCTCATGATACATTTCCCTGCAAAAGAGTAAAAAGAAAAAGAAAAGGAAAAAACAAAGCAGAACAAAATAATGATAATAATAACAGTCATGGTTGTTCAAGCTAAAAAAAAAAAAAACTCCAATCAATGCGAGGAAACTCAAGCAATAACTTTGATTTAGCTGTAGTGGTGGTTTTCAATGTTTCGTCACATATTTGATATGTGGTTGCATGATTGCCTTAAAAACTTAGTTGTCATTTTGGCCACCTGTCTCAACCATACTTATTAACATGGGGCAGGATCTAGGTAAGTAACTTAGAAAATTATTTGATTAACTCAAATTAAACCAAACGAAGAAAAACAAATGCATACAACTTTAAGCTAACATACTACAATTTGCAAAACACAACAATATGAGATCAAAGACAACAAAGCAGAGCAATTCAAATCAACACAATCCATTCAAACAAAATAGAAAAAGAAGAACAACCAAATTCAACCAAATCATACCAACAACTTCCGCGCGATCTCAACATGGCCCGAATGAGTTGTAGCAGTAGCGTTGTTACATTTGTCTTACACTTGGCATGCTTGATCTTCACCTTATTGATCGCACTTAAAAATGTAGGCGTGGAAATGAATTACGGAATCAAGGTCCGACATTCACGCACTTTAAGCGTTAAGAAGAATGGGAAAATAATTACAGTTCATCATTAATTTCCCTTTTGTTTACATGGGTTCAAGTGCCCTGACCGCGGGGATGAAGGTTGTTTACATACATTTTGAAAGTTTACAACCCCTCCCTCAAGTCTCAGATGTGATCTCAATTTGGAAAATACAAGAAAATGTACATAAGGTGGAAGAAAATGTGGAAAAAGGGGAAAAAATGGGGGGTGACCGTGACCCGCGGTCACTGCCCCATTCCAGTGACCGTGACTCACCCGCGGTCACTGGGGCCTTCCAGTGACCGTGACTCACCCGCGGTCACTGGGGTCTTCCAGTGACTGTGACTTACCCACGGTCACTGGAACCTGCCAGTGACTAGGGGTCACGGTCACTGACAGATAATGGCTTTGTGCCTCCGTTTTTTTTTGTGCTGTTCGCGCTGGTTCTTTCTTGGAACTTCTTTCAAGTGTTGGAACTCCATTCTCATGACTTTGGCGTGGTGGACAACCATCAAGAAGATCACATTTTATCATGGAATCAATTGAAACCGCTGTAACTCATCATTCGTGTTTACGGACTGCATTTTTGTTTCAAGTCCGAAATGGGCAAATTTGAAGCCGAAGTTGTGTCATTTGAACCTATCATTTTCAAGGAACAAAATGAGGCCTAGAGAGGCTTCTTTCACAACTCTTGTAATGGCTAAGAAGCCCTACGAATGAGAGAAAC
Organism: Sextonia rubra; assembly: GCA_037013555.1. NCBI lineage: Eukaryota > Viridiplantae > Streptophyta > Magnoliopsida > Laurales > Lauraceae > Sextonia > Sextonia rubra. Next base: position 12,852,985 of record JASUAD010000001.1, on the reverse strand, counting down.
AGAGGTGACAATGTCATCCTCTCAAAAATTGGCGTCGTACGAACATGGTATGGACTTTGGCCATTTCCCTTCCTTTTCTCCTTCTGAATTTTCTTGCTCACCTTTAAAACTAAGAAAAGAAGGTGGGAATGGTCGTGGAAGTGCTGCTGGAGCTTGCTTCTTGCTGCCTTAGGTGGTGACTTTCTTTAATTTCTTCACTTTTCTTCCTTATGTGTGTGTGTGTACTGTTTCTTCCAAATTTTCTCTTTTTATAGACTCCCAATCAGTTTTGTGCAGTTTTGGGGAGTTAATAGCAGTTGTGGGGACTTGGATTTCGAAGAGGAGTGGAGGGAAACCACCCAAAATCGTGGGAAACCTCCTTTGAAGGTCCGTTACCGCAGACTGGGCCACGGACGAGGCCCAATTTCAGGTTTTTCGCGTATGTGGCCCATTTTCATCTGTTTTGGGCTCAAACGAAGTCCGATTGCCACCAAACTTGGAGGGATGCTTCTTAACACTATTTTATACATGTCATAAAAATTTCAGCCCATTTTGACTTCAGGAAGTTGGTCAACTTTTTCATTAATTGGGCCCCGGTCACGGACAAGGCCCACTTTTGGAACATTGCATATGCAGTCTATTTTCCATTGTTTGAGGCCCGAATGATGTCCAATCATCACGAAACTTGGAGAGATGTTGCTTGACACCATATTAAGTGTTTCATAGAAATTTCAGCTCTGTTTGACCACCTGAACTTGGTCAACTCCTTTTGTTTGTGGGCCCCGGTCACTCCAAAGGCCCATTCTAGGATTTTTGCATATGTGGCTTGTTTCCGCCGGTTCGGGGCCCAAACGGTGTCCAATCGCCACGAAACTTGGAGGGATGCTTCTTCACACTATTTTGAGTGTGTCACAGAAGTTTCAGCTCTGTTTGACCACCTGAACATGGTCAACTCCTTTTGTTTGTGGGCCCCCGGTCACTCCCAAGGCCCATTCTTGGAATTTTGCATATGTGGCTTGTTTCCGCCTGTTCGGGGCCCAAACGGTGTCCAATCGCCACAAAACTTGGAGGAAAGCTTCTTGACACTATTTTGAGTGTGTCACAGAAGTTTCAACTCTGTTCGACCACCTGAACATGGTCAACACCTTTTGTTTGTGGGCCCCCGGTCACTCCCAAGGCCCATTCTTGGATTTTTGCATATGTGGCTTGTTTCCGCCTGTTCGGGGCCCAAACGGTGTCCAATCGCCACGAAACTTGGAGGGATACTTCTTGACACTATTTTGAGTATGTCACAGAAGTTTCAGCTCTGTTTGACCACCTGAACATGGTCAACTCCTTTTGCTTGTGGGCCCCCGGTCACTCCCAAGGCTCATTCTTGAAATTTTGCATATGTGGCTTGTTTCCGCCTGTTCGGGGCCCAAACGGTGTCCAATCGCCACGAAACTTGGAGGGATTCTTCTTGACACTATTTTGAGTATATCACAAAAGTTTCAGCTCTGTTTGACCACCTGAACATGGTCAACTCCTTTTGTTTGTGGGCCCCCGGTCACTCCCAAGGCCCATTCTTGAAATTTTGCATATGTGGCTTGTTTCCGCCTGTTCGGGGCCCAAAAGGTGTCCAATCGCCACGAAACTTGGTGGGACACTTCTTGACATTATTTTGAGTGTGTAACAGAAGTTTCAACTCTGTTTGACCACCTGAACATGGTCAACTCCTTTTTTTTGTGGGCCCCTGGTCACTCCCAAGGCCCATTCTTGGAATTTTGCATATGTGGCTTGTTTCCGCCTGTTCGGGGCCCAAACGGTGTCCAATCACCACGAAACTTGGAGGGATACTTCTTGACACTATTTTGAGTGTGTCACAGAAGTTTCAGCTCGGTTTGACCACCTGACCTTGGTCAACTCCCTTTGTTTGTGGGCCCCGGTCACTCTCAAGGCCCATTATTGGATTTTTGCATATGTGGCTTGTTCCCGCCTGTCCGGGGCCCAAACAGTGTCCAATCGCCACGAAACTTGGAGGGATGCGTCTTGACACTATTTTGAGTGTGTCACAAAAGTTTCAGCTCTGTTTGACCACCTGAACTTGGTCAACTCCTTTTGTTTGTGGGCCCCGGTCACTCCCAAGGCCCATTATTGGATTTTTGCATATGTGGCTTGTTTCCGCCTGTTCGGGGTCCAAACGACGTCCAATCGCCACGAAACTTGGAGGAATACTTCTTGACACTATTTTGAGTGTGTCACAGAAGTTTCAGCTCTGTTTGACTACCCGAACATGGTCAACTCCCTTTGTTTGTGGGCCCCGGTCACTCTCAAGGCCCATTATTGGATTTTTGCATATGTGGCTTGTTTCCGCCTGTCCGGGGCCCAAACGGTGTCCAATCGCCACGAAACTTGGAGGGATGGTTCTTGACACTATTTTGAGTGTGTCACAGAAGTTTTGGCTCTGTTTGACCACCTGAACTTGGTCAACTCCTTTTGTTTGTGGGCCCCGGTCACTCCCAAGGCCCATTATTGGATTTTTACATATGTGGCTTGTTTCCGCCTGTTCGGGGTCCAAACGACGTCCAATCGCCACGAAACTTAGAGGAACACTTCTTGACACTATTTTGAGTGTGTCACGGAAGTTTCAGCTCTGTTTGACCACCTGAACATGGTCAACTCCTTTTGTTTGTGGGCCCCGGTCACTCCCAAGGCCCATTATTGGATTTTTGCATATGTGGCTTGTTCCCGCCTGTCCGGGGCCCAAACGGTGTCCAATCGCCACAGAACTTGGAGGGATGCGTCTTGACACTATTTTGAGTGTGTCACAGAAGTTTCAGCTCTGTTTGACCACCTGAACTTGGTCAACTCCTTTTGTTTGTGGGCCCCGGTCACTCCCAAGGCCCATTATTGGATTTTTGCATATGTGGCTTGTTTCCGCCTGTTCGGGGTCCAAACGACGTCCAATCGCCACGAAACTTGGAGGAATACTTCTTGACACTATTTTGAGTGTGTCACAGAAGTTTCAGCTCTGTTTGACTACCCGAACATGGTCAACTCCCTTTGTTTGTGGGCCCCGGTCACTCTCAAGGCCCATTATTGGATTTTTGCATATGTGGCTTGTTTCCGCCTGTCCGGGGCCCAAACGGTGTCCAATCGCCACGAAACTTGGAGGGATGGTTCTTGACACTATTTTGAGTGTGTCACAGAAGTTTTGGCTCTGTTTGACCACCTGAACTTGGTCAACTCCTTTTGTTTGTGGGCCCCGGTCACTCCCAAGGCCCATTATTGGATTTTTACATATGTGGCTTGTTTCCGCCTGTTCGGGGTCCAAACGACGTCCAATCGCCACGAAACTTAGAGGAACACTTCTTGACACTATTTTGAGTGTGTCACGGAAGTTTCAGCTCTGTTTGACCACCTGAACATGGTCAACTCCTTTTGTTTGTGGGCCCCGGTCACTCCCCAGGCCCATTCTTGGATTTTTGCATATGTGGCTTGTTTCGGCCTATTCGGGGCCCAAACGGTGTCCAATCGCCACAGAACTTGGAGGAACACTTCTTGACACTATTTGGAGTGTGTCACAGAAGTTTCAGCTCTGTTTGACTACCTGAACTTGGTCAACTCCTTTTGTTTGTGGGCCCCGGTCACTCCCAAGGCCCATTATTGGATTTTTGCATATGTGGCTTGTTTCCGCCTGTTCGGGGTCCAAACGACGTCTAATCACCACGAAACTTGGAGGAATACTTCTTGACACTATTTTGAGTGTGTCACAGAAGTTTCAGCTCTGTTTGACTACCCGAACATGGTCAACTCCCTTTGTTTGTGGGCCCCGGTCACTCTCAAGGCCCATTATTGGATTTTTGCATATGTGGCTTGTTTCCGCCTGTCCGGGGCCCAAACGGTGTCCAATCGCCACGAAACTTGGAGGGATGGTTCTTGACACTATTTTGAGTGTGTCACAGAAGTTTTGGCTCTGTTTGACCACCTGAACTTGGTCAACTCCTTTTGTTTGTGGGCCCCGGTCACTCCCAAGGCCCATTATTGGATTTTTACATATGTGGCTTGTTTCCGCCTGTTCGGGGTCCAAACGACGTCCAATCGCCACGAAACTTGGGGGAACACTTCTTGACACTATTTTGAGTGTGTCACGGAAGTTTCAGCTCTGTTTGACCACCTGAACATGGTCAACTCCTTTTGTTTGTGGGCCCCGGTCACTCCCAAGGCCCATTCTTGGATTTTTGCATATGTGGCTTGTTTCGGCCTATTCGGGGCCCAAACGGTGTCCAATCGCCACAGAACTTGGAGGAACACTTCTTGACACTATTTGGAGTGTGTCACAGAATTTTCAGCTCTGTTTGACTACCTGAACTTGGTCAACTCCTTTTGTTTGTGGGCCCCGGTCACTCCCATGGCCCATTCTTGGATTTTTGCATATGTGGCTTGTTTCCGCCTGTTCGGGGTCCAAACGGTGTCCAATCGCCACGAAACTTGGAGGAACACTTCTTGACACTATTTTGAGTGTGTCACAGAAGTTTCAGCTCTGTTTGACCACCTGAAGTTGGTCAACTCCTTTTGTTTGTGGGCCCCGGTCACTCCCAAGGCCCATTCTTGGATTTTTGCATATGTGGCTTGTTTCCGCCTGTTCGGGATCCAAACGACATCCAATCGCCACAAAATTTGGAGGAACACTTCTTGACACTATTTGGAGTGTTCATAGAAGTTTCAGCTTTGTTTGACCGTCTGAACTTGGTCAACTCTCCAGTTGACTTTTTTATGACAATGGGCCCTTGTTTCAGCTGTTTGAAGCCCAAATGACCCCGGTTTGATTTGAAACTTGGAGGGACTGACGTCAAGAACATCTTGGAGTATTCATCGAAATTTCATGCAGTTTGGATTTGAGGGAGTAGGATTTCGAGCAGTAACCTACTCATTGCATGCGTTAGGTCACTATTCACTCCACATTGAGATAGTTAGCCTGTTTTCTATCCGAACAGTCTCCCCTTGACTTGAAACTTTGGGAGAATAACTTGGGGCATTCTTTGAGCATTTGTTCCAAATTTTATCTGCTTTGGCCTTCTGGAAGTAAGATCTTAGCCGATGACCCCCAAATTCGGGATTACTGTCCTATAAGCTGACATGTAATGAAATTTAGGCCAAACAGAGTCTTTTCATCTTGAAAATTTGCAAAGTATCTTCTGAGGATGATTGAAACTTCGCGTCTAAATTTCATTAATTTTGGACATCGGGAAGCAGAACTTTGTTTAGTGACCCCCTGGCTTGGGGGAACTGACCTCAGGCTGACATGCTTATGGCTTTTGAGTTCGATGAAGTCTGTTCAACCTGAAATTTGAACTTCCTCTGAGAGTTCCAGCTATCTTGATCTTCATGGAATGCCGGTTCTCACAGTGATTCCCCAGGATCTGCAAATAACCTCTGTAGCCTAAATTAAGCTGAGATGAGGTGTCTTCGCTGCAGTATTTGCAATTTTTATAGGTCAACAAGTGCCCCCTCGAGGTTCAATGATTATAGTATAATAATCGTTGTGCCTCGAAATAGCCAATCTGTGGGAATGATGGATGACTTGATGAAAAGACAATTTGTCAAGGTAGGTTGTAGGCCTAAACTTTGGGATTTGAAAATTTTGATAAAAACCATGAAGGGTTTGATGACGGAATTTTGAAAAGACATAAGAAATCTGAATTTCTTTGCCCTATTTTCACGGATATCAAAAGTAGCATCTCCGTGGGGACTATGGGGAACACCCACAAAGGAATCCCTTAGGTATTTAGAAAATTCAGAAGTTTATGAATTTTGTTTGGATTTTGGAAATGAATTTGATTTTCTTTTGACCTATTTTTCACAGATATCCAGAGTGGCATCTCTGTGGGGATGTGGGGAACACCCACAAAAAGAATCCCTGAGGTTTTATGAAATTCAAAAATTTTAGAGAAAATGAATTTGGGTTTGGATCTTCATGGATTTTTTGGTTCATTTTCAAAGATCAAAGTTTGGGTTTTGACTTAGCTTGACATGATTTAAAATGAGATGCAATTTTGACAAAATGAGATGTAATTTTGAAAGAGATTGGCTTTTATGGGTTTTGATGAAAAACAATTTGAGACATTGGTTTGAAATCAAATTTTGACCCAAAGTTGATTTGGAAAGAGACTCCGCATTTTTTTTTATATAATTTCCCTCGAAATACCCTAAAAATAGGATTATTTCTGGTGAATTACTCCAAGTGGACTCCTCATAGGACTTGCAAAAGATCACATAGATCGTGGTGAAGAAGGAGGAATCCATCAAGACTTGATCTTAGACTCCACTAATTTTAATCATAACCAAATTGTATTTGTGGGAAGGACTTGAGCTCGAGGGGATTCAACAATGGGCTCCACCAGTTCAAGTTTGCAATGACCGTAGGTAAGGAGGCCAAACAAGTTTTTTTTTTTTTTTTACAGCCATATCCGGTTGAGAAGATCCCTTGTGTCTTAAACTCTATCAGAACTTCTTCATAATCACGGTCAATCCTGACTGTCTAATACTTGTTGCTGTTGTCACAGTGAACATCCACCTGTTTTTGAGTAGTAACACGCACACCACTGAACACGCATCTGACTTTCTGTGATCAGAGCCTCTGTGGGAATTATTGAATGCCATTTTCGTGCTTGAACACGAACCTGCTGCCCCCCGAAAAGGTCTTAAGATGCTTGAACATCTGTTTGGACCGGGAGCCTCGGTTCTGAGACTTAAGTGTGCCTTTGATGCCAATTCTTGGTCTCAGAACTGAGTATTGCCTTCTGCTTTTGGTCTTATACTAAGGGGAGATGCTGCCATTTTTTTTTTTTTTTGAAAAGTTCCATATCATTGTTACTGATACCCATCTTTCCTTTCTTTTGATTTGTTTTGCAGATAGAAGGGGTAAAGCACCTGCAACTGCCACTGCCGCGGCACCTAAAAGTCGTGCCAAGGGTAAGACCACAAGAGAGCCTGATCCGAAAGACCCAAATGAAGCATCTGATGTCAATTTGTGGCTCCAGAGAGCTAAGGCTTTTTCATCAAGAAACTGGTATTCGTATTGGTGTAAGCTGGACGAGATTGACATTAGTACTGTTATCCCAGCTTATGCAAGCTACAAAGGGCGCATCTTCATGGCAGAAGTACTGAATGCTAAGGGGAAACTGGAGAAATTCCTGGACTGAGATTCTCTGCTGCACTCTCCATTTGATGGTTTTGCTTTTTCTAATTAGCCCTGGAGGCCATGTGTACATTGACTTCACTGCTTGTATTCAAACTTTAAAATGGATATCAATGGAAAATGTTTTTCTTTCTATTTTTGTCATTGGTATGGGTGTTTGAGTTGATTTTTTGTGGAGGTTTGATATGGTTTATGTGGATGGTTTGTTTGGTTTGGTTTTCTCAGACTTGTATGACGGTGTGATTTGTGATCTTTTGGGTCCACAAATTGAAAATAAGGGAGTCATATAGGTGGACGTTATCCGGTGCCCATGTGTGAGGCTTTCTCCAGGGTCCATGACTAGATCCTTTTGGTGTCGAAAGGGGTCAAACAAAGTGGATGTTATCCGGTGCCCATGTGTGAGGCTTTCCCCGGGATCCTTGACTTATTCCTTAGGACAAAGATTTGGTTTTGGCTTTTGTTTAGATTTTGGTTATACAGGGTCTACAAAAAGACTTGTTCTATATAACCGAAGGCAGTCATATAGGGTCTGCAAAAAGACTTGTTCTATACAACTAAGGATTAGCTATATGGGGTCTGCAAAAAGACTTATTCCACATAGCTGAGTTTTGCTATATAGAGTCTGCAAAAAGACTTAATCTATATAGCAGGATGTTACAAGGGGTCTTGTAAGGACATTATCCGAGTAACAAAGGTTTGACTAGAGGGGTCGAAGGACTTGATCCTCGCAGTCATTTTATACAAATCTGAGGGATTTTGGTTACGAGTCATAGGTTGTAAGGCTCGAAACCAAAGGATTGCAATTTTGGTTGGGAGTGAGAATGTACACTGTACATGGTTTGGGTACATTGTACATGGTTTGGGTGTACCAATGACATTCAAGTATATTTTTGAAAAGTTTTCCATTGATAAACATCATGCATATGTCTCCTTCGAGTTTGAGGAGTGCGCGTGCACCATTGGAGTAAACCTTGTTGACAATAAAAGGTCTTTCCCATTTGACTTTAAATTTGCCTTTTGACATGTGTGTGGAGAACATCTGCCTTTTGACTGCAAGGACTAAGTCTCTTTTCTTGTAAGCTCTGTATTTTTGACCTTCTTATCAAAAGATCCAGTCATATGAGCGTGATAGAGCTCGATGCTTTATCAAGTGGCAAGCCTTTTCTCATCAAGGCTCTTTAGCTCTTGGAGTTTGAGCTTGGTATTCTCTTTTTTTTTCAGTGTATTTTTTTCATCATAGCTACCCGAAGAGAAGGGAGTTGAATTTATAAGGGTATCACAGTTTCACAACCATAAACCAACGAATATGGTGTTGACTTGGTCGGACTACGAACAGTAGTTCTGTATGCCCACAATGCTTCTGGAAGTTTGGTACTCCAACCTTTTGTTGCCAGAGACCAAATAGTCTTGTTGAAAGCTGCAATGAGTCCATTAGCTGCAGTGTTCTATGTCATGGAGGGACAACATTGGATTCTTTACAGCAGTTCATATTGAGAGAAAATAATAGATCATTTGGATAGACGATCACCCAGTGCACCAGCTTTTGTCACAAATGCCTTCAGTGGATTGGTGTTGGAAACCAAATACATTTCATTGGAAATAATATAGTGGTGTAATTTCCTCGTTTTTCTTTTGAGTTGGCAATGCCCCCAGAGAGTGATCAAGAGCTCGAATGTAGAGGATGAGAGGTTTGCCTGGAGTTGAGGCTGCAAATGTAGGCAAGTTTGCCCTGCAATCCCTTGAGTTATTTAAGAGTTCTCAGAGAAAGCATCTTCAATATAGCTTTGACTTTGAATGATCTCTTTGAGAGTTAATTCTGCATCGGTGGCAACTTCAACCAATCGGGCCAAAGACTTAGTTTTATGACTAAGTATGATAGCCTTGATTTCTGGTCGCAAATTGGTTTTGCACATTTTGATCGTTGCCCTTTGAGATGGTTGTTCCAAGCATTTATAGGATAATGCTCTCCATCTATTGATAAAGGCCTGTGCAGTTTCGTTGTCTCCCGGCCTTGTGCTGCTGAGCATAGCAAAGGTGACTGTTTGATCCTCCTCCTGAAAATGGAGTAAGAACTTCTCTTCTATGATCGGCCATGTCATGAATGAGAGTTCTGGTAACTGCTTGTACCAATCAAAGGCGACTCTTTTCAATGTACCGACGAATAGTCTTATTTTTAGTGCATCTAACTCTGGCAGGCTTCCTAGGAGTGATTTGAAATGCACAATATGCTGATATGCCGACCCTTTCCCAAGGTATAGTTGGAAATTCGGAAGTTTATAATCTGGTGGAAATGGAACCAGATCAAATTCCGGGGGATACTTGGGCGTAATACCTTTCTTTTTCATTCTGGTCTCCACTTTTGATTTTGTCAGTATCTCTTCAACTTCTTTGAAGGTCACATGTTTTTCAGGATTTGCATGAAGACCAAGGATTGATGAATGATCACCACCAGTAAAACCTGCAGCTATCACCTTGTCTGTTAGGGACTTAAATTGAGCTGTGAGAAGGTCAATTTTAGTGGCATTCTTCATGATCATTGCTTGTTCTCTTCTGTTGGCAAATGGAGGATTTATTTGAACTTCATCCAGACCACCTAGCTTATCTGTTAAGATTTTCACTTGGGCAGTTAAGTGGTCGATCATAGCTCCTTGTTGTTTGACAACATCACTGACATTGTCATTTTCATTTTCACTAGCATCTTTTTCGTGAGCATCTTTACTTCCACTAGCATCATCATTTCCATCTTTGCTAGTTCCACTCCCTTCAGCCATAAACACAGTGTACTGACGGGGATAGGATGATGTTAATGCCTGAGGAGTAGATTGACTATCTTTTGTATCCAAGATAGTGATAGGATCATCGTCAGAATCAGTTTCGACATGACCTTGAGAAGTGCTACTTGAATGAGAGTTTGAATCAGACTCTTGTAATTGAGTCCGAGCCATACTCCGAGTAATTCTTCGAACTGAACCTGGCCCGACCATGCAAGACGAGGTCAAGTCGGGATCATCTTCTTTAACCACCCATTTTTTAGTGATCTTGCACTGTGACAGCTTCTGAGTTTGGTCCTTGTAATGGGCTAAAGCTTTCTTCTTGAGTTGGTTAGCCATCCTGGCTGCTGAGGTCTGATCTTTAAACTTGGCAACCAACGGCCTGGAAGTGCTCGTCACTTGTTCCCAATCCATGGAATCTGAAGTGGGAAGTGAAAGGATGTCAATAGGACCCCCCTTATTCTTTTCCTTTTGCACTTTCTTCTGTTGGAGCGAATTTTTGAAATGAGCGAGATCGGTCGAATTATTGATGACCAATCGCTCCGCTTGTTTGTTGCCTTCAGCGCCATATGATAAGCCTTGGGGTGAAGATAGCGGAGAAGGTGCCACTATGATAGAAGGTAAATGCCCCCTGCCAAACCTCCGTCCTTCTTTTTGAGTCAGAGGATAGAAAGTATTATCTTCAACTGAGGCCAAGAGTTTGTTCTCAGCCATATTGGATTTTGGAGTGTGTGATTGAGGTGACCACGTGCTGTATCTGGGGATGGATGCACCCTTCTGGACCTTCTTACGAGTTAGGAATTGCCGGAAGTCCTTTGGTGTTTGCTTGGTAATGACCATTGATTTATGATCCGTGGACCGGACCTGCATTGCCCCCAGACGAGGCTTGGTGATATGAAGATTACTGCCTTCTAACTTCAGTTTGTGATTTGGTTCCTTCTGAACCTTGTTGAAAACTCTAAACGGATTCTGGGCGTATTTGGAAACCCAAGATTTGGGAGTTTTGGTCTTCTTGATGAATTTAAGGGTCACTGATGACCCATTTGGATCAGCCGAAGTTATAGAGCCTGTTGGAATAGAGAGTCTCTGAAATACTGAGACTCTTGACATAGGGGCAGTAAAGTCCATTCGAGCCTTTTTTGGTGCTCTTACAGTTGGTTTGTTTTGGGTTATGGATATTTTAGAGAGCCTCTCGTTGGCCTCATCAAAAGTGATGATCAGGGAACCCATGATGTCTCTTTAAAAAGTAAGCCCACAGGACTATATTAGTGGTATAACCAACATGGCTGCCTCTTGGGCTAGCCGGAATGGTTTATAGATGCCATCTAGACCAACATGGTTTTGAACCGAAATGGTTAGATATAGGCATAAATCCCATCTCATTATGCTATGCTGACTATCCCTACTGTCAGAATTTCTGCAGCATTTTGGGTTTATCAAGTCAGGCTTAAAAGCATGCTATGCTGACTAGTCCTGGCTACTAAAATTTCAGCAGCATATCTGGACTATCTGTGTCAGACTTATAAGCAAGAGAGGGTTGGATCAATCAAAGGGATAGGGCCCACAGGATTAAGCCTGCACCACTATCACAATGACCACACAAGATCCATCAGTGGTTGACGCCGGACAATGCATAATTACAATGTCGTTGGTCTTATCACTGATTTAATAAACTTTTTATATGGGTCAGAAGCCCTTTGAACTGAATCATCACTCTTCTAAAGTGAAAAGGGTGATGATTTGGTCCATGCACATCAAGGTGCGAATTCATTCAATCAAGTTATGCACATCAAAGTGCAAATTCTTCCAATTAAATGGCAAGTGTACGCACATCAAGGTGCCCAATGCCTTCATTTGTATGAACAATATGCACTTCAAGGTGCAAAAGTCCTTTAATGATATTTTCAAACCCATTGCAGACATCAAAGGTCTTGTATGGGTGTAATTGGAGGTTAAATAAGCCTTTCACATCATAAAAATAAGTAAGTGACCGTGTGCCCCGGTCACAGGCTTTTAGCAGCAGTTTTCAGTGAAACAGCAGCAGTTTCCAGCACAACAGTGACAGTTTCTAGTGCAATAGCAGCAGTTTCAGTGAAACAGCAGCACTCTCAGTGCAACAGCAGCAGTCACAGTGCAACAACGGCACTTTCAGTGCAACAGCAGCAGTTACAGTGCAACAGCGGCAGTTTTCAGGGCAACAGCAGCACTTTCAGTGCAACAGCAGCAGTCACAGTGCAACAGCGGCATTTTCAGTGCAACAGCAGCAGTTACAGTGCAACAGCGGCAGTTTTCGGGGCAACAGCAGCACTTTCAGTGCAACAGCAGCAGTTACAGTGCAACAGCGGCAGTTTTCGGGGCAACAGCAGCACTTTCAGTGCAACAGCGGCACTTTCAGTGCAACAGCAGCAGTTACAGTGCAACAGCGGCAGTTTTCAGGGCAACAGTGGCAGTTTTCAGGGCAGCAGCAGCACTTTTCAGCAATTTTCAGCGCTTTCATGCATTTTTCACCAAATTTGATCACAAATTAGGGCATATAATTTCCCACAGACGGCGCCAATCTTCTGATCGCGCTTAAAAATGTAGGCGTGGAAATGAATTACGGAATCAAGGTCCGACATTCACGCACTTTAAGCGTTAAGAAGAATGGGAAAATAATTACAGTTCATCATTAATTTCCATTTTGTTTACAAGGGTTCAAGTGCCCTGACCGCGGGGATGCAGGTTGTTTACATACATTTTGAAAGTTTACAACCCCTCCCTCAAGTCTCAGATGTGATCTCAATTTGGAAAATACAAGAAAATGTACATAAGGTGGAAGAAAATGTGGAAAAAGGGGAAAAAATGGGGGGTGACCGTGACCCGCGGTCACTGCCCCATTCCAGTGACCGTGACTCACCCGCGGTCACTGGGGCCTTCCAGCGACCGTGACTCACCCACGGTCACTGGAACCTGCCAGTGACTAGGGGTCACGGTCACTGACAGACAATGGCTTTGTGCCTCCGTTTTTTTTGTGCTGTTCGCGCTGGTTCTTTCTTGGAACTTCTTTCAAGTGTTGGAACTCCATTCTCATGACTTTGGAGCGGTGAACAACCATCAAGAAGATCACATTTTATCATGGAATCAATTGAAACCGCTGTAACTCATCATTCGTGCTTACGGACTGCATTTTTGTTTCAAGTCCGAAATGGGCAAATTTGAAGCCGAAGTTGTGTCATTTGAACCTATCATTTTCAAAGAACAAAATGAGGCCTAGAGAGGCTTCTTTCACAACTCTTGTAATGGCTAAGAAGCCCTACGAATGAGAGAAACAGAGGTGACAATGTCATCCTCTCAAAAATTGGCGTCGTACGAACATGGTATGGACTTTGGCCATTTCCCTTCCTTCTCTCCTTCTGAATTTTCTTGCTCACCTTTAAAACTAAGAAAAGAAGGTGGGAATGGTAGTGGAAGTGCTGCTGGAGCTTGCTTCTTGTTGCCTTAGGTGGTAACTTTCTTTAATTTCTTCACTTTTCTTCCTTATGTGTGTGTGTCTACTGTTTCTTCCAAATTTTCTCTTTTTATAGACTCCCAATCAGTTTTGTGCAGTTTTGGGGAGTTAATAGCAGTTGTGGGGAGTTGGATTTTGAAGAGGAGTGGAGGGAAACCACCCAAAATCGTGGGAAACCTCCTTTGAAGGTCCGTGACCACAGACTGGGCCACGGACGAGGCCCAATTTCAGGTTTTTCGCGTATGTGGCCCATTTTCATCTGTTTTGGGCTCAAACGAAGTCCGATTGCCACCAAACCTGGAGGGATACGTCTTAACACTATTTTATACATGTCATAAAAATTTCAGCCCATTTTGACTTCAGGAAGTTGGTTAACTTTTTCATTAATTGGGCCACGGTCACGGACAAGGCCCACTTTTGGAACATTGCATATGCAGTCTATTTTCCATTGTTTGAGGCCCGAATGATGTCCAATCATCACGAAACCTGGAGAGATGTTGCTTGACACCATATTAAGTGTTTCATAGAAATTTCAGCCCTGTTTGACCACCTGAACTTGGTCAACTCCTTTTGTTTGTGGGCCCCGGTCACTCCCAAGGCCCATTTTTGGATTTTTGCATATGTGGCTTGTTTCCGCCTGTTCGGGGCCCAAACGGTGTCCAATCGCTACGAAACTTGGAGGGATGCTTCTTGACACTATTTTGAGTGTGTCACAGAAGTTTCAGCTCTGTTTGACCACCTGAACATGGTCAACTACTTTTGTTTGTGGGCCCCCGGTCACTCCCAAGGCCCATTATTGGAATTTTGCATATGTGGCTTGTTTCCGCCGGTTCGGGGCCCAAACGGTGTCCAATCGCCACGAAACTTGGAGGGATGCTTCTTGACACTATTTTGAGTGTGTCACAGAAGTTTCAGCTTTGTTTGACCACCTGAACATGGTCAACACCTTTTGTTTGTGGGCCCCCGGTCACTCCCAAGGCCCATTCTTGGAATTTTGCATATGTAGCTTGTCTCCGCCTGTTCGGGGCCCAAACGGTGTCCAATCACCACGATACTTGGAGGGATACTTCTTGACACTATTTTGAGTGTGTCACAGAAGTTTCAGCTCTGTTTGACCACCTGAACACGGTCAACTCCTTTTGCTTGTGGGCCCCCGGTCACTCCCAAGGCCCATTCTTGAAATTGTGCATATGTGGCTTGTTTCCGCCTGTTCGGGGCACAAACGGTGTCGAATCGCCACGAAACTTGGACGGATGCTTCTTGACACTATTTTAAGTGTGTCACAGAAGTTTCAGCTCTGTTTGACCACCTGAACATGGTCAACTCCTTTTGTTTGTGGGCCCCCGGTCACTCCCAAGGCCCATTCTTGAAATTTTGCATATGTGGCTTGTTTCCACCTGTTCGGGGCCCAAACGGTGTCCAATCGCCACGAAACTTGGAGGGATACTTCTTGACACTATTCTGAGCGTGTCACAGAAGTTTCAGCTCTGTTTGACCACCTGAACATGGTCAACTCCTTTTGCTTGTGGGCCCCCGGTCACTCCCAAGGCCCATTCTTGAAATTTTGCATATGTGGCTTGTTTCCACCTGTTCGGGGCCCAAACGGTGTCCAATCGCCACGAAACTTGGACGGATGCTTCTTGACACTATTTTAAGTGTGTCACAAAAGTTTCAGCACTGTTTGACCACCTGAACATGGTCAACTCCTTTTGTTTGTGGGCCCCCGGTCACTCCCAAGGCCCATTCTTGGATTTTTGCATATGTGGCTTGTTTCCTCCTGTTCGGGGCCCAAAAGGTGTCCAATCGCCACGAAACTTGGAGGGATACTTTTTGACACTATTTTGAGTGTGTCACCGAAGTTTCAGCTCTGTTTGACCACCTGAACATGGTCAACTCATTTTGCTTGTGGGCCCCCGGTCACTCCCAAGGCCCATTCTTGAAATTTCGCATATGTGGCTTGTTTCCGCCTGTTCGGGGCCCAAACGGTGTCCAATAGCCACGACACTTGGAGGGATGCTTCTTGACACTATTTTAAGTGTGTCACAGAAGTTTCAGCTCTGTTTGACCACCTGAACATGCTCAACTCCATTTGTTTGTGGGCCCCCGGTCACTCCCAAGGCCCATTATTGGATTTTTGCATATGTGGCTTCTTTCCGCCTGTTCAGGGCCCAAAAGGTGTCCAATCGCCACGAAACTTGGAGGGATACTTCTTGACACTATTTTGAGTGTGTCACAGAGGTCTTAGCTCTATTTCACCACCTGAACATGGTCAACTCCTTTTGTTTGTGGGCCCCCGGTCACTCCCAAGGTCCATTCTTGGATTTTTGCATATGTGGCTTGTTTCCGCCTGTTCGGGGCCCAAAAGGTGTCCAATCGCCACGAAACTTGGAGTGATACTTCTTGACACTATTTTGAGTGTGTCACAGAAGTTTCAGCTCTATTTGACCACCTGAACATGGTCAACTCCTTTTGCTTGTGGGCCCCCGGTCACTCCTAAGGCCCATTCTTGAAATTTTGCATATGTGGCTTGTTTCCGCCTGTTCGGGACCCAAACGGTGTCCAATCGCTACGAAACTTGGAGGGATGCTTCTTGACACTATTTTAAGTGTGTCACAGAAGTTTCAGCTCTGTTTGACAACCTGAACATTGTCAACTCCTTTTGTTTGTGGGCCCCCGGTCACTCCCAAGGCCCATTCTTGGATTTTTGCATATGTGGCTTGTATCCGCCTGTTCGGGGCCCAAACGGTGTCCAATCGCCACGAAACTTGGAGGGATACTTCTTGACACTATTTTGAGTGTGTCACAGAAGTTTCAGCTCTGTTTGACCACCTGAACATGGTCAACTCCTTTTGCTTGTGGGCCCCCGGTCACTCCCAAGGCCCATTCTTGAAATTTTGCATATGTGGCTTGTTTCCACCTGTTCGGGGCCCAAACGGTGTCCAATCGCCACGGAACTTGGAGGGATGCTTCTTGACACTATTTTAAGTGTGTCACAGAAGTTTCGGCACTGTTTGACCACCTGAACATGGTCAACCCCTTTTGTTTGTGGGCCCCCGGTCACTCCCAAGGCCCATTCTTGGATTTTTGCATATGTGGCTTGTTTCCTCCTGTTCGGGGCCCAAACGGTGTCCAATCGCCACGAAACTTGGAGGGATACTTCTTGACACTATTTTGAGTGTGTCACAGAAGTCTCAGCTCTATTTGACCACCTGAACATGGTCAACTCCTTTTGTTTGTGGGCCCCCGGTCACTCCCAAGGCCCATTCTTGGATTTTTGCATATGTGGCTTGTTTCCTCCTGTTCGGGGCCCAAACGGTGTCCAATCGCCACGAAACTTGGAGGGATACTTCTTGACACTATTTTGAGTGTGTCACAGAAGTCTCAACTCTATTTGACCACCTGTACATGGTCAACTCCTTTTGTTTGTGGGCCCCCGGTCACTCCCAAGGCCCATTCTTGGATTTTTGCATATGTGGCTTGTTTCCGCCTGTTCGGGGCCCAAACGGTGTCCAATCGCCACGAAACTTGGAGGGATACTTCTTGACACTATTCTAAGTGTGTCACAGAAGTTTCAGCACTGTTTGACCACCTGAACATGGTCAACTCCTTTTGTTTGTGGGCCCCCGGTCACTCCCAAGGCCCATTCTTGGATTTTTGCATATGTGGTTTGTTTCCTCCTGTTCGGGGCCCAAACGGTGTCCAATCGCCACGAAACTTGGAGGGATACTTCTTGACACTATTTTGAGTGTGTCACAGAAGTCTCAGCTCTATTTGACCACCTGAACATGGTCAACTCCTTTTGTTTGTGGCCCCCGGTCACTCGCAAGGCCCATTCTTGGATTTTTGCATATGTGGCTTGTTTCCGCCTGTTCGGGGCCCAAACGGTGTCCAATCGCCACGAAACTTGGAGGGATACTTCTTGACACTATTTTGAGTGTGTCACAGAAGTCTCAGCTCTATTTGACCACCTAAACATGGTCAACTCCTTTTGTTTGTGGGCCCCCGGTCACTCCCAAGGCCCATTCTTGGATTTTTGCATATGTGGCTTGTTTCCGCCTGTTCGGGGCCCAAACGGTGTCCAATCGCCATGAAACTTGGAGGGATACTTCTTGACACTATTTTGAGTGTGTCACAGAAGTTTCAGCTCTGTTTGACCACCTGAACATGGTCAACTCCTTTTGCTTGTTGGCCCCCGGTCACTCCCAAGGCCCATTCTTGAAATTTTGCATATGTGGCTTGTTTCCGCCTGTTCGGGGCCCAAACGGTGTCCAATCCCCACGAAACTTGGAGGGATGCTTCTTGACACTATTTTGAGTGTGTCACAGAAGTTTCAGCTCTGTTTGACCGCCTGAACATTGTCAACTCCTTTTGTTTGTGGGCCCCCGGTCACTCCCAAGGCCCATTCTTGGATTTTTGCATATGTGGCTTGTTTCCGCCTGTTCGGGGCCCAAACGGTGTCCAATCCCCACGAAACTTGGAGGGATACTTCTTGACACTATTTTGAGTGTGTCACAGAAGTCTCAGCTCTATTTGACCACCTAAACATGGTCAACTCCTTTTGTTTGTGGGCCCCCGGTCACTCCCAAGGCCCATTCTTGGATTTTTGCATATGTGGCTTGTTTCCGCCTGTTCGGGGCCCAAACGGTGTCCAATCGCCATGAAACTTGGAGGGATACTTCTTGACACTATTTTGAGTGTGTCACAGAAGTTTCAGCTCTGTTTGACCACCTGAACATGGTCAACTCCTTTTGCTTGTGTGCCCCCGGTCACTCCCAAGGCCCATTCTTGAAATTTTGCATATGTGGCTTGTTTCCACCTGTTCGGGGCCCAAACGGTGTCCAATCGCCACGAAACTTGGAGGGATGCTTCTTGACACTATTCTAAGTGTGTCACAGAAGTTTCAGCACTGTTTGACCACCTGAACATGGTCAACTCCTTTTGTTTGTGGGCCCCCGGTCACTCCCAAGGCCCATTCTTGGATTTTTGCATATGTGGCTTGTTTCCTCCTGTTCGGGGCCCAAACGGTGTCCAATCGCCACGAAACTTGGAGGGATACTTCTTGACACTATTTTGAGTGTGTCACAGAAGTCTCAGCTCTATTTGACCACCTGTACATGGTCAACTCCTTTTGTTTGTGGGCCCCCGGTCACTCCCAAGGCCCATTCTTGGATTTTTGCATATGTGGCTTGTTTCCGCCTGTTCGGGGCCCAAACGGTGTCCAATCGCCACGAAACTTGGAGGGATACTTCTTGACACTATTCTAAGTGTGTCACAGAAGTTTCAGCACTGTTTGACCACCTGAACATGGTCAACTCCTTTTGTTTGTGGGCCCCCGGTCACTCCCAAGGCCCATTCTTGGATTTTTGCATATGTGGTTTGTTTCCTCCTGTTCGGGGCCCAAACGGTGTCCAATCGCCACGAAACTTGGAGGGATACTTCTTGACACTATTTTGAGTGTGTCACAGAAGTCTCAGCTCTATTTGACCACCTGAACATGGTCAACTCCTTTTGTTTGTGGCCCCCGGTCACTCGCAAGGCCCATTCTTGGATTTTTGCATATGTGGCTTGTTTCCGCCTGTTCGGGGCCCAAACGGTGTCCAATCGCCACGAAACTTGGAGGGATACTTCTTGACACTATTTTGAGTGTGTCACAGAAGTTTCAGCTCTGTTTGACCACCTGAACATGGTCAACTCCTTTTGCTTGTGGGCCCCCGGTCACTCCCAAGGCCCATTCTTGGATTTTTGCATATGTGGCTTGTTTCCGCCTGTTCGGGGCCCAAACGGTGTCCAATCGCCACGAAACTTGGAGGGATACTTCTTGACACTATTTTGAGTGTGTCACAGAAGTCTCAGCTCTATTTGACGACCTGAACATGGTCAACTCCTTTTGTTTGTGGACCCCCGGTCACTCGCAAGGCCCATTCTTGGATTTTTGCATATGTGGCTTGTTTCCGCCTGTTCGGGGCCCAAACGGTGTCCAATCGCCACGAAACTTGGAGGGATACTTCTTGACACTATTTTAAGTGTGTCACAGAAGTTTCAGCTCTGTTTGACCACCTGAACATGGTCAACTCCTTTTGCTTGTGGGCCCCCGGTCACTCCCAAGGCCCATTCTTGAAATTTTGCATATGTGGCTTGTTTCCGCCTGTTCGGGGCCCAAACGGTGTCCAATCACCACAAAATTTGGTGGGATGCTTCTTGACACTATTCTGACTCTGTCACAGAAGTTTCAGCTCTGTTTGACCACCTGAACATGGTCAACTCCTTTTGTTTGTGGGCCCACGGTCACTCCCAAGGCCCATTCTTGGATTTTTGCTTATGTGGCTTGTTTCTGCCTGTTCGGGGCCCAAACGGTGTCCAATCGCCACGAAACTTGGAGGGATACTTCTTGACACTATTTTGAGTGTGTCACAGAAGTTTCAGCTCTGTTTGACCACCTGAACACGGTCAACTCCTTTTGCCTGTGGGCCCCCGGTTACTCCCAAGGCCCATTCTTGGATTTTTGCATATGTGGCTTGTTTCCGCCTGTTCGGGGCCCAAACGGTGTCCAATCGGCACGAAACTTGGAGGGATACTTCTTGACACTATTCTTAGCGTGTCACAGAAGTTTCAGCTCTGTTTGACCACCTGAACATGGTCAACTCCTTTTGTTTGTGGGCCCCCGGTCACTCCCAAGGCCCATTCTTGGATTTTTGCATATGTGGCTTGTTTCCGCCTGTTCGGGGCCCAAACGGAGGCCAATCGGCACGAACCTTGGAGGGATACATCTTGACACTATTTTGAGTGTGTCACTGAAGTTTCAGCTCTGTTTGACCACCTGAACATGGTCAACTCCATTTGTTTGTGGGCCCCCGGTCACTCCCAAGGCCCATTATTGGATTTTTGCATATGTGGCTTGTTTCCGCCTGTTCGGGGCCCAAAAGGTGTCCAATCGCCACGAAACTTGGAGGGATACTTCTTGACACTATTCTGAGTGTGTCACAGAAGTCTCAGCTCTATTTGACCACCTGAACATGGTCAACTCCTTTTGTTTGTGGGCCCCCGGTCACTCCCAAGGTCCATTCTTGGATTTTTGCATATGTGGCTTGTTTCCGCCTGTTCGGGGCCCAAACGGTGTCCAATCGCCACGAAACTTGGAGGGATACTTTTTGACACTATTTTGAGTGTGTCATAGAAGTCTCAGCTCTGTTTGACCACCTGAACATGGTCAACTCCTTTTTCTTGTGGGCCCCCGGTCACTCCCAAGGCCCATTCTTGAAATTCTGTATATGTGGCTTGTTTCCGCCTGTTCGGGGCCCAAACGGTGTCCAATCGCCACGAACCTTGTAGGGATGCTTCTTGACACTATTTTAAGTGTGTCACAGAAGTTTCAGCTCTGTTTGACCACCTGAACATGGTCAACTCCTTTTGTTTGTGGGCCCCCGGTCACTCCCAAGGCCCATTCTTGAAATTTTGCATATGTGGCTTGTTTCCGCCTGTTCGGGGCCCAAACGGTGTCCAATCGCCACGAAACTTGGAGGGACACTTCTTGACATTATTTTGAGTGTGTCACAGAAGTTTCAGCTCTGTTTGACCGCCTGAACATGGTCAACTCCTTTTGTTTGTGGGCCCCCGGTCACTCCCAAGGCCCATTCTTGGAATTTTGCATATGTGGCTTGTTTCAGCCTGTTCGGGGCCCAAACGGTGTCCAATCGCCATGAAACTTGGAGGGATACTTCTTGACACTATTTTGAGTGTGTCACAGAAGTTTCAGCTCTGTTTGACCACCTGACCTTGGTCAACGCCTTTTGTTTGTGGGCCCCCGGTCACTCCCAAGGCCCATTCTTGAAATTCTGCATATGTGGCTTGTTTCCGCCTGTTCGGGGCCCAAACGGTGTCCAATCGCCACGAACCTTGTAGGGATGCTTCTTGACACTATTTTAAGTGTGTCACAGAAGTTTCAGCTCTGTTTGACTACCTGAACATGGTCAACTCCTTTTGTTTGTGGGCCCCCGGTCACTCCCAAGGCCCATTCTTGAAATTTTGCATATGTGGCTTGTTTCCGCCTGTTCGGGGCCCAAACGGTGTCCAATCGCCACGAAACTTGTAGGGATTCTTCTTGACACTATTCTGAGTGTGTCACAGAAGTTTCAGCTCTGTTTGACCACCTGAACACGGTCAACTCCTTTTGTTTGTGGGCCCCCGGTCACTCCCAAGGCCCATTCTTGAAATTTTGCATATGTGGCTTGTTTCCGCCTGTTCGGGGCCAAAAAGGTGTCCAATCGCCACGAAACTTGGAGGGACACTTCTTGACATTATTTTGAGTGTGTCACAGAAGTTTCAACATTGTTTGACCACCTGAACATGGTCAACTCGTTTTGTTTGTGGGCCCCTGGTCACTCCCAAGGCCCATTCTTAGAATTTTGCATATGTGGCTTGTTTCTGCCTGTTCGGGGCCCAAACGGTTTCCAATCGCCACGAAACTTGGAGGGATACTTCTTGACACTATTTTGAGTGTGTCACAGAAGTTTCAGCTCTGTTTGACCACCTGACCTTGGTCAACTCCCTTTGTTTGTGGGCCCCGGTCACTCTCAAGGCCCATTTTTGGATTTTTGCATATGTGGCTTGTTCACGCCTGTCCGGGGCCCAAACAGTGTCCAATCGCCACGAAACTCGGAGGGATGCTTCTTGACACTATTTTGAGTGTGTCACAAAAGTTTCAGCTCTGTTTGACCACCTGAACTTGGTCAACTCCTTTTGTTTGTGGGCCCCGGTCACTCCCAAGGCCCATTATTGGATTTTTGCATATGTGGCTTGTTTCCTCCTGTTCGGGGTCCAAACGACGTCCGATCGCCACGAAACTTGGAGGAAGACTTCTTGTCACTATTTTCAGTGTGTCACAGAAGTTTCGGCTCTGTTTGACTACCCGAACATGGTCAACTCCCTTTGTTTGTGGGCCCCGGTCACTCTGAAGGCCCATTATTGGATTTTTGCATATGTGGCTTGTTTCCGCCTGTCCGGGGCCCAAACGGTGTCCAATCGCCACGAAACTTGGAGGGATGCTTTTTGACACTATTTTGAGTGTGTCACAGATGTTTCGGATCTGTTTGACCACCTGAACTTGGTCAACTCCTTTTGTTTGTGGGCCCCGGTCACTCCCAAGGCCCATTATTGGATTTTTGCATATGTGGCTTGTTTCCGCCTGTTCGGGGTCCAAACGACGTCCAATCGCCACGAAACTTGGAGGAACACTTCTTGACACTATTTTGAGTGTGTCACAGAATTTTAAGCTCTGTTTGACCACCTGAACATGGTCAACTCCTTTTGTTTGTGGGCCCCGGTCACTCCCAAGGCCCATTCTTGGATTTTTGCATATGTGGCTTTTTTCCGCCTGTTCAGGGCCCAAACGGTGTCCAATCGCCACGAAACTTGGAGGAACACTTCTTGACACTATTTTGAGTATGTCACAGAAGTTTCAACTCTGTTTGACCACCTGAACTTGGTCAACTCCTTTTGTTTGTGGGCCCCGGTCACTCCCAAGGCCCATTATTGGATTTTTGCATATGTGGCTTGTTTCCGCCTGTTCGGGGTCCAAACGACGTCCAATCGCCACGAAACTTGGAGGAACACTTCTTGACACTATTTTGAGTGTGTCACAGAATTTTAAGCTCTGTTTGACCACCTGAACATGGTCAACTCCTTTCGTTTGTGGGCCCCGGTCACTCCCAAGGCCCATTCTTGGATTTTTGCATATGTGGCTTTTTTCCGCCTGTTCAGGGCCCAAACGGTGTCCAATCGCCACGAAACTTGGAGGAACACTTCTTGACACTATTTTGAGTATGTCACAGAAGTTTCAACTCTGTTTGACCACCTGAACTTGGTCAACTCCTTTTGTTTGTGGGCCCCGGTCACTCCCAAGGCCCATTATTGGATTTTTGCATATGTGGCTTGTTTCCGCCTGTTCGGGGTCCAAACGACGTCCAATCGCCACGAAACTTGGAGGAACACTTCTTGACACTATTTTGAGTGTGTCACAGAAGTTTCAGCTCTGTTTGACCACCTAAAGTTGGTCAACTCCTTTTGTTTGTGGGCCTCGGTCACTCCCAAGGCCCATTCTTGGATTTTTGCATTTGTGGCTTGTTTCCGCCTGTTCGGGATCCAAACGACGTCCAATCACCACGAAATTTAGAGGAACACTTCTTGACACTATTTGGAGTGTGTCATAGAAGTTTTAGCTTTGTTTGACCATCTGAACTTGGTCAACTCTCCCGCTGACTTTTTTATGACAATGGGCCCTTGTTTCAGCTGTTTGAAGCCCAAATAACCCCGGTTTGATTTGAAACTTGGAGGGACTGACGTCAAGAACATCTTGGAGTATTCATCGAAATTTCATGCAGTTTGGATTTGAAGAAGTAGGATTTCGAGCAGTAACCTATTCATTGCATGCGTTAGGTCAGTATTCACTCAACATTGAGATAGTTAGCCTGTTTTCTATCCGAACAGTCTCCCCTTGACTTGAAACTTTGGGAGAATAACTTGGGGCATTCTTTGAGCATTTGTTCCAAATTTTATCTGCTTTGGCCTTCTGGAAGTAAGATCTTAGCCGATGACCCCCAAATTCGGGATTACTGTCCTCTAAGCTGACATGTAATGAGATTTAGGCCAAACAGAGTCTTTTCATCTTGAAAATTTGCAAAGTATCTTCTGCGGATGACTGAAACTTCGCGTCTAAATTTCATTAATTTTGGACATCGGGAAGCAGAACTTTGTTCAGTGACCCCCTGGCTTGGGGGAACTAACCTCAGGCTGACATGCTTATGGCTTTTGAGTTCGATGAAGTCTGTTCAACCTGAAATTTGAACTTCCTCTGAGAGTTCCAGCTATCTTGATCTTCATGGAATGCCGGTTCTCACAGTGATTCCCCAGGATCTGCAAAT